>OX493267.1:40845731-45845731 GCA_950370525.1 Bellardia bayeri | reverse complement strand
CTGAGTTCGGCCTTTTTTAAAGCCCATTGATTATTGACATACGACAACGCAAGTAATCGTATTTTCGCCCTGGAAATTTTCGTTTCATGCGCATTCGTCAGCAATTTCAACGGATATCCTGATGTTCTGGCACCTACATATATTAATAACAAAAGTATTGGCAAGGCAGTATCTGGTAAATATTTGGACACTATTTCACAAAGATTGGAAAAGGCAGTTCACACCCCTTACACCTGGAGCATTAAGAGTGGACATAGTTTGAATCCCGCTAAAACTGATCTTGTACTCTGCATTCCTATATCTTAACTACCACGCCTCAACGCTGTAGATCTGAACCTATTTGAAAGCGCAAAGTATCTGAGAGTGTTTTCTGATGGTGTTTTCAAAGAGCAGACTGATCGATTGGTTGAAATTCTGCTTAAATCGTGTCATCTTTGGGTTTATGATAAACAATTGCTAGGAAACTAGATAGTGGCTTGTAACTACGTGTGCGACGAAAAAGTTCTGACGGCGCAAGTGTGATTGTTGCACAACTATGACACTGGTGACCGATTGCGGAATATGGTAGCAGTGAACACTTGCTAAAATATTGAATTTCCTTTATAATAACTATTGGACATCTTCTCTTTCAATGTTGGAAGGTCTGGACGAGTTTTTCCTGCAAGACTGCGGATCTGTGGGGTACGGACATCAGAATTCTAGATGTCTTCATATGTGCATCTGTATGGCTTAAAGTAAATAGCTAATGACGGGTCTGCTAAGGTGATGCCCATTTCTCTTTTTTAGAAAGTAATATGATCAGTTGATATAATCATGTTATGAGAAGAGAATTTTACTGTCTACTTTACTCTACCGGACAAAAGCATCGTACAATTTACCATTTAAGATCCCAATTTTTTCTTACAAGAACAATAGCCTCAAGAGGAAGGACACTTTCTACGAGTACTTAGAGAAGTGCATACTGTGAAGGTGAATATCGTTCGAGTCTGAAATTATAATTGCAATACAAATATAAATACTTCCATTTCAACCATTCAATAAACGAGTATGTAAAACTAATGAATCTAATGAACAATCGGTGTTAATTTGAATATATTCCAATTCTAAATAATTCAAATCAATAATCGTCCCACGAAATAGTTTATGATTTACTTGCGATTAAGGAACTAATTTAGTCTAAGAGCAAAGTGTATGAGCATAAGATTTCTTAAGCTGGAGGTCCACACCAAGCGTCGACGCGTTTCACGCGTTCTAAGCAACTGTCAAAAAAGTAGAATCAATGTAGTTGTATGAGTTAAGTTACACACGCGGTGCACGCGTCACAGCTGACTTTGACAAATGCAAAGCAAATTTATTTTAAAGATGATGTCACCAGAAAAAATGACAGTTGAAATAAAATTTTTTATATGAGTTTGACAAACAAACCGATAAAAAACTTCATATAAAAAAATCAGCTGGGCATAGGGCATCACCTCCAAAAGTACATACATATACAAAAAAAATATTGACGCGAAAAATCTTCGCATGTAACTCGAAATGCCTGACGCTTAAAACGTTTAGAAAGCTTAAAACGCGTTGACGCCAAAACGCGAGTTGTGGACCTCCAGCTTTAAGTATTTTCGCTCAGCTGTTTATTTTACTCATTTACAATGTCTACCACTAATATTTGCTAGTACTCGTACATATGTAAAATATACTTTTAAATGATTTTACTTGCATTTAATTGAGTTCTCTTCTGTTTGCCTTTTCCCCTAAAAACACTTTAATGTTGAAATGCATCGTTATGTTTTCCAAATTCTACATGAACTTACATACAAACATTCTTTGAAATTCGAATGTAGAAGATGTAGTTACATCATCCATCATCAACTTTAACAAACATTTGTATGCAATTGTAATGAATGCATGTGCAGGCAGGCATAGTGGGTCAGTACCTACAGTTTAATTGTATAACTTTTCTAAGAGTTTGGTAATCTGTATTATAACTTGAGTGCATTTAATATTACGGGAATGAGTCGACTTCTTGTACGACATTTTAAATTCACAATTTTACTTTTTACACTTTCCTCTTAAAATGCCCACTGTGTACACTATCATTATGTTCACTAGACTCTCATTCAATTATTTATTCAAATTGCAGCTTAAAGGAGTTTATGTATTAAATTATTAGTTTCCTTTCATTTCCGCCTCTCTGTCTCTCTGTTTCAAAGTCTAGAAATTATTCTCGTATTTTATTTATTTTGAAATAGTTTTTATTTATTTTCATTTGTTTAAGTTCTAAGTCAATTGTTTAATTTGTTACATGAGTCTTTCGGCAAAGTTTAGTTTAGATTAGTTTTATTTTATTATTGAAAGCTGTAAATCCCTCTTTGGCAAAACAATTAAATATTTATTTGTTTAGATCTGATTTGATTTTGTAATTAAATTATTTTTTTTGTGTGTTTGTTTTATTTTGTTATATAAAGAAAACTCTTAATTAAAGACGCAAAATTAACAATATTTCATTGCAGAAGCAGTACTTAATTAAAAATCTTTTCAGGGCCATGTCATATGAATGGTAAACTTTAAAAAATGAACAATTAAAGAACAGTTTTAGATTGAAAATAATGGGAAAATTATATTTGAAAAGAGTTTTATGCACGCAGTGAAAAAACATGTTTGGGCATGGTTACAACAACTACACTCTGTTTTTTTTAACAATATAGTGGTACACAAATACTTGTTATTTTAATATGATTTTAACTATATTTTAGTTACTATAAATATTTATCGCAATTATAATATTGAATATGGTTCACTGAAACATAATTATATTTAAAAAATGTTTACCGCAGCTATTGTATAATAACTATTCAAACATATTATATAAATTACAACTATGTATTTTAACTTACAAATAACCATTAAATGGTAAGTTTTATATTTGTACTCATATTATGTTTAAAATGCAAACAAAATATGTTTAATTTTAATAGTAGTTTGTTCAGTAGTTTGTCTGCGCGATATCGGATTACATATTTATTTGGCTTTAAATATTTTAGTAATTGAAAAAAAAAACAAACAATTCATATTTAAAATACTACTACAAAATACCAAAATGTCAAAGAAATGTGAAAGACCTAAATAAAGTGTACATGAAAGAAATAATCTTAAATATCACAAAATGAAATTTTATTAAACATAACTAAAAATAAATGTAAATTTTTTATATATGTATGTATACATATGTATATATAAATAAATTGAAAGTTAGCAAAAGTTTATTTCTATTTACAAAAAATATCATATGATTATTATATATCATAACATGATTACTTTAGATCATAATATGATTACTTTAGATCATAATATGATTACTTTAGATCATAATATGATTATTATATATCATAACATGATTACTCTAGATTATATTATGATTACTTTAAACTATAATATGGTGACATTGGGTCATAATATTATCATGTATGATAATTTTATGATTATATTAGGTTATAATATGAAGTTATAATATCAAATTATGATTAACAAGAAAATATTATGATGAAATATTACGATGATAATAATATGATATTTCATGGCACTTACATATATTCATCATAATATGTATTGACTACAATCAAAACCATATTTTTTCTCTGCGTGTGGTTACCACAAGTGAATTCTTTTGTCGTTTCTTGAGCAGTATGTTTTCGGTTTCGATTTGGTTTCAACAGGACAGCGCAACGTGCCACACACCCGAAGCTACACTCGATGTTTTGCGCCCTGTGTTTGAAGATCGTATTATCAGCTGCATAGCTGATATCGTTTGGCCACCTCGGAGCTGCGATTTGACACCGTTGGACTATTATTTGTGGTGTGCCGTCAAAGACAAGTGTTACACCGACAAGCCAGAGACAAGTGACGCTTTAAAGGACAATATTCGTGAAGCCATTGGTGAAATACAGCTGCACACAATCGATAATGTGCTTAAAAATAGCCTACCGATCGTGTAGGCTACTGCATGGCCAGCCGAGGCAGTCATTTGAATGAAATTATTTTCCATTATTAACCGGAAGGATTGTACTTTCAAATAAAAAAAAAAAAATTTGAGAAAATATTCAGTAGTTTTTTAAAGCATTTTCAAAAAAAAAGTTATTTGGCGTACCCTTTAGCTGACGCGGTCCCCGTTGCTGGCTCTAAGCAAACATAAGTGTTGTATTACTACACGATTTAAATTGAGGTGTTAACGAAATTTACGGCCTTTAAATAAAAATCCATGGAATTTCTATCAAAGTTTTTTTTTTTACAGAATAACTTACATGTGGTGTAGATATGGGCTCAATCAAAAAAGAAACGCAAAAGAAAGGCAAATTGGAGATTGTATTTATTTATTACTTCATCTTAAGGTCAGCGGATAGACAAAGTTTTTTGGTTTTTTATTTGGTGTAAAAACGTATAAGTTTTTTGGCGTGCCAACTTGGGAGCAAGCCACATACAACTGGCCGTGTGAAAAACATGAATTTTCCTAAACTAAGCCAGCAATATTCAATGATTGGCCTTGTGCTTTATTGATGGTAATAGCAAAGGCAAGACACAAAGGGAATTGGAGCCTATTGAATTGGAATGGTAAATCGTTGGAAATCATCGAAATTCGTGTAATAACTACGTCTTCGCCTTTGAATCTGCCACCGATGATTGTTGCCTTGATTAAATTTGGTGATAAGTTTTTGATGGTCAATCTGGTTCCAACCAACCGGTGATCCAACCTTTAATGTTAGCACATGCGGTGACATTCCGGGTGGTTCAAAAATTCAGTGTGATAATTGACGGCTTGTTCTTCATCCATTACTGTGTCGATCGATTTGTATTTGGATAATTTGCCGGGCAGTTTCAAACGAATTTGCTCATTGAGCTTGTTGACATCATCATTTTTTGGTGCCAAAATGGCACGTTCTCACAGCCAATCTGAATTTTTATAGAAGATTGTTAGGCTTGGGAATACCCTGTCGACAATGGCTTGAATATGTTCCATTGTCATTAGTGGTGCAATATGAAAATTGGATTTTGCTTCGCCCCTCCGCCCGCAGATCGAAAATCAAAAGTCACAGTGTCATCCGCCTGAATACTCTGAAGATTCCCTGAAAATTTCATCAAATATGTAACGTATGTTTTACATATATAGATCAAAAGGATGCTTGCCATGTTCTGATATATTGATATGATGCTTTTTGTTCAATGTAAAGATCTTTTTGCCTTATTCTATATCTAGGGCAGATGACGTAGATGAAACATATAAAAACTTTATTTTGTTACATCATGGAACTAAATATATGTATGGAAAACTAGTTGTTAATTGCGCATGTACGAGTATATGACACTTTATTGAAATTCAAATTCTAAAGGAGTAAAGCTGATACATTTTTTAATAATTTTCTTATAAACTTTTTATATGATATAAATTGCTTTAGATATGTGCATAACTCTCTACTTCATAGTTAAAAGTTAAAAATCTATTTTATCACACATTAACCCTAAAATGGTAAAAATAGTTTTTAGCTCCTTAATGGGAAACTTCGCTTGTGATTCGACTTTTATAAAAAACGCATATATGACTGTCAAAACAATAAAAATTTAATAAAACAAAAAGATCCCTCCAGAAATTAGTTTTGTTTGACAGGCACAGTTCACTTGGGTCCATTTAGAGAGAAGTAAAGATGAAAATAAAAGAGGGAAGTTAAGACATGTCAGCATAGCTGCCAGATTTGACGATTTATCGTCATTTTGACGATTTTTTGTTTCAAATTTTCTGAACTATTAAAATTTTCTATCACTTGTTTTTTTTTATTAATGTTTTTGTTACCAAATTCTCTCCTTTTTTTGAGGCAACAACTATTTTTCACATTTAATATCATAAATATTAAGAAGAACATGACACATTTCAAAAACAAAACTAAGTAATCGTAGTGTTTTCTTACTTATTGACAATTGTTAAGTTTAAGTGTAAAAATTCCAATAATAGTAGAAATTACTTATTTATCTGTAAACATAAAAAGCAATTTTAAATGTTGAATTCCATGAACAAAATTTTTAATTTTGAACAAAACGTCGCAAGAATATTCAGCCAAATAAATCTAAATAACAAAAATACGGAATTATTTGAAAATAAGTATCTGTATATGATGGATGAATTAGATTCTATAGTCAAAATGTATTTAAAAGTTAATAAATTAAATTGTTTTGACATTATAATTTAATCTGAATTAATAAAATATGCTAAATTCACATATTTTTTTTTATAAAATATTGTAAGTCTTGTTTTACACTCTTCAGCTTTAGCTGACCAGTTTTTGTTCAATTCTCTTTTGAACTTGCCATTTCATTTACACATGTCAATTCAATTTTCATACTTTTAAATGCTAATCACAATGCATGAAAGAAAACACTAAAAGGAAGTAAGAAAATTGACTAGTAGTAGTCAAGTTTGTACCCCTTTTATTCTCTTTTCCCTTCTTATCCAAAAATACTTCCATTGACGAGTCAGAATTGAAGAGCGTTGAAGCGGATAAGATATTATAAAACTATTACACAAGTTGTATTTAACATAATATTTTTTGTTATTTTTTATTTAAAAAGTTAAAATTTATGTATTTTGATATGCATGGTACAAGAGACTAAATGAACTTGACCTTTTATTTTTTCGATTTTTTGATGTTTTTTAAAATTCGAAATGACGATTTTTTTTATTTTTTTTATCGGCATTTTGACGATTTTTTACGAAATTCATCTGGCAGCCCTGCATGTCAGTTAGTATATTTTAAGAAGTCAAGCAAATTGTTTTAAAACCAAAGTTGTAGTAAATGTCAATAATGAGTTGCTTATTTACATGCCTCCTTCAGATATCAGCCAAATCTATTCTCCATTTAAAAGCCGTCCGTATTATTTCGTTCGGAATTGAAAAACCTAAATTCCTGGAGTACAATTGCGCTTAGACTGAACGCCGTGTCCAGTGCATATTTTCTGGCCATAAAATGCACTTGCAACAATTTTAGTAACGAAAAAGGCAACTTAGTTGGGGTTCTTATCATGATTATAATATGTCATCAAACCTTCTTAAAGAGAATAAAGTCCTGGCTTGATCTAGTGTTTTCCACCCCGACATATAAAATAGTATCTGTTCTGTAATAGGTTCCTAATTTCTCAGACTTTTTCTGTTTCATTTTTTAAAAAGCAGGAAAGAAATCGTTGTTCTTTTTGTTTTGTTGGTATTGTAATTATTTCCTATTAATGTGAATATCCTTAAGAGTTTTAATATTATTAATTTTCATAATTCTTTTAAGAACTTAAAATTTCAGTTTCTATTAAAAGGACTTACTAAAGGTACGGTCACACTTACAAGAGTTTTGCAAGATCAAACAGTAGCAATTAAATTAAAATTAAATATTTGTTTTGCTTTGGCCTAAATAAGAAAAGGTTTTTTTTTTTAATAAATAAACGAGTTGAAATATATGTTATTTAGTGGTTACGTTCTTTTTCGGTAAATATTTGCCAAGTGTGACCGTACCTTGAGAAAGGTAATATTGCTGTTTTCAATAATTTTTTTTTTCTATTTTTGACACACAGCCACAATTTTTTAGGTTGTGATAACCAAATTGATTGTTAATCAGTCCAAATGATGGAAGTTTTTAATTATGGCTGAAAAATGATAGTTGGGGTGACTAAAATTAGGTAATTTAAATCGTTATTCTTTTAGGGATTTTCTGTTGCTATTATCAAGAAGTCTTTATCAGTTAGCAAAATATAACAATTAATAACACTTCGTTTGCGCTGACGAACACTTTTTTTGTAAGTTGTCACGGCAGTAATAAAATAATAAACAGCTGATTTGACAGACGACGCCTGAACAACAAATCCTCCTGAGGCAGTCAACAGCAAGCCGCTCTTATTAGAAGTTCTTTACCTAGCCCAGACGATAACCGTCTGTCTGTTGAAATCAGTTTATATACTTTGCCATTAATACTACAACACAAGAGTTAATTTATATCAGAAAATGAAAATAACACTGTTCCCATTGTAGCCCACTGTTCCAAGTGTGAAATAAATGTTATAAATAGTGAATCAATCAACAAGAAAGATGTACATATGTAAGTGTTTATCAAAACATCAACAATGTGATTAATTTAATAATATTTCCATACAATTTATATCTTTAATAATTCCAAAATATTCTTTGTTCCTTAATTTCCTAATTCGGGCATGAAAATTAAATTGAAAAGAACGAAATAGAACAAAATTTATAAGCAAAGAAAATATTAAAAAAAAACGTGCAGAAATTGTTTCACATGGTCAACTGTGGGTCAAAAAAAAAAAAAAAAGAAAAAATAACACCAAACAATGGGAAGAAGAAAAAACGACAGCACAAGAAAATAAAGAAACTTAAACGAAAACCATTAATATTGTTTCTTGATATTCTTACGCACGCAATGAAGGCGATTTGTAGATGGATTTATGGCAAATTCGAATAATTTTCGATTAAAATACTTTCACTGGCAAGGAAATACATATATTAAAACTAATTTGATTCTGTTTTCCTGGAACAAAACAAAATTATACTCGTTGCTGTACACGCTTACATATTGGAAATAAATAAAAGTGTTTTCTAAATTAGAATGATAGCACGCACAAATTATTAAAACAAAAGTTCACGCACAAACCATATAATTTAGTGAAATTAAATGTTTTCAACTTGTTCTTACATTTGTCAAAATTTAAACAAATTTATTACTTTTGTTTAGCCAGTAATGCAATGAAATACAATACAATACAATACAATACAATACAACACAATACAATACAGTACAATACAATACAATACAATCAGCGTTGTCACGACCAAAACAATTTTGTAACCAATATGTAAAAAAAGTAACCAAAAGCAAAAAAAAAGTAACCAAAGTTTTTATATATTTAAAATTTTATTTTATTTATACTTCAGCTAAAAAATATATATATGTAAAATATATGTATACTATGCTATGTATACACGATCGTCAGATATTACAACGTTGTCAGATATAGCAATGTATTGACATTGAAAAATTGTTATGCTTGGATTTCACTATGTCATTTTTGTTGTCAAATTGTTGGTAATTGTATGAAAACAGGTTGTCCTATCATGATTTTCATGATTGCAAACATAGATGACGCCATATGACAACCCGTTTTCATACAATTGCCAACAATTTGGACAATTTGACAACAAAAATGACATAGTGAAAACCAAGCATAACAATTTTTCTAAATTGTCACACAATTGTCACACAATGAATTTATCTGTCAACCGAAATTGTCAGTTTTAACGGTTGTCAGATTGTTGTGGCAGCTCTGTGTGTGTTTAAAAATTTTAAATATCGCCATGGAACAAAAAAGAGCAATTGAAACCATTTTATCTGCACTCTATGAAACAGGATTCGTCAAAAGATATGTCGCTATCCATTTTTTATTTTCTTTAATTTAATTCTTAAATTTTCTTCCATTTTTTTAAAAATTTTTATTAATGCACAATTGTTTGTTTATTTATGTATATACAGAGTTGTATTTAGAAATAATTTCTATGACAATGCTGCCATTGGCAGATGCATAAACTTTGCACATATGACAATAAAAAGTGTTTGACAATTGTCTTAAAACAATGACAAAATTGTGTGTTTACACGATTGCTAGATGTATGACAATATTTTTGACTTCCAATGTACTGAAAATGCTTTTTCTTACAACGTTGGAAGACAAAAATTTTAAGTTCACACGGTTGTTAGACATTTTCTGAACATTTTTCGGACAACGTTGTAATATCTGACGATCGTGTATACATACTATGTAGCTTAATGCTGTGTTTGATTATTCAGCAGTGTTGTTATTATAACGTTATAAAAACGTTTAAATTGTGGTAGTTTAGTTTATCACCAAAATTAGTGGTGTTAAGTCAAAGTGGAAAACAATGAAAAAATTGGTTACTGTTGTGTTAAAAAAGTAACTAAAACGGCAGAAAAGTACACAAGTACACATTGGAAAAAAAAGTAACCAATTTTTTTTAAAAGTAACCAAAACGGCAACGCTGAATACAATACAATACAATACAAATTTTTATACCGTTAATATTTGTTTCCTTTATTATGTTTTTTTTTTTTTTTTTGTAACTTCATGATGTATTGCAATGTTGTTATTGTCTATAAATTAAATTTATTTTAGAGCTTTTCCAACTAAATCAATTACCAATTACATTTTCGTGTTCAAGGATGTAATACAAAAGTTAAAATATTAAACGAAAAAAAAATAAACCCTTTTTTCAAGCATCATTAATTTCTATTATTTAAAATGTGTTTTTTCCTAATTTGTTACATTTTAAGCGATTTTATTTTTAGGGTTTATACAGTTGGGTACTTAAGTCTTCAGACATACCCAAAATATCATATATAAATTTAATGGGGAATGTGTATTATAATTTAAAAGAACAATCTTTGGCAATTACTTTTTGAATGTTTATGTCTATCAAATGTTGGCCGTTGCTACGTCGCAGATGCTCCATCCGTTGAGTCAAATTTTCGATGACATTTCGACTGGTAACTGGCGAATGACATGCGTTATGTTTTCCTCCAAGGCCAGAATCGAAGCGGGTTTGTCCGCATAAACTTTAGACTTTACATATCCTTACAGGAAAAAGTCTACCGGTGTGATATCACACGTTCTTGGTGGCCAATCGACCGGACCAAAACGTGAAATTATGTGCTCACCGAAGTGTTCTCTCAATAAATCCATTGATTGATGCGATGTGTAGGCAGTGGCTACGTCTTGCTGAAACCAAATGTCGCCGAGATCACGAGCTTTAATTTAAGGCATCAAATAGTCGGTTATCATGGCACAATAACGGTCGTCATTCACGGTAACGTTTGCACTGGCATAAATTTTAAAGAAATATGGACCGATGATTGCGGGTGATGGTATTGCGAATAGTACACTCAGTAAACACATTCCTTACAGAACGTGAATTTTCGTGATAAAGTTAAACGATTTGTATTACAGGCGTTAGTCTTTCCATTATGAAATGCGAAACAATACTAAACAACAAATAATCAGTAAATAAAACTCGTTTCCAAAAATCAATGTTGTTTTGCAAATTCGAACCGAAGTCTTCGATTCTTTTCAAATATCAAGGGTTTTCTGCGGGAAGTCGACTGGCATGCTGATTTAGTCACGTAATGCCCTTTGATTAGTTCTTGGATGAACTTTTTTATCCGTAGAATTTTCGATTCTTTGAGTGCTGAAATTATAGGATTTTTGGCCACGACTCTTAAAATAAGACTGAGATCTCGCCTGGAGGTTTTCTTTAGACGTCCTGATCTTGGCTTGTTTTCTATAGAGCCAGTGTTTGAGATTTTGCGGATGTATGAAAACTGAAGTCCCTGACTGTATATGTATTTTTCTCCTCCATTCAAAAAAAAAACGAGAGTTTTAACAATAAAACATATATTATGGTAAATAATTTCCATATTACGTATATTATTAAGCCAATTCATGAAAAGTTGAGAGATCTTTGAATTGATTAAATGATTAAAGCAGAAACGTAAACAAATGTCAATATAATCATCAGATTGAATCAAAAGATGTATTGTTGCTGTAACAGCTCCACTGTTGTTCTAAGTCCCGCTACCGCTTACGGTAGCAGTTAACTATAGAACACCCTTAATTTCTGAACTGTGAAGGGTAATTATAGCTTATCTGTCTATATCTGTCTATATTCCTAAACGGCCTAATGCAATAATTTCTGCGCATTCGATGACGACAATTGGTTGACCTCGAATGCTGGATGTATTCCTGCAGCAGAATCGGGGATGGCTAGTGACAAACCATTAGAAAATGTCTAATTACCAGGGAATTTTAATAATTAACAGCTGAAAGCGGCTTATTTTATATTTAAAAAAGCCATCTATTTTTCAAATTTGAATTTTAAACAAAAGAAGTAAAAACCTGTAACACAACACTGAAAATAAGTAAGAAAAAATTTGTTTTTGATAAAGTCAAAATATGCTATTGAACAGTAAAATATGTTCTAAAAATGCAAAAATATGACATAAATATGCTCTTAAAACAAATATGTGCTAATATATGCATTAAAGGGTAAAATATGCAAAAATATGCACTAACAAATCGATGCCAACAATTCTTAAATAGTTCTGAAACGCGTAAATATCTTATCCATGTGCCCATTAGACTCACCAGAAAAAACATGCATTTGCATATTTTGGTTTCCCTGCTAATTACAAAACAAACAATTAAAAAACAAAAAACATTAAATCAGCTAGCCGCAGGACACAGTGGCGAATTTTATACAAAGAGAAATAAATGTGTCATATCTAAACGGTATGCTCGATTTCAATAAAATCTCACATGCCCTACATTTTTATATATGGTGAATTAATTTCACGTCAAGTGACCCAGTTTTAAAATCGATGTCTTTCGATTTGGATGAAATTTGCACCAAGGTTAGTACTATTGGATAGTATGCCAGACCCAAATTCAAGAACTGCCGGAGTTAGATTGGGTCAAAGTTCATACAGGGGTTTTTTTTTTATATATAATATACACAGTGGATATGCCAACAAACCTGAGCACGCATACCTCCACATTTGCAGACGACACAGTATTTATTAGCGTTAACCATGATCCAAAAGTCGCATCGCAAAATCTGCAGTCCCACATCAATGAAGGTTAACCCGGCTAAATGTGCTCACTTAACCTTCACGCTCAGAAGACAAACGTGCCCAGCTGTAAAAATAAATAACATCACTGTTCCGGTAGAAAACCATGTTAAGTACTTGGGAATTCATATAGATAGACGCTTGACCTGGTCTCGTCATATTGAAGCGAAAATAACGGCTATGAAACTTAAAGCAGCTCAACTACATTGGCTTCTCGGTTGAAACTCAAACTTGTCGTTAGACAACAAAATTCTCTTATACAAGTCCATCATAACACCAATATGGACATATGGCATCCAATTATGGGGTACTGCATGCTCATCTAACATCCAAAAGCTTCAAAGAAGACAGTCTAGAATATTACGACAAATTGTCTGCGTCCCATGGTATATACGTAATGATATTATCCACAGAGATCTCAACGTCCCCACTATCCAGGAGGAAATTAAAAAATATTCAATCAGCTACATCGATAAACTAATGACCCACCCTAACTACCTCGCTCGGGGTCTGCTTCAGTTCGAAGGTCACCAGAGGCTAAAAAGAACCGATACTTTGAGTCTAACTAGAAGACATTTTTAAAATTTGAATACAGCAGTTAGTGGTTACATTGGTAACAACTAATAAACAACAAGTACAATTAAGATTTGAATACATATTGTAAATTTCGATAAGAAAGATTCAATAATATAAAAAAAAAAAAAAATATTTAAAAAAAAAAATTTCTTTATTTCGCTGTTCTGGTTCAGAATTGCAATATATCCTGGATGCGGTGTTCAGAAACCGTTTGGTCGATCCATGAAATATCCTCTCAGCATTGTAGACATCTGAAGATCCCGGAACATCATGAAATAAGTGATCGGCCTAATGCCAATATTCGGTATCCGAATGCGGAAACTGAACCTTTAGAAAAAAACATATGTTCAATTTACAAGTGATGTTGTAGTGTCGTACGTCGTCTAAATTTACAATAGTGGTAATGGCAATCCTATGAAACTGAAGATGTTGGTCATCAGAATTAGAAGAAATGGCTTTAAACTGCATATTGCTATCGATGATAAACGCGATTGATCTACTTTTAGCCGTCTTCTTGGAGTATGTTGAAGCCATTGTAGCTGGGCAGACAGTAATTACAGGTAGTTTTCAAGATCAGCTGTGATGGACACGAATATTAGCATTCTTCGAGATCAGAACATCTCCTTTGATGAACGTATACAAACAATTATTGCACCGTATTTTTAATAACGTATTCCAGGATTTTTCTTAATTCGAGCAAGTTCCAAAAGTTTTCAGCAGCATACAATTGCCGGAAGATGAAGCTCTGAGCTGAAAAACATGATTGTGGTTGATGTGTTGACAGGGATTTACCGCCAGTATATAGAACCGACAATCTTGGGAATAAATCGAGTCGGTGTTGATTCAGTTGGATTGTTTAATCTTTAATCCATTTAATTTAGTATTCAATTCTTAGCAATGATAAACAATGAATTTAAAACCTTAAAGTTTTTTCAAACTTTCTAGTCGACACGTGAAATGTGACCCTAAAAATATTTGGAAATGACAGCAAAAAGAAGAAAATTTAATAAAACCGATGCAAAATATTCTCCCGGAAGGGGTAAAATGTATTTGCAAGTACCAGAAGAAGAATGAAATGAAAATTAGCATAAAAGGCTAATTTTCTTTGAACTGAAATTGAAAGTTTGTTTAACCATAGACCTGACCTTTAACACACACACTACATACATGCCAACAAACACATTCACATATACATACATACATAGATTATAAATTGTAGATATTTTAGACAGAGAAAGTCATATAATAAGATGTTTAAAACAAGCTACATATTTTCAAGAAGGAATATTATTTTCCAGGCTAAAATGTTTCTTCCGTCTTCGGCTTCGTCTTTCGTTTTTCCTTTATGTTTTAATAGCCAACCACCATTGTCAAATTCTCTTAAGAAAACTATAAAATAGTCTGAATAACTTTTTTGTCTGGCTTTGGCTTTAAGCTTGCGGTTGTAGCCTTTACCTTGAATAAGGAGTAAGAAGATGTGTATGCAGAATCCAACAAAATAGGATGTGGTATGGAGGCGGCTGTTTATGTTTTTAATGGCCATTCAGTGTATCAACAATTTGTTTAAATCGTGCTGCTGCTAACTCTCATCCTTAAGTTTAAAATTAAATTTATCATGCCATAAAATATCTACAGGACTATTAAACGTCATTTTTGTAGGCTTTTTTTATCTTTATGCCGCTGCAAACATTCTCTTAATGATTTTTATTATTTTGGAAGTGTTTGCAGAATTAAAAAAAGAATTATTTTTTCGTTTTGTTTTCAATTTGAATGTATTTTTTAAATTGTTGACTAACAACTAGGCAGGCAGTGAGTGTGAAAGTCACACTTTTTTTTATTAAACAAATGTTTGTCTGTTGTAGAATTAAGTTTAAACAAACCAGGAATTCAGCTTTAAAATTATTCTAAGTGGACATTAAAATTGCCAACCTTGAAAACCAATTTCCTGTAACAGTCAGGTTTTTCTCTCTGATTAGTTAATGTTATTTTTGGCTTGAATTTATCTAATAAAATTATTATTGAGCATGGGTTTCTTAAGGTTTAAAAGGACCATTTCGGAAATGCCAAAAAATCAATATAGTCTTTAAAATGTGATGTAAGAAAAATATGGAATTTTATATAAATTTTGCCAATTTACTTCCATTGGAAATTCAAAATAATCAATATTTCAGCACTTTTTATAACCCACAGTGGGGCAGAATCAAAATATTATTAAAATAATATTAATATGATAATTTATTGTTATTTAACGTAAATTCATAAGATAGAGAAATATGATTGATATAAAGGCATTTTATTGATACAAAACTAATAATAATGCTTTATCGAGTTGGATGACTTTGCTGAAATACTGTAACCAAAAATTGCTGGTAAAACCCTAATTAGATTTTAAAAACAGCATAGTAACTAAAACTGCTGTACTTTTTGGGAATCACTGCTTAGTTATGTTAGAACATTTCGTTTAATATATTTTAGGCGTTTTGTACTTAAAAACTATCTCTGTATACAGAAAAAAATAAAAATGAGTTTCAATTAAAATATTTGTGGAATCAATTAAAAATTTAATTGATATCGGACCTGTAAACAAAATGATAGTATCAATTTAAAAAAAAACGTGAGATTTAATTGAAAATATCAGAAAAAGTAATTGAATCAATTAAAATTTTAATTGAAAATTATTTTAAAATCAATTAAAGGTTGAATTGAAAAAAAACATGATTTTTTTTTTCTGTGTAGAGAAGCCTCAGAAAACAGTATATCGTCGTCCAAAAGTATACTTTTTTTATTTTTACAGGAGAAGAAAAATATGTGAGTCTTGTTTCACACTCTTCAGTTTTAGCTGATCAGTTTTTGCCATTTCATTCACACACGTCAATTAAATTTTCCTACTTTTTAATGCAAATCAACATGCATGAAAGGAAAAAACGAAAAGAAATAAACAAACCGTCAAGTTTGTACCTCTTTTATTCTCTTTTTCATTCTCATCTAAAAAAAACGTGCCTTGACAAGTCAGAATTGAAGAGTGTGAAAGCGGACCTATAAAATAAAAACAAGCTCGACCATATACTACCCTACACCCAGTATATTACTAAAACAGTTTTTCAGATATGGGCGCTATATGGGCGCTGTATAGGAGATATTACCTATTATTGACTGATCAACCACAAATTTAGTGCCATGACTTCCGTCAACATATAATTATGTGTGTTAAACTTTATCTCGATATAAATGCGTTTAAAAGATTTATGGAGGTTAAAGTGAATTACGAAGAGGGTCTTATATTGGAGTTTTGACTATTTATGAACTGACTATTATAAAATTAGGTGTCATCCTATTTGTACATATGCAACTCATTTTTGTTAAATTTTATCCGGATAACAAAATTTTTAAGAGATATATGGTCCTTAAAGTGATTTTCGGAAGTGGGCCTTATATGGGAGCTACGACTAATTATGAACCGATCGTCATAAAATTCTACCATGTTATATGTATATGTACGAAACATATTTGTGTTCAATATTATTTTGATACCAACATTTCTAAAAGAGTTATGCTCTTTTAACTGATTTTCGGTAGTGGGCCTTATATGGGAGCTACGACTAATTATGGACCGATCGTCATAAAATTCTACCATGTTATATGTATATGTACGAAACATATTTGTGTTCAATATTATTTTGATACCAAGATTTCTAAAAGAGTTATGCTCTTTTAAGTGATTTTCGGAAGTAGGGAGCTACGACTAATTATGGACCGATCTTTACGAAATTTGTAAATGTGATTTACCTTCATTTATTACTTATTTGTCGTGAAATTTGTTTGCATACTTGCATAATTCAAAGATTTATGACCAGTAAACCCCAATTTCGGGAGGACATTTGTATGGGGGCCAGGTGAAATAATGGACCGATTTTCATCAGTTTCAATCCCATTCATCTTTGGGCAGAAGAAATACCACGTACTAAATTTTATCGAAATATCTTCAAAATTGCGACCTGTACTCTGCGCACAAGCTTTACATGGACAGCCAATCAGCCAGCCAGCCAGACGGACGGACGGACGGACATCGTTAAAGTGATTCTGAGCCGATCGGTATACTTTAAAGTGGGTGTTGGACCAATATTTCTGGACGTTACAAACATCAGCACAAATCCAATATACCCTCCCCACTATTGTGGTGTACTTCAGGTATAGAAACAATGGATGGAATTAAAACTAAATAAAATAATTCAAGCAACAAAAATAATATTTTTCGAAATGTTTTTTAAGTTATGTTTGTTATGTACTTTTGTATTTGTGTTTTCTGAAACAAAATGACGTATCAGCATAAATTTGCTTTGTTATTTAAAAATTCAAATATTTTATATTCATTTCTTACCTCATGTTTGATGATACGTTTATTTGACTTGAGAAAATAATGCACATGTTGATACGTTATTTTGAATTATGGATAGAAAAGCGTTATTTTTGGTGACAAAAATTGGTAGAGTCACGTAATGTATATAACCTAACGAATAATAATCAATAAACAACTCGATTTTGATTTTTTTTGATGATACGTACTTTTGGATTTTCGTCGCTGATATGTTCTTTTCTATGCTAGAAAGACTAATAGCAGCTGTTCGGCCAGAAATGCACAAACATTATTGGGCATGTAATTTAAAAATGCGGGATTAATAAAGTATTGTGAGTCTTTTGATTACCTGACGTTTGTTCTCACATTATTTGGTATAGTGTAAAAAACAAAATATTTTTCCTTTGAAAGTGGCTAGTTTTGTATCAAAAAAGTCATATTCAGAAAGTTTTGTTTAACTTTTTCAATTTGAAAAAAGTGTGGTTGAAGCGCAACGAAACTTGTTGCTTTTGACACAGAACACAAAGATCGCTCAGGCCAGCTTAATGAAGATTTTTGACAAACAAACCAAGAGCCTGCAAATCATTGGGAGCTACTTAAGCGGCAATTTTAAAAAACGTTTGCGAGCAGCAGGATTCATCCAAAAGCAGCAACATGAAGCCGAGATGCCTTGTAAGACGACGATTTTCCATGTCCAAAATGCTGCTTAAATTGTATAAAGAGACATCATCTCTGCACCGAATCATTATTTGCAATGAAAAATCGATCCATTACGGTAAACCGATCCATAAGAGATCGTACGTAAATCTCGACCAATTAGCGGATTCGACACCAAAGCTAAATATCTTTGGCGCGAAGGTAATGCTCTGTATTTCATGGGAGCAAATGGGTACTACCTCTTATGAGCTGTACCGATAGCAACTGAGTCGTTTGAAGCAAGTTTTGGCCGAAAAACACCCAATATGCGGAAGACATGAAAGCGCAATATTCCAACATGATAACAATACCTGTTAAAAACTATATAGAAAGAATTGGTTGGGAAGTTTTCATTCACCCGCCTTATTTAGACTTTGTTCGACTACTATTTCGTTTCGATAGATGCAAAAAGCTCTGTCTCGGCTACGCTTCTCTACAGAACAGGGTATCCGAAATTGGTTTGATTCATTCTTGGCCTTAAAAGATGGGCAGTTTTGTTAGTAATGTAAAAAATTCTGTATTTTTGAAATTCTTTTATTTCCAAATCAATCATATTTAGAACCAAATAAGACAGAGGAAACAGCCAGTTAGAAATGGCGGCAGATGTATTTCGAAATACGTTCTGATTCTTGCCCACTGTGACATACGAACACGTTGAGGTGTCTCATGAATTCATGAAATATTCTACAATATGTTTAAACTGAATATGTTGTAAAGTTCATGGCGGTGTAATGAGTTCAAGGTGGTGTCATCTCCATGGACTTTGTCACTTTAAATTGGGTAGGTTAAATTAGGGGGTTATTGTTCAAATCGATTTAAAACAAAAGATTTTTGAACTAAAAATAAATTTAAAAATCTGTATGTTGGATTTTGACTTCCATAAAAAGTCTCCAAGGAATGCTAAAGTCATAGCGAACCATTATTTTGTTTATTGTTGTTAATATTTAAACTAATTGAAAAAATTTTATTCCTAACTCTGGTAATTTATACTTTTTATTTTTATAAAATAATTTCTAATTGTCGATTTCTTCTCTCTCTCTCTCTCTCTATTTACAGGTAAGTTAACTTTAAATCCTTATAAATAATAAGTAAGTAAACAAAGTATACATATAATATGTACCTTCAATTTATCTCTGCTTCGTACGTATTTCTTTTTAACAAAGCTTCTTAATAATTCAAAAGTCATAAACATACATCTGTACCTGTAAAAAAATTAACCCCCAAACTGCACATTTTTATTTTGTCTTCAGTACAATGTTATGTTTTGTAGACATTTTTCTCTTCATAAATTTATTTTAAACACATAAAATTCTTTGTTTTGAAAAATGAGTTCCTCTTGCAATTTTTTTTTTGTTGAAAAATTTCTCCATAAATTTATTTTGTTTTCTACATAAATTTTGTAAAACAATCAGTTGATTTTCATTATTTAGTCAAAGGACTTGTGTGTAACTTTCTAGGCAAAATCATCATCATCATCACCAACAAACGTCATTTTTTTTATATTTTTTATAATAAGAGTAATATGTAATAACAAATGTTATACTATGAATAAAGTGTATAACGAAAACCCCGAAAATGTTGTATCATAAAAGAATATAATATTTAGATAAATTTACGAAATATTTTTGTTGCTTTCTATTTTTATACCCTTCACCTTCATGAGAAGGGTATATATAAGTTAATCATTTCGTTTGTTATTTCTACAATATAATTTTCCGACCCTATAAAGTATATATATTCTGTATATATATATATATTCTATTAAACCATGTCCGTCTGTCTGTCTGTCTGTTGAAATCAATTTTCTGAAGTCCTCAGATATCTTCGGGATCGAAATCTTCAATAATTCTATCAGACATGCTTTCGAGAAGTTTGCTATTTAAAATCAGAAAAATCCGTCCATAAATAACGGAGATATGAGCAAAAAGCCGAGACAACCTCTGAAAATTTCATCAAAAAAATTGAGTTTATTAATATTGTTCATCTGCAGATGGCGTTGATCAACCAAAGTGTTCGAAAACTTTAAGTGTGTTCTTAAACCGTAATATAAGTGTGTAAAAAGACAGTTTGTTCATTATTAATTCTGTTTGTGTACATTTAAATAAATAAAGACTCGTTATACATATTTTCTTCAAACTACTTGACGCCTTTATTTTGCAATTAAAAAGAATGCGGTTTATTTAAAGGAAATAAACCACCGTTTTTAAAAGGTAAAAACGTAACAATATAATATATATATGTATGTCTGTATATAATATAATTAAGCATCCACAACAAAGGTGAAGGGTATATAAGATTCGGCATAGCCGAATATATCACTCTTACTTGTTTTTTATTGTTACTGTTTCTTTTTTGCCACCTGTAGTGATGGGTTCCTTTCAGTTTTATTTACTTTGTATATTTGAATTTTGATGGCACAGTATCAAAAGAATGGAAGTGGGGCGGAAAATGTACACAAACAAATCTTATCTAAATATTAGGCTGCGTCAAATAAGGTTTTTTTTTGCAATTATTTTGCACAAAATTATTCCAATAATTCGTTATTCGAGAATTGTTATTCGTCGAATTGGTTGATTATTGGAACGATTCTTATTCGAGTACTCCCCTAATTACAATTTCAGTTAATATTTCGTATAAAGCGCAAACCCTATTACCTATTATGCAAACTTGAGCGTTTAATAGAGACTTCATTTGGATGCAGGAAAAAAAGTTCAGAAAATAAGTTCATAAACACATACTAACAAAACTATTTATCTATCTGTGTATATGTAAATATGTATGCATGTGTTTGCGGTCTAAATGTAAAATAATAATCTTCTCTGTTTATAAAATAAAAGAGTCTAACAGTAAAAAAGGATTTGAGTTTGGCTTTTTTTCTTTTCTTAAAACCATGTCAAACAATCAGTAGAACAATTTCTGTGAAAAAGTAAAAGGAGGGACTAAATTTAGTTCATAGTTCAGATGCAGAAAAATGCCCATAGCCACCCATATATTTAGACATACATTTGTAGATATGAACTACTTTAAACTGTTTGAATTAACTGCATATGTATGCAAATTCTTAAACAATTGATTTTAATCCTTGTTATTATTTCCCGACTTGGAAATTCTAAAAATTGCTTCAAGGTAAAGTAAAATAATGAGTATGAAAACATGTAATAGGGATACTAACAGATTCTATATACATAATAATCGAGATATATTTGTTTTAGAGCTTGTTTCATATTCATAAATGCCATACGACTTTTTGCAAATATGAATACTACTTGGCTACGCTCGTGTAATTTATCTCGAAATGCCATATTCATTTTCAAAATATTTCAATTCTGCCCCATTGCTTGTGTGTAGATTAGTTTTTCGAAAATCATATGTGGGGTCTTTGAATCCCAAAATGCAAATATTTTTTTATAAATTAGAATAATTTTGGCTCGAACTGTACAAATATCTTTCTTAATATGTCATTGCATGTTTTACATAAATTTTTTATTATGAGTAATATTAATACGGCCACTTTATAGCATGACATTCTTAAAAGTTGGAACATATTAAAAGTTCCAAAGTTTTTCGTTTCCTTTTCGAAACAAATACCTTAATTTTTTTCTTTAATCAAAAATGTTCTTCAGGGCTATATATTATATTTATATGATCCGGAAAGACAACTTAATGTACATATATTTAAAAAACAATTTTTTTTTATATAAAATTAATAAAAAAAATTATTTTGAAAATCCTATCTATAAAAAAATGAATGTCTGTCTGTCTGTCTGTATGTTTGTGCTTAATAGGAGGCCAAACTCTTGGACCGTTCTTCCTGAAATTTTTCACAGCATGTTACTGCGACTCTGCAGACCAATCCTGGGGCAATAGGTTGGATTGCATAGTGTCCAGGGCCTTATGGCCAAAACTAAATGCAAACGTGACCGAAACGCTGATGGAATTGGACAGGTATAGTCTCAGGATTCTGGTAGGAGTGATAACCGGTCATTGTTCGATTGGGGCCTTCAGAGGCAAATGGGATAATAACACACAGGACTTCTGTAGGTTGTGTAGGGGGACGCAGAGGAGCCAGAGACAATGGAGCACATCATGTGCAACTGTCTTGGGTTATAGGGTCATAGACTTAAGTGGCTAGGAAACAGATTCCTGGACGAACTCAGCAATGTTGCTGGCTGCAAACCGGCTAACATTCTGGGTTTCATTAGGGGAATAGGAGTATTTAAGGGACTTTCAACGACGACTCCAAATCCGTAAGGGGATATTTCTTTCTTTCCTTCTTTCTCCCCTTAACAGGCGGTTGTGGTTCTTCTTTCATTTCAAATCTATCTCTCTATCCTTCTATCTTTCTACTCTTTTTCTTTTTCATGTGGAAGTGCACATGGTGTACAACCCTTCTTATCTTATCTTACTGCGACTCTGCACTGTGAGCTAAAAGTAAGATATTTTGTCATAAAGTCAATTTTTTTTTGATACATATTTTGAAATTTAACTTTTTTTTTTATTTATTTATTTATACTTTTAATTTAATTATTAGATCTTTCTTTACAAAAGAAATTTACAATAAGTATTAAAATCTTAAAATTAATTAATTATTTCTGGGTCTATTGCCAGTCTTCAATAGCTGGTAGGGTTATGTCGGAGCTAGAATTAATAGGCGTGAAGACTTTTTCGAGGTAATCGGCAAAAACTTCAGCTTTGTCTTTGTGGGACATTGCTACAACGAATAGCAGACTCACATTTAATCGGGTTTTTAAGTCTTTTGGTGGCTTTCCAAAGACTATAATCCGTGGATTTTGTTGGGTCTAGACCTTCTAAATATGCACTTAGAGCTGATCGTTTGTCCTCTAGGAGAGCGCTATGAGCCCTTCATTGACATTGGTTTAGTTGACTTTTCAAGCTAGGTATTATAAGGTTTAGAATAGTTGTGGAGCATCTATTTTTAGTGCTGTTGTAGCATTTAAGAGGTGTAGCTACTTTTGCTGCGGTTTATAATATATCAGTAAGTACATATATAGCATCTTGCATTTCATTATCGGATCTAAGTGAAGTATTTTGCGGTACGTGGGAGCTTACATACTTTCTATATTTGAGCCAGTTAGTATGTCTATTAGGGAAACACAAAGGTGTTTCGATGTTTTGCCAATTTAGCATTGATATAATAGTGGGGGAGTGGTCTGAGGACAGGTCATACAAAGAGACTGTAGAAAGCTGATCGCGTTTGAAATTTACCTGATTTCCTTAATCTAGATACCCATATTAGAAAAAAAAATTATTAAATATAAATTTTGATGACAACCCTTGCTGGCATGCTTTTAAAGTCAGCTGATTAAATATCACTTTGTTTTGGTACAACTGGCGATAAACATCAGCTGAGTTCGAGTGCTTGTGAAAGTTAAAGTTGAATAAAATTAAAAAGTGTTGTTATGGAAAATATTAGTGCAGGTATGTAAAATTGCTACCTGCTACCAATTGGGTCATAATTATGTGTTGTTGTCCAATTGTGCAATGTTTTATTTATGTATAATATATTTGTGTTTCGTGGATTATAATTTTTGAAGAGCAAACCAGTGCAAAAACTTGCAAATGGCAACTTATTAATTAAATTGTGTAGATTAATGAATAACTAACCATTATTGCTCCAATTTGCTCCATTTAAAAATAATTGCTTTTTTAAGGTAAATATTCCCTTGCTCATGTAGGCAAATCGGCCAGATCGCTATATGAAATTATGCACCAAATCATATGAAACTTGGTAGGTCATCTTGGGAGCATAAAAAATGTATACAAACCATATTTAAATTTAATAGTTTCATAAACAAAAAAGTTGGGGCAAATCGGCCAGATCGGCTATATAGCAGCTATATGAAATAGTGCACGAAATCATATGAAAATTAGTAGAACATCTTGGGAGCATAAGAAATGTACAGAAACCATATATCAATTCAATAGCTTGCAAATTAGAGTTTATGCCAAAATAAACGGAAAAAACCTATAGTACTCTTGAAGGAATAATAGGCTATATGAAGTTTTGATTGGACAAACAGGAGGGCACCGCCCATATAACCCAAAAATGTATATCGCCATATTTTGGACGTTTTTTGACCTATGTAAATGATATGTGGTACATATATTATTGGCATAATTAGGAATATGTACCAGAAGAAAAGTATAGTCTTAACTACTGGACGGATCGTCATTAAATTTTCATAATAGGATATTATTATAATATATAATAAATTCTTGCCTATATTAAGGTGTGAATGGGCAAAAGGGGAGTGGCACCACCCATAAAACCCAAAAAATTAAATCGCCATGTTGTAAATATTATTAAAAAAAATAAATTAATTTTTCGTCGAGTATTTTAAAAAGGAAGTTTTTGAATAATTATATTCAAAAAAAAAAATGAATAATTATTTTACCCCATATTTTCTAAGACTAAATCATGAAATGTGCACTATAAGCTGGTACTAATATGCGTATAGTTTTTATTAAGTTGATTAGTGTTGCTTTCAACCTGGGGCAAATTAGTTAATGGCTTTAAAACATAAAATCTTAAATACCATTTTGCTAAACCAAAATACTATAAAAGCAGCTACATGTAGTTTTCAAGAAGAAATCCATAAACAGCATTAGAAGCAAGATAAATGAGAAGTAGCACTGTACCATACTTAATATAGGTTCTAACTGAGCACTTCATAGTTCTTTTGAAATATGTATAAATATTGCAAACTATAGGTATAGTTTATTCCTGCAGTTCAAATTATTTATTTTTGTGTCCATTATTAATAACAATTTCCTGTTCTCCCTTTTTGCAATTGATGAAATTCATACTCCTTCCTAGAGCACCATTAATTGTCTTGGCAATTATTTATTACTTGCATTAATATTAGGGTTTCTTGCTTTCTTCTATTCATTTCATGTATTTTTGCACATTTTCACATAGAACACGTGTTTAAGTTTGCTTTTTTTTTGGTTTTTCAACTAAAAGAGGTCATTTTTTACGGGTCACTATGTTGAAACTTCAAATGTATTTGTGTTGACTTCCTCTTTGTTCTCACTGCAATAATACAAAATCAACAACAACATCAACTAGTTACAAACAACACATATACAACAATCCATCCATTCATTCGTCCAATACATGCGAAAGTATGTTATTGAAAACAATTGTAGTTGCCCTAAAACTTAATCATGATACTCATTCATGCCCATATAAATAAATAAATAGATGCCAGTTGAAAAATATAAAAAATGAATGTAAAATACGGAGAAAAAAGTTATTAAAAGTAAAAATATCGTGCTTTAACCATAAACAAAGTACCAACAAATAAACAATAATATGAAATTACAACTGTTAGGTGGGTGATGAAGTGTTTTCGGAGAAGCTAAATGGGCCGCCAGCTAACGTTTTTTTTCCGCTGAACGAATATGGTTGTGTATACGCTTGAACAACGCTGGGAAATATTGCGACTTTAATTTGAAAATCATGGGTAATGTTGCAGAATGTGTGCGAATATTGCGTACGGATTTTGGAAGAACAGAAGCACCGTCAGCTCCGTATGTTCGTTATCTTGTGCAAAAAAGTGAAAGCAACTGGCATCCTAATCGATAAACCAAAGCGTGAAAAGCCAAAAACAGTGCGTACACCCGAGAATATTGCTGCTGTGGCAGAAAGTGTGCGTGAAGCGCCATCAACATCAATTCAACGTCGTTCTCAATAATTGAGCATTTTGGAGACATCATTGATAGCTAAATTCACAGTCTTTAGTTAGCTAATGACAAAGGCTTAACTACTGATTCTTTATTCGCAATGCTTAGTTTGCCATAAGAATACCAAGTAATAGTTAAACAATTGTTAGTATTTTAGTTTACCAATGGTTAACTAATGACCGAGAATTCGGACATGAGACGAATTTTGCATAAAGACCTTTGTATGACGCCATACAAAGTCCAATTGGTTCAGGAGTTGAAGCCAACTGACATTCCAATGCGTTTTTGCTTCGCTAAGTGGGCCTGCGATCGACGCACGCATACATTGAAAAGCCGATGCACCCAAAACGAGTCACTCTTTGGTGCGGATTTTGGTCCAGAGGCATGAGTGAGTATCCGTCACAGTCAATGGCGATCGTTATCGGACCATGTTGAAGAAATTTTTGTTCACAAAAATTGAAGTGGAAGATATTGGCAAGATTTGGTTTCAACAGGACAGCGCTACGTGCCACACAGCCGAAGCTACACTCGATGTTTTGCTCCCTGTTTTTGAAGATCGCATTATCAGCCGCAGAGCTGATGTCGTTTGGTCACCTCTGAGCTGCGATTTGACACCGTTGGACTATTATTTGTGGAGTGCCGTCAAAGTGTTACGCCGACAAGCCAGAATGCTTAAAAATTGGACCGATCGTGTAGGCTACTGCATGGCCAGCCGAGCCAGCCATTTGAATGAAATTATTTTCCATTATTAACCGGAAGGATTGTACTTTTAAATAAAAAATAAGAAATTTGAGAAAACTACTGAATAGTTTTTTTTGTAGCATTTTCAAAAAATAAAAAGTTATTTGCCAGACCCCTTACTATAGCTAGTTTTTAGTTTTAGATTTCCACAAAACTCGTTTATAATGCTAGTAATTCTCTTAATATCTTCCTTCACCTGAAATGTCTATTTAAAATCTTTTTGTTGTTAAAAAAAGAAGTGTTTTAAATATGCCAAATGATGTCGCATAGAGGCTTCGAAGTTGTTTAAATAGATATGGAAAGCACACAAGTATGTTTACCTTTGAACATTAGAGAAGCAATTTCTTTCGCTCAACTAGTATTAAAATATTAAATATTGAGGGTGCTGTAACTTAAATGGTTAGCGCGTTTGATCATTAAGCATGAATTGGTATTTGTAGCCCAGGTTCGAATCCCAGCCGCTGCCACTCAAACAACATCAGTTCCTGATAATTATTAGGTTCCTTTCTAACCTATCATAACTAATATTTATCACAGCGCCCTCCTTCGGTGGCATAGCATTGAAACGCCACCGAAGTAAAATAATTAAATAAAGGCTATAAATAAAGTTTTAACATTAAGGCGCCTACTCATCACGAGAGGCGCTGCAATTCTGCAGAGTTGTGATATAAAAAAAGCTTGCTTCTTTCACCACCTTTACTTCTTCAATCTATCCCCTTTTCAAAGAAAGTAACGCAATAATATATAGGCACATTAATTGCCTGAGTGTTACTTCTCTTAAAAAAAAAAAAAAAAAAACGTGAAGCGTAGTCCATTATTTTCAAGTATTAAATGAAAATCACCACTATCGTGAATAAAAATTCCACATGAAATTTGTTCCCTTTTCACATTTTCCTATTAAAATTCAATGTTAAAAAAATAAAAGGGAACAAATTTCATTATTAGATCGTTGTGAACAGAAATAACTGCCTTACCAACCCAATACAAAAAAAATTAAAACTCCGAAAAAGACTATAGAATTTTGCACAAATATAAAAAGCCAGAAACAGCAACAAAAAAAAGCCCTATTAATAACAGGAAACGTTTAAGAGCAACAACAACAACATTAGCTAAAGCAGCGGCAACGAAAAACCACAACTACAGTAACGCAAAAAAAAAATTTTCTAGAAAAAGTTTTCCAAGCGTAACCATCACAATAATGCATGCATGCATGTACTTATGTATGCAAAGTTAATGGACAGACAAATAGGCAGAGAGATGGAGAGACAGACACACTGACAGTTCGACAGGCAGCCCAGCTTAGAATAAATATAAAACTCCCTAACAAAGTCCCGGATCACACAATGCAACTTTTGCTGCTCAACTTTTGAGTTTTTGGGTGAGAGGGGGAAAGAGAGAGAGAGAGCGGACTACTCTTCTTTCCCCTCTCACCCAAAAACTCAAAAGTTGAGCAGCAAAAGTTGCATTGTGTGATTCGGGACAAACAAACAAACTAAAAAACAACCTACACAGCAATAGAACAAAATTCTTTTTTTAAACTCTTTGAATAATATTTACATACACCCAACCATGGCTGATGTTGTAGCTGGCAGCTGTCTGCACATGCGCATGTTTGTCTGTTTGCCTGCCAACACGCATGCTCACAGTTCATGGTTTTTCCTGAGCTACCGCTCCCCCACATTTAGAATTTGAAATGTTGTGAACAAATTTTCAAATTTCTATTTCTATTTTCCTCAAAGTGGGTGTTTGGCAAATATGTGGTATGTCTGTAGTCGTATTCAAATTAAAAGCACAACAACTAAAACCCAAGAAAAGAATTGGTCCATTAAATTTAAAGTCTCCTTTGTTCTGTGAGTCATGCATCATGCATGGTTTTGGTTTTCATGTCGTGAAAACCTATTGATTAGTCTTCCAATTACGGTTAGGAACTCGTTCATAGTCATGGTACATTCGTAGTTGAAATTGAATTATTGAACTATGTGTTCCCTAACGTAGTTAGTGTGTTACAGTATTCGGCACACCTGGTAAGCCAGTTTTCTTTCCACTTTTTAATGCTTTTGTATTTGCTTACTACCAAACTTACTTAGTACCAGCAAATGAGTCATCATTTATCAGCATTTGTCGCTTTAGACTGCCTTTTTCCTCTTCTGCCCATTGAAAAGGTGTTAAATTGTTCCAAGATAAGAGCACAATGTGTAAAATAAAAAACATCTAATAACGACTTTACCGTATTCCATTTTGTGTAGAGTCGTTAATCTATTCGCAATAATTTTGCAAACATTTTCACACGCTTTGTGGAAGATCAGTTTAGAGATACACACTAAGATTCACTTTACGAATTATGAGTTTCTTTTATTTGCTAAAGATTTACGTTTATTTAACATTATTCCCGGAAAGTTTCCGGTTAGTGTTTGTTTGTTTAAAAAACTATGAATAATTTCTAAAATTAAATTACTTGGCAAAGTTTTGCTAGTTTTAGCATTTATTAGTGGTTGTCATTCATGGAAGTACTTAATGATTGATGACTTTGAAAATATGCAAAGAATGTAATTTTTCAATCACTCATTGGAATTATAGTAATTGTGAAATAACAATTTTATTTTACTAAGTAAAACGATAATATTTGTAATTACTTATACAATGAATTGAAAAGACTCTGATCTAAAATATAAATACGAGCAGGGCTGCCAGAAATTTTCAGCAAAAAATCTTAATTTCGCCAAAAAAAAGTCTTATTTTTGAGGAAAAAATCTTAGTTTTGGAAATAAGTAGTTTTTTTATTATAAATAATAAAAAGAATCCATATTTTATTTAACACTAACCAAAAAAATAACAACAAAAATTAATTTTCTTATACTAAATTGTACATTTTTTGAGATCGATTAGTATAAAATTTTTCAAATGGGAACAAAGAACCTTCGTCTAGACAAAACAAAAAATCTTTTTTTTTTTGGTGAAAAAATCTTAATATCTTTTTTCGATTAAAAAGTCTTAAAAAATAGGGTAAAATCTTACTTCTGGCAGCGCTGAATACGAGTATAACGTTCCCTCTGTAGCCCATGTAGGATTTGTCAATGTGACCAGGGTTTTCGGAATGAGAATCTTCTCATTCGTATAAAAGAGTTTTAACTGTATGAAATGTATTTTTAGGTTTGATTGAAAGAAATATTATTTGGAAGTCGGATCTAAGACAAAATATGTTTTTAAATATGATTTCTTTAATTGTGAATTCTGTAGCCTCTGGAAAAGTAGTCTTTGTAAAATTTTTCTAAATAGCCTGTGGTTTTTTCCCTGGAAGAGTTGTGTTTTAAACTGAGTTCGCTGCATTTGATACAATACAGTCTTTAAGAGTCTTTGAAAGTCAAAAAGTTTTCTGTCTTATCTGCAGTATTTATACCCTACACCACCATAGTGGGGAGGGTATGTTGGATTTGTACTGATGTTTGTAACGCCCAGAATCACTTTCTGAGACGATTTAACGATGTCCGTCTGTCTGTCTGGCTGGCTGGCTGTAAAGCTTGTGCGCAGAGTACTGATCGCAATTTTGAAGATATTTCGATAAAATATGGCACGTGATATTTTTTCGCCTTAACGATGGATGGGATTGAAACTGGTAGAAATCGGTCCATTATTTTACCTGGCCCTCATACAAATGTACTCCCGAAATTGGGGCTTAGCGATCATAAATGTTTGAATTATGCAAGTATCCAAACAAATATCACCACAAATAAGTAGCAAATGGAGCTAAATCACATCTAAACATTTTGTGAAGATCGGTCGATAATTAGTCGTAGCTCCCATATAAGGCCCATTTCCGAAAATTACTTTAAAGAGCATAACTCTTTTTTTAAAATGTTGGTATCCAAATAATATTGAACACAAATATATTTTATATGTATGCAAATAATATGGTACAATTTTGTGAAGATCGGTCGATAATTAGTCGTAGCTCCCATATAAAGCCCACTTCCGAAAATCACTTAAAAGACCATAGCTCATTCAAAAATGTTGGCATCCAAATAATATTTAACACAAATATATTTCATATGTATGCAAATAATATGGTACAATTTTATTATGATGGGTCCATAATTAGTCGTAGCTCCCATATAAGAATCTCTCCGTAATTCACTTTAACCTCCATAAATCTTTTAAACGTATTTATATCGAGACAAAGTTTAACACATATAATATTTACATATATTCACAGAAATCATGACACTAAATTTTGGTCCCAAATAGGTGATATCTCCCATATCATATATTTCTGAAAAACTGTTTTATACATATACTAGGTCGAGCTTGACCGACTATACTTTTTTACTTGTTTTGTATTGTGTTACTTGTTGCAACATCGAATGAATTTTACTAAAATATTGATATCTTTTATACTTGACAATGGCTTCTCCTGAATAACGATGGAAATAATTTTCTAATATGACTATAACAAATACCGGCTACCAAGATCATATAGTTTCTATAGTTCCATTATACAATATATTCAAATTTCATCTAATAAAGATGGAAAACAATTTAAATATCTTAATACACAATTTTTATAATATGTTTATAATGAAATACGTTTATTAAAAACTTAAATTGCCAGTCAGAACGAGTTCGTTAAAGCCATGTTTAACTGTTTAAAAAAATGTCATTAGGTAAGGGAAATTATTAAAATGTTGATAAATTAGTCTCTTTCCCCGCCTTGATAATTTTATTTTAAAAAAGTTTTTAATTCCAATATCCTTTGTGGACGATTTTATTCTGCTCGTCGTAAATTATGTCACTTTTAAGGGAACACACAAGTTATTGTGTTGCCTCTGCAACTTTCATTAAAAGCCCCTAAAAAAGAAAGTGTCAATTTTATTTATGACTCTTGTTTCCCCGGGACACACAAACGCCCTTCGTAGAGCCAGTGTCAAATACAATGTTGGGGCACAGTTTTTATTTATCTTGTAAAAAGATAAAAAAGGGCTTCATGGGTTCATGCCCAACCAGAAGTATATAACATTTGAGATTAAGTGATTACTTTATTGTATAGTTTTTTTTTTGTGCTCCAAGAGGACACTGGAATTCTGTATTGTTAGCATGTGGTTTCTTTTTTTCAGTTAAAAGGATGAGCACATGAAACATTTTGTTGATTTTTCTTCCAACATTTTTATTATAGTGTTTATTTATGTGGCTGCCAACATTAGTTTCTGTGTTTTATCTAGGATGAAATATCTGTCCAATTGTTTTATGCAGAAAATGCTGACTTATTAAAGTGACAGGCAGGCTGGAAGGCAGTCGAGCGGGCGGTCATCCTTTTGTACCGTAGCTAAATAGAAAGGTTAAATGTTGTCATTATTTTATTTTGGTATTTTGGCTTTGCTATGCCTAAATTTATTGTAAGCTAGAGAAGGAATTTAGCTTTTATGACTTCATATTAAACGGTTATTAAATATAATTGAAATAAATTTGTCAAGATAAAATTCAATACAAAGAATGACACAGTTGTTTGTGGCCTACGGTAGGTTTAAAATCGAAACAAACAGAAAAGGAAAAACGTCAAGTCATTAACAGTTGCTAACTGCCACTCCTAGTTGTAAAATGTTTATAGATTTTTTGTTTTTTGGCTTAAAAAAATCATTGATTTGTTTTTTTTTTTAACGCGTGCTTTTCATAATCTTTGCTATGAACACTTGCAGTCAATTGATTATGAAATTGTCTTAATATTAGATAATTTTATTTTAACAACTGCAAACATTTGCACACATGTAATTTTAAAGAGTTTTTCCATGCAACATCCGCTATTATCATCATCATCATCACCTGCCCCACAATCTTTATTGATTTTTTTTACTTTTTTTGCTCGTACATAAACTAATAACACGTCTTCGTTTTCAATGTGCAGCAGCAGCACCAGCTGTAATTGAATATTGTTTTTTTTTTTGCTTTTTTTCATTCAACATTTTTTCAAACGTTAGAAATGTAGTTTTCACTTAGTTGTGTTGTGTTACTTGGAGATTTTTAGGATTTCGTGTAAAATCCACCTTTTTTATACCCTACACCCACCTTAAAGTATACCGATGGACTAACAACCACTTTCAGAGTCGATTTAACAATGTCCGTCCGTCCGTCCGCCCGTCTAGCTGGCTCTCCAGGTATAGCGTGTATCCAAAGTACAGGTCACAATTCTGAAGATATTTCGATAAAATTTGATACATGATATTTTTGTGACCGAAGGACGCTTGGGATTGCTACTGGTCGAAATTGGTCCATTATTTCACCTAGCCCACAACGGGTGGTAAATTATACCAAATCACACCTACAAGTTTTGTACAAATCGGTCCATAATTGATAATAGCTCCCATATAAGGCCCGCCTTCGAAAATCACTTTAAAGAACATAACTCTCTTAAAAATGTTGATATCCAAATAATATTGAACGAAAATATATTTCATATGTATAAAAATAATAAGGTACAATTTTATTATGATCGGTCCATAATTAGTCGTAGCTCCCATATAAGGCCCGCCTTCGAAAATCACTTTAAAGAACATAACTCTCTTAAAAAAGTTGATATCCTAATAATATTGAACGAAAATATATTTCATATGTATACAAATAATAAGGTACAATTTTATTATGATCGGTCCATAATTAGTCGTAGCTCCCATATAAGGCCCACTTCCGAAAATTTTTTAAAAATGTTGGTAATCAAATAAAATTCGACACAAATAAGTTTCTTATATACAGAAATAATGACACCGAATTTTATAATGGTCGGCCCATAATTAGTCGAAACTCCCATATAAGACCCTTTCCAAAATTCAGTTTAACCTCCATAAATCTTTTTAAAGTATTTATATTGAGATGGCACAACATTTTTGAATGGCGTCCATTTCTGAAAAACTGTTTTATACATATACTGGGTGTAGGGTATTATATGATCGGGCTTGACTGACTATACTTTCTGACTTGTTTTATATTTTCATTTTAAGTTTTTTTTTTGTGTTGTTTCTTTCAAAATAAAAATAAACGTTTTACTGCTGCTGCGTTTTGATAGTTGAATACTTGTGTGTTGTATGATTGCTGCATGAAGGTTTGATGAAAGTGTTGAAATAACAACAAGTTAGAAAATTGTGGGCAACTGTGTGCAACATGAGTCGAATTATTGATTTGTGATTTGATCTGTATGGATATTTTGAAATTAAATATGTGTTGCAATGAAGTTCGTTCTTGGCATGGTCAATTGAGCTGGCTACAATGTGGAAAGACCACAATGTATTTACGAGATATATGGTGGTAATTTGGAGTAGTATAGAAAATTGTTTTGAAATTGATCATTATATAGTTTTGAATTTTTCATAAACCTTTTCGATTTACCTCATTTCGGAATGGTTATTGTAAACTCTAAAATGTCGTTACCGAAAAACGTAAAAAACGTTACCCAAAGAATCTAAATTAAGGTTTTCAAGCCAACCCTGATTTAAATAAACTGTTGACTGCGGTCTGCTTGAATGCAATTTATCTGATAAATAATAAACAATTTGTATTTTGTGGCATAATTTTTAACTTTAACAATTTTCCAATATCTTGTACAGCTTGAAATATAAACGATGCAATTAATAATTTAAATGAGCATTTTTTATATCTGGCATTTCTCAAGTTTTCAAAGAAATTATGTTGAACGTAAATTATCTAAACAAGCTTATGTGAGACTTTAAGATGCATCAGGTTTTAAAATGAGACATCCCAGCACACCATTATAGGAGCGCTCCGAAAAAGGAGTTAGAAAAGAGTCAAACTAAAGAACATTCTAGGAGCACTCCGAAAAAGGAGTCAGGAAATGGTCCAACTAAAAAGCATTTTCGGAGCGAAAGAAAAATTTGCTTAAAAAATTAATTTTTTTTCCATTTTTATATGTTTTATTTAAATGAATTCCATTTTATTTTTTATTAAATTTTTTTCCATTTCTAATTTAGTTTATTTGTAAATGAATTCCCTTTTCGTTTAAGTAAAAACAATTTAAAAAAATAATAATAAATGCGACCTTGATATTTGTTGTATTTAAAATTGCTATGACTCTTTTTTGACATGATGTAAGAGCTCTTTCAGAGCCCAAAAATTCCCTCTTAAAAGACTCTTTTCTGACATTATCTGACGGACCATTTCCGAATGTAATGACCCTCTTTTCTGAAGGTTTTCGGAGCAATAATGATTGTTTTTTGGGCTCATAAAGAGCATGAATGCTCCGGAAAAGGTGTCAGAAAAGACTCTTTTTCGGACTCATAATATGGCTTGCTGGGATGCTGCACGAACGCACAAACTAAGACACTCTCACACATACAAATGTTCATTATTCTATTGCGTCATAGACTAAAGTGCAATTTTGCTACAACTCGTGGCACGGAAGCAACCAACGACTTGAAATAAATGACGGTTTATAGTGCAAATTTCTATAAATAAAAATGCACAAATGAATGAATGAATGAATCAAGAGCTAGTGTGAGTGCGTGAAGGAGTGATAGAATGAATGCAATGAATGTATGTATGTATGTACATTAAGACAAACTTTTACACATTAATATATTTGTTAAATACAACATGAAATCATATGAAATAACAAACATGAAACTAAAACTAAAACTCAAACATTCATTCGCATACACTTATTTCAAATGCTCGAGATTGAACGTGATACAAAGAGGCAAACAAACTCACAGACAGATAGACAAACACACAGATACACTGACTAATATTCTGTGAACAACAACAGCTGCAAGGAAACTAAAACACTATTTCTACTCTACACATGATAACAATTTATAGTCTCTTTTGTTTAGCTGCTGCTTGTGAAACAACTAATGCCACTTATGTTAAATATTCAGTTTCTAATCGAATGAAATCATTTTGCTTTTGCTGTTTGAAGAAGTTTGATAGATTATGGACAATAAAAACTGACCACTCAACAAGAAGTATTCAATGACGGTTATCTTGAAAAATGTAGTAGTAAGTAAGTCTTCAAAAGTTTCTGCTTGCTTTGTCCTTATAAACAGAACAAACAAACATGGGTGTTGTGTAATGCACAGAAAAAAAATCATGTTTTTGTTTGCAATTAAACTTTTAATTGATTTTAAAATAATTTTCAATTAAAATTTTAATTGATTCAATTACTTTTTCTGATTTTTCTGATATTTTCAATTAAATATAAAATTTTTTTTTAATTGATACTATCATTTTGTTTACAGGTCCGATTTCAATTAAATTTTTAATTGATTCCACAAATATTTTAATTGAAACTCATTTTTATTTTTTTCTGTGTGTCTGAAATACACCTCTAGCTTTATTTATCATCATGGTAATAAGCGAAACAAAGTGTAATTTGTTGTCTAATAAAATTCCTAGATCAAGAAAATTTTCAACAATTTCAAGCCCAAAGTATAGTTAGCAGGAATATAATTACTTCTTAAAAAACGCATAAGTTTACATTTGTTTAAATTTAATTCCATTAAGTTGAGACTGCACCACAAAAAGAAATTGTTGAGATCGGATTGGAGATATATAGGATCCAAAAATTTAGAATAGCTTAAAAATATTTTAACATTGTCAGCATACATTAGAATGTTACAAAAATTTAAAATATTTTGAAGGTCGTTGATGAACAAGGAGAAAAGAATTGGACCAAGATGGCTGCCTTGAGGAATACCAGAAGTAACCAAAATATTTTTAGAGTATTTATTATTAAATTTACGCATTGAGTTTTATCCAAAAGATAAGATTTTATCCAGTTTAGACTCACAGAAAAAAATAAAAATGAGTTTCAATTCAAATATTTGTGGAATCAATTAAAAATTTAATTGAAATCGGACCTGTAAACAAAATGATAGTATCAATAAAAAAAAAAATGAGATTTAATTGAAAATATCAGAAAAATCAGAAAAAGTAATTGAATCAATTAAAATTTTAATTGAAAATTATTTTAAAATCAATTAAAGTTTTAATTGAAAAAAAACATGATTTTTTTTCTGTGTTGCGAGATGTAAAACCAAGAAGATCCAGTTTTATAAGAAGAAGCCTGTCATATTCTTTATCAAAAGCTTTACTAAAGTCAGTATAAATGGCATCAGCTTGGTTTCCTTGTACAAAGCCTTAGTTAACGTGGGTAGTAAGTTGATGGACATTTGATGTCCATGTTAATGATGATTGATGACACATGTAATCTGTGAGAAAGTGTTCAAAAATCTTAGCTATTACACTAAGCTTAGCAATACCTCTGTAATTTGACACCTCAGACCTATTACCAGATTTAAATAATAGGATTATAATTCTCGGAAAATAACCATATTTAATGGATTGTGTTGAATAAAATAACTAATGGATAACCCATACAATTGTGTATAATACACATAGGAACATTATCAGGACCATAATTATACGAAATTTTAAGTTTTTTTTTTAAACTTTCAAATAAATTCTCAGCATCAATATAGCACGGTTAGTATAAAGTGTGTTGGGATAACTATCAGAGCAATATTGCTTATCCGAATATGTACTGGAAAAAAAATCAGCAAACATATTACTAATATTAATTGGGTCGGAAGATTTATAATTGTTGAGTTTCATTACTATAGCCTTTATTTAATTATTTTACTTCGGTGTCGTTTAAATGCTATACCACCGAAGGAGGGCGCGCTGTGATAAATATTAGTTATGACATGATAGAAAGAAAACTAATAATTATCAGGAACTGATGTTGTTTGAGTGGCAGCGGCTACAAATACCAACTCATGCTTAAGAATCAAATGCTCTAACCAATTAAGCTACAGCAAACTTATATCAGTTTAAAAATTTCAGAGGTCCTATTAGCTTTTAAATCTTCTTTAAATGAGATATTCCAAATTGAATTTCTTCGTTGTTGTCAGAAGCTGACCATTGCTTATCAAAAAATTTAGGATAAATATCAGAATGGTAACAGATTGATCTTCTTGATACAATGAGTAGTTTTAAGAGATCTTATTCAATTCAAATGTGTGTATATAGTTGTTACTCTTAAAGTCAAACTTAAGTTTCTCTTTTCTCTGATTTTTTAGAATGCCAGTTCTGGTGCAGGTTGTTTTAAACATTAACACACCGAATAAATACTATGAAAAATTCAGAAGATGCAAACATACGCAAGAGCCTTATCTTTCACCGATGCAGCATATATATAATTGCTATAAAAAAGTAGCCACTAATTGATTTCCTCTCGTGTATGTTATTGGCCAAATCAGTATCTGACATGATGAGGGTTTTCTTTACTTCTTAGTAATTTAAAGTCTTTTTTGCTTGGACAGATATCGACCTATTCATTATTGCCTTCATTGATGAACCTTTGACCTGTAGCGTTATTTCGTGGTAGCTGGCATTAACTATAGGATATTGAATCACTGGTGTGTTATCACCCCTACTCTCAATTTGACTCCATAGTTTCAGTGGCAGTGTCTGGCCAATATCTGAACACTATCTCGCAAGGAATAGAAATGGCACTTTGCATACTCTTTACCTGGATCATCAAGAGTGGACTTAGTGTGATCATCGATAACACTGATATTTTACACTTCTTGAGAAAGTACGAAAACTTTCAATTTAAACTATCACGTTTTAAAGGTGTAAAATTGAGCCTATTCGATAGCGCAAAGCCTGGGAGTCATTTAGGATTTAAAGCTGTCTTGGAAACAATACATTCAGGCGAGAGTAGGCTATGCGAAGGATATGGTAACAACCTGTAGTATTACACCTGAATGGAATCGAAATCAAATGAGTTTTATATCTTACGGACTGGTACGTGCGTGAGTTTTAGGATACCAGTCCAATGTAGTGTTTTTAAGTCTTAAGTTTCAGCTATGGGTAAGTCAGCGAACAGGCTGAGGTTTTACCGAGAATATTCGGATATGTCTGGTGTCTACACGATACATGGTCCTAAAATGGCAAGATATTCTTTAGTTGAATTTTCCCAGGAAAGTATTTTGTGGAATAATTGACAAAGACATTTAAACTCGGATGAGGACACTGATCAATTGTTTGGAATTTCGCGTTGGGTTTATGATTCAACTCTTCTTGCAAAGATGAGATAACAGCAACCATTGGCTAATTTTTATGGTTGTATTTTATGACAAATTCCTTTTAGATTTATTGAAGATATTTAGCATCCAACTAAATGTGTCGTATTTTCTAAAGCTTGTACCTAATTTTAAAACCTCATTTGGTTTTGGACTTACTTCTGTCAAAATATTGGTGGTGTTCAGTAAGTTGATTTAATTGTTATTTGCTTTTTACAATATCGGTTTATTTAGACGTCGGATTTGATATTGTGATTCAATTGCTGCTATTCTAACATATCTACATAAGTTAAATAGTAATGAAAGATACCAAACTAAAATTCTTTTCGGACATTACGGCTTTAATTGAGTGAAAAAACAAGTTCGAAAGATTAAAGTTAATTCAGTAAGAACTAGAGAATTAGTTCCTTTAAATTGTTCTCTTCATTTTTTATTTTATTTCATGCAGCTAATATTTGTTGTTATTGTTAATACCACTCAAGTTTTTGTGTAATTTTTTTTTATTATTATTGCCATTGTTGCTTCTATTATTATTGTTCGTTTCGTGAATACATTCATTATGATGCTCTTTCTATCTTGATGACGGTATATTTCTGTTTGCCTGTCCGTCTGTCTGTTTCTCTGTTATTAGTTGTTGTTCACAGCGCTGCCAACTTTGACGATTTATCGTCATTTTGACGATTTTTTAAGTCACATTTATTAAAATGACGATTGACGATTTTTCATTTTTCCCGCGAACAAAAATGGCGATTTTTTTTAAAAGCAAACCCTTTTTTCCCAAAATTCAAATTTTGTAAGTCCCCTTTTGCAATGTAGAAATTGAAAGGCAGACAGATGAAGTTTGTGGGCGAGGGGTTAAAGAGGTAGAGTGTGTAGTACACGACTATCTGTACTGGACATTTTTTTTGTAGAAGAGTATTTGGTTAATTTTGATATCTAAAGTTTTAATAACGAAGACATATTATTAAATGAAGATGAAGTGTATCTTGGCATTTACGTGAAGGAGAACCAATCTAGTTTAAAACTTGAACATAGTCAATTTAATATATTTGTTGAATTCTCCGTCCAATTTTATATTGAATTGGTTTCACAAATTTTAAAACATTTTGATTTTGGCGATCAACTTTTAGAAGGATTAAACTCCATTGAACCAAGGTTAGCTTTAAACAAAAAAATGCTTCAATTTCTTTTCCAAATTTATTAAATGGAATAAAATATCAACAACTTGATAATGAAGTTGGAGAATTACGTAATATGAAATTCACCGAACTCGAAACATTGGCGTTTTGGAAAAATGTTTCTAGTTTAAAGATAGTCAATAATGCAAAGGCCTTCCCAATTTTAATACAATTTGTTTCGAGTTTAATGGCACTACCACATTCGTCGGCCAACGTTTAAAGAATTTTTAATATTGTAAATTTAAATAAAACAAAAACCAGAAATGCTTTGGATTCTTCAACATTACAAGGAAAATTGTTTTCAAAAGATTATCTTAATTTAAATAATTCGCAGTGTTTTAATATAGCAATTAAAAATGAATTATTAAAAAAATGTCACACAGAAATGTTACAGAGCAAACTCACATAATAACAAAATTGAATTAATTATTTTTTTTTATTAAATAATAACTTTATTTACATGTGAATAAAATAAAAATATTTAAAAAGTTAATAAAAAAAGTTTTTGGTATTTTTAACGTATTTTTTGTCTTGACGATTTCTGGACGATTTTTTTCTTTTTACTTGACGATTTGGACGATTTTTTTTAAAATTGACGATTTCTCCAAAAAAAAAAAGTTGGCAGCACTGGTTGTTCATGTTATTAGAGTTCTGAAGTACAATAGTAGTTGCTCCTGTATATTTGTGGAAAAGTATGTGTCAGCGCACGTTAAAGTGTTGCTAATAAATTTATACGAGTGTGAAGTAGTTAGTGTTGAAAACATTTCAATATTATTTAATGTATAATATTTTTTTTTGTATACTATTAAAGGTACATACATATACATATGTTATGTTACATACATATGTTACTATATCAGTGATGAACAAAACGAGTACATAATTGAAATGAATGTATGTGTTAAAGAAATCTCCAAATTGAACTTTAGAACTTAAGTTGCAAAGAAATTGTTAGGCACAAATCATGTCAATGCGTTTCTACAGTGTTCTAAAGGTGGATTCATCCATTTGTTCCGAACAAAAATTTTGTCCGGAGCGAGAGTTTTTTTGCAGCATGATTCACTCATTTTGAACGACTTTTCTGAATAATCAAAGTTGCCATATGTAAGCAAAATCTATTAGTTTTACAAGTGGTTATATCCATTTTTTTTACATATTCTATATATTTTTCAAAAAGATTTTTAAAAATTTTTAGTCAATAAATGAAATTAATAATTTAATTTCACAAACACCACAGCTAGAAATGTAATCCGGTAACTCGGTTAATTTTTGTCCAGACAAAATACATATAAAATTAAATCAGAGATGATCATTTCATAGTGCAATTGGGCTTATTTGCCCAACCCACTACTTTGTTATGCTCTCTTAATTCAGTTGTCTTTCACATGGCAAATGGTACACATGCTTAGCGGATGCTTTGATTGTTTTTTTCAATACAGTACGTAAAATAATTATGATACCTCTACGAAATTTTTTTGTAATCAAAAATGCATTTGGTAATTCTCAATGCCTTTTGTGTTGCAAAACATGGGAAACACTTTTTTTTAATTTTCAAGATATGTTTAAAGTTTTGATGCCCTTCAACCCTTTCTTTAACTTTTTAAAGCCCCTTTAAAGTTGAAGTTACAAAATGTGAGTTAAAAATACAAACGGAACTCATTATTTTGCAAAGCGAAATAATTTTTTATTATTTTTTAAACCGAAACAATTTTTTACGTTTACTATTTTATAAAAATTTTTCGTTTACTTTTTCGTTTTACTGTACCTTTAAATTTGTCTCACCAATACACAAGCTTTTTTATTTTGATCACCTCTGAATTAAACCAATTCAAGCTGAGAGTTATTCGTAAAAAATATTTTCGCACTCTTAAAAGAGAGACGTCAAACATCATATAAAAAAAAACTTTGTCAACACTAATTTCGGGAGGACATTTGTCTGGCGGCCAGGTGAAATAATGAACCGATTTCCACCAGTTTCAATCCCATTCGTCCTTGGGCCGAAAAAATATTATGTACCAAATTTTATCGAAATATCTTCAAAATTGCGACTCTGCGCACAAGCTTTACATGGACAGCCAGCCAGACGGACGGACAGACAGACATCGTTAAATCGACTCAGAAAGTGATTCTGAGTCGATCGGTATACTTTAAGGTGGGTATTGGAACAATCTTTCTGGGCGCTACAAACATCTCCACAAATCCAATATACCCTCCCCACCCACTATGGTGGGGTGAAACGAAGATAAAGGAAGATGTTTGGTAAACCATCGTTCAAAGTCCACATAATAAAGAATTTGAACCCAGTTATACCAAAAAAAAACCGTAAAGCATGGAGAAGTTTTGTTAATGGAAATGTTTTTCTTTATCTGGTGTCGGTCTAACTTATCTAATAGATGGACAAATATGAGCTGAACAATTCCTTATACCAGAGAATAAATTGCCGTTTATATGGCAGCACAATGATCCCAAGCACACATCCAAACAAGTTATGGAGAGGGAATCACAATCGCCGGACTTAAGTCTGAAATAAACCTTAAAATAAAGACTAAAAAGGAAAAAAATCCGGCAGTAATGGAATTCCATAACTGCCTAAATATCTATATTAAAAATTTGTGAAATATATGAATCGTATGAGCGAAGAACTGTTAAAAATATATGCATGTTCAACTAAATATTAATAATTGTTGCGTGAGATATAAATGTGAAGTGGTAGAAAGTTATAATTACTCTTAAAGAAAATATAAATAAATTGTTATTGTTATTTTTTGCAGCATCTAATGAATAAAGTCAAATATTTAGCTAACGAAGTAGCAATGAAATGTTATTGGGTACATTTTTATACCCTTCACCTTCATGAGAAGGATATATATAAGTTTGTCATTCCATTTGTAATTTCCACAATACAATTTTCCGACCCTATAAAGTATATATATTCTGGATCCTTATAGATAGCCGAGTCTATTAAGTCATGATCGTCTGTCTGTCTGTTGAAATCAATATTCTGAAGTCCTCAGATATCTTCGGGATCGAAATCTTCAATAATTCTATCAGACATGGTTTCGAGAAGTTTGCTATTTAAGATCAGCAAAATCCGTCCATAAATAACGGAGATATGAGGAAAAATCCGAGACAACCTCTGAAAATTTTATCAAAAAAACTATCAAACATATAATATATATGTATGTATATACATAATATAATTATGCATCCACAACAAAGGTGTAGGGTATATAAGATTCGGCATAGCCGAATATAGCACTCCTACTTGTTTTATTTTTGAAATGTTAACAGTAATTACTAACAAAAATTAATTGAGAATTATTCTCTCTTGAAGATCTTTTAAAACTTACCATTTTGATAAATGGTGTCTTGAAACAAACAGAAGTTTCACCTTTAGTTGAGAACATTGACGCTCTATTCTTATCCGATATAAAAGAGGCCACCCTAATATACAGATATACATATCGTTACCGAAAATCCAAAAGGCCGTAACTACACATTTTACTTTTTTCCAGGAGAAGCAAAAAACTTTATAAATTTAACACTATTTCATTCTTATTGGCCAAATTTGAGAATCAACCTTAAAAAACTATTTTGTATTTGGTTAAAAAAAAAAACTATAAAATAATAGGAGTAATTGTACTTAAGGCCTTTTAAAATCGTTTTTTCTGCAACCAAAAAGCCGTAACAACAAAAAACTTTTTAATAAAAGTTAAAATTAGGTTAAAAAAATTCCGCTTTTCACATTTTTTACTTTTTGTTTTCTGTGTGTTGAATATAAAGGATACAAAACTCAATTCAACGAGGTTAGTGAATTCGAGAAAAATATACTTTTTTCAAGGAAAGAAGAGAAAAAAAAACGAAAATTCATTATTGTTCACATTGCAAAGTAAAATTTATAAATCTAATCTGAGTTTGGTAAATTATCGTAAAAACTGTGGCAATCAGCCGGAAGTAAACATTTAAGTTCCTAAAGACGACTCCATTTCTTTATGGATATTTTTATTTTTTCTTTATGTAACCGAACTTATTCGACAAAAATAGCCACAGCGTTCTTGTTACTAATTTGAACAAATTTTACTTTCAACTAACAGTTAAACAAATGCCAACTTTGTTTTAATATATTTTGTTTTTTTTTTAATTAAAAGTGTTTTTGGTTTATAAAGTTATTAACATTGCAATTGCGGTCTTTTGAAATGTATCTTTTAATAAAGTCGACGTTTTTCGGCGTGTGAGAGTAAAATTTCAAAGAAAGATGTATTTTGGTTAATTACATAATAAGCAACCCAAAAAATTGATTTTTAATTGAATTGTAGTTACGGCCTTTTGGATTTTAGGTGACGATATGTGTGTATGTCTGTAAGGTGAAATGTTTAGTCACATGTAAATATGTATATGTATGTACGTGAATGTAGTCCCGCACTCATTTGATTGCCTCTTTAACTATTTTTAATTTTGATTGTGTAACTACTTTTCCGCCCCTGGCAGCAGTGCCGATCATGACGATTAATTGCATTTTTCACAGTTTGTTTGTTTACAGCTATTGCGATTCTGATGCTGTTGCATGATTTGTAAATATTGATACAGCTACGAATGTACATTTTCTCTGTCATTGCATTCGTATGTTGCTAATGTTGTTGCAATTGTTGCTATTAGTTGCAGTTGTATTGTGACCTTTTAACTTTATGGTTTGTGGCAAAAGGAACAGTCGTTTGTGGCGATGATGACGATGATGATGATGCTGCTGGTGTTGGTGTTATTATAGTTGTTGCTGTTATATTGATCCATAAATTGAAATGTTATTTACTGTTGTTAGCCATTTATTTATTTTTTTTCTGCTGCTGCTGTTGTTGTTTATTGTTACTATTATTTGGAATAAGTTTTATTTGTTATACATTTCTTCTATTGATTTATAACAATTTTAATGCATGTTTCATTTGCACGTGTAGTGTGGTTTGTGAGGGAAATGAAAATTGTATAAAGTCTTTGTAAATTTCATAAATACACATTTAGTTTTTCTAGGAAAATGTTCTAAATTTTATGGAGCATGAAAATGATAATTTGCTAGAATATAAATTGTAGGATCGTGATCCTATATCAGAGGTAGGCAAAGCGTAAAATGAGGTTGTGTGTGTGAGCGAACTACCCAGCAAACATAAACATATAATTATATAAATTATACAAAATAACTTAGATAGAAAACATACACTCACAATATATTTTCCGTAACATATAAGAAATATAAACAATGAGATTGATATATAAACGGAACTTCTAATACTTTAGAAGCTGATTACATGCATGTTACCAAATGCATTATCAATCATGAAATATTCTTCGTAATTCATTATTAATTTGAAATGTTTGTTGGGAAGTATTTCTGAAAAAAAGAATATAAAAGCATCCGCCGCATGTGCACACATTGCTGTCTCAATGACGACTGAATGCAAGAGATTAAGTGTATGTGTGAAGTGCTCTCTGCACAATTGTGCTATAGGATGCCGTCCTATGCCCTATATATAGATGCCGTAGAGTAAAGAGAACTAACACACAACTAGTAATGGGATAGTTTCTGGTTGGTAGGGGCCTGTTACTAGTTCAGAGAGATTTAATGTCTTAGTTTCAGAAACATCAAGGACATGTAAGACTCTGGACTTTCTGATCTATGTGGTTAAATGATCTAAACAACATTTTTGTGTTAAACATATCGAGACTAGTTACTTCCAAAATCAAACTGCTTGAATGTGGCAACAATAAAATATTGCACACTGCATTTGAGATTATAGTATTTCTTTTTTGACCAGTATATTGTTAATCAATGACCATGAACGTTATTGTATTGCTTTGCAGTTGCTGTTCTATTGTTAAGTGTTGCTATTAAAGCTGTTGTATTGTTAACAACAAGCTGTATTGTTGCCATTGAGTATTTGAAATATTGTTGCTGCCATTGATTTGTTTGTATTGTTGTTAATTTTTACAAAATTCCTCAACTCAACTTGCCTCTCGCCCCTTGTTATAGTGTAAGCAACAGTTGTTGAAAAGATTTTCATCAATTGAATGATTATAAATTTTCATTTTAGTTTTTATTTAGTTTTACTGTTGTTCTATTGAAATAATTATTAATCATTTAATTGCTAACAAATAAAAATGAACTTTTTTATTATTTTTTTCATTTATTTTACATGTTTGTTTTATTTTATTGTGTGTTGTACCTATACATTATTATTTTATTGCTTTATTAATTTTATATTACATACAAACGTATTTAAGGGGTACCAGGGACCAACAAATTTTTATATAAAATTGTTCTATAAATGAAGGAGATACATAAGAGTTGGTTGGTTGGTTGGTTGGTCTCAGTTGTACTTTCAGATATATAAATACCAATATTCTTCAAAATTATTACATTAGAAATATTAAAAGTTTAATAATTTTTCAACAAAAACAAAACTCTAAAATAATTAACAAAACACACAAGGCACGGTGTAAAAAGTTGTCATACCATTTCCGGCATGTCGTAGTTGCAAAATAAACAGAATCTACCATAAATGAGAAATTACAACAATAACATACGAGGTCTGATGAAAACATAACCGTTATTTAAATTTTTTTCAAAAAGTATTTATTCATTCATTAATGACTATCTTGTTCCCTTCAAAGAAATCCCCGTCAGATATAATACACTTATGCCAGCGTTTTTTCCAATCATCGAAACACTTCTGAAACACGCTTTTCGGTATCGCCAACAGCTTCTGTTTCGATTTTTCTTTTGTTTCGCAGCAAAACGCTTTCCTTTCATCGGTGTCTTCAGTTTTGGGAAGAGGAAAATGTCAGCGGGGGCCAAGTCCGGTGAATACGGTGGTTGAGGCATGATAACGGTTTTGTATTTGGCCAAAAACTCACGCACAAGCAACGATGTGTGAGCTGGTGCGTTATCATGGTGCAAAATCCATGATTGGTTTTTACACAATATTGTGCGTTTCTGACGAATTGCTTCGCGCCATCGGCGCATAACTTCAACGTAGTATTCGTTATTGACCGTATGACCTTGTGGCAAGAATTCATGATGAACCACGCCATTGCAGTCGGAGAAAACAGTGAAATTGACGTGCTTTTTTCGGTCTTGACTCTTGTGGACGTTTCCATTGGGATGATTGGGCTTTGGTTTCAATGTCATAAAATTTTAGCAATTTTGGAACAATTTTTACTGCCGCACGTTTCATGCCTAAAACAGCCGTAAAAATTGCTTGGCATGAGCCGAACGTTATGCCAAAATCATCAGCGACTTCTCTGATAATGATTCGACGATTATCCAAAATCACTTTCTGCACTGCTTCGATGTTTTCATCGGTTGTTGACGTGCTCGGGCGATCAGGACGAGCATCGTAATTGACATCTTCTCGGCCTTCCTTAAACCGGTTATACCACAATTGAGCTTGTGTTCTGCTCATAGTAGACTCAGCAAACGCCACAGTCAACATTTCAAATGTCATTGCTCATTTAAGTTAATTTTTTACAGTTTCTTTGATCCATTTTTTCAAATAGTAAAAAATCGAAGAGCACACGACTAACCTTTTTATCTGTCAAAAACAAACTGACAATCCAAAATGTCTGATATTACCAAAATATATAACAGCCATGTGTATAAACATAACAGAAAAAAATGCGAAAATCGAACATACGTAACTCACGAAATTTGAAAATAACGGTTAGTTTTTGATCAGACCTCGTATATTGCTGATATTGTCAACCAATGGTAGAAGCAGCAATAAAATCAACAAAAAAATTTGTAGTAATAATATCTATGTATGTATGTTCGTTCTCATTCATAACATGTAAAAAGAAATCTGATTTATAATTCCCGAATTCTATTTCTCAATAATGGTGAGTTAAATAGATGCTGTTCACAAGTAGCTCACGGACAATGAACATTGCTGATGTCTGCCATGGTAGGTTGGAAGTGCTTTTCAATGTGGCAATTGTGTAAAAATTACTTTACTATGGTATTCTTTAGAATTATTACAATAAAATTGAAACTGATTAAAAGTAAAATTTCTCTAAAACCCTAGACAGACATAGGATTTGCATACCATATTTAGTATACATTATATTAGTATACATACATGTGTTAACAACATAAAACAATCTGGTTCATATATGGTTTTAATACTACGAAAATAATCGTGGTATAAACGTAGTATGTTGTCTGTAGCTGTGTTGAATAAATATTGGGGAAACCCTCTCACAAAATCGATTGTCAATTCTTTTAATGACAGTTATATTTTATTTAATTTCTTTTAATTTTTTTTTTGATCAAAAGTAAAAACAAAAATACTAGTATATATACTACATGTCTGTCAAGGCAATTTAGTAGCAAAAATACTAGTGTTTGTATTATGGTATAAAAATCCTATGTCTGTCAGGGGTATAATAATAAATATTAAAAGTTCAATAATTCTCCATAAAACAAACAAAAGTCTAAACATATATTAAAATACTACTCGTATAATTAGCTATTTTTTTTTTTTTTTTTGAAATGACCCACCAAATTTGTTCCCCGCAGTGTGGTATTTTTTTTTATACCCTACACCACAATAATGGGGAGGGTATATTGGATTTGTGCTGATGTTTGTAACGCCTATAAATATTGGTCCAACGCCCACCTTAAAGAATACCGATCGGCTTAGAATCACTAACGCTGTCCGTCCGTCCGTCTGCCTGGCTGGCTGTCCATGTAAAGGTTGTGCGCAGAGGACAGTTCGCAATTTTGAAGATATTTCGATAAAATTTAGTACGTGATATTTTTTCGGCCCAAGGATGGATGGGATTGAAACTGGTGGAAATCGGTCCATTATTTCACCTGGCCCCCATATTAATGTCCTCCCGAAATTGGGGTTTACTGGTCATAAATCTTTGAATTACGCAAGTATGCAAACAAAATTTACCACAGATGAGTAGTAACTGAAGCTAAAGCACATCTACAAATTTCGTGAGGATGGGTCCATAATTAGTCGTAGGTCCCATATAAAGCCCACTTCCAAAAATCACTTAAAAGAGCATAACTCTCTTAAAAATGTTGTTATCCAAATAAAATTAAACGCAAATATGTTTCGTACATATACATATAATATGGTAGAATTTTATGACGATCTGTCCATAATTAGTCGCAGCTCCCATATAAGGCCCACTTCCGAAAATCACTTAAAATACCATAACTCATTCAAAAATGTTGGCATCCAAAAAATCTTTAACACAAATATATTTCATATACATACAAATAATATGGTAGAATTTTATTGTGATCGGTCCATAATTAGTCGTAGCTCCCACTTCCAAAAATCACTTTAACGGTCATAAATTTCTTAAAAATGTTGTTAATCAATTATATTCTGTTTCTTATATACAGAATGACACCTAATTTTATAATGGCCGGTCCAGAATTAGTCGATACTCCCATATAAGACCCTCTCCGTAATTCACTTTAACTTCCATAAATCTTTTAAAAGTGTTTATATCGAGATAAAGTTTAATACATATAATATTTATATTCACAGAAATCATGACACTGAATTTTGGTCCAAAATAGGTGATATCTCCCATATAACGCCTATTTCTGAAAAACTGTTTTATATTTACATATACTAGGTGTAGGGTATTATATGGTCGGGCTTGACCGACTATACTTTCTTACTTGTTTTTATTTAATTAAATATTTTTTTTTGAATCAAAAATATTACGTTTATTAAAAATACATAAATTTAATTGAAAGCGGAAAACGGAGACAACAATTTTATTATTTATTATATTTATTTACATATTAGCATTGTTTTCCGATTGTTTTGATTATTTATAGCAATTAATAAACAAATATTTATAGATGTTTAACTAAAATTTATTAAAACAAAACCCTAGAGTATATTTCATAATTTCGCAGTTCAGCCAGCCAACCGTAATAAGTTTAATTAAAAACAAAAGTAAAAAATATTAAATATTTTAAAATCTGTATCTCTATGCCTTATTATTAGATATATGTGTGTGTGTATAAATATGTATTTGCTTTGCAGACAAATGTAGCTGTCATATAATTTTCATTTAAATAGGAAATATGTAAGTAATTATGAATAATATTTCCAGTGGGGAATTACATGTCCAAATATCGAATGCTTATATGATTTAAAAAATTCCTAAAGTTATTCGAATAACATCAACATGTTAACATAATTATATTAGATTTCAAATCAGTTTTTTTTTTTTTATAAAGTTATACACTGAGGGAAAAATCTAATACAATCAGTGGGAAACGTCATAAAAGTGCTAAGCTCGAAAATTCTAAAATCAAGCCGAAAAGCTTATTTTTAGAACTATAATAAGTTAGTTTTAAACTGCTTCGTTCTTAATTTAAGAATAAAAATCTTGTTTTAAAAATCATGCATTCTTAAAGTAAGATTAATATGGGTTTATTTCAAGTATGACTCAGGCTTAGTTTAAGAATGTTTATTGTTATTTCAAGAACGTTCCCTTTTAATTTCATGCTTTTCGAAATTCGAATGTCTTTTACCCCATAAACCCAGCAAACAAAATAAAAGATTTTTATTATACCCTTCACCTTCATGAGAAGGGTATATATAAGTTTGTCATTCCGTTTGTAATTTCCACAATATAATTTTACGACCCTATAGTAGTATATATATTCTAGATCCTTATAGATAGTGGAGTCTATTAAGCCATATCCGTCTGTCTGTCTGTCTGGATGTTGAAATCAATTTTTTAAAGTCCCCAGCTATCTTCGGGATCCAAATCTCCAATAATTCTGTCAGACATGCTTTCGATAAAATACATTTGAAGTCGCAAAAACCGTTGCCATAACCTTTCCGATTGAATTGTTTTTTCTTCTTTGGGGCAGTTCCTGCAGCTTCAGTCCATTGCTTGGCTTGTTCGTTTGGCTCTGGAGTATTGTGGTGGATCCATGTCTCATCAACAGTTATGAAACAACGCTTAAAATCCATTTTTCTTAAAACGATTCAAACAAATTTGAGAAATTTAAATTCTTATGCGTTTTTGGTCGACTGTTAAAAAATTCGGCCATCTTGCAGAACGTTTTTTTCATCTGTAGTTCTTCGTGCGAAATTAAATGGTCGATAATATGAGAAATCCATGATATTACATATTTCACTCTCTTTTTTTCGTCGACTATTTGGCTACAATTTCTGTTGCTGTTGCTGTTTTTGAACGTCCACTAAGTGGTTCATCCTCAACGCTTGTACGACCGCGTTTAAATTCAGCAACCCAATTTTTTTGCTGTTGTATATTGTAAAAAAAAAAAATCGCGGTTGCGTCTTTTTCGAACACCTGTTTCTATATGAAGAAGTTGCCAGATCGAAAAGAAATTCAACATGTGTTCATAGCAGAGATGGAAGTTTTAAAAACACTTATTTTTTTCTATTTATAACGCGCTTTCTGTTCTAGGCTAAGAAGTTTCTCAACCGCCATCGTAAAACAATAATTCAAAGAAAAATTAACATTATTTACTAAAACGAAACATGGTCACCCGTATTTTTTGTTTGCCGTTCGCCGGCATAAAAAATTGAAATAGACTTTATTTCGGAATTCGCTGCATATAACGAATTCAGCCGACGCCGTTGTTGTGCGTATTTTTATATACACAAATGTGTTGTATTTGTAGAGACGAATATTCGTCGTTCGTCCCAGTTGTGTTTCCCAGCATAATAAATATGAATAAAGAAAGCGTTTATATATGTATTTAGTTTTTTATCAAAGCTTATAGTGTAAAGTACGCGAAAAACAGTACTTTATATACATGTAATTTTTTATATAAATTTAAAAATAATTTAAAGCCTTTCTTTTATTTCAACCCCTTTCTCTTACTTTTCTCAATAAATTATTAATTACCAGACCTTAAGTTACGACTTCTATGAGGCATAACTTGGTAGACCTTCCATGTTGCCCTTCTATCAGGCATCTAACCAGCATCGAGTGGGCAAGGCATTGACTAACAATGACACGCCATGTAAAATTGAAACGAATTTGCCACACGGCAGGAAGTTCTTGTGACTAAAAAATAGGGGCTTCTACAACATATTTTTCCCGATTTTCCGAGATTGTTAGTGAACAAATACACAAAAATAAATACATACACTAGAAGACGTTGTTGTGTGATGAGCCTTTCCATGATGAATTTCCCAACACTACTGAATAATAACAAGATGACGATGTGACACCAAGCATTTCAAAAACAAAAAAAAAAAAGGAAACGAAACACTAAACTTCTTACTACAAGTTCGGTTTCCATAAGGCTTTTGTGTTCTCTAAAAAAAGTTCTGAGAAAACACATAATGTTGAGATTTTGTTACAGAAATGTTTCTTAATGCTGGATAAAATTTGTCGGCAATGGAATGTTTTCTCCCAAGGTCATATAAAATGAATGAAATTTTGGGTATTTTAGAACATTAAATTGTTGTCTTATCATCTTGTATCGTAAGCATGGGTGACTATGTATGTATGCATCTGGCCTCAATATGTTTAAATACATAATTGGGTAATAAAATGTGTAATAGAATAAACAAATAAATGGTTTTTAATTTAAAGAGGCAGCATTAGAGATAACGACCGACAAAGAGAGATTGAACAGAATATAAAATATATTATTAAATGTATTTAACACTTTTGCAGACAGACACAGGCATTAAAACAAACGAGTATGTGTAATTTTTACATAAAAAGGGTGATCCATTTAGACCTTTTGTTAATTTTTTATTTCTTAGCTTACAACTTGTGATATAAAATTATGTGAATTCAAATGTTGTAACTTGCAAGTTTTTTTTTTTTTTAAATAATTAATAAACAAACTGCGATGCTTTTGGCTTATCTGCAGAAAACACCCAGAGTCTTTGGCGGGCATCGAACCCGCAACCCTTTGACTGATAGTCCGCCACTCTATCGCCTAGTCTATCGGTAGTAATGCTGAAACGAGTATGTAATAACAAATTGGACCTTTCGAATGGACCATCTACAACGTAGTCGCTGCTAACATGCGCAGTTTGAAATGGAATTATTTTTAACAATTAAATCTCAAAGATTGTTCTTTCGTACAATAATATAGATTCTGACAGCTAGTTATATTTTCAGTGTTTTATTTAAAATTGTAAAAATGTTTTAAATGAATCACCCTATACATAAGTATATATAAAACATATACAGTTTTAAAAGTCCGTCTTGTATATTTTGTTTGTTAATAAAAATGTTAAATTAACAACTTAATGTTTGTTTGTTACACTTAATATGTAAACGAATTTCTATTAACTTATTTAACTGCACACGCATTTATAGAATATTTATTTTATTACATTAAATTTCATTAGATACATTAAATTATAACGTCAGCCATATTTTACATTACATCCCTTTAAATTACTTTACTTTACTTTACATGACTGTCTGTTTTTTTTTTTTTGTTATTTGTTATTGTTGTTATTGCACCTCTGCTGCTGAAACCCTTAAATGATTAGACAACGTTTTTGTTATTTGGGGAAGAAAAACGTACTTGTTGATTTATATTCTCTGGTGCATACTTTATTTACGATTTATTGGAATGTTTTGTAATAAATTATTATTTTTAATGTTTTTATGAGTTTTTAGTTTTTAGCTAAATGTTTTTCTAGCAAGTTTATTTTATAAAATAAAAGCATATTTAGTATATTCATTGTTGCTTTGTCGTTTGTGGGTAGTTTAAATAACTTTACACCAATGTTAAGCGTTGTCAACTTTGAAATTTCAAAACGCACCAAAATGGAGAAAAAAAAATGCGCTATTTAAAAGTTTAGAATTTACCCAGTAAAAAAATCGCATAATCGAGGGCTTCAATAAAAGCGCTCTTTTGAAGCAGTAAATGCTTACGAATAAAATATACTAAAAAGTTGATTTTTTAGTGCTGACAACGAAGAAGGTTTTAAAGCGAAAAAACAAAAATGAAATTATAGCCTACCGATTAACGTATGACAACGAAAGTCAATTACAAAACGAATATCGCGCTTCTCAGTTACTATGAATTTTTCAGACAGTCGTAATTCAGCTCTGGATGGAGAAAGAACTCGCGCGTCATTATCATTATCGCTTAAGGGCAATCAGGCCGTCCTTTTTTCGCTGCTTTCGAGAGATTTGCGTCTCACTTTTGCATTGGTTAATGCTTGACGTCGCGTCGTCTAACTGTACCGCATTACGGTTTTTTAAGTTTTAAGCGTTCCAGGTTTCTATATGAAGGTATAGGTCGACTTGGGACTTACTTGAATCGATCGTGGGATAACCTGGCAATTTGAGGGATTAATTCTCCGCCAACCTAATTTATATCCAAAAAAACACTCAGATAGAATTTGCTCTTTGATTGGTGTACGCGAAGTTTTTTTTTTTTTTTTTATTTTTTTTTTTTTTTTTATAGCCTTTATTTAGTTATTGAATCTTCATATAATGAAATGACAATAAGTATTCAAATCTTAATACTAAAAAGAAAATAATAAGCCCAGCCAGTGCTAGACAAAAATTTTATGCTACTAAAAAAATTTCACATCAACTGATCCAGTCATCTATTTTGCGCTTGAGTTAAAGCAAGGGTATCCCTCCTTCTCAACCGATTATGACCACTAAAGTTAAGGATGTCTCGTGCAAGTGGGTTTGGGTGGTGTTCAAGTTTGCTGACATACTTTGACGCGTGTTTTGTAAATTCAACTTTTACTGATAGCACGCATAGATCTTTGTGAATTCGAGAATTTTTAACATACCATGGAGCTGCAGTAATTATACGTAGAATTTTATTTTGACCCCTTTGAATTTTTTCAATGTTTGATGCTGAGGCAGTACCCCATAATTGAATTCCATAGCACCAGATTGGCTTTAGAATTGCATTGTACAACAATAGTTTGCAGTCCAACTTTAGTGAAGAATTTCTGCCAATTAGCCAATTAAGTTGCACTGCTTTTAATCTCATCTGTGTAAGTTTCGCTTCAATATGAGACTTCCAAGTTAAACGGCGGTCGAGGTGAATGCCGAGGTATTTGACTTCATTATGTTGAGGAATAATTTGATTATTTATTTTGATGAACGAGCAAGTTTCTTTTCGCAATGTGAAAGTGATATGAATACATTTCTGTTCATTAACCCTGATTTTCCAAAGCTCTAGCCAATTCTCTAGTTTATAAATATAATTCTGCAAATTCAGTGATGCTACTTGGTGGTCCTTATGAACGCTGATAAAGGCTGTATCGTCTGCGAAAGTTGACGTGTGGATTTTGGGGTCTGACGGCATGTCGGAGGCATAAATCAAATATAAAGTAGGACCCAGTATGCTACCCTGTGGCACACCTGTTTCAATTGGCTGAGCGGGGCTTAAAAAATTACCTTCTTTGATTTTAAATTTGCGACCGTATAAATAGCTTTCCATAAGTTTATGGGTGTTAGCAGGCAGAGTTAATTTTATTTTGTGCATTAAACCGTCATGCCAAACTTTGTCGAACGCTTGGGACACATCAATGAAAAGGGCGGAGCAGTATTTTTTGTTTTCAAACGACCCTCTTATCACATTTACCAATCTGTGTGTTTGTTCGATGGTGCTGTGTTTAGCTCTGAAGCCGAATTGATGATTAGGAATGCATTCAGTGTCGTTCAGAATTGGAATCAACTTAGTCATTAACAATTTTTCGAACAGTTTAGAAATTGTCGGCAGTAGGCTAATTGGCCTATATGACTCTACTTTGGTGTGATCCTTCCCTGACTTAGGAATCATAGTGATCATAGACACCTTCCAATCTGCAGGATAGTATTCTAGGCGTAAAATAGCGTTGAAGATAAAGAGGATAATTCTTCTAGCTACACGAGGTAACTCCACAAGCATTTTATTGCTGATTTTATCCATACCTGGAGCCTTTCTAAGGTTCAGAGTACCAATAACGCTTTGGACATCACTAAAGTTTAGTCTTAGAGGTACAGGAGGTCTAATAACGAGTGGTGGCAAATCAGATACGTTATTTGAGTTGTTTTTAGTAAACACATTTCTTAAATGGTTCACAAATAATGTCCCTTTCTCGGAATCATTTCTAGCCCAGTCACCAGTCGGATTTCGCAAAGGAGGTTTTCCTCTCACTGGTCTTTTTAAACCTCTTGCCGCCCTCCATAACGAGTAGTCAGATTGTGGGGTACTATCAAGACCCTCCAAGTAGGATCTAAGTGAAGCCGTTCTTTGGGTTTCTAAGAAATGTCTTAGTATATCTCTGCATACCCGTAGCCTAGCTTTCAGTTCAGGAGACCTGTGAAGTTGCCACTCTCTTCTCATTCTTCTTTTTTCTGATAGGAGATGTTCGAGTTCAGATAAATAAGTTCTGTTTGTCCTATTTCTACATTCAACGTGATAAGTGGAAGCGTGATGCACAGCTCGTCGAAGGTCCTCGGTAAAGTTGCCAATCGACTGATCGATATCGTCGGTAGTTCTCAACACAATATTTTCCGTGCAATGAGAACTTAAATACTTTTTGTATTTTATCCAGCTTACTCGGGTCTTAGTCATGTTTCTAAATGGAGAGCCACACACTTGAGGGAAATGCATTGAAATGATAGTAGGAGAGTGATCTGAGGACAAGTCTAATGAAGGATCCACTTGCATCCATTCTACAGGGATATTTTTCACTACTCCAAAGTCAATAACATCGGGAATCTTCCGTCGGTCCGTCGGCCAGTAGGTGGGATGTCCGCTTGAGAGTACATCTAAGCCCATTTGAGCAATGGTGTTGAAGAGTACGCGACCCTTTGGGGTTACAAGACGTGAACCCCAAAATGTGTGTTTGGCGTTAAAGTCGCCAGCAACTAAAAATGTACGCGAAGTGACGTAAAACACTTTAGGAAAGTGCTTTATTTGCATGTTTGATTAGGTTTAAAGAAGCGCTTATTGTCAGCAGAAAGTAGTCCTCCAAACCGAGAACACCTCATACAAAAATCATGCATCCCATCAGCAGGTTTGAATTCATACATAAAACCTGCGCACATTTTTTACTGGGTATTTATATTGAAATTAAATAAGTAACATTAAATAGGTATTTCTTTTAATAAACAGATGGTTTATTACTTTTAGTTTTACAGCATTTTAGAAAAATGTTTCACACTTTTTTTGCATCCCACAATGCATTTGATTAAAAATGAACAGTGACACGACAGGAACTTTTACTACAAAAAGAATTACGATGAAAACCAAAAAGGGACTGCAAATTTGATATAATGATATGTTACTTGTTCTTTACATAATAAAAAAAAACATTAGTGTTTACTTTCTGTTGCTGTTCTGTTCCGTGTCGTTCTGTTGATAAATTTTTGTAGTTAGTTTTTCCGTATAAACGTATCAGCTGTTTTAGGTAAACGGACAACACATACCGCGAAAATAAATCAAAAAATACAAATCAAAAGTCATCCATCGTTTATTTTTTATATTTTTATAACTTTTATACAGAAACTTAATTAAATTCAAAGAAATTGAAAATTTTTGTAATAAATCAAAAATTGTTTTGTTGTGCGGATGTCAGCTGTTTTGTGCTGTCACTTACAATTACGTAGCAAATTTTCGTTTTCAACAGGTTCGTCCGCAACGACACGAAAACAACTAACGACTTCTACACATTTTCTATTTAACAGAATTAAGTCAGCTGATTCGGAACGGAACAGAAAGTAAAGACTAATACTGCCTTTACTCTGTGCATATGATTTGATTCGTCTTAAACATCATTATTTGTTGTTCGTATTGTGGTCTGTAAAATTGATTGTAAAAAAAATTTCGTACTATAGAATGAAATGGTATTGAAACAGGTGTATTTTATTATGCAAACAGTTTTTGTCACACTGAAACAAAAAGTTGTGTTGAATTTGCTTTGGCCACCAAAAATAAAAAAAAGCACGAAATTAAAAAAAAAAATTACGCACCGAGCACCAACTAAGGAATTTTTCGACCAAACAATTTTAAAAAGCACCCAAAACAAAACACACCAAGTTGACAACGCTGCCAATGGTGCTTACGCTATGCTCCGGGGGCCGAATGCTTTTCGTCATTTTCACATACACAACACAACGAAACTCATTCCAAAGTGCGTAACAAACATAGTTGCCAGATAAATAAGGGTTCAAATCGTTAAATCTTGAATAAAAAATCGTCAAAAGGCATTTTTCAAAATCGTCAAATAAATTAAAACTTTTTATCAATTCAGTATTTTATTTATTTTTTCAAATTAATTTTATTAATACATAAACAAAAAGTAAAAAAAAAATTAAATATGTTTAAGAGATCGATAAAAGTTTAATAAATAGTTATAAATATCAATATTAAAATAAAAAAGCGTAACATTTTTTAAAATCAATTTTTTAAGAAATTTTTATCAATGTTTCTTTAAAAATTTATATAATTTTTAATATAAAATAAACAAAACAATTTCTTCATAGTAACAATGTAAAACATAAAAAATTCTACTTCTAAATACAAAACATCACTTTTTTACAACATTATGCGTTTTAGAATTTTTCAATTATATATCAGAATTTTCTATTAATTTTATATTTAAAAAAATTTCAATTGCTTTTCTGTAGTTTTTAGTTGGTTTCCAGAATATTCTTATCGTATTTCATAAAAGTTAAGTTAAAAATATGTTTGAATTCTGAAATACAATTAAAAATTTCTCAAATGTATTTGAAAATTTCTGAAATACAATTTAAAAATTCTATAATATTATTAGAAATTTCTAAAATATAATTGAAAACTTTTAAAATATAATTGGAAATTGTGAAGTTTAGTACATTTAATTTTGTAGGTACGTTAAGAAATTTTTGTATGAAAACTTTGTCTAAAAGCACACTTCAAGTCTACTTTATTTTTTATAAATACAGCAGTTAATATTTATTTAGTTTTAAAAAATCTTTAGTAAATAAAATCCGTTCCAAAGAAGGCGTTCCTAGCCTATTCCTAATTTTTGCCTGACTAAATACTCGTTTGACATTTGCCGAAGAATGAGGTAAAACTAAAATTTTTTGTATAAATTTGGTTAGGATGGGAAACAAGAGATTTGAATATTTCAATATTTCCAATAAACTCTTTTCTTTTTCCGAAACTAAAGGCCCAAACATAATGTGCATAAGCTAGCTTAAGCAACTGTCAAAAATGAACGAAAAGTCTGTCAAATGCATAAGTAAACTTAAGAAGACTTTTAAGTGGCCATAATGTACTTACATGAACTTAAGAACCCTTGTTGCATATTTGTGCAGTATTTTATGTTTTTGCGAGTACTTTAAATTAAAAAGTACCAACAATTACAGCCCTGTATTTGTTTATTTGATGTTTTATTTTATTTAAAATTTGCAAACAGTAAAAACTGCTAATTGTTGAATAAATAATAAAAAAGGTGATAAGATATGAGTAATATCATATATTTCTTGATTTTGAATACTAATTTTTTTATGGAATCAAAAAACAGATGATTCCGTACGGAAAGTGCGTTCAGTTTGGCACTTTGATTAAGCAAATGAAACTTGACGAAAAGTTTCATTAAGTACATTATGGTTTGTCACATACGTTTTACATGTATTCGCATAGTTGCTTAAGCTGGCTTAAGCTAGTTTATGCACATTATGGTTGGGCCTTAAATTATAAATTGTATATGAGAAAAAAGTGTTGCAAAAAATTTATACTAAAAAATCGTCAAAATAGGGACAAAGATCGTCAAAGGGAAATTTTTGACACCAAAAATCGTCAAATATGGCAACAGTGGTAACAAACCATAATTTCATTCAGTTGCAAGCTAGCTTTCAAACAAGCAGGGCAGCGTTGTCAACTGTGAAATTTCAAAACGCACCAAGTTTAGAATTTGTTTTTTGTTTCAAATGTTTAATTTGACATTTTTTTAATTTCATAAATTCTATATAAAACTTTTTATCAACGATTATCAGTAAAAGTAATAATAGTAAAAGCCTTTCTTTTAAATAAACGGGCTAATAAGCATTTAACCACTTAAAATTTAACTCACAATATCAACTGAAGTACTAATTGGTAAAAAGGGTTAATTCCAGTCCATATTTGTTACTTTTTTAATTTATTTTGTTTTCTACTTTAATTACTTCTATTTGCATTTTTTCAATAAAATTTTTTAGAGCTCAACTGATACTCTAACCCTGGTTGTTCGTATACAATTCAGTAGACCAAACCATCAGGATATACAAGAATTTTTATTTCCATGATTAAAATGTTAATTTTAGTTTCAGACAAAATTTTCACCCTATTCACCAGTAATCTTTATGTGACGAATTTAATAATATGTATTCATTTATCATACATTCATATTTAAAATACATTTAATGGGGTTCTTTTCAGCGTCAGAATTTCATGATAATGAATTATTAGCAAACTGCAACTAAATATAAGTAAAAATAGAGATTTGTTCAAAAAATCGGCGAAATTAAAAAAACATACTGAAAAAAAAACAAAAAAGCGCAACGCGCACCAACTAAGGAATTTTTTGCACAAACAATTTAAAAAAGCACCAACATTTCTGCGAAACGCACCAAGTTGACAACGCTGATTGTTAGCATCAAATTTCTCCTAGTACGCTTAAATTACACTCACCACTATACACACATTTTAAACTGGCGCTCTTTATGAACACCTTTAATACTATAACAACAAATATTTTAATACTATGTATAAGGTTTCCCTGCAAAAACCGCGAGTACTCCACAATGGACCAGGGCTACTCCAAACATAATCCATTTGTTTGAAAAAAAAAATAGTCCATTTAACATTACGATGTCTTAGGACTGGACCATATACTCCAGCTTTGCATAACACTTGTAACTACATCAAATTTTTTAAACAACGATTACGGTCGTTAAAGCACGAACAATTTTCGTATAACAAGAAGTTCTGCTTTGAAAATGAAATGGTCCATAAGTGCATTACATAGGACCATGATGTAGTCACTACATTTTAGCTACAGTGGACCACGTACTCCACAGAGTTTTGCAGGGAATTATAGCACACATATACGTATAATTAATGTTGTATTTATTTTATATTTATATTACTTATACACACATACGTCACCTTAGAAATCATCAAACGAAGCATCATTTGTATAAAAAGCTTTTCAGCAGTTGTAATTGTTGTTGTTGTTGTGTCGTGTTCTAACAAAATTCTAATATCATAATGTAGCGAAAGAAGAGAATGCTAAACCATAAATGTACAATCAGTGTCAAAATTTATTATACAGCGAACAATAATTTCTGTGAAAAATAATTTCTTTAAAAGAAGTCAATATATTTAAAATTTAGATTTTGGTAATTATTAACAGTCTTATTCAGAAAAAAATTTAATATCGGTATAATCTGCAAATTAGTAAATTTGAGATTTTCACTTAATAAATGCTTATTAAAATTTCTTATTCAAAAAACGCTTATTAACCAATTAGTAATTTAAGAGTAATTTTCATTTAAGACTAGCAACACTATTAAATATGAATGTCACTTAAGTTCTAATGGTGAAACAGGGTTGATTACTTTTTTATCAGTAACCGCAACTCGTCAGTTGTTTAACTTTTAAATAAATATAAAATATTTTTGAATAAGGAAATATTTTGCAATAGTCTTTTAGTAAAAGATTTTTAAAAATTAAATATTTTTTTTTTTTTTTTGCAAAAATAAACATATGGTCAATTTCAAAAAACACATATACAACGAGTTTTGTTTTGCTTATTTTTAAACTTTTTTCAATTCGCCTGTAAGTGTGGCTAATTCATGTAGAAATTGATAAAGAATCCGTTGATACTTTTAGGCTCTCAAAAAATCAATATTATTGGATTTTTTTTAGGTTTTCTATGATTTCTATCTTGAGCGTCACACACCAAATATGTATAAAAAATCGCTAAAAATGCAAAAATATTTGAAATTAAAGCTTACTACGATTTTCTTTTGTTTCTCAAGATTGACTTTTGCGAAAAATCATATTTTCGATTATAAACGAAAAATCACGATTCAACTTGATTTTTTTTTAAGTGACTAGTAATTTTACAATTTTAAGATGAAAATATGTAAATTTTTGTTAAAAAAAAGACTTGAACTTAGAGGTTACTTGCAAACTAATAGGCTTGTAACAATGTATTTAAAAAAAAACTGCAAGTATAAGCGTTTTAAGGGGAAAAAACTAAGTGTGACGCTCAAGATATTTTGTGACGATCAAGAGATTTTGTAATGCCAAATATAAAGTTTAACAAAAAAAAGCAGTTTATTTTTTTACAAAAAGTAAATAAAAAAAAAATTCTTCAAAAAACAAAAATTTTCATACAAAACTAAACATTTACATACATATTCTTTGATGTCTTTAACAAAAATGGAAAAAAGGAAGTAATTCTTGAAGAAACTTATACACATATGTATGTAACTTAATTTAATTTATAAATTTTCATTCGAATTATTATTCTGAATCTGTATAAACTTCATGAAATGACAAGCGGCTTTGTTTTTTTTTTCATTCTCATTAATTTTTACCAATTTCGGATTCAGTTTGTGGCAAAATTAAACTCAAATATACCACGATTATACCTTTATTTCTACTTTCTTTTATATTTGTCATTACGCGCTTTATTGAGCTTTATTTTCACTTGATATCTCCGTGCTCTTTCAGCCGCCGTTAATTTTGTTGTTTTTTAAAAAATAAATTGAGAATTAAGCATTTGAAGCTACGAAGCAATATATATCAAAAGTGATGCTAGTGAAATGTTTGCCTATTTTGGTTTTTTTTCGTAGGCAATTTATTTCACAAATTCACAAATTATAAAAAAATGAGTTGAAAACATGTAAACAATGATTACATTTAATATATTAACTTTTAAATAAACTTAGCGTGACGCTCAAGAAATTTTATTGCGCCCTTACCATGGTGTTCACAAAAACTACGCAAATGCACACTTTTTTAATAATTTTTTTTTTCGCTTTTTCCCTTTTGTAATAATTAAAGTTTGTACTTTTCTTACATTATTTACTTTATTTAAACTTGAAGTTAAAAACTACTTGATTTATAAAAAAGTGACGCTCAATGCAAATTGTGGGGACAACCTTTATTTGCAACGCAAAATTCGCACTAATTAAGTTTTGACGACTATAACAAATAAAATCACAAGAAAGAAACACAATAATTCGAATACTTTTATTTTATTTTGTTTACTAAAAATTCTAACGGGGGACACATGCTTTTGTATGGAAGGAGTCAGAGGGAGAAATAAAACACCATTCTGAATAAACAAAAAAACAAACATACAAATTTGAGAATTACGTTTTTTTTTGTTACATATTCCTCTCTGATCACTCTCACATTTTTGTTTTTTTTTATACCTAAAATAGTAGTGTTAAGTGCGGGGACACAAAAATTGCGTTTTTTTTTTAAATTGACCCATATACATGTATTGGCACGCACTAAGAAAAATCAAAGAGTCGAAAAAAAACTCGTTAACCTTCTTCTCATTTGTTAATGTCATCTGCACATATGTATTTTGATACAATATATTTCATGAAAAGATATTTTTTGCAACAGTTAAAAAAAAAAATCACGTCACAAATTATCTTACCAATTCTTCTAATAAAATTTATTGTTTTTATATTTTACACAAAAAATTATTATTTTTTCATAAATTCTAACTTGTATAGTTGCACCATGATTTAAATGTTTATATGAACATGTAGATATATGAAAAGTCATCGCAGAAGTTACATTTTATTTTAGGTTTAAAGTAGATGTGGACGTACTTTAAAATTTCAACTTTTAACTTTAAGGAATTTTGCCTAATAGTGGATAGTAAAACTAAATTAGCTTTTTCTGAATAAGACTGTAGAGTTTTAGGTCTTTTTTTATAAAATATTTAAATTTTTATTTCAATATTTCGCACGTGCAAAGATTTACCAGCGGAGGTTAGAAATTTAATAGTGTTGCATCCAAGCAATGGAAAATCTTTCGCAGATATTGCTAAAAGCTGGACAACTTATCAAAAAGTTATCAAAAAAAGTGCAGCTCAAGGAAACACCAAAACTGCAAAACATACCGGTCAATCAGGCTCTCTAATTACTAATGAGGTGCGCAGTCGAAATAGCTAAAGATATTTCTCACGCGATGATCCAGTAAGTGCATCGAAAATTAGAAAAAGGCTAAATAATCATGGACTTCATGGAAGAGTTCATACAAAAAAACCGTACATTTCTCCAAGAAACTGTACTAAACGTAAGGACTTTGTAAACGCTTACTTTCTGGAATAATGCAATATTTAGCGATAAGAGTAAATTTGAGAATTTTGGGTCAAAATTAAGAGGAAAGGTCTGGAAAACAGGAAGTAGTAAGCTGCTTCCACATAACCTTAGTGCTATAGTAAAACACGGAAATAAGTCTTTGATAGTTTGGGGCTGCATGCCAGTTATATGACCAGGTAATCTTGTGTTCATTTAACGGACAAAAATTTAGGTCTTGAAACGCTATGGGCCTTTTAGCAAGACAACACGCGACTAGAATTGTCAAGGAGTGGCTATTGTACAACGTGCCTAAACAATTAAACTCACCTCCGCAACCGTCACACCTTAAGCCCATAGAACTCCTGTGGGAAATTTTAGACAGCAATAACAAAAAACGAACTCCGAACAGCTTTAACGGAAGAGTGGAGCAAGCAAAAGGCGACTAGAGCATGTAATCATGCTGAATGGAGGACCAACAAAGTATTAATATTAATATTAATTTTTGAATTTTAGTAATATAAAATAGGGTGTACCTTTCAACCGTATAATAATTTTTGATGTTTCTCTCAGGTTCTTATATCTTCTTTCCACAAAATTTCCATAAAATCAATTTTTATTTTAGAATATTTTTTAAAATACGTAAACATTAACAGTCTTATTTAGAAAAAATTAAAGTATACTTCAAATGTACTTTACGAAATTTTTGTATGAACATTTTGCCTAAAAAAAGCACACTTCAAAGTATGATCGGAGTTATAGATGGAACCGAAATTTTGCACAGATAGTCATAAAAATGTAAAAATAGGCTTATGTGAAAGTTGGTATATGATTGGTCATAGCTCCCACGCTCCAATTGCGAGAATAACCACAGGGTATACAAAGGTGACAATTTTGACGTTACAAATAAATCGCTTTATGTTACACGGTGCAAAAATGCAAACAAAGCGCAGTTCTGAAAGAAAGAAACAAATATAAGTTCTTGATTATAACAGGAATATGCAATAAACCTAAAATAAATAGAAATTCGATACAATATTTTATGACGACCGCTCCATAATAGTTGATTTGGTGTTGAGTATATAAGTCCCGGTTTACATTATGAAATTTTTGTCGCTGCGATTCTTGCTTTGTAGGCGAGAGCGGTGATTCGTACATGCATATTTTAATACGACTCACCGCTCTCGCCTACAAAGCAAGAATCGCAGCGACAAAAATTTCATAATGTAAACCGGGACTAAGATATGGTTCAGCCGAATATAAACTTTTACTTGTTTTTCTGTGAAAGCTTTTGCTTCCATTTATATGATAGTATTAATTCGTTATTATTTAATTTAATCGCAAACATTAATACTTGAAATATAAAATATATTTTTATAATTGTGCAACTTCATTACTCTAAAGACCATTTTCTCATAGTTGGTTTAAAAAGTGAGTAAACTTTTAAATTGTTAGTGCGAAAAAAGTTAGCAGAAGATTGCGAAAATAAGTTCTAGAGTTACAATAACACAAAGTTCCTTTATGAAATTATAACATTTAACGAGTTCTCACTAATTTTTTTTTAATACTTTAAATAAAATAACTTTGGATATGATTGGAAGAGATGTAAAATGTTTTTACAGCTGTAGCAGACACGTTTTCAAGGAAACTTAAAACTATTAAATAAATGGAATTTCTTTGCCTCTAACTATAAAAACTTCAAGAAACTTTGTGGAAAAAAGAAGCAAAAAAGAAAAAATTCTAAACTTCTCTCAATCACCAGTGCAAAATAATTTGTGCTTGCAGCTTTAGGAAGTTTTAAACAAATTAAATTTTAACTAAATGAACTACAAAAATTATGTTTAAGACAAAAAATTAACGACATCTGTTTAACACTTCAAATTTGACATGGTTTCCTTGTTTCTATTTTTACAACAACTTCATTATGTGTGTTCTTAGCTAAACTCCTTCACTATTCTCTTTTGTTTTGCTGCTTTTGTGTTTCCTGTTTGTTGACTTTTCTTTGGCTTATTATAATATTGTTATTGTTATTATTGTAGTTATTGTTGTAGTTGTTGGTGTTTTTGTTAATAGTTATTGTGTATCTGTCTTTATTTAATAATCTTCATAAGTTTCTTAAACAATTTGACTGTTTCTTCTGTTTTTTTTTTGTTAACTCTTGTCTTCTATATTCTAATGTTTGTCATTTTGTTATTGTCATTTTTAATAATATTTCGGTATCTTTAGTTTACAAACTGTCTATCACTCTCTCACAGTCACAGTCATTGTCATTGCCATTCTTTTGTCTCAAGTACATATTTAGTTTGTGTTGTTGTTGTCACTCTGTGACCTCAGTCTTAACGTTGCGTCTAGGGATGCCAAACGGGACTGGTTTTTCAAATCCCGGAAGTTGGAATTTTATAAATTTTCAGGATTTTTGTTTCATATTAAAAAATTACAATATTAATGAAAAAACTATTTATTTAATTCATAAATTTAAATAAAAATATAACAAGAAAATTAGTTCATTGAATTAAGGTAATAAAGAAACAAAAAAGTAACATATGGGTGTTTCCAAAGTAACGGTCGTTACCGATTTTCGGAGATTTTTTTAAATAAAATTTCAACCTAAGCAAATATGCCACGAGGATTGTTTAATTTTGGACCTACGTAAGTTCAAGCATCGGTAGCAATCGAAAGAATTCATAAGAAAAAATGTAATTTCAATACTTTTTTTGACCTTTAAAAAGGTAACGGTCGTTACTTTATAAATGTGCTGTTTTCAAATTTCGGAAACAAACATCATGTATTGTTAAATTTTGCACAGGATGTGTCAAGTAAAAAATTTTATTAAATTCTTTGAAATGTTTTTTTTTAAGGAATGGATTTATTTTCAAACCAAAGGAAATTAATAACAAAAAAATAATTTTTTTAAAGTAACGGTCGTTACATTATCAAAAGTTAAACGCTGTTTGTGTTTGAATTCATTTATTATGGCTAACAAAAAGCAGCATATTTTTGTTAGTCTAAAGAAAATTAAATTTAATCTTTCGGAAAATGACAGATACATTTATTTTGTGTAATATTAGCGAACAAATAAATTAAAAATAATAATTTTATTTTTGAGCTGCAAGGGGTAATTTTCTGTGGAAACACCCATATATTTAATATTAATTTGTTTAAAAACAAAACAATTGTCTCAAAGCTATAGTTTTTTCATGTATTAAAAGTTTATAAACCTTTAATAATTTTAAAAACAAAATTATATTACATAGTTTTTTACACTGTACATACCATGGTGCAACTATACAAGGTGAGTGAAAATCGACAACAAATACAACACAAAACAGAAACAGCAGGCATTTTGTTTGTATAAAATAATGTAGTACTGTCAAAAATACTTGAAAAAGTATTACTTTTGACATAAGTAAATTGTAAACAAAGTCAGTCAGCTGGGCTACTGCATTCACCTTGTATAGTTGCACCATGGTACATACATACATATATGTATGTATAAATTATTAGGTTGACACAAATTTTATGTCATTTGGCTTTTAATTTCCATATTTATAAATTTAAAAACAATAGAATATTAATGATCGTTCTTTAAAAAGCTTCTTACAAATATTAAGGCATCTAAAGTGTCATCAGATAATCTTGATCTAATTTTGTTACCAATATATGATGCTGACGAAAAACATCGTTCGCAGTCAACGCTTGTAAGCAAAATTGGTAGCAAATTGTTGTATGCTGATTACAAAAACCGGAAATAAATAATTCAATTTCTTCTTCAATGTTTGATTCCATAGCATTACGGACGTTATTAGATGTTTTGTTTGAACTTCTGCACATTTCAATTGCATTATTTTAGGTTTTTATGATTGAAATATTAGAATCATCATTTGTTTCCTCAATCATTGATAAATCTGAATCAGAATAATTTGAAGGTGAGCCTCAACGTTTTTAACTCATTTGTAATAACAAACATTTCTACGTTGTTCTGAAATACTGATTTCAATTTTGGGTTTTTCAACAAATTTAAGAGCGTTCTGCTTTCTTGGATTATTTTAAGGAGAGCTTTCAGCAGTTCATCACTTAATTTGCAAGCACTTTTTGATACCTCTTTTAGCATAAATGAAAGTGCAGCATCGGCTTTACAGAGATTCATATCACTGCTGCAAGGGCTTCAACGGTTACTTTAATCGGATTTAAAATTACAAATATTTGTTTAAGTAAAGCAAATTCATCATCTGTTATTTGTTCCAAGAACCGTTCCAAGAACCGTTGACACATATCAAATTGTGTGTGTGTTCCCGCCAGTTTGGCAATCCAAAATTAATTTTAATCGCAAAAATATTCATTTATTGAATAGCAACCATTCTGTTCATATTGATTTATGTTAAGTGTAGATGTTTAGTATTTGTCTATGCCAAAAAAAGCAAGTAGAAACAATTGTCTGGTTCTTTTACAGAATAAAAATTTTTCGGGATTTTCGGGATTTATTAATTGGCATCTCTAGTTGCGTCCTTTTGAAATGAAAAACTCTTATTGTATGTTGTTTCTTATTGTAATGAACGTCGTTTCTTGGGTTTCTGGATGGTTGCTTGTTTTGTTTTGGTTGGATGATGACTGGTTGTTATAGTTCTATTATTTTCAATATTACCTCAATATCTTGTCATTCATTGTTGTCCTTTTGTTAAAACGTTGCTGTGCAGAAGATATTTTTATGAACTCGGCATAAATAAGATAAAATCTCGTTAAGGAATGTTTTTACTGTTTAGTAAATAAAATTTGCACGGGTGCTGAGTCTTACTTTAAATTACGGGAATAATACCAATTACATTAAAAATTAAAGTCATAAATTACTAAATAACAGAGTTTTTATGACTACAACTTACCATTAATATTACTTGGAAGTTGTCTAAAGACTAGTGCGTGTATTTTTGATTCAAATGTTTTCTAAAAGTCTGTACAAACACATGCCGTTTGTAATGATTTCGATTCATTCATTGATTTCGAACCGTTTTTTTTTTATTTAAAAGTGGCTTTTATTGATTAAGTTACTTCAGTAGCCACATGAAGCAGAGCTAACATGTTCACTTGGACATGTTCACATGTAGACTCAAATGACATAATATGTACTTTCAAATTAAAGGAAATTATGATGTGTTTTGTGAAACCGAAATGGTGGACACGCTTTCCTAATCGCAGTGAATAGTTGGGACTTGTCTGTAAGCGTTGAGCGATCCAATGTCATCAGTCGCCAAAGTCTGGGTAGTGGCAGAGAATGTGTTACGTTCTCCTTGTTGTTAAAGCTTCAATATTCTCAAAGCTTTCTTAAAATATAAAACGTTTAACGTCGCTATTAAATACAGTATGGACAGATTAATCAAAATTCAATCTCACTGCATATTTATACCGGCCCTAATTTCCCTTGTTTTGATTTAAGTTGGTTCCGACTCCCATATCTTATTACCAAAAAAAAAAGTGTTTCAATGCCATTAAGAATTTTTCCAATTACTCCCAATACGACCTTCACATGCTCGATAACACGTGATCTGGAATCTAATTGATAGTTTTAAATTAAGTTGTCTGGAGTAACAATTTATTAATAAGGTCTGAACTTTCTCAATAAATATTAGATTTTCAATACTCTTCGATTTTTATTTTGTTCGAATATAATTTAAATAACAGATTTTAAATTGATTATTTAACTAATTGTTCGTTCATTTTATTTATTAAACAATTATATTTTATTTTCGAGATTAAGGTCTAATATTGTTTTTATTTTAATTTTTTATTTATTCCGATATTTCGCTACAACAATGTGTAGCATCTTTAGGGAAACAATAACAAAATTAGATTTGAAATTGTTGAAATAATTCGACAATTAATCGAATTATTCAAATAATTAAAAAATTGTAAATTTCGTCGAGGCGTACATACGTCAAATTGTATCGTCTAAAGCCACTTTAAGGGTGCTGTAGCTTAATTTGTTAGCGCATTTGATCATTAAGCATGAGTTGGCATTTGTAGCCCGGGTTCGATTCACAGCCGCTGTCACTCAAACAACATCAGTTCCTGATAATTATTAGTTTTCTTTCTAATTGAAGACTATAAAAAAAGCTTTAACATTAGTGCGCCTACTCACCGCCAGAGGCGCTGCAGTTCTGCACTAAAAACAAACATAATGCGCAATTGCAGAGTTGTGATATAAAAGCTTTCTTCTACTTTCACTACCTTTACTTCTTCAATCTATCGAAGTACTCTTCGTTCAGTCCTTTTATCATTAAATAACAAATATATTTTTTAGATTTATAATTTCTCGCAATCAATATAATTTCATATTGTTGCTTCTCTAGACTGCTTCTGCAATTTAAAAATGCCATTATCACATTTGGAACTATGAAAATATGGGGGAAAAATATAAATTTAAACAATTATTATTTTTAATACAATTCTATTCGATGGTTCTATACAAAATCGTGTGTATTATTCGAATATGGTAATTTGCAAATTCTTCGAATAATTAATCGTAAGAAATTATTTGCATATTCGAAAGGACATCAATCCGATTGTTAGTATAACATCCTTTACAGGGTCATTGTCCAACTGCGTAGAATACTGTCTTCTATTTTCAGTTGATACCTTCCGTTTAATTTGTCCATGTATAATTTATGTGGATTATAGGTAATTGATAAAATCGAACGACTTGTGGTTCCCATTGAAATCATCAAACATTTCTAACAAATTTTACTACGTGGCTGAAGATGCAAGATATCTAGCCTGTGTTATTTTAGAATTTAGTAGCGGTTCATATTCGCCAGTCATGCTTTCTAAGATTACTTGATAATTCTGCGGTTCATCATAATCTGCTACTAGTGCACAATTTATTTCATTATCCTCTAAGTTTTGCTTTCTTGGTCTTAGATTGTAACGACTGCATGGAATATCTGGGGCACTACGACATTCTAGATTAACAATATCATTTTCTGCACCCGGTACATCATGAACATTGGACGCATTTCCCATATTTTTTATAACAAGTAGATGAATGAATAATTATAGAAAAAAATGTAATAATTCTCAACATAAACTCCATTTCAATGGTAATAAATCTGTTATAAAAATCACTATCAAGTTGAAACTTTATAGAAATATTTTAAATATTTAAATTAAATGTTCAACTACAACAATCATGTAAGTACTTTTACACACACACACACAAAACATCACCGGCAACATATACAACTTCTTTTATATATCGGGTTTTTCAATAAGAGCGCTACAAAAGTTTTTTTTTTAAATAAAACAAAAACGGTTTTGGATATTAATGAAATTTTTTATTCATGTGAAAGTACGTTTGATGCCATTATGTATGGAACTCGATTTCTTTTGCATGGCCAATTTTCGACGGTTTTCAAGCATAAATCGGCCGATACTGTTGCAATTTCACGTTCGATATTCGTACGAAGTTCATCAATTGTTACTGGCTTGTTGACGTAGCCCCACAGGAAATAGTCTAACGGCGTAAAATCGCATGACCGAGGCGGCCAATCGACTGGACCATTTCGTGAGATAACACGTTCTCCAAACTTGGTTTCCATTGCTTGTGGTGCCGTCATGTTGGAATCACATGTCCTCCAAGTCCATATCATCCAATTGGGGCCAAAAAATATTCTGTTATCATTGAATGGTAACGATTCCCATTCACAATAACGTGCCGGTCTTGATCATCACGGAAGAAGTACGGCCCAATGACGCCGCCGGCCCATAAACCGCATCAAACTGTATTTTTTTCGGGATGTAATGATGACTCATGGAGTACGTGTGGATTGCTGTGTGACCATTGACGAAGCCATTCAGCCAGAAATGAGCCTCATCGCTGAAGATGATTTCAACGCTCAATTGGACGTAGCGCTCTTAACGTTGCCATCATGAAATGGCAAACTTTACTGAAGAGAAATCTCAAAAGAGTGACAAAAAATATGGCGTCCTTTGCTGTCTCTATCGGTCTACTTTTGTAGCGTCCCTGTTGAAAAACGCTTTAGATATATCATTAATATGCCTGAATATATTAGAGTAGAATTATTTAAAAAAGCGAGTTTAAAACACAATTGTTTTATGGTCCGAATAAATTGTTGCCTTTAGCATTTGTCACGCTGTCTATGAAATTGAATCTCTATTTTTATATTTATTTATATTATACGTTATTATAATGTTTTCATTTAAATGCTCCTTCGCTTTATCAATGTCACTTGCAAAAATGGCCAAAAATACAAAATAAGAAGGAAGAAAACTAAGAACTGATGTTTCTAGCATGACTATTGACTAATGTGACACCTAAATTCCAGTAGCAGGTTGTAGTTGAACGTGGTGCTGGCGATGTTGATGTTGTTGGGTGCTATTTTTACAAGTTGTTGCTGCTGGAAGGCAGTGTATATCGCTGCCTTAATTATAAACAATTTAACGCGTAGTTCGTCCGTCTGTCCGACCGTCCGTCTTGTCTTTTTCGTTTATTTAACAGATGTTGTCATGACAAAGTGTTGTTGTTGTCTTCTTTAATTTTCATGGCTCAAAACTTAAAAGAATCTGCTATTGTTGAGTTCTTTCTGTTATTTGTACGTTGCTGAAATTCCGCCATTAGCTTTTCTAAATAATTCTAACAAGGAATGCTTTAAACAATTTTAAATTTGAATACTTTTTGGTTCGCTGTACATTAATTATTAATATTGTGCTTTGAATATGCTGGCATTTTCTTGTTGTTAAAAACACAAGCAATTGTGTGTTTTAAGCTCAATTTTCAAAATAATTCCAATTCTACTCTAATACATACAGGCATATTAATAATAAATATCTATGTAACAGAAGTTGTATGTTTGTTTGGTACAACAACAACAAGAATAACCACAACATTCACATGTGTTGCCGGCGGTGCTTTGTGTGTGTGTAAATGTAGGTACTTATATGATTGTTGTTGTTAAAGTTGCTGCCAACATTTATTTTAATTACAGGCACATACAACTTTAATTAGCCAAAAAATTAAAGAAAGTTGGAAACAAATACGAACAAGTAAGGAAAAAAGTAAGACAAGTCAGATTGTTATTGCCTTGCCGCATTACACACATCCTTGTTTAACTAAAGGCAAATAATTATTTTACACTTGTTGTCATTAATTAATTTATGCCAGCTAACAAATGTTCATGTTCCAATTTACACAAAGCAACTTTTATTGAAAAGAATGATACAATTTGTTCCTTGAAATTTCTTTGGTTTAATTGCTTAAATCGCTTGTATTTTTATTTGAGAGTATACACACACTTGTATAAATATACATACATGTGTATGTAATACGATTGAGAGAGTAACACGAATTGCAAATACCATCAAGTGTGTACTCGTCTCACCCCGATATCCAAAAGGGTATCAGCTTAGCTTAAACAATTGCTTTGTATATATTGGGGCATGCATACATATGGGCAACTTCAAAAATTTACGGCACTTACAATCATTTTGACTGCGGGTTTAGGTTAAAAATTTATAAAAAAAACTATAAAAATTACAGTTTTTGAGGTTAGAAACATTTTTTTTTCTCCATCAAATTTTAAATCTTCAAAATTTTTTCATGCGTTTTCAATTTTAGTATCAAGCTCAGTATAGTCATCTATTCGATGTACAATTGATACAGCGCTTTAGTTGTCACAAAGCGAAATGTGTTTGGGAAAAACTGCCGCTGCACGCGCCCGGTTCGAAAAAAATTCTTTTTTTTTTGTATTTTATCAGTTTAGTCCGTCGCGAAGAATCTATTTAGATACCTAAACATATTTCCATGCCATGTTTTGATATAAAAAAAGCTTTAAAAAAATGTTTTTTTTTTGCAAAAATGTTCAAAAGTTCATAAAATTTTTGGTTTTAAAAATTTTAAAGTGCGTTTTCGCCTCGGAGATGCCCTTTATGAAGTTACTCACATCACGCACTACACTACCCAACTTAAAAGACAATTCAGACTGTCAGACGCAAAAAAGATACATTTTTTTCACTTGTAAACAACATGCAACTTTTCACCCAGCAGCGATATCAAAAATTTTTTCTTTGTGGATATATTCTCCAAGTCTAGTGACTATATTTTGTATTGGTTTGGATCTGAAAGCTAAAAACTAATGCTAATAAGAAAACGGAATGGATGAAAAAACTCTTGCAAGTTTCAAGTCGTTTTTTTTTAATTTTTCGAATTGACGAATTTTTCGAGATGACCACCAATTCTTAAGGTGTAGACTTTGCAACGTAAAACTTTGCACGTCATATCCTTCAAGTATTGTCATCCAAATCCTGTACAACGTTTTTTATTTTTTAATTCATAAAACTTAACGGAATAAGAGCCATATTATGTCGGTTTCAGCAGGTGCTCAAAACATTTGAAATACCCCATATACAAGTTTTATGCGACTAAAAATTTCATATTTTAACCTTATTTTTATATCTCAATTTCAGTTTGTGTTTTCTCAATATTAATTTACTTTTCCCAATTTCAATTTGTTTGTTCTCATTTTCAATTTCTTATTTCTCAATATCAATTTTGATTTCTGAGTTTAAAATTACATTTTCTCAGTTTCAACTTGAAGTAGGGCGGTTCCGTTTTCTTTAAATATTCTGCAGTGATTATTAGTCTAGTTCTAGAATTAATGATTTTACAATGAATATAAAAAGTTTAAAAAATTAAGCATAAATATGCGATTTTTTTTTAAAAACACACGTTTCTACATATCATAATTTCAAAATTCCGCTTTTTCATTCCTAATATCGCGTTCTTTTTGGATAAAAACCATCTGGTCACTGCATACTCCTATCAAAGTATAATGTGTATAATTTTTGGAATAAGTGATCTCTACAGCGTACGAAAATATAATCAATGATTAATTTTTATCATTTTTATATCCTTAAAGGATTTTTAGGACACGCTCATGTGATGCATCTTGATCGATTTTCATTAATATTTTTAACTAAAACACATTTTTATTGCATGCCACGATTTAAATTAGTTTGAAACATGGTGTAACTATACAAGGTGAGTGCAGTAGCACAGCTGACTGACTTTGTTTACAATTTACTTATGTCAAAAGTAATATATTTTCAAGTATTTTGGACAGTAGTACATTATTTTACACAAACAAAAGGCCTGTTGTTTCTGTTTTGTGTTGTACTTGTTGCTGATTTGCACTCACCTTGTATAGTTACACCATGGTTTGAAATATTAAAATTTATAATTTTTTAATTACAAAAATTTTGTAATAAAAGACACTTATTTACTTCCACGGCTCATTTGACAAACACTGAAATGTTACTAAAGAATTAAGCAATAATTCAAATTAATGGTAAATCAAAGAGAAATATTAGAAGCAAATCTAAGAAACAATCAGCACAATCGATTGGTTTAACGGAAGCAAAAATATTGAAACCGAAACCCACCTGCACAATCGCTGCTTAACGGTCTGAAAGGGATACAGCAGGCAAATCTTTAATTAGTTTTTTTGTAGCTTTGCTTCAACTTTCTTTTATTTTTCTATTCTATTATTTTTGACACAAATTTTTCCATAGCAATCCATTGCAGCTTTTAAATAATGACATAATGAACTCTACTGAAGTGTGGTTAATGTCCAATAATAACACCGGCGTGTTCTTTTTGTAGTACTTCCTGGTTAATTTTGATAAAGTATTTGCTTTCATTTTTCTCGTTCTGTGCTTAAGTTTACTTGTATCGTTTTATAAATTTGAATTTTTATACGATTTTTGATTTTACCATTGACGACTGATTAAATTTTTGATTCAATCGGGCCAAGCCCGACCATATAATACCCCACACAGTGTATGTGTAAAAACATTTATGGGAGATATAACCTATTGCGGACCGATCATCCAAAAATTTTGTTTTCAATTTTATCTTTTATACATATTTAAGTGATTTTTTATGGGAGCTTTGACTAATAATGGACCGACCATTATAAACTTAAATGTCATGATATCTGTATATGTGAAACTTATTTGTGTTGAATTTTATTTGGATATCAAAATTTTTAAGAGTTTAATGGTCGTTAAGTGAGTTTCGTAAGTGGGGCTTATATGGGAGCTACAAATAATTATGGACCGATCATCCAAAAATTTTGCCGAATGATTTTTGTATGCACGTATGAAACATATTTGCGTATTCAATATTATTTGGATACCAAAATTATTAAGAGAGTTATGCTAACTGATGTACCTTATATGGGTGCTATGGTCATCACCTGAAATGCCCAAAGACGTAACCCTCAAAAAATCAAAATTAGTTTTTTGTTTGAATCTGGAACACAAGGCTAAAATAAAATGCTCCTAAAAATTTCAAGCTCCATACTAACGATTTTATTCAAGAACTAGAAAAAGACGTAACATCATTTTAACGTTTTCATAAAACACAAAAGACTTAACCCACATTTTTTTTATAGAAATAAGTTTGTCGTCAAGACAAAATGTGAAGAAATCGCGATTTTCAATTAAACAGTTTTCATTTTATAATGTTTTTTGCTTCTCCTGTAAAATTATGATAATGAGGGTTACGTCTTTGGGCATTTTAGGTGACGATATACAACTTATTTTAGCGAAATTTGAATATGTGCATAAAATAAACATTAATGACCGATAAACCACATATTTCGAGAGGACATTTTTATGGGGGCTAGGTGAAATAATGAACTGATTACAACCAAACTCTATCCTAACCGTCCTGGGGCCGAAAAATATCATGTACCAAATTTAGAAATATTTTTAAAATCTGCACTCTGCGCACAAGGTTTACAGGGACAGTCAACCAGCCAGACTGACAGAAGGACTTGGGACGTAAGTAAAGGTGGCTGTGGGACTAATATTTATGGCCGTTTTAAATCCAATATACTCCACTATGGTGGTGTAGATATGAAAACCAAAGTTTTGCCTTCAGATATATAAAGAATGCTTCTGTAGAGTGGCAAGATGCTTTAATCTAACCAGCAGTCTTAGAAGGTCCTACAATTATAAAAAATACGCCAACTGACTCTTTTTTTTTCAAGAAATATGCCTATGAAATATTATCAAAGAAACTTGGAAATAGCTTTAGATTCTTGACACGTCACTAAACCGTCATTTATAAAAAACAAATTTATAAATCAAATTTATTTATTTCAAATTCAAAATGCTTTAATTTTGTCCTTGAACTTATAATAATGCCCACACTTTCATACAATTGGCAAGTTCATTTTAGCGTCTGAAATATTATAATTAATTCAGTTCTTAGAAAAATATACGAGGGCAAATATACATATTTGTAGCTACTTAACATACAGCCTTGTTAAAATGCTTTTACCAATTTTTCAGTTATGTTGTTGCTGTAAAAACTAATTAGTATTAAAACTCAATTGATTTTTTGCAATCGAAAATTCGATTTATAATCCAATACACATGTATTAATTATATTTAAGTCCATTTAACAAAAATCAACTTGAAAAGAAACACAAATTACAGAGAAAAAAAAAATCAATGAATGAAAAAAAAAAATAATAACATGAAATGAAAAACAAATACAATTTAATACAAATTTGATCTGATTATGATTTACTACAGCTGTGCTAGTTTTCTTTAATAATTTAATTAATTTATATCACATGTTTAAGTTGTATGTGGAAAATAATATAAAAAAACCAAATCAAAAAAAAAAAAAAAAAAAAATACATTTTAAAACAACATTTATTTAAAATGTATTACTTTTCAAACAAACATTTGTTGTTTTGTTTTATTTTATTAATAATTCTCTGTCGTGCTATTTTTATTTGTCTGTTTTAGTGGCAATAAATTGTTTTAAATTTGATGGAAAGAGCTAAAAAATTTTGTTACGAAATGGGGCCGTATGATTGATATTAATTTTTATATTTTTCATATTTTTATAGTTTTTCGTTGTTTTGCTTGTATAAAAAAATATATTTTCTATGTATGTATATGTAAAGAAAATAAATAACGAATCTTAGAAATATAATAAATATTAAAATTCAAATATATAAATAAATAAATAATAAACAGAAATATTTGGACAGTTTCTATATGTTGTACGAGTGTTATGAGAAACGGGTATTTGTAGAACAAAATTATTAATGTTGTTTTAGTTTTATTCAGAGGGGAAAGCAGCTGCTTTGTGAAAATGTACATTTGTATGTTTGTGTTTATAAATTTTTTTTATTTGCCTTTTGACAAGCTTTCTATCAAAGCCTAAAAAATATGACAGCATGCTGAGGGCATACAGAGGAAAATTAGAATCGTTAATACGTTATTTGAATTATTTTATTGCTCTGTATTAATTCTTTAGTTTAACAATGTTTTCGTAATATTTTTTAGACCCAGTGACAAATTATTCAACATGAATATACTTGTATACACATTAGGGTGGCCCTTATTTTTTGATTTTATTGATTTTCGATGCTCTATAATTATTTTATGCCATTTGAAAATTAAATACTGCAAATTTACGGATGTCGAGTAATTTTAGTTTCTTTGGGGTGCTAATTGAAGAGTTCTAGAACATTGTTTTTAACTTTTTAATATCTGCTGTTAAAGCTTTCAAATACAGCAAAGTCAGAACTGTACAAAAAAAGTTATTGAAATTGTAAAATAGTACCATCTTTGGACACAATTTAGAGAATATTGACAACACACTGATTGGACAATAAGACGTCACTTGACAACTATTTCTGATAGTACCTTACATGAGGTCATGAATAACCTATTTTCCTAGTTTCAACACAATGCATGGCATAAGTAGGTATCATCCCCTGAGTGCTGGTTCAAGAAAAAAAATTTCAATATAAAATGAACCAAATCCATTCTCAGTGCTGAACAAGGCAATTTACCTAACATTGTCCCAATTTACACGAAGCAATTTTTATTGAAAATATTGATGGAATTGTTTCCTTGTATAAACATATGTAATACAAATAAAGATAAAAAATAATTATCTCTTTCCTTTTCATTGAAAAATACTTGACTTGACGAGACAGAATTGAAGAGTGTGAAAGCGGACAATTAATCTCAATTTACACGAAGCAATTCTTTAAGATAAGCTGATTGAGGGGAAGATAAGACGAGTACACATTTGATTGTACTCTCTTATTCGTATTATTTATGTGTATACAAGGGAAATTGCTTCGTGTAAATTGGGACTTGCTACCACAATGTTAAGTAAATTGCCTTGTTCAGCACTGAGAAAAGAAAGATAAGAGATAATTATCGTTTATCTTTTTCATTCTCATTGAAAAATACTTGCCTGGAAAACATTTTGCACATAATTCAAAACAAATCAAATTATAATACAAAGTATTACAAATAATAAAAAAACTGTCGAGAGCCATTGAGGAAAATATTCTAGCAATGACAAAAAGTTGCTATTCTACGCAAGTGATAGTTAAACAGCTTAAAGCAAGTCATATTGTTTCCAAACGACAAATCAGTGGCCACAAAAAAGACAAGTATTAAACATTGAAAGCAACATGCAAACTCGTTAACCGGAGGACAGCAAGATGAGACCTTTGCAATCTCAGCAGTAAAGAAATAAATACTTGCATTGTCGATAAAAAATATTAAGGCACGTTTAAAGTTTACTATAGATCACCGAAATTGGACAGTAGATGACTGCAAACGTGTAATCTGGTCAGACGACTCAAAATGTAATCGTTTTGAATTCGATGCAAACACTTTTGCTGGCGGCAAACAGCTTAGAGAATTCAAAGACCCCATGCAAAGAAAACAATGAAGCACAGTCGGAGGAACGTCAGGACATGGAGTTGCTTTACATCTAAAGCAAAATTAGAAAATAAGACTATCTGCACATTTTGCCAACTAATCTTCTGTCTATCGTGTGGATCAAGTTACTTTTCAACTGGATTGTAAGCCAAAGCACACCTCCAAAATCCTGTAAAATCAAATTTTTTTTTGATGCAGTGGCCATCTAAAAGTCTCTTCCTCAATCCAATTCAGAATGTGGTCAATCGTGAAGAGACTTTTGGGAAAATTTCGATTAAATCCAACCGATTTGTATTAACTTTGGCAGTTGGTTCAGCGCAAATGAGACAGTATTCCAAAAGAATTAATTTAAAGATTGGAGAAGAGTGTTTTACGAAAAAAACGGGCTTTAAAATTAAGTACATTGTTTTGTGGTTTTCGTTTCGCTTGTATATTTTCTCAGATACTTTTAGTTTTGATTTATAAATTGGTAACTAAACCCGGTGTGCTTCGCTAAAAACCCCGATTTGCTAATCACCCCTATCGGGAATAAAAAGTCCACATGAAATTTGTTCCCTTTCATTTTTTTTTTTGACATGGAATTTTAATAGGAAAAATGTAAAAAGGGAACAAATTTCATATGGAATTTTTATTCACGATAGGGGTGAATATGTGACATTACAAAATATTCTTGGTACAATATTTAAGACTTACTGACTGTTTATGGAACAAAATCGTGCAAGCCGAACGAAAATTTAACATGTACATATCTTTAAATTTACAATTTTTGGACAGAAATTCTATCGATTGAAATAAATATAAATTCTTTTTAGCTTTTTGTGTGTTTATTTTTCTATAAGAATCAGCCATAATTAAATTAGAAATAATGTTAGTATTTCATTACAGTTTATTTTTTTTACAACATTTGTCCCACTTTGCATATCAATTGCATTTGCACGCAGGCACTTCTTATACAGAAATATAAATTATAATATTTTTTTTTTGCACTCTAGAACATTGTTTTTTGTACAATGTTCACAAAGGCTAAGCAAGTCTGTCCCATGGTGCTGCAATACCACAAGTTCAATTATTTTGTTTTCTGGTATTCCCCATATAATTTCATTGTTATTGGCTGTTGTTCATAAGTTTGTGGCACTTAATAATCGATTGCAATAGAAACAGCAAGTAATCAATTATAAACAAGTAAGAAAGTATAATCGGTCCAGCCTGACCATAATAATACCCTACAGCGAGTATGCAAGTAATAACAGTTTTTAAGAAATAGTAGCGTGACTTCTGTGCATTTGCAAATTATTTGCATTAAATTTTAGCTCGATATCGACACTTGTAAAGTATTTCTGCATGCTAAAGTGATTTTCACAAGACGATCCTATATGGGAGCTATGACCGATCGTTAGAAATATATATATGAAACTTATTTGTGTTGAATGCTATTTGGATACCAACATTTTTTCTTACAAATTTATGGTCGTTAAAGTGATTTTCTGCAGTGGGCCTTATATGGTAGCTATGACTAATTATGGACCGATCATAATAAAATTGTACCGTGTTATTTGCAGACATATGAAATATATTTGCGTTAAATATTTTTTGAAATACCAACATTTTTAAGTAAGTTATGCTTCTTAAATTGATTTGGGGCTTATAAGGAAGCTATGGTCAATTATGGATTTGTACACAATTTCTGGGCCTGATGTATAACTTATTTGTGGTGGAATTTATGAGCGACAACCCCTATTTCGGGCGGAGATTTGTATGGGGGCCAAGTGAAATAATGGACTGATTACAACCAAATTCTTTCTCAACTGTTCTTGGGCCGAACAAATTGTATGTACCAAATTTTATCGAAATATCTTTAAAATTTCGACCTGTACTTTGCGCACATTGTTTAATCGACTCAGAAAGTGATGCTGAGTTGAGTTAAGGTGGCTGTTGGACTAATTTATTTAAGCGTTACAAACATCAGCACAAATTCAATATACTTTCCCCATTATCGTAGTGCAGGGTATAAAAACTGTAATTAAAATTTTATTCTGGGAGTTTTGTTTTCCAGAGTTCTTTTGCTTTGTTTAACTAATAATGAAAATAGTAGTAGTCTTGGAAAAGTCCATCACAGTATTAGTCGAACAAGAAAATCCAACAAACTTCCTTTGAATGTAAATAAAACTTGAAAAAGTCTTGTTTATTATAGGGGTCGCTTTTGGTTTCTGTTTATTTTGGTTTTTTTTTCTTCTTGTCGTTGCATAAAATAAAACCATAGATTGAAAGAACACAACACACATTCAAATATGATAATTTTTGTTCATTGCCGAACATCGGCCACATCTCCAGTAGCATTTCATCAATAGTGTCAGCAGTGCACAGTGTTTCAAGTTCTAGAATTATTGCCAGAAGTAAAGAAACTTTATTTTATATTTAGTGATATCACTAAATATAAAGTTTAAATAGTCATAAAATAATTATAAATATGATGAAATCAAATGTGTATAAAACAATTTCCACAGTAACGTTTGCTGTCACTAATTAGACATCTCCATTTGTCAGTTATGTGGTCTGCAAACAATATTTGATGTCTTGCGAATGGCTAAAGAAGTATTAAAGAGTTTATAAAGAAAATATGCTAAACCCTTGAATTATTAATGTTATTTTATTATTGTTTATTGTTTATACGAAATGCCTACTTATATTTCTTTATTTTTTTCATTCTAGGTAAGTTTTATGGCAGTACTACATATTACATACAATACTCGTACATACCAGTAGTGAAAGTCTGTTTGCCTCCTATTAATTGTAAGACTAAATGCGTAAGTTCAATGTATTTATAAGTAGCAGCGATGCCAAGCGGGAATGGTTTTAAATATTTTTTTTCGGGATTTCATAAATGTGGGATTCATTCAGGATTTTTGAGATGTCGATATTTTCGGGAGTTTTGTTTCATATTAAAGCAAATTGGTTTACGAGTATAAATAATAAAAATTTATTTCAAAAAAGTAACTTATGTTAAATATAATTATGTTTGAATATAACAATTTTTTTTTCTTGAACCAGCATTCAGGGGACGACCCCTACTTATGCAATGCCATGTGTTTGAACTAGGAAAATAGGTTGTGGGATGAAGGATAGAGGGAGTAAAGTTTGTAAACATTTGATATATTGAAAATGGCAGGGAATACTTCAGCTGGTAGTTTATTCCACATACGGATAGTACGGCTAAAGAACGAATTTTCCCTGTAGTGTGTTGTGCGATCAACTGTCCAAGCGATCACAAATGGTTGAGCCCTGACTGAAGAACACGTATTACGTAAAAAACTACGTGTTTCAGGAACAAGTTGCCTGATATCAGCAGAACACATTCCATTATAGTATCGATAGAACAGTGAAACACAACCCACATTGCGATGATGCTCTAATGAACCAATAGAGTTGGATACCCTACTGTCACCGATAAGCATCTTCGTCCTCTTCTGTATGTGGTCGAGTTACTCTAAAATAGACCTCGAATTACCGTCTCATACATGAGAGTTGTATTGTATTTTTAAAATTTTTTAAATTGATTAAAAGTTAATAAACCATTAAGAAATAAACACCAAAATAACCATTATATTGAAATGTTAGATTGACAAAAATTATGTGTCATTTAGCCTTAATTTCTATATTAATTTAAAAGCAACAAAACATTAAGGTAACTGTGCTAAAGAGAATCTTGATTTAATTTTGTTACCAATATATGTAGCTGACGAAAAACATCCTTTATATCGTTTGTAGATAAAAATGTTTTAAAAAACAATCCTTTCCCACCCTCCAAAACAAATAATTCTTATTTAATATTTCATTCCATATTATTACAGACATTATTAGGTGTTGTGGGTGGCTTTTACATATTTGAAGTACATTCATTATTTCATTCGCAATCAACGTTTTTAATTCATTTTTAATAACAAACATTTCTATCTCATTATCAAATTCACTCTTTAATTTTGGGTTTTTTTTCAAAAATTTGTGTCTAGTAAATCATCTTTCTTTTTTGGTTTCTTGTAAGTAGGGATTTCACCAGAACACTTTTTGATGTCTCTTTGAGCATCAGCATAGATTCATATCACTGCGACAAAGAACTTTGTCTGTTACTTTAAACGGTTTTAAAATGACAACTATTTGTTTAAGTAAAACAAATTCTTCCATCTGTTGAGGTTTTAACCCTTCTTTGCATAATACTGGTAATTTACATCATAACATTGAATGCATTCTCTTCTTAAGCTAATGACCTAACATTGCATAATATTGTTTTTTGCAAAATTCATACTCACCCCTATTGTGAATAAAAATTCCACATGAAATTTGTCCCCTTTTCACATTTTCCGATTAAAATTCAATGCTAAAAAAATAAAAGGGAACAAATTTCAGGTGACTATAAATAAGATGTTTTTTTTAAACCATTTTTCCTTTAATTGTGAATATGAATTATATCACCTTGATTTATTTCACCAATAAAGAAAAAATCATTTAAAGAAGAGTTAAATCAATTAAAGCTTTTGATATACATATAAATTTCCCAATTCCATAAACTGTAGACACATCAAACCCATGGGTTTGAGTTTGGGAATCTAAAATTCATTTTAATTCTTTCACCTTTCTTGCTTCGACAAGTAGTTGCATTTTAATAATATTGACATTAAATGTCAGTGACTTATGCCACATCGCCTCTTAAGTTGGCAAATATAAAAAAAGTTAAAGAATTCTGGCTATTTTATAAGCGAAAAGACGTTGCATAGTATTTTAGCAAGTCGAACATCTCTCTGTCAATAGACATATTCACCCCTATCGTGAAAAAAAATTCCACATGAAATTTGTTCCCTTTTATTTTTTTAACATTGAATTTTAATAGGAAAAATGTGAAAAGGGAAAAAATTTCATGTGGAATTTTTATTCATGATAGGGGTGATTATTTTAACGATCTATACAACTGCAGTACTCTGGTCTACAAATAGGTTTTTAGGCTCTTTTGGTATTGCTTAAATTTTCTTTTGACTAAAATCATAAATTTTTACAAGTTCTAAATTTGTTTAAGTTCCTAACAAACGTATCCTTACGTTTCATAATATTCAACGCAATTGAATTCCTTCAAAAAATATCTATTACATATTGCTCTTGTTTACAATGAAATGTTTAGTTATCATTACATCAATTTCGAATTGAGAATATTCTATAAAAAATATGTTTTATACATCTATATATAGCAAAGATTATTGTCCGACAAATTTTAATTAAACTTTTAATTGAGTCTTAATTGATTTTTAATTAAACTTTTAATCATATCAATTAAATTTTTAATTGAAAAACAATTTTCAATTAAATAATATAATATTTTTTTTAATTAAAACTACTTTTAATTAAACTTTTACAAAATATTTTAATTGTTACTACAAATTCCTTCATCGGTCCACTTTCAATTAAATGTTTAATTAAATATACGAATATTTTAATTGAAAATCAATTTAAATTTTTTCTGTGTAACTATTTCATACAAAAATTGTACTTGCTATTATAGTCATAAATTGCTGCTAATGAGTAAAATAACAATCTCCTAAAGGAAATTGTCAACTGACTGCACATTAGATTACTTAGAGACACTAAAGTGACAATTGATTTTATGTTAAATTGCCTAAAAGTTATATATTTCTGTTTGGAAAGGCAAATTTCGCTGCTACAGTCTGGAATTCCCTTCTTTAAAAGCAACTATTTGTGGTAGTTTTGTCATAGATATTTGACATCGCAAAAATAAATTGAACTGCTTGAAAGCACATTATCTGATTGCCAATTCTGATCACCAAAAACAATTGGTTGGTTATCGCGCCAATATAATGGCACGTCAAAAGTGTCATACCTTGAGTTTCCTAATCGTCGTCGCTACAGGATGTGGTGTGTCCGCTATGCCTCTATAAATATTTATTCCGATCGGACGAGTCGTTAAAAAATTACAGATGTATTCATCCTCATATCGTGTAAGCCGAAAGATTATCATGTCGCAATGTCGAAAAACTGTCACTCATTGATCTGCATAATTTTCGAAGAAGTATGGTGCTACGATGCCTACAGACATTGATACGATATGAAATCTTGATGATTAACAAATTAATTAAATCATCGCTTAGGATGATTTAGTTTTAAAATATTATACATGAATGAAAACGCGTTGGCATCAAATTGAAAGCATGCGTAAATTTTGTCTCTTAAGAGAAATGAAACCAAAAACTGAAAACGGACTACATTCTTTTATGTTTTGGCACATGTTACTGAATAGCAGAAATATTTATGTAAGATTTTGTTGGATGGTCTGTATTATAATGACCAACATTGAACAAGTTCATTAAGATTTAGATTTGGCACTTGTCAAATACAGTGTCGAAATGATGTAAGTTGATTAATGGCAACGTCATATTGAAATGATATGAGAAAAGGGTTTCCTTCCACTCACGTGGGGAGGGTATATTGGATTTGTGCTGATGTTTGTAACGCCCAGAAATATTGGTCCAACACCCACTTCAAAATATAACGATGGACTCAGAATCACTTTCTGTCCATGTTAAGCTTGTGCGCAGAGTACAGGTCGCAATTTTGAAGATATTTCCATAAAATTTTGTACGTGATATTTGTTTTGGCCCAAGGATGGATGGGATTGAAACTGGTGGAAATCGGTTCATTATTTCACCTGGCTCCCATACAAATGTCCTCTCGAAATTGGGGTTTAGCGATCATAAATGTTTGATTTATGCAAGTATCCACACAAATTTTATCACAAATGAATGATAAATAAAGCCAAATCACTGCTACGAATTTTGTGCAGATCGGTCCATAATTAGTCGAAACAAAAACATATTTAGTTAATATTAACTAGTGTTTGTAAGTTTTGTGTTTTTTAAAATAAAAATGTAGAAAATAATTCATAAATAATTGCGATTTACAAATTATTGTTTAATAAATAATCATATTGTTTTATTTTTAACCATTAATATGTTTTCCATTTAAAATATTATGTTGTAATTTTTAAGTTGATCATCGTATTATGATGAGAAATTTCCATAAGAGTTTTTCATCAAGGAATCCTTAATATAAAAGTGTCACAATTGATGAAACAGTTGTAAAAATAAAAAACTTCTTATCTTTAACAAAAATAAAAAAAAAATATATAATTGGCCTATTTATAATTTTTAGGCAAAGTTTATACGATGATTTTTAAGACGTCTATTTTTAATAATTCTCTTTTGAAGTTGCTACGAAAATTTGTTTGCATAATATGACGTTGTTTTTATCACATAATTTTTTTAAAAATTTAAATTTTTCATTGTAGTCAGAGTTAGTTGATTTTCTTGTTGTTGCAATACAAAATAAGAATAACAATAAAACGTAACCATAGAAACAGAAGTGAGTGTAAAGAGAAATATTAACCGCCTGGCCCACGATGTCGAACGATAACGTTCGCTTAGATAAGACTTAAGACACAAACTTTTTATCGTATCTATTTTTGACTCAATCAAATTTGTTTGTTCCACAATCAAGTTTGTGTCTTAAGTCTTATCTAAGCGAATGTCGTTCGACACGTGGGCCAGGCGGTAAAAAAAAAAAAAAACATGAAAACAGAAATCGTGTCTGTTTTTCTGCCCAGCTTGCTTCTCTACGCCGCTCGCTATCAAACGTTATAAGATTCAACGTATAAACCGTGTATCGTGTATAGGTTTTAATTTCATTTCTTTTTTCCCATAAAATTTTCCACAAATGACGTCTTAATCAAAACAAATATGATTACTTTATATTAAATATGATTACTTTAGATCATAATATGATTACTTCGGGTCACTTTAACTTAATTACTTTAAACTTGTGGGTAATATCATTATTTTTGTTTGGATCATAATAAAATCATATGTGACGATTTCATGATAATTTTGTTTTATAACATGATGTTATAATATCAAAGTATGATTAATAAGAAAATATTGTGATGAAATATTACGATGATAATTGATCATGGTATAATATTTCATCTGTTCATCTGTTCATAATATGTTGCTCTTAGACTTTGTTTATCACAACCATGTGTTTTCTCTGCGTGTACTTGAAGATTAATAATGTGATTTCATTAGGGCCAATAATGATCCCACAAATATTTTCATTCGTTGTTCCTTTTAACTCACAATTAATTATTTATATTTATAGGCATGTTTATTTATAAATATTCCCAACAGTTCTATAAGAGTATTTATGTTTGTAGGAAGGAGATTATATACAAAAGGGAAAGTGGTGATACCAATCTTTTATATTTAAAGAAAATGTGTTTCAATACAATACAGATAGATAAACTTTGCAACAAATTTCCGGAGTTAACAAGACAAACTTTACAATTAATTGGTATTCAATTCTGTTGCGTTAAATTTATTCAGAATTTATCTCGTACAACTTTGTAGAAGCGATTATATTGTATTTTTGATTGCGACACACTGTATAAATAGAAAACCAATCAGAATACTGAATAGATTAACTTGTAGCGAATTTATGCTAATAAAATACAAATATCGGATGCGGATGCAGCATAGAGAATCGCCATAATAAACCGTTAACAAAGCACGTAGTCCGAACGTTTCTGGCCTCACACACAAACACACACTCATGTGTCACAGTGAATGTCCCTCTTATTGTGTGTAATTAACAATTTTCTGGCTAAATACAATTTGTCGCTGAGAGTGAGTGAGTGAGTGCACTGTGCCGCCAAGCAACAAGACATTTCTAGCCGTTGTTGTAGTTGCTGTTATTTTTGTGTTAAAGTTTAAAATTTTAAAGTTGTAGTTAGTTGTTGCTGTTGTCTATGCTTAATACGTGTTTAGAATAAACAAAATAATTTAGTAGTATGTTTATTTAAGTCTCTTCTGGTACTTTTAGCTGTCTGTTTATTTTGTCAGTTGCAAACGAAAGAAATGAAGAAAGTGCATAGCAAGTGTTTGTCAGTCTGTCCTTCTAAACATCCTTATACTTTTTAGTGTTGTAGTGTTGTTTTTAGAACTCATCTGATTATTTTGTTTTTGGAAAACTACTGCTATGTTGTTTGTTTTATGGATTTAGTTTTATTAGTTGCAACACCATGTTCATTGTAACTACGTACAGATTTATGCAGCAGTTGCAGCAGTCAAGAGAATTTACGTGCTGTGCCTTTCTTTGCTTTGAAAATTTTGAAGTGGTTCTTTATTATTGTGGCATACAGCAGGGTCAGGAGTGAGTGTCATTTAAACATGTGTTTTGCTTAATGTTCAACACACAACGCTATCATCATTGGCATCATAATTTAAGCTGTGTCTTTTGTAGTTGCTGTTAGTTTTCTTGTTCTTAAAAGTGTGCAGAAAAATATTTTGGCTTGACCTCTATTTATAACTATTACAGCTTTACATACTCGTATACCGATGTGCTAAACGCAGTATAATAAAAATACATATTCCTGATGCATAGATGTATAAGAGTGGCCCTTAAAATTATGTTTATTCCCTACTGAATAGGAAGCTTAAACTTCTGTCTTTGCCCTAAAAAGTTGAAATATTTTAAAGATATTATTTCATAAAATGTTTATCCTTTGACTAACCGCTAACAAGCTGTATAATGTATTGGATTTTTTTTTATCGATTTTACTTATAGTATATAAACCGAGTGTCCTAAATATTTGTAGATTGTTATTTTTTAGTTTAATCTCAAAATTGGCAGAACTGTTTAAATATGGAATTGACAAATGGATATACGCTCAATTTGCTTAAAATTTTTCATGACCATTTAGTACAAACGAGTGTGAAATGTTGTACGGGTGGTTGTGGCTTCAAATAATTCCAAAATAAGAAAGCAAATGATTTTAGATCTACGAGGGCGGTTCGGAAACTTCTTAGCCTAGCACAGAAAGAGAATGGTTGGTTTTTGAGAAACATTTTTATTTTTCAATATACAGCCATGTCACAGAGCTTAATTCCGTTCGGAAGTGGAATTAATTCCGTATTTTGCATCTGTAGAAAAAGTAAAACATGAAATTTTTTCGGAATGAAAGTACTTTAAATTAAAAGTTATTTAATTATTAATTTAATTTAAAGTGATTTCATTCCGAAAAAATGTTTCGTTAACTTTTTCTAGAGAAGTCAAATACGGAAATATGTAATTCCACTTCCGAACGGAATTAAACTCTGTGACATGGCTGATAACCTCCTGAAACTTCAAGACCTTCAAAACAGTGGTTTACAATTGTAATTGTATCTTCATTTGAGGTAAAACGCTTGTTAGCTAGAATTTTTTTTCGATTTGCAAACAGGTAAAAGTCATTGGGAGCAAAATCAGGACCATAAGATGGGTGGTCAAGCAACTCCTATTTGAATTCATTGATTTTAGCCATTGTTAAAACACTCTTGTGCACTGGTGCGTTGTCTTGATGAAAATTTGTTGTTTTTTGTGTTGTAAGCCAGGATGTTTTTCTAGAATTTCTTACATTTAATTGATCCAGAATGTTGTTGTTGTTTTAACCTTTCGCAGATATTCAGTCAATAAAATACATTTCCTCCAGCTTCAGTACATTGCTTGGATTATACTTTTGTCTCTGGAGTATAATTGCAGATCCATGACTCATCCACAACGCTTAAAATGCATTTTATTTCCCTTAAAACGATGCAAACCAGCTAGAGAAATTTTCATTGTTATGCGTTTTTGGTCGACTTTTAACCCATCTTGCAGAAAGCTTTTTCATCTCTAGTTCTTCATGCAAAATTAAATGGACTCGATCATTTGAGATGCCCATGATATTGGCTATTTCACGCACTTTTATTCGTCAATCATTTAATACCATATCATGCACTTTGGCTACAGTTTCTGTTGTTGTTACTGTTTTTGAACATCCACTACGTGGATCATCCTCAACGCTTGTGCGACTACGTTTAAATTCAGCAACCCATTTTTTTTAATGTTGCATATGAAGGAGGACTTTCACCCATCACATACAGCATATCATTATGAATTTCTTGTCCCGATAAACCTTTTTTTATTTGAAATTTGAATGACATCATGCGTCTTTTTTGAACACCTGCTTTTTCTATATGAAGAAGTTGCCAGCTCGAAAAGAAATTCAACGTGTGTTCATAGAATTTTTTTGCTATTTTTAATAGTGTTACGAATAGCCTGAATTTAGCAAATGTAAAGGATTCTTAATTAAGTTTTTGAAGAATTATATGAATATAATATTTGTTTTTTATGTTCGTAATAAAAGAGTTTAATAGAAACTAAAGCTAGATTTACACGATTGAAATTTTCTTCAAAATTGCTCTTCAAAATGCTTCAAACTCGTGTAAACAGCAAAATTTCTTCATAATTTATTTATTTAATAACTATTAATAACTAAATTTAAATAAATTTTGAAGAAATTTTGCTATTTACACGAGTTTGAAGCATTTTGAAGAGCAATTTTGAAGAAAATTTCAATCGTGTAAATCTAGCTTAAGTTTTTGTTTTAATTTTTTATTGCAGAGTAAATCAGAAACTATCAAAAATAAATAAATGGCCATTTGGTTAAGGCAAAAGAGAAGTCTGTTCACACTAGCTTTATAAAATTATATTATACTAACGAGCAATTTCAATAAAATTAATATATTATGCTTAACTTTTAGTTTAGCTAACGGCCATTTTTTAACTTCCGGTTAAAAATTTCATTTACATCATCGTTTGTTAATATAAATTTAAAGCAATTAGTTTATGTTGGAAACTCTTTCCCTTTATTTTGAGAAATGAGATGTCATACAATTATTTAATAACTATTTAGTAGACAAATTTATATGTAAAACTAACAATATAATAAAAATTATTCAACCACAATGCTATAAGCCCTCCGGCATGACAAAAATTACAATATCCACTACATAAAAACTACCAACGAACGCATAAGCTGTACTAATTCCATATTTGAGTGGGAAATGAACCAGCCATGCCAGTGCATTTTTAGCCGTAATAGCTGGGGCAAAATATGCCGAATGCAGTTTTATATTATTAGCTTGACGTAATGTAGTTCTGTGACCTACTGAGCGGTCACATAATACTGACTGCAGTTCTAAAGTTTGTATGTCAATCTATTATAACAAAAAAAAAAAAAAAAAAACAGTTTTTAAGTATCCTTATTCCTGGGCAAAGTGTTTTACACAAGTTCCTCATCGCCGCCGTGTGCAGTTTCTAGAAGGACTCCAGCTTGCTGGTAAATAGTTTATTGCACATGAGTCTTAAGACTTTTCATATACTTTCTAAATATTGCATAATATTTACATATGTATGTATGTACTCGTATGTTCGTATGTAAACGTACATATTTTACATAAAAACGTAAAATCTACTTTTCTATCAAAATTGTGTAATTGTCGCTAGAAATTAAATCATGCCCCAAATAGTCCAAAAATATAAATTTCATTTATATTATTCATTCTTTTGTAAATAATTTACTAATTTCTACCAATAAGGAGCTAACTGAAGAAATTTGGGCAGTTAAATTTAACTTCAAGTTGTCAGTTAAATTTTAACTGAATTTGGCGGAAAAGAAATTTTGCAAACTGAAAGTTAAAGTAATAATTAAATTATAATAACAATAACTATTTTATCATATCACTTTAACGAATATCAGTCATTCCTTGACAACTTTCGTTTTAGAAGAAGAATTGTAGCATTAGTGGAAATGTTCGCATGAATTCCCGCGTTATTCGGCAAATCTCTGAACTCCAAATTCGGCTATTTAGACCAAATCCAGAAACTTTTCAAGCAGTGCTCTTTGCCGCTTATGAACTGCGGCTGCCAAACTTATTATAATTTTTAAAGTATTGTTAAACCGCCATAACGCCTTGTTCTCCATATTTACTATCTCTGAATTATCAGCCGTCAAACTTCTTTATTGGCAACATTTTGCTGCATAACTTTTTTTGTACATTTATTTATTTATTGTATCTTCATTTAAAAAAAAACGAACTAACAATAAGTTTTTCAAATCTTATATCTAAAAAATTTCAATTATTAGTCCCCAGCCATTACCGAACGAAAATTGTTTGGCCATTATTTATTTTATTTTTTAAGTTGGCATTCTTCCTTCTTGTCTTCGGCTCAGATCCACTGTATCCCTTTTTCTTAGTCGAATATAGCCACTATTATTTAATATTTATGTTGCGGGCTAATGGGGGTTTTTTTTTTTTTTGACAAAAAGAGAAGTGACACTCATGGCCGAATTCACAGTCTTTACGTAGCTAATGACAAAGGCTTAACTAATGATTCTTTATTCGCAATGCTTAGTTTGCCATAAAAATAACAAGTAATAGTTAAACAATAGTTAGTATTATAGTTTATCAATGGTTAACTAATGACTGAGAATTCGGCCATCAGGCAAGAAAGGGAATATATTGAAGAAGTAAAGATGGTGAAAGAAGAACGCTTTTTGTATAACAACTCTGCAATTGCGTTTTATGATTGTGTTTAATACATCATTGCAGCGCCTCTGGTGTCGAGTAGGCGCATTATTTTTTTAAAGCTTGATTTTATAGCCTTTATTTTAATTATTTTACTTCGGTGGCGTTTCAATCACAGATAATCTATGGTTTCAATGCTATACCACCGAAGAAGGGCGCTGTGATAAATATTAGTTATGATAGGATAGAAAGAAAACTAATACTTATCAGAAACTGATGTTGTTTGAGTGGCAGTGGCTGGGAATCGGACCCGGGCTCATGCTTAATAGTCAAATGCGCTAACCAATTAAGCTACAGCAGAATTACCATACGCCTCTAGTCTACAGGCATTATTTTTTATAATTATTTGAAGACATAGTTGAAGAGGTTTCAGAAGTGTTGCTCTTAACAACATGTCGAAACTATTGTCCTTTTTACTATTAATTAAAAATGAACTCGAGCCAAATAAAAATAAAACATCTCTTATAATAAATATTAACTGCCGTATTCATAAACAAGTAAGAAACTATAGTCGGCCAAGCCCGACCATATAATACCCTACACCTAGTATATGTAAATATAAAACAGTTTTTCAGAAATGGGCGTTATATGGGAGATATCACATATTTTGGACCAAAATTCAGTGTCATGATTTCTGTGAATATAAATATTATATGTGCTAAACTTTATCTCGATATAAACACTTTTAAAAGATTTATGGAAGTTAAAGTGAATTACGGAGAGGGTCTTATATGGGAGCTACGACTAATTATGGACCGATCACAATAAAATTGTACCGTAAAATTTGTATTTATATGAGATATATTTATGTTAAATATTATTTGGATACCAAGATTTTTGAATGAGTTATGCTCTTTTAAGTGATTTTCGGAAGTGGGCCTTATATGGGAGCTACGACTAATTATGGACCAATCATCATAAATTTCTACCATATTATATGTATATACACAACACATATTTGTGTTCAATATTATTTGGATACCAACATTTTTAAGAGAGTTATGCTCATTTAAGTGATTTTTGGAAGTGGGCCTTATATGGGAGCTACGACTAATTATGGACCGATCTTCATGAAATTTGTAGATGTGCTTTAGCTTCACATAGTACTCATCTGTGGTAAATTTTGTTTGCATACTTGCATAATTCATAGCTTTATGACCGGTAAACCCCAATTTCAGGATGACATTTGTATGGGGGTTAGTTGAAATAATGGACCGATTTCCACCAGTTTCAATCCCATCCATCATCCTTGGGCTGGAAAAATCTCACGTACCAAATTTTATCGAAATATCTTCAAAATTGCGACCTGTACTCTACTCACACGCTTTACATGGACAGCCAGCCAGCCAGACGGTCGGACGGACGGACATCGTTAGATCGACTCAGAAAGTGATTCTGAGCCGATCGGTATACTTTAAGGTGGGTGTTGGACCAATATTTATGGGCGTTACAAACATCAGCACAAATCCAATATACCCTCCCCACTAGTGTGGTGTAGGGTATAAAAATAATGTAGGTTTGAAGTGTGCTTTTAGACAAACTTTTCATACAAAATGTTCTTAACGTACATTTGAAGTCTACTTTAATTTTTTATGAATAAGGGCATCAAAGTTTAACAATTTTTCATTAAGAAAAAGCAGAAAACTGCGGTATGATTTGGATATTTAATTGCACGATAGGTGTGAAAACCAGCATTCAAACGTATTGTTCTTGCGGTACCTACTAACTGCTAATGCTAGTTGGCTCCTAAGAAATGGCTCCACCCTAATACATATTTGGATGTAAGTAAGTACTTTGTTTTATAAGGTGAAATATTTTCCCCAACATTTTTCTTGACATTTATTTTGTAAATTGTTGACATTTTTATTTATACATAAAAATCATAAACATTTTTCGCAAGATGTGTTTGATGCTGCTGATAGTTAGTTCTTGGGTACTGTTGACACTGCTGTTTTTTTTTTTTGTATTATTTAATGTTCTGTCATCAATATTCATTTGTCATCTTTTGTTTTGTTGTTGTTGTTGTTTTTATTATGTGTTACATAGAAAATATTTTTATGTTTTATGTCTTGCTGCTGTCAGTTTCATATCCTTATGAATTTCTTCACATTTCGGAGGAGATTCCTCTTGCAGCCGGATTTCATTTCCATACAAAATTGTGTTGTGTCAAGCAGAGTTTGCATACATACGAGTAAATGCTTTTGGCAAACGAAGAAAAATGAATTTTGAAATGATTAATGAAAGATTTATAGCAAATTTGCAGCAGGAAATTGAATAAAATAAAGTTTGTTAAGTGCGCATTTACATATAAAGAAAAATAATATGTTGATAGTTTCTGATGGAAACATTTCAAATCACAGACAATTTGTGTAACCATATTATGGTAAATATTTACTTCCTTTTAGCTTCAACAAATTAATTTCCTGTTTTTTTTTTCTTTAGTTGAAATTTTTATACAAGTTCAAAGTAAATTATAAACATTTAATTAATGTTGAAAATAAACACTAAACTAAACATAAAAATGTTTACAAATTCTTTTGTATTAAAAATGTGTCCATAACCTAGACATCTGTATAGTTATTAATTAAATTGCTTGCTTTTGAAATTAAAAATGTCACCAATAAATCTGTCATCATTATTTGACGTCAATAATTCGATTTACAATTTTATCACCCACCATTAACAGTGACTTCTCCTGCTCTTTTCTATACCCAGACAACATTTATAATGAAAATTATCTAAAAGAAATCATTGAAAGCCAGCAGAAAGACAGAAAAAGATATTTAAACAATAATTATTTGGCGTTGAATTCAATTTGAAACAAATATGTACTAAAATCTACAATTCAATTAATTATGTTTTTTCCTTATTTTTCTTTTACTTTTGTTTTGTTTTTTTTGTCTCTTAGTTCACGCTTTCCTGACATAAGACATCAAACATCTGTATATCTGTTTAGTCATTTTCCAGACGTTTCCAGACATAAGGATGTCTGTCGTTCGTTATACTGGTGAATGTTTATTGTTGTAAAGTCAAGGCAAAGTAAATAAAATGAATTTGGGTTAATTTGATCAAGCATAATCAAATGAATTCTCAAAAATTCTTTTTCTTAAAATATGCTTCTCATATTTCAGGTTGTAATTGAAGTGTAGGCTGCATTTATTAATTATAGAATTGTAATTAGCAGAAGTGTTTGTTTTAATGTTCAAACATTAACTGCCTGGCTCACGATGTCGAACGTTAACGTTCGCTTAGATAAGACTTAAGACACAAACTTTTTATCGTTTCTATTTTTTACTCAATCAAATTTGTTTGTTCCACAATCAAGTTTGTGTCTTAAGTCTTATATAAGCGAACGTTATTGTTCGACATCGTGGGCCAGGGGGTAAGTCTGCTGCCAAATGTTTGGGCGACAATTTCAAGCTTTGGGTTATGCATGCATTAAATTGTTGCTTTTATTAAAATGCTTTAAATTATTATAAACAAGTTTTCGATTGTATTTAATGCATTGCTCACATAAAATTCGACCACAAAAGCTATTTTTAATTTCTGTGGACAACACTTTTCGTTTTTTTTTTTCAATGTTTTATTTTTAAACATAAACGTTATGCTGTCAAAGAATTTAATCAGTCGGAATTTATTTGTAATCATGCACAAATTCCTTAAAAGTCTGACAGTGTCGGTTGCAAAGATTGCAAAAAAGCTAAAGCTACCGAAAAGTACTGTATAAACAACAATATTATCGAATGAAACCGTTTAATATTGTAAAATACTGGTCCCTTTTTCAAGATCTGTATAAGTATGCTGGGGGCTAATTCTGGCAGTCGTGAACAAATGTTTAACCCCCTTATTCAAAAACGATTATTAAATTTAACAAACGTTTATTAAGCAAATTTTTATATGCAAATCTGTCTTAATAAACGTTTGTTAAATTTAATAATCGTTTTGGAATAAGGGGGTAAGTTTATAACAGGAAAATAAAACAAAATTGAATTCAGTGCGATATTTAAGTTAAAAGATAAATGTAATAAAGATTATAAGCTACTCTTGATTTTGGTAAATTAAAAGAATAATTGTGGTAGTGGAGTTTTCTGTTTGGGTAATCCTGGTTAAAGAATTCACGAAGACAATAAATAAATACCCGAACAACTTCGTTAGCTCAGAAATACTAGTGTTGGACTCTGATCTAGAGCAGAGGTAACCAAAACTCTCAATAAATGAAATGCATCTGTATTGGATAAGAGAATATTGCCCAGCAAACACAAAACTAAGAATTGCAAATGTAATGAATTTTACTTTTACGTTTTACGCATAAAATAAAATTAAATAAAAATTATGCCTCAGTTTTTACATAATTAGGCAATTTTTTTCACACATTGGTTCGATTGGTCGAGTTTAATTTACAATTAAAACTTAAAAAAATTAAATGTATTTAGGCATTATAAATTAAGTTTTTCAATTTGAAGATTTTGTAACAATTTCTTATTAACGAAATATGTTTCAAATTTGAATCTAGATTCTAGACTCTAAAGTTAGAGTAGTGTTTGTGAACATTTGACTTGAAGTTTTCCATATTGAAAGTGGCAGGGAATACTTCTGCTGCTAAAGAACGAATTTTCCCTGTAGTGTGTTGTGCGATTCACTGTCCAGTCGACCACAAATGGATGAGCCCTGACTGAAGAACGTGTATTACGTAAAAAACTACGTATTTCAGGAACAGTTCCCTGATTTCAGCAAAACACATGCCATTATAGTATCGATAGAACAGTGAAACACAGCTCACATTGCGACGATGCTCCAATAAATCAATAGAGTTGGATACCCTACTGTCACCGATAAGCACCTTCGTCCTCTGCTGTATGCGGTCGAGTAACTCCAAAATAGACTTCGAAGCACCGGCCCATACATGAGAGTTGAATTCCATTTATTGTTTATTGGTTTTCTTTGTACCTGATTACATGACATTAAAGTTTAATGATTAAACCCTAGTCTCCCTACTTTATGTACCAGTAGTCTGTGATCAGTGTTTTTTATACAATTTCATTAAATAGTTGATTCCTCAAATTCATTGAATGATGATAGAACAATTTCCTCAGTTGGTATTTTTTTTTTTAGCAAAATTAAATTAAACAAGCAATTGTGAATTTCATATAAAGTTAAAAAAGGAGCTGGAAGATATGTTTAAAAGCATCTGGTCGACCTGTAGGAATAAGTTGAAAATGTCCTTTATTGTTGTTTAACATTTTTGCTGCCTTTTTCCAGGTTTCTATAAAAAGTTTTTTTTTTTTTGTGTCAAATGTGGTCTTTCACTTTTTTTTATATTTTGTTTTGTTTTTGTTTCAGTTTCTGTACAAAATACTTAAAAGTAAAACAAAATAATTGAAATTGTTTTAAAAAACTTTTTCAATTTGCGCTTGAAACTGTATGGGTGTGTTTTGTAAGTGTAGTCATTTAAAACAAATTTGTTTTTGTAACACCCATACAAACATTAAATTGAAATCAATTGCATTATGTGTCTTTTATGGTCAGCAGGCTTCAAAAGGAGACAAATTTACTCTTTTATGGGCGGTTATAAGAGAACTTTTTATTCATATACATACATATACTTATTTATATTATTGTGTCTTGTAAATTATTGTGTTTGTAGGGAATATTTATACGAGAGTGACAAGCAAATGCTATCCTTGTAATGAAACTAATATATCATCTGCGTAATCTTCCACTTGACCAGAGTATTCGAAAATTAGGTCACCCTGGAACAGGTCTCTGGCACACGTTCGACTACGAATATCACCTGTAGCACAGTTCAGGGAGCAAAAATTTCATTTTCGGAAGCTGGAAATCGATATCAATAATGAATCATTAACAATATCTTTAGGGTATTACAACAATGTTGTCTTTTAAATTCTCTACAATTAAAATCGAAAATATTTTCACTTTTTTTTTAATTTTTTTTTGCGAAGCTTTATAATTGTTCTATTGTTTGGCGGACTTTACAATATGAACAAATCTCTATGAACTAATAGCAAAAGAATGTAAAATAAAGGTGTTTTTGTCCCATTTTTCGAAAAATTATTATAAGTAATATCAAATTAAAAGTATTTTCAAGATCTATTAGAATAAATATAAGATATCCAGAAAATAACTTGGACACTATAACTAAACAAACTTTACGAAAATGTTGTGTATGTGATAGCAATGAAATTCGTTAAGTTAAGGTATAGTCACACATAACAAATATTAATTAAAAAAAGCGTAACCACATATATTTGTTTGACGTTTTTTACTCTTACAAGAGTTTTGCAAGATCAAACAGCAGCAAATGAAATAAAACTAAATAATAAGGAAGTTTTGTTTTTAATAAATAAACAAGTTCAAATACATTTTATTTAGTGGTTACGTCTTTTTCGGCAATTATTTGCCAAGTGTGAAAATTAAGAACACAAACACTTTTTTCACATAGAAAATATACATATAAACAAATAATCTTTTTTCATAAAGAAAATATAAAACAAATTAAAGTGTTACATTCAACTGTGCCGAATCTTAAATACCCTACACCGTATTTTTTGCAATTCTCATTCACCCCTATCGTGAATAAAAATTCCACATGATATTTGTTCCCTTTTATTTTTTTAACATTGAATTTTAATAGGAAAAATGTGAAAAGGGAAAAAATTTCATGTGGAATTTTTATTCACGATATGGGTGAATGAGAATTGCAAACATACGCTGCTATTAAAACCAGAACATGATTTTTAGGTGTTATAGTGGAAGTGGACCTATCCAGTATTCAATAACGTGATTTCTATATATACATAGAAAATATAAGTATTTGAGGCTTATTTAGTTAGAATTTCATCTCAATAACGTAACCTTCCAAAGTTTAATGGTCGTTATATTGACACTCGTAAGTTTAATTTATTTGGGAGCTCTTGCCAAATATGAACTTTACAACTACAAACTCCAGTAGTACAATTGCCATACGATTGATCGCTATAAAACGTTGGTTTAAAATCGGTATTTTGTTAGACATTTATGTGGGTTTACTTGTTTTTCGGAGTTGGTTCTTATATGGGAGCTATGCCCAATTATGGACTGATAATTATTTTATATAAATACTAGCTGACCGCTCGGCTTCGCTCGGTATTTACTAATGATTTGTATTTCATATAGATTTAAAAATTAAGACACAAAAATTTCAGTAAAACAAAAAATAACAAAAATTTGTATCAATTTATTGCTTAAAAAGTTTCTTTCTTTTTTAATAAAATTATTTATTAAAAAACAAAAAAAAAAAAAATTATTTTAAAGCTTGATGGGTAAACAATGTTTTTTGTTCTTCTTTTGGGGCAGAAAATTAATAGTTCTGACGGTGTACCGACTCTCGCGCACGCAACATACAATTGACCGTGGGAAAAACATTGGGATTCTAGATTTACACACTTTTAAAGATTGTCCTTGAGATTTATTTATCATTGTTGCGAATGCAAGGCGAACTGGAAATTGGACGGGTTTAAAATTAAAGTGTAGATCACTTTGTTTCATAGGTATCCTGGGGATAAGCGCTTCTTCACCTTTAAACTTTCCTATAATTAACTTGGCTTTAATAGTGTTTGGCATCAGCGTTTTAACAACTAATCTAGTGTTGGCTGATTCAGGTTTCGTAACATAACTATTACTGATCCAAACTTAACCTGCAAGTCATGCAGTGGCATGACTGGTGTCAGTTCTTCAAGTTTCTTCAAAAAAAAAACCGGAATTTTTTAATTTTTTTCTTTACAAACACATGGAGCCAAATCGCTCCAGCCGTTCTCATGTGATGCCATTACACACATGGACCATTTAATTTTTATATATGTATATATAGATTTTAGGATATATCATTCAACAAAATACCAGTATATTTAAAAGAGATATGGGTCTTTCAGTAATTTTCGTAGGATATGGTCAAATATAGACCTAAATTGACACAATCCAAATATTTATATATACATGATCTGGGAATTTTGGAATGGTACCATTATTTACAACAGATTTATACGTATTTAAGTGAAGTAGACTTTGTATTGTATTGGAGCAATGGTCAAACATGATATTGCAATTTTATATGAATTTATGTAACATTAAACCATATTTCGGGAAGAAATTTGTATGCCAGCTATGAGAAATAATGGACCGATTTTTATTATTTTTATCACAGTTTGTTCTTCCATCGTAGAAATAACTTGTAGAAAATTACATGGTATTCTATGCAGTATATTTAAACACAATAGCAAAAAAAAACTCTTTAAAAATATGATATTTTAATGGAGGTTGTTACACATTTTGGTCCATAACTCTGGTTCGTCTGAACAGATTCTGATGATTTTCAATACCAAACTGCTTAGGAGAATTATAACTGAAATTGGTTACATATTTTGGGCGTGAGAGTGTTTTACACAGACAGACAGATGTACAGACATACAGACGGACATAGCTCAATCAACTTAGAATTCCATAAGGATTAAAAATATACTTTGTTTTGTCTCAGATAAATATTTCTCAGTGTTACAAACATAATGACATACTTAAATATACCCTCATTCACCATATGTGGTGTTGGAGACTATTTTGCAGTAAACTTGTCATTCCTACCTCTTATTGAGTCATTATGTGGTTTTGGATTGTTAATGGATTTTTCAAATTCTCTTCCCTGTTAAAAGCTTTGTTACATAAATACTAACAAAATTGTTACATCTTACATCTTCATTACATTTTCATTACGAACTATAAATAAATTCCAAAACAATTTAACATATAGTTAAAGTTTATATTACTCACGATACGAGTATCCTTTGGTGCTAAATGTAACAGACATTCTCTTACAGCTGGAGTGCTGTTAATTTAACACACATACGCCAAGTAAGTTAGTGGGTCCTTGATGGTGTGTGGCAGTATTTCTCCTAAGAGACCCTGAGTGATGTTGTTAAGTGTGTTTCTAGCTAACTTAACTATTGTGATGGTGAGTGGACAGCATATTTCATTGTCCTTTAGTTGGTTGGTGCACTCGTAGTCGTGTCTTAAGTACATGTCTTAAAAGCAACTCAAATTATTAGCCAAGCAATGAAAAATATTGTAACAACAATTTACGTTTCCTGCTAGTTTCTTTTAAGCAATATTTTCCCATTTTTATTTTCACAGCACAGTACAAATTGCAATATAATTGATTTATATTTCTAATAGACAATCATTTATCATAATTTAATAATAATAAAACAAGTCATAAATTATAATTATAGTTTTTGGAATATGTGTAGCAGTTTATTTTCATTTTCTGTTTCTATGTACGGTGAGCGTCAATATAAAGTAAGCACTTGATATTAAGTACAAATTTAAAATGAAAAATATTGCATAATTCATAAGTAACTTAAGCAAAATAAAACTCATTAACAAAAACTATAAAAATAAGAAACATACATAAAAAGCTAATTCAATTTTAACAGTAAAAATAAATCACACAGGTATTTTAAAACTATGTAAAACACTGTATTTATACCCTACATTATCATATTGGTGAGAGTTTATTGGAATTGTCTTGATGTTTGTAACGCCCAAAAATATTAGTCCAACATCCACCTTAAAGTATACCGATCGAATCAGCATCATTTTCTGAGTCTATTTAACGATGTCCATCTGGGTGACTGGCTGACTGTGTGTCCATGTAAACCTCGTGCGCAGAATGCAATTTTCAAGATATTTCGATAAAATTTGGTACATTATATTTTTTGGCCGTTGGACGCTTGGGATTGAAATTGGTTGAAGACGGTCCATTATTACACCTAGTCCCCATACAAATGTCCTCTCGAAATTGGGTTTTATCGGTCATAAATGTTTAATTTATGCAGCTATCCCAACAAATTTCTTCAGAAATAAGTTTTACCTTAAACCTAATCTCGTCAATAAATTTTGTGCAAATAACTCTTTGAAAAATTCACATCATATTCAACATAAGCTTGTTTCATATATACACAAATCATTTGGCCTAATTTTGTGATGATCGGTCCATAATTAGTCATAGCTTCCATATAAGATCCCCTTTGCAAAACACTTTAACATCTATAAATCTCTTATAAGTTTTTATAGCGACACACAAAGAATATTTATAATCACAGAACTCATGCCACTACATTATTGGATGATCTATCCATAATAGGTCATAGGTCTCATATAAAGCCCATTTCTCAAATTCTGTTTTTACACAGATGTATAGTGGGTATAGGGTATTGTATAGTCGGGCTAGACGGACTATAATCTCTTACTTGTTTTATTATATAGATATGCCTTCAATGCATATTCCATATTTCATGCAGGTAGTTTCCTTTTCTATGTAAGGGGAGGGGTGTTGACTTTATTTTAATGCTCACTGTACATAGTTACATACTTTTTTTTATCATAAGGATGTCTGAGGAGAAGTTAAAGCTTTTGATTATTTAGTGTAATTGAAAATATATTCGTGCATGTTTATTACATCTTAATTAAATCGATTTTTATAATATTTAATTAGAATGAAGCATTTTCAATAAAGGAAATGCTCAGCATTCATTATTTAGAAAAATGTTTGTTTAATAAAATTATTCAAATTTACTAAAATGTAGTAAATGTTTAACAATTTGTTTTTTTTTATAAATGTATGTATATTATTGTATTATACTTTGTGCAATATTGTTGTTGGATTATTACTATTAGGATGGACCCAAGAAATGTTGATGTTTCCTACTCCAAACGGTTAAAGTGCCAGCTTCAAGTTTTTTTTATTATTTTAATTTAAATTTACATAATACCAATGCTGCATCTGTTCCAAGTACTAGACTGAGTGGAATATTCATATTCACAAATTCAGTTAAAAATGGGATCTCCCTAATGAACATACGTTTGAAACATTGTGTACACTTACGCATTTAAACAATATGTCTTCATTTTCAAATTCAATCGAAAAAAAAAAACGTTTCCAATTAAAAAATATTCATGTTTGTTGTTTTCCACACGTATGTATGTTGCAAAATCAAGTTCAATGTTTATTAAAAATTCAATATCAACAACAATAGTTAAGGCTGTCGCTGTGATTATTTTGTTGTTATTGCCCCTGCTGCCTTGTAACAACGACATTTAACATAGTTTGGAAAATAAATAGAAACAACAGCAACAATCGCAATCACAACAATGCTTTCAAAGAAAAACAATATAAACAAATGTGTAAAAAATGTGTAAATATGTGTGTGTGTGTGTGTGTGTGTGTGCAACATCTCAACAACATTAGAAACGTGAAACTAGTCTTAACCATAAAACGTATAAATTTTTTTTTTTTACCAAGTTTCTAAAAGCCAGACTCACAACAATTGAACAGCTATATAGAGATTGTATTGAACATAAACAACGCATAATTTAACAAAAAAAAAAAAAAAAACCATTTTAAAAATTTTAAACACATGTCTCCGTTTATGTGTTTGTTCAAATTGCCTTATTAAGTTATAATGAGCATAAAATATACGAGAAACTTGTTGCTCCAACTAATAATAGACTGTCGTCCAATCGTTAGATCGAGCTACCTTGTTGTTTCAACGTTTTTTTTTTCTCTCCTATTTAATTTAATAAATACAGCATTTGGGTTTGTTTTTATTTCACTGGTGGATTTTTTAAAAAATCCATTAAAATATTCGTAAATTCCTTAAAACAACCATGAAAATGTAAGTATGTCGATTAAGGTCAACCACATGAATACCCTACATTTATTAATGTTCACTAAGATAAAATATACTTAACTAGACTATGAATATGACTAGAATAGGTCTATGATTATGACTAGGCATAATTTGTAGATTTGAACTAAAAAAAAATTGGCCATATATCAAGTTTGGTTCTTACTCAGGGCTCAGTTCTGTGTCAATGAAATCGTTGGCATATAGCTTTAGTACATTTATTAGGCCGTCTTTGTCGAATAGAAATAGTGTTACTAATATTTTAGTTGCCCACACTGGTTCTTTAATACCGCTGGTTTTGCTATGGTTCCGAATCTATGTACATATGTCACTGCATAGTTCCATTAAATTATTTGTTTTACTCTTGTTTTTACATTGCCTTTATTTCCAGAAAACTGGACTCATCCCTCAGAGAAGTCCAAATTTTAAAATTTAGAAAAACCTCAATAAATCGTTCCAACTCGCTCTGTTAGAAATTCTGTTTATGGAATATTATAGTTACACATCTTCTTTACAAATCCTATATGCATTTGTCCGCCTACGTTGCCTCTATTCTCGAAAAACATGACCATCCCTCAGTAAAGTCCAAATTTTGGAAAACCTCAATAAATCGTTCCAACTCGCTCTGTTAGAAATTCTGTTTATGGAATATTATAGTTACACATCTTCTTTACAAATCCTATATGCATTTGTCCGCCCACATTGCCTCTATTCTCGAAAAACTGGACTCAACCCTCAGAGAAGTCCAAATTTTGAAAAACAACTTATTTAAATCTATTTATTTGGATTTTTGTAAAGTTTGAACATTTCAGGAAAAAGCGGGACATCATATGCTATCGTTTCATTTTGATTTTGTCCACAATTATGGCCAAATAATCATTTTTAATGCGTATACCAATTCCTAATGTGGCTAACAGTGCAATGTTAACACTATAACAGAACTCTGTTAACTTAAAAGGTTTGTGTCTAGAGTTCTAAATTTTAAAATTTGACTTCACACACATTATGGCTCTTCTTAAGGTTTTACGTGATTTTTGGTACACCGACACACTTTAGTACCTGGGTACAGGGTGACTTGATAGACTAGGCGATAGTGTGCCGGACTATCAGTCAGAGGGTTGCGAGTTCGATTCCCGCCAAAGACTCTGGGTGTTTTCTACAGATAAGCCAAAAAGTTGCGCAGTTTGTCCAATGACCAATTTATACTTTGTATGATTATAATCAACAATATATTTATGTCCAGTATTATTTTCTGTCGGCTTCTGTACATCAAATCGTATACTTTGCCACTCGGTACGAGATTGAATTGTACTACCAATGTAGTATCAAACGTTGAGTCATACACCTCTCTTTTTGTCCTTACAATCCTTAAATTACAATATTTTCCGTATTGACATTGATTAGTAATGTGGCTCCGTTCCAGACACTGGAAACACTGCCTTATTTTGAATTTGCTTCTCAGTCTGCACATAATTCATCTTACTCTGACTCTCTTTGCTTGGCGTAGTTGAGATCAGTGATGGAAAATGGGTTTTTGATTTTCGTACCAACTATATAAATAAAATGTATTTTTTAGACCTGCATGGTACAATTTTTAATATTTTAATTCGATATATATTATAGCAACATTATTGCGTTAATTGTCTCGATTGTCTAAAAATATTCTTATTTATGAAATATCGAGTCATTTGCGAAAAGTTAACCTTGGCAAATATATATATTTCCAAACTAACTAGAATTATTATTGTAAGAATAAAAGAAATAGAACAGGTAGGATAGGATATGATAGGATAGGAAGGGTTGTACACCATGTGCACTTCCACTCGGAGACCCTGTGGTCCATTGTGATTCCCTTCAGTAGAAAAAGAGTAAAAAAGATAGAAAGATAGATTTAAAATGAAAGAAGAACCAAAACCGCCTGATAAGGGGAGAAAGAAATATCCCCTTACGGATTTGGAGTCGCTGTAGAATGGCCCTTAAATAGCCACCCTATTCCCCTAATGAAACCCATAATGTTACTCGGTTTGCAGCCAGCAACATTACTGAGTTAACTTCTAACGATTTTGAAATCCTGATTAACTACATTTTAAGCTTTAGTTTTTGTCAAAATCATTTAATGTAAATGAATATGTCAAAGACTCATATTGTTCGACAATTCAACCAACAATTTATTATCGTAACAATCATCTTATAGATGCATATTAAGATCAAATTGATATCAATTCCAAAATGTTCATGAAATTTAATAAAATCTCTTCTGCTTGCACTATTACACAAATAGTAACTTATATGATATACAGCCATGTCACAGAATTTAATTCCGTTCGGAAGTGGAATTATTTCCGTATTTTGCTAGTAAAGAAAAAGTAAAACGAACAATTGGTTTTATTCCGAACAAATGGCTGATATTTATCTGTTTCATCTGAAATACCAAATTTTTATGCAACAGTATTTTGAAATTAGACCATATGACTCATGGTAGTACCCCACGGTAACAACTGTGTTTAAAATGTATCAAAAAAAGTACAATTGTATCATGTTTGCCATCAGTGGTTGAGATGCCATGTGTTCAAACAGTTGAACAATCGTTTGTTTAGTTTCTCCAAAAGATGTTTTAAAATTTTGAAAATTTTTATCACCTTTTTTAGTGCTTTGTCGGCATCATCTGTTACTCATTCATGTCTCTGATGTCTATGATGTCTATGACATAACTTTTGGTAACTGCTCTTATCAATAACATTTTCTCCAAGAATGTTGCCTATAGCATTTCCAATTCCTTTCTCCAATTTAACAATTAACTCACCAGTTCTTGTTCCTCCAATACTTTGTATCTCCAACACGATTGGGACTAGAGAATAAAGACCCTGTTCCGAGACATTCTATAGAATAGCAGGAAACACACCGTTCGGGCTCTGTGATTTGTATGGGTCAAACGTATTCACAACCTACGCTACCTTATCCTTGGTCACAGTGTCATCCATTATTATCTACTATCACTATTATCTTTTTAGTTTCCATTGGGACCGTATTCTCTACATCCTTACAACCGGAAAAGTGTACCTCTATTAACACTGTTTCTAAGTTTTTTAGATTCCATCCAATAACCATCGTTCCTTCGAATGCATCCAGTTGTCTACGGATATTCAGCGAAATCTTGACAGCTCATTGACATAATCAATGAGCTCACAATACCTCACGAGTACCTTATAGCTCTTATACATTATGCATGTTTCCCAGTCTGCAATATATCTAGTGTTCTTGGCTCTATTAAACAAGCTTCTTACTGATAACCTCTGATTTTGAAACCTTCCTCTTGTGGTTGTGGTGGCTTTAATAGCCATAGCTTTACCTTTATCTTGCAGTTTTTCATTTCGTTTGCTCTTTTTCTTCATTTCATTTCGGTGGTTTATACTTTAACAATAATTTGTCGCTTAATGTTAGAATGTTAAGCCCAATTTGCACCAATTTCTATTATGCTAATTTTAAGGACAACCAAAATGTTAGCGTCCATAAAATTCTTCGCAGTCACACAATTGCCTAAAATTTCATAAATTTGATTGGCGCACAACGATAAAGGGACAATAATTGTAGTTTACCAGTCACACGATCGTTGCAATATATGGCAGCACTGCGAAACAGCTGTTGTCTTTAATTGAAAATTTTGTTCATTTATTTACTTACATCTGAATCTATAAAAAATGAAATAAAAGTTAAAATTATTTCTACTGAAAAGAAAATTGCAGCTGCAATAATTATTTTAAGTGAATTGGCAAACAAAAAGAGTGTTAAAAGAACTCTATTTGTTCATGAGTGTTCTTCTACAGCCAATATTAAATCATTTATTGCACTGTAGGTCCAAGATGACCTTACACATTTCGGCAAAGAAGTTTGTGATTGCTGGTTAGCAGAGTAAACAAATTCCGTGTCCAGAGGATCAAGTATTTCAACAATGCTGTCATCAAGCTCCATGTTTGAGCTGCATTTCGATACTGATTATTATAATTACAACCAATTTTGCTTACAGATATGTATACAGTTTCACGAAAAAAAAATTAATATTGGCGCTTATTGCCCACTTTGATTGCCACTCAAGAAACCAACAAATATTGGCGCACATTTTTTTGTCACATTTTTTTGCCACATTATTGCTCTTCGAGTTTTCACACGTTCCACGGTTGTATTTGATTGGGACAAATAAGAAAAATTTTGTCGAAGGTTGCCGTATAAACCAATAAATTGTGAGTTCAGATGATTGGTTCATAAATCACACCACACATAATTGCGGCAATCATGTGATCTTACCTTTATATCGACATTATTATCACACAAACTGGCTTCTAGACTAAAGCTGCTGTTGCCCATGGTAACTATTTGGCGAAAACGACGTCATCAGTTAATAAAATTTGTTTTAACCCGGTATTGCCCAGAAAATTGTTTGTCTTATATTTTGTTGAAATGACGTGTACTTAAATATTTCGGCCTCCTGAGCACAAAAATGAAGTCCGTTTGTCAATACATTGTTGCGCTTTTCCGGGAAATGCGACAAACTAGCGTTACCGTATGGTCACCCTGGATCGCCTAGGGTACAGGTTTATTTTTATTCCAATTATAACTGTAAAATATAAAGATACTCGTTGAACTGAAATAATAAAATAAATCATGGTTTGGTATGGTAATCGGGGAAACACTTTACGCAAAGTCCTCGTTGCATTTTATACATGCTGTTTGTCCGTTAACTTTGCATCATTCACCGGTACAATATCTACGATTGGATGGTACTACAAATTGGCCAATCTGATCATAACGGAGAGTGTGTTCAACAGGTTGTTGGGCATATTTGTAGGACGGCATCGGACCAAATGATTTAGCTCTTCTAAAGTAAAGTTTGCAGTAGTATACTGCCAATTGACGTGAAAATTGATTTTGACTCATAGTCGGTTGCGCTTTTCGATAAAGCTGCCAAGCATTTTGGACACAAGCATCTAACAACCAAGTAGATGGATGGTGTGCAAAGAGACCAAACTTTATATTTTTATACGTAATGTTTTGTCTTTTATTGTTCATATCAATGTGTATCAAAGTAAGATATCATATTTTCATCAAAAGACAATCATTTTCCATAATTTTTGATTTTAAATGATCAGTAAGAGGACGCAATTTCCACATTTTGTCGGTATTTGCACCGTTTTTTTAAGATGCCTCGAAGTTGTCTTCAAAGTGAAGACTTTGCAAAGATTCTTAAAATCGACTCCAACGCATTGTGTCACTTACAAGATTGTTGCGAATGTCTTCATCCTGATTTGATTTATCTTCAGCATTATCTACGCCAGATATGTTGCCATTTACAGGAGGCTCGATGTAAATGGTAGTTGGTATATTATTTTGCTCTTCTATTTCAACGAGCTCTTGAATTTAGTCAAGCCTTTGTTGCAACCATAAACCTCTAAAAGCCGTAAAATTTTTAAAAAGCTAACAAAATATAAATAAATAATTTAGATAAATTTGTTCTTACAATACTCTTGTAAGGTTAAACATATTACATTTAATTTGTGTGTTTCGCTTTTTTGACTGTGAAATTTATATGTAAACTATTCTACTTTAATAACAAATTTTCTTCAGTTTAAGTCCATATTCACTCACCGTAGGGTACAAATTTCAAAATACTGATTTAGATCTGTTATATGAGTACGTACATATGTATTTCATTCTAAATAACCCCACATACATAAAACTAACATCTAAAACATCTAACTTAAATTATATTTAATAATTATGTATGTACAATTAACCCATATCGAACTATGGTTGCGAAAACGCAACACTCACTTTAGGGATGTGTGATTCTCAGTTTGGCTACCTTTTTCTTAAACCCGATATGCAATATGTAAATTTGATTAAATATCTAAGCAACATGAATTGAGATTTTCCTCAGAAATGATTTTTTCATATTGAAATCAGATCACAAAAAAAAAGATTTTTCCAACTTTTTTCGATTTTTTATGAATTGTTATAAAATTAGTAGTAATATTTAATATATCGACGGTCAGCTGTGATAGTATGAAGATTATACATATATCTATGCATTTATATAAGATTTGGAACCAAAAAACACAACGCCTATTGTCCTGGTACAGGATAATGTGGGTGTTGCCTTTTCGCAACAAGGGGTGGCGCCACGCCCAGTGATTCAATTTGGACCATAAATAAACATTTTCTAAAACTCTCTTCATTGTAACTCGATGGAATCTTAGTTCAGTCTGATATGGGTTAAACTTGTAAATGTAACTATACAATATACAATTTACGTTTAGTATGAGCATTTAGTTTGTAAATACAATCATTTAAATTTTAAATGAACGTTCTTTGTTCATAGCATGTATTTTATATTACACATCATTAGAGCAATTAAAAACAAAATAATAATGATTTCTTTTTAACATTATTTCATACTTAGAAGAAAGTAGTAATTCATACAAAGTTAATTTTATATGCAGAGTGTGATTTTTATGTTTATGCTCTTAATTACAAAAACTTGAAAGTTGTGCATTGTTTTGTTAGAGACTTTGGTTTAAAAAAGCTGATGAAATACAGTCAGACCATTAACGTTGATGGCAACAAGCAAGAACTTTACCGCAAACAGCATTTGCGAATAAAGTTAATGGTAATTGTTAAGCTATGTATGGACGGTGGCCAGATATTACAACGTTGTTTGAAAAATGTTCAGAAAATGTCTAACAATCGTGTGAACTTAAAACGTTGTAAGAAAAAGCATTTTCAGTACATTGGAAGACAAAAATATTGTCAGACAACCAACAATCGTGTAAACATAAAGTTTTGTCATTGTTTTAAGACAATTGTAAAACACTTTTCATTGTCAGAGAAATTATATCTAAATGCAACTCTGTATATAGTATAAATAAAGAAAGAAACAAGTGTACATTAATAACATTTTGGAAAAACAATTTCGGTTGTCAGATGAATTCATTGTGTGACAATTGTGTTGCAATGAAATTGTTAGTTTTCTTACAGTCGTCTAAACTGACAATTTACCTTTTGCTAACAATTTATCAATGTCAGTACAGTGCTAGATCTGACAACGTTGTAATAGCTGACGACCGTCTTACATAGCTTTATACCCTAAACCAGTATGTATGAATACAACAAGGGTATGATGAAATGTACGGACTTATTTGGGAAATATTTACTCAAAAAAACATAACCACTTGTTTTAGCACAAATTTGGTTGATGTTGTTTACTCTTACAAGAGTTTTGCAGCATCAAATAAAACAACAATAAATATTCTAAATAAACGAAGTTTTCTTTAATACATAAATACATATGTTTCAAGATAAAATCTGTGAAATTCAACTTGAAGGGTATTGCTATATTGAGGATTGACAAGTAACAAAATATAGTCGGTCTAGCCCGACCATATAATACTCTACATCCAGTATATGTATAAAACAGTGATTTCGGTGAATATAAATATTATAAATACTTTTAAAAGATTTATGGAGGTTAAAGTGAAATACGTAGAGGGTCTTATATGGGAGTTTTGGCTAATTATGGACCGACCATTATAAAATTAGGTGTCATTATTTCCGTATATAAGAAACTTATTTGTGTCAAAGTTTATTTGGATACCATCATTTTTAAGGGAGTTATGCTCTTTAAAGTGATTTTCGGAAGTGGGCCTTATATGGGAGCTACGACTAATTATGGACCGATCTGCACAAAATTTGTAGATGTGATTTGGCTTCATTTATCACTCATTTGTGGTGAAATTTGTTTGGATAGTTACATAGTTCAAACATTTATGATCGTTAAACCCCTATTTGGGGAGGACATTTGTATGGGAGTCAGGTGAAATAATGCACCGATTTCCACCAGTTTCAATCACATCCGTCCTTAGGCCGAAAAATATCACGTACCAAATTTTATGGAAATTGCGACCTGTACTCTGCGCACAAGCTTTACATGGACAGTCAGCCAGCCAGACCGACGGACGGACAGACAGACATCGTTAAATAGACTCAGAAAGTGATTCTGAATCGATCGGTGTTGGAACAATATTTCTGGGCGTTACAAACATCAGCACAAATCTAATATACCCTTCACACTATGACGGTGTAGGGTATAAAAAGTATTATTACACAAATACCGCTTTGAATTGTGAGGCGTTAGAAAATATTCTGCAATTATGGTCAGATTTTCATTACACTACCAACTAAAATTTCATTACTTTGCCTTATTGAAGTCAGTGGAAAAGAAATCAATTAGTTTCATTAGATTTTTATTTGTCCACTTTTTATTTGTCCAAAATCAATTTGACAATAAAAACTTTCAGCAATTTAAACTTGAACCTAATGACATTTAGCCACATATTATTTATTTTGTTTCAACTCTTGTCATTCAACAGAAACAAATACTACGCAAAACTAAAGAAAAAAAAAAAATAAAGAAAACAAACGCTTTTCCCATTATATGCGTCGGCCACAATATCGCTAAAAAAAAAAAGAGAAAAATTAGTAAAAATTTTTCATTTATGTGACTTTTTACTTATTTGCTGCTCTGGTGGTGAAAAAATGGCCACAAATGATTAATGCTTTGGTATGTTTTATTGACAGTTGGTGGTAATGGCGGCAGCAGTACGTAGTAAATGACGCATTTATATACACGAAGTACGTCTGTTTGTGTGTTTAAATATCTTTTTAGTTTGTATGTATTTTCTTTTATTATTTACTATGCAGTTCAGGGATGTATAAATTTATACAATTACACAATCCGGGAGCCAATCATTTTTTAATGGATTTACCAAAGTCCGTCCTTTTGTCTCCGGCCTTAAGGTAGAATTAGCCGAACGTCCACGGCTCCCTACTGTAACGTACTGTACTGTAAGCACGTACATGCTTGCTTGAAAAAGTACCAAAATGGCTTTAATAGCAGTAAAATTGTGTGCGTGTGTGTGCATTTACATACATAATCTAGCACTTTGATAGTTATATAATTTAATAATTTAATAATAATAGTTATGTGTATGTATGCATTAAATTTGTTATATTTATAATAATACAGCCCAATCATGAATAAAAATTCTGCGGGAGTTTTTTCCCTTTTTATTTTTTAATATTGAATTTGAATAGGAAAAATGGGAAAAGGGAAAAAACTCCCGCGGAATTTTTATTTATGATTGGATTGATATTAGGTGTTGTTTTTTTATTATATACATATAAACATATTCATATATGCAGATGTGTGTTATATAAAACGCTCAATTTCCACAAATATTATTATTAAAGAAAAGTACCAAAAAATAGAGTGAATTTACCCCAATACAATTTAACATACAAACAGCCCATCATAGCTGTACAAATGTCACGTAAGAACGTAAGGAATTTCTATTTTATACAGGTTGAGACGTTCCGTCAACGTGATATTACCGAATAGGTAAGCATTTAGATTGATTCCAACAACATAACAAACCGGGATCAGCTGTTTCGTTACAGTACAGTACGGGACATAGACGTTCGGCTAATTCTACTTTTAATATTGGCTTTTAATGATTTTCTCTGCTCCTAAAGTCTCAAATTGTTTTTAAGTTGCAGCCGATTTAATATTTCGTTACAAGTTTATTCAACGTTTATCGTTAGAAAACATTTCCCAGGCTTTTTTTTTAAATTTCAAATTGTTTCTTTGGATTGCTGCTTTACAATTTTGTTATTTTTAATTTCTAGAATATTGTTGACCTTTTTATATCTTAAGACTATATTGCTTCAGTTAGAAAAATTAAAGCTCTGCACTAAAAATGTAAAATATATTAACTTGATTGTTTGTGATTGTTTCGGTCTGGTCACTATTTCAGTATTCTGGAAATAGGTTTTATGTTTAATAATGTTAGTATTCACACAAAATGCAGTTTTACCAAATTTAAGCACTTCCCAAAATAACTCTAAAGGTCTTGGAAAAATCTCTTAATAAAGTCAATATAATTGAAAATAAGTTTTGTTATTATTTCAATTTCCCAGCAATTTAATAAACAGAACCAAAGCGAAAGTACTTTCTTGGGTTAGAGTTCAGTGCCTTTTCCAAATCCCAGTTTTCCTAGCCTGATGCAGTCTCTTTTTATATCTTTATATCTGAGAATGCCTGATGTAGTAAATGTTGTGACATTTTACTAGCCACGCAGTCATTTTGCTATTTCTTTACTTTTTTGCTTTTACGTCATTTTTTGTATTTTTTTTAAAACTATGTGAACTTTTTTTGTCTGTCTGTCTATAAGTCTGCTTGGCCTGCTTGGTATTTTTTGCTGAATGTCCAAATGACATGTAATATCTTTTCAGTTTCCAGTATGGTGGGCTCATCATTAATCTTCATACTGTTATCTACTCTAGGGACAAAAGACTGAGACATAGATCGAAGAGAAAATGGAGGCACACACAAAATGTGGTTCTTATACCCGCAACAAATATATGCACATACATACATATATACTCGTACATATGTATATAAATGTCATATAAAGTGAAAAGAAGATGTAAAGATGTGAAGACAAATTGTGCACTGAAAAAAAATCACAGAAAGGTGGTAAACATTCCTTCCTCTTGTTTTGTCCAGCATATATCTATGTAGGTAATTCAGAAATTGTATGTATGTGAAAATAATAAATCCTCCCGGGGAAACAATAAAAAGTTGTCAATTTCAAATATTTTCAAGCTTATTCGAATTTATAAGTTTTATATTTTTTTTTTCTAAATCATTTTTCTGAGTGTAGAAATGCATACATATGCATTTATGTGTGTGTGTGTTCTTTGATGCAAACATTCATGTATGTATATGTTGCGTATGCATGTTAAAAATTCATAATTCATATATGAATGAAAATTTGTATTTTATTTTGACACTTGTCTGTAGTTTCGCACACTTTATACCACACAAATTACCACTCACATTCATTCACATCTCGCTGTTGCAGTGATATTTATTGCCACAATTTATGAATATATAATATGTATATTTTATTAAATTTGTGGTATGAATGATGGAAAGAAGAAAACGAAATACATAGAAATAAAAGGAAATATTCTACTTGACAATTTCTGAACAAATTATTATTAATTTAAAAGTTGAATATTTAAAATATTCTTTTGTATCATTATTTTTTAATAAAATTTATATCCTCGTTCGCATGTTAACATTTGTATGGAGCCAACTAATATCTGTATCTGTGTTTTGCAGCTAAAATGACTGTTTATTGTGCTTTATGAGTATATTTTGTTATATGAGCAATTCCATATGAAAACGATCAAAATTGGCAAATTTTTGGACGACCCCTCTCCGATTTTAAAATAAATAGTCTCAATCCATTGCCCAGCAAAAAATAATGTACCTACATATATATATTTTTTTTTATAGTGACTGGTTTAGTGGTGGTGTACACCACTGTAAGTGACAAAATTGAAGAATTCTTCATAAGGGACCTCATTGAAAGTTGTTTTAAAAAAAAACTACTAAAACGATCGCAACGAGTGATAGCTCGTTGGAAAGGTATTGAATCAGGCTTTAATTGAAAAATAAAATTTTCCTAATTTTTCTTAGAAATTTACCTTTAAATTTTCCCATGAAAATTACATTTTCCGATTTTCCACAGAAGCTCCTAAATTTTCCGGCTAATTTTTTTTTTTTGGATTCCTCATAATTTTTGCTTTAAGAATCAGCAATAAAAAAATGGGCCCGATTCCTTGTTTGGACAGGAGAAGAGCATTTAAGAGACCACCTTGTTTAAAATACATTTCAAAAATTATTTTACAGTTAAAAATACATTTATGAAGAAAAAATCTTTCTTATTTTGCTGCTTATACTTAATTACTTAAAACAACTTTCAATGAGGTCCCTTATGAAGAATTCTTCAATTTTGTCACTTACAGTGGTGTACACCACCACTAAACCAGTCACTATAAAAAAAAAAAAATATGTAGGTACATTATTTTTTGCTGGGCAATCGATTGAGACTATTTATTTTAAAATCAGAGAGGGGTCGTCCAAAAGGTGATCGCTTTCATATGGAATTGCTCATATATGTATGTGTCATGTTATTTATATACAGTGTGTCACAAAACTGTTTTGCCTAACTAATCATTTGCAAGAGAAATTTGTTTTTCATTCTAATATGAAATTGTAAAAATCAGGTAGAAATATTTTTTTCGTTTTGCAGTTGATTAAATTGGGAAAAGCCCATAAAAATCGTAACAATGTCCTTTTTTATTTAGTTGTTGTTGCTTTATATTAAGTTGCATCAAAATTTCAGCTCATAAAAGTAATTTGCATTTATGAAGATCTTTTGCGTTCAAAAATGAGAAATAATTTAACATATCCGAAGGAAACACTATTTCATTTGACAAATATTTACTCAAAAAAGCGTAACCACTTGTTTTAGCACAAATTTCTTTGATGTTGTTTACTCTTGCAAGAGTTTTGCAAGATCAAACAGTATCAAATAAATTAAATTGAAATATTTGTTGTGCTTTGGCTTAAATAAATAAGAAAAGTTTTGTTGCATCTATGACGAAAGCGACTGCAACATTTTTGGTTCAAATGGTCGCCGTAGAATCTAGTGGATGTCCAATGAAGTATAATAAATAAGGTATAATAATACAAAATCCATGGTTAATTATGATGGCGGTACTATGTTGATATTGGGTGCATTTCTGCCAATGGAATTGGTAGTCTTGTATATATCGGGTTTTGAAAGCATATCGTAACTCTAGAGCTGAAAAGTGGAACTGCAAAGAAATATTGTTATTTGAACATTAACATTTAGCTTTTTTACAGTAGAAAACATTTGCCAACACCTCCTCAATGCACGGACCTGATTCTATAGAAATCGTAGAGGTGTAATATATTTTTTTTTCTTTTTAAAGTTTTTTTTTGGGGTTTCCTATTCTACATAAAATCGATTATCAATTGCAAAAAAAAAAAAACTAAAGATTTTTACTTGATTTTTAGAATTTTATGTATGAATAAAAACAAATTTCTCCTAAAAATGAGTGGGTAAAATAGTTGTGTGATACTCTCACCCCTATCGGGAATAAAAATTCCACATGAAATTTGTTTGTTTGTTTCCTTTTATTTTTATTTCATGTGGAATTTTTATTCACGATAGGGGTGACTGTATATTCTTCACCAGAGAAATATAATTTATCAACGCAAATTATTTTAACCACAACCGGCAATCATGGTAAAAGAGGTTATACTCTTGTTGTTTGTGAAATTCTATGTCTGTTTGTGTAAAACACGCTGATGTGCAAAATACAAAATCGATATTGATGAGATTTGCCTAAAATACAAGCCATTGACCTCAACAATTTGCTATTAAATATCAGAAAAATCGGTACAGTAGGAAGATAATTATCAAACAAAATAAATGATAAAATGTTTTCGGGCAACTATTATTAACTTTTTATAAAATGAAATTTGCATTAATCTTTCAACCCTCTCACATTGCTTTCCATCATTAGAAAGGATTAAAAAAATCAACAATAACATACAGTGTTGGAAAAAACAATAATAACAGCTTCTTTATTTTCAAAGATGGCGAACAAGAAAAACTCAAAACGTCAATTTTGTTTTTAATACATACAAGATTGTAAACATATAGTTTTTATAAAATCTGGTCAATTATCTTATGACCATTGAAGAAATGTATAAAAAGCTTCTCAGTATAGATACAGTAACAAAACCATTTGGTATCCATTTTGACCACCGTCCAACATTAACACACCATATTGAGTCGTCGAAAGCGACACATATTGTGTGGATAACTTAATAATGCTGATTTTTTCTCATTTTTATCTTTTATTTTGAAACATTTGTACAATATAAATTTATTCAAAGTATTAGCCATTATTAGCTAAGACTTGGCATCATGTGGATTTGTTTCATCTTTTGAGGAAAATAACGAGTTCCCCAAGTAAATTTCGGCTACCCTATTCTAAGGTGAATCGTGTCCCAGAGAGGGTGTTATGCATCGATCAAAATAAATAGTATTCGGACCGGACAATATCTGGACTATAAGGCGGATGAATCAAAACGTTCCAACCACTTTTTTCGAAATAGTTTCCAACAGGTATTTCAGCATGTGGGCTAGCGTTATTATGATGGAATATTACGCATTAATGTCTGGCTCCATATGCTGGGCGTTTTTCGGCCAATGCTCGCTTCAAATGAATCAATTGCATTCGGTACAGATTTCTGCAGCTCAGAATAGATAGGACCCACTTGGTCCCACCAAATACAGAGCATTAGCATCGCTTTGATGGATATTTGGTTTTGATGTCGATTCGGCTGGTTGGCTGGGATTCACATAATATATCTTGCGCTTCGGGTTATCTTAAGGGATTTATTTTTCATCGCAAGTAAAAGTGATTTATTTTATATTGTGTAAGCAGCATTTCGAATAATCAAAATCGTCTTTCAAGGTCTCTCGTCTTCAATTAATATGATACCAAATTTCTCAGCTTTTACATGTATCCTATTGCTCGCAACCTTTTTGAAATTTCTGCTTAAGTGGTTCCCAATGATTTTGCTCTTGTTGAGTTTCACAACAATCTTTATGGAGTAGTGCCTAAAATTCTTGATCATTTGGCTTTCCTGGGCGATTTTTGTCTTCCGTTTCAAAATCATTACTTTTGAACTGCACACACCATGTCTCTCTGGTTGAAAGCGATAGAGCACATTCACCATAGCGCTTCAGTGAGTAATCGGTGTGCTTCAGTGGGACGTTTTTAAATAAAAGAAGCCAAAAAAAGAAAAACTTCACGCTTTGTGGGCACAAAATTCTACATTTTCGAAGCACAAAATTACATACGAGCACCCTTCAAAATTCTATATAAGTTACTAAAGATAAAAACCGACCTCAAAAGATCAGCCATCCATTGTGAATCCTGACTAACAAATCACTAAACACTATATAAAATATATTCGAACTCGTTTATTTATTAAAAAAAACCTTGTTTATTTAGGACAGGACACAAGATTTTGTAAAACTTTTGTAAATGTATGTTCACACATGGCAAATATTTGCTCAAAAAAGCGTAACCTCTTGTTTTAGCACAAATTTATTTGAGGTTGTTTACTCTTACAAGAGTTTTGCAAGATCAAACAGTATCAAATATAATAAAGCTATGTATAGACGGTTGTCAGATATTACAACGTTGTGAGATCTAGCAATGTGCTAGCAATGTACTGTTAACAAAAGGTAAATTGTCAGTTCAGACGACTGTAAGAAAACTAACAATTTCATTGCAGCAGAATTGTCACACAATGAATTTGTCTGTCAACCGAAATTGTTTTTCCAAAATGTTATTAATGTACACTTGTTTGTTTATTTCTTTATACTATATACAGAGTTGCATTTAGAAATAATTTCTCTGACAATGCTGGCATTGGCAGATGCATAAACTTTGTACATATGCCAATGAAAAGTGTTTTACAATTGTCTTAAAACAATGACAAAACTTTATGTTTACACGATTGTTGGATGTCTGACAATTTTTTTGTCTTCCTATGCTTCATACGGTTGTTACACATTTTCTGAACATTTTTCGGACAACGTTGTAATATCTGACGATCGTCTATACATAGCTTAAGACTTAATATTTGTTATGTCTTGTTCGAAATAAACGAAGTTCTTTTTTTTTTTAATAAATAAACGAGTTCAAAAATATTTTATTTAGTGGTTACGCCTTTTTTTGTGTGAATATTTGCCAAGTGTGACCGCACCTTAAGAGTAAACAACGTCCAACAAATGTGTGGTAAAACAAGTGGGTACGCTTTTTGAGTAACTATCTGCCATGTGTCACCATACCTTTAGACTTGGAGTACAAAGTTGTTTAGCTTAAGGCTGTTATATAACCAATATGCTCGTATGGATAGCAGCCTCGGAACAGCCTCTTCATGCAACATTAAAATGACATTTGAATTAAATTATTTTTAAATTTTAAATGTCAAATGTTTAAATGAATTTCCCTAATTTTAATGTTTTTTCATTATATTTTCCCGCTTAATAGAAAATTAAAGCGCAAATATCTGGGGTAAAACATTCCACTCACATTAGCATTCTCATCTAAATATAAATAATTTCTGTTTTATTAAAATGAAATAAACTTTATTAACTAATTACATACATACATATATAATATTGATAGCACTCTAATTATGTTAATTAATTAAATATGCTTTTCCATTTTGAATTTCTTTGAATATGGTCTAGTCTAGTAAATAATATTAACTGCTGCTGATGTTCATTATTTAAAAGTATACAGTATTTTTTTTGCTGTCAAGTACCTCTGCAACAGTCCGTCTAAATCTGTGTAAATGTCATGTTTAATGCATGCTGCATGTTGCTGTCTTTATCAACGACTACGGTGCAATTGACATCATTACATCAACATTAGTGCAATAAACTGTATAGAACAATTTTACAGTAAAGTTGCCATGATTTTGCTGGATTGCAACAGTAATTTGTAAGCGTAGTGTATTAATGTGATTGTGTCAGTATGTTAGTGTGTTTCTATGAGCAATATAATCATTTTCAAATTTCTATTTAATTAAGCTGAAACTCACCACAGGGAGTGTGTCAATGGCTCTTGATTTCAAGCTGCAAATTCATTAATAATAGAAAAAAAAACCAAACGCATTTAGTTCTCGGCAGATTTGAAGGTTGACAATTTCGGGAAAGAAATATCGCTACATTGAACGATTTTCTAGTCCTACCATACTAGTTTCTTGTTGTTTTTATTAGGTAAAATAATAACAAAAAGAGGATGTCAATTAAAGCAGTTCCCCTACACTTCAGCAACGATAACGCTAATACTGTTATCTGTGTTAATAAATTAGTCGTTGAGTTTGAATAAATCTTAAATGAAAAAGAGGATGCTGTAGCTTAATTGGTTAGCGCATTGGATCATTAAGCATGAGTAGGTATTCGTGGCCTGGGTTCGATTCCCAGCCGCTGCTACTCAAACAACATCAGTTTCTGATACTTATTAGTTTTCTTTTCAATCCATCATAACTAATATTTATCACAGCGCCCTCCTTTGGTGGTATAGCATTCAAACGCCACCGAAGTAAAATAATTAAATAAAAAAAAATCAAGCTTTAACATTAATGCGCCTACTCACCACCAGAGGCGCTGCAATTTTGCACTAAAAACAAAATAATGCGCAATTGCAGAGTTGTGATATAAAAAGCTTTCTTCTTTTACCACCTTTACTTCTTCAATATATTCCCTTTCCAAAGAAAATAACGCCAATATACCAAAAATAGTCATATTAATTGCCTGAGTGTTACTTCTCCTAAAAACAAATATATATAAAAACTAAAAGTCAAAGTCATCTACTACGGCAAATATCAGTGTGTCGATTGACCCTTTTGCAATGTCATTTACATACAAAATTCTTTAGATTAGGCCTGTAGCTCACACATTCGTTTTGTAGCTCACACATGCCTTAACACTTAAACGGTTCCAAGTATTGCAAGGTTTATAAACTGAGTATAAATAGAAAAACGTGCAAAATGTGTTAATGAAATGATAAATATATTTGTGCAAAACGTTGAATACTAATTGAGATCTCTTTGGAATATATTATGCAGTATATTTTTTTTTTAAACTTACAATAAATATTCAAATGTTATACGCAAAACCTTAAAAACTATTTGGTCTCAGTTGAAAGAGTCATAATTGTTAAATGGGCCCTAAATGAGTAGGGTGGTAGATCAGCTTTACGAAGCCTTGTTGCTGTTTGAGTTCTAGTAAGTAATCTGGCAAGCGGGTTCGGCTGGTTATGCAACTTCAAGATACAATATCTCTCACGAATTTTTCTAAATTCATCTTTAACCAATCGTACTTCTAAATTTCTTTGCATGTTTTTATTTCTGATATACTTGCAGTTCCCCATAATTGAATTCCATATGTCCAAATTGGCTTTAAAATAGTCTTATACAGGATGACTTTACAATCAATGCTTAATTTAGATTAGTCGTTAATTAGCACTGGCTAAGATTTTAGTCTCATATGGACCCTGTTGGTCTCTATGCTGCGGCGCCAGATTATGCGTCTCTCCATATGTATAGAAATGCCAATGTATATGACATGATCAAACTCTGGGATATTTACATTGTTTAGGTTAAACAGGTGGAAAATTTCCTCTTACACGTATTCTCCAGTTTGTTAACCATGTCTGCACAAGTCTGAGATAATTATCCATTTCTCTAGTACATATTTAGTATATATCAGTATATATATAAATAATATAAAAATGACTTTTAGAACTCAGAATATTTAATTTAGCATACTGCAGAGTTCAGTTTAATTTCTCTGTGTTCTTTTTATCCCAACTGCTCTATTATTGATATTTTGAATTTTGCTGCTATAATTTTAAACATTTTACATTTAATATTATTTGTTATTCAATTGGCCCCTTTTCAATATTTTATGTTGAAAAGAAAAATTACCTAATTATGCAAAATTATTTGTCAAACAGATACGGACGTGTAGTAAGAAGGGGAAAATACTACATGATCGTTTGTAGTTTCGATAGAAACTGCATTTTATTCTCAAATCTAAAACTAAATTAAACAATAACTATAAAAAAATATGTATGTATATAAAACTTAATTTTTGTTAACTGCAACCATGTGGTATGCATGTGTAGCAGATACATTTAAAACTATTGATCTCTTGCTGAGATTTTTGAATGAACCTACGAGGTCTGATCGAAAAATAAGCGTTATTTTAAAATTTTCCAAAAAGTATTTATTTATTCATCATCTTGTCCCCTTCAAAGTAATCCGCGTCAGATATAATAAACTTATGCCAGCGTTTTTTCCAATCATCGAAACACTTTTTGGTATCGGCAAGAGCTCCTGTTTCGATTTTTCTACAGATTTGGGAAGAGGAAAAAGTCAGCGGGGACCAAGTCCGATGAATACGGTGGTTGTGGCATGATAACTGTTTTGTTTTTGACCAAGAACTCACGCACAAGCATCGATGTGTGAGCTGGTGCGTTATCATGGTGCAAAATCCATGATTGGCTTTTTCACAATTCTGTGCGTGTCTGACGAATTTCTTTGCGCAAACGGCGCATAACTTCAAGGTAGTATTCGTTATTGACCTTACGACCTTGTGGCAAGAACTCGAAGAAAACAGTGAGTACAACCTTCAAATTTGACCGAACTTGACGTGCTTTTTTCGGTCTTGGCTCTTCTGGACGTTTCCATTGGCATGATTGGGCTTTGGTTTCAATGTCGTAGCCATACACCCATGATTCGTCACCAGTTATGACCTTTTTGAGGAAATCTGGCTTGTCGTTGACGATGTTCAACAGTTCCTGTAGCAATTTTGGAACAATCTTCGCTGCCGCACGTTTCATGCCTAAAACAGCTGTAAAAATTGATTGACATGAGCCGAACGATATGCCAACATGATCAGCAAGCTTTCTGATAGTGATTCGACGAGTATCCAAAATCATTTTCTTCACTGCTTCAATAGTCTCATCGGTTGTTGACGTGCTCGCGCGACCAGGGGCCAAATTACCGTATTCGTGACCCAATGAGCTATCGTATCGAAAAATGATTTCGATATCGAAATTATGATAAAATGTACTAAATTTCTTGCTCGATATCGAATGCCATAATCTCAAATAAGAAAATTACGATCAATTTTACACGATATCGAATGCGGTCATTGACATCTTCTCGGCCTTCCTTAAACCGGTTATACCACAATTGAACTTGTGTTCTGCTCATAGTAGACTCGCCAAACGCCACAGTCAACATTTCAAATGTCATTGCTCATTTAATTTAATTTTTTACACAAAACTTAATACAGTTTCTTTGATCAATTTTTTCGAGTAGTAAAAAATCGAAGAGCACACCAAAACACGACTAACCTTTTTATCTGTCAAAAAAAAGTGACAATCTAAAATGGCTGATATTACCAACATAACAGAAAAATATGCGAAAATCGAACATACGCTACTCACGAAATTTGAAAAAACCGGTTACTTTTTGATCAGACCTCGTATTTATGTTCTATGCAAACACACACCACATGTTGCTTATATGCATATCATAAAGTACAATGAAGCAAACACAGTCTAATACAAAGTCTTTAAATATAAATACAAAAGAAACTAAAACTTTATTGTTCAAAATTTAACAAAAATAATGTTCGGCAGATTTTAATGGAATTCTACTAGATTTTCTACATAAACTCAAAATAATCCCAGCCAAGAAAATTATCAATAATAATTTTAATAATACAAATTTTTCAAGTTGTAAAACAATTCCTACCTTCAGTAAAAATAATTTAATGAAAATTTAAATTTAATGAACTCAAAAATTAAACTCAAAATATTTAAAGTAAAAGTTCAATTTAATTGTTTGCTTTAATAGTTTCGTCCTTTTTTAACTAATCTATTATTCATATTAATTAATTTATTACGTGTTGGTTCTTTTATACATTTTTCGAATTTTAAATAAAATACCTCAAATAGAACTGGATGTGGTAATATTTATTATTGCCCCAAAGAACAATCTTTGACATTGAACTTTTGAAAATTAATTTCATTCAAATGCAGTCTGCGACTAGCAAGGTCCTTTTAAAGTTTTTTAGATTTTTATATTTATTCCAAATTGGTTTTTCAATATTCTTAATTTCCAAAATATTATTTTTAGAGTATGTTTCAGATAAATTTTCAGGTACTCTGCGACAGTATCTTTTACTTGAATACATTTGTTAATGAAAAGTTTCTCCATATGATTTTTAAGACATTTTACAAAAATCCTCAGATTTTAGACTTGTGATGTTCTAAATTTATATGACTTTAAAAAATGATTCGCAAGACCACAATTTTAGCTAAATAATCCTGTAGATACCCCTAATTGTTACCCCAATCAAGCGATAATAACTTGTGGGATTTACTTTTCGACAGCGCAATATGATGACAAGATAACAAGGAACTAATTGTGTTTGTGTACATTATATGTATATAGGATGCGGATAGTACGAACAGTAAGGGGTTAACAGACGAATGGGAATGGGGAATAAAGGATAACTGACAATTTAGATAACTGAGATAAAGAACTTGATGCATTTTGTTTGTTGTGGTAGACGGGGAGTCTTAACCGAAAAGTCGAAGAGAACACAAGTGACGCGGTGTAGTGAACTGTCTTTATTTTATACTTTTTATTGGTTTTTACCCACGGACTTTAATTTAAAATTTAATTAATAAATAATATGGATTAATTAAAATCCCGTGTTTTATTTGTTTAAACGGAATAAATAAATTCCTACATGTATGTATGTAATACAATTTATATCTTTACTTTGATCTTAAACATTTGAAACATGTTCATGCTGTTAAATATTTTAGTATTTAACGATCAAGCTTCAAACTTCCAAGGTTGAAAAACTGCGAACGGGCAGACGAACTAGCCAGAACGGAATCTGCCTTAGATATCTCCGATGTGGTCTCAGTAGCAATTCCACTGGGGACTATCAAAGGTATCATCTTCAGACATTTTCTTACAAAGGCTGAGTATAGATGGCGTAATTTAGACACATGTAGGATAGCCAAGTTGATGTGGCCATCTTTTAACGAGAAACCTACTATACAACTGATAACCCGGAATAGGAAGGATATATCAAGGTTGCTGGCAGTATTAACGGGACACTGGACGTTAGGCAAGCACGTTAATCGCCTGGGACTGCCTTTTAACGACCATTGTCGTAGTTGTAAGCATAGGGAAAAATAGAAAACGATTTTCCACCTTCTCTGCGAATGCCCAGCCCTGAGTGTCAAGAGACATAAATTCATGGGAAACTATACATTGAACAACCTTGGTGAGGTAGCTGGGTCAAAACTCAATGACCTACTGAGATATCTCACAGCTACAGTTTGGGTCTAGCAAGACACGACTTTCTTGTACTCATCTTAGCTACAGCATGTTGTATAAGAAATTAAATCTGACGAGTGGTGTGGTCTTTTAAAACGGGGTCCCTTCGACTCTACTTAAGTGTTCGCACGTAGTGAACTACCACGTAAACCAACCAACCAACCAACGATCATAGAGAATTTGTAATGCATTTTGTTACTGCTATGAAAATTTTGGGAAATCATTATGACCTTAAGTAAATTTTACTCTGTGATACATTTGCATACATTGTATTTTTTTATGAATTTTCAATAAATGTTGTCTCTATAAATACATTTTAAATTCCTTCAGTTTATTTTATTCATTCATGTGCTCGCTGCAATAAAAAATAATATTTGAACACAAAAGTAATTGGAACCAACAAGAGTCAATTGAATATCGACACGTTTGATGTGATAGAAGGCACTTCTAATGCTTGTGTATACAACCGGAAACCCCCTTACACAGTCTACAGATGAGATCGATTTTTTTTTTAGTTTTTAATAAAAGTGTCATTGATGTGAGTGCTAGCATGTGAGTAGAACTGTTGTATGCTGTCAGAAAATGCTGTGTGTTTTTGTGCAAGAACTTTTTGAGTTTAAAAAATTTCCGCAATATTTCAATAACCCTGCAGTTTTATAGGAGGCATAGCTAGGAAACTTATGCAAATAAAATTGACTTTGATCGCTGTAAGTAATTTAATTTTACTTCGCTATATCTGCAGTAAGTGGGATGCAACAAAGACGAACATTACACAAAATATGGCTATCTAAAAAAGATCAATCTATGAATAGTTGGCTAGCGTTTTGATATCCTTCTAATCTAATGGAGTTCTTTTTTAATACGTATTAGAATATCATGATAGTTCTGATATTTAACTTGTTGACATATCGGTAGTAGCAGCTTATTCTGTTTGGCGTCGTCGACATCGTCGTTAATTTTGAGCCAACGTCACTTTAACATCAAGACAAATTTGGTATTTCCTACAGTCTTGTGTCGACATTGTCTTATTATCGATACATACAACACACATATCTATAATTTGATTCGTTTTGTTTCTTTTTTGGGTACAAACAAAACTTTCTGAGTCAATAAAAACTTTTTGTATACGTATGTATGTTTTTAAAATAAAATGATTTTGTTATTCAGATTCCAGTGAAGAAGAAAACTAGAAGGGATTTTCTCCTTTATGGCACACAGAACACCGGCTTCGCACTGTAAAAATTTCTTGTATTTTTATGTTTAAATGTCATAATCTTTCCAGATAGATCTATTTCACCTACACGATTATATTATATCTCAAAAGAAACCTCAATTTCTTGGCTTTTAAATTTTGTGATTTTTTGACTTACTCAAATAGACTAATTTTTTCCCGGATTTTTTAAAAAATATCGTATCAAAAAATTGTTTTTCGAAATTGACCTATGAATGGTCCACATAAGTAGGATATGTTATACATCGTTGGAAAGGCCTTTAAAATACCTATTATATATATAACGTCTAATAAATAAATGTAGTTTTTCAAGATATAGCTAAATATATTACAAACTTTGGAGCCCGCCCTCTCGAAAATAGGCGTGGCCAAGAAAAAATTTTTATTTTAATTTAAATTTAAAACTCTACTAGTGATAAAATTTTAGAAATGGTTTGAAAAATGTCACTAAAACTGACTTAAGTCAGATTTTTTTCTATTCCCCCACCAGCGTTTCAAATTGATTTGTGTTTACAATTTGATTCTTTCCATATTTTTTTTTATTTATACTTACTATTTAAATTTTTTTTTAAATTCTTCTTTGTACACAAAATAATACAACAGTACACAACACGTTACTGAAAAGATCATCGACAAAATAAAAGGCAACATCGAAGTCAATTCAAGTTACAGAATACCATACAATGTCGATAGTCATCGATAAATGGCAATATAGACAACAAACGATGAAGTCTTGTGTCGACGACGCCAAACAGAATAAACCTGAAGGTCCACAACTCGCGTTTTGGCGTCAACGCGTTTTAAGCTTTCTAAACGTTTTAAGCGTCAAGTATTTCAAGTTTTCGCGTCAATCATTTGTTTTTTATATACATTGTATGTATATGTATGTACTTTCGGAGGTGATGCGTAAGCCCAGCTAATTTTGTTTTTATATGAAGTTTTTTATCGGTTTGTTTGTCAAACTCATAAAAAAATTGTTATTTCAACTGTCATTTTTTCTGGTGATATCATATTTAAAATAAATTTGCTTTGCATTTGTCAATGACAGCTCTGTTCGCCGCTTGCGACGCGTTCAAAAGTAGAAAGTAAACGAACTTTTCGCGTTTCAAGCGTCAAGACGTCCGTCCTACGCTTTTGAGTGTGTAACTTAAAACATACAACTGCATTGATTCTACTTTTTAGACAGTTGCTTAGAACGCGTGAAACGCGTAGACGTTTGGTGTGGACCTACAGCTCAAGAGTGAATAGTTATGAATTAAATTTCGCTCAAAAATAGCATTAAAATATTACAAATTCACTTAGGATTTATAGATATATATATTTTTTTCAGCTGAAATCCATTTCCATTGGTCTGGATACGTCAATAAGTAAATTTTTCGCATTTGATGTTCTGAAAATCCAAGAGAAATTCTGGGGAAGCCTGCTAACGTGCTATACGTGCCACTATAGGATCTGGAGGCGTGATTGGTTCATTTGGTTTCAAAAATTTGGCTTAAATTGCGATTCCAGAGAAATGATTGACTCTATCGAGAGATGTTAACAACTAAATGTCGACCTATTATAAATTTCGGATATGTTAAAATACACCCTTTTAAGATTTTATGCTGAATTTATTAAGAATATTATACCTAAGACTTGATTCAGCTGGTCGTCAATTAGGCCTTCTTTTTCTGGCACTTTAATATTTCAATATAAAAGCTACTGTGATCGTCAAAAGAAAGTCAACACCACATATTATTAAGAGCAAAGCTTAATTATATAAATTCAAAAAAAAAAATTATATTGCATTTTTATATACAGGATTATCTAAGTAGAATTGAATTCACAAAAAAAAAAACAAACATACGCCTATGTTCTATATTCCAATATGAAGTGAAACTGAAATCGTTTTCAATTCCACATGGAAGAGTTAAACTGAAAATTATATTTTACTCTTTAAATCATTTTCAATAAAATTAGAACACAAACTTAATGAAAATTTCACTTAAACTTCCTTTTACAAATGTAGAATCCAAGCTAAAGGCAGTAATACAGGACGAATGGAAGAAAATTTCGCCTAAACTAAAAAAAAACTTTTTGATTTTAGGTCTAAAAGATTGTCAGCTATAATAAAAGTCAAGAGAACTACCAGGAATACGCCATTGAATATTGAAACTAAATTTCTGTTTACTGCATAATTTTTCTGCTTGGATCTGTCTAATATAATTTTCGATGTAGAATTGCCAAGACTTACCCCCCCTGGCCCACGAATTCGAACGATAACGTTCGCTTAGATAAGACTTAAGACACAAACTTGATTGTGGAATAAACAAACTTGATTGAGTAAAAAATAGATACGATAAAAAGTTTGTGTCTTAAGTCTTATCGAAGCGAACGTTATCGTTCGACATCGTGGGCCAGGCGGTTAGTCTTTCCAATACAATAAACATTTTAATAATTTTCTTACAAATTCATTGTTTTATTTTGTTTTTGAAAAAAAAAAATTCTTTTAAATTCACTGAAAATTCCGCTCTGTGACTGGGAAGCAAAAATGATAAAACGAAAATGTTCACAACAGTTGTAATGCAGATAATTGGAAATTGATGCCTATAGGATGGCAGGGTATTCTTTTTTGTATTTGGAACAGCTGGGATGTAAGAAAGGGAAAATGGACTAAAATGATGTGCTCATTTGGCTCAACAAATACTTATTTTCCGGCAATTAATATAGTTTTTTCTTCAGCGAATTTTGCTCTGATCTCGAAATAATCTATAGCTGACAAACTGTGCTATATTTGTTAACACAGCTGTTCACAGCATTCGTGTATATCAGTATTATACGTTTATCACGTCCATATTTTCTACGAATATGCAATGAAAACGATTTTTAAAATTCTGCATACACATGTAGAAAATAGAAAAATATAGATTTTATAGCATTCCTAATCCTTTTATTATTGTATTATACAGCTAAAGGATTTGTATTTTTATACATGAATTTTTTTGAATGTATTGCAAGTAAGTACGTACATTGCACTTTATATTCTTTTTGTAAAAAAGATTTCATAATTTTTTAGAATTTTATTTATTGTTTATGGTATAATTGCTTTAAATATTTGATACGCATGAATGAGCATAATTGAATAGAGAGAATAGACATTTTGCAATAAAAGCAATTGTTCTTTCGAACAAATTGCCAATCGTTTAGAGTGCAAAGCAGGCAATAATGAATTTTTCATTATTTCCTACAGCTTCTTTTTTAGAAATGCCTTATTTTCTTAGGTCTAACAATAAATATTAAAATCTTAAATTAAGATGAAGCTCATTGCTGTCTAGCAGGAGCCTGTCGAACAAAGGGAATTTGTAGTTTTATAATATATTTTTTACGACCACTCCTGAACTCAGCCTTAACTAATGTTACTTTTAAGTCCGTATGGATGTTTTCATTTCTTATGTATGGCGCACCCTTTTTGAACGCACCCTGCTGGCCGTTACCCTTAAATGGAATCTATATGTGCAAATTGGTTTTAAAATGGATTTATACAGGACGACTTTATAGTCAAGGTTCAACTTTGAATTGTTACCGATTAACCATTAAAGACTTTTAGTTTCTATATGACGATGCTAAGTCGTTAAATGCCAAGCAGGGCTGCCAGATCCCGATAAAAAGAAAAAAAAATCCTCATTTCTTATTTTAAAAATTGTCAAAAAAGCAAAAAATTAAAAAGTCACTATTTCTAATAGTATTTCGAAATTTTTATTTAAACGTAAACATATGTTTATATATTCTCTTGTACAGTACATATCAAAATACATAAATTTTAACTTTTTAAATCAGAAATCACAAAATATTTAAAGTCGCTTTCACACTTTTCAATTCTGACTCGTCAAGGCAAGTATTTTTGGATGAGAAGGAAAAATGAGAATAAAAGGGGTACAAATGTGACGGTACTAGTCAATTTTTTATTTCCTTTTGTTTTTGGTTGATTTGCATTTAAAAGTACGAAAATTGAATTGATGTGTGTAATTGAAATGGCAAGTTCAAAAGAGAATAGAACAAAAACTGGTCAGCTAAAACTGAAGGGTGTGAAACAAGACTTACAGTATTTTATAAAAAAAAAATATGTGAATTTAGCATATTTTATTAATTCAGATTAAATTATAATGTCAAAACAATTTAGTTTATTAAGTTTGAAACAACATTTTGAGTATAGAATCCAATTCATCCATCATATACAGGTACTTATTTTCGGAGAATTCCGTATTTTTTTTATTTAAATTTATTTGGCTGAATATTTTTTCGACGTTTTGTTAAAATAGTAGAAGTTTTTGTAGAATTTTCCCGTTTAAAATTCAGAAATTGTTTCCTCTAAAAATTTTAGTTCATGGAATTCAACATTTAAAATTGCTTTTGATTTTTACTATCCTGACCCAATATTATTTGGAATATTTATATTTAAACCGTGGTGCAACTATACAAGGTGAGTGCAAATACAACACAAAACAGAAAAACAAGCATTTTGTTTGTGTAAAATAATGTACTACTGTCAAAAATACTTCAAAAAGTACTCCTACTGACATAAGTAAATTGTAAACAAAGTCAATCAGCTGGGCTACTGCACTCACCTTGTATAGTTGCACCATGATTTAAACTTAACTATTGTCAATAATTAATAAAACACTACAATGACTTAATTTTGTTTTTAAAATATGACATGTTCTTCTTAATATTTATGATATTAAATGAGAAAAATAGTTGTTGTCTCAAAAAACCGAGAGAATTTGGTAACAAAAACATTAATAAAACAGTATCTGTCAGTGAAATATTTATGTCATTCAGTGTGACTGGTGGACCATCAACCCTTCTCGGAGTAAATGTAACGTGTTTACTTTTGCGTTAATTTACACGTATTCTCCAATTATCTAATCACACCAGCATGCGTCTGAGATAACAGGCATAAAGCTATCATTGGATTTGCGTTGGAACTAAGTATTGAGGTATAATATGAGGTATAATTGGTTAGCGCATTTGATCATTAACTCAAGACAACACCAGTTTCTGATAATTATTAGTTTTCTTTCTATTCTATCATAACTAATATTTTTTCCAGCGCCCTCCTTCGGTGGTATAGCATTCAAATGCCACCGAAGTCAAATAATTGAATAAAAAATCAAGCTTTAACATTAATGCGCCTACTCACCACCAGAGGCCCCGCAATTCTGCACTAAAAACAAATATAATGCGCAATTGCAGAGTTGTGATATAAAGCTTTCTTCTTTCACCACCTTTACTTCTTTAACCTATCCCCTTTCCAAAGAAAGTAACCCAATTTAGGCATATTAATTGCCCGAGTGTTACTTCTCTTAAAAAAAATAACCAGCAAATGTCGGGATTGCACACAGACAAACCAGAGGTAGACATAAGTCAAATAAAGTATTGATCTGAGAACACTTTCCTGTGTAATCTTTTATTTCATAATATTTCTGTTATATAATCGGCATATATATATAATCGGCCTGATATGTAAAGGGTGTTTTTTAGACGTATGGAACTTTAAAATGGCATAAAACAATAATGATTTTTTTTAAATTGACATGAAATTTACTTTATTCGAGGGATAATCTTCTGGCATATTACCGCCACGTAATCTGGAGGCCCAATTTTTAATTACTTTTTCCAACATTTGTGGCCGTATATCGGCAAGTAGTTTTTTAAGTGGTCAATCGTTTCGGGCTTATCGGCTTAAACTGGCGACTTCACATATCACTTCACATATCGGCACGACCTTGGAGGCCAATTCACGGGTCCGAAACATGAAACTATGCGGTTACCAAACGTTTCGTTCAATAAATCGTATGTGGCACGAACTTTGTGACATGTTGCGCCGTCTTGTTGAAATCACAGCTCCTGCACATTATGATTGTTCAATTGATGAGCGAAAAAGTTAGTCATCATGGCTCTATAGCGGCCACCATTGACTGTAACGTTTTGGCCGGCTATGTTTTTAAAGAAGTACGAACCTATTTTTTCACCAGCCCATAATGCACACCAAACAGTCAGTTTTTTTTTTTTTTTTGGATGTAACGTTGTCTCAACATACACTTGAAGATTATCATCCAGTTTTGTTTACTGACGTATCCATTCAACCAAATGTGAGCTGCATCGCTAAACTAAATTTGAACATCTAAAAAAAACACCCTTTATGATTGCAGCAATCCATGTGGCAGGGGACATTTAATTTTGTGTATCAACTGATTGCGCTGCCATACCTTATTAAACCATTGAACGATCAGTAGGCTTATAGGTCTATATGATGATGGCATCGTTAAATATTTTCCTGGCTTAGATGTTTTTATAATTTCGCCAGTTTTCCAGTTTATCGGAAAAATACCCGGTATTAAAATCGCATTAAATAGTACAGAAAGCACGTTCATAGCAACATACGGTAAATGGATGGAGTAATCTTGCTTTTTTTACATTAATGTGACTAACTCTGATGTGAAAATCCGTTGTGTGATTAACAGGAAAATTCTCGAGTACAAAATAATTTCTGGGAAGATTTAGCTTAAATACTCAAATGTTTGGCAAAAATAAATGCTTTATCCTTGGCATTTCTTGCCCAGTTACAATCTATCGATGTTTCTTGTTTCGTCAAACTCTCAATATACTTCGCTTCTGCTGTTTCTGCGATCCTCCTCAAAACTGAGGGCTCTTTTCAGTTTTCTTGTAGCAATACATAGCTTCTGCTTTGCAGCAGGTGATCTAAGATGTTGTCACTCTCTTCTGAGATTCCTCTTTTCGAGAAGTAATCGTTCAATATCTGAATTGGAAATATGCATTTTTATCATACAGCTTCTAATGACAAAAGTATTTTTTGTGACTTGAAAAATTTTGTGAGTGGATTTTTTCACTTCGTGCCAAGAATGGAATTATGTTTCAGTATCTCTCTGCTACTTTATTGTTTTAGGAGGCGAAAAAAATGTCGAGTAATTTAAAAAGAAAAATTAATTTTTTATTGCACACACAAACAAGCAATGAATGCCATGTTCTATTACGCTTTTTACTACAGTTACTTTGAAAAATGTTCCCCTCTTGTCTGTGTTGCGAGTTTGTTTTTAATTAAAATTAATGTTTTTTTTTCAACGTTCTTTTTGTCCAAAATTTAATAAACGAAATTAAGATTCTTATAAACAACCATTAAGTACTTTATGATATGCACTCTATTCTATGAATTTTGTTTAGATAAATTAAATTAAAAATAATTCACAAGATTTATTTTATTTGACTAATAAATATTGTTTTAATTTTTTTTCTTTCTTTACAGGTAAGAAAGACATTTAGAGTATTATAAGGGTATAAGTAGGTAAGTTTAGAGCTACATATTAGAAATTCAAAGGAAAATAATATGATATTCAAAATATGTTAAGATAAATAAAGCTCATAATTTTATTTAGGGATTTCAAAGTGGACAATATGTATTAACATTTACAATACTTTATTGTTCTTGGCACATAGCAAGCAACATTCATCCGAATTATGGCGTATTAAAATAGATGAACTAGATTTTTATAAAAAAAAATTCCAATAATTTATTTAGCAATTTATTCATAACAAACAAGAAAGTCTTGTTTGTCTAGCCCGACCATATATTACCCTACATCGAGTATATAAACAAAATCAGTTATGGGAGCTAGGACTTATTATTGACTGATTATCATAAAATTAGGCTGAATAATTTGACTATATATGAAAAATTTAAAGATCTGTTAATCATGTTTTACTTATATATTTAAATTTTAATAATATACTTATATTAGGGTGTCCGTTATTTCTAAAAGTGTAAAAATGCGATGTCTCTCTCACCCCTCAAAAAATTGAGGCCTGATGCAAAAATTATTCTCCGAAAATTTCACACCCCTCTGACTACGCCTTCCCGTGCCGATTTAAAAAAAATTAAAATATATGAAAATTTAATGAAATTTTTTTTTTTACAAATTTAAAACTGTTTAGTTTCATAAAAAAAATTTTAATAATAAAAATTTTTTCAAGTTGTAAAACAATTCCTACCTTCAGTAAAAATAATTTAATGAAAATTAAATTTAATGAACTCGAGCCCGACTAAATAAATATACAAAAATTTAAAACTAACAGTTCGAATAAAAAATAATAAATTGTTTCATAATTATCATAGTAAATGTAATTTTGTTGCAATTGGGGTAAAGTTTGCGATGTTTATGAAAACATTGCATTAAATATGTCATCTGATTTTCATCTTTAGTAATAAGACCGTAATAATCTTCCACTAACTTAACCGCCCTTTCCGCAGTATCATCACAACCTTCAAATTCCTAAGTAAATTCCTTCCATTGATGAAGGGTTCCACATTTTCCATTTTTCAGGAACTTTTTTTAAAAAAGAGCAATCTATATTAAACATTGAATTAAAAAAATCCATTTGACTTTCCTGAAAACAAAAATTTCAGTAGTAATATCAGTTTTATACAAGTATTTACATATAGAATATCGTTTGATATTTTCCTAATAGTCCCTTTATATCTGTATAATTCATCATCAGCTTTTTCTTCTCACTAAGAGCCATACCTAAATACCGGCGGCAAACGTTTTTAACTGTCAAAATTTCTCATGCTCATAACATAACGTTGCCGCATTTGTTTAGGGAAGGGGTATCAGCATTAACGTTCAGTTTAAAAAAAAAACGTGCCGCTGACTGCCGGTATTTAGGGATGGCTCTAATTCCCTTTTGGATGCTTTAACCATATTTGCTCTTGTATTTAAAATTTTATCAAAAAAGGCAAAAGCCACAGTTTCCCCAACAATTTAGCTGCCTTTGACATAATTGGATCGATATTTTCATACAATATAGGAGATTGCAAAAATGTAAGATCGTCGGCATTAGGGCAGTTCAACCATGCTTGAACATAAAATTAATGATGAACATGCAAACATCCTGTTCTGCTGGAATGGAATATTGCTTTCGTAGCAAAAATATTTGTCGAATGCTTTGAAAACGACTGTTGCCTGTTTTTCGCCAGCTGAATTACTAAGTGTTGGAATGTCAGGAATCAGCTCCATATTGGTTCCAGTTACAATTACATATTAGAAGGCATTGAACGGCTTTCTCATTAACATCTGAAATCATAATAATAACGCGGGTAAAAGCTTTCCATCCCAATGAACAACAGCACGCTCACATCTTATTTTTTCACATTGTTGCTGTATTGAGGTCTTGTTAATTATACGATTATGAAAGTTGTAGCCCAAAGCTTCGGCTGCCGCTTATTTTATAAAAACTAAATTGTGGGCGCTAACATTACAACGATCTAGGACTGCCACTAATTTTGGCGTAATGAAGTGTTTAGTGTTTAAGAGTTATGTTGTTACTATGCTGCTAAAACTTGGCCAAAATTTGGTTAATTTTTCTCCAATTTTGTTATTTTTTACTTCAATGTTGGTTACGCTGATTATGACAATGTATTTTGTTCCTATTTGCAACACTATTGTATTTAATACACAAGAAAGAGCAGGAAAGGCATCCAAAAAAATTTAGATGCAATATAAGTACAACACGCAATACAATGGCGACGCGACGCAAGAAGATAAGTAAGCGAATTTTCTTATAATTTAATATACATACACAGAAAAAAAAATCATGTTTCTTTTTCAATTAAATCTTTAATTGATTTTAAAATCATTTTCAATTAAAATTTTAATTGATTCAATTACTTTTTCTGATATTTGCAATTAAATCTCACATTTTTTTTTTAATTGATATTATCATTTTGTTTACAGGTCCGATTTCAATTAAATTTTTAATTGATTCCACAAATATTTTAATTGAAACTCATTTTTATTTTTTTCTGTGTACATATATATTTCTATTGTATATTCACTTATTTACATATTTACAGCAAAAAATTGACACATAATTACAAAAACATATTAATAGATTCCAGATTGGAAATGAAAAAGCAATTGCGTGTTTTTGGAATTCTCTTTGTAATTCTCGTTTCTTTTTTCTTCTGATTATTTTTGCAGCGACTTGGAAGCTGGAGTTTCCATGGCCGCACAGAACAAAAAAAAAATATTGCAATAAAATATTCTCTTCTTCCGCCATTGTTTACTTTATTTAGAATAGTAATACAATGTATATAAATGTTCCTAAACGTAACTAGACAATGTATCCACTTGATATTAATACTGTATTGATACATTGTAAATATACGTTGAGAAAGTCAGCCTATTTTTTATATTTTGTTTCCAATTGAATACATACACACATACAATTTGTAAAGTATTTTTGACCCAATTTAACAATTTAAAATCACCTAGGCTTCACAGTGCATGGTGAAATTACAAACGAATGACAAACCAACGTTGACATGATGAAGGTTAAACAAATGTATAACATTTCGTGATAACTAGAAATTCAATGACAACAAACCTTGACCTGACCTTATGAAAATATGATACAAAAATAGATTCTCACGCAATCCGCCTAGAAAATAACAAAGAAACTTAGTTAAAACCCTTATTTATTTAACTAACATCTTGGCAATTCAAACGCATAAGAAAGAAAAAAATGGAGAAAAACTTTCGTAAGGAAACAAAATTTTTAGTAGAACCATTTATTATTCTAAATTTTATTGACAAGCAACCGAAAACAGAAAAAAATACCTTCGTATTGAACTGTTAAAAAATGCATATAATTTTAGTAATGTTATTGAATTTTCTCATTTTTTTTTTTTTTTTGTTGACAATTTAAGGAAATTTGTGTTGGGTCGTAAAGCAAACGTTGCCAGTGACACATGCCTAAGAAATAATGGAAATTGTGTCGAAAGTGCGAAGGAAACAGTGTTGCCAAAACATGCCAGCAAAAAATAGCCAGAAACCGCTAAACGTTAAAAATGAACCAGCTGAAATTCGGCTAAATACTACCATGTATAAACCTTAAATCTTACATAAATAATTTAAATGCTTTAACTACATGCGATTTTTATACCCTATACCACCATAGTGGGTAGGGTATATTGGATTTGTGCTGATGTTTGTAACGCCCAGAAATATTGGTCCAACACCCACCTTAAATTATACCGATCGACACATAATCACTTCCTGAGTCGATTTAACGATGTCCGTCCGTCCGTCCGTCTGGCTGGCTGGCTGGCTGGCTGTCCATTTAAAGCTTGTGCGCAGAGTACAGGTCGCAATTTTGAAGATATTCCGATAAAATTTGGTACGTGAAATTTTTTAGAAATGTTTGAATTATGCAAGTAGGCAAATAGATTTCACAACAAATGAGTGTTAAATGAAGCCAAATCAGATCTACAAAATTTTTGCAGATCGATCCATAATTTATCATAGCTTCCATGTAAGGCCCACTCCCGAAAATCACTTTAAATAGCGTAACTCCCTCAAAAAAATAATATTGAACGAAAATATATTTCATATATATACGATGATCGATCCATAATTAGTCATAGCTCCCATATAAGGCCCACTTCCGAAAATTGCTTTAAAGATCATAAATTTCTTAAAAATATTGGTATCTTAATAAAATTCAACACAAATAAGTTTTACATATACATAAATGATGATATCTAATTTTATAATGGTCGGTCCATAATTAATCGATACTCCCATATAAGACCCTTTCCGTAATTCAATTAAAAAATTATTTATATCAAAATAAAGTTTAACACATAAATCATGACACTAAATTTTTGGATAATAGGTTATTTCTCCCATATAGAGCCCATTTCTGAAAAACTGTTTCATACATAAACTGGGTATAGGGTATTATTTTATTGGTATAGTCGGTCGTCGACTATAGGTTTTTACTTGTTTTGTAATAGATTTCAGATTTTACAACTTAAAATTAATAATTTGCAGAAGTAATAATAAGAAACAAAAATAATGTGATTGACTTAAATGTCTATAAAGTAGAAATAAAAAAAAGTAGCTAAAAAAATAGTTCAGCTGTTTTTTTCACAAACTTTCCCGTAATTGACAAAATAAAAACACCATATCTGGCCGCAAAACCGCTGAAATGGCAACGCTGGAAGGAAATGAAAGAAGAGAAAGAGTGGATTAGGGATTGCGTAGTATTTTAAAATAAGCATTTGTACAATTCATGTTGTATTGTGTACATTGTATGATACAACTATTTGAGTGTGAACACAATTTTGAGCAAAGTCGTATGTTTATGTTGTTAAGCCTTCAAAATTACATACGAATATGAATGTTTGCAAAAATTAAAACATACTCGTACAATAGAATTTTGAACAATGTTCATTATTAAAGTTTTTTGGTTAATAATTGTCTTGTCTTCAATTTGTTAATCAGTTTATGATTTGAGTGTTACCTTTTGTTTTTTTTTTTAACTGAAATCAGTAATTTTTAGGTTTTGATACATAGTGTATTTACTTTTGGCAAAACTTACACTTTCATACAACTATTGTAAACTCTTACGACACTACAACATCCCTTGTGAATCGGACAATAGTACTTTTGGCGTTAATACAACTAAATACCAAACTCTTGAACTTAATGTTGTTCTACAATGTTTGTTCGTATTTGATTTGAGTTGTGTTGTGTTAGAGGTTGAAGAAAAAAGGTTTTTAAAACGAGAAGTTTTTCATTTTCTTCTTTTTTTACAACACTTTTCGTATGTATACAATGACACATAACCGTAAAAAAAGCGTAAAGCAAAATGTCTTTAAAAAGAAACATTTCAAAGAATTGTGAGTTTCTTCACACTTAAGTGCATAAAGAAAAAAAAAAAGTGTTATTGTACAAATGGAAAGTGTTAAGAGCTTAAATTGACTTAAAATCAACAAAATAAATAATAAAATTTCAAGTTAAACATTGAAAACCGCCATTATTTGTTAGTGACTTGGAAACACTTACAGGCAAAAAGGACTGGCTTAAAAGTTTCTACATTTATTTGTTTATTTTTACTTTTATCCCATTTGACTTTTAAACATAGATGGAATTTATACTTTTACTGCTAAATTTAATTTTAAGCCTATAAAAGTTTTTTTTTTTGTTTGTTATTGTTGTTGCAAAATAAAAATGCTTTAAACTCTAGAATTTTAATTGAAGTTTTATAGTAGACTCTGAAAAATACATTTCATCGAATAAATTTTAATACTCCTTTAGCAAAGATGCATTTAAGTAAATTTAGCAAATATCAAATCCCGTGGGCTAGGAATTTCTATACATTCAGTTAAATGTCAAAAGTGTATCAGCTATTGACCAACCTACTGATAAAATACTATGGAAATGTAGTTTCTATGGAAATTCCCAGGCGAATTGTCGAAACTGCTTCAAAATTAGTTCTCAAAATTGGTATTGCCAAGTGTAATCGTCTGATATTTTTGTTGTATAGTATATTCCAACATTTAATAAACCTCTACCCTTGCAGACCTGACGCAAAACTAACAGTATTTTTTTATAAGTTTTGGAATATGTGATCTCTACAGCGTGCGAATATATAATCAATGATTACGTTTTATCATTTTTATATCCTTCAAGGATTTTCAGGTGATGCATCTTGGTCGATTTTCTTAAATATTTTTAACTAAAGCGCATTTTTATTGCATGCAACGATTTCAATTAGTTTAAAATATTACAATTTTTAATTTTTTTAGTTAATAAGTATGTGTATGTGCAATTAATACTTTTTCAATTAAAGCAATAATTCAAATTAATAGTAAATCAAAGAGAAATATTAGAAGCAAATCTAAAAAACAATCAGCACAATCGATGCATGCGAGTCTATTTCAAATTGGTTTAACAGAAGCAAAAATATTAAAACCGAAGCCCACCCGTACAATCGATGCATCACGGTCTGAAAGGGTCAAGATATTCTATGTGATTTGTAGCTTGTTGCCTTAAGAGTTGCAGTTTGAATAACTAACAGCATTAAGGTAGGTCAATACAAATATACTATTGCTCTATAGATTTTAAACATCTCTATATTGGCTACATATGACTATTATTTACCTAAAAATACACAAAATATTCAATGTATCTACAACAGGGATGGACAATTCAGTACTGTTGTACTTTCTTTCCTTTGAAAACCTCAGAATACAAAACTCTTACGAATACATATTTAACAATTTTTTAGTAAATAGTATTTATACCCTACACCATCTTAGCGGAGAGGATATATTGAAATTGTGCTGATGTCTGCAACGCCCAAAAAATTAAGATTGCAGCCACTTTTACGTAAACCGAGATACTTGGAATCACTTTCTGGTCGATTTAACGATGACCGTCCATCCGTCCGGCTGGCTGTCCATGTAAATTTGTGCGCAAAGTTCAATAATAATTGGTGTGAAATTTTTTGGCCCCAGAACGATTGAAATTGGTTTAAATTGGTCCATTATTTTACCTAGCCTCCAAACAAATGTCCTCCTGAAATAGAAATTTAACGGTCATACGAGTAAATATTATATGTATAAATTATACACGCATACAAAATAATTTATTTTGTATAATTTTATAATAAATTTACAAACGTCATTTTATAACGATCGCTCCATAATTCGTCCCAAATAAGAAAATTACTTCAAGTTTGATTTCATAGCTTTGCTCATGCCCTTGCTGTAGGGTATTATATGGTTTGGCTTGCCCAACAATACATTCTTTCTCTTACACTCTAAAAAATAGTTTAATAAAATTGTATATTTACAAAGCATGTTATATTACTGTAGGATATGAAGTGGGCACCTGCCATCTTACACGGAACATTATAACTTTGAATGTTTCAAATCACTAGCAATATCGAATGAGATTTGCATTCAAAATTTTATTTAGTGATACACTGGAATTACTAAATTAAATAAAAGTCTTTCACTGATCTCCTCACATTTTGTTGTCGTTGCAGAAGTCAGGATGCAGCCAATTTTTGTGTAGTATTTTTAAATGAAATTTGAATTTTTTATCTACATATTCTAATATCCTTCCTTAACCATTCCTGTATATATATTTAATCATAGAAACGTTAACAATAATAAACATAAAAAAATGAAGACAATCGCCTAGTTGAAGAATGAATTAGAGAGCAACTGCCTCTGTTGTTCTAATATACACTCCTGAAAAATATCTTTGTGTTGAGTGCTCCGATAGCTGCCGGTATGGCTGATGTTATTGTTTCTGTTTTTGTTGTTATTATGCTATTAATATCGGAAATCGTAATATCGTTTAAAAAGAAGATGACAGTTGACACAAGTTATATATATATATATATATATATGTGTGAATTCCAATGTTGGAATTCCAGTGTGAATCCAAGCTTGAATTACATTTGAAATCCATCCTCTTTCCAGTCTGTTTGAAGTTTGTTAAAAAACAACAACAAATTTGTTTGGATCACACTGTTATTCTTGGCTGGAATTACACTGTAAAATTACTGTTTTGTTCGACAGTAATTCAATGGTTAATTTTGCTGGATTCGCTATTGAATTCAACTGTAATTCAACACTGGAAATTGGAAATTGTGACTGTATTTCAAATGTAATTCCACTTGAATTCCAGCCAAAATGCTTATTGGGTTTATATGTATATGTACCTAGATATGTTGGATGCATGGTGCAACTATACAAGGTGAGTGCAGTAGCCCAGCTGACTGACTTTGTTTACAATTTACTTATGTCAAAAGTAATACTTTATCAAGTATTTTTGACAGTAGTACATTATTTTACACAAACTGTTTCTGTTTTGTGTTGTATTTGTTGTAGATTTGCACTCACCTTGTATAGTTGCACCATGGTTGGAATGTTGTAAAAAATTATATGTACGATACTTCTCAATTCATTTTTGTAAAGATTTCACTAATTAAAGATTTATTGTGAATTAAGACATTTCAGCCTGGTACAATATCATTACATTAGCAATTCTTCAATTCCTACCTTCAGTAAAAATAATTTAATGAAAATTAAATTTATTGAACTCGAGTCCGACTAAATAAATATCAAAAATTCATTTTCGGGAAATTTAAAATTACATTCCTTCTTGATTTGTTCCCACGTGTCGTTTTTGTTTTTAGGCTTATGTCCCGCATTGTGACGGAAATTCCATAACATGATTTTTTTTTTTTTGCTTTAACTAAGAATCAACTACACCACTTATAATTGTATTTCAGAAGTCTCTGATTGTAGTATTGTTTGGCATTTCATAATGGAACAACTTAAGTCTGAACAACGTTTACAAATCGTTCAACTTTATTACGAAAATTCATGTCCTGTGAGAAATGTGTTTCGTGCACTTCGCTCAACTTATGGTCAACATAATCGGCCTACTGAGCGTACTATTCGCAACACAATCACCAATTTAGAGACCCAGCATTCATTGTTGGATAATATTCGACCGAATAGACCACGTCCAGTACGCTGTGAAGACGTGGAATCATCGGTGCATATTTCTTTAAAAGTAATGCCGGTGTGAACGTAACCGGCAATGCCATGATAACCGACTTATTTGATGCCTGAACTTGAAGCTCGTGATCTCGTCGACATTTGGTTTCAGCGCCACGTCCCACGAATCGTATCAATCAATGGACTTATTGAGAGAGCACTTCGATGAGCACATAATTCCACGTTTTGGGCCGGTCGATTGGCCACCAAGATCGTGTGATATCACACCGTTAGACTTTTTTCTGTGGTGATATTTAAGGTCTAAAATTTATCCACTTCGATTCAGGTCTTGGAGGAAAATATAACACTGTCAGTTACCAGTCGAAATGATCGAACGAGTTATCGAAAATTGGACTCAACGGATGGACCAGCTGCGACAGCCAACATTTGATAGACATAATCTTCAAAAAAAAAAAAGCCAAAGAATGTTCTTTTAATTGATAATAAACATTCCCCATTAAATTTGAATTTTCTGTGTTTTTTCCATTAAAAAAATAGGAACCTCGAAATGGATCACGCTATATTTCAGAAAATTAACTTTATATTTCTGTAGAAATTTCTGAAATACAAATCACAAATTCTGAAATTAAATGGCAAATTTCTGAAAGGACAATTAGAAATTTCCGAATTATAAATAGCAATTTCTAAAATAAAATTGAAATATTTTGAAATAAATTAAGAAAATTCTGAAATGGAATGGAAAATTTCTGAAATACAATTGGAAAGAATTTCCATAGGAGCGACATTAGGAAAGCATTTGATTTTGCAATATTTCTTCGTAATCCACAGCGTTTATTTTTTCATCTCTCCATTAAAATGGACCCACACCAGATGAGAAAAAAAAAACAATCCCATATCATTTACCAACATTCTCCATGCTTGAGGAGTTTTTGGAACCAAATTCTTTATTTGGCCTTTTAACCGAACAAATTTGTCCTTGTTTCATCAGACCAAAGCAAATTTCCTCAATTTTTCCGGTATAGATGTTTCTTAACAAAATTCCGACAATTTTTAGTAATCTGTTTTCTTAGTAAAGGCCTTCTTCGGCTATGGGCTTTTAATACAGCTTCCTAATTGTGAAACTAGTAAGAAATGTACATAAAAAAATTTTTAGCTTTTCAGATGACCAAAATGGATTTATTTTGCCTTTTGTAGTGAACACTAATGGAAAAGAGTCGCTCCTGTCTCCGGCTTTCTTTTTCTGTGAATTGTGAACCTTTGTTTTTAGACTATTGATACTATTATATTCCTATTTGGAATTTCTAGAATTTAGGGAAATGAAAATATCGGTCTTATTATTATTTTTCCCCATCAAATTAAAATGTTCTAAAAAATTTTGCCAAATTAATTTATGACCGTTCACCTATTAATGATCATTAGTTTGAAATTAAAAATTTAACAATGTTATTCGCTTATAAGGTTTTCTTCTACGTATCAATAGAAATTACGAGGTTGTTCATATTATTCTTTACTACACTGTTTATTCTTGCCAACATTGTATGGATGTGTATTTATTTTATATGTGTATATGTACATACATACATATGTATATAAAATGGTTACATGCTTACCTTATGTTTCAAGAAGAACATCTTACTTAGAGTATAAAATTATTTATTGAGATGAAAATATATTCATATATTTGCACACCAACGCCCTCCCTCACTTAGACATTGTATTAAGTGAGTATATTGACTGATATTTGTATTTATAGGAAAAAAATAAAAACCTTCTTCTCATATACTAAATAAATATGTATTATGAATTCGAAAATATAGAAACCAACAAAATAAACACACATACATAAGTCCCAATTCACACGAAGCAATTCTTTAAGCTAAGCTGATTACCTTTTAGACTTCAGGGTGAGGGGAAGATAAGACGTGTATAGTATGTGTATACAAATAAAAATACGTGCGATTTCAGCAATAAGAATTGTGTTGTGTGAACACCGAAGAAATTTCAAGGAAAAAATTGTTGCAATGTTTTCAATAAAAATTGCTTCGTGTAAATTGGAACTAAAGTATAAAATTACAACGAAAACCATGAACGAAGTTGTATGTAGACATACTATGATTATAGAAATTTCACATCATCTAAACGCAGTCATCGTCATAAAATCGTGCACAGTAGCTCTAGTTTTATAGTGAATAGAAAAAAATATTGAAAAACCCTTTCGTTCAAGAAACCTACTTTTCCTTTTCTTCTTTTCCTCACACTAATGTATAAATCTATACTGAAGTTTGTGTAGACCCATCGTGTAAAAACTCACCTTAAATATTCATAATTTTCATTTAAAACAACAAACGCGTAGACTCCTTGATATTTGTCTTCTGTCTATGTTTTAGTTTTCTTGAAGGAAGAAAATATAAGAGAAAATCGCTTCACAATATTCCTGTCAATGTTGTTCATAGCAACGACTTGTGTCACTCAGAATGACAAACGATATTAATTTATTATTATATCTTATTTTGTTATTGCTGTACAAACGTGTATATAAATGTATTTTCTGTCAAGTTGTTGTTTATTTATTGGATTTTTTAATAATAAATAGAAGTGTTCTGGTTTATTCTTCTCCACTAACTTTTATATAGTTTTATCTGTATCGCATATAAATAAATATGAATAAAATATTTCATATTATGAATAAACTAAGCAGTGTCGTTCCATTTGGGATGAACAGATGGTTTTTACATATCCTTAAATTATTATGTATGAAATTTTGACATCCTTTACATAAATATTTTATAGTTAATGTATGAAAGTCATCAGCACTTAAAAAAAAATGTAACAAATAGTTCCTGCAACATATGGAGCACAAAATTAATAGCGAACTAATTTACACAAAGCAATTTTTATTGAAAAGATTGATACAATTGTTTCCTTGGAATTTCTTCGGTGTTCACACAACACAATTCTTATTGCTTAAATCGCTCGTATTTTTATTTGAGAGCACATATACACACATTTTTATGCACCAGAGGTGATCAAAATTAAAAAGCTTATGTATTGGTGAGAAAATGAGACAAATTTAAAGGTACAGTAAAACGAAAAAGTAAACAAAAGATTTTTATAAAACAGTAAACGTAAAAAATTGTTTCAGTTTAAAAAATAATAAAGTTCTGTGATATTAGCTTTAAGTGAAACTTGACTTAAGTTCTGTGGTCGTGTATTGTATATTATATTTTGATTATTTATACCAAAATTCTGTTCGTGATGTCCCGTTTTTTTAGTATTTTAGTAACTAATTAATAATAAAAATTAATATCCAATGATAAAAAACAACAGCCTTAAAAATTATAAAAACTCATTTCGCTTCGCAAAATAATGAGTTCCGTTTGTATTTTTAACACACATTTTGTAACTTGAACTTTAAAGGGGGCTTTAAAATGATCAAGAAAGGGTTCAAGGGCATCAAAATCTTTAAACCTATCTTGAAAATTTAAAAAAAGGGTTTCCCAGTGACCTTTAAATGTCTTATAACAGAAAAGGCATTGAGAATTAACAAATGCATTTTTTTATAGCGAAAATTTTTCGTAATGGTACCATAACTTTTTTTACGTACTGTATTTTAAAAACATTTATAGCCTTCGCTACCATTTGCCATGTGAAAGACAACTGAATTGAAATGTACTATGAAATAATCATCTGTGGTATACACATATGTAAGAGAGTAACACGAATTGCTACAACAATCAAGTGTGTACTCGTCTTGTCTTTGTCTAAATTGGTACTTAGAATCCGATACTTTTACTGGTACCTACATATACTTTATTGCAATTTTCCTTATCATTTCCGTCGCAAGGTATTGTGTATACAACATTTGACATGTTCCATTTTTCTGTGTCATCTTTTGTTTTACTAGATAATTTATTTAATGTATTATAAGTTCTGTAAGCCACTCTATATTTATCAGAGTCGAAGATTTACGATTTCTCCAATAGTTTTGATATTTCTGGGACATACATACGTTATTGATTTTAAATTTTTTGGTTTTATTTTGTTTCTTGTATTGTATCTATTTCTGTCTTTATATTATTCTATTAATTTATAAATTAGATGAATTGGAAAATTATTGTCTTCAAATGTTTTCCTTATCTTTTCCTTATTCATTTTATGAAATTCCTTGTCACTTATACTAGTTAATACTTTTTCTATTAAATTCCTAGCCGTATTTCTAATAATTAATTATTCTTTTAAAAGCCCTTGGTTTCTGATACCAATCTGGTACTAAATTATTTTCCCTTCTTATCAATAAGGCATCCAAATATGGAAGTTTCGAATCATATTCTTTCTCTATTGTAAATTTAATGCCATTAAATGTCTTCAACATGTTGTGAAATAATATAAAATAAATCATCTACATCTCTTGGGGACAATGTATTTGAAACAAGTGTAAACTTGGAAACTGTGGTGCAAGCTTTTAAAAATTACAAAAACCTTCTAGCATGAATTGCGTTCAATGTCACATAAATCAGATGTTTCCTGAAATACTAATACGAGATCAAGAATGTATGTATACAAAAGCTATATAAAAAGTCTATATCAATAGTTCCATTTTTTTATTACAATGAAAGCAAAATTAAAGTGTTGTAGCTTAATTGGTTAGCGCATTTGATCATTAAGCATTAGTTGGTATTTTTAGCCCGGTATCGAATCCCAGCCGCTGCCACTCAAACAACATCAATTTCTGATAATTATTAGTTTTCTTTCTATCCATCATCACTAATATTTATCACAGCGCCCTCCTTCGGTGGTATAGCATTGCAAAGCCACCGAAGTAAAATAATTAAATAAAGGCTACAAAATCAAGCTTTAACATTAATGCGCCTACTCACCACCAGAGGCGCTGCAATTCTGCACTAAAAACAAACATAATGCGCAATTTAAATGTTTCGTAGTTTCTATCGGCATTGTTGAGACGAATATAATATCTGCAATGACTTGGTCAAGAGTATTTAAAATAAAAATATCATGCAATATAATTTAATTATTTAGGATATTATTGGAAGTGCCCTTGAAATAATTAAATAAAAATAAACGTCGATCTAATTCATTGTCATTTAGAAATTTTAACGTCTATGACTCTAAAAGCTAATTCTAAGAACACACATCATTAGATGTTCCATTACTTCAGCGTTTTGAGAAATATGCCTTGAATTTGAAAATTGTTGAAGGAAATTGATGATTTGTTCGTTATAAGAAACAAGTCAAACTTAGGATACTAAAAGTATCTAAAATTCGATGGATGGAACATGTTAAATGTTGTCTACAAAATACCTTGCGACGGAAATGATAAAGAAAATTGTAATAACGTATATGTAGGTACCAGTAAAAAAAAAACTAAAGACAAGTAAGAAAGTACAGTGGGTCCTATACCCAGTATATGTGTAAAACAGTTTTTTTCAGAAATAAGCACCAAAATTTTAGTGCCATGACTTCTGTGAATATAAATATTATGTATGTTAAACGATATAAATACTTTTAACAAATTTATAGGGGAATTACGGAGAGGATCTTATATGCAAGAATTGACTGATTATGGACCGATCGAAATTAGATGCCCTTATTTCTGTATATATTAAATTACTCTTGCTGAAACTGCTCCATAATGCAAAAATTATTCATGCACTAGCAACCATCAACCTGAACGTGTTGCTTGCTACAAGTGGGGACCGCAGTAGGACACCTTGAAATAAGTGAAAAGCAATTGTGGAAATTTATTTTTATTATTTTAAATTTACTATTGTCTTCTTATTCTGATTTTGTGCATTGACGTCAAACCTAATGCGGATAATTGACGAGTTAATTTGAATTAAGACTGCTAATGCAAATTAACTGTGTCGTCTGTCTATTCCATTATGCTCTTTAAAGTGATTTTCGGAAGTGGGTCTTATATGGGAGCTATGATCAATTATGGACCAATATGCACAAAATTTGTAGATGTGATTTGGCTTTATTTGGGCAAGAACATTGGTATGGGGGCCACATGAAAAATTGGATCGATTTCCACCAGTTTCAATCCCATCCGTACTTGGGCCGAAAAATATCATGTACCAAATTTATATGCGATATCATTAAAATTGCGTACACTGCGCACAAGCTTTATATGGACAACCAGAGAGACGGAAGGACATCGTTAAATCGACTTAGGAATTCTGTTTCTGAGTCGTTCGGTTCGTTCGTTTTCGTTTTCGATTTCCATCACATGCCTGAATATTAAAGACATTAAGCTTGAACAATTATTAAAATGTTGTATAAAAAAAATCCAAATAAACTATTATAGAATATAACAATACATAATATACTCGTATCTTATAAGAATACACCAATACCTCGCTTTGCGTCGTTTCGTGTTGCGTTTTTTTTTCGAAATTGCGTCGCTGCTTAATTAGTACTAATTTTCACTGTGCGTCATTAGATTTTCGAGGTTGCGTTGTTTTGGTTTCGAGTCTTTAATTTTTTTGAAATTTTTGCACAATCTTTAGATGCTAAAACGATGACCCGTACATGGAGTGCTTGGATTATAAAAATGGAGTCCTTGCTTTATATTTGGATTGAAAATCAAGTTGTGCAGAGAATAAGTAAAATGGTATCTCAGACAAAAGCAAACATTTTATTTGATGATAATGCTAGTGGTAGTAAGTAATACAGACAATTGCTATAAGGAAATTTATTTTTCGACCAATTTATTGTGAAAGAAAGCCGACGACTTAGTATTTTCGTAAGCCTAGAATTAATCATCGATCTTTACATGGCTTGCTATAGAAAATCTTACTTTACTTTGCGTCGTGTTTTTTTTTTTTTTTTTCTTGGAACGTAACCCCGACGCAAAGTATTGGTGTATAAGGTTATGTTGTGATGTAATCACTACAAAACATACTTTTGAGTATAAATGATTTCAACAGGGAAAGTCATATTATTAGCTAATTAAACGTCCACTTTTAACGAAATCGCTAAAATAAGTAAAAATACACTGTATAATATAATTCTAAATGCATTTTAACATTTAGAATTATATCGTTTCTTCTCTTTTTATATTGAAGTATGTAAAAGTGCAATAAGTAAAATTTCTGAAATTCGTTTCTGCAAACTATGGATTTGATCATGTTATTAACTTCGGCAAAGTTGTTGTGCATGAGCCCGGGAAGGTTTCTGAGTTGGTATGAACACGCCCACTTTTTTTAAATTGATTAATTGCTTCTGCATGGCTTTTTACAGATTTACTTCAAACAAGTTGTATACACATCTTACTGAAGGCGAGGTAAAAATAAAAATGTTATGTGCCACGCCCACTTTCATGCCCTATCTCAAAAAATAATTGTTTGTATGTATGTGTATGTAGAATCGTAAACTATGTATTTGATCATGTGATTATCTTTGGCAAAGTTGTTGTGCATGAGCTCGGGAAGGTTTCTGAGTTGGTATGAACACGCCCACTTTTTTTAATTAATTACAACGCCTGCCGGGAAAGCCAGAACGCTGCACCGATCTTACTAAAACTTTGACGGGATATAACTAAGACTCCGGCATGACGAAGAATACTTTTTTCGACCGCCTACTTTTTTTCAAAATGAAAAAAATCAATAAAATTATTGAAAATAATTTTAATTAATCTATTAAAACCTTTAATTGATTTTAAAATAATTTTCAATTAAAATTTTAATTGATTCAATTACTTTTTCTGATTTTTCTCATATTTGCAATTAAATCTCACATTTTTTTTAATTGATTGTATCATTTTGTTTACAGGTCCGATTTCAATTAAATTTTTAATTGATTCCACAAATATTTAATTAATTGATTTGATTTTAAAATAATTTTCAATTAAAATTTTAATTGATTCAATTACTTTTTCTGATTTTTCTGATATTTGCAATTAAATCTCACATTTTTTTTAAATTGATAGTATCATTTTGTTAACAGGTCCGATTTCAATTAAATTTTTTTTCCACAAATATTTTAATTAAAACTCATTTTTATTTTTTTCTGTCTAGTTAAAAACATTATAGCACCAAACTTGTTTAAATTTTCAATTAATTTTAACCAAAAAAGGGAAATATTAAAAATTAAATGATCGAATCATTAATTTCAAAAACTTGCTCCGTTGAGCTTTAAGAGCAATTTAAGTGAACATATTGACTTTCAAACGATAAAAATAAAGCAACGCTGTTGAGAAAATGTACTTAGTTCACTAAAAAATTCAAAATCAATAATAGAAGATGTGCAAAGTAACGAAAACTGCGTTTAATTATCATTAGATGTTAAAAAACTTTCTGTAAACATAGAGATGCATTAAAAGATGTACCGGGATTTGTAATTGGAAAATAATTTCTTCAAAGTTTATAAAACATATAATTCTTTACATCACGTATTGAATTGATTTATAAGTGGAAGTAAAAAATCTTTTTACAATAAAACTATGAACACAAATCTATTAACATGAAGAACACAAAGTAGAAGCATACCTTGCGAAAAATATATTTCCACGCCTCTGCAATAAATGCACATGTTGTTGGCACAATCAACATCTAACTATCGTTATGACTAGTTTTTGTAATTGATTATATTAAATATGACAGCTGGGCAATAGAAAAGTGTAAACAAGAAGCTATTTTGATGAATATTGATTAATCGATAAGACTGGAAATACAGAAAATAAATCTTTAACTTAAGTAATAAAGTATAGCCCAACCATTAATATTCTGATGACCCCAATGACCTTGATGACTGGACATATAAGTAAGTTATAAGTTATGCATGTCAAAGTAATTTTCAGAAGTGTGTCATATATGGGAGCTTTGCCTACTTATGGACCGAACGTTATTAAATTATGTTTCATGATTTCTGGATTATATGAAATTTTTGTTAAATTTTATTTGAATAAAAATTTCTTTTTAAGAGATTTATGGTAGTTAAAGTGGCTTTCGAAAGTGGGCTTTATATGGGTGCTATGACTATTTGTAGACCTGTTATCATAAAATAAGCCGATTTTTAACAGAGTTAGGCTCGCTAAAGTGGTTTTCGAAATTTGTAGATATGATTAGATTTCAGAAACAATTCATCTGTTGCGAAAAAGGGTTGGTTATATTTGTAAAGCTTTTTTCGGGGACTTGGTAAAATAATGTACCGATTTCAACCAAATTCAATCCCAATCGTCTTTTGGGCCGAAAAAAAGTTCACATAATAAATTTTATCTGAATATCTTTAAAATTGACTTAGAAAATGATTCCAGTTGATCGGTATACCTTAAAGTAGATGTTTGGGCGTTACAAATACAAATCCAATATTTCCTACCCACAATGGGTTTAATGTTTCTTTTATTTGCGGCTATTAAAGCCCATCCATCAATATCATTATCACAAACATCATTATCAGAATCAAATGACAAAATAAATTAAATTATTTGCTGCCATTAAACAGGCAACAAATGAAAGAGCAAAATACATACATAAATTAATATGTTTTTAATAGAAGATTAATATTGAGAAATAACATCATAAATTATTAGTGAAGTAGTATTTAATATAACTCACATGTATTGACATTAATTACATCCATTCATCGACAGCTCAATTCCAAAACATGCTAAGTCGAAAAAGTGAGTTTTGCAGGAAAAGCTCCTAAAGTTTACAGGCGATATCTAAAAAACCACATGAGGTAGAACTTTGTGGTTTATAACTATTGATTGGACAAGCCAATCACAACCAAAATTTGACAGAATTTAAATTGAAAAAATCTAAATTCAAAAACGCAAAAAAATTAAAAACATGCTAAGACGACATAGCATGGTTTGGAATTGAACTGTTGACATATGTAAGTAAGTATGTGTAAAGTTATAGGGGCAGGGTATTCTATTGTTATTGCGTTCTGCTAAGAGTCGAAGGTCATACTTATGAACGTACACGAATGCGTATGAGTGATATCAGTTTATTAATTTATGAATTACACACAACTATTTATAATAAAATGATTTTAATCCAAGTTGTCAACGATATGTTAAATTGACATGTAGTGCAATTTAAAGTTAATTATTTACTCATTAAGAATTTGATTTCAAATTAACTTATACTTAAGTGTTGAGATTCAATTTCATTAATTAAAGACGATTTAATTACATGTATCATTAGATGCTTAATAATGAATCACTTTAATCAAAGTCATTCAAGATATATTAACAAAGCTTGCTTTGTTATTTATTGTGTAATTACCAAAACATATTTTATGATTATACATCTACATATGCACATCAACGAATGCACTAAATAAGGACATCATCACAAACATTTTGAGCTCATGTTGCATTCATTATCACTGGTACTAGTGTACGACTTCGTAGAAAGAAGAACGAAAGAATTTACAAAAAAAAACAAAAAAAAATTAATGAAATTTACATAGAATGTCATGGTTTAAAATGACAAGCATGATGGTCATTAAGTCTACAATTCCGGAACTAATGCAGCAATTATCATTGGAATGCAATATTTATGGGAAATTCTTTGAACTGTGTATAAATGGTATTTTTTAAAATAGTTCTGCTTACCACAAAACAATTTTCATCATCTCATCATCGTTTTTATTATACCCAGGCTACTAAATTAAAGTTCCATACGCTGACTTACATACATACATACATACATATGTCAGCTGTAGAAAAAACTTTTTGATGTTTTTATTAATTACAAAAAAAGGAATAGTTACAGTCAATAATATTTCTTTATCAACAGCACAAACAATTGTATGAATGATTGTGTTCAAATGCTGAGAGTGCACAAGTAAAGACACATTGATGATGTCATTTCACTTGCCAAACTTGAAAAACTTTTGTAGTCATGACTCATTGCAATATTATACCTACATCTTTACGGTTTTATTGGACATTAACCGCATGGTTCACGATGTCGAACGTTAACGTTCGCTTAGATAAGACTTAAGACACAAACTTTTTATCGTATCTGTTTTTTACTCAATCAAGTTTGTTTATTCCACAATCAAGTTTGTGTCTTAAGTCTTATCTAAGCGAACGTTATCGTTCGACATCGTGGGCCAGGCGGTTAATATTAAAGACAAGCAAACGAACGCAACGAACCTTTTGCGAGATTAAAAAAAAGAACAACTTAGAATCTTTTGGCATCCAAAATGACTTGGACTCGTAACTATTGTACGTATTTCGGAAGATATGGAATTCTATTCGTTTTTTATTTTATTCACACAACATATTTTCTTTTTAGAACTCATCAAAGGTGTTCAATTGGGTTTAAGTTTGAAAATTGTGACGGCCACTCCATGACATCGATTTTTTTTTTTTTTTTGTTTAAACCAAGATTTAACTAGTGTGGATGTGTGCTTGGGATCATTGTCCAAATTGAATTTCCATATGAGCGGCATTTCTTCTCTGGCATAGTGAATTTGTAATATTTCCAATAAATTGAACCAATATCAGATGAAGAAAAACAACCGTACATCGATAAACTCATCCTGGCTTCAAGGTTTTGCCGTCAGAATCAAACAAATTTATTTTCGTTTCATTTGATCAAAGCACATTTCCTCAATTTTCCGGTGGATGTTTCTTCGCAAAACACAACCTATTTTTAAAATTCTATTTTCTCAATAAAGGTACCTTTTGGGTCTATGGGATTTTATTTTAACTTCCTGAAACCTCTTCATTAATGTGCGACTAGTTAGAGCTGCACATAAATCAATTTTGAGCTCTTCTTTTGATTTAACATATTATAATCACTGATTTAGTCTTGTCTGTTTTAATTTTTTGGGAATTGTTAGAAAAATTTTCTTTTTGAAACAATCCAATTTCACTCATACCTTTTCCTTGTTTTAGAAGCTTAGAAATAATTTATTTTTAAATAAAGTGCAGTGCTTTGTAATATCTATTTTTAACCTTTCATTCCGAAACATAAGCGAACATAGAAAAATAATTATTTTTTTTTCAGGCAATTAATATGCCTATATATACATGAGTTACTTTCTTTGGAAAGGGGATAGGTTGAAGAAATAATGTTGGCAAAAGAAGAGAGCTTTTTTATACTACAACTCTGCAATTGCGCATTATGTTTGTTTTTAGTGCAGAATTGCAGCGCCTCTGGTGGTGAGTAGGTGCATTAATGTTAAAACTTGATTTTATAGCCTTTATTTAATTATTTTACTTCGGTGGCGTTTGAATGCTATGCCACCGAAAGAGGGCGCTGGAATAAATATTATTTATGATGGATTGAAAAGAAAACTAATAATTATCAGAAACTGATGTTGTTTGAGTGGCAGTGGCAGGGAATATTTTACATAAAATTCAGGCAATTAACTTGTGACCAATAAAGAAATTCGTAGAATTAATCACCATAAGATCATCAGAAGTTTGACACTAAAAATTAACAAAGTTTTTCGTATTTGAGTTTTCTTCCAACATTGTTTATTAATTAATATAAAAGATGGACTTACTAAACAAAGGAAAATACTAAATAAAAGCATTTTAAAATTTTTGATTTCATGATGTCCTTCAAAATGATCTTGATAACTTTTTCCGTTGGTGCGAATATAATATGAGGGAGCTAAACCTAAAAAAATGTAAACACATGCGGTTTTATAGAAATGACTTCTTAGCGGTCAACTATTAACTCGGTAATCATTATTTGGATCTTGTCGAATCATTTATTGATCTTGGAATTCTACTTGACATAAAATTAAACTTAATACCTCATATAAATTTAACTGTAAACAAGGCTAGAGGTGTCCTTGCTTTTATAAAGCGTTGGTCTAAGGAATTTTGTGATCCACACATAACTAAACAACTGTATGTGTCGCTAGTTAGGCCCATTCTGGAATATGGATCCATCATATGGGATCCTTATTATGAGATTTATAATGAACAAATTGAGTCCGTACAAAAACACTTTTTGCTTTTTTGTTTAAGAAGTTTTCAATGGAATTACTCTAATTTACCATCTTATACGAGCAGATAGGCTTTAATGAAATTACCACCCAACTTGAAAAGTCGACGTATTATGTTAAATGTATGTTTTATGTTGAATATTGTAAATGGAAATATTAATTGTGAATATCTTTTAAAATTTGTAAAATTTAATGTTCCACGTCGTAATTCTCGATACTATAAGCCTTTGCATGTAAAATTCTGTAGTACAAATTATGCTGATGCAGACCCATTTGTTAGAATAAGTAGACAATTTAATGATTTATACCAATTTGTTGATTTTGGTTTCAATTCTAGTTCAATTTAATGTAAAATTATTGTTTTCCTCAATTGTTAAGTTTCTTTTATTTTTATTTTCATATTTCTAATTTAAGTAAAAATAAGTTTTTTTTTTTGTTAGTCCCGGTTTACATTATGAAATTTTTGTCGCTGCGATTCTTGCTTCGTTGGCGAGAGCGGTAAGTCGTATTAAAAGGGGTACACATATGCATGTACTCGTGAGAAACGCTTTGTTCCCTCGTTCGTTGTTTTTTATTTTCATGTATGTATGTTTGTAGGTATGTGCTAGCTACAATCAAATTCATGTGTTTATTTAAAATTTTTTGTTTATTTTGAAAAGGAATTGTCAAAAAATATATAAAAACATGTATACATCCACAAATAATCTCTGCAACAAAAATCTCACAATGTAGATGCAAATACAATTTTAAAGAAGATACGACAAGAATCGCAGCGACAAAAATTTCATAATGTAAACCGAGACTTAATAGTCTGTTAGGATTTTCATTCATAGACTAAATAAATAAATAAAAAAAATATTTGTATTAAGATTTTTTATATGTTTTTTTACTAGGAATTCTGTTTTTAGCATTAAGATTTATAAATACATGTAAAACAGACGAAAACAGCAGGAAAATTGTCTTGTCCAGTTTAACTTAAGACTCATTTGGGACCCAAACACACAAAGAGACATGCATGGTAATGTCAGGTCCAATGAGATTACCAAACCAACGACTATCTTAAAGGGTTACTTTCTCCGTTTCTCTAATTTAGATTTATGGAATTGGGAGGCAATGTTGTTGGTTTTAAAACAGTTGAATTATTTATAGCACAGTGTTATTATTAACTACATTTAAATAAAAACAAATTCTTAATTTAAATTAAAACGTTGCCTCTTTAACTAATAACGCTATTTACTGCTTCCTGTTTTAATATCCTGTCGTTTCCTTATTATAGTCCTTTCATTGTTAAAGCCTCATTTTGTATTGCTTTGTTCCTGGAAAACACATTTTTTTTCGGAAGTGTACAACATGTTCAACTTTGTGGACGTTATTTAATTGATAACGTATTGTTGTTAAAGTTTTATTAAAGCTTATTTAGGGACAAATGAAAAAAAAAGAAAACATAAAAAATGAATATAATAATTTTAAAAAGTAAATTGTTTATTTTTACCAAACTCCCCCTATAAGTCCTCTTAAAATGTAGTAAAGCAGAAAATTAAAAACAACTACAGGCCGGCCTGCTGAAAAACAATATTCATTTTTCTACACTCCACTTCCGTTTCCGTTTTTAAATATATACACACATACATACATACATACGTACTTTATGTTCTTTTGTTGTTTTTGTTTTTTTTTTATGGTTATTTACACACTTCATTGCTTGAAATTAAGCTTGTAAAAGTATTTGAAACATACCTACATACAAACTTGTAAACATAAAAATTTACGCAGTATTTTGTTTTTATATTCTTGACGTAAAGTTGTCGCTGCTTTTCTTTTAGACCAATAACCTTAGCCATCGCGTAAACATATTGCTTCTTAAAGCTTAAAAAAAATGTTGTGGTCTTAAGTATTAAGATCAAGCCATAAAGCTTTCTCAGCTAATAAAGCAGAGGCCTTTACACCGTCACCAACCACAAACAATTTGTTCTAAGTATTCGCCGTGTTCAAGTTTTTTTGTATCATCGACATGCCTTAGGACCAATTGTCTGCTAGTTTGCTAAAGATGAGTAAATAGGAGATGTTAAACTTGTTGGTACTTTTTCAATTATAGTGAAATTTCTCTAAAAAACTTTACTTTTTTATATATTTCATATATATCATGAGCTTATAATGCCCTTGGGCCCCAAGTGCCGGACAGGTCAGAAAGTATTCCAAGACTTTTCGAATGTAAAGCAGTTTCTAACTTCTTTTTTGATTTGTTAAGCTTTCTTTCTGCTGACAAAATATATTCTGTTTAAAAGAAGTGCATTGGAGCGTTATGTGAAACTCTGAAGTTGAAATCGGTCAAAAATTGCACATCCCCATACAAGTGTCCTCCAAAAATCATGCACTCACTTCATATTAAATAGGCACTCAAAAATCATTATAAAACTGACAGACAGACACATCTCCTATAAATGTCGGAATTTTATGTGAGCAAAAAATTATTTACAAAACTATTTAAAATCGGTCTGTAATTGATCCTAGCGCCGATATTAGGCCCCCACCGAAAATCCTTTTCACACTCGTAATATCTTTTAAATGTTGATACGGGTCTTAAATAAATATTAAAAATGTTTCAGCTCTTTTTCAAATGATGAGATTCAAGCTTTTCTTTATAAATATTGATGAATATATTAAATTCTATATAAATAAGTTTTATTAAAACAAAAAAAAAAAACGATTAACCTTTAATTGGCAATCGATTTACATTGTGCCATAACTTAAAAGTTCTTCACAAAAATAAGAATCATAAGCAATAGGACCTTTCATTATACCCTACACCACAATAGTGGGGAGGGTATAGTGGATTTGTGCTGATGTTTGCAGCGCCCAGAAATATTGATCCCACACTCACCTAAGTCGATTTAACGATGTCCTTACGTCCGTCTGGCTGAATGGCCAGCTGTCCATGTAAAGCTTGTGCGCAGAGTACAGGTCGTAATTTTGAAGATATTTCTATAAAATTCGGTATGTGATATTTTTTTTGGCCCAAGGACGGATGGGATTGAAACTGGGGGAAATCGTTCCATTATTTCACCTGGCCAAATGTCTTCCCAAAATAAGAGTTTAACGATCATACATGTTTGAACTACACTGTGGAACAAATTCAGGTTAGCAAAAGTTAGGTCGATTCTTATAGTGAGGGGTGAAAATAGAGGTTAAATTCTGTAAAAGCTAAATTAATTTTAATTATTGCACATGTCTCTAGCAATAAGTTGACTTTTATAGACTTAAAAAAAATATTAATTAGTCAACGAGTTATAGCCAAAAAAAAACCATTTGATTGCAAAGTTCAAAGGACGATTAAAAAAAAAATTCAACTAACAAAAACAAACGGCGCGATACGGGTATTCTTATTTAGCCTCTATGTTCACCCCTCACTCCCAGTATCGACCTAACTTTTGCTAACCTGAATTTGTTTCACAGTGTTATGCAAGTCTCAAAACAAATTTCATCACAAATGAGTGGTAAATGAAGTCAAATCACATCTAAAAATTTTGCGAAGATCTGTCCATAATACGATGCTGCAAATGAGCACTTTTTTATACTTCAAAAGGGACCTAGTGCAGGTTATAGACCTGATTGAATAGATCATAAATCAATTTTAAAAAGTTCGGAAACACCCTCAAACTTCGGAGTTATTCCGATAAAACTATTTTCGGGTAGGTTCGAGTACTTATAAACACGTATCTCAGTTGATTTTAATCCGATTTTTAATTCTTAAACGGTTTGAGAAAGAAGAAATATATGCCTTTTTAAATATGTACACATTTTGGTATATATGTATATTAAATTTTAGTAGTGTTATTTTTAATTATATTTGCTTTCAATTTTATTTTTTCGAGGTTTTTTAACTTCGGGGCCATTTTTTTAAATTATATTATTTAAAAATATACCCTTAGTTCTGAGTTAAACAAGCTTGCAATAAATAAAATTTAGTAAAAAATAAAATTGGTGAAATCGTTCGCCTTGCTCATCACTAAATTGTCCTAGATTTGCTGGGAACAAAACTAAATGTGCATGCAGAAAATGAACTTCAATGGACATTCTGAATCCCATTTCTGCATAAGCCTCAAGAAATTCATTTACTACATCAATATAATTTTCACTTTTTTCATTTTCCAAAAAATTTTCACCTAAACCAATAAAGCTTCTCCATGCTCTTTTTTCCCACAACATTTAATTTCATTGTGAATTCTTTGTCAAGCATGATTTTGCGGATTTGAGGTCCAACAAAAGTACCTAAAAACTAAAAAAATAATACAATTATGTTTAGAAATTATTAAACTCTTATTTTTGCTTCACTTATTCTTGGGAAAACTGATTTTAAGTGTAAAAAGGCATCGCTTTCCCTATCCAGGCGTTTCACGAACCGCTTCATGTATCCCAATTTGAGGTGTAATGTAATTTTTTCGGTACTCACTAGTGGAATTTTTAAGACGTTTTTCTTGCCAATTTGAAAAATTGTTCTTGCTGGCCAGTTCTTTTTGCTTGTATTGGTCTTTCCCACGTTTGTCCCATTCGCAAATATACACAGAAAAAAATAAAGATGAGTTTCAATTAAAATATTTGTGGAATCGATTAAAAATTTAATTGAACTCGGACCTGTAAACAGAATGATAGTATCAATTAAAAAAAAATGTGAGATTTAATTGAAAATATCAGAAAAAGTAATTGAATCAATTAAAATTTTAATTGAAAATTATTTTAAAATCAATTAAAGGTTTAATTGAAAAAAAAAACATAATTTTTTTTTCTGTGTAGCAAGCAAATTTAGTATAGCCTCCTTGCATTCTAAATTAAATTGTCAGAACTTTTAGATCTGAAACAATTCGCCATTGATACTTTTTATAACATATTAAATCCAGTATCTTTTCCATTGTTGCATACGACTCTGTCAAGTTAGTAGCGAATGCTATAGGCACTGAGGGCAACTGATTCTCGTTGTGTAATAAAAGTGCTTTCAAACCTAAAAAATATGTTAATATTTCTTACTTTTACACGAGCCGTCCATAAATAATCTCCAGTCGTTCGGTTGATGTTGTTAATTCAGACAATGGAATAACTCATCTACATCTGAGCAATATACAAGGTTGTTATTATCATTGTCAGCTTTAAAAATGTGCTCAAACTGTATTTGGGGATTGTCTCTTGCAAATGTTACTTTAAAGTCACTTTTAGTGATATTCCACTGTTTTAGTCGAGACGCTAACATCTCTGTTTGTCTCCATGATAGTTTCAAATCTGGAACAAGATCATGAAAATCTTCATTTGTCACTAAATGGGATTCTCTTTTATCTCAATATAAAAAAAAAAAATATTCTCACTTAAATTTGTTCCCGCTTGGGGGTATCAAGTGCTATTTAAAGTTGTGTAAACTTTATAATACCTTTCACAAACATTATTCGATTTAAAAAAAAAACTAAAGTTCATTTTGTTTGTAACAAAATTCTATTGAATTCTATTTTTATACAAATATATCTGCTTTTATAGAAAAATATATATAAAAAAAAGAACTCAAAGTTAAGAATTAAAAAAATTTCAGGTGTTCAGATATACGATTGGAAAGATCTATTCTTTGTTTCTCTGAAATCGTTTAAAAATTGAAAATCGGATTAAAATCAACTGAGTTACTTGTTCATAGGTACTCGAACCTACCCGAAAATAGTTTTATCGAAGTTTGAGGGTGTTTACGAACTTTTAAAAATTGATTTATAATCTACTCAATAAGGTCTATAACCTACCCTAGGTCACTTTCCAAGTATATTTTCACTGTAGCACCGTGTAGCACAGCTTTTATATAAGCCCCACTTCCGAAAATCACTTTAACGTTCTTAAAAATGTTGTAATCCGAATAAAATTTAACAAAAATAAGTCTCATATGTACATAAATGATGACATCTAATTTGTAATGGTCGGTCCATAATTAGTTAAAACTCCCATATAAGACCCTTTCCGTAATTCAATTAAAAAGTTATTTATATCAAAATAAAGTTTAACACATAAATCATGACACTAAATTTTTGGATAATAGGTTATATCTTCCATATAGCGCCCATTGAAAAAACTGTTTTATATATATACTGGGTGTAGGGTATTATATGATCGGGCTTGACCGAATATACTTTGTTACTTGTTTTTACAATAACAATATGCTAATCTCTTATCGAAATGAAATTTAAATAAATATAGATTATTCTGCAAACATGTAAAAATTCTCACTAACACGTTTTTTCATTTGACCGTATCTGAAGGCCAGGTGTGTTGACATATCACTTCCGGATTTTTTTCCATTGCATAGTGGACAAGTTAAGCTATGTGATACAAGTCGAAATTTTTAATTTTTCCCCTTTTCGTATGTTTAGCAGCACTTTTCCTGAGCATTTTCCGACAAAGAAAAAACATCGATTTTTGTCTGTGAAAAACAAAAGGAAATCAAAATAAAGGAAAATCCTGCTAAATGTTTTAATTTAGTCCAATCTTTACTTAAAAAAAAAAAAAATAGCGCGAAATCTCTCACCTGGACCGCGCAAAATTTTTTTATGTGTCAACACTTTCTTGGGTATTTAAATACCCATTAGGCAGGAATGGGTTAAACAAAAATGTTTTGATGTCGATAATCACCCATTAGTCGCTAAGAACATAAAATATTTTATTTGGTTTCTAGATTTACAAGATCCTTACAGACTAAAGATTTACATACATATTTAAAAATAGAATAATATTTCTCTTTGAAACATTAATAGGATGTGATGTATCAATAACATTATAACAATCATTAAAGTTTTTGCAAATGCGGCGGAACGAATCATTATTAGCATAGACAGATCTGTTATGCGACAGTCTCAGAAGTTGAAAATTGCGAGTTGTTCTAGCTGGAATATTAAAATTTATTTGGCCAAGCAGGAACTGGGAATTTACTTCATCACGAATTAATCCAAGCAGAAATGTAATGCCCAGCATTATACGGCGACTTTTTAAAGTTGGAAGCTTTATAAGGTTGAGCCTGTTCTCGTATGGTGGCAGCACAAAAGAGTTTCATCCGAGGTGACGTAAACAAAATATCAAAAAGTGTTTTTGAACAAATTCAATGCTGTTAATATGTATACTGTAGCAAGGATTCCAATTGATACAACCATATTCTAGAATGGGGCGATCCAAGGCAGTATATAGCTGTTTGGTAATATATGGGTTAGAAAACTCCTTAGACCAGAGTTTCATGAATCCAAGCGAACCAAAAGCTTTATTAACTATTAGCGCAATATGATATAAAATAATAAGGTTGCAAATGTTACAAAATCCTGTGTTTTGGAACTGGTCACCTTACTTGTAATTTCCCTATAACACAAACGCTTTCTTTCCATTTGAAAAGTCGTGGTTGGAATCGTCTTTATTACTGAGCAATGATAAATTAAAACAAAAACACATATTTAGAATCCTTTACACTATGGTGATATAGGACAATTCATCGAACTAAGTACTTAAAAATCTCTCGAAAAGTACATTAGTACCAAAACAATAAATAAAACTAAATAAGGGCGAAAGTATTTTGTGTGTCCCCTTTTTGTAATTTCTGTTGCACTTGTTCGTGCTCCGCTTTATTTATTTTTTAATACTTTTTTTTCGTAAACATTTTAATAAATTACTTTTGCAGCTATTGTTGTTACTTGTTTGTTTTGTTGTAATTTTTTTTAGAGTCTTTTATATTTTGTTTCTCCTGGAAGAAAACGGTTTTTTTTTGTTTCGGTATCGTTTCCATATATCGGTGTTTTCATAACATTTTGTGTGTTTTTCTCGTTGTTTCCTTTGTCTCGTATTTACCACCTGGCCGGTGCTGGCTGTGTGTTGTAGAAATGTAAGACTGTTTGTATTAAAATAAAAAGTCATTCATTTCCTTTATAGAGCTTTAATGTACCATAAACATGATGTGTAACAACAGCATTGAGTGGAGAGAAACATATAAATTCGTATTACTGCTTAACTTTTGAATCACAACATATTGCCTGTATTACTTAGAAGTAGTTTAGTAATGATTGGCTTTTAAAATTTTATGTTATTATTAAATTTCTTTATTTATAGTAATGCAAAGCCATAGCAAAGAACCAATATAGTTTTTATAATTTAGAAACGAATCATTAAAGTCGTCAGGGAGGGCCTGTGAAACTAGCATGCCAGTTGCACCAGTCGCTTCTGAATAGCTTTCTTTATTTACGAATGACTTAATCTACAAAAAAAGTTATTTTAAAACAAACTTTTTTCTCAATTTTATACCCTTCTCGTACATTGGATTTGTGCTGATATTTGTAACGCCCTTAATTTTAGTCTGACCCCTACCTTTAAGTACACTGATCGACTCAGATTCAATTTCTGATTCGATTTAACTGTCCATGTGAACCTTGTGCGCAGAGCACAGGTCTCAAATTGGAATATATTTCTAAAAATATATTATGTGGGGTTTGTTCTGCCCAAATGGCGATTCGGATTGAAACTCAATTAAATCCGAACCATTTTTTTCTACAATCCCCCACCCATAACAAATGTCTTCCCGAAATAGGACTTTATCGGTCAAACATGTTTGAATAAGTTACGAGGGCGTTTCGGTAACTTCTTAGCCTAGCACAGAAAGAGAATAGTTAGTTTTTTTTTCAATATAATCTCCTGAAACTTCAATACACTTAGTCCAACGCTTATCTAGCAATTCTATTCTTTGATTATAATAGTTTTCCTCAAGGCCTTCAAAAGAGAGGTTTACAACTGCATCTTCATTTGAGGTAAAACGCTTGTTAGCCAGGAATTTTTTTAGATTTGGGAACAGGCTATTTGACCAACTCGTGCTTTAATTCGTTGATTTTAGTCATTGTTAAAACACTCTTGTGCGCTGGTGCGTTGTCTTGATGAAAATTTGTTTTTTTTGTGTTGTAAAAACGTCCTGGGTTTTTCTCAAATTTTTACATTCAATTGATCCAAAATATTGCAATAGTACTCCGAATTAATTGTTTTACCCTTTTGCAGATAGTCAATCAATGAAATACCTTTAAAGTCCCGTTGCCATAACCTTAGCAGCCGATCGAATTGTTGTTTTTGCCTTCTTTGGGGCACTTCCTTCAGCTTCAGTCCATTGCTTGGATTGTTCTTTAATGTCTGGACTATAATTGTAGAATCATGTCTCATCCACAGTTATGAAAGGATGCTTAAAATTCATTTTGTTTTTCTTAAAACGATCCAAACAAGCTTGAGAAATTTTCATTCTTACACGTTTTTGGTCGACTGTTAACAAATGCGTCACCCATCTTGCAGAAAGCTTTTTCATCTCTAGTTCTTCATGCAAAATTAAATGGTCTCGATCATTTAAGATGCCCATGATATTGGCTATTTCACGCACTTTTATTCGTCAATCATTTAATACCACTTTGGCTACAGTTTCTGTTTTTTGGACGTCCACTACGTGGTTAATCCTTAATGCTTGTACGACCTTGTTCAAATTCAGCAACCCAGTTTTTTATTGTTGTATATTAAGAAGCATTTTCATCCACCATATAATTCTAATTTTTCCATTGTAAAAAAAAACGAGGATGCGTCTTTTTTGAACACCTGTTTCTATATGAAGGAGTCGTCAGATCGAAAAGAAATTTAGCATGTGTTCATGTGCACAGATGGAAGTTTCCAAAACACTTCACATTTTTTTACTTTTCATACAGCGCTTTCTGTTCTAGACTAAGAAGTTTTCGAAGCGGCCTAATAAGGTTTGTACCTCATCATATCTACAAGTTTTGTGCAGATCGGTCAATAATTGACCATAGCTCCCCTTTCTAAATTCACTTTGACAAGCATAAATGTCTTAAGAATTTTGGTACCCAAATAATATTCAACACAAATCTGTTACATATATATCTAAGTCATTTGGCCCAGAAAAGAGCCCAACTAAAGAGCATTTTCGGAGCGATCCGAAAAAGGAGTTAGAAAGGAGACCAACTAAAAAGCATTTTCGGAGGGAAAGAAAAATTTGCTTAAAAACATTAATATTTTTTTTATTTTTATATATTTTATTTAAATGAATTCCATTTTTTTACTGTAAATACAATTTATTTAATTTTTACCATTTCTAATTTAGTTTATTTGTAAATGAATTCCCTTTTTGTTTAAGTAAAAACAATTTAAAACTTTTAATTTTAGGTATTTAAAATTGCAATGACTCTTTTCTGACATTATCTAAGAGCACTTTCAGAGCCCAAAAAACCCCTCATAAAAGACTCTTTTCTGACATTATCAAAGAGCTCTTTCTGAGGGACCATTTTCGAATGTAATGACCGTATTTTTTGAAGGTTTTCGGAGCAATAGTGATTGTTTTTTGGGCTCATAAAAAGCATGAACGCTCCGGAAAAGGTCTCAGAAAAGACTCTTTTCGGACTCATATGGCTTGCTGGGTTAGTGTCTGGTGGTCGGCTTTTACCAACTACGCTTTCCTACTTGTTTAAATTCTCTTAATTTTACAGAAATTATCAACCAAAATTTCAGCATTCCAATTCACATTCCAAAGAAATATCAATTGTCATGAGGTTATAATTGCAAAATAACTTTAATTGCTAAAAAAATTATGATTATTATTAATTGAGATTTCAGTTTAGTTAGAAACTTTAACCTAATTTTGATTGTTTTTGCGCCATGCGCATGTAAATACATTTTGCCAGCCACAAATACACAGAAAAAAAATCATGTTTCTTTTTCAATTAAACCTTTAATTGATTTTAAAATAATTTTCAATTAAAATTTTAATTGGTTCAATTACTTTTTCTGATATTTTCAATTAAATCTCACATTTTTTTTAATTGATACTATCATTTTGTTTACAGGTCCGATTTCAATTAAATTTTTAATTGATTCCACAAATATTTTAATTGAAACTCATTTTTATTTTTTTCTGTGTACTTTTATGAACAACTTGATGTGAGTGTATTAAAATTGTATAATCAGCATTTAACAGCATTTATGTAACTGACTGACTGGCTGACTGCGAGTGGAAATTTGTAACAAAACTGACGCAGTGCTGCAAGCTATTTAGAAACCGAATAAATTATGAAAATAAAACTAAAAGACATGAAAATTACATGCTGAAAAAGGAGCATATCCGCAAGCAAACGATACATGTGTGTCAAACGCATATAGTAGATATATTTTTGGTTTTTGGGGGGAAGTATAGCTCAAGTTTAGCTCTGATTTTTTTTTAATAAACTCTTACACTTAAAACACTAAGAGTTTTATGAAAATATTTTAAGTTACGTTCTTACTTTTCCCAAGATGTTGGGAAAGGGTTTCAGTAAAATTTTCTTCACCAAAATAAACTGTGTGGAATATTAACAGGACAAAGTAAAATCTGCTAAAAGATTTTAGTGTTTTACATCAGCCCGAATGTATGTATGATATCGCACCCAAATTATACTGTCAATAAATAGCCCAAACACAGTTAGATTTTTTTTATTTTATTTATTTCAGTTTTTTAGTTCACTCAATATCAATGATTCTTATTTTATCTTGGCGCACTCCCAATACTTCCCTTTCAACAAAACTTTATTACAATTGCTTTGGTGCAGACACCAGTAACGCTACATAATCACGTGCTATTATGGTACCTAAAGAGTAAAACAATGTAGCAGCATCCTTTTAAGCTTTAAATACGCACATATGTGCGATTATTCTTACATTGGCAGTGAATAACAAAAGTTTTTAAAAATCTCATAATTTTAATTTCTCATGCTTTTAAATTTGCAAGAAATTCAAAATAATTCTGTATGAATTCAAAGTGTGTGTGAACATCCCAGCTGTTATGGGTAACGAATTAATTTAGTGAATTTAACATGTTTGTGATTCTTCAATACATCCTGCATAGATTAAAGGATTCTTAATGACAATTGACTGTCCCATAGATTACTTCTGGTTTGTAATAAACTGCTGCAGCAAAACAGAAAAAAAAATGAAGTGACTACCTAATAGATTACTTGGAGACAATAAAGCGGCTAGAATTTAACATGTTTGTGATTCTTCAATACATCCTGCATAGATTAAAGGATTCTTAATAACAATTGACTGTCCCATAGATTACTTCTGGTTTGTAATAAACTGCTGCAGCAAAACAGAAAAAAAAAAATGAAGTGACTACCTAATAGATTACTTGGAGACAATAAAGCGGCTAGAATTTAACATATTTGTGATTCTTCAATACATCCTGCATAGATTAAAGGATTCTTAATGACAATTGACTGTCCAATAGATTACTTCTGGTTTGTAATAAACTGCTGCAGCAAAACAGAAAAAAAACGAAGTGACTATCTAATAGATTACTTGGAGACAATAAAGCGGCTAGAATTTAACATGTTTGTGATTCTTCAATACATCCTGCATAGATTAAAGGATTCTTAATGACAATTGACTGTGCAATAGATTACTTCTGGTTTGTAATAAACTGCTGCAGCAAAACAGAAAAAAAATGAAGTGACTACCTAATAGTCTACTTGGAGACAATAAAGCGGCTAGATAACTTTTATATCAAATAGAGTTAGAAAATACATAATTAGACATTAGTGAAAATTTCTGCTTAAATCAATGTTGAACTGTTGCAATTTAAAGACTTTTGCTAGCCACTGTTCATCTATATGTACGACTGTGTGGAAGCATTTGAGCGTGTATTACGATTTTATATATTTTTTTTTTTAACGTTTTTATATAAAAATCATTTCAAAATTGCTTGCTTCCTATTAAATTTTGATTTTATTATACATTTTTTAGTTCTTTTTAACAAACAGGAATACGAAATCAGGATGGGACAAGGGAACAAACTGTATAAATACAGATCTTTTTCTCTTTAAAGTAATTGCCATAAAATCTTGTTACACTTTTTATATGATTATAAGTCTCTTATTTTCCGATGCTTTTCCTTATTTTTTTTGCTGCCATAAAAACGATTGTAAGAAAAATCAATTGGTTGTTATATTTTATGACTATTTAACGAAAGACGGCAGAAAAATACTACTTTGTTGGCTTTAAAAAGTTAAAGTAATCAAGTTTATATGAACTGTGTTGTTTAAGCAAACATTTCTTGAAAAGTTCCAGAGAAAAAATCTTAAATTAAATCTTAACACTTGCAAACCAGAGCTGGGAAAGAACATGAGAACTGTAATAAAAAAATTATTATTTTAACTTTGTTGCGAAATTGAAAAGATTGTTTTTTTGTTAGTAATATTACTCTGCTATTACTATTTTTGCATGCAAAAATAATTCATTAAATATAAATGTTACTACATGTACCAATGTACTTTTGCTAGGAACACAACTGGGACGAACATCGAATTTCGCCCAACAACAATTAGTCGGTGACAAAAGTATAAAAAAAATAAACATTTACAAAAACACAGGCGAAAACAATTTTTATAAACAAATATTGTGTATTTTTATTAAAATTTATGTAAAGAGAAAAAATAAAACAATAATTAAAGTAGAAATTAAAAACCCTAAAAACTAAAACGAAATATACTCATTCCGTATTTTTTCGTTCTTCGTTCGCCGGCGTAAGAAATAGTAGTAAATATATTTTAGTGTTTGTCGCGTATGACGAATTCAGCCGTACACAATTGTGTTTTATTACACAGCTTTACAAATTTTTAATTTGAAAAAAAAAAATACCAAGAACGCCACATGCCTAGATAAGTTAATTGGGAACTCATTTACACGAAAAACGCTGTATATTTTTGGAGCCCAACCGAAAAGTTCAAACAAGATAAATGGCATATCGTTGGAAAGTTAATTGAATTACTTCTCTGTCGATATGCTCAAAGTTCAAATTTTTCCATTTTTTACGTTTGTTTCAAAATTTTTCATTTTTATTTCGTTTTTTTTTCTACGTTATAGTAAAGATCTGGAATGTTTTATTTTTTACCAAATAGTTTATTCAATTACCAAAATTTTAAGCGTAATTTGAAAAAAAAAACGGATGAAAAATAAAGTTTTTAATTTTCATTGCTCACACACTGTATTCGGCGTAAATTCAAAAAATTTAAATTAAAATGACGAGCGAATTGAACTTTTGCGTTTTTTTTCGGATGGATCTTCGCGAATAAGGAACCAACAATAGTCCGCCGTCATTTGTTCATCCCACCAGCCTTTGTAACGTCTCTCGATTTCTTCCATTTCCCGGTGAAATCTTTCACCTTGTTCATCACTTTCGAAGCCCAAGTTCGTGGGGAAAATATTCAAATGACTGTATAAGGAGTGTAATTGAGGTGTCATATTTGAATCTAAAAGTTAAAAAGAATAAATTTTTTAAATTATAACGGCCTTTTTGATATACATGCTTTCACTCAACGCTTACCAATGGCATTGAATTTTTGCAGTAATGTATTGATCTTTTCAGCGTAGTCAGGACTTCTGTAGTTTCCCAACAAGTTGTGAACAATGTCCTGGAATTCTTGCCATGCCTTCAAATGAGCTGGACATAAACACTCATTGGCCAATTATTATTGGCGACGAATATTCGCGTCCAAAAATTCGGTTTTTATTCCAGTTGTGTTAAAAATTTATTTTTAAATATTAGTCTTTAAAATGCTATTGTGTTAGTGGACTTGTTGGAAACAATCAGGGGTGTCATAGAAATCAATATTGTCAGAATTGGTTTTAAAATCGACAAGAAAAAATGCTTTGGTATCATAGGGCACTGCTACACGTTCAATAAATATCGAGATATTTCTAGTATCATGATATTTATTGTATCTGCTACACATACCTATGCCCTATGACACCAAAGCATTTTTTCTTGTCGGTTTTAAAACCAATTCTGACAATATTGGTTTCTATGACACCCCTGAATATTAAAGCTTAGTATTGCACTAATACAAATATTATGGGTGGGTCTGGTAATCGAAAACTGTACTCTAAAATCTGACCCATTCCGGAAAATTTTCCAATTGGATACTTTTGAACCACAAACTAAAAGCTAAAAGAAGAAACTCAAATTCATTTCCAACAACACTTCGTTCCACCTGCTAACATTTCTACTTGCTATTATCGATTACACAGTCCAACACCAGAAATGGTGCCTTAAATTTTTAATTCAATTTGTTTACATCTTCTATAGAGCTAAAATTTCTCTAACTCACTTTGTTTTTAATCAGCTCTAGTTTTCGAGATATAAATTTTTTAAAAAATTACGTAGTTACACGATGTTGAGTAACCAAATTCGTGACAAGAAGAAATCGAAATTTAGCTACAATATTACCTTCATGCTGCCCTGTAGTCAGTAGTTTTGAAGATATAGCCGAATATATGACGAAAAAATATTATTTAACCCTTCGTCAGGCACATATTTTGAGCCCTTAGTTCTGGCACATAATTTTTTTTAGTTTTGCAAAAATTTTTAAAAAATAAAGATAAGAACAAAAGTTCCAATATTTTTCAATAGTCATATAGGCAGATATGTCCTGCATAAAATGCAATCTTTCTTGTTAATATATGAACGCAATAGTTTTGATTTTATTTATTAATTTTGTGTTTTACAACAATTTTAAAACAATCAATCACATGTACCACATACATATGTATCTCTGGGTACTGTTGTATGTACGAGTATAACGTATTTCCTTTTAATCATATAGAGTCACTTTTAGTGTTTTCAATTTACGGTTTTAGTGAATTATAGACATTAGAGCCAAATACTAAATGCATACAAACTGTCTAAGAAATCTAAGGCACCAAAAAAAGTTTTCATTTTGTCGGGCTGTATTATCATTTACTTATCAATCACTATATCAGCACTCTTCTTTCAGTTTCCTTTCACAATAACCCCATACAATTCAATTCGGAGAGGCATTAACAGGCATTATTTTATATAAATATCCGAGATCATAGCGGAAGAGGTGACAAAATGGGTGCCTTTCAGACCACAAATTGCAAATTATTTGCCAACCATTACATTTTTACCAAATTTACCCATCTTTGTAAATTTATGTTTTGGATCGGTATCGCTTGGTTTGCTGCAGCATTAAATTTTGATCATTGTTTGGTAATTGTCTGAGTTCAATTTTTACATATGTTTCATCATCCAAAATAAGGTTTTTTTGCGTTCTCTGTCGGACAGACCCGGACGCTTTATTTTACTTTATTGAACGTACGCAGTATTTTTTTTTTTTGTGTAAGTTCCTGATTTGTTTTAATATAATTAAGCTTTGTTGTCGTTTCCGATTCGAGCTTAAAGTTTGCTTGTCTCTTTTTATAACATCATTTACAGTACTTTTTGGAAGCTGTAGCTTTTTTGTAATCATTGAAACCGACAATGTCGGAATTTGTATACGATTTACCCTCTATTTTGATTTTCCATTACATGTACAAATATATTCCGAGTGATAATTGGTTGTGGACAAAATAACGATAGTTTTTTTTTTTAAACATGATTTTACATGAACCATGCTTTATATTTGTATGTCTAGTTTATAATTTTTATACCCACTACCAAGAAGCTGGGGGCATATTAAGTTTGTCATTACGTTTGTAACACATCGAAATATTGGTCGTAGAAAAAAAGAGTATATGTATATACTCTGGGTCCTTGTCAGATTCTAAGACGATCAAGCCATGTCCGTTTGTTGAAGGCACGATAGAGCTTCGAAAAACAAAACCGAAATGTTTGATAATGACAATAGGCAAAATCATTTCAGTAAGATCCGCGTTATAGACCAAAGTTTGAAACAACATCGATATTTTTTTAAATATTTTTTTGCTATTTGCAAATATAATATCATGAAATTTTGTGCACTTTATTTGTATCATAGAAGGACAATTCATGTTGAAAATCGTAAGAATCGGTCCACGAGTTCTCATAGCCCCCTTTACATAAATGTCTATAGAAACGCAGTATCCATACAAAGTTTTACAAAAATTCAGTTTCATGCAACGAAGAATCTCAAAACGATATTTTGTTTGTATTTGTCCATATTTAACTATAGGCGCCATATAAAGTCCACTTCCGAAAATCAATTAAAGACGCCTAAATTTCTTATAAACATCACTATCAAGTTGAAATTCAACACAAAACATTTATATACTTAGACATAGGTACATATAAATCGTCGCACATAATTTCATGCTGAACGGTTCATAATAGCTAATAGGTCTTTTATGAGGACTACTTCCGAAAACCTTATTAACCTACATAAACATTCATATCGAACCCAAATTTCACACACATCAATTATGTATGTAAAATTATACTATTGTAAAAATTAGTCCATAACTGGTCATAGCTGCCTCCCATACAACGTCCACTTCGGAAAATAACCACAGGGCATGCAGATGATACAATTTTGACGTTTCAAAAAAACAAAATCAGATTCCTAGGGCTTTTTGGTATCTAATTTATTGTGTGTCACCTCTGTATACTTTGCGAAATAACTGGAATATGCATAAAATTCTTTAATTTCTTGTTATGGAGAAGAAATTTCAACAAAATAAACTTCAAATAAATAGAAACTACGATACAATATTTTATTATCGCCCCATAATAGTTGATAACGCTCATGCAAGGGATCCGCAAAATAAAATAAGCTGTATAATTATCGCTATTAATACAAAATGTAACAAAAATTAGTTTCGAGTATTCATAGATCACACTACTGGTATTTGGTGCTGGGTATATAAGATTCGGCCCAACCGAATATAAACTCGAATTAAATTTCGTAAAATTTAGTTGTAGAAAAAGCATTCTTATCTGACTTGTTGATAGTTGTAACATCTTGGCCAGGTTGATTTATAAGCTTGATATCGGTTATAAGCAGCTGTTCAATATGTTTCATCCGCAATATAATGGAAATTATGCCACGTCAAATGTTTGGACCGCTTGTATAGTTAAAATATTTCAATAAATTATAATAAAATATACAAATGAATATAAATTTATTTTATTAGCGTTTACTAATCTCGACTATAATTCTTTTCTTTTCAGGTAAGACAACTAAATATATTACCAACGGAATCCTAAAATATATAGATTTAAATTAAAATAATCAAAAATATATTGTGAATAAGCGGGTGAGTTTTAAAAATATTTAATTTTTAGACCATCGATTTTAATTTTTAAATACGCGACCAGAAAATTTCTATACATTAGTATATTTCACCTACCCCCATACGGATATACTACCAAAATTGACTCGAGCGATCATAAAAGTTCGATTTATACATACATAAGTATTCATCGAAAGTTCGCTACAAATAAATTTTTTTTACTTTTTTTTTCATTTTTTATCTTTATCATTAAAATAACGCTACCGTTATCGAAATCAAATAAATAACCGTTACCGTTACTTAAAAAAAAACGAATTTATTTTTCACCAACAATTCAGTTCTCCCATAAATTGAGTATATGTGCTAAGGTCCAGTGTAAAGAAAGACCTTCAAACAAAAATTAATCAGGGGTGTCATAGAAACCAATATTGTCAGAATTGGTTTCTATGACACCCCTGAATATAAAATTGCATATTTAGGCAACTACCACCTACAGCTATTTAATAAATATTAAAATATTTTAAACCAGCTAACAAATTCATACGTCAAACGTAAGACTGATTTTGAATGAATATTTAAACTGTTTGTACATCCAACACATTAACCCTTTAACGCCTAATACTGACGGTCATCAGTTGAGTATTAAAAAAACTGGATTTTTCCCGTTTAGCTACTAAGACCGTCTACAGACTGTTTTCCTTGTTTTTGTCCTGGAGCTTTTCAGGTGTAATTTTTTCTGAATTGGAACTGAAATTCGTAATTTGCAGATGAAATACAGGTTAGAACAAAAATTTATTTCTATAATTTGAACCTATTTTAAATTTTGGGTATTTAAGGGATAAGATAACTGAATTAAATAGAAGTAAAGAATATAAATCATTTATATTCTTTGATATAAGTCAATAAACTCATACGTAAATACAAATTAATATCCATTATTTATGTTAAATTTTCTGAATTTTTCTCTCTCCAGTTTTTACCTACCAAATCCCTTGTTAACATAAAAACAAGTAACAAGTATAGTCGGTCAAGCCCTACACCTAGTGGGTATATGTATAAAACAGTTTTTTAGAAATAGGCGTTATATGGAAGATATCACCTATTTTGGACCAAAATTTAGTGTGATTTTTAGGGATTTCTGTGAATATATGTAAATATTATATGTGTCAAACTTTATCTCGATATAAATGCTTTTAAAAGATTTATGGAGGTTAAAGTGAATTACGGAGAGGTTCTTATATGGCAGTTTCGAGTAATTATGGACCTACCATTATAAAGTTAGGCGTCATTATTTCTATAAGAAACTTATTTGTGTCAAATTTTATTTGAATATCAACATTTTTAAGAAATTTATGATCGTTAAAGTAAATTTCGCAAGTGGGCCTTATATGGGAGCTACGACTAATTATGGACCCATCGTAATAAAACTGTACCGTAAAATTTGTATTTATATGAGATATATTTGTGTTAAATATTATTTGGATACCAAGATTTTTGAATGAGTTATGCTCTTTTAAGTGCTTTTCGGAAGTGGGCCTTATATGGGAGCTACGACTAATTATGGACCGATCTGCACAAAATTTATATATGTGTTTTGGTTTCATTTACAACTTATTTGTGGTGAAATTTGTTTGGACACTTGCATAATTCAAACATTTATGATAGGTAAACCTTAATTTCGGGCGGACATTTGTATGAGGGTCAGGTGAAATAATGCACCGATTTCCACCAGTTTTAATCCCCACTATGGTGGTGTAGGGTATCAAACATGCATTTATGGTTTTCTATGTACTTTTGTTTTAATATCACTTTTGAAGTACAGATGTAATATGTACATATGTATGTCTGGATATGGAATTAATCGTTGCCTTCGAATAAACAAATCTTCAATATGACGGGGTACCTTGAGATAATTTTTATATACATATGTATTTGATTCTAAAAATATAAGAACCGAAATTTTATTATTTTAAATTATATACTTATGTACATATGTATGTACCTGTTGGTTTAAAACCGCAAACACACATTTGCGATCTCAAAAAATGTACAATAAGAAATTGAATTTTTTGTTATGTATTTTTTATTTTTTTGTTTATTGTATGTATTAAATAAAATATGAATGGTTTTTATTATTTATAATAAAAAAACTACTTATTTCCAAAAATGAGATTTTTTCTTCAAAAATAAGACTTTTTTTTTGGTGAAATTAAGATTTTTTGCTGAAAATTTCTGGCAGCCCTGCTTGACACATACACTTTAATCTATTTCATTCAGTCGTCATTGAGACAGCAATGTGTGCACATGCGGCGGATGCTTTTATATTTTTTTCAGAAATACTTCCCAACAAACATTTTATGATTGATAATGCATTTGGTAACATGCATGTAATCAGCTTTTGATGTATTAGAAGTTCCGTTTTATATATCAATCTCATTGTTAATTTCTTATATGTTACGGAAAATATTATTGTGAGTGTATGTTTCCTATCTAAGTTGTTTTGTATAATTTATATAATTATGTTTATGTTTGCTGGGTAGTTCGCTCACACACAAAGAATCTCATTTTACGCTTTGCCTACCTCTGGTATAAAGTGCTAAAACTTTTAGCTTTATCAAACGGATCAGTGAATGGTTGGCCGTTCCTTAAATCAGCAGGAATTGAGGAATTCTCATTATCCTTTATGTTTTTGACGAATGAACAAAAGCAAAATGAAACAATGTTCCAACTTTTCAGGTTGTATTGGTGCTTATCAACACACAAAATATGCGCTGGTTTGACTTGAATGGTGAGAAGAGTAAGGAGTGCGCAAATCTCCAGCTACAACAATTGCTAGTTATTGTTATATTGAAAGTTTTATTACATTAGCCTTGTGACTGACACTGAAAGCTGAAAGTTTTATAAGTTTTTCCATGTTTTTTTTTTTGGATATAAATGTATTAATTTGTAATTGATAATAACAGTATTAAAACTCATGACTCACTACTTACCACATGTTAGGGAAAAATTGCTTAGAATTCTTCCTAAAATCATTTCTTCTCCTACCCACCTTAACAATCACACATCCTTACTCATACATACTTACATATGTATATGGAAATACATGGTATGTGTGTATGAATATTTACATTGTAACGAGCAGAGACAGTTTTACAAGGAAACGGATGCTGGGTAAGACCTGAGTGTTAGTGCTTCACTGCTCACATCAACAACCACACTCTAACTCATGAATAGTTAACTTGGCTTGCGGCACACAGTTAACATCTATTGTTTGTAAAACATACACAAGCTCTTGCTTTGCGAATGCAAAAGGAAGGTAACACTTATAGAAAAAGAAAGCCAAGAAACACATGTAAACCTCAATTTCATTTAAGCCTACAACAATTTTCGTACATTTAACAAGCTTTCCAATTTAAATTCTACAGATGTGTGTATTTTAGTTTTTAGGTAAAAACACTTTTGGAATATTGCAGCTGTTAAATCTAAATATGAATTCTTGTGACTCAAAATTAGTGGGATATTTTTAAGATATGATTTGATTTTTGTGAAACACCCTAATGGCAATATACATTTATGTGTCTGAAAGTTTGTCTAGTTACATCACTCATTTACATGCTCTTGGAAATGTACACAAACTCTCTCTCTCTATCATGTCCTTAGGATAATGTACATGCAAGCATGTGTATGTAAGAGGACATTTTGTTCAAGATAAATATATTGGTACATGCATCAAGTACTGTAAGCTAATATTCAATATTTACGAGTCTGAGTTGTTAATTAAAATGAAGGCAAATAAAACAATATTTTTGGTTTTGTTTTTACATTTGTTATTCATGAAATAAACGATCTGAAAATGCATGATGTTTATATTTCTTAAAGATTGTACAACAATTTTCAAAGTAACCAAAAACTGTGAAACTGATCTTTCAAAGAGTACATTTGCCAAGGAAATTGCGTCACAGTCGCTGAAAAATAACAGTTTTAATTATTGTGGAATGTTTGTTGGGCAGTATTTTATAATGATTATAATGATTAAGGATAAGGAGAGAGTGGAATTTATTACGTATTTTTCTTCCTCAATCCAACAAGAAAAAACTGGTCTTAGGGGAATACTAAGGCGGGATATTCATCAATAACGAGGTCCTTGAAGTAACTGCAATGATCTTAATAGAATGAACTTGGTTGCGCGCTTTTCAATATTTTAAAACTAGTTTGTATATTTTATTACGGTCAATAAGACACGCTGCTAAATTTTTGTTACGTTAACACTTCTTCAGCAAAATAATGAATTTTATTCATACTAACCAATCTTCCTTTATGTCTCATACATAATATTAAGATTTAGTTGAACATCCATCCATTTTTACCAACACCAACAATTCATAAAGCCCACAAATTTTAAACGTATTTCGGGATGTGTGGAATTCTATACAGGAAGGAATTCCTTCTGGATTTGTCCCACATATCGTCTGGTAATATTTCTACATAATCCACAGGGCACCAGATAAAGTCTCATTAACGTATATCATAATAGACTAAACGATTATTTATTGGACTATCAGTCAGAGAGTTACGGTTTCGATTCCAGCCAAACGCTCTGAATATTTTCTGCAGACAAACCAAGAAAACTTCGCAGTTACTGTTGTTTAAAAAAAAAACGAATTATCATTTGTTCAATAAAGGTGCCTTCCTTGGACTGCGGGCTTTTAATTCAGCTTGCCAAATTCTATTTATCATTGTGTGACCAGTAACAGATGCACATAAATCAATTTTGAGCTTTTCAAATGAGAAAACTGTTTTTTGTTTAACTTTTTACCCTGATGTAATCGTGTCATTGTGTCGCTTTCTGCCTCATGACTTTCTGTGAATTGCTTGAAAACCTTTGATTAGGAATAATCCTTTTGTTTTGCTATTTTACTTGCATATATCTGGTGTTGGAATCATTAAAATAATTCATTTTATTAAACTTTTTTTGAACTAAATGCAACAGAAGCGAACATAGAAAAACAGTTCCAAAGTTACAAAGTTTTTTTTTTTTTTGATTCTATCGTTTTGAACAAATAAACATTTTTCGTAAATTTTAAGCAATTATTTTATGACTATTAACATAAATTAATATAAAAATAAATTATCAGTATGAGATTCAACATCAGCATCATCAGTAGCAGTATCAATAAGTTTTAAGGTTCTCTTAGGATTTGTGCCAACACTCTGGTTAAATAGGCTCAGAAAGTGATAATTTTTCAAATTTAAAGTAAGCGTTGGGCCAATATTTTTATAACAGATGCATTTTTAAAAACTATAGGAAAGTTTTTAAAAAAAAAAAAAAAAAAAAAACATAAAATTCAGAAAAATGCATGAAATCTTTATTTGAATCGATGGTACGGTCTATATAATTTAATGTTTGAAGATTATTTCATGCAAATGTTGACCTTGACTGCGCCTCAAATGGTCCATCCGCTTAGTCCAATTTTGGCATATTCTTTCCAACATTTCGGCCGATATCTCACGAATAAATGCTTCAATGTTGTCATCCAATGCGTCAATTGAAGCGGGCTTGTCTGTATAGACATGAGCTTTAACAAAGCCTCACAAAAAATAGTCTAAAGGCGTTAAATCGCACGATCAAGGCGGCCAATTGACCGGTCCCGAACGTGAAATAAAATGTTCACCGAACTCGCCTCTCAATAAGTCCATTGTTGCGCGTCCTGTGTGGCATGTGGCACCGTCTTGTTGAAACCGCATGTCATGCAAGTCAAGCTTTTGCATTTTGGGCAAAAAAAAGGTTGGATATCATCTCACGGTAGCGCTCACCATTCACAGTTACGTTACGATTCGCCTCATGTTTGAAGAAGTACGGTCCAATGATGCCATCAGCCCATAAACCGCACCAAACTGTGACTTTTTTCTGGATGCATTGGTAGCTATTGCAATGCTTCTAGCTGATATTCACTCCAAAATCGACAATTCTGCTTATTTACGTACCCATTGAGCCAAAAATGAGCTTCGTCGCTGCACACAAAGAAGCGCGCGAAGAACTTTCTTAACAGATCACGCATTTTGATAATAAAATTCAATAATTTGCAAGCGTTGTTCGTTTGTAAGACGATTCATGGTTAAATTATAGACCAAACTGAAGATGTTTGACATTGAAACAAAACACGAAACGTGCGTCAGCTGTTTAAACCAGTGTTGCCAAAAAGATAATAGCTAAAAAATCACCCTGTTGGTGCAATACAGTGTAATGTTAAATAAAAAATGTCTGTGTAAAAATATTGAGCTAACTGTGACTATAATTATAAAATTTCTGATATTTTTATAGTCATCAGTGGCATTACTTCAATGTATTCCTGCAATTAATTTTTATACCCTACACCACCACATTATTTCACCTACAGTGGGAAGCAAACTTATTCGGATGTTTTGCATTAAGGAATTAAGGTAAGAATACGCTCATGCGGCCTATGCCAATATTATTCGTTTCCATCCGACTGGTATCGTTTGACTTTCGTTTCGTCACTCCAAATAACCCGTTTCTAGTCATCAACTGTCCAACTTTTGTTGGTTTTACAGAAATGAAGGTGTTTTTTCATATTTCTATCGGAAAGTGCTGGCTTTTTCTTTATAACACTGGCTACTAAATCAATTCTATTTAATGTGCGTCTAACCGTCCAAGAACTGACATACTTACCAATACTTTTTGCAGCATTTTTCGTAGCAAACGTTTAATCTGCCGGACGTCACCATCAGAAAGCAGTCTTGGTCGACCAGGGGGGCCAGGGTGAATTTACCTAAATTTAATTTTTCAGCAATTTTACGGTATGAATAATTATTTTGCAACAAATTTATCACATTGTTTTTCTCATTTTTAAAGATCAATTATTAGAGAAAATTTCTTATTATTTCGGCTTGAGTTCATTTATTTAATAACTCAAAGAATACCATTGTAAAGTTATATTTTTCTAGAACAATTGGCACACTGGAATGCATTTTCTACCCTGGCAAGTGTTATTTTTCATTAAGAAAAAACAGTAGTATCTAAAGAAATTAAAATTTTTAAAGATCTTTTAATTTTTTATTTAAAATTGAAGTTAATCACTTCACCGGTCAAACAATAATGCACAAATAGAGCAATAAAAGCTTGATAACGAGATCGCAACAAACTAAAAAACCGAGCAATATCGTTAAAATGTTTATTTCTTTTTTTATTTTTATTTTTTTTTTTTTTTTGAAGCAATTTATTTATAAAGTTTTTGCGCTTTATAATTGAGAATAAAGTTCAATTAAATAAAAACAATACATACATAAGTATATGTATATGATAATATACCAATATTTGTATTATTTGTTTTGCTTCCCACTGTAGCTCCCATACAAATGTCCTTCTGAAAAAGCTGTTTATCAGTCCTAAATGTTTAATTTATGCACGTACCCCAGCACATTTCTCCAGAAATAAGATGTACAGAAGCTTAATCTCATCTATAAAATGTGTGTACATCGGTCCATAATTGTCCATAGCTCCCATATAAGGCACACTTCCCAAAATCCCTTTAAAGAGCATAACTCTCTCAATAATTTCTGTATTCAAATAATATTCAATACAAATATGTTTCATATGTATATACAAAAATCATTTGGCCAAATTTTATGATGATCGGTCCATAATTACTCATAGTTCCCATATAAGGCACACTTCCCAAAATCACTTTAACAACCATATTCTCTTAAAAATTTTGGTATCCAAATAAAATTAAACACATACAGGTTTCATATATACAGATATCATGATACCTAATTTTACAATTTTACAATGGCCATATAAGATCGTCTTTGAAAATTACTTTAACATCTATAAATATTTTATAAGTCTTTATATCGAGATATAATCAGGGACCGTAAATAACAATTATCCTGAAAATTTAAACTCAAAAACTCTACATCTTAGAGTCAACGGGGACGTATACTGTCATATACCAATAGATTCGTATTGAAGTGCTCTATAGTGATATTAAAAAAACGATCTCAAATAAAATATCAAATGAAGCTCTTCAAAAGAGAGTTTTATTTTGCCGTCATAAAATAAAACCGTTTTGAGGAGTTTTATTTTTTCCATCTCAAATAAAACTCTTCTTCGTTTTAAATAAAACTCATCATCTCTACTAATTGTATCTAAATAATCCTTAACAATCAGTTGCAGTGAATGAGCAGCACACTTTACTATTTTCATGTTTAAAATAAAGCAACTAAAAACTTCGTGTGATTTCAATTTCCAATGATTTCGATTTGCAGCACATGCCTGATCAAATGAGTTTTATTTTCTGTCGGAAAAAATAAAACTCCTCAAATGAGTTATATTTTATGACAGCAAAGAGTTTTAAGAGTTTTATCTGACTTTTATTTTTACGTTGAAAAATAATTGTTTTAGATGGAGTTTTTGTTTTATAAGCCACAAAATAAATGTTATAACAGAACTTTTTTGATATCACTAATAACCGTTACGGTCCCTGGATAAAAGTTAATACAAAGAATATTTATATGATGATGCTCGGTCCATAATAGGTCATAGGTGTTATATAGATTTCTGAAAATCTGTTTTTACACGTATACTGGGTGTAGGGTATTATGCTTTCTTACTTGTTTTTTTCTTCCAGAACTCATCACAATCGACTTTATTTGTATTGAAGTTCTTATATATAACACCCTTATTTGATTTGAAACAAGATTTATTAAAACAATTACTAAATACTTAAGGTATTTAAGCATTTGAGAAGAAACCAATTATTTCTTCAATGGGTTTTACAACAATTGAGTAGAAATCTTCTATTTACAGTCACTTAAACATAAAATCTTAGTTAATTACTAAATTACCGCAAAACTTAAGCACTTCTCAATTCTAATCAGATTTGAATTAACTTAAATATACATATGTACATTGTACATATATGTATTTGTACGCATATGCATACTAATTTTTATACATATGTATGTGTACATCCCAGCAGTTTAACAAGTAGTGTATGTGTCTCTTACAGACAGTAATTTTCAGTAAGACGTAGACTAGGTGCCACTAGTTATTTGAATGTCCTATTTTAGCTGGTTTATGGAAGATATAAGATTAATGACATTATAGAAAGCATTAGTAGCCGTAGAATATTTCGTTTTCCAAGAACTGGTTAATGGACATTGGGTTCCCTGAGAATGTGATAACTATTAGACTGTTTCTTTGTAGCTGATTTCTGAAATATATATTTTAGACTGACTATTTGGGGTAAATTAGATTTCGCCAAGCACACGAACATGCCAATATAAGTAGTTGTGTAACTAGTCAAGTAACCAGTTAGTTAGCTAATAAGGTAACTGAATCTTTGTAACCGGTATGTGAATCCCATTCGTTGACTACTCTCTAAATAAACTACTCACATAGATAATTAAGTAGCCAGTGGTTACTCGAAAAGATAGTTCTGTACAGTGACCCAGCACTGATGGGCTTACTTACTTGTTAAATATATATGTATGTACAATCCTACGCAAGCTTGCGTGAACTAACTAAATAATAAACTTTTTGCCATTCTCATTTCTTATTTCATTCATTACTTGAACAAATACAGATAACAAAGGTTCAAGTATAAATAAAGTATGTTTGTGTCAGTGTTGCCATTTTAGCACTTTCAGTGCTAGATTTAGCATTTTGTTTCTCGAAAATGCATTGAAATTTTGAAAAATTATGCTAAATGCTTTTAGCATAATTTGCTTGATAAAAAACAATTTTTTTTTTTTTGAAAACAATTTTACTATTTTACTCCAAAAATACTTTTAGAGAAATAAAAAAATAACTTCTATTAATATTTCAACTAAATTTCTTTCGGTGTGGTAAGTAAATGAACACGGAAATTTTGAATTACAGTCAGGCCTCGATTATCCGTGATGGTCGGGACCAGAAGTATTACAGATAATCGATTTTCACGGTTTATCGAATAACAATTTTAATTATAAAGCTTTTAAATACTTTTATTATTTAACAAGTGAACATTGGTGTACATAAATATTGATATTAAAAAAAAAATAATTCTTTTTAAAACTTCGCATTTTTGAGCTAGCATTTTAACACTTAGAATTTTTTTGAATGTTCCTTAATTATTTTAACTTTATCTTCAATATTTAAAACGTTTCTTTGTCTTTTTACCACTGGTCACGATGCCATTCTAAAAATATTTAGATCCCAAATTTCAAAATTACTCTAATCACTTTTAAATGCTTCTGAGTCATCGTATGCAAATAAGGGAATTCCGTTTTCATGTTTATTATATTGTATGTATGAATTTAAAGTTATTAGAATAATAGAGGTAATCACGGTTAACCGAATGACGGATAATCGAGGCCCGACTGTAATATGTATATGAAATGTAATCTATTAAAACAAGTCAACAATTGTTATGAACAAAATTAGATAAAACTATAATTTATATTTATAAGGCCGCGTTTTCACTATGTCATTTTTGTTGTCAAATTGTCCAAATTGTTGGCAATTGTATGAGAACGGGTTGTCTTATGGCGTCATCTATGTTTGCAATCATGAAAATCATGATATGACAACCCGTTTTCATTGAATTGCCAACAATTTTGACAATTTGACAACAAATATGACATAGTGAAATCAAGCATAACATTTAAATTAAAAATTTAAAAAATTTAGCACTTATTTTTTCTTCTGTAGAACATTTTAGCACTTAGTTTTTCAAATTTTAGCATATTTTGAAATTCATTTTCTGGCAACACTGGTTTGTGTGCATAAAAAACATATACATACATACATACATACACACTTTTCGTATTTAGTTTAGCCGAAAACTTTAATAATTTATTGTAACGAGGATTGCTTGATAAGTCAGCATCCAATTGGAATGGCCATTTAACAAAAGCTCCTTCCTTAGTTACAGTTGTGTTGTTCGCATGCACCATCTCAGCGTATGAGTAATATTGATCAACAAGTATACGAGTATATAACAAGTGTAGTCAGGAATAATATACATAATTCATCTTATTAGGAAATATTTATCCTGGACCGATGTTTTTCGAACTTCTTAATCGTTCACAAATGGCAATAACAACTCCTATGAATCACTTAGGGAGTTTCAATTTAAAAGCGTAGGGAAACTTTTCGAAAAACCTTCCACATAAATCGGTGTTAGTTGTGTGGGAAAACTTAACTTTAGTTTATTTAACTCAAGGCTTTGTGGTCAAAATTCAACTTTGTTACTAAGTTCATGTTGTTAGCCAAATAAATACTTAATTTTTAAACTACAACTACATGAATACATATACACATGAACACATATTCATGAACAAAAAAAAAAAACACGACGCAAAATTTAAATTTAAAAGAGGCAAAGTGAATTAAGTTTTTCTATATATAAATAAGTACTAATTAAGCAGCGACGCAACTTTGAAAAAATGCAAAACGAAACGTCGCAAAGCGAGGTATTGGTGTAAATATAAACTATAAAACATATTATTTAATTTGTATACATAAAAGACATCTACTGTTTTGGAAAATAAATAGTAAGAAGGACCGACTTTTTCAATTCAATAATGCGAAGAAATACGTATTTCTTAATACGTATTTCCATTTGCCTTTAAAAATGCTAAAGTTATTCCTGTTATAAAATCTGATAAAGATTCTAAACTACCTTCCAGCTATATAATTATTCAACCAGTAATAATATTATTAATTACCAACAATTTGGATTCAGAAAGGGACACTCCACTGTCCACCAGGGGAAGAGAGTGATTAATTATATTGATATTAACAAAAGGAATCGATTGAGTACTGGAGTTGTGTTTCTTGATATTGAAAAAGCAGATTCGGCTTCTCAAAGTACCTTCAAAAGATTATTGTAGGTGCTGTAGCTTAATTGGTTAGCGCATTTGATCATTAAGCATGACTGGGTATTTGTAGCCCGGGTTCGATTCCCAGCCGCTGCCACTTAAACAATATCAGTTTCTAATAACACTGTGACACTTTTTTTTTGTGACAAGCGGGCACCTGGGGCGTTAACCTAATTCTGGTACGCTAAAAACGGTTTAGTTTATTGAATAAACTAAAAAAACCGAAATTCCGCAATGTAACCCGGGGTTTACACAAGCAAGTGGAAGTTCGAAAAACTCAATACACTCACATTTTTTACTAATACACTCGCATTTTTTCAATTGCAGAGCTACTCGAGTTTTTCGAATAAGTTTTCGTATATAATACGTGCACAGCACTTGCATGCAAGTACTTGCATGTGTAAAGGCAGGGTAAGGTTTAACTTTTTGCAATATCCGCAGTCGTTGTAGAAACATAATTTTTTTTGACCAAAAAAAATAGTTTTTTAACAAAACTTCGAAAATTTTGTTTTTTAAAACAAGACATAAATAATTAAAATCTTTTCAGTTTATTGTCAAAAAAAATGAAATATATATAATAACCAGACGAAACTTTAAGAATTAAAACATTTATTTTTATGCCCTTCACCTTCATGAGATGGGTATATAAGTTTGTCATTCCGTTTGTAATTTCCACAATATAATTTTCCGATCCTATAGTAGTATATATATTCCGGATGCTTATAGATAGCGGAGTCTATTAAGCCATGCCCGTCTGTCTGTCTGTTGAAATCAATTTTCTGAAGTCCCCAGATATCTTTGGGATCCAAATCTTCAATAATTCTGTCAGACTTGCTTTCGAGAAGTTTGCTATTTAAAATCAGCAAAATCCTTCCACAAATAACGGAGATATGAGCAAAAATCCGAGACAAGCTCTGAAAATTTCATCAAAAAAACTAAATGTATTAATATTGTTACGAATAATATCATCAACAGATGGCGTTGATTACACAATGTGTACTAACATTGTTACGAACAAATTCATCAACAGATGGCGTGTTTATCGACATAATTTTGCATAATATAATTATGCATCCACAACAAAGGTGAAGGGTATATAAGAGTCGGCATAGCCAAATATATCACTCTTACTTGTTGTTGCTAACGATTTCTGTTTCTACCTGTTCCAGGTATAACAATAGAATACCAGGCAAAAATATCTAAATATTTTGATATTTTCTGGTTGCATTAATGTTGGGCGCAGAGTCGTGTTTACAGCGTTTATGGCATGGTATTGCAGAAACGAGTTGCGTAGTGTGTACCTAGCATTAGAATTGAAAAATAAAGTCATACATATTTACATATTTGTATTGTCTTGTGCGGTCTTGTAAAAAACTTAAGTAACGTATTCTTGTCACAAAAAAAAAAGTTTCAAATTCTAGCAAAGTGTAATCAAGAAGCATGGAATTCCGTAACTCCTGGATCGAATCACAGTTGCGAAGAAGTGTTAAAAATGATTGAAGTTTCAACAAAATATTAGTATTATGAGTGACATAAAGGTAGATTGGTATGAAAATTATAAATAATTATGAAGAAATAGTTTTTCTTATTATTTCTTTTAGCATCTTATGAATAAAATCAATGATTTTGTTAAAGTTGCTTAGGTTTTTCTTAACCAGACTGAGTGCTGTGGTTTGACATTTATAAATTATTTGTTACTGAAATATTACATTAGGTTAGATTAAATTGGCAGCCGCCAAAAGCATAACTGTGATACCTTGTGTCTATCAAACCGTGCGTCTTATATTTCTAGGATGCCCGATTTCGAGCCAACCGGTAGCTGTTATGAAAGTGTGGATTTTACTTAAATTTCCTTTTAATAAACAGCTTTCCGAATGCGGGACAGTAACAGAGAAAACGTTCAGTAAGTAGTCCTCTTTTATCCCTTGCCATTACAATCTCTGTATATTGGTCCAGATTTTTCTGGTCTTTTTTTCGGAGGATTTTCTCTGTAATTTTTTTTTTTTGAGATTTGTGTGAAATAAGCTGCTTGGTAGTACCGGCTTTAGCAACAGCTCGTTTTAATGTCTCCATGACCAGGACTGTTCATATATACAAAATATTTATAAGTAGATGTATGCTGTTCTCATGACAATATCTAAGATATATTTACGAAGGCCCTATTGTATGAAATGACAAAAAGTTTTTCTTCCAAATATTTTAAAGTTTAACTTATTCTAAGATGTAGTTTTTAACAAAAACTTCAGCTTTTACTAAAACATAGTCAATTAGACACTTGCATTGAATTCTTTATTTAGTTGTGAGACCAGAAATTAAAGAATTACTGATGAACATTAAAAACTTTTATTTTTTGTTTTCATTTGAAATATGGCTATTCATGACAACCAAGATTTATATATTAAATTAATATTTCGTTGAAAACAAATTATTTGTACTTAATACCTTGTAGGTATATTAAGGTATTTGGGAATAGTATTGCTCACAAGAATTATTATCAGGGACCAGACTTTTATGCAGTTAAAATCGCATGCGCATAAAACATGTACTAAAAATAGAAAAATATGCATTAAAGTTTTTTTATAACATTTTTTAATGATGAAAAAAACACACCAAAATAACAATAAAATCAAAAAGTAACAATTCAGTCTCATAAACCTAAGTAAAGTATAATAAATTTAAAAGCACAAGTTAAACTAAAGTAAAACACAAAAGTACAAAGTTAAACCAAAAGTAAAACAATCACTTAAATTAAGCCACTTGTCAGATACAGACATACATACATACATACATATTTGAACCTACATATAAAATGAATTAAGAATAAAAACCAATTTTTGTTTATATAGATACACAAATATTTTTTAATATTTTCAAAAATAAAGTGGCCTTAAAAAGCTTTGAAACATGGAAAATGACATCGACAGCAGTGATTGGTGCATCCTTAAATGCTGATAGTTCCTTTGTGGAATAGACGTGTTCCACTTCGTTTTTTTTCGTTAAAATTTAATTTAAATATATCAGCAATTTGTTTTATTTTTTTCAATCCTTAATTTTTTTTGTACAACTTTATCAAGTTTGATACGAATATATTTACTTAAGTTACTACCCTCCATGATTTTATTTATGACATCATCAATTAATTTAATTTTCTCACTCAATGGATTTAAAATTCGTTTTATTGAGACTACATCATCATCGCTGAATCCTTTCATTACATCCTTAAGTTGGTCAAAGTTTTTAGCATAATACATAACTGCTGCCAACCACGTTCCCCATCTAGTTGTTATAGGCTGTGAAGGAAGACATAAACCGGGGTGCTTCTCTTTATATATGACGTAAGACGCGAAGGTGCCCTACAAAAGATTTTTTTTCAATAAGAAATCAAAAAATCATTATCATCGAAGTTGTCTCTTATCTCTTCTGCAACACGGTGCATCGCATGGGCTAAACATGTAAGATGCATCAGTATACCCTACACCACCATAGTGGGGAATGTATATTGGATTTGTGCTGATGTTTGTAACGCCCACAAATATAGGTCCAACACCCACCTTAAAGTATACCAATCGATTTAGAATCACATTCTGAGTCGATTTAACGATGTCCGTCCGTCCGTCCGTCTGGCTGGCTGACTGTCCATGTAAAGCTAGTGCGCAGAGTACAAGTCGCAATTTTGAAGATATTTCGATAAAATTTGGTACGTGATATTTTTTCGGCCCAAGCATGGATGGGATTGAAACTGGTATTTCACCTAGCCGCCATACAAATGTCCTCCCGAAATTGGGGTTTACCGGTCTCAAATCTTTGAATTATGCAAGTAGGCAAACAAAATTTACCACAGATGAGTAGTAAATGAAGCTAAAGCACATCTACAAATTTCGTGAAGATCGGTGCATAATTAGTCGTAGCTCCCATATAAGCACCATTTCCAAAAATCACTTAAAAGAGCACAACTCTCTTAAAAATGTTGGTATCCAAATAATATTGAACACAAATATTTTTCGTACATATACATATAACTGTTTTATATTTACATATACATACTAGGTGTAGGGTATTATATGGTCGGGCTGGACCGACTATACTTTCTTACTTGTTTTTGGATAAAATACTTTTAAAACCCTTACAGACTTAACCATATATGGCGCAGCATCAGTCACATACAGCAGTATTTAGTTTTTATTGAAATTTTCACCTAATAAAGCTAAAAAGTCATTAAAAACACGAGCAATTGTTTCGTGGTTTTCTTTTTCCTTTCCTTCTTTAATTAAGAATTTTTGTTTGCTTTTCTCTTCGTCCCCATTCAAAATTTCTGCAATAACATTGGCAACATAACGCTCTTCGATGTCTATCGTTTCATCAATAGATATGAAAAAATTACCTCACATAGTCCCGGTTTACATTATGAAATTTTTATCGCTGCGATTCTTGTCGTATTTTCTTTAAAATTGTATTTGTGTCTACATTGTGAAATTATTTTTGCAGCTAGCTGATACATACATACATACATGTATGAAAATAAAAAAATAACGAATGAGGGAACAAAGCGTGTCTCACGAGTACACGCATATGTGTACCCCTTTTATTACGACTCACCGCTCTCGCCTACAAAGCAAGAATCGCAAAGACAAAAATTTCATAATGTAAACAGGAACATACTTACTCTAAGCCATACATTACAAAATAAAAAAAATATTTAGTATAAGCAATATATGCATTCAAAGCAAAATATGCAAAATTATGTATTTAAAACAAAATATGCATGAACAAATCGATGCCATTTTACTGAAAATTTCTTGATGCGCAAAGATATTTAGTTTATGTTGATCTCAGACTGACGACAACAGATATGCATTTGCATAAAAATCCGAACCTTGATTATTATTATTAATACTCACATAAAAATATGCCAAGCGACTTAATTTCACTTTCTTCACACATGCCCAATATTAACTTAAAAAAAGCGTAGCCACTTGTTTTAGTACAAATTTGTTTGACTTTGTTTACTCTTACAATAGTTTTGCAAGATCAAAGAGCATCAAATAAAATAAGACTTAATATTTATTGCGTCTTGTACTAAATAACAACGAAGTTTTTTTAAATAAATAAACGACATCAAATAGATTTTATTTAGTGGTTACGTGTTTTTCGGCAAATATTTACCAAGTGTGACCGTACCTTTAGTTGCATGGCCTACTTGGATATTGCATTAATGCTTTTACATTTCTTTAATATGTCAATTTCCAACCGATGTATAATATGGTCGGTGTTGGCCATCTTAACATACATACCTCTTTGTGGCCATATATTTGAAGATTTTGTTAAGGTAGTTTTGCGCGTGCTTAGTGCAGACTACATTGTATATATACGCGAAATTAAAAGTCCAGAATATTCTAAATCTGCGTATAAATGACTGGATTTTTTAGTTCTCATTAACAAATTTTATGTTTAAATAGTTTAAAATTGTGTTCCGTTTTTAATTATTCTTTATTTGTAAAATTTTATTCATTTAGCATATTTTACTCGTGTTCTTATGTAAATTATTAAAAATTTTCATACAAATTATGTCTGCTTATGTATGTATGTATAGGGTATATTTTTTAGATATACAGAACTTTAAGTTGTTAGCACTTTTGTAACTGACGGCCATTTTGTCAGTTGTCAAATGAGTGACTTATGTCTGAAGTCGCTAGTCTACGCCGATAAGCCCGAAACGATTGACCAATTGGACGACAACATTCGTCATGTTATTGCCGATATACGGCCCAAAATGTTGAAAAAAATTCATCAAAAATTAAACCTCCAGATTAGACCGCACCGAGCCAGTCATATGCGAGAAGTCATAGTAAAATTATAATGCCAGAGGATTATCTTATCTAAACATTTAAAAAAATATAGAAAATATAGAACCCGATAGACTAGGCGATAGTGTGCCGGACTATCAGTCAGAGGGTTGCGGGTTCGATTCCCGCCAAAGACTCTGGGTGTTTTCTACAGACAAGCCAAACAGCTTCGCAGTTTGTGTTTGTTTTTAAAAAAAAAATTAATTTGAACAATCTATTCATGTTGAAATGCCAAACCATAAATAAACTTGAAAACAAAAACAGTTTTGCAAACTTAAAGTTCTATACATCTTAAAAAAACACCCTATATTTTTAAACGTTGATTTATTTTAATTGTAAAAATGTTTCTCTGTCTGTCCGAAACAATGTCCTGCCAGATGCTGGCAGTTGTTTTTTATTTATTTATGTGGATACAGATAATTCAATTAAGCACACAATTACTCGAACATGCTTAAATAAACTGCAAATCAATTTGAATGTATTATTAAGTTTGCCGTGCATATAACGTACATATTATTAATATTAATGGGGGTATGTATTTCGATGTATGTAAACTACATACATACATACATACATACATTTTGAAAAAGAGTTTAAAAATAATTTTTCACAAAAGTACACAGAAAAAAATAAAAATGAGTTTCAATTAAAATATTTGTGGAATCAATTAAAAATTCAATTGAAATCGGACCTGTAAACAAAATGATAGTATCAATTAAAAAAAAATGTGAGATTTAATTGAAAATATCAGAAAAAGTAATTGAATCAATTAAAATTTTAATTGAAAATTATTTTAAATTCAATTAAAGATTTAATTGAAAAAAAACATGATTTTTTTTCTGTGTACGGTCGCTTAAATGTTTTAATTAATTTAATTATGTATGTAATGTAACGAAAGAGCGATTGAAAATTTTTGAATCAGACATTTGATGCTCGTTTATTAATATTAATTATAGGCTTAAAGAAGAAACTAAAATTCATGTTTTTATTTTGATGGATTCAAAACAATTCCATTAGCCGAATCTGAGGGCAATTGGACGGACGGTTAATGTATTCGTCGACTTGATTGCTTCATGGTATTGCAACCATTGCAGCTTGTGAATAATGACAACAATTTTAATATTTATAATTTTTGTTTGTAGTAAGTTCCTGGTTTATTTTAATGACAGTTCTGTCGTCCTTTTGATTTAGATCTGCTCTTACAGTTAGTGTGAGCATTTATGCGGCTAAATTGAGCTGCAAAATTTAAAATTTAGCATTTTTTAATAATATCTTTAGCATTTTTTAAACTTTTACAGCCTTAAGCAAAAAAAAAATCTTATTTGAGGATTGAAGTTTACGTTAGTTAACAGAAACTTTAAGGGCTATTTTCTCATTAGGCGATTATCGTTTTTCCCAACGAAATACTGCCGTTTAAAGAAATTTAGTTTTCTCAATGTCTCATTTGCTTCTATTCTGTCTCAAAACTAACCATTTATTATTATTTATTTGTTGTACAAATAAATTCAATCAGCTGACTGCTGTTCATATTTTTTATGTGGCAATACCTTGAGTTTTTGTAAAACAATTGAATAGATTTTAGAACAAATATTTAATAGAGGAATAAACATTAATTTGATGAAGAACATGAATTCCAAGTGAATGTTGAAAGAGTTTATCATGCCAGACCTAACTACCTGGCAGACATGGATATTATTTATTTTTTAAAATATTTGAGTTTTTTTTTTTTTGATTTTATTTTTTGTTATTTTTTTACATTTGGTAAACAGCTGATTGATGTCAACAACTTGTCACTTGAAGACAGAGTTCCCAATTTTCACATACATTTGGAGAGGTATTGCCAAATGAAAATATTGTTTCTGTCGGTATATTGAGAAAACCAAAATTGTTAACGGACATATTGGGCCGGTGGTTTTGGGCGTTACGACCTTGGGCGTTTTATCCGGATTTTTTAGATTTTTTAAAAAATATCGCATGAAAAAATAATTTTCTCGACATTGACCTCTAGATGGTTCATATAAATAGATTATGTTGTATATTGTTGGAAAGATCTTTAAAATACCTATCAATTGATATATATATATATATATATATATCGTATAAAACAGTTTTCAAGATATAGCTAAACATATTACAAACTTTGGAGACCCGTCCACTCTTTTTTTTAGTTTAAAGCCGACTTAAACGTTTTTTAAGAAACAAATTTCATTTTATCTTTAATCTATTACGAGAGAGTCGTTGTCGTAAAAAGAAAACGACACTCATAATAAGGCTGATTATCTGATTATCTTATCCTGAGACGTTCTTAAAACTGCCTGCTTATTCATACATATTGACATTTTGCTTATTAATTTTATGAGGTTTAAGTACTTGAACTAAATTATCCATAACATTGTTATACATACATATAAGATTTTGGTCTTGTAGAGATTAATGCTCTATAATTATGACCACAAATAATGATGAGGGAAGACCACATTTTCATTACTGAAAGATTTTTGTTATTGCAGCAGCAGCAGAATGTCGTAACACATTTGATATGAAACCACAAACATATTAGATACAAAAACAAACTACATACTCTTATAAATTAACACATATGCTCTCCAACCGTCTGGTAAACAAATATGCACCCAGCAGCACTTGGTACTAGTTTCACTGGAGCGAACGTCATTGCATTTTTACAATAGGATATTCTTACGAAATAATAAATTCTTGGCAATATGAAGCTGTGAGTGGAGAAAGGGGCGTGGCAACGCCCATATAACCCAAAAATTTAAATCGCAATATTTTGCTCATTTTTTGTCGTACGTCGATGATATTGACATAATTAGGAATATGTAGCAGGAGAAAAATGGATGGGGCGACGCCCCTTTGTTTGCGATAAATTGGAAGTTGAACCTATCAACCGATGTTAATTTTTCACAGCGTGCAGCTTTGACTCGCTTCTGCGCCTACTTTTTTTACTACGTTTGTTAAGGGCGTCAAGGGGGAATGCGAAGCACACCGGGTTCAGCTACTTTATTATATAAGCCCTGGATTTTTGCTAATATCAGTAATCAGCATAAAGAGAATATGGAATACGAATTATACTACATATTTATTTTATTCTTGTGGTTTACGGGCAAATTGGTCATGTTAACACCCCAACTACTGTTCTACAAAGCAGACGAAACCAATTTTGTTGTGCAAATGCCCAATTGCCAAGTGGACAGTTGACAATTGCCACCTTTAAAACTGCAGGGTCTATACCTATACATCATGGCAACTTATGTTTGATCAATGATTTGTTAAATTTTAACAAATTTGTTTATTGGATTATTCCAATAACAATCTGGTTGCAAAATAGTTTAATAAGTATTTTCTTAAGTTACACACAGACATTAATTGGAATTTAATTAAAAACGCTTGAAGTATTTAATAACAAACACACATGTCTACAGACACTTGCAGACATTTCTTAACACAATTAATTTTCGATTAATCTTAGTTAAGAATAAGTTTTATTTAATTTTGGTTAAACTAAAACTAAGTAAAAGTTAACATGTAATAAATAAAAGGGAAAACTTTTGTTTTGTTGAAAGTAAAATTGTAAGGAGTTGAATAAAAGTTGCACTTACTAAATTAGACGGCAAATATTGAAGATGTACGTGGTCTGATCAAAAACTAACCGTTATTTAAAATTTTTTTCAAAAAGTATTTATTTATTCATCAATAACTATCTTGTCCCCTTCAAAGCACGCAACTGCAGTCGAAGAAAACAGTGAGAAAACCCTTCACATTTGACCGAACTTGATGTGCGTTTTTTAGTCTTGGCTCTTCTGGACGTTTCCATTGGAATGATTGGGTTTTGGTTTCAATGTCATACCCATACAGCCATGATTCGTCACCAGTTATGACCTCTTTGAGAAAATCTGGATCGTCGTTGACGATGGTCAACAGCTCCTGAGCGATGTCCATGCTACGTTGTTTTTGCTCAAAATTTAGCAATTTTGGAACAATATTCGCTGCCGCACGTTTCATGCCTAAAACATCCGTAAAAATTGCTTGACATGAGCCGAATTATATGCCAACATCATCAGCAATCTCTCTGATAGTGATTCGACGATTATTCAAAATCATTTTCTTCACTGTTTCAATGTGTTCATCGGTTGTTGACGTGCTCGGACGATCAGGACGAGCATCGTCATTGACATCTTCTCGGCCTTTCTTAAACCGGTTATACCACAATTGAACATGTGTTCTGCTCAAAGTAGACTCGCCAAACGCCACAGTCAACATTTCAAATGTCCTTGCGCATTCAATTTCATTTTTTACACAAAACTTAATACAGTTCCTTTGATCCATTTTTCGAATAGTAAAAAATCCGAGAGCACAACAAAACACGACTCACCGTTTTATTTCTCAAAAATAAACTGAGAATCCAAAATGGCTGATATTACCAGAAAATGCGAAAATCGAAAATCATCACTCACGAAATTTGAAAATACCGGTTATTTTTTGATCAGATCTCATATACAGCCTTTGGCATTATATTTAGTTTTGCCTCAGTTGAATTATTTATGTGCCTATATATGTTTTATAATATATTAACTTAAGTTATTTGTTTTGTTTTTGTTGCAGAGTCGATGCTTTTGTTTTCACGTAACTAATTGAAATCATCGATATTTATTTAATTAAATTTAAATATCGTAAAATAAATATGTTAAAAATATGTTCATTAAACACTTAAAAAAATCTGTGGAATTTCGCGCTTTTATATACATATTTAAAAAGGTGTATTCAAAGTATGCTAATTAATAATTTTATGAAAATAAAAAAAAGTATGCACAGATTTAATTAATTATTAAAATTGGTTTTAAATATAATGCATACAAACAGGCGTTTACTTAAATGCATTTGTGGTAATGGTAGAAATAACACAGTGGGTTTTTTGTAATTTTGATTTACTCTGTAGAATTTACAAAGTGGTTGAAATAATAATTATACATATAAATTAAGCGAATTGAAAATTTCCTTTGAACTAAAGATTAAATACATCATTTATGTTTATTTTTATGCATAATTTTTTTTGATTAGTGGTGCTATTTCAAATAATTTATTTCTCATTCCTGTCCCTAACATCTACTGTAGCATGCTGTGATGAACTTTTCATTGCATTCTTTTCTACTTCTATTTCCATTTCCGCTTCCGGTTCTATTCTTCTTTCCTTTTTTTCCTTAAATTTGCATTATTCTCATTACAATGTTAAACAGTTTTAAGGGTTTTTGTTACAAGTTTTAGTCATTATTAGTCGTTTTTCACTTTTGTAATTGTTACATAATAAAAAAAAAATACCTTTTTTAATGCAGGTATTTTATTTTACATTTTTCTATAAATCATCTACTTTGAAACTGGCCAGAAAATAAAAGAACATTAATAGAATTAAATCGTAAATTGTTTATATACACCCCTATCGTAAATAAAAATTCTACATGAAATTTGTTCCCTTTTATTTTTGTAACATTGAATATTAATAGGAAAATGTGAAAAGGGAACATATTTCATGTGGAATTTTTATTCATGATAGGGGTGATAGTGACAAATAGTTCTTATCTAATATATGTTGGTAATGTTTTTTGTTGGAAATGTAACAGAAACAGAAAATCGTTTTGGTTTATCGTTTGGTTATTTCAGAAATTCGGAATGCAAAGTTATTCTGAAATAGACATAAACAGGAGAGAGGCCAATGGAAATGTCCGGGTCAATTTTACCTATTGACTCTGCAACGTGTTGGTTAAAGCCATACTAGTATTGGTGGTTATCTGTTGCCATATTCACTCACTTTAAATCCTTTAAAATGCTCTTATGTACCTGGGTACTAATGGCTGCTACCACTACACATATACGTTGCAGTTAGTGTTCTACAAAATCGGGCATTTGCTGGAGATATAAAATCTGCTATGTGGTCTGGCAATCTTTGAAGTATTCGAAAAACATCTAAATGAGAGAGTGAAAAATTCGAGTTTTTGAACCCTAGTTGATTTTATTAATTTTTTTATATTATATCCTTATTAATACAGCCGTGAGGTCTGATACTATACTCAAAGAAATCGAATGGGCTTTGGCTATGGGTAAACTATCTGACATTATTGGCTACTCTGACCTTAAGATGTCGATTGTGAATAGGCGAACAGGCAAAATACAATCTCAACAATATGAGATCTTCGATGAGAATAAATATTCTTAAGGCTGAGGCTTTTGGTTTTCAAAAGGATAGAAACTGAAACGTTTTATAGAAACGTAAACATAGAAGATGGGCTCCTTAGATTATATGTGGATTCATAAGACTCTTTAATGAAGTCGTGATGATAAAGGAGAGATGGAAATGGTGAGAATTGGAATTCTAGGTGGTTTCTTTTTGCAAGACCTAATGAATCTGATGATTATTTTTGCTAGAAATTAATATTTTTTGTATCCATTCCTATAACTTTGTTCGAATCAGAGTTGCTACAAAGAGAAAACAGACTCTTTGTGGCGACTAAAATCGAGGGGTTTGTTTGTATAATTTAAATTATTTGGGTTCGATGCAGAAGACTCAACAAATTTCCTATATTTAACACTTATTTTTCTTTAAAAACAAAAAGATTTTTTTTACAATTCACCAACATTTAGTGGTTACTGTTTTTTTTTCTAAAACTTTATAAACAAAAGCAGTAACAGCAATGCTCCACTTGTTCTTAAACATTGCTTCATAATCTATTTTTAATATGTATTTGCTTCTTTAGTCTAATAGTCTGCTCACAGCTCTAATGTTATTCAGAAGTTAACGTTATAAATCTATGAAATAATTTTAATATATACAAATAGGTAGTAAATATTTGATTACAATTCAAATATTTAAACTTAGTTTTTCAAATTTAAATTTCCGTTTTGAAAAGTTTTAATTTCCACTCTCAAAATCCTCTTCATACAATACAAGTACATATAAAAAAAAACTTCAGTTATTGATATTTATTATTAACCAGCATAAAGCCTTTTTCGACCTACTGTTTCAGTTCTCTATCCTGTTGCCATTAAAAACTGAAAATGTGGCAAAAGGGAACAACATCTACTGCAAGAACAACGACAAAAATATCACTTACAATTGTAATGACCCCTAAAAGAAAAACAGCAAAAACAGAACACAGAACAAAGGAAATAATTCAAAGGAATGGAAAAAGTTTTCAGCAACCTCCTGGTAACTTTTATATTGTTTCAACCTACTCAATAATGACGATAAGGATTATAATCACCAGCATCATTGTCATTAACTATTGTTAGCATTGTCGTTAGTGACTGACAACTTTTTTGTGACTCTATAGGATGAAATGTTGTAGCCTTTAAAAGACTGTGTACAGAAAGTTTCAGACCCACAAGCTTAAGTATTTATTTTATTTCATTGTTTCTAATTATAAATTAATGAATTTTGCAAATAACTGCTTTAATATGCAGGGTATCCATTCGAATAAAGATTGTTCGAATAATCGAACAATTTCTTACGAAGAATTTCAAAATTACCATTTTTGAATAACAAATAATTCGATTAATTTTATGTAGAACAATCGAATTAAGCGAATAAATACTTTTATGTTAATTTATTGCTTCTATTAAGAATTTTTCATAATTTTATAATTAAAAATAGTAATAATTTCACAGCATTCCGTTTCAATTTGATTTGTTGAGTCAACATATGGTGGCGAAATTTAAATTATGTATTAATTACTCATTGCCGTATTCATAAAAAATAAAGTAGGTTTGAAGTGGGCTTAAAGTACATTTGAAGTCTACTTTAATTTTTTATGAATTAGACCGTCAATATATTTGTCCCTTATTTATAGATAAAGAGAATTTTTTTTAAACAATTGCAAACAAAATACTTATGGGATGAAAAAACTTTAAAATATAGTAAGAAGCTGTTGGAAACACGATGATATTACTAAATCATATTAATTTATCGAATTGAAATGTCTAGAATATACGAGGGCGGTTCGGAAACTTCTTAGCCTAGAACAGAAAGCGCGGTATTAGCAGAAAAAAGTTAAGTGTTTTGGAAACTTCCATCTCTGCTATGAACACATGTTAAATTTATTTTCGATCTGGCAATTCTTTCAACTAGAAACAAATTAGAATATCGTGGTGTCCTTAAATATCTAAATAAAAAGGTCTATCTGGACAAGAAATTCATAATGATATGGTGTATGGGATGGGTGAAAGTGCTCCTTCATATACAACAATAAAAAACTGGGTTGCTGAATTTGAAGAAGGTCGTACAAGCATTAAGGATTAACCACGTCCAAAAACATAAACTGTAGCCAAAGTTGTAGTAAATGATTGACGAATAAAAGTGCGTGAAATAGCCAATATCATGGGCATCTCAAATGATCGAGACCATTTAATTTTGCATGAAGAACTAGAGATGAAAAAGCTTTCTGCAAGATGGGTGACGCATTTGTTAACAGTCGACCAAAAACGTGTAAGAATGAACATTTCTCAAGCTTGTTTGGATCGTTTTAAGAAAAACAAAATGAATTTTAAGCATCCTTTCATAACTGTGGATGAGACATGATTCTACAATTATAGTCCAGACATTAAAGAACAATCCAAGCAATGGACTGAAGCTGAAGGAAGTGTCCCAAAGAAGGCAAAAACAACAATTCCATCGGCTGCTACGGTTATGGCAACGGTTTTTGGGCTTTAAAGGTATTTCATTGATTGACTATCTGCAAAAGGGTAAAACAATTAATTCAGAGTACTATTGCAATATTTTGGATCAATTAAATGTAAAAATGCGAGAAAACCCCAGGACGTTTTTACAACACAAAAAAAAAAAACAAATTTTCATCAAGACAACGCACCAGCGCACAATAGTGACTAAAATCAACGAATTAAAGCACGAGTTGGTCAAATAGCCTGTTCCCAAATCTAAAAAAATTCCTAGCTAACAAGCGTTTTACCTCAAATGAAGATGCAATTATAGTTGTAAACCACTATCTTGAAGGCCTTGAGGAAAACTATTTTAATCAAAGGATAGAATTGCTAGATAAGCGTTGGACTAAGTATATTAAAGTTCCAGGAAATTATATTGAAAAATAAAAATGTTTTTGAAAAACTAAATATATTCCTAACCGCCCTCGTACAATAAATCATAGAAAAGGAATCATAATTGGTTTGGTTTCTATATACACCGTTTAACGTTTAAATAGACAAAGAACATATTATACTCGTATGTAACTGATATTCTTATAGATGACTTTACTTAATATACAAAGTGATGAAAGAAAAAGAATTCGAATAATTTTAAATATGTAATCGAATTATTCGAACAAGTTACAAACTTTTTTTTCGAAGAAAAGGAAAATTTGAATAATTTGGATACCCTAATTTGTACATTTATTAATAAAATATTCAGTTTGTTATTGTCATTACTAAGTAGCAGCTACAAAAAGTTGTTTACTGCAAATGCTGGACTTAATTTCCAAACGAAAATTAAAAAGTTAGCGAGGTATGTAAAGATTAATACATTAATGTTTAGAAAGTTGAATAAATCCTTTAAAGTTTGAAAGTCACTTGTTATGTTGCTATTAAATGTTATTTGTCGCTATGATTGGTTATAAAGTTCATTGAGGAGGGATGTTGTACTATATTATATACATATATTTCCGAAACGTAACATCTGTCTAGTTGTGATGCCCAGAAAGAAAGGTTCAAACGCAATGACTATTGCATGCAATGATTATTCCACAATTTAAATATTTATCGTTCTGACGTTCATCCCCGACAGATTCGTAAGGCAGTGCGAAAAAAAAGCAAACACACGTTCCAAATATTAACTCTGCTAGGGTCGGATAGAGCCATACAAGACGCACAACCGTTGCCTACTTTTCCTACAAAAGGAAAACCTTCTGCTGAAGCCGTTGTCTTTATCTCCGCGCAATAAGATTCCAGAGTTGAGCCGGCGAAATATTTGTCATAGCAATCGATTGACTACTTAAACCATATCACCCTTGTCAGTATTAGACGTTTATACTGTTACATAAATAAACAGTATATTACAATTTAATAAATTACCTTTGAATTTTATGTTGTAAATTATGAACATATTCTAATTTTTTCTTTACTCCATGGTGCAACTATACAAGGTGAGTGCAGTAGCCCAGCTGACTGACTTTGTTTACAATTTACTTATGTCAAAAGTAATAATTTGTCAAGTGTTTTTGACAGTAGTACATTATTTTACACAAACAAAATGCCTGTTGTTTCTGTTTTGTGTTGTATTTGTTGTCGATTTGCACTCACCTTGTATAGTTGCACCATGCTTTACTCGTTAACAAGTATTCCTACAATAAACACATTAAATTATTGTCTTTGCTATTAAAAAACAAACTTTTGTATAAAAACTCGGTCTATTCAATTTATACCATGGAAGCGGTTTCTAAAAGTGAAGTTGTTCTCTTTACCGAATTATTTGCAATGACATTATCTGTTATATCCTGGTGCAACCAGTCGATGAACACTTCTAGCAGCAAAATCCTTTTTGCACGTCCTAGTACTCTACTAGCTCTTATCGGACAATGATTCATAACTATCTACCGATACCCATTAACGTATGTTCCGATTTATTCAAAATCTAGTGTGTGCGATGTTTAACCTGAATCTTATATGCCCATCCTTGATTATTTAGTCTAAAGAAGGTTTTTCTACAAAACTACACTCTGATAGTCGATAAGCAGTGATTTCACCGATTTCTCCCGCAATTCCAACGATAGTTCCCGCAACCTTGTTGTCCCATATAATCCAGGGTTCTTGAATAAATCTGAAAGTTTCAAGACCGCCATAGGCACAAAGACTAAAGGAGGCCTCCTATAGACACCAGAGCCGTTGGTGACTTTGATCATCTTCGAAACGTTAGTAAAATAGGTTAGTTGCGAAACGAATAATGTGTGATGTTTGATTGATTTGTAGTAAATTTGCTATGACAAGAATTTTGTTTTCCAACAGGGGCATAACATGAAACTTTTGACGGTTTACTTGTAGAAACTTTGACAATTGCGACAAGGATTTTAATATCTCCCGAAAATCGTATTGAAATATGAAATTTTTTTTCAGTGGAAGCTCATTTGTCAATAAACAATATTATCACATTAGGGTTTCTGAATATCCATGTCATTGTATGGTGTGTCTGGAGATACGACTTTCATTGATAATATTGATATCACGGACATGTGGTTTCAACAGGACGGTGCCACATGTCACACAACCACCGAGATAATGAATTTATTGCAAATCAAATGTTCCGCTTATATAATTTCACGAAGTTTTGCTGTTAATTGACTGCCCCATAATACGATTTAACATCACTGGAAACTTAAAAACGAATTACTTTGTTAATTCTTACTGTCAAACAACTGATGATCTTATGGTGCATCTGTACTGAAAAGCTCTCTATGAATCTTAAGCTAATTGCAGAAATTCTATTGAAAAATTTTAATTTGCACCCAGAAATTAATAAGAATGATATTTAAAATTTTGTGGAAAATAATAGAATCAATTCAATTGTCATCAGCTCAGAATGGTGTCCAATTGCAATATCGATGGATTGTTCCAAAACAAAGGTTTTCAAGCATTTCACAGACGAGTTAAACCAGAGACAATAGGCAGGAAGCGAAAAACCAATATCAGTGTTTAATACGTCATTTTGATTATTTGAAGAGCTCAAAATGTGGAAGTTTGCTTAATAACGGCAAACAGAATGTTAAAAATAGGTTCTGGTTTGCAAAGTAACATCTGGGCAAGGAAAATTATGGAAAAGTGGTCAGATAAAACTAGGATAAATTTGTTTGGTTTTGATGGCAACATCTACAGAATAAAGCATTTTACCCCAGGTATAGTTTCGTTAAAGATAGGGGGTTCTTTTCTTCAGTCGGTCCAATTTATTGAATAGATGTGGCAGGAATATGGCAAAATCAAATGCGTTAAGATTTTCTCCTCCACGGTATACAGAACACCGGCTTCGCATAGTGCAGGGGCCAAATTACCGCAACCTGCTGGATCTAATTATAATATCTTCTGTTTCATTGTTGATACTAACATTGTTTGAAAAGGATTTTGTATTTAATTATTTGTTTGTTACAGTTTTCAAATTACTCATTTTAAAATATTTGAATTATATCTTTAGGATTTTGCACGATATTATTTAATTGAATGTTACTATCATTATCCTTACATTGAGGCTTTGTGAGTACATATCGCGCATTTCGTGCAAGACCGTCACAACTCAAAATTTTAAACTTTACAGGAGAACCTTTTTAAGATTTCAACCTATTATTTCTCACAAAATTGCTAATAAGGAATTTAAATGTGTACAGAAATATAAAGTTTAATATGTTTAAAATCCATTTACCGAGCCCTCTGTATTGGAAGAACGGTATATTTTTGTATAGACACGGTTCTATAATTCGATATTTGAATTGGGACACTATTGCTGCAAACCAGTAACATTAATTAAAGTCATAAGTGAAAATGTGACTATATTGCTAAAAAAAATATTGTTTATTGATTGAATTCATACAAACATTGTATTGTCTAAAATATTGGAAAACAAAAATTAAATCAAAATGTTTTCTTAAAACATAATCACCCCTATCGTGAATAAAAATTCCACATGAAATTTGTTCCCTTTTCACATTTTCCTATTAAAATTAAATGTTAAAAAAATAAAAGGGAACAAATTTCATGTGGAATTTTTATTCACGATAGGGGTGAATATGTTTTCAGATTAAATGTATTGAATTTATACAATATTATGTATGTAAAAAAAATTATAATGATGCCCAAAAACATGCATTTATTAGTGAAATTCAGTACAAGGTCCATACGGACCTATTCACACGTCCGCGTACTATTCTCACTAAAACCTCAATAACTCCTAAAGTAATGATCCGATCGGCTTAATTTTTTTTTCCAAAAGTTGCGCAACAAAATACTCTTTATAGTGGCCGAAGTAGGAGTAATTTCAGTTTGAAAAGGCAAAAGGTCCTTAGGGACCTTCTCACTCATCGGAGGGTTAATGTCGTAGAAATCATCAAAGCTCAGCTGTCATGCAATTGGTAGAATGGTATTAAATTTTACATAGTGGTGCTGATAAAGCAATACACTGTAACACGACCTCTAGAATACATCAAAATGTATTTAACTATACGGAATGTGAGTAAAAATTATTTTCTAGGTATAACGACACAACCAACAATGTTACCTAATTTTATAACAACCACTTTATATATTTCTGGCAATAACGATTCATTTGAAGTTAATACAAAGCAATTAAATTCATTAGATTAATTGTAATAACGTCATAACCTAAAATAATATTTAGTTTAACAAAATAGTTAACTACAAGAACGTTACATTTTTTTTAGGAAATGTTTAAATGCAAATGTTCTTGATAAAGAAATAGAAATATCCAATTCAATAAAGTCACATTTAGATTTGATGCAGTCTAACAACAAAGTATTTTCACATTTTTTACCTTCTCTTTCACTAAAATACAGTTAAAAAAATCAAATGTTTCTTTTTTGCTACAAAGAAAAGCCAAACACAAACTGAAATGGGACCTTGTTGATGTCAATTACTCAAGTTTGTTACGAGAGGTCATGGCGTCACAAGCATCTGTATTACCGTTATTTTTTTCGATAATTCTCTCCATTCTTAGATCATTTTGTAGAGATTTAAGAGAAGAACATTTCTGCATTACTAACTCCAAAATGCTAAATTTTGAGTTGTGACGGTCCTGCACGAAATGAGCGATTTGTATGTATGTATGAAGACCAGAATTAGTATAAATTCTTATTTTTTTTTTTTGAGAAAAAGTTTTTATGAAATTTAAATTTATAAAAACCGTTTTAAATTCGAATATTTTCTCTATGAATGTTAAACTATTGGACTCTTCCATTCATGAATATGAATATAAATCCATTTAATTGTCCTTCACTAGAATATAAATCATATGCTACATTTCTCTGTATTTATTAGATTTGTTTCCTTATTAGTTGATGAAACATATTTCTTCTGTGCAAAAACGAAAGTAATAAAATAAAATGAAATATTTATTTAATTTTTTTATTTTCCATTTACACATTTCTATTCACATTGACTTTGGAAGTAAACGGAGAAAATAGCAGAAATTACTGCAACGAAACCCTAAAATGTTACCATATGAGTGCTTAAATACACATTTATTACCTATGAGTATACATATGTATTTGTGTATGAGTGTGAGATTGTGTGTGTGTGTGTGTATCGTCCTCGCCATCATTATTATTATTTTTACACATTATGATCCTTCCGTATGATTATTATTTCAGTTTCATTGCCTGTATGCTTTGTTTTGTTTCTAATACAAATTTTCACCTCATCAAACAACAAACACTTACACTTGATTAAGCTTTTCCATAAATGTTTCTTTATTACAAATACACTTTTTCACATACTTGTAAACATATGGTTAATAATTTGTGCGAAATCACCCATACATATTCTTTTGAATGAAATCAAATAAAAAGAAAAAATGATAATCGTAACAAAAGTTTTGTTTTTTTTTTTTTTGTTCAAGGAATTCCTTTGAAACCATTTTTTTAGTCCTATTTTGTCGGCATATAAACAGTGTTTATACAGTGTTGAAAAAAAGTAATAAGTTTTGTTTTTAATTTTTGTGAATATTTTAACAATAAACAATTTATATTATTTTTATTACTTGTGTAATCAGGATTTAAGTCCGGGATTTGTGACTTAACTAGCTTGGATGTGTACTTGTATTCCTATATGCTGAATGCCCATAGGGTTAGCATGTTTTTTTTGTAATATTTCTACATATCCGCAGCGTAGTACATTTTTTCATCTATCCCATAAATTCGACTGATATCAGATGAGCACAACTAACACCATAGCATTGCTGAACCTTTTCCGTGCTTTGCGGTTTATTAAACCTTACACCATAATAGTGGGGAGGGTATATTGGATTTGTGCTGGTGTTTGTAACACCCAGAAATATTGGTCCAACACCCACCTTAAACGACCGATCGGCTCAGAATCACTTTCTTAGTCGATTTAACGATGTCCGTCCGTCCGTCCGTATGGCTGGCTGTAAAGCTTGTGCGCAGAGTACAGGTCGCAATTTTGAAGATATTTCGATAAAATTCGGTACGTGATATTTTTTCAGCACAAGGATGAATCGGACTGAAACTAGTGGAAATTTGTCCATTATTGCACCTGGCCCCCATACATATGTCCTCCTGAAATTGGGGTTTACCGATCATATATGTTTTAATTATGCAAGTATCCTAACAAATTTCACAACAAATGAGTGCTAAATGAATCCAAATCACGTCTAGAAATGTTGTGCAGATCGGTCCATAAATACTCGTAGCTCCCATATAAGGCTCACTTCCGAAAATCACTTTAAAAAGCATAACTCTCTCAAATATGTTGGTATCCAAATAATATTAAACCCAATTATATTTCATATGTATGCAAATTATACGGTACAATTGTATTATAATCGGTCCATAATTAGTCGTAGCCTCCATATAAGGCCCACTTCCGAAAACCACTTTAACGATCATAAATTCCTTAAAAAATTGGTATCCAAATAAAATTTGACACAAATAAGTTTCTTATATACAGAAATAATGACACCTAATTTTAAAATGGTCGATCCATAATTAGTCTAAACTCCCATATAAGACCCTCTCCATAATTCAATTTAAGCTCCATAAATATTTTAAAAGTATTCATATCGAGATAAAGTTTAACACATATATGCCCTTATTCATAAAAAATTAAAGTAGACTTCAAATCGACAGTTCAATTCCAAACCATGCTATGTCCACTTAGCATGTTTTTAATTTTTTTGCGTTTTTGAATTTAGATTTTTTCAACTTGAATTCTGTCAAATTTTGGTTGTGTTTGGCTAGTCCAATCAATAATTATAAACCACAAAGTTCTACCTCTTGTGGTTTTTTAGATATTGGCCGTAAACTTTGGGTGCTTTTCCTCCAAAACTCACTTTTTCGACTTAGCATGTTTTGGAATTGAGCTGTCGAAATGTACTTTAAGAAAATTTTGTATGAAAATTTTGTCTAAAAGCACAATTCAAACCTACACAGAAAAAAAAATCATGTTTTTTTTCAATTAAACTTTTAATTGATTTTAAAATAATTTTCAATTAAAATTTTAATTGATTCAATTACTTTTTCTGGTATATTCAATTAAATCTCACATTTTCTTCTAATTGATACTATCATTTTGTTTGCAGGTCCGATTTCAATTAAATTTTTAATTGATTCCACAAATATTTTAATTGAAACTCATTTTTATTTTTTTCTGTGTACTTTATTTTTTATGAATACGGCAGATAATATTTATATTCACAGAAATCATGGTACTAAATTTTTGGATGATCGGTCCATATTAGGTAATAACTCCCATATTGCGCTTGTTTTTGATAAAGTTTTTTATACATATACTGGGTGTAGGGTATTATATGGTCGGGCTTGACCGACTATACTTTCTTAATTGTTGATATTCCTGTGGTTAAATTCTTTATTTGGTGGCCTCCACACAACAGTTTTGCCATCAAAACCAAACCAAACAAATTTATCCTTGTTCCATCTGACCAAACCACATTTCCACAATACACTAGAGTCCGGATTTGCGTCTATCCTATTTTGCATCGTTTCGATTTGCGTCGCCTTTCAAAGTGTTGTTTAATCCACTTTGCGTCGTCTTGTTTCCGAATTTTGAAATTTTTGCTTCCGATTTGCGTCGTTAATATTTTGTGAAAATAGGAATTCCCATTTTATTCATACTTACCATATGAAGTTACGTGCTGCAGTATACCCCGGTTAAATACCTTATAAAGGTACTTAAACGAATTTGTATGTATTTAAAAAGGTAATTATCAGAATATGTACCTATGTTAGGGGCTATGAAACATTACAATTAAATTCTGCAGCTATTTGGTGTTTTGTATTTTTCCTTTTTTTTTTGCAATAGAGATTAAAAAAAGATTTTTGCTTTTTAGATAAATATGTTTTCTTGGGAGCTTTTTCATTAAAATTATATGTAACACTTTAAATTGGATTAAATTCACCACTTTTTTTTAAATTTATGTTGCTCTATTTTCACCACTTACAATAAATGAAAACAATTAACAAGCACGAAGTTAGCAAGTGCCTAAATGGAATTCTTAAAAAATTTTATAAAAAGCTACTTTGGGTAAATAAACGAAGTTAAACTAATGAAAATGTCAGTAATGGGAAATTTTCATTTTAATTGGGTATTTAAGCGAAAGTTATTAAAACGTGTTGTTTTGTTTGAAAAAATATGAGAAATAAACGGGGATTTACATGGCGAGGTAAATAAACGAAAAAGGCAATTAAGCGTGGGTTATTTAACCGGGGTATACTGTATAATATAAATTTTGGTTTCCTTTTATGTATGTAATTAGATTTTTTTCTCCTAAAATATTTTTTTATTCCTTGCTTAAAAATATATTTTTAATTATTTCTTTTTAATAATAACAAAGAGCTGCTGAAATACGAGTAAATATAATCAAACGTTCCATGAGACGTTTTTTTTAATAAAAATATTATTTTGCTTGCTAAATTTTTAAATATTGCACCCATTCCACAAATAGTCAGTACATTTGTGTAGAAAAAAAAGTGATTCGATTTGCGTTGTTTCGGTTTGTGTCGAATATCCCCGGCCCCTATTAACGACACAAATCGGAGCCTTAGTATATAGATGTTTCTTAGCAAATCACAACCCACGTTTAATATTTTATGTTTGCACAACAAAGGTACCTCCCTTGGACTACAGTCATTTAATAAAGCTTCCTGAAGCCTACCTCTAGTTGTGCGACTAGTAACAAATGCACCTAAATCCACATTGCGCTCTTCAGATGACCCAAATGATCAAACTGTATCATTGCTTTCGCTTCCTGTTTCCTGCCTCTTGCCACTACTACTTCTACTTTTCTGTAAATTACTTGAATAATTATATTATATTATTTGATATGTTATTATTAGTTGTTCAATAGAGCTGTGTCGTTCATGAACGAACGGGTTAAAATGAACGGAGCACTTCATTGAACAAAATGAGCCGGTCATTTAACTGAACGGTTTTCGTTCAATAGTGTATGGATCAATTTCGTTCAACTGCTGTTTAACAAAAGACAAGAAGAAAATCACATTCAATAAGGTTTGTATTCATTTGTTCAAAGTGAACGATTGAACGAATCAGTCTTGGATAAATGAACGAAAATGACCGGTCACTGAAATGAACGACCGAGCACAACTCTAATGAATTCATTGTTTTGAGATCTGCATGGAACTGGTATAATCATATGAAACAAAAGTTTATTGTTTATGAAGTTTGTTGTTTGTTAACAATGTTTAATAAACATAGAAATCATTTACAAAGTTATTTGTTTTTAAGTTTTTCTTCTTCACATTATTGCAAAAGCTGTTCTTATTATTTTTTCCAACACTGTGTAACAACAACAAGTTTAACTTTTGAATTATTTGAAAAACTGAGAGGAGTTTCGTTTTCCTTTTTTGTTTGAAATGAAAAATAACTACAAAAATCTATGTTATTGCCATTTTTTCATACATATCTACTCGTATTTTCCTAATGTTGGGATATACTTTGTAGTTCTGTTTCAGACCCTGGCAAATAAAAGTAGAAGTTTAAACAAGTACGTATGCGTGTATATTTTTGTTTTATTTTTAGGGCATCCCTTTAAAGAAACTTTTAAAGGACTTTTTGAAACAATAAATAAAAGTTCATATTGCTATTTCGGTTTTAAACCGGCCACCACTCACGTACAGTTTCAATTGTTCAGTTATAACTGACAGACTTAGAGCCATCCCTAAATACCGGCGTTAAGCGATACGTTTTTTTTTACACTGAGCGTTAACGCTGATACCCCAACCCTAAACAAAAGCGGCAACGTTATGTCAAAACGATAAAAACAGGGTTATCAAGCAAATAAATAAAACGACCCTGTTTATTGTTACAGCTGGACATTATTGTTTTATTTTCTTTTGCAACTAACTTTTCAAAATTGGATTTTCCAATAGTAAAGCGTTGCTGCCGCGTTGTTTCGGTTTGCTCCATAGAAAATGTATGAGCATGAGAAATGTTGACAGTTAAAAAACGCTTGCCGCCGTTATTTAGGGATGGCTCTTAACTGTGAACTGAGATACACACACACGTGCAGTTCAATACTTCAGTTTTTAACATGGATTCGAACGAGCAGGACGGTTTGGTAGCTGTCGGCGTACTTTTTGTAATAAAAAAAAATAAACAGTTTGCAAGAAGTGGTTAAAACAACGAATTTTGTCTTTCCACATTAGTTTATTAAAGTTATTAAGTGAAGAACCATTTGATTTCCTGATACGCACTCTCACATCTCACTCTGATACGCTCGACACAAATTGAACTGAGAACGCTACAGTTGAATCCACACACACGCTCACTTCAGTTGAAACTGTCAGTTAAAAATATAAAAATTTTAAAATTCTCAGTTAAATTGAGTTGAACTGTCAGTTATTATCCACACACGTACAGTTTTAACTGAACTGAATTGTGTTACTTTCTTTGGAAAGGGATAGGTAGAAGAAGAATAGGTGGTGAATGGAGAGAAAAGCTTTTTTTTTGATATGACAATACTGTAATTGCGCATTATGTTTGTTTTTAGTGCAGAATTGCAGCGCCTCTGGTGGTGAGTAGGTGCATTAATGTAAAAGCTTGATTTTGTAGCCTTTATTTAATTATTTTACTTCGGTGGCGTTTTAATGCTCTACCACCGAAAGAGGGCGCTGTGCTAAATATTAGTTATGATGGATAGAAAAGAAAACTAATAATTATCAGAAACTGATGTTGTTTTCAGTGGCCGCGGCTGGGAATCGAACCCAGCCTACAACTACCAAGTCATGCTTAATGCTCAAACGCGCTAATGAATTAAGCTACAGCACCCTCACCTTCCCTTAAAGATACCCGAAGCTGTCGACAATTAGGAGGTTTGATATGTTAATTTTTCTTATTCTACGATTCATAGCCATTGCAGCTTTTGAATAATGGCAAAGAGCTAAATCGGGCCACAACTTTATTAAAATGTATTAAAATGTCTAATAAGAGGCATTCTTTCATATTAATATCAGAAATCATAGTTGAAAAGATGACAGAAACCACAACTGCCGACTGACTATTGCCAGGAGATTTTTAAAAAGAGTTTCTGTAACTTGGCCGTATTTTATTGGTTGTTTTTTTTTCATACTTTAGTTTTTAAGGAACACCCTTTTGATACACATACATGTACATATGTATGTGTGTAAAATGTAAAAAACCATACATACAGTCTTTTAATGTGGTCTCTCTCTACTGTTTCCTTTAACTTTTCATTGCTACGCCAGCGTTTATATTTCCACTAGAGAGGAGGGTGCAGTTTAGAAAAGGGAGTGAAACATATAATATTTCTTTATATGTAGTTTTGATATTTATTTTCCGTTGTTGTTGGCCAATTGTTGTTTGTTTTATGAATGAAGTGATAAAAAATCATTTATTTTGTTCACACATTATAAAACGAAAATAAACATTGATAAATTCTAAAAATAAATATGTGTACATAATTTCACACAATTGAAACCCAATATGTTACTGAATTTGAAATAAAATATTTGTGATACTTTTGGAATGAAATAACTTTAGAGGGAGGGATATTATGAAGGTTAATTTTAATTTACTTTAAAGGGATTCACCGAAATTGGCTTAAGGCAAATATTTGCTTGTGCAATACATTTAAAAACTTTACAAATTTATGGAGGAAATTGAAATATTTCCGAGAAAATTGATTGATACAGTTAAAGCCTTTGATTAACAAACGAATTCAATTGTCGTCGTACTTTTCGCTGCGCAAGTGAAATTACATACAAATATGCAAATTGCTGTAAAATAAATTGTCTTTTTTAGTACAATGGTTTAATTTTAAACCATCTTCCTTTTAAAATTTTACAGTCTTATTCAGAAAAAATTAAAGTAGACTTCAAATGTACTCTAAGAAAATTTTGTATTCAAATTTTTTCTAAAAGCACACTTCAAACCTAATTTATTTTTTCTGAATACGGCAATTATAGTTTAACTTATCTAAATAAAAAGCCACTTCAATAAAATTCCAAGTAGAGTTAAACTTTTATTGAAGCTATTTTTCTTTTTTTACATATTTTGTGGAATATTCAGTTGCATTCAAATATCATATACATACATATGTAAATAAGAATTGAAAAGGATTAAGAGCTATTTACTTAAAGTCTTGTTTGTAAATGTATGTATGTGTGTATGTATGTATGTATGTATGTATGTATGTATGTATGTGTGGATGTATAAATACATAAATTGCACTAAAACATTACAGTTTTTCATTTTATAAAAGTGTTGGTAAAATTGCAATAAATGGCTCACAGATGCGTTTCACTTTGATTGCATTTTTACATTTTGTTTTTGCTGTTGGTTGATTGTTATTGTTTTTATTGCCATCTCATACCCCCAGTCGAGTCGGCAAGCAGACTAATAGAGTAAAAGAAAAATACATATTTATTTTATTTTTATATGACAATATTTTCCAACACTTTAAATGGTCATACATACATATACCAACAGCAGCAGCGTCATCATTGCCAGTTTGAACATTCGGCATTCAACAATCAACATTTTTTTCAAGCAGTTTATCAAAGAGTGAAAGAAATCTTTTTAAGGCAAATGCTTTTCATTTGACATATCTTAGAAATGTTGATGATTATTCACATTGCTCAATGGCGAGAATAAAGTCATAACTCATAAAATACGAGTGCAACGAGCCTGTAATATGACCAAAGTTTATTCAAAGAAATCTGAAAATATGGTGAGAAACGCGTTTGGCTTTTGCATTCTCGGATGGCTGTCCTGATCGCTGATAATGTACCTGCAGGTTTGTGTTGTAAACTTCCAAAGTAGACTGGAATAAAAACTTGACATTCAATCTCTTGTATAATCCCTAGCAGTTATTAGTAGTGACCATAGAGATAAAGCTGTCCATTATGATTCCATTTCCATTTCTTCATCTTATTCTGTTCCTCCAAATTATAATATTTATGGTGTTCTCTTGTATTTCCTGGGTATTTCAATTCAGTGAATTGACATTTTCTATTCTTTCTGAACATGTAGTGGTAAAATAAAGTACTGATGTTCTTATTTTAGATGTTATTCTTTACGAGTTTGAAAATTATAAGTTTCAACAATTAATAACTAAGTTAATAAAAATAGAATCAATTCCTTTAAACTATTCAATTCTAGCACAATTTCTTACATTTGTTCCCTTCAATTTCTTGCAAATGCAACTTCTTAAATGAGTGTCATTTATATTAAACATGATGGTTACATTTCTCACTGTGCGCAGTATTCCCCATCCACACGAGTATTGTAAATTTATAAAAGAGGGAACACACACACACACCGACACAAGATGCGAGTACAAACGGCTGAAATGCGCTAAAGTATTTTTGCAATTGCAATTTAAGAAGCAGTAGAATGTTGCATCAAGAAGCATCAATAAGTGAGAAGCTGAAGCAGAAGCAAATAACGATTTGACAGCAAATAAATAAAGAAACGATAAAAAAAAACAAAAGATTTTGTTTTCATTTTCTACTTTATGGTTCGTTGGCTGGTATACTGGCTGAGGATTGACGTCTAACGATTGACTGCCACAGTCTGTAATTTAGATGATGATACCCAGTCATCAACAAACACTTTTTCCTTTAAATGAAAATACCAAAGAGCAAGAGCGAGTATCCAGCGGGAAAAAGATGTTGTAAAGAGGCCTTCTAGAAGGCCTTATTTTGCAGTCACAACGTCTTCCAGCCGCAGTAAAAACTCATTTCAATTTTACACGGTGCGTTATTGTCAATCAAGACCTTACCTACTCGCTACTGGTTAGATGTCCGATGAAGGTTTACTTGAGAAGAGCAATTGAAAAATCTACAAATTAGTGCCTCCTAGAAGGCGTATTTAAAGGCCTGCTAAATAAATAATTTCATTGAAGGAAGTAAGAGAAAGGGTTTTAAATTAATTTAATCACATGTGCTGTAGCTTAATTGTTTAGCGCATTTGATCATTAACATCAGTTTCTGATAATTTCTTCTATCCATCATAACTAATATTTATTCCAGCTCCCTCTTTCGGTGGTATAGCATTAAAACGCCACCGAAGTAAAATAATTAAATAAAGGCTACAAAATCAGGCTTTAACATTAATGCGCCTACTCACCACCAGAGGCGCTGCAATTTTGCCCTAAAAACTAACGTAATGCGCAAGTGCAGACTTGTGATATAAAAAGCTTTCTTCTTTCACCACCTTTACTTCTTCATTCTATCCCCTTTCCAAGGAAAGTAACGCAAGTATATAGAGGCATATTAATTGCCTGAGTGTTACTTTATTTATTTTTATCACTCGTGTAACAAATTGAGCAAAATAATTATTATAATTATATTTGCAAAACCAGTCGTGTTTGCTATTGAAATTGTGATTTGTTGACATTCTTTTGAAATTCAATTTTGAATGTGTATGAAAGGCCTTCTAAAACACACCTTCTGAGAGAAGAAACACAGGTATGAGTATCGCATCTATTAGAATGCGTAAACAAGTCTTTTGTAAGGCCTGCAAATGGAAGCACTTGCCGCTGGTTAGTTCAAAGAATTAATGTAGTATTGTGCTTTGTTAGATTTGTCTGCGTGTACATTTCGTCCGTCGTTCGTCTTTCTGTTAAGTTGGCTGTCATGTATGATTCTCAAGTCAACATTTACTTGAATTTTGTTTTTAATTTTTCTTCTGGCTTTCTTCCACTACTTATCTATTGGCTTAAATGTTTGACTTAAATCAATCAGCCAACAATTGTCTGTGTGGCTTTTGTTTTTTGTATATTTCTTAATATTTTATACTTTCTTGTTGTTTGTTGGTTGGTTTGTTTTTGGCGGATCTTTGATGTTACTTGTATTTGTGTCAAACAGTTTTTTGTGCTGAACTATTTTCTAAATATTTTTTGTTTTTTTTTCTGAAACTGATTTCATGATAAATAGAAATATAAACACAGAAAAAATTAAATTTGATTTTCAATTAAAATATTCGTATATTTAATTAAACATTTAATTGAAAGTGGACCGATGAAGGAATTTGTAGTAGCAATTAAAATATTTTGTAAAAATTTAATTAAAAAAAATATTATATTATTTAATTGAAAATTGTTTTTCAATTAAAAATTTAATTGATATGTTTAAAAGTTTAATTAAAAATCAATTAAGACTCAATTAAAAGTTTAATTAAAATTTGTCGGGCAATAATTTTTTCTGTGAATGTTTTGTGTTTTACTGTTTTCCTTTTCGCTATTTCCTCTGATGTGTTCAATGTTTATAAATATCTTTTGTAAATAGTTTAAAGTTTTTATTTTCATTAGCAGGAACATTTTACTACTTCTTTAATTTGAGAAAATATGAGAATCATCATAAAGAGTTTCTGACATGATAATCGTAATTAACTCAATTGTTTAAGCACAATAGAGAACAATTTTTATGTTTATCATTGACTATATTTAATTTCAAATTGCAATTTTAAATCTAAAATCAGGAATTCTGTAAATTCGTTTGTTATGTGTGTAGAGTAATTAACGTATCGCCCTTGACCAGCTTCTTGCCAATGATTTTGTGCTTGTGGTCTACAATAAAATGTGAAATTTTTATCCATTTACAACTTTCATGAAACATACAAAAACTATTACATTGAAAAAGTACTGACCAAATCCGTAAAACTTGATAATGGTTACGTTTTATATATAAAAATATGTATGTTGTATATCAGGGATGGAAGAGTTGATACGTTTTGTTTCAATTTATTTCGAATGAAAAATTGTAGCTTTGCTTTTGGAATTATCTATTATTACTTGATTTGGCTTGGTAATTATCGTGTAAGGAAATTCGAGCTGTCTGTTGACTTAATTACTGCTCCGACTTCCGTGTCATTGATGATGCTAACAAATTCTCAAGGGACTATTTTTTTTTTTTAAGAGAAATAACACTCAGGTACTTAGCATGCCTATATATTAACAGTGTAATTCATAAAAACTTACCAAGGGTTTATTAATAAGGGGGTAAGTAATTAATTATGTTACTTTCTTTGGAAAGAGGATGAGTAGGAGAAGAATAGGTGGTGAGTGGAAAGAAAAGCTTTTTTTGATATGACAACACTGTGATTGCGCATTATGTTTGTTTTTAGTGCAGAATTGCAGCGCCTCTGGTGTTGAGTAGGCGCATTAATGTTAAAGCTTAACTCCCTTATTTAAAAACGAATATTAAATTTAACAAACGTTTATTAAGCAAATTTTTATATGCAAATCTATCTTAATAAACGTTTGTTAAATTTAATAATCGTTTTTGAATAAAGGGGGTAATTTTATAGCTTTTATTTAATTATTATACTTCGGTGGCGTTTCAATGCTATGCCACCAAAGAAGGGCGCTGTGATAAATATTAGTTATGATGGATAGAAAGAAAACTAATAATTATCAGAAACTGATGTTGTTTAAGTGGCAGCGGCTGGAAATCCAGCCCAGGCCACAAATACCAACTCATGCTTGATGATCAAACGCACTAATCAATTACACAGAAAAAAATAAAAATGAGTTTCAATGAAAATATTTGTGGAATCAATTAAAACTTTAATTGAAATCGGACCTGTAAACAAAATGATAGTATCAATTAAAAAAAAATTTGATATTTAATTGAAAATATCAGAAAAAGTAATTGAATTAATTAAAATTTTAATTGAAAATTCTTTTAAAATCAATTAAAGGTTTAATTGAAAAAATAAACATGATTTTTTTTTCTGTGTAAGCTACAGCACTCTCGGACATTTTTGTCTTCGATACCACTTAATTTGGTTTGGGCAATGTTGAGACTAAATAAATTTTGAGCTTGTCGTCTGTTCATTATAGGGGTGTAACGCCAAGTATTTTGAAAGAGACACAGTTGTGTTCATGTTTGCAGTTCACTCGAATCCTCTTAGCTGGAAATATTCAAACATTTGCTATATAAATAGCAAATGACCTACTGAGATATCTCACAGCTACAGGTTGGATCTAGTAATCACGACTTTCTTACACATTTTAGTTACATTATGATGTAAACGACATTTCAATCTGACGAGTGGTGTGGTCTTATTAAAACGGGGTCCCTTCGACTCTACTTAAGTGTTCGGACGTAGTGAACTACCACGTAAACCAACCAATCAAATAGCAAGTTTTTCATATCTAAAACAAATTCAATTTTCTATCCCTGATAAGAGTAAGACTATGTATGATTTTATTGCATACAAATACATTTGGGTTTTTATATTTTGGTCGTCTATCAAGTCAAGTCAAGTGCATCCGTTTTTTTATCCTTTTGTTGAAATTCTTTTGTATAAAATGATAAAACAAATACACATTAACATTACAAAAAGTAAATAAAATGAAAAGCACATTTTCTGTCTGTCATTTCATTTTCATTTACATACATATTTCTGTACATTGTTTCTGGGCACAAATAAATGGAAAATTTTGTTCAAATTTTAATGTAGGAAAAAAAATCAAGATATTTTTTAACACATTTTTTTTATAAACTTAATGGCGTTTTCTTTTCTGGCAAAAATGTTACACTTGTTTCCTTTTTTATATGGGAAATGGGTAAAAAGTGTAACATATATGTAACATTTTTGCCAGAAAAGAAAACGCCATAAGTCTTTTATAAATAAGATTTAACATTTTCATTCTATTCAATATTTTTGTGCACTTAAATTTGTGAAATACATATTTCTCGTACTAAAATTAAATTTATCTTTCTTCATTTCTCTTCTTTATTTGCAGGTGAGTTGTGTGCCCAGACATGTTTTTGCCTAAAACTCTTGTGAATTGCTTGGTATTACATTTCAATTAATTGATATGAACATGTGTTAGTTAATTTTAATTACATTGAAACATGTACGAGTATAGCTGGAAGACAGATAGACAGACAGACAGTCGTATAAAAAAATAAATTGAAATTTTGGTAATTATTAAAGCTTTCGTTCTTTTTTTTTATAAAATATTTAAATATTAATTAATTACCAAAATCTTAATAAAAAAAGGTCAAATAAACAATAATAAGAAATAAATAAATAAATATTTGTACGAAACCAGTGCCTGCAAGTAAATTAGGAATATTGTTTATTAGAAGGTTCTTTACAGTTTTCGCAGAAGAGGAAATGTTTAATATTTATAAAATAAAATAAAACGTATTTATTTATTTACAAACATTTATTTATTTAATTTTAATGTATTTATTGCAATGCTTTAGGTTTAGTTTGCCCATCAGGAGCATACAGGGGATATTAACCTTGAGCTTTGTTGACAGTCATCGCAAACGCTAACCGAACAGGAAACTGCAATTGTTTAAAATCGAATGGTAAATCTGTTGGTAGCATTGGAATGCGTAGCAAAAGTACATCTGTAGCTTTATATTTCCCTGTTATAATGGTCGCTTCTACTAAATTATTTCCCAGTTTTTTTTTACTGCAAGTCGAGTGCTATTGCAAAGCCATGGTGATGGATATTACGCAGTAAAGTAATTGACACTCCAATTTTAAGTTGTAGCACACATGTGGTGGAAAGCCTGGCACATCGAGTGAATTTATAAACTCAACAGGATAATTAACGGCCTTACGGGTTGCTTGATTGATTTGACGCATTGTAAAGTGACAGCCATCTTCTGCATATGGAAAAATAATAGGATACAGAAGCGCGGCCATGCCCCTTTGTTCACTTACATAGTCAAGAATTTATTATTTCGTAAGAATATCCTATTGTGAAAATTTAATGACGATCGTTCCAGTAGTTAAGACTATATTACGATTTTTAATTTTCCTAAAAAGGGGCGTGGTCCCACCCACTTTTCTCCTGGTGCGTATTCCTAATATATCATTGACGTACATACATGCATACATTTTATTTTATATATATAGATGTTTTAAGCCAACTTGTTTTTTGGCAACTTGAAAAAATTCTAAATATTTATCGCTTTTTTGGACTTGGTTAACTATTCCATTTTTACCATCTACCGTTTTTAAAAAATTGCAAAATTCATTGCAAGTGTACTCAATTGTCTCGACATAATAATGACTTATTCACTTCAGCGTGAACTAACAGATGTCAAAAAAACTATATATATATGTATTGTGGTCCGAGCTTGAGCAAAGCTCTTCATATATTTCGATCTAAAACTATTTGCCGGTTCACGCTGTATTGTTCACATACGTTGGGCACATGATATATCAATTAGAAAGAACTATTTGAGACTAGTCTCCTCTTATCTGTGCATTTGAATTATTTTTAAACGTTGGACGAATGGAGCGCACCATTTGTAATAGCAAGCATTTCTGATCGATAGAGAATATATGTCGTACCGTCAAAGACCAAAAATATATTGTATATATGACAAAATAAATGACAAGTAAAAATAAAAATTCGAAACTCGGCTACAATATTATCTTTACGGTGCATTAACATTATTTTGATTCCATGAAGTATTATCGGAGATATTCACCTTCATGAGAAGGGTATATATAAGTTTGTCATTTCGTTTGTAATTTCCACAATATAATTTTCCGACCCTATAAAGTATATATATTCTGGATCCTTATAGATAGCGGAGTCGATTAAGCCATGTCCGTCTGTCTCTCTGCTGAAATCAGTTTTCTGAAGTCCCCAGCTGTCTTCGGAATCCAAATCTTCAATAATTCTGTCAGACATGCTTTCGAGAAGTTTGCTATATAAAATTAGCAAAATCGGTTTAGGCCAACCAGAGTTGTGGACCAATATGTGAGACAACCTCCATAAAAATTTGATATTTTTTGTCCATTTTATTGCAATATTTTGAAATATATTGCAGATAATACCATGAAGTTTTGTAAACGCTGTTTTTATGATAAAAGAAGAAAGTGTGCGGAAAACAGTATGAATCGGTCCATGATTTCTCATAGCCCCCATACAAAAATCTTCCGAAATATTGCTTAATTATACATAAATGCCTATAAAATTGGAATATCAAGACAAAATTCAGCAAAAATAAGTTTTATGCAAAAATAAATCGCAAAACGAAATGTTTTTAAGTTCGGTCCATGTTTGACCATAGCCCCCAGTCCACTTCCAAAATTCACTTAAATACGTATAAAACAGATAAAAATAATGTTAAACGGCTAAAATTTGACATGAATAATCCTTATAGGCAAATAAATTGTTGTACTAAATTTTATGGTGGTTGGCCCAGAATTGGCCATAGCTCCCATACAAGGACCACATCTGAATGAAAAAGGCATTTATCCCTATATATAGTATAAATATCGCTACTGACTGAAAACTTTGCACAGATCATTTACATATATACAAAAATCGGTCTATTTTTAACTATTTTTATTTTAATGATAATTAAATTTGCACTAAAACTGAATAAAAAATACAGAATAAGGATATTCTAGTCCTATAACCCGTGTAGTTTTTGTGTTTCTTATTACGTTTAGGTGGAGGGTATTTAAGATTCGGCACAGCCGAATATTGCACTCTTACTTGTTTAACTTCAGTTTTTCTATAGTTTGTTTTTTTTTTCGTTTCTTCTCTATGAACGTATGTATGTATGTATGTTTTTTTAGATACAATCAATGAATCTGCGTAAAGAACATGAGCCTATATTTGAATCTAAAACTTGGATACAAACATTTCATAATTGTAAGCGAAAGATGATGATGTTGTTATTGTTGCTGGCACATTATTTAGAATTACGTGTAGGTTTTTAGACTTTAATTGGGGCATTTCTGGTCATGATTTTGTTTTGTTTTTTCGTTTGTTAAAAAAAAACATTTATTGTCAAATTAGCGTACAAATTGGTTGTTAAAACTGAAGAAGCTGAAGAAACTATAAAATCACGATTGTTTGATTGTTGTTTTTAAGCGCCATTTACACACGTAATCTTTATCTTTATGGTTTTATGAGTAAATAGTTATTATTTTATTAATAAAGTTATTTATATTTTAATTCTGTAGGTTAGTTGAGTTCTAGTTTCAATAGAACAAAAAATCTTTAATAATATTATTATTTATAGTTGAATGCTTGCAATATGTATGTAATTTTTTTTTGTTAGAAAATCATATTTTCTGGCATTCGTTTTCAAATTCTCATGTTAGTTTACATTTTCTCTTAAAGTTTTTATTTTTAAAGCAGACATCAATTAAAAAGGTGACTCTTATTTATCAAAAACAAAATTGTAAAGATATAAATTAAAAGAAAAATGCAAATATGAGGTTTTTATGTCATAAATGAAATGCACACATATCCAAACACACACACACACACATTCATTCTTACAAATAGACGTACATAAATGCTAAAATTAAACAAACTAAAGACATATTATTTTATCAGACAAAGGTGATATGATGAACACTGTAAAATTAAATTAGTTTGAACATAAAAATCTCTTAAATCATCATCAAATTGAATCACTTAATCATTTATTCGAGAAAAATTTGATAAATTTGAGTACTACAATATTTTATGGTAAAATCTGTAATTTTTTACCCAAAAATACCAAATATGTAATATGTATAAATATTTTTTTTGAATTAAATTTATGATTGTTAATGGCCAATTGTAAAAGAACATGGGTTCCCCCAGTCAAAAGCTAACTATTGGAAACTAAAAAAAAAAGGTATCACAGCAAAAAGTACTTTGAATTTGGAAGCAGAGAGAATCGTTAATATAGTACTTGCAATACTGACATCCAACTTGCTTTTTATTCATAATTTCTTGCCTGCAATTTGATTTAGTGCTTTCAGGTAGCACTAGAACATTATTTGACTTACTTTACCACATACGATGAGTGAAATTCACAGAGGATGACTTTTTGTCACTTTTCTAATAGTAGTTCGAGGTTTTCCTGAGCCTGGAAACACGATATTATTATTATATTCAATACTGAATGAGAGGGAATTCTCAAAAAGCTATTAGTGGAACTTTTTTTAATTCCCCGTTTTCACATTAAGGTAATTACTTACAAATCAAATCTTACAATGTTGTCAAATCTGGAAATGTACTGCCAAAGAAAAATTGTTAGCAATATGTAAATTATTATTTCAGACGAATGTAAGAAACCCTTACAATTTCAGAGTGCAGACAATTGTCACATAACAAATTCATCTGCCAGCAGAAATTGTCAGTTCACACTATTGTCAGACATTGTCAGAACTGTATGTGTGTGTTTAAATTAAATTTCAATTTTTTTTAATTTTGTCATAAAACAATTTTCTCTGCATATGGATGCATGTACTAGAAAGTAGAAAACATGAAGAAAAATTAACAAAAACACTCCTTAGTTTGTTTGTTTGGTGTAATAACCAGGGCTGCCAGAAATTTTCAGCAAAAAATCATAATTTCGCCAAAAAAAAAGTCTTATTTTTGAGGAAAAAATCTTATTTTTGGAAATAAGTAGTTTTTTTTTAATATAAATAATAAAAACAATTCATATTTTATTTAACACTAACTAAAAAATAACAACAAAAATTCATTTTCTTATACTAAATTGTACATTTTTTGAGATCCCATTTTTCAAATGGGAACAAAGAAGATTTTTTTAACTGAATCTAACCTTCGTCTAGACAAAACAAAAAAGCTTTTTTCTTGGGGAGAAAATCTTAACATCTTTTTTCGGTTAAAAAATCTTAAAAAATAAGGTAAAATCTTACTTCTGGCAGCACTGGTAATAACATTAAAAATATTTTTTGCACGCTTTTGCTCTCTTACCATATGTCTCTCTGCTCACTTCTCAATGTGTTTGGCAAGGCAAATAAACTAGAAAAATAAAATAACTAACAAAAACATTCATAATACTATTTTTCTGACAATGATACTATTGGCAGACACATAAACTTTGTATATCTGACAATGAAAAGTGTATGACAATAATCTAACTATGCCAGCGTAATGTGTTTATACGCTTGTTATATGTTTGACAATATTTTTGTCTTATAATGCACTTAGAATGTTTTTTCTGACAACGTAGGAAGACAACAATTTTAGGTTCACACGGTTGTTAGACATTTGTTGTTTAACTAATTTAATAATTTTGAACCAGTTTTTGACATACAATCTCGTCATTCGCATGAATTGACGAGTGTGTATGTATAACAAAAACTGGCTAGCTAAAACTGAAGAGTGTGAAACAGGACTTACTTCATAGATATCAAATGATATTAAAAGGTGCGACTAAATATTATAGAAATTCATTTTGAAGTTAAAATTATAAATTACATGTCGTATTTTTAACATAAAGTATATTTCGAGTCAGCGAATTTTGCCAAACCAGCTGTTAGAACACACACTACTAATTGGGGTATGTAGCGCATAAAAGTGTGTGTCTGCAAAAAGGCCTGTATTGTTGCATGTTCATTCACATGACATAAAATGCAATATTTGTTGTCATCGCACAGATATGTATACACATTTTGTAGGTTGTGGCAGGCAGTATGTTTTTTCTTTATGTTTTGTTTTTTCCTGCGGTATGCACTCAGCCCACCATGGGTTTGTACACAAGTATCTAGATACATATGTATGTGTGTGCATTTAAATTGTATATATTGCTTGACACACTTTGGCGTTCTGTTTGTAATTTGGTTTTTTTCTTTCACTCATATATTTTCTATAAAAAAAAAGAAAAAAAAAAAACATTTCCCTATAATTATGATGAATATAAAAGTGTTTATCTGTTGATTTGTGTGTTAGTGTATGTTACATACATCTGTCATAGCAAAGACTGAATAAATATTTGTATCTATGTTTATATGTATCTGCTATTTGTTTTTGAAATGCACAAATATTTATGCAGTTGCCATAGATTATAGGCTTTTCTCAAACATACGCTGTTTGTTGTTAACAAGTTAAATAGTTGATGTTAAATGTTGCGGGTGCCTTTGATTAAATGCCTCTCTGAGACGACTTGTGTTCATGTCTTCAATTTATTTAAATTTCATCATTTCTTGTGATTGATTCTTTAAAAAGTTGATAAAAGAAGAAGGAAATTGAAAACAGACAGGCTTTTTTAATGTTTTAAGTGCTTTTTCGAATGCTATGAGGGAAGGAATGTAAAAATTAAAGAACCAACATCAATAACTTATTATCGTTAATGTTGTTGATGGCATGATAAACATGATTTTTCTATTAAAATGTTAAAGTTTTTTTTATATAACAGAGAAGAGATCTGAGTACTAAATAAATAATTCTTTAAGTTCTATTAATATTCTTAAGTTTTAGTGTTAATTTTAAATGTATTTGTACTATAAGTTAGTTAGGCCCTAATTTTGTAAAACGCAATGCCACAATTTTCTAAGCGTTTCGTTAAATTACATGGTGCAAATCACGGCGTTCAAGCAAGTGTTTGTTTGCCTTGCAACAGCTGATTCTTACGTTGTTGTTTATACAACTGTTTGGAATTGTGTCTTTTGTAAAACGCAACGCTGTATCACTTGCGTTGTCAAATTTAATGCCTCCATTTTCTTGGTGTTAGTTTTAAAAATTGAATTAATTGAATTCATTTATTAATTCAATGTAAGTGCCCCGATAGACTACGGGATAGTGTGCCGGAGTATCAGTCAGAGGGTTGCGGGTTCGATTCCCGCCAAAGACTCTGGGTGTTTTCTGCAGACAAGCCAGAAAGCTTCGCAGTTTGTGTTTGTTAATTATATTAAAAAATATATACATATATATATAGTAGTTGAAGCATGTTGATAAAATCTCAGTTTAACATTTTTCGTAAACAATTTGTGCCCATAGTGCATAATTTCTGCACACAATTCTCTCCGTGCGAGTATATATTAAAAATATGTAGAGAAAATTCAATATTCTGAAATTTTCACCATAAAAAGAAGATATCGTAATAATCATTCTATTATAACAGTACTATATAATATTTCTGCTATTCATCACATTTCAGATTTATGTATTAGGAACAAATAAATAAGAGTTTTCTGAATTTGCCTATTCATAATTGCGTAATTAAAAAACATAAGAATATTGTTACGTTTTTAGCTTTATTTCCTTTAAATAAACTGGATTCCTTTTAATTGCAAAATAAAAGCGTCAAGTAGTTGGAAGAAAATAAACCGAGTCTTTATTTATTTAAATGTACCAAAAAAAAAAAAAAACAATTAAAAATGAGCATTCTGTCTTTTACACACTTATATTACAGTTTAAGAACACACTTAAATTACTGTTCGAGAACGCTTGATGTCCACACAACCATGACTCACAATCATCTGATTCACTCGATTGGCCCTGTTAGTCTGTTTATACGGCAATTATAATTTCTGGGTGGTTCGGAGCTAAGACGCTAGAAAATTAAGGACTGCAAGTCTATAATGTTCATGATTAGAATATTCAGCCAAAGTCGCTTAAATTCAATGTCTCCATATTGTTCAGCTATGTTTATAACAGGGTGTTCTCCATAATGTTTATAAATTCAAACTTCTACAAATGCTAAACAAGTTGTATGTCGATAAACACGCCATCTGTTTATAAATATGTTGTATGTTGATAAACATGCTGTATATTGATACTGACCATTAAATTTAAATTGAAATATAATTTATAACAAAGTAACCCACTACATTGCCACCATACTACCGTTTTTATTATTATTCATATTATTAAGATTCCTTAATAGCCAAAAGATACAGAGAAAATCATTTGTTGATGAGGCTGATAAAAGACATCAAAGTGCCAAAACCACAAGTTAGTGGTTGATGGGGTTTTACTGGCATTACTTCAATAGAGAATTGTTGTGGTTCCAATTTATCTGCTTGTGATAATGTACATTTAACATAACTAACAAATATACATTATCTATAGCATTTAATTATTTTTTTAATTAAATTTCATTTCATTTTAGTCCATGTAAAGAGTTTTCTTTTAATTACGTTTATATATGGATTTATTGTTTGATTTCTTACTCTTCATTAAAATGAAATTTTATTTAAATCAACAGGATAATTAATTTTTTATCTCATTTATCTTTTAGATCTTTTTTAATAATTTATATACTCGTATCTTGTACGTTTATTTTATTAGTCAGATGAGGAATTCTCTCCTGTTGTGTGAGTTTCTGCATTAAGAATGAACGACTCCTAAGGGATGTTACAGCTTGCATAAAACTTATAAAATATTTGATGAAGAAAAATTATGATTTTCCTAAAGGAAATATTGTATTTTCTATAATTCTGTTTTGTTTTGCCTAAAACTTGTGCTCATAAACTGTATATTTACATTTCGAACAATAACGATATCATGGATTTATATGTATCCCTTGAAAAGTGTGTGGCACAGGCAAAATAAAATTTCGTATTATAATTTTTGGAAGTACACTCTGAAAATATATGACATTTAAACAACATTTATAAATACATACTGCCGTATTTATAAAAAATTAAAGTAGACTTCAAGTGTACTTTAAGAAAATTTTGTCGTAAAGCACACTTCAAGCATACTTTATTTTTTATAAATACGGCAGATAGTGTTTTGCGTTTATATTTAATTCAATTTTATTGTGTTGTTTGGTAGTTGCTAAAGCATTGTACTCTGTTCAAAATTTCAAGTGGAATGCTGTCAAAATACATGTTAAAAAAATTCACATGAAATTTTCTTGAAAAAATGTTGCAGAAGTAGTACTCTGTTCATTTTGTGAAAAACATGTGAAATGTATCTGGCAACATTATTTTTTCACAGCGAAATAATTAAAGTAGTAATTGTTTCACGTGGAATTTTTATCCAAAAGCTCTTCTGTCGCAACAACAATATCTATTACTTGTTGTTCTGCTGCACAAGCGGCCAGTAATATTTGTTTATTCATTTTTATTTAACTATTTCGATTCAACACAGATTTTTTAATATTTTAACTCTTATTTATTTTCGATTTAAATTTACAAAAAAGCTAAACATATGTGTTTTGTTTACATAAGTAAAACAATGTGGCGTACTTTCAGTTAAAAAAAAACGTCAAATTATGTAAAATTGCTTGAAAGACAACATTGGCTATACGTCAAATTTTCCGTATGAAATAATTAATGTTGCTCAAAATTTTTCCCAAATTTGAACAGAGTACTAGGCTTAAATCTTAAACAGCCTCCAGGACCAATATTTTATGTTGCGGCGCAACGAGTGGTTGCCTAACAAGTTGAAGTCGTAGAATATGTCAATAAAATATTTTTCATTTGTCATTATTGAAAAGCTGCACTTAACTGATAATAGAAAAATATATTGTCCCTAGCTTCGAATAATTGAACAATATTATCGAAGAAAAGTTAAAGCGGAGTGGTGCTATAGTTCTTTTTCCAGTGCTGCCGGTTTAGACTTTTTGAGGCTAAATTTAGCCTTTTTATTTACGTTTAGCCTCGAATTTTATGTTTTAGCTTCTGACTTTTTTAGCCGTTTTTATACCCTATATCACCTTAATGGGGAGGGTATATTGGATTTGTGCTGATGTTTGTAACGGCCAGAAATATTGGTCCTCAGAAAGTGATTCTGAGTCGATTTAACGATGTCCCACCGTCCTTACGTCTGGCTGGCTTGTGCGCAGAGAAGAGGTCGCAATTTTGAAGATATTTGGATAAAATTTAGTACGTTATATTTTTTCGGCCCAAGAACGGTTGGGATTGAAACTGGTGGAAATCGGTCCATTATTTCACCTGGCCCCATACAAATGTCCTCCCGAAATTGGGGTTTACTGATCATAAATGTCTGAATTATGCAATATGCAAACAAATTTCACCACAATGGAGTGATAAATGAAGCAAAATCACATCAAAAAATTTTGTGCAGATCGCTCCATAATTAGTAGTAGGCCCACTTCCGAAAATCACTTTAAAGAGCATAACTCACTCACAAATGTTGGCATCCAAATAATATTCAACATAAATATATTTCATATGTATGCAAATAATACGGTACAATTTTATTACGGTGGGTCCATAATTAGTCGTAGCTCCCATATAAGGCCCACTTTCGAAATTTACTTTAACGATCATAAATTTCTTAAAAATGTTGGTATTCAAATAAAATTTGACACAAATAAGTGTCTGATATACAGAAATTATGACACCTAATTTTATAAAGTGTCGGTCCATAATTAATCGTAACTCCCATATAAGACCCTCTCCGTAATTCAATTTCAGCTCCATAAATCTTTTAAATGTCTTTATATCCAGATAAAGTTTAACACATATAATATTTATATTCATAGACATCATGACACTTAATTTTTGGATGATCGGTCCACAATAGGTTATATCTCCCATATAACGCCCATTTTTGAAAAACTGTTTATACATATACTAGGTGTAGGGTATTATATGGTCGGGCTTGACCGACTATACTTTTTTACTTGTTTATTTGAAAAAAGCATTTTAAGTGCTATTTTTATTTTAAGTTAAGATACATTTTACTTAAAATTATGCATACTCTCATTAATCTGACATTGTTTGATTGTTAAAATAAAAAACTATTTCAAGAACAATCAACAGAACCAATTACCTTTACCATTAATACTAAAGTGTCAACTTGAATTTCAACTCATTATCATTCCCTCTTGAAAATTTATTCATGTTGTCGGCACAGTTTTCATGTAAATTTAAACAATATTTTATATATTGAGAGCAAATAAAAAAACGAAATATGTATGTAAAATTTCTGGAAAAAAGTGAGAAATTTATTGAAACTTAAAGAAAAATTAAGGCAAACATTACCAGCAAATATTGATACACGGCGAAAAATTTACTTTTTATCCATTGATAATTCACTAAAAATAGTAAAACCATTTAAAAAAAATATTCTATACCGATGATGAAATAACCATGATTGAAGCTCAATAGCGAAACCTTTCAACTTATAGATGGACACACGTAGAATCAACAGTTGACTTTTGGATGGAAGTATAACAGTTGAAAGAAGCTCTTATTGATTATCTCATAAACTTTCTAAACGCTCTTGGTATTTTTTTTAAACAAACTCAAACTGCGAAGCTTTTTGTTTTAACTGCAGAAAAACGTTCAGAGTCTTTGGGCGGAATGAAACCCGTAATCCTCTGTCTGATAGTCCGGCACACTAACGCCTAGTCTATCGGGACACCAAAAGTTAGTTTCGGTTCTTTTGAGGATGAAAAAATTACACTAATTTCATTATTATGATGATAATTTTAATTATAGTAATAGAACTAACTATTACTTTAACTGTCAGTTAGCATATTTGCCTTTTCACCACAAAAAAGTTAAAATTTAACTTACAAATTTAACAGAAAAGTTGGAATTAAATTTAACTAAACAATTGTTCAACAATTTTCAAATAACACGGTGCGACAGTCCAAAAAACCTGGAATCGGATATTATTTTTCTTGTAGGGCTTGTCGTGTAAAACAATATTCCAATAGTGAAATATGCCGGACACCAAAAAAATCCGGATTTACGGTTAAAAATCCAGTTTTTGTACCTTTGCACACTTATAAGCCTGTAATTTTGTTGATAATGATCCGATTTTACTAGATTTGGAATGAAGAAACTGAGATCTTTCGAATGATATATGTATAATTTATCTAAGAAAACTTGAGATATTTTAAACATTACATTATAATGTATAAAAAACGTCACCAAAGTTGAAAAATGTAATGTCAGATATTCATATATTTATATATAACTACTAAAAAACAGAAATCGAATTTTAAAAATCTTCTCTGAGCGAAGTTTTATTAGAACAAACACTATTATTCGATCGATAACTCTATCTAGGATTGAAAGATAATACTTGAGATAAGTATTAAAAGACATACCGAGAAACTTCTCAGGTTGGCAATAAAGCAAAAACCATTAAAAATTTTTCTTCCCTACTTAAGTGTCACCTACCACACAAAAGGACCAGGGATATGGACCGAAGTGAGCTGTGTACTTTACGGTCGCTTTCTGACCTAAGTATCACTTTTAACCATGGATAAATTATAGGAGGCCTAGGATAGACTTTTCATAAATATCAGTTTGGTGAGCTAAATAATCTGCAAGTGTTCTTAGAGGTCTCCATTTGCATTCAAGAGATGACCATGTAACAATTTTGTCAAGGAATTTACTTCGACTCAGCTATTAAGTCTAAAATATGGCTAACATATCCTGGATATTGATGTTTGGAGATGGATGGATGACTTTCTGATGTGACCTGTAAATAAGATTTTGTTTCTACTGACAGACCTTTTAACGTTTTGTTTTGTTTTCTGTTTGATCTTGCAAAATTCTTGTAAGAGTAAACAATGTCAAACAAATTAGTTTTACAACGCTTTTTTGAATATATTTTTGCCAAATTTACCTTCATTGTTGCCAAACAAGTCAGTGTTGCCATTTTAGCACTTTCAGTGCTAGATTTAGCATTTAGTTTCTCGAAAATGCATTGAAATTTTTAAAAATTATGCTAAATGCTTTTGAGCATAATTTGATTAATAAAAAAAATTTTTTTCTCGAACAAATTTTTACTATTTTACTCCAAAAAATTCTTTTGGAGAAATAAAAAATAACTTTTATTAATATTTCAACTAAATTTCTTTCGGTGTGGTAAGAATCTATTAAAACAAGTCAACAATTGTTATGAACAAAATTAGAAAAAAATATAATTTATATTTGTAACATTTGAAAAAAAAAATTGTATTGTTACATTGAAAAAATTTAGCACTTTTTTCTCGTCAGTAGAATATTTTAGCACTTAGTTTTTCAAGTTTTAGCATATCTTGAAATTCATTTTCTGGCAACACTGAACCAAGTATACTCGTAAAGCAGTATGACAACTGGCTGTTTAAGAATACGGATCTGAGCCAACATTTTCACAATTCAATGAGTAAATAAAATCTTACAAAACAAAATTGTTCTGAGTGTAATTAATATTCGCTGCTTATTACAATAATTTGAGCATTACGCTATCCTTATTTTTTTTTGTTATTACTTATTCTCTCTTTTTTTTTTCTTTTCTTATTTCCATTGTTTTAGAGAAAAGTGCCAAAAGTGCTGTTAGAAATTATGTTTTTTTTTACACCACATACTTTCTTAATGCATTCACTCGTTGTGACTTTCATTGAAACTCTCACACTCTCATCTACAGCTATAGCTGGTAGTAAGTTAATGATGAAACAGAACTGGGGCTGAACGCTGTTTTCCATACAGTTTGACATAAAATTTCGCCAGATAATGCGGTATTGAAATAGAATCTATTTTATTTTGACAGCGATTTTTCTTATGCTCTCACTTTAAAACACAAATGCTCTCAACAATATCACCTTACTTTTATTAAATTTTATACATTTTGTAAACAAAACCATATGTTTTTGAAGCTTTGACACAAGAAAATCAAAAGAAACGTTTAAAAGTGAATTTAAAAGTACGATTTTGTAATTAAAAAAAAAGAGTGATATTATAGAAAAATTAATTGAAAAAGTACAAAAGCATGATTGCATATATAATTTGCAGTCACCATTGTACAACAAATTTTATTTAAAACAAGATTTGTGGACAAAAATTGGAAATATAAAAACATTAAATGACAGTTCGTGAAGCTGCAGCCGTCGTTTCAATTTGGGCCTGATTTCTCTGAGAGTCGTTTTTGCTTGAAGTTGCGGTCGTGTTCTGTTTTATCATTTAGTTGTCTTCTTAACTTAACAAGTAAAAAATATTAAGAAGAACAAAATCTAATGAATTAAACAAGAACCGTTGCCGGCATTCATTAGCAAAAGAAACAATTGAAGAAAGTGGAAATTAAAAATGAAGGAAAAGTTTATGAACAAACGCACAAAATGCCCAAGGTGGATAAATTGGTTTAACAAGCCGTAACTGCCAAGAGTTGGCTGAGTGAATGTTGGCAACTTTGTCAATTTGTATATTATTTTGCCACTGCAACACTCTTCCCTTTAGCTTTCTTTTTTGTGGAAAGTTTTTTTTTTAAGTTACTTGCCAATAGCTTTAGGTATCCGAAGTAATTTTGTTAATTAAGTCAGCAAAAGGTTTTAATGAGTTTGAAAAATTGAAATAGATACCAATACGCGAGCACAAGTAGCAACACGAGTGTTTGTTCTCTTTCCCCCCAAAAAAAGGAAAGGCTTTTTATGTTCTTTGTTTGGCAAAAGATGTTTAAGCAAAAACCTAAAAAACAAGTTAAAGTTATTTTGTTTTGTTTTGTTCTTAAGATTATTTATAAATTACCCTACACTTGTGTATTAGACATTTGCAAACGTCTTAAGAGATTTGTTTCCCTAAAAGGTGTCTTTCAATAATTACAACTGATGATGACGATAATTCTCGATCGATCGATCGATAGAATTAAAACTGTTGTATATCAAAAGCTTTATCTTGGTAAAAAAAAAAAGTTACATTTGTTCAGAAGGAGGCCGAGGTATAAAATGGGCCCACCGGCATAAGCTGCTCTTGTAAGGCTGCCAAATGGGACTCCTTCTGCAAATATCGGGATTCAGGATTTTATAAATGTAAATCCCCGAGACTTCAAGTTTTCGTAATTTTTGTTTCATATTAAATCAAATTGGTTTATTAATAATAAAAACTAAATATATATATTTCTGACAAGTAAGAGTTTATATTCGGCTGTACAGAATCTTATGTATCCACCACTAAATTCCCCCTATTATGTTTCTATTTATTTTTGAAACGTCAAAATTGTCACCTACATATATTTATTGTATTATATACTGTATACTCTGTGGTTATTCTCGGAAGTGAAGCTTGTATGAGAGCTATGTCCAATTATGGACCAACTTTCGCAACAGTCAATAGTATAATGTCAACATACTTATAACTGATCTGTGTAAAATTTCGGTTCGATATGAATGTTTATGTAGGTTAATGAGTTTTCGGGAATACTGCTTATAAGGGCACTATGACTTATTACAGGTCAATCATCATGCAATTCTGTACGACGATTTTTATGTAGATGTGAATTATTTGTGTTGAATTTCAACGAAATAATAATTTTATAACAGATTTATGCGTATTTAAATTGTTTTTTGAAGTGGACTTTATATGATGCCTAGGGCCATGACGCCATCATCATATTTGTGTTGAATTCCAACTTCATAGTGGTTTTACAGGGTTTTATGTTTTTATAGGGTTTTATACGTATTTAAGTGATTTTTGGAACTGGACTTTTTTTTGGGGGATATGGTGAAAATATGCTCCGATGCAAACAAAATATAGTTTTGAGATTTGACTTTGCATGAAGAATTTTGTATGGAAACGATATTTATGTACCATAAAGCCATATTCCGGGAAGACATTTGTATGGGGGCTATTATAACTGCTGGACCGATTCCTATTATTTCCAACAAGACTTGTCCTTCTATAATCAAAATAAGAAAAGAGCAAAAAAATATCTGAAGAATATTGAGGTAGTCTGAAACTTTCATCTATAACTCGGAACCTACTGAACCGATTTTGCCCATTATCAATAGCAAATATTTCGGTAGATCGAAGAATTTCATTATTCTATGATATTTATTCGAAGCTCAATCGTACCAACAACAGACGGACAGACTGACAGACATGAAACGTCTTAGACTCTTATTAATACCCCAGAATATATACATATATATTTTTGTTTGCTCTACGACCATTATTTCGTTGTGTTACAAACAGAATGACAAACGTAAAATAATCCCCCATATTTTTGGTACGTTTAAAAGCAAACATTTTTTGCCCTCATAGCTATTAAAAGCTTTAAATTTATTAAAGTTTATAAAGTTTATAAATATATTAAGGCATCTTAAGTTAAGAGAATCTTGACTAAATTTTGTTACCATTATGTGAAGCTGATGAAAAATATCGTGCACAATCAACGCTTGTAGGCAAAATTGTTAGCAAGTTGTTGTATAAACAAGCCTTTCTCACTCTCCGAATACAATAATTATATTTCATATTCAAATTTTGTTTCTAGATCATTAGGGACATTATTAAGTGTTTGGGGGATTTTACTTAAGCATGTATTTCAATTACATTCATTTGTTTTTTGCTTTCGCAATCAACGTTTTTATTTTATTTCTAATAACAAACTTTTCTTTTTCACTCTACAATTTTGGGGTTTTGCAAAAAAATTTTGCTTTTTTGTTGAGTAAATCATCCTGTTTTCTTGGTTTCTTTTAGGAGAAATTTCAGCAATTCACCGCTTCAGCATAAGTAAAAGTGCAACATCGGCAGAGATTCAAAAATCAGTGCCACAAGGTTGAAGTTACAAATAAAGTTACTTTAATCGGACTTACACTGACAACTATTTATTTAGGTAAAACAAATTTTGAATTTTTATAGAAATTTCGAATTCTAAAAACCGTTTACACATTAAATAGTGCTTTCAAATTTTTAACAATCCAAAACAACTAATTTTAATTCTCTCGTCGACATACTTTTGTAAAATTTAAATTTTTTGTTGATAACTTTGTAAGTAATTTTGAAATGTTTCTGACCTTTTCCATTAGTGATTTAGTGTGGAATCTGTCAGTAGATCTCTTTTATTTTCCTTTAATTAAAATGCTAAAAAAGCATTGATTTATGTTAAGTGTAGATGTTTTGTATTTGTGTATGTACAGTGCACTCGCGGTAACATGAACACCGTCTAACGTGAACAAGCTTTTGTTTACGTTGACTACTCTGTAACGTGAACAAAGTCAGAAATCTCTATAACGTGAACAATTTTTTTTTTCTTTTCATTGCATATGTTTCTAAGCTTGCAGACAACACTGAAATACATTAAATTCGATGTATAAATTAAATTTGTTCCCTTTTATTTTTTTAACATTGAATTTTAAGAAGAAAATGTGAAAAGGGAACAAATTTCATGGGGAATTTTTATTCACGATAGGGGTGAATAAAAAAAATTTAAATGGGACGCAAAAAGCAAAAGGCAAAATTAAGACAGAAGAGCTGCCTCTAATTCCAGTAATTCTGCTGCAAAAATGAAGCAAAAAAAACGACTTTAGATTGCCCGTGAACACATGTCTTATAACAAAGAATGGCAACGTATTGTTTTTTCGAATGAAAAGAAGTTCAATTTGGAAGGACCAGTTGGTTATAATTATTATTTTCATGATTTGCGGAAAGAAGAACGTTATCTGAGCCGTCTGCATAGCTGTGAGGGTAGTGTGATGGTGTGGGGGGCAATTTCATACTATGGGACATGTGAGCTTTAACTTCTTTCATATAGAATGAAAGCAAATAATTTAAATTTTTCTTAATTTCTCTACAGTCTTTGGGCCAATTCCATGGACATTTCCAACAAGATAATGCCCCGATCCACACTGCAAGAGTTGTAAAAGAATGGATCCGAAGCCAAAACGTTAATATATTGGAGTGGCCACCATACTCTCCTGACCTGAATATTATAGAAAATGTTTGGGGATTGCTTTCTCGCAAAGTGTATGAGTGGGGCAGACAATAAGAAACTAAAGAAGTCTTAATTGAAGGAATAAAAAAAATCATGAGACGAAATTTCCTTACCATTAATAGAAAAACTTTACAATTCCCTTCCCAAATCGTATTTTTGAAGTTATATTGAATAAAGGAGGATATACACATTATTAAATCGTTATTGAAACATTATAAAAAATCTTTAAAAATAAAAAAGTTACATAAAAATTATTTGTTGTTGGTTTTTTTCGTGGAGCAAAAGACGTTGAACCTATTCAAATGAGCCAAAAAAGTAAGGTTACAAAACGTAGTATTTTGAAAAAGAAAATAAAAATTATAAAAATCTGGTGATTTGTTATTTCAGCCATTTTATTTCATATTGCAATACTTTAAAATTTATAAATGCACCATCGCCAATTACTTTAGTATTTTATTGGAAAAAATTAGTTTGAAAAAATTGTGAACCTATTTAAGTGAACGGCAGTGTAAAATGTATGTTTTTTTTTTCTTATGCGAATTACATTTTGTCGATATAAGGTTCCGCTTGCTCGTGTCATTTGATTTATTTAATTTCTGTGTGTTTATTGATTGTCATTTGAGTTTGCAGTGACATTTTTTTAATATTGATTTGTAATCTTTCAGTTAAAATTAATATCTTTTTTTTATGTTATTGTAGTGTCTAGCAACTCGGTCAAGGTTATATATAGTTGGATTCAACACTATTTATTGGTTCCTTTTTAGAATCTTTGGTCTGCCTTTTTATTGTTTTTAATTGTTTTCTTTACGTCGGACGAACATTTGGTTCTAATAACAAGAAACAAATATTTCTGATAAACAAAGAATATTTGGGAAACATTTTATCCTTCATGATAGGCGCTATCGCGTCTTTAACAGATTGACAGAAGGACCTACATAACAAGTTATTTTTTAACCGTAGAGTGACCCCAAAAAAAAACTCAAGAATTCGATCCTTTGGAACATTTTTGTTTCATATTTATATTTTACCTCAAACCTGTGCTTTTATTTAATCTTATGTTATTCTAATAAAATTAAAATAAAATTAAAAAAATAAATAGTTCTGAAAAATAAAATAAAATAACTCTTATAGGAAAATTTTTGGCTTCACTTATTGGCTGTTTTATTGGGAATGCATGATGTGCAAATATAATCAGCATGTCAATCCTTGCAGATTGCTTTATGCAACAGAATAAAGTCGTCCTTTTATCTTTATTTTCCCCTCTTTTCGTAGCTCTTTTTTTTGGTGGTTCTGATGATGGCCCTGGAATATCATCTCCAATTATGTCGTCATTGTCTGTTGTGAGCGACTGAAAAAGTGACAATGAAGAACAACTTTTTGGAGTATGCGTCCGTTTACTCATATAAGGTTGAGCTAATGTTATGCCGAGCTCGTGCAAACAGAATTTACGTTTGGTATGCTTCTGCTTTGGCTGCCAATCTGGAGCTACTTCATTGAAAATAATAAAAGCATTCAAAGCGGGAATATCTATGATGTTAGACAGAACCGGCATAGGCCACCGGTTTGTTTTCCGTTGACAGCTGTAAAAGCTAAGCATTTTATCGACAGTGTCTACGCCACCTTTTGTAGAGTTGTATAAAGAATTTATATCCGGAAGTTTCTTATGATCAGTGCCGATAACTGACATATTATGCATAGTACTCATTACTATGGAACATTTATTCTTATGGCTTATGTAAGACACAAGTGTCGTATATTTAGTGAAAGCGAACGTGGATTGGTAAAGAGGAAAATTTTTGCTTATTAGTAGCTTTTGCGAAGAAAAAAAGTTGTCCATAGTGGCACTATGGCCTTTGAGACCTTCTGTCAAATCTAAAACCACTCGCTCGCTTTGATTTTTTTCTGTGATCCAGATTTTCCTAGATATGGCTGAATTCCTCAAATGTAGCATGTTTTATGTTCCATGGAAACCGAGCAATTGTTCATCTACCGTGACGCAAGCATGTGGCTTATAGTACAATGGCAGAAGTTCTGCCCAACGTTCCCATAGAGTTCTAATTAGCGCAAATTTGTCGTCACTTCTTTGTTAGCGGCGATTTATAACATCATCAAAACGCAGAGTTTTGTGAACATCCTTGAAGGTCTTTTGCGACATAATAGCTCGAAATATTCGTCGCCCATAGTCAGCATCAAATAAGTCTTCTAAACTTTCATACTTTGACCTCATCGTCAATGGAAAACAATCTTGTATCCCGTTTATATGCAAAAACTTTCAAATCATACTTACAAACTCCCGCTAATATCAATACTCCAAAGTAGGTGTGCAACAAGTCTCTGTCAAGCTGAACATAGTTTTTTTTTCATCTATATACTTTCTATATTTATTGGAGTTTTTTTTTTAGCAGCATAGCCAAGCTCAGTGCTACAAACGGCAAGCGACAAATGTGTGGCAATATATGGGACATTTTTGTTCCATAGGACCGAATTATGAATTTTTAAAATGGCAAGAAAACTTGAAAATAAATTTTCTTAAAAAATGCCAAAAAGCAATCAATAACGATTCATTCACAAATTACTAGAAGATGGAAATAAAATATTAACTTATTAAATATTTATGAGAAAAATAAAATTCAAATGGAACATTTTTGTTCCAAGGGTCGCTCTACGGTTAATTTATAAATAGACTACTTTTGTGTGACGGAAGCAGTTATTAGTTTTTAGATCACAAAAATAAAAACATGGCTGTGTCGAAAATGTATCGTCGTTAAAGGGTTAAAAAAGGGAAGAAATTGTATTTTCTAGTTCAGGTTCATAATGGTAATATTTTTTAAGTATCTCTTCTAAATAGCTATAGATCATGTTTCATTGCATATTAATTAGATACATAACATTCAAATATCAATACTTAGTAGCATAATTATACTCATCTATTTGACCATGTCCTGTATTGTGTGTCTGCATAGAAAACAACAAATCCTAAAAATGAATTCACATTTGTAATACAAACTTTTATGGCTGTCAAAATCCATGCAATCCGCAATAACCATGACCTCTACCAAACCTCTCCCTCTTCAGTCTGTTCTCAAACTCAACTTTACTGAATTCCTAAATACCCTGCACATTTAAAATACATTTATCATAAGAAGTTTTTCGTTTTGTTCTTCTTATTTCATAACTCGAAAATAGTTTCTTAATAATCTTTATGGTTTTTGTTGTAACTTTAAAAGTTTTCCCTGAAAGAATTGTTCATGGTTACAGTTTTAGCGGTTATTGCACAATTATTCTTAATAATGTGTTTTACAGAATACAAAACAAAATACCAAATAAGTACATTTTGTTGTTAATTCTTAGAACTATGAGAATACAAGTCCGAAACAAACAATAACAAACTATAAACTTTTAAATCAACTTTAGTTTACTTAATTTTTATGTTGAAAATTAAAGAAACGAATGACTCTTGGGTGACAAACATGTTTTGTTTTAAACAATTTTGCAAACAATTTTTAAGCTGCTTTTACTTTGGTGAAAAAAAAATAAATCTTAAAGAGTTCAAATCAAAGTTAAAAAAAAAAAGATATTAAAATAAATAAATTATTAGAAATCAAGAAAACACTTCATTATGATTTCATTTTACAACTTGTTTTATTTTGGCTTGAAACAAGTTGTGTTGAAAATCACAAGTTTTGCGTACAAAGTGTTTATTAGGGAATATAAAAATCAACACTTTCAACACACTAATACCTCCCTGAAGGTTGTCGTTTAATATTAAAGAGTCCCTACGTTTGAAACTTAATAAAAACTGTGCAATGTTATGTGCAAAAAATGCACTTTATCTGTCAGTACAACTTTGTTTCCGGTGGCCATGTCCAGTGTGGTTAGACACAAAATATAGGAAACACAAAAACTTTTGTAATTTTTAAAAGCAAAAAAAAACATATATTTTTTTTTCATAAAAACTTTGCAACAAAATATATAATACACAGTAATGGTCAGAACAATAGGTACACTTTGCAGTCGTATTTAAATTTATTTTGACAATTAAAAAAATAAAACAGAATAATAACGTGAATTTCCCAATCTCAGAGGGCACAATCGAATGAATATAAGCAAAAGGGAAAAGTACGTACCATTAGATAAAGATGACTGTGTAATAAAAAATTATATGAAACAATTCAATTATATTTCTTCAATTTTAATTATAAGATTTTAGTACCTCTTGTTAGGCCAAAGAAAAACAAATTCAATAAAAAAAGTGATCTAATGACTTGGGTAACTTATTTACTTAATTACTTTAATATAAATTTATTACTCTTACTAAACCTGTTGTTTGTCCCTGTGCTGTATCTAAATTAAAAGGGTACTGCTATTTTTTTTTTGGGATATTAAAACCACAAAACCTTAAATATACAAAGTTTTTTTGCGGTATTATAAACATAAATTATTTTAAATGCTGTAGCAGTGCTTAGATGTTTTTCTAAAGGAAGTGTTAATTATTTTGCCAGCATTAGACAAAGCAGTACATGATCTTTGATGATAATAGATTCCAGAACTAGATTGACCAAAGGACTTTAGAACATTGAAAAGATATTCGATTTGTTTAGAGATGTCCACTGACACTTCTCGAGTTTTATCTTTTACATGAATGGTAAAACAGAACAGAAATATAGTTACGTAGAAAACTTAACTTGAATACAGGATTTGCATTATGATATTATCGGGCATTGAAGGAATCTTTAGCAATGTAAAACATGAGACGATCATAACATCTCTCAAGGGACTGTCCACTTCCTACAAAGTCTTCGCTTCATAATTTCTTGCTCATAAAACTTGACACCATGATGTCTACAAATGTGCAACACCACGCTATTTCGCTAAGACTACTTAACCGTTGACAGTGGTGGTATAGGTGTGAATTCTGTGAAAACTGTCCCGGAAACTTAATTAATTAAATTATTAAATAAGGTAAATTCAAGGAAACTGAAATCATTTCCTTAACATTATAATTAGCCCACATTCTACTTTACGGATTGGCATTTTGGAATTGGACATTTACACGTCATCAAGTTCTTAATTTGTTATGATATGTACACTGGTTACCGGCTGAAGTCACGAGGTCTGGACATTGGCTGAGATACTAAGTACCAAATTATTCGAATTTGTTTGTTGTTATATAATGTATTTGGAATCAATTTGCACAATAATCCATCCGATATGAGCTGAGAATATACAGAATATTTGATCTATTATTAAATATCTTTCTGGTTAAAGAATATATATAAACTATAAACTATATAAGTCGCTAGTACAGAAGGTGCTGTTGTACGTCGGCGGTTTTGACTAGAGCTCCTGGCGGCTTTGAATTGAGGTTCTGCGAGGATATTAAATCCATGCATGTACATCTTTGCGATTGCTCTGCTCTTGAGGGCTTCAAGGGCAAAATATCCTGGCTCCAGACATTTCATCACACTATTTAACATTCGCATTCAGACACTGCATCACAATTTCTGGTATTTTAACGTCCATCCACGTACGAGTCTCGACATTATCAATGTAATGTAAAGCTGCATATACACTACGTGTTTTTCACATTGTATATGACAAATTTTACATAACGGATTAAAAACATGTAGTTGGTGACCTCAAAAACTTTGCTTGTGTAAAATACACAAGCAAAAACCTAAGACAAAATTTCAATTAGAACATGTTCTATTTTCTTATGTTCAAACCCATGTTTGCGTATGAAGAATTTGCATAAGTGATAAATTAAATATTTTGTTTATCCCATTTTGATAATTTAATAACAATGATATAAAAATTTTTGATACAAGCTTCACATCTTGTATATTAAAAAACGAAAAACCTTAAATCAATATTTTTGACGCCGGCAGTTTAGTGACGCTACCAAAAATTTTTGCAACGGCTTTAACGCATTTTTTTAAGAAACGACATGGAAATTTATGTGTGAAAAAAGAATATTATTTAATATTTAAGCGTATCAGCTGTTGTAAATAATCATGGCGATGTCACGTGTAATTGTACATACAAGTTGGTGACCAAAAATTAAAACCCTTATGGAAAATAACCAATTATGACAGACATAAAGAAAAACATGTGAGTTGTAAACTTAAAAATACATAAGCAAAAACACGTAGTGTATATGCACCTGACTGAAGCGCCACAAGTTCGATAATTTACAGAAATTTCTTTAGATTCCATTTCTTTTTTGCTTTTATTTGGCGAAATACTTGTCTGTCACCTGGAATAACCTGAATGTAGACAAATTTAATTTGTTTTATTATATAAATCAAATAATAGTTTTTCACAGCGCAAATGCAAATATAAGTATAATTAGTACATAGTACATAGTTCATTGACCTATTGGAGTATTTATGCTATAATCGCATCAAAAATATCTGTAATTCATAATTGATTTTTTTAATTTCCACAATTAAATTTTAATTTTCCATTTTATTTCAAAGTCATTAAGAGTACATTTCCCTGTAGAATTAATTAAATGGCTTTGAACTTTATTCCCCATGTTCTTCTATTATTCTCAATAAAAAGTTAAACTATGGAAAGAATAAAGTACAATAGATAAATAAAAATATGTAGAAAAAATGTTAAAAAGCATAAATTTGTTGGCCATAATTACCTTGAAAACGTCATAAATAAAAATGTTTTTTATGAATATGGAGTTTTACTAACACCACCAGCACTCACCAATACACGCACTCGCTCAGTCAAAAAGAAAACAAGTAAGAGTTTACATTCGGCTGTGCCGAATCTTACATATATACCCATCACAAAATCACCTACATATTGTTAGGCGAACTTTATAAAGTAGTTGAATTTCATCTCAATAACGTCATTTATAAGAATTTTCTGCATATTCTAGTTACAATCAAGAATTTAATAGATTTTCTTTAACACACAATAAATTAGGTACCAACAAGGCCTAGGAAACTGATTTTTTTTGTAAGAGAAGTAACACTCAGGCAATTAATATGCCTATAAAATTGCGTTACTTTCCTTGGAAAGGGGATAGTTGAAGAGGTAAAGGTGATGAAAGAAGAAAGCTTCTTACATCACAACTCTGCAATTGTGCATTATGTTTGTTTTTAGTGCAGAATTGCAGCGCCTCTGGTGTTGAGTAGGCGCATTAATGTTAAAGCTTGATTTTATAGCCTTTATTTAAATATTTTACTTCGGTGGCGTTTGAATGCTATGCCACCGAAAGAGGGCGCTGTGATAAATATTAGTTATGATGGATTGAAAAGAAAACTAATAATTATCAGAAACTGATGTTGCTTGAGTGGCAGCGGCTGGGATTTGAACCCGGGCTACAAATACCAACTCATGCTTAATGATCAACTAAGCTGGCTTTTTGAAACGTCATAATTGATACCTCTATATACTCTGTCGTTATTCTCGGAAGTGGCAGGTTTGGCCATTTATGGACCAACTTTCACAACAGTCAATAGTATAATGTCAACATACTTATAACTGATCTGTGTAAAATTTCGGTTCGATATGAATGTTTATATAGGTTAATGAGTTTTCGGGAATACACCTCATAAGGGAACTATGTCATATTATGGGCAAATTATTCGCATGTGTTAAATATTATAGTGAATTTTATAGTGAACTTTATATGACGACTACGGTCAAATTTGGGCCGATCATCATTAAATTGGTTATGAAGGTTTCTATATATGTATGGACTATTTATATTGAATTCCAACTTGCGAATAATTTTTATAAGAAATTTATGCGCTTTTAAGTGATTTTCGTTGTCTTTATATGGGGGCTGGGGTCAAATCATCATATTGAAATCATCGTAAAATTTGCCATGAATATTTCTATACATATATATATATATACATATATATACATATATATTCATATATATATTTGGATTTATGCTAATTTAAATGGTTTTCTGAACTGGACTTTATATGGGGGATATGGTCAAATATTGGCCGATCATCATCAAATATAGCATATAGCACGACAATTTATATGTGTATACGGATTACTTCTGTTGAATTTTGACTTCCTAGTGATTTCTATAAGAGTTTTATGCCCATTTAAGTGATTTTCGGAAGTGGTCCTTGTATTGGCTATGGTCAAAATTATGGACCGATGCAAACAAAATATTGTTTTGAGATTTCACTTTGCATGAAACTTATTATTGCAGAATTTTGTATGGATATGGCCATATTCCATAAAGCCATATTCGTGGAAGACATTTATTTGGGGGATATGAGAAATCGTAGACTGGTTCCTACCATTTTCAACAGGACTTGTTCTTCTATAACAAAAGTGTGTAAAATTTTACGATATTATCTGCATTACATTTAAAGAAAACAGAAAAAATATCGAGGTAGTCTGAAACTTTGATATATAACTCGGATCCTACTGGTCCGATTTTACCTATTTGCAATATCAAACATTTCCGTAGATCAAAGAATGTTTGGTAAAAATTTCATTATTCTATGTCTTTTTTTCGAAGCTATATTGTGATTTCCAGAGACGGACGGGTTTGGCTATATCGTCTTAGATTCTTATAAGGACCCATGCATAGACTTTTTGGCACTACGACCATTATTTTGATGTGTTACAAACGGAACGACAAACGTAATGTACCCCTTTCTTTTTTTTCACTAATGAATGGAATATAAAATTTAACAACATGGTTTAAGTATTTCCTGTTGGAATTGAACAACGTCAAACATCGTCTGACGTGATTTGAATACAATAAAAAAAAAAAATAACAACAAAAACCACAATGTACCTACTTTTATTGTAATTTCATTTAGCTGTTGTTGTTGTTCTTGTTGTTCAGTTCTTATCTACAATGTAACAAAACAGATTTCTTGATAATTTCCTTACTTGTTTTATGATGATGGAGTAACATTTGTCATTGCTGTACGCTATTTGTCACCGGTTCATGCAAAAACCTTCTACTGCATTTGCTTCACTGGCCTGACGCAAATACCAGACAAGACCTCATCATTCATTGTTAGCCAGCATAGAAAAGTAAATAGAAAATATTGCCAATAGTAAACCACCACAGCCAGTTCTCGTAATCATCACCTCAATCATCGCAGCCATGATGGGCAATTTATGCAAATTTTGTCAACGAAATATTGAGTTAATGTTCGCAAATAGAAAAAAAATGTTGTTAAAAGTATTTAAGGGCGTAAATATACAGTTAAATTGACAGGCAAAATCTGTTTAATGCTGGTAGTTAATGGTGATTTTCCTTTTCGAGGTTGGTCTATAACTACATACGAGTAATGATGATGATTGATTAAATTTTAAAATCGAATTTCGATTTACATCTATTGAAATTAAATTTAATTTATTAATTTATTTGCTAACAAATTGTGAGAGACTTTGGCGAAACATAGAAGTTGAAAATAGTTTACCCTCGGACGCATTAGCTCATTATATGTATATCATTTTTTCCCATTTGAAATGAAGTGTATTTACAGTAGTGGACTAAAGTGGAAACATTAAATTAAATTAAATTAAATATTGATTTCTTCGACCTTTTTTCATTTAATATTTTATTAAAATAAAAACTTTTTAAATTTATTATAAACTTATATTAAAAACTTACATACATTTTTTTAACCATAAAACTTAAACATATTTCTTCAATAAAATGTAAAAATAGTACACAATAAGTTAAATAAAAAACAAGTAAGAGTGCAATATTCGGCTATGCCGAATCTCATATACCCTTCACCTTTCCATACAAAATTTGCTTTATAAGCCTGTTATAAATTTGTTGTAAGTTTTTATGAATAAGGGGGTAAGTTTTTTTGATGACATTTGCAGAGGTTTTCTCGGATTTATGCTCATATCTCCGGACGGATTTTGCTGATTTTAAATAGCAAACTTCTCGAAGGCATGTCTGACAAAATTATTGAAGATTAGGATCCCAAAGATATCTGTAGCTTAATCGCCGTATAACCGATACTAATATGATTTCTGGATTAAAATTTCTGATCCATATAAAAGTTGGTTCGATATCGATATTTATTAGACATTTTTGTAAGTTTATTTGCTTTTTTTTTTGGATATGGTTCTTATATGGCAGCTATAAATTATGGGCCGATCTTCTTAAATTTTGGAAACAAGTGATTTTCATGCTTATGAGGATATTTCACGCCGAATTTCAACATAATAACGGTATATTTAAGATATATATTAGTATTAACGTGGCTTTCGGTAGTGGACCTTATGTGGGGGCCATAGTCAAATATGGACCGCTATTCTCAAAATCCAGCAGTTTGATTTAGGCATGTTTGTAAATGATCCGTGAAAAATTTTGGATTGGTACCCTTATTTATAAGTGATTTATGAGTATTAAAGTGATTTTCGGAAGAGGGCTTTATATGGTGCATACGGTTAAAAATGGACCGAAATTCACAAAATTTTGTGGGATGATTTTTGTATATATGTAAATGATCTGTGCAAAGTTTTGAGTCGGTACTGATCTTTTTCAGATGTGGTCCTTGTATGGGAGCTATGAACAATTCTGGGCCGACCACAATAAAATTAAGTACAACAATTTATTTGGCTATAAAGATTATTTATGTCAAATTTTAGCCGTTTAACATTATTTATATCTGTTTTATACGTATTTAAGTGAATTTTGGAAGTGGACTATGTGGCTATGGTCAAACATGGACCGAACTAAAAAAAAATTCGTTTTGCGATTTATTTTTGCATAGAACTTTTTTTTGCTGAATTTAGTCTTGATATTCCAATTTTATAGGCATTTATGTGTAATTGAGTAGTAATTCGGGAAGATTTTTCTATGGGGGCTATGAGAAATCATGGACCGATTCATACTATTTTCCTATTTTACAAAATTTTATGATATTATCTGCAATATATTTCAAAATATTGCAATAAAATGGACAAAAATATCAAATTTTTATGGAGGATTGGTCCATAACTCTGGTTGGCCTAAACCGATTTTGCTGGTTTTAAATAGCAAACCTCTCGAAAGCATTTCTGACAGCATTATTAAAGATTTGGATCCCGAAGATATCTGGGGACTTCAGAAAATTAATTTCAACAGACAGACAGACGGATATGGCTTAATAGACTCCGCTATCTATAAGGATCCAGAATATATATACTACTATAGGGTCGGAAAAGTATATTGTGGAAATTACAAATGGAATCACAAACTTATATGTATACCCTGCTAATTAAGGTTAAGGGTATAAAAAAGAATGAGAGTTGTGGCTGCTTTTATCCAGTACTTTCAATATTTAAAATTTTTGACAACTTTTTTCTTTAGTATGTATTTTGTCCAAAGTCCTTTGTTTTTTTAAAACACTTTTGATGCGAGTAGGCATGCTTTCAATGAGATTGTTTAAGGTTTGACGTGGAATATTAGCCCATTCCGCTAAAACTTTTGCGCAAACAAAGATACTCCAAGTTGGGCGGTGTTCGATCGCATTGGGAAAGTCTGCTTTTGCCAATTGCGCACAAAATTTTAAATGGGATTTAAATCGTTGCCGTGAGCTGCCCCCACTTTCATTGTTTGGAATTCTTGTTCAGCAAACAATTTTTGCAGTAGGATCTCCATCTTGCTAAAAAGTTATTTCTGTTTCCACTAGATGAAACATCCCCACACCTTTACACTATCACCACCGTGTTTCTCCGTCAGCTTGTCATGGTGTCACTGAATGGTTTCACCCGGCCTCTGCCTACACTATTGTATTTTATCAGGTTGGAAACATGTTTCCTGTGATTTCTGACTGACCTTGGCGATCACCACTTCTGAACCTCACAAACTATCTCTCTCACGGCGAAATCGATGGAACACATTCACCATAAGCTTCGATGAGCAATCAGTATGAAATTAAAGTTGATTGATTTATAAAGGAAAATTGCCCTACAAAATGAATTTAAAAAAAAACTTTGATAAAACAAAAACATAATTATGAATACATACGTACATACACATACTATTGTAAAACTACAATGTATTAAAAATATCCACTTCATTTGGAAATGAAATTGAAAGAGTTGGGAAGTGTTTAAATTATATTTGTTTCGTTTTAACGATTTTGTTTTATCTATTCTATTCTATTCTATTCTATTCTATTCTATTCTATTCTATTCTATTCTATTCTATTCTATTCTATTCTATTCTATTCTATTCTATTCTATTCTATTCTATTCTATTCTATTCTATTCTATTCTATTCTATTCTATTCTATTCTATTCTATTCTATTCTATTCTATTCTATTCTATTCTATTCTATTCTATTCTATTCTATTCTATTCTATTCTATTCTATTCTATTCTATTCTATTCTATTCTATTCTATTCTATTCTATTCTATTCTATTCTATTCTATTCTATTCTATTCTATTCTATTCTATTCTATTCTATTCTATTCTATTCTATTCTATTCTATTCTATTCTATTCTATTCTATTCTATTCTATTCTATTCTATTCTATTCTATTCTATTCTATTCTATTCTATTCTATTCTATTCTATTCTATTCTATTCTATTCTATTCTATTCTATTCTATTCTATTCTATTCTATTCTATTCTATTCTATTCTATTCTATTCTATTCTATTCTATTCTATTCTATTCTATTCTATTCTATTCTATTCTATTCTATTCTATTCTATTCTATTCTATTCTATTCTATTCTATTCTATTCTATTCTATTCTATTCTATTCTATTCTATTCTATTCTATTCTATTCTATTCTATTCTATTCTATTCTATTCTATTCTATTCTATTCTATTCTATTCTATTCTATTCTATTCTATTCTATTCTATTCTATTCTATTCTATTCTATTCTATTCTATTCTATTCTATTCTATTCTATTCTATTCTATTCTATTCTATTCTATTCTATTCTATTCTATTCTATTCTATTCTATTCTATTCTATTCTATTCTATTCTATTCTATTCTATTCTATTCTATTCTATTCTATTCTATTCTATTCTATTCTATTCTATTCTATTCTATTCTATTCTATTCTATTCTATTCTATTCTATTCTATTCTATTCTATTCTATTCTATTCTATTCTATTCTATTCTATTCTATTCTATTCTATTCTATTCTATTCTATTCTATTCTATTCTATTCTATTCTATTCTATTCTATTCTATTCTATTCTATTCTATTCTATTCTATTCTATTCTATTCTATTCTATTCTATTCTATTCTATTCTATTCTATTCTATTCTATTCTATTCTATTCTATTCTATTCTATTCTATTCTATTCTATTCTATTCTATTCTATTCTATTCTATTCTATTCTATTCTATTCTATTCTATTCTATTCTATTCTATTCTATTCTATTCTATTCTATTCTATTCTATTCTATTCTATTCTATTCTATTCTATTCTATTCTATTCTATTCTATTCTATTCTATTCTATTCTATTCTATTCTATTCTATTCTATTCTATTCTATTCTATTCTATTCTATTCTATTCTATTCTATTCTATTCTATTCTATTCTATTCTATTCTATTCTATTCTATTCTATTCTATTCTATTCTATTCTATTCTATTCTATTCTATTCTATTCTATTCTATTCTATTCTATTCTATTCTATTCTATTCTATTCTATTCTATTCTATTCTATTCTATTCTATTCTATTCTATTCTATTCTATTCTATTCTATTCTATTCTATTCTATTCTATTCTATTCTATTCTATTCTATTCTATTCGTGACCCTGGTATGAATTTGTTTCAATTAATATTCAAGAAATGTTATCAATTTTATGGTGCATTAAAAACAAGCGTCATTTATCTTTCGTTTTCTGTTTTCTGTTTTTTTTTAATTCTTTTCTCTTTACACCATCTTTGCCTCTGTAATATTCAATTAATTTTTTTTCTCCGCTTTCCACACTTGAACTATTTTCCGTAAGTCGAAAGGTAAATTATGCATCACTAATGTTACACAATATTTTTTTTCATTTGTTTATGTTTTCTAGTTTTGAATTGTTTGAAAGAAAAATATAAAAATTGTTTGTGTTCCTTTTTTTCTATCGCCATTTTTTGTTTCTCGATCGTTTGTAAAATGTATTTTATTGTTCGAGTTGTTTTTCTTTCTATGTGCTTGCCTTAAAAATGTAATTTTCTTTGTTTGTATGTAAAATATCATTCAATGTTAAAATTAAATTGTATTCCAAACTACATCTGATTTTAAAAACAAATGGACTCATAGAACTTTAATATGAAGAAAGGATTTTGTAAAGTTTGTTCCAATTCCATTTTATTTTACTCGACAGCTACTAGATACAATGAAAGTTGTATCTGTGATGATGATTCATTTTATTTCCTTGGAAATCATTGTGACCAGGTACCAGGTGCACAATGCAGTCGTGGTTGCAATATAATCCGATATTGAAATTCTATTATCAGTTTTCTTTTTACTTAAATTTACTTTAAGTAAATCTGAAAGGTGGCCTTCCCCTCCGCTAGATGTAAATGAATAATGTTGATAATTATGACTGAACATTTGTATCTTTCGCAACACATTTTAAACCATTACTTTTGTAAGAAATAAAAATAAATTTTTAAAATGAAAATATAAAAAGGAATAAAAAGAATAATAATGCAATCATGCTAGATTTAGAATATTAATCGTTTTTTTTGTTTTTTTTGTTTTGTTAAACTTGTGTTACAAAAAAATTTAAATAATAGTGAATTTTCGCTATAAAAATTATGTTTTAATGAAGGAATAAACGATGTTTATTATCATAGTTGATGGATTATCCATATATCCATATACATATGGGGTATTTCAAATTTTTTGTGCCATAGTTCTTATTTCGTTAAGTTTTATGAATTGAAAAAAACGTTGTACAGGGTTTGGATGACTATACTTGAAGGATATGACGTGCAAAGTTTTACGTTGAAAAGTCTTCACCTTATCAATTGGTGCTCATCTAAAATTCGAAAAATTAAAAAAACGTCTTGAAACTTGCAAGAGTTTTTTCATTCTTTCCGTTTTCTTTGTAATAGTTTTTAGCTGTCAGATCCAAACCAATACAAAATATAGTCACTAGACTTGGAGGATATATCCACAAAAAAAAAAAAAATTTGATATCGCTGCTGGGTGAAAAGTTGCATGTGGTTTACAAGTGAAACGAAAATTTTCCGAATTTTGAACTTTTTGAAAATTTTTCATAGGGTATTTGCGCCGTTTAATAAAAATGAGTTTTAAGCGCAGAAGTAAAAAAACTGCGTAATTTTATAAAGTTTGTGTCAGCGCACCAATAACGTATCACGGAGATCACAAACTTAAAAGAAATTAGCGTAAATTTAGTAATAAGTGTATAGGACGGCACTATCTCTGCATGTAAAATATTGCAATCACGAAATGGACTTTGACAAGATAAAAATACTAGACAGAGAGAAGAGAGAGAACAAACGTTACACTCTTGAAAGTTTACGTATACAACAAAACATTTGAAAATACGATGAACACTAAAGAAGACAAGGATAATACAAAACTACAATACTCCGCTGCAATAGTTAATGATTAGAATTAGTTATGGTTCTGTGATGATAGCAATATTTTTGACTTATGCTTGGTTTTCATTATGTCATTTTTGTTGCCAAATTGTTGGCAATTGTATGAAAATGGGTTGTCTTTGGCGTCTAATGAGATTGCAAAAATAAATGACGCCATATGACAACCCGATTTCATACAATTGCCAACAATTTGGACAATTTGACAACAAAAATGACATAGTGAAAACCAAGCATTATTATTCAGTGTTTGTGTGTAGTATTTAATTTGTTAATTATTTAATTCGGTGTCGTGTAGTCCAGTTTTTTAAAATTAAACAATTGAAAAGTACAATACAAATGTAAACCTTAATTCGTAAGTTACACTATGATTTTATAAAACTTCTATATTTAATTATAAAATTGTTATCTATTTGTTACTAAATTATTACGGAAATAAAAGTACCCCTGATGAAGTTCGAAAAAAGCGAACGAAACGTTGGGTAAAACAAATATATAAAAAACCATAAATGTTTTTTATTTACATTTGTTGAAAGAAAAAGAAAGAATTATTGATCAAAATAGCCCGTGAGGAAAAACAAAAACCTCAATAATAATATAATAGTAGTTTTTGTGTACTTTTTTCGAAACTGATAAAAAAAATTTTTGTTGCTCTCTGCAATCAGAAAAATGTTTATTAGGAAAGGTCTTTTTCGGTAGTCAACCTTCAAAAATTATTAAGTACATACGATTTAAGTATATTTTTTTTTCAAGGGATCAAACGTTTAATAGTCTACTAGAATTGATGACCTTAATGTTTTTTGATGTTAACCATATAATAAAAAAAAATAAACAGTAGTCTTACATACAAAAATACTTAAAAGGAGAATCGGGTCATGTGTTCCTTTAGTGATGAAAAAAGGAACACTTTAATTGCACACAATTTTCAGTAGCAATTAAGATCTTATACATTACGGCCAAAGACGTGAAAATAACGAAGACTATTCAAATTTGAAATACAAGTTTATTAATTTTCAAAAAAAAATGTACGATTAACAAGCGTTTGGAAAGGGAAAATTAAGAAAACAAATTAACAAGTTATCATTAATCAGAGATTAAAAATCTGAATGTCAATAATGCGTTGTTCAAGAATTTATTTTTCGAAATAGTTAATGGGATTGTTTTGATAAAATGCTGTCCCATAAAAGAATTTGAGTTGTATGAATGTGTTTTTCTCCTACGGAATAAACCGCCACTTTACACACGAAATATGCTTCGTTTGTGTGCTATTCTCAAAACAGATGTTAAATGATTAGCGGTCAGGAATAACAGATTAAAAATATCCCGGGTACAAAAAGCTATAAAAAAGTTTAATATAATCGTTTTTTTTATGTTTAAACTCATGATTAACGATTATATTTCATTTTTATACCCTTCACCTTCATGAGAAGGGTATATATATGTTTGTCATTCCGTTTGTAATTTTCACTATATAATTTTCCGACCCTATAAAGTATATACTTATATTCCAGATCCTTATAGATAGCGGAGTCTATTAAGCCATGTCCGTCTGTCTCTGCCTGTCTGTTGAAATCAATTTGCTAAAGTCTCCAGATATCTTCGGGTTCCAGATCTTGAATAATTCTGTCATACATGCTTTCGAGAAGTTTGCTATTTAAAATCAGCAAAATTCGTCCATAAATAACGGAGATATGAGCATAAACCCGAGACAATTTTATCAAAAAACTAAGTGTATTAATATTGTTACGAATAATTTGATCAACAGATGGCGTGTTTATCGACATAATTATGAATCCACAACAAAGTTGAAGGGTATATAAGATTCGGCATAGCCGCATAAAGCACTCTTACTTGTTTATAATTAATATTAATCATACGCACTGTGGTACACAACGAGAATTTAAATAATTAAGTTTCTCAACTTGCCTGTTTTTAATAAAAGTTTTCCATAAAAAAGCAATTCTTTTTAAAATATTTAGTTCTTTTTCTTTAATATTTTCCTTCTATACGAGTAACAGGAAAAGTTTTCCTTTTTCTCCATCCGTAATTACTTCATTTAAATTGTGCATAACTTCTGTGTAGGTCTTTTTATTACAATTTCCTTGCATTTCTAAGAACATGGTAATTTCTATTCGTACTTTTGTTGCAACTTTCATTAACAGTTGTTTGCAACATTCTGTATTATTATTATTATTATATTTTTTTTTTGCTTTAACACTTTCTGACTTGTTTAATTGCAGCCAATTTATGTGAAAATAACTACTTGACACACAAACACGCCCTTGAAGTTTCAACTTGCGTAAAAAGATGCTTGTTAGTGTTTTTGTATATTTTGAAATTGTTTTTTTTTTACTTTATGCAACCATTTTCACCGTTCTTGGTAAGTTTTCTTGCTTAAACAATGTGTTGTTCGGATACATAAAATGGAAAATTTAGGTATTCAGATTTTGGCGTTTCATTCAAACTATTTAGTGTATATTTAATAAATACTATGAGCCTCAAAAGTGAGTAAACACAACAAATTATTTGATTTTTTTAAGATAATGAAAATTCTAAAATCTATCCATCGATTGAAATTTAAAAGTTTCGTTTTGTTGGATATTTGGTTAAATAGATTCGGTTATGAAAAAAAAATTTATGTTGAACTATAATGCTTTCCATAATCTTTAAAAAATCAAAAAATTCACTGGTGCTTACACACTTTTGAAGCTGTATGTACATACAGAGTATGCAACTGTGAGTTCTCTAAATGTGGTAGTTTCAAAATACACATGCATATGTATGTATGTATGTATCTTTAATGAAATGTTTATTTTTAAAATGAAAACAAATTAAGGTAATAAACATTTAATTAAACATGCCGGAATAATGCTTTTATCTGTTCCGAGTATACATTAGAGTGTCCCAATGAATAACTTTCATGATTAGTTCTTAATTAAAGAAATGTAATAAGAACAACAGTTTATTTTAGAAATTGATCTTAATACTTTTTTATTTTGATCATTTTGCTCATTTCGATAGCGAATATAACACTATCACCCCTATCGTGAATAAAAATTCCACATGAAATTCACATTTTTCCTATTAAAACTCAATGTTAAAAAAACAAAAGGGAACAAATTTCATGTGGAATTTTTATTCACGATAGGGGTGTATGTATTTATATTATACTAGCTAAACCCGGTGTGCTTCGCTATTATTTCGTACGAATATCCTCGTGTGAAAATTTAATGACGATCGGTCCAGTAGTTAAGACTATATTACAATTTTTAATTTTCCTAAAAAGGGGCGTGGCCCCACTAACTTTTCTCCTGGTACGTATTCTCAATTATGCCAATACCATATGTATCACATATCATTGACGTACATACGTCAAAAATGCCCAAAATATGGTGATTTAAATTGTTGGATTATATGGGCAGTGCCACCCCCGTTTGTACAATCAAAACTTCATATAGCATATTATTCCTTCCAGAGTTACAGTAACATACTGTGAAAATTTCACCAAAATCAGCTCAGCCATTTTGGAGTCCATACGTTACATACATACATCCTATTTTATATATATAGACGATAGATATCGTCACCGAAAATTCAAATGGCCGTAAGTACACATTTTATCTTGTTACAGATAAAAAAAAAAAAAAACTTTATAATTTTAAGATTAATTCATTTTTATTGGCCAAATTTCAGACTTAATATTAAAAACCAATAGCGAATTTCGTTTAATAAAAAAACTATACATTAATAGGAGTTCTTTACAAATTGTACTTAAGCCCTTTTAGAATCGTTTTTTCTGAAACCAAAAAGCCGCAGCAACAAAAAAATTTTTAACTTTTTTATTTTTTTTTTTTATATACTTTTTTATTATTTATTGAATCTGCCTTAAATTCTTAGGCCTGACAATAAGAATTCAAATCTTAAAACTAAAATAAATCTAATTACTCTCTAAAAGAGCATTAATTTCTTATTGGCTGTTAAGATCTACGAAGCCTCGACTGCGTCTGGCTCTGAGCTAGAATTCTAGCCAGCGGTTTCGGGTGGGTTTGTAGCTTTTTGATTTAGTAGTCGCGAACCCTTCTGAACTCATCCTTTAACAATGGTACTTCTAGATCTCTGTGCATGTTTTCATTTCTTATGTACCAAGGTGCGCCCGTCACGGTCCTAAGAATTTTTGATTGGGACCTCTGTATAATTTCAATACTGGTATTACTAGCAGTTCCCCACAATTGGATGCCATATGTCCAAATTGGTTTTAAAATGGTTTTATACAGGGTGACTATAGTCCAGGCTTAGCTTAGATTGCTCACTGATTAACCAGTGAAGGCTAGATGCTTTCAACTTCATGTAAAGTCTCTTGGTTTCTATATGACGACGCCAAGTAAGTCTTCTATCTAAGTGAATACCAAGGTATGTAACATAATCGGACTGAGGTATATTTACATTGTGAAGTGTGACAGGTGGACAACATCCCCTCCTCAATGTGAACGTAACATGTTTGCTTTTTAACTCATTTACTCGTATTCTCCATTTGTTTAACCATGGTTCTTTTAAGCGTTGTAATGAGTTTTATATATTTTATATTCGAAAAAACAGAAAACAAAAAGTAAAAAATGTTTATTAATAACAGTGCGAAGCCGAGTTATTTCATCCTAATTTTAACCTTTATTATTACCACCATGTACCCATAAACTATTGGAATCTTATCTATCGGACCGCTTATTAACAGTTAAGTACAACGATTATGTGACAAGAGAATATAGGATTGCAGCAGAAGTACCACAAGGAAGTGTTCTTGGACCTACCCTCTATTTGATTTACACTCGCATAAAAATCCATATATAGCATCTAGTATACTAGAAAGCTTTCTAAGATGTATGAAAAGACAAGAAGGAAGAATGCCAACTTAATAAATAAAATATTTATTGGCCACACAATTTTCATCCGGCACTGGCTGGACTAATAATTGAAATTTTTTTTAAAATAAAATTTGAAAAACTTATTGTTAGTTCGTTTTCAATGAAGATACAATAAATAAATGTACAAAAAAAATGAAAATTCATTATTGTATATGAAAAGAAAAGGAGTTTACATTGCGAAGTAAAATTAATAAAGCTAATCTGAATTTGGTAAATTATCGTAAAAACTGTGGCAATCAGCCGGAAGTAAACATTTAAGTTCCTGGAGATGGCTTCATTTCATTTCGCCATTTCCAAACTTTTTTGTGTGCGTTTGCGCAAAACCTCATTTTGGTCTTTAATATTGGGTTTTATAAAAAATTCTCCCAGAAGTGTCATATGCATATTTTATTCTCACATTTTTTATCAACTTTTTTAACTTTCTTATGAGAATAATGTTCACTATCAGTATCCATTTTATTATTTGGTTAGACAAAAATTTCCTTGTTACTAATTTAACTTTCAACTGACATTTAAACAAATTCCAACTTTGTTTTAATATATTTCGTTTCTTTCTTTTTTTAATTAAAAGTTGAGTTACGACTTTTTAGTTTATAAAGTTATTAACATTGTAGTTGGGGCCTTTTGAAATGTATTAATAAAATCGACGTTTTTCGAACAACCAGAGAGTAAAATTTTAAAGAAAGATTTATAATAATCAATCAAAAAATCGATTTCGAATTGTTTATAGTTACGGCCTTATGGGTTTTAGGTGACGATATGTATATTAGACAATTGTATGTATCACTACTACTTCAAAAAGTATTTTCTTCTACTGAAATCATAATCATTGCGAAATGTTTGCTTTTGTTTGCTATGGATACGTAGAGCTTGATTTTTTCCAAAATTTTGTACTTTTTAGTTGTTGTTGCAACAATTCAACTAGTTATTGTCCAAAGTTCTTTCTTGAAAAATATTAAAAAAAACCTGTTTGATTATTTTGGGTCCTATTAATGATTTCAGAAGGTTTTAACCGTAGGCCAATGGGACGCAAGTGTGGTCTGGGGGTTTTTTTTTAAACGACCATTCGAATTTTTGCTGGAAAAAGTCGAAATCGAATTTCCAAATCAATAAAAGTGAACTTTGCCAGATTGTTCAAAAATAACTTCACTTTTAATTTTATGATTAATGAATGAAAGTTTAAATTCTATATGAAGAATCTAAAAAATATATTTTTCTCATCAATAAATTCGACAACCATGAATTTTTTACATAAAGTTAAAAAAAACTATTTTTTATAAATTTTTTATTTTGCCATTTTTTTCGTGCACATTAATTTTCCTACAATTAAAATTTTTCTAAAAGCTTTTTCTATTTTTAAATGTTACAAAGTAACCAAGAAATTGTTTAAACACACATTGTGATGTTTCAACACACACATAAAATTCATGTCAATTTTCATTTCAACTTCAACCTGAAGATTACAGAAATTTCAGTACTTTTACTCTAAAAGACAAGTTGTTAAGCTGCCAAGTACTTTCTTTCATTTCTCGACTTTAACAACTTAATTTAGTTGTTGTTTAACGCCATAGTTGGTGCAATTGCTAAAGGTGTTTCGTGTTTACAAAAGGTGTTCCAGCGCTTAAGAAAAACTACAAACACTTGCATTTTAAAATAAAGTAGTAAATAATAAAATATATATATACTTATATAAACAATATACATTCATAAGTAATAAAAACAAGAAGATATGAGTTTAAACAAAAGAGTTTGCACTTTTCTTGTACTCGTGTAATACATTGGTGTCTGTAGTTGTTTGTTAAACAGCACTAAAATATTTCTACAAGCCACATCCGTTTCCGTTTAATGTCAAACAGCAAAAAAATTTTCTTTAAAATGTTGGTATTAAAATGTTTGCAAGAACATAAAGAAGTGTGCTGAAAAAAATGTACCTACAAAACGATTTTCAAATACCCTGCACCATGCGCCTGTTTAAGTTTCTTACAACAAAATAAAATAACAAACTTGTACTCTTTGAATATTTAAAATTAAAAAAAAATTCAAATGATAAGAAGTAACAAGTAGTTAATACTCTGCAACATCTTTATGGAAACTTTTATTCAGAAAATTAAGCAATCAAGCAATATGGCAATGACAACAATAAAAAGAACAAAATAAGAATAAGGACCAGCAACAAGTAACAGCAATTATGTTGATAATACGGTCCACCCTTGGTATAACGAATCTTAAGGGGATTAGAAAAAAAAACGTTAAATCGAATAATTCGTTACAATGAGGTTCGTTATATCGAGGTGAAGTTGCACTTCTATTCTTCTATTATAACGAGGTAATAAAAATTTTTGTATATTAATCATCATCTGCTTACCATGTTATAGCGAACGATTTCCGCTAATAAATCAAAACACATTTGAAGAAAAACACTGTTGTTTTTAGTTTTGAAATTCAAAAATAGTATTGTATTTAATTCAGTTTACATTTATAAAATAATAAGTCTGCTTCAACAATATTTCAGTCGTTAGTCTAATGCCAGCTGCTGTCGACTACGAATGTAGGTTTGCTGGAGACGTTGTCGTTGCAAACACAATAATTTTGTTTGTATCTGTTTCATATAATTTGGATTAACTGATGGAAATCGTTATGAAAAGGTTGTAAGTTGACAAAATTCATTAAATAGAGGTAAATAAATCTTTCTATTTCGTTAGTTTGCAGTGAATGAAAATTCGTTATAACGAGGCTATTGACAAATGTGTTCGTAATAGAGAGGTTTATTTTGTATTGAATGTTATGGAGCATTGTAGGGGATTTCAAAAAATTCGTTAAATCAAAGAATTCGTTATAGTGAGGGTCGGTTTATCGAGGGTTGACTGTACTTTGTTCTTGTTAAGATTCTTTTCTTTACAATAAATAGCAAGAAAAATAAACATTGTATTTTCTTTTAAATGAATTTTTAATACTCTGGACACTTTGGTGTCAATTTGTGTATATGTATTCGAGAAAACTTCTTAAAAATGTGTTTTGAGAATCTTTAGTCAATATTAATCTACTCTAACAGAAATCTCACTGTATTGAAATTGATTCTTAATTTAACAAGCTTATGGAAGATAACAAATTTTTAACAGAAATGACCTCTAACACATTTCTAATTTATTCATTCTGATAATGTTTTATCAAACTATTCTTTATTTGTCCCGCTCCTGATGGAATACCTACATAGTTGTCTTCTTAAACATTGTGCTGAAACTTTGTACGTTCCTCTTACGGCTATTTTCAATAAATCTATTGAGCTTTGTTATTGACCAAGCGCATGGAAAACAGTTAATTTAATTTTTAAGGAAAATTCCTGTGTTTATTTTTCGGTTAAAACGAACCAAAATGTGGTGGTGCTATGAACAAAAAATTATATTTTTGCACTGGCACCACTAACACGCTGTGTATTTATCCTGTGTTCTCGATTCAGGGAATTTCCCTAAGTATAATGTTTGTTTGTGTGAAGACGATGTGCAAACTGCAGTTGAAAATTGCAAAGTTACAAGATGGACGTAGTACCAAATGAAAAACAAAGAAAATGTTTTTCTTTAAAAAAGAAATATGAAATAATAAAAAGCTTACAAGAAGGTTGAAAACAATAGCAAATATGCCAAGAATTGGGCCTCAGCAAGTCAAGGATTTGGTCCTAACTAATTCTGAACAAACCTCCTCAAATATAAAAAAAGGACCCCTTGTTTCATAGAACTCGACCATTGCCTATTAAAATGGTTTACTCAGAAAAGAGACAGTAATTTGACTATAACCAATGCCGAAAGGCCAAAGCACAAGAATTTGGAGAAAATCTTAACTACTCTGAATTTAAGTGCAGCGAAAGTTGTAGCGGAAAAATAGTTGGAGAGGCGGCAGAAGTCAATGTGGATGTTGTCAATGATTGGTTGCAAAATAAGTGGCCAGATATACGAAAAAATTTAAAAGATGAGAACATATTCAATGGCGATGAAACTGGTTTATTTTATAAACTCACACCTAATAATACAATGCGCTTCAAAGGTGAGTTACGCGATACTACACAACAAATTCTTGACAACTTTCCTCAAGTGGATTTATATATAAATGAAACTAATATTGATAATAAGCAAACTAAAATGACTGATTTTTTTTAAAAACTAATTCTTTGTATTAAATTATCCTAATGTTTTAATAAATAGACTTCTATAAATGGTTTTTTCAAGGCTTCATTTAAAGCGAACTTCGTTTAAAACAAACCATTTAGCCAAGTCCCTTCAAGTTCGCTATAAGCGAAATGTACTGTAGTTATTGATAAACCTTATTTTTTAAATTGAAATAAACGTATTTTTATAATTTCGAATACTTATATTTAGACCCTTTTTTATTCCCTTAACTTTCATTAGAAGGGTATATATAAGTTTGTCATTCTGTTTGTAATTTCCACAATATAATATTCCGACCCTATAAAGTAAATATATTCTGGATCCTTATAGATAGCGGTGTCGATTAAGCCATGTCCGTCTGTCTGTCTGGATGTTGAAATCAGTTTTTTGAAGTCCCCAGATATCTTCGGGATCCAAATCTTCAACAATTCTGTCAGACATGCTTTCGAGAAGTTTGCTATTTAAAATCAGCAACTTCGGTTTAAGCCAACCAGAGTTATGGACCAATCCTCCATAAAAATTTGATATTTTTTGTCCATTTTATTGCAATATTTTGAAAATATTGAAGATAATACCATGAAATTTTGTAAGCGTTGTTTTTATGATAAAAGAAGAAAGTGTGCGGAAAATAGTATGAATCGGTTTATGATTTCTCATAGCCCCCATACAAAAATCTTCCCGAAATACTGCTCAATTATACACAAATGCCTATAAAATTGGAATATCAAGACAAAATTCAGCAAAAATAAGATTTATGCAAAAATAAATCGCAAAACGAAATTTTTTTAAGTTCGGTCCATGTTTGACCATAGCCCCCATTTAAAGTCCACTTCCAAAAATCACTTAAATACGTGTAAAACAGATATAAATAATCTTAAACGGCTAAAATTTGACATGAATAATCCTTATAGGCAAATAAATTGTTGTACTAAATTTTATGGTGGTTGGCCCAGAATTGGCCATAGCTCCCATACAAGGACCACATCTGAATGAAAAAGGCATTTACCCCTATATTTATAGTGCAAATATCGCTACTGACTGAAAACTTTGCACACATCATTTACATATATACAAAAATCATCCCACAAAATGTTGTGAATTTCTGTATATTTTTAACCGTATGCCCCATATTCAGCCCTCTACCGAAAATTACTTTAATACTCATAAATCTCTTATAAATAAGGGTGCCAATCCAAAAATTTACACGGATCATTTACATACATGCCTAAATCAAACTGCTGGATTTTGAGAATAGCGGTCCATATTTGACTATAGCCTCCACATAAGGTCCACTACGGAAAGCCACGTTAATACTAATATATATATCTTAAATATACCGTTATTATGTTGAAATTCGACGTGAAATATCCTCATTTGCATGAAAATCACTGTTCTAAAATTTAAGAAGATCGACCCATAATTTAACAATGCGGCCATATAAGAACCATTTCCAAAAAAACAAATAAATTCGGGTCAAAAAATATTCTTTTCGGATTTAACCCATATTCGGTCCATTTTTAATAATCATGATATATATCGTTAAAAAGTTATTTTTAATACCTTTTATTTAATGTATTACAAATTATCAGACACCCAGTAGTTCCCGAGATATAGGCCTATATATTTTAAACTTTACGGGTCCGCCCCCTCGAAAATAGGCGTGACCGACAACAAATTTTTCTTGCGCTGGCATCTCTTCTTAAAAGCCCTATTTGATGAATTTTTTTTTTTTGAACAAAATTGTTCCCCTTTTTTATACTCTGTTAAATTACACTCAAGATTATTATGAACATCAGACAAACTCTGTAAATTATGGTAAGAATTGGTAATCAATCAAATCAAATAAATATTGTAAAAATTAGACGAAATTTCAAAATATTCAACATAAATTATGTTGGTCGTAAAATTGTTTTTTAAACAATATATAAAATAATAATTAAATTTGCATTAAAACTGAATAAAAAAATACAGAATAGGGATATTCTAGTCCTATAACCAGTGTAGTTTTTCTATTTTTTATTACGTTTAGGTGGAGGGTATTTAAGATTCGGCACAGCCGAATATAGTACTCTTACTTGTTGTTCTTTATTTCCTCAGTGAAAGAAAATCCTATGATAAATTTGCTAAAACTATGAACATTTCCCCTAAATACCTAATAAAACGCAATGATACCTGGACTTTAGGGAGTTTACTTAAATTATAATTAATGTTGGTGGGTGTTAGTTTAACTTTTTCTACTGTTATATTCTTGCCATAAATATTTAAAATATTATTAAAGTTTTGCCAAACAAAAAGTGTTACGATAATCATTAGGGGAATTTTTTATAAGAAAGAATATTTATACACAATTTTTACATTATAATGGAATTTAAGTTAAGAGCAATTTATAACATGGCCATCAAATGTTGTACACCTAATTCTGTTTTTACGCGATAGATACGTTCCTCGAAAACTCGTGTAAAAAACCGCATAAAAAAAGCTAGAGTATCCATATTAAATGAGGAAATTGGTTCCACGTACGAAATTTCAGGTAAAATAAGATAAATAATTCAAATTCATGTTGCTTTTTACACAAACATATTTTATTTAAACAAAAAACAATAGAAAAACGAGTTCTTTTAGAAAAGTACATACATGCAATATCTTTTCGTCTTTAACACTTAAATTTGACTGAATTCTTACACTCTTACTTTCAACTAAATTTATTTGAAATAAACAAGAGAAATTCACTGTTTCGATAGTTTTGTTTTTCGTACCAGACGATTTTTAGTGCTGTCAACTATGTGTTTAATTTAAATTTCTCCAAAACCAGTGCAAACAACGTTTTTCTGGTAAAAATACATAAATTTTTAGATCGCGTTAAATCAAATCCAGTCGCATAAAAACAGAATGAAATATTTATTTGGAAACGCGTTAAATCAAATTCGCGTAAAAAAACTCGCGTAAAAACAGAATTAGGTGTATTTGCAACAAGGAAAATATATTTAGCATAATTTTAGGGGTTAATTTGTAAAGATAAATTATAAGAGAACATTTACCTAGGTTGCAAATACATACACAAATTTTTGTTAAATACTTTAAATAAATGTACTGTGAGCGTCAAAATACAGCCAACACCACATATTCTTAAAAGAAAAGCTTAATTAGAATAATGCAAATAAGAATATATTAGAAAATTATCAGCCATGTCACAAAATTTAATTCCGTTCGGTAGTGGATTAATTCGGTTTTTTTTTTCTTTTATAGAAAAGTAAAACGAACAATTTTTTCGAAATGAAACCACTTTTAATTTGCAATGTGAAATTGTAATTTTAAGCATTTCTAGGTTTTATCCCGAAAAATATTTTCATTTTACCTTTTCTATAGAAGTAAAATACGGAATTAATTCCACTTCCGAGCGAAATTAAATTCTGTGATATGGCTGTATATTGCATTTTTCTATACTCGTAGTTATTTAAGTAGAATAATATTTAAGTAGAATTAAATTCACAAAAAAAGAAACAAAAACAAAAGCGTATAAAAATGTTATTGAATTATTGTTAAAATAGAGCAATTTTTACGCGTCAAAATTAAGTAAACAGTGTCAACACCCTTAAGCAAAAAACCCCTGTCATTCCAAAACCCGTGGCAATTCCAATTTTTCTTTGTTTGAAAGTATAACGCCGTTTAAAGTGCAGTTGCAAGTTTCATAATTTAGTATTAAAAGACATTAAGTATTGCATAGACTTGCATAGAATCGGTAAACCCCCGCTTAAAATAGGGCCTAATTACCGTTCACAACATTAAGTATTTTAATATTGTTTGTTTTAAACTGCGATTACGCTTCACGACACTAATCGGCTTAATCTTAAATAAATGCATATTGTGTTGTAGTCGAGAAAACACAACGATAATCGAGGCCTAGGTAAAATCCTTGGAAGGCATTACTGCAGAAAAAAAATATAGACCAAACGCAATACCGTAGACAATATCTAGTGCTGAAAAAAATCTCTGAAAATGTAACGAAAACTTCTGGAAAACTTGGAAATGATAGTACGATTAGTTGATCTCTGCATCAAATTGGCCTACATGGTAAAGTGCCACTTAAGTAGTAATTTATATCAAAGAACAACGTTTGAATTTCGCAAAAAAAAATATTTTTTTTTGTAGTTTTATTTATTTATTAAAAAGTTTTTCAAATTATATATCTAAAAAATTTCAATTATTAGTCCAGCCAGTGCCGGACAAAAATTGTTTGACCATTGTTTATTTTATTTATTAAGTTGACATTCTTCCTTCTTGTGTTCGGCTCAGATCCGCTAACCCTAGTGTAGAGAAATTAGTGATAGCGCAGAAGTGGATTTTCCAACCGGACAATTATCCTAAGCATACTTTCAAAATTGTATAAGGGTGGTTGCTTAATCATTATCCAAAAACTTCAGATCATCTTCCAAAACTCAACCCAATTAAGCAGCTGTGGAAATATCTCATCAAAAAAAAGACACATTTTTTACAAAGATAATAATGCAGCATGAATGGAACAAAATGTCGCCTGATTTCACTAAAAATCTCGTTGATTCTATGTCTAATAGATTGTCAACTGTTATCAAGGTAAAAGGACTACAAATTACAATATTAAATACAATGTTTTACATGTTTACTTTTTTGGACATGAAGAATCAGGGGGGTTACCGTGTATTTCGATTCGAAAGCAAAAGCTTTCGAAATACAATGTAAAAAGTATACAAATTCGAATCGAATCGAAATATGTACACATTAACCCCCCTGGTACTTTTCCGTTAAAATTTAATTATTTTTTTTTTTTTTTGTCTTTTAATTTTTCTAGGGTTTGTTAATGAGTTATATTTTGTGTTCAATTTGTTCTTGTTGTATCTACATACATATGTATGTGTAATAAAACATATTTTAATCATTATTAGGTGTTTACTTTATATTGCCGCTCACAGTATGTAAATACTAGTTGATATGGGAATCAACATTATTTATGTGAAATATAAGGGCATAGTTAGCAATTCCTTAAATTAAAAATTCACATAAAAATGTTTGCTTAAATTTTTAATAAAGTCTTTAAGCTGCTTTTTTCTTTGCTAAAATTAATAAAATCCACTACAGATTTACTGTACATACATTTTAATTTTAGTCTTTAAAAACCTGCAGATTTGATATGGAATTTGATATTATTTCTAAAATATTGCAAGTGAAAATAAATAAACAATTGTCTTGTTTGATTAAAAAAAAACATCAAAAATTCATGAATTTATTTACTTTAAGGCTGAACCCTAGATTGTTTCCTTTCTTTCTTTCTTTTTTTTTTTTGATCTAAAAATAATTCTCTAAAATTGTAGGTTCAAGTTACAACACAAACAAAAAAAGTATAAACAACAACAACTACTAATAAACAGAACATTATTTTGTAGCCTTTAATCCTTCGCCTTATTTATTTAAAAAGTATTTTAGTAAATAATAAATAGTTGGTGATTTGCTTAAACTTCGAGGCAAGTGAAATAATTTTATGCACCTCTACCACGTTGTACAAGCAAGTTTATTGATTTTACTTTTTAAAGCAATTGTAAAACATTCTTAAATTATTTATGCAGCTGTAAATTCTAACAAAGGAATTTATAATTATACCCTACACCATAATAGTGGGGAGGGTATATTGGATTTGCGCCCAGAAATATTATCCGACAACCACCTTAAAGTATACCGATCGACTTAGAATTACTTTCTGTGTCGATTTAACGATGTCCGTCCGTCCGTCTGGCTGGCTGTGCGCAGAGTAAAGATCGCAATTTTAAAAATATTTTGATAAAATTTTTCGGCCCAAGGATGAAAGGGATTAAAACTGGTGGAATCGGTCTATTATTTGCCCTGGCCCCATACAAATGTCCTCCTGAAATTGGGATTTGCCGATCATAAATGTTTTAATTATTGAAGTATCCAAAAAACTTTCATCACAAATGAGTGGTAAATGTAGCCAAATTACATCTACAAATTTTGTGCAGATCGGTCCATAATTAGTCGTAGCTTCCATATAAGACCCACATCCGAAAATCACTTTAAAGATCATAGCTCTCTCAAAAATGTTGGTATCCGATAAAATTCAACACAAATAAGTTTTACATATACACATATGATGCCACCTAATTTTATAATGGTCTGTCCATACTTAGTCGAAACTCCCATATGAGACCCTCTCCGTAATTCAATTTAAGCTCCATAAATCTTTTAAAAGTATTTGTATCGAGATAAAATTGAACATAAATAATATTTATATTCATAGACATCATGCCACAAAATTTTTGGATGATCGGTCCACAATAGCTTATATCTGCCATATAACGCCCATTACTGTGAAACTGTTTTATACATATACTGGGTATAGGGTATTATATGGTCGGGCTTGACAGACTATACTTTCTTACTTCTTTTTTCTTCGGCTACCGGCAATTTATATTCTGTATTAAAAATGGTTTTACTCTTGTGTATTCGAATTGCGATTTGCTTAAGTGGAGAAAACTGTTATCAATAGTTATGTTTGACATATACAAGGATAAAACCCTTACTGATGGAAGCCTATCTTTCAAGTTGAATCAAAATTTTCAATTACAACAATGAAATTCAAGCCTTAATTTTCAAATTTCACTTACATTTTCTATAATTTTTAATTAAAGCAAATAATGAAATATTGGACGCACAACGGCAGCTCAGTTTGAACTGGAAAAGCATCCAGATTGTGCTCATCGAATGCCTAATTTTAGCAGCTCAAACGCAACTGTTGATAATGTTTGGGAAGCTAATCTTAATCTTTCTCTTCATCTCGTCTTCAGCAGTAAGATTGGACAAAGCGACTGTTCCATAGTTGACAAACATTCATTAATGACGTTACTAACCTTGGACTGTGAAAAAGATATTATAAGCTCATTCCCAATTCCCTTCTGATACCCTCCCGTTGTTGCAAGTTTTGCTTCTTTTGAAATAGCTGTCGGACGATGAGGTTCCTTTAGAAAGCGACCTATCTCACGTAATATATAAAATAAGTTCATCTGAAATTTTTAAATGTAAATATAAAAAAATTGTAAATCCCCACAGTGGTATTTTACTTAATCATTATTCGTTAAATTCATGATGTTGATAGTAGAGCGCAATTGGGGTTTTTCAATAGATATGTCTAGGACGCTTGAAGATGAAGACATATCCACAAGTCCGAACATTTTTTTATATCCCTTAGTATCTTTGTATTTATAGTTACATATTTGCTTTAAAATCTCTTATCTTCACAATTTGAAGCAAACAAAATTATTGAACAGCTGATAGGTTTGTAGCATTGCCAATACAAAATAAGTGTAGCTTTATGTAAATTTTTATTTTAAATATCAGTATCAGCATTTACAATGGCAATATTAACCACGCAATGATTTGACAGTACATATTGTAACAACGTAATATGTCTGCGTTCGCTAAACGAAATGACGCAGTAATTTACAAAATTTAATTTTTTTGGTGATGCGTTCGCAAAAGCGTGGTGATGCGTTAAAAGCAAGTGATTTATAAAATTAGGCCCGTAATTTATTTATTTAAGCCCTCATTCCTGATTGACAATTTTAGACTTTTATATTGTCAACTTACATTTTTCAATTAGATTCAGTGAGCATCTAAATCCGTTCTGAATTTCTGCTCTTATATTCTTGATCTGGAATTTTATTTCAATTAATATTTTAAATATTTGAATGTAAATATTTACTTAACAAAATTAGCAGCCACTTTCCGATATACTTGCTATACACTCAACAGATTTGGATAATACGACATTGTGAAATGGGTTGCTCAATTTGAGTTTTTCTCATAATTTTTGTTAGTACGAAATTGTGCAAATCTTTAATAGTCGGAAGATACAAATACAACGAATATTAACTTTGATTATTTGGCCAAGATCCAGCCACGATCACCACAACACTGGTGTACAACATTGAAATTTATGTTATAGCAACAGCATTATTAACAAAAGTAACAGACATAAGTTTGATAGTCAGTGTTGCCAATTTAGCTCTTTTGTGGCTAAATTTAGCCATTTTCAATCTTTTTTAGCCACAAAAAAAAAAATGAATTTAGCTTTTAGCCATTTTTCATTTTATTTAGCTATTTTTTAGCCATTTTTTCTAGATCAATGGGATGAGCTCAAAATTCATTTTGAAACAGCTTATAATAATGAAAAATGTCATAAGGCGACAATTTAAAGTGAAATGTATAAAGATGACATAATTCGTTTCCAGCTCATCTTTCTAAGACCAGTTTCGCAAGAAGTACAGACCGTAAATAAAATATTCTGAGGCCATGAAAAGGAGCCGACACACTTGTTAAAAGAAGTTTTATTACATATAAATTTTCTGAAAAGCAGAGTTATTGATGACGATATATTGATATTTTATATGTGGGTGAAGATAAATTTGAAATTTAACTCCCTAGACACAAACCATTTACGTTAACAGAGTCATGTTAGCTATTTAACAGAGACAATGTTAAAGTTTCAAAATTCGATATATAACTTTATTAATGATATTTTAACACAAAAACAGTCCGAAAAAATTAAAAAAAATCAGAATCTATAAAAAATGTCTCAGAAAATTTAAATAAGTAAAAATATTATACTAAAAAAATTTGTTTATAAAGATTTTTGGAAAAAATAACTTTTGAAATTTTAAGAAGGACTTTGCTCCTTTTCTCACAATTCTTTGAGAATGGGCGGAAAAAAAGTATATAAAACACATTTTGTATACATAATGTATAAATTTTAGGCTGCCAGATAACATAAAAGTACTTTAAAACATTGGACACTTTTCCGTGCAAAATATTTTAAAAACTTCAAAAGAAGATATTTTGCAAATTTTAAATTTGTTTAATATTTGTAATGAAAAAGGCGGATATATATTGAATGGAGCAATATAAACAATACCAATTCTTTTTGGGCGGAAGTTTCAGAGTATTAAGATGCCGGTGGAAATATTAAATTTAGAGAAATTTCAGAATTTGATATACGGATTCTTTCTTTGTCATGGTCAAATGCAGAAGTAGAGAGGGTTTTCAGTCAAATAATTATCGTGAAAACCACTATCAGAAACAAGCTGCATTTGAACACAGTTAGTTCTATTGTATCAATCAGGTAAAAACACACTAAATGCAATTACGGACAGATAATTAGACTTTATTTTTTCTAGGTTTGGATTAAAAAGACATGATCAATGTTGTTTTAGTTATGAAGTACCTAGTCATTTTCTAAGACTTATAGGGACAAATGAAGCTTATGATAAAAACGACTACAGCAACTCTGATATCGGTATTGATTTCTTAATTTGAATAGTTGTTTATGAACTATTTAAAAACTTTTATTTTTGTTTTTTTTTTATATAAAAACTAAATAGAAAATATGATCTTTTGTGTTATTATTAGTATAAGACAATAAAATATGAATTATTTTTGGTTTCTGTTTAATTCAACAGACTATTTAATATTAATGTTTAGCCATTGTTTTTAGCTATTTTTTAGCCATTTTCATACAAAGATTTGGCCATTTTTAGTCATGAAGTTTTGGCAACACTGTTGATAATTTATATACTAGTTTGCTTTCTATATCATAATATTGTTATTGTTTGTTAGGCTGTTGCTGTTATTGCTGTTGCAAATATTTTTGTGTGTGTGTATGTATGTATGTATGTATATGAGAGTAAGTATGCTTTTTAATTTAAGTAGCCCTTGTGGCAAATACACATAAAAAATAAGATTTCTTTTGTTTTCCTTCAGATTTCTTTCTTAGGACGGGCGCAGAATAAGTTCAAGTCCAAAGTCATTTCTTATTATTGTTATTATTATTACTGTTGTGTTTATTATATGTTTACTTAGGGAAAAGAAACAATAAAATTACTTAGAAAACTTATTTTCCTCGTTTTATATCTTAGCTTGTTCACCAAGAGCAATGCAAAAAATAAATGTTACTAGAAAAATGGCCAGAACATAATGAAATTAAAATAATAACAGTGTTGCAAGCATAAACATTTTTATGAGGCAGCATGTTTTGTGATTATTAAAACTAAACAGAAAAGCTTTTTGGTTTGTAATAAAATCTAAGTGCTTACAAACCATTTGACGACTTTTAAGAAACAAAACTTTTAAAAAATTTACATTATTTGTATTTGTAGTTGTATACATAAATTAGTTTGATGGCTCATAATTTCAAAATTGGAAATAATTTTATGTCACAATCAGAGTTGTCAAATTGGTGAATTTCGCACCATTTTTGGTGTTTTTCAAAATTGTTTGTGCGAAAAATTCCTTAGTTAGTGCGCGGTGCGCTCTTTTGTACATTTCGGTGTATTTTTTAATTTTGCCAAAAATGTGATGAAATCTTTATTTTTTACTAATTATACCCTACACCACCATAGTGGGATATTTTCTGTTACGTTACTCTGCTTGTTCCACCTTCACACCGGCCCAACTACTCTTAGCGGCTGATTTGCTCTGGGGTGTGTTCTCAACCCTAATTGGAACCGAGGTCCGTACAGAATAAAAAAATAATTGATATCAAATATACAATCTAACAACTCATCACAAAGGAACAATTATCCGAATAGGGAGCTGGATGTTGAACACCAATCGCCCTTTTTATCCCAACCTTGGCCGCAATATATTCTTACTAAAAATGTATGTTATTTACGGGTATATTGGATTTGTGCTGATGTTTGTAACGCCCAGAAATATTGGTTCAACACCCACCTTTAAATATAATAATCGACTCAGAATCACCTTCTTAGTCGATTTAACGATGTCCGTCCGTCCGTCCGTCTGGCTGGCTGGCTGGCTGTCCATGTAAAGCTTGTCGCAGGTCGCAATTTTGAAGATATTTCGATAAAATTTGGTACGTGATATATTTTCGGCCATTATTTCACCAGGCACCCATACAAATGTCCTTCCAAAATTGGGGTTTACTGATCATTAATGTTTAAATTATCCAAGTATCCAAGCAAATTTCATCGCAAATGAGTGGTAGATAAAGCCAAATCACATCTAGAATTTTGTACAGATCGCAGCTCCCATATAAGGCCCACTTCCGAAAATTACTTTAAAGAGAATAACTCTCAAAAGTGTTGGTATCCAAATAATATTGAACTAAAATATATTTCATATGTCTAAAAATAATACCGTATAATTTTATGGTAAGCGGTCCATAATTAGTCGAAACTCCCATATAAGGCCCTCTCCGTATTTCACTGTAAGCTCCATAAATCGTTTAAAAGTATTTATATCGAGATAAAGTTTAACTTACATATATTATGTTCACAGACATTATGACACTAAATTTTTGAAGATACTATTGAATTCGTCATATGAAGGTGATTGCTAAAGGTGAATATGGTGAACATTTTTCTTTGAAAATAAAAATGCTTGTGTAGCCTGAGGGTTTGGTCTACTAAACTGTAAACGAACAACTAGGGTAAGAATCCCGGTAGAGCTCTAACAAATTTTATTAAAAAAATTCAAATATCAGCACTTAAATAAAAAATAAAAATAAATTAAAAAAGTGCCAAATATGTACTGAAATAAGCCCTTTTACCAATTAGTACCTCAGTTCCGAATAGCATATTGTAAGTAAAATTTTGAGTTGGTAAATGCTCATTCATTTATTTAAAAAAAAAGATTATTAAATACTACTTTTACTATTACAGTCGACTCTTGATAATTTGAAATTAGTTAATTTGAATCTCGCGATAATTTAAACTGTTTTCCAGGTCCCGTGAAAAACGTTTAATAAATTGAAAAAAAATCTATGTAATTTGGTCCCCTCGGTAATTTGAATTTATTTGAATGGCATATTTATCGCCGACACGCTATAATTTTAATTTTTTGGCTCTACGCTTTATAATTTATACTATTTTAATGTGTTTTATGCAAAATATAAAATAAATAAAACAATGATTTATTTTAGTTTATATGCGCTGCTTTATAGAAATGACATCTTGCCCGACAGCGTTCTATAATTTGAAGTTTACCCCCCTGGCCAACGATGTCGAACGATAACGTTCGCTTAGATAAGACTTAAGACACAAACTTTTTATCGTATCTATTTTTTACTCAATCAAGTTTTTTTTATTCCACAATCAAGTTTGTGTCTTAAGTCTTATCTAAGCGAACGTTATCGTTCGACATCGTGGGCCAGGGGGTTAGTTTTTCTACACTCTATAATTTGAATTCGTAATGTGATTTTGTTTCTGTTTTTAAAACAAGTTTCATTAAGTGAAGCAATTAAAAGTCGTACTACATTACGCTCTCAGAACGGATGCAAGTGACGATTTCTTGTCAGCTTTAATCACATTCGAAAATTCATTGGACAAAGACAGATTGAATTCGTTTACTCAAAAGAAAATTACGGACCTTTTTTCATTATAATTACATATTTTCTTATACATACATATGTATGTACATAAGTATATGTAACTGTAAGAAAGTTCACAATAAAAAAGCTTAAATTTTAATTAAACTCTTGTTAATTTGATTTTTTTTTAACTTTTTCTTTGGTCCCTTAAATTTCAAATTATCAAGAGTCGACTGTATATAGAATTAATGAAATTAAAAAAATACAAAATTAATTCTATAAGCATTTAAACAAAAAAGAAAACTTGGTGCGTTCTTTGAAATCTCAAAGTTGACAACGCTGACCATAATGTCCGATTTCAATTAAATTTTTAATTGATTCCACAAATATTTTAATTGAAACTCATTTTTATTTTTTTTCTGTGTATTGATTGGATTAATTGAAAATAAATACAAAATTAAAATTTACTTCTCAAATTATATGGACATGTATGTATGATATTTGAAGCCGTGCCCATTATACCAGTATGTACAATGTACATATAATAGCAATAATGGAGTATAGATTTTTACGTTTCATAACTTGACATCAATCCGCCGAGGCATTATACAGAAAAGGACGATAGCCATTAGCTTTCTTCTGCAATTCGAAATTAATCTGAAAGAAATATAATAAATAAAGAAATAATAGCTCACCGAAATATTCGTTACTGGAAGTTTATGTAGAGTCACATTCAATTTCAAGCCAACTACAACCCCGCACAGTGGCATTTCGGCGGAAAAAATAGGGGTTTTCAACTTTCCAATTTCAAAATTTTTAATGATTTGGTTTTGTAAAGAGATATTTGGATAAGAAAAATTCAACCAGGTTTTTTATGAAAAGTGCAATTTTGTAGTTAAAAAAACTAACAGAAGTCAACGGAAATTTATTCAATGAAATTAGATTAAAATTATTATCCAAATAATGAACTTTTTTTGTGGGTAAGTTTATATCTATGGCTTTTGTTTTATTTTTTTGTGAAAATATAGCATTTACTTTTTTATAAAAAAAAAAAAATTATTGAATTTGGAAAAGTAAACTAATTATTATAATTTATCAAAAATTATACTAAAAAATATCAGCTTTTCACTTTTTGATGGAAAAAAACTGTATGTGCTTTGCCTTGTTTAGCCCTCTAACTATAAAAAAATGAAAGGTCCGAGTCTGTATTTTCAATTAAGAAAAAAACAACCGCCAAATACCGTCCCTTTTAGTTACAAATGGTCAATAAGACAAAAAATTGGCTATACTTTCAGGCTTTCCGGAATTAAAGCTTAAAACGATTTATAAGTGAAACAAGGTACAGGAACTTCTAACGACGGAAACACGTCAAGGCTTTTTTTCAAACCCACAAATTGTTGCGGATATTACTGGGGTCAGTGAAGAACTTATCGATCGATTAAGGAGAATTCTACAAATAATTACATGTTGCGAAAAAATTGCTAGTGACAAATTTACATTATATGCGTCGGACTCTGCGAAACTGTTTGTACAAAAATATAGTTTGTTTTCTATGCCTGTTACTGTGTTCAAAGTACTAATCCATGGTAAGGATATAATGGATGTTGCCGTATTACCAATAGGAATGCCTTCAGAGGAAGCCAGAAACAAAGATTACAGGAAGTATCGATTGATGTTTTCGATTCCAATTAAAACATTGTATATTATATTGGATTTTTATCAAGCTGAAAGGTATAAATAACCTCATTTGGCGTCTCAATATTGGCAACGCCATTTTTTTTTTAATTAAAAAGCATTAAAAAGGTTTAAAAGGGCGATGGCTAATATCTTTCGCGGAGAGTTGTTGAGGATATTATCTTCCTCTTGTATGGAGACAACATATGTTTAACTTTTGAATAAAAATTAACATTTTTTAACTTATATGAAATTTTCATATAATTCTAGACATGGAAGAAAAACGCCTAAAATCCACAACTTTCAATGGGCGTAAAATCTAAAGTAGGTGTGGCATCCCCAATATGTTTAATTTTTTTCATAAGGAGAACTCAATTAAGAATTTTCCCGAATTTTAAGTCCTTAGGTCAAAAAATAAAAATTTTGCCAAGTGGGTGGGGCAGTGAGCGGTTTTCCAAGATTTTTTCAAAATTTCTTAACTTAGCGGAGAGAAGTGTTTCTGCAAAATTTTATTGCTGTGCGACCACTCCTAATATTTTTTTTCTAAGAAATGTATGGGGCGGTGCCATTGTGCCACGTTGCCATATTTTCAATTCGCACTGTGGTATCGTGGCAATGGGTTTATCGTATTCTATGCATTAAATATTTGTAAATTTAAAAAATCCTTTGACAACACAAATTATATTGAATAAAATTAAAATTTACACTGCGACCAAAAATTAAACGTTTGTTTGGTGATTTGTTTTATTTGCTATTTATTAGGAAATTATTTGTATTTCTAAAAACAAACATCTTAATTATTACATTTAATTAACTGCAACTGTCAGAAGTTAATTCTACGAAAGTAATTGAGACGATTGAGATTTCTATATTTATATATTTTTGAATATAAACAGACAACAAAAAATAGTTTAATTTAAATTGTCTATGTTTGTTTGTATGTGTATATCAAGTATCCCACAGATAGCAAATGTACATTAGCTTAAATATTGTTTGTTTAAATGGATAACATCTAAAATCACAAAGAGGTGAAATGTCGTTCAATTTATTTATAATGTTTCAGTAGAATGATTATTAGCTGGTCCATTCAACTGCGCAATAAAACTGCTAAATTTAGACATGGACCTGATATTTATAAAGTTTTGACAGACATTTTCGTGTAAGATTTCAAAAACCAGCTGATTACACCGTCTTTTAATTTGAAAGGAAACTGCTTTCAATTAAACTGGAAATAGCCTTCAAATTCGACCATTTTCTTTTTCAAATCGGATACAAATTTATACATTAAGCAAACAAAAACCACTTTTTATATTTATATAATAATATTTGTATTATAAAGTATTACTAACATTTTTATGTATTCAAATCTAATGTCTTATTTTTCTTTTCTTCTATTTCTAGGTGGGTAAAATTGAAAGCACACACACTTCAAGGATTTTAAATAATTTAAGCAGTACGAGTAAGTTTTTTACTCGATTGTGAAATATTTAAATTTTTATTCAAATAAATTTTATTTGAAGATGGTTGTTATTTCTGATTTTTTTTTTTTTTTCAAAAAACTCGAAAAACAAAACATTAACCAAAATTGGAACTGCTGTGTGATCCAAATTTCTAATGCATACACAGAAAAAAATGAAAATGAGTTTCAATTAAAAAATTTGTAGAATCAATTAAAAATTTAATTGAAATCGGACCTGTAAACAAAATGATAGTATCAATTAAAAAAAATGTGAGATTTAATTCAAAATATCTAAAAAAATTTTAATTGAAAATTATTTTAAAATCAATTAAAGGTTTAATTAAAAAAAAAACATGATTTTTTTTTCTGTGTATTAACAAAGCTTTTTAAATATTTATGATTTGATACGCAATAACTATTTTATTATCTGTGATACAGCCACATATTTTTATACTCACTTTTATATTCTTTATTGAAGGTAAATTTTGCAATGCAATCAGTTTATAGGGCGATTCGAAAAGTATTTCTAAAAGACTATATAAGGGAGTTTCTAAATTATATATTTTTAGTGTTGGGTTTATTCTTATATCTTAGTCATAAATGAGGAAATTCATAGACCATCAAATGTTTAATACCTTAAAAACGGAATGAAAAACTTATAATCAATCAAAAGTCGAATCCCTTGTGGACTTAGGGGTAGACCAAATAATATCGAACTGACAGAATAGAAAAATAAATCTAATATATTTGGGCGATTCTATTCTGACGGGTGCAACATTTAGACGCTTTAAACGTCTTTTTACTAATATGTAGAAAGAAACACATTTTCAATTAACTTATTTCTAGAAGAGGTAATATTTTTCAATATACATACTATTGTTATCTATTTACAAGAATTTATAAGAAACGACCAAATAGCCACGAGAGAGCTTTAAAGTGCATGACGGGTGCAACCAAATTGGCCAACTTTCATAAGATCATACCACAAAAACACAAAATTCTGTTAATTTTTAAACTTTTAGATGAGATATCAGACGATGATTATCAAATTAAACAACGTAGAGAAATATAATCGAATAATGAGAGAATTTGCTCTTTAAGCCATGACGGGTGCAACATGAATGAATTTTCTGTTCGCGCCAAATCTATGAATCTTAATGCTTCAAAGTGCACAACAAATTTTTATTTAAGCCTACGTCTAAAAAAAATTATATTATTATAAAATATAGATATTTTACTTTAAATTTGCATCAAAAAAAAAAAAACAAAAAAGTATCAAATAGTGTGATTTGAAAATTGATGTTAAAAGTTGTCTAGTGGGTGATTTGTTAAAATGTCAAATTGGCGATTTGTTAAATTATTAACATCAATTGTAAATACATAATCCTTTACGATTTGTTGACAATTCAGAAACATTTTTCATTGATTTTTGTATATCATTAAATATTTTTTGTATCTTTAATATTAGTTAGTTAGTTAGAAAATTATCTCAAAATCGACATCGCGATTATTATTTTTTCGGTTTCTTGGAAACTCTAGTTTTAAAGCTGCACGCTGGTAGTTTTTTTTTTCAAAAACTTAAGGCCTGAGGTGACGCATTTTGATGAACAACCCACTGGCCCCCTTCCGCCTAAAACGCTAAAAAAAAACATAAATTAACTCGAAAACACTTTATGATATCTAAAATAGCTTCCGAGACACCGAATTATTTCCACAATTGAATGTCTTTATTGTCACTAAAATTGCTCGCAAAATGCAATGATTTACTTTTTTATTTAAAATTAAGCGAATAAAAATCTGTTGATATTGTATATTCAATAACATAATTATATTCGCAATTTTGGTAATACCACAATATGAAATTTTGCAAATCACATTATTAGAATGAGAAAGAAGTATTATAGATGATTTTTGAACAGTTGTACCACTATTTTGCATTACAATCTGATTTTCCCAACCAACGTTTGGTCTAATTGTAAATAAAATTCTTCAGTAAAAGAGTTATTTTGGGAACATTACCTACAACGTTATGTGATCTCAAGCAATTAATTCTCAGCTAAACTTGTGATTAATAATTAAAAATTAATGCTTTTTATACCCTACACCACCATAGTGGGGAGGGTATATTGATATGTGCTGATGTTTGTAACGCCCAAAAATATTGGTACAACATCCACCTTAAAGTATACCGATCGACTCAGAATCACTTTCTGAGTTGATTTAACGATGTCCGCCCGTCCGACCGTCTGGCTGGCTGTCCATGTAAAGATTGTGCGCAGAGTACAGGTCGATAAAATTTGGTACGTGATATTTTTTCGGCCCAATGATTTATGGGCTTGAAACTGGTGGAAATCGGTTCATTATTTCACCTGGCCCCCATACAAATATCCTCCCGAAATTTGGCTTTACTGATCATAAACAAATTTCATCATAAATGAGTGGCAAATAAAACCAAATCACATCTACGAGATTTGTGCAGATCGGTCCATAACTACTCGTAGCTCCCATATAAAGCCCCGCTCCCGAAAATCACTCTCAAAAATGTTGGTATCCAAATAATATTGAACGCAAATATAATTCATATGTATACAAATAACACGGTACAATTTTATAATGGTCGGTACATAATTAGGCAACACTCCCATATAAGACCCTCTCCGTAATTCACTTTAAACTCCATAAATCTTTTAAACGTATTTATATCGAGATAAAGTTTAATATATATAATATTTATATTTACAGACATAATGACACTAAATTTTTCGATGATCGGTTCACAATAGGTTATATATCCTATATAACGCCCATTTCTGAAAAACTTTTTTATACTGGGTGTAGGGTATTATATGGTCGGGCTTGACCGACTATACTTTCTTACTTGGATCTTAATGTTCAATGAATCTACATTCGTATATTAGGAAATGTATATTTCAGACTACTTTTGAAACATGAAGCAATAATTTGCACAGTTATTTCAATAAAATACTTTAATTTTGATAAAAAAAAAAAAAAAAACTAAACATTTGTGTTCGAAAATTTAATTTAATAAATAATCTACATGATTTTGTGCAGGTCATGTTGATTATATATATATTTATTATACCCTCCACCAACACAAGTGGTGAATGAGTTTGTCATTCCATGTGTAACACTGACAAATATTCATCTAACCGTTTATAATTCCCCTAAGCAGTTTGGTATTGAAAATCGTCAAAATCGGTTCAGATGAACCAGAGTTATGGATCAAAATGTGTAACAACCTGCCTAACAACCTAAAAAAATAGGATATTTTTAAACACTTTTTTGCTATTTTCTTTATATATTTCGTAGTTTTGTACAGGTTATTTCTGTGATGAAGGGATAAACGGTGATGAAAATAGTAAAAATTGGTCTATGATTTCTTATAGCCCCCATACAAAGTTCCTCCCGAAATTTGGCTCAATGTCTATAAAATTGCAATATCAATATAAAATTAGTTTCATATGAAAATAAATCACAAAACGAAAATCTGATTTGTTCGATCCATCATTGACCATTGCCCCAATAAAAACTCCACTTCCGAAGATCACTAGAAGTAAATCTTGTATAAATAGATAACGTTGTCGATCTAAAATTTTTTACAGATCATGCATATATATGGTATATGGCAAAATCAAACTGTTGGATTCTTTGAATTTAGGTCCATATTTGGCCATATCCTCCATATAAGGTTGACTTCCGAAAAGTACTTCAGTACTCATATCTCTCTTAAATATACCAATATTTTGTTGAAATACGACATTCTCTAAAATGAATTTTATGAAAATCGGTCCATAATTGGTCATAGCTGCCATGTAAGAACCAATTTCTAAAAGCAATTAAATCCACAAAAATGTCTAATAAATGTCGATATCAAACCAGCATTTTATATCCATCTATTATTTTAATCCAGACGGCAATAATACTACTGAATTTTGTAGCTGTCAGTCCATCTTTGGCAATAGCTCCCAAATAAAGTAAACTTCCGAGTATTATTATAGCAACCATTAAACTTTGGCAATCTACCATATTGAGATGAAATACATAGAAATCACGTTACTGGATTTTAAAGATATCAATCTATAATTGGTCCACTTCCATTATACCACCTATAAATAGCGTTATTTGAGATGCTTATATCATCTCACATGAAAAAAAATATCTATACCACAATAGACCCTCGAACATGTTTCACGACCTTAATTGATGGGCCTTCTTACATAAGTTCGACCATTAGCTCCAATGAGAATAATCTTCAAAGCACATACTTCCACTAATTAGCCGACCAATTCCAATTAAGTCTGACAAATTCTACACGAACCGTTCACAAGCTGCCAAATTATTTGAAAAATAAAATTCAATTTCACCATAATTGAAAATGTAGCCTACTGTTGTTACAAAACGTTACTGAATTAAATTCAATTAGATTTTATTAACATTTAAAATTAAAGCTTATTTTAGATATTATTTGTTAAATCTTTAAAATCAACCTACAAGTTTTTTAATAAAAGCTTTACTTAAAGTCGTTTGCAAAACGGTTGTAGTCTTTGCTTTTCAAATGAAAGCTCTGTTCTGACATATCACTTTTAGCCTTAAAGCCATTTAGACTTAAGGTATCGTTCAGTTTAAAGCTCTTATATTTCTAAGCTTCCTTCCTCATATTCCTTTTCTAATTTAGTTCGCTATATTAAATCGTTCCGTCTACAAGTGTTTTGCCAGTGAAGTTTTAGAATATTTATTAAAAATATCTTAAAGTGTTAATTAAATATCTAATAGTAAATAATTAAAATATAAAGTGTTGTTATTCATTGTGTGCAATTGCAAGCGTTGAAGTTTGAAAATAAGCGAGAAATCAAAGTAATAAAAATGCAGAAAATGTATGTAAAGAAAAATAGCAAGTTGTTGTTAAAAAATAAAAATGGTGGTTAATGTTTGTTCGTGTGTACGGTACGGTAGTTAAAATGTGTGGATAAATCATGTAGAATGTTGTGTGTGTGTGTAGTGGTTTAATATTAGGCACTTGTTGATGCTGTTGCCAGTTGCAACTGCATGTGTAGTGATTTTAGGAAAGCTGCTAAGGTAAGTTTATTTGGTTAAATTGACAGATGATATTTGCTTTGTATTAAAATGCAGTTGTTATTGTTGTTTTTATCACCAGAGATGATTTGATTAGGGAAGAAGGCATAATATTTGGTACTTTTTGTCCATAGACAGTTTACAGTGGTGTAATAATCTGATACTCGTGGAATTATTTTTAAAGCAAGCTAAAATTAAAAGTTAGGAAAGATATGACAAAGAATATTTTAAATGCTTAGCTCTTGATCTATTAATATTTATTTCTTGATAAATTTTAGTTAGGCTCGAGTTCATTAAATTTAATTTTCATTAAATTATTTTTACTGAAGTTAGGAATTACAACTTGAAAAATTTTTATTATTAAAAATTTTTTTTTTTTTTTTTTTTTGATAATTTTTCTTGACTAGGATTCGAACCTGGGTTATTGAATTTACATATGTTTCGAGAAATCCCACTTTCTCTCATCAGAATTCTTTGCGTTCTACCACCTACACCACTGCGGTGCCGGTCAGCCAACAGACAAACATCAATCCTTTAACCAGTGTTAGTTCTGGTAGTTCGAAGTTTTTGCTGTAATTATCATTTGTTTATTAATTTCTATTCATAGTTGTTTTTTCCCTTTTCTTCAGTTTTTTCGTATTCATGTCAAGACTTCGTCTCGAAAACTTGAATACATTTGTTTTTGTTTATTATGTTTTTGTCCACTTTCGTACAACATGTAAACATTATGGCTTGTGCCCTAGCTATTTTTATATAGAATAATTATCAATTTCATAATCGAACTGTTAATTTTTACTTCTTGATAAATTTTAGTTAGGCTCGAGTTCATTAAATTTAAAATTTATTATTTTTCAAGTTGTAATTCCTAACTTCAGTAAAAATAATTTAATGAAAATTAAATTTAATGAACTCGAGCCTAACTAAAATTTATCAAGAAGTAAAAATTAACAGTTCGATTATGAAATTAATAATTATTCTATATATTAATATTTATTTTATTTGAAATTTGAAATTTTTTTACTTTGGAATTCTCAATTTACAAAACGATGGTGGCTATATTAAAAGTATATACTTTTTTAAAATTTAAAGGTAAATTTCTAAGAAAAATATTAGGAAAATTTTATTTTTCAATTCAATACCTTTCCAACGAGCTATCACTCGTTGCGATCGCTTTAGTAGTTTTTTTTTTAAAAACAACTTTCAATGAGGTCCCTTATGAAGAATTCTTCAATTTTGTCACATGACAGTGGTGTACACCACCACTAAACCAGTCACTGTAAAAAAAAAAAAAAAATATGTAGGTACATTATTTTTTGCTGGGCAATCGATTGAGACTATTTATTTTAAAGTCGGAGAGGGGTCGTCCAAAAATTTGCCAATTTTGATCGTTTTCATATGGAATTGCTCTATAGTCGGTCAAGCCCGACCATATAATACCCTACATGCAGTACATAAATAACCAATTTTTCAGAAATGGATATAAATATTATGTATGTTAAACTTTATCTCTATTTAAATACGTTTAAAAGATTTATGGATTTTAAAGTGAATTACGGAGAGGGTCTTATATGGGAGTTTTGCCTAATTATGGATCGACTATTATAAAACTAGGTGTCATCATTTCGGTACATATGAAATTGTTAAATTTTATTTAAATAACAACATTTTAAAGAGATTTAAGTGATTTTCAAAGGTGGGCTTTATATGGGAGCTACGACTACTTATGCACCGATCATCATAAAATTCTACCATATTATATGTATGTATATTCGAAATATATTTGTGTTCAATATTATTTAAATATCGAAATTTTTAAAAGAGTTGTGCTCTTTAAAGGGATTTTCGGAAGTAGTCCTTATATGCGAGCTACGAGTAATTATGCATTCATTATTTACTTATATGTTACTTTATTTATTACGCATTTGTGATGAAATTTGTTTGGATATTTTTATAATTCAAACATTTATGATCATTAAACTCCTGATCGTGAAACTCCCATATATTTGTATGGGGGCCAGCGGAAATAATGCACCGATTTCCACCAGTTCAAATCCCATCTGTCCATTGGCCGAAAAATATCATGTACCGAATTTTATCGAAATATCTTCAAAATAGCGACCTGTACTCTGCGCACAAGCTTTACATGGACAGCCAGCCAGACGGACGGACATCGTTAAATGGACTCAGAAAGTGATTCTGAGCCGATCGGTATATTTTAAGGTGGGTGTTGGACCTATATTTCTGGGCGTTACAAACATCAGCACAAATCCAATATACCCTCCCCACTATGGTGGTGTAGGGTATAAATAATTTGCTAAAAACAAGATCACAGTATCATTAATAAATCATTGGCGTCAATTTAGCGAAGTTTTTTTTGTAAAACGAACCTTCGAGAAATTTTGAAGTATAGATAATTTGTCGAACATTTTTGTTTCGAAACTTTAACGAAAGAAAGCGTATAATCGACAAATTATCGAGGATTAATTTTTTTTTTAAATTTTCGATGTTTTCTCGAACATTTTCGAAATTTCTCCATTTTAGTAAATCATCTTTAGTTTTGAAACTCAGGTCGGGTGGGTATAGAATAAGATGAATTCACAACATAGTGCAATAGGTGCGAATTCTTCAAATTTCAATCGAAAAATCGTTAAAGTCGTCATACTACTCGTCATGAAATCGTCAAAATTAGAAACTAAATATTTCTTTTATTTAACAAAAACAAAACATAACAAACAAATTCATAGTTTTTATACAAAATAAACAAAATACAGGGATCAAATGTTGATCAGTTGTCGAATTTTGTACAAGAAGTTTAAAAGTCTTAAAATACTAAAATTTTCAACACGAAATTAACTAAGTTATAACTATCTATTTTGCTCGTTACTAATATAACATATTGACGCTTTGCTCTTAAAGAAATTCAAAATTATTTTAAAAATTATGTCAACTGGAAAATATTAAAAAATCATCAAATTAAAGGTAAAAATCGTCCAGTCGTCAAAGTGCCGTTTTCCTCACCCAAAATCGTCATAATCTGGCAACCGTGGCCATGTGTGAGCATACCTTTCCTTACGCATTAAAAACAGACCAATTACAAAATAATATTTTGTTAAGCCTAAAAGTATGCTTCGTTCTTTTGTTTCCATTTCGGTGCTGTGAAATTGTGTTGCGTGTATTTTTATTATCGATCGCATTAACTTTATGCTTGCTGTTTAACTTACTTGTTGCCTGCCACAAGAAATGATTTGATTAAAAAACGACGCTGACTAGAACACACACACTGACTGCCCAGCAACGAAACAATTTTGACTAAAATAATTTAAAAGATAAAAAGTAAACGTGTTTTGGTTTTATTGTTTGCTGTTGTTAAATGTTTATGATGCCTCTTGGCTTCATTTTGCTAAATCCTGTTGATTTTTTGTGTTTTTTTAATAACTTGTTTTAAGTATGTGTTGTTTTCTATGTAGCTGTAAGTCCTTCTACTTATTTTCATGGCGTTTTAATTGTCTGTTGTTTTAGCGTTCTTGTTTCTTTGTGGTAGCATTTGAGTCTGTTAATCTGTTCATATTTTACCCTTGGCGTATTCTGGTTTAATTTTTTAGACATCTGTTGCCAAAGTTGTGAAAGAAAGGATTTGGGTTGATATTTTTTTTATTGTTTCTAAAGAAATAATTTTTTTTTAAATTATGAAACTTTTTTACATTTGAATTATATCAATTAAGAACAGCTTGGAAATGTCTTTGAAACAAGTTTAATTTCATATGTGTGATTATTAATCATCATTAGTAAAAATCATTTTAGCCGTATAATTAATTAAAATAAATATTCTTAAAATGTTACACATACGTCAATCAAATAAAACAAAGTACATACATACATATGTAAATTAAATAACCAGAGACACAATACACCAATACTTCACTGTGCGTAGAGGTTACGTTAAAAAAAAGAAAAAAAAAAACAACATTAATACGTAATTTTCTATAGCAAACCATGTAAAGATCGAAGATAGGTTCCAGAGTTAAGAAAATACTAAGCCGTCGGCTTTCTTTCACAAAAAATTGGTCCAGTGTTAGCTGAATAGTTTTTTTCAACGTAATAATAAATTTCCTTGTTGGCTAATTCTTTACTTTTTATGACATTAAATAAGCTTTTGCTTTTGTCTGAATTAACATTTTACTTAATGGCATTCTCTGTGCAACTTGATTTTCAATCCAAATAGAAAGCGAGGACTCTATTTTGATCATCAAAGCACTCCACGGGTCATCGTTTTAGCATCTAAAGATTTTGCAAAAAAAAAATTAAATTAAAGACTCGAACCAAAAACTACGCAACCTGGAAAATCGTACAAATTAAGCAGCGACACAACTTCGAAAAAAATGCAAAACGAAAAGACGCAAAGCGAGGCATTGGTGTAAATACTTTATTTAATTCTTATTTCATTGTATTATAATAAAAGTGCAGACAAATAAAATAAATAATTATTGCATTCACAGCCACTGTATTTATTAAACCATTTCATATTTTAATAAATTTATGTTACAGTTGTTTAATCACATACTATATGTATGTATGTATATGTATATACATAGTATGTATGCGTGCAATGCAACTATAGGCAACACACTTATTACACAACAGTTGCAAAACGTTTAATAGGGCTTGTTGATTTATTTCATGGGAAAAAAGTATGTACACATGTCAGGCAATGCCAACAGGAAATATTTATACAACAAACATAAAAAAATAAATGTCATGCAGTAATTGGCTAAATGACTGACCAAATTACAACTCAGCCAGCAACTGTTTTACAGTGTCAAATGTTTACAGTGTTAAGTTCTCTTCTCCGTTTTTTTTTTTTATCGAATGGATTTTATGAACAGCAGAGAAATGCAACCACATGAAAATCAACGTCATGCAAGTGTGAGAGCAGTGGTGCATACAATTGTGCATTCGTTACCAATGACACTGTTTTAAAAAAGTGTTACAAGACAACATACATTCACGTTTATTTTACGTACCAAATACATGAGTTCACTAAGAAAATGAAAAACATAAAGCCAACAGCAGCCTGCTTGACAAGTGTCAGCTATTCATGCCTGCATGAGAGTGTTTACATGCATTTTGTTGCTTTGACACTAGTCAGTGGTGGTATGTTTTATTTAAACCTCAATACATATAAAAAGTACTGTTTGTGCTTGAAGAAAACAAACAAACAATTGCAACAACAGCGTCATGTAATAAACAATTTGTCTGTTTATTGTATTGATGCATAAATAAATATACATATGTACATATGTATGTATTTGGATGTGTTGCCTATTGCACTATGGATACATGCATGCAAAAATCCATTGGATGAATAAAAATCTAAAACTTCCACTTTCACGATAACTGGCTTTTTTCTGAACAGAATCTGTTAAAGAGAACTCAGATATTCTTGTAGAGAACGTACTGGTTATAAAAAAAATTCATTATTATATGGATAGACAATGTAAATTCGGTTAATTTAAATGAAATCCTCCTGTATCATCGTACTCGTACATTTAATTGTCGTTCTGTTAGTTAACGACAAATTTCCGGTTACACTCTCTGGAGTAACGAAATGTGCTCTCAGACATCAGCTATTTATTTTCTTGTTGTTGTTATTCCTCTGACAGCGGTAGTATTTACATATATACACAAGAGAAATTAAAACAAACTTCAAGTTCGCTAAACCTAAACTAAGAACATCTTTAATGTTGTCAAACTAAGCGATGTTTGTAGGTGAGTTTTGGACTTTAAACTTAAGTTGGTTAAAATAGAACTGTAAAGGTTTTTCTTTCGGGCTATAATAAAGGAATCTGTATTATTGTCAATTTTTTAATTTAATTTTATTTAAATGTTGACCTTGACTACGCTGTGGGTGGTTCAATTGAAAGGTCCTATTTTCCGTATTGCTAGCGATATCTCGCAAATAACTGCAGTAATGTTAGCTTCTAAGTGTTGAATCGTAACTGGGTTATCGACGAAAACTTGTGACTTCACATAACCCCAAAGAAGACAATCCAGGGTTGTAGTATCACACGATCTGGGAGGCCAGTTGACAGGTCCGAAATGTAAAACTAGCTTCTCACTAAAATTATTTCTCAATAAAGCGATTTTTTTGCGCACTGTAAACTGCCGTAGCACCTTCTTGCTACAACAAAATACGAGCTTTAATTTCAGGCAACCAAAAAATATGTTATCATGGTGCGGTAGCGCTAGCCATTGATTGATGATTCTACCAGCCTATAAACCACAACAAACAGTTAATTTTTGTCTATATTGGCATTGGCAATAGTGTTCTTGGAAAATCGATGATACGCACCATATGGACCATATCCATAAAATACCATAATTTGGAGACGTTGTTACAATGCTAGTCTTTGCATGAAGCATTGTCAAACAATGCTGAATAAAAATAACATGACAGTATAACACAAGTCACTATTGAGCTGTAAAAATTTTTAAAGAAGCTCTTACTAAATTCAAAGAAAAAATAGCAAGCGTTGATTAGATATAACTTTCGATTTAGATATTTGCGGTGTCTAAAGCAACATCACCAATATATTCATTAGCAATAAAGTTGCCATAAAAGTAGTTGATACTAAAATTGATGGTTTATCAGAGTTGTCTTCAATGAATAATACGTGACGAAACCTTTCTGGATACCAGGTTATAATAATAATAATGTGGATGAATAAGCAGGGGCAGAGTAGATCTTGATACAGACATCTGTAGTGAAGATATACTACACTCACTCTACGTATAATACGTTAATATGTAAATTCAGACGTAATATAGACATACTTTAAATTTCAATAATTCTAATCATTATTTCGAGAAATAATAAACTTGGATAATTTTTAAAAACATTCGACTGAATGCTGGAAGAGCTGAATGCTTTCTTATATTTACACCCTCATCAATGATCTGCATTTCTAACCAATCGGCTTAAATGTTTAGAAAAGCACCTGATAAGAAATCCCAGAGAAGTTATATTTTCCAATTGTTCCCACTTGTTAAGGATTTTATTAAACATTGTAAACAAATTTTGTTAAAAATAAAAGAATTTCGAGCGTATGGCCGCGTTTTCACTATGTTTGCAAACATATATGACGCCATATGACAACCCGTTTTCATACAATTGCCAACAATTTGGACAATTTGACAACAAAAATGACATATGGAAAACCAAGCATATGATTATAATTTGATTAAATGTTCGCTAATAAAAGAAGTTAATAGCAAACATCCAACTCGTACACAGGAACCATAGTGCAATGAAGAATTGGTCGATTTATAACGCCAAACACTGTACGAATGCAAGTTTTGTGACACTTTCACGTTGTTGTTGTTGTTATTTGTTTTGCTTTTCAAGCGTTGCACACTTTGTCACACTGAGATAAAATGCATATAAAACGCAACCCACCGATAACAGCAACAACATTGTATGTCTTGTGTAATAAATTTTTAATGTAGGTCCATATCTACGCAATTATTATCCTTGAATGAGTTTTTTCTTGTTGTTTTGCACGCCAGAAAATAAATAAATAAAATAAACACAATAAAAAAGAAATTAACAATAAAAATAAATGCACACAAGTATTTAAATAATTTAATGCAAAATGTTTAAACATTTTATTGCAGGCAGTAAATTTGTAAAAATTTAATTTATTTTTAGGTCTTAAAGGCTGAAATTCTATTGGAATAATTTTCTTTATAGAAATACATATATTTTTCGTTTAATCATATAAATAATACAACTTGTATTGCATCAATAGGTGTAAATGGCAAATAATTGGAATAATTGTTAGCACACTCAGTTCTAAATATATGAATAAGTAAATCAGTAAATTTTACAAATACAATTTTTATACCCTACACTATAGTGGGGAGGGTATATTGGATTTGTGCTGATGTTTTGTAACGCCCATCGATCGACTCAGAAGCATTTTATAAATCGATTTAACGATGTCCGTCCGTCCGTCTGGCTGGCTGTCCATGTAAACCTTGTGTGCATATTACAGGTTGCAATTTTGAAGATATTTCGATAAAATTTGGTACCTGATATTTTTTGGCCCAAGGACGCATAAGATTGAAACTGGTTGAAACCGGTTCGTTATTTCACTTACCCCTCACATAAATGTCCTCCCGAAATATTGGTTTACCGGTTATAAATGTTTGACTTATGCATGTACCCTAAACATATCTCTAGAAATAAGTTGTAAATGAAGCCTATCATGTGACCCAATTTTGTTATCATCGGTCCATTATTAGTCATAATAGCTCCCATACGATTCCGACTTTCCAAAATCACTTTCACAACCATAAGTCTCCTAATAATGTTAGTATCCTAATAAAATTAAACACAAATAAGTTTCATATATACAGAAATCAGGACAACTAATTTTATAACGTTCAGTCCATAATTGGTCATAGCTTCCATATAAGGTCCACTTCTCAAAATAACTTTAACCTCTATAAATCTTTTCGAAGTATTTATATCGAGATAAAATTTAACACAAATAATATTTATATGCACACAAGTCATGCCACTGTATTTTTGGATGATCGGCCCATAATAGACTGCACTCCTGAAAACCTGTTTTTAAACATGGGTTTTATATGTTCAGGCTTGACCGACTTTACTTTCTTACTTGTTGTATGCAGTAGTTTAAATCTCTTAAATATGATTTAAATATTCCCGGTTGTATTTTCGAGATGTTTTCATTTATTTTTAAACAATTTATTCCTCTATAATCTGTATTTTTGTCATAGTTTTACAAACATATAAAAGTATTAATGAAAAATATATTAGTGGTATTCGCTGTTCGATGCGTTTTGTATTGCAAAAGTTTGTACTTGCAAATGTATTAACATTGATTGTGATCACTCCATTTATTTCGTACTTCGCGATACTAATGCAATTTATGCACTAAAACAGCTGATCTGCATAGACAACAATTTCTAAACGTATTTCAAAAATGTAAAGGAAAAAACTGTTGAATTTTTAGAAGACGAAGTTGCTGAAGAAACAATTTGAAATGGTGGTACATACACATTTAATATTTTAGTATATACTTCTTCAGGCGTTCACTTTTTGTGTGGTTTTTCCCTTTTAATTTTCTTCTGTGGAATTGTTTGCTCCATTGTTTTAATTTTATTGTGTTTACATCTGTCAGCTGTTTAAATGTCAGAGTTGCAAACGCAATACAAGTAACGAAAAAACTATACCACTTTAGTATTGCATGAACGCAATGTTTTGACAAATGCAATTCTGTATATTTTGTTGTTGGATTGCAATAAAAAGCTACGCTGTTTTGCATTTGCACTTTTACAATGCCATTTGCACTGAACACTGAACGCCGCACAGTGGCACGTTTTGTGAGTTGGCGGTCAAAATTCTATAACTTTTGACTGGGTTGAAATTTTTTAATGCATTTTTTTTTTGTTGGATAGAAGACATCTTAAGCTTCAATTTTATGTATTAACTTTAAAATCGGGCCATTTTAAAAATAAATTTGTGAATGTAGTGATTTAACATTGCATTTTATAAATAGTAACTTTAACTGAACTAAAAAATTACATATTTAATTAAGCCATCAACCCGGGTCCATTTTATTTTGACATTTAGACCTCTTCTCCAATGGACCACTTAGAATACGGGTTTGAAGCTCATAATTGTTTTAAATATATTAATATTAATATTAATATTGATATAATATTCGACAGCTTTAAATGTTATTATTATATGAACAATTTAAATATATTTTAAACGCGAATCCATAACAGATATGTAGGAGATCCATATGCGAGAAAAGATTTTACCATAAATTCTAAGAAAATCATTTTATTCCAAATAAAATAAAATTTCTTTTATAAATTTTCAATATTTATTGTGCTTTTTTACTCTAATTTTTGTGTTAATTTGCATAGAATACATTTTTCATTGAACTGTCTTAGTGAAAATTTCATCTAAGTATGTCTCCTGTTCATCTTCAAGGAGCTGCTTGGCGTCTTTGTCCAATTCCATGGGGGTGGAATTCCATTTTTGTCGAATGCTGGAGATATATGGATCAGAAGTGCACAGTAAAATATTAAAAGAGGTCTTCATATCTATAATCTTTGTTCCTTTTTTCTTGCGCTTCTTTAGAAAGATCTCCAATCGGCAGCATATTGTGTTGAATAATGTTTTCCCCATGATACAGTATTTTATGGACTGTCGATGGCATATTCCTCCAATCATATTTTTCATTGTATAGTTTCGCTGTTTCATCAGCATACTGACCAAATTTTCTTGCATTTACCTTTTTATTGCATGATATTACTTGCAGTATGATTTTGTAGGGTTTTATTAATTCAAAATCTACTCCTGTAATAGATGCAGCACTTTCAGGATCAGTAAACAATTTTCTTGCTGTGTTGCCATCATTTGTGTTTCCTTCTCCCTGCTTTGGCTGATCGATCAGTAAACCCAATTCTAAATATTTTTCTTGTACGTGTTTCTTTTTTGCCTCTCTTTTGGCTTTATTTTCGTCACCATTTCGTACTGTTCCTTTAAAATCTAAATCATAACTTAGCTTTAATATGTGTTCCATAAATTGAATTTTAGCATGGAGTGGGGACAAGCCAAACTTTTAGGCTTCTTGGAAAGTAGTGTCTTCTGTTGGAAGTTGATTTAATTGGCTTGCTGCAAATAACACAGCTCGAAGATGATTTTGTTTCAGTTATGGCCTGTGCAACTTTTCTATCAATCATTGTAAGTAACATTTGATAATTTATTTGAATCTATTGATCGTTAAGTAACAAAGTTATCGGTTGAAGTTTATCTATTTGTTGTTTAAGTTTAGATACTTCTTCTAATATTACATCCTTCGTTTCCTTCTTAAAAGCAAATTTAATTGGTCTGCAATATTTTTTTGAGGAAGGTATTTCGTTTTTCCATATTTTAATATTGGTTTCTTTGCTAGTAGATGGCTCAAAATTAATGTTATTTGTATTTAGTCTTAACGGAACAAAAGTCAGAATCTGATATTTTTTCTGCATTATACTGCTTATATCGTTTTTGTCCAGAAGATCCATCGCATCCCCATTTAAAAATTAATGTTAGGCTACAGTCACCAAGCTTTTTAATATTATCTGCGTCCAATGTATTCAACAATCTTTCCGCAGTATGATTTAATATGTCTTGCAATACCACCTCTGCTGAACTTTCTGTAATGTTTATAGAATTTTGTGGTGGTAAACAATCTTTTTTAATTAAAACCAAATCTCTATATTCTGGATAAACGGAGCAATGTTTTCCAACTGCCTGGGTACACAATTAAGTTATAACAAAAGGTCGAATATATTAGTCCAAATACAACAACTCATGTACCTACCCCCGCTTATATGCAACTATAAAATTTTTAATAGCCGAAATTACAAAAATGCAATTAATGCATTATACTAACAGTCTTTTATTTTACCCTTTTCATTAATAAAACTTCTTCGAAAAAAAGAAAAACATACACACAATACACACACAAACACATGCAGATATACCGCGCGTTTTTGAACACCCTATTCGTAGAGAAATAATCGAAATAAAAACTTACATTTCTGGATTTCGAGGTTCCTATGTGTTTACTTTTATATAAAAAAAATTAAATTGGTGACACAAAACAAATTTTTTTTTGAAGAGTTTTGGCCGCCATCTCTTCAAATGTGCCACTGTGCGCCGCTAATAATAAAATATAAAAATTACACAATTAATTAACGTTTTTAGTTACAGCCAATTAAACACTTCCTTCCTTTTTAATAAATGTAATTCAAAATCTCATATATGTACAAGGTGGCACAAAAGTAAACTTCCAATCAGGCGATCTTGCTGGCCAGTGCAAATTGCCAAAACGGGAGACTAGGCGCCTGGGAAATGCATCCTTCAGCATATCGGTTGTGGCACGTGCAGTGTGTGCCGTTGCACCGTCCTGTTGGAACCACATGTTTTCCAATCCCAATTCATCAAGTTGCGCAAAATTTATAGCATTTTCTGATAGGAGGATTACTTTTGCGCTACCTTGTATGCACTTTATTGATAAAAAGAGCTTGTGTTAAAGGTTTCTATAGTTATTTAATTTCAATTATTTTTGTTGTTAATACAAAATGAAAAGTTGTGAACATAAAATGTTTTAATGTTGTGCAAAATATTTTAAAATTTTTATTTGATTTACATACTACAGTGCATTCGCGGTAACATGAACACCGTCTAACGTGAACAACTTTTTGTTTACGTTGACTACTCTATAACGTGAACAATTTTTTTCTTTTCGTTGCATATGTTTCTAAGCTTGCAGACAACACTGAAATACATTAAATTCGATGTTTAAAGTCTAGGGAATCCCCTTATATAAAAAATGTTTGTATCTTCTAAATTAATTGTTTTTTTGTTTGGTATCAAAATTTTATTTTAAATCTATTTTTATGCAAAGTGGTCAATCAGTCGGCATGAGTGTTGAAAAATCTAAATGTTTGGAGTTAGAAGAAAAGGCAAACATTTTATATAGTTTGCAGAAAGGAACAAGTGTGACTAGTTTAGCAAACAAGTATAATGTCGCTAAGTCAACCATATGCAGCATTAAAAAGAAAAAAGAAGCACACCTCACATACCAGGGACTGAAAAAAAGAAAACCTTAAAATCATCAGAATTTCCAGTTATGGAAAAAACTCTTTACCGTTGGTTCATCGGGATGCGTGAAAGAATTGGCCTGTAAGTGGACTAATGCTAAAATAAAAAGCTAAGGAATTATATTCCCAACTTAAAAAAAACGAGGGCGGGTTCAATGCTAGTGACGTATGGCTTCAGCGATTTAAGAAAAGGTACGGAGTTAGACTTTTTAAAGTAACAGGATAGAAACTCTCATCGCAGCCTGAATTGGTAGATCCATTTAAGCTAAAAATGATACAAAAAATTGAAGAAATTGAGTTATGCAATAACCAACTCTATAATACTGATGAGTCTGGTTTATTTTCCTATGTACTTTTATTTCAATGGATATTTTCTCGTGATCTCTATTTGTTTTGTAATGAATTTTAATTAATAATTTTATTTTTATATTTTCATAATGCAAATTATAATAAAAGAATTTCACGTTCAAGCGTGTAAAAACACATATATTTTTTTTCATGACATTTCTAAATTTCTAATTTTCATGACATTCGCTAACGTGAACAATTTCGCTAACATGAACTTCCTTGGTTTTAATTAGTTCACGTTACCGCGAGTGCACTGTATGTATGTATATGTAAATATTTTAGATAGTACTACAAATCTGGTTATAGTACCTGGGAATATTTCATACGAGTATATTCCTGAAAAATAGCCATTAATCTTTAATGCGGTTATTAAATACAATGGAAACTGAACATCCAAGTTACTTTTAAAAGTTTCAACTTTATGCAAAGATTGATGGTGTGTCTGTCGATCATTACATTCCAGAAGGCTATTCTACACATTTTCGTAGGTTACCAGCGTAAGTGAGCAGTACTCTCCAATTTTGTATAACAGCATTTCTTATAGAGAGTTTTGCTCGGAACCGTGTTGCTGGTATCCTGTCAGTACTAATCCTCAATTAACAGTTTGTTATATTAATCTAAAAATAATTGCCTATTTGGATATAAATCCCCTAAACTTTCTACACTGTAACCAAAGATTATTTTATTATAAAAGTATTTCCTATAAAATATTAGTACCACAAAACTATGCCAATGAGTTTAAACATAATTTGCTGAAATAAAAAGGATTGCCTGTTAGATTAGACACTAAATGTCCACTTTAATTTCTATTCAAATATATATATGTATGTATAGGGAAAGCTATACATATCAGCTATCAATATTAATATTTAGGACACCAATGCGCTGACTAGCAACAATATTAAGTAAATGTTAAAATTTGTATATATATGTATGTGCATGTGTATAAAAGTGAATGTGTGTTTGTTTGTTTGTTTGTTTGTATATTGCAAGTCATAATAAGGTGATGTAATAAGATTTAATTTAAAAGGAAAACTGTAGGTTTTAATAACTTATTAATTATATCTATTTAACTCTAAACTTTTTATTTCATTACGATACGGGTCGGGTAGCGAAGCACACCGGGTTTTACCTAGTATGTACTTATATAAAAATGAAATGGCATCACGTGAAAACGGCTGGAGCGATTTGGCTGATTTTTTTTTTATTCTATTCCAAATTTTTAGGAGATCGAATCATTAGTAAATACCGCACCGGTCAGCTAGTTTACTATAAAATCCTCGTAACAACAATATTTTAAGAATTATTTTATAAATATTTTGAGCACACATCATATCAAGTACTCGTCATTTCTTCACGTGTATTTTTTCTCCAGTTTTAATAAATTGTTATTTAGAAAAAGAAAATACAATTGTTTTAGTAAAAAGTTAAAATGTCTTTCATTCACAAAATACACAAATCAAAATTTTGTTTCAAAGTTTAATTACGTCAAAAACTCTTTTATAAATAAACTACCCATCATCAAATGGTGTGCTGCTGTTGGATAATTTCACTTTTTCTGTTTTTTCATTATTATTTATATTAAAATAACACAATTTTCATTCAAACAACGATATAAAAATAAAATTAGAATCTATTTAAAAAACATGTGTATACTACCATACCATAGTCAGACAATTAAAGAAGAAATTCAAAATTTACTGAATATTGTTGTATGTAGCATTACCGGATACTGTTAAGCCAAAATATACATACGCTGTGTATGAGGAAGATTCTTTGATAAGCTGCTCCTTGACTAACAGTCATTTTTTGATGTCCATCAATTTTGCTTAAGGACATGTTATAGTAAAATCCGTACACCGAATTGTGCCCTATAACTGGAAATGCATATCAAGAATTGAATAAAGTCTGACGGATTTGGGTAATACATTTAAAGCATTAATAAGTTACTTTCTGATAATGTACATGAATTAGTTAATTGAAATTTTATACTAGTATAACATATTTTTCTAAAGGGTGTTTTTTTTTAGATGTATAGAACTTTGAAATGGAATAAATCAAAGATGATTTTTTTGAATTGACATGAAGTTTACTTTATTCGAAAGATAATCTTCTGGCATTATAATTTAAATATGACTTCTGGCATATGACCGCCATGGCTGGCTCGAACGTAGTCTAATCTGGAGGTCCAATTTGGATTGACTTTTTCCAATATTTGTGGCTGTATATCGGCAATAACGTGGAGAATGTTTTCCTCCAAGTGGTCTATTGTTTCGGGTTTATCGGTATACACTGGCGATTTAACATAAACGCACAGAATATAGTCCAGCGGCGTTAAGTCGCAAGATCTTCGAGGCCAATTCATGGATCCGAAACGTGCAACTATGCGGTTACGAAACGTTGTCTTTAATAAATCAATTGCGGCATAAGCTGTGTGACATGTTGAGCCTTGTTGTTGAAACAACAACTACTGCACATGATGATTGGTCAATTGATGAACGAAAAGGTCAGTGTTCATGGCTCTGGCGGTCACCATTGAATGTGACTTTCTGGCCAGCTTCGTTTCTAAAAAAATTTCAGCCTATAAAGCACACCACACATAGATAGCGGAACATTCTAGGATAACGCTTATATGGGTCCCTGGGCATATCTCAGTACAGGGCAACTATATTGCTGATGATCTAGCTAGGAGAGGTACAATGTTGAATGACGAGGCAATTGATCCCTTCATTGGCATTACCATTAAGAGTCTGAAAATACTTGTTCAAAACGAATTGTTCAGACTTGCTCAGGTAAAGTGGTCGAACGAAATCAATTGCTCTACTGCGAGGTCCACTTGGCCCGTATTTGATGTGGGAAGGACAAATTCACTGCTCAGTTTTCGTTGCAACCTAATAAGGCTTATTGTCTCTTCATTTACAGGTCACTGTACTTTTGGCTACACGCCAGCAGACTAGGTCTACAGTATAACGATTACTGTAGAAGCATTCATAACGAGGAGGAAGATGAAACAATCACCCTTTTTATCTGCCAGTGTCCGGCCCTATCAATAAAAAGGGAACGTATATTTGGGGCACCCTATATTTCATGCTTAGGGGAAATATCAAGGATGAATCCAAAATGCGTCTATAAATTTTGGATGGGAAACAACCAATGCAGAGTGCTCGACAGGTTGTGTCTACCAATGGGGTAAGACAATGGAATCAGCATAATGGACACAAGTGAGCTGTTTTTCTAAAAACGACTGCCCATGGAACCTAACCTAACTCTGTCTCAACATAGACTTGAGGATTTTCATGACTCACGTTTATTGACTCATCCATACAATCAAAAGTGAGCTTCATCGTTAAATAAAATTCGCTAATGAAAATCAGGTTTTCGTTTTTCTAACAGAACCATTATTTTCAAAATAAATTTGCTCAATTTGAAATAGTTTTTCAGGCGCCAGTCTAGTCATGTTCAGATGCCAAACCAAACTAAACATAAATCACTTGACAGCTGACAAAATGGCTTCCAGTTAAAAAAGTGTTGCCAACTTAAGTTTCTATACATCTAAAAAAAAAACATCTTAAGAACAGGTATTTCCAAGGTTTTTGTCTTGTGATATTTCCCAACCAAACCTGTATAGTGTTTCAGGGACTCTTAATTTTGTATAAAATTAAATATAAAAACAGATTTGTAAGCTACTTAAATTCACTGGCCCATTGATCTAACGTCAGCCCTAATTTTCATCCATCTAATAGTAACTTTATCGAATATTGGAAAACTACACATAAAGGAATCAAGACTCTTGGGAATATTAAAAGGGATCTCAATATCCACACCATCCAATTTCACTGGAACATTCATATTACTGAAGCTGAAATGTTTGTTTTTATTCCACAATTGGAGGAATTAAAATTTTTTTTCAAAAAAATTTAGGATGTTTTATTTGACTCAAATCGGTTTATTAAACGAAAAATTAATTCTAATTTTAAAATTGCTCCTAATTTATTTGTGAACTGTATTTAAATATACTTTCGATTTTTCTGCACATTATTAGCTAATTGTTTCAAATGAATGTATAACGTTTCTACTCATTGGGAAATATCGTAAATGGTTACAAATAATAGAAATTGTTTTAAACTTTATCTAACATCTGGTAATTGTTTAGGGTCACAAAAATATAATTTCAAGTTTTAACTGGAAGTAAAGAAAAATTATTTAAAAATCTTTAATAATTCCAGGAATCACAAACAATTAAATCGAATTCTAAATGTTTTTCTTCATAAATAAAGTTTATTTTAAATTTATAATTTAAATGCCAGCTTGGCCATCTATTGAGTAATTAAGAATTATTTCTTTTTTTGTCGTTATTCATTTTTATTTTTTGCATAAACTAATTTACATTTGATCTAAAGTGCCAAAAAATAAAAGTGAAAATAAACAGAAATGAAAATGAAAAACAAATTTATATTTTTTGTTAATTTTAAATATAGAGAGAGAACATTTTCAAAATTAAACATTAATAAATATACTGCCACAAGCCAAAAGGGCTGACTGCTGCTCAACTACTTTGTACCGATGAATAAATAATAAAATTTCATATTTATTATTGCAAATAAATAAAAAAAAAAAAAGATTAAAAAACATAACGAAACAACAAAGGGGCCACAAAGTTTGGCAGGCAGACAAGCACGACTACAAAAGAAACAATATTTAGATGAACTACTGCAGTAGCCTTCTTCCCTCATGGCGAACAAATTTAACAATTGTAATTGAGAATAAAACTAATTCAAATGGTAATGCATGCAATGTAATATTTGTGTGTATTTGTGTTTATTTTTTAAGATTATAATTTGATTTTGAGTTTAAAAATAAATTCAATTGACGTCATCAGACACACACTTAGAGAATATTTAGTAAAAAACAAATTTCACTTTTTTGTTGCTGTTTTATAAATGTGCATCTCGTGAAATGGGTATAATTTAATTTTTCTTGTTACAGCAGATACCGTGAACTGCCAAATTGCAACATACAACAGCATTCAACAATAACAAATACACGTTCAAAACTGCTGCAGGCGCTGCTGCTGTTCCAATGTGCTTTAAAGTTATTTTTAATGGGATATAAAAATAAATATTTTTAAGTTTACAAATTCAAATGAAATGTAACACATTTCACTTTCGTTAGAACACTTACAGTGGCGTGCAAAATAATAGTTTACTAACAAAATTATTCCATTTACTACATAATTTTTAGAAGCCGATTTGTATTAAAACATCATTATTACATATCATTACATAACATTACATTAAATTACATTACAGTCGGCTAACTGAGCCTTTACATGACATTACATTACATTACATTACATTACATTACATTACATTACATTACATTACATTACATTACATTACATTACATTACATTACATTACATTACATTACATTACATTACATTACATTACATTACATTACATTACATTACATTACATTACATTACATTACATTACATTACATTACATTACATTACATTACATTACATTACATTACATTACATTACATTACATTACATTACATTACATTACATTACATTACATTACATTACATTACATTACATTACATTACATTACATTACATTACATTACATTACATTACATTACATTACATTACATTACATTACATTACATTACATTACATTACATTACATTACATTACATTACATTACATTACATTACATTACATTACATTACATTACATTACATTACATTACATTACATTACATTACATTACATTACATTACATTACATTACATTACATTACATTACATTACATTACATTACATTACATTACATTACATTACATTACATTACATTACATTACATTACATTACATTACATTACATTACATTACATTACATTACATTACATTACATTACATTACATTACATTACATTACATTACATTACATTACATTACATTACATTACATTACATTACATTACATTACATTACATTACATTACATTACATTACATTACATTACATTACATTACATTACATTACATTACATTACATTACATTACATTACATTACATTACATTACATTACATTACATTACATTACATTACATTACATTACATTACATTACATTACATTACATTACATTACATTACATTACATTACATTACATTACATTACATTACATTACATTACATTACATTACATTACATTACATTACATTACATTACATTACTTTACAACCGTTATTTCATTACATTAGATTACAACTTCTTAGTATGAATTTTACAACCCAAACAAAAAAAAACTTATTTTTCATGTTGTAAACATTCGCTACAAAAAAAAAATACGTACAAATAAAAAAAAACTAATTAAATAAACTCTTCGTGTTACAATTAATCTAAGCGCATCAACTTTTCAACAAATTTCCAATTCAATTTCAAATAATAATCAATTTACAAAACAGTACATGAGGTAAATACATAGTTCACAATTAACAAAAAATATATATATATAAACAAATTTCAATTAAAACGTAATAATTGGCTTAAAAGAAAACAGGAAAAACTGTTTAACTAAAATACATACATACATATATTTTTAATGCAATTTGGAAACAAAAAAAAAATAAAAAGAATTTATTTAGAAAAGAAACAACAAAGAAAGAATTATACAAAATTATACAAAATAAAGTAGAATATTGCAAGAGCATTTAGTTAGTGAGCGTGAAAGTACAATTTTGGAAAACCAAAGAGCATTTGATGTATGATAGTTGGAGGTATAGACAGATAAATGGTTGAATTGCTGGATGTAAACGTTGAACAAATAGTGCACAGCGTATCACAGTGATATGTGCTCTATTGTGGAAATCAGTGTTGTTTTTATAGGCGAACTGGAAATAGAAATTATAAACTACTAACAACAAACGCCTTTTCCGAAGCCCATTTATAAATCATATTCGATTCCCCAAATAAGGGAAAATTAATTTTCATTCAGAGAAACCCATACTAGTTCAACAATAACTTGTCTAAGCTAATCGAGGAATTAAATGCAATTGAGAAGTCATTGGTTTTTCAATATAGAATTTACAAAATTTTATATATTTTTTTTTAAATTGAATTATTAATTATATTTTTATTCGATTCATTTCATCCAGCATTCTACAGGAGTGGAGTTCATTGAGCCAATAAAAGCAGAACGGTCTAGTATATTTACCTTGTGGGTAATTTAATGTATAAGATATACATTTTGAGACCACATCGCTTACAAATGACTCTCTTACAAGTATAATAGGAAAAGTGGCTTTCACATTCGACACTTGGAAACTACGCCCAGATATTTGCCTTTCTATGATGCAAGTCTAGTTTTTTTTTCAGACATTTTTAACGAATTCAACTTACAGACAAAGTTCACAATAGCACCAGTAGTTAAAGATCGTAATTGTAAATAAAATATTCACATTTTAACACTTCTGTACTAAATGTTTCAATAACATTTATCATACTTTCAATCCGACTTTTGTCTAACAATTTCTAAGGCCAGGTTTACACGATGATTTTTAAGAGGTCTAATTTTAGACGTTGCTTTTGGTTTGTTGGCGAGCGGTGTAGTGAAGCAAGCGGGGTAGAAAAAAAGACACGATTTCTGTTTTCATGTTTTTTTTTCATATTTCTCTTTACACTCATTTTTGTTTCTGTTGTTCCGTTTTATTCTTGTTCTTATTTTAAATTGAAAGGTTCATTTAGAAAATCATGAAAGTATAACTAAAACAGTGATACATAGGTATATGCCTATGCAACGGTGTTACAAACGTATTAGTTTAGTACTTGGACAATGAAAAGTTGATATTACACCATTTCCAATTGTATTTTAGAAGTTTCTAATTGTATTTCAGAAATTTAAAATTATATTTCAGAAATTTACATTTATATTTTAGAAACTTTCAAATCAATTTCAGAAATTTCCATTTGTATTTCAGAACTTTCCAATTGTATATCAGAAATTTCTCATAGAAATAAAAATGAAATTCTCTGAAATGCAAATGGAAAATTATGGTAATACAATTGCAATACAATTAGAAAGTTCTGAAATATATTCTGAAATTGATTTGAAATTTCTGAAGTACAATTAGAAACATCTAAAATACAATTGGAAATGGTGTAATATCAACTTTTCATTGACCAAGTTCAAATTAGAAGTTTCTGAAATATAATTGAAATATTCTGAAATACAGATGTGCTCAAGATTAATGTGGGTACCTGAGTTTTCGGCCCAACCACGCGGCGCACTCAAACGCAAGGTGAACTCGGTGGTGAGCACCATTGTATGTCCAGCAAGAACGTAAGCATACAGGAGCATACAATTTGCAATTTATCGTACATGACTACAGCGATCAATGTAAAAAGCTTGGGCTATCTAGTCCCTGCCATCCGTAGCTTAGTCAATTATCAAGACCCAAGACTATTACTAGAAAAGCAGCAATGGCAACATCGCACTATATGGCACGTTATCTAACCCCGTCTACAATTACCGTACATTTTCTGAGTACCGAGCTAAATGTCACCACTATTTTCAATGGCTCTTTTGTTTCAGCAACAGCACCTAGAAACAAAGTGGTGGTCCGAGCTGTCATTTTTCCCGCTTTGGGTATCAACCACAGCCACCACGTGAACCCCGAAGGGACCTCACCAAGTATCAGTCAGGAGACCTGCACCCCAATGGTAAAATTAGGGACAAGTCCCCGGGCTCTTAAACGGTCCCCTGGCACTAGATAGAGACTTTAACCAGTTCAAATCCCATGCAAGCTCAAAACACCGGCGTTGTCATATACTTATCTCTTAAGAATTATAACAGCCTCAAGGTGATGGAATTATACCAGGACATATTAGGCCTTGATTTGAAATTTCTGAAATACACTTGAAAAATTCTGAAATACAATTGGAATTGGGAATTGGAAAAGCTGTAGAACAGAATTTGATTAACAGAATGCTAGACGAGAGTGTAACACATGATTTGGTTTTGCTATTAAGATTCAGTCAAATTGTATAAACTTCAGCAATTTTAAATTATAGTTCATTGTTAGATGACTTCTATGAATGCTTTTGTATACCCAAACATTATGACATTATGATAAATCTAAATGCTGAGCAATTGCCCAAAATAAATTCCATCCAGCCTATCCGATATTTAAAGAGTTTACAGAGACATAATTATCAGCGTGTTAACAAATTATGTTTGGGAGGACCCAGTTAGAAATAGGAGGAATAGACTTGCTCTCAAATAATTTCGATCAGTTATAAATAAATTCCAGCGTTGTCAACTTTGAAATTTCAAAACGCACCAAAATTAATTTCACAAAAAAAAATATAATATTTTTGTATATAAATTTGTTTTTATTCCTTTTACTAGATATTGAATTAATTTCTTATTTTTTAACTTTTTAACAAGACATCAAATGATTAATAGTAAAAGTAATAATAGTAAAAACCTTTTTTTTAATGAACGAGGTAATAAAGATAAAATAAGCATTCTAAATTTAACTCACAATATGCTATTCGGAACTAAAACAAGGAATTGATAAAAAAAATGGCTAATTTCAGACATATTTTTTAAATATTTTTGTTTTCTATTTTAAGGGCTTCTAGTACTTCGTTGACCCTAGTCAATAAAATTTGTTAGGGCTCACTCGTATAGATTTAATGATAATGAATTATTAAAAAACTGCACTTAAAAATTAGTAAAAATAAAGATTTCATCACATTTTCGGAAAAATTAAAAAACGCACCGAAATTTAAAAAAAAGCTAAAACTAAGAAATTTTTCGCACCAACAATTTAGAAAAAAGCACTAAAATGCTGCGAAACGCACCAAGTTGACAACTCTGCTAAATTCGTTAATTGAATCAACGAGAACAAGAGAATTTACAGCTGCAGACAGACAGTGGAGCTGCCTGTCTAAAATAGATTTAAACAATATTGATGAAAAACACATAAAAATAGAAAAGGTGTGTATTTTGTTAATTTTTAATTTTATTGTATTTATTTGTATGTGTGGAAATTAGACAGATTGAAAAATAAATGCAGACAGCGTACACAGATTGTTGGTACTTTTACGAGTATGTACATTTTTTGTTTGTTTTATTTTGTTGTTTTCTGTCTCGCAACTAAACGCGTTGAAAGGTCCAAAATGTTGTTTATTTCATGCAAAGTTTCATACACACACTAAAAAAAGAAAAACAAAACAAGTTAGAGTGCAATATTAGGCTGTGCCGAATTTTAAATACCCTCCACCTAAACGTAATAAGAAATAAAAAAACCTATACTGGTTTTAGGACTAGAATTCTGTATTTTCTATTCAGTCTTAGAGCAAATTTTATTATTATTTTATATATTGTTTGAAAGACAATTTTACGACCAACATAATTTATGTTAAATGTTTTTAAATTTGACCATTTGTAATTGATGTAATCACCAATTCTCACCATAATTTACAGAATTTCTCTGATATTCATAAACATCCTGAGTGTAATTTAACAATTTATAAAATTAAAAGAACATTTTTCCATATTGAGAACAAGTTTAAAAACCGAGTATAATAAAGGGTAAATTTATAAGGTGAGGTATCTTTTGGTTGAATTTGATCTCAATAACATTATTTACAAGAGTTGTATGGTTGGTTGGTGTGCTTGGATGTGGGCGTAATTCGGGAGCTATTGACAATTATTGACTGACAGCTACAAAATCCAGTAGCATAATTGCGGTATAACCGATGTTAGTATGATTTCTGGATTAGAATTTCTAATCTGTATAAAAGCTGGTTAAATACCAATATTTATTAGACCGTTTTGTGGGTTACATTGTTTTTTGGAAATGATTCTTATATGGCAGCTATGACAATTTATGGTCCGTTCTTCATAAATTATGGAACACTGAATTTTATGCATATGAGGATATCTCACGTCGAATTTCAACATTATAGCGGTATATTTAAGATAAATATTATTATAAACGTGAATTTCGGAAGTGAACCTTATATGGGGGATACGGTCAATTATAGACCGAAATTCTGTAGTATGATTTTTGTGCAATTATAAATGATAAATGTAAAGTTTTGACTCGGTACCGGTATTTATAAGATATATATTTATATATAAATTAATGTATTTTTTGGATGTAGTCCTTATATGGGAGCTATGACCAATTATGAGCCGATCACCATAAAATTTATAACAACAATTTATTTATCTATAAGGATTATTTCTGTCAAATTTTAACCTTTTAACATTTTCATAACGGTTTTATACGTATTTAAGTGAATTTTGGAAGTGGACTTTATATGGGGGCAATGGTCAAACATGGACCGAACTAAAAAATGAAATGAATTTTGTATTGCTATTCCAATTTTATAGGCATATATGTATAATTGAGCAATATTTACGGAAAATGTTTGTATGGGGGCTATGAGAAATCATGGACTGATTAATACTATTTTTTGCACACTTTTTTCTTTTAAAATAACGTGTATAAAATTTCATGGCAATATCTGCAATATATTTAAAAAAAAAGCTCAGTCGACTTAGAATTTCATAAGGATCAGGAATATATATGGGCTATTTCAAATTTGAGCACCTGCTGAAACCGACATACTATGGCTCTTATTTCGTTAAGTTTTATGAATTGAAAACAAAAACGTTGTACAGGGTTTGGATGACTATACTTGAAGGATATGACGTGCAAAGTTTTACGTTGAAAAGTCTTCACCTTATCAATTGGTGGTCATCTAAAATTCGAAAAATTAAAAAAACGACTTGAAACATGCAAGAGTTTTATCATCCATTCCGTTTTCTTTGTAATAGTTTTTAGCTTTTAGATCCAAACCAGTACAAAATATAGTCACTAGACTTGGAGGATGTATCCACAAAAAAAAATTGATATCGCTGCTGGGTGAAAAGTTGCATGTGATTTACAAGTGAAAGGAACATTTTCCGAATTTTGAACTTTTTGAAGATTTTACATAGGGTTTTTGCGCCGTTTAATAAAAATGAATTTTAAGCGCAGTATTACAAAAACTGCGTAATTTTATAAAGTTTGAGGTATATCAAGTTGGTGTCGGCGCACCAATAACGTATTACGGTGATCACAAACTTAAAAGAAATTAGCGTAAATTTTGTAAAAATGTATCTCTTTTGCGCCTGACAATCTGAATTGTCTTTTAAGTTGGGTAGTGTATTGCGTGATGTGAGTAATTTTATAAAGGGTACCTCCGAGGTGAAAACGCACTTTAAAATTTTTAAACACAATAATTTTATGAACTTTTGAAAATTTTTGCAAAAAAAACATTTTTTAAGCTTTTTTTATATCAAAACATGGTATGGGAACATGTTTAGGTATCTAAATAGATTCTTCGCGACGGACTAAACTGATAAAATACAAAAAAAAAAAGAATTTTTTTCAAACCGGGCGCGTGCAGCGGCGGTTTTTCCCAAACACATTTCGCTTTGTGACAACTAAGGCGCTGTATCAATTGCGCTGAAACCTACATCACATAGAAGACTTTACTGAGCTTAATACTAAAATTGAAAACGCTCGAAAAAATTTTAAAGATTTAAAATTTTATGGAGGAAAAAAATGTTTCTAACCTTAAAAACTGTAATTTTTATATGTTTTTTAACATAAAACCGCAGTAAAAATGATTAATGCGAACGGATTTCACACGCAAATCGACATTGATGTCAGACAAAAAAAAAAATTCTAAGTGCCGTAAATTTTTGAAGTTGCCCATATACTTTTTTGGCTTGAGATGAGTCTTAACAAAGTTTCACACGGAATGACAAACGTAATATACCCTCATTCACCACTTATGGTGGTGGAGGGTATAAAAAGAACAAAATCAAAATCTAAATGCATTTATTTACGCACGTATGAATGACGCCAAATGAAAACAGTGCTAAACGTCGAGTGAGTGTTTTCTGGACCGCTTTAGATGTTAAAACACATAATTGTCGAAACTTATTAAACAGAAAAAGAAACTAAAAAATAGTTCACAAATAGTTAAAGATCTTATTCACAAATCATGACTAACTTAGCAACTGCCAGAAATGCAACACTGCATTTAGTAGATTTTTGTTGACGAAAAACACATCTCTAGTTTGTTTTCTTTTATTTTTGTGATTTTTTTTTGTGAAAATAGACACAATTAGCAAAGAAAATAAGGTAAAATTATTTTTATTGCTAGAAAAAAATATATATTTATTGCTTTGTGTATTTTAGAGAGACTCAAATTGGTCGCCAAATGAAAAAGTACATTTAAAGAATTGCTGGCGAAATATGTTAACATCATCGACGACAAGATATAAAATCAATCAGCTGTGCTTAAACCCTTTCAGACCTGGTTGAATCTATTGTGCGATCTGCCTTTTTTGTCATCAAATTACATTTAAGAATTATTTTTCGTCTAATAACCGGCAAGCAATGATCGTGCGGTCTTCTTTTTATTGTAAAAAAAATAAGAATAAAAAGCAAACACACAACAAATAAAAAGCAATTGCCTTAGTTTGATTTTGTCTTTCAACAAGTACAGACATGCTTAATAAACTCTGGGTCTGAAAGGGTTAAATGTATTTGTTAGTTGACATTTAGTTACAGCTTTACCCATAATTAAGTTGTAACTTTTCGTGCTGAAAGTAATCAACTAAGAATAACTTAAGTTGGTACTTAAAAAAGTTTAAACTTAGATATCATTTCTGAATATGCGCCATTGTACTATATATAGCTACTATACAATTTAAACATTAATGCCCTTATTCATAAAACTTACAACAGGTTTATAAGAGGTTTTTAAAGAAAAGTTTGTATGGAAATATATACTACATACTATACAAATTAAACAATAGCGGCGTTCAGGGTTCAGTGCAAATGGCATTGTAAAAGTGCAAATGCAAAACATCGTAGCTTTTTATTGCAATCCAACAACAATTGCATTTGTCAAAACATTGTGTTCATGCAATACTAAAGTGGTATAGTTTTTTCGTTACTTGTATTGCGTTTGCAACTCTGACATTTAAACAGCTGACAGATGTAAACACAATAAAATTAAAACAATGAAGCAAACAATTCCACAGAAGAATATTAAAAGGGAAAAACCACACAAAAAGTGAACGCCTGAAGAAGTATATACTAAAATATTAAATGTGTATGTACCACCATTTCAAATTGTTTCTTCAGCAACTTCGTCTTCTAAAAATTCAACAATTTTTTCTTTGACATTTTTGAAATACGTTTAGAAATTGTTGTTTATGCAGATCAGCTGTTTTAGTGCATAAATTGCATTAGTATCGCGAAGTACGAAATAAATATCAATATCAAATCATTTGCAAGTGCAAACTTTTGCAAAACAAAACGCATCGAACAGCGAATACCACTAATGATAAATGAAGGCGAAGTAACATGTTGTAGATCTAACATCTGAATAGAATGTTATTCACCCCTATCGTGAATAAAAATTCCATATGAAATTTGTTACCTTTTATTTTTTTAACATTGAATTTTAATAAGAAAAGTGTGAAAAGGGATCACATTTAATGTGGAATTTTTATTCCATGTTTTTGAAAATTATTAATGGGTTATAAACTTAAAAAACAAATGTAAAAGTTATAATTATAAGGACAGAAAATTTTTGTTTTCAAACATTTTTATATTTAACATAAGTTAGTTTTTTGAAAAAAAAAAAAAAAAAAGTTTTTGTTTTAATATGAAAAAAAAGCCCGAAAAATACGGGGTTCCTCGGATTTGAGGAACCAGTTCCGTTTGGCATCCCTAGTATACACAAATAGTATATAAAAATGCATCTTAACAATGAAACTTGCATTGTGTGAACGTTATAGAAAGTCAAAATGGAAAAAAGCAAGATGGAGGTGCACTTAGTTAAATCTAGAAAACAATTGTTATTGATTTCGCGAATGAAGTTTTTGAAATGCAAATATTTATAGGAATATTTAAAGAATTTTTTCTTAATATAATCTAAATATTATTATCCTTTAAATTGATCAATTATTAGAATCCATAATATCTAGAGACATTCTATATTCGGCAATTGAAAAATAAAATGACCTTAAACACACGAGTACATAAATAATTTTGAAGGTTTTTTTTTTTTTTTTTGCATATCAAAATAAAACATTTGCAAGCATTGAAACAACGACAAAAACTTTATATAAAATATTCATAAATTCAGTCATGACCAAATCGAAAGTTTTTTTTTTTTTTTGCTAAGAATACAAAATCTGCTAAAGATAAAGATGAACTTTGAAGATGATTGCAAGCAGAAATATTCTGTGTTTAAAATGCATCTCAAACAAAATAAAAATTATAAAGGACTTAAAAATAATATAAAAAATATATAGTCATTTATTGCTCTGACAGCCTGAAAAACGGCTGCCAGGTAGGAGTTTTCGTTCAAAAGCTTTTAACGTGGCTGAAGAGCTGCTAGAATAAGACAATAAATAAAAACAAAAATTAATTCAGATTTCAGGTATTGGTTCTTTATACCAACTCTTCAGATACAATTGATTGCTTCTAGCTTTTTATGTATTAGAGTTTTTGTTTTTGTTTTTTCTATAACATTGAACATTATTTTATGAAAACATCTTTTCCTCAGTTAACCCTTTGGTATCATTGCTTCTGTGTTGTGCGTATCTGTGTATCTGTGTATTGTGGAGAATAAATGAATGACTGAGTGGGTTTCTAACAAAGGAGTTTTATAAGTAGGATTTGTTTTTTTATTTGTTTTATTGTTTCGTACAGCACTTTATAATCCTAGCAAAGAAAATAAAACAATAGAATTTAGTATATTATTTCTTGTGTTTTGTTTGCTTTATCTTTCTTTTATTTGGTTTTCAAATTATCCTTTTTAGTTACAGTTCAGAAAATGGGGTTTAAGTTTGTTTTTTTTTTCTATTATTTTCTGGTAGCTTTGGAGCTTTTTGAGGCTCAAACAATTTCCTTGAATTTAATTTCTTATATATTTTATTTAAATTTTGTTAAGCAACTAAGGATACCCCGTGGTCATAGCGTAGGAATTAGTATAGAAATCAGACATAAGAGACTTTAAGATATAAAGGGAAGAAAAGCTGCTTATATAAATATATCTGGAAGATACGCACAGCTAATTCTTGAATAAATATAGTTGCATAAAAATGCTCATTAAATAGCAATTACACTAATACCTCGCTTTGCGTTGTTTCGCTTTGCTTTTTTTTTCAAAGTTGCGTTGCTGCTTAATTAGTACTAACTTTCACTGTGCGTCGTTAGATATTCGATGTTGCGTCGTTGTTTTAGGATCAAGTCTTTAATTTTTTTTTTCGAAATTTTTGTAATATCTGCAACATAATTAGATGCTCAAACGATGTCCCGTACAAAAAGTCCTTTGGTGATCGAAATAGAGTATTTTGCTTTCTATTTGGATTGAAAATCAAGTTACACAGAGAATAAATGGTAATTCAGACAAAAGCAAAAAGCGTATTTGATGACACAAAAAGTAAAGCATTATCCAACTGTAATGCTAGTGATTGTAATAAAAATAATTGTTACAAGAAAATTTATTATTACGTTGAAAAAAAAGAGCTGTTCAGCAAACATTGGACCTATTTTTTTGTGAAAGAAAACCGACGACTTCGTATTTTCGTAACCTAGAAACTATTTTCGATCTTTACTAGGTTTGCTATAGAAAATCTTAATTCACTTTGCTTTGTTTCAATTTGGGGCATGTTTTTTTCATACATTTCTCTCTCCCAGATTTAACACTCAGATCACGGTGATTAGGGAGAGTATTGAATGGCTGAAGAAAATTGATAACATATATCCAAATGGTATTTTTACAGATGGTCAAGTTATGGTTACAACAACCATAAGAAATGATACTATTAAATCCTGAAACGTTTTACAATGTAAGAATGAAACAAACTCTTACTCTAATTGCGAAAATCTTGAGATAATTTGGCATTATCGGTAATGAGGAAGACAATACCGCCACTTTGGGCAATCTTACCCTCTATCCAAATTTTAAGGACAAACTGAAGCATTACATTAGGCTATAAATGCTCATTTATCAGAAACTAGCCAACACTCAGAAGACTGGTTTGTCATATTAGTCTATCCGATTATCTGCAGAGCGTGTGAGGAAGAGGAGATGCCATAGGAATCTTAGCTGTGACAATGTTCTGCATTTAGTAGAATAAAAGCAACAACTTTTATTGTCTACGCCAAAGCTGGACTATCTTAGAAATTCGGATTGAAACAATATGTAAGGGACCTGTATTATTAACTTTGTCGAATTTAATTTTACGGCCTATGGAAATAGGCAAATCCAAACCCTTAAATAGTTTTAGACTATTCCCTTTCCCAGCTAATTTAACTCTTTATAAGTAAACTTTTAGAATTCAGATCCATTTTAAGATTCGTTTTCTTATCTAATGAGAATAACAATAAGATAATGAATGTTTTTATATTAATTACCTAAATGTTAATTTTTGCTTAAGAACTATATTGCAGAAAAATAGGTGGTGATAATGTGCAATAAGTTAAAAATTTTAGAAATAAGTATTAAACTCCACTTTATCCATAGTCTTCTAGACAAGATTCCCAAAAATCAGCTAGAGCAAGATGAATGTATGCATCAAGATTTCCGCGTCAGCAGGCAGTGTGACTATTCCTGGGCCATGGTGGATGCACACATAAAATAAAATTTTTACAAGCAAGTTTTTAGGAATTATATCTACATCTTTAATTATTTATTTTATTTTATATATTATATCTTACTAACATGAGTCAAATAATAAAGATTACGCATTGCGCAGGTCCGTTATATTTTACAAGAACTGTGAGAGTAAAATTGAGTGCAAGATTTCTTCTTGTGACGTCACAAGTCAAATATATTTTTATCTTTGCTTAACTTTTATATAAATTTGAGTACTAATAAAAATTTGAAATCGAATTGTGCCGTTTTTAATTGTGAAAATATTAAAAAAAAAAAACATAAATTTAAGTTTTTACCATTTTCCAAAAGAAAATACATAAATTAAAAAAACAAAAATATATATTTAAGTTAACTTTTTTGATACATTTTAATATGTATAAAATAGTAATAATAATTAAATGTTTTATTTTGAATACGAAAAATTTTTGTTTTTTTAAATATTGTTAACAAAAGTTATTTTTACATGTTGATTATACGGAAAAAATAACTAATAATCTTTATTATTTGATTCATGTTTTAAAGCCATCCCTAAATACCGGCGGCAAGCGTTTTTTAACTGTCAAAATTGCTCATGCTCATACATTTTGTATGAAGCATATCAAAACAACGCGGCCGCAATGCTTTACTATTGGAAAATCCGATTTTGACATGGCGTTTCACAGTGAAGTTAGTTGCAAAAGAAAATAAAAGAAAAAAAGAAAAATAAAACAATAATGTCCAGCTGTTACAATAAACAGGGTCGTTTTATTTATTTGTTTGTAACCCTGTTTTTATCGTTTAAAGGATTTAAGAATTTAAACAACTCTTTTCTTTGTTGTCTTGTCACCTTTTTGTGGTTGCTGAATATAAATAATTTTGTGTTTCGTTTGGCAAGAAAACACAGCAACCAAAAAAGGAAAACCATAAAAAATGTAAAAATAAATCAAAGGATTTTCCTTAATGTTGTGCGAAAATTTTTATTTAATCTACGCAAATGTGTTTAATTTAATTTAATGCTTTATTTCCCTATACTGCTTATAATTCCAGTTTGTGGGCTGGGAGGAAGTGCCCCGACCGAATACAAGAGCTGAAATTGTACAGGCTATGAGAAGGATCCGGGTAAGTTTATATTTAAATGTTCTTTTGTTTTGTATTTTGTATTTAAAATATTTATAATGTTAAGCAAATAGAAGACAAGACTTTGTCCATGGTGCAACTATACAAGGTGAGTGCAAATCGACAACAAATAAAACACAAAACAGAAACAACAGGCATTTTGTTGGTGTAAAATAATGTACTAATATCAAAAATACTTGAAAAAGTTTTACTTTTGACATAAGTAAATTGTAAACAGTCAGCTGGGCTACTGCACTCACCTTGTATAGTTGCACCATGACTTTGTCATTTTACAAATGAAAAGTGTAATAAGATTTCAATAATTATATTTTACTATCACTGCGTAGTCAATTAAAATAAAAATTTTAAATTTAAATAATTGAAAAAGTTGTTTTGTGAAAGTTTTTGTTAAGATGTCTATGACCAGTTCTCGTTATTTTTCAGAATTGCACTGAATTGTCTTTTTTTAGTCAAGACATTATCAAAAACACATTTAAATAGATAGAAATGGTCTGGAATTTTATGTAAATAAATATTTAATGTCTATTGCGGTTTAGGGATTTGTATTTAAATCTCTTTTCAATAATAAAAGAATAAAAGCAAATTGCTTTTAAAGCTTTTTATTTATTGGAATCCCTTACACTCCATATACTTCCAATGAACATGAATCTACCGATAAACGCATGTACACGCACTTTTCCAAATACAAGAATTTTTTTTTATTATTCATACGTACTACATCTACAATATCAACAAAATATTCAAACTGATTTTGCTTCAATTGTGCATATATTTGAACTAAATGATACAAACAGTTGTCCCAAGACATTGTTGTGATATAATAAACGCATAGAATCAAATTTACGAGTATTTGTATCTAAAGCAAACCCATGAACCCGTGTGTAATGTATGTGGTATTTACCACTGACATTATTTAAACAGTTCTCTATTCACCAGCTGTAAGAGCCAACAAATGATACAGAATTAAATAAAATGAAAAAAGCAAAGAAAAAAAAAAGAAAAATAAAAGCTAAAATATACAAACACATCATTATCCTTAGAGATTAAAGTTATTTTTATGGAACATTAAGAGGTTTGATTTCACAGCATTTTTTATTTTCTGTTTCGTATGTGTGTATGGTCTTGGTTTCACTTCCGTTTAGTTTTTTCATTGTGTTGCCGGACACAGCCATAAAACATAAATCATGGCATATAAATTTCAAACAAAATTTTATGGGCTAACAACTATTTAGTTTGCATTAAATTAAAATGTTTTTAAAACAGTTTATGACAAAATTGGTCATATACATTTCAAATACATAATCTTAGTTTTACTCAAGTATTATTACGTTATTAATTTACCGAAAACTCGAACTTTTGCCAGTTGATTTATTTGAAGACTTCCATACTTCATGTATAAATCACATATACTAAAGGGAGTAATTCTACCATAATTTCTTCGCTTCAGTCTCTTATTCTGTGAACAAATAAAAATGTTTGTAATGGTTTTAAATGCCTTGAAATGTATTTTCAAAACAAGCGTTTCACTTCATGTCTTTTAGGAATACACAAAATCATTTGACATTCATACTCATTTAACCATAGACCAAACCCTTTGGAGATTGGGGAAATGAGACAAAATATGAATGATACGCTAAGCCGAGATCTTGAGATAATCTCGGAATGAGGTTGTGTCGATATTAACGCACAACAGATCATGTTGCTTCATCTGTTTTTATGGGCGGTGTAAATATTAAGGAATCAGACGCTCTTGACGTTCTGGGCATGACAATCCAATGTAATGTCCGCCAGACCAAACACATTTTTCAAGTGTCAAAAGAAGCGTTCAATTGTCTTGGTTTTTTAAAACGGTGTAGAAAATACTTCACTCAATCTGATCTTCTTACTATTTATACCACCTATATTCGACCGAAAATGGAATACAATTCAAATGTATGGGTCGGTGCTTCCAAGTCTATTTTGGAGTTACTCGACCGCGTACAGGACAGGGCGAAGATGCTTATTGGTGACAGTAAGGTATTCAACTCTATTGATTGATTGGAGCATCGTCGCAATGTGAGTTGTGTTTCACTGTTCTATCGATACTATAATGGAATGTGTTCTGCTGAAATCAGGGAACTAATTCCTGAAACACGTTCTTCAGTTAGAGATCATCCATTCATGGTCGACTGGACAGTGGATCGCACAACACACTACAGGGAAAATTCGTTCTTTAGCCGTACTGTCCGTATGTGGAATAAACTACCAGCAGAAGTATTCCCTGTCACTTTCAATATAGGAAAATTCAAATGTTCACAAACACTACTCCCTCTATCCTCCCTCTCTTAACCTAGTTCCAACACAATACATTGCATGAGTAGAGGTCTTCCTCTGAGTGCTGGTCCAAGAAAAAAAAAATCAAAGTTTGAAGTTTGTAAAGTTAAACTTCAGCAATTACCAAACAGAGGTTAAAATTACAAAACGAACGCATTATAAATGGTAATAAACGAATTGGGAGGCCAATTTTGGACATTGAAACTAAAAAGTTAATGAACAGGAAATGTCTCATGCACTAACTGAACTGTTTTATGGAGGTTTGGAATGGCATGTGCCACTATCTAGCAACTTTGTTATCATGACATGACATCGAGCACCGTTGTAGTTACTGCTTGACTAGCTTTATTTTCAAAGAAGTGTGAATCAATGAATCCAAATATCAGCTCCAAGCGGTAATACATTCTGTATACATTGGTTTTTAAATAACGATTAATGCAGCGATCAAGGTCACTTAGGGTGATTTAGCTGAAACTGTTCCCCACAAACTTTCTTTATTGTTCAAATTTAAATATTGTTCACAAAAATAAAATAATATTATCAAAGATAATATTCTTCAATTTCATTACGTTCTCTATTGATGACCCAAGTTTAAAAGAAATTTGACTAGTTGTTCAGAAGTTATACTCGTATAATATTTATATAATGTAAATACATTTTGTTTGCGATAAAACTCTGTTAAATCTGATTCTTAAGTAATCCTTGTGAGTGGTGACTTAACCATATTATATGGTTACCGCAATCATACAAATAATTACAGTGACCATAACATTGTTGAAAAACTTGTAAAAATATTGATATTGCTGCGGCGATAAACATGTACAACTATTTCTCTGTGTGTAATTCTTCAATAATCAAATACTCTTCATACAATTTTATAATTATTTTTGAAATTGCATATTAACCTTGTAATAAATAATACATAAATCACATTATCGGCCCAATCATGAATAAAAATTCAGTGGGAGTTTTCTCCCTTTTCCCATTTTTCCTATTCAAATTCAATGCCAAAATAATAAAAAGGGAAAAAACTCCCACGGATTTTTTATTAATGATTGGGCCGATAATGTAAAACGCACAACAAAATTATTTACATTTAGAAATCCAAAAAATATCAAAAAAATATTTATCAGAAAAATGTGACGTACGAATGAAAACTTTTGTTATCGACTTTCTAACAGTATATGGAGTAAAGTATTAGTTGCCATTATTGTTTGTTATATGTATATGATGTGTGTGTATGCAGATGTTTTTTTTTTGGTCCTTGCAAATAAGTAAATACATATGTATTATATGCGTGTGTGTTACAAAAGGATCCCGGATCCATAATATGAATTATTTTCTTATCATTGTATTATAGTTCAAAATACTTTATATGAAAGTGTCCTTTATATTTGATTTTCAACAAGAGCTGTTTTGGCATACACCATGACCAGTTCATGTTTTTAAATCTGTTTGAAAGCTTTGTTTAGTTTTTGGAAGAGAATATACTCTAAAGAGTTTTTCACCATTTAATTGTGTGTATAAATCTTTGACAAACTTCCTTCCTATGACATTTGCATACAAGCAAAACGTACTATCTACATTCTCCATACATTCCGATTTACATTGTCAAAGAGCAAGTATGTGGAAATAATGTCATACAAGCTTGACATGTGTAAATATTAAACTTAAACACATACATACATCTTCTTTATACTCTTGTACAATAAATGACGTTTAAAATGAATATGAAGTTGTTCTTCAGCATTGTTTGAGATTTTTTTTATTTGTATTCAATACAAACGTTTTTTTAATATAAATGAAGTTCTTTGCAATTGATTTTGTTAAACATAATCCTTCGTGAAATGTTTAAAATAACAATGGAAGAAATTTACAAGAAGACAAATTTCATAGAATGCAGTCAAAGAGAAACTTGAATAGATTTGTTTCTAAGTTTATTTTAGTAGGAAAAAAAAACGCTAGATCGAATACTGAAAAAACCCATGTATGTTTTTCTTGACTCTGGAAAAACTCCAGCTATATGAAGTTCAATCTTAACATTTATTTATCATTAAGCCATATTTCGGGAAGATATTTGTATGAGGGCTATGAGAAATCATGGACCGATTTTTACAATTTTCCTCACACTTTCTTCTTTTATCATAAAAATATCGTGTACAAAATTTCATGGCGATATTTGCAATATGTTTAAAAAAAAATTGAAGAAATGTGTTTAAAAATATCAAATTTTTATGGAGGTTGTCTCACATTTGGGTCCATAACTCTGCTTCTACTATACCGATTTTGCTGATTTTCTATATCAAACTGTTTAGGAGAATTGCAATTGGGTTTTTGTAAACTATGTTGATTTTGGTTGTGTTGTTTGGATGTGATAGTGTTTTACACAGACAGGCTGGCAGACAGACGGACATAGTTTAATCGATTTAGAATTTCATAAGAATCAATAATATATGTACTATGTTGGGTCTCAGATTAATATTTCTCAGTGTTACACACGGATTGGCAAAATTATATATACCCTCATTCACCACTTAAGGTTACTTTATATAATAATTAAACCAAACATTTTTTTGTTTTTCACGTTCGCTATCTTGGTACTGAACTTAATACTTGGGAACAATTAAAAGAGATCCGTAAAAGTAAAAAGCGAAGCTTATTGAAGCACTTTTTCAAAAGTATGTCAAATCAATAAATAATTAATAAATATGAAGCTTTTGTTGAAATTATTTATTCATACAATTATTTTAACACACAATGGGGAATTTGTAAATGCCGCGTGTAAAATCATATTCAAAAATATTTTAAAATTCGCAGGGTTTTTCTTTTTCATTGTACTCTAGATTCCACGTTTATTATTAATATGTATATTGAAAACAACAAAGCGTTTACACCTACGTTTTGCACTTTGAACTGAACAAAAACTACGAAAAAAAAGTAGCGTGTTAGAGCGTGAAAATGGCCATCCATATGCCTGTATTTTTATGCATATTTGGGAGCAATGCAAATGAAGGGCAATATCCATATGTTTAGATGTGGTGTGATCCTTTACCCTAACACCTAAAACTATGCTTTATAATTTTATTATCGTATCATGTGATGGCTAAGAAAGTGCTTTAAGCCACCAAGTAAACTTTCTTTCAGCAGTTAATCTCATTCCTTAGAAGATTTCTATGCAAAATATTTTAGCCGTACACAAAACTGAAATGTAATCAAATGTGACACTGCCATTTACACTGATTAGTTGTTGTTGCTTTTGCCATTTTGCTTCTATTGTTGTTGTTTATTTTATGAATCGGCCATGTTTGAAAATGGAATATTTCAATAGGAATGCTGATGCAAACAATACAAGCATTAAAGAGCTTAAAGCGTAATCGCAGACGTAGTGGAAAATAGAATGAGAAAAGCTTCCAAATGAAGTTGATATAATATAGAAGCAATCAAGAGTTAATCTTTGAAATGGCAAATATGTTTACAAACAAGTGTGGGCGTACGAGTAAAAATGTATGTGTTTAAGGCAGCATGTATATAATTACAAAAATATATTTAAGACTAAAAACATATACACCCTTGCATAAAGAAAAAGCAAACATACCGGAATAGCATTATAATATTTATGAGAGACACAAATATTTTGAACATTATCAAAAATATTGGCAATATTATTTCTCGTCTAATGCGTCTAATACTTTAAACTATACCAATCGACTCAGAATAACTGGCTATAATTTAGGGTCAAGGACGATTGAGATTGATATTGGTTAAAAGTAGATCCGTTATATTCCCTAGACCCTATACGAATGTCCCTTATCGGTCATAAATATTTACTTACTACACTTATCCAACTTCACTATAAATACATCTACAAATTTTATGCAGATCGGTTTGAAAATATCTTTAACGACCATAAATCTCTTAGAAATATTGGTATCCATATCAAAATTCACACAAATAAGTTTCACAAAAAAAAAAAGACATTTCACATAATTTGCAAACGATGGGTCCATAATTAGTCTTAACACATTCGCGGACAGTAAATTTTTTCATTGACTCTTTGTGGGGCATAGTCTATATCTTTTGATTAACTGAAGATATTCGATCCGGGATTGGAGCGAAATCATTAGAATCAAGAATGCAGTTAAATTTAGTAACATTTTTCAATAGTTTTATTAAACGGGTAAAGCCGTCTTGTCCTAGCCATAATATCAAGTTGGTAGCACAGGACGCGACGGGGAGACCCGTATTGACGGTTTTTACCGTCTTGTCCGGCCCAGTTATTCTAAGTAGACCTGATGTGACAGAGCGGGATATGCCGTTATTACTTAAAAGCCGTATTAATGCAGACTAAGGAATTTATTTTTAATTAAATTCAAGATAATTAATAGTTTTTAGATAAAAAGTGATACAAATGTGTTTTTAATAAAATGAAAAATAAGTTATAATACAAAAACAACAAAAATAATTCATTTATTTGGTGCAAAAATAAGAACATAAATAGGAAAAATCAAAACTTTAAAATTAAAATCAGAAATAATATTTTTATGAATGGAAATCTTCGAAGTATTTTCCAGGACAGAGAGCAGGCTTGTTTGGACAATGTTTGCACCTATACGATGTTTCCTTACGCTTTTGTGCACTGGTTACACCTTAAATATATTGTCTTCCTCTTTCTGTTATCAGTGGCCGGTGGTATTTTTTCGATGTAATGTGGGTTTACCGTGTTAGAATGTGTAATTGTGAACCTTTTCTTTATTCCTCCATGAACTGGCCCCGTTGATACAAAATCTTTTCCAGATTATATAGATTCCACCAATTGTATCAAAGATTTAATCAGTATGTTTCGGAAATCAATGAATGATATTTTTGAGTGCGTTTTTATTTGAAAAATATAATAAGAGTTCCAGACTGCGATATCCAACAGGCGAAATATAAGTTTTTTATACCAGCGAATAGTTTTACGCGGTGACGAATAGTAAGATGTCATTTGGTCCATTTTGTCAATTCATGACATATAGTTGTTATAAGTTATGATCTCCTTTGGTTTAAATACCTCATGTCCCCACTTGTTGTTAATTTTAACAAGTTTAGGGTGGCTTGCAGTTGTTATACAAAGTACTTCACGCTTATCACGTCATTTAGACAAATAAACCTGGCCTTGACGTCCCCTTTAGAAAGTTTAGTACTTGTAACAGCTTTTGGGTTTCCTTTACGGTTTGCTCGTAATGTGCCTGTAACATGTGTATTGTAGAATAGCAAAGACTTGGAGAGTTCAACGCTATTGTAAAAGTTGTCCATAATTAGATGATGACCTTTGTTGATGTATGGCGACAATAAACGATGAACAATATCTCCAACTTTAAATTTCTGATTTTTTTCTAGTGCTCCTTGGTATATTTATATATTCAAAACATATCCATCGCTTGCTGTTAGCTCATACAATTTCATTCCATATTTGGCCTTTTTACCTTTCATATATTGCCGGAATTGGAGACGTCCACGGTGTAGTAGAAGGGATTCATCTAATACAAGGTACTCTGAAGGATAGTACGCTTCTTGAAAACTTTTTATAAAAAGGTCCAATAACGGCTTGATTTTTTTTAGTTTTGTTTCATCGCTTCTTTCTAAGGACCAACTCAAACAGCGTAGTAGCTGTTCAAATCTACGTCATTGTATTACGAAATATTGGATGATAATACAGTGGATCACTTGAAAACATATCACGAATTTTGGGTGCTTTGATTTGTCCTTGGAGCAAGCAGAGTCCCAGAAACTGTAACATTTCTTCATTGCATGTATCTCTAAAATTAGCAAAACGTGCGTTTGAGTATGTGGTTGAGTATTGGAGCAGAGGTTGGACCCGTCATCACTAAATGGATCAGTTACCGATTCTTCGCTAGAATCAATTTCTTGAAACAATTATAAAATTTTCCATCTCTCTTTTCTGTAATGATCCATTTTTTATGCAAAATATCACTACACAAATAACAAAACTCGTTACTTATATATATACATATGAACAAAAAATTAAATTAAAAGGTGTCCGAATTTGTTTTTTCTCAATAAACTTGACTCACCTTTATCCGCAAATTTATTTGCTTCTAGTTGTAGAAACACAAGAAATGCAACTGGACACAAACAAAAATATTAACTAAAAATTAACGGGAATCCCCGTCTTGCTGCTGCTGATATGTGTTTAATCACAACATGTGTTAAGAAGTTATAATGGCCGTTACTTTTTGTTCTATGGCACACAATATAAAATTTATTGGGACATGCATTCAAACAAAGTATAATTTAACATTAACTTTACTGCGGGACCTACCGTCTTGTCATAATGATACAAAAAATTGTTGACGGTAGACGCCGTCCTGTCCCATAATTTTAAACTAAATTTGACGGCATATACCGTCTTGTCCGCGAATGGGTTAACTTCCATATAAGACACTATTCTGAAAATCACTTTACAATGTTGATATCGAGATAAAATTTAATACAAATACTTTGTATCTGCGCAGAAGTCATGCTGCTAAATTTTATGATGAGCGGCCTATGAAAAACAGTTTTGCTCGTATACTCAGTGTAGGGTAATATATGGCGGGCTGGGCCGACTATACTTTCTTACTTGATACTCTTTCACAATTTAAAGACAATTTAAAAGCATATAAATGCAGACCTAATTTATTTTGCTTTAAAAAGGGAACAAAACTTTTTTTTTCACCTCATCTACACTTTTTGCCATATGCAGAAGCCTCAAGTCGTTGATTTATGTTCAAAACGGCTCAAGAAAACTTTTAAACATTTGTTGTTCTTGATAATTTATGTTATCGATTTTTGACACCCTCCTGTCTCTGTCGCTGAAACTGTCGAAGACACTATGAAAAGTAAGAAAAGTTTATTTGTATGTTTATTTCAACACATTATCATATTTACACGTTTATCAATGATTTTCATTTCACTTAAGAAATATTGAAATAAAACGGGAGATGTTGCCGTTAAGTGACTTGACATCTTAGCCGCACATATTTATCATTGACATTGTGGGTGAGAGTTTGTTTGTCTGGGCATTTTTTCCTGAAGAATTTTATCAATTTTTCTTTCTTTTGGCTTAGTTTCATTTTCCCCATTGTTTTAGCATCATGTAAACATTTGGTGAGACAAATGTTTTATGTACAAAATAAAGTAAAAAGTAAAATTAAAGCAGACAACAAGGATTCTTTTTATAATTTCTAGAACAATTTGAGTACTTTACTAACGAGTATTCGTAAGTCAACATAAGGAAGGTTATGCTTGACATGCTGTGAATAATTTCTAAAGTATGTTTAAAGGTATTAAGTATCAATAGTATGCAGAGTATATTTCAGTTTAATAAAAATTATTGCAAGTTGTAAAGTGTTGAAATTGAAGTTTTTCAACAAGTAAATGTTAAATGCAAGACAAACAAAAAATGAAAAATTTTGTACTTTACTTTGATCCCCTTAAAAATCATTCAGATTAAAGTTACCAAACTTTTACTAAAATGTCTAAACAATAAATTGTAGAATTACATACTTCAAAACTCATTTAAATTAGAATTTGCATGAAACTCTAAGCGTTCTACACAAATGAAACAAACAAATTTCAAAATTATCTGTTGTTAGATTTCTACCAGAAACAACATTTTCTTTAGCAAACTAAAATCATGCCACAACATTTTTATTAAAATCCCAGAAAACTTTTTCAATTTCCACTTTTACGAGCATGTTTCATTTATTTTTAGTTCTCTTGTTTCTACTTCTTTTGTTGGTAAAGTTTAACAATAAGTAGCACACATGTAAATACTCTTTTAAATACTCGAAAAACAAATATCTTTCACATAGATACTAGTATTAGATCTAATAAAAATTCAATTATTCCTCAAATAACTCCTCTCGTGCACAGAGATAAAAATACACAACCATACATACATATGTATTTACACCCTGAAGGAAACCTGGGGACAAGTGTCTCCAAGTCACCACTTTTGTCTACTATTTTGGTAAGGGTTTGGCGACATTGTCGACAGCATTGTCACAATGGTTATTATTAGACAACTTTGTTCAAGATTAAGGTGGAGCACCTGCCTTCTGGCTTACCTCCACGGCGCACTTAAACGTAGGATGAACTCGGCTTGTCACCGCATTGTATGCCCCTGCAAGATCATAGAGTATATGTCTCACAGAGATTCATACTTGTATGACCTGCCAGGGAACATACAATTAGCAATTTCTCGACACATGACTGCAAGATCAATGTAAAGATTACCTTGCTTAAGAGATTGGGCTAACTAATCCCTGCCATCCGTAGCTTAGTACAATTAGCATGACCCAGGAAAACAGAAAGCAGAGCACAGACGCAGCATTGTTTTAGATCATATAAGCCAAAGTCTATAATCTGCTGTGGTTGCCATAGGCCGCATCGAACCAAGACCAAAGGCCACCAACACAACTATTGCTACGAAAGCCTTGCTTCTCATACGTCTCCTGAGCACCGAGCTAAGTATCACCACTACTTTCAACGGCTCTGTTAATTCGGCAGCAGTACCTAGGACAATTTGGTTGGCCGAAGTTTGCCTACCCTCGCAAGCTAACATCAGCCATTAAACCAACTGCCATTCTACCCGCTTTGGGTGTCAACCACAGACACTGCGTGAACACCGAAGTGACCTCAACCAATTATCAGTTAAGGGACAAGCACCCTAATAATTAAACTAGGGATATGTCCCTGGGCAGTAACTGATACCTCAGTACTAGATGAGACTCTAGTCAGCTGCGAGCTTTCTCTGGAAAAACCAAATTCCACTCTATCCAGTTTCGAACCCTTGCAAGTTCATGGGACTGGTGATCATATCTACCCCGGCATTGAGATGGTGTATAGGTGATTGAACACCTATACTATTTCCCGACGGGGAATGGTTATTATTAGACAATTAATTTTTTTCAATTGTGAGCCCCGATAGACCAGGCTTTAGTGTGCCGGACTATCATTCAGAGGGTTGCGGGTTCGATTCCCGCCAACGACTCTGGCTGTTTTCGAATATATTTTTAATAAAATATTTTTGCATTTTATTTTTTTTTTAACAAAACTCCAAAAATTAGCAAAAAATGCATTTTTATTTTCTATTTCAGAAAAGTACCAAAAGTGTGGACAAAGTGGTCCCAAAAAAACTACCTTGTCAATAGTACCTATGTCAGTAGTGGATTTTCAATGACACTCAAATGTTAAATGTCTCTAGTAATTAGCATTGTCTAGGGTATATTATAAGTCACTAGTACTGGTGACTGTGTCAATAGTAAATCAGTACAGTTTCACTATTGACATTTCCTGCAGGGCATTTACTGGCACTCGTAGAAATATACAAATGAACAAATGTACGTGTCTACCAAATAAACCTTAATCATAATAAACAAAGTTTTTATGAGAGTCTGAGTTTCCTTTCAAAGAAAAGTTTTTTGTTTTATTTTGAAAACAAATTACTGACTGTTTGAGTGACAACGATATGTAGGGACGGGCGTGTGTACAATGTACAAGTACACATCACTTAACTACCATAAACCATAATTTAATTTCATTGTACAAGTATATGTTACTACAGCTACTACTATCTACTAGCGATGAACTTGTATTCTGTTTTTCCTGGTGACATGTAGACATATATTTACTCGTACTTAAAATATCTGATTACCAAAGAACAATATTCTCTGTTTAAATGATTTTTGTTATTTTGCTTGTATTTTTGTTGAACAATTGTGTAGTGAAATCTATTTAAAGCAGCATCTTTTAATGCAAAAGCATTTAAATGTTCAGTTAGAAATAACAAACAAAGAAAAAAGTCAATCATCATGTTTAGTCTAGTGTATTAAACCATTTCTTAATACACAAAAGGAATATAGTTTTTAAGGACTTTTACGAGAACTGCTTCTTAAGTTTTGGGATATTTCACTAATATTGACTGAATAAGCGCAATATTTATGAGATTTTGTATGACGTCATAAAGGCTGCTGGTATCTACACACAATTTACCACAATCTAATATTCATATAAAATAACTTTCTTAAATGTTGTCATAAGTTGCAGTCCATAATTAATCATAATTGATCATAGCTATCATGTATGTCGGTAAAAACACAAAATTGCACTGTAAATTTGTATGGAAATACCTTTAATGGGTATAAATCGCCTAAAGACGTTTCATAATAGCTATCAGAAGCACTTCAGTGTTAAGCATTAACGTATTTTTTAGGATCGGTAAAATAACACAGAACAAATTATTGCCCGACAAATTTTAATTAAACTTTTAATTGAGTCTTAATTGATTTTTAATCATATCAATTAAATTTTTAATTGAAAAACAATTTTCAATTAAATAATATAATATTTTTTTTAATTAAAACTACTTTTAATTAAATTTTTACAACATATTTTAATTGATACTACAAATTCCTTCATCGGTCCACTTTCAATTAAATGTTTAATTAAATATACGAATATTTTAATTGAAAATCAATTTAAATTTGTTTTGTGTAATGCTTTTAACAATTAATATATCGATCAAATATAATACAATTTTTTGTGTGTGAAATAAGCAGGTGGCATAAAGTCGTATGAACTTTTAATATCTTATAAGCATAAAGCTACGGTCACATCTGGCAAATATTAGCTTCAAACATGTTTGCCCGTATTTGCCTAAAATATTTTAAAAATTTGGTTGATGGTCACACTAAAATCAAATATTTTACAAAATTTGTTTTCAAAAACAGCAGTGAAACAACTTCAACTAAAATTGTGGCAAACATGTTTTTCTTGTGGTCACATTTGAACAAATATTTGCTTTAGTAATTTATTTCATCAAACTGTCAAACAATATAAATTTATTTTCTCATAACTAAATAAATTCGATATGATTGATTGGGAAACATTATTTGTGTTACGTTGTGCAGCAGCTTCTCTACTAATTTTAGAACAAGATGAAGCCAAAAGGAAGAGGAATGGTAATGGGTACGTAAATGGGTTCAACGTCGGAAAGAGGAAGGCTGCTGTACAAAGTTACTGATGGAATTACGATCTGAAACTCCAGATCTTTACAAAAACTTTTTACCAATGAACACACCTGATTTTTATTATTTATTTAGTATTTATTACACAAAATTGTATTAAAAATATAGAAAAAAAAATATTTAATAATAACCCTTAAGCTAAGTTTGGTGGCACCTCTAATAATAAAAAAAGAAACAAAGTTTCGTAAGCCAATATAGCCCTCGGAACGTTTGATAGTTACACCTTGGTACCCAGCCCTTTCGGCTTTTGTGCGCGAATTCCTGTCATTCCCTGTTGTCTAATTATTAAACTAATGATGGGAATTCGCGTCATTCAGTAGTCTTTAATTAAACTAATGACGGGAACTCCCGCCATTCACTTGTGTCTAATTAAACTAATGTTGGGAATTCCCGCTGATATTCAAACAAGTTTTTAACTGTTACAGCTGACTTGTGTTACTCTTTGTACACAGTGAGAGTTGTTATTATGGTAAAATACTTGCTCTAACAAACAAAACTCATTTCAACGCATTTTCATTGGGAATTCCCGTCATTTGATCCACAGTAAAAAGTCATGAAAAACTATGTGATGCTCTTGGTAGTCACAGCTAAATTCAAGTGCGGCCGAAAGGGCTAGCAAAGATTTTTATAAATATTCTATATAAATACATAAATATCAAACGCACAGCTATTGTTTGAGTACCTTTGTTTTTTTCTCAGTGTTAACAATTATGGCGTTTTTTTTACGGTCATATACAAGTATAATACATTTTACAATCAAATACACTTTATTTTTGTTACATACGTGTTTTTGTATTTATTATTATTTCAAATATCAGTTCATATATGTATAGCCAAAATATAGCGCAAACTGATTTTCAAGAAATTCGCCCAAAAATCGAACAATTTTTGGTGTCAAAAAGTAGTTTTAGCAATAAAAGTAGGTTATCAATATATATATATATATATATATAAAGTTAGCCCATATACATAAGATTGGCTCTTAAATTTATTCTTTTTGGCGTTGATATAATTCAATAGTCCAAACATTTAAAAATTGGAGCTAGTGCCCTTGCAAAGATTAACAAAACATCGCTCTGCAAGAAATGAAACATACATATGTGCCAGAAAATTTAATTTAGCTTATTTCATTCTTGACTATCTGAATCATATGCACAAATATTGCATTTCTACATTTTGGTGATTTTATTGAAATTAAAAGTTACTAGACTGTTGAAACAGCTGTTATTTTCCCTCGTTTTTTTTTCTCTCAAAAACTTTGTAAGATCAGATAATTATTTGCTCGAATAAGTGAAAAATATTTGACTGAGTGTGGTCACATTATGTTCACATTAGAGACATTTTTATTTGCTATCAAACCAATGTATTTACTCAAAAACATGTTTGCATCAAACAAATGTTTCTTGGTCACATTACAGCAAATGTTTCACAAATGTGATCGCAGCTTAAGAACTTCGAATGGAATAAAAAGAAATCAGCCAAATCGCTCCAGTTGTTCTTACGTGATGCCACATATATAGATGTGCATATGTTTCAAGTTATCCTAATTTTATCGAAAGAATTGAATATTTTTATTTCTAATGGGAAACTGTGCTGTACTTCATAAGTATTTTTATACACATGTTACCAATCATGAAAATCTCTAATCTCTAATAAAATGTAGTTCTATTTAATGTTTTATTTTTCTTATTAAAGAAAATTGTTTTTCTTTTATTTCTGTTTGTACTAAAGATTAGGTTATAAATGTAACTTGCTTTTTTTTCATATAAACTGAAATAAAATTGATGTAATACAAGTGCTTAGATTTGTGGTAAAACAGTATGCCACAAAGTTGGGGTCATTTACTTAAGAGAAATGAAATTAGACTGGTGTCCAAACGAAATACTTAAGGGATTTTTTTACTTGTTCAGTTTTATGGATAGAAAATTTGTTCTAACTTCGCTGCGTAATATACGAGTCAGGACTGACATATTGCTTTGTCCTCGAATACCTAAAATTGCTTAAATATATATATAATTACTTTACTATTACAAGTTGTTGAAAGTTGGACAAATTTTGTTAATACTTCAAAAATAATAGCAACTTATAGCATAGACAGACTACACAGTTAATTTGCATTAGCTGTTTAATTCAAATTAACTCGTGAATTCTCCGAATCCTAATGCGCATTAGGTTAGACGTAGGGTAGGTTTACACGATGAAATTTATGACGTCTAATTTTAGACGTTACTTTTGAATTAATGGCGAGCGCTGTAGAGAAGCAAGCGGGGTAGAAAAATAGACACAATTTCTGTTTTCATGATTTTTTTTTCATATTCCTCTTTACACTCATTTCTGTTTCTGTTGTTCCGTTTTATTCTTGTTCTTATTTTGAATTGAAACGTTCTTTTAGAAATTCAATAAGTGTAAATAAAATAAATAAATAAGGTTTTTGTAAACAAGAAAAATAATTATTTTATTTGGATTGGATGTAATTATTTATATATGTGTGCGATTTTTTTTAGTGCGTAATAATTTAAAATTATTTATAAAAAGACAAAGAAAATTTGTTAATACGAACAATAAAGTAAAGAAAATTCAACAAGAAAATCAACCCTGACTACAACAAAAATTAAAATTTGTAAAAAAATGACATCCAAAAAACAACGCCGTAGGAATGCAAACAAATTTTCGTAGCATCTTCAAAAGATAAGTAATAAAAATAGACGTCATAAATTTCATCGTATAAACCTTGCCGTAAATGCACAAAATCAGAGTGAATTTATACTGAATTTAGCTATTTCAATATGGCAACATCGTCGACAATCAAACATATGTTATCAAATTGTTTACTATTGTAAAAGAAGACGAAAAAGACAATTGTAAAATTAAAATAATAAAAATAAATTTCCACAATTGCCTTTCTCTTATTTCAGAGTGTCCTACTGCGGTCCCCACTTGTAGCAAGTAACACCTTCAGGTTGATGGTTGCTAGTGCATGAACAATTTTTGCATTACGAAGCAGTTGCAGCAAAAGTAATTCCAGTTTTTTTTATACCCTTCACCTTCGTGAGAAGGGTATATATAAGATTGTCATTCTGTTTGTAATTTCCACAATATAATTTTCCGACCCTATAGTACTATATATATTCTGGATCCTTATAGATAGCGGAGTTGATTAAGCCATGTCCGTCTGTCTGTCTGTCTGTTGAAATCAATTTTCTGAAGTCCCCAGATATCTTCGGGATCCAAATCTTTAATAATCCTGTCAGACATACTTTCGAGAAGTTTGCTATTTAAAATCAGCAAAATCGGTTCAGGCCAACCAGAGTTATGGACCAATATGTGAGACAACCTCCATAAAAATTTGATATTTTTTGTCCATTTTATTGCAATAGTTTGAAACATATTGCAGATAATGTCATGAAATTTTGTATACATTGCTTTCGAGAAGTGTGCTATTTAAAATCAGCAAAATCGGTTTAGGCCAACCAGAGTTATGGACCAATATGTGAGACAACCTCCATAAAAATTTGATATTTTTTGTCCATTTTATTGCAATATTTTGAAACATATTGCAGATAATATCATGAAATTTTGTATACATTGTTTTTATGATAAAGGAAGAAAGTGTGCGGAAAATAGTAAGAATCGGTTCATGATTTCTCATAGCCCCCATACAAAAATGTTCCCGAAATATTTTCTCAATTATACATAAGTGCCTATAAAAGTGGAATATCAAGACAAAATTCAGCAAAAATAAGTTTTATGCAAAAAAAATCGCAAAACGAAATGTTTTTAAGTTCGGTCCATGTTTGACCATAGACCCCATATAAAGTCCACTTCCAAAATTCACTTAAATACGTATAAAACAGATATAAATAATGTTTAACGGCTAAAATTTGACATAAATAATCTTTATAGCCAAATAAATTGTTGTACTTAATTTTATTGTGGTCGGCCCAGAATTGGTCATAGCTCCCATACAAGGACCACATCTGAAAAAGACATTTATACCTATATATATTGCATAAATATCGGTACCGACTCAAAACTTTGCACAGATCATTTACATATATACAAAAATCATCTCACAAAATTTTGTGAATTTCGGTCTATTTTTAACCGTTGTAGTGTATAGTATACACATCAGAACTACCACAACTACCCAACAACAATAACACAAAATTATTTGTTTATATTCGCCTAGGTTCTATATTCCACTACGAAGTGAAACTAAATCGTTTTCAATTCCACATGGACAATTTCACGGTGTTCTAGAAAACGAGGTGAAACTTTTAACTAAAATGAACGAAACTGAAAGTGATATTTTACTTTTCAAATCATTTTCACAAAATTTAGAACACAAAATTAATGAAAATTTCACTTCGACAAATGTACAAATATAGAACCCAGGTGATTAACTCAGCTATTTGACACCACTGACACACTTTAATAAGACCACACCAACATACATAAAATAATAAATAAATTGTAACAAAAGAAACCACACTTAAAATACCCAAATATGTCAATATGTACAAGTAAACAGCAAATGCATTGTATAAGAAATATTACGATGGATAATATTTCATAAACACAAATGCAAATATTTAGGAAAAAGGCAATGCACTTGAACTAGTATATTGGATAATATTCCATATGAATAGATTGAATGAAAATGAATGTAAAAAGATTGAGTGAAAATTGGGTTAAATACTGACCAATCAAGATATCAAGTGTTTTGACTCAATAGACCTCTGCAAAGGTTAGAGAGAGTAGAAAATAATGTAAAGTTAAGAATTGTAAATTATTTAATTTAGTATAAATAAGAGAAATATTTCAATAAAGAATCAGAATACTTTGGAAATTCATTCTGTTTTATTCTCAACCTTCTAGCCGAGCACCTTCAACAGTGCTTAGAAGAAGTAAAACGTGCTGTGGCTAAGCATAGCATTATAAATAACTTAGCAAACCAGACTTATACCGTATGGCCCATATATAGCCCTCTTCCGAAAATCACTTTAATACTCATAAATCTCTCTTACCAATCCAAAATTTTACACGGATCATTTACACACAAGCCTAAATCAAACTGCTGGATTTTGAGAATATCGGTACATATTTGACAATATCCCCCACATAAGGTGCACCCTCGAAATCCACGGTAATACTAATATATAGATATCTTATATATAGCGTTGACATTCGACGTGAAATATCCCCATATGCATGAAAATCACTGTCCCAAAATTTAAGATCGGCCCATAATTTCCAAAAAAAAACAAGTAAATTCGGGTCAAAAAATATTCTTTTCGGATTTAACCCATATTCGGTCCATATTTTATAATCATAATATATATCGTTGCAAAGGTATTTTTAATACCTTTTATTTAATGTATTACAAATTATCAGACACCCAGTAGTTCCCGAGATATAGGCCTATGTATTTTCAACTTTACGGGCCCGCCCCCTCGAAAACAGGCGTAACCGCCAACAATTTTTTTTGCTGGCATCTCCTCTAAAGCCCTATTTGATGAAGTTTTTTTTTTTGCGTAAAGTCACTAAAACCGACTTGTTAAATTACACTCAAGATTATAATGAAAACCCGACAAACTCTGTAAATTATGGTAAGAATTGGTAATCAAATCAATTAAAAATGGTGAAAATTAGACAAAATTTCGAGACATTTAACATAAATTATGTTGGTCGTAAAATTGTTTTTTAAACAATATATAAAATAATAATTAAATTTGCACTAAAACTGAATAAAAAATACAGAATAGGGATATTCTAGTCCTATAACCAGTTTTTGTATTTCTTATTACGTTTAGGTGGAGGGTATTTACGATTCGGCACAGCCGAATGTAGTTCAAATTAATACTGATTTTTCACAAAATGCCAAACAATTTTTTTTTCATAATTAAACAGTAGTTTACAAACAAACAGCTGTCAGGGTAAAATCTTAATTCACATCAGTGAGATTTTAATGCATATTAACGCTTTCGTCTGTCTACGCTATTAGGGTATATTCTTCTGAAATAAAATACATTCCCTTTTAATTATTTAAAATATTAAATTGTAACATGTCAGCTGTATGTTACCATTTATTTTTAGATATAACAATAGGAACATGCAATTTGTTTCCCTGTCACAGAGAAGACTTTAAGGCAGTGTGAGCTCAAAAATTATGTTCATATATAATTTATTATGAAATATTGTTCCGTTTGGAAAAATTAAAATTTCTTGTATGTTCGTTTTTCCCTTCGTGAGAAGGGTATATATAGGTTTGTCATTCCGTTTGTAATTTCCACAATATAATTTTCCAACCCTATAAAGTATATATATTCTGGATCCTTATAGATAGCGGCGTCTATTAAGCCATGTCCGTCTGTCTGTCTCTTTGTTGAAATCAGTTTTCTGAAGTCCCCAGTCAGGCATGCTTTCGAGAAGTTTGCTGTTTAAAATCCATCCATAAATAACGGAGATATGTGCAAAAATCCGAGAAAACCTCTGAAAATTTCATCAAAAAAACTTACCCCCTTATTCATAAAAACTTACAACAAATTTATAACAGGCTTATAAAGCAAATTTTGTATGGAACCTCTTATAAACCTGTTGTAAGTTGTATGAAGCTTTAGTGTATTAATATTGTTCATCAACAGATGGCGTTGATCAAACAAAGTGTTCTAAAACTTTAAGCGTGTTCTTAAACCGTAATATAAGTGTGTAAAAAGACAGTTCATTATTAATTATTATTAATTATTATTATTAATTCTGTTTGTGTTCATTTAAATAAATAAAGACTCGTTATACATGTTTTCTTCAAACTACTTGACACTTTTATTTTGCAATTAAAAAGAATCCGGTTTATTTAAAGGATATGAACTACCGTTTTTAAAAGGTAAAAACGTAACAATATATATATATGTATATAATATTATTATGCATCCACAACAAAGGTGAAAGCTATACTCTTACTTGTTTTTTCTTCCAAATATGTAGTGAAACGCCATTACCACTACCACCAAATGCTTTGAATTTAGCACCATTAATTCAAAACATTTAGATGATAAATTAACATTTGTAGATTTTTAAAAAATTTCTTGCTTCCTCCTTGCATCCTTTTTGTGACATCAAAAATTAAGCTCATATGTGTGTTATGTTTTTTGCTTAAAATATAATAAGTATTTTCGGATACATAAATACATACATACATACATACATATGCATTTATTATGTATGTATGAATGTAAGTAGGTCTTGCCAAAAACCAGACTGTCACAAATTTCAAAAGTCATTTTAAAACAATTTAGTAACATATTTGTCTTTTTGTTTTTATAAAGGTTTTCTTGTTTCATTTTTCTATTATCATTGAGTTTTTTTTTTTGCCAAGCAAAATAAAAACACAGACAATAATAAGCCTAGAAAATTATACTTTATTATGTACTTTACGAGCCGTATACTCTATTGCTACTGTTTCTGCTTCTGCTAATGCTGTTTCTGCCCCTGGCTGTAGCATATTTACATTTGCCAAAGACAAGAGAAAGAAAGTTTACTCAGTACTTTGTTTTTTTTTTTGGAGGTACTCGTATGTCTTTGGGAAACCTAGAAAAAGCCGTAAATCATTGGCTTTAATGCCATTTAATATGGCATCCAATGTTAATAGGCAAATAATTTATGCATTTGTGATGAGTTTAAATTTTCCATTTAGAAAATTTCTTTATGCTGACAAACGGGAAAATTTAATAAGAAAATATAGAGTTGAGTTTATTACTGGTTATTAGTCGCAACAGTAGTGTTAAAAATATTGTTAATTTTTACTGCTATTGTTAATTAAATTTAATTATTTTACTGGATAATCGGAACAAGTAGGTTTTAGTGAATTTCATCAAATAGGGCTTTTAGAGGAGATAAAATTAATAAAAACAATTTTTGTCGGCCACGCCTATTTTCAAGGGAGTCGGCCCTTAAAGTTGAAAATATATAAACCTATATCTCGGGAACTGCTGGGTGTTTGATAATTTAAAATATGTACAACAAATTAATGTATCGTTTTTTTTAATAAAAAAATGAAAATTTCAAAATTTTGAGTTAATACCCTTTTGTTGAACAGGTGCGATATATTGCCTACGTGTTCATATTATTCCTTAAATTAAGGCTTGACTTTAAAATTTTGTAATTTTTATACATATTCACATAAAACTTTTTCCCGGTTTTTTAGATTATTTAAAAAAATATCGGATCAAAAAATTATTTTTCGGAATTGAGTGGTCCCTATAATTAGGCCATGCTGTATATCGTTGGAAATGTCTTTAAAATACTTATCGTATATACATCGTCTAATAAAGATATATAGTTTTCAAGATTTAGCTAAATATATTACAAACATTGGAGCCGCTCCCACTCGAAAATAGGTGTGGCCGCCAAAACATTTTTTATTCTAATCAGAACTTAAAACTCTATTTGTGATAAAATTTTTAAAGTGATTTAAAAAAAGTCACTAAAGCGGACTTAAGCCTAGACACGCACTAACGTTCTGTTGTACATTTTGCATCAGAATAACTTTCTGGCCCATTTTGAGATTTTCGTTTATATATATTTGATGTGCCAAACATTGTAGGCTAATTGTTTTATAACATTAGCTTATTATAGCAAATATGAATGGCAAATAGTAAGCATGCTATTATTACCCAGCATACTATTCTAGGAGCGCTCCGAAAAATTAGTCAGAAAAGAGTCCAACTAAAGAGCATTTTCAGAGCGAAAGAAAAATTTGTTAAAAAATTTATTTTTTTTTTCATTTTTAAATATTTTATTTAAATGAATTTCATTTTATTTGTTTTACTGTAAATACAATTTATTTAAATTTTTGTTCATTCCTAATTTAGTTTATTTTTAAATGAATAAATGCGACCTTTAATTTTGTTGTATTTAAAATTGCAATGACTCTTTTTTGACATGAGGTAAGAGCTCTTTCTGAGCCCAAAAAAACCCTCATAAAAGACTCTTTTCTGACATTATCTAAGAGCTCTTTCTGACGGACCATTTTCGAATGTAATAACCCTCTTTTCTGAAGGTTTTCGGAGCAATAATGATTGTTTTTTGGGCTCATAAAGAGCATGAACGCTCCGGAAAAGGTGTCAGAAAAGACTCTTTTCGGACTCGTATGGCTTGCTGGGTAGTTATTGACAACCTTCTGAATGTGACCAGCTAGCAACTAACCAAATGTCAAAATTCAACAGGGATATAAAACGTCTCTCTTACGTGTCTAGTTCTAGTTCATTACTCTCAACTGTTTCTGTATTATAATTCTCTACTCTCCTTTTATATTTCAAATCAAAATTAATAATGTGCATGTAAGTATTTAAAAGAAATTAAGAAAACTTTTATAATTTAGACTAAATTGACTGTTTAAGATACTCGCTTTCAACCGGAAATGTTTGGCAGAATAACATTTTATGAAAATAAAACCTCAATTTTCCACTATAACAAATTTCATAAATTCTTTGTCAAAATTAATTTTAGTAATGAAAATTCTCTGGAATACAACAAGTATTTGAAATAATAAAATTGAAAGTTAATAACTATTAATAAATATAATTGGGTTGTTAATGAATATCTTATAATTATATTTTCTATAAAGAATGGAAAATTTAAAGGACATTTAGTAATGTTAAACAAATTAAAAGTTGTATAAATTCTAAACATTTTTCACAAGTTCTTGTGATATTTGCTTGTGGTTTAAATGTAGCGAATTTTGTTGAAACCATTATTTTGCTATGTGAAAAACATGGCAGTAGGAAAACTGATGGGTTTACCAAAGCATTTCATTGAGAACTCCAAAATAGGGTGGGAAATGCTGCAGCCACCAGAACCTTCCATATATGTAGTCAAATATCCTTGGTTAGTATTCATGTTTGTCAAATTATAATTCAACATTTCACAATAATATCCGATAGGTCATCAGTAAATCTCATCATGAAATCATTCCATGCCTCACCAATGTGGGCCTATATTTTAAGAAGTATCGAAGGTGCAAATCGATCTCAAACATGGGATAGGTCACGGTATATCTTGAGATTATCAGAAGCCCAAATGCGGCCATTTTTTAACTAATTGTTAATAGCGGTCTCGGAAGAGAGATTTATATTAACCGAAGATATCACAAACTTTAATTAACACAACTTTTACAGATTCACCATTTTCGTTCTGAGTTCAGAGCTTCTACTACTGACATGTGAACAAATAAAATGTCAAAGCATTCATGTTATTCCAATATGCACCTGTTTGGAAAACCAAAGTTCTTGTATAAAATCCCTTTATTAAATAATTAGTTTTAATTTGTGGTTAAAAAGCATTCAATCGTATTTTTTTTCTTACGTAACGTCACCTAAAATCCAAAAGGCCGTAACTACAAAAAATTCAAAATTGATTTTTTTGATTGATTATTATATAATAAACCAAAATACATCTTTCTTTAAAATTGCATGTGTGTGAAGATAAATTCGAATTTAACTAGCACAGACAAAAACCATATTTCTTAACATTGTTAATGTTACAGTCAACAGACCACTTTTAACAGTCAAATTTACTTGAATTTTGAAAAATGTAGCTTTAGGATGAAATTCTAATGTAGTCTCATTTAGGACCCTTTAGACGACCCTTTCTATATAGTGGGATACATGTGCAACTCGATATTTGTCCAAATTCTTCTAGAGAATTTCATCCTAAAAGCTAAATTTTTCAAAATGCAAGTAAATTTGACTGTTAATGTGCTTAACAGTGGCCTGTTGACTGTAACATTATCAATGTTAAGAAATATGGTTTTTGTCTGTGCTAGTTAAATTTGAATTTATCTTCACACACCTTAAACTTTTACTCTCATATGCTGAAAAACTTTGATTTTATTAATACAACTAACATTTTAATAATGTTAATAACATTTTTAATTATAAACAAAACTGTCATTTATTTAACTGTTAGTTGAAAGTTAAATTTTTACCAAATAATAAAATGGAAATACCAAATAATAAATGGATAGTGAACATTATTCTCACAAGAAAGTTAAAAAAAGTGATAAAAAATGTGAAAATAAAATATGCATATGACACTTCTGGGACAATTTTCTATAAAATCAATGCCAAAATGAAGCCATCTCCAGGAACTTAAATGTTTACTTCCGGCTGATTGCCAAAGTTTTTACGATAATTTACCAAACTCAGATTAGATTTTTCTTTTCATGTATACAATAATGAATTTTTGCTTTTTTCAATTTTGTTTTCTTTTCTTAAATAAAGTATATTTTTCTCGAATTCATTGAAATCGTTGAAATGAGTTTTGGATCCTTTATATTCAAAACACAGAAAACAAAAAGCAAAAAATGTTTAATAAGAGTGAAAAGCGTAATTTTTTAACCTAATTTTAACTTTTATTAAAAAAATTTTGTTGTTACGGCTTTTTGGTTCCAGAAAAAACCGATTTCAAAAGGCCTTAAGTACAATTACTAAAAAAACTCCTATTATTTTAAAGTTTTTTTTTTTATTGAACCAAATACGCAATAGGTTTTTAAGGTTAATTCTGAAATTTGGCCAATAAGAATGAAATAATCTTAAATTTATAAACTTTTTTGTTTCACCTGTAAAAAAGTAAAATGTGGATTTTTTTGGTGACGATAAATATTAAAAGATGTCTGAGAACGAATTTTTTGTGCACAATTCTTCACAAAAAAAGAAAAACACGTGACGAGATCTGTATTAGTTCCGATTTTCACTAAAGGCGCATGAGATCAAATTGAATTTGCTGTGCATTCATATTTATATAAAATTAAAATAAATTTGAGTGTTATTTGAATTCCATGTTTCATTTCAGTATATTTACATAATTCAAAAGTAAAAAAGCCCGACCACATAATACCCTAGACTCAGTAATGGGCGTTATATCAGAGATATAACCTATTGTGGACCGATCATCCAAAAATTTAGTGTCATGATGTCTGTGAATATAAATATTATATGTGTTAAACTTGATCTCGATATAAATACTTTTAAACGATTTATGGAGTTTAAAGTGAATTACGGACAGGGTCTTATATTCGACTAATTATGGACCGATCATAATAAAATTGTATCATATTATTTTTAGACATATGAAATATACTTTCGTTCAATATTATTTGGATACCAACACTTTTGAGAGTTATTCTTTTTAAAGTAATTTTCGGAAGTGGGCCTTATATGGTAGCTGCGATCTGTACAAATCTCGCAGATGTGATTTGGCTTTATTTACCACTCATTTGTGATGAAATTTGTTTGGATATCTTCATAATTCAAACACTTTTGATCAGTAAAGCCAAATTTCGGAAGGATATTTATATGGGGGCCAGGTGAAATAATGAACCGATTTCCGAAGGCCGAAAAAATATCACGTACCAAATTTTATCGACCTGTACTCGGCGCACAATCTTTACATGGCTAGTCAGCCAGACAGTCGGACGGGCGGACATCGTTAAATCAACTCAGAAAGTGATTCTGAGTCAATCGGTATACTTTAAGGTGGATGTTGTACCAATATTTCTGGGCGTTACAAACATCAGCACAAATCCAATATACCCTCCCCACTATGGTGGTGTAGGCTATAAAAAGTACAAAGCAAAAGTTTTCATTTTCATTAGTTTTTAGAAAACTAAACAAAAACAATTTAATATAGAACTTTTTTTTTCTAATTAAAAAAAAAAAGAAAACAAAAGTGAGAAAAACAATTATAAGAAAGTTTTTGTTTCACTTGCCGAAAATAAAACAAAGTTTGTTTGTTCAACCAGCAGTTTTATACTCGTTTTAAAAATTTCTATTTTTAAGTGACCAACATAAATAAAACACAATATTTAATAATTTATAAATTTCATTCTTCTCTTCATTTTCTAGTACGAATGCAAAGTGCAAAATTTAAAGAAACGTAAAGTCACCATTCACGTTTCCGTCAATGGTGTAAGAGTTGTGCTGAAAAAGCGCCGCAGAAAAGTAAGTAAAATTAAAAAAACTAAAAACAAACTCTAAACATTTTTGAAATCTAATAATATTCTTTTATTTTGTTTCTATTTTAGAAAAAGAATTGGTCGAATGATTGCGAGGAAATTGAATTATTAAATCATCCTGTTTATCGTATATTTTATGTGTCTCATGACAGTAGCGATCTCAAAATATTTAGTTATATTGCAAGAGATGCCAGTACAGATACATTTAAATGTTCTGTTTTTAAAAGTCATAAAAAGGTAAGTGAATTGAATTTTTCCGCTTTTCTTTTAACAGCCACCAGCCTCGTCTCGTCTATTTCATTTTCATTTAAATTTCCATTTCATTTTTTGTTCAGTTTTTTTTGATGCTGTTATTATTTTTTCTGGTTTTTATTTCTTAATATTTAATAATATACAATCATACACATATTTATGTGCAATACTCGCATTTGATTTGGATTTTGCACATTTTATTTGTACGAGTATGAAAATTTTCTCTTAATTATATTGGCAAACTTCCAGTAGTCATCTTTATTTTGTTGTCGGTGATGGTGGTGGTATCACCGACGTTGTCGTAGTCTTGTTTTCGTCTTGAGTTTTTTTTTTATTGCTGTTGTTGTTGTAGTATTATTTGCATTTAAGCATTTAAGAAAAAGTACAATTCCAATTATTTTCATATTATTGTTGCACTCTACTCCAGGGAGTGTAGGAAGGTGGCTAGTGATAATATCTATAACGCAAAGATTTCTGGCCGGATTGAATTTCATTTCATCTAAAATCTTTGTAAAGGGATTCTCAGCTTTTAGTAACTAGAATCATACGATAGCCTCAAGTAAACACCTGCGCCATTTTGAAGTTCATCCTGTATGAATTGCTGAGTTCGTTGCTACTTCTTTTCCGCACAAGAAACTTTGAGCCATTGCACTGTGGGTAAAAAGTAGGATTTTTTGGCATAAAGTTAATTTTTTTTTTTTTGGATTCATATTTTGAAATTTAACTGATTTCCTTTATCTAGATACCCATATTAGAAAAAAAATATTAAATATAAATTTGGTTGACAAGCCTTTCTTGCTGGCATGCTTTTAAAGTCAGCTGATTAAATGTCACTTTGTTTTGGTACAACTGGCGATAAACATCAGCTGAGTTCGAGTGCTTGTGAAAGTTAAAGTTGAATAAAATTAAAAAAGTGTTGCTATGGAAAATATTAGTGCAGGTATGTAAATTTATTACCTGCTACCAATTTGGTCATTATTATGTGTTGTTGTCCAATTGTGCAATAACATTTATATTTGTGTTTCGTGGATTATAATTTTTGAAGAGCAAACCAGTGCAAAAACTTGCAAATGGCAACTTATTAATTAAATTGTGTAAATTAATGAATAACTAACCATTATTGCTCCAACTTGCTTCATTTAAAAATAATCGCTTTTTTAAGGTAAATATTCCCTTGCTCATGTAGGCAAATCGGCCAGATCGCTATATGAAATTATGCACCAAATCATATGAAACTTGGTAGGTCATCTTGGGAGCATATAAAATGTGCACAAACCAAAATTGAATTCAATAGCTTTACAATTAGAGTTTATGCCAAAATAAATGAAAAAAACGATAGTGCATTGTACCATTTCGTGAAGTAATGCATTATTGTAGTTTAAGTTGCATACAATCCATTCTTAATTTTTAGTACGTAATATTGCATCTTCATTTCGAATTTAATTACTAGACTAATTACCAAGATATTATTAGTAACTTGTTTCCTACAAATTCTATAGACTGTAGTTTTGTGCGCATCTGCATAATTTTTCATTGAAATTGAGAATTGAAATTTAAAATTGTTTGAATTCCAAATGAAATTGAGATTTTCAACTTTAAATTGGAAAGTTTCTAATAAAAAATTCAAATGAAATTGAGAATTTCACACTATTATTTACGAAATTCCAAATGATATATAACCAATTTACTTTCCGTTTCCCTAGCATATAACTGATGTAGCAAAGGTTCGTTCACTGCTGAATGCAAAAGAGTTCTGGATAGTTGAAAAGAGTTGTCGAGTTCTTATCTTTTAGGTAGCAATGTATCTTGCCACAGTCGTCTATATCAAGTTTTCGAGAACTCATCATCAACAAATTTACATGTGATTCCCTATTTATTTTATTTGAATTTTTCTCAATTTTATATTGAAACTAGAGTAACCCTGCCTGCGTTGCTGGACACTACAATAACATACGTTTACGTGTTATTGCCATTTTCACAAAAACTGATTAAAGACGACGGCTTACCAACACATGCAATATACAGTTGATCGTGTGAAAATACAGGAAATTCTAAATTTATTCCGCAAACTTGCAACGACTGGCCTTGAGCTTTATTAATAGACATTGGAAAAGCCAAATGAACGGGAATCATTGGGATGCGTGGTATTAAAACCTCTTCGCCTTTGAATATTCCATCTGAAATTGTTGCTGCTATTACATAATTCATTGATTTTTTTGACCGCAAGTTTTGTTCCATTGCATAATTTTGGTGGCTTTGTATTATGAAGCATAATGGATGTAGATCCGATTTTCAATTGTAAATTATGCGATGGTATTTCAGGCCAATCAAGAGAATTCAAAAATTCAGTTGGGTAATGTAGATCTATTTAAACATATTTGACTGCTGTTATGGGGAAAACACACCATCATAAAAGTGCCCGTATAACGCATATTCGTAGAAATTTTTCGATGTTTCGCTATAAACCATCAGTGAAAGTAGACCTGTCCAACGCATGTACTCGTTTGAAAATCGGTTGAGTGGTTCTCGAGTTATAAAATCACGAACATAATACAACTTATTTATATATTACCCCTACGTGAATAAAAATTCCACATGAAATTTGTTCCCTTTTCACACTTTTCCTATTCAAATTCAATGTTAAAAAATAAAAAGAAACAAATTTCGTGTGGAATTTTTATTCATGATAGGGGTGATATATTCTCATATATATTCTCAATTTCAATTAGGGGGTGTAGTTCCAAGAAAAACTGTTAACAAATAGTGTCAATTCACGATAATATTTCAGTAATTATTTAGATGTGTTTAAACTTAAGCTATTGCTTGTAAAGTGATAATTTAAATTATTTCAAGAACCATATGATACTTTTAAAAGTGTCGTAGCATCAACTTTAATTAAGAAAAATTTTATAATATTTGACTCGATTTCATTGACCGTATTGAAATGCTTTTAGCTGTAGAGTAAATATTCAATACTTTGTTTGTATTTTGTTTTTCCATTTAAAGCAAATCAAATTCCCAAAATTAAAAGTTTCAAGAATGTAAAAAGTATTATAATATGTATAAATAATGTCGAGCAAGATGCTGACTTGTCAGCACTAGATAACACGACATCTTCTTGAATAAATGTCACGTTTTGTTGCCTAAACCGCAACTACATCATAATTGCAATTACTAAACCTAACTTTGTCCCAATTTACAGGAAGCAATTCTTTAAGCTAAGCTTTTACCTTTTGGTGACGATCGCGGTGAGGGGAAGATAAGACAAGTGCACACTTGATAGTACTAGCAATTCGGAAAGAGAGTAATTTCCTGCAGGAAATCTGGGAAGAAAAGAAAATTATTTGTAGCGGCAGACAACTGTGTCGGCGGCACAATGCTTATTATTAAACAATTAGTTTCTCAATTGTGTGCCCCGATAGATTAAGCGATAGTGTGCCGAAGGGTTGCGGGTTCGATTCCCGCCAAACACTCTGGATGTTTTCTAATTTATTTTTAATTAGGGAAAGCCTTTTAGTATTTTATTTTTTCTTTAATAAAATGCCAAAAGTTAGCAAAAAATGTATTTTCATTTTCTATTTAAGAGACATACCAAAATTGTAGACAAGAATTACGAAAATGTGGTCCCACAAGAACTAGTTAGTCAGTATTGACGTAGTCTACTGGTAGATTTCGTGGGACAAGCCTGTGTTAAATGTCAATAGTAGATAACATTAGTAAGGATATAATTCGTCAGTAGTAATGGTGACATCGTCAATAGGTAATCAGTATAATTTTACTATTAACATTTCCTGCAGGGATTATTTGTATTACATACATAAATATATTTATGCAAATGTGTTTATGTGTGTATGTATGTCAAAAAAAAAAACCAATGCGCCTTATTTAAGCAAGAAAATTGTGCTGTGTGAACACTGAAGAATTTTCATTTGTAGCCTGCCTTTAATATCGTTTATAGTCATCCAAAAAATACTCTCACTTACATACGTCTTCTCATGTACGAGTATGTATTATATTCTATTTTGGCAATTTTTAGTGTAATATGCAATTTAAATAAAAATAAAAAGTAAAAAAATTATTTTTTTTCTCCTATGTATGTGTGCACAAGTAAATACTCGTACGTATGTGTGTGAATTTAAGAATGGCGGTGACCATATTAAAAATTTATGACCTAAACATGCACATGTTTTTAATATTTCCTTATTACTTTTTTTAAAAAAAAAGAAAAAACACACAAATGTGTTTTTCATATTATTTCTGACAAAAAATTATCCAATTCTGTTGTTAGCCACAATTAGTGATGGCAAATGAAGAAATAATCAATTAGTGGATTATATGATTAATCGAAAAGAAAAATATGTGATTGAAATTTTAAACGCTGAATTCCATGAACTGAAATTTTTAAAGAAAACAATTTCTGAATTTTAAGCGGGAAAATTCTACAAAAACGTCTACTATTTTAACAAAACGTCGACAAAATATTCAGCGAAATGAATTTAAATAACAAAAATACGGAATTCTTTGCAAATAAGTACCTGTATATGATGGATGAATTGGATTCTATACTCAAAATGTTATTTAAAACTTAATAAACTAAATAGTTTTGATACTGTAATTTAACCTGAATTAATAAAGTATGCTAAATTCAGATACATATTTATTTATAAAATACTGTAAGTCTTGTTTCACACTTGTCAGTTTTAGCTGACCAGTTTTTGTTCAATTCTCTTCTGAACTTGCCATTTCATTTACACACGTCAATTCAATTTTCGTACTTTTTAATGCAAATCAACAAAAAAACAAAAGGAAATAATAAAATTGACTACATAGTACCGTCAAGTTTGTACCCCTTTTGTTCTTATTTTTCTTCTCATCCAAAAATACTTGCCTTGACGATTCAGAATTGAAGAGTGTGAAAGCGTACTAAGATATTATAAAAATATTACACAGGTTGTGTTTAACATTATATTTTTTGTGATTTCTTATTTAAAGAGTTCAAATTTATGTATTGTACAAGAGACTATATAAACTTGAAATTCTATGTTTTCGTTTAAATTAAAATTTTAAAATACTATTGGAAATAGTGAGTTTTTATTAAATAGAGAAGGAATTGAACTAATATTTATCTTTTTAAGAGAAACGTTTTTTATTCAGGCTAATAGTTCGAATAATTAAGAATACTATTGTAAAGTACTGGAATAATTGGCAAATTCGAATGCATTTTCTACCCTGCCAAAGGCGTCATCAGCAATCTTCATTGTCCATGATCAATCTGTAAACATCAGATTAATGACTTTTTATTTTAGGGATTTTATTGACGATTTTTTAAATTCGAAATGGCGATTTTTTGTTTCTTTTTTATCGGGATTTTAACGATTTTTTCGGAAATTCATCTGGCAGCCCTGGTCACAAATTGTGACTCACAATAACGAATGCACAATTGTTTGTTTTAATTAGTAGACTTTGTTATATTTAATAATTTACAATACACGACTGTTCAGCACACGAAAAACGCTCAACCATGCATTTGTTCCTCTTCTCTTTTTCTATTTCTCTTTTTTCTATCGATTATTTTTTGGAATAATCGATTAATAACTCAATTAATCGAAAGAGAATTCACGATACAATTAAATCGTTAATTGAAGAAAAATAATCGATTATTACTAGCTTTTTAATTAATCGTGCCATCACTAGCCACAATAAATATTGAGTCTCTTGACTGAGTCAGAGTTTTATGCTTATATTAGTTTGTTATCCGTCTGTCTGTCCGTCTGTCTGTGTATTGGTTGGTTTGTGGCACATGTGGTGCCTGGTATCTTGTAACACAGCTGCTATTTTGTTACTGCAGTCATATTTTATTGTCATTGTCCTAATAAAATTTATTTAGTTTCTTTATAGTTTCCCAAATAGTGTGTTGTATGATACAGAGATTGTTTTTTTTTACCACATACAATACTTAAACAATATATTTATTAGAATGTATTTAGTATGTTCATATGGATTCCCAGCATACCATTCTAGGAGCGCTCCGAAAAAGGAGTCAGAAAAGAGTCCAACAAAAGAGCATTTTCGGAGCGAAAGAAAAATTTGCTTGTTACTGTCCTGAGTCAGCACGCAGTATGACTCAGAAATTTTACTTAATTATGTGTGTACCAAAGCGTTGTTGTCCTGTTATTTGTGATTTGAACAATAAAAAAAAAACAGAGCTGTACCACACAAGAATGATCAAAACAAGATTACACAGAGCCCAAAAAAAACCTCATAAAAGACTCTTTTCTGATATTATCTAAGAGCTCTTTAAGAGCCCAAAAAAACCCTCATAAAAGACTCTTTTCTGACATCATCTAAGAGTTTTTTCCTGACGGACCATTTTCGAATGTAATGACCCTCTTTTCTGAAGGTTTTCGGAGCAATTATGATTGTTTTTTGGGCTCATAAAGAGCGTTAACGCTCCGAAAAAGGTGTCAGAAAAGACTCTTTTCGCACTAAATTGGGCTGCTGGGTTATAGCAGTATAATATGAGTTTTTCCAATATTCTTATACATGTATGTATGTATGTATGTATGTAAGTATGTATGAATACATAAATTGTTATTTATTTAAAATGCAATTAATATTTTAAACAAGTTTGTTAGTTTTGTAAACTCACTTGATGCATTTTTGGATATATAGTTTTACTTGAGTTTTGCTTATATTTTTTAACAAAATACCAATTAATTTAAAATTTTAATAAATATGCTTAATTTAATTATTCAAAACTTATATAAATCAGATAAATTTGAAAAATAAAACTACAACCACACTTTAATAATTTTGTGAGTAAATTATGAAAGTTAGTATGTAAACAAGTAAGAAAGTATAGTCGGTCAAGCCCGACCATATAATACCCTACACCCAGTATATGTATAAAACAGTTTTTCTGAAATGGGTATTATATGATAGATATAACCTATTGTGTACCGATCATCCAAAAGTTTAGTGTCCTGATGTCTGTGAATATAAATATTGCGTATGTTGAACTTTATCTCGATATAAAGACTTTTAAAAGATGTATGGAGCTTAAATTGAATTACGTAGAGGGTCTTCTATGGGAGTTTCGACTAATTATGGACCGACCATTACAAAATTAGGTGTCATTATTTCTGTATATAAAAAACTTATTTGTGTCGAATTTTATTTGATTACCAACATTTTTAAGAAATTTATGCTCTGTAAAGTGATTTTCGGAAGTGGGCCTTATATGGGAGCTACGAGTAATTATGGACCGATCTGCACAAATTTTCTAGACGTGATTTGGATTCATTTACCACTCATTTGTTTTGAAATTTGTTGGGATACTTGCATAATTAAAACATTTATGATCGGTAAACCCCAATTTCGGGAGGACATTTGTATGGGGGCCAGGTGAAATAATGGACAAATTTCCACGAGTTTCAGTCCGATTCATCCTTGTGCTGAAAAATATCGAAATATCTTCAAAATTGCGACCTGTACTCTGCGCATAAACTTTATATGGACAGCCAGCCAGCCAGATGGACAGACACACGGACATCGTTAAATCGACTCAGAAAGTGATTCTAAGTCGATCGGTATACTTTAAGGTGGACTAATATTTCTTGGCGTTACAAACATCAGCACAAATCCAATATAGCCTCCCCACTATGGTGGTGTAGGGTATACAAATTTAGATTTAGAACCTACTACAAAATGTTCGATATGCTATTGTACAATACACCTTTAGATTGGAGAATGAATAAAAAATATGAGTGACAAATTGGAAGAAGTTTTCGGGAATCTCTTCATGTTTCTTGTCCAAATAGTACACATGCTTGTATTAATTGTATGCTTAATTATGATGTAATGTCCAATAAAAATAAGGTTTTGTGGAAGAAATATTCTTATCAAAGTAAGGTTCTCTACCAGGATGACTCATAATTAATCAAATGTTTCAAAATATGAAAATCTCCTAGTTTTAATAATAGTAATTATAAAATGATAAGAAGCAAGTGTAATTCACATAATATTTACATCAATGTCATCCAATTCTGCTTGAACTCTGTTGTGATGTCGCAATAGCGAGCGCCAGTTACAGTCACTACTACAGCCGTCCGATATTTGAAAATGTGTTGTCCAATTATGCTTACAGTCTAATATCCATAGCAAAAATGACACATGTCACATCTCTGAATCTAACATGCTAAACTTTTTGACGATTCTCTCTTTTTAGAGACAACCTCTAAAAAAATGTAGTAAAAATGTATAAACATTTTTTCAAAAACATTTTGCTATTTTCTATAAATATGTTACAAGAATTTTTCGATAGGGTCATGACTCCCCCTAGCCCCCAATAAATATTTTAAAAACTTCAGTATCAAGAAGTTCGACATTAATCATGCTCATATATATAAAAATCGCAGTACTGGATTTTATGAATATCGACACATTATTGGTCATTGCTGTCATAAAGGGACTACTTTCGAATTTTTTTAGTATTTCATAATAAAAATTTAAAAGAATTTAAAATTAAAATTTCTTAATTTACGAATGTCTTGTTGAATTTGAGGTGATGACAATACTTTATTAAGTTTTTGAATTTTGCACAACGATAATAAATATATAATAAAGAAAGAATAAATATGCTGCTTAAATTCTGCATTCTGCAGCAATCCATATGAGTCCGAAAAGAGCCTTTTCTGACACCTTTTCCGAAGTGTTCATGCTCTTTATGAACCCGAAAAACAATCATTATTGCTCCGAAAATCTTCAGTAAAGAGGGTCATTACATTCGAAAATGGTCCGTCAGAAAGAGCTGTTAGATAATGTCAGAAAAGAGTCTTTTATTAGGGTTTTTTTGGGATCAGAAAGAGCTCTTACATTATGTCAGAAAAGAGTCATTGTAATTTTCAATACAGAAAATTAACAGTTCAAATTTATTATTATTATTTTTTTTAATTGTTTTTACTTAAACAAAAAGGGAATTCATTTACAACTAAACTAAATTTGAAATGGAAAAAATTAAATAAATTGTATTTACAGTAAAAAAAATAAAATAGAATTCATTTAAATAAAATATATAAAAATGGAAAAAACTAATTTTTCTTTCGCTCCGAAAATGTTTTTAGTTCGACTCTTTTCTGACTCTTTTTTCGGAGCGCTCCTAGAATGGTATGCTGGCTTTAAATCAATAACCCTTTTATTCAGGATAATACTACAATTATTGGAATTAAATTAAATTTCAATCGATTTAAAAATTCCAAATATAAAAACTCATATACATATGTAGCATATTGCTTGTATAATATTTTCTAGGTTCTACTGTATAAATAAAATTGCTTTTAAATTGTGCTGGACTAAAAACTTTTCCAGGCAACTATGAACTGTTCTATGATGATCGACACAGATAAAATACTCTAAATAGAAATAAAATTGTTTATTTTTACAGTGGGATAATTGTTGGGGCAATTTAATGATGCTTTCAAATTTTAATTATTTAAAATGTTTCCATAGACTCAATATGTTTTGAACTGCTAACTCAACCTGTGAGAATTTGTAATTCTGCCGTCGATTGTCTATTTTAGATATTTTGTCAAAAGTGGGTTTTTTTTGTTATTTGTGTTTTTCAATGCAATAAAAATGTTCCTCTTATTGCCCTGAAAGTGGGCAGTGGCAACTATTTGTTCATGTTTAGGTTGATTTTCAGGATCACGATATAAAGATTTATTAAATGATGACTTATTAGTTACTTAATTAATATAAATTTTCTAAACATCATGATTCCGTATTTTCAGCATAATTTGTTGCATATGCAAAACACATGTTGAAGTGGTTTTGAATACGTGCAAAATGTATAGCAAATGATGAGGGTGATGTAGCTTAATTGGTTAGCGCATTTGATCATTAAGCATAAGTTGGTATTTGTAGTCCGGGTTCGATTCCCAGCCGCTGACACTCAAACAACATCAGTTTCTGATAATTATTAGTTTTCTTTTCAATCCTGTCATAACTAATATTTATCACAGCGCCCTGTTTCGGTGGTATAGCATTCAAACGACACCGAAGTAAAATAGTTAAATAAAGGCTATAAAATCAAGCTTTAACATTAATGCGCCTACTCACCACCAGAGGCGCTGAAATTCTGCACTAAAGACAAACATAATGCGCAATTGCAGAGTTGTGATATAAACAAAAAAGCTTTCTTCTTTCACCACCTTTACATCTATCCCCTTTCCTAAGAAAGTAACGCAAGTATATATAGACATATTAATTGCCTGAGTGTTACTTCTCTTAAAAAAAAAGTAATGTAAATCATAAGGAAACTCATAATTTTAAATATATTTTGTAATATTTATACATACTCGTATGTATATAAGTCTCCAACAAAACCCAAAACTATTGACAGTTTCATATCAGATGTGAAAAAGATCTCCAATAATAAAACAATTTTATCCGGTTACATATCACCTAATGAAATAAACATACCAACATATTTTTCATAAAGTGACAGGAGATAATAAATCATTTTTATACTGATACACACAGAAAGATTTGTTTTTTGCACCTGAATTTATAAATTTGCCAGCATGATAGTACATACATACATACGTATATACTCGAATTTATTTATGAATATTTAAGCGAATATTTTCTACCTTCAGTTATATACATACGTGTAAATATGTTTAGATTTATAAACATACGTTCATATATGTATTATTATGACTTTGTTTTGTAGCCGTTCTAAGAAAAACTCTCTATTAATCCAGCTTGTTGGCAAGTAGCTAACAAATTAAAATTATGAGCAAATTAATAACAATCATACGCTTAGTTGTTTCCCAACAATAACAACAAAACAAACGTTTGGATGAAAAATTCAATACATACAACACACACACACACACATAATTTGTGTAAGATTTCTTGCCACTTTGCTGAATCCAAAATTAGATATAGAATATTGGACAAGACGTTGAAATAATGATTAATTATTTCACAAAAACTTGAAAGAAAAAACAAGCGCAGAATTAAAAATATTTATAAACAAAAATAAACAAAAAAAAAACCACCGGCAAATGTTGTTCTTCTTTTGAAGAAAAAGAAAATTAAGATAAAGAAAACTGAATTTTAAAATCTAATTACGAAGGTCTGGTTTTACAGTGTTAGTTTAGTTGCTTACTGTTTACAAGAGAACTTCACAAATCTCTAGTGTTTTATTAAAATAATCGATTGTTTTTAATTTTGGAAAATTTGTTTTTCGGACTGCGAATTGCAAGAATTTTTGGCTTAAGTCGGTTTTAGTGACTTTTTTCGAATCACTGTCACTAATAGAATTTTAAATTCTGATTAAAATAATAAAAAAAATTGGGGCGGTCACGCTTTATTTTCGAGTGGGCGGGGCTCCAAAGTTTGTAATATATTTAGCTATATCTTGAAAACTATATTTGTTTATTAGACGATATATATATATCAAATGACCTATTTATATGGACCACCTATTGATAAATTTATAAATAATTTATCTGATTCCAGAAATTCTTTTACTGAAACACTAAACAATTTTAAGCTAACACTGTAAAACTGATCACACAGAGCTACTCAAATTATAATAATAATCTGTTACGACCATGCAGAAATCCATGTCAATCAAACTTCGCAAACAAAATTTTATTTATAAAATTTATAGATAAAATTAAAATATTCTGCATATGTAAGTCTGAAACTGGCCCTTTAGTATGAACAAAACCTAAATTCTTTAAGTTTACTTTCGTGAAATGTTTTAAAGTTCGTATGATTTCAGCCAATTTAAAACATTAGAAAAACATCTTTCTAATAATTATTTGTTTCGAAAGCATCTTTCATGTTTCTTTCCTCTACATATCTGAACTTTTTTTTCTAAAAATTATGTACTTTGTAGTGACGTCACTAGAAAACTCAATTCTATAAGTAAAACTGCATTAAAATAAATCTTACTACACTTCAAAGAATATATGGTTAGAGACATGGTAACCAAGTCATAATGTGGTTAGGAGAATAATCAGAAACCGGGGGGGGGAAAAAACTAGGATTAAAAACCCGAACTGGGTCCAATTTAAATTTAATTCACTAGCAAACCATAATATGGTTGGGAGCTTAATCTAAAGTTGGCAAAAAAAACTAAGACTGATAAACTGGATCAGGTTTAATTAGAATATAAACTTTTGCTTTTAACGAACATAGTATGATCTTTATTTATCATATTATGATATTTTTAAAACTAAATTGCAATAATAAGAAGCTGATATCATAATTTTAACCTTTAGGATAATAACAACTCATTGACTGGCTCTCTTACATCAACACTCTCTTGCTAACATCCGTAATAGATAATGTCATAGACATGAATCTCAACTAACGTACTCGTATTAGGGAAACATAAGCCAATCGATTATAATGAACATAACTTGAAAGCTGATATCGTGTTATTTCTTTCTGTGTACGTTTACGATGTTCACATTGCAAAAATGTAGCAATACATTCATAAGTATTTTTGTACAAATACTTGTATATTTATTTTTTTCCACATTTGTTTAAATATATATACGTACACACTAGTTACCGTAATAATAATAAAGTGAAATGTATATTAACAACATGAAACACTTAAGGAGACGCAACAAACACAGTTTCTTGAAATGCACTCTTCAACATTTTTGTGTTTGTACAAGTATTTTTATTTTACGCTGAAGATGTAAATAAATAATAAACCTCATGAAATATTATTATGAGTCCTTAAACCAAACAAAAAAAATAATTGCAAAAAAAAAAGTAAGAAAACGACTGTGCACACAATTATTGTGGCTGAAAATCACCATTAAAATTTATGATGTTCTTTTTTTACATCCTCCATTAGTGCAGCATGCAGCATACGAGTATGTAAGTACAATTCTAGTAAATTACAATTTCTTGAAGTGAAGTAGCTGTATGCGCAAAAAATTTTAGTTATTGGAACACATTATTTGATAATGATTATTCTTTATTTAAATTTAAACATACATACACTCATTAATTATACCCTACACTATCATAGTGGGGAGGGTATATTGGATTTGTGCTGATGTTTATAACGCCCAGAAATATTCGTCCAACATCCATCTTAAGGTATACCAATCGACTCAGAATCACTTCCTGAGTCGATTTAACGATGTCTGTCCGTCCGTGTCCATGTAAAGCTTACGCGCAGAGTATAATAAAATTTGGCAAGTGATATTTTTTCAGCCCAAGGACGGATGGTATTAAAACTGATGGAAATCGGTCATTATTTCATCTAACCCCTATACAAATGTCCTCCCAAAATAGGGGCTTATTGGACATAAATGTTTGATTTATGCACACATCCAAACAAATTTCGCCACATAGAAGTTGTACATGAAGTCTAATTACATCAAACAATTTTGTGCGTATGGGTTCATAATTGACCATAGCTCCTATATAAGGCACTCTGCCAATCACATTAAAGAGCAATACGTTCTTAAAAGTGTTGATATTGTCAACCAACGGTAGACGCAGCAATAAAAGTAACAACAAATTTGTAATAATAATAATAAAGAAAAATACACACACATTGTAAAAGTGTGCAAATTTCGTTCTAACTCACAACATGTAAAAAAGAAATATGATTAATTCCCGAAATCTATTTCTTAATAATGGTTAGTAGATGATGTTAAAAATAGATCTTAAACAACAAACATTGCAGATGACGCAGGGAAGAAAATGCATTCCAATGTGCCAGTTGTCTAGAAAATATAACTTCACAATCATATTCTTTGAATTATTAATAAAAATAATATTTAACAAATATGTTTATATTTCATATAATATAAACAAATCATTCAGCCCAATTTAATGATGATCGGTCAAAAATTAGACATATGTAGCTGTCATATAAGACTCACTTCCAAAAATCATTTAAACGACAATAAATAACTTAAACATCTTGGTATCTAAATAAAATTCAACACAAATAAGTTTCACATTACAGGCAACATGACAACAATGGCTCGTACTGTACTTTGATTTATATACAGTGTGTCACACAACTATTTATTTTGCCTACTGTTTTTCAAAAGAATTTTTTTCGCATTTTTCAATTGTTGTTAGTGATAATTGTTACCTTAATGTGTAAGCCTTCATCTTTGCGTTTAAAAGGCCGAAGGGAAAATAATTTAACATTTCCGAAAAAAAAAAAATTATTTTCCAGCTTTAAAACTAAGAATAAATAAATTAAAAACATTTGTGATATGTTTTGTAGATGTTGTAGAACAGTCGACAAATTAATAAATTGGTCCGTAGTCGAAAAAACATTTAAAATTTACCATGGAATGGTGGTCAAAATTCATTGAATGTAGAGGAAGAATGACAAATTCAAATGAAAAACCGCTTTAACCCACATTTAACCCGAACACAGATTAACGACAATATATTGCAATGTAAACAACGGAAAATTCTGCAGGGTACTGAGAGGCATAAATATGTATATACTGTCGTCTGCAAGGTTAACACCATTTCTTTTGGAAATTAACAGATTGCATGTCGACTTTGTTGGTTTAGATGGCCGACGTAGAGTCTGGTGAAAGCCAAACAAAGCCTTAAGTATAGGTAATATAAAATCCTTGGTTATTTATGATGACGGTTCTATGATGATACGGGTCTGCATTTCTGCTAATGGAGTTGTATATACTGATGATATTTAGAAAGCAAATCGTAACTCCAGAGCCGAAAAATGAATCTACAAAGAAATATTTTGTATCTCTTACATTATAATGACCCGAAAAACACAGTTATAGATGTTAAAATTTAGCTTTTGTACAGTACCAAACACTTGTCAACACCTCCTCAATACTCTTAACTGAAATCGTCGAGGTATTATATATTTTTTTCGCGGAAATGTTTAATTATTTTTTGGTTTTTTTTTAATTCAAATAGCATCACAACCGATGGCAATAAGGAAAACATTATTACCAATAGCAATTGGAATTATACGTATTCTGAATTACACATACACAGAAAAAAAATCATGTTTTTTTTTCAATTGAAATTTTAATTGATTCAATTACTTTTTCTGATATTTTCAATTAAATCTCACATTTTTTTTTAATTAATACTATCATTTTGTTTACAGGTCCGATTTCAATTAAATTTTTAATTGATTCCACAAATATTTTAATTGAAACTCATTTTATTTTTTTCTGTGTATATTTTTAACAAAATAAATAAAAAAAATCCATCAAAATTAAAAAAAAAAAAATACTGAAATAATTAAAAAATAAACGGCAATTTAAAAAAAAAGCAAAATACTTCTGTCACCTGTCAAATTATGATGCAAATTTATAAAATGCAACAGTGCCTAAATAAAAATAAATATAGTTTATAACGTTTGTTTGATGTATCCTATTCTACATAATAGCGCAATTCACAATCTTGTGCAAATGGTATTGCATCATGGCGTTTGCAAAAAGGTTTAGAATATGTTTGCTGTTGCTGTGTATGTTGTTAGTGTAAAGCAAAAATATGCTAAACATTTTTGCAAATGCAATGATGCAATACCATTTGCACAAGATTGTGAATTGCGCTAATATGTATTATCAATTGCAAAAAAATATTTTTTTACTTCAATTTTACAATTGTATTTATGAATGAAAAACAAGTTTCTCCTAAAAATGAGAAGCAAATATTGTTTTGTGATTGTTTGGTTGAGTTAGAGTTTTTATAGGTTTTTTTTTTACATTCAGTAAAGCCTTAAAATATTTCAATATCTCAATTAAGTTCGACCTTAATTACATACTATTAAAACATTTTGTAATGGATACTATGCCACTTAATTAGTTTTAGTTAATGGCCAAATTATTATTATTATTTCAGCAATTATGTAACTTTTGACAGTTACCAGTAATATTTGGTATTGAAAGCGAATATTTCTGCAAAATAATTTTAATTTTCTTGAAATATATTTGCAGATAATATCATTAAATTTTGAACAAATATAAAACAACAAACTCTGTTGAAAATTGTAAGATTCGTTTATGATTTGTCCTGGATCTACATATAAAATACCTCAAAAATTCGTTTCTTGTAAATAAATGTCATAAAATTATTTAGTTACCATATAAAGTCGACTTAAGAACATTGTTAATCAATTAAAAAACATCGTCATCAAGATAAAATTCGAAGCAAATAATTTGTTATTATCATATATGGATGGCTTATGAAAACACATTAACCTATTTAAATATCTTATAAAAATAAATTTCGAACCAAAATTTTTCACAGATCTGTTAAATATATTCAAAAAAACAGGCTGGGAATTTTATAAAAACCAAAACATCATTGGTGATAACTCTCAATCCTCAATCCAATCAAAATAAGATTTGATTTTGCAATATTTTTATGTTAGTTGCAGAGCATATTGGATTGACACCAGTTAAGGAATAACCACCTTAATGCTTCATGGCTTTTTAAATTCTATATTTTGTGGCCTTCGAACGAAGGTTTTGACATTATAGTCAATCTAATTTGTCTTTTTTTCATCTGGCCATAGCACATTTCGCCAATATTCCCGGTATAGATGTTTCTTAGCCAAACACAACCTATTTTTTAACATTCTGTTTGCTCAATAAAGGTAATTTCCTCGGAGTATGGGCTTTTAATCTAGCCTCCTCAAGCCTATTTCTAATTGTGCTTCCTAAATGCACATAAATCAATTTAGAACTCTTCAGATGAACTAAATAAGTTTATTTTGCCTTTAGGTATCAAATGCTGCTCAAACTCTGTTGCTGTTTTTCGCTTTCAGCTCTAGTTTCGGAATTTTCTTTTCTGTGAATTGCTTGCAAGACCTTTGTTTTGAAACAATCTATCAGCATGGCAATTTCACTCATACTTCTTCATTGATTTTGAAGTACTAAAATAATTTATTTTTTATATAAAGTCCAGTGCTTAACACTTTATTAAACTAAAGGCAATTGAAAACATAAGCGAACATAGAAAAATTAGCAAATTAACATTTCTACCGAACTTTGCCAATTAAAGAGATTAAAGACATAGAAAGCTTATCGGTATAGATTCACCAAACGATCGTTAGTAGTTTGAGTATTAAGTACTTAGTTTTTCTTCTTTGCATCACTGAAAATGTGTTAAAAAATGAACGGAATAGGTTGAACCGGTAAAAAGTTTTGGATCAACTAATAAAAAACTATAAAATAAAACAAACCAGATAATGAATGAACCAGATAATCTTTGTATACAAATGCACTAATATCGGTGGACCTGCTATAATGATGGTGGGTATATAAGATTCGGTACAGCCGACTATAGTAAACTTGATATATTTGTTTATATTATTCATACGTATATATGTACAGATGTATTTGTATTGGTTTTTGTTTGCTACGTGTAATAAATAATACATTCTGTAGATCACCCATGCACTACAGCACTGCGTAAATAAACTTTTTCTCCTTCTGCTTAAAGCTAATTACAATGATAATCATCGTCGTCATCACCATCATTTGTTTATTGATAATATTCCTGCTTATGTTATTGTTGCTGTTTTATTAAATTGCTACTTACTGCTGTTTTTGTTGTCTTCCTTGCTGTTTCTCAGCTGTTTTCTTTTTTGTTGTACATACACATTCATTTATTAACATACGAGTATAAAATATGTACATCAGTGTTGCCACTTCGTGGGTAATTACCCGAATTAAGTGTAATTTTTATTGTCGTGGGTTGAGCATGGGTAATTTCTACCAGGTGTAGAATCAGGTGTAATTTGAAATTCTGAAATTTTAAAACACTACCTTCATTTAAAATTTTTCGTGTTTAACATTTAAGTTAAACATATTTATTTATTTACAGGTATCCCTCAATTTACGCGGTACGTTGGAACCGAATAAAAACCGTATAAATAAAGATTAGTTATCAATACAAAATTCTGTTTTGGGACCAGAAGTATAATAAACCGCGCAAATCGAAACACTAGCTAGATACAAATTTTAAATTTGGGACCGAAAATCCGTCTTAAAAAAATACTTATAGTATAATATAATTTGAATCAAATTTATTTTATTTGTACTTTTCAGTAGATATAACAAAATGTTATTTGTAAAAATTATATTTAAAAAAAAAAATTAAAAATTTTGTTTTAAATGTTCTTAATAATGGTGAAAAAAGCAAAATAGGCAAATATTTCATGAGCATCACTTTTGAAATATATTGCTTCATAGCTTAAAATGCTTAATTTTGATTTTATTTTTTAATTTTCAAGAGTAAAATAACAAAATTAACGGCGGCTGAAAGAGCACGGAAATATCGAGAGAAAATAAAGCTCGATAAAGCGCGTAATGACGAATATAAAAGAAAGAAAGGTTTAATCGTGGTATATTTGAGTTTAATTTTTATTGTTACTGACTGATTCTGTTTTTGCCACAAACTTAAATGAATGAGAATGAAAAAAAACAAAGCCGCTTGTCATTTCATGAAGTCTATACAGATTCAGAATAAGAATTCGAATGAAAATTTATAAATTAAATTTAGTTAAGTTATTGTTTTGTGTCAAATATTTACATATGTGTATAAGTTTCTTCTAGATTTACTTCCTTTTTTTCCATTTTTTGTTAAAGACATCAAGAATATGTACATGTTTAGTTTTGTATAAAAATTTTTGTTTTTTGAAGAATTTTTGTTTTTTTTTTTTCTTTTTATAAAAGAATAAACTTTTTTAGATTTGACATTATTTCTTGTTTACGTGCAACAAAATCTCTTGATCGTCACAAAATATCTTGAGCGTCACACTTAGATTTTTTCCTCTAAAACGCTCATAACTGCAGTTTTTTTTTAAATACATTGTTACGAGCCTATTACTTTGCAAGTATCCTCTAAGTTCAAGTCTTTTTTTTGAACAAAAATTTACATTTTTTTATCTTAAAATTTTAAAATAACTAGTCACTTTTAAAAAAAAATTTTTAAATCAAGCTGAATCGTGAATTTTTGTTTATAATCGAAAAGATGATTTTCGCAAAAGTCAATCTTGAGAAACAAAAGAACATCGTAGTAAGCTTGAATTTCAAATATTTTTGCATTTTTAGCGATTTTTTATACATATTTGGTGTGTGTCGCTCAAGATAGAAATCATAGAAAACCTAAAAAATATCCAAAAATATTGATTTTTTTGAGAGCCTAAAAGTACCGCTGGATTCTTCATCAATTTCTACATAAATTGGCCGCTCTTCCAGGCGAATTGAAAAAACTTTAAAAATAAGCAAAACAAAACACGTTGTGGACGTTTTTTTTTTTTTTTGAAATTGACCCAATTGCTTTGCTAAAGTCGGTGTAAATAGCATCAGTTTGTTTCATCTGAGAAAAGCCATAAAATACAGCACAAGTAAATTGAATGAGATTAGTAGTAGTAGAACAGCCTTTTTGAAATCCATGCTGGAACGCTTATATCAAATTTAGAATTTAGAATAAATGTATATGAAATACTTCACCGTTTACAATAACAACAAACGGGTTTGAAATAAAATCAAGATTTGATTTCAGTGACGAAATTTATACTATTTTAGATTTTGTTGACACAAAAAAAGCACAGTCTTCTCAACCAAAGTCACAGTTTCTTTTTTTGCAAAAAAATTTCCATCGGTTAATATAGATATGCAAAAGCTTGATAATGAATCTCACTAGCATGGGCTCTTAGATTTCGATTAATATGAGTTTTCATAGTGATTTAGAACCTGAAGTTTATTGGGCAAAGGTATTCAAACTAAAAAATAATTTGGGAGTAGATACATATGTTTCTAACGTTAGAAAAAGTAGTAAATTTTATTTTTATTGTGCCATTTTCAAATGCTTCAGTTAAAAGAATATGTTGTACCCATAACATTTGTAAAACTGATTTGAAAAACAAACTGTCGTCTGAAACCAAAGGAATAAACAAAAGGCAATAAACATTTTTAACCTTTCATAAATAAATGCAATCAAATGTGGAAGTAGAGCTTTATTTACTAATTTATTTCAATTTTTAATGTTATTTTTGTTAATTTGTTTTAAGTGTATTTTTGTATTTTTTTCAAGTTTTCAATAAAATGTAACATAATTTGCTATGAGGTGTAATTTTGTTCAAATCGGATAATTTTTCCTCATTTTAGGTGTAATTTTGAATGTTCTTGGTGGCAATCAGCCCTGCCAGAAGTAAGATTTTACCTTATTTTTTAAGATTTTTTAACCGAAAAAAGATTTTACGATTTTTTCCCCAAAAAAAAAGATTTCTTTGTTTTGTCTAGACGAAGGTTAGGTTCAATTAAAAAACATCTTCTTTGTTCCCATTTGACAATTTTAAACTAATCAATCTCAAAGAAGTAAGAAAGTATAGTCGGTCAAGCCCGACCATATAATACCCTACACCTAGTATATGTAAATATAAAACAGTTTTTCAGAAATGGGCGTTATATGGGAGATATTACCTATTTTGGACCAAAATTCAGGGTCATGATTTCTGTGAATATTAATATTATATGCGTTAAACTTTATCTCGATATAAATACTTTTCAAAGATTTATGGAAGTTAAAGTGAATTACGGAGAGAGAGTTTCGACTAATTATGGACCGACCATTACAAAATTGGGTGTCATTATTTCTGGATATAAGAAACTTATTTGTGTCGAATTCTATTTGATTACCAAAATTTTTAAGATTATGCTCTTTAAAGTGATTTTCGGAAGTGGGCCTTATATGGGAGCTACGACTAATTATGGACCGATCATAATAAAATTTTACCATATCATATGTATATGTACGAAACATATTTGTGTTCAATATTATTTGGATACCAACGTTTTTAAGAGAGTTATGCTCTTTTAAGTGATTTTTGGAAGTTGGCTTTATATGGGAGCTACGACTAATTATGGACCAATCTTCACGAAATTTGTAGATGTGCGTTAGCTTCATTTAGTACTCATCTGTGGTAAATTTTGTGTGCATACTTGTATAATTCAAAGATTTATGAGCGGTAAACCCTAATTTCGGGAGGACATTTGTATGGGGGCTAGGTGAAATAATGGACCGATTGCCACCAGTTTCAATCCCATCCATTCTTGGACCGAAAAAATATCACGTACTAAATTTTATCGAAATATCTTTAAAATTGCGACATGTACTCTGCACACAAGCTTTACATGGACAGCCAGCCAGCCAGACGGACGGACATCGTTAAATCGACTCAGAAAGTGATTCTAAGCCGATCGGTATACTATAAGGTGGGTGTTGGTCCAATATTTATGGGTGTTACAAACATCAGCACAAATCCTAAGTACCCTCCCCACTATTGTGGTGTAGGGTATAAAAATGTACAATTTAGTATAAGAAAATGAATTGTTGTTGTTATTTTTTTGGTTACTTTTAAATAAAATATGAATTGTTTTTATTTTTCTTTGGCGAAATTAAGATTTTTTGCTGAAAATTTCTGGCATCCCTGGTGGCAATACTGATGTACGACACCAAAATTGCAATAAATTACTGTTTGTTTAAAGTTTCTCTCTCGCTCTCTCTTGGTCCCGTTTTGTATTCGTGCACTCGTAACTTTTGTGTTTACAAAAGTTTACATTTGCTTGTGTTAAAAACAGCAACAACATGAATATTATTAAATATGTAAATATATACTTTCATTTAAAGGAAATAAGAGTACATACATTTACATGCATTTATAAACAGTTGCTCTCAGATATGTATGTATGTTTATTTTTCTGGTTTTACGAAAATACGTAAGAGATTAATGATTTAAGAGCAATTTTAAACAGATTAAACTGTGATAAAAACATATGTTTCTTACCATTTGTAAAGAAAGCAAGTTTATTAAAATAATAGTAATTATAGCAAGGAAAGTTTTGCGATTAATAAAAAAAAAACATAATTTTTTTAATATTGCACTGCAACAGCGGTCATACAATTACGCACAATTTATGCCAAGAGTAATCTTATGTAAATGCAGGGAGTTTTATTTGATGAAAACCTACTATATTATTTAATTATATCACTATGTATAGGTTGATTCATTAATAGATTCTTTCAATTTTAAATACAATATTCAAAATAGAATTTGTTGTCAGAATATTCCTTCCGAAAGAACAATCTCTGCCATTAAGAGCTCCAATTATCGGTTCGCACTTTTCAGATTTGTTGATTTCCTAGTCTTGAGTAGTAGCTGGCTTAAAGTGATTTTCGGAAAAGGGACTTATATAGGCGCTAAAAATAATTATAGACCCATAGTCATAAAATTATACTGCTTGAAATCTGTATATAAAACATATTTCTGTTGAATTTTATTTATATTTATTTATTTTATTATTTAAGACCATTTCCTTGGTAAAGAGATTTTCTAAAATTGACATTATAGTCTGCAATTTCACGATGAAAATTTTGCTTACCTTTTCTATATCGGAGTGCGGGAAAGTTAAGACGAAGTTCTTTTACTTGTTACATACAAATGAGAGAGTAACACATGTGTATTTGTATACACATGTGTCTACTCTCACTCAAATACCAATACGAGTGATTTAAGAAAAAAATTGTGCTGTGTAAAAATAAAAGAAATTTTAAGGAAATAATTGCATCAATTATTTTTTTTCGTGTAAATCGGGATATATGGTAGCTATTTATTTATTTTTATATAAAACTTACTTGATGCGAATATCAATGTATATAAATCAAACATTTATTAAAGCTAAGGTCCTATTTTGAGCCGAAAACGATACGCATGCCAAAGGTTTAAATGGACAGCCAGCCAGACGGACGGACGGCTACTACTATGGCGGTGTAGAATATACATATGTATGTAATAATAATGGTTATAGTTTATAATAAACCAAAAGTAAATAAAGTATATGAAAAGATTTGACTGCCAGTAATTTTCAAATAAATATATCGAAATATTGATAGACTATAGTTAAACATATTAATGCAATTGACAGCTATCGTAACAATTCCTTGACCAACACAATTTCAAACAGACTTCCCTTCCATATAAGTTTGTAGGTTTCCTCAACTCTCGTTAAATTGATCAACTTACTAGTGATAAATTGATCAACTTACTAGTGTGATCAATTTAATTACTTGATTTGAATAATTAGAAAATTTATTTCTAAGAGAATTGTACCTTTCAAGAGAATATTTCAGCAAACAAAACAAAAAGCTTTCCAAAAAAAAGCTTAGAGAAGGCAGAAAATTTAAATGCAAAATATCTCAATGATCGCTGAGTGATCTCAAAGCAACAGAATTCCGTATTGATCAGTTCATTCAGTGCCACACGGCGTATAAGTTGTAACGAACAACGAACTGCAATAAAACGCGTCTGTCTGCCCATATACCATACAACATCGCGCAATAAAAAAAATTAAATAAAGAACTTTTTTGTATGGAAATATAAAAGAAATTAAAAAAAAAAATAAACAACATCTGCTTATGTATGTGTTTATGAAATGATTAAGAAATACATAATAAATCCATAAATGTGTAATATAAACACAAACAAACAAACAAACAAACAAGCAAAATATAAAAGAAAATAAAAATAAAAACAAAAACAAAGTAAATAAATATTTTTTCAACATATTTATTTAAAAAAAAAATCCAGCAAGACAACAAAAATAATAATGTTAATTGAAATTTATTAAAAACAAAAATCTTCAAATTTTATTTGTTACAATTAACGGAAAAAAAAAATATAATAAGTGACAAAGTAATTATTTTGGAAAGAATTTACTGAAATTTGTTTTCTTTCAATTGTGTTCTTAAAATACCTGCACCCAAAAGCAAGAAAATTATTTGAAACAGAAAAAAGTGAAAGATGAGGTATTTTGAAAGTGACAAAAAATAATGATTTAAAAGAAAATATATCTATACATACATACATACATATATTTATGTATGTAGTATTAACAACAAATACAAAAATAAATAAAAAAATAAAAAATTATTTAAGAATTTATTAAAAAAATATTGTATTGTATTTTTGCGGCGAAGTTTAATGTTGCCTTTGAAATAAAACAAAAGAATAATAAAAAATATCAAAACAAAAATAAAAACAAAAACAACATTAATTATTGAGTGGAAAACCAAACGCCATAAAACACGAAAATATTTTAATTTGTTTAAAAAAACAACAATTTCTCTGAATTTTTTAACTAGCGAAAATTTTATTTGATTTATTTATATTGGTCTGCTATTATCGTTCTATGCCACCAGTTTATGTTGTCATGGCTATTTCGTTTTCGTTTTAAACGTCATCTCTCTGTAATTAAAAATCATTTTAATTACTTTTTTTTTGCGACCGCAAAGAATGTCATCTTTTACGCACACGCACACATTGGCTTGCCATTAAAACTTTTATAAAATTTGATTAATACTTGCTGGAAAATGTTTAAATATTTTATACAGATACGATCCAGAAGCCAAGAACATTTGAAGTGGCCTACCGCTCAGCATTATTAAACCTCTGCAGACTTTGGTTGAACCAAGTTTAACAGTTCGTTTATGTAACCAGAAGTTTTTTAATTATTTTAGACTAAGTTTTATTGATTTTGATTTGTGCAAAATGTTGGTATAAATAATCTACTCGTAAATCTATAAAATATTAACGCGAAGGCCGAACACAGCCCGAACTAAAAAAAAATTGTAAAAAATTTCGCATACTATAGATAGATTATTTTTCCATCAGATCCACCAAAAAGGGAATTTTTGAAAATTCGCTTTGATTATTAAATAAATGAAATATCTCGTGTCATTTCACCATTCACAATAAATTCAATCCTACACTCACAATATTATTACAGTAACGGAATGTAGTTTATTCAGGAAGTATTCCGTGCAATTGTTTTTAACTAAATAAACATTTAAAACTCTAAGAAATTTTATTTTTAACTGAATCTAACATTTATTCAAAAAACTAAGTGCACCATTAATACGGATTTTCAGTTGCATTTGATATTAATTAAAGTATTTTGTATGTAAAATTAACTGAAAATTTACTACAAAACCGATCTTGTTATTTTTCATTTCTTTTTAATGAAAAGTTCATTTAATTTTAAATATTAAAACGTCAGCTGTTTTAACTATCAAAAGAACAAGTCACGACTTCCGTGAAAATAAATAATTTTTCCTTTGTTTATGCAATTTTTCTATCAAGAATGCAACTCTGAATTCCGTAAAAACAAAATAATTTTCAGTTATTTAATATATGCAATTTAACTATCAAAAAATTAGCCACAAATTTGTATTGTGTAGTTACAAAAACAAACAGTTCCTACGTTAAAATTCACATAATAATAATAATTCAATATTCTATGTTATAATTCTCAAACAGTTAATGTGAATTTTAATATAAGATATGTATGATATTATACGGAAGCTATGACTATATGTATATAGACCGACTCTTAGAAAATTAGTTCAAGTTACTTTCAGTTATTTTATATATTTTAAATATCAAAAAATTAACCACAAATTTAATTAAATTAAAATTAAAATTTTAACTAAAATACAAAAAATAACTGAAAATTCTGTTGATTTTACGGAATTCGGAGCAGGGCTGCCAGTAATTTTCAGCAAAAAATCTTAATTTCGCCAAAAAAGAATTCTAATTTTTGACGAAAAAATCATATTTTTGAAAATAAGTAGTTTTTTTTTATTATAAATAATAAAAACAATTCATATTTTATTTAAAAGTAACCAAAAAAATAACAACAAAAATTCATTTTCTTATACTAAATTGTACATTTTTTAAGTTCGATTAGTCTAAAATTTTGCAAATGGGAAGAAAGAAGATATTTTTAATTGAACTTAACCTTCGTGTAGACCAAACAAAAAATCTTTTTTTTGGGAAAAAATCGTACAATCTTTTTTCGGTTAAAAAAATCTTAAAAAATAAGGTAAAATCTTACTTCTGGCAGCTCTGATTCGTAGTTAAATTTTTGACATTGAAAATTAAATGAACTTTTCATTAAAATTAAATGAATAATAAGTAGACCGGTTTTTAACTGAATATTCATTTATTTTATATTACAATTTCAGTTAATTTTACGTACAGAATTTTTTGAGTGTAAAAGTTGAAACAAACGCCTCTGCGAATGGTACTAATGCAGCTTATTGTAATTATAATTTTATCTGCTAGTACAAATAAATGAAATACAATTCAAACCCCAAACGTTTTAATGACTATCCAAAATTTCACTTTGTATTTCCTTTTTATGGTTATTTTAAATAAATAATCTTTGCCTCACATAATTTTGTTAATAACTAAATTTCAGAGAAACAGAATAATTACTTTTCTCTAATTATAATTATCAATTTTTTATTAAAAATTATGGAACCTAGGTACATTTTAATTTACCTGAAAGAGCTTTGCATGAGACGCCAGCTGTTAGGATTTGTGTTCTTTCGTTTTATAATTCGTCCGTCAAGTAAAAAAAATAAAATGAAAACAATAAAACAAAATTTTTATTGCTGTATTTATTGTAACCCTCAGTTGGCCGACTGTAACGGAATGTAACTGCAACAGTAAGAAACAGCTGATGGATATTGTTATGCGTTAAGTAATGCAAATGGTTATGGAGGTGTAAAGGTAACGCAACACCGTAATGTATGAATCTATAAAGCCTCAAATGAAATAATGAATCTAAAAGATGTGAAATTTTTTATAAAAATGTTCAATTACATTTTGGCAAAATGGCGGGTGTACGAATTTCGAGTTTTAACGTTTGTCTTCGTATAGACACATTTATCTTTAAGATAGTCTAACAACAAATCCACCTGTAAGGTTAAATCTGTTGGCCAATTAACAGCTTAATTTCGTGGTAGCTTCGTATCCATATCATTAATATTAGGCCAAATCGGGAATTCCAGACGAATTAAAAAAAAAAAAAATTGGAAAATCACGCTTCCAAACCACATACATCACAATATAGTGCCACGTTCAGCGGGCAACACATACAAATAATTGTAACATATCACTTTGTTAGAAATATTTTTCGCATAAATAGTAATGTTCTTGTCAAAGGAGAAAAGAAGTTGCTGTTTTTATGGCGTCTCAAATTTCAGAATCATAATTAGTTATTGTACCTCACGTTCTGACGTGCCAATGTTTTGTGCGCACAAAAACAAAACGTTGGCCAATTTGCGAAAACAAATTTGTTCATGCTGTTCTGTGTAGAGAAAGCAGGCCTTTGTTTATATTTATAATTTTTGTTGCAGACAGCGTTCGAACAATAACATAACATCGACATGAGTTATCCACACAAGACAAATTAATGTGCGGACAAGAAATTGATCGCTAAGTAAACAAATACATTACTAGTGAAGACGCTGAATTAGTAATGTCGAATTAATAACTTATCTAGTTTTTTTCTATTAATATTTAAAGACATTATGTACTTTCTTAACCAGTGATGCCAACTTTTGAGACTCAAAACGCGTAAACATTTTTAAAAAAGAGCTAAATTGGAAAAAAAAATTCCGTTTAAAGCCACATCCTGTCAAAATTTTCGATAAAGTGCGATAAGTGGCTAAATTATAAAATGTTTCTTTTAAAAATCAAAACAACCAACACATTTTTATAAAATAATTTATTAGAAAAATATAACTACCATGAGATACATATTGCAATTACATTTCATATTACATTTTAATAAATAAGTTACATATGTAGATTAAATACATAGTATTAAATAGTATACATTTAAAATTGGTCATTATTGAACAAAATTTCGATTTGTTGTTCATCATAATTTTCAGACCATAAGACACTAACAATAAAATATTTAGATTTTTTTATATGTTTCATTCGAATTAATTTTTGAGCACTTTTAATGTGTATTAAACTGTTACACGTATTTAATGACATTTTGTTTTTAATTTTATTTTTGAATAAATTTATGACACTAAAAAAACTCCTCTCATGGCAAAACTGGACAGTTTAAGGAATGGGTTCTTACCAATAACATTATTTCGATATTATTAGATAGATTAAAGGAAGAAAAAGTACAAAAAAACTAAAATGTAGCCATATCGAGCAAAAAGTAATAACGGGCTAAAAGATAATTGTAAAACGTGCTAGATTTACGCGTCTTTTAGTTTAGGGTCAATTTTCTTTTTTCGCGTTTTGAGTGACTAAAATCGGGCTAAATCTAGCCCGAAAAGGGCCAAGTTGGCATCGCTGTTCTTAACAATCGCCAGTCTTAGTAGGGTATTAAGAGAGCCAACCATTACAACCTAAAATTGGTATACATATGTATATTAGGGTGGCTCCGTTTCCATGGAGATAAAATAAAGTATCGATGTTCCCGACTAATATGAAAATTTGATTCATTTTAAGACTACTTTTCTCAATTTTTTTTTGTCCTGGGGTCAATATTTGGTGAGCTGGATCAAAGGATAGAAATGTCCTTTCTAGAGGTTATTTGATTTTTTTCACATTTCTTCCAAAGTAACTACATACATATATGTAAATTTGGTAACATATGAAAGGTTTTTGAGAGGCGCATTCAATGGGTTATAAAAATTAACTAGTTCTAAAATATTGAAATAATTAATATTTTGTTTATAATATTTTTATGTTTTATATATATATGTATGTATGTATATGAAAAAGTAAAATACAACATACATACATACGAGTAACTATATAATATTATAATAGGTATATAATATTCTTAAATTCTGAAATATTAATTTTGTAGTAAAAAGCTAATTAAATTTTGTTTAGTCTGAAAAAGTTTAACATTTTCTCTGGGAAATAATGAGTTGTGGAATTTTAAAAACAAATTTTTGTAGAATATTTATTTTTGTGTTAAATATTGTTGTTGTATTTGTACACAGTTACGTTTTTTGTTATTAAATATTTGGTTGTTTTTCTTTTTTTTTAAGCAAAATTAAAAGGCAGACTATATTTTTTTTAACGGACGCTTTAATTACAAAAAAAACATTCTCATTTACTTGAATTAAATTTTTCTAAAAGTTTCTTTTTTTTTAGTTTTATAACGAAAATATAATTTATGATTATAAATAACCACAGTCAACATGTTTTAGTAAGTGCGTAATAGGTGTGACACCTCATGATTGAAAAATATTTTATTAGAAATATAATTTACGTCTTATGATAACAGAAAGTCAAAATTTTCTAGTTGTGTATTTTAATTATAAATTTCTTTAAATATGTTTTTTTTTTAATTCTATTATAAAGTCTTTTTGTTTGTTATTTATGTATAAATTGAAAATAACTAAAACATTTTTGAAATGTATTGACGGAGGCGCCAAATTGTTTTAATGACTGTGAATCAGGTCCCACTTTAAATTTAGTGGTTAATTGGCGCCATTTACCATTTGTGCTTGAGAGTAATGCTTGGTTTTCACCAAGAATGATAAAATAAAGATTACGCCATGCGCATAATTTCCCGTTATGTGACGTAGAAGTTCCATTCTAAGGGTTACCAAGAATTTTTCATGTGTTAGAATTAAAATTTCTTGTGAACAATTTATGTTTTTACAATTTGGAAAATTTGACAACAATAATGACATAGTGAAAACATTGTGTTTTAAAATTATTTTATTTTTGCAACCAATGAAAACTTGAATATAAAATTCGCTTTTTTTTACTTTTTGTTTTGAGTGGCAGCAACTGGGAATCGAACCCAGGCCACAAATACCAACTCATGTTTATTGAACAAACGCGCTAATAAATTAAGCTGCAGCACCCTTTAAACAAATGATAATTATTATATTACAAATAATACAAATGATTTGCTCAGTGAACTAATGAACGAAATTGAATCAGAAAACACAACCACAATAAACTCTTTATACAATTTCGAAAACTTACTCGAAGTATATAAACATATTCAAATATAAAATATTCATAATAAATAGATACCATACATAGCAATATTTTTTTTTTATCTTCTGAAAATATTAAATGCAGTTGCCCACTAATTTAGGAGGTAGCAGCTACTTCCCTGCAAAAAAAGCATGTATGGACTACTCCATAATGGACCATCCATTTGTTTAAAAAAAAACCAGTCCATTTAACATTACGATGTCCTAGGACTGGACCATATAATCCAGCTTTGCATAACACGGGACTAGTCCTAAAACTACTTCTTGTAACTACATCAAATCTTTTTAAACAACGATTACGGTCGTTAAAGCACGAATAACTGTCCTGTAACAAGAAGTTCTGCTTTGAAAATGAAATGGTCCACAAGTGCATTACATAGGATCATGATGTAGTCACCGCATTTTAACTACAATGGACCACGTACTCCACAGATTTTTGCAGGGTTGGAGTTTCTGCTACTCAAGTATCAGTAAAGAGAGCGTTTTTATCACTGCATGTCATACGTAATGAAAGGCGATGTAACATACATAAGTTGTGATATGCGGGTAAACTTACTTTTTATAAATTCTATATAAATATCATAAAATCATATAAAGTTACATTTTAAACATAAAAAAATCCTTTCTAAAATCTGAACAACATATTATGGATAAAGGTATACTCGTATACTAGTTTCCAAATAGATTTTCGTAGTAGTTCCTTAATTGTATGTAGGTAATACTTATTTCAATATGTTGCAAAAACTATAACGAAATTAATATACATACATACCTTCTTAATTTTAGTCCTTGTTGTAAATATGTAAATATCTCTTATGTATTTTGTGTCCTTATTGTTTCCTTTTGTAATTAAAGTTAAATATTTTGATAAGTTCTTTTAGTATTTTACCTTTTGTAAATCCCTCGAAGTGCACACAATTACGTATCTGATGTTTTAACAATAACATTCTATTAAACCACTCATTATAAATTATTTATTTACTTTTAAACTACATATGCAAAGATTTTTGCGCCTAAAATTAAAAACAAACAGTAGTAAAATCGAGTACAGAAAACAAACAAATAAATAAACAAATAAGAAGGTATAGCCGGTCAAGCCCGCCCATATAATACCCTACAATCAGTATATAAATAAAACAGTTTTTTAGAAATAGGCGCTATATGGGAGATATTAACCGATCATGAAAAAGTCTAGTGCCATGACTTCTCTGAATATAAATATTATGTATGTTATACTTTATTTCGATATAAATGTTTTCAAAAGATTTATGGAGGTTAAAGTAAATTACGGCTTCTTATATGGGAGTTTCGACTCATCATTTCAGTATATATGACACTTATTTGTGTTGAATTTTATTTAGATACCAACAGTTTTAAGCAATTTATGGTCGTTAATGTAATTTTCGGAAGTGGGCTTTATTTGGGAGCTATAAGTAATTATGGACCGATCATCATAAAATTATATTATATTTTTTTTATATATAAGAAACATATTTGTGTTCAATATTATTTAGATACCAAAATTTTTGAGGGAGTTGTGCTCTTTAAAGTGATTTTCGGAAGTGGTCCTTATATGGGAGCTACGACTAATTATGGACCGATCATAATAAAATTGTACCGTATTATTCGCATATATAGGAAATATATTTGCGTTTAATATTATTCGGATACCGACATTTTTGAGAGAGCTATAATCTTTAAAGTGATTTTCGAAAGTGGGCCTTATATGGGAGCTATGACTAGTTATTGACCGATCATCATAAAATTCTACCATATTATATGTATGTATACGAAACATATTAATATTCAATATTATTTGGATACCACTACTTTTAAAAGAGTTATGATCTCTAAAGCGATTTTCGGAAGTGGCCCTTATATGGAGGCTACGACTAATTATGGACCGATCTTGACAAAATTTGTATATGTGATTTAGCTTCATTTATTACTCATTTCTGGTGAAATTTGTTTGGATACTTGCATAACTCAAACATTTATGATCTTTAAACCCTAATTTCGGGGGGCATTTGTATTGTAGCTAGGTGAAATAATGGACCGATTTCCACCAGTTTCAATCCCATCCGTCCTTGGGCCGAAAAAATTCACGTACCAAATTTTATCGAAATTGCGACCTGTACTCTACGCACAAGCTTTATATGGCCAGCCAGCCAGTCAGACGGACGGACGGACATTGTTAAATCTACTCAAGAAGTGATTCTTAGTAGATCGGTATACTTTAAGGTGGGTTGGACCAATATTTCTGAGCGTTACAAACATCAGCACAATTCCAATAATAAAAATATTTAAAACAAATATTTTCTTCTATATATGTAAATATGTATGTATGTATGTGCATACATACATATGTATGGAAATATATATGTAGTTAAATATTTATTTCGCCTCTTTAAAATCGATCATTTTTGGCAAATTAATAATTTAGAAATATTTATATGGGCTATTTCAAATTTTTTGAGCACCTGCTGAAACCGATATACTATGGCTCTTATTCCGTTAAGTTTTATGAATTGAAAAAAAAAAACGTTGTACAGGGTTTGGATGAATATACTTGAGGGATATGACGTGCAAAGTTTTACGTTGAAAAGTCTTCACCTTAAGAAATCGTGGCCATCTTAAATTGGAAAAATTAAAAAAACAACGTGAAACTTGCAAGAGTTTTTTCATCCATTCCGTTTTCTTTGTAATAGTTTTTAGCTTTTAGATCCAAACCAGTACAAAATATAGTCACTAGACTTGGAGGATATATCTACAAAAAAAAAATTGATATCGCTGCTGGGTGAAAAGTTGCATAAGTTTGAGGTATATCAAGTTGGTGTCAGTGCACAAATAACGTATCACGGAGATCACAAACTTAAAATACATTAGCGTAAATTTTGTAAAAATGTATCTTTTTGGCGTCTGACAATCTGAATTGTCTTTTAAGTTGGGTAGTGTTTTGCGTGATGTAAGTAACTTCATAAAGGGTACCTCCGAGGCGAAAACGCACTTTAAAATTTTTAAACACAATAATTTTATGAACTTTTGAAAATTTTTGCAAAAAAAACATTTTTTAAACTTTTTTTATATCAAAACATAATATGGGAACATGTTTAGGTATCTAAATAGATTCTTCACGACGGACTAAACTGATAAAGTGCAAAAAAAAGAACTTTTTTCAATCCGGGCGCGTGCAGCGGCGGTTTTTCCCAAACACATTTCGCTTTGTGACAACTAAGGCGCTGTATCAATTGCGCTGAAACCTACATCACATAGAAGACTTTACTGAGCTTAATACTAAAATTGAAAACGCACGAAAAAATTTTAAAGATTTAAAATTTTATGGAGGAAAAGAATGTTTCTAACCTCAAAAACTGTAATTTTTATATTTTTTTTAATTTTTAACTTTTAAAAATGATTAACGCGAACGGGTTTCACATGCTCAAATATCGGTTTATACACACGGAAATCGACATTGATGTCAGACAAAAAAAAAATTCTAAGTGGCGTAAATTTTTGAAGTTGCCCATATACAACCATATTAATTTTATTATTTTTAATTTGCATCATATTAATTTTTGCCATTTATTTTTCAAAATTTGAAAATAAAAGTTATAATCTGACCTTTATGAAACATTTTAATTATAATTAACTCATCTTTATGAATTCCGTGCTTGTCTATTCTGTTTCTCTCAACCAGTAACATAAAATGTTCTCTTATATCACTCTCTCAGTTATATAAAAGAAATTTTAAATGGTAAATGATGCCAAATAACCACTAAAATTAAAGTGGCCCCGTTATTTCCGGTCTCTGATGAAAAACAACAAATACTAATAAAGGTCATACCAAACCATGAGAACAAAAATTATTTTCTAACAGTTTTATGAGTGATTTATTTTTAAAAACAAAATATAAATCACAATTTTGATTTCTGCTTATAAGTATGAGTTATTGTCGGTCTCTGCTGTCATTTAATCATTTCCTAATTTGAAAGAAATGTCAAAAAAAAAGAACACCAGGAGGGCAGTCTACAATTGTAAATGTTATTGTTTTATGTTTTCTTAGGATTTTCTATCGATTTATATTTGTTTTTGTTGTCAAGCCAAATACACAAGCTAATGCTCTTAATACTTAATCTGTGACATGCCTAATTATAAACAAAATGCTAAATTTGTGTTTCTGACCTCATCAGCTATAGAACAGAATAGAACATAAAGAAGTAACACTTCCAAACATTTAAATTCTTTTTTTTCCCGTTTGTGTTTGAAGTTCCCTGGCGAACATTATTTATTATCTTTATTTGTAAATTTTTTTAGTTTTGCTGTCAAATTTCTTCAATACTCTTTAAGTAGCAAGTGATTAATGTCTGGCTGTTTGGACTTGGCCAATAACTATTAATCAAGTATTTGAAGATTTCAGAAAAACTAAAAATTACCCCACAGTAAAATTGAACGGCAATTTTGACACAAAAGTGTTTTGCAATATTTACATTTAACCTTGTTTTGTGGTACATATTGTGATAATTGTGATGTCAGAATGAAACGAAAACGCTAAAATATATCTCAATATTGTTGATGGTAACAACCACTAAATCTGTAACATAAAATAAAATATTAACGGAAAGAAAATTCCGTACATACGAGTATGTATGTATGTATATACACTCCGGTTCACTTATTTAAAGGCACTAAAAATACCATATTCAGCAGCCTGTATCTTCTGCAATTTTTAACCAATTGCAGACATCTGGAGATATAAAAAAAAAAATCATGACAGTAGTGGTTTCTTAACTAAAAAACTTTTTTTGAGCAATTTATAAAAAAAAAATCAATAATTTGCTATTTTTTTGGTTCACTTGAATAAAGGCACTTTAACTAATTTTAATGAAAAGCAGTTTTTCTTGTTTTTTTTTGTATTTAATTTATTTTATTTAAGAAATTAGTAATGGGTACAATCACCCCCTTTGTTTTTAATAACTTCAAATATACGGGTTTTCATTGACAGATAAAGAGAATGCATGTATGTAATCCAACGATATTGGACTCCAAGCATCCTTACTGTCCTGAATTAATGGCTGCTTGTCATCAAATTGTCTACCTCCTTTATAGACCTTACGAGATAACCAACCCCAGACATTTTCGATAATGTTTAGATCTGGCGAATAGGGTGGCCAGTCAAGAATATTAACATTTTGGCTTGCAATTGACTCCTTTACTACTCTGGCGGTGTGTATAGGGGCATTATCTTGTTGCAATATCCAAGATATGGGACCTAATAGTTCACAGAACTTCGGTACAGCTGATTCCAACAACGTTTTAAGATCGATGGTGCCATAGCACGTAATATCACCCCACACCATAACGCCACCCTCTCGGCTGTGTGACGGTTCAAATGGCTCAAATGGTTGTAGCCATTAGGCCCATCCAAACTAAACTTCTTCTCATCCGTAAATACAACGGTTCTCCAGTCATTTACATGACCTCTTTGCTGCACACTCTATATCATGTAGTCTCTTGCGAATTGAAGCTACTTTTCCTTGTGAGGAGCATTAAGTGGCGGCTTTTTTTTTGTACTTTCAGGTATTTAAGATACTCACTTGCTCGCTTGCACTCCAGTTTGAGCTCGTATTTTTGACAAGGATAAGGTAGAATTAGAAGCAATTCTGACGATTTTTCTTTTCTCATACGTAGACAAATATTAAAAGTTTTTCCTTACCCCTCGGGGTCCTTAATGTAATTGTCGGCAAATGTTGGGCTTTGTCCAATTTTTTTAGCTATTGCGCGTTTAGAATATCCTTCAGAACGGTAGACATCGATTTTAGTTTTTTCCGATAGATTTAAAATTTTTTGTTTTGCCATTTTGGCTCACAAAATGATTAAGATGTAACAAATTATAATAAACAAATGCTCGCTACATCGCTTACTTTAAAAATAATAAACAAGTGAACCAAAAAAAAAAAAATAGCAAATTTTTTGACTTTATTTTTTTTAGTGCCTTTAAATAAGTGAACCGGAGTGTATGTATGAAATATTATTTCATTAAGTACGCCCAAGGGTAAAATAACAACAAATGGTATAAAATATTTATTTGGTTGCGGTTTTAATATTTACAATACTTGCAAAGCAATACAACTAATTACAGACGTGAACAAATATTTAACTTTTCTTTAAAAAAAAAAAAATATTTTTATCGAGTAAATATTAAATGACACTGAATGTCAACACATTTGCGAACTGGGTGGATAAAAGATGATTGTTGGCATAAAAATACCACCCTACATTTATACATATAAATTTATACACACTCGTATGTACATAATGTTGTGAATGTATAAATAATTGAACAGTTTTTTTATACATCCGGTAGTATTTTACAAAAGTTTCAACACATTTGTTCAATTCACAATTTTGTTTTGTTTGTCGAATATTATATATTTTTCAGTTCAGATTTTTATTTTGAAAGCATCTTCACTGAGTTGACACTCTTTGGTCGAATAAGATTCGGGTCGTTCCACAGCGAGACATCAAAATGTTCGTTCGCCCAGAAAGTTAATTGTCATTTGTTGATGCACGTTTTGGATTTCTAATTATTGTCCTGAATTTGTATTCTTAAGAAGTTGCAGTATTACTTTTATAAATATGTATAGGTACAGAAAATATTCATCATTTTTTGTTACCTATCGAATGATTCTATTATATCCACCAATACTAGCACTTGCAAATGAATTCCCACAGAAGTATGTATTACAATTTAAATATCCGAATTTCTGCAACTCCAAATTAACAGAAAAAATCGTTTAATTAGACTGCATAATTTTTTTTTTTTGCTTGGACCAGCACTCAGAGGAAGACCTCTACTCATGCAATGTATTGTGTTGGAACTAGGAAAATAGGTAACGGGTGGGAGGATAGAGGGAGTAGTGTTTGTGAACATTTGACCTGAATTTTCCTATATTGAAAGTGACAGGGAATACTTCTGCTGGTAGTTTATTCCACGGACAGTACGGCTATAGAACGATTTTTCCCTGTAATGTGTTGTGCGATCCACTGTCCAGTCGACCATGAATGGATGATCTCTAACTGAAGAACGTATATTACGAAAAAAAAAACTACGTGTTTCGGAAACAAGTTCCCTAATTTCAGCAGAACACATTCCATTATCGATATTATAGAACAGTGAAACACAACCCACATTGCGACGATGCTCCAGTGAATCAATAGAGTTGAATACCTTACTGTCACTAATAAGCATCTTCGCCGTGTCACCGGTCCATACATGAGAGTTGTTTCCATTTTTGCCTGAATATAGGTGGTGTAAATAGCAAGGAGATCAGATGGAGTGAAGTATTTTATACACCGTTTTAAAAAACCAAGGCAATCGAATGCTTCTTTTGGCACTTGAAAAATGTGTTTCGTCCGGCGGACAACACACTGGATTCTCATACCCAGAACATCCAGATCGTCTGATTCCTTAATATTTACACTGCCCATTAAGCAGACGAAGCAACATGATATGTCATGCGTTCTCTGTATTAAACAATATACAATGTTAAATTATTAAGATGCTTAACATTAAATTTTATAAAGATTTTCATATTTTGATAAAATAAAGTAAATAATACTGGTTTAGATTTCTTTATAGAAATTCAAATTTAAATAAATTGTCGCTCGAAACGAATTTCAAATTTAACTTAGTCGGATCTCTTAAAACTTTTAAGAAAGGAATAACTTTCTGCTAAATATAAAATTTTCTATTGAAAATACTGCTGGACACAGTATTTGCTATAGAAAATCTGATGGTACTACGGTGCTATTGAACATAAAATATTATAAGCAAAAGATGTCCTTTAAGAGCAGAAATGCAAAGAGGGTGGAGTGAATGCCAACAGTACACCCCTATCGTGAATAAAAATTTCCCATGAAATTTGTTCCTTTTTCACATATTTCCTATTAAAATTCAATTATAAATAAATAAAAGGGAACAAATTTCAAGTGGAATTTTTATTCACGATAGGTGTGTATGTATGACTGTTTGCATTCACTCCACCCTCTTTGCCCTTCTGCTTTGAGGGGACATCTTTTGCTTATAATATTTTATGTCATTCTTTTAAATATGGTTTAACTTTAACTAGTCTTATTACACTTCTTTAAGCTTCATAAACCAATCATATTTCTTACCTATGATACCAATTGTAGCTCACAACATTATTACATGCTCATGAAACATGGATGTTGTAAATAAGAAATACATAAAACACGTTCGATTACAAAAATTATGACATACACAGTTTAAAGGCGACAACGTAGAGAGAGAGAGAGAGAGAGAGAGAGAAAAGTGCCGACGATGATAACGATGACATTCAAGGTAATTAAAACACAAACTCAACGGAACACTAAGAGAAAAAATGAGGACAATTTCATTTTTATCACAGATTCACAGACTTACGCACATGATCTGTTAAATTTGTAATTTATTACAATTTCACATCACGGCGTCTTAAAGTCTCATAATGTATAAGAGTTGATGATTAGAAATAGCTTAGCAAACATCACACATATTTGGGTTGTTCAGCGCTGTCTATTGTGAGTTTCATACCAAGTTTCTACAAATAATATTCAATAATAATGAAGCAAAAATAAAAGAAAATAAAATAAAACTAAATCTCTACGAAATTTATGTTGGTTCTTTATGAAACACCAAAGAGTGTTTCTTTTATAATCACACATGTAAATGAATCATATTTCGAAAATTTCTGTTTTATAAAAAAAGTGTTGCAATATTATTCAAATTGAATGAAGAACAGTTTCAGTTTTTCTCAATTTATTCTTATAAATATAAAAGAATGGAAAAGTTTTGAGTTTAAAATGTATGAGTGATTTTTGTAGTAAAGGGTGACTTTTTAAAAGTTTAAAAAAAACACATAAAATTCAGAAAAATGCATGAAATCTTTATTTGAATCAATAGTACGTCCATACACCTTAATGTTTGAAGATTATTTCATGCAAATGTTGACCTTGACTGCGCCTCAAATAGTTCATCCGCTTACTACAATTTTGGCATACTCTGTCCAACATTTCGGCCGGTATCTTACGAATAAATGCTTCAATATTGTCCTCCAATGCGTCAACTGGAAGCGGGCTTGTCTGTATAGACATAAGCTTTAACATAGTCCCACAAAAAATAGTCTAAAGGCTTTAAATCGCACGATCTAGGCGGCCAATTGACCGGTCCCGAACATGAAATAAAATGTTCACCGAACTCGCCTCTCAATAAGTCCATTGTTGCGTGTACTGTGTGGCATGTGGCCCGTCTTGTTGAAATAACATGTCATGCAAGTCAAGCTCTTGCATTTTGGGCAAAAAAAGGTTTGATATCATCTCACAGTTGCGCTCACCATTCACAGTTACGTTACGATTCGCATCATCTTTGAAAAAGTACGGTCCAATGATGCCACCAGCCCATAAACAGCACCAAAATTGTGACTTTTTTCTGGATGCATTGGTAGCTATTGCAATGCTTCTGGCTGATATTCACTCCAAAATCGACAATTCTGCTTATTTACGTACCCATTGAGCCAAAAATGAGCTTCGTCGCTGAACTGAATTTTTCGGTAAAAAAAAAAAATGGATCTTAGGTCAACTTTCCAAGAGCCCATTCACCAAAAATTTTACGTTGCGGTAGATCGTTCGGCTTCAATTCTTTTCAATCCTTCCGCAAACGATGAATCGATAATTGATGGTCATCATTAACACTGGCCGATACAGCGGCGATATTTTCTTCAGTTCCTACTCTACGTAAGCGATGTTGGTGGTTTAATGTCCAACAATGTAAATTTGGTGCGTAATCTAGTCACAATAGCCCGAATAACCGCTGCAGTGGGTCGATTAAACTGACCCTAAAATGGAAGAAGAGCGCGATGAACTTTTTTAACAGAGCACGCATTTTGTTAATAAAATTCAATAATTTGCAAGCGTTGTTCGTTTGTAAGACGATTCATGATTAAATTATAGAACAAACTGAAGATGTTTGACAGTGAAACAAAACACAAAACGTACGTCAGCTGTTTAAACCAGTGTTGCCAAAAAGATAATAGCTAAAAAAATCACCCTTTATAAGTTCACTGTAGGCATTTCCCGGTAGTTTTTAAATACAAACATATTTCTTGGTTTTTTTTTTTGGGTCTATTTTATAGATTTTTAATATGGTTTATTAAGCAATTTGTTTACTTCCATTTACCAGTGGTTGTGTAATCTGGATGTCGGTTTGTTTTGGGGTTTGCTTCCAATATTTAGATGAGACATTTTTTGGATTTTGATATTTCGAAATAAAAAACAAATACATTTTTGTTTTAACAGTTTTCAATATATAGTATGCACCTACATGCACTCGTATACATTTATACAGAGTGTTTTTTAGGTGGCTGATGATTGATACATTTCAATTTATCAATAAATCATTTACTTGTTATAAAAATAATATTCCATATGAAATTATTGCATTTCTTTTTTAAACAAAACAACAATGTGGTCTGTTTCATTTGCTGCTTGCAAATGTTTAGATAAGATTGTATGGAATTCGAGAGTTGCTGTTGAATTTTGTAATTTAAAATGAATAATTGAAATTCTTCGTACCTACAATAGATTATATATTATATGAAATAGAAAGAGGAAAGTTTTAGGGCGATAAAATATTGAAATGTGTACGAACATTCTTTTAATTCGTTTTTATTTTTGGACTGCTGCATATTTCTAGGTATAAGAGATTTGTAATGACGTTCCGTCCTCAATTTGTTTGAGGTATTTCTTTAATGAGCTTTTCAATTTTGCAGTCAGTTGTTATTAACATTTCACTTAAATTCTTTTAAGTTTAATTTGTCCGAAACCACAAACTTTTGTCTTGTACAATTTACAAATATTAAGGCAACGTGATTGTTGCCAGTGCTGATGCACAACTGGACACGTTTAATTGAATTTTTGTCCTTTAATATTGACGTTTAATTAAGTTTAATTTGGCCGAAATCACATACTTTTGTCTTGTGCAATTTACAAATATTAAGACAAAGTGATTGATGCCAGTGCTGATGCACAACTGGACACGTTTAATTGAATTTTTGTCCTTTAATATTGACGTTTAATTAAGTTTAATTTGGCCGAAATCACATACTTTTGTCTTGTGCAATTTACAAATATTAAGACAAAGTGATTGATGCCAGTGCTGATGCACAACTGGACACGTTTAATTGAATTTTTGTCCTTTAATATTGACGACTGATATGAAATGTCTCCTTTCTATTGCTTCCCAGGTTGTTGTTATATGGTAATGGGTACAATTTAGTAATTTAGTAAATATTTCTATTAACACAAATAGTAGGCTATTATGTTCTTATATTTCTCAAATAACTCCCTTATTCATAAAACTTATCAAAGGTTTATAACAGGCTGATAAAGCAAATTTTGTATGGATATTTGCTTTATAAGCTTGTTATAAACCCTTGATAAGTTTTTGTGAATTAGACTGTTAAACTATTACTGCCTTATTCATAAAAAATAAAATAGGTTTGTAGTGTGCTTTTAGACAAAATTTTCCTAAAGTACATTTGAAGTCTACTTAAATTTTTTATGAATACGGCAGTAAGTAATCATGTTTATTAGACCCCTTTCAGATTAGGCAACTTTATTTGCGCACGTCTTGTGTTTGTGGGTGTGAGCGGGAAGGTCGGTTTGAAGGGGAAAAAATTGCCGAAACAGGCTTGTTTGTACTTGGCAATTCTCTTGCTGCTGTCATTCTTGTCTTGGGATATTTATTTGTTTTTAACTTTGTTTTTATTTTTTCTTCGGTGTGTTGTCTAATTTTGTGTTAAGAAAATTTTATATTTGTGAATAAATTTTTATAAAATTAAAAAATTATGAGAAAATGGAATCAAAATGAAACGGAATAACTAATAAATTTAGTTGAACAAACTTAATGTATTTTTAATGTTCGTTCATTTTCATATTTAGACCGCAAAAAAAGGCGGAATCATTCAAGGAAAATTTAAAAGAAATAAAACGCAAATGGAAGAATTTACGGACGCAATATATTCAAGAAGTGCGCACTGTTAAGCAATCCAAAAAAAGTGGTTATGGAATAGAAGATGTTTATCGACCAAAGTTATGGTGTTTCCAGCGACTTAGTTTCTTGGAAACCCACACAACTTCCACAAAATTTCAAATCACTTTCACAATTAAAATGAATACAGAAATGAAACAAAACGTCATTATTTAAGTAAATTCGAGCATAAGAAAATTAAACTTGCACAACCAAGTTGCTGAATGTAAACACAAAAGCAAGTTCAAAAGAAAATAAATAAAAATGAAAATCATACTTGCGCAATTATAGTTGCCTTACTATATACTTGATGTGAACTAAATAAACTTCTACAAAATTAGTTAAGTAATAGGAAATTGCCGACCAGACTACTTACAAATCTACTGGAAAAAGTACTTAATCTGGTTCGCAATGTCCCAAAAGTAATCCGTTAAAATTTTGCCACTTTTAGCCAAAAAAATTAATAACTTATTTTTATACTTAAAAGCTTTATATGTAGTTTTACACTGATTAAAACAAAATGTTATGAAATAAATAAACGAACTTAATAAATATAAGGGAAAATTATTGCAAAATTATATTAAGTGAAATTTATAATCATATAATAACTGTTTCACACGTTTCAGTTTTAGCTGGCCAGTTTTTGTTCAATTCTTTTTTGAACCTGCCATTTCGTTCACACGCGTATCTTAAATTTTCGTACTCTTTACCATCTCATGCAAAGAACTTCACTCAAAAGGAATTAAGAAAATTGATTAGTACTTTTACTTTCTTTTCCCTTCTCACCTAACATTACTTGCCTTGACGAGTCAGAATTGAAACGTGTGAAAGCGGACTAAAAACGCGTTTTCACTATGTTTTCACTATGTCATTTTTGTTGTCAAATTGTCCAAATTGTTGGCAATTGTATGAAAACGGGCAATCATGATTGCAAACATAGATGACGCCATATGACAACCCGTTTTCATACAATTGCCAAAAATTTGGACAATTTGACAACAAAAATGACATAGTGAAAACCAAGCATAACTCCTCTAAATCAATTTCTTTGAAGTAAATTTTTTGGATTTTATAAATTTGACCTTTTTAAGATATATATATATAAAGTAAGCTGCTAATTCAAAAACGATTATTAAATTTAACAAACGTTTATTAAGACAGATTTGCATATAACAATTTGCTTAATAAACGTTTGTTAAATTTAATAATCGTTTTTGAATAAGGGGGTAAGTCTTTAATATTTTTGGTTGGTTTACGTGGTAGTTCACTACGTGCGAACACTTAAGTAGAGTCGAAGGGACCCCGTTTTAAAAAAGTCTTTAATATACTCGTATAATTAAAAATACAAAAAGTGGCGAATAAAGCTACGAAATAATGAACTCTGGAAGTCATTAAAATTAAGAATGTAAGTAAAGTTTTTTCTGGGAACTTGGTTCTTAAAATTATGTTTTAATTAATGTACGTTCATTTTGCACTATTCAATTAAACATTTTGGACGAAATGTTAAGTTAATTTTCCGACACTCAAGCATTGAGGATAAACTAAAAAACGAATTGAATTGCATAACAGATATAACAGTAGTCGTATAATGTTATTATAACTAATAATTAATAAGTCATTATACGACTACTTCCAAGTAATGCAGATGGTATGTAGTAGTCTTTGGAAAGTAAACTGCAAGTCATTGTCAAGTTTTTGCTGGGATGTTTGAGTGCATTGTATAATTGTTATAATACAGGCCAGACTCAGACTTATAGACAAGCACTAGGATTAGGTTTCCAAATTGTATAATAATGATATTGTATATTAATCTCTTCTAATAACACGTGGAACATAAGGGAAGAGTTATAGAATTGGAAATTATGGATTAATTACTGAAGTTTATATCTAATTTTAGGTAATCCTATTGGCTAGAAAGTTCAACTACAACCAGGCAACTCTTTATTTTAATTTAAAATTTAATGTTTGCCTTTAAAAATTATTTTTTTTAATGTTTTATTCTCGTTTTTTATTTATTTGTAAATTACGTCACTTTTCAAAAAAGAAAAACTCAACAAAAATAAAACTATATATACAATATTTTAATAGGCCATTAATTAAAACGAGTAAAATTCAAATACATCATGTTTTTTTTTTTTTTTTGTTTGGAAAGTTTGTTTTGTGGAAAAGTTTAATAAACCATGGCTAGATTTATAAAAACATTCGTATTGCCTGTTTCCCAAAGAGATTAAATGACTGACAAACTTGGCATTATTTTGTATGATGCTTGAAATTAAAAATTTTTAAACTAATTTATAATTTTTACAGAAATTGTAGTAAGTTTTTTGAATATAATTTTAAAACATGATATCAAAATTTTTTATTTGTTTTATTTTGCTCTCATGGCAACACTATAGTGTTTTCAGTGTTACCAGTTATTTTAAAGCAGTGGTTGGCATAAAGACAACAACAACTTTAATGTTATTATATATAATGTTGTTGCACTTCCTAACAGCTTTCGATTGTGAATTTTATTTATTTTTAAATAATTTGTATGGGCTTCGTTGATTTACATATTTACAAGTAAATTACCAATCATGTTTGGCACTAATGGCTGTGAGTGTCAATCACTGTTTTAATCTCAAGAACCGTAATCTATCTAGATTAAGTAGAGTTTAAACTTAATTACAATTTTTAAATTTGTTAACTTAAGGTGGATTCACCCATTCGTGCTTAACAAAAAATTTGTTCAACAATTTTTTTTTATATGAAGTTTGACGTCTCTCTTTTTGAGAGAAAGAGAAAATATTTTTTACGAACTTGAATTGGTTTAATTTTATATTTTTTCTGGACAAAAATGAATTGAGTTGCCAATAGGTTGCATTTTTTTTCATACAAATAACAATGCCTTATGTATTTCCATGGACATCAGCCAAAGTAACTATCTTTTTTCATTCGTTTTGAATTTATATCTGTGATTTTGAATACACAATACTTTAAGATAATTTAATATTTATATTTTGACACTTAAAACCCAAAGCAAAAAAAAAAAAAAAAAATCAATGGCCGCACTTGTAAAACTAATAGATTTTGTTTACATATGGCAGCTTTGATTTTTCAGAAAAATCGTTCAAAATTGGTGCATCGTGCTGCAAAAAGCTCTCAGTAAAAAAATTTTTCTCCGGCAAAAATTTTTGTTAAGAACACATGGGTGAATCTACCTTTATAAATACTATGAACTGGTTTATTTGTTTTAAAAATTTACTGCTACAATATAAACGACAACTAAATCGAAAACAAAAATCATATTTAGTACACATACCCTCGATTAATAGTTGGGAAGGAATCAAGTAAAACATGTATAAATCACAAAACAATAATTTATTTTCCCTACGTCATATTTAAGACGTCAATCTTATATACACGCAATATTGCGATTTTTCCATTTTGCAAAACAATTTAAAATATACACAACAAGCAAATCAAAAAAAAATAACAAAAAAACAAAAACGAACAACTAAAAAAGTAATAAGTCTGAAATAAAAATTTATGGGTTTTTAAAAAGCAATTAAAAAAGAAAAATTAAGTTTTTGTTGTTGTACGAAGTTTACACTCAGAGGAGATTTTTACACGTGTGCTGGATGTTTGTAGGGGTACTTGGGTGTTCCCATGCCATTTAACATGAGTATGTGAAATTTAAAAATTTTTTACAACCTTAAATTAGAAAGAGGCGTTAAAATTTTAACAATATTTCTTCCATGTAACACCTCAAGCTGTAATAAAAAAGCTGCAATAAAGTCTCTAACTGGTGTATACACTACATCGACCTTGGTCTAGGAATGCCGCACATAAATTTCATGATAATGAATTATTAAAAAAACTGCAAATTAGTAAACATAAAGATTTCATCACATTTTCGGAAAAATTAAAAAACGCACCGAAATTGGTGCGAATGCACCAAGTTGACAACGCTGAATATTGTATTGTATCACAGCTGACAACTTCAGGACATAGAATCAATGAGTTTTTTTTATAGTGAAATCAGGCGAAATTTTATTTTATTCATTCTTTATTACTGCCTTTAGAGTACCTTTGCAAAAACTATTTATTTTATCAAACTTTATAGTCCAGATATTCCCAGAGGCTGATTAAGGTCTGGGGTTTGCGGAGGATGATCTAATGTTTTTTGGACAATGATTAAGCAACCATACAATTTACAATATTAAAGTTATACTTAGGATAATTAATCTGTTGAAAAAATAAATCGATTTTTAGAATATCAATATAATCTTCCTTTTTCATTAAGGATTCTATAAAACTAAGATTACCGACTTCTTATGCCGCCATACAACACTACACCATTATTGAGCCGCCACCATGTTTTATATCTTGCTAACATATTTACTACTAAAAGCTTCGTTCTTGGTTCGCCATATTTTTTATCTCAAACTTTCTTTTATCGGCTAAAAGAATATTATTCTAAACAAATTTAGGCTCGTTTATGTATATTTTTTATAATTTTTTATTAAAAAATGTTGTATATTAGTCACCTCCTAGGATTAAAGATAATGTAAAAACAATTGCAGATATAATTTTTTTATTTTTTTGCCACGCCTACAACTACCGCCCTTTAAGTATTTTGTTCAATGTGTCGCTATTTTTAGTCCGATCATAACCATTTGCATGCTGGTATTCTGTAAGGGCTACATTTCTGTCCCTAATCATTTTTTACTACCACGTTTTTTGTATGGAAGGCGAACCACTCTTTTGTACAGTGATGCCTTCTAACGATTATACAATTTCTATGTAAATCCCTGCGTAAAATATGTAAATTCAATTGATGTTTGTCCTGTATATTGTATATTTTTTACTACTTAATGTCACAACTTAATAGCGCAATTTACAATCTCGAGCAAATGGTATGGCCTCATTATATTTGCTAAAAGGTTTAGCATATTTTTGCTTTAATCTAACAAAATACACAGCAAGAGCAAAAATGTTATAAACCTTTTTTCAAATGCAATGATGCAATACCTTTTACACAAGCTTGTGAATTGTGCTAATGTCTTTTAATCATAAATTATGAAACATGCAATTATTTTGAACGGCACCGTAACGTTCTTCCTTTAAAAAAGCAACATTAAAAGAAATGTGAGGGTGTTCTTGCATAAGGATGTTTAATTTATTTTGAAGCGTAAAAATTGGTCTATTTTAACAATTAATCAATTAAATTTGTCTAATTTGCAATTCTTCTTAAATATAATTAAGAATTGTAAAAAAAAATATAAGTGCAATATAATTTTCTAATATAATATTTTTTTATATTAATATAATTAAGCTTATCTTTTATTATTATGTGGTGTTGATATTATTTTGACGCTCACAGTATATCCCTAATGGTATTTATAAGCAGTGTAGGGTAAATCAGACTGCCGGCTTTTTATTTATTTTTTAAAGGTTTAAATAACAATAAAAAATGTACCTGTGTTTTTTTTTTTTTTTGAAATCAAACAAAGTGTTTGAAGAGGTTGTTGCTTTACATATTTATAAAAAAATATTAATAAATAATATAAAATTAAAGCAATTTTGTTCTCTTTTTAAACAAAAAAAAATAAAAGAAAAGAAAAACTTCTGCTGTTAATACCTGTGTACCAGACACATTAATGATATTTTTTTTTTATTATTTACTTATTTATAGAACCAAAAGTTTATTAACATTAAATGTTTTATATATATTTGCTTTTAAACAAATACATTATCTTATTTTTGTTTGTAATTTTACAAAAAACAAGACCCTGACACTAATTATTTGTTTTTGTTAAAAAGAAAAAGAGAATTTTAAAAAAATTGTAATTTTACACTTCATTTTAATAACAATAATTTTGTCATTAATTCGAAAATTTAAAAATAGCCAAATAATTCTCAAGAATTACACATGTTTCTGCTTGTTACTACATACATACACACACACATACACACATATACATATAGACTTACATATGTGCAAAAGCTCTTATAGTCTTTAATAAATAGTAATTTTAAGTTTTCATTGTTGAAAATAAAATTAAATGTAAACCAAAAATTAAAATCAATTGAAAAATCTACAAAAATCAGTTCATAAAAAAACTCTTGAGGCAAAACCTAATCAGTTCTAATTTTCTTAATGTATTTTTGTTAATTTTCTGAGTTATACCCTACACCAGCATGGTGCGGAGGGTATATTGGATTTGTGCTACTGTTTGTAACGCCCAGAAATATTCGTCCAAAAACATCCATCTTAAAGTGTACCGATCGACTTATAATCACTTTCTGAGTCGATTTAACGATATCCGTCCGTCTGGCTGGCTGGCTAGCTGTCCATGTAAAGCTTGTGCGCAGAGTACAGGTCGCAATTTTGAAGATATTTCCATAATTACTCATAGCTCCCATATAAGGCCCACTTCCGAAAATCACATTAAATAGCATAACTTTCTCAAAAATGTTGGTATACAAATAATATTCAACACAAATATATTTTATATGTATACAAATAATACGGTACAATTTTATTATGATCGGTCCATAATTAGTTGTAGCTGCCATATAAGGCCCACTTCCGAAAATCACTTTAAAGAGCATAAATTTCTTAAAAATTTTGGTATCCAAATAATATTGAACGCAAACATGTTTCGTATATATACATATAATATGGTAGAATTTTATGATGATCGGTCCATAATTAGTAGTAGCTCCCATATAAGGCCCACTTCCGAAAATCACTTTAACGATCATAAATTTCTAAAAAAAAATCTTGGTATCCAAATAAAATTTGACACAAATAAGTTCTTATATACAGAAATAACGGCACCTAATTTTATAATGGTCGGGCCATAGTTATTCGAAACTCCCTCTCCGTAATTCAATTTAAGCTCAATAAATCTTTTAAAAGTATTTATATCGAGATATAGTTTAACGGTCCACAACAGGTTATATCTCCCATATAACGCCTATTTCTGAAAAACTGTTTTATACATATACTGGGTGTAGGGTATTATATGGTCGGGCTTGACCGACTATACTTTCTTACTTGTTTTATTTTTTTTTGTTTTTGTGTATTTGAAAAATCAATTTTTAGTTATTATTTGTTTATTTACTTGTACTGAAATTTCCCAAAATTTTGGCAAACGATTTGTAGACTCTTTTACTTTTTGAATTTTGAAAATATGTAAATTCTGTTTGTTTTTGTTTCAATACGTTTTTTTTTTATGTAAATGACGACGTTGAAACTTAAAATTACAAAATAAAATTTAAACAAAAAATAAATAATGATATTATTACTTGCGAAACATTGGAAAATATAAAAGCAATATACAGACAGACAGACGGACAGACTGAATTATGAAATAAACATGAGAAAATATTTAATGGTTTGTAATAAAACAATAGTACAGAATCGTATTTACTAAATTTTCAAAACAGTTATGATTGCATCGGACTATTTGAACACGTTCCCTTTAAATTTATTAAGTTTATTAAGTCCCTCAAGAGAAGCAGGGTGTGGAGTTGAATTAATTAATAAACTAAAAAGGGATTATATTGGAATCCTATTCCAAGGTTGGCTATATGTAGGAACGGTGGTATATTGGTGATACTAGATATGACACTGTCATCATCATGTGCCAGTCATAACTATTACGGTCGTTATGCACCCTGAAACTAGTCACGTGACAAGTTTTTCTTAGTTTCCTTCACTTACTTCTCCTTCCTCTCCTGGGTCATGGTAATTGAATTAAGATTGTGTCTCGTTTTCGTTTCGATTCTTTAGAAGAACTAGACTTAGAGAAAATATAGTGCATTGAGTTGCAAAAAGGGGTATAAATTGATTGGCTCACAAGTTTTATAAGTGTGATTTCAATTGTTTGAATCGTAATTGTGTTCTTTTTTTTTTTTTTTTTTGTTCAATAATTTTGTTTATAACAATTTGTGCCGTTGTTTTTCCAATACCATTTTTAATGTCTCATTATTTTTCTTTAACACTTGACTACACTTTATATTCCATTTATTCGTCATGTTCTTTTTTCTTTTCTTTTCTTCTTGCTTGCTTGGTTGCTTTATCCAACCATTAGACGAGTGAAGATATTTGAAATATTTAATTTTTTCTGCTCTGTCTAGCTTGTCAGTAAAAATACATTTATTTTTCTCAAATTATTTTCCTGAAATGCAAAATAAAAAAAATATGTTTTTCTTTTTGGTAAAAATTTCGCTTGGAAATATATTTCGCTATTCTTTGCAATTTGTTTATTTGTACTGAGATTTTATCATCAATTTAATCATCATTTATTTTTATTTAACAGACACAATTAAATTTTCATTTCTTGTGACTGTATGAAATTTTAAATTACTTGTTTTTTATTTCAATGAAATTAAATTAAAATATTATGATTATGCCCAGTTGACATATTTATAGCTATAAAAATTATTTTTAATATAGTTTTAAATTTAATTTATTAAAAACTACAAGTTTGTGGAGAAATTTATGGAATTGTTGAAATAAAAAAGTATTATGGTGGAACAATTAAATAACGACTTTTTCGTCTCAAGTTTTTTTAAATACAATAATTCTTTCAAATTTGTTTAAATTTATTTGTAGTAAAATAAGCTATAATTCAAATTTGTACAAACGTACAACTGATGATTAAACATATGTATATTGAGATGATACATACACGTTTGTGGCAAACAATTTACCCCCTGGCCCACGATGTCGAACGATAAATAAGACTTAAGACACAAACTTGATTGTGGAATAAACAAACTTGATTGAGTAAAAAATAGATACGATAAAAAGTTTGTGTCTTAAGTCTTATGTAAGCGAACGTTATCGTCCGACATCCTGGGCCATGGGGTTAATAACAAATATCCTGCAATTTTATTTATGCAATAGTTTATTTTTTTTACGAGTATTTATATGATCCTAATACAGATTTTGTTCTCGTCGTTATTGTTAAACGTTTGATATCGATACAAACGTGTCTCAGTGTTAAAGGGTTGCAAGGGCCAAGGGCAATTATGTACTGATGCTGTAAAAAAAACCTTTTATATATATAGTATATAGTATTTATATACTTTATTACAATGAAAGATTTATTTAGTTAATTAAGAATCGATTCTCAATAAATTTTGTAAAGTGCTTTCCGTAGACATATGACATATTTTATCACAATTTCTTTTTAATACCTTTGTTTGGTATTTTTATTTTTTTGCAATGAGATCGAAGAAAACAGATAAACACTGTATTTTAATGCTTTTCTACACTCATGTATAATTTTTACTTTTTAAAGTAAGAAATATATTCTTTAGTTATCAAAACATAGGCTGTGTTCATAACTGCAATGCATTTTCGGAAATGCATCATTGTGCTGCATCTGATGCGCTTTTGTGATAAGTTTGCGATGCTGATGCTGATTACACTGTAAACTATTACTAAAAAAACCATTAGATAGTTAAATTGGGCAACACAATAAAACGCATACAATTTGCCTATTAACCTCATAAATCCACAATAACTGTCATCAGTTGAAAGAGGATATTCTAACTGCTAACGATATAGCCCTATGAGCGTTCGACAATAAATAAATTATATGCGGCTATTAAGGGGACATTGCGCAGAAAATGTGTTCCGAATATTATAAAAAAAAAGGAAAATTTTAGATGATGACGAGCTTGTCCATATGCGACTTTTCATGCAGACTCCGACGACCTGGTCATATCTCCGACCGGTTAGAAAGACATAACTATATTGGAAATACAAAGAAAGATGCAGGAGATTTCAAAGCAATATATTTTCTAGATCCAAAAATAAATTATTTTCAATTTGAAAAAATTAAATTTTCAGATTTTTTTGTGTAAAGGTGCCTTAACATTTTTTAAAAAAAAAACTTTCTTTAAGAATGCATAACAGGTTTATAGTTTTCTGAAAGATATATTTACAGTAGGGATGCCAAACGGGACTGGATTTTCAAATCCCGGGATTCGGGATTTGAGAAATGTATTTTCGGGATTTCGGTATTTTTCTTTCTTATTAAAACAAGCTGGTTTATTAATAAGAAAAACTATTTATATCAAAAAAGTAACTTATATCTGTATATATAAAAATGGTGTAAAAAATGTTTAGTAATTCATCAAATGAGAACGGCTGGGCCGATTTCTGTAAAATTTTTTATCAGTTGTTCGTATTTTCAAGGAGAAGGTTCTCCTCCGGAAAATTGGAAAATCGAGTTTTTGTATGAAATTTGAACTTAATGGCTTTCCAAATAAAAAATAGACATTTCTTAGTGTAAATCATGAAAAATGCGAAACGCGGAAAATTGGAAAATTGGAAAATCTCTTCGCAAAAGTCGGAAAATGGAAAATTTTGAAAATCGAGTTTTTGCATGAAATTTTGTGTGAAATTATTCCTTAATTGCTTTCCAAATGAAAAAATAGAAAGTTCTTAGTGTAAATCATGAAAAATGCGAAATACGAAATGCGGAAAATTGGAAAATCTCCTCGCAAAAGTCGAAAAATGGGAAATTTTGAAAATCGAGTTTTTGTATGAAATTTTGTGTGAAATTATTCCTTAATTGCTTTCCAAATGAAAAAATAGAAAGTTCTTAGTGTAAATCATGAAAAATGCGAAACGCGGAAAATTGGAAAATTGGAAAATCTCTTCGCAAAAGTCGGAAAATGGAAAATTTTGAAAATCGAGTTTTTGTATGAAATTTTGTGTAAAATTATTCCTTAATTGCTTTCCAAATGAAAAAATAGAAAGTTCTTAGTGTAAATCATGGGAAATTGCGGAAAATGCGTAAAATTGAAAAAATCGAAAATTGATTTTTTTGTACGAAATAATTTTGTGTGAAATTATTCCTTAATGGAAAAATAGAAAGTTATTGGTGTAAATCATGGAAAATTGCGGAAAATTCGAAATACGGAAAATTGGAAAATCTCTCCGCAAAAATCGGAAAATTGGAAAATTGATTTTTTTGTACGAAATAATTTTGAGTGAAATTATTCCTTAATGGAAAAATAGAAAGTTATTGGTGTAAATCATGGAAAATTGCGGAAAATTCGAAATACGGAAAATTGGAAAATCTCTCCGCAAAAGTCGGAAAATGGGATAAATTGGAAAATTGATTTTTTTGTACGAAATTTTGTGTGAAATTATTCCTTAATGGAAAAATAGAAAGTTATTGGTGTAAATCATGGAAAATTGCGGAAAATTCGAAATACGGGAAATTTCAAAATCTCTCCGCAAAAGTCGGAAAATGCGATAAATTGGAAAATTGATTTTTTTGTGAAATTATTCCTGTTGTATTATATTATTACTCTAAAGATTGTCTGAAGGCTTAAAATTGGGGCGAGGCAAAGTTCGCCGGGTCCGCTTGTTAACTATAAATATGTTTGAAAACAAACATTTTCTATCCTCAGAAGTATAATTTTTCAATTTACCAAAAGTTTATAAAACTAAAACAAAAAAAGTAATAACATTACATTGAAAAATAGTTAGAGCAAAATAATATATCATTTCGCGTTTAATTTTTGTATTAATTTAAAAGCAATGGAATATTATCGTTCAACCTTAAAAAAGCTTCTCAAAAATATTAAGGCGTCTAATGTAAAGAGAATGTTGATTTCAATTGATTACCAAAATATGAAGCTGACGAAAAATATCGTTCATAATCAACGCTTATTGGGCAAAATTGTTAACAAATTATTGTATGCTGATTGCATTTCTCGACCTCCGAAATAATTATATGCGTTTCGCACCATTTGTGGTGCTACTTAAAATTTTTTGTGCGAAAAATTCCTTAGTTGGTGCGTGGTGCGTGGTGCGCTTTTCTGTTAATTTCGGTGCGTTTTTTTTTTAATTTCGCCGATTTTGTGATGAAATCTCTATTTTAACTTATTTTTAATTGCAGTTTGTTAATAATTCATTATCATGAAATTGGACCCCACTAAATGTGTTTTAAATACGAATGTATGACAAATGAATACATACTATCAAATTCGTCACATAAAGGTTATTGCTAAAGGTGAACAGGGTGAAAATCTTTGTTTGAAAATAAAATTAACATTTTAATTATGGAAATAAAAATTCTTGTATAGCCTAATGGTATGGTCTACTGAACTGTATACGAACAACCAGGGTTAGAGTACCAGTGGAATGCTAACAAATTTTATTGGAAAAAATTAAATAGAAGTACTTTAACTAGAAAACAAAAATATATATAAAAAAAGTACCAAATATGTACTGAAATGAACCCTTTTTACTTGTTAGTACTTTAGCTACGAATATCATATTGTGAGTTAAATTTAGAGTGGTTAAATGCTTATTAGCTCGTTTAATTACAAAAAAGGCTTTTACTTTTACTAAAAATCGTGGATAAAAAGTTTTATATAGAATTTATGAAATTAAAAAAAAATGTGAAATGAATTCAATAAACATTTGAAACAACAAAGAAATTCTAAACTTGGTGCCTTTTTTTGTAAATGGTGCGTTTTTTTCTCCATTTTGAAATTTCAAAGTTGACAACGCTGATTATAAGGTGGTGTGGGGGGGGGGGGGGCTTTTTCATGTTTCAATTACATTTATTAGTTTATTCGTTTCATAATTAACGTTTTCAATTCAATTCTAACAACAAATATTTTTATTTCTTTATGAAATTCACTCTTAACTCTTCATTTTGAATTTTTTTTTTTTTAAATATAAAATTTTTGAGTAAATCATTGATTTATCAATTGATTTCTGGTTTCACCAGTTCATCGCTTAATATGCAATCACTTTTTAATTTCTCGTTGAGCCTTAATTAAAGTGCAATCACAGCAGAGATTCTTATCACTGCGGTAAACGCCTACACTGTTACTTTAACCGGATTTAAAAATAGTGCGTTCGAGGTAATTCAAAATTTATTTTTATTGTTTCAGCTTCATTTCTTCAAAATACTTTTGTAAAATGTTAATTTTTGCTGGTGACTTTGTAAATAATTTTGAAACGTTTCTGAACTTTCCAATGTGTGATTTATTTTTGAATCAGTTCATTTTCTCTTATTAAAAACGTTTAACAAAAACATTGATTTACGTTAAGTGAAGATGGGTGATTCTGTTCTAGACAACTTTTACCATCAATTTTCAAATCACACTATTTGATACTTTGTTTGATGCAAATTTGTTGTGCACTTCGAAGCATTAAGATTCATAGATTTGGCGCGAACAGAAAATTCATTCATGTTGCACCCGTCATGGCTTAAAGAGCAAATTTCTTATTATTCGATTATATTTCTCTACGTTGTTTAATTTGATAATCATCGTCTGATATCTCATCTAAAAGTTTAAAAATTAACAGAGTTTTGTGTTTTTGTGGTATGATCTTATGAAAGTTGGCCAATTTGGTTGCACCCGTCATGCACTTTAAAGCTCTCTCGTGGCTATTTGGTCGTTTCATATAAATTCTTGTAAATAGATAACAATAGTATGTATATTGAAAAATATTACCTCTTCTAGAAATAAGTTAATTGAAAATGTGTTTCTTTCTACATATTAGTAAAAAGACGTTTAAAGCGTCTAAATGTTGCACCCGTCAGAATACAATCGCCCAGCTGTTTTGTATTTGTGTACGGCCAAAACAGCAGATGAAGACAATTATACTTTACTGGATCTTTTACACAAATACAAATGTTTGGGATTTATTAATTCCGACACATACCGGGATTCGGAATTTGACAAATCGGTATTGGCATTCCTAATTTACCTGGTCTCTGTAATATAGAAAACATGTTTAGACATGCCGTTTCGAATTTGAACTAGTTTATTTTATCAAAATTTTATTTCAAGCCAATCGTAAAATAATTAAATAGCTGGCTGGGATTACAAAAAGGAAAAGCAATTTCGAAAACCTTTAGGTATTCCTTATTTATCCTGTTTCGCTTACATTGGTATGGACGTGATTGCCAAGCTCTGATCTATAGAATTATATTATTCGACTGACAAACAATTCGATTGCCATGAAGAATCTGTTTTTTCTATTTGATTCATATTTAAGCATTAAACATTTATTAGACATTTTTGACAAGTAGACACAATTTCCTAAAAACAAATTGCACTACTTGGCAAATTAATTATATTTTGGTTTATCTTAAACTATAAAAAAAAACTAAGAGGGCATATGAATGAATGTATTTCCACAATATTTTTTTGAATAAATTTTAATTTATTGGTAACATGCAACATAATAAAAAATACATTTAACAGGCAATAATTTATAATCCAAAAAAAAAAAATCAATAAAATAAATCGTTACAAGGAGAATATTAAAAATAATTAATTATAATTTTTCTAATATTCAACATAAGAAAACTCATCAAATGTTTTAAAAAGCAGACATACAATTTTAGTTAAAAATATCATAAAAAATCAAAAATTATTACCAATTAAAATCAATGTTAGCAGGTCAGTTTTGCCCCGACCTCCATTCAAATCGAACATATAACAAACAAGTGGTGCATGTATTTTAAGAAGTGAATTTGAAAAAGAAACTAAATTATAAATTTAATTGTTAAAACAGCAGGAGTGTTTAGACAAACAAAGTTCTAAAATAAACAAAAGACTTGTTTGACTCTGGAACTAAAACAAACGCTACAACATAAACTTTCACCTCGAACTAATAGTGAAACAGAACATTCAGAACAAACGTGTGTAGATGTTTTTTTTTCTAATTTATCTCAAAAAAAAAAAAAAAATAAACATTATTTGTCAATTTGAGTGTTTATGCTGTTGTTCAGAATTAAGTGAAATTAATAATAAATATTAAAGGCGTTGACAACCGAATGAAATGGATACACACACATGTTTTGCCTTAAAATGTTACTGACCTTAAACAAGGATGTAAAAAAAAAAAAAACTAAATTGTGATTGTGATAAATGAGCATCGAATTATCGATACACGATTTATGCCCCAAAATCATTGTTATTTGTTTATGCACTTTAAAAGAGCCAACAGTGCTGGCCTCGTTTAAATATACAGTTCAATAGAATAAACAAACAATATTTCAAATATTTAAAATAACCACAAAAATATACCTGAGTCTAAAACAATAATAAAAACATACCAATAAAAATAAAAAAAAAAAAATACTGAAAAGAAAGCCAAAATAGTATCCAGGCGGCAGTATGTATTTCAATTTCGTTTCATTAATATTTTAAGTGTGAAAAATATTTGACAAATGTTCATGGATGATGTGTCTGCATACAGTTGCGTACAATTAGTGTCGGCTTAAAAACCCCAAAACTTCAAATGAACTTGCTCGACTTCTTGTTTGAAAATTATTAAACCAAAAACAATCAGTGACATGATGAAGCATGAAACCATGGCAAAACCCCTGCCCATTTCCCCTGCCAAAGATAATCCCAAAAGGGGTTTATGGAAGACAAGGGGAACATCGGAGACCTCCACCCCCAAAAGCCCCATAACAAAAGCTTTTGATTTTCTACCCTGGTCTCGCAGCAAAAAATCAACCAGTGAAAAACCAACAAAATCAAAAAATGACTCATACTCAGCAGCTGCCACCAGCAACACCGCCAACAGCCCAATTAATGTAACTGGCAGTAATGCTAAGCCGGCAGAAGATAAAAAAGATGCCTTGGCCTCTTTAAACTATCAGCGCAACATCTTTCGTAATGGTGGCGGCATAATACGAGATATTTTAAGCGATAAAATCAGCAAAGACGAAAGAACCTATAAAAGATCCAACATACGCAGAGCGCGTCAAGTGACGGGACGTAATAAAAGTCTAGATTTAAATGAACTCATCAATTGTGTAGAGCGGGAACTTGCCACCACTTCGGGCAGACATAATGGCGATGGCAATAATCATCGCTTTCTCGATGACACCTTTATCGAAAATATAATGAGAGCAAAAGAAGCCCATCAGCGTAATTTACAGCAAGATGAGTATGATGAGCAGGAGGAAGCCTACTACAACAATAATCATGTTCATGTCCATCACCAGCCAGTGGCTGAGTGTAATGATACAGAAGATGAATATTTCTATCAGCAACAACAGGAACTGGCCCAGTTGTGCAAGCACACAGATCCCTTGAAATGTCCCAACGGCATTACTCATACTAATGGCATGGCCAGTAACTGCAGTGGTAGTGGCAGTACTTCACCCAAACACATACTCTTCAATGATGAGAACACAGTGTATCTGATCAAGAAAGAATTGCCCGTCAATAAGACCCTTAAAAACTGTGATAAAGAACGTAAACACTCGGAGAGTGTTTTAAAAGCCCGCCTCAAATTCAAAAAACTTTCCGCAGACAATTCCTCTAATCATGATACAAAATCCATGGTTCTAAACAATAATCGCGTTATAGCCAACAACAGACACCACCAGCCTCCAGTCAATGCTAAACGTAGTATACTGCAAAGACAAAACACCACATCCGAACAATATACTGCTCAAACTGCTCCATGCTGTAGTCCAGATGTATTTCGCAAAAGATCACCGTCAGCTGGACGCTATCAAACACCTTCGCGCTATTCGCCCACCTACCAGAGACGTAAATCACTCACTGAGGGAGTGGTGTACGATCAAAATACGTCTTCGTTGTATGATAATGGCAACTCGAGTACGAGCAGTATGGGCAGTGGAGCCAGCACAAGTGGCGGTATTTTAAATGATCGTTCTAAAACCGATAAGCCGCGCAAGAAGTTGTCTTTTCGAGAACCGGTGGTGGCGGGTAAACGTCCGACACGTCGCCAAAGTGCCGAAGTTGTGGGTGTGACCACGAATTGTTTAAATGTCCAGAAGTCTAATAATAGTGTTAATAATTCCAACTGTGATAATGTAGTAGTTAGTAGGCGTACAACACCGACAAATGATGCCATGCCTAAGGAAGAGGATTTAAAGCAGGTGAGAAATGGCAAACCTTAATTTATAAATAAACAACTTAGAACGAATTGCCGGGTACACAGAGAAAAAAAAACAGTTTTCTTTAATTTTTTTTTTTTTTGTTGTAGAAGGCCTTGTATGGGCGCTATGACTAATTGAGGACCGATTAACATAAAATTAGGACCCACGATTTATGTATATTAACAACTTATTTGTATAAAATCTGGGCGTTAAAGTGGGCCTTTGATGGCAGCTATGATTAATTATGGACCGAATGTCATAAAATTTTGTGACTTATAACAATTACACTGCGGAACAAATTCAGGTTAGCAAAAGGTAGGTCGTTTCTGACAGTGAGGGATGAAAGTACAGGCTAAATTAGAACATCCGTATACCTGTGCCGGTCTAGCAATAATTTGACTACCACAGATTTAAAAAATATCAATTAGTCGAAAAGTTGAAGTCAAAAAAAAACATATAAACAATATGCGGAAAATCGGCGTTTGACTGCGAAGTTCGAAGGCCGATTAAAAAAATTATTCGAAGTAACACAAACAAACGCCTCTATTTTCACCCCTTACTCCCAGAATCATCCTAACTTTTGCTAACCTGCATTTGTTCCACAGTGTTATTTAAGACCTAATTAAATTGAATTTTATTTGTATACCCAGATATTTTATGCTGGTTAAAGTGATTTTTCGATACGCATACAACTTATAGGAACAATTTATTTTTATATATAATTATACAGCCATGTCACAGAATTTAATTTCGTTCGGAAGTGGAATTAGTTCTGTATTTTGCTTCTATAGAAAGAATAAAAGGAAAAATTTTTTCGGCATGAAAACTAGAAATGCTTAAAATTACGATTCCACATAGCAAATTAAAAGTGGTTTCATTTCGAAAAAATTGTTCGTTTGGCTTTTTCTATCGAAACAAAATACGGAATAATTATTATTTTTAGCTGAACTGTTAATTTCTTAAATTTTTGGTATTTCTTTAGTCAGTCACAAGTTGATTAAATTTAATTTTCATTAAATTATTTTTACTGAAGGTAGGAATGGTTTTACAACTTGAAAAAATTTTTTATTTGATAATTTTTCTCGGCTGAGATTCGAACCTGGGTTGAATTTACATGTTTCTCCCATCAGAATTCTTTGCGTTCTAACCCTCTGCACCACTGCGATGCCCGTTAGACAACAGACAAACATCAATCCTTTAATCAGTGTTACCTGGTGGTTCGAAATTTTCTGTAATTATTTTAATTCCACTTCTGAACGAAATTAAATTCTGTGACATGGCCGATATATTGCGAAATTTGTTGAATATCTACATATAAAAATTAGATATTTATGGCCGTTAAAGACCTATTTTGGAAAGACGTTTGTATGGGTGGTGCTAGGTAAACTAATGATTCTATTTCAACCAATTTCAATACCGAAATTTTCAGCTTTACGCACAAGGTTTACAAGGACCAACAGCGAGACGGAAGGACATGGTTAAATTAACTCAGGAAGTGATTCGGACTTTAAGGTGGGTGTTGGACCAATATTTCTGGGCGTTACAAATATCAGCACAAGCCCAATTTAACCTCCCCATTATGATGGCGTAGGGTATAAAAAGTTCTAGCAATCATTGGATAACTGTCAATGAAATACGAGTATACTTGAGGTTTTAACTTGTTATACCCTACACCACCATAGTGGGGAGGGTATATTGGATTTGTGCTGATGTTTATAACGCCCAGAAATATTGGTCCAACACCCACCTTAAAGTTTACCGGTCGACTCGGAATCTCTTCCTGAGTCGATTTAACGATGTCCGTCAGTCTGTCCGTATGTCTGGCTGGCTGTCCATGTAAAGCTTGTGCGCAGAGTACAGATCGCAATTTTAAAGATATTTCGATAAAATTTGGTACGTGATATTTTTTCGGCCCAAGGATGGATGGGATTGAAACTGGTGTAAGTCGGTGCATTATTTCACCTGGCCAACATACAAATGTCATCCCGAAATTGGGGTTTACCGGCCATAAATCTTTGAATTATGCAAGTATCCAAACAAATTTCACCACAAATTAGTAATAAATGAAGCTAAATCACATCTGCAAATTTTGCCAAGATCGGTTCATTATTCGTCGTAGCCTCCATATAAGGCCCACTTCCGAAAATGACTTTAAATCAGGGCCGTAACTGTTACGACTCTTATTGCAAAATTCCAATTTATATGTAATAATAATTGATGTATATTACAGAAGTCTATAAAAATTATTGTTATTATATTTGTTTTTTACCATCAAAATTGTTTCTCAGTTTTCTTCAGATAAATTATATCTCAAATCCCCCAACATCAATTATATTTATAGCATTGAAAGCAATAAAACTGGCGTATTACATACATGCAATATTTAATTCATGACTTTTATTTTTGCCTTAAAAAAAGTTATTTTTTTCTTTTATCAAAAAAGGCACAAATTTAAAAGTCATCCAAAAATTGCCATGTCCATCACCTATATATCATAATGATAAGATAAGATCCAAAATGTTCTACGATCATTTTTTATGTGTGATTTTTTTATGTAAATTTTTAAAAATAACAGTTATTTTCTGTGCCTGCTTTAAAGAGCACAACTCTCTCAAAAATTTTGAACTGAACGCAAATATATTTCATACGTATCCTTATGCCAATTTTTCTACCCAATACTTTAATATAAGATATTTTCTTGTTGTATTATATTGACTGATAAGTAAAATAAAATAAAATAAAAAATAAATAAATAAATAATACGGTACAATTTAATGATGATCGGTCCATAATTTGTCGTAGTTCCCATATAAGGCCCACTACCGAAAATAACTTTAACGACCATAAATTTCTTAAAAATGTTGGTATACAAATAAAATTCAAAACAAATAATTTTCATATATACAGAAATGCTGACACGTAATTATATAATGGTTGGGTCATAATAATTCGGAACTCCCCTATAAGACCCTCTATGTAAATCTTTTAAAAGCATTTACATATACCGAGATAAAGTATAACAAACCTAATATTTATATTCACAGAAATCATGGAACTGAATTTTTGGATGATTAGTCCAGGTCATATCTCCAATATAGCTGCCATTTCTGATAAACTGTTTTATACATACATTGGGTGTAGGGTATTAAATGGTCGGGCTTGACTGACTATACTTTATTACTTGTTACTTATTTTTTTTTTTGTATTTTAAATTCCTTGGTACGTTTTTTTTTCTAAAGTAGCAGTACCTATTAATATTTATATTTAGGTTTCATCTAATTATTTTTAATATAATGATGTTTTATGATTATCTCTACTGGAAGTATTGCCTCAATATTTACTTTTACCTAAATGCCAATTTCTATTTGTGGTCACAAATTTATTTACTTTTTGAATATGATCTAAAAATTACAAATAATTTGACTATTTTTATCTCTTATTTTCCAGTCTCAGGCAATGCGTATTGTACGCACAGTGGGTCAGGCTTTTGAAGTATGTCACAAATTTAATATACATAAAAATTCCCTGGACAACAATGATGAACGTTCCGATATCTCGTCATCAGAGTTATTGGATGTTGAAAACCGATCGGATCAACAATTAAGTGACGATGATGGACACAACAAGAAAGGTGAGTGCATCGTAGAAATAAATAAATTTCATAAAAAAATAATTAATACAAATATTTAAAAATATAAAACAGATACGTCTTATAAAAAAGAAGAAATAAACAAAATTAAATTGAAATTAATTATGAGCTGTTGGGGCTTTTTAAATTTTAATAAATTTTTCCATTAATTAATTGTAATATCATAAACATGCAACTTTTCACCAAACATGTACTTATGTATATAATGTATACATGTGTATGTATGTTTTCAGAAAATTGTACAAGAAAACGTTTTAAATTTTGTTCAATGGTGCGTTTTCTTTTCGTCCGTATGTTAATCGCGTTTTTGGGATTTTATTGTTTGGCTCATAATCTTAAATTATGTTTATTCCCTGGAGGACTATTTCGTGGCTTTTAAATAATTTTAGTAGACAAAGTTTTAAATTAGAAAATTTCCTCGGAAAAGAAAGCGACACCTTTATGAGTGCTATTCGGCAAAATAAAATATTTGTACACTATGGAAAAAAGAGAATTGTTGGGGTGCTGATGGCACTTTCATCTTATTTTGTTCTAAATTCGTAACGATTTAATCGTATTACACAGAAAAAATTATTGCCTGACAAATTTTAATTAAACTTTTAATTGAGTCTTAATTGATTTTTAATTAAACTTTTAATCATATCAATTAAATTTTTAATTGAAAAACAATTTTCAATTAAATAATATAATATTTTTTTTATTAAAACTACTTTTAATTAAATTTTTACAAAATATTTTAATTGACACTACAAATTCCTTCATCGGTCCACTTTCAATTAAATGTTTAATTAAATATACGAATATTTTAATTGAAAATCAATTTTAGTTTTTTCTGTGTAGAAATAACTTCAAATATACAAATTGATTTTTTACTTTCACTGACAGTTATCATGCAAAAATTATTTTAACAGACAGCATAACTTTAGGTTAAAATTCGTCGAAAGGGATGATAAAAAACAAACATCTTTTTTAAAAAATAGCAAATGTTCAGTTCTGCAAATAATATATAATTAATATAATACAATATATAATTAATGAAAAAACTATTGTTTAATGATGTGAAATGCGAATATCTTTCTGAATATGTTGCGACATTATCCCTACAGTCATTTTACAATAATTAGTCAATCTCATCTGGGATTGTTGTTTTCAGGCTTGTCAAGTTACCAGCTGAAATATAATTTGCCAAGAAACAGGTTTTCATTAGAATCCACTTTAAGAGTTAACATTTAATAGTATAAGGAAGACGTCTCTGGCATATTAATCGCAATACCAGTTGGAACTATTAAAAGTGAAATCTTCAGAGACTACTTTCAAAAGGCAGTATGCAGCTCCTAAACATGAAACGAAAGGGCATCTCGAGAATCATAGCAGTGCAAGCAGACTCGTACTTCCATTCAATGATCCCTGCCACAGTTGCCAGAGTCGGGAGCAAGAAGAAACATTATTTCATATTCTCTGTGAATGTCCGGCTCTTCAAAACTCTAGACTCAAATGTTTCAACAGCATTAAAGTTAACCAACCCACCCGAATCCGCCTGCTAGAAATGTAGCTCAGACGCATTCGAGGCTTCGTAGATCTTATCGGCAAATAACAAATTAATGCTCTGTTAGAGAGTAATTAGTTTTAATTTTAGTTTTAAGATTTGAATACTTATTTTTAGGCCTAACGAAAATAAGGATTCAATAATTAATAAAAAAAGTGAAAGAAAAACGTTAAGACATAAAATAAAAGTTCCTATTGCTTTTATTAGGACACCTCAATAGACCGGCAAACAGCCGGAAAGACATGTCAGGCCATTAGAATTGTGAAAGAATAAAAAGTGTTCTAGTTTTAAATGGAAATGTTACCATTATGTTCATGGAAAATATTGCCGTTTTCATGTATTCCAGCCAGAATAACAAGACGGCCCATGGAGTAGGGGGTGTGAGTTTGATAATAAAAACAGATTTCAAACTGCAAAATAAGATGATCTCATATTTTAGCACATTTATTCTAATCATGTGTTTTTATGTATGTCATAAAATAAGGCGTATAAGACACACAGAGATAACAACAAAATTCAGGAGACTTTCAGACAGAAAGACAGGCAAAGAAATTAACAAATTTACATTTGAATTCACAAACACATGTGTTACACACATGTACTGGTATCCCAGCATAACATTCTAAAAGCGTTTCGATAAAGGAGTCAGAAAAGAGTCCAGCTAAAAAGCATTTCCGGAGCGAAAGAAAAATTTGCTTAAAAAATTTATTTTTTTTCCATTTCTATATATTTTATTTAAATTAATTCCATTTTATTTCTTTTTACTGTAAATACAATTTATTTAATTTTTTTCCATTTCTAATTTAGTTTATTTGTAAATGGATTCCCTTTTTGTTTAAGTAAAAACAATTAAAAAAAAAAATAATAAATGCGACCTTTAAATCTGTTGTATTTAAAATTGCAATGACTCTTTTTTTAAAATGATCTAAGAGCTCTTTCTGAGCCCAAAAAAACCTCTTTTCTGACATTATCTAAGAGCTCTTTCTGACGGACCATTTTCGAATGTAATGACCCTCTTTTCTGAAGGTTTTCAGAGCAATAATGGTTGTTTTTTTGGGCTAATAAAGAGCAAGAACGCTCCAAAAAAGGTGTCAGAAAAGATTCTTTTCGGACTCATATGGCTTGCTGGGATACGATACATACCTATACATACATACATATACATATATATGTATATATGTATATGTATGTTCGTTTATGTGTCATTACTTTGTTTGCACCCCGCTTGTTGTTGTGTACGAGTATTTGACAGTTGACAGCATCAAAACACCATTTTATTTTTTTATGACATTTATTAAACGTACGTGTAACGTTCGTACTCTGTCACGAGTATTCTCTCATTCATTCTTTCCCCACTGTCATAATCGTAATTTCGAATTACGAGTGTATTTTCGTTTATTTTCCTTGATTTTCAATATGATAACATTATTTAAAATTTTGTGTTTTTTCTCCTTCCTCTTCTCAAGTCATTTGTGTTAAGTTAATGAGAACAAAACAACAACAACAAAAACATCATCAACAAAAAGTCAGCATGCATCTCTTTCTACTCACGTATTTGTTTTTATTACTCTGGCAAAAATTGTTCTCATAAAATTTTCAAAAGTTTTTGCAAATGTTGCCATTAGTTCTGCAATGTCGTATTTTGTCGGGGACAAACTTTATTTAACCTCCATCAAAAGTAATTATACTTGTTTTCAGTCATACATAATTTGTTTCTGGTAATACAGTAGACGCTCGGAAATTAGAACCACTTTGTTTTTAGGGCGATTCGAATTTTCGAATTATTCTAATTTCTGGACCGGTTTTTAGGTAAATTTTACAATAAAGCTATAAAAAAAACTAAGACTTCGTTTTCATTTTAGTTTATGTAACATAAAAACTATGAAAAACATAACGAAACATAACAAAAAATAACAAGTTCATCTAAAGTTAACAATTAACACAAACAACATCAACAAGATTTGTAAAACATTTACTAAAATGGGATTCCCCTTTTGTTTTCTATTTGGTTAAACTAAACTGCTAAAATTTTAGTGTTTACAAAGAAAAAGAAAAAAAAACGGCCCGGAAATTAGAATTTTTAGTTCTAATATTAGAGCGCTTAATGCAATGAAATGACTGATTCTAATTTCTGGAAATTCTAATTACTGAGAGTTCTAATTTCTGAGCGTCTACTGTATTAGATTTGGAAATCTATACTCAAGGAAAATACCCAGCAAAAGTAACATTTTGATTTTGGAAGCAGCTGCATTTATTTTTACTTACAACTTTTACATTTACAAGAGCTTCTTATAGTCAGCCTTATTATGAGTCTCGTTTTGTTTTTACGACAACGATTATTTCGTAATAGATTAAAGAAACAGATTTATTTTCATCAAGGACTTCAAAACAGTGGTATACAACTGTATTTACATCTTCATTTGAGGTAAAACGCTTGCCAACTAGGGCTTTTTTATATTTGGGAACAGCTAAAAATTCACTGGGAGCTAAATCAGGAGAATATGATGGGTGGTCAAGCAACTCCTAATTTATTGCGTTGATTTTAGCCATTGTTAAAACACTCTTGTGTGCTGGTGCGTTGCCTTCAGGACGTTTTTCTCGAACCTTTATACTTAATTGATCCAAAATATTGCAATAGTACTCTGAACTAATTGTTTTACCCTTTTGCAGATAGTCAATCAATGAAATACCTTTAAAGTCCAAAAACCGTTGCCATAACCTTACCAGCCACTTAAATTGAGTTTGCCTTCTTTGTGTCACTTCCTCCAGCTTCAGTGCATTGCTTGGATTGTTCTTTTATGTCTGGACTATAATTGTAGATTCATGTCTCATCCACAGTTATGAAAGGACGCTTAAAATCCATTTTATTTTTCTTAAAACGATCCAAACAAGTATTAGAAATTGTCATTCTTTTGCGTTTTTGGTCGACTGTTAACAAATGCGGCACCCATCTTACAGAATGGTTTTTTATCTATAATTCTTCGTGCAAAATTAAATGGTCTCGATCATTTGAGATGCCCATGATATTAACTATTTCGCGCACTTTTATTCGTCAATCATTTAATACCATATCATGCACTTTGGCTACAATTTATGTTGCTGTTGCTGTTTTTAGACGTCCACTAAGTGGTTCATCCTTAATGCTTGTACGATCACGTTTAAATTCAGTAACCCAGCTTTTTACTGTTGTATATGAAGGAGCACTTTCACCCAATACATTCACCATATTATTATGAATTTCTTGTCCCGATAAACATTTCTTTTATTTAAATACTCGTATATATAAATATAAATTTCCTAGCTTTTTGTACCTGGTGATGCCTGGGATATTATTGATCTTTTATTCCTGGATGGTGATCATTTAATATTTTGGTAATCTGTTTTGAGAATAGCACACAAACGAAGCATATTTCGTGTGTAAAGTGGCGGTTTATTCCGTAGGAGAAAAACACATTCATACAACTCAAATTCTTTTATGGGACAGCATTTTATCAAAACAATCCCATTAACTTTTTCGAAAAATTAATTTTTGAACAACGTATTATTGACATTCAGACTTTAAATCTCTGATTAATGATAACTTGTTAATTTGTTTTCTTAATTTTCCCTTTCCAAACGCTTGTTAATCGTACATTTTTTTTTGAAAATTAATAAACTTATATTTCAAATTTGAATAGTTTTCGTTATTTTCACGTCTTTGGCCGTAATGTATAAGATCTTAATTGCTATTGAAAATTGTGTGCAATTAAAGTGTTCCTTTTTTCATCACTAAAGGAACACATGACCCGATTCTCCTTTTTAAGTATTTTTGTATGTAACACTACTGTTTATTTTTTTATTATATGGTTAACATCAAAAAACATTAAGGTCATCAATTCTAGTAGACTATTAAACGTTTGATCCCTTGAAAAAAAATATACTTAAATCGTATGTACTTAATAATTCTTGAAGGTTGACTGCCGAAAAAGACCTTTCCTAATAAATATTTTTCTGATTGCAGAAAGCAACAAAAATTTTTTTTATTAGTTTCGAAAAAAGTACACAAAAAGTACCAACTATATAATTTTTCACTTTTTGGTCGTCTAGTTTTAGGTTTAACTTATATTTCATTGTAAGAATCCATATTTGGAACTGTAAGTCTGTTAGTTATTTCCATTTTTAACCGTTATTACTATTTAGGTGTCGTATTATGAAAAATTAACTCCTTATATATATATTTTTGTGATTACAGAAAGCTACAACAAAAATTTCGTTGTCTTAAAACAACAGATACGAGTACAAAAGGTACCAAAAAAGTACACAAACACAAATCTTTACCCTTTTTTTAACCCTTTAGTTTGTATGTTTTTAATAATTTTTTTGTCTTTTATTATATCAATATTAAAAGTTTCCAGTCTGTAGATCAATTATTAATATTAAAAACAAAATTCTACTTCTTACTCGTTTTTATTCCCTTAAAGATAGATTTACAAAAAACTACTCTTCTAATACAAAACTTTGTGATAACAGAAATGTAAAGTATAAATTCTGTTGCTTTTAACAAAGACAATCATTATTTCAGAGACAAATTTAAAAAGTTTTCCACTTTTTGTCCCTTCCCAGTATCACTGTTATTTTAAATTTTACCGGTTTTTACCCAATTTGTCACTTCCTGATCCATGTCTTGCAAATAGATCTATCTGCGTTCTACATTTCAATAAAATTAGTTTAGCCGTTTAGCTTTACCGGGTTTCCCCTTTTTAGCCCGATCTGTTTCAAGTATTGAAAAATAATATAGCGTATTGACGTTTCCAAGCATAGATTTATCTACGTTCTAAATTTCATTAAAATAGGTTCAGCCGTTGAGGCGTGATTACGGAACAAACAAACAAACAAACTTACAATGACATTTATAATATATATATATACCATATGTATGTATATATGTATTGTAAAAAAATCGCGGATGCGTTTTTTTGAACACCTGTTTCTATATGAAGGTGTTGTCAGATCGAAAAGAAATTTAACATGTGTTCATAGTACAGATGGAAGTTTCCAAAACACTTAACTTTGTTTGTTTTTGTCGCGCTTTCTACTTATAGAAGTTTCCGTACCGCCCTCGTATTTTGAAGCATTAAACTAAATTTTGCTTTATGTGTAAATTTGATAATTTCCTTTTCACAAAATTGGAATTAGACACAAAAAATCTTTCTAAAATTCTTACTTTCAAATAGTTTTCAAATGACTTGCTATGATAAGTAATTATAGTTTAGAAAAAGTGAGTTGGAGACTTAAAAGTCTCCTATATTTTCCTATAATTTTTTTCTTTATTTTTATCGTTTTTACTTTGTTATTCTATTTAGAGTCTTTATATCATATATGATATGAATATATCCTAACAAAATTTACGTTTTCCGATTAAAACTAAACAATTGAAGTTAACGTAGTTGCACTCAAATTTAGATACTAATTTTATAATTTTGATAAACCAAAGTTTATTTGTCATATTTAAATACCACAAAATGGACTTAACACTGTTTAGCAACCAGATAATTGTAAACGGTTTTTAAGCAAACAATGTGTTTTTCATTATTCGAACACTTTAGTTCATTCAATAGTCTCCACGACGTACTGTATATTCACTCTTATGTTTTTCAATGACTTTAATTGAATTTACAATCGGATTGCGAATATTTGAACAACTGTGATATTAGCTTTAAGTTAAATTTGTCTTAAGTTTTGTGGTCGTGTATTGTATATTATGTTTTTATTAATTATTTGATTATTTATACCAAAATTCTGTTCGTGATGTGCCGTTTTTTAGTATTGAAGTAACTAATTAATAATAAAAATTCATATCCAATGATAAAAAACATCAAAGCTATTATTTAGAACGAGGCCCCTGAAGAAGTTGGAATACAACTACCGAAACGTTGGGTAAATAATAATAAAAATCGAACAAGTTTTTTATTTACATTTGGAAACAAACATTTGACCAAATTAGCCTGAATTATAATAATTATAAATATTGGTCACAAAAACTAATTAATGAAATTGCACATTGTTTTGCTGCATACGAGTATGTACTTCATAAAAATTTTTCAGTTGTGGAAATGTTTAATTACTTTTGAGAGACAAGAAATATGTACATATGTGTAAATAATTTCGATCTATGACTTTATTTAAAAATAGAGCTAATTTCTTAATAATACAGCTAATATAGATAGATGGTTTCGTTTCATATACATATGTATGTAAGTGGCATATAAATAAAATAAAAATTAAATCTTATTATTCTCAATTTATTTTATTTGTTTAATATGCACGTTTATTACGAACTAGAATTTGTTGTTGCCCTCGACTTTAAAAAATATTAAATAGTTGATATATGTACATATGTATCAACGTAGTTTCAAAACCATATCAAAAATTAGTTTCTCCCAAAAGATGACACTGAATATACGTATGCGTGATTTTTTTTTTACAATAAATAATAATTATACGTATTTTTGTTTTATTACTTGAATTGATGACTAATTTTAAGAAGTTCAAAATATTTAATATAGTTTTAGGCTGTAAATAAAAATCATCATTACATTGAAAACTATGTACAAAACTCTGCTGTTGTTTTGTTCTCTTTCGATTATATTACTTACATACATACATAAATACATACATATATATGTACATTAACAATAATTCGATCATTAAAATATAATTCCGCGTAATTCTCAGAAATATTTAAAATTCAAAAATATTTTTATGTAATTAGAAAATTAACAATCAATTAAATTTCTAGCAATTAAAATGAATATTTATACGAGCTGGAATTTGAATATTTTTCTTTTTTTAAGATTTTATAGATACAATTATAAGGAACACTTTTAAATAAAATGATTTCAAGAAATACATAAATAATTAATTACTGAATTTATGCATTAATGAACGACAATTAACACAAAAATTAATAATTTCAATGTTAAGGTTTTTAATTTGTGCTCTTAAAACAATTATTAATAAAACCTTTAAATATAAAATCAAATATGACATTTTCACAAAATATGGTTGTCATTTAAAGCGTGCGTAACTATGTGTATGTTATTAAATTTGTTTAATTATACCCTACACCACCATAGTGGGGAGGGTATATTGGATTTGTGCTGATGTAACGCCCAGAAATATTTGTAAAACATCCACCTTAAAGTATACCGATCGACTTATAATCACTTTCTGAGTCGATTTAACGATGTCCGTCTGACGTCAAAATAACGAAAACTATTCAAATTTGAAATATAAGTTTATTAATTTTCAAAAAAATGTACGATTAACAAGCGTTTGGAAAGGGAAAATTAAATAAACAAATTAACAAGTTATCATTAATCAGAGATTTAAAGTCTGAATGTCAAGAATTAATTTTTCGAAATAGTTAATGGGATTGTTTTGATAAAATGCTGTCCCATAAAAGAATTTGAGTTGTATGAATGTGTTTTTCTCCTACGGAATAAACCGCCACTTTACACACGAAATATGCTTCGTTTGTGTGCTATTCTCAAAACTGATTACCAAAATATTAAATGATCACCATCCAGGAATAAAAGATCAATAATATCCCAGGCAGAGCCGGGTACAAAAACCTAGTAGGTTTATAAACAAATTAAAAAGTGTTGATAAGTTGTTTTCATTAAACATTTATTGATTTATTTGATTTGTTTATTTTGATGTTATTAGTATTTTTTTGTTTTGTTTTATTTTTTATAATCATTTTGTATCTTGTAAGCGTTTACATATTCCTGGTTATGGTTTCTTTCATTAGCTGGTTTAGCGGTCCAAATTTTAATAATTGCGTCACAATTTAGTTTTGTTTTTTTAGTTGTAACATTCAGTTGTGATTAATGGTTTTAAACACATTTTAATTGTTTAATTTATATTTTCGTTTTTTAGTAATAAAAACCATTTTGAAATTTGGTTCAAGGTTAATTTGTTTTTGAAATTTTGTTTTAATGCGAAATTTTTTGCAGAAAAATTCAACAACATTAAAGAAATGTCATGCATTTCAATTGCAGTAAGTCAGGGCCAAATTGCAAAAAAGAAACAACCTTCACATTAGTGAAATTTACGAAATGAAATTGAAAACTAAATGTTTTGTTTTTAAATTTATAATAAAACATCTTGAAGATATTTTGGCATGTATAAGTAGATATATTGCCTTAATCTTCTTCATATATACTCATGTAATACTTATTAATGACTTGAATTCACTGAATAACTTGCATTTCAATCACAACTACATGCCGTATGCATTACTAAGAAGTAGTCGAGTAGGGACTTTTTTATTAACCCTCCGATGAGTGACAGTTCTGAACTTCAAGGCCGTGTGAAAAGGTCCCTACGGAGCTTTTTTGTAAATCATGTTTTTTTCATATAAACAATTTTTTTTTTATTTTTTTTTATTTTTATTGTTTATAACTAAATTCTACATACAAAAATAATTTTTTAAATTGTTTTTAACTCAAAGACTAAATAATTTTTTCAATCTTTTTAATTAGGGACATTAGGGATGATGATAAAAACAAAAAATTCTAAGAACTGGTTTATTGCTAGTAGTATAAAATTAGAATATTGTGCCTTTCCTTGAAAGCAATAAAGTTCATGTCTTCGAATTTTTCTTAGAATTTTGTATTTTTTTCATCATCTTCCCTAATGTCTTTGAGTGTAGGTCTTTGTGTTCAGAACAAGTAAATTATGTGTTGAAACAATAAAAAAATTATAATGATGCCCAAAAACATGCATTTATTAGTGAAATTCAGTACAAGATTCATTCGGACCTATTCACACGTCCGCGTACTATTCTCACTAAAACCCCAATAACTCCTAAAGTAATGATCCGATCGGATATGCGCAACAATATACTCTTGGAATACAGAGTAACTTTGGAGGGGGGTTGTAGTGGCCGAAGTAGGAGTAATTTCCGTTTGAAAGGGCAAAAAGGTCCCTAGGGACCTTCTCACTCATCGGAGGGTTAAGTGATAACTATTTATTTGTGAGACATTTGCATTTGCTCACTCTGTGAGAATATAATGAATTCTAAAGACCAATTAGTTATTAAAGTGATTACTTCTAATGCAATCGAAATTTCACATCTAAAACTATCTTCAGCAAAAACCCCCTTATACATCAAATATGAAATACTATTAGTTTATAAATAATTCTAGCTAATACTATTTATTTCATCTTCAACAAACTAGAAAAAAGAAACATTAACTTAATTGCAATACCAATGATTTTATTATTAAATTATAAAAAAGCGATTAAGCAATCATATGTTGTTTTTGTTTTACAAAGTAACTCAACCGAAACCAAAAAAATTTCGAGAACAAGGTAGTTCCTGACGTCACATTTCTTTGTGGTTTTTTTGTAAAAAATTGAAATAATATTTACACCACAAGAACATTTAAAAAAAGAATAAAATTATATAAAAGAATGTCATATAATATAAATATTGAAAACACACAATAGTTTTCAATCAAAGACATCAGCAGCATCGTCACTTTTACAAAAATTTTAAAAATTATTTAAAAACGATTTAAAATACTATATTCGGCTGTACCGAATCTGAAATACCCTCCACATAAATATAATAATACATAAGAAAACTACACTGGGTGTATATGTATGTAGGTAGTACTAGAATATCCTAATTCAGTGTTTTTATACCCTTCACTTTCATGAGAAGAGTATATATGTATAAGTTTGTCATTCCGTTTGTAATTTCCACAATATAATTTTCCGACCCTATAAAGTATATATATTCTGGATCCGGAGTCAATTAAGCCATGTCCGTCTGTCTGTCTCTTGAAATCAGTTTTCTAAAGTCCCCTGATACCTTCGGGATCCAAACCTTCAATAATGCTATCAGACATGCTTACAAAAATTTTGCTATTTAAAATCAGCAAAATCCGTCCATAAATAACGGAGATATGAGTAAAAATCCGAGACAACCTCTGAAAATTTCATCAAAAAACTAATAAACTCATCAACAGATGGCGTTGATCACACAAAGTGTATTAATATTGTTACTAACAAATTCAACAACAGATGGCGTATTTATCGACATACAACTTGTTTGTGTACATTTAAATAAATAAAGACTCGTTATATTTTCTTCAAACTACTTGACGCTTTTATTTTGCAATTAAAAGGTTTATTATAATTATGCAAACACAACAAAGGTGAAGGGTATATAAGATTCGGCATAGCCGAATATAGCACTCTTACTTGTTTTGTTCAGCCTTAGTGCAAATTTTATTAGTAAAGGGTGGTTAAATTGTAACGGCCGATGTTGAATGTGAACCACACCTAAACCCCAAGCTTTTTTCCGAATTTTATTTGACATTTCTCTATTTCAGACTTACTCAATTTGAACCATGGAGAGATACATAATCCAACAACGTGTTAAAGTTATCCAGACTTATTATGAAAATGGGCGTTCAAATCAAAATGCATATCGTGCACTTCGTGATGTTTTTGGTCAATTTGATCGTCCAAATGTGCGTACAATCGCAAAAGTCGTGGAAAAATTCGAGCAAACCGGGTCTGTAGAAGATGTTAGAATACCAGTGCATGCTCGTACAGCTCGTACTGCAGAAAATATTGCTGCTGTTCGCGATAGTGTGGCTGAAGAGCCGTCCACCTCAACTCGTCGTCGTGCCCAACAATTGCACCTCTCATGCTCGTCGTTGATGAACATTATGCATAAAGACTTGCATTTACACGCTTACAAGGTGCAATTGGCTCAAGAACTAAAGCCTCTTGACCATTCCAAACGTCGTGAATGGGCAGAATGGTGGCAAGAAATGCCAACAGTGGATGATCAATTTTCGAAGAAAATCATCTTCAGTGATGAGGCACATTTTCACCTCAGTGGATTCGTCAATAAACAGAATTGCCGCATTTGGGCGAATGAGAATCCAAGAGTGATTGTCGAAAAACCAATGCACCCACAAAGAGTGACTGTTTGGTGCGGTTTATGGGCTGGCGGCATCATCGGGCCGTATTTATTCCAAAATGAGGCAGGTCAGGCAGTTACTGTGAATGGTGTTCGCTATCGTGAGATGATAACGAACTTTTTATGGCCCGAATTGGAAGATATGGCTGTGGACGATATGTGGTTTCAGCAGGACGATGCCACTTGCCACACAGCTAACGAAACAATGACTCTTTTGCGCAACAAATTCAATGGCCGTGTTATCTCACGTAATGGCGATGTCAATTGGCCGCCAAGATCATGTTATTTAACACCGTTGGACTTTTTTCTTTGGGGTTATTTGAAAGAAAATGTGTACGTCGATAAGCCAGCAACAATTCAAGAGCTAAAGGATGAGATAATTCGGCACATTAACGGCATAGAACCTCCATTATGCCTCAGGGTCATCGAAAATTTGGACCATCGGATGGAGGTGTGCCGCCGTGGTCGCGGCCGATATTTTATTCCATACATAATTGAGTAATACCAATATATCATAATAAAATAAAATTACAATAATTTCCTACATAGTTTGTATTTTATTCAAAATCAACATCGGCCTTTGAAATTTAACCACCCGTTATTTCACATATTATTTGAATGACAATTGTTCAAACAATATAATTTATTTCTTTCAAATGCTTTGAAATTTCATCTAATTTTGATCATTTATGTAAGTAATGTAAGTAATTTTACCATTTATTACTCATTATTTACACAGTTTGTCTGATTATCACAATAATGTTGAGTGTAATTTAACAATTTATAAAATTAAAAAAAAAAACACTCAAACACAAGTGTCATATAATCAAGGATACTGTTTTAAGATAAGGCTTCGTTTGGTTGAATTTGATCTCAATAAATTTATTTACAAAAGTTGTATGTGTGGCGTAGTAAAAGTGGACCAACTATGGACTTAAAATGAATTTTTTTGGTTGCATTTTCCAATTTTTATGGTTGGTAGTCATACTCGGAAGTGGACTTAATTTGGGAGCAATTGCGGATTTTGGACTGACAGCTGCAAAATCCAGTAGCATAATTGCCGTATAATCGATATTTAGGTAGTAAGTGTTATGGACGAAAATGTTTAATCGATATTTTTTAGACATTTTTGGAACAGAGAAATTTATGAATAGTCAAATTTCAACATAATAATGGTATATTTCGAAAGTGACATTAAATATGAAACATATGGTCAAATATGGACCGATATTCTCAAACTCCAGCAGTTTAATTTTGGCATATACATATATAAATGCTCCTTGTAAAATTTGAGATCAGACCGTTATTTATGAAAAATTTACCGTATTTAAGTGATTTTCGGAATTGGACCATACGTGGGAATATATGGAACGAAATATTGTATATGTAAAGATTAATGTCTTTTTCGAATGTGGTCCTTATATGGAAGGTATGATCAATTATGGGCCAAACATCGTAAGAATTATTACAACAATTTATATGTCTAAAAGGATCATTTGTATCGAATTTTAACCTGGTAAGGAACTTATACCAGATTAATACATTTTTAGGTAAATTTTGGAAGTGGAATTTATATGATGAGGACTGTGGTCAAACATGGACCGAACCAAAAAAAAATTCGTTTTGCGATTTCGTTTTATATGAAACTTGTTTTAACTGAATTTTAATTTGTCATTTAGTCCTATTTCAGTAAGAAATTTGTGTAAGGACAGTATTTCCCTCTATAGTATAAAGCACAACAAACAAAGAAGCAAAAGACTAGAGGTTGTCATACAATTTGGTCCATAACTCTTGTTTTACTCAACCGATTTTATTGATTTTCAACACCAAACTGCTTAAAAGAATTATGAATGGTTTTTTGTAAACTTTAAGAATTTTTTTTACGTATTTTTGAAGTGAGAATGTTTTACAGAGACAGACAGGCAGATGGATAAAGCTCAATCGACTCAGAACTCCATAAGGATCCATACACTTTGTTGAAACTCAGATGAATATTTCGCAATGTTACACACGGAATGACAAACTTATATATACCCACTTTCACCACTTGTGGTGGTGAAGGGTATAAAAATAATAATGAAAAACACACACAGCACAAAATTAATTGTTAAAAAAAGTGTATAGAAAAACGTTTTAAAATGAATAAATAAATAAGCCATTGGCATTAATTAGTAGACAACAAATTTTAAGAAAAAAATAAAATCCCACCAAAAATATTAAACAAAGCATCAACATCATTATTATTTCTATCATCATCTGGATCGTCATCATGAACCCCATCTACGACATAATTTTTCTTTATGTTAGACAAACAAATATAAACAGAGACATACGGACGGACAGATTGGTTGGACTTGTATTCAGATTAATTGTTTTTTTTCTGGTTTCTTGTTGAATTCTCCATAAAGATTGAAAGAAACATTTGTGTTGAACTAATGTGGGATATTAATGTTGCCAGATTTATTTGCGTTTTCCTAAAATATTACATAAAATTGATTTTTTATAAAATAGTTTTTTATTTCATTTCATTGCAGCTCATACACCAGAATTAAATTTACCCCAAAGGCCCAACCATTTGGAATTAGTGCCCCAAACAAATCTCAGTAAATCGGGAAGTTTTATGGTAAGTTTTCAAAATAATCTTTAATTAAAATTTATGTATGTATATATATTAATTCTTATAACATATAAATAGAATTTTCTAAAGATAAAGAATGTTCTGCATAGAAGTATACTTCTACTTTTCCTGTGTTAGTCTTTAAACTCATTGGACGAAGTGAAGTAGGCAACCTGAACAAATGCTAGGTATACATTTAAGACTACACGGTCTATGAGAGACCACTAGTCCTTAAATCTGTTGCTCCATCTGGACCTTGCATTTGGTGGTAGGTACAGCATTCAAGAGGTATCCAATAACCGGCATCTCTATGAATTTCTTTCAAATCAGCGGTAGACGAGTATTGATACAATGGATTCTGCCCGTACCTCTGTATATTTTTCACATGTATGTGAAGATCCTTCTTCGTTAAGACTCTGGCTGGGTCTTTCTCAGTGTACCAAATTTACCTGAACTTAAAATGCAGCAGTTCTTCAGATGATTTGTGTATTAAAATTGTAAACATAATTTGATAAAAATGGGAAATGTTTCCTTTATTACGATAACTACTGTAAATTATAAAAGTTTTAAAACTCAATGAAATTATTTAAACCATGTTAATATTTATGACGAAAGCCAGAATTAGTCTTTACTTTCTGTTCCGTTCCGAATCAGCTGACTTGATTCAGTTAAATAGAAAATGTGTAGAAGTCGTTAGTTGTTTTGTTACTTTCCGTGCCTTTGCGGACGAACCTGTTGAAAACAAAAATTTGCTAAGTAATTGTAAGTGACAGCACAAAACAGCTGACATCTGAACAACAAAAAAATTTTTGGTTTATTACAAAAAATTTAAATTTCTTTGAATTTAATTAAGTTTTTGTATAAAAGTTATAAAAATATAAAAAATAAACGATGGATGACTCATTACTTTAGTCGAAAGTAATGACATATTGTACAATAAAAAAACCTTGATTTGTATTTTTTGATTTATTTTCACGGTACGTGTTGTCTGTTTGCCTAAAACAGCTGAGACGTTTATACGGAAAATCTAACTACAAAAGTTTAACAACAGAACGACACGGAACAGAACAGCAACAGAAAGTAAAGACTAATGAAGCCTTAATTATGGAACTAACGATCAATTAGCATCTATCTTGATCGCTTCCAAAGGTATTTTTAACAAGTAAGAAAGTATAGTCGGTCAAGCCCGACCATATAATATCCTACACCCAGTATATGTATAAAACAGTTTTTCAGATATGGGCGCTATATGGGAGATATGACCTATTATGGACCGATCATCCAAAAATTTAGTGTCATGATTTCCGTGAATATAAATATTATGTATGTTATACTTTATTACAATATAAATTACGAAGAGGATATTTTATGGGAGTTTTGACTAATTATGGACCGACCATTATAAATTAGGTGTCATCCTATTTGTACATAAGAAACTCCTTTTTGTTAAATTTTATTCGGATAACAACATTTTTAAGAGATCTATGATGCTTAAAGTGATTTCGGGAAGTGGGCCTTATATGGGAGCTACGACTAGTTATGGACTGATCATCATAAAATTCTACCATTTTATATGTATGTATACAAAACATATTTGTGTTCAATATTATTTGGGTACCAACATTTTTAAAACAGTTATGACTTTAACGTTATTTTTGGAAGTAGGCTTTATATGGGAGCTACAACTAATTATGGAACGATCTTCATTAAATTTTTAGATGTGGTTTAGCTTCATTTATTACTCATTTTTGGTGAAATTTGTTTGCATACTTGCATAATTGATAGATTTATGATCGGTAAACCCCAATTTCGGGAGGACATTTGTATGGGGGCCAGGTGAAATAATGGACCGATTTCCACCAGTTTCAATCCCATCCATTCTGGGGCCAAAAATTTATCACGCACCAAATTTTATCGAAATATCTTCAAAATTGCGACCTGTACTCTGTGCACAATCTTTACATGGACAGCCAGCCAGACAGACGGACATCGTTAAATCGACTCAGAAAGTGATTCTAAGTTGATCGGTATAGTTTAAGGTGGATGTTGGACCAATATTTCTGGGCGTTACAAACATCAGCATAAATCCAATATACCCTCCCCACTATTGTGGTGTAGGGTATAAAAAGACTCTGCAGTTACATATTTAGTTAGAAATGTCCCAGAAATTTTAAAATATTTTATACTAAAACATCGAATATTTTAAAAAAATTTATGATAAATAATCATAAACAGTTAATGATATTTATAAAAAAATTCCATTGAATACATTGAACTTAATACTTTGAATTTTCAAATCTATTTATAGAAACTACGCACATACAGACACATTTGATTAGATTCAGTTGTTTGAAATCGCACAAATTCTAAAAATATAATATGATCGAAATTGAACCAAACAGGTAAAATTTCTATACAAATAATAAATTTAATAAATAAAAAGACGAAAACAAATTTTACTACCACAACATTTTTTGTTTTAAAGAAAACCAATTCGATTGTTATCTTTATCAAAGAAATAAATAAAAACAAGAAACAATTTTGAAGTTGTTAGAAATTTGGGATGCTGTATTAAAGTCAAAGTGAAATTATGATTAAATATATATACACTCCGAAAATTCTGGATAGACTCACAATCTTTTCTTCACATAAAACACAAAATTTATGTATTTACTACTGCCTTATCGAAACCAATCGTACTGTACTTGAGAGAGTGCACTGTCTGCTTGTAGTAGCAAAAATTTCAATAAATGGAATGGAAATCATACGATTTTTGGTGTAAACTCTATATAGCCTCACTTTATAAAAATGAAAAATATGATGGAATTATTAGGCTTTAGCAGCAATTATAATATTTATTGGCTAGAATATAATGTTAACTTAACCCCCTGGCCCACTAGGTCGAACGATAACGTTCGCTTAGATAAGACTTAAGACACAAACTTGATTGTGGAATACACAAACTTGATTGAGTAAAAAATAGATACGATAAAAAGATTGTGTCTTAAGTCTTATCTAAGCGAACGTTATCGTTCGACATCGTGGGCCAGGCGGTAAATTTTGTATTTGTATTTTGTAAATTTAATATTTCGTGTGTCCACCATTTTTCGAAATCACATCGAATATGCGATTTTCTATGGATTGGTATAGGGAATTCAAATAATAGTATATGAAATTTCATTCCAAGCTCTTCTTATTCCACGTTTAAGTTACTCTGCTTTCCTTCTTCATAAACTTTTCGAGTTAATCAACCCCACACGTTTTCTATGATATTCAGATCAGGGGAATAAGGTGGCCAAGTTAATAACTCATGGCTGAATTTGAAGCAACTCTTATTATTTTGCGTCTTTCTCTTTCTGGAACTTTCTTCAAGGGAATTCCTGTATATCTTTTGCCATATTCCTCCGGGTTATTTAAATAATTATTAACAACTTTTGGACTTCTGCTTATTTTTGCAGCGATTGCACGGTTTGAAACACCTTGTTCGTGATACGCTTGGATTTTAGCTATTTCAACAGCACTTAACGCTTTACATCGTCCCATAATGGTTTGTTTTTAAGGAAAACCACAAAATTTACGATACTTATTAAAAATTTAAGTCTAAGCACTACTAAAGTCCAAAGTAAACTGAAAAAACTGCATTGATTCTATTCTTCCAAAACAATACAACCGTATGTCAGTATAGGTCGAATACATAAGTTATATTAAAGAAGTTTGTTTTAAATACTGAATTTCGATTTTCTGTTAAGCAGAGGGTACAGAGCTCGACCACAACGAACCGCTCTTAAACAAACATTTTGCAAGTGTTCTCTGAATGTCAATTTATAATCGAGTATTATGCCTAAATATTTTATTGACTTTGAAAAAGCAATTTGAGTTCCCTGGGCAAAAAGTCCAAGAGAGGGAATTCTTTTAGGAGATCTGTTAAATGGAAATAGTATCGCCTGTGATTTTTCTTCATTAATTTTTATTTTCCACTTGACGAAGTAATTAGTTCCGGATACAAAAGCCTTTTGCAAACGCTTAACAATAGCGTTAGAAACTTTCCCATTAACGATGAAAACGCTATCATCGGCATAAAAGGCTACATAAATACCCGAGTGTATCCTGAAGTCTGATATATAGAGATTATATAGCAGTGGAGATAAAACGGAGCTCTGCGGGACTCCTGCAGAAATGCTCTTTCCCGATAATTGTGCCCGTGCCACGACAACTAAAAAAGACCTCTCAGTAAGAAAACTACTGATTGACTTTATTAGGTATAATGGAAGTTTAAATTTATTAAGTTTGTATATTAGCCCATTATGCCAAATAGAATCAAAAGCTTTTTCAATATCTAGGAAAATCACTCCCGTTGAATATCGTCTGTTTTTATTTTCCCTTACTATATTTACCACAAGTTTCAACTGATGAGTGGTAGAATGTTGTGGCCTAAACCCATACTGACAGTTATGAAGACGATTATTATCATCAACAAAATGTCTGATCCTAGTTAGTGTCAAAATTTTTATTCAGAGAACTCAATTAGCTAATTGGTCTATAACTTTTCAATGGGAATAACTTTTGCTTTTTTAAACTCTAAAAAATAGTAAGCTGAACTTGGGAGTTTCTTAATTACTATGTTTGTAATTTGATCTAAACCAGGGGCCTTTGAGTTTTTGAGACTATTAATTATAAATTTAACCTCGTCTACATTGGTTAAAGTACCAATGGGCGAATTGCTATTTTTAATTGAAGAAGCTTATAAGTTAACTTTTGAATCTATAGAACTACTGAAGTTAGTTGTAGTTGCATGTGCCTTAGCAAACTGATTGGCATGTCAACTTTATTCCTAATCTGGTTGTTAACGACTAATTCCCTTATCGTTCTGGTTTTGCCCCTTATACGCTTAGCAATTTTCCAGAAATTCTTACCCCCATCTGGCAATTTTTTCAAAAAAGTTCCCCATTGCTCGTCTCTGGCTTTATTTATATCGTATTCAATCAATTTATTAAGTTCCCTCCAAATGATGTTTTTCTAGTGACGCCATTACACCATTGAAACTTCCTCCTAAACTTATTTCTCAAAGATATCATACATTTACATTGATTGGTTATTTTGAAACCTCCATTCTCCAGAATACGGAAGGGAATTTCAGAGCAACAAGCCACCGAAATCAGATCAGTAAACTTGTTAATTGATTGGTTTACATTAAGACAAGTCAACTGACTATTTAGAATTGTTGACGAGTTAATTTTGGAATCAATTATGTGATTAAATTGTTCCCAATTAGCGTTAGAGTAGTCTGGGAAGAGTTTTATATTCTTACGGACAGGTTCGTTTATGTAGAATGTAATTGGTACATGGTCAGAGTATAATTTACTTGGATGGGTTTCTAAGCTCGAAAACGATAGTGTAGAGTTGGAAAGCAAAAGTTCAATAGTCGACTTGTTTCTAAGTACTATATTCTGCGGTAAGCAGGAGGAAAATAAATATAATAGTTCGAAAAATTTTAATGATCGTAATATAATGATCATTGAAGTCTCCAAGAATGAAATAGTCACAATTTTCAGACGTTAAAAGATTTAGATCAGACACAAAATCATTATTATAATGCGGACAGTAGGCAGATATAAACATTACTTTTCTGTTGCAGATGTCTATAGAAATGCAAATGTTCTCAATTGTTTTTGTATTAAATTGTACTTCATACTTATGTTCTAATGTTGATCTTATGGCTATATGGCCATGAGAGTCTCTATCATTTCTGTAGACAATATAATCAGATAACTTTAAATTATGATTAGCTTTTAAAAAAGTTTCATTAAGTAGCAATATATCAATTTATTTTCTCTTAAAAATAAATAAAGTTGAACTGATTGAGAGATATTTGTAATGCCTTGACAATACCAATGCAATAAATGAAGGCTGTTAGATGTCATATGTCTGTCTAATGTTGTTAGATGTCATATTTAAGCATTTGCATTATAACATTGAGCTGTAGGTCAGACACAGCCCTAGTAAAAATGTTGAAAAATTCATCTATGCTAAATAGACCATCACCTGAGTTGGGTAGTTGAGGAGGTGACCTTACAGTATCAGCATAAGGAGGGTATACATATATAAGTTTGTCATTCCGTTTATAATTTCCACAATAAAATTTTCCGACCCTATAGAGTATATATATTCTGGATAGATAGCAGAGTCTATTAAGCCATGTTCGTCTGTGTGTCTGTCTATGGAAATCAATTTTCTGAAGTTCCCAGATATCTTCGGGATCCAAATCTTCAATAATTCTATCAAACATGCTTTCAAGAAGTTTGCTATTTAAAATCAGCAAAATCCGTCCATAATTAACGGAGATATGAGCAAAAATCTGAGACAACCTCTGAAAATTTCATCAAAAACTAATAAACTCATCAACAGATGGCGTTGATCACACAAAATGTATTAATACTGTTACTAATAAATTCATCAAGAGATCGCGTGTTTAACATCAAACCTCCATAAATCTTTCAAATGTATTTATATCGAGATAATGTTTAACATACAAAATATTTATATGCCCAGAAATCATGGTACTAAATTTGTATATGATCCGTGCACAAAAGGTCATATCTCCAATATAGCTCCCATTTCTGGAAAACTGTTTTATACATATATTGGGTGTAGGGTATTATATACTTTCTTACTTGTTCTAACTACTTTTTTTCTGAATATTGGCGATGTTCTACAGCGTAAAATTATTTGATACGTTACTAAAGGTGCGATGTGTGCGAAAGTAAATTTAACCATCTCTTTACCGATGCCTGGGTTACCATTTCGGGTTTTGTTTTATTAATAACGTTCTTAATTTTCCTGTGATCGAAGACTAATTTAACCTTACTGAAAAAACCTCCAGAATTTATAAAAATATGACAAAATGTTTAACATTTAACGCGTTTTTTTCAGGCGACAAGCACTTTTACATCGCTTATAAAGTATATTTTAAAATGCGCAGTACCACCCGGGTGGGTAGAAGTAAACGACGTACGTACATAAAGATGTTTGATAAAGCGACGGTTAAAGAAAATACAGATCATTTAGAATACCTGCAAATATGTTACTGTTTCAAAGTCCCAATACTTAAATATTTACCGTTTTTAAAAGGTAAAAATGTAACAGTTTATTTCCTTTAAATAAACCTTTGAATTGAAAAAAAAGCGTCAAGTAGTTTAAAGAAAATATAACGAGTCTTTATTTATATGTATAAATGTACACACTGTCTTTTTACACACTTAAATTACTGTTCGAGAACGCTTGATGTCCACACAACGATGACTCACAATCAACTGATTCACTTGATTGGCTCTGTTAGTCTTTTTATACAGCAATCGTAATTTCTGGAAGGTTCGGGTCTAAGATACTAGGAAATGCATGACTGCAAGTCTAGAATGTTGGTGATTAGAATATTTAGCCAAAGTCATTGAAACTCAATGTTTCCATATTGATTAGCTATGTTTATAACAGGGTGCTCTCAATAATGTTTATAAATTAAAACTTCTAAAAATGCTAACAAGCATTTCAAAATGCACCAAAATGGAGGAAAAAACGCGCCATTTGAAAAAAATCGCAACAAATTTAGATTTTCTTTTTTATTTAAAATGTTTATTGAAATAATTTCACATAAAAGATATAATATTTTTGTCAGTGTTTTTATAAAAAATAAAACCTAATAAAAATAAAAAATAAACTAAACAAATTTATTTATATTCCTTTGTAACGTAACCGACAATTTTTGTAGATGATCAAAAACACTTTTGTAAATGGAAAAAGTAACGATAATACAAATCTAAAATAAGCATAAGAATATTTATAGGCTATAATAAAAATTTCGCCAAAAAAAAAATTCAAGTGATTCGGAAATCGGAAAAAAACCTTCTCCTGTAAAATTTCTGTTTTGTTGTTTACGTTATTTTGGCGGTTCAGGCACGATATGTAATCAATTTCTTCTTTATTGAACTTTTCAAAAAGAGATCAACGAATAATAATAAAAGTAATAATAGTAAAAATACTCATAATATGCTATTCGGAATTAATTGGTAAAAAGGGCTAACTTCAGTACATAATTTTTAAATATAATTGTTTTCTATTTTAATTACTTTTAGTACTTCGTTGATCCTATTCAATAAAATTTGTTAGGGCTTCACTGGGACTCTAACCCTGCTGTTCGTCTACAGTTCAGTAGACCAATCAGGCAAAACATGAATTCTTTTTCATGTTTAAAATGTTACTTTTATTTTCAAAAAAAACTGTTCATCCTATTCAGCTTTAGCAATAACCTTCATGTGACGAATGTTTGATTATCATACATTCGTATATATATATAAAGCATTCAATGGGGTCCTTTTTCATCGTATAGATTTCATGATAAAGAATTATTAAAAATTAGTAAAATTAAAGATTTTATAAAATTTTCGTAAAAATTAAAAAAAAAAAGCGCACCGCCCACCAACTAAGGAAATTTAAAAAAAACACCAAAAATGATGCGAAACGCACCAAGTTGACAACACTGCTAACAAGTTGTATGTCGATAAACACGCCATCTATTGATAAAGATGTTTTTTATTGATACCGACCGTTAAATTTAAATTGAAATACAATTTCCTAACAATATATTAAATAATAAATGTTAAAAAATGTACATATTTAATAATGGTCGTGTTCGGATTCCTTTTGTGCCAAAATACACAAACAATCATGGGCTCAAACTTAAGATTTTGGAGTATTAGTATCAAAATTTAAAAATAGAGCAAAGAGGAACTCAACCAGACTAATTCATTGTCATTAGTCTGTTTATATTATTTGTTTTATCTTGTATCACATTGTAATTAATTAATATACAACTTAAATATTTGGTTTTTGTTACGAAAACGTTCTGTAAAAAAATATAATAAACAAATTGTTTATGGAATTTTAACAACCCAATCGATAAATATTGAAAATTTATAATTCAAATGTAAAAAAATCAACAAAACGATTTATAATATTGCCACGTTTTTCAACCCTCTATAAATTCCCAACCAAACACAATTTGTACGTCTGGCGTCCTGGGGTTTGTTTTATAATTTTTTTGTTTTTTCTAATAAAATACGATGACATGTGTTATAATTCATACTAAACCAAACAATAGAAACCAAAAATAAAAAAAAAAATACAAACTAAATCGAAAATATAAATATAAAATTTTATTATTAATTCAATACAATTTGGATTTTGAATTCGTGTGATTATGATGTGTTAAGAAAATTGAGTCTTAATGAGATTTGTGCGCTTGTATTTCCAATAAATTTGCAAATGGCAAAAAGGAAAATCTAAAACTACTACATAAATACATTTTATAAGTAAATAATGTATTAAATTGTTTGCAAGTCCAACCGCAAGAGATTCAAAATTTGATTAAAATGGTTTATTTTAAATCTAAACAATTCGAGATTAATAATTTCTGTTGTAAAATGAAAATAATTCGCGTGGCGTTGATTGATGTAAATACCGAAATTATGTATTTTTTCAAACTAATAATTTTGCCAATTAATATTAAACAGAAACACATTTCTGTAAATTTATGCGATTTTCATAATTTAATTGGTGCAAGGTGGAAAATTGGTATTTTGCTTGGAACAATATTTGTTTGCTTTATATGATCGTGTTAAAGTAATAAAAATGTATTTAAAGTCTTTATGAAAATATATGCATACCACATTTCATTATGTATCTGAATTTAATTAAATAAATATTAAACTAGATTTATTTCTTAAAACTATGAATGCATATTTATTACAAATTTCCTTGCAGACCGACGAAGACAAGTCGCCCACGACTCCTTCCTCGCCCAGCCGTGAGATACACAAACTCAAAGATCAATTAGAGCAGCAGGCCATGCAAACGCGCCAGGCATTGGCCCAACTAATGTTGGTCCGAGAACAATTGATAACGGAAACGAATGCACGCATTGAAGCTCAGGTAAGTGTTCTGTAATATAAAACATTTTGAGGAGAAAAACAAAAATTACTAATAAATATTACAGGCTCGCACGCAACAACTGTTACAACAAAATCGAGAGTTATTAGAACATTTGGCTTCATTGGGAGCATATACCGAACAACAGGCACCTGGTTTAACCAGTGCGAATATCGGTTTGGCACCACAGGTTAGTAAATTATTTGAATTTATTTTTTTTTTATATAAGCTTTTAAAGCTTTTTTAAGCATGATCTTGATTTTTTATAAGTGTCGTTACTTAATTTTTTTATTATAACTATTGCTTTAAAGTTTACTTGATTGAAATTTTATTTTAAATTAAAAGCAAACAAGTGGCAAATTGTTTGTTAAATTGTTGGTGATAAAACTACTTAGTTGTGTAACCGTATCGTATTTATAAAATAAACATGAATTAGATTATACCCAGCAAACCATAAGAGTCCGAAAAGAGTCTTTTCTGACACCCTTTTCAGAGCGTTAACACTCTTTATGAGCCCAAAAAACAATCATAATTGCTCCGAAAACCTTCAGAAAAGAGGGTCATACGTTCGAAAATGGTCCGTCAGAAAAAACTCTTAGATAATGTCAGAAAAGAGTCTTTTATGTGGTTTTTCTTGGGCGCTGTGTAATCTTGTTTTTATCATTCTTGTGTGTTACATCTATTTTTTTTTTTTTTTTGTTCAAAGCACAAATAACAGGACAACAACGCATAATTAAGTGGAATTTCTGAGTCATACTGCGTGCCGACTCAGGACAGTAACAATTTCGCTCCGAACATGCTCTTTAGTTGGACTCTTTTCTGACTCCTTTTTTCGGAGCGCTCCTAGAATGGTATGCTGGGTAGAATCAGAATGCGACAGTCATAAATTTGTTAACACTCCCAAAGTGTCGTGTTGCGGTCTGCTAGAACCCGTAGCCGATCCCGAGTAAGTCCCAGCAAAGAAGCCGGTTTATGTAGTCAAATATTTGTACCAGTCCAGCAACATTATAAAGTTAACCCTAAAACAGACCAGTTTTATTATAAGTCAGCATTACCCTCTCAATAAAACTTACCTAAATGTCTCAAATATTATAATATGATGCCCAAAAGCTAACACTTTTAATCTTAATTTCCATATAGTATGTCATAGTAGTATGGCGAAATATACGGCCAATAGAATAGATTTGCAACAACACATGGATTACACATGTCTTCAATTCGACATGGCCAATACAATCAAATAAAAAATGCATATGATATGCGTAATTGCTCATTAAGTGGTATTAGTAACTCTAAATTTTATAATTCTAAAATCATTTGCTATCAAACATAATAAGTGATCATAAATTTGATCATCTAGTAACGAAACTATAATACTTGATACATGCTTTTTAGTTAACCTAGAATGTTTTTAATGATGACCATAATTTGTGAAATACAAAAGCGACTTATTAAAGAAAACCTAGGGTGAGGTACATAAACAATAGAGATTCTAAAAGACTTCGCCCAAGGCTTTATGTTGATGTTTAATACAAAACACAGCTTTAGATTTCAATGGCCATTTCCACAAAAATGAATATGCTATTTTAAATGAAAAGTTAAGAAACTGCCAGTTTGGTTAACTTCTACTTTTTAACTTCCAGTTAAAAATTTCATTTTCATCACTCTTTCCATTTATTTTGAGAAAAAAAATGTCATACAATTATTTATTGAAATTTTTATAATTATTTACAACAATTTAAATGTAAAACAAAGTCGTATATATATACAAGGGTGCTAAGTTGGTATTTGTAGCCCGGGTTCGTTACCCAGCCGCTGCCACTCAAAAACAACATTAGTTTTTGATAATTATTAGTTTTCTTTCTCTCCATCATAACTAATATTTATCAAAACGCCCTCCTTCAAACGCCACCGAAGTAAAATAATTAAAGAAAGGCTATAAACTCAAACAATAAAAAATAATGCTCCTACTCACTACCAGAGGCGCTGCAATGCTGCACTAAAACAAACATAAGGCGCAGTTGCAGAGTTGTGATATAAAAAGCTTTCTTCTACTTTCACCACCTTTACTTCTTCAAGAAAGTAACGCAAGTATATATAGGCATATCTTAATTATCTGAGTGTTACTTCTCTTTAAAAAAAATTATCTTTTAAGGGTAAGCAGGCCGTCCTAGTTTCGCTGCCTTTGAGAGTCTTGCAACTCACTCGCATTGGTTAATGTTTGGCGTCGTATTGACCACATACTATAGTTTTTTCGTCATTTAACCTACTATAAGTTTTTCGTAGTGCAGTACCAAACAAAATTAATTTTGGATATTGGTGGAGACCATTAAACTCAGGAGTTGAGTTCGAGAAGTAAGGTTTTCCATACGAAGGTATAGGTGGTGATGGCGTTATGACCAAGCCAAATAAATCCTCCTATTAGGGAGGCAACTTAAATACAAACAAACAAACAATTTCAATATAAAACAAACAATATACAACAAAAATTATTCAACTACAATATTGAAATGACAAAACTACCAACGAACATACTAACTCCAAATTTGAGTGGTAATTGACCCAGTCATGCCAGAGAATTTTTAGCCGTATAAGTTGGGTCAAAATGTGCCGAATACAGTTTTCTGACTTACTGAGCGCTCACATAATGCTGACCCTTTACAACGCTATGTTACTACAGTTGTAAATTTTGTATGTTAGTCTATGGCAACAATACTTAAATATCACTATTCTTGCCAAAGTGTTTTTCAAAATTCTTCATCGCCGCCGTGTGCAGTTTCTCGGTAATAATTTCCGCCATAAAAACTGTTTAATAGTGGTTCTTCACAGATTTTCTATCTTGAGCAGAGTTCTCACTGGACAACCAGAAGGACACACGAATGTCAAATGAACATAAATTTTACACACTCCTCCCGCTTCATGTGTGTTTTTCCTCAGATTTCCCTAAAATAATTGGCTGGCTGACAAATACTTTCTGGCACATGACTCTAGCGATATGAAAAATATACTTTCGAAATATTTCGAAATTTTCTCCCACTTAGGAATTAATTTAAATTTAACTCAAAGTTTTCTGTTAAATATGTAAAAAATATATTTTTTAACTGAATTTGCTGAAAATGAGAAATTATGCTAACTGAAGATTAAAGTAATACAGTAGACGCTCGGAAATTAGAACCAATTTGTTTTTAGGGCGATTCGAATTATTCTAATTTCTGGACGGGTTTTTAGGTAAATTTTACAATAAACTAAGACTTCGTTTTCATTTTAGTTTATTTAACATAAAAACTATGAAAAACATAACGAAACATAACAAAAAATAACAAGTCCATCTAAAGTTAACAATTAACACAAACAACATCAACAAGATTTGTAAAACATTTACTAAAATGGGATTCCCCTTTTTGTTTTCTATTTGCCAAAATTTTAGTGTTTACAACGAAAAAGAAAAAAAACGCTCGGAAATTAGAATTTTTAGTTCTAATATTAGAGCGCTTAATGCAATGAAATGACTGATTCTAATTTCTGGAAATTCTATTTACTGAGACTTCTAATTTCTGAGCGTCTACTGTAGTTAAATTATAATTGAGCCAAATAACTCTACCAATACAATATTTTTGCTGTTTGGGAAAATTTAAAACTGTAAACTAGTTGATGTATGAATATACATGGTAAATTTTTATTACCAATTTTTAATAGTCTCGATTGAAATTTTCTTCAAAATTGATCTTCAAAATGTGTTTGAAGCAATTTGAAGAGCAATTTTAAAGAAAATTTCAATCGTGTAAATCTAGCTTTACTTAAAGAAAATATCTAAGTCACTTAATTTTATTTCAATTCAGTCTAAAGGTACGGTCACACTTGGCAAATATTTGCCGGAAAGGACGTGACCACCGAAAATCATATTTTTGAAATCATTTATTTATTAAAGACACAACAAATATTTATTCTTATTTTATTTGATGCTGCTTGATTTTTTAAACTGCTTGTAAGAGTAGACAACGTCAAAGTGGTTACGCTTTTTTGAGTAAATATTTGCCAAATGTGACCGTACCTTAAGCTATTTTAATAACAAAACAAATTAAGTAAACACCAAAAATAAATTAAATTAAATCGCTTCGTTAATTTATTTAATATTTATGCACGAGAAATATTTTTAATTTTTTATGCGCATGTTTGGCTTTTTACTGAATTTTCATTAAAGTATTTTTCTTTAATTTTGCATCTTTTTTAACAAAAAAAAAAAAAAAAGTTGTGTGTGTACGTTTGTGTTTTTGTGTTGTTTTTCAATTAAATGTATTAAAAATGTGTGAATTTTTTTTAAGTTTTTATAATAAAGCTCAACAAAAGGATCATAATCTCTTTGAGTTGCAAACAAAAATAAAAAATTCCATTATTATTTTGCTGTTTTCATTAATGCTTGGCTGAGTTCATGTTACAATTTTCCTGTAAATTACAAAAAAAAAAATACAATCATTAATCCAATGAGAAATTGTTTTTATATATTCCTTATTTGCCTACAATTGCCTGGCTGCGTCATGGGAATTACACAGAATCATTTACAAATGTTGTTACAAGCCACAGCTGGAAATGCCAATAATAATTTGGCCACCATTAATCAGCAGATTAACAATTTGGGTTCAATTAATCAGCAGTTAACATCTCTGAGTCACCAGCTGAGTGGCCTCAATCAACAAACACAAAATCTACAAAATTTCCAACAACAGCAGCAACAACACCCACCCGTATCATCTTCGGCAGGAGCACAAGGAAATAATTTGACGCCACAAACACCCACAACATCGTTGCATCAATCTCAATTACATTTAAATGTCTCAGCTACAAATGCTACAAGTGCCACAAATACACTATCGACTAGTCCGTTTCCTTCCATGAATCAATTGCAAAACATAACCTCACAATTGCAGCAATTAAACCCAACGCCGGTTATGCAGCAGCAGAGTCAACAACAACAAGCTCAAGATGCTCTCTCAAAGGATCTATTCAATGTCAATCAAGAGTTGTTGAATCGTTTGCACGCCTTAAATTTGGGTGCCACAACATCTGGAGCCATGTCCATAGCTAATGGTGGTGGTGGCTGTGGCACACCACAGCCCACACCGTCTCCTCATAATTCCTTTTTCTTTGTCAATCCCATGTCTTGCAGTCCCTCCAATAACAACAACACGCCCAGTAGCAACTACAATTTTCTGAACACACCCAGTTCCATGGGCAACCTAACGCCCTCACCCATGGGAACGCTCAATCGCAATTCCTATTCCAATTCACCCATTACCGATGAAATGCGCATGAGTATGGAGAAAAATCTCAATGCCCTCGATGAACAACTGATGAAAGCCATATCGAATGGTAATATAGCTGCTTCCGGTTCCCGAGAAAACAGCAGATCATCTTCGACGGTGGAATCACCGCTCACCTCAATGGTGCGCAGCACTTCAAATTTAAACAATAACAACGACATAAGTCCTTCAACATCGTCTTCACCCAGATTTAATACGGTCATGCTAAAGGTGACCGACGAAGCGGGCAACGTAACCAATCAACGAAAACTGTCAGCTACACCGAGCTTCATAACGCGCAGCACCAGCGAAAAGGTACCAAATCGCAGTCAAATGATGAGTCAAGTCCAGAGAACGGCATGGGCCAGACACACTACCAAATAGGAGTGGGAGATATTTTTTTAAGAATTTCTATTCAGATTAGTTGATGTAGTTGTTAGTTGGTTGGTAATAATGGTGTTTAAAAGGGTAAAATAATATTAATTCATTGGAAGTATTATTTAAAAAATTGTCAGACGTATTTGTAACAAAAAATAAACTCTGAACCGCACTCTCACTCTTAATTTTCACAATAAAATAAGACAGATACTGAGAGTTAATTCAGAGTTTAAGTTTTTTTTTTTTTTTTTGTAAAACAAAGGAATCAATAAATGATATATTTAGTTTCTTTAATATAACATTATGACCACCACAAACTTCTACTGACCTCTAACTATTAAATACTGTACTCATCTAGGGACAATTTAGAATATAATTTAATAATTAACTTGTGAAAATCGTTATACCAAGGGGAGTGCAGCTGTAATTTCTTGTTCTTGAATATTCTGAAATTATGTTCAAAATAATTATGCTTTGACTGGTACCTTTAGTATCTAAATTAAATGAGTTTAAAAGCTACGGTCACACCACTAAATAACCTACATATACATATTTGAACTCGTTTATTTATTTAAAAATACTTTCCTTATTTAGGCCAAAGCACAATAAATATTTAATTTCAATTCATTCGATGCTTTGTGATCTTGCAAACCTCTTGTAAGAGTAAAGCTATGTGTCCACGGTCGTCAGATATTACAACGTTGTCATATCTACCAATGTGCTAGCAATGTAGTGACATTGAAAAATTTTTAGCAAAAGGTAAATTGTCAGTTTACACGACTGTAAGAAAACTAACAATTTCATTTGCACACAATTGTCACATAATGAATTTATCTGTCAACCGAAATTGTCAGTTTACACGGTTGTCAGATTGTTGTGTGGCATTGTCAAATTCGTTTTGCAGCTCTGTGTGTGTGTTTAAAAATTTTAAATATTGTCATGGAACAAAAAAGAGCAATTGGAACCATTTTATCTGCACTCTATTAAACAGGATTCATCAAAAAATATGTCGCTATCCATTTTTTATTTTCTTTAATTTTCTTCCATTTTTTTCCAAAAATTTTATTAATTCACACTTTAATTTAATTCTTTAATTTTCTTCCATTTTTTTCCAAAAATTTTGTTTATTTATGTATATACAGAGTTGCATTTAGTAATAATTTCTATGACAATGCTGCCATTGGCAGATGCATAAACTTTGCACATATGACAATGAAAAGCGTTTGACAATTGTCTTAAAACAATGACAATGCCAAAATTGTGTGTTTACACGATTGTTAGATGTGTGACAATATTTTTGTGTTCCAATGTACTGACAATGCTTTTTCTTACAACGTTGGAAGACAAAACTTTTAAGTTTACACGGTTGTTAGACAATTTCTGCACATTTTTCTGACAACGTTGTAATATCTGACGATCGCGGACCTTAAGCAACGTCAAAAAAATTGTGCTAAAACAAGTGATTGCGCTTTTTTGAATAAATATTTGCCAAATGTGACGGTACCTTAAGAATTTGGATTTATAGGGAAATTTTGGCATTTTCCGTCCTATTCTTTATCTCGGGAAATGGGAGTAAAATATTTAGTTTTACCGGGATTTCTAAATGTGATGCTTCAAATTAAAACTTTATTTTTAAATAATTCAGTTAAAAAGATGTAGCAGCTCAAAAACAGCTACAGAACAATTAATAAATATATAATAGGCAATTATACAGATCTACAAGCACTTTCTAAATGAATTGTTAAAAAAAGTGCGATTTAGTTCATATAATCAGAACCTCTGTTATGATTATTATACAATAATAAAGGGTTTGTCAACGAGAACTTTGTTTTTCAAAATAAAATAAAGCAACGAATTTATTAGCATACAAAATTGTATTGTATTGGAAAATAAGATTAAGGTTAAAAAAAAAATTATAAATTAAAAATAAAATCGCACAGTTGTCTATTTCAACAGACTCTGTAGAGACTCTGTTTCAAAAAAAATATATATAAAGTCGCCTGATCGGCCACCCAATTAGCAGCTGAATTTCGTGAAATTCTGAAATTTGATTTGCAATGTGACACCGTCCTATTGAAACCACATATTAATCATACCCATATCATTTAGAATACGTACACTGTAACCACATTTACAGTCGTTTCAAAAACGCAATCAAAATATTCAACTTGAATGCTTGAACGCAGCGGGTAGCCGAAACAAATTGGCCCAACTACTCCTCCACACAAATCCCAGCAGACAGTAAAACCTTTGGCATAAAAAAGCTTCTCAACAATTGCTCTGAATAAACTGAAGGACAAAACTTTTTAAAAGCACGCTAAAATTTCTAAGGCAATTCTATCTTAATAGTGGTGACAGAAGGGCAATAATATTGACCAAAATATCACGAATTGTCACTGTAACAATTATCTGTCATGTTATTCCAATAGTGGAAAATAAAATTATTGTTGAAATACCCCTTGAAATGAATGTATACGAAATCTATGTAAGTATGTACCAAAGAGCTCTAAAGTTAAGAGCTCTACAAAGTAAATTATTTTGAATAAAATTTTATGTTTAATAATGTTCGTTTTAAGTCATATATTTTTATTAATATTATAAATATTTCTTTAATTATACATAGCCCTAATTATAAATGTATTTTTTCATTTGCTTCGATTTAAATTAATTTATTATTAACTTTAGTCATTGTATTTTTTAATATAAGGAATGTTAAATATTCCCCTTAATTTTTAACTAATTTTCATAAATATTTCAATTTAAGCTGATTAATTCGTAACTATATAGAAATTTTACTTTAAATATTTTAAGTTCATCTAGTAACAGAAATATACATATTTTCACATATTGCTGTCAAAAGCAGTTACGTGCCAGCAATTTAGGTCAAACAGTTCACATGATGAACATAAAACAACGTTGCATTATGTTGTACAAATTTCACTATTACCAAAAATTCCAAAGGCCTTATCTTAGGGTGTCGAAGTAGACAATTTCAAATGTAAAAACAAAAATTTCAAAATGTCGTAACAACAGGCGGACAAAACTTTTTGAAAAAATTATGCAATTTTGTTTTAAAGTCAGTCTAAGGTTACGGACTCTAAATAAACTAAATGTCATCTTAAATATAAATTTATTGTAGAAACGCAAAAAATCTCCAATCGTTTACCTAATTATGCCAGTACTGTACTGTACTATTGTATTTAAAAATCTCAAAATGTTGTAAATTGAAAATTTATATTTAACTAGCTAATCCCGGTGTGCTTCGCTACCCCTCTAAGTATGAATGAAATGGGAATTCCCTTTTTTATAGGCAAGTAGCAAAATATTCACATGTAATTATGGAATTATGATATATAGCAACGCAAATCGGAAGCAAAACGATGCCAAACAGATTAACACAAAATTTCAAAGTCAACGCAAATCGGAACCAAAACGACGCAAAGCGTATTAAACCACACTTAGAAAAGCAAAGCATATAGAAACGACGCCAATAGGACAGGCGCAAATCGGGGCTCTAGTGTATAGTCAAGAGATTTTTATTTCGTAAGAATTAAATTTTTGGCTTATATGGTCGGTGCCACGCCCCTTTGTCCAATCAAAACTTCATATAGACGTTTATTCCTACCATAGTCATAGTAACATGCTGTGAAAATTTCAGAAGATCAGTCCAAGGTTTTGGCCTTCTATAAAGCACAAACAAACAGACAGACATTCTTTTTTATAGTTAGTTACATACTCGTATAAATGTAATATTTAGTGTAACCATGAAACGGTTTAAATCATCAAATACTCAATCGAAATAAATTCAGTAATGTGTGCTATTTGGACCTAATATAGCCCTTAGATAATGTGCGGACTCAGACAGGAAAATTTGCTATTCAAAAACAGCAAAATCTGTTCAGCTATATGTAATTATTAAATCAAATTTGAATCGACAATGGCTAAATTTTTGCAACAAATTGTTCGTCAGTGAGTTGTTTCAAACTAATGCGCGCACAGAAAAAATTATTGCCCGACAAATTTTAATTAAACTTTTAATTGAGTCTTAATTGATTTTTAATTAAACTTTTAATCATATCAGTTAAATTTTTAATTGAAAAACAATTTTCAATTAAATAATATAATATTTTTTTTAATTAAAACTACTTTTAATTAAATTTTTACAAAACATTTGAATTGATACTACAAATTCCTTCATCGTCCCACTTTCAATTAATCCCCTTATTCAAAAACGATTATTAAATTTAACAAACGCGTATTAAGCAAATTTTATATGCAAATCTGTGTTAATAAACATTTGTTAAATTTAATAAGCGTTTTTGAATAAGGGGGTAAATGTTTAATTTGAATTCAGTTAAAATGCCAAAACAACTTTCATATAAATTTAACAAACTAAATTAGAACCTAATAAATTTATAACCAACAAAACCTACATATTAAACACAAACACCCAGTTAAACTTAGTTTAACCCTTATGTGATTGACAAACAAAAAAAAAAACTCCATGTTTTGTACGATAAGTTACCCGGGCTTCATACAAATCTTATGAAAAACAATCCATTTTGCAACAAATTTTGAAATGTACGAGTACAAACATTTAAATGCAATAAAATATCAAAAGAAGTTTCAAGTTTCGATGGTTGCCAATTTCTACAAAAAAAAATTCATTTCAAAATCTAAAACGTACCCGTGTACCAATAAATGCAACTGGGTTTTTTGTCCGTTAACAGGACCGTATGTCGGAATATAACTTAACAGAAAGCAATAAATACGAGATTGTATTATAAAACAAATAAAATATACGAATATATCAAACAAATTCTAAATTACTGATTATCAAAATTCTCATATGTGAAATAATGTATATAAATTATGAACTCTACTTTATTTACTTATTTAAACATACACAGAAAAAATTATTGCCCGACAAATTTTAATTAAACTTTTAATCATAACAATTAAATTTTTAATTGAAAAACAATTTGCAATTAAATAATATAATATTTTTTTAATTAAAACTACTTTTAAATAAATTTTTACAAAATATTTTAATTGATACTACAAATTCCTTCATCGGTCCACTTTCAATTAAATGTTTAATTAAATATACGAATATTTTAATTGAAAATCAATTTTAATTTTTTCTGTGTAGATATTATATTTCAGTTTTTGTGAAATAACTTCCTCTAACTCATTTCTGAAAATGTGTTTTAAGAAATTCTTATAAAAATTCACTCTTAAAAAAATATCACATCATCAAAACGAAATTAACGAAATTTCACGATAAAACAAAACATTTCATCAAGCATAATCTGTCAAATTATCTACTTATTCGTATAAAGAAAATCGTTAAATATGTTAAAATAAAAATGGTTACACAGATCTTTTGTAAATATTTTCATTATAGAAAATTAATTAAATAAATTAAATTAAATAATATGTAGAATAAGAAAAATATCATGTTATAATTAACTTTAAAACGCAGCTAGTTTTTCAAAAAAATAATAAACAAATCAAAATTATTTACGTTTAAATGAACAAAAAACTACTTAATACACAAGAGCTCAAAATATTTGAAACTATTATTATTATTATTATTATTATTATTATTATTATTATTATTAGCTTTAGTCTTAGTGAAAATATCAATAACTGTTATATTTTATTTAATTAATTAGTTTAAAAAAGAATTACAATAATAATTATGTTTTAAATGAAACTTATTTAATAATAAAGAAAAATATTATTTTCAAAAAAAAAATCAGAACTACATATTTCATCATCGTGGCATTAATTATTTTCTTTGCACACTTGAAGTTTTAAGTTTCTTAAACGTTAAATTTTTAATATCCTTCCGTTACTTGCTTCTCTTCTTTTATGCTGCTGTTTTCAATTTATTCAGGGCTGCCTACATTGTGGGTGGCATTTAAGTTGAGGTATTAAGGATTTTTAGTGGCGTTGCTGGCATTTTGTAATTAAATCATGTTTAATATATGCCACATGACAAACTTTATAATGTGCCTTTAATTTTGTGTAAATTGGCACTTAATGAGTTTTGCAAGTTACAACATTTTATTATGTGACATTTCAGCAAGTTTGTGTCATAGATATGTAGCTAAGGCGCAGATAAAGCAGGATATCCTAAAGATTTTAAAGACTTTTGCCGGTAAAAACAATAAACTAAAAGTGAACGTTTTTGAAAGATATGTAGTAAGAATTATATACATACGAGTACAGTGCTGGTAAAAATAATAAGAACGTCTTTATCATATTTTAGTTTTAAAAGAGAAGTAACACCCAGGCAATTAATATGCCTTTATATAATTGCGTTACTTTCTTTGGAAAGGCGATAGTTGAGGAAGTAAAGGTGGTGAAAGTAGAAAGCGCCTCTGGTGGTGAGTAGGCGCATTAATGTTAAAGCTTGATTTTATAGCCTTTATTTAATTATTTTACTTCGGTGGCGTTTGAATGCTATGCCACCGAAGGAGGGCGCTGTGATAAATATTAGTTATGATGGATTGAAAAGAAAACTAATAATTATCAGAAACTGATGTTGTTTGAGTGGCATCGAACCCGAGCTACAAATACCTACTCATGCTTAATGATCAAATGTGCCAACCAATTAAGCTACAGCTCAATTCAACGATGCGATGAAAAAAACCTTAAACAATTTATAATTTTGTTAATATGGTTGCAGTGCTTGGGTGTAAAATTATTACATGGGTCTATCACCACAGTTTTTGATTCTTTTTTTTTTTTTTTGCAGAGAAACAGTAGAATATGAAAAATGTTAGAAATTTCGCAATTTTGAGAAAAACATTTCTGGAAAAAACTATATTGATATTGAGATATTAAATTTTTGTATCGAAATTAAGACCTAATTTATGCACATCAATACGTTGCGTGTATTCCTACAACAGATTCCAAAATAAAATTAGTGCAATATATTTCGGCATTGGCGTATATTTTATACGTCTAAATGGACAATACAATAAAATCGTATCTGCATACGACCTACCGTTTTCAAAAATAGGGATATCAGATTGAAATATACACGTATGTACAGAATAAATAACCAAGTGATTCAAAAGTGATGTTGGACAGAAGCTACCGACAACGACCACGGTATTCCTCAGTTGAACGAGATATACTTTTGGGACTACCATCACTAGATTTCTGTATTATTTAATGAAGCGGAAAAATCTCTGGCATTATTGGTGTAAAATCTATAGAAAGTTAAAGTTGTAAAGGGTGGTTAAATTGTAAGGGCCGATGTTGAATGTGAACCACACCTAAACGCCAAGCTTTTTTCCGAATTTTATTTGACATTTCTCTATTTCAGACTTACTCAATTTGAACCATGGAGAGATACACAATCCAACAACGTGTTAAAGTTATCCAGACTTATTATGAAAATGGGCGTTCAAATCAAAATGCATATCGTGCACTTCGTGATTTTTTTGGTCAATTTGATCGTCTAAATGTGCGTACAATCGCAAAAGTCGTGGAAAAATTCGAGCAAACCGGGTCTGTAGAAGATGTGAGAACACCAGTGCATGGTCGTACAGCTCGTACTGCAGAAAATATTGCTGCTGTTCGCGATAGTGTGGCTGAAGAGCCGTCCACCTCAACTCGTCGTCGTGCCCAACAATTGCACCTCTCACGCTCGTCGTTGATGAACATTATGCATAAAGACTTGCATTTACACGCTTACAAGGTGCAATTGGCTCAAGAACTAAAGCCTCTTGACCATTCCAAACGTCGTGAATGGGCAGAATGGTGGCAAGAAATGGCAACAGTGGATGATCAATTTTCGAAGAAAATCATCTTCAGTGATGAGGCACATTTTCACCTCAGTGGATTCGTCAATAAACAGAATTGCCGCATTTGGGCGAATGAGAATCCAAGAGTGATTGTCGAAAAACCAATGCACCCACAAAGAGTGACTGTTTGGTGCGGTTTATGGGCTTTGCGCAACAAATTCAATGGCCGTGTTATCTCACCTAATGGCGATGCCAATTGGCCGCCAAGATCATGTGATTTGACACCGTTGGACTTTTTTCTTTGGGGTTATTTGAAAGAAAAGGTGTACGTCGATAAGCCAGCAACAATTCAAGAACTAAAGGATGAGATAATTCGGCACATTAACGGCATAGAACCTCCATTATGCCTCAGGGTCATCGAAAATTTGGACCATCGGATGGAGGTGTGCCGCCGTGGTCGCGGCGCCCATTTGGCCGATATTTTGTTCCATACATAATTGAGTAATATATAACAATATATCATAATAAAATAAAATTACAATAATTTCTCAAATAGTTTGTGTTTTATTCAAAATCAACATCGGCCCTTGAAATTTAACCACCCGTTACTTTCGTTTTGACACAGGCTATATTCCAGTAATTTCAAAGTGTTTTTCAGATTAAGGAATTTTCGAAAATGAAAATCGTATATCGTCGGTACAACTTGATATACATCTAAAACTATTTTCTCTGTTTTATCTTTGTTGTACTTCATTGTTGGAACAGTGATAGCCAAACGGCTCTACAGAACGGCTTAGATCAACATAAAAGAATGTCACATAAACTTTCGCCATTGTCTATTCTGATAAAGTCGAATTGTTGTAGTTGACCAGTTATATATCACGAGATATAAAGCTGTTTAACATAAGAATAATTTGATAATTACACCAATAAGTATAATTACCTTAACCCTACAACGTTAGTTAAGTGTGTAAACATACCTAAGCATATACTATAACTAAATTTCATAAACTATTAAATAATACAAATTTGGTACTCAATACGTTAGCTTATTAAGCAAACGTGCTAAAGCTATTTATAGACGATCGTCAGATATTACAACGTTGTCCGAAAAATGTTCAGAAACTGTCTAACAACCGTGTGAACTAAAAATTTTTGTCTTCCAACGTTGTAAGAAAAAGTATTTTCAGTACATGGGAAGACAAAAATATTGTCAGACATCTAACAATTGTGTAAACACACAATTTTGTCATTGTCATTGTTTTAAGACAATTGTTCAAACACTTTTCATTGCCATATGTGCAAAGTTTATGTATCTGCCAATGCCAGCATTGTCATAGAAATTATTACTAAATGCAACTCTGTATATACATAAATAAACAAACAAATGGACATTAATAACATTTTTGAAAAACAATTTCGGTTGACAAATAAATTCATTGTATGACAATTGTGTGCCAATGAAATTGTTAGTTTTCTTACAGTCGTCTAAACTGACAATTTACCTTTTGCTAACAATTTCTTAATGTGAGTACATTGGTAGCACATTGCTAGATCTGACCACGTTGTAATATCTGACGATCGTCTATACATAGTTTAAGTTATAATAACATTCATTTAAAAATATAACAAATCCTAAAAACGGTACTGGAAACTTGAAACCAGAAATTTGGTAGACATTTTTCTATCAATTGCAATGAAAATAACTAGAACATCGAATGTAATAATCTGCCTTTTCGGTTCTGAAGTTAAAAATCTGTTAACAAGGAGACAAATATGATTCAATCTATCAATTATTGCAAATTTTTTGTTAATTATAACAAAATATTTTTAATAAGATATTGAAGTCAAAAATCGTTTGGAAAATTTTTAAGTTATTTAAAATTCCAATTCAAGCAACATGTGAAGAAAATTCACATTGAATTTCAAGAATCAAATTAAGAAACTGATATCTCTAGTTTTCAGTTAAAAAAAAACTCGCATATTAAACATTTCTTATTTAAAAAAAATAATTTACCTCTGCACTTCCTTTTTACAGCTCTCTTCCACCGCCAAAGTGGCACGCTGGTTTCAACAACTACCCTGGCATACAGCATCACTCTCCCGTCCTGAAAGTGGCTTTGTTTCCGGTGATTCGAGATCAGAGAAATTTAACGATGATACACTGTTTTGCAGTATTAAGGACACAGATTATTTATGTGATGAATTCCTTTTGGTAGAGGGCAGCAGTACCATTTGGACGAAACTAAGTGCTAAAAAGAGACGTAAATTATTGGGAATGCGTTTGGGCAAAGTAACAACGTTTTAGAAAAATTATAATAAGTATTTAATAGTATTTAAGAGCGAATTCAATTCTAAATTAATGCTTGTGATTTCAACAAACAAACAAACACCTTAAAGTTAAAATGTAAAACTAAGAGCTTCAAATTGTAGCCGTTTCAGATTTGCACAAATCAAGGTAACAAAATTTGTTGCAAATATATACTCGTACATACATAATTGGAAAATTATTTTGTTGCAATAAATGCAATTTTCCTAATATTGCTGCGAAGTTAAGCTGTACTTATTTGTTGAAATCAGGATCACAAAGTATCTATAGCTTTTAAGAAACATGTCTCAAATAAATGCACACAAAGGGTAGTTATAAGGTTTAAAAAAATCTCTTTAGAAAGTTGGTTAAATTCATATTATTTATAAGGTTCATTGACTTCAAAATTGTGTTCAATTATGTAGCAAAAAGTCCCCTCACTTTATTCAGTTTTAAAACGTACTGCTTGAATAGAGATAATGTTGCACTAAGTTCATATTTCTGGTTCTTCACTTAATCGCGATTCTCAAACAAATAGGGTTTATTATTGTTGAAATGCCTAGAAGCACTTTTAGAAGGTCCGCCATTTTGAAGTCCTTTTCAATCCAATTATAGAAAATTTTAAAATATCATTAGAACGGATTATATGTCTTTAATTTCATATTTCAAATGCCATTATTTAAGAACATTCTACAAGTACAATTAGAAAAACAAGATACTACTATTAGGATGTCTCGTTTTTGATATGTATAATCATGCCTAAAAACTGGCAAATACACGCAGAGAAAGAACATGGTTAGGCATGGTTGCGACAACTATAACAATATATTGTTGTGGTACACAAATAATTGTTATTCTAATTTGATTCTAACTGAAACATAATTATTTTTAAAAAATGTTTACCATAACTATTGTATGATAACTATCCCAACATATTATATAATTTACAACTATTTCAACTTGCAAATAACCATTAAATGATAAGTTTCTATATTTGAACTTATATTATGTTTAAAATGCAAACAAAATATGTTTATATTTAACAGTATGTATTTTGTTTCCCACATTTGAATCGTTCAGTGGATAAAGGGAATGAGTCCAAAAATTTGAAATGGAGAAAAAACGACGGAACAGTTGACGTTGACTTTAAAACTAGTTGTTAAAACAAAACTCAAAACTAAAATTGCAAAATTAATTATTAGGGCTTCTTTTACACAGAAAAAAAATAAAAATGAGTTTCAATTAAAATATTTGTGGAATCAATTAAAAATTTAATTGAAATCGCACCTGTAAACAAAATGATAGTATCAATTAAAAAAATAATTGATATTCAATTGAAAATATCAGAAAAATCAGAAAAAGTAATTGAATCAATTAAAATTTTAATTAAAAATTATTTTAAAATCAATTAAAGGTTTAATTGACAAAAACATGATTTTTTTTCTGTGTACAATTTGTAAATCTATAATGTTAGTATGTAAGTGTATGTGTTTACAAAACCTGTTAATATGATACAAATATGTTTTTATTGATAAGAGTTTCAGTGGAAAAAGGGAATAAGTCCACCAAATGTTTTGTTGTTAAAATCGATACACAGAAAAAAATCAAAATGAGTTTCAATTAAAATATTGGTGGAATCAATTAAAAATTTAATTGAAAAATTTAAACAAAATGTTATTATCAATTAAAAAAACAAAAATTGAGATTTAATTGAAAATATCAGAAAAAGTAATTGAATCGATTAAAATTTTAATTGAAAATTATTTTAAAATCAATTAAAGATTTAATTGAAAAAAAAAACGTGATTGTTTTTTCTGTGTAGCGTAAAAATGCAAATTAATTATGTTTTGACTTTGAGCATTCGTTCGGAAATAAAAAGAAAATATATCCATCTAAATATTGGATTACGTCGCGTAGTGTTTTAATTGAATTAGTATAATTTGGAAAGAGTAAATTTTTTATAATTTGGAAAAAAAAAAAAAAAAGGCTGCAGATAATTTGTTTTTTAGTTCAGTGCATTCGCACAGTTTTATTTTTAATGAACTTAAAAAAATTACATAAACAATTTCTTCTTTTTTAAACAAAAAATAATTAAAAAAAAAAATTAACAAAATATTATGTCTTCTTCAGAATAATCTTTCTGACTTGATACTGTTTTCAAGTTTTTATAGAAAGGGGATATATTTTAATAAATCAATAATAAAACAATAGAGCTTGAGTTATTTGTGTATCCCAAACCGTTGATTCGACGAAACTTTCTTATATTTTTTCGCCATTTAATTCTATTTTGTATTAAAAAAAAAAGAAAAATGTACAAAATAATTCATAAATAATTAACCATTAATATGTTTACCATTAACAATATTATGTTGTAATTTTCAAGTTGATCATTATATTATGATGAGAAATATCCATAACAGTTTTTCATCAAGGTTGTCAGAAATCCTTGATATAAAAGTGTCACAATTGGTGAAATAGTTCTAAACATAGAAAAACTATTTATTTCAACAAAAATTAAAAAAATATCTGTTTGGTCTGTTTATAATTTAGTCTACAGAATTTCATTGTCTATAAGCTTAAGGGCTGTTTTCTCATTATGCCATTATCTTTTATCCCAACGAATAACTGCAATTTAAAGAAATTTGGTTTTCCCAATGTCTCATTTGCTTCTATTCTGTCTCAAAACTAACCAGCCCTCATCTGCCGATTATTTATTTGTTGTACAAATAAATTCAATCAGCTGACTGCTGTTCATATTTTTTATGTGGCAATACCTTGAGTTTTTGTAAAACAATTGAAGAGATTTTAGAACAAATATTTAATAGAGGAATAAACATTAATTTGATGAAGAACATGAATTCCAAGTGAATGTTGAAAGAGTTTATCATGCCAGACCTAACTACCTGGCAGACATGGATATTATTTATTTTTTAAATTATTTGTTTTTTTTTATTTTATTTTTTGTTATATTTTCACATTTGGAAAACAGCTGATTGATGTCAACGACTTGTCACTTGAAGACAGAGTTCCCAATTTTCACATAAATTTTGAGACATATTGCCAAATGAAAATACTGTTTCTTTGTGTCTGTGTTTTAATGGACATATTCACCCCTAACGTGAATAAAAATTCCACATGAAATTTGTTCCCTTTTCACATTTTTCCTATTTAAATTCAATGTTAAAAAAATAAATGGAAACAAATTTCAGGTGGAATTTTTCTTCACGATAGGGGTGATTATCAGGCTAATAAATTAATGTCGACATTTAGTAACAGTCAGTTTGTCGACACATTGAGAAAACGGGCCTAAATTTCATTTATTTATTTTCATCACAAAATTTCCAACAAATGGCGTTTTACTCAAAACAAATATAATTTATTTAGATCATATTATGATCACTTCGGTTCGTAGTATGATTACTTTGAATCTTACTTTTTAAATGACAATTTTATCATGTTATGATATCAAATTATGATTAATATGAATATATTATGATGATAATTGATCATAGTATAATGATACTAATATTCATCATAATATATTTTGATTTCAATTATAAATTGTATTATAATCTTAGATTATGTTTACCACAACCATGTTTTTTTCTGCGTGCAATCTTGCTAAATTTTGACTTATCTATATTAACATCTGCATACTGTAGTTTTCTGGGTGACTTGGAATCAAAGTTTAAAGCTTTATCAAACTTAGATCAACAGCCATTTTATTTAAATAAATTTTTATAGCAAAGTGGGAGCTCATAATAAAATTGTATATGTCAAGGTTAGAAAGAATTAGTTCTTAATTCAATTTTAAATATCAAACTTAAGCATTATTGCAATTTCGTAGCTTAATTTGTTAGTACTTCAAACGACTTAAATTTATTAATTTAAAAATTGATTCATGGTTTAAATTCGTTCATGGCAATATTGAATAAATGGCATAATTTATTGAATATTAAATTTCCAACAACTCAAAACTATTTATGCCATAAATTTAATAATAATTTGAATGAAACAAAATTCGATTCAATTCATTCAATTTGGAATGGAATTGAATTAAATAAACTGAATTATTCAAATGTTGAATGAATTTTATAATGAATTAATTCAACAATGAAAGTACTCCAGTTATTTATTTTATCTGATAAATTTCTTACATTATTTAATTATGAGATTAGTTTTTAGGGAATTAAGCATAAATTTAATTAATTACTTAGATGTGCTGATTCCAATATATAGAGACAACTATTTTATGAAAAGTTACTAAGAACAGATTTAAGCCTTAACAGTTCCATTATTAGGTACCGAGAGATTTGTGTGGAATTCGATTTGAAATTAGATTTTCGAAGTTCGTTTTATAAAGCACACAAATTCGAATGATTTGCTTTTCGAATGGCACAGAAAAAAAAAATCATGTTTCTTTTTCAATTAAACCTTTAATTGATTTTAAAATAATTTTCAATTAAAATTTTAATTGATTCAATTACTTTTTCTGATATTTTCAATTAAATCTCACATTTTTTTTAATTGATACTATCATTTTGTTTACAGGTTCGATTTCTATTAAATTTTTAATTGATTCCACAAATATTTTAATTGAAACACATTTTTATTTTTTTCTGTGCGCATTACGCAATAACCACCAAAATTTTAACAATTTTAAAAAATTACTTTTCTAAGGCTTAAAGGCAAATCCATCCGAATACCTTTTTAAAGCGTTACTTTCACAAACAGAACTCTTCTTTAACAGTTTTTTTTCAACCTTTATAACTTAACTGTCCATTAAAAAAGATAATTTCAATATTTCCTAATTTATGGTATTAATTATAATTTTTATTACAAACGAGATTTAAATGATTTTAAAGTCAATTCACGATTAACATTTCAATTAAAAAAAAGTACATTCATTTAGTTATATTTATTAATGTATGTATGTATTTCATAATCATTCATTACGATTTAGCTTTATTTTATTGTAACAATCTAATATTATTAATACGAAGTAATTTACACAAAATTTTTAAAGGCCATGTTTTAGTTGTAATAGAAATATGTATCTTTGTTTTAAGTTTTTCTTTGTAACATTAACTCATCCACTGGTAATTGTATTCTAAACTTTATGGTTAAGTTAGTTACACAAAGCAGGCAAAGATGCCTGCCTCTGGGTCAGTGTGAACATAAATGTAAAACGAACATTTGGTGTAAGCAAATCCACAACTTTTCAACATCAGAAACATAAACCGAAACAAACTTTACAACTTTTCAAGAAAAAAAAAGGGAAAAGTTTTTACAAGTACTTATTGCAGTTTCAATACTTGTCTTAGTTATTAAATAAACAAATATTTATTTTAAGTACTTAATTTAACACAACAAATTGTATTGTAATGTAATGTAGTGTTAATTTAAAAGCTAAACATTTTCAATATTCTTAACAGTTTTGTTCTAAACAGTCATATATCGTCATACATACACGTACTTAAATATAAACAGCCCCAATCATGAATAAAAAAATCCGCGGGAGATGTTTCCCTTTTTATTTTTTTAACATTGAATTTAAATAAGAAAAATGGGAAAAGGGGAAAAAAACTCCCGCGGAATTTTCATTCATGATTGGGCTGATAATATAAATATACAGCCATGTCACAGAATTTCATTCCGTTCGAAAGTGGAATTAATTCCGTTTTTTGCTTCTATAGAAAAACCAAAAAGCAAAATTTTTCGGAATAAAACTACTTTTAAGTTGCTATGCAGAATTGTAATTTTAAGCATTTCTAGGTTTCATTTCAACAAAAATGTTCATTTTACTTTTTCTATAGAAGCAAAAAACGAAACTAATTCCACTTTCGAACTGAATTTAATTCTGTGACATGGCCTGATAATTTTGTTTATTCTAACTTTTAATGAAGAATTTTCTATGTTTGTTTTAAGTTTATTTTAGCAAAATTTAATTATTTTGAGACTGACCGAATCGTACTCATGAATTTTTATTTCGAACAAGAAACCGTGATTCTACAAGTGAAATAAATTTGCTTTCATACACTTTAATTAAATTTCATTTTTGACACCCCCTCATCATTCCATTATGATCTTCATTATACTCATCCATAACTTTGACATTTATTTATAACAATCATAATCTTTCCTTTCAAATACAATATTTATAAATTCCATTCCATCCCATTCCATTAATTTTATTTAATTTTTTTACTCATTTACTTAATGTAGTAGACATAATTTAATAACATTTGCTAGAGCTAAAATGCTGAATTAACATTAGGAACAATTTTAATTAAGATTATTTTTTATGTTAAAAACTTTTCTTGTATTTTAGAAATAAAATAAGATTTATAAAGTTTATATAAAACGAAAAGTGATTCTGGTTTTAATACATATTGTTATAAAGGTGAGTTCTATAAATTACACTATGCAACATCAACAATTTCGACGGCGTATTAATAACACTGTTCACTGAATCTTCACATTAACTGCAATTAAATAAAAATTATAAAAATAGACAATTTAATTGGATTTGCTACATTCGTACGTAAAACACTGGTAGTGAACTGTATCACACAGTATCACTTTCTATCCCAATACAGTTGTTTGCAGGACCAGAAATTCGTAGTTACATATGAATTTAATTGGGTGTTGATTAGGTTCATACCAGGAAACACATTTCTAGATCAGTGCAACTCTTTTTGGTATTTTATACCATGCCCGAGAATTTTTTATGTTTCGGAAGGTTTCTAATGTAACAATTCCTAAAAAAGGAAAGTTTAACTATCGTGAAAATAGCAATGTCATTGACTATTCGGAGTCCACCAATTTACCGCCAGTAGGGTTTACTTTCGTAGGGAATGATGTACGGAAGACTTGATAGCATTTTTCGCCATTTTGGACACAATATATTGGTGTAACGACAACTTTTTGTAAGTATATGATACTTGAAGAATTTATTCTTTTAGACATCCTCTTTGTTGCTCATCATGCGCTCAATGATTTTTTGGACTGTGGAAACTTTGATGTAACAATGTTTGCTATTTTTCGCTGTGGGCAGTCATTTTTTTTCATGTTTTTATTACACATAGTGTTGTTGAACTGTTCGGACGTGTTATTTTTAGTGCGGCTGAATTTTCGGTGAAAAAATCGTAATAGGTGAAAAAGTGTAATAGGTCGAAATAAAACAAAAAGTTAAAAAATAATTCGTAATAGGTAAAAATACCTACGGTAAAAAAAAATAAAAAACATTAAAAAAAAAAATAATAAAAAACATTAAAAATCGCATAAAAACTGTATGAGTGTTCCTCTCAGATGTAATTCTGAGAAAGAGCTTAGCTCGACTAGAAAATCTTTATGGATCTCTGAGGAAGAATCATTAAAAAAATCTGTGGAGAATCTTCTCACTACAAGAGCCGTAGAACGGCGCCGTTCCTGTTCGCCCAATATAGTGATTTCATCAGATGATAAAACATCAATATCTTCTACATCAAATAGTGCAGTCAAACCTAGAAAACAAGTAGGTATGGATAAATACGTCACAGTTCTTAAGCGACAGAGGAGCCCGACATCTGCTCAAACGTCATCAAATTCAAAAGCTCCCAAGACCGTGAGTATTGACAATCGAAATGATCAAAACAGGTTTGCTCTCCTCCAGACGGATGATCCAGAACTTCCTAAAAAAACGTTTAAGCCCCCACCAATTTATCTGAGAGAGCCCACTTCCAGTAAATTGGTACAAGGAATTGTTTCGGTAATAGGTGAAAATATGTTTAGCGTAACCTCAATTAAACATGGAAATATCAGCGAAACCAAAATTCAAGTGAAAAAGGAAGATGACTTTCGAAAATTGTCCAACCAGTTGGAGAGGGAGAGTAGGGATTTCTATACCTACCAGCTGAAAAGCGCAAAAGGACTCCAAGTCGTTCTAAAGGGTATAGACCCAGATGTTGATCCTGCCGAGATAAAGACTAGTTTAATGGAAAATGGCTTCAAAATTAAGAACATAACGAATATTAGAAACCGTGAAAAGATTCCTCAGCCTATGTTCAGGGTGGAATTGGAACCCGGAGATATAGTCTTAAAGAAAAACGAGTCCCATCCCATCTACAATCTGATTTACCTTCTGCATCGTAGAATCACCGTGGAAGAACCGCATAAGCGTCAGGGACCCGTCCAGTGTCTTAATTGTCAAGAATTTGGTCACACTAAAGCATATTGTAAATTGCCGTCAGTTTGTGTTGCGTGTGGGGAACTACATACAACTGCTCAATGTGATAAGTCGAAAACCGACTCAAAAATCAAAAAATGCAGTAACTGCGGAGGTAATCATACCTCAAATTATAGAGGTTGTCCAGTTTACACTTATTTGAAAGGCATAAGGACCAACAAGACGTCAGTATTACCTGTTCATCCACAACAGCCTAATTTTGCATCGAGTAACAATTTTCCTCAATTGTTACGGCCCACTAGTCATGAAAACGCGCCTAGTTCTAGACAAGTTTCTTACGCTAACGTGGTTAAATCTAATATGCCAGGTTTGGAGCAGAAACCTAAATCTCAATATTACGAGCCTAATATTAACACTCTAGAGACTACTTTGCAGACACTTGTCCAAACTATGAACACTTTTACGACCACTATGACATCCATGATGCAGGAAATGCTGAAAATGCAATCCACAATCTTACAAGCAATTTTAAAGAAATGATTTGTTTAAAAATTTGTTTTTGGAACGCGAACGGCCTCCGCCAACATAAAAACGAACTGGAACACTTCCTGATGGATAAGCAGATTGATGTCATGATGATTGCTGAAACTCACTTGACGGCGACAGGGTACTTCAAAATTAATGGCTACGTGTTGTATGATACTAAAGATCCCCGCGGAAGAGCATGTGGAGGTTCGGCAATTCTTATAAAGAACAGAATAAAACATTATTTAATGAACAACATATGTGAGGATTACCTACAAGCAACAAACATTTGTATTGAATTCTGTCAATACAACTTTGTTTTATCATCAATTTATTCGCCGCCTCGATTTTCAATAAAAGAACATCAATACTACAGCTTCTTCAATTCCCTTGGAGCTAGATTTTTGGTTGCTGGTGACTTTAACGCCAAACACACATTTTGGGGTTCACGTCTAGTGACCCCGAAGGGTCGTGAACTCTTCAACACCATTGCCAAAATGGGCTTAGATGTACTATCAAGCGGGCATCCCACCTACTGGCCGACGGACCGACGGAAGATTCCCGATATTATTGACTTCGGAGTAGTGAAAAATATCCCTGTAGAATCGATACAAGTGGAGCCTTCATTAGACTTGTCTTCAGATCACTCTCCTTCTATTATTTCAATGCGTTTCCTTCAAGGGTATGGCTCTCCATTTCGGGACATGTCTAAATCCAGAGTAAGTTGGATAAAGTATAAAAAGTATTTAAGTTCCCACTGCACGGAAAATGTAGTGTTGAGAACTACCGAGGATATTGATGGGTCGATTGGCAAGTTTACTGAGGACATACGAAGAGCTGTGCATCACGCTTCCACATATGATGTTGAATGCAGAAATAGGACAAACAGAACTTATTTCGCTGAACTCGAACATCTCCTGACAGAAAAAAGAAGAGTTAGAAGAGAGTGGCAAATTCACAGGTCTCCTCAACTGAAAGCTAGGCTACGGGAATGCAGAGATATACTAAGAAATTTCTTAGAAACCCAAAGAATGGCTTCACTTAAATCATACTTGGAGGGAATTGACAGTTCCCCACAATCTGACTATTCGTTATGGAAGGCGGCACGAGGTTTAAAAAGACCAGTTAGAGGAAAGCCTCCTTTGCGAAATCCGATTGGTGACTGGGCTAGAAACGATTCCGAGAAAGGGACTTTATTTGTTAACCATTTGAGAAATGTGTTTACTATAAACAACTCAAATAATGCAACTGAATTGCCACCACTCGTTATTAGACCTCCTGTACCTCTAAGACTTAGCTTTAATGATATTCAAAGCGCTATTGGTACTCTGAACCTTAAAAAAGCTCCAGGTATGGCTAAAATCAGCAACAAAATGCTCGTGGAGTTACCTCGTGTAGCTAGAAGAATTATTCTATTTATCTTCAATGCTATTTTACGCCTAGAATACTATCCTGCAGATTGGAAGGTATCTATGATTACCATGATTCCTAAGCCAGGGAAGGACCTCACCAAAGTAGAGTCATATAGGCCAATTAGCCTACTGCCGACAATTTCAAAACTGTTTGAAAAATTGTTAATGGCTAAGTTGATTCCAATTCTGAACGACACTCAATGTATTCCAAATCATCAATTCGGGTTCAGAGCTAAACACAGTACCATCGAACAAACACACAGATTAGTAAATGTGATAAGACGGTCGTTTGAAGAGAAAAAATTCTGTTCCGCGCTTTTCATTGATGTTTCCCAAGCGTTCGACAAAGTCTGGCATGAAGGTTTAATGCACAAAATAAAATTAGCTCTGCCTGCTAACACCCACAAACTTATGAAAAGTTATTTATATGGTCGCAAATTTACAATCAAAGAAGGCGATTTTTTAAGCCCCGCTCAGCCAATTGAAGCAGGAGTACCCCAGGGTAGCATACTGGGTCCTACTTTATATTTGATTTATGCATCCGATATGCCGTCAGACCCCAATATACATACTTCAACTTTTGCTGACGATACAGCCTTTATTAGCGTTCATAAGGACCATCAAATAGCATCACAGAATTTGCAGAATTATATTTATAAACTAGAGAATTGGCTTGAGCTTTGGAAAATCAAGGTTAACGAACAGAAATGTATTCATTTAACTTTCACATTGCGAAAAGATACCTGCTCGTCCATCAGAATAAATAACCAAATTATTCCGCAACACAATGAAGTCAAATACCTCGGAATCCACCTCGATCGTCGTTTAACCTGGAAGTCTCATATTGACGCAAAACTTACACAGATGAGATTAAAAGCAGTGCAACTTAATTGGCTAATCGGCAGAAATTCTACATTAAAGTTGGATTGTAAACTTTTGTTGTACAATGCAATTCTAAAGCCAATATGGTGTTATGGAATTCAATTATGGGGTACTGCCTCAGCATCCAACATTGAAAAAATTCAAAGAGGTCAAAATAAAATTCTACGTATAATTACTGCAGCTCCATGGTACGTTAAAAATTCTCGAATTCACAAAGATCTAGGCATTCCTTTGGTGAAAGACGAATTTACAAAATACGCCTCAAAATATGTCAGCAAACTTGAACACCATCCAAACCCACTTGCACGAGACATCCTTAACTTTAGTGGCCATGTTAGGTTGAGAAGGAGGGATACCCTTGCTTTAACTCAAACGCAAAACAGATGACTGGATCAGTGGATGTAAATTTTTTTGTAGTATCATAATATTTTGTCTAGCACTGGCTGGACTTATTATTTTCTTTTAGTATTAAGATTCGAAAACTTATTGTCATTTCAATATCTGAAGATTCAATAAATAAATATAATGTATCATAAAAAAAAAAAAAAAAATGTTTTTATTTCATTGTACCCGGGCCTCATTTGAACTATTTAAAATTGACACTTGACGTTACAAAATCGAACTCTACATTGAGCTATCGGTTCAGTAGAAATTGACTGCATAAAATAAGCTGTGACGTGAAAAAACGAGCACTTCTTTTGTTTTTTAGTTTTAATATATTAAAAAGTATATTTTTGCCACAAATGTTTTTTGTTTATTAGACTCTAACATTTTGTCTTTTAAATGACACCAATTTCTTTTTAGTTAGTTTTATTTTTATAGAGCTTTGAAAACAAGAAAATACACTACATGAAATAAGCTGTGAGCCACTGTACATGCATATTTATGTAACTATTAAAAAAAAAAAATAACATAAAACTGAAAGCAAATATTCCTAATTTTTGATAATCAGCTGTGAATTTTGTGTTTTGCAATTAGTGTTGCAAAAAAAAAAAAACAAAAAAAAAAGTATTTCATATTAATATAAATTATTTACAATTTCATAAATTTGGAATCTAAATACATCTGTCCCTCGATTTATACGATACTTTTTTTGCACGATTGCACTTTTAGACGATTTTTTTGGTTTTCATTTACAACGAGGGATGTGGAAATTACCTCAATTTACACGATTTTTTATTTTTAATAATTTCAATAAAAATTATTTTCTTTATTGTTTCATAACGATAAGATATACATTTACACATTATTTCAAATGAACGAATATTTCGAAATGGGTATTTTCGTATGGTAATACTATGTACATATGTATGTATATTTGTTCCAGACGCAAAGCGGTGTTTAGACAAATAGGGATTGCCATTTAAAGTGCTTCTAGCAATTGACAATGCTCCTGGACATCCACAAGACTTGCAACATAAAAATGTGCAAGTTATATTTCTACCAAAAAATACGACATTTTTGTTACAGCCCTTAGACCAGGGAATAATTTCGACTTTTAAAGCATATAAAGCATATCAAGTATATCAAGCAGTTCAGGTATATTTTAAATCAAATCGAAAATTATAATCACTAATAAATGCATAGAAAAAATTTTTAATATTAGATTGTGTAAAGCATTGATTGATACTTCACTTCTGCTAATGCAATTAGATACTCAATCAGCTCGAATTAGAATCAATTATTTAAATAAAAATAAAAATCGAATTGCATTAGCACAAGTCAATTAGATTTCTAATTGCAAAGGTAAACCAATTTTTTTTGCTAATGGCAACTAATTGCAATTAGTTTTACCATTGGAATAAAAATTTCAATTATCGAATGGGAATTATTTGAACTAATTTTAATTGTTTAATGAATTAGAGAATTTCACAAAAGAAGGTTAATTAGCAATCATTAGCATTATCTAATCATTATTTAACATCTCTAAATTTAATATACTTTAAAATAAATAAATTTTCTAAACAAAAGTTTAAATTTATTCGTATTTGGGTCTTTTCTCGATTTACACGATTTCTCATACAAAAATTTTTTTCAGGAACGCATCTATCGTGTAAATCCAGGGACAGTTGTACATATATAAAATTGTAAATTGCGCTAAGATGTTTCATACTGTGATGATTCAGCTTTTAAGAAAAACAAAAGAAAACTGTTTTTGAAATCAAATAACAATAAAAAAGTAATGCATACCTCTAGGCTTGCTATTAAAATTAAGCAGAAAATAATATACCATGCGAAAAGTGGTTTAAAATTTTGTATTTTTGAAATAATTCCTAATATATTAATTCAGACAATCAGAGCTGAATCTTTGTATTTTCATTCAGACCAACAAAATTTTAAAAACATACAAAAAGCAAACGCCCAGAAATTTTTTATTTAAATAGCACTAGAAAACAGGGACCGTAACTGTTATGACTTTTATCGAAAAAGTCAAGACAAAATAGTTATTTTTTAACTTTTATTTTTTAAGGCAGAAATAAAAGTTATTTTTTAACTTTTATTTTTTAAGGCAAAAAATAAAAGTTATTTTTGACTTTTATTTTTTAAGGCAAAAAATAAAAGTTATTTTTGACTTTTATTTTTTAAGGCAAAAAATAAAAGTTTTTTTTGACTTTTATTTTTTAAGGCAAAAAATAAAAGTTATTTTTTAACTTTTAATATTTTAAGGCAAAAATAAAAGTCATGAATTATATATTGCATAGTAATACGCTAGTTTTATTGCCTCCAATTTATATGTAATAATAATTGATGTATATTACAGAAGTCTATAAAAATTATTGTTATTATTATTATATTTGTTCAGCTGTTTAATTTTACCATTAAAATTGATTCTAAGTTTTCTTCAGATAAATTACATCTCAAATCCCCCAAAATCAATTTGAGTGCTGAAAATGGCCTTTCTACACTGACTTGAGTTGCAGGTACAAAATGTACAATAAGTGCTGGTTTGTGCAGCCATGGTAGAGTAAATTTTTTACTATCCCAATATTCTAGTAAATCAGCTGCAACATCTAAGCGTTTTTCTTTGTAGTTGTCGATTTCAAAATACGCTTGTCGAATGGTACCATCAGTTTCTACATCGTCGTCATCCGAGGAGGAATAATTGAGTTTCATATCCTTCAATCCGTTCCTTAACAAGGATGACGTGCTTGCAACAGAGCTTTCATCAATTAGAAATAAGTCTTCTGTAAAATTGTCGGTATTTGATATAGGCTGGGATTCTACGTTTCCCTTAAATGCAAATAAATATAATTATGAGGAATTTTTAAAATAGTTAATAAAGCATTTAACTAAGCTTACCACGCTTTGTATTTGGAGCACAATTTTCTTAAGATGATTTTTAGCAGCTTCAATTTTTGTTTGGGACAGCACGCGCATAAATCTTGGATCTAAAAATATAGCAGCATACACTGTATCGTTTTCAAGTAGCTTTGTTTGTCGTCCTTCAATGCAAGCCAGCATTTGCTTGCTCATATCGCTGTTTACGTCTTTTAATTCAAAAATCAGCTGAATCAAAAAATGACAAAGGCACCGATTCGTTAGTTAACAAACTAATGCAGGCAATAATAACATCACTTACAGACATTTCAACCGTAAATTTAATTTTTTTTTATCATTTTTGTCTGCTTCATATTCCTCTCGTTTCGACCGTTTTTCGTGTTCATTAAATATTTCACTATGGTTTTTATTCAAATGTCTTTTCATATTAGTTACAGAACTCAAATCAATATATTTGTTACAAACCTTACATTTCCCTCTTAAGCCTTCGTTAATAAAAAAGTCGCGCACTTACAAATTTCGTTTTCTACCCATTGAAAATAAAAATATAACACTATCCCTATGATTTCTAATTCGCGATTGAACGTTATCATTTGTTACGAGTTCAACAATTCTATATTAAACTTACAATAAAAGAAATTACTGAAAGAATTAAAAGTTATGCAGTTATTAGAACAATAATTATTAATAACAAAATAAGTAAATTACGTTTTGCATTGCTCTTGAAATTGTGATAACGGATGTTTTATCATTTATAGCATTGAAAGCAATAAAACTAGCGTATTACTATGCAATATTTAATTCATGACTTTTATTTTTGCCTTAAAATATTAAAAGTTAAAAAATAACTTTTATTTTTTGCCTTAAAAAATAAAAGTCAAAAATAACTTTTATTTTTTGCCTTAAAAAATAAAAGTTAAAAAATAACTTTTATTTCTGCCTTAAAAAATAAAAGTCAAAATTAAAAGTTATTTTTTGACTTTTATCAAAAAAGGCACAAATTTAAAAGTCATCCAAAAATTTGCATGTACATCACCTATGTATCATAATGGTAAGATCCAAAATTTTCTACGATCATTTTTTATGTGTGATTTTTTTATGTAAATTTTTAAAAATAACAGTTATTTTCTGTCCCTGCTAGAAAATATCTACAATAATGTTTGGGTTATTTCCTTACCCGTCATTTACACATGCAAGTGCAAGTTCGAAAAACTCATTACACTCACATTTTTTTCACTTGCAGAGCTACTCGAGTTTTTCGAATAAGTTTTCGTATATAATACGTGCACAGCACTTGCATGCAAGTACCTGCATGTGTTAAGGCAGGGTTAATGTTTGACCGCGTTCTTTCTTGGGTATTCCTAAAATTTACAAAAGTTTAAACTAGGACAACGTATTAATTTTTATTTGTTTATTATTTTTATAAGTTCGAAAAACTCGATACACTTACAGTTTTTTACTAACACAATCATATTTTTCTCACTTACAGCTCAACTTGCAAGAGAATTTGGTTGTAAGTAAATTTTTGGCACTTGCCGTAAGTAGAATGACAAGTGCTACCGGTGTTAAAATAAAAGTTAGGTTTATAACAAATTTTCGGGGTTTTACAAAAAATTATAAAGAAAAAAGAACAAAACTATTACACAACACATCTTAATAGTATTTTTAAAAATAAATTTCATGCATTTATTAAACAAAATTGTTACAAAAATTACAAATTTCTTTTTCGTATTTTTTTCTTTTGATAATCCATATGCGTTTGAAGATTAACAGAAGTTTATGAAAAGATGTTGTATGAAGTTTCTTTGTTGCACTTGCTAGTGTAGCCACTCAAACAAATATTACTGTTTCTCGGTATTTTTCGTAGATAATATGTTTGCTCTACTTGCAAGTAATTACTTGCATGTGGCAACAGGGGGTTACAAAAATAATTTCTAAGTACTTGAGATTTGAATATTGATTTTATAAATAAATTTTAATTTTTTGTATACAAAATTAAAAAAAAAATTAAAAAAAAGTTTTATAAGAATCGGCTTTTAAATATTTTCTATTATTTTAGCTTAAGAAAGTTAATTTCTCTGTAGACATTTTGACAAAAATCAAGGTAGTCGAAAATATCTCAGATATTTTAATACCAGATGCTGTATGTTATCTGATACCCTTGGAAAATCTTTTTAACCAATCTGCGAACATCACCTAATTGACACAACTATCGATAAGGATCCAGAATATATACTTTATAGATTCACAACTAAACATTGTATGAAGGGCAAATTTTAACAATTTATTTTGATTTTGAGGTGGGCCTAAAAGAGGTTTTCAAATCTTACAACTAAAACTAAAAAGAATTTTATGTATTAATTTTTTTAGTTGTGTGAAATTAACCAAGTATGTATGTACTTACATATTCAAATTGTGTTTATTGAAATTTTGTTTAAATTTGTGCCGTGTGCTATTAACGAGTACTTCTGCTATTTTGGTAGAAAACCGAAAATTATCTAAAAAGCATATAATTATATGCATGCATGCCACAAATAAAAACAAATTGCAACCTTGCCACCCAACTAAACAAGCACCTGTACATACATACAAATATTAGGGTCAATTTAAAAAAAACGTAATTTTTGTGTCCCCGCATTTTACACTACTATTTTAGGTAAAAAATTTGTATGTTTGTTTTTTTGTTTATTCAGAATGGTGTTTTGTTTCACCCGCTGACTGTTTCCATACAAAAGCATGTGTCCCCCGTTAAAATTTTTAGTAAACAAAATAAAATCAAGAAAAAAGTAAATATGCAACATTTAATACAAGTATTCGAATTATTGTGTTTTGATTTGTTATAGTCGTCAAAATTTAATTAATGCTAATTTGGCGTTGCAAAGAAAGATTGTCCCCACAATTTGCATTGAGCGTCACTTTTTTATAAATCAAGTAATATGACTAGTTTTCAATTTCAAGTTTAAATAAAGTAAATAACGTAAGGAAAGTACAAACTTTAATTATTACAAAAGTGAAAAAGCGAAAAAAAAAATTATTAAAAAAAGTGTGCATTTGCGTAGTTTTTGTGAACACCCTAATTTTTTTAAAAGTGAATATATTAAATGTAAAACATTGAAGATGACAATCATTGTTTACATGGTTTCAACTCATTTTTTCATAATTTGTGAATTTGCGAAATAAATTGCCTACGAAAAAAACCAAAATAGGCAAATATTTCATGAGCATCACTTTTGAAAAATATTACTTCATAGCTTAAAATTCTTAATTTTGATTTTATTTTTTAATTTTCAAGAGTAAAATAACAAAATTAACGGCGGCTGAAAGAGCACGGAAATATCGAGAGAAAATAAAGCTCGATAAAGCGCATAATGACGAATATAAAAGAAAAAAGAAAGAAAGGTATAATCGTGGTATATTTGAGTTTAATTTCTAATCTTACTGACTGATTCTGTTTTTGCCACAAACTTAATTCGAAAGTGGTAAAAATTGATGAAAATAAAAAAAACAAAGCCTCTTGTCATTTCATGAAGTTTATACAGATTCAGAATAAGAATTCGAATGAAAATTAGGTTTAGTTATTGTTTTGTGTCACATGTTTACATATGTGTATAAGTTTCTTCTAGATTTACTTCCTTTTTTTTCATTTTTGTTAAAGACATCATGTTTAGTTTTGTATGAAATTTTTTGTTTTTTGAAGAATTTTTGTTTTTTTTTTTTGTATTTACTTTTTGTAAAATAATAAACTTGTTTTCGTTAAATTTTAAATTTTGCATTATTTCTTGTTTACGTGGCACAAAATATCTCGATCGTCATAAAATATCTTGAGCGTCACACTTAGTTTTTTTTACTTAAAACGCATATAATTGCGGTTTTTTTTAAAATACATTGTTAAAAGCCTGTTCATTTGCAAGTAACCTCTAAGTTCAAGTTTTTTTTTTAACAAAAATATACATATTTTCATCTCAAAATAACTAGTCACTTTTAAAAAAAAATTAAAAATCAAGTTGAATCGTAATTTTTTGCTTATAATCGAAATGATGATTTTCGCAAGAGTCAATCTCGAGAAACAAAAGAACATCGTAGTAAGCTTGAATTTCAAATATTTTTGCATTTTTAGCGATTTTTTTTATACATATTTGGTGTGTGACGCTCAAGATAGAAATCATAGAAAACCTAAAAAAAATATCCAAAAATATTGATTTTTTTGAGAGCCTAAAAGTACCACCGGATTCTTTATCAATTTCTACATGAATTGGCCACTCTTACAGGCGAATTGAAAAAAACTTTAAAAATTTTTTGAACTTGACCCATATCCATCTGCGATAAAAAAAAATAGCACTGAAGGCAGGATTGGATTGTACATATGAATTTTTCTTTGATTTAGTTCCCTAGTTATTCCTGTGACACATAATTGGAATATGTATACTTGTCAATCAACGTAAAAAAGAGTTGTGTAACAATTTTAGGACTATTCATTAAAGATTTTAAAAAATTACTGCCGTATTTTTAGAAAATAAAATGAAGTTTTGACAAAATTTTCTTAAAGTACATTTGAAGTCTACTTTAAACTACATACAAATAAATAAAATAAAAAACAACTAAAATGAAGCTGATAAAACAAATAACTTATAAATTTTTTTTACATGGACTTTGACTTTGCAATAACGTCGGCGCTGCGCTTCGGTATGAAGTTAACAAAGTTTTCACATCTCTCTTTAGGTATTTTCGCCCACCGCTCCTTCATTACAGCCCAAAGATGCTTATTGTTAGTCGGTTTTATTTGAGATACACTTCTCTTTACGTCACCCCAAAGATTCTCTGTTAGTTTCAAGTCACGTAATTGCGGTAGTCACTTCATGACCTCAATATTGTTGTCAATGAACCACTGATTTGATTTTCTGCTTGTATGTTTTGGATCATTGTCACTGGCATTTCGTCCATTGCATAGAGTAGCTTAACATTATTTCGTATATCAACGTAAACATTTTGATCTATTGTTGATTTTGTACAACGTATTGGCCCCACTCCGTAATATGAAAATCATCCCCATACAATAATGTTATAACGTCCATGCTTTACCATCTTAGATGTGAATTGTGCATTTGAGGGACGTCTATCATATGAACGAGAACCTTTTCCACGAAATAAAATGATTTTACTCTCATCCGTCCATAAAATATTTCGCCATTTACTAACGGGCCAGTTTAAATGTTTCTGTGCAAAAGTGCAATTATTTTTGCCGGCACTGTAATAGGGTGATTCATTTAAACATTTTTTTAATTTTAATTATTTAAGTCCGCTTTCACACTCTTCAGTTCTGACACGTCAAGGCAAGTATTTTTGGATGAGCAGGGAAAAGATAATAAAAGGGGTACAAACCTGAGGGTACTAGTCCATTTTCTTATTTGATTTTGTGTTTTTCTTGCATGCATGTTGATTTGCATTAAAAAGTACGAAAATTGAATTGACGTGTGTGAATGAAATGGCAAGTTCAAAAGAGAATTTGAAGAAATACGGGTCAGCTAGAACTGAAGATTGTAAAACAACAGTAAAACTGGATGACGTAATTATTGCCCGAAAGAACAAACAATTTTTAAATTTCGTTTTAAAAATAATTTCATTCAAATGTTAGCAGCAACTGGCCGCTGTTGGCAGACTATTTGAAATGTCAAATTTTCCATCACTTTTTCAGCATGGCTGCTAGTGAGATATTATGACTCTTTTCAATAATTTTACCAGTATCTCGCGATACACATAATCCCAAAGAAAAAACGTTGAGATGTGCTATCACACAAACTTAGCAACCAGATCACAGCCCTGGAACGGAAATTTTTTTTCAATAAGGCCTTTGTGCGCAAAAAATCATTTACATATATTCCGAGAATGCTGACTTTCATAATACACCTGAATAATTTGGAGACGATGTTTTGATGTGAGACTTTACATGATGAATTGTCAAACAATGCTGAATAAAAATAAGTCGGCAGTATGACACCAGTCACATGTGATCTGTGAATAACAAAATAAAAAAACAAATGAAAAAGGTCTAAATGTATCAGCCACTACATACATACATACATATGTATGTACCCAGCGGCGAAAAGAAGTAGTAAACAGGCCTTCTGGAAGGCCTTATTTAGCAGACACAAGGCCTTTTTGCCCCATTCCATACTCATACATTTTTTACACACGATGTCTTAGCCAGCCAAGGCCTTCTGCTTCACCTTCTTCAACAGGCCTGGTAGTAGGCCTTCTTTATTAATATCACTTTGTTTATCAATTATCATTTTATAATTTTTAAACGTCTAAGTCATCTTTTATGCATTTTAATATTATATAAAGCTAAGTTTAAACGATATGTTGAATCAGCATATATATGCTGACAGCCATATGATTAAAATTAGCAGCAAATTCCTATGTCATATGTTAGACATTTACACGATATGTTGAAAGTAGCAAATTTTTTGATGTCAGCATATGTCAGCAAATGAAATCTCAACATAAGAGTTAGCATACGATTTTTGTGTTTATACGATATGTTGAATTGTATGTGGTGCTACATATACTGAGTCGTATAAACATTTGTTTGTGAAATTATTTAGTTTGACGACATTTTTTAATTATTATTCAGCTTTTGATTTTATGTGTAATTTTTGAAGTAAAATTAAATAATAAAAATAATATCAATAAAAAAAAAACATAAACATAAATGATGACGTGGGAGGAAATTGGTCTTGCTATTGCTTGTACAGTGCTGATTTTGGATGACGATGAAGTGGAATTAAAAGCAAAAAGACGCAGAGTTTGGCAAAAGAAATGGGTAAAACGACGAGAGGAAGAAAGTTATTGTGTAAAATTAAACAAGGAATTGGTATAAAAAATAGAGCATATTTTATTGTAATAAACAGCAATAATAATAAATGATAAAATATTGCAGAACAAAATGACCAACAAAATCGAGCTAAATTATACACTAAATATGCAAATAATGCACGAAAACATCTAAAACATTTATAATAATTTATTGTTTATTTCCAGAGACCTGTGTCGATTAATTTGAACAATGCCGCCCCGGCCACTATATTGCGTTTTTTGTTCTTGTGTGTGTATGTTTGTAGGTACATATGCAACAAGAAGTGTATTTACATAAAAAAAACTATCGGCGGCTGGGCTTAAAGGTCGTGATACTATCCTACACAATCGTACGATTCCAGAGACCTGTGTCGATTAATTTGAACAATGCCGCCGGCCACTATATTGCGTTTTGTGTTCTTGTGTGGATACATATGCAACAAGAAGTGTATTTACATAAAAAAAAACTATCGGCGGCTGGTCTTGGAAAATCTGGCCGATTTCTATCACACTCAAAAAAAAATCGCAACAAAGTATGTCATAGGTGCCACACTAGTACACAAAAAAGATGCAAAAACATATGTTTTTGTTAATGTAAACAAACGCAGTTTTCCGCCATTCAAATAAATATTTGTGTTCAATTATTGTGTTGATATATGTGAATATAATAAATTGCATAAACTATACAAACAATTAAAAAATGTTAAACGTCTGTTCTTTAGATTATAATTAGTGATTTAAATCAATGTAGCCGACATTGTTGTTTTCTTATCAGCTTTATTAGAAAATACAACTCTGATCGCATAGACACTATCGCACATGCATATGAATTTGCCATATGCTGACAAGCTTGCATACGCTTTTCAACAAATAACATATCTGTCAACATACGCAGGAAATTTGTCAAACACTAATAATATGCTGTTTACACGATATGCTAAAATTACCAACATACGTTTGTTGGCATTGTTAACAAAGTGTTAGCAAATGTTGTTAAACATACGTAAGCTAAACAAATTTTGCGTTTACACGATATGTAAGCACTTGTAACAAATGTTTCAGCATAAATATGCTGATTCAACATATCGTCTATACCTAGCTTAATAAAAACAACCACGTTAAAAACTCACAGAACGCACAACGGCTTTGTTACAGAATTTAAACAAAACTATTTATACCCTACACCACCATAGTGGGGAGGCTATATTGGATTTGTGCTGATGTTTGTAACGCCCAGAAATATTGGTCCAACACCCACCTTAAAGTATACCGATCGACTCAGAATCACTTTCTGAGTGGATTTAACGATGTCCGTCCGTCCGTCTGGCTGGCTGGCTGTCCATGTAAACCTTGTGCCCGAGTACAGGTCGCAATTTTGCAGATATTTCGATAAAATTTGGTACGTGATATTTTTTCGGCCTAAGGATGGATGGGATTGAAACTGGTGGAAATCGGTCTATTATTTCACCTGGCCCCCATACAAATGTCCTCCCGAAATTGGGGTTTACCGGTCATAAATCTTTGAATTATGCAAGTATGCAAACAAAATAACCGCAGATGAGTAGTAAATGAAGCTTCAGCACATCTACAAATTTCGTGAAGATCGGCCCATAATTAGTCGTAGCTCCCATATAAGGCCCACTTCCAAAAATCACTTTAAAGAGCATAACTCTTTTAAAAATATTGGTATCGAAATAATATTGAACACAAATATGTTTCGTACATATACATATAACATGGTAGAATTTTATGATGATCGGTTCATTATTTGTCGTAGCTCCCATATAAGGCCCACTTCCCAAAAACCACTTTAACGATCATAAATTTCTTAAAAATATTGGTATCCAAATAAAATTCGACACAAACAAGTTTCTTGTATAAAGAAATGATGACACCTAATTTTAGAATGGTCGGTCCATAATTAGTCGAAACTCCTATATAAGACCCTCTCCGTAATTCAATCTTAATTCTTTTAAACGTATTTATATCGAAATAAACTTGAACACATATAATATTTATATTCACAGATATCATGACACTAAATTTTTGGATGATCGGTCCACAATAGGTTATATCTCCCATATTATGTATGTACATTTCTGAAAAACTGTTTTATACATATACTGGGTGTAGGGTATTATATAGTCGGACTTGACCGACTATACTTTCTTACTTGTTTTAGTTTACTTCTTTTTTTTTCTTTACACATTTTGCATTTAAGTTTTTGTGTTTTGTCTTTGGAATGTGATTTTATAACGGGAAAAATAACGTGTATACACATAATAAAAAACAACCTAGAAGGGAGTAGGTAGGCCTTCCATAAGACCTTCCTGAGAAGGCAAGCGAGCATGAGTACTGGATCTAAAAAAAGGTCTAGGAAGGTCTTACAGAAGGCCTTATAGCTGAAGGCCTCAAAAATTTCGCCGCTGTGTATGTATGTATGTAATTATTTACATAACAGTTGCCGGAATATAAACAACTTCCAAAAGTAGGCATAGTCATTGCAAATAAACACGTGAAACCCGTAAATGTATGACAGACATCAAATAGCAAAATGTTATTGGGGAGTTGCTTGCTGCCTTTTGTTTGTTTAACATGCGACACTCAGGTGCTTGTCAGGTTATAAATGCCACAACAAATGTTTCCCGTTAAAAAATAAATAACAAAATAAAAATAACGTGTTTGAGAAGTTTCTATAAAAACACAAAGAATTTTAGTCATTTAAAATGAAAACGAAGAAGATGTATTCACATGAAAGACATTTTATTTGATGAGTTTAATAATATGTTCTGTTGGTCGGAAGTTGTCGGAAGATAGCACATAAACGGAAAAAGGAAGCAAATACGGTAGGTAGGTAAATAAATTGTCTAAGGCGCAGCCTTTTAGTAGCGTTTCATTCACTTGCTGTAATATAATAAACAACATTAAAATTTTAAATAAATAAGTACTACAAAAAAAAAAAAAAAACACATAATGAAACAAGTAAGAAAGTATAGTCAGTCGGTCATATAATACCCTACGTCCAGTATATGTATAAAACAGTTTTTCAGAAATGGGCACTATATGGGAGCTATGACCTATTATGGACCGATCATCCAAAATATACCAGCTTTACAATTTAAAGTATTCTGTTCTCGAACTGTTCGGCCATTTCATTAAGGCATTAATGGTAATCGACTTATCACAAACAATATACAGGTATCCCTCGATTTATGCGGTACGTTGGGACCGAATAGAAACCGCGTAATTCAAAACCGCGTAAATAAAGATTATTTATCAATACAAAATTCTGTTTTGGGATCAGAAATATAATAAACCGCGCAAATTGAAACACTAGCTATATACAAAATTCAAATTTGGGACCGAAAATCCGTATTAAAAAATGCTTATTAGTATAATATAATTTGAATTAAATTTATTTTATTTGTACTTTTCAGTAGATATAACAAAATATTATTTGTAAAAATAATATTTGAAAAAAAAAATTAAAAATCTTGTTTTAAATGTTCTAAATAATGGTGAAATGCGCGCAATTTGAGGTTTGCCACTCTTTTTAAATCGCGATATACTAAAAACGCTTAAAAAACGCGTTATACAGAAACCGCGCAAATAAAGTACCGCGTAAATCGAGGTATACCTGTAATTAAATTCAATATTTGGTGATACTTTTCAAATAATAAAAGATCAAAAGTGAATTACATGAATATTTTAACATGCCTGTCTTTATGCCTTCACATACCCTTAAGGTCAGCGAAAACCAGCAAAAACTTTACTTACATTCTTAATTTTAATGACTTCCAGAATTCATTATTTCGTAGCTTTAATCGCCACTTTTTGTAGTGCTAATTATATATTAAAGAATTACTTTATAATATCTCATATATATTAAAAAGGTCATAATTATAAAGTCCAAAATATGTACTTCAAATAAATAGATTTAAAGAAGTTAGTCCGCTTTTACACGTTTCAATTCTGACTCTTCAATTCAAGTACTTTTGTATGAAAAGGGAACAGAAAATAAACGGCGTACATACTTGACGGTAGTGGTTTTCATAATTCTTTTGTTTTCTTTCTGTTTTGTTTTCTTCTTGTATTTTCTCAGTCTTATCCCGCGCGAAGTTGTTTGCATGGAAAAGTAAAAACTTGATGGTAAAGAGCACGGAAATTTAAGATACGCGTGTGAACGAAATAACAGGTTTAAACAAATTTAACAAAAACTGTTCAGTTAAAACTGTAACGTATGAAACAGCACTTATTATATGATTATAAACCTTTATTAATAAATAATTTGCAATTAGTTTTCTAATATTTATTAAGTTTGGTATTTGTTGAGTTTGGTTAACTTGATATTTAAAAACGAAATTAGTTAATTTTTCCTTAAACTTAAATTGTATTTAAATACGGTTTCATTTTTCAGTCTCAAATCAAGTTTGGTATTTAATTATGATAAAAGTATGGTAGCACTATTTAATGACAAAAAAAAAATATAAACAACTTTTTCATTTAACAGCTGATTTCATATTTAGTTTACAAATTGTTGTAAAGTTTACAAATTGTTGTAAACGAAATGGACAAAAGCTGCATCATTAATGTCCTCTTCATCTAAATGCATTGATTTAGTTGATATTGATAATAATAAGCACAATGTTTTTTTTAATTCGCGGCGAGTTTATTTATTGAATATTTTTATCAAATAATAAAAAAAACTTCAATGCGCAATTTTCATAATTTGCAGAACTGTCAAAATCATATGGTAGTATGAAAAACTTAAAATGTATTTAAATAGACGTAGTCAGTGATTTAAGTTTTATTAAAATATGATCTATAAAAATTAAATCCGAGAATAACCACAGAGTACACAGAGGTGACAATTTTGATGTTTCAAAAAGCCAAAACCAGTTTCCTAGGACTTTTTGGTACCGAATTTGTTGAATCTTAAAGTAAATCGCTTTATGTTACACTCTGCAAGAATGTAAACAAAGACCTGTTCTGAAGTTAAGACCAAAATAAAAATTCTTGTTTATAACTGGAATATGCAAAAAGATGCTCTTGACTATTGTTATTGAGATGAAATTCAACCAAAATAAATTTAAAATAAATAAAAATTAGGATACAATATTCTATGACGCTTGCCCTATAATAGGTAATTTTGTGGTTTGGTATAAGGTTCGACCCATCCCAATATAAACTCTTACTTGTTTCTTTTTACTGATAAAACTTTCCTGTTAAATTATTTACGCCTTTATTTGTAACTAGTTTTGATTATATTCGAGGAATAACAGCTATAGTGTTAGAATTTCCTATTTTAGTTTATGACTTGGCATTTTAACTCATTTCTGAACAGGATAAATTCACAAGTTTCTACAGTGTTTTTATGTAGTGTTATCATAGTGTTATCTGTTGGATTAAAAATATATTGCAACTATTAAAATGAATTTAACGTTAAACACACTTCGTAAAGTTGTCACTAGTTTTCATCATTTATTTATAATGATTGTGCCATATTTACAACTTGTTTTATTTCCTATGTATGAACATCTAACCTAAATGCTACAGCAATAAAATGTGTCAAAATGTAAAATTCTTAAAACTGTTTCACATTTTAAATTTGCCCAAACATTGTTTTTGTATAATTTACTGTCTAAATTTCTAGTTTTACCGCCAAGAATACATGATGTCCGTTAACGCCTATTTATGACCGCACTTTGTGTTTTGTGTTTTTTCTCGTCCTTTTTAAGCAATAGAGACACGCATGTTTTCTTCCGTCTATTTAAATGCGAAAACAATTACAAACACCAACAATATTTATCAACAAGATGTTGCTTGTTGTCATATTTTTGTAATGGTCTAACTATGAGTTGCTTTATAACCATCATTATCGTCGTCAACATTGTTTAACAGCAACATGTTAATGTCATGAAGAAGGATACAGACACACACTCTAAAACACTCGAGACAAAAAAGCTTTTAGTGTATAAAAAGTGCGTTTGGCAATAACAACAACACCAACAAGTAGGCGTGTTTATGTGTATGTAAATGCCAGTTTGTCCTTGCTGACATTATCACATAAAGTACTAAGGATAGTAAAAGGATAATAATACACACGTATAATAAGATATGTATACCACTGTAATACATGTACTAAGTATAGGAGGACCATTTTAAAAGGTCCTTAGAAATCAATCAGACTTGTTTCATGCGACGGTTAAAGGCTTATATTTGAAAAGCAAATAAACTCCTTATATTAGTTAATATTTCAGGAACGTTTAAATACATATATAGAATAATTGTGATTCCGATTTATACCTTTTTCTTTAATAATATTTTTGGATGCATATTGCTGCTCGCAAACGTTTTAAAATTTCTGCTTCCAATGATTTTGCAAGATCAAACAATGTTCATGGAGTAATACCCCAAATTGTTAACCTTCATTCTTAATGGGGGCGCTTCAGCGGCACTTTACTAAATTAAAGGAAATGCGGGAAGCATAAAACGCTTTGTTGACACAAAAATCTACTTTTATAAGTCAAATTTTTAATTTTAAACCAATAATCTAAATATTTACATATGTGCATACATATTATTCTAGTGATATCAAAGTAATGAGTTCTGGAATTCTCATTCTGGAAGATGTCACATCGCCGTCTTTTAAAAATGAGTAAAAATTATATTTACAAGTGCCTAAATATTAGCTATTTATCTAAGGAGTTCAAAACCTGAAAATCGAATTTTATTATATTTAAATAAAAGAATATATACTCATGGAACCCTACACTGAGTAGTAACCAATTATGGACCGATCAGCTTATAGTTTAGTAGTATGACTTCTGTGCAAATACAAATTATTTGTATTAAATTTTTGGTCGATATAAACATTTGAAAAAGATGTATGCCTGTTAAAGGGTGTTTTTTTTTAGATGTATGGAACTTTAAAATCGAATACACCTAATTCTGTTTTACGGGGTTTTGATTTAACACGGTTTGAAAATAAACAAATTAAAAATTTTTTTAAACGATTTTATTGCATTTAATACGATTCAAAACCTTTTTGCTTAAATTTTTTGGTTTAAATTTAATTTTTGCGAAATATGTTCATATAGCTAAAAAAATTTAGGCCAATTCGCTCTTTGTGGATACAAGTAAATTTACTGGTCAGAGCAGTTGTAAGTAGCACAAATTTAGGGAAATTCCCTTTTAGTGCATAGAATCAAATGAACTTGTAAACATTATTTTACATTACTTTTAAGATTAGAGTGCATATCTTTTTTTTTCTTTAATAACTACTCGTATACTTGTGTAAAAGAACATTGTAGGTTGTTCTTAAAAAATCCTTGCTTAGCACTAATTTCAATAGGTTTTACAGATAAAAAACCAATCACCTAATTGGATACGATCAATATCTTTTTTTATACTTTTTTTTACACAGGTTTTCCTGGAACCAATTACCGTGTAAAAAGAGAATTAGGTGTAAATCAAACATGATTTTTTAAATTGCAATGAAATTTACTCTATTCTAAAGATAATCTTCTGTCATTATAACTTAAATATTACTACTGGAATATGACCACCACGGCTGGCACGGACGTAGTCTAATCTGGAGGTTAAATTGTCGATAAATTTATCTAACATTTGTGGCAGTATATGGGCAATAACGCGGCGAATGTTGTCCTCCATCTATACGAGTACATCTAAAAAAAACACCCTATATTTCATATATTCTGTTCATATTACGACATTGCTATAAGAAATCACCCCTCTCATGAATAAAAATTCCACATGAAATTTGTTCCCTTCTATTTTTTTAACATTAATTTAATAAAGTGTGAAAAGGGAATAAAAGTCATGTACAATTTTTATTCACGATAGGGGTGAATAACTATTTGTAAAAAATCTTTTCTAAGTCTCCAAGTTTAGGAATTATCATCACCCCTATCGTGAATAAAAATTCCCCATGAAATTTGTTCCCTTTTCACATTTTTCCTATTAAAATTCAATGTTAAAAAAATAGAAGGGAACAAATTTCATGTGGAATTTTTATTTACGATAGGGGTGCATGTTTAAATGACAGACGCGATTTTGCACAAAAAATAATTGAGTAAATTTGTTAGTCCCCGATCGTCATTGACTAAAATTCCATTGATATTTATAAGATAAATTTAAGTAATTGTCTTTTTTCGGAAATGCTCTTTATGAGGATTATTTTTCCTCGAATTTTAACGTGATAACCATATTCATATTAAAGACAAAAGGGTTCTATCATTGGTAAATATGTTCATATTATACTAAACTTTAGATGTCTTTCTGTCGTATTTATAGAGGACTTTCCAGTCTGCTCTCTCTCTCTCTCAATAGACTCATGGATTAGTGAATGTTCATGTGTGTGTGTATGTATGTATGTATGTTGATAAGCTTTAATAGTAATAGAACATTTGTGCTATTTTTTATATATTTTGTTTTTACTTCCACTTGAACAGCAAACAATTATTATTTTATTATTTTGTTTGAATACATAGTCTTACCAGGAATACGGTGGCCAACGGACGTGTTCGCATTTAAAATAAAAACTATAGTGTAAACAAAATAAATTAAACAATATTTTAAACAGAAATCCTTTAAATCATTCAAAGTAGAGAACATTTTAAATGTAGTTGTTAACGTAAACGTTAAATACAGTCTGTATGTTGTGTGTAGCCAAAAAGTGTCGATAAATCTTGAGTCTAGCGAAAATGAAGCAGAAAAACTTTTTTGAAGATCCAAAAGGTGTCTTGCAAGAAATTCAACAACAAACGCAGCAAAGACTCCTGCAACAACAGCAGCAGCAACAACTCCCACAGCAACCACAAATCATACCACAACAACACCGACGCGTATCTACATTTACTGCTCCTTTAACCATGATACCTGCTTCAACCAGTACGCCAACTACAACATCAACAACACCTTCTCCAATAGCCTTTCCCTCCAATATCTCTTTAAGCAGTGAACAACAGCAACAACAGCCACAAGTAAATCGTCGTCCTAAACCTGGCATCTTACGTTTGGATATGACTAAACCCAGACGTTCATCAGGTGGTTCTGTTGAATTTCGCACCCAGACACAAATGCATGGCGCAGTAAGTTTTTCCTCCCCTTTTCTTAGAATTGTGTTGCAGTTTATTTTTTATATTTCTTAATGTTTTTTTTTTAACCTTTGGGCTTTTGGTAGCCGTAGATGTTTCCGTTTGTTGGAGGTAATAATACTCATGGTGTTCCTTATTCCAAATGGGGTTTCTCTGTCATCATTCCTGTTAAATTTATATTGTTCAAGAGTTAAAGTTCAATGTGAGCTCTTGTTACTCAGGGGAGACATGTGTGTTTAATGCTCTTTAGTCTTTTTATTCATACATCTATTTTATACAGTTCAATGCGAGGGTTAACACACAAGGTTTAGGAAAAATAAACATGTTTGTGTTTGTTTGTTGACAGTGTAATGTTTTGCATACATTACAATCACTTTTGCTACATTCTGGTCCACATTTTTAATAATGTAACGTAACATGTTGCAGGAGACATATCCGCCTGCTATTTCTCGGTTCAAAACCCGGGGGCTAATTCTCGCATTCGTATGCGTATAAATTTTCAATCGAACGTTCAAATTTTGTTAACATTTGGGATTCCCTCATTCGATAGCGAATAAAATGTATCGAAATTTCCAATGATGGCATTCGAAAACGAATGATTATTCGAACGCAACCGTGCGAGTTTTTACTCGCAAGCAAAGAATCATTCGAAATAACGTTTTTTTTTTTAGCAAACAGAAGAAAAAAAAGAAAATGTAAGGAAACAATTTGTTACTTACTTAAAAAAAATAATTATAATATTAATAACTTTATTCCTTTATGCCAAAAAGTATCAAAAATAAAAATGCTTCCTTTGTGAGCCTAAAACAGAGGTAACCCAAACTCTCAATAAATGAAATACGTCTGTATTGGATAATACATTGCCCAGCAAACACAAAACTAAGCATTGCAAATGTATTGAATTTTGCTTTTAATTAAAAGCAAAATGGAAAAGAAGTTTAAAAAAAGTTTTAGGCATAAAATAAAATTAAAAGAAAATATGCCTCAGTTTTTACAGAATTAGGCAATTTTTTTTCACACATACAATTAAAACTTAAAAAATTAAGTGTATTTAGGCATTATAAATAAAGTTTTCCAAATTTAAGATTTTGTAACAATTTCTTATTAGCAAAATATGTTTTGAATTTGAAGAACTTAATTTATTTACCAAAAAACATTTTTAATGACAAAACAAAAATTTCTGTCTTCCATTATATACTATTTTGTTTGCTGGTTTATTTTGAAATTAAATCAAAGCTGAAAAAAACAATAAAGCTAAAAAAAAGGCGTAAGCATCCGCCCATGTGCACTCGTTAATACTCAATCACAGAGTATAACAGAGGCGACAATTTTGGCGTTTCAAAATAGCTACAATCAGCTAATAAGGCAGTTCTATTAAAAAGAGAAAGAAAATATTTTCTGACAGTAAATTTCTAATGTGAAAAAGCAAAGCACTATATACAATTAGAATTTTGTGGACAAAACAAAAAATAAACAAAACAATTTGAGTTAGAATTGAATTGAAATTTTGTTTATATGTTTGTGATTTTAATAACTTACTAAATTGTATTTTAATAATTGTTATACTTTGTGGTATGCATTATGGAGATTGTGCATTCGTTAGATGATATAAACCCATTTTTTATGATTGCATCAAACAATACAAATATACTCTGTGATCAAAATTTAATTTTATTGCGTCAGAAATATAGTAACATAAAGAAAACACAAAGGCAGTTCTCAAAGAAAGAGCCAAGTATAAAACTACATTTTCTTTCCCCTTCTGTCACGTCTATTATACTCTGTGACTCAATTAACGACTGAAATCAAACTGAAATAGAAGAGAACAAGCGTCGGTGTGCGCATGGTGCAACTATATAAGGTGATTGCAGTAGCCCAGCTGACTGACTTTGTTTACAATTTACTTATGTCAAAAGTAAGACCGCATTTTCACTATGTCATTTTTGTTGTCAAATTGTTGGCAATTGTATGAAAGCGGGTTGTCATATGGCGTCATCTATATTTCCAATCATGAAAATCATGATATGACAACCCGTTTTCATACAATTGCCAACAATTTGGACAATTTGACAACAAAAATGTCATAATGAAAACCAAGCATAATACTTTTACAAGTTTTTTTTTTTTGACAGTAGTACATTATTTTACACAAACAAAATGTCTGTTGTTTCTGTTTTGTGTTGTATTTGTTGTCGATTTGCACTCACCTTGTATAGTTGCACCATGGGTGTTAGTTTTGTTTATTGGTTTTGTAGCACAATTGTGCACTGAAAATTAAGATTTGGTTACCTATGACCTAAAACGTCTTTTGAATTTAGAAAAACACATACATACATTGATACATATGTATGTATGTATGTATGTACTTATTTATACTTACTTATTGTTTGTCAATTTTAAGGGGTCGGAGTCGTTTCTTATTTGTTTCCTTATGTCATTAATGTTTTTAATTTCGTCAGAATCAGAAGATGCTGATTAAAAAAGTTTTGCTTTGATTTTTTTTTGCACAACCATATGTTTTTTGTTTACATTTTCTTTTATTTTATTTAGTATTGTAAGACGTATTTGTTTAAGTTTTTTACAACACTGAAGCAATACATCGATTCGATTCGTATCGAGTACCATCATTAGCAAATGTTGCACTGTCGAAATAAATATCGATTCGATAAGAATTTCGATCACGACTGCCAGAATTAGCCCCCAAGTGTACTCAACCAATGTAATCTAATATTGACATTTAACATTTAATACTGACTAAGTAGTTCTTTTGGGACCAATTTTGTATACACTATGAAATAGAAAATGAAACTGCATTTTTTGCTAACGTTTGGAGTTTTATTAAAAAAATAAAATACTAAAAGACTTTCCCTAATTCAAAAAAAAAAAAAAAAAATAGAAAACATCCAGAGAGTCTTTGCCGGGAATCGAACCCGCAACCCTCTGAATGATAGTCCGACACACTATCGACCACTGTATCGGAGCCGACTTTTTTGACAAGTCGCCAAAAAGTCACCTAAATAGTAGACCAAGTGGTTTGACTTGGAGACACTTGTAGACAGGTTTCCTTCTGGGTATTTGCTTATAATAATTTATTTAGGGATTTGATGTGGAAGAAGACTTAGGGCATGATTTAGACACATCAATAGTTTTGTATCGACATTTATCTTCTTAAAATTAGGCAATGCAATTTTTAACCAGCAATTAGGAACATTTTATTACGACATTTTTTATTATGATTTATGTACAGTGATCGTTACTCGTTCATACGCACTCGTTCGTTTTGCAGTTTCTTTACATAATTATTTAAAATTAGTTTTATTTGCTACTTTTAGTTAGACATTCGTTTGAAAACAAATAACTTTGCTTAAATAATTTAATAATTTTGAATCCTAATTGTTGACTTAGGAACTAAAATATTTAATAAATTTAAATATTATCGATAAAGAAATATAATTTTTACAAATAAAATCTTAGAATTATCAAAATGGATCTAAGAAAAATTCGATGAATAAAAAATTATGTAAAAGCTTCACGTACGAGTATGATTAAGTTATCGGGCTGACATTAATTTCACACATAATATTAACATAAATATGGGTTCGATTTGTCAGCATGGGTAAAATTTATTTTTGGTACTTTTTGATATAAAGGAATAAAATTATTAATATCATGATTATTTTTTTTAAAGTAAGTAACAAATTTTTTACTTACATTTTCTTTTTTTCCTTCTGTTTGCTAAAAAAAAACGTTATTTCGAATCATTCTTTGCTTACGAGTAAAAAGTCGCACGGTTGCGTTCGAATAATCATTTGTTTTCGAATGCCATCATTGGAAATTTCGATACATTTTATTCCCTATCGAATGAGGGAATCCCAAATGTTAAAAAATTCGAACGTTCGATTGAAAACTTATTCGCAACCAAATGCGAGAATTAGGCCCCTGGTCAGTAGTACTACTGACAATGTCAATAGTTAATCACTACAATTTTACTATTGGCATTCCCTACATTATTCCCTATATTATTATTATACACAGACTACACTGACTATTATTATTTACATGTATTTAAAAATAGACCTTCGTAGACTCACTTATTAAAAAACTCTTTTAATAGATTTATAGTTGAATGGATATTGTTTCCAAGTTAAGTCTGTTGGGTAATAAATATAAATAAATGACCTGTTACATATTACGACCGGGAACAGGATATAAAAAATACAAGAAATTTTAAAAGCTTTTATTGGCATCAGTAATTAAACAAAAATCTAGTTTTTTTTTTTAATAAATGAAATAAAATTGCACTTGGTACATTGAGCAGGTAATATTTAATTATTAAAGGAATTTATCTTTAAAATTTCTACTTTTTATTATAGCCTCCACTACCACAAGTAGTGAATGAGGGTATATATACGTTTGTCATTCCGTGTGAAACTTTAATATACTCGTATATCTATATTATGAAATTCTAAGTCGATTGTCTGCCCATCTATGTAAAACACTCTCACGTTCAAACTACACAACTTAACAAAAATTACAGAAAAATATTTTTTTTTAGTAGAAAAGTTTTGTATTAAAATTCGGTACAGTGCAATAACTCCCAAATAAAATAAGTCCAATGAAAAATGAAATAACGCCCAACTGAAAAAAATGAAATAACTTTCAAAGGCAAAATGAAAGAAGTCCCAATTTTTTGGGACTTATTTCAAAATGTAAAAATAAATCCCAATAAAAATGAATTTACTCCCAATGAAATAAGTCCCAACAAAAATGAATTAACTCCCAATTTTTTGGCTTCGCATAGTACAGATTCCCTGTATTGTACTATGTGAAGCCGGTATTCTGTCTACGGCCGGGCGGAAGGATTTTCTCCTCCATGGTATACAGAACACCGGCTTCCAATAGTACAGATTCCCTGTATTGTACTATGTGAAGCCGGTATTCTGCCTACGGCCGGGCGGAAGGATTTTCTCCTCCATGGTATACAGAACACCAGCTTCGCATAGTACAGATTCCCTGTATTGCAGGCCTACGGTCGGGCGAAAGGATTTTCTCCTCCATGGTATACAGAACACCGGCTTCGCATAGTACAGATTCCCTGTATTGTACTATGTGAAGCCGGTATTCTGCCTACGGCCGGGCGAAAGGATTTTCTCCTCCATGGTATACAGAACACCGGCTTCCAATAGTACAGATTCCCTGTATTGTACTATGTGAAGCCGGTATTCTGCCTACGGCCGGGCGGAAGGATTTTCTCCTCCATGGTATACAGAACACCAGCTTCGCATAGTACAGATTCCCTGTATTGCAGGCCTACGGTCGGGCGAAAGGATTTTCTCCTCCATGGTATACAGAACACCGGCTTCGCATAGTACAGATTCCCTGTATTGTACTATGTGAAGCCGGTATTCTGCCTATGGCCGGGCGAAAGGATTTTCTCCTCCATGGTATACAGAACACCGGCTTCCAATAGTACAGATTCCCTGTATTGTACTATGTGAAGCCGGTATTCTGCCTACGGCCGGGCGGAAGGCTTTTCTCCTCCATGGTATACAGAACACCAGCTTCGCATAGTACAGATTCCCTGTATCGGGCGAAAGGATTTTCTCCTCCATGTTATACAGAACACCGGCTTCGCATAGTACAGATTCCCTGTATTGCAGGCCTACGGTCGGGCGAAAGGATTTTCTCCTTCATGGTATACAGAACACCAGCTTCGCATAGTACAGATTCCCTGTACATATTTGAAACTACTTGCTTTCAGATAGTTTTAAGAACCGTTACAAAACCATCAAAATTTATTAAAATGCAATTTTAAGAGAAATGAAATAACTCCCAACAATAAAATAGTGTTTGCAATTAAAATGAAATAAGTCCCAACTGCGATGACATAAGTGCCAATGATAACTCCCAAATGAAATAACTCCCAACAAAAAAACTGTTGGGACTTATTTCACTTGGGAGTTAATTCATTATGAAATAACTCCCAACAAAAATTATAAAATAACTCCCAATGCATAATGAAATAAGTCCCAATTTGTATGGAAAAATTTTTGGGATTTATTTCATTTTTCCATTGGGACTTATTTCATTTGGAAAGTTATTGCAGTGTACCTTAAAATTCAGCAAAATCTGTATAGTTAGTAGAACCAAACAACCCCCATTTAATATTTTTTATAAATTTTTTATTGCAATTTTTTTAAATTTATTGCAGATAATAACCATGCAAATTTGTACACGTTATTTCTATGATAAGAGGAGAATTTGTAATAAAAAAATGGTAAAAATCGGTTTATGATTTCTTATAGCTCCCATACAAACAATAGTACAAAAATATCTATAAAATGAAAATATCAATAGAAAATTTAGCAAAAGTTTTAAGTTGCAGTAAAAGTCCACTTGCTTATTTCTCTTAAATACGTTTAAGTGTGATATATATGTAGGTATATAAATTGTTGTATGTTTTATGATAGTCGGCTCATAATTGGTAATAACTCCCATATAAGGACTACATCAGCAAACGTCATTAATCTTTATATTTATCTTATAAATATCGGTACTGACTTAATTTTAACATAGATCGTTAATATAAATCATACTTCGGAATTTTATGAATCTCGGTCCATATTTGGTTATATCACTCATACATGGTCCACTTCCGAAATTCTCGTTAATTGTAATAAGTATCTTAAATATACTGTTATTATGTGTTTATGTTTATATATATAAAATTCTCTGTGCCGAAATTTAGAAAGACCGGCCCCTGATTTATCATAGCTGCCATATAAGAACCATTTCCAAAATCGACAAAAATGTCTAATAAATATCGAAACAACTTTTATACAGCTCTAAAAATTTAAACCAGAAATTATATTAATATCGTTTATACGGCAATTATGCTATTGAATTTTGTAGCTGTTAGCCAATATTTAGCAGTAATTCCCAGTTTTTGTTTTTAAAGAGAAGTAACACTCAGGCAATTAATATGCCTATATATACATACTTGCGTTACTTTCTTTGGAAAGGGGATTGATTGAGGGAGTAAAGGTGGGGAAAGTAGAAGAAAGATTTTATATCACAACTCTGTAATTGCGCATTATGTTTGTTTTTTGTGCAGAATTGCAGCGCCTCTGGTGGTGAGTAGGCGCATTATTTTTTAAAGCTTGATTTTGTAGCCTTTATTTAATTATTTTACTTCGGTGGCGTAAATTATGAATTGTTAAATTACATTCAGGAGTATATTGAAAATCAGGCAAACTCTGTAATGTTCAAAATTGGACTTCAATGAAACTTTAAAACATTTGAAATAAATTTTGTTGTTCTTAAAATGGTCTATCAAATACTAATAAAATTTGCGCTAGAACTGATTAAAAAATACAGAATTAGGAAATTCTAGTCCAATAACCAGTGCAGTTTATAGATTTCTTATTATAGTTAGATGGCGGATTTTTAATATTCGAAACTCTAACTTCTTTTAAATTGCAGGTTGTAGAAAAGACCAATATCGAAGTATATGAATGCATAAGTATGATGAGTAAGGAACAACTATTCGTTTGTTACTTTTACTTTTAGTATATTACTTTACACTAGTATCATTAATAAAGCTCCTTACAGTATTAATATCTAAATGCAGTTAATGGGTTAATAATTGATTCTAGGTTTTTAGCTTGCTTTGTTTTCTGTTTTCCGAACAGGACTTTAATTCACACAAATAATATAAAATAATAATAAATAAGCTTTATTTATAATCGAGATATCGGGCTGACATTTATTTCACTCTTCTCTCTGTTTTTTATTAACCTATATTGGCAAAATACTAGCAAGTTATGGTTCGATTTGTCCGTTTATTAAGGGAATAAAAATAAATTCAACTGCGTTAATTCCATAAACTAGAAGCCTATTCGACCGGACGATTTCTCGTGATCAATTGCTAGACTGGCCCGTGTGCGGTGTGTTGGTGCCGCATATCCATACAATTCTATCCAAAAATTATTTCCCAACATTGCACCATGTTATCATGGTGTTAATGTTAATACAATCTGTGGGCTATATGGCAAAGCCGGTGCCATAAGCTTGCACGAGCTTTAAACTGTTTACCCAATGAAACTTTAAGAGGACTAGAGTCTCTATGTAGTATAACGGCTATCAGTTAAAAGCTTGAGCTTGTCCCCTAAATGATAATTGGTGAGGCCTCTTTGAGAGCAAGGCGGGAACAATGACAGTTGATTAAATGATTGATGTTTGTTCTAGAAACAAATGTCGGGCAACTAAATTGACTCTAGGTGCTGTCGCTGAATATCAGAGTCATTGAAAACAGTGCTGAAACTTAGTTCTGTGCTCAGGAAATGTACGTTGAATGTGTGCTGGGCCTGGACAGCATCACATACACAGAAAAAAAAAATCATGTTTCTTTTTCAATTAAACCTTTAATTGATTTTAAAATAATTTTCAATTAAAATTTTAATTGATTCAATTACTTTTTCTGATATTTTCAATTAAATCTCACATTTTTTTTAATTGATACTATCATTTTGTTTACAGGTCCGTTTTCAATTAAATTTTTAATTGATTCCACAAATATTTTAATTGAAACTCATTTTTATTTTTTTCTGTGTAAGGGTTTCCCCTTCCACTTACCAGTACCCACTTGTTGGTCAGTGTAATGCAACGATTGCTGCTTTTCTACTAATAGGCTTGGGTCATGCTAATTGACTGAACTTCTAAATAAAAAGTTTTTTTCGAGCTCGAGGCAAATTATTTGTTAAAATATTTATAAATTTACTAACTGACCCGGCAAACGTTGCTTTGTCTTCAAATTTTATTTTTATTGGAAAGGTTTCATGCCAATCGGTCTATTATAATAATAAAGGTCACCAGTGCCATTTTTTAAAAGGGGCGTGGCATTGCCTACTTCCACCAAAGATGTATAGTATCCAGCTGACACGGTAGACATTGTCCTGCATAATATTTTAAGCGATTAGGATATTAACCAAAGTATGAAATGAAAGACAAATAACAAAATAATTTCATTATATACGTAAAGAAGATTTGTAGGCGAGGTACCACGCGTCTTTATCAAATCCCGCCCATATTTGCAGCAGCACTTAAAAAATGCACACCGAACCGACGTACCAATTTTTGTTGAAATACCGTTAACAGGAGCAGAAATAATAGATTTTTAATTTGTGGTTTGTATGTGAGGTACCACGCCCCTTTGTACAATTCCGCCCATATTTGCAGCAGCACTTAAAAAATGCACACCAAACCGACGTACCAATTTTTGTTGAAATACCGTTAACAGGAGCAGAAATAATAGATTTTTAATTTGTGGTTTGTATGTGAGGTACCACGCCCCTTTGTACAATTCCGCCCATATTTGCAGCAGCACTTAAAAAATGCACACCAAACCGACGTACCAATTTTTGTTCAAATCTCCTTATCAGGAGCAGAAATATAAGATATTTAATTTGTGGTTTGTAAGGGGGTACCACACCCCTTTGTCCAATTGGATCGACTTATAAATCTAAACCACCCGGGGAGTCACGCAAACGCATACAAAAAAAAAATTATGCAATTTGGTCTAGCCGTTTAGGAGGAGTTCAGTCACAACACACGTACAGTAGAATTATATATATAAAGATTAATTTATATACTTTTAGTTCAAAAGTATTAAATGTTTTTTTAGTTACACAAATATTTGAACATTTATGCTGCCGGATTTGATGTGAACAATGCTTTAATACTGGCACTGATTTCTGTACAGTTTTTTTTTATAGAAACTACTATAATTGTGTTTTTAGCCCATTTTCATTACCAAACATTAGTAATCAGTAGAGAATATTTGTGGAAATTTTAAACCTCATCCTTTAAGTGGAAAAAAATTGCCTTAAAATAAAATTAATGTTGGTTCGTCGCTGTCCGTCTGTCTGGCTAAGATGAGATATTTCGATAAAAATTTAAACATTTGTTTATTTCGGCCCAAGCTGAAATTGAGTGAAATCGGTTAATTATTTCACCCATCCTTCCTACAAATATCTCTTTGAAATAACAAATTTATATAGGAATCGAGACAAATTTTCGCTACAAATAACTTTTCCATAAAATGAAATTGAATTTCAAATTAGTTTGCAAATAAAATTAGTTCGCAAATAGTTGAGATTAGCTTCCATGTAAAAATGTTGTTATTCAAATAAAATTCAATTAAAACAAGTTTCATATTTACAAATATAATCAGCCCTATCGTGAATAAAAATTTCACATGAAATTTGTTCCCTTTTCACATATTTGCTATTAAAATTCAATGTTAAAATAATAAAAGGGAACAAATTTTATGTGGAATTTTTATTCACGATAGGGGTGAATGTTTCCAACATTTATAATTATCGGTCCATAATTAGTCATAGCGCCTATAGAAATCTTACTTTCGAAAATCATTTTGAAGTGAAAAAGTCTTTTAAAAGTGCTGATATCAAGATAAAATTTAAAAAAAATTCATCATAGAAGTTATGCTACTAAATTGTTTAGTGGTCGGTCCATAATAGCTCACATCTCACACTAAAAATTTGTCTGCTCATATACTCAGTGTAGAGTATTATATGAGCAGGGCCGCCTATACTTTCTTACTTGTTTTAAATTTAAAAAATCATGTAAAATATTTTTAGAAATAATTTCACAGTAACGCGATGTTTCAAATCCATATATTTTTGTTTAAGAGTAATTTACTTGATTGTACGGGTTACTGAAAAAATACGACTAAAACCTGATTAATTACATCCAAAAGGTAATTAAAAATTTAACATTTCGTTTGAATAAAAATTTAAATTTTTTATTCTGGCAAAATCAAATGACCGCATCTGATTTTTTTTTTTTTTTGTAAAATGTGTCGTATTAAACCAAACAATATGCTGGACATATGGGAAAAATACTAACACATGACATTACACTAGTTTCTCTTAGTTATGACATTTGTGTAAGTAATTCCCATAAGAATTTAATAAATAATTAAAAAGTATAAATGAATAAATTCCTAAAAATCTCCCATTGTGTATCGGTTTGTAGGAAATGCAATTGCAATTGCTGCGTCTTTGTAAGTTGTTGCGTGTGTGTGTGTGTTAGCGTGTGCGTAGATCCTTGCACCCACAATATGGACAATTTTGCTATCCATGCAATCGTTATATATTTGTATATGTATGTATATATAATGAACTTTTGATGTTATGTTAGTATCCAATAATCAACATATGAGAAAAAAATAAACTGTGAATTGTATGTATGTACGTATATGCATAATAGAAACGTTTGCAACACTCATGGCAAACCAGCAACAGTTAATGAAGAACCTTCATACGAGTATATTGTCACAGTTATGTTTAAAATTAGAGCAAAATGATCAGGAATATAAAGCAAGTCTTTCGAAAGGTCTTCGATGGATTGTTTTGATCTCTGACCAAACATGATAATTGGAATCTCCAGAAAACAGTTCATGCTCATAAATAAATAAATATTAGTGTCAATACTATAGGCCGCGTAAGCCTCTGTTATAGTTGACTAGAAAATTATACATGATTTGATTCTCAGTGATTTGAATTCCTAATATGTATATGTGACTTACAGCTTATTTGATGCAGTGCCTTTTTTTGTTTTCAAAGTTCCATAAAGAGAAAACTAACAGGATCCTAAAAAATAAATTGGTATCATTTCATAGTCGAAAATGTACATTTTTATATATTACAACTAAAAGAAACTTCTTTTCAGGCCACAGGCACGTATGGGCTTTGAAAACTTGAAATTAAAACCATTAATTACACAATTTACTCTATGTTGTGATAGCCTTTATTATCTACAACAGATTTAAGGCGATTTGGCATAAATGCGACCAGTTTTTGTGTAATACTCGTCGAAATTTTTAAACTTAATAAAGAATTTATTTATTTTAAAAAAATATTCCAACTCTCTGTCAATTTCATTTTTGTTAGAAATTTTGTGTTTCCTTATGCTTATTTCTAAAACTGACAATAAATTTTCGACAACATTAGGGTCTGGCGACTGTGTTGGCGGTGTCATTAAATATGGGCAGTTATATATTAGCCGCGTTTGCACAATAGCCGATTTGTGCTTTGGAGTGTTATCCTGGTAAAATAAAAAATTTTATCTTATACCCATGTTCTATGCACTTTAAACTTGTTGTCCCTAAGAATCTGAAGGTACATACTTAAACTGGTCCATATGACTGAATTCCAAAATGCAGATTCTTTCAAACATGTTTCTTGGCGAAATTTAGCCTGCAGAGTCCATTTTTCGGGTTTATAGATGGTTTATGGCGTGCAACGTGGCCATTAAAATCATGTTAGCGCAGGACACGATAAACAGTTTCCATTGTTCGTCCAGGTCAGCTTCAATTTTGTACTTGATTTTATGATGACAGGTAAATCATTGTTCATGTCCTTGATTCCTTACTTGTTTTATACATGGCATTTAGTTGTATTAAATTGTCTCTTGATACCAACAATAACAAAATATTTATAAATTGTTATGGCCATTATCGACTGACCCTTTTCAAACTTGCCACTGTAATATGAGTATTGTAATACAAAAATATTTTTGACGAGCGACTTTTAACCTTTATCGGGCACATAATATTTAACTAGTTTAGTTATCAAATTATTTCATATCTTTTGATTTCATACCTTCCTTCTTCGAAAATCCTTTTTAAACAAAATACAATGGCGATGACAAGTAAATCTCAGAAAACAAAATTGGTATTTACAAAGTTAATATTCATATGTATGTATGTTATATTAAGAAATTGGTCCACATTTATAAAAGTTAAGTCTTCTAAACATGTTTTCATAAGAGATGTGATCAACTTTTTATATAGTAATAGCCCAACAATGCTTGTGATCTCTGGAACTTCCGTATATATTTAATTCCAATATTAAATTAAATATTTCAATACACACACATTGTAAACGTTTGTACATTTCGTTTTAACTCATAACATGTGAAAAAAGAAATATTATTAATTCCCGAAATCTATTTCTCAATAATGGTAAATTAAATAGATGATATTTACAAATAGATCTTGGAAAATGAACATTGCTGATGACGCCCTTTGCAGGATAGAAAATTCATTCCAACGTGCCAATTGTCTCAAAATATTATTTTACAATGGTGTTCTTTGAATTATTGATATTAATGAACTCAAGCGTAATAAAATTTTCTCTAATAATAATATATATTATTTTTTAACGGCCCCACCCCTGCGTATAAGTAATATTGCTTAATTATAACAAGTATACTCAAGAATAATATTATAATTTTGCCCTTTTACATTAAAACTCGTTAAAATTAATGCAATTGACATAAAAATAAACTTTAAAGTCACCTAATTTTCTACTTCAGTATATAACTCATTTCAATCTATTTGATATTATCGCCAATACGTTTTCTAAACATAAATATTAAAAAACGGTTTGGGAATCCCAGCTTAAGGATTTTAGAAAACATACTTAGCATATATTGAAAATTTTGATATAGAACAAGTTAGAGTGCTACATTCGGCTGTCCGAATCTTAAATTCTCTCCACCTAAATATAATGAGAAATTTGATCTAATTTTGATCATTTGTATTTGATGTAATTATCAATTATTAGTTTGACTGATTGTCAAAATAATCTTGAGTGTAATTTAAAAATTTATAAAATTAAACAAGTAAGAAAATATAGTACGTCAAGCCCGACAATATAATATCCTACACCCTAAATTTAAATTTATTTCTTTAATCTATTACGAAACAGTCGTTGTCGTATAAAGAAAAAGACACTCATTATAATTCTGAATATGTATTCTATAGTATAAATAACGTGTACAAAATTGCATGCCATTATCTGCAATATATATGTAAACAAAATGGCAAAAAAAACTGGTGAAAACAAGTAAGAAAGTATAGTCGGTCAAAGTCGATCATATAATACCATACAGCCAGTATATGTGTAAAACAGATCTATAAAGTGCGGTCGCTATTTTTAAGATATGTCGATAAAACATGTTATGATATGTTTTTGCCCAAGAACGCTTGGCATTAAAACTGGTTAAGATCGGTTCAAGAATTCACCTAACCACTAAACAAATGTCCTCCTGAAATTAGACTTTACGGTTTATAAATATTTGATTAATACACTTACAAAGAAATTTTACCACAAATAATGTGCAGGACAATAATTAATCATAGCTCTCATATATGGCTTAATTCCGAAAATCACTTCAATGCTTTAAGCAATTTTGATATTCATATAAAATTTAACACAATTAAGTTTCATATATACACAACCATTGCGCCTAATTTTATGAGGAAAGGTCCATAATTAGTCAGAGTTTCATAATTAATGGACAAACTTAAGTCTTTTTAAAATATTACGGTTCAAGTAAAATATGTTTTATATACATACATATAGCGAAGTCATGCCAACTAATTGTATACTGATCGGTTCATAATTGGTATTGAATATACATAAAAGCAAAATTTATTCTGGCTCAATTTCATTTAAACTGTGTAATAATTCAAATGTTTAAATTGTAAAGTAATTTAAACATTTGGTAAATTACTGTCTTCTATTAAATTAATAAGCAAAAAATTATAAATTTTTAAAATTCAAAATTCAATTGAGAATTGTCAAATATTTTTAAACGATAGAGTTTGAAACATTTATCCATTTTATAAAGGATTTAAAGTATGTAGCAGAACATGACTAAAAATCATTTTCGAAAATACACCAATATGTATGTACTCGTATGTATGTGTGAATGTATGTGTGTAAGTTGTTTACTGCAAGAATTAGCTTTAAAAATTATTACTTACCTACAATATGAAATTTGCTCTGTAGCGCAATTAAAATATTTCAATTATACAAATTGAAATAATTTTAGCCAAAATATTAGTAATTGCATTTGGCTTTAATGTTACAAAAAAAAAAGAAACATACTAAAACTAATGACTGCATTACGGCATTAAATATTTTGGTGTTGCATGCAAGTGGCCACATTGGATTAAAGCTACTATAATGTTGCACACAAATGTTGTCATGACTACTTGCAAGTATGTGTGCGTATGCTGGGATGAATGTGGTTGCATCTAACTATGAATATCTTCAATTCTTTGCTACTCAACATACACATACATGCGATGATAGTTTTTTACGAAATACCTACCACAAAAGGGCGAATATATGCGCAAGTGTATCTATGCATATCTAAGAATGTGGGTGTCTAATGTATATACATATAACTATCCCAGCAAGCCATATGAGTCCGAAATGAGTCTTTTCTGGCACCTTTTTCGGAGCGTTAACGCTCTTTATGAGCCCAAAAACCAATCATAATTGCTCCGAAAACCTTCAGAAAAGAGGGTCACTACATTCGAAAATGGTCCGTCAGAACAGAGTCTTTTATGAGTTTTTTTTGGGCTCTGTGTAAGCTTGTTTTTATCATTCTTGTCTGTTACAGCTATGTTTTTTTTTCTGTTCAAAGCACAAATAACAGGACAACAACGCTTTGGTACACACATAATTAAGTGGAATTTCTGAGTCATACTGCATGCCAACTCAGGACAGTAACAAGCAAATTTTTCTTTCGCTCCGAAAATGCTCCTTAGTTGGACTCTTTTCTGACTCCTTTTTCGGAGCACTCCTAGAATGGTATGCTGGGATGTTTGTATGTAATTTGCATGTGGTTGAAAAGTAAATGAATTGTATGCAAGTGAAATGTTTCTTGTGGCGTTGAAATGAAATTAATTAAGAATTTTTATTTGATGTGAATAGTTCGTTAAATTGAAAAAATCTTCTTCTAGCGCTAAATGTAAATAAAAGCAGCTAAAAGTTGAGAAAAAACACAACACAACCAACAATATTTTTAATTAAAAAGTGTTAAATACCAAATTAAAAGTTAAAAAACGTAGTCCATGAACAATCCATGAACAGAAACGTATGCAAAATTAACAATTGCTTTAACAAAATTAATGTGCTCCAATAAACTTTCGCTTTTATTAATCCCGTTACCAAATAACCTAAAGGTCATTGGGCTTCAAACACGTTGGACAGTTTTCATGTTGTTCCGTGCAATAAAAAATTTATTTACAGCCAAAGATTATTTAGTAGTACAGCTTGTAATCCAACGCTGTCCATGTTGTCTTGCCTTTTTGTTGTAGCTTTTAACCAGCCTTCCATCATCATTAATCAAATGTGACGAACCTTAACTGATGGCGAGATAAAATCATTTTAATGTCTTTAATAAAGGCATAATGGTTTGAAAAAAGGACTGAACTGAACTAACTGAAATATCTTTCAAACAAGAAACAAAAAAACGGCAAAGAAAACTAAAGTGAAAAACAAATTTTGTATAAAGGCTAAAAGTCTTGTAAATTCATAAAAAAAAAAATAACACGATTTAACCTTTTACGCCGTAAACGTAAACTAAAGGTCTTGATACAAACGCTATCATTATCATAGTCGTCATCATCAGCACCAGCGCGTTTGCCAACGACATCACTACCATCGTTACGCTGACTACAGACATTTTAGAATAATGTCAACACATTTATCATCATACTTTGGTAACTTTGCCAGCAACGAAATGCAGGTGACAAGCCTATAAAAATGTTTTTGTGTATTTGTAAAATTACTACCTTTTCTTTTTTTATTATTGTTGATGTTTTAGTATGTAAAAAATACCCTTTAATACCACAAACAAGAATTTTTTGTGACTAAAATTTCAGTTAATTCTAAATTTTGAATCGCGTTACAGCCCTAAAAAAAATGTCAGAGCACAGTGGATCATCAGAAAAATTAATACGTGCATATTAGTTGTTGGCTTTATGATACAATGTTACTTTTCGCCTTCTTGCATTATATTTCTGCATAAAGGCTATTTATGATAAGCATTTAATTTACTCTGTTTCGAATAATCTAAAACATTTTATTATATCATTATAATTTGAAAGAAAGGCATTACACAAATATTCAATTAATTTTGAGTAATTTCGTTGATTTTGTTCATTTAAAAAAAAGGAGTTGGTTGAAAAAATTATTCTTAGTCATGTTATATCCCGTCAAAGTTTTAGTAAGATCGGTCCAGTGGTCTGGCCTTCCCCTCAGGCGTTGTAATTCATAAAAAAAAGTGGGCGTTATAGTAGGCGTGTTCATACCAACTCAGAAACCTTCCCGGGCTCATGCACAACGACTTTGCCAAAGATAATCACATGATTAAATACATAGTTTACGATTCTATAAAGGACATACATACATACAAACATTTATTTTTTGAGATGTGACATGCAAGTGGGCGTGGCACATAACATTTTTATTTCTACCTCGTATTCAGTAAGATGTGTATACAACTTGTTTGAAGTAAAGCTGTAAAAAGCCTTGCAAAAGCAATTAATCAATTTAAAAAAAAGTGCGCGATAAAGTAGGCGTGGTCGTACCAACTCAGAAACCTTTCCGGGCTCATGCACAACAACTTTGCCGTAGATAATAACATGATCAGATGCATAGTTTGCGAGAATAGAATAGTAGAAATGAATTTCAAAAAAGTACCAATTTAAGTGTACTGAAATTTGACCCTTTTTACACCTTTATATTTGAGTCATGAATAGCATGTTCTGGATTCTTTTATGTGTGTGTATTTTTAAATTGATTAAGTAATATTAAATGTCCGTTTTTACACCGTTTTTGTCCCTTTTTTGTCATCCGTGAGAAAATAATTTTAAAAAAAGTACCTATTAATTATTCGTAATATGTACTATTTGAAAATAATAGTTCATGGAAATTTTAGTGAGAAAATACATTTTGATAAAAAAGTACCAAAAAAAATATAATTTTAGGCCATAGGAATTAGAATTTTAAAAAAGTACCAAACAACGACCGAATTTCCAAAAATCCCTTCTTAGTGGATCTACATGTTGTAAAAGGAACCCATTACCCGAATTTCAAGTTTCTAGCTTTAGCGGTTTAAGCTGTGACGTACGTATATAAAAGACTAACTCTTTTATATATCTATATAGATTAGAACTTTTTGTTTATTAAGTCCCCGATTATCGTTCACAACACTAAAATGTTGTGTTATACAAAATTTGTATATACATACATACATACAAATATTGTAAATTCAGACGACGCTACAATATCAGTTGTGAATCGAGCACATAAGTCTTATTAATCAAAACCATTTTTTTTTTTATTAACAATTGAGCTTTTCATCAAAGAGCGTTGGACTTACTATTTATAATAAACTATCTGAACCCGGTGTGCTTCGCTATCCCCTTTGAGGTAAATCTGTTAATAAACGTAGTAAAAAAGTAGGTGCAGAAGTGTGCAAAAATATTATCATGTAATAAGACAAAGCTGCATGCTGTGAAAATTTAAGATCGATTAACAGGTCCAATATATCGCAAATAAAGGGGCATGCTCTGCCCACTTTTCTTTTGCTACCTATTTCTATTCATGCCAATACCATATACAGCAAATACTGCCGCCGTTGCTCAAAAAATGCCCAAGATATGACGATATGGCGAGACCACGCCCCTTTGTCCACTCACAACTTTATATAGTCAAGAATTTTATATTTCGTAAGAATATCCTATTGTGAAAATTTAATGACAACCGGTTCAGTAGTTAAAACTGCATATATTACGATTTTCAATTTGCCTAAAAAGGGGCGTGGTCCCACCCACTTTTCTCCTGGTACGTATTCCTAATTATGCAAATACCATATGCACCAAATATCATCAACGTACATACGTCAAAAATGCCCATAATATAGCGATTTAAATTTTTGGGTTATATAAGCGGTGCCACTCCCGTTTGTCCAATCAAAACTTCATATAGTCTAGATCGGTCCAAGGGTTTGGCCTCCTATTAAGCACAAACATACAGATGTATATAGAAGATAGATTATGTCAAAATGAAACATTTTTGGAGTTCTCGAAGGATACCTAAATATTCTTAATAAAATTGCTTTATAAAAGAAAAAAACAAAATACGTCATAATAATATGTACACATACGTCGCAAATATAATCAGATGAAATCGGCCTGAAAACCATAAACTTTTTAATTTTTACAAACGGACAATGTTCAGTTATATATGTATTTGTTAGTTTCTATAACATATTTCAATTGGCGAGAGATGCACGATTCCAAAATAAGGAAATAACGCGAAAATATATTAGAAACAGACAAATTAGAAATTTTTTTTACAAACATATAGAACAGGGCTCAGTTATAAAAACCGGTTCACCGAGCTAAAAAAAAAAACCGGACTGTCGAATAGTTTAAAAATATAAAATATTCCTAAGTTATCGGTTTTTGGTATCCGGTTTTAAATACTCTAGTTGAATATGTCCACCAAGTAAATATCAAGATCTATAAAATTGTTTGTAAAAGAATAAATAATTTTTAACATAAGATAACTTTTAATGAAATCATTTCATATTGAGAGGAAATACAGATAGAAATTTGACAATCGTGTCCATTTATAATTTGTAGTGTTTTTCATTTATATTGTCAAGTGACAGTCATGTTTTATAAATTTAAGAATTAGTTATTTATAATAGTTGCAGAGGTAACTATATAATTCGCATGCAGAGGGAAAATATTGTCTTCTTAATATATTATTCTTTTGCGATTTCTCTAGCTTCCGAAGACGTTGAATAACTCTTCTCTCACAGGGTAGAACAAATTACTTTATTCGGTTAATTGGGCTTACTGGTACCGGTTACTGGTACTGGTTACTGGTACTGGTTACTGGTAGCACACCAACCAGAGTTTCAACCGACAAATTACAGCTGAACGGTGATACTCATATTATCTTAGCTTTGAAATATGTAGAACGAAATATTGTAATGCTAACATATTGAATATGTCTTTACGTCCTGGGCTTTATAATAAGAATTTAAATATTCTAAATAAAATTTAAAATCAGTCTAGAGTACTATGATGTACAAATCGATCTAAAATTAGTAGAGTGGTAGATCAGGTCTACGAAGCCTTGTTGGTGTGGCCATTTCGAGATGTATCTTTTACGAATTTTTCTCAATTCGTCTTTAACCATTGGTACTTGCATGTCTCTATGAATATTTTCATTTCTTAACATAGGTGCTCATGACATTGTCCTAGAATTTTGGATTACAAATTGACTTAAAAACAGGGGTCTAATCACCGCATTCGATATCGAGAAAACTTGATGGGAATTTTTTATTTTGGCATTCTGACATTAGATATCGAATGAAAAGTAGCGTAACTTGAGATGATAGCATCCGATATCGAGTAACCAACTAAGTTCCAGCCCTCGATCTCTCATTCGATACGTTAGCGGCAATCGTATAGAGTAAAATATAAAATTTCAAGACCCAAAATTTAAAAATCAACATTTCTTTACAAATTTTGTGCAAATAAAAAAATGTAAAAATGTAATATTTTACCCAATTGTGGCCAAGGAAGAATAGTGTCAAATAGGCTATGGAATCAATTGACCAAAAAATTAAATATGGGTGGCCCACCAAGCAAAAAGGAAAATGAGTAACCAAAGTTGTGGCAAAGTTTTGTTTCAATTTCATGTATAACATGGGTAACAATTTTAGATACTATGCTTTGTCCTAGTCCTACTAAATAATTAGTGCCCACCGTGTATTGAAAACTTCCACTTGGCAGTGAAAGTGTGGCCGCTAATTGTAGCTTTTCTGGCACGACAAAGCACGTAATTAAATGCTTCCTTCGAAAATGTAAATCTAGTTTTAAAACTGAAAGTTAAAACCAAGAATTTAAGAAAAGAACTGATTTAAATTTAGATTTACATATGTATGTTTGTATATGTATGTATTTATCTTACGCGATTGCTCACAAAGATAATGGGTCACTTTTGTCTCTTATTCCTTTTCTAATGCGCACAACACAATTTTCTTCCTCGGAAGAAGGATTCATTTTTTATTTAATCAATTAATATTAATTCAAATTTAATAATATTTTACACTAATCTTTTGAATTGAATATAAAAATTAACGTCTTTTTTTTTGTTGACATTCAAAAACATTTGTCTATTACAATTTACTAAAAATTACGATTCGATACGTATCGAATGCAGTCGAGTAACGACACGTATCGAAATATAATTCGATACGATAGTTGATACGATATCGAATGCGTTAATTAGACCCCTGACTTGAAGATTTTAGTCTTATCTGATCATTTTGGCTTCTATGGCCATTTCACCGTGGGATATTCAAATTGCCAAGTAAAACAAGTGGGCAGTTTTTTCTTTAGGTTTTAATGTCAGCTGTTCACTTTTGCTTTTATATCAACGACAATTATACAGTTCTCTTGATTTCACATTTCAATCCACGTAGGATCTAAATATGACAGTGTCATCTTTTGATGTAGAAACTCTTGAATTATCGCTTGTTCCCTGTAGAACGCCAGCTGCGATTTCGTAGTCTCTTGTCACATAATAATAATAAGGACTAGGAGGCAATAAACATTTAATATCATGGGTACATACCCACAATAATACTAAATATTTTTTTTAGTTTGAAGGTAATTGTTATAGTTGAACTGTTAATTCTTGATATTTTAGTTTTTAAAAGTATTGACTAGACTTTGACGTGGTAGCAGAAAATGATAAGGGACATAAATGTAGCCCTTATAGAGCCATGAACACCGGTATACAAAAAGTTATGACCGGACTAAAAATATCAACACAGTGAACAAAATACTAAAAGGGCGGTATTGGTAGGCGTGGCAAAAAAAAATAAACAAAAATATTTCTGGATTTGGTTTTACATTATCTTTAATCCTAGGGGGTGACTGACACAACTTTTTTTTGTTGTATGGAAGGCGAACCACTCTATAGTACATACATACATTTATGAATATGCCACTTCCATTATATACGTCTCAAAGTAAAATGTTTGATTGTAATTTTCTGATAAAGCAATTTTGTTATCAGAACACAAATTGGCTTACCATAGGGATCGTACTTAAGTTAATTTCATGCAATATTTCGTTTCTTTGGTTTAGTAAAACGATATGTTGTGTAAGATTTGTATCTGTCCCACTGTGCATAGTTATTTGAAGAGTGGTCGTGTGCGTGTGTACACTTATTTTACGTGAATTTCGTCTCATACATACATACAAATGGCAGTTATTTACATGTGCAAATGAAATTTCACATTACAGTAATGCGTGAGTGCGGTCAACATTTTTGAAGCATTACAATTTATATCACAATCCTACATGTAAAAATCCAACCAAACCAATACAGAAGCAAACGTATTAATTTAATTTAATCCATTTTTTTTTTTGGTTTGGTTTGTACTCGTAATTCATTGTGTGTGAACAAGTTTTATTATAGAATTATTTTGGTGAATTTCGCAATAATGAACAAAATTTATATGGTTTTATGAAAACTGGAGTATGTAAAATTTACAAAGTTTAAACTTAAATCTGTACTTTTAAATTAATTAAATTAATTAAATTAATGTTAAATTAATTATCCTTAATTTTATTCTATTTTCTTCGACCTTTTTGATATTTATTAAATAATTTGTAAGCTTGAGGTCACTGTTTTTTATAAAAGATTTATTTATTTGTTTATTTATAATAAACTCGATATTTCGATTTCCTTTGGAAATCTTCTTCAGGAGTATATTTAAAAAATAACAAATTTTTTATGGTAAATATTTTGATACAAGTTTGAAAGGGGTTGACAAAATTGAAAAATATGTTTTACAGAAAACAAAATTGTAAATTTTCAATAATAACATTGAACAGTAAATAATTTTAACATTTTGAATAATAACATTTTTTTAATACATAAATTGTGTTAATTTCTCCTATTCACAGAAAAACTTATTGACCGACAAATTTTAATTAAACTTTTAATTGACTCGTAATTGATTTTTAATTAAACTTTTAATCATATCAATTAAATTTTTAATTGAAAAACAATTTTCAATTAAATAATATAATATTTTTTTTAATTAAAACTACTTTTAATTAAATTTTTACAAAATTTTAATTGATACTACAAATTCCTTCATCGGTCCACTTTCAATTAATTGTTTAATTAAATATACGAATATTTTAATTGAAAATCAATTTTAATTTTTTTCTGTGATTATTAACATTTATATTTTTCTTCAATAGCTGTCTATAATTTTGAGCTAAGTTTTCTGTGTCTTTTTTTTTAAATTTATTCTTTGTTCTGATGGTACATTATTGATATGTAACATTTCTAACATGTATCTTCGTTTTGTATGATTTTCTGTGTATAATATAGATGTGTTATCGGAATCTGGATAGTGGTTTAAATCTCTACAATGGGTTGATAAAGCTGTTTTTGTGTTGAATTATAATTTCTATATTTCTGGTCTGGACATAGACCTGCTAATCTAGTTTTAAGTTTTGTATTTTGTTACATTGTTCGTTACTATTACCACCACAAGGAATTTTATATTATATCTGTCATTTCTATCTATCTATCTTTAGTTTTTGTGAATAATCTTCCTACGTCATTATTTACCTTATGTGCCATTTTGTATGTTGTTCTGTTATATATGTTTAAATGTTCTATTCTTTCTGAAAATTCAGGTATATGTGATATTGACTTATAAATTTTTGGTTCTGAAATTCCATTATCAATATAGGATTTCTTTGTATTAAATTGTTTTATTAATTTGCAAATGTGTTCATTAGGAAAACTATTATCTTTTAATATATCTCTAATTATTTCTTTATTTTTCTTATGAGAAATAATTTAGTATTTGATTGGTATAAAAAACCAACTTCATCAGGAAGAATTTTAAATTATTTCTCAAGACACCCAAAAAGAATTATTATAAACACTGTTAAAAATCTTATAGATAGAATTTTAACCCCATATAAATATTAATGCCATATAAGAACCATTTCCAAAAAAAAAAAAAAAAACAAATAAATTCGTGTCATAAAATATTATTTTCAGATTTAACCCATATTCGGTCCATATTTTATAATCATGATATATATCGTTGCAAAAGTATTTTTCATACCTTTTATTTAATGTATTACAAATTATCAGACACCCAGTAGTTCCCGAGATATAGGCTTATATATTTTCAACTTTACGGGCCCGCCCCCTCGAAAATAGGCGTGACCGCCAACAAAATTTTTTTTGCTGGCATCTCCTCTAAAGCCCTATTTGATGAAGTTTTTTTTTTTTTTGAGCAAAGTCACTAAAACCGAATTTTTCCCCTTTTTTATACTCTGTTAAATTACACTCAAGATTATTATGAACATCAGACAAACTCTGTAATTTATGGTAAGAATTGCATCCACAATAAAGGTGAAGAGTATATAAGTTTCGGCATAGCCGACTATAGCACTCTTACTTGGTTTTTTAATAAACTACTTCAATTTGCAGATAAAAAAAAAACTATGCGTCACAATTTAAAAAAATCCGTTAAAAGTATCGAGTAGTATTGAGTACCCAAATGAAAAGTATTGAATATTATTGAGTAATGGAAAGTAGTAGAATTTGCCAGCACTAGTGTTCATTATACCCGTTTTTATACCCTACACCACAATAATGGGGAGGGTATATCGAATTTGTACTGATGTTTGTAATACCCTTAAATATTGGTTCAGCTCCCACCTTAAAGTATACCGATCGGCTCAGAATCACTTTCTGAGTCGATTTAACGATGTCCGTCCGTCCATCCGCCTGGCTGGCTGGCTGGCTGTCCATGTAAAGCTTGTGCGCAGAGTACAGGTCGCAATTTTGAAGATATTTCGATAAAATTTGGTACGTGATATTTTTTCGGCACAAGGACTGATGGGATTGAAACTAGTGGCAATCGGTCAATTATTTCACAAAAGGCCTCCCGAAATTGGGGTTTATAAATCTTTGAATTATTCTAGTATGCAAACAAAATTTACCACAGAAGCTAAACCACATCTACAAATTTCGTGACGATCGGTCCATAATTAGTCGTAGCTCCCATATAAGGCCCACTTACGAAAATCAATTAAAAGAGCATAACTCTTTTAAAAATCTTGGTATCAAAATAATATTTAACACAAACATATTTCATATACATACAAATTTTATGGTACATTTTTATTGTGATCGGTCCATAATTAGTCTTAGCTACCATATAAGGCCCACTTCCGAAAATCACTTTAAAGAGCAGAAATTTCTTAAAAATGTTGGTAATCAAATAAAATTCGACACAAATAAGTTTTTTATGTATAGAAATAATGACACCTAATTTTGTAATGGTCGGTCCATAATTAGTCGAAACTCCCATATAAGACCCTCTCCGTAATTCACTTTAACTTCCATAAATCTTTTAAAAGTATTTATATCGAGATAAAGTTTAACCTCAGAAAGTGATTCTGAGTCGATCAGTATAATTTAAGGTGGGTGTCGGACCAATATTTCTGGGCGTTACAAACATATGCAGAAATCCAATATACCCTTCCCACTATGGTGGTGTAGGGTATAACAATAGCTCATTATTACCAACATAGACAGGAGGCTATATTACGTTTATGTCGATTTAACAATATCCGTCTGACGGGGTGGCTTAGTTGAAATCGGTCCATTATTTCACTTAGCCCCATACAAGTATCTATATCGATAGCTATGACCAAATATTATATCGAATTTCAACTTGTTTACTTTGTGAAGGTTAAATTTGTCATTTTAAATAATCAAAAGTCAAAAAATTTTACAAAAGTACAATTCATGGTGCAACTATACAAGGTGAGTGCAAATCGACAACAAATAAAACACGAAACAGAAACAACAGGCATTTTGTTTGTTTAAAATAATGTACTACTGTCAAATATACTTGAAAAAGTATTACTTTTGACATAAGTAAATTGTAAACAAAGTCAGTCAGCTGGGCTACTGCACTCACCTTGTATAGTTGCACCATGGTACAATTCTTAAAAAAATGAGACAAAAATCCCAGATATGCGATTTTTAAAAATTAGGCTTATTCAACTTTTAAATTCTTTAACGATAATAATGGCAATAAGTCTAATGATCATACAATGATGAGTTCTTTTTGTGTTTTCATATTGTCTGCAAAAATATCAAAAAAAAATGTATATAATGAAACAACAATAAAGCGGGATACAAAACTTAAGCGGGATAAGCCTTAAAAATGAGGGATTATCGTGCTAAAAAGCGCCAATTGAAGGTCACGTTAGTTATATCATGCCGCCGCTATGAGTTTCATCCGGTACTTCTGAAAATTTGATCAAATCAAATGATCTCGAAGTGATCTCAGTCTACAATCCTCTAAATCGAGGCAATCAGATATACGAAAATCAGCGTTCTGGTCGCCCAAATCGTGTGACATCACACCTTCTTTCTTGGGTTAAACTGTTTGCATATTATCGCACATTAGACCCAGATGGTATAATTCCAGCAGATCTACAAAACATTGTATACCTTGTCACCCCTAGGCTAATTAACATTTATCAAGCCTGTCTTTCGTGGTCATATATAGGCATACCTTCTCTTTGGGCTGAATGTAAAGTAAAAATAATTTCAAAGGGAAGGAAAACCTCTCACATTAAGGCGGAAGACGTTAGAGCAATCAGTCTGTCATTCTTCCTATTGAAAAGCATAATTGACACTCATATTTAAATGTCTATATACCAGGGACTTTTTTGGACCTCTCAACATGCTTATATGAAAAGAAGATCGGTTGCGACGACATTACATTCACTAGAGAAATCATTTAATTTTGGAAACTTTACATTAGTGGACTTTCTGATCATTAATAATGTAAAATCTGCTAGTATGTATAAGGTCAGCCCTATTAAAACTAGATCTAGACCAGGCGATTGTAGGATTTATTATGAATCTTCTTGAATATAAGAACATCGTTTCCAAATGGGAACAGCAACGATCTAAGGACTGGCAAATAGGGTTACTCCGTAGAAAAGTGTTCTGTCTACTTAGAAAACTGGACCTCATGTGCTACAAGACTGTCGCCTATGCGGATGACGTTGAGGTGGCAGTCTCAAAACTCACTCTCACTCAAGAAACTCAGTGATTGGAGCACTGAGAGTGGACTAGTTTTCAATTACCCTGTCTAAACGGCATAACGCTAACACCCTCAGACAGTGCGTAATATTTACGTGTTATTCTTGATAACAAACTATAATGGAAACCTAACGTATTGGAAAGATTATATACATCTCGAAAAGGTCTTGAGGAGAACGGCAATCCTGATAACAGGAGCTCTATGTATGACTCTAACAAAATTAATATTTACATTATTAAATTGAAACCCTGTGGATCTTATGGCCAGGAAAATGGCTTTGAATACGGCCTTAAGACTTTATGCTATAGGGGCGAATCATGGACATGCCAGTATTATTAGAAACATATCGAATCTTCCCGAAAACATTGACTACTGAGCTCCCAAATCCTTTTTTTCGAGCAACTTTAGTTTCTACATTCCAAGTGAAACGGAATTAATTGAGGGTCTGTCTTTAATAAAACGAGTCCATTCGCCTATACGGATGACTCTAAAAAAGGGTAGCGAACGCACGGAGTTCGGGATTAAGATGATCTTCCGAATCCCAAATGGATGTAGCAATTTTTAGTCTTAAATATCAGCTATCAAGCGAGCTGCAAATTGTCTAAGATATAATAGAATATCAGGAAGAGATATCCGTTTATATACAGTAATGTCTATATCTAACAGGTGTATACATAACATCTGGCTTGGTTTAGGAATGTCGGGTATCCTTGAATAGAATCGCGAGACATTCAACTATCACACTGATATGGGTGCCTGAACCAGTATTCACATACAAACAGCGAATTTTCAACTTTAACATTGGCTCAAACAAGATGGAACGTAAACGCACTTTTTTATTATTAAAGAGAAGTAACACTCAGGCAATTAATATGCCTATATATACTTGCGTTACTTTCTTTGGAAAGATGATAGTTGAAAAAGTAAAGGTGATGAAAGAAGGAAGTTATTTATATCACAACACTGCAATTGCGCATTATGCCTGTTTTTAGTGCAGAATTGCAGCGCATCTGGTGGTGAGTAGGCGCATGAATGCAAAAGACTGATTTTATAGCCTTTGTTTAATTATTTTACTTCGGTGGCGTTTGAATGCTAGACCACCAAAGGAGGGCGCTGTGATAAATATTAGTTATGATGGATAGAAAGAAAACTAAGAACTATCAGAAACTGACCGCAAATCACATTGCAAATAATGCTAGATGAATAGCATGACTTCTGCAGAGTAGACTAGCTCATACTTTCTTTGTCACTGACCAGCAGAGGATTGCTTAGGAATTAGGTATCTGGGACACCGTTCCTACAATAATCTCTCCGAACTATCAATAATGAAGTTAGAGAAAACTGTGGCCTATATTAGGAACAGTAACTGGTTAACATAACCAGTCATCTTGAAACCCAATGCGGTGACTTTAAATCAGTCGATCTGAACTGAAAAGGAGCACTTTTGTTCCATCTATCACTATCAAACTATCTACATCTCCTTATATACTCTACTATTCTTATTGTAAAATAAATTGAAATTCTCTTCTATAGGCTCGTTTGATCAAGCTAAGCTAACGTCAAAAATATATGCAAGTAAGCATACAAACTTCTTCTAAATCATGTCATTATATATAAATCATACCAAATAAGTTTGTTTCATTTTACTGCTCTAAAACAAAGAATTTTAGATAATATTTTGTATATCCTGTAATATTTGTGAAAACAGACTTAGTACGTTTGCACTCTAAGCCAACGATATGAAAATTTAAAATTAAGCTATTATAAAATACAAAAGAAATACAGACTTAGTTTAAAAAAACAAACTTAATATTAACGTTTTTTTTTAATAACATAACAGCTTAGATTAGTCTGCAAAACCCTTTTATTTTGTTGCTGTAGGTTATTTGAATATAATAACTTTATAACATTTGTTTTTGCACCTAATAAATTTTAGCTTGATACCACTGCCACACCATTATCCCTCCTATTGGACTATTATATTGGCTTTAATCACGTATGTATGCATATCAGCCATTAACCCAGTTTCAGGTAACATGCATTTTAATTCAAAAACCTTCACATTTGCCGCCAAATGTCTTTATTTATTCGCATTGAGTCTTTTCGTTCATTCCACAGCGGATGGTCTTTTATTGAGATTTATTTTTATCAATTTGGGTCAATTCTTTTAATATTTATATTGTTATATTCTTCTTTTTGTTTGTTTTATTATTATTGTGTTGTGTTGTTGTTGCATACTGAATTTCTAAAGAACAACATTTTTATGACAAATACTTCGCACCTTTTTTTCGGTTCGAAAAAGAGTGTTTTTGAAGAGTGTGTTTGAGTTTAGAATTTAAAGAACAACCCACACATACACGTACAAGTTCTTAATAATGTTTAAGTAAATATTTCTACACATGTGAAATTCCGAAAAAATACTCTGTTATTTCATGGTGAAATTCATTTACAAGGTGACAGCTTAGCGCCAGCTGATTATTTTTTGCTCTATTCATGGTGGTGAAATTTAAAATGTCATAAACTTGTTTACAAATAGTCAAAGTTTATGTAAAAACGTTAAAAAATTATATTGTATTTGGAAAAGTGAGTTTTTGTAGCCGTTTTAGCTGCGTAAAATAGTTTTAAAGTGTTAAAGAACTATTTTATATTAAATGTGTTTGTTTTTTGAGTTGTTTTACTAAGGGCTGTTTTCTCATTAGGCGATTATCTTTTTTCCCAACGAAAAACGGCTTTTCCCAATGTCTCATTTGCTTCAAATCTGACGCAAAACTAACCTGCCCTCATCTGCCGATTATTTATTTATTGTACAGATAAATTCAATCAGCTGACTGCTGGTCATATTTTTTTATGTGGCAATACCTTGAGTTTTTGTAAAAAATTAAATAGATTTTAGAAAAAATGTTTAATAGAGGAATAAACATTAATTTAATGGAGGATGAACTCGAAGAACATGAATTCCAAGTGCATGTTGAAAGAGTTTATCATGCCAGACCTAACTACCTGGCAGACATGCATATTATTTATTTTTTAAAATATTTGTTTTAATTTTTTTTATTTTATTTTTTGTTATTTTTTTACATTTGGTAAGCAGCTGATTGATGTCAACAACTTGTCACTTGAAAACAGAGTTTCCAATTTTCACATAAATTTTGAGAGGCATTGCCAAATGAAAATACTGTTTCTGTCGGTATATTGAGAAAACCAAAATTGTTAACGGACATATTATCAGGCTAATAAATTAATGTCGACATTTAGTAACAGGCAGTTTGTCGACACATTGAGAAAACGTGTTAGTTTTTTTTGTTTTTTGTATTATTTTCTGTTTTAATCCATGTTTGTATGTTTGCTTTCTTTATTTTATGCCAGATGTTTTTGACAGTAACGAAAGTATTACACAAACAAAAATGCCTGTTGTTCTTGCCATTGCTGTAATTGTTGTAGCACTGCTGTCACCTTATAAATTAATTTCACCATGCTGTTATTTAGGTGTTGCCATAATTAAATTGTAGAAAAAAAAACAAATAAAGAAAAACCCTGTCTTTAGGCAACACCCAAATTTACGTTAAAAATTTTAAATTTTTGTAGAAAATTTTAAAAGTGAAAAACTTTAGACTTTATTATTTATTGCGCATCAAAAATATATAAATTCAAAGAAACACAGCGATAATTTTGCGACGAATAAAATACAACAAGCAATCATGGAGAGAAATGTAGACAGCAGTTATCCTGAGAGTTTGTCGAGTGAGTTTTTGAGCAAACTAAAGAACATCCGGAAAAATGCCACAAAACAGGCATTAATGAGCCACAGTATGTATGATGGTATTTGGTTGGACTCACTGCAGTGCATGGACGGTCATGGGGTCTACACCTTTCCCGATGGCAGTAAATATTGTGGGTACTTTCGCAGGGGCTATTTTCATGGTTACGGCAGTTTACACTTGGCGGATCCTTACAATTTTACCCTTAAGGGGACCTTTATTGATGGCAAACTGGAAGAAATCGAAGACATGTGGTTTGATGATGGTCTCTGTGTAACTGCTGTTATTAAAGGCTGGTCTATGGATTTTAGTTCCTGGAAGTATTGCACTAAAGATCGTCGTTATGCTGAGGAACAGCGCGAAGGTTTGCAGCCAGTAGGACCCTTCTCCAGACTTACACCACACAAACTCTCACGTGATTTGTACACAAATAAGTACGATGTTGAGGAGGGCATATATAATCCAAACAGTAGTTTAATAACGCAACGACCTGCGCCCTTTCCCAGTATGCTTTTGGTGACCTGTAAGAAAGACATTGACTGGATTATAAAGAATTGCCGGCATGGCATTTTGGCGAATAGGACAATTGATGCCGAAGTTTGCCATGAAATCATACATAATAATCTTAATAGTGAAATTGAACTTGCTGAACATGTGCCCAGTTGCAATTATGATCAAGATAAGAATCGTAAACGTTATTTTGCCAAATTATGCCAAGCTTCTAATGACGGCCAGTTGTCAAAAGATGTTGAGGACTCTGAGGATTCAGTAGGTGGTCGTTTGCGTAATAGTTCTTCAACCTGCAGCACTTTTTCAACCACTTCCATGGAAGTAGATGTGCAAGAAGTCTTGTTTCTAGCTGATGAATATGATCCTTATAAATTGGGTCGCAATCCGAGTCAAGAGGCTGAACTAATGGTAAAGTAATTTCTTTCGAAGACAAACTAACTGAGATTATTTTAAATTATATTTAATAACACATACATATGTATTGATGTTTGTTATGTCATTTTTTATATTGTCGAACAAAATTTAATAAAATTTAATCTTTCAATTTACTTAAAATTTTGTCACACAAATGTCACAGAATTTAATTCCTTTCACAAGTGGAATTATTTCCGTATTTTGATTCCGTAGAAAAAGTGCAAACCACTTTTAATTTGTTATGTGGAATAATAATTTTAAGCATTTCTAGGGTTCATTCCGAAAAAAAATTGTTCGTTTTACATCCACTTCCGACCAGAATAAAATTCTGTATCACGGCTGTATATAAAGTAAATTCTGAACAAATTCAGTCAGCTGGGCTACTGCACTCACCTTGTATAATTGCACCATGTTAATTTTAAAAAATTGTTTTATTGTTGTACACAGAAAAAATTAATTGAAATCTTAAGTTCATGTAAGTCCATTATCGCCGCTTAAAAGTCTTCTTAAGTTTACTTATGCATTTGACAGACTTTTCGTTCATTTTTGACAGTTGTTTAAGTTGGCTTATGCACATTATAGTTGGGCCTATAATGTTGTTAAAAGTAAACGCAGGTAAAATCTGATTTCATGATTCAAACGTTTTTCTAACAAAAATACAGCCATATATTTAATATTTTTAGAAACTTGTATAAAAATCTGAAATTTTACTTCAAGTTTGAGTAGGTCTGGTGACGACTCATTTACAAATTTAACGGCATGTAGCTTTTTATAAAAACTTGGAATCGGTATGGAAATTTACAGTACACGGATCAGAAATTTAATGGTTTGGGTTTGTATTCTTTATTGCTATTCTTTACACAGAAAAAAATAAAAATTAGTTTCAATTAAAATATTTGTGGGATCAATTAAAAATTTAATTGAAATCGGACCTGTAAACAAAATGATAGTATCAATTAAAGAAAATGTGAGATTTAATTGAAAATATCAGAAAAAGTAATTGAATCAATTAAAATTTTAATTGAAAATTATTTTAAAATCAATTAAAGGTTTAATGAAAAAAGAAACATGATTTTTTTTTCTGTGTTAAATTTATAAAAATTGTAGAATTTGTAAAAATTATAGTTATTTTTGTAACTTTTAGAAAAAAAAAACACGAAAAATAAAGACAATTAGAAAATAAATCAGAGTAGATTTAACTGGCGTAAATGTATTTTTTCACCCTAAAAAAAGATCAGAAATAGACTTTTATAAAAACTATGGATAACATCAATAGATTCTAATCTTAACATTGCACAGTGGGGCAGAGCCAAAATTTGAATATTTCTATACTGCTGGTCGGCTCAATATAAAATTTTACATGGGCATAGCCAAGGAGTTTTTGGAGTATACAATATTTTGAAGATGGACCCCACAAACCTTCCAAGAGCGGAGCTTCAGGAGTTCAAAGTAGGACACCTTTGCATTTTTTTTTTGCATTTACTACCGCCATGCACAATTTTATTTCGATCGTCATGTCTGTCGCACTGTACATTGTTGGCTGAAATTGTGGCAGGTATTACCACCCAACACAATAAATAATAATGTACATTTGTAGGTACATATGTTCAATTCACAAGTGATTATATAGTGTGATAAGAGTTGTACGTCGCGACGCATCGTCGAAATCTACAATAGTTGTACAAATTTCTGTGTATAAAAATTTTTTGAAATATTTTTACGTACGATCTTCTTAAATTTTGGAACAGTTATTTTCATGCATATGAGGATATTTCACGTCGAATTTCAGCATAATAACGGTATATTTAAGATATATATTAGTATTTACGTAGATTTCGGTAGTGGACCTTATGTGGGGGATATAGTCAAATATGGACCGATATTCTCAAAATCCAGCAGTTTGATTTAGGCATGTGTGTAAATAATCCGTGTAAAATTTTGGATCGGTACCCTTATTTATAAGAGATTTATGAGTATTAAAGTGATTTTGGGAAGAGGCCTTTATATGAGGGATACGGTCAAATATGGATCGAAATTCACAAAATTCTATAGAATGAGTGCCCTGATAGACTAGGCGATAGAGTGCCGGACTATCAGTCAAAGGGTTGCGGGATCGATTCCCGCCGAAGACTCCGGGTATTTTCTACAGATAAGCCAAAAGCCCCCCTTTTTCAATTCATAACATTATTAAAGGATCTAGGATCTATTCTAGATAAAATAAAAGTGATCATCATATCCCATATTAGATATCAAAATTTAAAAAGAAAAAAAAAATATATATGTAAATGATCTGTACAATGTTTTGTCAGTACCCATATTAATAAGATATATTTACAGATAAATGGCCTTTTCGGATGTGGTCCTTATATGGGACGTATCACCTATTATGGGCCGATCACTATAAAATTTAGTACAACAATTTAGTTATGTAAAATTTTAACATTTTATCATTATTTATACCAGTTTTACAGGTATTTAAGTGAATTTTGGAAGTGGGGGTCCATAGTCAAACAGGGACCGAACAAAAACAAATTTCGTTTTGCGATTTCTTTTTGCATGAAACTTGTTTCTGCTAAATTTTGTATTGCTATTCCAATTTTATAGGCATTTTTCTATGGGCGCTATGAGAAATCATGAACCAATTCTCACTATTTTCCGCACACTTTCTTCTTTTATCATAAAAATAACGTATATAAAATTGCATGGTATTATCTGCAAAATATTGCAATAAAATGTACAAAAAATATCAAATTTTTATGTAGGTTGTCTCACATATTGGTCCATAACTACCAAAGTTACCTGCAAAATAAGAAATATTTTTCTGAAAATTTCGTTTAGTTAAGTTGTATAGTTTCGATGTGAGAGTGTTTTACAGAGACGGACAGGCAGACGGATCGACTTAGAATTTAAATAAGGATCAAGAAAATATATAATTTTTTGGGTCTCAGATGAATATTAAAAAAGTTTCACACGGAATGACAAATGTAATAGACCCTCCATTACCAAGAGTTGGGAATGAGGGTATATTAAAAATAATGAAACGGTAACCCCCATATCATAAACTGATTGACAAATTTAAAACAAGAGAATAAAATTAATAAGCAACAAATTTAAATAATGTAATGTAATTGTATTTAATTTATAGTTGTTAAAATATCTGCATTATATTTGTTACGCGATGCAGAAATTATTTTGTGTTTCTCATTTGTATTAATCATTTTTATACCCTACACCAAAATAGTGGGGAGGGTATATTGGATTTGTGCATATGTTTGTAACGCCCAGAAATATTGGTTCAACACCCACCTTAAATTATACCGATCGACTCAGAATCACTTTCTGAGTCGATTTAACGATGTCTGTCTGTCCGTCCATCCGTCTGGCTGGATGGCTGGCTGGCTGGCTGGCTGGCTGGCTGGCTGTCCATGTAAAGCTTGTGCACAAAGTACAGGTCGCAATTTTGAAGATATTTCGATAAAATTTGGTATATATTATTTTTCGACCCAAGGATGGATGGGATTGAAACTGGTGGCAATCGGTCCATTATTTCACCTGGCCCCATACAAAAGTCCTCCCGAAATTGTGGTTTTCCGATCATAACTGTTTGAATTATGAAAGGAACCAAACAAATTTCATCACAAATGAGTGGTAAATGAAGCCAAATCACATACACAAATTTTGTGCAGATCGGTCCATAATTAGTCGTAGCTCCCATATAAGGCCCACTTCCGAAAATCATTTTAAAGGGCATAACTCTCTTAAAAATATTGGTATCCAAATAATATTGAACGCAAATATATTTCATATGTATACAAGGAATACAGTACAATTTTATTATGATCGGTCCATAATTATTCATAACTGCCATTTTTAGTCATAACTGCCATAATTAGTCATAACCCTCCCCGTAATCAACTTTAACCACCATAAATCTTTTAAAATAATTATATCGAGATAAAGTTTAACATATATGATGATCGGTCCATAATAGGTAATATCTCCCATATAGCGCACATTTCTGAAAAACTGTTTTATACATATACTGGGTGTAGGTTATTATATGGTCGGGCTTGACCGACTATACTTTCTTACTTGTTAATATTCTTAATATTTTACTTTTGACATTTTGAAGACTTGACATTTGGTTTTAATTAAGGATAATTTACAAAATTGGAGTTTAACCTGGGCATATGAAGAATCGAGTGTATTTTTATGATCAATCACATAAAATATAAAGCATTGTTCACATAAGATCCAGCCACGCTGCAATAGTTTTTTTTTAAAAACCTGATGGAAACACTTTCTTTGTTTTTTTGTTGTCTGTGTACGAGAGCTGAGCAATGGAAAATTATTCTCGAATTCAATGTTGGAAAAAAAGGCAAAGCTTCCAAAAAGTACAAACAAACCTTTTTTATTTTATTTAGTTGATTAAATCTATGGATATAAATCCTTACAAACTGCTACTATGAGCCTCAAAAGTGAGTAAACACAACAAATTATTTGATTTTTTTAAGATAATGAAAATCCTAAAATCTATCCATCGATTGAAACTTAAAAGTTTTGTTTTGTTGGATATTTGGTTGAATAATAGATTGGGTTATGAAAAAAAAATTTTTATAATCTTAAAAAAATCAAAAAATTCACTGGTGCTTACATACTTTTGAAGCTGTGTGTATATATTATAATATTTTATATAAAGGCCTTATTAACAAAAACATTGTGATAAGACATATTAATTATTTAAAAACACGATAATATTGCGTTTAATTACATTTATATTAATAGAAAAATCGATTAAGCTATACAATTCATTGAAATTTTTGCATATTCTCCTCAAAGGATCAGCATCAGCATAATTTGTTTGAACAACAGGAAGGTGCAGAGAGGTATTAGGTGTCGGGTAAAATGTCGTAGAATATTAAAATTTATGTTATGAAGAAGGAAGTCAGAGAGGACATCGCCATTAATCAAATTAATAAGAAATGCCACAGTTAGCATAGTCCTTCGGCTTTTTAAGGTAGGTAGTTTAATTAATGATAACCTCGAAGTATACAAAGGAAGATTCCCAGCATAACGACCAAATGAGCTCCTCAGGCAGAATAAGAGAAACTGCTTTTGAACAGATTCAATTCGGTCTATGTGCATATTAATTTCAGGATCCCAGACAATAGACCCACACTCCAAAATTGGTCTTACTAGGGATGTGTATAGTTGTTTCGTTACATTGGGATCTGTAAACTCTTTAGACCATCGTTTTATATAAGCAAGCACACCACGAGCTTTATTTATCGTCATTGTAATATGTTTGCAGAAATCTAACTTAGGATCAAGTAGAATACCAAGATCCAGAAATTCTCCAACTAACTCTAGTTGATACCCGTCCAGGAAATGGTATAGCATTGATGTGCAATTTCTAGAAAATCGCATATGCTTGCATTTTTTTAAGTTTAGCTCCATTTGATTATATTTACACCATGCGTAAAAACTATTTAAATCCTGCTGCAAATACGCCACATCTGCAGATAATTTGTAGCTGAGAAACATCTTAACATCATGAGCGTACATTAAAATATTACAATGCTTCATTACAAGCGGCAAATTATTTATGAAAAGCGAAACTAGCAAAGGGCCTAGGTGACTTCCTTGGGGCACACCGGAGCTAACAAAAATTTCTTTAGAGTTGGTATTATCAAACAGAATACACTGGGCCTCATGCATAAAACGTGAGCTTGAGCTCAGAAACGATTTTTTGAGTAAAAGGTGCTTGTCGTATGCATAATAAAATTTTATGTATTTGCTTTTACTCACTGCTTACGTTTGATCACGTCTTGCTCAGTTTGAGGTAAAGCACGATGGCCACGTATCAAACTGATTTGACAAACTCAGTTCTTTTTGATTGTGTTAGTGAAAAAAATCAAAACAATTTAGATTGCACTGCCGCCGCTACTTCAAACTAAATATTACCAATACATACATATTATTTGTCAAATCAGTTTGATACGTGGCCATCGTGCTTAAGTTAGATGAGCTTGTGCTCATTTCCATATGCATAAAACAAGCTTTTGCTTTCTTTTGTGAGCTCTTGCTCAAATTTTGTTGAGCATGCCTTATAGTTGACTCGCGTATACTAAAAAGGAAACATGGCTGAATATTTTGTGCCACAAAGAAATACAAAATGTTATCAAATTTGTATTTCAAAAATGTAAAACAAATTTATCAAGTGAGGATAAAAAATTATACAGGTTTGTATTCTTAATTATTAATTATTTTTTTATAATTAATAATAAAATGTTAAATACATAGATTTAGGCAATTGAGGCAAAGATTTTCGATACTTCAAAACAAAATTCGTGTATCGACAGAGTTAGTGCTCTATGTAATAGCCAGTTGTTTAATTTTTTTTATATCTCTAAATCCAACGACGTTGTAGGATATAGTGTAACTCTAAATAAAAAAATCATAAAAACCTCAATCTTACCATCATACAGTTCCATATTATCTGCCGAATTAATTGCCATATATCAAGCCAATAAGTATAACGAAACTAAGAGAGCCAAATATGCTATTTGTTCCGATTCGCTGTCTTCATTGAAAAAGATAATGAATATATCAAATAACAATCCCTACGCTTCCTACATAAGAAATAGCTTAATCCATAAGGGTAACAATGTAACACTAATATGGACCCCTGGTCACTGTAACATAGAAGGAAATGAATATGCAGATACTGCTGCAAGGAATACACTAAGAATGCCCCTACTGAATACGGCTAACTACAACCCTAATGATATCCTTAAATATATCAAGCACTATTATAAGGATCGTGATAACACATTCTCCCAAACATCCCATTGGTACAAAACCATAAATAGCGACAAAACTGATATAAAGATTTATTCCAATAACTATACTAACAACCTTCACAGAAATGACGTTATTAAATTCTTAAGAATCCGCCTAGGCCACACAAAATATTCCCACGGGCATTTAATAAAGATGTCCAATATACCCGCTAGTAATTGCAATACTACCCATCCACCATCATCTGAACACTTCCTTTCCATCTGCCCTGATTTTCAAAATATAAGACAAGATGTATTTATTAACAAAAACCCAATATCATTAATATCTAACCCAACCATAGATAACATTAAGACAATAATTAAATTCCTAAAAAAAAACTAACATTTATAACTTTATTTAATATAACTACATAATTATAATGAAGTCGAGCTTAAAGCCTAATGCCCTTATTTATAAAAAATTAAAGTAGACTTCAAATGTACTTTAAGAAAATTGTGTATGAAAATTTTGTCTAAAAGCACACTTCAAACCTACTTTATTTTTTATGAATACGGCAGTAAGTAGCTATAGCTCCGTATTAAACAATTAGCTTATAATTTTTAAATTTAAGTTAATTTTATAAATAAAAAATAAATAAAAAATACAACAATAATGATGTTTGGTAATTAGAAAATAATATCGAACAAAAAACAGTAAAAAATTCAGAAGCTGGTAAAAACAAACTGAGGATGATCGCAAATTTGTTCTTTAGTTTATAGTAAAAAATAAAATATTTTTTTTTTGGTTTATAAAAATAATAAACGTAAATACAATTCACTCTTTTATAAAGGGTGGTAAATTGTAAGGGCCGATGTTGAATGTGAACCACACCTAAAGGCCAAGCTTTTTTCCGAATTTTATTTGACATTTCTCTATTTCAGACTTACTCAATTTGAACCATGGAGAGATACACCATCCAACAACGTGTTAAAGTTATCCAGACTTATTATGAAAATAGGCGTTCAAATCAAAATGCATATCGTGCACTTCGTGATTTTTTTGGTCAATTTGATCGTCCAAATGTGCGTACAATCGCAAAAGTCGTGGAAAAATTCGAGCAAACCGGGTCTGTAGAAGATGTGAGAACACCAGTGCATGCTCATACAGCTCGTACTGCAGAAAATATTGCTGCTGTTCGCCCAACAATTGCACCTCTCACGCTCGTCGTTGGTGAACATTATGCATAAAGACTTGCATTTACACGCTTACAAGGTGCAATTGGCTCAAGAACTAAAGCCTCTTCACCATTCCAAACGTCGTGAATGGGCAGAATGGTGGCAAGAAATGGCAACAGTGGATGATCAATTTTCGGAGAAAATCATCTTCAGTGATGAGGCACATTTTCACCTCAGTGGATTCGTCAATAAACAGAATTGCCGCATTTGGGCGAATGAGAATCCAAGAGTGATTGTCGGAAAACCAATGCACCCACAAAGAGTGACTGTTTGGTGCGGTTTATGGGCTGGCGGCATCATCGGGCCGTATTTATTCCAAAATGAGGCAGGTCAGGCAGTTACTGTGAATGGTGTTCGCTATCGTGAGATGATAATGAACTTTTTATGGCCCGAAATGGAAGATATGGATGTGGACGATATGTGGTTTCAGCAGGACGGTGCCACTTGCCACACAGCTAACGAAACAATGGCTCTTTTGCGCAACAAATTCAATGGCCGTGTTATCTCACGTAATGGCGATGTCAATTGGCCGCCAAAATCATGTGATTTGACACCGTTGGACTTTTTTCTTTGGAGTTATTTGAAAGAAAAGGTGTACGTCGATAAGCCAGCAACAATTCAAGAGCTAAAGGATGAGATAATTTGGCACATTAACGGCATAGAACCTCCATTATGCCTCAGGGTCATCGAAAATTTGGACCATCGGATGGAGGTGTGCCGCCGTGGTCGCGGCGCTCATTTGGCCGATATTTTGTTCCATACATAATTGAGTAATACCAATATATCATAATAAAATAAAATTACAATAATTTCCTAAATAGTTTGTGTTTTATTCAAAATCAACATCGGCCCTTATAATTTAACCACCCTTTACAATTGTTTTTATTTTGAATACTTGGTAATTGACTCTTTTCTATTAAATATTTATTTTGTTTTATTTTTTCTACTAAAAATTTGGAAATGTCGTCAGTTTGTATTTTATTGTTATTATTTAATTCTACATCTACTTCACTTTCACTGGACGACATGTTTCCACTTCAATAACAATTAGACGTTTGATCTCCCTTTGCTCAAGTAATTGCAATTGGTTCGAACTAATTTTTATGCATACGAAATTGAGCAAAAGCTGTTGCTATTTGATCGAACTCGACTTACGAGCAATTGCTCGCCTGCATCGACTCAGCGCTTTTACTCGTTTTTATGCATGAGACCCAAAGAGTTCTTTTCACATCATTAAATGAACATACATATGCCCCGATTGAGTAGTATTTGTATGTAAGACACCAACACCAAAAAACATTAAGGACATCAATGCTTATCAGATCAGGTTAGAGATCGGAAGTCCAGTACAAACGAATCTCTGTTAAGAAAATATCATCTATGGAGACTTTATTTAAATATTTTTCAAGAATTTTTTAGTGTTCAGTTCAATAATAATTTTGTCGACTGATATTTGATAATGATGCTAATTTAAAGGGTTTTTCATTCTTTTTTTGCAAATCACGCGTGAAGACAATATGACAAGTCTTCTTATCTTTATTCAATATTTCGCTAAGACTTATACCGCATTAGCACATGTGTGAATTATTCAGTTTTATTACAAAATACAAAAAAAAAGTATTTAAAAATGACATAAATATACAAAATTGTATGTTAGTAGTTCATTAGTTTAAAATGGCAAACAAATGTCCCTTTTTATCCGTCGCCTAACTGTCGTTTGCTAGAGAATATGCTTTGAAAATAAATATTTTAGTGAATCTAAAAAGACAAAAAAAAATTTTTATCAGTACCCAGAGTACCAACTATACAATTTTTCTCTTTGTGGCCCTCTATTTTGGAATTACCAAATATATGCAGTTTGGTAACTTATATTCCATTATATAAATACATATTTAAAAATATAAGTCCGTTGTGCGAAACGGTCCTTTTTACCCGTTCCTCGTATTATTAAGTATAAATTTGTGTTGGCATAAGCTACAACTCAATTTTCGTTGTCTTAAAATAACAGATACAAAAGGTACCAAAAAAAGTACAAAAACACAAATCTTTACCCTTTTTCATACTTTCAGTTTGAATTTTTCCAATTGTATGATTTTTGTTGATATTTAAAGCTACGTGTTTGTAGATCACTTATTAAAATTAAACACGAAATTTCACATCTTGACCGTTTTTATTCCCTTTAACCCATTAACGCCTGACCCTTGATTCCGTTGGCCGATTTTTAAGAAATTTCACACAGTTAGTATTTAGGGCATTTATATTGACGTGTTCTCTTTCTTTTTTTTTTTGTTTTTGTCGCACACGAAGCTTTGGCCTATGGGTAATTTTCTACCCACTTAGGCATTAACGTGTTTTAAACAAGTAAAAAATAATACCCTACACCCAGTATATATATCAAAAGTTTTTCAGAAATGGTCGCTATATGGAAGATATAACCTATTATGGACCTATCATCCAAAAATTTAGTGTCATGATGTCTGTGAATATAAATATTATATGTGTTAAACATTATCTCGATGTAAATACTTTTAAAAAATTTATGGAGGTTAAAGTAAATTACGGTTTCTTATATGGGAGTTTCGACTAATTATGGACCGACCATTATAAAATTAGGTGTCATCATTTCTGTATATAAGAAACTTATTTGCGTTCAATATTATTTAGATACCAACATTTTCAAGGGAGTTATGCTCTATAAATTGACTTTCGGGAGTGAGCTTTATATGGGAGCAATGATAAATTATGGGCCGATCTGCACAAAATTTGTTTGGTTACTTGCATAATTCAAACATTTATGATCTTTAAACCATAATTTCGGGAGGACATTTGTATGGGGGTCAGGTGAAATAATGGACCGATTTCCACCAGTTTCAGTCAGAAAGTGATTCTGAGTCGATCAGTATAATTTAAGGTGAGTGTTGGACCAATATTTCTGGGCGTTACAATCATTAGCACAAATCCAATATAGGGTATATGGATTTGTGGTGTAGGGTATATATATAAGTATGTTTCTTTGTTCAAGGTAATAACTTGATAACAGCAACAATAAACTTATCTGTTGTATGTTTCGATGAATATTTGATATGTTTATGAAGAGAGATTTGCAAAATAAATACTTTTCTAGTACACAACTTTGTGACTACAAAAAGCTAAAATAAAAATGCTGTTGGTTTATAACAAGGACAATCATTATTTCAGAGAACATTTTTAAAAGAAATCCCCATTTTTGAGCCTTACCTGTAACACCGTTATAGTCTATTAAATATCACCGCTTTTTTCCCAATTTATGACTTCCTGGTCAAACTCTTGAAAATAGATCTATCTGCGTTCCACATTTCAATAAAATTGATTTAGTCGTTTGGGTTTACCATTTTTTCCTCTTTTAAACACGACCTGGTCCTTTTGACGTTATCAAGCATCGATCTATAAATATTTAAAATTTCAATGAAATCGTTTCAGCCTTTTTGTCTTACAGTTTTTACCCCTTTTTAAGACTAGATATACCTACGTTCCGCATTTCAATAAAATGCAGCCGTTTAGGCGTGATGGCTAAACAAACAAACTTACAAAGCCATTTATAATACATACATACATATACTCGTATGTTTGTGTAGACAGTGAACACATACATACATATATGGATTCATGAAGGTACATCCAAGCATACCATTCTAGGAGCGCTCCGAAAAAGGAGTCAGAAAAGAGTCCAACAAAAGAGCATTTTCGGAGCGCTCCGAAAAAGGAGTCAGAAAAGAGTCCAACTAAAGAGCATTTTCGGAGCGAAAATGTTACTGTCCTGAGTCGGCACGCAGTATAACTCAGAAATTCCACTTAATTATGTGTGTACCAAAGCGTTGTTGTCCTGTTATTTGTGCTTTGAACAATAAAAAAAAAACAGAGCTGTACCACACAAGAATGATAAAAACAAGATTACACAGAGCCCAAAAAAAACCTCATAAAAGACTCTTTTCTGACATTATCTAAGAGCTCTTTCTGATGGACCATTTTCGAACGTAATAACCCTGTTTTCTGAAGGTTTTCGGAGCAATTATGATTGTTTTTTGGGCTCATAAAGAGTGCTAACGCTCCGAAAAAGGTGTCAGAAAAGACTCTTTTCGAAATCATATGGTTTGCTGGGATTCTATTATACCTCTACTCGTATAGCACAAGTACATATGTGGTGTATGTATGTGTTATGGCATGAGTGTTTTGGAAATGTTTTTATTGCAAGTAATACAGACAATAAGGAAATGATATGCAAAATTTTAAGTAGCAGAATTATATAAAATAATAAATATAAAAAACGTATTCTAACAACAACAAAGAGAGAATTCAAATAAACAGGGATTTCTGTTGATGAAAATCTTATGATTCCTCTTCTGCACTTACACAATATGTTAGAATACAAGTAACGTTCTCTATGTGATTCTACATTATTATATTATGAACGAAATAATATGATTTACTTTCACTTCAACTTTTTCTTTTATACATTATTGTTATGTGAATATTTTTCATCATAATAAATTTGAATATTATCAATCATATCATCATTTTGTGGGATTCCTTGATGACATTCATATCTTTCATTCAAAATACAAAAGTTGTCAGTAATATGAATTGTAATACATCTTTTGTAAAGGGCTTAACGTTTAAGTTAAATTATTAAATAAATTTAGAATTTTGGATTTAGATTTAAATTGAATTCATATAACTAAATTGTTTAAATATTTACTTAGCTAAAGTATAAAATTATTACAAAATTAATGAAATGTAGTTTGAGTTTTAGAAATTTGTTATTTGAGGAATAAAATAAAGGCTCTGCAAAAGAAAAGAACTCAATGTAAAACAAGTAAAAAAGTATAACCAGTCAAGCCCGACCATATACTTAATACTCTACACATAGTATATGTATACAAAGTTTTTCAGAAATGGGCGCTATATAGGAGATATCACCTATTATGGACCTATGATGCAAAAATTGAGTGTCATGATTTCAGTGAATATAAGTATTATATGTATTAAACTTTATCTCGATGTAAATACTTTAAAAAGATTTATGGAGCTTAAATTGAATTACGGAGAGGGTCTTATATGGGAGTTTCGACTAATTATGGGTCGCCCATTTGGTGTCATTATTTCTGTATATAAGAAACTTATTTGTGTCAAATTTTATTTGGATACCAACATTTTTAAGAAATTTATGGTCGTTAAAATGATTTTCGGAAGTAGGCCTTATGTGGGAGCTACGACTAATTATGGACCGATCACAATAAAATTGTACCATATTATTTGTATACATATGAAATATATTTGCGTTCAATATTATTTGGATAACAACATTTTTGAGAGAGTTATGCTCTTTAAAGTGATTTTTGGAAGTGGGTGTTATATGGAGCTATAATCAATTATGGACCAATCTGCACAAGATTTGTAGATGTGATTTGGCTTCATTTAATTTGATGAACCCAAATGGTTTTTCCCGTTTTTTAGCTTATAAAATTTACGTTATTTTAATACCCACTACATTAACGAATTCAGTTAACAGAGATTGTCAGATAGGGAAGAATTTAGGTTTAAAAAAAAATTAATAAAACTTTAAATAGATAGAATTTTAAAAAACGGGAAAAACCATTTGGGTTAAATTGCATGATGTTTATAATCAAGAAATTTCAACTATTTATTTAAGTAAATTCTATGAAAAAATAAAAGTTTCTCTGAAATTTTAAAAATTTTTGAATTTAAAAAAACTTTTTTTAATTTTTGATAACCCATTGAATGCACCTCTCAAAGACCTTTCATATGATACCAAATTTACATATAGTTCCTTTGGAAGAAATGTGAAAAAATCAAAAAACTTCTAAAAAGGACCTTTTTATCCTTTGAGCCAGCTCACCAAATATTGACCCCAGGACAAAAAAATCGAGAAACGTAGTCTTAGAATGAATCAAATTTTCATACTAGTCGGGAACATCGATACCTTATTTTTTTCTCCATGCAAACGGGGCCACCCTAATGTACATTCTTCTAAGATTCTAAGACGATCTAGTCATGGCCGTCCGAAAATAACTTAAATGCTCAAAAATCTCTAATAAAAATCATTTTATGTTTAAATTCGACGAAAATAATACAAATAGATATATAAATCAGAGTACAAAATATGGACCATATCTCACCATAGTGCCCATATAAAGTCCATTTCCGAAAATAACTTCAATTGTCTAGATCTCTTATAAAGTTGAAATTCGACACTAACAATTCAATTATATATATAAATCATCGCACCGAATTTTATGAAGATCGGTCCATACTTAGTCATAGATCCCATATGAGTACCACTTCCGATAAACATATTAACCTACGTAACTATCTTATAAATATCAATAACGAACTAAAATTTTACACAGATCAGTTATATGAAAGTAAAAATGTTACTTTTGTATATTTTGAACGTCAGTCCATAATTGGCCTTAGCTTCTATATAAGCCTATTTCCGAAAATAAATTGAATACAAAAAAACTCCAAAATTTATCGTTATTGAGCCGAAATTCATTTTAAGATTTAAATATATAGAAATCACTCTATAAAATGATCATTGTATAAACTATAAGAGATCCCAAATCTAAGACGATCCAGCAGTGTCTCTCCGTTTTTTCGACACAATAGAGTTTCGAAGGAAAAACTTATGAAAACGAAAATTTTCCCAACAAAAATCTATGTTAACTAGGGCTCTTTATTATTGAAATAATGGCGAAATCTGTGCAGTAGGACCATATACATATATCCAGAACATGACTTTATGGTACAGAAATGTCAATAAAAAGGCATTATTCATACAAAATTCAACAAAAATAAGTTTCGAATAAGAGTATTCTCAAAATCGTATTTTGTTTGGATCGGCCCATTTTGACCATAAAACTTAAGAACAGTTATCACGTTAATAATTTTGAAGAATAAAGAGGACTATTCTACAAATTAAATACGGATAAATGTCATATTTGCAAATGGTTCTAAAATTAAAATTCTTCTATAAAAATAGGTTTTGTGAAAATCGGTCCATATTTGAAGCCACATTTGAAGCCCAAAGAAAAATTTCGTAAATTCGCATAAATCTGCTATAAAAAGCGTTGTATTGCTCATTATATCATATATTACTCCATACACAGATTTTGCTAGGATATTCAAGGTCTTAATTTCCTTCAGGAGTGAGTGGAAATAGGGGTAATCTCGTACACAAATATGCCACTAGAATATATACAGACGGTTCTAAGATGAGCTGCGGTATTGGTTCTGGGGTGTTCTGTGAGGAACATGAGGTAGGCATCTCGTATCGTCTTCCGAATGAGTGTAGTGTTTTCCAGGCGGAAATTTTTGCAATCATGGCAGCTTGTAATACACTACATGATCATAATATCCGCGGCAATATAGGTATTTTTGTCGACAGTCAGGCGGCACTCCTCTCACTGAATGCCTACACAATTTCATCCTCACTTGTCAGGCGTACACATAGTGTTGTTGAACTGTTCGGACGTGTTATTTTTAGTGCGGCTGAATTTTCGGTGAAAAAATCGTAATAGGTGAAAAAGTGTAATAGGTCGAAATAAAACAAAAAAGTTAAAAAATAATTCGTAATAGGTAAAAATACCTACGGTAAAAAAAAAAAAATAAAAAACATTAAAAAAATAAAAAACATTAAAAAAAAATAATAAAAAACATTAAAAATCGCATAAAAACTGTATGAGTGTTCCTCTCAGATGTAATTCTGAGAAAGAGCTTAGCTCGACTAGAAAATCTTTATGGATCTCTGAGGAAGAATCATTAAAAAAATCTGTGGAGAATCTTCTCACTACAAGAGCCGTAGAACGGCGCCGTTCCTGTTCGCCCAATATAGTGATTTCATCAGATGATAAAACATCAATATCTTCTACATCAAATAGTGCAGTCAAACCTAGAAAACAAGTAGGTATGGATAAATACGTCACAGTTATTAAGCGACAGAGGAGCCCGACATCTGCTCAAATGTCATCAAATTCAAAAGCTCCCAAGACCGTGAGTATTGACAATCCAAATGATCAAAACAGGTTTGCTCTACTTCAGACGGATGACCCAGAAATACCGAAAAAGACGTTTAAGCCCCCACCAATTTACCTGAGAGAGCCCACTTCCAATAAACTGGTACAAGGAATTGTTGCTGTAATAGGTGAGAACATGTTTAGCGTAACCTCAATTAAACATGGAAATATCAGCGAAACCAAAATTCAAGTGAAAAAGGAAGATGATTTTCGAAAATTGTCCAACCAGTTGGAGAGGGAGAGTAGGGATTTCTATACCTACCAGCTGAAAAGCGCAAAAGGACTCCAAGTAGTTCTAAAGGGTATAGACCCAGATGTTGATCCTGCCGAGATAAAGACTAGTTTAATGGAAAATGGCTTCAAAATTAAGAGCGTAACGAATATTAGAAACCGTGAAAAGATTCCTCAGCCGATGTTTAGGGTGGAATTGGAACCTGGAGATATCGTCTTAAAGAAAAACGAGTCCCATCCCATCTACAATCTGATTTACCTTCTGCATCGTAGAATCACCGTGGAAGAACCGCATAAGCGTCAGGGACCCGTCCAGTGTCTTAATTGTCAAGAATTTGGTCACACTAAAGCGTATTGTAAATTGCCGTCAGTTTGTGTTGCGTGTGGGGAACTACATACAACTGCTCAATGTGATAAGTCGAAAACCGACTCAAAAACCAAAAAATGCAGTAACTGCGGAGGTAATCATACCGCAAATTATAGAGGTTGTCCAGTTTACACTCATTTGAAAGGCATAAGGACCAACAAGACGTCAGTATTACCTAATCATCCTCAACAGCCTAATTTTGCATCGAGTAACAATTTTCCTCAATTGTTACGGCCCACTAGTCATGAAAACGCGCCTAGTTCTAGACAAGTTTCTTACGCTAACGTGGTTAAATCTAATATGCCAGGTTTGGAGCAGAAACCTAAATCTCAATATTACGAGCCTAATATTAACACTCTAGAGACTACTTTGCAGACACTTGTCCAAACTATGAACACTTTTACGACCACTATGACATCCATGATGCAGGAAATGCTGAAAATGCAATCCACAATCTTACAAGCAATTTTAAAGAAATGATTTGTTTAAAAATTTGTTTTTGGAACGCGAACGGCCTCCGCCAACATAAAAACGAACTGGAACACTTCCTGATGGATAAGCAGATTGATGTCATGATGATTGCTGAAACTCACTTGACGGCGACAGGGTACTTCAAAATTAATGGCTACGTGTTGTATGATACTAAAGATCCCCGCGGAAGAGCATGTGGAGGTTCGGCAATTCTTATAAAGAACAGAATAAAACATTATTTAATGAACAACATATGTGAGGATTACCTACAAGCAACAAACATTTGTATTGAATTCTGTCAATACAACTTTGTTTTATCATCAATTTATTCGCCGCCTCGATTTTCAATAAAAGAACATCAATACTACAGCTTCTTCAATTCCCTTGGAGCTAGATTTTTGGTTGCTGGTGACTTTAACGCCAAACACACATTTTGGGGTTCACGTCTAGTGACCCCGAAGGGTCGTGAACTCTTCAACACCATTGCCAAAATGGGCTTAGATGTACTATCAAGCGGGCATCCCACCTACTGGCCGACGGACCGACGGAAGATTCCCGATATTATTGACTTCGGAGTAGTGAAAAATATCCCTGTAGAATCGATACAAGTGGAGCCTTCATTAGACTTGTCTTCAGATCACTCTCCTTCTATTATTTCAATGCGTTTCCTTCAAGGGTATGGCTCTCCATTTCGGGACATGTCTAAATCCAGAGTAAGTTGGATAAAGTATAAAAAGTATTTAAGTTCCCACTGCACGGAAAATGTAGTGTTGAGAACTACCGAGGATATTGATGGGTCGATTGGCAAGTTTACTGAGGACATACGAAGAGCTGTGCATCACGCTTCCACATATGACGTTGAATGCAGAAATAGGACAAACAGAACTTATTTCGCTGAACTCGAACATCTCCTGACAGAAAAAAGAAGAGTTAGAAGAGAGTGGCAAATTCACAGGTCTCCTCAACTGAAAGCTAGGCTACGGGAATGCAGAGATATACTAAGAAATTTCTTAGAAACCCAAAGAATGGCTTCACTTAAATCATACTTGGAGGGAATTGACAGTTCCCCACAATCTGACTATTCGTTATGGAAGGCGGCACGAGGTTTAAAAAGACCAGTTAGAGGAAAGCCTCCTTTGCGAAATCCGACTGGTGACTGGGCTAGAAACGATTCCGAGAAGGGGACTTTATTTGTTAACCATTTAAGAAATGTGTTTACTATAAACAACTCAAATAATGCAACTGATTTGCCACCACTCGTTATTAGACCTCCTGTACCTCTAAGACTTAGCTTTAATGATATTCAAAGCGCTATTGGTACTCTGAACCTTAAAAAAGCTCCAGGTATGGATAAAATCAGCAACAAAATGCTTGTGGAGTTACCTCGTGTAGCTAGAAGAATTATTCTATTTATCTTCAATGCTATTTTACGCCTAGAATACTATCCTGCAGATTGGAAGGTATCTATGATTACCATGATTCCTAAGCCAGGGAAGGACCTCACCAAAGTAGAGTCATATAGGCCAATTAGCCTACTGCCGACAATTTCAAAACTGTTTGAAAAATTGTTAATGGCTAAGTTGATTCCAATTCTGAACGACACTCAATGTATTCCAAATCATCAATTCGGGTTCAGAGCTAAACACAGTACCATCGAACAAACACACAGATTAGTAAATGTGATAAGACGGTCGTTTGAAGAGAAAAAATACTGTTCCGCGCTTTTCATTGATGTTTCCCAAGCGTTCGACAAAGTCTGGCATGAAGGTTTAATGCACAAAATAAAATTAGCTCTGCCTGCTAACACCCACAAACTTATGAAAAGTTATTTATATGGTCGCAAATTTACAATCAAAGAAGGCGATTTTTTAAGCCCCGCTCAGCCAATTGAAGCAGGAGTACCCCAGGGTAGCATACTGGGTCCTACTTTATATTTGATTTATGCATCCGATATGCCGTCAGACCCCAATATACATACTTCAACTTTTGCTGACGATACAGCCTTTATTAGCGTTCATAAGGACCATCAAATAGCATCACTGAATTTGCAGAATTATATTTATAAACTAGAGAATTGGCTTGAGCTTTGGAAAATCAGGGTTAACGAACAGAAATGTATTCATATAACTTTCACATTGCGAAAAGATACCTGCTCGTCCATCAGAATAAATAACCAAATTATTCCGCAACACAATGAAGTCAAATACCTCGGAATCCACCTCGATCGTCGTTTAACCTGGAAGTCTCATATTGACGCAAAACTTACACAGATGAGATTAAAAGCAGTGCAACTTAATTGGCTAATCGGCAGAAATTCTACATTAAAGTTGGATTGTAAACTTTTGTTGTACAATGCAATTCTAAAGCCAATATGGTGTTATGGAATTCAATTATGGGGTACTGCCTCAGCATCCAACATTGAAAAGATTCAAAGAGGTCAAAATAAAATTCTACGTATAATTACTGCAGCTCCATGGTACGTTAAAAATTCTCGAATTCACAAAGATCTAGGCATTCCTTTGGTGAAAGACGAATTTACAAAATACGCCTCAAAATATGTCAGCAAACTTGAACACCATCCAAACCCACTTGCACGAGACATCCTTAACTTTAGTGGCCATGTTCGGTTGAGAAGGAGGGATACCCTTGCTTTAACTCAAACGCAAAACAGATGACTGGATCAGTGGATGTAAATTTTTTTGTAGTATCATAATATTTTGTCTAGCACTGGCTGGACTTATTATTTTCTTTTAGTATTAAGATTCGAAAACTTATTGTCATTTCAATATCTGAAGATTCAATAAATAAATATAATGTATTATAAAAAAAAAAAAAAAAAAAAAAAACTTGTCAGGCAATGTAGGAATTCTCTGTCAAGACTAGGTCATCTATCTGATATTACTTTGGTTTGGGTACATGCGCACAGGGAACACCACGGCAATGAACGGGCAGACGAACTAGCTAGAATGGGATCTGCTTTAGATATATCCAATGCCGTCTCAGTAGCAATTACAAAGGCATCATTCTCAGACATTTTCTTACAAAGGCTGAGTATAGATGGCGTAACTTAGACACATGTAGGGTAGCCAAGTTGATGTGGCCATCTTTTAACGAGAAACGTACTATGCAACTAATAACCCGGAATAGGAAGGATATATCAAGGTTGCTGGCAGTATTAACGGGACACTGGACGTTAGGCAAGCACGTTAATCGCCTGGGACTGCCTTTTAACGACCATTGTCGTAGTTGTAAGCATAGGGAAAAATAGAAAACGATTTTCCACCTTCTCTGCGAATGCCCAGCCCTGAGTGTCAAGAGACATAAATTCATGGGAAACTATACATTGAACAACCTTGGTGAGGTCGCCGGGTCAAAACTCAATGACCTACTGAGATCTCACAGCTACAGTTTGGGTCTAGCAAGACACGACTTTCTTGTACTCATCTTAGCTACAGCATGTTGTATAAGGCATTAACTCTGACGAGTGGTGTGGTCTTATTAAAACGGGGTCCCTTCGACTCTACTTAAGTGTTCGCACGTAGTGAAATACCACGTAAACCAACCCATTATATCCATATATAATCACTTCCAAAAAACACATTACCTTGCATTTACATATATCTTATAAATAAAAAAAATAAAACAAAATGTCCGCCTGTTCGCCAGTTAAAAACAACTAAACGACGATATGACCTAAACGACAATACCTTGAAAGAATTTACTAAATAAATTCTGATCTTGTGAACAAATTTTGATCAAAATATATGAAATACTCGTATATGATATACTTTGTTCCGATTATACTTATTTTGATCTCGATGACATTTAAATCCATGAATTTATAATCAAGGTGAAATTTAATTTAGTATTTATTATTGGTGTTTTTAACACTATTACTTTTAGATAATGGTATCTGGCCCTACGGGTGAATCTCAAGTTCGAAATCATTTGTGAGATAGTTTGTTTGAAAGACTGTTAGTGATTTGTAAATGTTTGAGACTTATCATCTGTGTCTCTACCAGTAGTTTGATATTTTGCGTTGACTTATAAAGGGAGAAATTTGTGTACTTGTTTTTCTGCAGGTCATCAATCATGCCACTCTCTTCCGAATTTTGTCTTTTCGAAAATAAGAAGACGTTGGATATCTAAATTGAAGATGTTCATATTGGTTTTAGATAATATTGGGCTCTAAAAATTATCTACAGCCGATACAATTAGTGACGTGGCGCAAACTGAATACAAAAATATACTCGTATGATGAGAAAGCCAGTATGTTTGTTGTCCAGAGACAAAAAATTCTTGGACATTTTTAAGCTCATTTAGAGTAAAATATTATTTAAGTGACTTTATATTCTGTTCTTTAAATGTGTCCATTTGTCCATAGAGAAACCTCTAGCTTAACAATATTCTTATTCCTCCCCAAGCATACGGAAACAAATTAATTTTGCATATTAAATGTTTGTATATATGTATATGTATGTATGTAAATTATCATTTTACACATTTAACTAAGGAAATACAATTTTGTTAAGGACTAAAAGGACGTCTACAACCGTTAAATATATGATAAATTTCCAAAAATAAAAATATGATGCCTTATGCGCCATGTGCTAAGCTATTGAAAATAAGTATAAGACCAGCAAAAGGCGAGAAAGGAAAAACTCAAACATTTTTCAACATAAGGTCAAGTTGACAATCAGATTTAATAAAGAAACTGATTTTTTATATGAAATAAATGTACGGAAATGTACATACATACATACATACATACATATGTATATAAATGAACGAACAAACGAATGAATAAATGTATAATTAAAATAATATTTTGAATAGAAAAAAAAAAAAAAAACATAAAAAAAATAATGAAAAATGGCCAACACGTTTTTCCACAGCACGCATACAAGCACAAACACTCTCGCAGACCTTTCGGGTCGCCAAGGATGTGAAAACATGAAGAGACTCAACGAAAGTCAAAACTTTTCATTTCACTTTTTATACAAACATACATATGTATGCATGTATATGTACACGAGGGGGGAGTGCCCAATATGTTTTAATGTATATTAATAAGTGTGTGTATAATTGAATGTTTGTATTTACAAATGTAGTAGTATACATGTGTCGGTGTTTCTGTATAAGGATGAGGATAAACTTTATACCAAAAGGAGGAAAAACTAATGACTTTAAACGAAATTCATATTCATTTTATTAAAAGTGTTTGAATTTGCGAGACTTAAATAAATGAATAAAAATTATATGAATACAGTGGAGGACAAACAAATTCCGTTTCTATAGGTTTTACGTAAATTGTAACAAGCTGCAATTCTAGTATCGATATATCCATATACAGGCGACCCTCGGTTAACAAACAGTTCGCACAACAAACACATTTAAAAACAAAAAAAAAATGTTTCACTTAACGAACAAAGTTTCGTATAACGACCAACGCAAAATGGGAAATACTTCTGTCGGTGTTCAGCTTTGGCATCACTTATGTTCATACAATTAAGAAGACGTATTGAGTACATGTTCATTAGCTATTTGATTTTGTTAAAAAAGGGGAACTGCCGAATTGCGCATAAAACTTCTCTGTTTGTGTTTAGTTTTAGCATCACTTGTGTTCATACAATTAACAAGACGTTAACCGAGGAGGTTACAGAAGAACAGCAACCGTCTAGTGGAATTAAAGTAATGCTTAAGGCATGGGAGTCTGTGGCATCATACATTAAAAAGCATCACTCCAATTAGGCAGTGGCTAAACGCGCAACAGATTTATTCAATGATAATGCTGCGTCGCATTTTCAAGAAATTTTGAAGCGTCGCGACGCCAAAAACAAACGACTCTAGACAGTTTTTTGTTAAAGAAGAACTAGATATGCGTCCAGGTATCATATAAAACTATTTTTTTTTTTGTAATTTTTTTCCTTTTTTTATTGCAGATTGTCTCATTTCGTCCTATATTAAGTTTCTTAAAAATGTTGGTAAATATTTGTTCTATTACTTTCAATAAATATGGATGTTCAAATATGTTAGTGGGTACTTTTTCCGACGTGAAACGCATTATTTTATTTTGCCCTGATATATATGGAAATAATGGTTTTGCTTAACGAACGTTTCGCATAACGACCACGCTTCTGGAACGAATTGTGTTCGTTAACCGAGGGCCCACTGTATACGTACTATAGATAAATGGTTTTGTAAGTTTGTTTGTTTGTTCCGCAATCACGCTAAACGGCTGAACTGAACCTCGGAACGTAGATATATCTATACTGGGAAGTGTCAAACGGCTATATTATTTTTCAAGACTTGGACCAGGAAGGAATAAAACGGGTAAAAACCGGTAAAATTATTACATTTTTCTTAATTAACCAATCCCAGACGGCTTAAGCGATTTTTTTTTAAATTTGGTATGTACATAGATCCATACATGAAGTACCATTAGGCATTATATTTTTTTTTTATGACTTGGACCGGTAAGTCAAAAGAGGAAAAAACGGGTGAAATTTTAGTAATCTGTTCTTAATTAATGATTAACTATGTTATGAAGCAACTGTTTTTTATTTTGTCTTTCTATAGTAACAAAAATTTTTAATGGAAAAGTACCTTTCCGAAGTGCTATTTTCATTTTCATAAACCGGTAAGACCAAACGACTGAACCGATTTTATTGAAATTTTCTTAAAAGCACCAACAGGCTAAATGCTTTTTTTTCAAAACTTGGACCATGTCGGGACATAAAGGGCATAAATCGGTAAGACCAAACGACTGAACCGATTTTATTGAAATTTGAAACGTAAATATATTCATACTTAAAAGCGTCAACAGGCTAAATAATTTTTTGAAAACTTGGACCAGGTCGGGACATTAAGGGAAAAAACCGATAAGACCAAACGGCTGTATCGATTGAAATGTGAAACGTGAATATAACGATGCTTGAAAGCGTCAACAGGCTATATCTTTTTTTTAAAACTTGGACCAGGTGGAGATAAAAAGGGGAAACCCGATAATCCCAAGAGGCTCAAATGACGAGTAAAAAAATAATGAGCTAACGTAAAATTTTTAGTATATTTTTTTCTAATTCTTTATTTGTTTGTAAAATTTGTGTTGTTGCTTTATGCAATCAGAAAAATATTTATTAGGAAAGTACTTTTTAGATAGTCAACCTTCGAGGATTATTAAGTGCTTCAGCTTTAAAGTATTGATTTATTTAAGGGATCAAAGTTAAATTGTATATTACATGGGTTTGGAAATTCAAGGGAAAATAGCGAAAATACTTAATAGTTTTGGTGCTTTTTTTTGGTGCCTTTTTAATGCAATTTCTTTAAAGAAATAACATTGGAGTTTTAGCTTTGTACAATCGAAAAAAATTTTATTACATAAATATTTTTCTGTTTCCATTAGAGTATCCTGTATATTAATTAACCTTAATATGTATATAAATGCAACTCGACAATGCATATTCATGAACTGAATACGAAACCAATTTGAAACAAATATTTTAGTATAGTTTTCATAGATGCTATTGTTAACAAACTTCGTTTCAAACAAATAAAAACCTTTTCATTGACAAATTGTACACAAATTATGATCTCTTGAATTTGGTAAGCCCTAAAAATATTAATTTTTTCTTATGTTGGTCATATTTATTTAATCTTGAATATCGATTTCTTTATTAGCAGAAAGTTTTCAGTGACAATTAGGATCTTACATATTATGATCAAAAGACGTAAGAAGTTCAGATTGAACCATTTAACCTATTTAAATTTCAATCAAAGATTTCAAAAGTTTACAAATTGTCAAAGAATGTGATTAACAATCTACGATTTGCATATTTAAATATACCGTTCGGTAAATTTTTGGTCAAATTTTTAAGGAATAAAAATCAATGTCAAATAGAGGAAAATTCAAAATTTAAAATTATTCGTGGTCGGGAATATAGTGAAAGATAAGAAATCACCGGGAAACGCCGGGTTTAACACGCTACTATTTTAAATTAGTTAATAATTCCGATTCGCTGGTTACTGCGTCTGATTATGATTTTAATTCGCAATTTTAATTCACTAACATTTGCGTTACTATCATCTGAATACTATCTATAGCAGTTGGGCTTTACTGAATTGTATTCCCACTTTTCATGACAAATGTCCTGACAATGCTTTATAGTGTATGTCCGAGTCGACAATTTTTGCTTCTCCTCTTCTGGATGTTGATAGTTAATGATCTGTCGTTTGTAATATTTATAACCTACACCATCATAATGAGGAGGATATATTGGATTGGTGCTGATGTTTGTAACGCCCAGAAATATTAGTCCAACACCAATTTTAAAGTATTCCAATCGACTCTGAATAACTGAGTCAAATATTTCACCCCATAAAAATTTCCTCCCGAAATTAGTGTTTATCGTTCATAAAAGTTTCATTTCTGTACATATGCAAATAAATTTTACATACAAAATCCTTGTCACATCTACAAATTTTGTGCATATCAGATCATAATCGACCATAGCTTCCGAAAATCACTTTAAAGAACATAACGCTCTTAAATATGTTGATATCCAAATAATATTTAACACAAATATGTTTCAGATGTATACAAATCATTCGGCCTAATTTTATGATGATCGGTCTATGATGAGTCATAGCTTCATTTTAAGGCCCACTTCCGAAAATCACATTAACGACCCTAAATATCTTAAAAATATTGGTATCTAAGTAAAAGTGAATAAAAAGAAGTTTCACATATACAATATAGAAAATATGATAATAAATATAATGGTCGTCTATATACAAAAATTACTTTAATATGTATTAATCTTTTAAGTATTTATACACAGCAAAAAATAAAAATGAGTTTCAATTAAAATATTTGTGGAATCAATTAAAAATTTAATTGAAATCGGACCTGTAAACAAAATTATAGTATCAATTAAAAACAAATGTTAGATTTAATTGCAAATATCAGAAAAAGTAGTAGCATATCAATTAAAATTTTAATTGAAAAATATTTTAAAATCAATTAAAGGTTTAATTGAAAAAAACATTTCTGTGTATCGAGATAAAATTAAATACAAAAAATATTAATATGCACAGAAAACATGCTACTAAATTTTTGGATATTTAGTTCATAATCGGTCATATATCAAATATAGCTCCCATTTCTGAAAAACTGTTTTCACACATATACTGGTTGTAGGATATTATATGGTTGGGTTTGACCAACTACACTTTCTTACTTGTTTTCATTTTTAAAATTTCTAAGCCACCGTATTTGTTGGTAAATAAATCAAGTTTGTCTTTTGCTAATTCATTCACCAACCAGGTTGTGGAACCGTAGATTACAACATTTTTATATTCAACACAAAAAAATGTTAAACTATTATCGAAACATTTCTCGTATATCCAAATAAGTTTATATGTTGCGGGTCCTTGTAAAATTCTAAGACTACTAAGTCTAGCCTATTACCGCCTACATTACTTGGAAGTAGTCGTGTAACGATTTATTTATTATTTTACACATACTAATACACATACTAATAACGACTATCAATGAACTATTTAAGTCTATACATGAAACTAGTTTTAGTGATAATAAACTTAATGACGTATTTATAGAAGGTTGTGGTAAGTGTCATAATTTTACATTTTAACCCATTACTTGATGGTCGATGTTTTAGCTGGAAATATGTCTGAAAATAATTCAAATATGTTAAACCAGTAAAAAGTTTAGAATGAAAATTTATTAAAAATGATCATCGGACATTTAAAAGTAAAGTGAAATTTACCACTGATATGTAAAATTCTACAAATCGGGAACACCAGATAAATTTTTTCACACTAAATGCACAAAAATCTGTAACCGGATGGCAGATTATATTGCTTTAACAGATATTGTATATGTTTCATGGTAGCTAAGTAACATACATAGTCGAGGTTTTGTATCAATATATCAATATCTATAACTCGCTTACCGGGGCACACATTTCATATTCTGTTTCCGGATCGTTTTTTTTTTTTTTTAACTAATATGGATTCCAACTTGTTCTTTTTATCTAAGAGGAGAAGAATGTGGTTAGGATGTTTTTATTAGACGAGTATGCATAACTTAAAGCCGCTCCGTTTTTGAATATTCACTATAAAATTTTTATTTTATTTTTTGAATCTTATGGAGGCTGGCACATACGCACTATTTTTACTAAATTTTCCATTGTCAGAATGATGCCTACACCTTAAAATTCTCACTCATTCTCATTTTTCGACAATCATATTACGTTTTAAAATTTGCGTCATCGTTTAGGTTTGAGTTTGCTCGAAACAGTTTTTTTATATTGTATCTAGTGTAATTTATGTTTGTATTATCAATATACTGTCACTTTGCTGTAAAACTTCAAATCTTTCAACAATTGTTACCCTGCTATTATAGTTTCGTTTATTTTGGAAGCCGTTACTGTGCATGTAACTTCACTGGCCTCAAGGGTCATCTGAGAGTATCTTTAATTTCGGACCAGACTTGATAAACTCATACGAGTTCTGATCAAATTTCGTGAGTTACGTATGTTCGATTTTCACATTTTTTTTTCTGTTATGTTGGTAATATCAGCCATTTTGAATTGTCAGTTTGCTTTTGACAGATAAAAAGTGTAGTCGTGTGTTGGTGTGCTCGTCGATTATTTAATGTACGAAAAAATGGATCAAAGAAACTGTATTGAGTTTTGCGCAAGATCATTTGAAATATTGACTGTGGCGTTTGGCGAGCCGACTATGAGCAAAACACAAGTTCAATTGTGGTATAACCGGTTTAAGGAAGGCCGAGAAGATGTCAATGACGATACTCGTCCTGGCCGCCCGATCACGTCAACAACCGATGAAAACATTGAAGCAGTAAAGAAAATGATTTTGGATAATCGTCGAATCACTACACAGAAAAAAAAAATAATTTTTTTTTCAATTAAACATTTAATTGATTTTAAAATAATTTTCAATTAAAATTTTAATTGATTCAATTACTTTTTCTGATATTTTCAATTAAATCTCACATTTTTTTTTAATTGATACTTTCATTTTGTTTACAGGTCAGATTTCAATTCAATTTTTAATTGATTCCACAATTATTTTAATTGAAACTCATTTTTATTTTTTTCTGTGTAAGGAATGCTACCTTTACGGTATGCGCGCGGTGGAAAAACCAATCATGGCTTTTGAAGCATGATAACGAACCAGCTCACACATTGCTGTTTGTGCGTGAGTTTTTGGCCAAAAACAAAACCGTTATCATGCCACAACCACCGTATTCATCGGACTTGGCCCCCGTTGACTTTCTCCTCTTCATACAACTGAAGACACCGATGAAAGGAAAGCGTTTTGCTACGATTGAGAAGATAAAAGAAAAATCGAAAAAGGAACTATTGGCGATACCGAAAAGCGCGTTTCAGAAGGGTTTCGAGGATTGGCAAAAACGCTGGCTACATTATCTGAGGGGGATTACTTTGAAGGGGACAAGATAGTTATTGATGAATAAATAAATACTTTTTGAAAAAATTGAAAATAACGGTTATTTTTTGATCAGACCTCGTAAACTGTAGAGTTTTGAAATCAGCTTATATTGTTTTGAAAAATAACCTATAAGCAAAAACAGTTTGCTGGCACCATTACAAAATAAAAACATTAAAGTAAAAAACTTAATGTTCAAATGAAACAAATAAGTGAAATTAAAATTATTACTAAACCAAAGATGTACTAAACCGCTGAGTTAAAAATTATCATTACGCTGAATGATTCACTTCGCACAATTAATTGTAATATACAGTTTAATTGAACTAGAACGTGCGTGAATTATATAACTCGTATTTAAATATTTATTGAAAATATCAATTACTTTCAACTGCCAGTAATTTATAAGTAATTCTTTAGCCAAGAGATTAAACTATTCGATAGACACTGTAGATGTTTTTAAATTTTTGTATGTATGTGGGATTTTTTTATCAAAAAAAAAAAAAAGAAAAAAAACATAAACATAGTTTGCATGTTTGATTTTCATTGCAAAAAAGAATAAAGACTTACAAATACACAGGCATACATACATACGTTAACAAACATACATACATTCACTTGTATACACCTGTATTTAACAGTCTAGAAAAATCGCGCTCTTTAACCCATAAATGTCAAGTGAGAAAGAGTAAGTATAACAAGCTTTTAAGGTCGACTACACCAGATGAATGTTCGAACAACAACAATACAAATTTTCTAATCGGTTACTACTACAACAAACACAACAAGAACAACAACTATAAGCGATTTTTGTTTCCTTTACAAACAAAAAAGACTTTAATCAACGTGTTCTGATCCTTGTTGATTGTTTTTTTTTTTCTTGTTGAACTACATGAGTATGTATGGATGTATTAATTTGTGGTAGTGTTAGTATTCGTTATAAATTCCAATACATGTATACGTATATGTACATAGAATGTAAGAGTGTGTTAGAGTAAGTTTATAATGTATTTGGGCTTGTTTTAACAATATTTTATTCTTGTTTTCTATCTTCAGTTATTGTGTCCTGGTTTTCTTGGTGTGGTCTACGATGGTATTAGCAAGTCCTTTAGACACTTGGTTAGATAAATACACACACTCAAACATTATTACTCAGATACAGATATACATAGACGAAAATATATTTTACATACTACATGCTTGTTTGGCCACATTTATATACTCATTCATTATTAGAAAATATAAATGAAAACGAAAACAAATTAGAATAAATTCAAAAACGAATTGTGAAGAGAACAACAAATACAACAAAATGAACATGAAAATGAAAAAAGAAAATACATAACTATATAATTCGAATATTGTCCTTTGGCTAATACTAACCCTTAGACAAAGAATTTAGTCTTCGTAATCAGCTCCAGCGACGAGCATCTTAAAGAAAAATTCCTAAACTACCGAAAAGAACGGAAACGGTTATAAAGACTTGATTTTTTTTATACCACTACATTACAACACAAATACACTATTGAAATAATTGCAAAGTTTTTTAGGATTCCAATTAAACATAAAAATAATAAAAAAGAATTAAAAAAAAAAATATATATTTAATATAATTTAATAGAAAGTATTATTCAAAAAACAACAAAAAAAAATTAAAACCAGTGATAAAAGTTTAAAAACAAAAATGTGATTTATGTAATAATTATTTAAAATAAATAAAAAGAAAAAAATTCGTCTTATCTAGTAAATTATTGTGAAAAACTTAAAGAAATTTTATAATACAAAAGTTTTTATAAAAAATTAATTTCAAAGAAACGTCAGGAAAGTCGCAATCTTATAAAATTGTTTATTAAAATTAATTTTAAGTTTCCTTTTGTCATAAATAAATAAATCCAAGGACTTAAAAGGTCATTCACGGTCACATATAAGCCTTATATACTTCTTAATTTGTTTATACACACGACAAGCATTACTTAGTTTGAATATTTAGTTATAAAAAGGTAGTGCCAAATGTACATATGTATGTATGTATTAGAATCTGGAAATATGAATTTATAATGAGCCATGTTCATTTCTTTGTGATTATAAATTTATTCAAATAGATGTAATACTTCCTTGTTATACTAATTATACTTATTATATATAAACATAATGTGGCAAAAGGGCATTAATCTATAGTAAAGCATAAATATCTGGTCGCAATCTGTGCTGCATACTTATTCCAAATCAATTTAACCGTGACAATAGCCCAGTATTGTTTAATTGACCGATGTTGGTGATAATTGGGATGATTCATGCATTTATCTATTACGTCGACCTGATGTCTTCAATACCAATCCTTCGTAGCTTTTGAATAATGACAGGGAGAAAGTTAAAAGTTTTTCAAAGAGAGGTGATGTCCAATAAGAGGCAGAAACCTTTCCAACAGTCTTTTTTATTTTTTTTTTCTCAGGGGACGACCTCCACTTATGCAATGCATTGTGGTGGAACTAGGAAAATATGTTATGGGAGGGAGGGAGGATAGAGGGAGTAGTGTTTTTGACTTTAATTTTCCCATATTGAAAGTTGCAGGGAATACTTCAGCTGTCGGATAGACCTAGATTTTGCTTTACTGAACAACTTGATTAAAAGAAATCGGGAATATACAAAATGTTTTTTTAATAAAATGTTTGCTTTCATTTTGTTTACGATCTGTACTTATGCTTTGCTTGTATCTATCGTTTTATAACATATTTTGTAGTAGTCTTTGAAAGCAAAAGCTTACCAATTTTGTTCAGGATTTTCTTTTATTTTAATTTTTTTTATTGCTCCGCACTAATACAAATATGTATATACATACATATGTGTGGATATAATCACTCCTTTCGGAAATTTTTTCTCGCGAAATGTTTTCCCTTTTCTCAAAATTGCAATCGTAAATAATATTTCCTCTTTTTTTTAACAATACACTGGGGAATGATGTTTGTGAAAAATTTCACATTCAATCAAAATTTCCCTTATCGTAAAAATATTTTTCCCTCGAAATTATTTTCTTATTCCCTTCATTTTGTGTGTATGTATGTGTGTATGTATAATCTGACTGATTATTTTTATGACACTTTTAACGTTTAAAAAATGTTTAAAAACAAGGCATTGAAAAAAAGGGTTTTCAACATTTTTGAAAAGAAATATTCTGTAGTTTGGCCCAATTTTATGTGAACAGTGCTTTATGAAACTTTAAAATATTTGCTTTACTTTTATAGCGCTATTTCTAAAATGAATTTAATTGGTTTGCCAATATTTACTTATTATACCCCCAACAAAGAAATGGTGGGTATTTTAAGTTTGTTATTCCGTTTGTAACACATCGAAATAATAATCGTAGAACCAAAAAATCTATATATTCTGGGTCATTATAATATTTAAAAACGATCTAGCAATGTTCTTCTGTTTATCCCACTGTTGAAGGCACGATAGGCTCCGAAATAAAAATTTAGAACAATGAAATTTTTACCAAACACTCTTTGATCTACCAAAATATTTCGTATTGAAAATGGACAACATCGGTACAGAAGGTTTCGAAATATAGACCAAAGTTTTATACAACCTAGATATATTTTAGATATTTTTGGCTATTTTCTTCAAAAGTAATGCAGATAATATCATTAACTTTTGCACAATTTAATCATATACAAGTCCTGTTGAAAACGGTAGAAATCGGTCCATGATTTCTAATAGCTCCCATACAAATGTTTTTCCGCAATAGGTTTTACGGTACACAATTGTCTATAGAGAAATTCTGCAAACATAAGTTTCATGCAAAGTAAAATCTCAAAACTATATTTTGTTTGCATCGGTCCATTTTTTGACATAGCCCCATACAAAGACCACTTCCTAAAATCACTTATATGCGCATAAATCTCTTATAAATTCGCTCTCAAGTTGAAATTCAACACAAATAATTCACAACTCATTAACCTACAAAATATTCCACATCGAACCGAACTGTGTAAAATCAGTTCAGATAAAAACACTAGAGCCCCGATTTGCGTCGTTAATAGAGACCGGGGAAATGCGACGCAAATCGAATCACTTTTTTCTATACAATTGAATGGTTCCAACATTTTAAAATGAAGCTAGAAAAAACATATATTTATTAAAAAAAAGTCTTATACACGCATATGTACTCGTATATTTATATTAGAGGTGGGATAGTGAATGACTTTTTGATTCCGATATGCTAGAACCCCTTATTCTATGGAGTTTGGCAAAAAAAATGCATGAGCCAAAAAATTAGGGGGACCGGATGGGGGTAAATGGCCCCTCATCGAGGTCAAAATTAGGATAAAACGAGACAAAATACACTTAAAGTTTCATAACTGTCCCTGAGTCGCACTTACAGCGTTAAAATGTGAGACCGACACTCACTAATATTTCCCCTCCTACATTTGTATGGACACACCTACCCCTTATTTGCCCTTCTTATGGTGGTTCTTATACAAAATATTATTTTTTATAAAATTAGCTCTTACCGCCCTAACTAGCCACAGATTGCTTCCATAGGAGTAAAATGTATGACCGACTTCAATATTTTTTGTTACTTCAACATTTTTTGAGAACATTCACATCCTCCATCTTCAGTCATTAGGGTGGTCCCCATACAAAAATTTTAATAATTTATTTTTTTCTTCTATATTTTTGTAATTGAATAATGTTTACGAGTTTTATAATGATAATTAAACTAAATCGTTTTTATTATGCGAAGGATATTTTTTCCACATATGTAGACGCAAATCGGCGCTGTAGAGTATGTAAAAATAATCCTATGTATTGACTTTTGTAAAAATTGGTCCATAATTCCTTCTGCACTTCCGAGAATAACCACAGAGGTGACAATTTTGACGTTTCAAAAAACCAAAATCAGTTTCCTAGTACGTTTTAATCTACTTTTTTAGGTGTAAAAGTAAATCGCTGTATGTTATACGCTGCAAAAATATAAACAAAGCGCAGCTCCAAAAGAAACAGACAAATATAAATTCTTGTTTATAACTGGAGGAATATGTATTAAATTCTTGCGAATATCGTTATTATAATGAAATTCAACCAAAATAAACCTAAAATATTTCTATTTATTTTATAAATTTCTTGATAAGTTTTCTTAATAATTATAATAGTTAATAATACTGTAAGTATTGTGACTTGTTGCTAATGGAATGATTTAATTATATACATACATATGTACAAGGTGACGCAAAAGTAAACTTCCGATGTTTTTTGGCTGTAATGAAAAAAAAAAATAATGAAAAACTTTGATTCTCCTTGTGGATTATTTTTATTTGGTCTTTTAATTTTTTTTTACATCAAGTCGAGAATATGATGTCATGTAAATGGCCGCCGCCACAGTTGATTGTCATTTGAGCCCTTTTTATGGCATTTTCCATCACTTTGGCCAAAACTTCCGGCGATAGGTCCTCACATTCTTGACGTTTATTGTCTTTAAATTTTGCTTATTTACGTACCCGCTAAAATGGAAATGGGTCTCATCACTCATGATTATTTTTGATGAAAAATCATCTTCCTCTTGGTGGTGATTAAGGATGACTTGAGCGTATGTTAGACGCGATTGGCGGTCAGCAGCTAACAGCTGATGCACCGTCTGGACTTTGTACGGAAACATCTTAAAATTTTGTACCAAAATTCGCTGTAAAGACCGTCGACTGATAGCCATTTGCGTGGCACGTCGCCTGGTTGATGTCGACGGCTCTTCTATGACATCCTCGGCTACAGCAGCAATATTCTTTGCACAACGGCTACTCCGGGGTGTGCCAAGCCTGGCAGCATCTCGTGTTGTGCCAGTCTCTTCGAGGCGAGCGGCTAAACGTCGCAGTGTTTCACCAGTAGGCGTTGTACGGCCAGGAAATCTGCGACGAAATTCACGTTGTGCCAAAGTCACCAACCGATTATTGGTCAAATTAATAGTCAGCAATATTCCGCGTTCTGGAGCAGTGTAGCGTAACATTGTTTATTAACGTATATTTCGCATGTGTTTACTACACAAATGTCAAAACAGAACTGACATTAGGGGCCAATCGCAAAATTTATAGCATTTTCTGATAGGAGGATTACTTTTGCGCCACCTTGTATGTATGTATGTACAATTTTTTGCGATACTATCAACAAGAATTCAGTTTACACAGAAGAATTACGATTCAAATAACAGAAATTTTGGCACCACTACTAAAATTTGCAGCCACAATAGAAAAGTTTCGTTATTTAAACAGTATCATTTGATAAGTAAAACCAACCCAAAACTTTTGTTCTGTGTGACAAAAATAGAAAAAATTATTAATTTAAAACAGGAAAACTAACTTTTCTAGTTCAAATTTAAATGTTAAATTCTAAAATCAATTATTAAGGGGCCTAATATGAAAATTTTAAAGGATGTTCATATTTAGAGAAAATAATGATATGATAAATTCTGATTTGAAAAAGTTTTCTTTCGTAATTAATTACGCATTTGTTAAAAAAAAAATGTATACGAACCATTAAATTTTGAACGATTATTTGAAAAATTCTATTGTTTTAAGGCTTAATATAGTATGAAGAAATTCCCGCGAATGAACAATAGATAACAAGCCAATTTTTGTTACAAACACTCTTAAAAGATGATGATAGTATGTCCATTTGCTTGTTTAGAAAACATGTCAGTCCGCCGTTTACAACGACAAATAGACTTATGGCCGAATTCTCGGTCATTAGTTAACCATTGGTAAACTAAAATACTAACTATTGTTTAACTATAAAGAATCATTAGTTAAGCCTTTGCCATTAGCTAACTAAAGACTGTGAATTCGGCCATTAACAGAGAATTGAAATTTGGTACAACTACTTTTTTAGGTTATAGTCGCACATGACAAATATTTGACCAAAAAGACGTAACCGAGGAGGATTTTTGTTCATATCCCTGTTATTTATGGACGGATTTTGCTGATTTTAAATAGCAAACTTCTCGAAATCATGTCCTAAGATATCTGGGGACTTCAGAAAATCGATTTCAACAGCCAGACAGACAGGCAGACAGACAGACGGACATGGCTTGATAGACTCCGCTATCTATAAGGATCCAGAATATATATACATTATAGGGTCGGAAAATTATATTGTGGAAATTACAAACGGAATGACAAACTTATATATCGTCACCTAAAATGCCCAAAGACGTAACCCTCATTGTCATAATTTTACAGGAGAAGCAAAAAATGTTATAAAATGAAAACTATTTAATTGAAAATCGAGATTTCTTTACATCTTGTCTTAAGATAGATGACAAACTTCAGGTGACGATATGTACATATGGCGATTTTTAATTCAACAGTTTTCATTTTATAACGTTTTTTTGCTTTTCCTGTAAAATTATGATAATGATGGTAACGTCTTTGGGCATTTTAGGTGACGATATACCTATCTCATGAAGGTGAAGAGTATAATAAAATAAGTTTTAAGGTCTTATATTTTCTTACTTGAAAATGTTTTAACAAAAAACATTACACAGAAAAAACTAAAATTAATTTTAAATTAAAATATTCGTATAAAATATTCGTATATAAAATTTGTAGTATCAATTAAAATATTTTGTAAAAATTTAATTAAAAGTAGTTTTAATTAAAAAAAATGTTATATTATTTAATTGAAAATTGTTTTTCAATTAAAAATTTAATTGATATGCTGAAAAGTTTAATTAAAAATCAATTAAGACTCAATTACAAGTTTAATTAAAATTTGTCGGGCAATAATGTTTTCTGTGTAGGTTTGAATTGATATTTCCTTTTTACTGGTAAATGATATTGATATAAATTTTAATTGTTGATTGACATACTGTCCATGGCCAATAATTTATTTATTTTCTAAAAATTTGATTTTGCCCACTGTAACAGAAAAAAATTTCATTCAATGGAACGAAAATCAAACGGAAGTTAGTCACTCTAATTCGATTTAAATTGGATATCTTATACATACTTCGTCCGACTGACAAAAACTATTTTCAAACGAATTTATGATGACTATGTTATCATCGTTTTCCCCTAACTGGTGGTGAACTGCAAATTACACATGATTTATTCCTAAATTATACATTTTTAGTGGTGTAATAAATTTTCGAATTGGAGCTCAGGAGAATAATTACAGAATTTGTTGGAGATATACGCTTTAGAACATTTCTGAAATATAATTATGTATATTATCATGATTCATGTTCCTATAATATTATAATATTTTAAAAAAATATCACAAAATGAAAAACAACCGAAACCGAAACAGTGTTTCTGTATACCCACATATATACACAATCTGTCGTATTTATAAAAAATAAAGTAGGCTTGAAGTGTTCTTTAAGACAAAATTGTATATGTATTTATATTGTTACGTTTTTAAACTTTAAAAACGGTGGTTTATTTCCTTGAAATAAACCGAATTTAATTTAATTGCAAAATAAAAGCGTCAAGTAGTTTAAAGAAAATATAACGAGGCTTTATTTATTTAAATGTACAATTTTAATAATCACTTTCTGCCGTATTCATAAAAAATAAAGTAAGTCTGAAGTGTGCTTTTGGAAAAAATTTGCATACAAAATTTTCTTAAAGTACATTTGAAGTCTGCTTTAATTTTTATGAATAAGGGCATCTTCTGTCTTTTAACAGTCTTCTACAAAATACTTTATTATGACTTTACCACCCACAAGCTGTTGTCGTTACAATCTCCCTCCATACGGGCCCATACTACGTTAATAAAATATTGTATATTAATATCAGCCGCTACAAACTGTTAAATTTAAATTGACATATAATTTCAGAACAATACGAGGTCTGCTCAAAAAATAACCGTTATTTTAAGTTTGTTTAGAAAAGTAATTACTTATTCATCAATAACTATCTTGTCCCCTTCAAAGTAATCCGCCTCAGATAATGTAGCCAGCGTTTTTGCCAATCCTCGAAACACTTCTGAAACGCGATTTTTTGTATCGATTTTTCTTTTATCTTCTCAATCGTAGCAAAATGCTTTACTTTCATCGGTGTCTTCAGTTGTATGAAGAGGAAAAAGTCAGCGGGGACCAAGTTCGGTGAATACGGTGGTTGAGGCATGATAACGGTTTTGTTTTTGGCCAAAAACTCAGGCACAAGCATCGATGTGCGAGCTGGTGCGTTATCATGGTGCAAAATCCATGAATGGTTTTTCCACAATTCTGTGCAAACCGCACATACCGTCAAGGTAGCATTCCTTATTGACCGTACATAAATTGTGGCAAGAATTCATGATGCACCACGCCATTGCAGTAGAAGAAAACAATGAGCAAAACCTTCAAAGTTTACGTGATTTTTTCGATCTTGTCTTTTCTGGACGTTTCCATTGGGATGATTGGGCTTTGGTTTCAATGTCGTAGCCATATAGCCATGATTCTTCACCAGTTGTGACCTTTTTGAGGAAATCTGAATCGTCGTTGACGATGTTCAACAGCTCCTGAGCGATGTCAATGCGACGTTGTTTTTGCTTAAAATTTAGTAATTTGGAATAATCTTCCTTGCCGCATGTTTCATGCGTAAAACATCCGTAAAAATTGCTTGGCATGAGCCGAACGATATTCCAACATCATCAGCAACCTCCCTGCTAGTGATCAGACGATTATCCAAAATCATTTTCTTCACTGCTTCAATGTTTTCATTGGTTGTTGGAGTTTCCGGCCTTCCTTAAGCCGGAACCTGTGTTTTGCTCATAGTAGACTCGCCAAACGCCACAGTCAATATTTCAAATGATCTTGCGCATTTATTATAATTTTTTACGCAAAACTCAATACAGTTTCTTTGATCCATTTTTTTTATCTGTCAAAAGCAAACTGACAATTCAAAATGGCTGATATTACCAACATAACAGAAAAAAAATGCGAAAATCGAAAATATGTAACTCACGAAATTTGAAAATAACGGTTAGTTTTTGATAAGACCTCGTATGTACTTATACACATATACGAGTATGTATACTGGGTTCCTTTTACCTACATGTTGTAAAAGAAGGGATTTTTGGAAATTCTGTCGTTAAGGTAAAAACGGGTAAAACCAGTACCTCTTTATCTCCAAAACATATAAGCTTAGATATAATATTTTAAATGCGTCCGCCTTTAATCAAAAAAATAGCCGACATGTGTCTGGTACTTTTTTGAAATTCGCAATTCAAGTGACCATATGGGGTAAAAATAGTCCCCGTAGAACGCTCCGTTAACGTGTATATCTCCTACATAAATGAACATATAATTACTATATTAAATGCATCTGGCTCAGATCAATAAAGACGAGAAATTTTTTTGGAATTTTTTCAAAATTCGAATTCCTATTGCCTAAAAATTGTATTCTTTTTGGGTACTTTTTCTATCAAAATGTATTTTGTTACTAAAAATTCCATGAAATAGTACGTATTACGGATAGTTAATAGGTACTTTTTTTAAAACTATTTTTTCACGGGTGACAAAAAATGGACAAAAACAGGGTGAAAACGAACATTTGATATTATTTATTCAATTTAAAAATAAAAAAAATATAAAATATTCTTCCATACACACAAAAAAGAACTTAGAACATGCTATTCACGATTCAAATATAAAGGCGTAAAAAGGGCCAAATTTCAGTACACTTATATTGGTACTTTTTTGAAATTCATTTCTACTATTGTATTCTCGCAAACTATGCATCTGATCATGTTATTGTCTTAGGCAAAGTTGTTGTACATGAGCTCGGAAAGGTTTCTGAGTTGGCAGGACCACGCCTACTTTAACGCCCACTTTTTTAAATTGATTAATTGCTTCTCCATGACTTTTTACAGATTTACTTCAAACAAGTTGTATACACATTTTACTGAAGGCGAGGTAAAAATAAAAATGTTATGTGCCACGCTCACTTTCATGCCCCATCTCAAAAAATAAATGTTTGTATGTATGTCCTTTATAGAATCGTAAACTATGTATTTGATCATGAGATTATTTTTGGAAAAGTTGTTGTGCATAAGCCCGGGAAGGTTTCTGAGTTGGTATAAACACGCCCACTTTTTTACAACGCCTGCCGGGAAGGCCAGACCGCTGGACCAATCTTACTAAAACTTTGACGGGATATAACTAAGCCTCCGGCACGACTGAGAATACTTTTTTCGAACGCTTACTTTTTTTCATAATGAACAAAATTAATAAAATTACTCAAAATGAATTGAATATTTGTATAATGACTTTCTTTCAAATTAATATTAATTGGTGGCGTAGCAGCGCGCGCAAATGCCATCTAGTACATATAATTATAAAGCTTGTCATTAATTAGATAATAGAAAATTGTTAATTTAGCGTGAAAAACATAAAATTATCCAACCGATTAATTTAGATGTATATGAAATAATTAATGCCAAATTAAATTAATTTTCAATCTTTTGACAGTAACAATTTACTATCATTATAATTTAGTGCCAAATTGCCGCACAATATAATTGACGAGTCAATTTCCATGAAATTTGCAAATTTATAACAATTAAGTTTCATCTTAAATCTCAAATGATTATGAGGAGAGGAGAATGAAAAGAATTGAAAATTTGTAGATAATAACGATGTTGTTAAATGATTGGTTTCTTGTTTGTTTCTTCTTTTCTTTTGTTACATTTTACAACAATAGAATACATCAACCCCCACTGGGACAACACCGCCACCACATCAATTATCGGTTACTTGGGCAACACCACCCTGCGGTACAAACGATAGGGAATTAAAAATTAAACCAACACAAACAACACCAGGTGGATTTGAATTGAATGAAAATACACCAAGAAAAAGGTAAGAAAATATGTAAAAAAAATTATTAAAAAAAAAAACACAAATTACTAATAAAGATTCTGCAAGAATTTAACAAAAGGCAGAAAATAAAAAATACTGCATTAATTTAAATATTTAATTAGTTAGTGGTATTTGTTCTTATTTCTCGAAATTGTATTTTATATATTTAAATTAACTGTGGAATTTTTAATAAAAATAGATGACTCAATTTATTTATAAACTTTTTATAACTTTTTAACAAATGGTCTCATTCATAAATATTACAATGCAAATAAAATATTAAAGACTAGACAGTTTTAATATTAAATAGAAAACGAAATAAATTTCGTGCTTCGTGTTCTCAAAACATTTTTAATATTAGACTAATTCTGTTGCGAAACAAATTTATGCCAGACAGTTTTCAAAAGAAAATCCTATTTTGTTTGATATCAGCCCTTGCTGTATTGAATTTAAGCCACGATAAGAGTAGATATTTAAAAACCGAAACCGAATACCATTTGAACGGCTAGATTCGTATTTTTTATACCCTACACAACCATAGTGTGGAGTGTACACCTACACCTACACCTAGTATATGCATAAAACAGTTTTTCAGAAATGGGCGCTATATATATTGTGGACCGATCACCCAAAAATTTAGTGCCATGATTTCTGTGAATAGAAATATTATATTTGTTAAACTTTATCTCGATATAAATACTTTTAAAAGATTAACGGAGCTTAAATTGAATTACGGAGAGGGTCTTATATGGGAGTTACGACTAATTATGGGCCGACCATTATAAAATTAGGTGTCATCATTTATGTACATATGAAACTGATTTGTGTTGAATTTTATTTGGATACCAACATTTTTAAGAGATCTATGGCCGTTAAAGTGATTTTCGGCAGAGGCCGAATATAGGAACTGCGACTAATTATGGACCGATCATCATAAAATTGTACCAAATTATTTTTATATACATATATGAAATATATTTGTGTTCATTATTATTTGGATACCAACATTTTTAAGAGAGTTATGCTCTTTAAAGTGATTTTCGGAAGTGGGCCTTATATGGAGGCTAAGACTAATTATAGAGCGATCTTGACAAAATGTGTAGATGTTATGTAGCTAACATTTATTACTCATTTGTGGTGAAATTTGTTTGCATACTTACATAATTCAAACATTTATAATCGGTAAACCCCAATTTCGGGAGGACATTTGTATGGAGGCTAGGTGAAATAATGGACCGATTTCCACCAGTTTCAATCCCCTCAATTCTTGGACCGAAAAAAAACACGTACCAACTTTTATAGAAATATCTTCAAAATTGCGACCTGTAATCTGCACACAAGCTTTACTTGGACGGACAGACGGACATTGTTAAATCGACTCAGGAAGTGATTCTGAATCGATCGGTTTACTTTAAGGGTGTTGCACCAATATATCTGGGCCTTATAAACATCAGCACAAATCCAATATACCCTCCCTAATATTCCCCCACTCATCCGAAAATCACTTCAATACTCATAAACCTGTTAAAAATAATCCCTTGTGATAATGTGCGTTCGATTAATCGAAAAAATTCTGAAGAATTATTATTCGAAGAAATTAAAAATGAACATTTTTGAACAAATAGTTGGTTGGGTATTGTTTTAAGGACTGAATTTTTGATATTTTAGATTGAGTTTTAGTGAATTAAGCTCAAATAGAATTAACTCATTCGAAGCTGTATTTATACTTTGTCATACGAAAGTACATTTTCTTCAAATTAAAACGCAGTAATATAAATTAGTGCGATAACTTGTTTTCAAATTCTCAATATATTTTAAATAAAATCAAGTCAGTTATAAATGCATAGAGAAAATATTTCTTCTCAATGCATTTTCCATCAATTGAGTTTCAGTTAATGTAACAAATATTTAAGAATAAAATCCGATTTAGTTGAATTTTTTTAAAAGTATTTTTTTTAGAAATTTAATACCCTTGTTAATTCTCTATATTGTATTTCATTTATTTTTTACAATCTCTTGCACAAATCACTTATTGACTATTCATCGATATCGACAACAATGGCAATGACAATGGTAACACCAACAATGGTAACACCAACGTCAACATTAGGTCACACGAGGAGACACCATACGAGTATTCATTGAGTTATGCTGCCAGCAATCTAACCAGTCCTGTGGTAGAAGCATTTATAGGTGAGTTTGTTAACTGTATTTTTTGGAATCTAATACACTAACATACGAGTATGTATGTACAATTTACTAGGGTGTCCCTTACAATAATGTGCGTTCGATTAATCGAAAAAATCTGAAGAATTATTATTCGAAGAAATTAAAAATTAAGAAAAACAAATAAATACATTTGTTAAAACGAATGCCAAACCTTAATAAGGAAGAAGTGCTAGATTTTGATACAAAAAAAAGAAAATACTAAAAAGCGTTAGAAATTAAAACAGTGCTAACAATTTTAATTACTTCAAATCTTATTGTTTAAACTTAAAACTACATGAATGAACAACATACAAAACGAATTAAAAACTTTTTCAAAAGTTCAGAATTTATTATTATTAGAATACCCTAATATTCACACATACTTATAACTAAACACTGATATAGAACGTGTATCATAAAATTGGTCCTATTGTACTTTTTTGTTGCAATTGAAACGGCGAAGTTATGAAGTTGTAGTATATAACAAAAATATGCTCACGCATGGAAAATATTTACTCCAAAAAGCGTAACCACTTGTTTTAGCACAAATATGTTTTAAGTTCTTTACTCTTACAAGAGTTTTGATAGGTCAAACAGCATCATGTAAAATAAAACTAAATATTTGTTGTGTATTGTGCTAAATAGACGACGTTTTTTTAAATTAATAATTTAAAAATATTTTTTCAAATAATAAATTAATTTTTTCCATTTATTCCGAAAAAAATTGTACGTGTTACTTTTTCTACAGAAGCAAATACGGTATTAATTCCACTTCTGAACAGAATTAAATTTTGTGGCATGGCTGATAATTCGGATTCTACATGCACATTTTTTTAGTAATTTCTAATTTTTACAATTTTACAGACATTGTAAATAGAAAACCAAGTTGAAAATTTAATAAAATTTAATTTTACGGTGACACTCTAAAACAGCTAATTTCCACGAAGCAATTCATTAAGCTAAACTGATTACCTTTTAGACATCAGTGTAAGGAGAATACGAGGGTGCTGTAGCCGATTTCCAGCCGCTGCCACTGAAACAACAACAGTTTCTGATAATTATTAGTTTTCTTCTATCTATCATAACTAATATTTATTACGGCGCCCTCCTTCGGTGGTCTAGCATTGAAACGCCACCAAAGAAAAATAATTAAATAAAGGCTATAAAATCAAGCTGTAACACTAATGCGCCTACTCACCACCAGAGGCGCTGCAATTCTGCACTAAAAACAAACATAATGCGCAAAAGCTTTCTTCTTTTACCACCTTTACTTCTTCAACTATCCCCTTTCCAAAGAAAGTAACGCAAGTATATATGGGGTATTTAAAATTTTGTGTGCACCTGCTGAAACCGACATACTATGGCTCTTATTCCGTTAAGTTTTATGAATTGAAAAAAAAACGTTGTACAGGGTTTGGATAACTATATTTGAAGGATATGATGTGCAAAGTTTTACGTTGAAAAGTCTTCACCTTAAGAATTCGTGGCCATCTTAAATTGGAAAAATTAAAAAAACGACTTGAAACTTGCAAGAGTTTTTTCATCCATTCCGTTTTCTTTGTAATAGTTTTTAGCTTTCAGATCCAAACCAATACAAAATATAGTCACTAGACTAGATATCGCTGCTGGGTGAAAAGTTGCATGTGGTTTACAAGTGAAACAAAAATTTTCCGAATTTTGAACTTTTTGAAGATTTTTAAGCGCAGAATTAAAAAAACTGCGTAATTTTATAAAGTTTGTGGTATATCAAGTTGGTGTCAGCGCACCAATAACGTATCACGGAGATCACAAACTTAAAAGACATTAGCGTAAATTTTGTAAAAATGTATCTTTTTGGCGTCTGGCAATCTGAATTGTCTTTTAAGTTGGGTAGTGTATTGCGTGATGTGAGTAACTTCATAAAGGGTAACTCCGAGGCGAAAACGCACTTTAAAATTTTTAAACGCAAAAATTTTAGGAACTTTTAAAATTTTTGCCAAAAAAAATCATTTTTTATATCAAAACATGGCATGAAAACATGTTTAGGATAAAAAAAAAAAGAATTTTTTCAACCCGGGTTTTTCACAAACACATTTCGCTTTGTGACAAATGAAGCGCTGTATCAATTGCGCTGCAACGTACATCGAATAGAAGACGTTACTGAGCTTGATACTAAAATTGTAAAAGCACGAAAAAATTTTAAATACATATTTAAATACATATTTAAAATTTTATGGAGGAAAAAAATGTTTCTAACCTCAAAAACTGTAATTTTTATATTTTTTTTTAATTTTTGACTTTTAAAAATGATTAACGCGAACGGGTTTCACATGCTCAAATATCAGTTTATACACACGCAAATCGACATTGATGTCAGACAAAAAAAAATAAAAAAAAAATTCTAAGTGCTGTAAATTTTTGAAGTTGCCCATTAATTGCCTGAGTGTTACTTCTCTTTAAAAAAAAAAAAAAAACTTTGCTTTGTGTAAATTCGGAGAGAGATAACCAACCTTAAAGGTAACTTATCTTATCTTGCCCGCTTGTCAAAAATAACTAGCATCAACAATTAAGAGAATTAAACAAATGAAAGACGAAGAAAAACATGTTTAAATATTAAAGCAAAAAGTGTTTTGGACACAAATTTTTGGCTCAAACACACAAGAAAATAAAAAAAAAATATATTGCAAAAAAACCACTTGAATTGGTAAAACATCACGTATTTGGGCCACATTAAAATGTAACGCATGAAATGTTTAGTGTCCTTCTTTCGTATTTTGTCCTATTCCCTTTTCAAAAGAAATACAAAAAGCCAGCCAAAAGAACTTGTTTCGTACAAACGTGTGCTTCAAATTGTCTACTAATCAAACATCCTAAAAATATCGAAATTACATTTAATGTACAATGTATGTTAAAATACTACTAGTTAATGGACATTTTTAAACATATTTATAAGATTCTGCATTTTTTATCTCATCACATTTTTGTTGTACATTTCTCATAGATTTTCCTTTGCAACGTCATTTTGAAGATTATAATAGTGGTTACATTACAACACCTACAACCCATACGGATTATCATGCTGGTGATAACGATGAAGATGATGATGAAGAAGATTACTCAGTATCCGTGTCGGCTATAATGCAAAGACGTGCCAGTGTACGTGGTTATCGCAGAAAAAGTAGCTGTCGCAATTCAAGAAGAACTTCCAGTCCAATGGATCACGTATTGGATAATGTAGAGCGTAGACGCTCTAGTGTCTACACAACTAGTTCAGGTGAGATGCAGATTGTATTTTCAGTAATTGTTAAATAATATCGATATTTATAAAAAATATACAAGAAGTTAAAGGTATCAATTTCATATTACTATAACAACATATGCAATGTGTCAATTTATACAGATTTGTTGGACTTTAACAGAAATATAAAGTTCTTACTTATGGGAAAATCTATCTGAAAGCGGACATCAGTTGAATAAGACAGCTCCGATTTCACTGATATTTACCACAGTTATTATTAAGAAAACAAAAAATATTTTAATATTAAAATATTAATATATTCTCATTTAATTTTTTAATGTTCTTAATAGTAAAAGGTAACTTTAATTAAAGTGAGCAATAAAGTGACCTTTCAAATTTTTCGTTATTACAACTTCCTGGTAAAATAAAATATTTTTTTTTTCTAAAATATGGCAATACAATAAATATTTGTTTGTGAAAAAAAATTTAAATTCAACTGTAACCAAAAATATTCCCCAGGTTATTAATATAAATCAAACGTCTGCTTTCCATTTTTGTTTATCAAATTATTTATTGCCAAACCAAAATTAAAATGAATTTATTTTTCATGAAGTTGACATTTTTTTCCAGAACATATGACAACTTCAAATACATAAACCTCAATATAAAATTTAAAGGCAAGATGATCTTCCCTTTAGCTTATCGGGCGGTTTTAGATTAAAGTAAACTAATAATAACCAAATATGTACTTTTTATCTGTCCGATAACATCATACCTTTAACTATTGCCAAGTGGTAATAATGGGCCTTAATGTGGTACAAATACAAAAAGTTCAAATGTCTATATCTCAAAAAGCGAAATTTAAAAAAAATTTTTTAGTCAGGCTTGAGTTCATTAAATTTAATTTTCATTAAATTATTTTTACTGAAGTTAGGAATTACAACTTGAAAAATTTTATTATTAAAAATTTTGATAATTTTCTTCGATTCGAACCTGGGTTGTTGAATTTACATATGTTTCGAGAAATCCCACTTTCTCTCATCAGAATTCTTTGGGTTCTAACCACATACACCACTGCGGTGCCGGCCAGTCAACAGACAAACATCAATCCATAATTACAGCAAAAACTTCGAACTACCAGAACTAACACTGGTTAAAGGATTGATGTTTGTCTGTTGACTGGCCGGCAACCCAGGTTCGAATCCCAGTCAAGAAAAATTATCAAAATGCAGTACAATTTTATTATGATCGGTCCATAATTAGTCGTAGCTCTCATATAAGGACCACTTCTTAAAAATGCTGATATCCAAATAAAATTCAACACAAATAAGTTTCTTATATACAGCAATAACGACACCTCATTTTATAATGGTAGGTCCATAATTAGTCGAAACTTCCATATAAGACGCTCTTCGTAATTAACTTTTGTATTTATATCGAGATAAAGTTGAACACATATACCCCCTTATTCAAAAACGATTATTAAATTTAACAAACGCTTATTAAGCAAATTTGTATATGGATATCTGTCTTAAATTTAATAATCGTTTTTGAATAAGGAGGATAATATTTATCTTCACAGAAATCATGACACTAAATTTTTGAATGATCGATTCATAATAAGTCATATCTCCCCTATAGCAGCCATTTCTGAAAAAATTGTTTACATATACTGGGTGTACATACATTATATGGTCGGGCTTGACCGACTATACTTTCTTACTTGTTAAAATAAAGCAAAACTATCCTCATATTACGCTTCAGATGGTACAAAATTTGACATTTTCGAAGCAAAACATAATTTGTTGTTTACACTACAATGTTCCATAACTAAATGACAGATCGGTACCTTTTTGAAATGACTTATAAGTTGCTAAAGGCAAAAACCGCATTCAAAAGATATACCCTCTGTTAGGAGTACCACATTTTTAAGTTATACATTCAATATTATAAATGGCTTTGTTAGTATATTTGTTCCGCAATCACGTCTAAACGGCTGTACTGAATATATTGAAATTTGGTACTTTAGTACCCTTTGTAATTCTTGTTCATGGAATATATTTTTTTTTTAATTTGTAGATTTATGCAATCACAAAACTATGTAAGAACTTAACGGGTAATATGGAATTTTGCATTTCTTTTATCAAAATCACATATAGACTAAAGTCTTTGATATGGATTTCTATTTTATTTATTTGGAAAAATCCAATATTAAAGGGAAACAAGGGAAAAATTGTATTTTTGGTACTTTTTTTAATACCTCTTATACAATTCTACTCTAACTAGTTTATATTTCTTATTGCCAAAAACTAAGTTTTAAAAAAAGAGAAACATCTTAATAAGTATTCGAGTATTTGTGTGTCACCAGTTAATGACATCAAATGCTTGTATTAAAAGTATCCATAAATGTTCTTCATTTAAATAGATTGATTTTAATCTCAATAATTTGATTCAGATTGCTTAAGTAAAGAATGGAAATGACACAAACGTGCAAATTGTTTGCAAATAAATATTTACTTTTCATCATGTATATTTTTTAGATGAGGGCACAAATCAGGAATCAACACAAGAACAAATATTTGAAAATATAAGACTCCACAAGGAGGTGATACAATCAGTTAAACTGCAGCCATGGCCCATACGGAAAAAACTGAAACTAGTGCGGCAGGTAAGACAAAATACATAAATGAGAATGAAAAAGGTAGATAAAATATAAACACACACAAACCGCTAAACAAACAAAACCTTTCACTGTCATCAACAACTCTCAAGGATGTTTTTAGAAATGGTGGCTTAAAAATCTCTTACACGCAGAGAAAAAACATAGTTGTGGTAAATATAATCTAAGAGCAACGTATTATGATAAGATTTACTATTGTAGTCAAAACATATTATGATGAATATAAGTGCCATAAAATATCATATTATAATCAATTATCATCGTAATATTTCATCATAATATTTTTTTGTTAATCATAATTTGATATTATAACATCATATTATAACCTAATATAATCATAAAATTGTCATACATGATCAAAGATAACCATATTATAGTTCAAAGTAATCATATTATGATCTTAATTAATCATATTATGATCGAAAGTAATCATATTATGATCTAAATTAATTATTGTATACAATTTGTGTTTCAGTGTAGTTTGTGTGTGGGGCTTTGTTTGTTCTTCCTTTCAATGTTAAAAGTGTAAAACTTAGCATTTGAACTGTATTTTTTGCTTTTTAATGTTGATTTTTAATTTCACTTTTCAATTTTATTCCATTTTAGGCAAAAACATATGTGGCACGTCATGAGGGTGCTCTGCAGGAACGTTTTGCCATGTCACGCAGTACTAGAGATTTGTGGGCGCGTTTTAAAATCGTAATGGCAGCTGTAAGTGATTTTTCCGTTTATAACATTTTGCTTTTTTACTTTTTTTTTTTTTTTGAATTTCCATTTTCGTTAAATATTTATCAAGAACAACATGTACATCATCACAACACAACAAAACATCTTCTGAACACAAGTGATAAAGTTGCTTTTTCTCACATGTACTTTTAGTCGCATTTATTTTCTTTTTTAATACAATTTTGTCAGTTTCACTAAAAGGCCAAGACCAAGTTAAAAAAAGTTAAAACAAAACGAAACAAACGTATAAGTTTTTTGTTTAGCACTTAAAAGTCAATTTGAGTTTATAATGGTTTCAAATGGTATTGAACAATCACTGACATAAACACTTTATGTCTTTTAAATGTGATTGGCGAGAGGGGGGATGGTTGGTCTTTTGGATAGAAGTATTTATGTATATATCTATACTGGAACTAAAATACTTTGATATTGGCTCGTACATGCCCCTTAATATCCGTAGTAGTCTTTATATCATTGGTGTGTTGTCTTTAATTTGTAATGTTCACCATGTTTGACTTTCAACATACACAGCTTTAAATTTCTCACATAGATATTAATTTTGAGAGATTAATTATTAAAGGATGCTGTTTATATGTGTAAGGAGAGATATGCAATGTATAGCTATAAGAATTGTGCTGTGTGAACACTGAAGAAATTTCAAGGAAAAAATTTAATCAATATTTTCAATAAAAATTGCTTCGTGTAAATTGGGGCATAGCCTTTGACGGTAAAATTAGCCTTGTTAAAACAATATTAAACAAGCAAGAAATCAACAACCGATAAAGGTAAACAATATTGAACATATACTAGATTTTATGAAATGGCTTTCGAAATCGTAAGAAATTTTATAACAAGTAAGAAATTATAGTCGGTCAATACCTAACACACAGTATATGTATAAAACAGATTTTCAGAAATGGGCATTATATGGGAGATATAACCTATTGTGACCCGATCATCCAAAATAAATATAAATATTATATGTGTTAAACTTTATCACGATATAAATACTTTTAGAAAATTTATGGAGGTTAAATTGAATTACGGAGAGGGTCTTATATAGGAGTTTCGACTAATTATGGACCGACCATTATAAAATTAGGTGTCATCATTTCTTTATACATGAAACTTAGTTGTGTCGAATTTTATTTGGATACCAACATTTTTAAGAAAGTTATGATCGTTAAAGGGGTTTTCAGAAGTGAGCCTTATATGGGAGCTACGACAAATTATGGACCGATCGTCATAAAATTCTACCATGTTATATGTATATGTACGAGACATATTTGTGTTCAATATTATTTGGATACCAACATTTTTAAGAGAGTTATGCTCTTTTAAGCTATTTTCGAAAGTAGGCCTTTTATGGGAGCTACGACTAATTATGGACCGATCATAATTAAATTGTACCGTATTATTTGTATGTATATGAGATATATTTTTGTTCAATATTATTTGGCTACCAACATTTTTAAGAGAGTTATGCTCTTTTAAGTGGTTTTTGGAAGTGGGCCTTATATGGAAGCTACGACTAATTATCGACCGATCGTCATAAAATTCTGCCATGTTATATGTATCTGTACGAAACACATTTGTGTTCAATATTATTTGGATATCAACATTTTTAAGAGAGTTATGCTCTTTTAAGTGATTTTTGGAAGTGGTCCTTATATGGGAGCTACGACTAATTATGGACCGATCTTCACGAAATTTGTAGGTGTGCTTTAGCTTTGTTTACTACTCATGTGTGGTAAATTTTGTTTGCATACTGACAAAATTCAAAGATTTATGACCGGTAAACCCCAATTTCGGGAGGACATTTGTATGGGGGGGGAATTAATGGACCGATTTCCACTAGTTTCAATCCCATCCATCCTTGGGTCGAAAAATATCACGTACCAAATTTTATCGAAATATCTTAAAAATTGCGACCTGTACTCTGCGCACAAGCTTTACATGGACAGCCAGCCAGTTAGCCAGACGGATGGACGGACAGACAGTTAAATCACCTCAGAAAGTGATTCTGAGTTGACGGGTATACTTTAAGGTGGGTGCTGGACCAAAATTTCTGGGCGTTACAAACATGAGCATAAATCCAATATACCCTCCCCACTATGGTGTTGTTTCGCATGAATTTATGTCTCTTGACACTCAGGGCTGGGCATTCGCAGAGTGTGGAAAATCGTTTCCTCTTTTTCCCTATCCTTACAACTATGACAATGGTCGTTAAAAGGGAGTCCCAGGCGATTGGCGTGCTTTCCTAACGTCCATTGTCCCGTTAATACTGGCAGCAACCTTGATATATCCTTCCTATTCCGGGTTATCAGTTGCATAGTACGTTTCTCGTTAATAGATGGCCACAACAACTTGGCTATACATGTGTCTAAATTACGCCATCTATACTCAGCCTTTATAAGAAAATGTCTGAAGATGATACCTTTGATAGTCCCCAGTGGAATTGCTACTGAGACCACATCGGAGATATCTAAGGCAGATCCTGTTCTGGCTAGTTCGTCTACCCGTTCATTGCCGTAGTGTTTCCTATGCGCAGGCACCCAGACCAAGGCAAATTCAGATGGACAACCTAGCCTTGACAGAGAATTCCTATATTGCCCAACTAGTGAGGATGAAATTGTGTAGGCATTCAGTCAGAGGAGTGCCGCCTGACTGTCGACAAAAATACTTATATTGCCGCGGATATTATGATCATATAGTGATGATCATGCTGCCATGATTGCAACAATAGTGTCATATTTGTACACGAGATTACCCCTATTCCACTCACTCCTGGAGGCAATTAAGCCCTTGAATACCCTGTCAAAATCCGTGTATGGAGTAATATAGTCAGATAGTTGGAGAACGATCGAAGGCAGCTGGCCAAGAATCCCCGAGTGGCCATATGTTCTCGATCTCCAACAACCGGACACCTAAAGCCTCGCTACGCTGCAGGCAGAAGTGGCCATTATGTGAAGGTCAATTGATATAAGGTGCAATATAGTGTTCAGTGCCTCTGAAGGACTAGTTCTTAATTCACCGGTTATGCCAATGCAGGCTGATCTCTAAGACTTTGTATAGTTGGTCTACGACATACTTCCTTCTAGTTGCAGTCCACCATACAAGAGGTCCGTAAGTTAGAATTGGACGTACTATAGTCGTATACATCCATTTAACAATGCTGGGACTAAGTCCCCATTTTCTACCAAATATCTTACGACAGGTGTAATAGGCCACCGTTGCCTTCTTTACCCTGTGTTGAGTATTTAGCTTCCATGATAATTTAGAGTCCAGTATGATACCTAGATATTTTGCATTATTTGAAAGGGGGATTTCGCAGTTTTTCAACCTTGGATGTTTGAAGCTTGGAATCTTGGTTTTCGTCGTGGAAAGTACAAGTTCCGTTTTGCTTGGGTTCACCTCAAGACCATTAACCGTGGTCCAGTTTTCGAGCAAGCCCAAAGCAGTGGACATAATCACACTGATCACGTCCGGAAACAGACCTGGTACGAGTATCACCACATCGTCCGCATAAGCGACAACTTTTATCCCCTTTCTGTCTAGATCAATGAAAATCGAGTTAATAACGATAAGCCACAGTAGTGGAGAGATTACTCCTTCATGTGGAGTGACTCTCCCAACTTGCTTGGACTTAACGGTATTACCAAGATTTGCTGTGACTATTCTTGAATTCAACCAGTTGTTGATATATTCTTCAACGTCTAGGTTAGTAAGAGCTAGCTGAATTGCAAGAGTAGTTACATTATTGAAAGCACCCTCTATATCTAGAAAGGCTGCCATTGTATATTGTTTGAATTCGAGAGATCTCTCTATAACTCGGATAACCTCATGCAGAGCCGACTCTGTAGAGCGACCCTTAAGGTAGGCATGCTGACCGTTTGAGAGCCATGTTGAACCCTCTAGTCGCTGCCTAATGTGAGCGTCAATGAGTCATTCCAACGTCTAAAGCTGGAAAGATGAAAGACTAATCAGGTGACTTGAATGGTGCGAAACTATCAATCGCCCATGATATCCTGTCATAGGAGATGATTTTACGATCGATATTGGGTAGAGTCCTACGTACATACTCATTATACATATCCATGGCAACATCCTTAAAACCTGGAAAATGCGTATTCAGTAGGATGTCAAGTGACTCTGCTGAGGATTCGGACCAGTAGTCATGATTCAGTGCACTCATCTGGTGAATCATTTTTTATTGTTCTTTTTCGTATTTCTGTGGGCCCTCTACAATCAGCTGCGGTTTGGGGCACGATACTGAGTGCAGCACTGGCAGCGTCACCGAGCTAACAAACTAGATAAACTGGTTCAATTCTACGTCAGTTGTATGGTTGATCTGGTTTCTCCATTGCATTGGCTTTCCAACTGTGAAGAAACACTCTTCACCCTTACCAATTTTATTTAATATTGTTTGGCAATTGTTACATGCATTATTATCTGTCCACGGTTTGTCGAGAGCAGCAGGTCGAACGGCGAATTACTTCTTATACGCTTCAAATAAATTTTTCGCATCAAATGTTGTGATTTCTTTTTCACAAGATTACCACAAACATAACAAAATTCGTTGGGATCGATTGAACACATTTTTTTTTGCACGATTAAAGCCAAACTGACAATCAGGGCTACCAATATATACAGCGATTTCTTAAATACGTTAAAACTGATGGACGCCGAATATAGTGTGTGAGCAATGAAAATGAAAATATTGTCGTTCCACAAAATACTTAATAAAAACTTTATTTTTCATACTTTTTTGTTTAAATTACACTTAAAATGTTGGTAATTAAATAAACTATAAAACACTCCAGATCGTTACTATAACGTAGAAAAAAAAACGAAATAATAATGAAAAATTTTGAAACAAACGTAAAAAATAGGCAAATTTGCAGAATATCCATGGAAAAGTCATTCAATTACCTTTCCAACGATATGGCATTTATCTCGATCGGACTTTTCGGTTGTGCTCTACAAGGGTTTGAGTGGGATCATACACCGAAAAACACAAAAGTACCGTTATCTAAAAAACAGTACTTAGAAAAAAAAATTACAGCGGTTTTCATGTTCAGGAGGTACCAATTAACGTATCTAGTCATGTGGCGTTCTTGGTATTTTTTTTTGTTTTGCTGTAAACCAGTATAATCGAAGAATTGGAATCGTTTTAAATTTCCCACATACCCAAGGTACCCCGCTTTGGGAGCACTGGCGATGTTGTGAGGTCCAAATTCCAAAACATAAAATTACAACAACTTTCATTCTAAGCATGTAAAATCTTCGGAATTACAGTTTAGAAATTACAGATTTCCGTATCTTTCTCTCCAAATTCACCCAATCATATTTAAACATATTTTTTATATTTTTCTACTCAGAAACAGACAGTTAGAAAAGTCAGATTTATTTCCAAAATATACGGATTGTGTCTCACTGTGAAATGTACAGATTCTAAGAAATTTAATTTAAATATCAAATATATGAAATATATTTAACTGCCTATGGCAACTCTGCATCGTTCATATAAAAGACTAAATAAATTGGAGTTGAGATCTTATGCAATTAAGACAAAACAATATGAAGTCCATTTTGTATACTATTCATGCTAACGGACACATGAGTGTGAAAGGTGCTGCACTAAAAGGACTTATACGTAAGCACAGACTCTCACATACAAACACTTTCACAATCACACAAAGCAATACTGTTTAATAAAATTACCTGCATAATTGTACATACATACATACATACATACACACGACTACATCCATATTGTTGTACGTATTCTCAGTGCAGGAAACAAAGTTAAATATGACTTTGTGAATAACTAACCAAGTGACTAAATAAATACGAGTATTTTATTAAATAATGTTGTTAATTCTCATTTTAATTTAGACACTTTGTGCAAGAAGAGAATGTGTTAATTTAAGGCGACCAGATTTTGGAAAAGAAAAAAGATGACATTAAGAGAAATAGTAAAAAATTTATTTCAAGTCAATGTTTACATTTTGACATATTGTTACCATTTACTATTTTGAAAAGTGAAAGTTCAGTCAGTAAAGGCAGAATTAGTCTTTACTTTCTGTGCTGTTCCGAATCAGCTGACTTGATTCAGTTAAATAGAAAATGTGTAGAAGTCGTTAGTTGTTTTGTTACTTTCCGTGCCGTTGCGGACGAATCTGTTGAAAACAAAAATTTGCTAAGTAATTGTAAGTGACAGCACAAAACAGCTGACATCCGCACAACAAAAAATGTTTTGTTTATTACAAAAAATTTAAATTTCTTTGAATTTAATTTAGTTTTTGTATAAAAGTTATAAAAATATAAAAAATAAACGATGGATAACGAAACACTCATTACTTTAGTCGAAAGTAATAACATATTGTACAATAAAAAAAACTTTGATTTGTATTTTGTTAATTTCTTGGTATGTGTTGTCTATTTACCTAAAACAGCTGATACGTTTATACGGAAAAACTAACTACAAAAATTTAACAACAGAACGACACGGAACAGAACAGCAACAGAAAGTAAACACAAATGAAGCCTTAAGAGTATGAACAGAACAAGCACGACACGACGTTTGTGAAGTAAAATTTCTTTTATTTGTTAAAGATGGCGATTCTCATTCTACTTAGAAACCGTGCCGTGCTTGTTCTGTTCATACTCTAAGCTTAATAAAAACAAATATTGATCATGCATTTAAAATTAAAGATGACAAAAGATGACTGAGTATGAAAAAGATGACTGAAAGAGGACACAAATTTTATAGATGACAGCGAGTTAAAATAGATGATTGTCCTCCAAAATAGAGGACGTATGGTCACCTTAGTTAATTGTATTTTTAAACGAAGCTTTAACTAAGATAACTAACTTAAGATTAAAGCACACTGAATAATAAATTTAATTTAATTTTTCATTTGCCTGTATCGTGTGCAGCGTTGGCGTCATTGGAAACGTGAAACAGCCAGTTTTCTTACCGTCCTCATACCTTGGGAGCTGCGCATTAAAGAAATCGAATCACATTTTGGTTCAGGTGTTGCCTCGTATTTTACATTTTTACGCTGGCTGATGTGGGTGAATGTGATGATCGCTCTGCCAATTGTGATTTTTGTTATAGGACCTGAGGTGAGTATGCAACACAAAATTGTGTGTTAAAACATAGAATAAAAATAACTAGAAAATGCCAAATGACCTACACAGTTTTATTTACATATGTATGGTACATATTGCATGAGTAATTTGTTTATTTGCTGGTATTTGAATTTATAGTATTTTGCCACCAAACACGATGAAACAGACCCTCGTAAAAAGATGTCTTCAAAAGAATATGAAGTGGCTGGAAATCTGTTTACCATTTGGGAATTTGAAGGTTATCTTAAGTATTCACCCATGTTTTATGGGTAAGTTTCATTTTGTTTTCTGCCATTTAATGTCACATTTTATGATACATTTTTTGATGAATGTGTAAAACAGTCAGTTTTTACTTCTCATTCCAGTTACTATTCGAGCTACTCGGGTGCCAGTTCATTGGGATATATGCTGCCATTGGCTTACTTTTTGACAGCTGTTGTCGTTTATATTTATAGTTTTGTAGCCACGTTAAGAAAGTGAGTAGCTACTTCGTTAAGACATTTAAAATATTTTTACGTGGTTTGCAGTGTGACCAATTTAGCGTTTTTGCGGCTAAATTTAACTTATTTTATTTTGATTTAGCCGCAAATTTTTACATTTATCATTTGACATTTTCTTTAGCATTTTAAAATTTTAAAAATATAAATTTATTTTCTGTTGAAAAAAGCTTGAAAATGAAATAAAGAAAATTATGTGAACATTTTTAGAGAATAAATGACAAATTTATTAGCAAATGAATTTTACAACTCTTGAACTAAAATGGCAAAAATTAACTTCATAGGAGTGGGAAAATCAGAAATCAACCGTAGAATTTGTTAATACAAGAATGCGTTTTATGGAAACTCCTTTCAGCTTTTTTAGTTATTTAGAAGTTAAATGTATAGGTCCATATTTAGTGGAATGCATTCTATAAAAACCAAGTAAGAACGTATAGTCGGTAAAGCCCGATTATATCTAAGCCATATTGAAGTGATTTTTACAAGTGGTTCTTATATGGGAGCTGTGACTAATTATCGACCAATCTTTATAAAATTTGGTATCATGATTTCAATATATGTATATGCAACTTATTTGTACTGGATATTATTAATTTTGAAAGAGTTATGCCCGTTAAAGTGATTTTCGAAAGTGGAACATATATGGAAGCTATGACTAATTATTAAACGATCTGCACAAAATTATAAATGCAACTTAACTATGGCAAAATTTATTTACAAAGATACTTTTATAAATTACACATTTATGATAGATAAAGCCCTACTTAGGGAGAAAATTTGTATGGAAGCTAATTGAAATAATAGACCAATTTCAACAATCGAAATATCTTCAAAATTGCATCCTGTAATTTGAGTGGCCAGCCATTAGCTCGAATCAGAAAGTAATTCTGAGTTGATTGGTATATACTTTAAGGTGGATGTTAGACTGAGATTTTTTAGTGTTACAAACATCAGCAAAAAGCCAATAGGGTATACTAAGGTGATGTAGGGTATAAAAAAAATAAGATACATAATGATTTAAAATATCTGTTTTCAAATTACAGAAGACTTAGTCAAGGTCTGATACAGTAAAAAAATATGAAAATTTGTATGAAAATGAATTAAAAAGAAAAATTTAACAACTCTTTAAGGTTTGACTTCTGAAGAGAATCTTAATTAGTTTTGTTATTGAGTTCAAAGTTGTATTATTTATATAACAAGTTTATTTTTTAATCATGCTTAACTCAAATTGTAAAAAATTTTGTTTAAGAATGTATTTTAAAAAATTTACCAGATTTTTTTTTTGGCATTTTAAAACAAGTTTTAGCATATTTTAGCTTATTTTTAAACTGATTTAGCAGTTTAACATTTTGAGATCTGGTCACACTGGTGGTTTGTGAAAAATCTGCAAAGAAGGCGTCAAAATTCGCATTAAGAATAAAACAGGTTTAAGCTACGAATACATATGTTTAAGGCTGCAAATTTAGAAATTAAATACAAGCTTGACTAGATATTATGGTTGCGCTATTTTGTACAATATATAAATAACTAAAACACTTTTATCGTAAATTGTAGCAAAAAGACATACATTTTACTGAACTCTCTTAAGGCATTTTTCATCGCGAACTTTATTGTATTTGCAAGACTAGGGTTTGACAATTATAAATAAAAAACTAATAAGAAAGTATAGTCGGTCAATCCCAATTACCGATTATGTTAGTTTCCTTTAATGTTTTTTTTTTATCAACTTTTGGGAGCTTTGTTTAATTAGAGAACGATCGTCATATGTAGAATTTCAGTTGAAAATCAACATTTGTAAGCGATTCATGCCCGTTAAATTGATTTATGGAAGTGGGCCGTATAGCTATGACTAATTATTGACCGATCCACACAAAATTTAAGGGTATAATTTATTTTTATATAGAACTTATTTGTTCCGAAATTTGTGTGACTACTTACATAAAAAAGATAAGGTTCTCTTTCTGAAGGTGGAGGAGTTACTTGAAATAATACAATACAAATTGTTTTTGGGCCAAAAAAATAAATCCACATACTAAATTTTATTGACATATCTTCAGAACTGCGACCTGTACTTTGCGCACAAGTCCAGACGGCCAGCCAGACGTATGGACGAGCGGACATCGTTAAATCAACTTAGAAAATGAGTTGTCAATCATCAGCAAATATTTGCACAAATCGAACATATCTTCCCCATTAAATTGGTGTAGGGTATAATGAAATGTAGCTTTTACAGACCCACCATTCAATCAATCAACTGGTATAACAAACTGATATATCAACAAAAAAAATGTCAAAACTTTCATGACCCTGTTGGAAAATAAAGTTCTTGTTGAAAAATCCTTTATATAAGCTAAAATGCTATGTTGGTATAAAGAGAATCAATATACATAAGTTTCATGTAGTTAAAAGAACACAATTTTATAGCTATACATTTTAAGTGCATGTGTACCTATGTATATAAAATTGTATATTGTTATAAACAGTAAAAGTTGGTTTCGAAATTTCTAAAACAAATATTTAATTATAAACAACAATAAATTGTAACTTTCTATTTAGTTAATTATCGATTTTTGGTATCAATCATAATTCAAGCTTGACAATGTATTAATAAGTCCGAATATTTATATTAAATTCCTCAAATGGCATTTTAACGTCTGCTTATTAACTGTAACTAAATTACTCGACACAACAGACTCTCCTAGATGTTTTATAAGCAAACACAAGAAATTACTTTACTTACGTTTTGGTTATTTTTCTTTACTTTTTTTTTATACCGGATTAAGCTCATTTCCTGTCTATAAACATGGTCCTTGCTCCCAAAAAAAAAAAAAAAAAAACGCACACAAATTATATACATGTTATTTTCTTCGTTTTTATTGGTTTTTGGCCAAATGTAGGTACATACGTACATTTAAAGAGCAACAAATGGCCCTGGCACGAACTGAAAATAAGCATCCCAATATGAAGTTAAATGCCAGATATATTACACCATATTTACGAGTTTGGTACATTTAGTGTGAACACAGGGAAGGGGAATGCATACAAATTCAGCAGAAGTATTTACGTTTGAAGGGTACATATACATACATACGAGTATCTATAGTTATCAGATATACGACAAACACAACAAAAATTTGTTTTAATGGTTATAAGAAAATAAAAAGTAAACACCAGTCTGTATTTGTTTAAAGGCATGATTTTAGTTGTTACACTTTAGTTTCAACTTTTCTAGTTTCTGTAATAAAAAACAAAAACCTGTATCTTTAAAGATTCTCATATTTATTTTTATGTCATTATTCGGTACTTTAGAGTTAAATTAAGATGAAGCAAAAGGTATTCATTCATCATTTCACAGCCCCAACCGCTAAAGCTAGAAACTTCAAATTTGGGTATTGGATTAATTTTTCATCAAATAGATTTACTAAGAAGGGATTTTTTGAAATTCGGGGCAAAAACTTATAAAAATGGTAACTGTGTATCTCCAAAACTAATAAAGATGGAATAAAAAATTTAAATTTGTCTGTCTTTAACTAAAAAAACCGTGGCTGGTACTTTTTTTAAATTCGAAATTCTAGATGATCAAAACGGGTAAAAATGGTAGTCGAGAAGCTTCAGTTACTCTTCGTTAATCTTTTAATAAGTAAAAATAGAAATAAAATTTAAAATGTATCCAGCTAAAATCAATAAAGAGCAGCAATTTTTCAGTACTTTTTTTAATTCGGCCTAAAAATTGTATTCCTTTACGAAACTTTTTTTTTGCCAATAACTATTTTCCTAATCGAAGGATCTATAAATATTATTCTCTAATTCCAGGCCCTACAAATAATTACAATGACAATTTTCCAAAATTATTTCTACCAAACGGAAAAAAACTGATGGCGAACGGGTAAATATCCGTACCATTTGTATCTGCTAAATATATGTTTTGCTTAAATCAGTAATTAGAATAAATCTTTTTGGTATTTTTGAAAATACGAATTTTTAAGGCTTAAAAACGGATCCATTGCTCGTTTTTATAAAATTAATTTTCTTTAAAAAAATTACTTGAAATGTTATTTTCTAATTTATATAAAATATATATTAACGGGGACAAAAAAGAGCCAAATGGGAATAAATTATTATATTTTTTCTTTTCAAATTAACTAGCTAATAAAGATAAATAAGCAGTGGTACTCAAGTACTAATTAGTAACAAAGTTCTAATTGCAAAAACCACTTGGTACTTTTTTGAAATGCTTTTTGTTTTATATTAGAAGTACTTTGTTTTGAATTTTTTTCAATAAATTTGTTGCGCCTCCAGTGAAACTCGAAACCTGGTTGTTTGTCTACAGTTCAATAGACCAAACCATCGGGCTACACCGAATTTTTTATTTCCATGCTTAAAATGATCATTTTATTTTCAGAAGAATTCACCATTAGCAATAGCATAGAAAAAAACCTTGCCTTCATGTGACGAGTTTAATAATATTAAGTATTTATATACATTCGCGCTTAAAATGCAGTTAATAAAGTCCTGTTTTATGGTATTAATTTCATGAAAATTAGTTTTTCCGTATATTCGGAACTAATCTTTCTCCATTCCTCAGTTAGTGCTGTTTGAAGCATGTTATTACGTGGTTTCGAAACCTCTGTGGAATTTAGGTCTGATGACTGCGGTGGAGTTCAGTATGTTTTCGGTAGTCTTGAATGCCCAATTTTCTAACATTTTCGGAAAGATTTTGTTTAGAATATTTAAATAGTTCCTATGATACACTGTCGATCAAATAAATTGTAAAGTATCCATACAGCCCCATACCATGGCGCCACCATCACCATGTTTAACTGTTGGTTTTAAATTTTGGGACTCAGAGCTGTACAAGGCATTCTCCAAACAAGCTGACGGAATGCAGTACATACTTGCTTTCATCTGTAAACAGAACTTTTTTCCACAACTCTTCAAGCGTATTTATGTGTTCTTTAACAAAGACAATGCGTTTTTAATAATGACACGTACTACATTTCTTCTGTAATTAGCCTTTTTCAAACTTCTGCGCACAGTATCTTTGGAAACATATTTTTTAAATTGTGAATTTATATTTTCAACAATTTCTGATGCTGCTATTCTGGGATTTTCCTTTACCGATTGTACTATAATTCTACTTTACCGTTCACTACATTTCGGTGCACGACCAGAACTAAACTTTAAAACCAAAATTCTGGTATTTTTAAAATAGTTTATCACTCTCTGGATAGAAGATAGATTTCGTGCCATGTTTTTCCTTTTTGCCCATAAACGTACGAGTATTATTAATTTTAAGTGTTTTTTGGACTAGAGTAAAAAAGTATCGATTACTGTTGTGTACGCAGACTTTTACATACGAGTAAAATTTGAAAGTTACTACTTATTGCTAAACTTTGCAAATTCAAAAATTAAAAATTATTTTCAAAAGCTTATCTGTAAATCCAAGCGAATTTCAAAGGATTACGCTGCTACCAATGTGAGTGAGTGCAGTAGCACAGCTGACTGACTTTCTTTACAATTTACTTATGTCAAAAGAAACACTTTTTCAGTGTTTTTTTAAAAGTAGTACTTTATTTTACACAGACAAAAAGGCCTGTTGTTTCTGTATTGTGTTGTATTTGTTGTGGATTTGCACTCACCTTATATAATTACACCATAGCTGCTACCTTACAGTACAATTTGACGTTAAAATATATGGTGAAAAAGGCCTTCCTCTTGTCTCCTCTAAATTGGATACCTTCCACAGTAGTTCATGATTACCTAAGATCTGCAACATGGACCGGGTCCGATAAGAAATCATATTTTATAAGTTCACTTCAGTTCACAGTTATTTAATAAACAATTTCGCAATATAAAAATTCAAAATCAGTGCCTTTAAAATAACCATCCCTACTGCATATACATACATACCTAATTTGTATATTTATTAAGTAAATCTAATGTAAACGCATGTATGTACCATACAAGTATATGTACTACAAAACGACTTTCTAACAAATACTCGTACACAAATATTTAACGACTCACACTCCAAAGTCAAAATCATGGGAAAATAAAACAAGTTCGAGTGCAATATTCGTCTGTGCCGAATTTTTAATACCCTCCACCTAAATGTAATAAGAAATACAAAAACTACAATATCCTTATTCCGTGTTTTTTATTCAGTCTTAATGCAAATTTTATTTGTATTTGATATATTGTTTGAAAGAAAATTTTACGACCAGCATAATTTATGTTAAATATTTTGAAATTTTTTCTCATTTTGATCATTTATAATTGATATAATTACCGATTCTTACTGTAATTTACAGAGTTTGTCTGATTTTCATAATAATCTTGATTGTAATTTAACAATTTATGTTATTAAAGAATATTTTTCCATATTCACAACAAGTTAAGAAACAGATTATAAAAAAGGATTAGATTTAAGATGAGGCTTTTTTGTTTGAATTTGATCAAAATAACATTATTTTTAAGATATTTATGGGTGGCATAATAGAAGTGGACCAATTATGGACTGGTAGTTTCTAAATCCAGTATCCACTAATGTGATTTCTATGTATTTTGGGATTATATTGGTTGAATTTGTATGGTTGGTTGTTATGCTCGGAAGTGGACTTAATTCAAGAGCTATTATTGACTGACAGCTACAAAATCCAGTAGCTTAATTACTGTATAACCGATACTAATATCATTTCTTGATTAATATTTCTGATCCATATAAAAGTTGGTTCGATATCGATATTTAATAGACATTTTTGTGGGTTTATTTGTTTTTTGGAACTGATTCTTATATGGCAGCTATGACAAATTATGGGCCGATCTTCTTAAATTTTGGAACAGTTATTTTCATGCATATGAGGATATTTCATATCGAATTTCAACATAATAACGGTGTATTTAAGATATATATTAGTATTAACGTGGATTTCGGGAGTACCCCTTATGTGGGGGATATTGACAAATATGGACCGATATTCTCCAAAGCCAGCAGTTTGATTTAGGCATGTATGTAAATGATCCGTGTAAAATTTTGAATTGGTACCCTTATTTATTAGAGATTTATGAGTATTAAAGTGATTTTCGGCAGAGTGCTTTATATGGGGCATACGGTTAAAAATATACCGAAATTCACAAAATTTTGTGGAATGATTTTTGTCTATATGTAAATGATATGTGCAATGTTTTCAGTCGGTACCGATATTTATACAATATATATAGGGATAAATGTCTTTTTCAGATGTGGTCCTTGTATGGGAGCTATGACCAATTCTGGGCCGACCACCATAAAATTTAGTACAACAATTTATTTGCCTATAAAGATTATTCATGTCACATTTTAGCCGTTTACCATTATTTATATCTGTTTTATACGTATTTAAGTGAATTTTGGAAGTGGACTTTATATGGGGTCTATGGTCAAACATGGACCGAACTAAAAAAAAAATTCGTTTTGCGATTTATTTTTGCATAAAACTTATTTTTGCTGAATTTTGTCTTGATATTCGAATTTTATAGGCATTTATGTATAATTAAGCAATATTTCGGGAAGATTTTTGTATGGGGGCTATGAGAAATCATGGACCGATTCATACTTTTTTCCGTATACTTTCTTCTTTTATCATAAAACCAACATATACAAAATTTCATGGTATTATCTGTAATATATTTCAAAATATTGCAATAAAATTAATAAAAAAATATGAAATTTTTATGGAGGTTGCCTCACATTTTGGTCCATAACTCTGGTTTTACTAATACCAACAAAGTTACCTGCAAAAGAACAAATATTTTTCTGGAAATTTCGTTTAGTTAAGTTGTATAGTTTGGACGTGAGAGTGTTTTACACAGACGGTCAGGCGGAAAGAAGGACAGACAGAGGGACAGTCAGACGGACATGGCTCAATCGACTTAGAATTGCATAAGGATCAAGAATATATATACATTGTTGGGTCTTAGATGAATATTAAAAAAGTTTCACACGGAATGACAAACGTAATATACCCTCATTCAGCACTCTTGGAGGTAGAGGGTATAAAAAAAAACGTCAGAAAAAAGCACGAAAACTAAATCGAACAAAAATCCGTCAATAAATAAAATTTTCTCTAGAGGCTCTTTTTCGATGAATAACAATAAGCAGCAAACATTGAATACGACAAACGACTACAACGATTCATTCTTTCATTCATTCATTCATTTATTCAATGCAAGACAGAAGTTCTCCTCTAAGGGCAGACAAAAATCCTTAATATGCTGAGCACGTACCTCAATGAGATTCATTGGCAGTATTGAACTTGTTAGAAGAACATTCGTTAGCTGGCAATGTGATACGCGTCTACCAAAGCTTGGTAAAGAAATAGAGGATTGGCATATTTCAACGATTGCTAAATTTATTTTCAGAATGGCGGAGATGTTTTTGTGTGTGTGTGTGTGTGTGGGTGTGTGTGTGTGTGTATGTAAAGGCGAAGTGAAACGAAGTTGTTGGTTAGGCAGTGATTAGTTGGCAGAGGTGGTGATGGTAAAAGTTCGTTGATATTACAACGATTTATGGCTACAAATAATACTTAAGTGGCGGTATAAGCAAATGATTCGATTCCTTGAAAAGCATTTTATTCTCATACATATTTAAGTGTGTGTGTATCCGTTTAAGAAAAACATTTTTTTTTTTTTTTTGCTTGGTAATCGTTTTCATGACACACACAAATCCGTAAATTACAAATGAACAAAAGTAAAGTAAAGTTAAATAAAATAAAATAAACCTTAATACCATTAATAGTATTTAACGAAATGTACAATTGTTTGTTTGTTTTGTTCTTTTTATGCTGTTCTTCTTTGTCTTCTTTTTATTTTACGTGCATTGTTTTCATTTTAGTTCCTTTGGATTGAGATTTTTTGTAATTTTTTTTTTCACACAAATAAGTTGTGATACTGATTTTCTTTTATCTCAGAGAGAAGTATTACCAGGTTGTATAAATGGAAAATAAATAGAAACATTGTGTCAACCAAATAATTATTTTGCAAATCAATTATAATACCCTTCACCTTAATGAGAAGGGTATATATAAGTTTGTCATTCCGTTTGTAATTTCCACAATATAATTTTCCGCAACCCTGTAAAGTATATATATTCTGGATCCTTATAGATAGCGGAGTCGATTAAGCCATGTCCGTCTGTCTGTCTGGATGTGGAAATCAGTTTTCTGAAGTCCACAGATATCTTTGCGATATCTGTAGATAATACCATGAAATTTTGTATACGTTGTTTTTATGATAAAAGAAGAAAGTGCGCGGAAAATAGTATGAATCGGCCCATGATTTCTCATAGCTCCCATACAAAAATCTTCCCGAAATATTGCTCAATTATACATAAGTGCCTATAAGATTGGAATATCCAGACAAAATTCAGCAAAAATAAATCGCAAAACGAATTTTTTTTTAGTTCGGTCCATGTTTGACCATAGCCCCCATATAAAGTCGACTACCAAAATTCACTTAAATACCTATAAAACAGATATAAATAATGATTATTTAACTGATTGTTCGACCTTTTTATTAATTAAACAATAACATAAATAATGTTAAACGGCTAAAATTTGACATGAATAATCTTTATAGGCAAATAAATTGTTGTACTAAATTTTATGGTGGTCGGCCCAGAATTGGTCATAGCTTCCATACAAGGACCACAAAAGACATCTATCCCTATATATATTGTATAAATATCGGCACCGACTCAAAACTTGGCACAGATCATTTACGTATATACAAAAATCATCCCACAAAATTTTGTGAATTTCGGTATATTTTTAACCGTATGCCCCATATAAATACCTCTTCCGAAAATCACTTTAATACTCATAAATCTCTAATAAATAAATAAAAATTCAAAATTTTACACGGATCATTTACATACATGCCTAAATGAAACTGCTGGATTTTGAGAATATCGGTCCATATTTGTCAATATCCCCCACATAAGGGGTACTCCCGAAATCCACGTTAATACTAATATATATCTTACATATACCGTTATTATGTTGAAATTCGACATGAAATATCCTCATATGCATGAAAATCACTGTCCCAAAATTTAAGAAGATCGTCCCATAATTTGTCATAGCTGCCATATAAATATTTCCCAAAAAAAAACAAATAAATTCGGGTCAAAAAATATTATTTTCGGATTTAACCCATATTCGGTCCATATTTTATAATCAAGATATATATATATCGTTTGAAAGGTATTTTTACCTTTTATTTAATGTATTACAAATTATCAGACACCCAGTAGTTCCCGAGATATAGGCCATTATATTTTCAACTTTACGGGTCCGCCCCCTCGAAAATAGGTGTGACCGCCAACAATTTTTTAGTGGCATCTCCTCTAAAAGCCCTATTTGATGAAGTTTTTTTTTTTTTTTTTGAGCAAAGTTCCCCTTGTTCCCCTTTTTATACTCTGTTTGTTAAATTACACTCAAGATTATTATGAACATCAGACAAACTCTGTAAATTATGGTAAGAATTGCATCCACAACAAAGGTGAAGTGTATATAAGATTCGGCATAGCCGAATATAGCACTCTTACTTGTTTTTCCTAGTTATTGGGTATGAAATTTATATTTATAAAAATATGCCTGTCTGCTTAGTTCTAGAATAAGTAGATAATTTATACTATTTAGATATTGTGTGACATTCTGTCTATAAACCAAAGTTAACCAATAAGAGAAATGCTTCAAATGAGAATGTAAATGTGAATGTGTCGTTTGCTTTCGACTACTGGTGGGTGTGAGTGCCGGTCGTTGTGCTAAACTAACTCAAGTAAATTTGTTCTATTTTAAAGGTGATACCTACCTGTTTTATGGCCACACAATTAAAGGAAATTCAATTAATATTTTTTAGCTTACTTAATTTGCAAATATTCAAAATTGTTAGGCTTTAAAAGTAATTTAAGCCAGTTATTTAATAAGGCAATTAGTTGTGGATCCAATTAAAGGAAGGACAGAACATGATAATTTAGCAAGCAACGCAGCTAAAAGAAATACTACGAAAGTAATGAAAAATCAAGTGGAAACTGTAAACAACTTGACTTGATTGACGAAGTATCAATTAAGAAAACAAGCGATTTTCTTTAACACCCAATAAATTAGGTAGTGAAAAGACCCAGGAAACTGATTTTTGCTTTTTGACACTTCACAATTGTCACCTCTTTTTACTCTGTCATTATTCTCGGAATTAGAGTTTGTGTGGGAGCTATGGCCAATTATGTACCAATTTTCACAAAAGTCAATAATATAATTTTTACATACTTTGAGCTGATCTGTGTAAAATTTCAGTACGATATGGATGTTTATTTAGGCTAAAGAGTTTTCGGGAGTAGTCCTCCTAAGGGAACTATGACCTATTACGGACCAATCATCTTTAAATTCTGTACAACGATTTATATGTATATGCGAATAATTTGTGTTGAATTTCAACAAAATAGGGATTTTTTTCGGAAGTGAACTTTATATGGGACTTTGGTTAATTAAGGATCGCTCATAATGATATTTGGAAGAACGAATTTTGTGTATATGTGGATTATTTTTGTTGAATTTTAACTTGATACTGATTTTTATAAAATATTTATGCGCATTTAATTGATTTTCGGAAGGGATGGGGCTATATCAAAATATGGAGAATATGCAGAATTTTGTATGGATTCGGCACAATTATGTACCATAAAGCCATATTTCGGGAAACAAGAAATTGTGAAATATGTCATGATCTTTTTTTTTTAAAGAAGTAACACTCAGGCAATTAATATGCCTAAATATACTTGCGTTACTTTCTTTGGAAAGGGGATATATTGAAGAAGTAAAGGTGGTGAAAGGAGAAGAAAGCTTTTTATATCACAACTCTGAAATTGCGCATTATGTTTGTTTTTAGTGCAAAATTGGAGCGCCTCTGGAGGTGAGTAGGCGCATTAATGTTAAAGCTTGATTTTACAGCCTTTATTTAATTATTTTACTTTGGTGGCGTTTGAAGGAGGGCGCTGTGATAAATATTAGTTATGCTGGAGAGAAAGAAAACTTATAATTATCCGAAACTAATGTTGTTTGAGTGGCAGCGGCTGGCAATCGAACCCGGGCTACAAGTACCAACTCATACTTAATGATCAAATGCGCTAACCAATTAAGCTACAGCACCAAACATTTCGGTGGATCAAAGAAAGTTTGGCAAAAATTCCATTGTTCTATGTCTTTTTTTCAAAGCTCTATTGTGCTTTCGACAGACGGATGGGCATGGCTAGATCATGTTAGAATCTTATAAGGACCCAGAACATATAGACTTTTTGGACCAATATTTCGATGTGTTACAAACGGAATGACGAACTCAATATATCCCTCAACTTTTTGGTGGTCTGTATGAAAACAGGGTATTATTAATCGCATTGTAAAACTACAGGAAACTAACCCTTCTTTCAATACCATTGAATTCTCTTAATCCGCATAAATCCTAGCTCCGAAAACAACAGACTATATTCCGTCCAAATAAGTTCTGCATCGAACACATAAATACACCGAGAGTTATCAAATGAATGTCAAAAATTCTACCTTACTTTTGTAAATAGAATGACTTTGTGCGTCTTTACCTTACAAAAATGTAGAAGTAACATCCTCAAGAACTTTTTAATTTCATAGTATGGTGGGATCAAACGCTGAGTTTTACATTATTGAAGGCTTTCCAAACACTTTTCACTAAATCTGCTGTAAGACAAAGATTTCGGTTTCCCCAATATTCTTTTTTATAGTCTTCAACAAATGATACAATCAACTCCAGAAGTCGTGGAATCCATTTGACCCCCATAAGTCATCTTAAAGATTTTGATTATGCCGATGATATTACTCTATTGTTCACAAAAAATTCTAATATGGATGACTCATCTAAGTTAGCGCAGAGCTGAAAGTAAACATAGGCAAGACCTATACTATAGGCGTATAGTCTTTAAGCTTGTCCTCATTTGTTATTAGTAAGGAACAGGTTGTATTTGTGGATAAATTCCATTACTAAAGTAGCATAATAGCACGTGAAGATAGTGAGAAAGCAGAGATCGTTATACGCTCAAACGGGCATTTGTGTCGAATGTTCCTTGCCATGTGAAAAGAGGTCTTGTAGCAATGAATTTCACAAACAATATCAATTAATAATAATTTAATTTCAGGACCTATATTACATTTCTCAAGTAAAACTTGTTCATATTAGTTAGTTTCGAGACCTGTCACCCAATTTTTCCCCCTTCAAGTAAAAGTGACAGGTCTTTCATAAAAAGAGTTTGAATCTAGAATCTGTCTCTTAGATTTAAAATCAATTGCAGTACCGAGTCGGTTTCCTTCTCTCCAAGGATCACTCCCAAAAGCAACACAATTTGATATAATAAAGCAATAAAACTTAATTTATTCCAGCAGGAATTCTTCTAAACCATTTTAAAGTATTTGTGTTGCGAAAGACAATTATAATTTTATTGGGCATCCTTCTCCTCAAAACAGTAAAATCTTAACAATTGAAAAAAGTACAACCATAAAATAAAAAGAAATGTGTTAACTAAATCTTAATATTGAATTACAAATAGAAACGAAAGTTAATCTTTTAAGTTCCGATAAAGAATGTTTATTTGATTTCATTTTATTTGCGTTTTTTGATTTGAGGGTCAAGCCAACGTGGTCCTTATTCAATTAGTTGGCATTTTTTTTTAATTGACAATTAATATATTGTCCTTCTAATTAATTAACAAAGTACTAAATATTTTTATATAGACCCCGATAGAAACTGAAGGTATGTTATAAATACAAAGAAGACGAGCACACTCATCATACAATCACTGTTACATGACGTTTACTCCATCTACTTGGTTTAATTAATTTATTAGTTAAAGGAAGTTCTCCACATTCAAACTCCAACTTTGATTACTTTATTTGAAAAGTTTTAATTAATGAAAATGTTCATGGTTTTGTTTTTCTTTTTGTTTGCAAACATTTTATGATGCTATTTCCTTCACCTTTCCACGTACAGAATGGCAGAAAACTCACGAAATTCTAAATTATCTTCAAAAGACGATGAATGTACGTTTTCATGGAAACTATTTACGGGCTGGGATTTTATGATTGGTAAGTTTAAGTATCATGCAGTATTTTAAAAAGTTCACAAACTAGAGATGATTTAACTAACTAACTAACATCCCCTTTGCTACTCCCTTGCGCCAAACTAACAGGTCATGCGGAAACTGCACATAATAGGATTGCATCCGTAGTAGTGGGTTTCAAAGAAGCTTTACTAGAAGAAGCTGAAAAGAAGAAGGATAAACGCAAGTAAATTTGACTCTTCTCTACATTGTTGCAGCATCAAATTTATGGGAAATTGAATTTTATTTTATTTTCCTTCCTCTTGTTTTCTCTAACATCTTCACTCTTCCTCAACTTGGTTGACAATGGTGCATTGTTGCTCGCTCGGTGGTTTCAGTTGGCGCATTATTTTACAACGAATTTTAGTAAATATTTTAGTGATGACATTGTTGGCTGCTTCCGGTTATACAGTAGTGGCACTGGTTAATAAGTAAGTCAATGATCTGGTGGAAAATTCTTTATTATTTTAACATGAAGGTTTTGCAGTGATTTTTTAAATACCTGCTCAAATAGATATTTAGTTTAAAAAATGTTAAGTTCATTCCGCATCTGTAAAAAATAATTCAAGTATTCAACTAAACTACAGTGGCAGCTGTTATGATTCGTATTGTAATTAGTTTCAGTACTATACTATTTTTATCCTTATTGTCTTTGGAGAGCTTTGTTGGTTGACGATATTGCGGTATTGATTTCTGGTAACTCGAATGGGTAGACTTTGAAGACAGACTGAAGACAATTCTAGAATCTTAATTTCGTGAATAAGAGTTATTAGACTAAAGTAGTAATTGCTTTGGTACTAATTTGTGTGGTATGAATTGTATCGATCGTGTTTAATAGGATAACTGGATACTGAAAACTTTCTTTGACATGGAGTACTTCACACTTATCCTACACGGGGATATATCGCTTAGCTGACCTCTATTGGACCTCTGAAAGATATTAAATAAAATTCTCTTTCGGGCAACTTCTAAGTTAACAGAAGCTTTTAGACCTGGCTCATGTGGCTATTCCAGGTTCAATGCATTCTGAAAATGCATGCAGTACAACTACTATTGAAAAAAATATTATAATGATGAATAGGAAATTCTGCCGCTTTAAGGGAGTGTTTCTATTCATACATCAGAGAATCTGATTGATCTGGTATGGACACAAAGCCAGTCGATTGATAGTTATAATTGAATCTTTATTAGATCTGTCCTAGCAAGAAATTTAAAGATTGAACCTAACTCATTCTTTATCACCTCGAATGGACCTTGTAAATGTTTAAGAAACAAAAATCTGTGGAATTAATAATCATAATGTTTGTTGTTAAAGGAATGTAGGGAAGGATTTTCTGATCTGGCACACACATATTATGCTCCCTCGCATAGTCTAACTTTAACTTTTCATGCGTCCATTGAATGCATTAAATTACTGCTCTTGCAACAGTTCCAACTTTAATGTATACGATTTTATTTGAACTTAATAAACTCAAAACTTTATGAATTTTCACGAACAATGTTTTAATAATGGTACGACACGCAATTTTCAGGTCTGAGGAGCTGGCTTCTCAGGACAATTGGATCAGTCGTAATGCCGTCAATGTCACCATGACCTTACTTTCATTCTTTTTACCCATGATTTTTGAAGCTTTAGGTCTTTTTGAAAACTGGCATCCACGACAACAATTAAGACTTCAATTGGCCAGGTAATTTTTTTTAGCACTTTATCTATTGTTCACATTTTTTAATCACTTATTTAAAACTATTGCATTTGCAGGATTATGATTTTAAATTTGCTGAATTTATATTCGCTGATGTTCTCATTCATTTATAAAATCAATAGTAAGGAAAAGCCGTTGAGTGATTTGAAAATAAAAAATGATACCGCTGCCATGGAATTGGCTAAATTAACTGAATTTTGGCAGGCATTCACAGCCATGACCACAAAGGCACCAAATGAAATATCAACATTTTCAACAGAGGATTTTTCCACCACAACAACAATGACGACTGATGCAATTACCGATGCAGTGATGACAACTACAGCGGCGGTTATATCGAAAGTCAGATGTTACAACATCACTGTCAAATGCTCAAAACCCTGGAGAGTTACAACGAATTTACCCTCGACCACAACAGTGGCAGCCACAACGACATTGCTGTTACTAAATTTAACAACAACCCTGCTGCCGTCCACTTCATTGACCACAACCACAACAGAACTACCAACACCAACCACATGGCCACCATCACCACCCAATATCGAACTAACAACACTTCTAACCACAGAATTGACCACATTGCCAACGACTGCCACTACATTTCTACCCACCACAACAGATACGACTTATGATTACGATGACACATCTATTTCTACCACCGAGGAAGATGGGCTATTTAGCTCTTCGCCCTCAACTGTTCTCAGCTCGACTACAACGGAAAATCCAGGCAATGATTCCCAATTTGTATATTATGACTACTTTGCCGGTTTCGATGTGAATGATCCGAGTTTGGTGGACTTTAACGAAATTGACGAACTAAGCTCAAGAAATAAAAGAGATTTAAGTATAATGGAGAACCAGGAGATCAACAATTATTTAGAGTCATCCATAGAGAACGATGTATTCAAAACCCCTAATCAGTTCAGGAAGAACAAACTACAAGCTAAAGAACATAAAAAGCAAAAAGCAGACATTGTAAGCACCGGCAAGAAAGTAAAAAGAGAACCAATTGATGGCAATGGACCAGATCCACTTTCACTTCAACTTCTGAGAACTTCAAAGTATGGCAGAAGAGATCGTTATACCACCACTACCACAACACAAGCAAGTCCCCTACCCACTTCCAGCCTGCCTCCTGACATTACCACAACAAGCACAAATATTGATGATTCAACTGATCCCCTCACAACTGGCAACCATTTTTCATCAACACTGCCCACAACACAAATGGAAACGGAGCCAACAACAGCAAGCAAAGCATTACTGTGGGAACACAATGAACTCTTGCAAAAAGTTGCGGACTTCTTCACCACCTCAACACTAAAACCTTCAGATGAGGAAACAACCACTATAACGCCCACACCAACCACAACATCAACTATCTCTACAATATTGCCCACGCAACAGGAGGACGAAATAATTGAAAACGGCTTACCAGAGATGCTGACTACACCTTTTTACATTGCAAATCAGGACATAGGCCAGACATCTTTCTACGAATGGAGTGAAATTGATGATGGTAATTTTGAAACATGCATACGCACCGTATGTGATGACGACTTCACAACAATCCCATTATCGACTGATTTGGATGCTGCCACAACAATGGCAACAATAACAACGACTGAACTGACTATATATCAGCAATATCTTAAAAATTTAACCAACATTAAGAAGACCTTTAAGGAGATAGAACACAATTTAACAACTATGTGTTGGGAGACATCGTTGGGCCAGGAACTGTCCAAGGTCATTGTGTTTGATGGGGTGAGTAACAAGTTATTATCATGAAACTTATTAGACAACAAGAAATAATGTAATACTGACTCACTAGGAATTTTAAATCACATCTTATTTGTTGCAAAATTTCTATATAAATCAAACATTTATGACCGATAAAGTCATATTTCAGGGGATCTTTTGTATGGGATACTAAATTTTATCGAAAGATCAACAAACTCGCGATAGTTAAATTAGCTAAAGAAGTGATTCTGGGTCAATCAGTGACTGTTAAGGTATGGTCACACTTGGGAAATATTTGACGAAAAAGACGTAGCCACTAAATAACATACATATATTTGAACTCGTTTATTTATTTAAAAAACGTCGCACAGTGAGCTACTCCTTACAAATTAGCCGGGAAAAATTATTTTTGAATTTAAAATATGTAGATGGATTTGGTTTAAAATGGGTCTATGAAAAATTTGACAGCATGAAGAACCGATAAGATCTCCCGAGAGTCCTTGAGAGCCTTAGGGTCTATTTTAAGGGGACAATGAGGTAAGAATTACTTCCTTACTTTATTTTTCGATATTTTTCCAATGAATTGTGATGTTATAGATGATTCGCCGAATGGAGGTGATAGTACAGGGCTAGAACACAAAATATTGAGAGGGAGGGAGAGGTCAAGAACGCAAAAAAAGCAACAAAATAAATGAAAATGTTATTAACTTTTGTAACACAATAGAAAAAACAGAATTGAAAAAACTTGTTTAAATTCTTATTATTCAATTTCAACAAAAACTAAGGACTTAAAATTAAAATGTTTCACAATAAATTAGTCGTACATTTATGAGTTAAACCAAACTTCTACTCTACTATTCATCAGAATCAGATTCGCTAAACTTTTCTGTAAATCTTTATGGCCATCAAAACTAGGCTCAACTAAAAACCTTATGACTTCCGGTGGGAGCGATGAAAAGTTTTGAAGGGTTTTTGTCGATAAGAATTGATCAGAGGATCTGATGTTATCAACATGTTACGCAAATCTCTGTTTGTATTGATTCTTGAAGATTTGCGTGTGTGCGCCAACCTGTATCGCTTACAATCCTTGTTGCGAGCTTCCAGAGCTTCTTCAGATAACTGACCTATGGGTACAATGAAATTTTTAATATCTTGTGCACGCTAACAGGCATAGGATACCAGTCGTAAAATTTTAAATATTTGTTCCTAGTTTCTTGGATGAATCCTTGAAACTCATGCAGATTAATTTCAAATCCTGATGACAAGACACTTAAAATAAAAACTTTTAATGACTTCTTCGTCTAGTCCAGTTACTTCAGCACTCTTTGAATAATATCCCCGTTTTTACACCATCAATAATCAGGCCCATCTCATTTTTGAAACACATTTGAATATCTTTTTTTCGATTCGCTACAGCCTCTTTATCTGTAGGTTGTCAAATCATGTACTTTTTCAATTCTAGCCGGTACGCAATATGCAGCATCCACTCGAATGTCTTTATCCACGCATGAAGGCTGGAAGGCAAGAAAATGAAACAATACAAAAATAATTGTAAAAAAAGAAACTAAGTTAAGTTTTCTCTATCGATATTTAATGAGATTCTGGAGAGTAAAAGAGAGGAGAAGGTAAAAATTACATTGATGCGAATTCGTGCAAAGGATAAATCATTCAAGATCTAAGAGAATATAATGTAGAGAGTGTTTGAGCGAAGTTTTAGTTTAGCAGAGAAAATATAAATATATATTTATTAAAAATTTTCTAAATGACATAGAACAAATTACAAAGTTAAGTATGATTTCGTTTTATATATTTTGAACAAGTTAAAATGAAGCAAGTTATAAATCTAAAACGAAGTTTCAAGTTTATGTCTCTTCATGTCACCAATAAGATGGTCCAACTTATATCAAATATTATGCTAATTTTCATCGAGAAAACCCCTAATTTGAGACAACTTTATAGGCACTTCTCTAAAGATATGATACTTGTTCTTATTTTTATTAAAACGAGCATATCTTTTTAAGCAAAATATGCTCCACCCAAAATTCTAGAGCAGCGTTTGTAATAAAAATGAGAATAATTTGAATAAGATGTCTTTAATGCGCATGCAATTGAAAAAAAAAGTTTTTGAAACTTTATCTTTGACCTACAAAATTATGGCTATTAGACGGTCCACAACACCCATGGCTACTTTTTTTATCTAATTGCACAATTCTTATTATGTCTGAATCATTGAAACACAAAAAATTGATTTTGATTTTTTATCGGCTAGACCCTACAAATAGCTCACTGTGCGTCGTTTATTTAGTTTCATTTTATTTGATGCTTTTTGATCTTGCAAAACTCTTGTCAGAGTAAACAACGTCAAACAAATTTGTGCTAAAACTAGTGATTACGCCTTCTGAAGTTAGTATATGCCAAATGTAACCGTACCTTTAGGCTAATATTTTTGGGCATTACAAACATGTAGAGTTTATAAATAAATTTTCTAAATTTCAACTAATTCATTACTATTGTTGTCACTGAATTTATTCCAGCTATACTTACAAATTCTGAAAAATGTCCTAAATTTGATAGCCAACACAATAAAATGAATTTGAGAAAGCAATCTCATGTCATGCAGCAGCTGAGACTCTAAAAAGTGTCGTAATCTTTCCATCGAGGAAAGGAAAATGTTAGGAAACGCCAAACAGTGAAGTGATATTCTAAGACCTTTACGACAATATCTTAGCACCTAAAACAACTGCCCCAAATTATATATACTTTAACTTTGTTGCAGTTGGACAATTGGTGGACTGACATTCCTAATTGAGCTAGTTGATATGTAATTTATCCATGCACTGTATGATCTTCCTGTTTCTACATATTTATTTGGATATTCATTTGGATTTTTCAAATACTTGGGGCCTATGGTGTCATACCATCTGATCTGCATCATAAGAATGTCTTGATTATGGCCTGGCTAAGTTGGATAAACCTGGCCTGTATTAAATGATTCTAAATGCCCAAGAGTGTAAATAAATCACGTATGAAACCCGAAGATTATAAATCTAATAGTTCGCTATTTAAAATGCCTATACGTTTGTAAGTTACATTAAGAGGTTTTCTTAATAAAAGAAATGTAGATTAGTAGCTTTCATAGATATAGAAGAAGTCTTCAATATTGGCTTTATGTGAACGTTTTATTGTTTAGAATCTAAATAATTCAAAACAGCTGAAACTCAGAAAGAGTCCCGCAAACTTTTCATTGCCGCAAGGTGGACAGGAGACTTTACATCCTATAATTACTAGCGGAACAGTTCAACAACATGATAAGGATCTTAAAACGCAGATCTCGGATTAGTTTACTAGAATCTTTTAAGACTTTCCATATGATCAGATTTTTTTTTTTAAAGAGTGTTAACTCAGGCAATTAATATGCCTATATATACATACTTGCGTTACATTCCTTGGAAAGGGTATAGTTGAAAAAGTAAAGGTGGTGAAAGAAGAAAGCTTCTTATATCACAACTCTGCAATTGCGCATTATGTTTGTTTTTAGTGCAAAATTGCAGCGCCTCTGGTGGTGAGTAGGCGCATTAATGTTAAAGCTTGATTTTATAGCCTTTATTTAATTATTTTACTTCGGTTGCTTTTGAATGCTATACCACCGAAGGATGGCGCTGTGATAAATATTGGTTATGATGAATGGATGAATGGTTGTTTGAGTGGCAGCGTGTGGGAATCAAACCCGGACTACAAATACCAACTTATGCTTAATGATAAAATGCGCTAACCAATTAAGCTACAGCACCCTTAGCATCCATCTGATCTGCATTTGGTTAAACACAGCCTATTTTAAAGGATCTTAAAATCCGAAATCATGTAATCTATATCTCTAGGAGTGTAAAGATATCTTATGCGAAACCGAAAGACTTTGGAAAGCTGGCACCAATACTCATATTTGCAATTAAATATACCTATACAAAACTATGTCTAGCCGTGTCTTCTGCCGCTTGTGAGTTATATTAAAAGGTGTCTCGATCATGCATTAGTTGCTGTCGTGGATATACATAGACAGGGCCTTTAATAATTTCACTCCATGTTCAATTGTATCGGCCCTACGAGAACTTTGCAGTGATCAGTCTATTCTTGCTTAATGCAGAATCTGGGTGGTAATGTGATTGACAGTATCTCCATTGAGTTCTGGTTGAGGATATTCATAATAGTTTTAATAATAATTGCATTAACATGAAGTAGTATTTTTAATAAATCTGTTTAAAAAATATTTAGTAAATTGTCAACTTTTTAACACAAATGTACAAGTTAACGTGTCTAAAGTGCGTTTAAAATAACTGATTAAAATTTTTTACATCAGAACATTATTAGCAATATTTACTTAAGGAAATCTTAAAATTACTCCCGTTATTTATTTTTTCTAATCTAATCGAATTTATCAATTTTGTTATTGATACCAAGAAAATCGTTTAAAATTCTAGTGTATATTTACAACTTGTTAACAATCTGGGTGGTACATATAAAAAAGAAATATCTTCTTTGCATCTATACAAGTGTTTGTCTGCCCTTCCATCTTATTAGCATGCCTGTTTCTATGTTGACGTTGATGTAAAACAAGCTGTTACAAAGTTGCATAAACAAACCCTTAAAAATTTTCTCATCAATTTTTTGTGTTCTTCTATTAATGCCGCAACAACCATTTAACCTTTTGGGTTAAATCTCGCTACTTTTTAATAATATTCCCTAAATTTTCTGCCTAAAAATATGCTATGAAAATGCGATAAGAAGCAGCGCCAATGTAGACACAATATTTATTTGGGAAATAACAAAGAGGGTTATTTATCTCAATGAAAATGTTGTTTAACATTCGCAACAGCACAACTATGACAAGAACAGCAGCAACAACAAGCAATACAAATGTCAAGCAGCATGATTGAAATTTGTTTTTTAATATTTCAAGAATTTCTAAGCATTGATATGTACAAATTGCAAAAAGTTTGTTTCTTTTGAGGGATGTGCGAATTATTTACTTTTTACGCATAATTTGGCAATTTGTGGATTATTGTCAACTGTTTATTAGAAAAATGAAACTTGTATTGACGTTGTCAGCCACCGTATGTTAAGTTGGTAGACAACACCGAAATCAAATAAAATTTGTAAGAAAAAAATAGAATGTGGTTTTATTACAAAATTAAAATAGTGTCTTTAATATCTTTCAAATATAAATTTTCGCACAATTTTTTCAATAATGATGACAAATGATTCAAACATATGACCAATTTTTAAGGTTCTTCATAAATCAAATAATGGAAATAAACGTTTTTTTTTTTGTTTTTGAATATTCTAAAAATAATAAGACACAGTTTATAATATTGCTTGAGTGGAAAGGAATTAATACAGAACTAGTTATTTGACTGGTTATTCTGAGGTGGCGACAGATTGTAACTGCCACACTTTATATGAATAATTTTAACAAGTTAGGTGGTGCGTTTCAACAATTAACACAAATTTCCCGCAGGGATCTTAACATTTATATAATATACATATGTATATATAACACAGGTCAACACGATTTTTGAGTCTGAGTTCTGTACCTCTGATTTTGATTGCTTATGCCAAACTAAAGAAAGAAAAAATATTTTTATCTAATAAAGTTTGCTTTTGTAGATACCAGAACGAAATTTCAACATTTATGGAAAAGGTCTATTTTTCAATGTTAATCATATTTAAAATTAAAACAAGTTATGAATTATATATTTTAATTAATTGTTATTATAAAAGACAGCACAAATGAACATAAAAACACAAAAAAATGATACAAAAGAAGCTTTAAAAATGAATACTTTTAGTATTTCTAGTGTAATCGTCAGAACATTCTCGTATGAGCATCCAAATGTAGTCACCAATCATGTTCTCATTATATTGTACTTGATATCTTTGTTCAAAGTTCATTATATCCTGGTGGAAGCGTTCCCCTTGCTCTTCTAAATATTCACCCAAGTTATCTTTGAATTTCTCCAAGTGCGCATGTAGCATATGCACTTTGAGTGACATTCTGCAATCCATGACTTTGAAGCTGTCAAGCATATTAGAAATAAGCTCTTCATAATTCTCGGCCTTCTTGTTACCAAGCAAGCCATGAATGACTGCTGTAAGGCTCTCGCTCTTGCCTCATAAATTCAACGGCTTTTAAAAAAATGTCCAAAACCACCGTATATTTAGTTTTCATTATATTAATTACAAAAGCAAACTTTATTTATTATTAATGTTTACTTTTCCATTTATATAATCAGAAAATAATCAAAAAATAAAAGACTCAAGAAAAAAAATTTTTTTTTGTTGACCTGTGTAATTTGCATTTTAATTAAATTTTCTTCATGGAATAACAATTTTACTTTACCACAAATTCTTAAGCCTGTTGAGATGTCACTTTTAGGCATCATCTTGAACAATTGATACACACTGTGCATACATACATATTGTTGAATTAAATTATAGTTTCTCTTTATTTTTATTTTTTATACCCGTGTCAAATTTTTAACTATATTTTTGAATACACAGGATTTATTTTATATTCACAGCACGTTATGACACCATACATACAAAATTATACACTCACATTCTCCACATGAACAACAAAACATATTCGAACAACTACATGTGTAAGTAGCATTACGGAAACTTAATTCTTTCAATTGGTTAAAGTCATCATAAAGTTACACTACAAGTTTCTACTATTTTAGAATATATATACATATGTACATATGTACATACTCGCATGTATAAGATATTACCAAAGTACAAACATAAAATGGTAAATTTTGATAAAAATAAAATCTGCAGAACTCTCGAAATATTATAGGATTTGTGAAAGACTTTTTTAGAAAACGGTTTTATTTGAATTTTTTGCGAAACCAACAATTGTATAAATTTAAATAAAAAATTTCGATTCTTCTCCACTGTGCGCATTTACCTGTAGAATACGTGTAGATGCTGGGTTTCAAATATATCGTTCGTGCAATTAAATTTACGACAAAATCTTAACAAAATTCAACAGCTGTACTCAATGGACCTAAAACAGACCAGTGAAGCAACACAAAACAAAAACAAGAAAGAAAGCATAGTCGGTCAAGCCCGACTATATGATACCCTACATCCAGTATATGTATAAAACAGTTTTTCAGAAATGGGCGCTATATGGGAGATATTACCTATTATGGACCGATCATCTCAAAAAAAAAAAAGAAGTGATTGTAGTATCGAGGTGTTGAACCAATATTTATGGGCGTTACAAACATCAGCACTAATCCAATATACTCTCCCCACTATGGTGGTGTAGGCCATAATAAATATATGGGCAATTTCGCGTCAAGTGACCCAACTTTTAAAATCGATGTCTTCCGATTTGAATGTTAGTTAGTACTATTCGATAGTAGGCCAGACACAAATTTTCAGCTCTATCAGTCAAGAACTGTCGGAGTTAGAGGGGGTCAAAGTTGGACATTTTGGTCGTACCGGGTTTTTTAAAATGAGTATAACATGTCACCTATTGGTCTTAGCAAAAATTGTCCAAAGGACTTTAGATAGCTATTTCTTCAATCATTCCAAAAATATTTTTTTTTAATTTAAAAAAAAAAATTTTATTTCAATAATTATTATTTCATAATTGAACTGTTAATTTTACTTCTTGATAATTTTGATAGGCTTGAGTTCATTAAATTTAATTTTCATTAAATTATTTTTACTGAAGTTAGGAATTACAACTTGAAAAATTTTATTATTAAAAATTTTGATAATTTTTCTTGACTGGGATTCGAACCTGGGTTGTTGAATTCACATATGTTTCGAGAAATCCTACTTTCTCTCATCAGAATTAAAATGATAAAAATAAAAACTCCAACAACAGCTTTGAAACGTAGCATTATCATAAAGTACCTGTAATTTCTACATCTCCACCCACATTTTAAAGTCAAGTGTCATAAAATTTCAGAGAATGGCTTTCCACTTGATTCAAAAAGGGTCTCAGGGGTACCTGTTACTTTGATAATAAAAATTGCATTCAATATTACGTGCGCTCTAAACCACTAATTGACAAAAAAGCCTCAATGAAAAGATGTGTGACTTGGAAAATCGCATCCCATTAAGTGACCACAAAGCTCTTGGTCTAAAGTTTCTTTTGAGAAAAAAAAAAATACCACTTTGAAAAAAATAAAAAAATGGGGGAAAATGATACATGTGCCAAAAATTTAAAAATTCTATTCTTGAGTTAAAAAATAATTTTTTTGATAGATATCCCACTCGCATCCCATTAAGCGATTATTAAGGCCTTAAAGGAAATTGTATAAGCTTTCTTTTGAGAAAAAAAGGACTTATTTTGAAAAAAAAAAATTTTAAAAAAATAATTAAAAAAAAATAAAAAATTTTTTTTTAAATAAAAAAAAATATTTTTGGAATGACTGAAGAAATAGCTATCTAAAGTCTTTGGGACAATTTTTGCTAGGACCAATAGGTGAAAAGTTACACTCATTTAAAAAAAAACCCCTGTATGACCAAAATGTCCAACTTTGACCCCCTCTAACTCCGGCAGTTTATGACTGATAGAGCTGTGTCTGGCCTACTATCGAATAGTACTAATCTTGGTGCAAATTTCATCCAAATCGGAAGACATTGATTTTAAAAGTTGGGTCACTTGACGCAAAATTGCCCATATGTGTTTATCAATTTGCATTTAAGGTCTGAAGAACTCCCCTTTTATAACCTCTTTAACTATAACTTCGGATATTCATATAAAAGAATGTCTGCAAAAGCGTTTCAGGGCAACTTTAGCCATTTGAAAAAAACATACGTGAATTTTTATAAGAGGAAAATAGTTTTATTTTCTTCTTTTCAATATTAACAAATATTTATCAATTTTATATTTCTTATTATAGTTTATTTGATCGTTTTCATTATTATTTCAGTAGTTGTTCAAGCTTACGGTCTTTTTTAAAATAAAATTTGTTTATTTTTTATATTTCCTACTTCTTTGTGTATCATTTTGAGGAAAAATATCAAAAATAAAAATATCGAAAATAAACTGATTTTATTAAAAAAAAAAGACTTTAAGCTTGAACAATTATTGAAATATTTATCTATTTGTATTTCAAATTTCGCATTTTTTGTGACAAACTTACATATAAAAATATTTATGCGATCGAATTTTATGTGACCAATGCTTTAGGTAATGGTAAATGCTTCAAATAGAGCTGAAGGGGGTGACCAGATATACTATACATACATATATACGAGTACATAAGTATGTATTATTTATTTGCACATTTGTCGTCTGTTCCTATTAATTTGCATCTTATTCTATAGCAAACCTGAACTACTGACAACTTTTCAATCTCTATTTTTAGTAATATATAAATAAATAAACACAAGCATGATTTTGCATGCAACTTTAATAATATTTATACGAAAGTCTACATACATATGTATGTATATGTATGTATATAGTTTTTACATCGAAAGTATGTAACTGTTTTAACTACCCAGCGGGAAAAAGATGCTGCAAAGAAGCCTTCAAAAATAAATTATTTTGCCGCATTGCAAAACCATTTCAATTTTACATGGCGTGTCATTGTTAGTCAAGGCCTTGCTTACTCGCTATCAATTGAAAGGTCAAACAAGTAATGTTTCATAGAAGCCGTAATTAAAGGTCTCCTAAAGGAAAGTAAAAAAAGGGTTTTAAGTTCAAGAAGGATTTTAAATTAATTCAAAAAAAAAAGAGGTCTTCTATTAGGCCTACAAATGGAAGCACTAGTAATTTTTCTCGCTGGGTATTTCACGTTGTATGAAATGTGCCAAGATATGCACATCTGTATGATTATTTATACACGTGATTTTGTGTATATTTATATTGTATTTTTATTTGAATCATAGAAGATCCCCCAAGGCAGACATCATTGCGGCTGAAGAAGAAGATAATTTTGAAAAAACCGCTTGACTTATTACATTTATGTATGTATGTATGTACGAGTACTTATGTATGTACATGGCGCCCAGCGGATATAATATCAGAACGAAAACAAAGGAAAAAATGCGACATTAATTTACGCACGAACACGAAACAACTTTTTGTTACACATTGTTTTTTCAGTTATTATTGTTTTTGTTGCCTGAATTTCCTCCTAGCGGGAACAATTGCAAGAGCTTCCATTTGTAGGCCTTATTGAAAAGATTTGATTTGATACTCATTCCACTATGCCTTCCTTAAGAAGGCGTTCTAGAAGGCCTTTCATACACATTTAAAATTGCGTGTCAACAAATCATGATTTCAATAGCAAACACGAATGGTTTTGCAATTATTCCTGTATATCGACACTACAACAATAAACATTATTTTGCTCACTTTGTTAGAAGAGTAATAAAAATGAATAAAAAGAGCGTCTATAAATTGACAGGCTTATGCAAAGCAAGTATGAAACTATAGTCGGTCAATCCCAACCATTTAATACACTATAATGGGTGTGCGGGTCAAAATAGTTTTTCAGAAATGTGAGCGCTCATAGTAGCGTGACTTTTGTTCCTTTACAAATTATTTGCATTAAATTTTACCTCTATATCGACACTTGTAAAGGGAGTGATTTTCGGACTTGATGATTTGGTGCTTATATGGCAGCTGTGGTCAATTGTAAACTGATTTGCACAAAATTTCTACGTGTGATTACGCTTCATGTATAACTTACTTGTGGTAAAACTTGTTTGGATGCGTGCAGAAATCAAACATTTATGACCGATAAACCATATTTCGGGAGAACATTTGTATGGGTGAAAAAATGGACCGATTGCAACCAAATTCAATCCTGGTGGCGAAAAAAATTATGTACCAAATTTTATCGAAATATCTTCAAAATTGTGACTTGTAGTTTGAGCACAAAGTTTACATAGGCAGCCAGACAGACGAACGGACATCGTTTAATCGACTCAGAAAGTGATTATGAGTCGACCGGTTTCCTTTAAGTTGGGTCTTAGACTAATATTTTTGTACCCTCCCCACTATGGTGGTGTAGGGAATAAAAATTTAACGCAGGCTGGTAAACAACAACGTCTTGTAAAGCGATGATAATATCAAATAATGGCCCAGACTAACAATAACACGCCATGTAAAATTGAAACGATTTTGCGCTGCGATTTTGCCTAATGACTTCAAAATAAGGCCTTCTAGAAGGCCTCTTTACAGTATATTTTTCTCGTCGGGTACATACCATACAAATGTATGTGCGTGTATGTATATACTTATGTAGTTGATTTATTTTATATTTTTCTTTGTCTGTCTCTCTTTCTAGCTGTAATCTTTTTTTTTCTTTTTATTCGCAAAATAATTTTGTAACATATATGTACCTACGATTTTATTGTGTCATGCATATAAAATAAGTTTATAATTTTATTTACTAGATACAAACTTCTTACACCGCCAGACATTGGTTTGTTTAAATGCGAATTTATCAGAAACACAGACGTCCGAACGTACTATTTACTATTCGTACTTATATTTATATGTATGTATGTATGTATTTGCAAAATGCCGAAAATATTACTGTTACATTCATAACACTCCAAAATAGAAACATGTGTCTTTAGGTTTTTGCATTCTTCGCCTATCTAATGGAGTTACGAGGGTCGCGCAGTAGTGATAAACACGAAATATTTAATCAAGTAGCGCACACTGTGGAACATATGATTCCATGTTTCCAAATTGATTGTTTTAGAAAAATCAAAAAGATTCGTTAAAGAAAAATGGTAATACTAACATTAACATAATATTTTTAGCACAGTTGTGTGTTCTTGGAAAAGTCTTTCGAAGGAAAAAATACCACATTCTAGCCCTGTGTGGTTCGTTTTGACACTCCAGAACATACATACAGTCAAAGCCAAAATTTAAGTAATATCTTTAGAAGATGTCTATATTTTTAAAATGTCTCAGATAGGCTAACTTTTATTAAACAGTTATTTGTTCCTCTTACTGAAAAATATGTTATAAGTTGTATCTAACAAAAGAGAAAATACTCTTGAAAATCCAGTCAGTATTTTTTTTTAAAGAGATATCAGTCAGGTAATTAATATGCCTATATATACTTGCGTTACTTTCTTTGGAAAGGGGATAATTGAAGAAGTAGAAGCGGTAAAAGAAGAAAGCTTTTTATATAACAACTCTGCAATTGCGCATTATGTTTGTTTTTAGTGCAGAATTGCAGCGCCTCTGGTGGTGAGTAATGCGCCTACTTTCTTCGAATTGATCGCCATACACTCGTATTAATAAACTTTTAACAAATTCACTGGGAAATGTAACAAAATTGTTGTTTTTTGTCCCATCCATGCATGTTTTTTGTCGTTATTTTGTTTGGTCTACAAATTCCTTCTAGTTCAATTGAAAATTTAACTCAAAGTATGAATAACTTCATGGGCACTATGCAGAACATGTTTCAGGAAATGATGCGAAACCAGAACATGCTTCTGCAAGTTCTACTCAACAACAAATGGACCAGTTAAAAATATGTTTCTGGAATGCAAACGGGTTATGCCAACATAAACACGAAGTTGCAAACTTTCTTCATAGGCATGAAATCGACGTACTTCTTGTCTCTGAAACACAGTTTACTCATAAAAACTGCTTTACGATAAATGGATACCTTATGTATGACACAAAACATCCCAGCGGACGGGCTTGTGGTGGCACACATCAGACACTTAACATTGCCAGAGTTCGAAGAAGATTGTATCCAGGCCACAACTATAAATCTTACTGATCCGTTTATTGTCCCCCGAGGCACAATATTGTACACGATAAATTTCTCAACTTCTTCTCCACATTGGGCCAGAAATTCATTGCTGCTGGCGATTACAACGCTAAACATACATATTGGGGCTCCAGACTTGTTAATCCTAGAGGTAATCAGCTATACAATACCGTAACTGCAAATAATTTTGATGTCGTATCGAGTGGTGAATTGAATACCTATTGGCCAACCGACTTCAACAAGCTACCAGACCTTATTGACTTTGCTGTAATTAAAAACATCAAGCGCGATCAGGTACTAGTTAGTTCCTTCACCTTCAATCCTCATTTTAAAAGACAACTCTGACGGCGCAGCTGAAAATTTTATTTCCTATCCATATAGAAACACAAATTGGTTAATGTATAAAATGTATGTGAGCTCTCACCTATCACAGTATATTTTCCTATAAAAAATTCATCTGACATCCAAATAGCTGTCGACCGATTTACAGAAATCTTGGATTCTGCATCAAGAAGTGCAAGCCCAATCAAGCGGACAATTAAACGTGCTCCTTACAATACATCGACAGATATAGAGACCCTGATCAGAGAAAAAAGGAAGTTAAGAAGACAATGGCAAAACAGTCGTTCCCCAACCACTAAGGCCCAACTACAATTATGCCTGACAACTATTCGCAACAAATTGAGACAGAATCACGAGTCTGTAATGGAAGGCTATCTAAACAGCCTAGATGCCACAAACATTTCCAATTACAGCTTATGGAAGGCTGTACGGCATATGAAATGCCCTATAACCCAAGAATCTCCATTAAGACTGGAAAACCGCACTTGGGCCAAAAACACAAATGCAAAATTAAACGTTTTCGCGGGCCACCTTGAGAAAGTTTTCACGACACATGATGCACATACATGTTTCTTTCGTCCAAACATTCCTGATAAGGTAAACCATCTGTTAGCACAACTCCCAAAATCTCCATGATTTATTTTATTTATAATAAGTTGGCATCATTTTTTTAGTACAAATTGACATGTAATAACTTATCAATATCATTTATACATTTTTTATTTAACGAAGATTGCAATTTGCCAAGTTAAGTTCTGGCGCCTTCGCCATTTTCTGTTAAAACTTTGCGAGGTGACCTAGCGGTTCTTGAGCCTAAGAATTTTTTATATTGTAATACTCTCCAGAAATTTCCAAACCAAAAAGAATTTTAATAAAAACGTATTTGCATTTTAATCAAGTGTTTTATTTGCATTTACGTTGTATTCAAAATCCATTGGAAATTGCTGGTTCGGCCTTTTTGCCTTTTCAACATTTTAAAATTCTTTTTGTTATACATCCGCTTTGCCTGGATCAACCCCTATCTTCAAGACGACTAGCCAATCTCGCAGTGAGTAGAAAATGTCTTTACCAAACTTAAGCGGTCAACAGCAAGTTGAACAAAACATTAACGAGTGTTCAGTTTGCCAAAATCCCTCTGACGAAAATATATCGACTTGTGTCCTATGCCACAACGTATTCCACCAAAATTGTGGTAACGTCGAGGATGACACGATTTTCAAATGTCTTTCGTGTTCATCCATAAGACCAAATTCCCCTACACTTAGTAAAACAAGCCGACGCTCAAATCTTTCCCGTCGGTCGCAAGCACAAAAAATTGATTTGCAGCTTCAAAAGTTAGAGGAAGAACGAAAATTAAATCAAGATTATCTAAATAAAAAATATCAACTTCTTGAAGAAGTGGAATCACTCTCAGATGTTTCGTCCCAAAAATCTCAAGCCATCAATAATTGGCTTGCCTCTACAGAGTCGGTGTCTCATCAACAACCCCTAAACAAAGACAATTCAATAAATATTGCTGCGTCTCAAGCAGCACAACCTACAACAATGTATAGCGGCTCTACAGTAGCACCACAAAACCATGTTACATTTGTCTCAACAACGGTCAACAATGCTGCCAAGAATTCGTCTTTACCTGTGTACGCGGTACCCAATTGTACAGCGAACATTCCAACCTTTAGTGGCTTTCAACGAATGCAGTCCTCAAGACCAGCGACGACAAATAATAATCCTAATTATGGACTTACCTTTTCTGCTTATAATAACAACACACAAAAATTTTCTATTCCACAAGAATTTATTTCACGGCAACCAATTTCATCTACATCACATTTCAATTTGAATACGCCAATAAATTCATCATACTTACCTAATAATTTACCCACACCGCACAGCCTTTCACAAACAAATATTTCATCACGACAATCACTGCCAAAAGATCTCCCACCATTTTCCGGCGAACCAGAAGAATGGCCCATATTTTTCTCCACCTATGAATGGTCTACAGCCTCCTGCGCCTTCACTAACGAAGAAAATTTAATTCGCCTCCAAAAGGCTTTAAAGGGAGAGGCACTAAACAGCGTACGTCATATGTTAGTCCATCCTTTAAACGTGCCTGACGTCATACACGTCCTCTACCTGTTGTTTGGCCAACCTGAAAAAATAGTAAATTCAATTAAAAATAAAATACAATCATTACCAAAAATTGATGAAAGTAATTTAAAATCATTTACCTCTATGGCCGTAGAAGTTCGCAGTTTGACTTCCACTATTATTGCAAGCGATTTGCTTGACGAACTTAATAATACATCACTTCTTTATGATTTGATACAAAAGCTTCCAACTTTGTATCAAATGCAATGGACAACTCATAAAATGCAGCTGATTAACCAAAACAAAAAACCAAATCTCTACGAATTTGACAAATGGTTTTTTAACATTGGTATAACAGCTAGCAGTATAACAGTTGACCAGAGTATAAAAACTCAAAGCAAAGAAAAAATTAATAAATCACCAACAACAAACAAGAAAGCGTTTTTACACTCTCATAATCAACGTGTATGTGTGGTATGTAACAATACCAATTGCAAAGCAATAGCTAACTGTACAAAATACCAATCACTTGATCGAAGGGAGAAGTGGAGTATTGTACGAAAAAACAATTTATGTAAAATCTGTTTAGTCAAACACAGTGGCGATTGTACAAAAAAGAAGAAATGTGGGGAAGAGGGATGTGAATTCTTTCACCATCCTTCATTGCATCGTTATTCAAAACAAAATGATGATGAAAACAATCAATCTAAACGTGAAGAAGAAAAAATATTTATTAATAATACACATAATGGTGAATTAAAAGAAGTTTTATTTAAAGTAATTCCTATTAAAATTTATGGAAATAATAAAGAAATAAATACGTTCGCCTTCATCGACGAAGGGTCGTCAATTAGTTTAATGGATGAGCCATTGGCAAAAGAATTAGACCTTAGTGGAGTCTCAAATCCCTTATGCTTGCGGTGGACAGGAGGTATGGAACGAAATGAGGAAAATTCAAGAAGATTAAAAATTTCTATTTCAGGAGGAAATAACAAACGCGTAACAATTAATGTCTCTACAGTTCAATCACTAAATTTACCTGTACAATCAATGAACTATGAGAAATTATCTCAACAATATCGCCACTTGCGAAACCTGCCAGTTAAAAGTTATGAAAATGCTGTGCCACAAATATTAATAGGCTTGAATCATTTTGATCTCGGCGTTTCAAATAAGACTCGAGAGGGATTACCACAGGAACCCATTGCTGTTCGTACGAAATTGGGATGGCTGATTTATGGAGCAGTTGGAGAAAACAAAACAAGTAAGAATTTTAATTGTCAAGTCTGTAATTGTACAACCACTGTTGAAGAATTAGATCAGTTGGTTAGGAATTTTTATTCGCTTGAAAACGTGATAGGAAAAAACAAGGTAGAATCAATATCCCTTCTAGAGTCTGATAACGATAAAAGGGCGTTAGAATTATTAAATAAATTTACAAAACAAAAGCCTAGTGGGCATTATGAGGTTCCACTATTATGGAAATTCGATTTAATAGAGATGCCACCTAGTTATGAAATGGCCTTGAAAAGGTTAATTTGTTTAGAAAGGAAATTAAAATTGAATTCAGATCTCCTTAATATTTTTAAAGAAACGATATCCAAATATCTTTCTAAAGGCTACATACGCAAACTGACTCCCCATGAAATTGATTGTGTTGATAAAAAGGTGTGGTATCTCCCCATTTTTGCCGTTTTTAATAAAAATAAACCGGGTAAATCCCGTGTTGTATGGGATGCTGCTGCCAAATCTAATGGAGTGTCTTTAAATTCATATTTACTAAAGGGACCTGATTATTTGGCCTCTTTGCCATCTATTCTTTTCAAATTTCGTGAAAAATCTGTGGCTGTTTGTGGAGACATCGAGGAGATGTTCCACCAGGTGCATATCAGACCAGAGGATCGTAATGTTCAACGATTTCTTTGGCGTGAGTGTGAGCAAAATAGATCGCCTGACATATACATAATGGATGTAATGATTTTCGGCGCCTCATGTGCTCCTAGCATTTCTCAATACATCAAAAATTTTAATGCTACCAAATTCGAAAACGAGTTTCCCAGGGCTGCTAAAGCAATTAAAGAAAATCACTACGTTGATGATTTCCTTGATTCCGTTGACAATATAGAAGAAGCATCAAAACTTATATCTGATGTTAGCTATATTCATCGTCAAGCTGGTTTTAATATCAGAAATTGGATTTCTAATGATAAACTAGCATTAGAATCTACGTCCCCAGCTAAAGAAGTGGGCGCAAAATGCATAAATATAAAAGAAGAAAAACAAATTGAAAAAATTTTAGGCGTTTTTTGGGAACATCAAGAAGATGTAATAACATTCAAAATATCACCATGGCTATTACAAAGTGATATATTTTCTGGTGAAAAAATTCCAACAAAGCAGGAAATGTTAAGGCTTGTTATGTCAATATATGACCCCCTTGGTTTAATCGGATATATTATAATGTATGTCAAGATTCTGCTGCAAGATGTATGGCGATCGAAAATAGATTGGGATGATCAAATTCCCCTTGAATTATTTAATAAATGGTCTAAATGGGTTAGTATTTTGCCTGATATTTGTAAAATAAAAATCCCACGTTGTTATTTAAAATTTTTTGAAAATTATAACAATGTTGAAGTACAATTACACACGTTTGTAGATGCAAGCAAAGATGGATATGCAGCGGTATGTTACCTCAGACTGAAGAAAAGTGACAGCATAGTGTGCTCGATAATCGGTGCAAAAACTAGGGTAGCTCCGATGAAGATTACTTCTGTGCCCCGGTTGGAGCTTATGGCTGCCCTAATAGGGGCTCGATTTGCTAAATATATAACAGAAAACCATAGCATTAAGATTACAAGAAAATTTTATTGGACCGACTCAAAAACAGTATTGAGCTGGATAAATTCCGACCATCGTAAATACAACCAATTCGTAGCCTTTCGAATCACCGAGATTCTAGAATTATCATCTATTAATGAATGGAGATGGATTCCAAGCAAGCTGAATGTTGCAGATGATGCTACAAAATGGTCCAAAATCCCTACAATTTCGAATTCCACTCGATGGTTTCTAGGTCCGGAGTTTTTAATCCAATCTGAAATTGAATGGCCTGAAACAAATACTCCACTAGAGTCAACAAAAGAGAAATGTGTAAAGCATTTGCTTAAAATTACAAAATCTGACGCGATTTTTAACGTTCTCAGATTTTCAAAATGGGCGCGCTTGTTACGAACAGCAGCTTATGTCTTAAGATTTATAAATAATTGCCGCTTTGTTAATAAGCAACGAAGAGAGCTTACACAAGAAGAATTACGAAAGGCAGAAACAATTTTATTTATGCAGGCACAGCGTGAAAAATACTATAATGAAATTTCTTTATAGAGCTCTAATTTGTCGATACCCAAGAGCAGCGATATTTATAAGAAAAATCCATATTTGGATGATGGACTACTACGAGTCCACGGCAGAATCGATAACGCAGAAATCCAGTTTGACCAAAAGCGTCCTGTTATCTTGCCACGAAAAAATTACATAACCAAATTAATTTTACTAAATTATCACGAAAAGTTTCATCACATGAATCATGAGACAGCGATCAACGAAATAAGGCAGAGATGCTCTATTTCAAAACTTCGAGCAACATTTAAGTCTGTAATACGTAATTGCCAAATGTGCAAAATTAAAAAAGCACTCCCTCAAAACCCACAAATGGCTGCGTTGCCTCGAGCTCGTGTTGCTTCATATGTGGCACCCTTTACATACACCGGAATAGATTTCTTCGGTCCGATCTTAGTTACGGTTAACCGTCATAAGGAAAAACGTTATGGGGTCCTATTTACTTGTTTGTCCATTAGAGCAGTTCACATTGAGGTTGCAAATTCACTGACAACATCATCATGCATTCTCGCTATTCGCAACTTTATGGCTAGAAGGGGAATTCCACATGAATTTTATAGCGATAATGGAACCAATTTCGTTGGTGCAGAAAGAGAACTTCGCGAGGCCTTAGCAGAAGTTGATCGAGACGAACTCGTCAAAACATTTACTACAACTACAACAAAATGGAATTTTAATCCTCCGGCTTCGCCCCATATGGGTGGTGCATGGGAACGCCTAGTACGCTCAATAAAAACTATTTTGTACCAAATAATGCCTTCACGATCACCAAGCGATGAGCTTTTGTACAGTATGCTGCTAGAAATAGAAAACATTATAAATTCCAGGCCCCTAGCCTATGTTCCTGTAGATGAGGAGTCTGGTGAGGCGTTAACACCAAATCACTTCCTAGTGGGTAGTTCTTCAGGGTTGAAACCTATATCAACTTGTAATGATAGTGGGGTACTTTTAAAACAATCCTGGTTAACTTCACAGCAGTATGGAAATATATTTTGGAAAAGGTGGCTTATGGAATACCTACCATCGCTAACGTGTAGGACTAAGTGGCATGATCGACAAAAACCTTTAAGTCAGGGGGACTTGGTAATCATCGTTGACCCTACCACGCCTCGTAATGTTTGGCTACGTGGTAAAGTTTTGGAGACGAGATTGGCAAGTGATGGACAAGTCAGAAGCGCAAAAATACTTACTAACCATGGTATTCTGGAAAGACCAGCAACAAAATTAGCTATTTTGGAAGTTGCTTTACAGGAGGAGTCTGGCGGCGAAGATGCTTCTTGCCATACTGCGGGGGGAATGTTAGCACAACTCCCAAAATCTCCATGATTTATTTTATTTATAATAAGTTGGCATCATTTTTTTAGTACAAATTGACATGTAATAACTTATCAATATCATTTATACATTTTTTATTTAACGAAGATTGCAATTTGCCAAGTTAAGTTCTGGCGCCTTCGCCATTTTCTGTTAAAACTTTGCGAGGTGACCTAGCGGTTCTTGAGCCTAAGAATTTTTTATATTGTAATACTCTCCAGAAATTTCCAAACCAAAAAGAATTTTAATAAAAACATATTTGCATTTTAATCAAGTGTTTTATTTGCATTTACGTTGTATTCAAAATCCATTGGAAATTGCTGGTTCGGCCTTTTTGCCTTTTCAACACCATCCAATAAAATTTAACATGAATCAAGGTAAATCTGCAATAGAAAAAGTGAATATTAGAAAATCTCCCGGACCTGACCGCATCACAGGGTCAATGATAAGGAACTTACCATCGTCTGCTTCTAGAATCTTGCTGCTCATTTTAAACGCGATATTAAGAGTCGGATACTTCCCATCCTCATAGAAAAGGCCTATAATTATTATGATTCCCAAGCCAGGAAAAGATGCTGGCCAGGTTGCGTCGTACAGACCGATAGCTTTTCGAAAAAATATTCGTTTTAAGTATAAATCCTCATCTAAATGAACACGGTATCATCCCGGATCACCAGTGTGGATTCAGAGCAAAACATGGTACAATAGAACAAGTGCATAGAATTGTCACCCCAATTAAACCGGTGTTTGAGAAAAATCAATACTGCTCAGCCCTGTTTATAGACATTTCCCAAGCATTTGACAAAGTTTGGCATGATGGGCTACTTATCTAAATAACACGAATGCTTCCTCAAAATACTCACAAGCTTCTGGAGAGCTATCTAACAGGCAGGACATTCATGGTAATGTCGCAAAATAAATACTCCCCCCTCAAGAAAATTACTGCTGGTGTCCCCCAAGGCAGCATATTAGGACCGCTTCTATATATAACATACACAGCGGATATGCCAACAAACCTGAGCACGCAGACCTCCACATTTGCAGACGACACAGCATTGATTAGCGTTAACCATGACCCAAAAGTCGTATCGCAAAATCTACAGTCCCACATCAATGAACTAGAGGCCTGGCTAGAAAAATGGAGAATAAAGGTTAACCCGGTTAAATGTGCTCACTTAACCTTCACGCTCAGAAGACAAACCTGCCCAGCTGTAAAAATAAATAACATCAATGTTCCGGTGGAAAACCATGTTGGACTCGTCATATTGAAGTGAAAATAACGGCTATGAAACTTAAAGCAGCTCAACTACATTGGCTTCCCGGTCGAAACTCAAACTTGTCGTTAGACAACAAAATTCTCTTATACAAGTCCATCATAAAACCAATATGGACATATGGCATCCAATTATGGGGTACTGCATGCTCATCTAACATCCAAAAGCTTCAAAGAAGACAGTCTAGAATATTACGACAAATTGTCTGCGCCCCATGGTATATAAGTAATGATATTATCCACAGAGATCTCAACGTTCCCACTATCCAGGAGGAAATAAAAAAATATTCAACTAGATACATCGATAAACTAATGGCCCACCGTAACTACCTAGCTCGGGGTCTGCTTCAGTTCGAAGGTCACCAGAGGCTAAAAGAACTGATACTTTGAGCCTAACTAGAAGACATTTTTTAAAAATTTGAATACAGCAGTTAGTGGTTACATTGGTAACAACTAATAAACAACAAGTAGAATTAAGATTTGAATACTTATTGTAAATTTCGATAAGAAAGATTCAATAATAAAAAAAATAAATTTAAAAAAAAAAAAAATTTTGTTTGGTGTTTGAGAACAAGATAAAGTTGAATTGAGTTTTTTGTGTTCTGGAAGTGTAAAGTTGTATTATATTTCTCACTTGAATCAAAAAGTTTCCTTTTTCACATACATACATTTGGTTTGATAAGTTTTGTTAACACGTAAAGATTAACTTTCGATTTGTCTGGACAACTACCAGCCGTCCTCTTTTGTTAGAGTATTAGTAACGACTATGTGCAACATAGAAACCTGAAAAACTAAAAGTTTCCTTTTAACCAGTTTCAGTTTAGAAAGTACATACACATTTTTTGGTTAAAAGAAAAAGTTAAATGGAAAAAGTTTAAAGTTGAAATACTCGTATTTGTTAAGCGTGTTGGTTTAAAGAGAGACAACAAAATCTCACATACAGAGGAAAACCTAGAGCAAAAAAAAAAGATACTTCTTTTTGTTAAAATTCCAACAAAACTATTTTAATTTTTGCATAGTTTAAATTAGTTCGATTGGACAAATAGTGCAGGCAGCATATTTAGAAATTAGTTAAAAACTGAAGAACTGCATAGTATAGAGTGTAAAGATTAGATTCGACAAAAACCTTGGTAGATGCCTTTAGTGTAAAACAACAATAAAAAATATTCGATTATCCTGTGATATTTAAGAATATCCACACGATGATTTCTTGCATTCATTTTTAACTGAACTATTTAAATTTAAAATATTCTAATTTGTAACTACTGTTCTGTTTTGTTAATATCAGATTATGTCAATAGTGGCTCCATTGTGCATAGACTTCTTGCGGGCTCTCTTTGTACGGTATGTAAATCAAAACTGGTGCTGGGACATGGAGAAAACATTTCCACAGGTAAATCAAATATGCACCTAACTAACTAAAAAGCAATCATTGCATATCTTACTGCCAACAAATACTTCCGAAAGAACAATCACAAATATTTTCTGTTGTAACATGAAATCTTACACAACATTTACTATTCTCTTCCCAACATCCAACATAACCCAACTTAACGCACTTCCTCAACTACATTCAATAACAACAGTATGGAGATTTCAAAATTGCTGAGAACATTTTGACTTTGATTAATAACCAGGGACAAGTGTGGATGGGTATATTCTTTTCACCTGGTTTGGTGCTTATCAACCTGGTAAAACTTGTGATTATGATGTACTTTAGATCCTGGATTGTTTTAACATGCAATGTACCGCATGAAGTCGTTTTCAAGTAAGTGTTCAATCATTTTCATCTTTTCACAATTTCTGTTTTTTCTTTTGTTACTTCTGCTCATCACATGCCAGGACATGAACAATGAAATTTTAACAAAAATTATGTGTGTTTATGGTTTCTTTCATGTCGTTTGTATGCAAAACTTACTTTTGGATTTTTTTTGTTTTATGGGATTTGAAAAACATGAAGAGCTTCGAAATCAAATAATTTCTACCTTTCCTTGCTGCTGACCATGCTGTTCCTTTGTGTTTTGCCTGTGGGTTATGCAATCGTTTGGTTACGTCCATCATGGCATTGTGGTCCCTTCTCCGACTATAATCGGATTTCAGAATTTATTACAAATACAACAAGGGATGCTCTACCACCGTGAGTATTTGGATTTTACTGATGCAAAATGTAAATTTTATTTTGTGTGTTTAATATTCCCTGCAGGCAATTGCATGATCCTCTTAACTATTTGACTTCGTCCAGTACGGTGATACCACTGCTTTTGCTTTTGATTTTAATTATTTATTATTTAGTATCATTGACCGGAGCTCTTAGAGAAGCCAATCAGGACTTGAGAACCCAATTGCAAAAAGAAAGAGAAGAAGAACGTAAGAAAATTTTCAAAGTACCAGAAACAAAACCAGCAGAGAATACCTCCACCACATTGACGAATAGATGGCGTAAAGTTTTGGAAGCTTCGTCACCAGTTACACCCACACAGGCTCCGGATTTTGAAAGTGAAGAGTACAAAAATCAAGCAAGAAAAGGTAATGCTTAATATTCAAAATATGTTATTTTAATATTGCTGGCAAATTTCCTTTCTATAACTGTTTTGTATTCCTAGAACTAATTTCCCGCATTATGAAGAAAGCTCTTCGCAAGGGTTCTGCAACATCCGATGAAGATTCATTTGTACGCCAAGGCCGAGACGATGATGACACTGATACCGAACATCACGACTCATTGCCTCACGATGAAGAAGGTAAAGAGAAACGATTTGGACTTTCCAAATTACAACAAATACGCAGAACTCGCAAACCCTCCCTGGTGGATATAGTACAAATCGCGAAAAGTGAACGGGAAAAGGATAGAGCTTTACAACAGCAGTTCAACAATGGCAACAAAGAAACACATCCAAAGGGAAGATTTAAAATAGAAAAGTCAGAGAAAAAAGAAGAAATGGATAAAGAAAAAGAGAAGGACAGAGAGAAAGCTAACGACAAAGATGCGCCAGATACTGGCAATGATCCTGAAATCAAGACCAGAGTTATAAATGAAAGAAGAGAAAGTTTGTTGCGCAAAAGTCATGAACGCGACAGCAAAGAAAAAGACAGAGAAAATGAAAAGGAGAAAGATAAAGATAAGGAGAAGGATAAAGAAAAGGAAAAAGAAAAAGTCAAGCAAAACTCACCATCTGACTACAAAAGAAGAATTTATGAAAGTCTTAAAAGAAAAAAACGTGACGACAAAGACAAAAGCAACATGGAAAAACAAGGATCTCAAGAGAAGTCCAAAGAAGAAAATATACCAGAATCACCTTCTAAAATCGAAGTACCTAATATGGAGAGAATCAAGAACTCTGAAAAAAGAAAATCTTTCCGAAGAAGAGTCGTTAAGGAAAAACCTAAAGAAGATGAAGCTAATACGAAAAGTTCCTTTAAAGTTGTTGATGAGAAAAACTCCTCATCTTCACCGGATGAGAAAACTTCACCTCCAGCAATGGAGCATTTTCATAATTTGAGTGGAAAATTCAAGTTCAAGCGTTATAAAAATAAGTTTTCCACAGAGCCAGAAGTTTTTAAATTTGAGTCTGATAAAATAAAAGCCAATAAAAATTCCGATATCGCCACCACACCCACTTGGGAACAGTTGGAAACGGAAAACGAAGAGGCTACAACTCCAACCTCTGCCCATCATCTTAATTTGGGTGCCGATAAATTTGCAAGTTTGTCTCGGCAGGGTAGGAAAAAAATAGGTTCCCTTTTGGCATTGGTTAAAGAAGCTGTCAACACCAAAAAACTCGACCAAGACCAGCAAAGCGATGAAAGTACTACACAACCACCCGAAACAGCAATAGATATACCAGCCACACCAGAAAGTGAACAACCCACCACACCTCTTAATAACACGTTTATACTTCCCTCAGCCACTCCTGTTTCAACAATTACCAGTATTCAACCTTATGTTATGCCCAGAGCTCCTTTAGAAGCCCCCGAAGAGTTAGAACATCCGAGTTATCACAACTATATGACTACAGAAGATACCAATACTTTGCCTTTAAAAGATGCCGAAGAACTAGATAAACCCGGTCCCATAATATTTCCGCAACGAAGCATTTCCCAACGTCGGCGACTATCAGATCGTTCGATTGCCATGAGACAAGATTCTACAACTTCTACTTGGTCCGATATTATACCCACAATAACCATAAGCCCTACAGGCGATGGCGATGGTGAAGAACATTCCCAGACTTCCCCTAAAAATGCCACTTTGCCTTCTAGTCCTGGACCTTTGGTCAATGTCATTAAAATCAATATTGAAAATGATAAGTAACGGGGCATATACATAATTGAAATTGCAGCCAATTTAGTGCCTTTCTCCATGGCCTCATGGAACAAAGAATTTACACAACTAATTGTTGACTTTTTATTTAGTATCAATATCCAAATTATAGTATTTCTTCCTTGATTGTATGTATACCTTTGTCATAATAAAATAAAGATGTTTATGAAATTTAAATAAATTTAAATAAGAATGGGAGAATATATGATGATTTCCTTGTTTTTATTTTGTTTGAAAAATATGTATCCGCTTTAAAATATACTGAGTAAAAAATAAATTCACTATAATATCGGAATACATTTGTAAATACAGACATACATACAGTGGTGGCCATATAATTAGAAACGATGCTTTAAAGTGAAGTGTTGGCTTTTGGATCAAAATATTGATGTTCTTGACTGGCCACCCCAAAGTCCTGATCTTAACCCAATTGAAAACTTATCGGCAATTTAAAAAGAGACCTAAAGAACAAAAATCCCCGAAATTATGATGAATTGTTTCAGTTGGTGCAACAAAGCTGGAAAAACATATCTCTACAAATATCCCAGCCAAATACACTGACAGTGTTGTCAAAAACAAGGGTTATCCAACAAAATATTAATGGATAAGTCCATTTTGTTAAACCTCACTAAGGTTTTTTGCATATATTTTTTTTAGTTTCTAATTATGTGACCAATTTGATATTGCGATTTTTGTGTTAAAGTTAATTTTCCTTAAAATAGTATCGACGCTGTGAATTTTTTTTTTATTTTAAACTTAATAATAATTTGTTAATTTGCTATTACTAGTTATTAGTTTTAATATGTTTAACTAAATTTTTAAAATATGCTGGAAAGTCGTTTCTAATTATATGACTACCATGTGATTTTATAAATAATATGTTTCAATATTAATTGATGATTTGTTCATCAAATTAGATTAGAGTTCATTTACAAATCCGATACATCTTTTGTTGTTTTATGAGTCTTAAACAATATTTTTTGTTGTATTCACTGTAAATAATTTTTATGACTTCAAAGGTCTTAAGTTTCACTAAAATTTACGTCTTTCAAATTAAAAAGTAAACAAATTTAAAATCCCAAGATGATTGGGAAAAAACTGTTATTATTTAAGGATCTTTGTAATGTATGGAAATCGAAATATGTAGTTTTCTTTCAAAATAAATAGATTTTTTTGGAAATCTAAAATTATATGTATTATGTACATATAAAATAATAAAATTTGTGTAATTTCTGGATTCGGGAAGCCCAGATTATCAATAGCGTTTGGCATCTCTAATGCAATTTGTTAAAATTATTATTACCCGCCACACACTACGATACTTAGTAAAGACAACCACTTTATGCATTCACTAAAATAATTCACAATAGTATAATTAGCAACAACAATATATATGGTTTATGACTGGACTCACCAGAGAATGCCAATCAGTATTGCCAAGCATAAGGAAAAATCCCTTTTTCTAAGGCATTTTGACAAAAATTTAAACTGTAGGGAAAAAGGGAAATATTTTGTTTCCTTTTAAGCAGATTTGTGAAGGTACGTACGTTTATTTAGAACAAGACACAAAAAATATTTAGTTTTATTTTATTTGATGCTGTTTGATCTTGCAAAACTATTGCAAGAGTAAACAACGTCAAACAAATTTTGTGGTAAAACAAGTCGTTACGCTTTTTTGAGTAAATATTAGCCATATGTGACCATACCTTGAGAATTTTTTTTAAATATGGAAAATTAATGCGAAACATTTTTAAAAACATTTTCACAATCTTCCATCCGTCAGATAAAATCAGATTGTTTAAAATTTTATAAAATTGCAAGTGAGAAAATACATTGTAGACTATTATTAAAAGACAACTAATTTAAAAAAAAAAATAGAGTAACAAAACTGACAAGTGGAGCTGACAATAACAACATTTTTAAATTAAAGTTAATATCCCAAAAATACAACATGTATTAATATTGACTTCCTTACTCAAGAATGTTTAACAATGGAAAATAATTTTGCGGACATTAAAATACTAAATTTTCTTATTATAGATATAGAAAAGTTTTGGTCCAATATTTGTAAAGACTTTAATAATAAGTTATTGTTACCAAAATTTTCAAACTTAATTAAACATTTTTTAAATTTAGCACATGCTGATGCCGAACGAATTTTCTCGCTAGTCACAGGCATACGCATCAAAAAGCGAAGTAAATTAAATTAATGTCACAAGCATTTGCAATTCAATACAGACGGTTTTGCCTCATTTTGGCTACAGACTGCAATTCGAATCTCATTCGCTGATTTATGTAGTTTTTTTTTCAGTGCATCTTCACGAACTATCGTAATACAGCTTCTTTTCTGTAGTCGAATGTTTTCTGAAATATTTTATATTTCACCGCTTGAAAAACCATTTGAAACAATGTTTCGAGTACTGACATCACAGGATTTCTTTTTACACATGTTAAACAAGTGTTAAGAATATTTAATTTAATCTAACTTTTAAAAATTACCGGAATTTTAAAATGTTAATAGATTTATCGCTGTCCTTAATTTAGTGTACGATTAATTTATTTCACAAATTATAAAAAACACCACAAAGAAAATAATAAAAAAAGTGTTAAATTTTATTTAATACATATTATCTTTAACATAACGATTTAAATATTAAATACTACTGTCCCTAATTAGTTGCACACAGCTATATAAGTTAAATACTGAAAAAGGAATATCTTGAATTGAATACAAAATAATTACAACTTTTTTTTACTATTTTCTTCTTTCAAGTAGTTTTTTTATTATTAGTTCTAAGCGAACATACAGCACAATGAACTTTTCTTATCAGTTTTAAGAGAATTATTTTCATTCAGTCAGAAATGTAGTGAATGCCTTTGATTATGCTGTTTTCTTGACAGACTCAAAATATATGAATTCATTTTATAGTAGTGGACAAAAACAATTTAAGACTAGACATTATCGATTTTGCCTGTATATTACATAAATTGTATAATAAGTTGAAATTGTTTTCTTACGAATTGAATTTTGATAAAAATTTATGAAAATTAAGAAAGTAAAAAGAATTGTTTCTTTAGTAGTTCTGGTCAATATATTATTAAAATTTCGGCTGTTAAATGTACCACGATAACCTTTTTAAACTCTCTAACTAAAAACTACAATACTAAACGCATTTTTTCTTAAATTAGAACAATGATAATAATTTTTTCAAATCACTTTTTTTAAATGTTTTTAAATGTACGAGTATTATGAATTGAAAATTGTTCTTTAGTTTTGAAAAAAAAATGGTACCTAATATTAAAATTATTAATAAATAATGTATGCAAAATTAAATCAAATCTATGAATTACAAAAACAAAACTTAAAAATAGCAACAACAAAAAAGTTAATTAACGGAGATGTTTATCAACAAATAAATTTTGATGTTCAATGCTTTTTTTTTTAATTGTTTATTTTGATCTGAAAAGCAAAATATAAAAAAACAACAAAAACATTAGCGCAATTCACAATATTGTGCAAATGCAATGATGCAATACCATTTGCACAAGATTGTGAATTGGGCAAATGTGTTTGTTTATCCAAAGAGCATATATTGTATAAAGAGCATTAAAAACATGGACCACCTCATAAACAACATAAATACATACATATGTGTAAGTATAGGAATATATGAGTATATATATGCAAATATGAACAACAAGTAAGGCTGTGTCGAATCTTCAACGCCCTCCACATATAATTATATAATTCAGGGTTTTTTTCAGTCTTAGAGCAAATAAATATTATTTAAAAGACAATTTAACAAACAAAATAATTTTTTTTTTCAAATACTTTAAAATTGTATCTCATTTTGACCATTTATAATCGATGTAATTACCAATTCTTACCATTATTTACAGAAATTGTCTGATTATCATGAATGTAATTTAACAATTTATAAAATTAAAAAAAAAACTCAACTACAAATTATGAAACGAAGTATAAACAAGGGTAAAGTTGTAGGATGAGGCATCTTTTGGTTGAATTTGATCTCAATAATTTTATGTACTAATATATCAAAATCCAATACATGGTTTCTATGTATTTGAGACTTATTTAATTTTTATGGTTGGTGGTAATAATCGGAATTGGACTTAATTGAAAGCAAAAATCCAGCAGCATAATTTCCGTATAATCGTTATTATAGGTAGTATGGATTCAAATTTCTGATCTGTATTAAAGTTGGTTCGATATCAATATTTATTAGACATTTTGTTATCTTCTTAAATTTCGAAACAGAGAATTTGATGCATATGAAGATATCGCAAGTCGAATTTCAAAATAATAAATATATATTATGATAAATATATATGGGTGAGATGGTCAAATATGGACCGATATCTCAAACTCCAGCAGTTTGATTTTGGGATATATGTAATTGCTGCTTGTAAAATTTTGGATGGGTGCCGTTATTTATAAGAGATTTATGAGTATTGAAGTGATTTTCGGAAGTGATATATATATATATATAATTAAAACTAGATCTAGATATATACGTCCATACGTATATGATAGGGGAGAGGGGGGCACGTTTGAACACGGGGCATCTTTGAACAATGTTTGTATGTGGCTTGAAAGCAAAAAGTGTTCAAAGGTGCCCCCTCCCCTATATATGGACAGAAATTGACAAAATGGTGTAATGTGATTTTTGAATAACTATTTGCAAATGATCTAGTTTTGAGTCGGTATCGATATTTATAACTAAGATACATGTCGATACCGATATTTATAAGATAATGTCTTTTTCGGATGTGGTCCTTATATGGGAGCTATGACCAATTATAGACCGACCATCGTAAAAATAGTACAGAAATTTTTATATCTATAAGGATTATTTGTGGTAACAATATTTATACAAGATTTCTACGTTTTTAAATGAATTTTGGAAGTGGAATTTATGTAGGATCTGGTCAAACAGGGTCCGAACTAAAAAAAAAATTCGTTTTGTGATTTCATTTAATATGAAACTTATTTTTGCTGAATTTTGATTTGATATTGCAATTTTATGGGCATTTATGTATCAGTGAGTCATATTTGGGTAAGAAATTTGTATGGGGGCTATGAGAAATCATGGATCCTTCCTATTTACATCCCAGTTTGCCCTTATATGTTATAATGTACACATAATTGCATGGTATTATCTGCAATACATATTAAGAAAATAGCAAATAAAAAACAAGTGAAAAATGTCATATTTTGATGTAGGTTATCACACAATTTGGTCCATAACTCTTGTTCTACTATACCGATTTTGCTGACTTTCAATACCAAACTGCTTAAGAGAACTATAAATAATTTTTTGTAAACTTTGCCGATTTTTGTTAAGTATTTTGACGTGAGTGTGTTTTACACACACAGACAGATGGACATAGTTCAATCATCTTAAAATTCTATAAGGATCAAGAATATACGACTATATACTTTGTGGTAATAGAGGATATAATAAGTACCTTAGTACTATTATTTTAAAAACAGACCTAAAATTATTAAAACAAGCAACTACAATACATAGAATCATCCTTTAAAAAGCTTTTTATACCCACACCACCATAGTGTTAAATCGACTCAGAATGATTCTTCCCCGACTAATATTTTTTAGCCTTACAAACATCAGCACAAATCCAATATAATCTCTCCACTATGGTGATGTAGGGTATAATAGCAAATTTATCAATAAATGAAATTACAACTCCTGACCTGCAGTGGCAAAAATTAACTTCATATAAGAGGGAAAAAATCATTTTGAATATAAGTTTATAAACGTCAAAGTCATATTTTCTTATGAAGATTTTAGTTTATTTTAGTTTCGCATTTAGTAATTGAGAAGTTGACTTTGTATTTAGTGGAATTAATTTTATAAAAATAAAATTGAAAACTTAATGATTTTAAATATGATGAAATCTCTCTACATTTAAGATTAAAAAGGTTCAGTAAAACTTATATAAGGGTTTTCTACACCATTTCCAATTGCATTTTAGAACTTTCTAAAGGCAAATTAAATTTTCTGATATACAAATGGAAAATTCTGAACTATAAATGAAAATTTCTGAATTTAAATTGGAAATTACTGAAATACAATTGGAAATGGTGTACAAAATTTGTATGTAAATCACTCAAAAAATATTTTAAAACTGATTAACTTTAATACAGCAAAGAATCTTGGTGTTATTTTTAATAACAATTTAGACTACTCATATTAATAAAACTGCATCAAACATTTACTTAATGTTACGTGTACTCTGGCCTACCCAATACTTTACGCCCTTAAAAATTAAAATACTTATCGCCTAAACATACTTAATGCTACGACTTTTATATGGTTGCGAGTTGTTCTCAAGCTGCGACTCTAGAAGTAAAATTGTATTAGAGAAAACATATAACAATATAATCAGATACGTTTTTATAATTTTAAGATTGGACTTTTCAAAAGAGAATCTTAAATAGGTAGCTCTTGAAAAAGTTCTTGAGTTTGAAGTTGTACCTGAAATTGTTAAAAATTATTTCAAGAAAGTATTCTAACTCAAAATAACTTCTTGAGACGATTTAATAATGTCCGTCCATCTGGCTGGCCAGCTGGTTGTGTGGAGCGAACAGGTCGAAATTTTAAAGATATTTTCATAAAATTTTATACATGATATTTCTTCGGCCAAAGAACGGTTGGGATTGAAACTGGTTGAAATGAGTCCCATACAAACGTCCTATATCGGTCACAAATGTTTGATTTCTGCACAACATATTTCGCGAAAAATAAATTGTACATGAAGCCTAATCTCATATATAAATTTTGTGCAGATAGGTCCATAATTGACCATAGCTCCAATATAAGGCCCGCTGCCGAGAATCACTTTTAATAGCAGAAAATGTTGGTATCCAAATCATTTTCATTTAATATAAACCTATTTCATATATTTAAAAATAATTTGGCCCAATTTTATGATGATTGGTTCATAATTAGTCATAGCTCCCATATAAGGCCCGCTTACGAAAATCACTTTAACGTTTATTAATCTTTTAATAGTGTTAGTATATAAATGCGTCACCTATTGTCAGCTATCCGGATATAATGTCTAAAGATATCGTTTTTAAAATGGTATCGTATTAGGACAGATGCTTCATCGGAAACATTTAAAGTCATCTCATTTGCCTGCTCATTACCGTAGTAGTATTTAAACGTAGGGGCACAAACTATGGTGATGTCAAATAGACATCACTATGCGATAGTGGCGATAATGGTTTAGTGGTACGTAATTATTATTTTATACAGCCGAATAAAAAATTTGTTTGTATATTTTTGTACACAGCACAATCATTATTTTCAAGACATTTAGAGTTACCAGTTATTTACAATAATAATGACAAAATTAATTGCTTTATAAAATATGTATACGAGTATGTATGGTGCACCAAAATTATATAATCCAATAATCCTATTCCCAAGGCTTCAACCATGGGCCAGTTCTATGCTAGTTTTCTCTCTTGTATAATATAATTTCTCTAAAGAACTCCTTGCGGATTTAAGTCTTTACAATTAAAAATTTAAAGTATTCGGAAGCAAATATAGGTTTCATGTACATTTTTGAAGATCTTATAACTTATGTAGTGCTTAAATGTTTGATGAACTATTACCCAACCGTAGCTTAAAACTTTGCACATTGGGGCAATTTCAAAAATACATAGTTAAGTTTATGTTTGGAAATTGGATCTTATAGAATTATGGGGGCACCACGTGTATACGCAATATTTAAAACGATAATAATTTTATAATTATGATTCGAAACGAAATAATATATTCTAGTTGAGTAACAATAAAAACTAAATATATGAGAAATATATACCAAAAAAGTTCTTAAAAATGTATATATTTCTCAAGCCCGAGCATATAATACCCTACACCCAGTATACATTTATGTAAAAACAGTTTTCCAGAAAGGGGCGCTATATGTGATATATGACCTATTATGAACCTATTATTCTCAAATTTAGCAGCATGACTTCTGTGCATATAAATATTTTTTGTGTTAAATTTTATATCAGTGTAAAATTTTTAAAATTTTGATAGTGATTTTCAAATGGACCATATATGGGAGCTTTGACTAATTATGGACCGACCGTTATAAATAAATAAATATTTGTGTTGAATTTTATGGTGATGTAGTGTATAAAAAATATTCCTATAGGAAATATGACCAGAGTTCTGCAAATTAAAATGATTTCTAAATAGTTTCTTTTGCGAATTGATGAAATTTTAACAATAATTCAACAATTAAAACTTTGACTAGTAAATTAAACAGTTTTCATTTAATAACCTGTAATATTAAAAGTATCGAAAGTTTCATACCTACTTTATCTGAAAATATAGAATGAGCGTCTTTGGTTATAAATTCCAAAAAGGGGAATCAGAAGGATCAGTTTTTTGTTTGCCATCAGCAGTGATGTCTAATTTGAAAGATTACAGTGATTTAAAAAACGTTATCTACTTATTCTATCAACTATAATATAAACTTACTAGGAAGGAAAATTGGGGTAAATTTATGTTCAGGATGTTGTAAATTTCATGCAATAAACCATTGTGTAGTTCTCCTAATAATGACTGGTAAGTTTACTTTGATATAGTTTTCCTGATGACGATTTGAAGCATATACACGCGGAGAAAACACATAGTTGTGGTAAACATAATCTAAGAGCAACATATTATGATAAGATTTATGATTGTAGTCAAAACATGTTATGATGAATATAAGTGCCATGAAATATCATATGATTAATTATCATCGTAATATTACATCATAATATTTTCTTGTTAATCATAATTTGATATTATAAATTGATATTATAACCTAATATAATCATACAATTCTCATACATGATCAAATTATTACCCCAGGTAACCATATTATAGTTTAAAGTAGTCATATTATGATCTAAAGTAATCATATTGATCTAAATCAATCATATTATGATCTAAAGTAATCATATTAGGATCTAAAGTAATAATATTATGTTGTAAAGTAATCATATTATGATCTAAAGTAATCATATTATGATCTAAAGTAATCATATTATGATATAAAGTATTCATATTATGATCTGAAGTAATCATATTATGATCTTAAGTAATCATATTTAGATCTGAAGTAATCATATTATGTTCTAAAGCAATCATATTATGATCTAAAGTAATCATATTATGATCTAAAGTAATCATATTATGATCTAAATTAATCATATTTAGATCTGAAGTAATCATATTATGATCTAAAGTAATAATATTATGTTGTAAAGTAATCATATTATGATCTAAAGTAATCATATTATGATCTGAAGTAATCATATTATGTTCTAAAGCAATTATATTATGATCTAAAGTAATTATATTATGATCTAAGATAATCATATTATGTTCTAAAATAATCATATTATGTTCTAAGGTAATCATATTATGATCTAAAGTAATTACTAAGCGTAATATATTACGCTTAGTTAGAGTAATTGTAGATTTTAAGGTTCATATCGTAGGAAATCAAGATCAAGTTCTTCATAGAATAAGTCTGTATGGTCACCCTAATGCCACTGTGTCCCCAACGCATAACGGATGAATGTGTGCCGTAGGAGCACAAAAACAAAACCAAATAACAGCAAAAAAAACAAATTTTGAAAAAACTCACTACAGAAACAATACGAGTATTTATCTACATACACACATGTTCGTTCCAAAGTGAGATCACAGGCCGGATGAAAAGAAAAAAAAAGCTACAGATACACACATAGATACATTTAGTATATGAAGTACAGACTTTAAGAAACCGAAACATGATCACATAGTGTAAGTAGATTGTACATGCCGACCGACTACAGTCCAACCAACTGAACTAATCCAACTATACGAGGAGTAAAAGCTGCAGCAGCAACAACAACAACAACAACATATTGTAGAAGCAACAAATACTGAATGACTGAACTGAACTGAATTGAATTGACTGATACGAAAGATGTGAGTGAGTAGAAATACAATCAGTTGAGTATTGGACGTCCTCGTTAGCGGTTGGTTAAAGTGCAGGAAAACGGGTATTTTCAATAAAAATATAATAATAATAATTTAACACAGATAAAAGAACAAAAAAATAAATACATAGAATAATAAAAAAAATTGCAAAATTACTTCTAAAATATTTATTTTATCAAGTAAATGAAATATTTCAAGAACCTTTTAGTTAGTTTTAACTATTTCGGTCATTTAATAAACAAAATAAAGTAATAAAAAAGAGGAAAACAAATCAAAAGTGCAATATACTCGAAATACATACGTAAAATATTCAAAACTCAGCAAAGTATCAAGTAAAAAAACCAAAAAAATTAACACATGTTTTCTTGGAAATAGAAAAAAGTGAAGTGCGGATATTTTAAAAGAAAATAATAATGGAAAAATTATGCTAATTGAAAAAAACAAAAAGATACATATGATAATATTTGGAAAATACGTGTGCTGTTATTTTAATATACTGGCCCTCATTTAGTGCATAAAGAAAACCCACAACAACAACAATAATATTTAAGAAAATCTTACATATGAAAAAAGAAACCTACTAAATAAAAATTGTACGAGTATATCTTCAAGATTGTGTATCTTGTAACTTGAAAATGCATTAACTTCACACCACAATAACAACAAATTTGTGTTGGTGTGTTTTTTGTTGTTATTCTTTGCTCTTTCTTTTTTCACATCTTTGGCAGAGAGTGAGAAATTTAGATACAAATACTTGAGTTTGAGTATCTTTTTTTTTTTTTTTAATTTCTGTTCATTGCAAGAGAGCACTTAAGCCTCAAGTGTGTGCGATCATTGTTCTACCCTACCTGAAACTCACCTTTAAAAGAGCACATATCAAAACTCACATACATATATCAAAATTATCATGAAAATAATTCACTCTTTGAACAATACAAATAATGATAAATTATGTTATAAACAAAATAAATAAAAAACAAATACATAATATATAATGCAGGGTTGTCATCTTGGTGCGTTTCGCACCTTTTTTTGGTGCTTTTTAATTTTTTTTTTTTGAGCGATCCCCTTTTTTGAATTTCGGTGCGTTTTTTTAATTTTTCCGAAAATGTAATGAAACCTTTATTTTTACTAATTTTTAATTGCAATTTGTTTTTAATAATTTATTATTATGAAATCTATACGATGAAAAAGGCCCTATTAAATGTACTTTTAAATACGAATGTATGATAAATGAATACATACATATGTACTATCAAATTCGTCACATGTAGGTTATTGCTAAACGTGAATAGTTTGAAAATCTTTGTTTAAAAATAATGAAAATTAACATATTTAACATGGAAATACAAATTATTGTATAGCCTGATGATTTGAACTGTAAAACAGCAACCAGGGTTAGAATCCCAGTAGAGCTTTAACAAATTTTATTCACAAAATTCAAATAGAAGTAAGTAACTAAAATATAAATCAAAACTAATTAAAAAAGTACCGAATATGTAATGAAATTATCTCCTTTTACAAATTAGTACTTCAGTTCCGAATAGCATATTGTGAGTTAAATTTTGAGTGGTTAAATGCCTATTTTATTTTCATTAGCTCGTTTATTAAAAAAATATTTTTACTATTTAGTTGATCTCTTTTTAAAAAGTTTTATATAGAATATATGAAATTAAAAAATGTAAAATTAAATCAATAAACATTTTAAACAAAAAAGAATTTCTAAACGTGGTGCGTTTTTTTTCCATTGTGGTGCGTTTTGAAATTTCAAAGTTGACAACGCTGATAATATGTATGAATAAAAGCGAAGAAGATAAAAAAGAAAACTAATGAGAAACAAAAACATTAACTAAAGCTTTGTACAGACGGTTGTCAGATCTTACAACGTTGTCCGAAAAATGTTCAGAAAATGTCTAACAACCGTGTCAACTTAAAATTCTTATCTTTCAACGTTGTAAGAGAAAGCATTGACAATTTACCTTTTGCTAACAATATTTCAATGTCAGTACATTGCTAGCACATTGCCAGATCCAACAACATTGTATGAGCTGACAACCGTCTATACATAGCTTAAGTCAACAGATATACAAGCAAAATAGAGGTTTATTAAATGAAGTCAAATAAGAATTGTGATTTTATTGTATTATCAAATTTTTTAAGGGTTTGAGATCAATCTTGTTTTGACAATGAAACCAGATTACTTGGATATACATATATGTATGTGTAATCAGTTCAATTTAAGCATTCTGTAGTTATACAATTTTACTACTATAATGGGGAGGGTAATATACATTTATGTTAATATTTGTAACACTCAAAAGTAATGGTGTAGCATGAAAATCACTTGCTGAGTTGATTAAACAATGTTCGTCTGCCTGTCCATTTTAACTTCGTGATCAATGTGCAACAAATATAAATTTCATTACAATTGCAACAAGGGCGAAAGCCATTTTATTTCTGTGTAATTGTTTAATATCAGTTTCTAGCAGAATAGTGGATCGGTCCAAATTGTCTATGTCATAATAACCCCTTTATTTTGTATTAGAACCAAACAATGCTTACTGATCTTCTAAATTCTAAAAAAAAACTCATGATAGCGATCCATGTTTTCAGTTTCTTACCAGAGATTGAAAAGTCTCGATTTAATTTTTATTTTAAATAGGTCACAAAAACATAAAACTTTTTCGTAAAAGCGTTTATTTAAATACGGACTTTTTCAGCATAAATTGCAAAAAGCATTTACTATTTTCCAATATGACTGAAATGTTTTATAATGTTAAAGTTACAACGTGAAAAATATTTGAAATTTGTTAATCAGTAAGTTTGGTCTATACTATTCACTAATAAGGAATACAAAATCATAATGAAAATTGCAATTGGTATTTATACAACAGATTCTGTCCATAACTTTTAAACAATGTTTTAAGTAAAATATATATCTTGATTACATGTCTTAAGGTACGGTCACATTTGGCAAATATTTACTCAAAAAAGCTTGTTTAAGCACAAATTTGTTTGTTGTTGTTTACTGTTACAAGAGTTTTGCAAGATCAAACAGATGAAATAAATTAAAACAAAATATTTGTTGTGCTTTGGCCTAAATAAGAAAAGTTTTTTTTAATTTCTTTAGAGACTACTGTTTTTCTTAATGAAAAATGGTTTAACTTTTTTATATCAATTATTAGAGAAAATTTCTTATTATTTTTGGCTTGAGTTCATTTTTTAATTAATAACTCGAAGAATACCATTGTAAAGTTATATTTTTCTAGACAATTGGCAAACATCTGTAAACATCTTCTATTTAACTCACCGTTGTTTTTTAAATAAATTAATGAGTTCAAAGATATGTTATTTAGTGGTTATGACTTTTTCGACAAATATTTGCCAAGTGTGACCGTACCTTTAGAAATGTTATTAATAAGATGTTTTTCATTCAATAACTCAAAGAAGCATTTCTAATATACAAAGACAGTTTTTAAATTTTTAAAACAAAAGTTAACATACTTTTAGAATGTAAAGTTTGAATAAAACATCAAAATAGAACTGGATGTCGGAGTTTTAGTAATGACCACAAAGATCAATCACTTTATTCAAATGATAATTTCACCCAATATTGCTACCAGTATCACAGGAATAACTCTGGTAATGTTGGTGTCCAAACCTTGAATAGTACATCTCCTAAAAAAACCAAAAGTGTAATATCACAAGATCTAGGCTCTCAGTTGACAGGTCGGGAATGCGAAATTAACAACGGTTAATGATGCAAATCATATGTGACTCTCAAAATACGGTCACACTTGGAAAATATTTACTCAAAAAAGCGTAACCACTTGTTTTAGCTCAAATTTGTTTGACATTATTTACTCTTACAAGAGTTTTGCAAGATCAAACAGCATCAAATAAATTAAAACTAAATATTTGTTGCGTCTTGTCCTAAATAAACGAAGTTTTTTTTTTAATAAACAAACAAGTTCAAAAATATTTTATTTAGTTGTTTTGTCTTTTTCGGCAAATACTTGCCACTTGTGACCGTACCTCAAGTGTCAAAAAAAAAAAAAACATTTCTCACAGAACGCTAATTTTCATAATACATCTGAATAATTTTAAGACGTTGTTGTGGTATGACTCTCTTCATGATAATTTGTCAAACAGTACTGAATAAAATAAATAAAATATTAATAGAAAACAAAGTCCTGAAAGTGAAATTATGGGCTAAAATATAATCTGAAAATTACGGATGGAAAGACGGATGAACATCGTTAAATCTGCTTAGAAAGATATTCTGAATCGATTGTTATAGTTTAAGGTAGGCAGTTCAGGTTTTTTAAACATACACCATTATTGTGGGTTAGGCACATAAAGTGAAATTTAAAGATCTGCCAGAAAACATACTTCTAAGAGGAAAATTATTTGCTATGTATATAAATTTGTGACAGTCATGTGAGTGTTGTAAAAATATTGAGTATTTGAGTACTCAATACCGACTATTTTTTCCGGTACTCAGTACCCAAAAGTAACTACTCAATACTTTTAGAGTTGCATTTTTTAGTAAAAATTTAAAAGATGAACTTATAAATATGGGGCATTGAAAGCAAAAGTTCATGTGTACTGTCAGACAATGCCGCCAATATTTTAGCCAGATGGAAAAGTTTACCGTGTTTTGTCCATACTCTACATCTGATTGTGATTGTGATGGATGGTTTAAAAGATTACGAAATGTAAAGCTGCAGTTGAATTTTTTCACCGAAGCACCAAGGCCTCAAACAAGCTAAAGGAAATGCAGAAACAAATGGGAAGGAAAAACTTAAAGCTAATCAATTCCACGCCTACACGATGGATAGAGAGGATGATTGAAAACCAGGAAGTTCTAGAAGCCAATACTTCACAAGCCGGTTGAATTATTTTTCTTTGAAGAGTGGCAAACTTTAAAGGAAATTTGTAATATTTTAAAGACTAATTATTATTTCATAATCGAACTGTTAATTTTTACTTTTTGATAATTTTAGTTAGGCTCGACTTTTAATAAAATAGCAATTGAAATGAGCGTCGAAAAGTTTATCACCGTTTCTTTTAAATCGGGGCCTGCAATCATATTTAAATAAAAAGAAAACAGAAAATAACACAGAAGAAATTTCAATGATGTTAGAAAAATTTATCAATAATTTTAATAGACGTTTTTCCCGGTTGGAGCTTAATGGAATTTTAGCTATTCCAAGCGTTTTTGGACTCACGTTTCAAATCCAAAGAATTTACTGACCAAAGTGCTTTAAAGCAAGTAGAGGAGATGATTTCATACAACCAGATTAGAAACTTCTGAAATTTTTCCACCTTAATCAAATTTGGAAAATAATGAGACAATATATCCTGGGCTATCGGCAATTGCAAAGAAATATCTTCCGATTGTGGCAACATCAGTTCCTAGCGAAATCTTTTAAATTCTGACAATGTAGAACGAATTTTATTTCTTCATTTCAACAATAAATAAAAAAACGCAAATTTAAGGAAAACATTTTTCTGAAAAGTACAAATACTTTTTAATTTAAAGTACAAAAAATTACACAAATAGATTAAACTGTGAAATAAATGTATGAAATACATTAAAAACTATTTACCTAAATTAATTGAAATTTTTTTTAATATTATTTTTGTTTTGTTTTAACTTTATTTTATATAAAATGTATTAAATACATTAAAAAATATGTTGCCTTTGTTAATACATGAATATGTATGTATGGATATGTTTTTTGTTTCAATAAAAATGAATTTTAACATTTTACATATTTTTATTTAAAACAAAAACGTTGAAAGAGTTGAGTAGTATCGAGTACTCAGTTAAAAAAGTATCGAGTAGTATTAAGTAATCACTTTTTGCAACACTAAAGCTATGTGTCCACGGTCGTCAGATATTACAACGTTGTCATATCTACCAATGTGCTAGCAATGTAGTGACATTGAAAAATTTTTAGCAAAAGGTAAATTGTCAGTTTACACGACTGTAAGAAAACTAACAATTTCGTTTGCACACAATTGTCACATAATGAATTTATCTGTCAACCGAAATTGTCAGTTTACACGGTTGTCAGATTGTTGTGTGGCATTGTCAAATTCGTTTTGCAGCTCTGTGTGTGTGTTTAAAAATTTTAAATATTGTCATGGAATAAAAAAGAGCAATTGGAACCATTTTATCTGCACTCTATTAAACAGGATTCTTCAAAAAATATGTCGCTATCCATTTTTTATTTTCTTTAATTTTCTTTCAATTTTTTTCAAAAATTTTATTATTACACACTTGTTTGTTTATTTATGTATATACAGAGTTGCATTTAGAAATAATTTCTATGACAATGCTGCCATTGGCAGATGCATAAACTTTGCACATATGACAATGAAAAGTGTTTGACAATTGTCTTAAAACAATGACAATGCCAAAATTGTGTGTTTACATGATTGTTAGATGTGTGACAATATTTTTGTCTTCCAATGTATGGAAAATGCTTTTTCTTACAATGTTGGTAGACAAAAATGTTAAATTTACACGGTTGTTAGACAATTTCTGCACATTTTTCTGACAACGTTGTAATATCTGACGATCGTGGACACATAGCTTAAGTCATATGCCAAAGACATTAACAATCTGTGTAGAATAATCTTTTTTAAGTAGAGAAACCCAATATTCCGAACCCCTTCTCTTTAATTACAACTTAAGTATTTTATTTAAATTCATTTCCACATGTATATTTAGACCTAAATTCTTATCGCAAAAGGAACTTAATTTTTTGTAAGAATAAAAAATTATTAAAATGAAATACTAAAAAAAAAACTGAATCCACAACGGATGTTGTGTGCTGGAAATCTTATGTATTTTGTTATTTCTCAAAAATAATGAAAATATGTGAATTATTTAATTAAACTACACAAACACTCAAACATATCCATTGATATACTTGTACATATATACATATGTATGTATATATGTATGTATATAAATTGTATTTTGTATATACGAAATTATGAAAAATTAAATGGACCCAGTGACAATCATTCTTTATTATTTTTTTTTAAATTTGAATTCTTATCAGCGACAGAAAAAAAATTAAAGAACGAACGAAATGAAAACCTTAATTTATTTATGGAAACTCTTTCTTTTCTATTTGTTGTTTTTGTGTTAAAGCAAAAACAGTTTATATCTTTAAAATTCGTTCCTTTTGTTTATATTTGACTAGTAAAAGTGATAAAAGGAATTGTTTTTAAAAGTATAGAATTGACTTAATGATAATAAAACTTGACTTCTGTTAGACTACATACTCATATGTTCATAATTTTTGGTTAGACTTCAAAGGGTTTCATTCAACAATTTGTCACATTTAGTTACTCGCAACTCTGACCGGATTTTAGATAACAAAGTCTTTATTTTCACTGGAAACTGTCTTGTGTGGATGTAGTACATACATAAGTGCAATAAATTATCAGTACCAGCCAGGGGTCATGCTGTCTTTAGAATTGTTTTACAGTAGTAATCGGTTATAACGAACAAAACAAGTCCGAGCATTAATATCAGCTTGAAGTTATTTTGTTTTTTTTTTATACCCTAGACCACCATAGTGGGGATTTGTGCATATGTTTGTAACGATCAGAAATATTGGTCCAACACCCACCATCACTTTCTGAGTCGATTTAACGATGTCCATCCGTCTTGCTGGCTGGCTGACTGTCCATGTAAAGCTTGCGCGCAGAGTACAGTTCGCAATTGTGAAGATATTTCGATAAAATTTGGTACGTGATATTTTTTCGGCCCAACGATGGATGAGATTAAAACTGGTGGAAATTGGTCCATTATTTCACCTGGCCCCCATACAAATGTCCTCCCGAAATTGGGGTTTACCGATCATAAATGTTTGAATTATGCAAGTATCCAAACAAATTTCATCACAAATGATTAATAAATGAAGCTAAATCAGATCTACAAATTTCGGTCCATAATTAGTCGTAGCTCCGATATAAGGCCCACTTCCGAAAATCACTTAAAAGAGCATAACTCTTTTAAAAATGTTGATATCCAAATAATATTGAACACAAATATGTTTCGTACATATGCGTATAATTTGGTAGAATTTAATGACGATCGGTCCATAATTAGTCGTAGCTCCCATATAGGGACCACTTCCGAATAAAATTTAACAAAAATGAGTTTCTTATGTACAAATAGGATGACACCTAATTTTATAATAGTCAGTTCATAAATAGTCAAAACTCTCGTATAAGACCCTCTTCGTAAATCACTTTAACCGCCATAAATCTTTTAAACGTATTTATATCTAGATAAAGTTAAACACACATAATATTTCTATTCATGAAAGTCATGGCAGTAAATTTTTGGATGATCGGTCCATAATAGGTAATATGTCCCATATAGCGCCTATATCTGAAAAACCAAATATTCTAATCAAAAACTTTAAAAACATTGTTTTCTTTGCTATTACTTAATAAATGAAATTTTAATTTTGATCAATGGTGCAATTCGAAATGCAAAACTGATGATGGCAATTCATTAACTTACATTTGACACAACACACAGTTTCCTAAACAGTCCATTATCTTCTGTTTTTCTGTTGTTTGAATCTTCAGAAAAAAATTACACCCCACAAAATGTAGCCTGCATTCTCTAGATTTCAATGCCACATTACTGGTCTTAAGTATAAGTACAGTATTTGTTCTACAAAAATGTTTTACTAATTTGTTGTACGCGTTTGATGTGAATTTTAAAATGCATGTAATTACAATTAAAAAATGCATTTGTTTTTTAATGATATCATTTTACACTGTACAACAAATTTTCTGTAGTAATTTTAAACCACACGAATAAAAGAGGAACACTAACTAACTACAGACTCGTCGTACATATTTGTTTAATAACAAGACTAAAGATTAAATTAATTTAACCTTTTTTGCTGTTCTTGTTGTTTTGACTGTATCAAACTGAAATTTAAATCCGACATCATAAAAATTAAGATTCAAATTAATGTGTTTTTATTGCAAGTGCAATGTTACTATGCAACAATGAAATCATCAAATTAAAGTTTCCAGCAGACGAAAATTTTATATTCCTTGAGGAATTTGAATGTTTTTTGTATTTGACTGCAATTCAATGATATACAATGCATCTGCAACTGAATGCTGCCACATATGAGACACTTGTAATAGAAGTAATTCTAACAAATATATGATAGCATTTAAAAGCATTTTTCAAAAATCCAAAAATTATTATTTTAAGTTGTGTGAAAAAAAAATAAAGTAATTAGGTAGCAGATATTTTTAACATAAATTTTGGTTTCTTGAAATAGTAATTGAATTTATGAGATTCATGTGTAAAACATTTTTATTTCACTGAGCATTAACTAGAGCCTTTTATGAGCTTTTGGATTTTGTAATAATTACGTTAAATTTAAAATTTCGGCATAAAATGGTTAAACTTAGATGGGGTAGAGGTTTGATTGTGGATTTTCCAAACTACCAAAAATAATTAACAAAACTTATAATATACCACATTTTGTTCAGTTCTGATAAAAGATTAATATTATTGATTTTATTTTAGTTTAACTGGGAGCTTAGTAATGTTATGTACGGTTTTAAAAATTTCTAACTTTATAGTTGGAGCGGCCAATTCAACCTTTATTCTAAATTAATTGATTGGCTGTAGCTGCTGCCACTTTCACAAAACTGTAATGGGGCGCCAAAAAGGGATACATCTCATCAATGTGGCTCTCAACATGCTACCCTGTTCCATGTGTGCAACTAATACTGCATAGCTAAGCCCATTTATGGTGGCCACCAATTTTCAAAGCAGCTGATATGTGGCTGCTTGACTGACGGATTGCAGGTTGAATTTCCGCTGCAACATTGCAGTTTTTCAATACGTTTAGCGTTGTGGTCGATTTGCTAAAACCTGAACGACACTAAACTTTTCATCGGCATTTTGACAGCGCAAGTGGTGATTCTGAAAACAGATAGGGCTGGCATCGGTACTGAATAGACTCCTATATTTAAATGAATATAAGCATACAAAGTATAGAAAAGGAAAAGGAAGGGAATACATACATACGTTATTCTCTTAACATTAATAATTACTGTCAACAATTTCATACTTAAACTTGAGATTGACATCCAGTAGAACTTAAGCATAGGTCATGTTACCGAACTACTTTTAGTTCAGACATCAGCTTCTCTAAATAAAATTCTTCTATTGAATTGAATCAAACCACATTGACACATTGACTTTGGACGTCAGCAACTATCACTCGTTTATTAATAAACTTCTTCTATGCGATCTAATCACCAATTATTAGGAGGTTGGAAATTCAATTTTTAATCATAATCATAAAGAAGTCAAAAACTATTCAAAATTATTAAATTCCTGCAATGTTCCTATTTATCAAACGTAAACGCCAGGTTTTCAAGTAGATTATTTTTGGACATGAGGAGGTGTTATAATTCCTTATGGACGATTTGATTGTGTTTGATTTTTGAAGACCTAAAGAATATAAAAACATTCGGATTAGACCCAAAAACGACGCTCTTATTTGAGACCGCACAGTGGCGTTCTTAAGTACCTATGCCAATCGGAACAGCGTATTAGAAATGGCAGATTTATTTTCAAAATACATATTATGAGCATCGTTTACTATAGTTTTCTTTTAATGAAAGCCCAGGCACAAATTCATCCTATATTTGTATATGCAACATTTACTAAGCTCTCTCTCTCTCTCTCTCTCTCTCTCTGTCAAATGCTCCTAAAATAGAGAAGAATGTTTAGAGGAAATCTCTGCACCAGTGTTGGCAAACTTGGTACAGTTGTAATTTTGTTCATACATTTTAAACACAGTTGGCCACGGTACCAACGAGTCATATGGTACAATTTCAAAATACTGTTGCATCAAAATTTGTTATTTGTTCCAAAGTGATATCAATTTGATCTTTAAATATGCATCTATAAGACGATTATTACGACAAGAAATTGTTGGTTGAGTTATCGAGCAATGCAAGCCTCTGACATATTAAATCACATTAAATGATTTTAAGGCTGAATCCAAAAACTAAAGCTTAAAATGTAGTTAGTTATTATTTAGTTCTTTTATTCGACCTTTTTTTTCAATTTTCTATAATTTATTTTCTCAAGCAATTAGGTCAATTTTAATATTTATATAAAAATGTTATATATATTTACATATTTTAATATCCAATATTTCGCTATCACAATGGAAGGTTGTCTTTTCGCAAGTAATCCGATACTTCATAAATACAAATATTTTAGATAATCGCAATAATCAACACACATAACATTTTTAAAGATTCAGAAGTGGCCCTCTAACTCTATATTTAAACAAAAGCAGACAAACCCCAAATAAAGATAATTTACAGAAAACATTTTATTACGAAACGAACTCTGTTTCTTTGCCTTTCTTCCTGGAACACTACACAGAAAAAAAAAACCATGTTTTTTTTCAATTAAACCTTTAATTGATTTTAAAATAATTTCAATTAAAATTTTAATTGATTCAATTACTTTTTCTGATATTTTCAATTAAATCTCACATTTTTTTTAATTGATACTATCATTTTGTTTACAGGTCCGATTTCAATTAAATTTTTAATTGATTCCACAAATATTTTAATTGAAACTCATTTTTATTTTTTTCTGTGTAGTTGCATGTAGCGCCTTATCTAGTAGCATTTTTTAATAGAGACCATTTATGATATCACCAGTAGTTAGATAATGATTCTTTGAAGAAGTCTTGCACCGTATTCTTTTATATCACTTGAAATAAATCAATAACAGTCGAGTATAAATTTGTTTAAACATTTGTTAAAAATGTTGCCATAAGATATATCAAATTTTGTATAAAGTAAGTTGGTATTTATGCTTTATTATTATTTAACAAATATTAAAAATGGTACCATGGAGATCTAAAAAGTACATTTTATTTATATAGTTGGTACAAAATCCACACACCCATTTTCCATCACTGCTCTGCACCATAGAAAAATTCTAAAATATTGTCACTGTGTTTCAAAACAATACTCGTATAAGAAATAATTGGGTCCAGCCTTATACAAAAAGTAGTGGTGGATAATGTGGAGAGTATGTTGAAGTCATATATATATATATAGCCATCAAAACTTGATAATGACATGTAATCCTAGGCTGCTAAATACCTCCTGCATTATTAAGAAGTAGTTGAATAATGAATTATTTATTCTTTATTGTTATATAACAGCTTATTTCTCAATAAATAAAATTTATTTCAATCCTTGTGTTGATTTGGAAAACTTCATTTACTTCTAGGTACTTAAGAGAAATCACAATAGATGTTTAGTTTTCAGTGTTGCCAGAAAATGAATTTCAAAATATGTTAAAACTTGAAAAACTAAGTGCTAAAATATTCTACAGAAGAAAAAAAAGTGCTAAATTTTTTCAATATAACAATACAATTTTTTTTTTCAAATGTTACAAATATAAATTATAGTTTTTTCTAATTTTGTTCATAACAATTGTTGACTTGTTTTAATAGATTACATTTCATATATTAATTCAAAAATGTACGTGTTCATTTATTTGCCACACCGAACGATTTAGTTTAGTTGAAATATTAATAAAAGTTATTTTTTATTTCTCCAAAAGTATTTTTTGGAGTAAAATAGTAAAAAAAAATTCGAGAAAAAAATTGTTTTTTATCAAGCAAATTATGCTAAAAAGCATTTGGCATAACTTTTAAAATTTTCAATGCATTTTCGAGAAACAAAATGCTAATTCTAGCACTGAAAGTGCTAAAATGGCAATACTGTTAGTTTTATTGAATTTGAAGCTGATTGCTCTTTCAAAAACCTTGTAGGGTACACATCAAACAAAATTTGGGCTAAAAATATTGGTTCCTTTTTTTCTAGTTAATATTTGCCAGGTGTGATCGTGCCCTTAGTTATTTGCATTAGCATCGTGGCATTACCATGTTGAAAGAATGAGATAAAGTGCTGTTGTGTAAGTGGTAAAGTGTCAGAATATTATCGCTGTAACTTATTGAAAAAGTCTATTTGTTCACAAATTAATAAAAACGACTTAATACGAACTATTCAAGCGCGTGCTTAGCATCTTAACTTAATGAGCTACTTACCTACTATATTTAACTTTTTTACGATCATATTTTTTTTCCTCCAACATAAACAGTACAAAACAATAGCCACATATAAAAATGACTTCATAAATTCAACAAAATTTGTGTCTCAGAAGTTTTGTTGACTTTTCAATTATTTTATGATAATTTTTTGTTTATACAAGTTTTTTTTTATTCCAAATATTTTTGCGGTTAATATTCAGCAAATGAAGAGAAAAAATAGAACAAACAAATAAATTCGTACTAAATAAATGAATGAATTGTTGTTGGAGCGATTTCCATACACATAGCACACAGTTTACATATGTACAACATATGTATGTTAAAGTCTGCAGATGAAAATATATCGAGATTTTAGAACAAACATCTAAAGAAAAATATACGGAAAAGAACTGCCCGCATTTAGCTGAAAGTCTATTTGAAAATGGGCCATTAATCTGTCTACCATGTGTGTATTTTGTAAACGAACAACGATGGAAAGAAATTTCAACAATAAATACAAATTTGTTGAACATATAAACTGTGTTGCCAGAAAATGAATTTTAAAATATGCTAAAACTTAAAAAACTAAGTGCTAAAATGTTCTACAGAAGAAAAAATAAGTGCTAAATTTTTTCAATGTAACAATACAATTTTTATTTCAAATGTTACAAATATTTATTATATTTTTTTCTAATTTTGGTCATAACAATTGTTGACTGATTTAATAGATTACATTTCATATATTAATTGAAAGATTTCCGAAAGAAATTTAGTTGAAATATTATTAAAAGTAATTTTTTATTTCGCCAAAAGTGTTTTTTGGAGTAAAAAAGTAAAAATTTGTTCGAGAAAAGAATGTTTTCTATCAAACAAATTATGCTAAAAAGCATTTAGCATAATTTTTAAAAATTTCAATGCACTGAAAGTGCTAAAATGGCAACACTGCATATAAAAGAAAACATGATTCATTTCTCTCTCTCTCTCTCTCTTTCATAGTAACTTCTTTTTTTCAGTGAAAATGTGTTAGAAAAATTTTTTCAAGGAAAAAAAACGAGATTTCCTTTTTTTGAAACCAACGTTTTCTTGTACACTCCCCTTTAAGAAACCCATAGCGTACAAAAACAACAACTATAATAAAAGAAAAGATACAAATAAAACGAACCACAAAGTACAACGACAGCAATAATAATATTTAACAACAACAATGAAACGCAGTAAGTGGAGCTTAAGCTCCACTCAACATTCTATACTCTCATGGTCTCTTATGACAATATTGCTGCTAAATAATGGACCACAATTGTCGTATGGTCATGGTCCCACCACATTTATGCCAGCCTTGGAATGCTACGATAAATATAATAAACCTCAGGTAAGTTAAAAGCAAAAGCAATGTTTTTTGCTTTTTATATGTATGTATGAGTTTTATGCGCTCCAAGATACATAATTATTTATTAAATATTCACTTTAATTCATTTAATTATTTGTTATTTTAAAATGTTTACTAACCTAAATATACACCATTTCTAATGGTAATGTAAATTTAAGCAAATTTTTGTTTGTTGGCAGTTAAGGTAGAATTAGCCGAACGTCTACGTCCCGTACTGTACTGTAACGAAACAGCTGATCCCGTTTTGTTATTTGAAATCAATGTAAATGCTTACCGAATATTAATATCACATTGACTTAACGTCTCAACCTGTATAAAATAGAAATTCCTTACGTTCTTACGTGACATTTGTACAGCTATGATGGGCTGTTTGTATATTGGGGTAAATTCGCCCTATTTTTCGGTACTTTTCTTTAATAATAATGTTTGTGGAAAGTGAGCAACACGTTTTATATAATACACATCTGCATATATGAATATGTTTATATGTATATAATAAAAAACAATCACATACAATATCAGCCCAATCATTAATAAAAATTCCGCGGAAGTTTTTTCCTTTTTCCCAATTTCCCTATTCAAATTCAATGTTAAAAAAAAGGCGAAAAAACTCCCTCGGAATTTTTATTCATGATTGGGCTGGCTGTATTATAAATATAACAAATTTAATGCATACATTTAATTATTAAATTAAATTATTATTTTAATTTTTAAATTAAATAACTATCAAAGTGCTAGATTACACAATTTTACTCCTATTAAAGCCATTTTGGTACTTTTTCCAGCAAGCATGTACGAAAAGATCCCTGGCAATCACTGTTTCAAACAGCTGACTGTTTATTTATTGTATGTTTTGTTTTTGTTTTCCCTGGACATATTTAGTAATTGTAACAACATTAAATCAGTAAATAAATCCTCCGAATCCATTATAATCGAGATTAATTGAGTTTTAAAATATATAATTTAAACTGATGTAGAAAACAAACAATTAGATTCAAACATTTTTGTTTGTCGTACTGCACGTTTTTAAATGTTCTATAATCGCACAAACGTGCTTACAGTACGGTACGTTACAGTAGGGAGACGTGGACGTTCGGCTAATTCTACCTTTAGTCTTTACATTTACACATATTAATTCTCTAATATCCTGAAGGAAATACGAGACTAACCCTCCCTTTTCACCAAGTCTAGTTATTTGCAACTCAAAGTTATACTGACAGTTAAAACATTTTTTGTATGAATTGGCTTTATAACTCTAGATTAAAAACTAACTAGATTTGCAGGAACTGCAGGTAAAACTTTTGAAATTCTTAAGGCAAGTGGAAATTTTTGAGCAAAAACTGAAAAAAATATTTTTTTTTCAATTTTCACATTTGGACTAAAATAAATTCATACAAACAAATCGCCCCAATTTGCATCTAAACTATATCAAAACACTAATTTATCTCTATATGAAAATTAATTTGAGGAATGATGCATATCAATTACTTTAAATAATTTCTTAAACAGTCTACAGACATTATTCTAAAAATGTCAGCAATATGTGTTTAATTGAAAAGTGACATCAACAAATTATTAAATAAATTAAAATAAACAAACTTGTGTATAATTTATTTAGTACACAAACAAAAATATTCACCATCTAAAATACATAGGGGAGAGGGGGGCACCTTTGAACACTTTTTGCTTTCAAGCCACATAAGAATTTATATTTTTGAATTATTGACTTTTTACATAATTTAACCCCTATGTATGGAAATAATAATAAATAATGGAATCACTTTCTGAGTCGATTTAACGATGTCCGTCCGTCTGGCTGGCTGGCTGACTGTCCATGTAAAGCTTGTGCAGAGTACAGGTCGCAATTTTGAAGATATTTCAATAAAATTTAGTAGGTGATATTTTTTCGGCCCAAGGATCGATGGGATTAAAACTGGTGTAAATCGGTCCATTATTTCACCTAGCCCCCATACAAATGTCATCCCGAAATTGGGGTTTACCAGTCATAAATGCTTGAATTATGCAAGTATCCAAACAAATTTCATCAAAAATAAGTGGTAAATGAAGACAAATCACATCTGCAAATTTTGTGCAGATCGGTTCATAATTACTCGTAGCTCCCATATAAGTCCCACTTCCGAAAATCACTTTAAAGTACATAACTCTCTCAAAAATGCTGGTATCCAAATCATATTGCACGAAAATATATTTCATATGTCTGAAAATAATACCGTACAATTTTATAATGATCGGTCCATAATTAGTCGAAACTCCCAAATAAGACCAACTTCCGAAAATCACTTTAAAGAGCATAACTTTCTCAAAAATGTTGGTATCCAAATAAGATTTAACGCAAATATATTTCATATATATGCAAATAATATGGTGTAATTAGGATCGGTCCATAATTAGTCGAAATTCCATATAAGACCCTCTCCGTAATTCAATTTAAGCTCCATAAATCTTTTAAAAGTATTTATATCGAAATAAAGTTTAACACATATAATACTTATATTCACAGACATCATTACACTAAATTTTTGGATGATCGGTCCACAATAGGTTATATCTCCCATATAGCGCCCATTTCTGAAATACTGTTTTATACATATACTGGGTGTAGGGTATTATATCGTCGGGCTTGACCGACTATACTTTCTTACTTGTTTTTAGTTCGATTTATATTTTTTATTTGAACTAGGCTGGGGCAGGTTTGAACGGCAATTTTTTCTTGTAGCGCTTATGTCCAAAAAAAACATAAACATTAACAATTAAAAAAAAAACAAAATAAATTCAGATCAAAAATAAGTTTTATATTATTAAGACGGAAAAGGCCTTGCGATTTCAGATGACATTACATATTCCTTTAAAGCATCATGATCAGCATTGGATTCGTCATTTTAGAAAAATAAGAGAGAATCAACAATGTTTGGTACTTCGGTTGATAAATGTTCAAAGGTGCCCCCTTTTTCTTTGTTCAAACCTGAACTGTAGTGCTGGCAAGGTATTGAGTAATGGGTACCGAGTATCGACTATTTGCCCTTTTCTTTGGATACTCAATACTCAAAAGTAGTTACTCGATACTTTCTGAGTTGTATTTTTAATCAAGTTGAGTGGGTAAAATAAGGCATAAAAATACATCACTGTATAAGAAGACAACAATGTGTAAGCTACAAAATTAAACCAACCGCCGAAATAAAGCTGTCTATTATTTCTTAAGTTGTTGTTAACGTTGAATTAAAAGTTAGCTTTACATTTATTTTTGATTTAATAATAAACGACATACAAAACCAATAATAGTTGAAGATCTATTTTTATTTTTTAAAGAAACTCCTTCAATTTGCAGATAAAAACTATGCGTTACAATTTCAAAAAATCCGTTAAACGTATCGAGTATTGAGTACCCAAATGAAAAGTATTGAATATTATTGAGTAATGGAAAGTAGTAGAATTTGCCAGCACTACTGAACTGGCTTGCCATTTCACGGAAATTTATAATAAATATTTTTTTTTACATAAATATCAAATAAATTGCCTTAATATTGTTTTAAATGATTTTTGGACTGCAATAAATTTTTTTTGCGAGAGAAAACGATCACTGAATACTTCTTACACTCGTACAAAAAAAAAAAAAAAATGTCCAATGGCGCTGCATAAACTTGTTTTTTTTTATTGTACTTAAGCTAGAAATACATGTATTAGTTCTACATTCAGTCCCGGAACGCATTCAGAACTAATTCTGGACACTATATTTGAAACTGTTTCCCTTAAGACTACACCATTTCCAATTGATTTCGGACCTTGCAGAATTTTTCAATTGTATTTCCGAATTTTCTATTTGTATTTCAGAAAATGTAATTCAAAATTCAAGAATTTCTATAAGAAATTTCTGAAATACATTTGGAAATGGTGTGGTTCTAGAAAAGTTTTACAAAACAAATACACTTTCTTTGGAATTCTTCGTAATAGAATTAATTCTTCCATTAGTGCTGTTTGTTTGTAATTATCACTCTCCGAACTAGTTAATAAAAGCAGTTGAGGAATTCTTATTATTTATTCGGTTAAAGTAAAAAAAAACCAGAGGTAGTTGATATTCTGAATTTTTAGATATACATTAATATATTAAGTTTCTTCGTAAATTTAAATATATAAAAACTAGATTTTTGTACTCGGTTTCATTATCTTTTATTCCTGGCCGGTGGTCATTATTTATTTTGGGAATCGGTACTCTAACGTTAATGAAATACATAAAAAATAGAAAAAGTTGTTTTAATTTGGTCTTAAGTTCTCTAATTTTTGAATTTTTGTATATGCACAAATATATTTAAAAACTTTAGTTTTCCATAAATGTCGCGTTATAAAATTTCTTTAGATACGGTCCAACTTGGCAAATATTTGCCGAAAAAGACGTAACCACTAAATAACATGTGTTTGAACTGGTTTATTTATTAAAAAAAATCGTTTATTTAGGACAAGATACAACAAATATTTAGTTTTAATTTATTTGATGCTGTTTGATCTTGCAAAACTCTTGTAAAAGTAAGCAACGTCAAACATATTTTTGCTAAAACAAGTGGTTAAGCTCCACCACCATAAGTAGTGAATGAAGATATACATAAGTTTGTCATTCCGTGTGTAACACTGAGAAATATTCCTCTGAGACCCAACAAAGTATATATATTCTTGATCCTTATGAAATTCTAACTTGATTGAGCTTTGCCTGTCTGTCTGTCTATCTAAAGCAATCGCACGTCCAAAAGACACAACCAAAATCAACAGAGTTTACAAAAACCCATTTTTATAAATCTCCTAAAAGCAGACTGGTATTGAAAATCAGCAAAATCGGTACAGTAGAACCAGAGTTATGAACCAAAATGTGAGACAACCTCCATAAAATTTGATATTTTCAAACATTGTTCTTGCAATTTTTTTAAATATATTACCGATATTGCCACGAAATATTGTACACGTTATTTGTATGATAAAAGAAGTAAGTGTGAGGTAAATGGTAAGAAGCCGTCCATGATTTCTCATAGCCCCCATACAAATATCTTTCCGGAATATGGCATTATAATAAATAAATACCTATAAAATTGGAATATTAAAACAAAATTCGGCAAAAGTAAGTTTCATGCAAAAAGAAATCGTAAAACGAAAATTTGTTTTGTTCGGTCCATGTTAGACCATAGACCAAATATAAAGTCCACTTCCAAAATCCACTTAAATACATACAAAACTGGTAAAAATATTGTTACCAGGTTAAAATTTTACACAAAATAATCTTTATAGACAAATACATTGTTGTACTAAATTTTATGGTGGTTGGCCCATTATTGGTCATAGCACCCATATAAGGACCACATCCGAAAAAGACATTAATCTTTATATATATCTTATAAATATCGGTACCGATACAAAACTTTACATAGATCATTTGCATATACATGAAAATCGTTTTACAGAATTTGTGCATTTCGGTCCATATTTGACCATATCCCCAATATAAAGCCTTCTTCCGAAAATCACTTCAATACTCATATATCTCTTATAAATAACGGTATCGATCCAAAATTTTTCAAGGATCATTTAAATACATGCCCAAATCAAACTGCTGGATTTTGAGAATATCGGTCCATATTTGGCTATGTCTCCCATATAAGGTCCACTTCCGAAATCCACGTTAATACTAATATATATCTTAAATACACCGTTATTACGTTGAAATTCGACGTGAAATATCCTCATATGCCTAAAATTCCCAGTTCTAAAATTTAAAAAGATCGCCCCATGATTTGTTATAGCTGTCATATAAGAACCATTTCCGAAAAACCATTTATCCCACAAAAATGTATAATAAATTGCGATATCGAACCAACTTTTATACAGATCAGATATTTTAATCCAGAAATCATACTAATATCGGTTATACGACAATTATGCTACTAGATTTTGTCACCAATTGACAATAGCTACCGAATTAAGTCCACTTCCGACTATAACAACCAACCATAGAACTCTTGTAATTGAAGTTATTGAGTTGAAATGAGTCTAAAACACATAGAAGCTACCAGTCCATAATTGATACACTTTTACTATACCACCAATAAATCTTTTGTAAATAATGTTATTGAGATCAAATTCAAACAAAAAAGCCTCATTCTATATCTTATCCTTTTTTATACTCTGTTTCTTAACTTGTTGTGAATATGAAAAAATGTTCTTTTAATTTTATAAATTGTTAAATTACACTCAAGATTATTATAAATGGTCAAAATTAGATAAGACTTCCAAACATTTAAAATAAATTATGTTGGTCGTAAGATTGTATTTCCAACAATATATAAAATAGTAATAAAATTTGCACTAAGACTGAATAAAAAAACACAGAATAAGAATATTCTAGTCCTATAACCAGTGTAGTTTTTGTATTTCTTGTTACGTTTAGGTGGAGGATATTTAAGATTTGGCATAACCAATTATTGTGACTCAAGTACGGATGGAATTGAAACTGGTGGAAATCGGTCAATTATTTAACCTGACCCCATACAAATGTCCTACCGAAATTGGGGTTTACCGATCATTAATCCTTGAATTATGCAAGTATGCAAGCAAATTTCACCACAAATGAGTAATAAATGTAGCTAAACATTTACAAATTTTGTCAAGATCGGTCCATAATTACTCGTAGTCTCCATATAAGGCCCATTTCCGAAAATCACTTTAAAGAGCATAACTCTTTTAAAACTAGTGGTATTCAAATAATATTGAACATAAATATATTTCGTATACATACATATAATATGGTAGAATTTTACGATGATCGGTCCATAATTAGTCCTAAATTTCTTAAAAATGTTGGTATCCAAATAAAATTTGATACAAATAAGTTTCTTTTATACAGAAATAATGACACCTAATTTTATAATGGTAGGTCTATAATAAGTCGAAACTCCCATATAAGACCCTCTCCGTAATTCAATTGAAGCTCCATAAATCTTTTAAAAGTATTTATATCGAGATAAATAAATATATAATATAATATTTATATTCACAGACATCATTACACTAAATTAATGGATGCTCGGTCCACAATAGGTTATATCTCCCATATAGCGCCCATTTCTGAAAAACTGTTTTATACATATACTGGGTGTAGGATATTATATGGTCGGGCTTGACCGAGTATACTTTCTTACTTGTTTTTTTTTTTTTCAATAAAATTATACAATTTTATAAAATACTTAAACTTTATACTTATTTGTTAAACATTAATCAAGTTGCCGGGAAACCCGGGTAATGCAATTTTTTATTTCCGTTTCCCAAGGGGTAAAATAGTGTGGGATATCCCAAAGCCTACATGTTATTTATAGGAAGTCAATTGTCACATTACTCAGATCCAACCAACAGATGTGTTTGATATTATCATCTGTTTCTGCTTCATGGCGTATGCAAATGCAGGGTGAACTCAACAATGTATATCTGACATACTTGTATGAACTTGCCAGGAACATACAATTAGCAATTTCTCGAACATGACTGCAGGGATCAAGGTAAAGAGCATCTTGCTTAAGAGCTCGGTCTATCTTAGTCAATCAACAAAGCTGAGGACAATTACCAGATCAGTATCTTACCGCTTTAGCTAGTACTTACTCATAATACCAAGGACAGAAATCAATGCGGGCTTTTCAATTACCCAGATTGCTGCAACCCCATTCTAATATATCTAACATGAGCAATACATTTCCTGAGCACATAGCTAATTGCCGTCGCTTATTCATTTGACATGACCCAGGGATCAATACCGAAAAAGCAGCAGTCGTCTCAAACCAACAACCGAAATGCATAGACAGCGAATCAATAGATCATGTCAATAACGGCTGTCAGGCCCTCAACGACAATCCAAATACATACCCTGCACACAGAGCTAATGTCGCCACTACTTTCAATGGCTTTGTTGTTGTTCAGCAACAGCACTTAGAGACAATTTGGTGGACCGAAATTTGCAATATTTTAACCAACTGCCATTCTCCCCGCTTTGGGTATTAACCACAGCCATCACGTATACCCTGATGGCAACTACAAACAATTATCAGTTAGGGGACGAAGCCTGGGGCTTTTAACTGTTACCGTGATTCTAGATCAGACTCTTATCTAGCTGCGAGTTCAAAAGATTTGAAACAATCAAACTCTAATCAGTTTTTAGCCCGTGCAAGCTCATGACACTGGTGTCGCCATAACTCTCCCCGGGATGGCAAAAAACGTCAAGGTGATGGAATTACACCACGACAAAAGATCTTTCTAACAGTAGAACTTTATTGATATTTACAAATTCAAACTTCTACTACAAACATACTACATATGTACATATATAAAAGTAACATCATATGTATAATTATTAAAATAAATACAATTATTTTTTAATTTGATTTTCAAAATCAATGCATGCATCCAGTTAATTTGGAAATAAATACTCATTTAATTTCGTATGTACTCGTATGTTTATAAAACTGATGATCTAATCATGTCAATGATTTTTATTTTGCACTTATTTATAGAAATGTATGCCGGAATTCATAAATGCTGCTTACCAATTGCAAATCGAAGCAACAAATACTTGCGGCGAGCAGGGCGAAAATCACTTTTGTGTACAAACAATGAACTCAAACTACAAGAACTGCGAATTTTGCAGGTAAATATACAAAATAAAATTAGCAAACAGCCACAAACGAAAAAAAAAAACTACTGAATAACAATAATTTGTTAAATGTCTAACCAAATAGATGGGAAGATCACAATCCTTCATATTTAACGGATTTGCATGATCCACAAAATCCATCATGGTGGCAATCGGAGACCATGTATGAAGGCATACAACATCCCAACCATGTTAATTTAACGTTGCATTTGCGTAAGTTTGACAAATAAAGACTCAACTATCCAAAAACCATTTAACTTTTATCAATTGAAAATTTCAGGCAAAGCTTTTGATATTACATACGTGCGTCTATTATACCGTTCTCCCAGACCAGAGTCTTTTGCCATTTACAAACGTACTTGTGAGACCTGTCCCTGGATACCCTATCAATATTACAGTGCCACTTGTAGAGACACTTATGCCTTGCCCGACTCCAGAGCCATACGCAAGGGTGAGGGTGAAGCACATGCTTTGTGTACCAGTGAGTACAGTGACATTTCGCCCTTGAGAGATGGTGAAATTGCCTTTTCCACATTGGAAGGTCGTCCTAGCGGCATTAATTTCGAACGCAGTACTGAATTACAGGTATGTTTGATCAAGTTTTACATTTTCTATTTATTTTCTATTTATTATACTTTAGGAATGGGTAACTGCTACTGATATTCGTATTACACTTGATCGTCTTAACACTTTTGGTGATGAACTCTTCGGAGATGCTCAAGTATTGAGATCATACTTTTATGCCATCTCTGATATTGCTGTTGGTGCACGTTGCAAGTGTAACGGCCACGCTAGTAAATGTGTTCCCAGTACAGGCATGAATGGTGAACGCAGACTGGTTTGTGAATGTCGTCACAATACGGATGGTCCGGATTGTGAAAAATGTCTGCCATTGTACAATGACGTCAAATGGAAAAGGGCAACTTCTACGGAAGTCAACGAATGCAAAGGTAAGTTGCTTACTGCCACTCTACTGATTGTTGTCTGTTGTTGTGTGTGGTGTAGATATTTAAGCCTTAAATGGTTAGAACCAGAATTAAGTTTTCTTTAGAGTTTTCTTTAGTGTATGAAGTATTAGAAATTTATGGTATGTGAAAGTTTAGTTGGCTATAAATCAGTTAGTTTTGTTGAAATTTTCCTGCCGTTAACAATGAAACTGTTTTGTTTGCTAATAATGTCAAGTGTTTGCCTGGTATCCAGCCACTGGGAGTATTCGTTGGAAACTAATATGATAAATCATCAACCCGTTATGTGGTATTTGGTGAATAGTAAGTTGAGGTTGACGCAAATATTTAAATAAACAATAATCATTTTAACGATACCAACTTTCTATGTAGTTCTTAGTGAAATCCAAAGTATGATCATAAACCTAAAGAATTGTTAGTCTAGTGAGCAATCGTGTCAAGTCCACTTTTTATGAAAATGAAGATTTAAATACAAAACGTAGGAACAAGTAAAAATACACTGGTTGCAGAGTTTATTCTGTTACAGCTTCTAAAGTTTTTAAAATATTGAATTAAAAATATTTGACGTATTTAACAAGATCGAATCTTATACTCAGTTGTCCGGAATCTTACTAGTTCAGAACTATCTCTCAGTATTTTTCTTACATATAATGTTCCAATTGATATTTTATCTATTGTGAGTTAGTTGACATATTACTCTCCTTTCAGTGTGCACACAGGGGTTATTTGTCCTGATTTGTTTCGCTTAGAATTTACCGTGTTATCCATTTTGGAAAGAGTTTGAACTTCAATACAGCTTAAAAGCTGTTGCGGCAAAAAGTCAATTATTGCGCTTGAATTCTGAAATCTGTTGTAATTTTACAATCTCTTTGTGAAAGAGGCGTCTATAATAATAATAAGTACTTTTCGAATACTTACGTTACGTTTGCAACGTCAAATCTTCATCATTTATATTCTGTGATAACTTTGAAAAATTATCTAATTTTATTATATATTTGTCTTTTCTCAGCATGTAATTGTAACGGTTATGCCGATAAATGTTTCTTCGATGCTCATCTCTTCAATATGACCGGCCATGGTGGTCACTGTTTGGATTGCCGTGACAATCGTGATGGGCCCAATTGTGAACGTTGTAAGGAAAATTTCCATATGCGCGAAGATAGTTATTGTATACATTGCGGTTGCGATCCTGTGGGTTCACGGTCTTTGCAGTGCAACAGTCAGGGCAAGTGTCAATGTAAGCCGGGTGTTACTGGTGACAAATGTGATCGTTGTGAAGCAAATTACTACCAGTTTGGTCCACATGGCTGTCAACCCTGTGGTTGTGATCCTCGTGGCTCATTTGGCAATATGCCGTCTTGTGATGCAGAGACTGGTATTTGTCATTGTAAAGATAATGTGGAGGGAAAACGTTGTAATGAGTAAGTTCTTTGTATTTACAGATAATAATGCTAAGAAATTAATATATTACTTTGTTTGCAGATGTAAACCTGGCTTCTTTAATTTGGATATGACAAATCGCTTTGGTTGCACACCCTGTTTCTGTTACGGCCACACCTCCGAGTGTCAAACAGCTCCTGGTTATTCCGTAGTTTCTACAACTTCAAATTTCAATAAGCATAAAGAACGCTGGAGTGCTGTGGATTTGTACACACAGGATATCGACATCAAGTACAATCAATACAGTCACAGTATTGGTACTACGGCCCATGGCAATGAGTATGTGTACTTCCAAGCCCCCGAACGTTTCTTGGGTGATCAAAGAGCTTCTTATAATCGTGATTTGAAATTCAAATTGCAATTGGTGGGCCAGATAGCTCCTAGCACCAGTGCCAGCGATATTATTTTGGAAGGTGCTGGTACTAAAATTTCATTGCCCATATTTGCCCAAGGCAATGGTATGCCCGATAATGATGTTAAGGAATATACCTTCCGCCTGCATGAACATCGTGACTACCAATGGCAACCTAGTCAATCGGCAAGAGGTTTCCTTTCTATTCTCTCCAATTTGACGGCCATTAAGATCCGTGGTACTTACTCTAAACAAGGAGAGGCCATTTTGGATGATGTTGAACTGCAAACAGCTCACAGAGGTGCAGCTGGTCATCCTGCTACCTGGATTGAACAATGTACGTGTCCCGAAGGTTATTTGGGTCAATTCTGCGAGTCTTGTGCACCGGGTTATCGCCATAGTCCGGCCAGAGGTGGTCCATTTATGCCCTGTATTCCTTGCGATTGTAATGGTCATGCTGAAATTTGTGATTCTGAAACTGGTCGTTGTATTTGTCAGCACAATACCACCGGCGATAATTGTGATCAGTGTGCCAAGGGCTATTACGGCAATGCTTTGGGTGGAACTCCCTATGACTGCAAACGTTGCCCCTGTCCCAATGATGGTGCCTGTATGCAAATCAATGGCGATACTGTCATCTGTACAGAGTGCCCTGTTGGCTACTTTGGAGCTCGTTGTGAACAATGTTCAGATGGTTTTTATGGTGACCCTACCGGTTTATATGGTGAAGTACAAACCTGTAAATCTTGTGATTGCAACGGCAATGTTGATCCTAATGCTGTGGGTAATTGCAACCGCACGTCCGGCGAATGTTTGAAATGTATTCACAATACAGGTGGCAAATATTGTGATGATTGCCTGCCAGGTCATTTTGGCGATCCTCTTGCTTTACCACATGGCCAATGCGATCGTTGCAGTTGTTATCCTCCTGGTACCGAACAAAACAATGATGGTATTTCTCAGTGTGACCAAGTAACTGGCCAGTGTCATTGTAAACCAAGTGTTATTGGTCGTGATTGCGGGGAATGTCAACCAGGTTATTTCAATATTATGTCTGGCAATGGTTGTGAGAACTGTATGTGTGATCCTATTGGATCCTACAATTCCACATGCGACCGCTCGACTGGCCAATGCTTCTGTAAACCTGGTGTTGTGGGCTTGCACTGTGATCAATGTGATGTGTATCATTATGGCTTCTCCGCCGAAGGCTGCAAAACTTGTGAATGTGATGAGAGTGGTTCTAAGGGATTCCAATGCGACCAAAATGGTCAGTGTCCCTGTAATGACAATGTTGAAGGCAGGCGTTGTGATCGTTGCAAAGAGAACAAATACGATCGCCATTTGGGATGTATCGATTGTCCCGATTGCTACAACCTTGTACAAGATGCCGCTAATGAGCACAGAGCTAACTTGAAGAATTTAAGCTCCACTTTGGATGAAATTGCTCGCACTCCTGTGACTAACGATGGAGAATTTGAGGCTAAATTGAAGACTGTTCAAGAGAAGGTCGATATTTTGTTAAATGATGCCAAATATGGAGCTGGTGATAGTGGCAAAACTTATGTTGAAGTATTAAATGAGCTGCACAAACGTTTGGAAAGCATTAACAGCCATTTAGATGGCGCTGATACTTTGCAAGACTCCGCAAATGATGAGATTGAAAAGGCTAAGCATAATCATACTATAGCTCAGGATATTATACAGGCGGCCAAAACTGATCTTAAAAACGCTTTAGACTTGTTGCATGATGAGGGTGAGCAGGCGTTGGCTAAGGCTCAAAACAAATCTGTTGAGTTCGGTGTGCAGTCTGATCAAATTTCCGATATCTCTCGCGAAGCCAGAGCCTTGGCTGACCGCTTGGAATCAGAAGCCCAATTTGATTTGAAAAATGCCAAGGATGCTAATGATGCCGTAGAAAAGGCTTATGAACTAGCAAAGAGTGCCATTAATTTGCAACAGAAAGTTAGCGATGAATTGAGAACTGAGGTGCGTTTGGAATTGGAGACTGTTAAACAAGGTTTAGGTACCGCTGCCCAAACAACCAAGGAAGCTTTGCGCAAAGCCAATGAAGTTTATGACGCGGCCTTGAGTTTATTGAATGATGTTTCTGGTTTGACAGCACCCGAAATCGATATTAAGAAATTCAAGGAAGAAGCTTTGGAAGCCAACAAACAAGCCGACGAGCTTTTGCAACAAGTCAACGATATTTCTAATAGTAATGGTGAACTTTTCGGAGATTTCGAAGAGGAAATTAGTTTGGCTGACATAATGTTAGAAAGGTAAGTTTCTTTTATTGTCTAATTAACAATTACTAACTATTTGATATATGACTTTGCAGAGCTAACCAACAAAAATTGGATGATATTGATTTGTTAAAGAGAGCTCAAGATGCTTTCGACAAGGCTACCAAGGCCGTAGAACAAGGAGACAATACTTTGAAGGAGGCTAATAATACCTATCACACTTTGGCCGGTAAGTTAACAGCCAGAAATGTGGGAAAACTATCCGAGGTTTTATTTTTCTTAACCATTAATAGGTTTCCAATCGGATGTGCAAAGATCTTCCGAAAAGGCTGATTTGGCTTTGCAAACTGTGCCCAGTATAGAGCAAGAAATTGAAAAGGCTGAAAATTTAATCAGACAAGCGGAAGCGGCTTTAGATGGGGCCAATAAAAATGCCAAAGAAGCCAAAATGAACGCTCAAGAAGCACAACAAAAGTATGCCGAACAAGCTTCAAAGGTGAAATACTTTATTAAAGCAAATAAAGCTGAATTTATAAATACATTTCTTTTTTAATTCATCAGGATGCCGAATTCATACGCAAGCGTGCCAATGAAACAAAAGTCAGTGCTCGCAAATTAAGAGACGAAGCCGACCAATTGAATCATCGTGTTAAAGTCACCGAAATCGATATTGGTAAGCTCGAAGAATCTTCCAGCAAAGATGACAATTTGGTAGATGATGCCAAACGAAAGGTTTGTAGATATTCTTTTCTATTTTGAAATTTTAATTCATTGCAAAAATTGTTTTCTGGCATTTTAGGTGGGTCAAGCCAAGGCCGATACGGAAGAAGCTAAAAAACAAATCGACAAAGCTGTCAATGAGCTGGACGACATTAAGGAAGAATTAATTAATCTTAAAGACATTAACACTGCTGATTTGGATAAACTCGGTAAGTTAAAGTAAAGTTTTAAGTATTTTAAAACATTGCAAAATTTTGCGGCTGGTTTCTTTGTAGAAAAACGTTTGGATGCAGTTGAATTGGATGTGAGTCGTGCCAATTTAACTGGTCGCATTGAGAAATTCCGTGAAATGCGCAATATCCAAAAGAAAACTGTAGACAAATACGAAAAGGAACTAATGGATCTGCAACAGGAAGTTCTTAATGTTCGTCTAATATCGGAAGCTTTGCCTGCCGACTGTTTCACCAGAAGTAGACTGGAACCATAAAAGGTGTAATGGCCACAGCACAGAACAACTACTACTACCAATTACCACCTATAAAATAAAACAAATTGAAACATCATAACAATTACAAATGCAATTGTCAAAAAGCCAGAACAAACAGTTTATTTTTAGGTTAAACAAACAAATAACAAAATATAATAATTCGTATTTAGTTGAAATCATTATTAAGCTTTATTAAGAAATAGTTACTAGAGAGATGAATAACAAAGTGCCTTAAGATAAGGAATCCATGTATATCCTTGCAACAACTTCAAACTAACTGCCTTTTCCTTTTTTAAATGTAATCATCATACATACATATATTCATTGTATTAATAAATAATGAGATACTTTCTATTCGAATAATAATTAATTTAATTTAAGTGTAATTTCAAGCATTTTCTACTTTATTTTTTTTTAATCTAAATCTATAACACATTAGTTCTATTCACAATGTTGTGCAAATGGTATGGCATCAAAATGGTTTAGCATATTTTTACTCTACACTAATAAAATACACAGCAATACACATGCTAGACTTAAATTAATAGGCAACACTTAAAACCAATAGTTTTTATTTGCTCTAATAGCAAAAAAACAGCTGATTAACAATAATCCAGGCAATAATCAGCTGTTAATTTTGTATGTTTCAATAAGTAGTGCAAAATAAATTAAAAAGATCATTCACACTTGCTAGCATATATTTGCAATTGCATACGCATATTTGCAATCTCAAATGCACAAGATTGTGAATAGAACTATTATTTCAACAATGTGTCATTTTTTTATAATGTACGTTTATGTGCCAATATTTAAATTTAAATAATTCGAAAATTTCCTGAAAATTTAGCAAAGTAATCTTTAAAGGAAATTTATCGTTTAAGTATGATAAAATATTTTTTCTAAATAAATTTTTTAATGTATTTGTGAAATTTGTTCTCTATTCATTTCCACATTTAGGTAAGTTATTTATTCATTGAATTCACGCAACAACAGGCAATACGAAAAACTGGAACGCATAATCTAAAATAAAAAAATATGTACTCAGAATACAATACAAGACGTTTGCTCTGTTTAGTTCTTAATTGAACTTACCCCCAAGAGTGTGACCAGAGACATTGTAGTGAAGCATCCCACTTGCACGGCAATAGGGCGATTTGTTCTCATCAGCATCATTAGTGTAATGAATTTATATTTATCGTTTTCTTCATACCAATTAGTGTTGTATAGAGCCACAGGCAGACGTTCATTCTGTAATAAGATTGCTTAACTGATTAGGATCAAGAGTCTTAACATGTACTAAACTAACGTTACAGCTACTTACCTCCGATGTTAGACGTTGACCATTAAAACAAAACATTGACACTTCAAAACCCGCAGCAGAAAAATAAAGAATCATTTTTATAACAACATCAGCATTGGTACCCTACAGAGAACAAACGTTATTCACAGTATACTTTTAACATTTTAAAGCAATAGTAGTGAACCCACCAATCCAACACTGCCCTGAAATATTAATAAACATATTACCAACATACTGACAAGGAAGAGAGGAGCACTTTGTATATAATACAAGGAATTTAACTCGCAGAAATATCTGTACCGGAAAAAATTATAATTAAAATAATATTTTTTGTTTAAATTTTCAAAGTCTCACTCATATATCTGTTGATGTAATTTAGCCCAGGCCATTATGAACTTATCACGCTCTTGAGGTAACACATTTTCAATGGTCGAATGGGCAACAAGTCGACGTAGAATTTTCAACAAAGCCAAGGCATGCAAAGAGATGACGATGTAAAGACTGGCAAAGCTTATAGCAGCTGTGTAAATAATTAAATGTTATTAATCTGACTTTAAAATAAATATGTAAGTGTACTTACACATTCCCGATATATGAGTTTCAGAACTGATTATTATAAATTTTATGAAATAATAAGGGAATACTTTGCTGTTGTCACGCCATATAGGAAAACTGGCTTGAAAGGCTTTATATATACAAAAAAAAATAATAATATAATCGTGCATACTCGTATAGTTAGATGAAGTAAAATGTTGAAAGGACGTACATTAAGTTTTAAAAAAGGACTAAATTGGAAATCATTTGTGAAAACCGGCAACAAAAGTATTTCATAGATTGCCGAATTTTTCATTGCGAGTTTTGAAAACTGAATTGAATTAATTTAATAAAAGTTATATTCTCATACAACCTAATTAAGAATTCCCAATAAATTGTTCAATTTAAATGCTTTTATATAATTTCTTACGTCTTAAGGTGCGGTCACACTTGGCAAATATTTGCCGAAAAACACGTAACCACTAAATCAAATATTTTTGAACTTGTTTATTCGTTTATTTGAAACAAGACACAACAAATATTTAGTTTTATTTTATTTGATGCTGTTTGATCTTGCAAAACTCTTGTAAGTGTAAACAACATCAAACAAATTAGTGCTAAAACAAGTGGTTACGCATTTTTGAGTAAATATTTGCAATGTGTGACCATACCTTTACTCGTACAAAATATTTAGCATTATTGTGGGTACAAATCTAGTTTTTAAAAGTTATGACTATAATTTTACGTGGTAGTAAAAAATGATTAAGGACAGAAATGTAGAACTTACAGAGCCATGAACACCGGTATACAAATTGTTATGATCGGACTAAAAATTGCGCGGGAGTTTTCTCCCTTTTCTCATTTTTCCTATTCAAATTTAATGGTAAAAAAAATAAAAAGGGAAAAAACTCCCGCGGAATTTTTATTCATAATTGGGCTGACTATCTTTAATCCTAGGGGGTGACTGACACAACCTTTTATTTTTGTATGGATATCATCCATCCATATGTATGTATGTAATTCTGTATTAATTCAAGTCTAAATCAAATTGTATGACTGAAAAATTAATTGTCAAACTGTAATAGTTTTAAAAAATTAAGCCTATGAATTAATTCGTAATGAATTATTTATTGAAATTATTATTTTGAAAACTAAATTACAATTTTTATAAAACTTTGCCAGCATAAGCGATTATAATTAAAATTGAGATACATCCTTTCAGCATTAAAAAAAAGATATACAGTGATCTCGCAGAAGTATGAACATCCGGTAATATAAATTACCCAAAAACATGCATATGTATTTTTTTACATTGACTACTTGAACTTGAACATAGACTGAAGGCTCTAAAACGTGATCTTTTCATCGAACGTTAAAATTCAATTTTGGAATTGCCCGCAGAAGAATTTCGTAGTTTGTTTGTTGTAAACAACTTTTGTTCTTTTCAATAAAAACTAAATAAACAAATTTATAATTATAGTATTTTAAATTCCGCTAATCCCTATTTCTGATGAATCGAATAACATATTTTGGAAATTAGTATCTTAGAACCCCTTTTGCAAATCATAGTAGAGTAGTAGGCTGTTGCACTAAATATATTTAAATTCAAAAACATTTGCTTTTTTAAACATTCTCATTCTAATTCCAAGTACAAAAGAGAAGCAAAGCAAATAAATGTCAAACAAAACTAAAAAACACACAAAAAGAAAAATTTTATTCTTTTTATACTCTCAAAGTATTTGTATTTACTTATTCTTGCTTACTATAAGTAAAGTAAAGTTCTTATTTTACAATATGGGTATTTTAAGAACTAAATGCAAGCAATGGTTATGGTTGTTTAATTTGTCTTTTTTGCATCGTTTTTTACATCGTTGTGATCTTACCCATGAAATAAATGAACTGGAAGATTAAGAGATAGATAATGGACATTAAAATAGGATATTAAACAATTGAATTTTGAAGTTATTTTTATTTTGTTTTAATAAAATTTAATTTTTCATTAGTATAATTTTTTGTCCTCCTGTAATATTTTTCCAATTTCATATAAATAAAAAAAAACTTGCAAAATACTCGAGTATTTAAATAAGTAGTTTAAGAAATGCCTCTCCAAACACGTGCATATTCGTATTCTTTAACACTTATTGTATTTATTTAGTACAAAGAAAATATTTATTGTGTTTGTATTTTATAAGAGAAAGAGCATTTATAAAGAGAAGATCGAATAAAGCAAGTAAACGAAAAAAAGTAAATGTATTTATGTATCTATTTGTTTTTTGTACTTTTGCAACAGCCTAGTAGGTACATATATGTATTAAAATATGGCAGGAACTTACAAAAAATAGCATTAAAACATGTTTCATAGATGAAAAATAACGCACATACTTTATTTAAAAAAAATGCAATCTAAAACGTGAACATCCTCAGTAAAAATTAATTCACGTTTCTGCAAGTTCACTGTATATTCATTATAATTAGATAGAACCTACGAAATATTAATTCAAATTCCGCGAAACTTGAATGGGTATATATACTGTAGATATTCACAGCCAAACAACTACAATAATACCAGGTAGCAATGCCAAATACACAGCCCATGTAGAAATTTAATTGTCTTTTAATATCCAGCCATGAGTCTTGAAGAATTGCCTGAATCTCTTGGATTATTTTCTGTTTGTTCAAGATATCTATTTGAAAAGAAAGATTAAACTCTGGAATATTATTGTTTCAAATTTACAACAAGATAAGAATATAAATAAATTTGAGCTAATAATTTATTTCAATAGATGTACAAATATCTCTTACTCAGTTCTAGTAGTTCAAAGTTTTGCAAAATTTCCGAATTTTGAGCAATTTGCACCAATTTGTAAAATTTGTGTTGAGTGAAAGCAAAATGAAATAATTTGCTAATTGAAATCAATGTTTGTAAGGAGGTGCAAATGGCCTGTGAAATGAAAAGCTTAATAAGTAAAGTCTATAAATTAAGTTCGTATGTTTTTGTGTAACTTACATCCGTATATACCGGCATAGATTCGGAAAGATTTTCATAAATATAAAGAAATTGACAGCCCAGACCAAGGATAGATAATAAGACCAAGGTCAAACTTAATCTTAAAGTAAAATAATTAAGACATTTTTTTAGAGTCAGGTTTCTTAAATAATAAAAAATTGTTAATTGACTTTCTTAATAACACAATGGGTCTTAATCTAATTTTTTTGGAAATAAATCTGAATGGTCCGATCGAGATAAAATTTTACATATGCATAGTCAAAGAGTATTCGATTTAAAGTTTTGCAGATGGACCTTGCAATCCTTCCAAGAGTGCAGCTGTGGGGGTTTGAAATAGAGCTCCTTTGACATGTAGGTTATTTAAACAAACCAGCAAGACTCTGCCCCACTGTACAACAGACATTATTAGAGCTGACTTTAAAAATAGATTTGCTTGCTGTGGATACACTCAAAACGCATTTTTTATGATAGAATAATTCCAGTAAAGATATTTGATTTTTTATGAAGAAAATACAAATGTTGCATTAAGAATATTTTTTTTTTTTTGGGAATATGATTTGCACGCGAATTTCAACGAAAAATGTCTGTAATGTTCAGTTTTAATTTATTGGAGCCGAACAGAATGTTAGTCATAGACCTACAGAAATATATATATTTTGGTTTCTTATAAAATTCTAACACTGTTTAGCTACGCCCATCTGCATCTGATGAAGGGCCTAAAGGAAATACCTGGGGAGATGAAATGTTTCCCAAACAGTCTCTATTGATTAGAAATGTTTGTTATTGAAAATGGGATAAAATAGATTCAACCAAACAAAATATGAGTCCTACAAAAATGACTAAGGACTTACTTTAAGGTGGGTGTTGGACTAATATTTATGGGCATTGCAAACATCAGCACAAATCCAATATAGCCTTCTCCACTATGGTGATGTGGCGTATAAAAATACAAAAGTAAACAAATCGGGCTAACCAGATAAATACTGTTTTTATACAAAATGCACAAAAATCGTATATATCAATCACGTCTACTCGTTTCTAGTTTTTCTTGATTGCGCAATAAGAATCACAAGTCCTATGGTTGTTTTCCAAAATATTTATATCAATGATAACATTACTGGCAACATTTACAATTTAACTTACAACTTCACTGGATCCTTGAATCTCGCTGCATATTTAATGTTACAACCAATGGACATGCAAATCATTACCAATGGAGTTATAATTCTTTTATTTTTAAAACTGTTTTTATATAATAATTTATTTAGATTCTCAGACATTTTGCAGAGTTTTAAGACTTCTTCACTAACTGTTATGATTTTGTGAAAACGTGTAAGCTTTTATATAAAATGTATTGTCTAATTTTTGGCAATTCCTATACATTTTATAATGCTTTGTGGTTTTTAAGTAAACGCCCTAATAATTTGTAAAATAATATCCTTATAAAATCAACTAAATGCATAATTGATAAAGTTTAAGGCAGAACATTATAATACTCTTTAGTATTAAGGACATATTTACACAGAACATTATATTACAGCACATGGTTTTTTTATAAGATAACTAGCGAACCCTGCACACTTCGTAGTGCAAAAAAGAAAATAAAAAAAATCAATCAATCGAATTCATTTAAATCAGTGATAAATTGCTTTTATTGTAATGCTCTGTGGTAAACAACATTTGTTGTTTTTTCATTTTCGGTGTAAATATACAAAACCGATGGTTTGCAACGCGCGAACAGGCTACAACTACAACTGTCCATGTGAGAAATCTGGATACTCTAAATTCACTCCACAAATTCCTAAGGATTGGCCTTTCGCCTTATTAATGGTAACCGCAAACGCAAGGCGAACTGGAAACTGAAGTCGTTTAAATTCAAATGGCATATCAGGCGGAATCATTGGGATGCGTGGAATGAAATTTCCAGTTAAAATAGTAGCTTCAATTACACAAGCCATCAACCTTTTAATAGCAAGTCTTGTACCATTACACAAACGGGGTTGATTGATATTGCGAAGCATATTTAATAGTGGCTCCAATTTTCAATTGGGGATTATTTGGAGGCAACGAATTCAAAAATTCTGTTGGATAATTCACAGCATCTTCTTTATTGGTAACAGTATCCACATACTTGTACAACACCAATTCGCCAGGAATCTTTGATTGTATAGCCATGTTTAATTCAGTAACATCTTGGTTTTTTGCCGCTAAAATTGCTCTGTCACGCAACCATGCGCTGCATCCGCGTTGTCAGTTTAGGGGATTTACCCCCAAATTGAGGATTTTTTTTCGTGATTTGGGATAAAAATTTCATCTTGGGGATCCGGGGATTTGTTGGGGTTGACAACACAATTTTAGGAGATTTTTTGGAGATTTTTTTTATATCTGATGGTAACAAGAATGAAAAAATGTGCGTCTGAAAATGTGTGTTATTATTTATAGTGGATGGTTTCTAATAAAGAAGAACTATGTAAATATTTAAAAAAAAAGTATATTTTTACCGTTTAATTTTATTAAAAAAAAATCATAATGCTTCTTAGGAACGCGAAGATTGGGCAAAAGGTTTGAAATATACATATACGAGTATATTTGTTAAGGGTTTTAACATGTTTTCTTTTATGGTGGCTAAAATGTGTTTCTTGTGCACCAAAATCGTTTCAAGACTTACTAGTGTTGCATGCAAGACATCTTTAAAATCACAAAAAAGGATATCAAAAGACACGGTAAAACGGTCAAACACAAAAATAATTTCGAATCTCTTTATGCAAGAAATACTTTAGAGAATTATTGTAAGAAATAGTTTTTTTCAATTATATTCATAAAGGTACATATGTAGCTATATTAATGTATTTTTAAATTCATTTAGGTACTATCCCTGTTACCACAGAATCCAAAGATATGGATATTAAGATTGTCATTTTACCAGCAAAATATACCTCTATTTCCTCTGTGGGCCATCTTAATAAAATAAAAATTTTACAAAAAAAAAAAAATATTTTGAATCAAAAAAATCAGTTTGGGGATTTTTGGGGATGACAAATCAAAAATTGGGGTTAAGCTCTAAAAAAAAAAAATACTGGCAGCACTGCACTGCATGTATATTGTTGTGCTATGTTAGTGAAAACACATTCAATCAATTGCTCTTTTAACTGTTTCTGTACAGGCAGCTGTCGATCTAGGAATGACGGGTAATGTTTGCCTAAAATCGCCTGAATATAAAATCAACGCACCACCAAACAACTCTGAATTATCTCGAAGATCTTGCAGCGGTCTGGACTTCCCGGCAGGCATTGTCCTGCAAGAGATGGGGCGTGGAGTATGAATCTTAATTTTTACCTCACTTAGAGTAACATGTGTATTCGATTTGAAGTAAACGTTAATATCCGAGTAGAATCAATTACACAATTTAAAAAAGTAGGAGTGGCCGAAAGAAATAAGAAACATTGCCACATAAAATTTTTATTTTTACCTCTCCTTCAGTAAGATGTGTATACAATTTGTTTGAAGTAAATCTTAAAACCCCATGCCAAAGCAATTAATGAATTTAAAAAAGTAGGCGTTAGAGTAGGCATGGTCGTACCAACTGAGAAACCTTCCCGGTCTCATGCACTCCTAAACTATGCATTTGATCTATAAAGGACATACATACAAACATTCATTTTTATATATAGACATATATAGAAGATTAATATTAATTTTGTATATGAGCCGAATATTCACTTTGTATGGGAGCTGCCACGCCCACTGGTATGATCCCGCCCGATTTTCCCATGACTATTCATAATATAATTAACGTGCACAAATTTCTAAGACTCTGGCTATTATAGAACTGTAGATATATGATATTAAAAATATCACTGGTCCGATCACGCACATTTTTTCCTGATTTTCAAATCAGAAACATATGGGATACTGCAATGTCTCAAAGCTCTTGCTATCACAATAGTCAAGATATATGATGTTATTCAATTTATGTGGGAGGGTACACGCCCACTTGAAATATATATAGCCGAAAACCTAATTTGGACTATAACCTTTCAAATGAAACCGGTTTAGGCCAAATCGGTTGGACAGTTTTAGAGTCTATAGAGGACAAACATACAAACATTGTATTTTATATTATAATAATCAATAGTAATTAAATGCAAGACGCATAAAAGAAATGCGATTGGTATTGTGTATTGCTGTTCTGGAGGCTCTTCTCGCAGCACGTTGTTCTTTGTTCCGTATTTCGTGATTTTCTTGTGAAGAACTTTGGCGTAAAAGTCACATTCGATTGCCTTCTGCGCGCTCCTTTTGTGTCTGCTGTGAGCGCAGCACACTCATATGATTTGTGTGTCGTGCACAGAGACCAATATTTGCACGTGGGCGTCGCATTTTGTACTGCAATATGCGTTTTTTATGATTTTTTTTGTTTGCTATTGTTGGGGTAGGGAGACTGTTTTGTTGTCTTACCTGTTGCTTATTTACTTTCTTCAATAGCTTTCAATAATACAATTAATTTACTTTCACTAACACCTTGGGTTAATTTATTAAAATGTATGTAATATTTAATTTAAATAAATTTAACTTTACTTTAATAATTTTTTTTCGTTTGATTCCCACGCACTTTTCACGAATAATAGTGGAAGGCCAATGTAAGCGGCATGCGGCCGCGGACGGCAAAAGTAGAATTTTTTCAACTTTGCCGCTTAAAACGATGTTGACATACACGTGTATATAATATGTGACATATGAGTTTAGTTAAAAATTAAAATTTATTTCCATTTTCCTAATTCTTTTTACACACTGTACTCACTAATAAACGTTTATTTAAGCTGATTGCCGCCCGCGGCCGCATGCCGCTTACATTGACCTTCCACTATAAAGGTTATGTATGAATCGGTATCGGTACAGTTCACGCCGCCAGACGCCGATTAAGCATATAACATAGGGTTATCGCGTTATTTTATTGAGTTACGGTGCAAAAACACAAAAAAAAAACTAAATATTGCGTGTAAATGAGTCGATATTTATAAGATTTATGTATATGTAAAGATTAAGGTCTTTTTCGCATGTGGTCCTTAAATGGGAGCTTTGACTAATTAATTGTAGGCCGACCATCGTAAAAATTAGTACAACAATTTATATATCTATAAGGATAATTTGTATCAAATTTTAAACTGGTAACAATATGTGTACGGAATTTATACTGTTACGTTTTTACCTTTTAAAAACGGTGGTTTATTTCCTTTAAATAAACCATATTCTTATTAATTGCAAAATAAAAGCGTCAATTAGTTTGAAAAAAATATATTTACTTAAATGTCTTTTACATATTTAACTTATAGTTTGAGAATGCTTGATGTTCACACAATAATGACTCACAATAAACTGATTCACTTAATTGGCCCTGTTAGTGTATTTATACAGCAAACATAATTTCTGGAAGGTTCGGGGCTAAGATGCTAGAATGTTCATGGCTGCAAGTTTAGAATGTCCGTGTCTAGAATATTCAGCCAAACACTAAAACTTAATGTTACCACATTGCTCAGCCATGCCTACACAAATTAAAACTTCTACAAATGCTAAACAAGTTGTATGTCGATAAACATGCCATCTGTTGATAAATATGTTGTATGTTTATAAACATGCTGTGTGTTCACACCGGCCGCTACATTTAAACTGAAACACAATTTCGTAACATGATCAAACTATGGACGTGTACAAAATTGCATTTTAATATCTGCAATATATATAAAAAAACAAGTAAGAAAGTTTAGTCGGTCAAGCCCGACCAGAAATGGGCGCTATATGGGAGTTATTAGCTATTATTGACTGTGAATATAAATATTATATATTCGTATGTTAAATTTTATCGCGATATATATAAATACTCTTAAAAGAGTTATGGAGGTTAAAGTGAATTACGTGAGGAGTCTTATATGAGAGTTTAAACTAATTATGGACCGACGATTATAAAATTAGGTGTCATCTTTTCTGTATATATGAAACTTATTTTTGTTGAATTTTATTTGGTTACCAACATATTAAGAGATTTATGGTCGTTAAAGTGATTTTTTCGATTTATGGACCGATCTAGACAAAATTTGTAGATGTGATTTGACTTCAGTTGTGATGAAATTTGTAAACCCCAATTTCGGGAGAATATTTGTATGGAGGCCAGGTCAAATAATGGACCAATTTCAATCCCATCCGTCCTTGGGCCAAAAAAAAATGTCACGTACCAAATTTTTTTAAAATATATTTAAAATTGCGCACAAGCTTTACATGGATAGCCAGCCAGACGGACGGACAGACGGACATCGTTAAATCGACTCAGAAAGTGATTCTGAATTCATATATACTTTATACTTTAAGGTGGGTGTTGAGCCAATATCTATGGGCATTACAAACATCAGCACAAATCCAATATACCCTCCCTACTATTGTGGTGGTGTAGGGTATAAATAGCAAAAAAAAAAAAAAAAACCAACGAAAAATTTAATACTTTTATGGAGTTTGTCACACAATTTGGTACATAACTCTCGTTGTACTGAGCCGATTTTGCTGATTTTCAATACTAAACTGCTTAGGAGAATTATAAACCTTTTTTTTTTTTGTAAACTCTGTTGATTTTGGTTGCGTCTTGTGAGAGTGTTTTACAGAGACAGACAGACGAGCAGACAGACTGACAAACAGTCATAGCTCAATCGACTTATAATTCCACAAAGATATATACAAGGTGGCGCAAAAGTAATCCTCCTATCAGAAAATGCTATAAATTTTGCGATTGGCCCCTAATGTCAGTTCTGTTTTGACATTTGTGTAGTAAACATATGCGAAATACACGTTAATAAACAATGTTACGCTACACTGCTCCAGAACGTGGAATATTGCACCACCAAGAGGATGATGATTTTTCATCAAAAATAATCATGAGTGATGAGGCCCATTTCCATCTTAGCGGGTACGTAAATAAGCAAAATGTATGCTTCTGGGGCACTGAAAATCCGCGTGTAACCCACGAAGAGCCATTACACCCGCTCAAAGTCACTGTAGGGTGTGCTGTTTTCGCTGGAGGAGTCATCGGACCTTTTTTGAATGGTGAGCGCTACAGAGCAATGATCAACGAGTTCTTTTTGCGCAACTTGATGAATTGGGATTGGAAAACATGTGGTTCCAACAGGACGGTGCAACGGCACACACTGCACGTGCCACAACCGATATGCTAAAGGATGCGTTTCCCGGGCGCCTAATCTCCCGTTTTGGCGATTTGCACTGGCCAGCAAGATCGCCTGATTGGAAGTTTACTTTTGCGCCACCTTGTATATACATATAGCCAATAATACTATAGTTAAAATATCAGATAATACATTAGCAAACATTTAAACTTGTTTAAATAATATTAATATGACTTAAAACAAAACAGAATTTATCTGTTATGAAAGTCCTGCGCAATATGAGCCAAAACTTCTTCTTTACATAAATATGTACAAGTATTTCAAAAATACAGCCAAATTCCATATTTAAATAAAATTCTGTAATTAGAGGAGAAAGAAAGGCGTGAGAAATTTCCAGTTTTTATTGACACTTTAAGAAATTAAAAATTTTTAATAATTTTCAACCTGTAATTAAACCATATTTGATACTGTTAAAATTTTCTATATAAAGTAATGTTCAATAAAATATTAAATCATTAGTAACATTTTCAAGGAGTACGATATAGATTGTGCAAAATTCAAAAGTTTTTAAACAATGTCTCAAATGTTAAAGGACATTTTGAAATCGCAAGAAATTGTGAACGATAAAATTTTAAGTACTTTTTATAAAATCTCATATATGACAGGAGTGAATGTTAAGTACAAGACAGGATTTAAGGATCCAGTTAAATTGTAAAAAATTAACACACAATACTTTCGGATGTATTAAACTTAGTATATTTTCTTGTAGAGTTAATGCTTTACTGGTAACAGTGTCATTGGTGGGTCTATGCGCCCAATACTGTTTAGTGTGGCATAATCGTAACGAACCATTTGTGGAATCGGCTGATGTGAGTTTTTGATATAATAGCGCAATTCACAATCTTGTGCAAATGGTATTGCATCATTGCATTTGCAAAAAGATTTAGCATATTTTTTCTCCTGCTGTGTATTTTGTTAGTGTATAGCCAAACTATGCTAAACCTTTTTGCAAATGCAATGATGCAATACCATTTGCACAAGATTGTGAATAGCACTAATAGTATAAAATGACTGTAATTATTTTTACTATTTCCAGGCCATTTGCACAGCCAACCAGGTTTGGATTTCGATATTTAAACTAATTTATTTCATATTTGTCCAACATGAATTCCATGATCTGTTACATACGGCCACCGATGGTAGCTTACTCTACGAATTAGGCATATTTGATTTGGGTAAGCACTTCGTTATCAATTGATTCTAAGCCAATAATTAAATTATGCATTTATATTTCATATTCACTAGCTATAAATTGCAAACATATACTTTTGCAAGAAATTAAAGACATTTTGGCGGATTCCTGGTTGACCATTAAACATCAATTAAATTTCTTCACTTTCTCTTGTATGGTGGTCTGTGGATTTTATATGTTCCCCTGTATATTCGTCAATTATTACTACACCCATATACAGCCGCAAAATTTCACCCTACAGTTACGTATGTTTTGCAAATAATTTAACATGCTCACAAATACTAGTATTTAAACTTAAATTTTATGTCTTTGTAGCAATGCCTGCATTATTTCCCATGTGGCATGATTATGGCATGACATTACCATACTATCCGATACAATATTTAATTGCTGGTATTGAGAATTATATATGTGGAATGTGTAAGTAGATATATATATATATGTATATGTAAACGTTAAGCAAACTGAATTTGTACGAGTTTATTTTTTGAGAATTTCCAGGAGCACGATTATTTGGATTTGGATTATTGTAACATTAGATTTAAAACATTTTAGTGTGAAAAAAAAAATTCGGTAATTCGAAATCTCATTGAAGATTTCCTAACGAAAATTACACAATCACACATAAATGTTTCTGAGTTGATTTGCATTGTCAATGTTTGGCAATATGTATCTAACCTGCAGATATTTATATTTCGCAATTTATCTTTGTTAATCGATGCTGTTTGGTATTTAAAATTAGCCAAATCGGTTCAGTTCAGTATTTTCTTTAAATATACTGCAAATAATATCAAAAATTGTGCAAAAACTAAAGTATTTCTTATAAAAGAGCAAGTCTTATTTACATACTTGGTAAGAATGGGTTCTTGATTTTTCATAGCCCCCATGCAAATGTTATCCTGGAATATTGCTGAATGGTGCATATAAACCTATAGAAAAGCAATATGTATGCAAGATTCAGCAAAATATAACACATATTTGACGAAGCCCCATATAAATACCGCTTCCGAAAATCACTTTTCGAAAACTTATTGTCATTTCAATATCTGAAGATTCAATAAATAAATATAATATATTTAAAAAAAAAATCACTTTAATACCCATTAAATTCAAGTTAAAAAACAATTACGATCGGCCTTTAATTGGCTAAGAATATACATTGGTGGGCATATAATTAAAACATTCATCAGAACAGCACTTATTGAATTTATTCACATTCATGAGAAGGGTATATGTAAGTTTGTCATTCCGTTTGCAATTTCCACAATATAATTTTCCGACCCTGTAATGTATATATATATTCTGGATCCTTATATATAGCGGAGTCTATTAAGTTTTTTTAAGTCCACAGATTTCTTTGAGATCCAAATCTTCAACAATTCTGTCAGACATGCTTTCGAGAACTTTGCTATTTAAAATCAGCAATTTCGGTTTAGACCAACCAGAGTTATGGACCAATATGTGAGACAACCTCCATAAAAATTTAAAATTTTTTTCCATTTTATTGCAATATTTTGAAATATATTGCTATTATCTGCAAAGTGTGCGGAAAATAGTAAGAATCGGTCCCTGATTTCTCATGGCCCCCATACAAAAATCTTCCAAAAATATTGCTCAATTATACATAAATGCATATAAATATCAAGACAGAATTCAGCAAAAATAAGTTTCTTGCAAAAATAAATCGCAAAAGGAAATTTTTTTTAGTTCGGTCCATGTTTGACCATAGACCCCATATAAAGTCCACTTCCAAAATTCACTTAAATTCGTATAAAACAGATATAAATAATGTTAAACGGCTAAAATTTGACATGTATAATCTTTATAAGCAAATAAATTGTTGTACTAAATTTTATGGTGATCGGCCCAGAATTGGTCATAGCTCCTATACAAGGACCACATCTGAAAAAGACATTTATCCCTATAAATATTCTATAAATATCGGTATCGACTCAAAATTTCGCACAGATCATTTACGTATATACAAAAATCATCCCACAAAATTTTGTGAATTTCGGTCTATTTGTAACCGTATGCCCCATAAAAAGGTCTCTTCCGAAAAACACTTTAATACTCCTAAATCTCTTATAAATAAGGGAACCAATCCAAAATTTTACACGGATCATGTACATACATGCCTAAATCAAACTGCTGGATTTTGAGAAAATCGTTCCATATTTGACTATATCCCCCATATAAGTTCCACTTCCGAAATCCACGTTAATACTAATATATATCTTAAATATACCGTTATTGTGTTGAAATTCGAGGTGAGATATTCTCATGAAAATAACTGTTCCAAAATTTAAGAAGATCGGCCCATAATTTGTCATAGCTGCCATATAAGAACCATTTCCAAAAAAAAATTTAATTCGGGTCAAAAAATATTCTTTTCAGATTTAACCCATATTCGGTCCATATTTTATAATCATGATATATCGTTCGAAAGGTATTTTTAATACCTTTTATTTAATGTATTACAAATTATCAGACACCCAGAAGTTCCCGAGATATAGGCTTATATATTTTCAACTTTATGGGCCCGCCCCCTCGAAAATAGGCGTGACCGCCAACAAATGTTTTTTTGCTGGCATCTCTTCTAAAAGCCCCATTTGATGAAGTTTTTTTTTTTTTTTTTTTTGAGAAAGTCACTAAAACCGAATTGTTCCCCTTTTTTATACTCTGTTTGTTAAATTACACTCAAGATTATTATGAACATCAGACAAACTCAGTAAATTATGGTAAGAATTGGTAATTCAATCATGCACTTATCGAAAAAAAATTCGCCGCATTGAAAATTTTTGTGCAGATCGGTCCATAATTGACCACAGTTCCTATATAAGGCCCACTTCCGAAAACCACTTTAAAGAGCATAGCTCACTTTAAAATGTTGGTATGCAAATAAAATTCAACACAAATAAGTTTCATATACATATACAAAAATAATGACACTTAATTTTATAATGGTCGATCCATAATAAGTCACCCTCACCGTAATTCACTTTAAACTCCATAAATCCTTCAAAAGAGATAAATCGAGATCAATTTTAACATACATGATGTTTATATTCACAATAACATGACAATAAATTTAATGTATATCTTTACATATGTAGTAATATTGTAATAAAATAAATTTTTTTTCAGGTGCTGTATGTTTCGATGGAATTTTCATAATAGTTGTGATCCATTGTTCTGCATTATTTGAGGTCCTGCATAAACTTTTAGAATATGCTACGGATGAGGATATACCACAATCAGAACGAGTTAAATATTTATTATGCTGCGTGCGTTTGCATGAAAAAATATACAGGTAGTAGATTTGAAAAAGTATTGAGTCAATAACGTCTATATTTATCAGTATGTACTTAATGTCTAAAAGCAACCATACTTGCCGCAAGTATTACTTATGTTTTTTTTTTGTTTTGTTTCTATTTGTTATGTAAATGATAAGATACTATTTAAAAATCAACAGCATGTATCGTAATCCCAGTTTGGCCCAGTGTCTTCTGAGTATTTTGATTTTATGTATGATCATGTTTATGGCTAATGTTGGTCTGGAAGAGAACATAACATTGTTTTTCAAAATGTTGTGTTTCTTGGGTGCGGCTGTCTTTCAAATTGTTATTTACTGCTATAATGGTCAGAAAATAATAACGCAGGTTTGTGTCTCCGCTTATTAAAAGAAGAGTCTTTAGATAGAATATCAATATTATCCAACAGAGTGAGAAAACTCCTTCGCTTTGGTACATCAGCTCCTGGTATAATGAATCTAAAGAATTTAAATACATTATAAATATGATGATTTTGAGGACCAATCGTACTTTATATTTACAAGTATCTGGTTTCACCACCATGTCTCACATGACTTTGTTATCGGTATAATTTTGTGAAATTATTTAGATTTAAATGATTTACTAATAACGTTTGCATATTTCAGATTGTGCAGACAAGTGGTTCTTATTTCTTATTGTTGAAAAACCTTAGTGGCATGGATTAATAAGAAAATATATTCACCCTTATTGTGTAAGGCGTTGGCGTATGAAAAATTTGGCGTTTTACTATGACAATGCAAGGTGTCGTTTTACGCCAACGCCTTACACAATAAGGATGATTGTTTTATTATATTATAAAGTTATTTAATATAATCACGATTTTTTGAACATCGCTTTAATTATTATAAAATAATGAACTAAACGCACCCGGACAAATGAGACTTGTTTTAAAATTATTCGAAACAATTGAACAATTAAAATTTTGTAAATCACGCATTCATGAGTTAATCAAACATTTAAACCCAAAAAAAATATTAATAAATAATGTTCATGTGTGTAATTATACAAGCTGAGTGCAAATCGACAACAAATACAACACAATGCAGAAACAATAGGCACTTTGATTGTGTAAAATAATGTACTACTGTCAAAAACACTTGAAAAAGTATTACTTTTGACATAAGTAAATTGTAAACAAGGTCAGTCAGCTGTGCTAATGGACTCACCTTGCATAGTTACACCATGTATTGTTCAAACATATTTAATCAATAAAGTAACTATTTGCTGCAAATTCTTTCACCGCGTTTACGACTTATCGTATTCTAATTATTTTTTAAATGACGGTGGATTTTGCAGGATTTTTAGGATGTGATCTTTATATGGAAGCTATGGCCTATAATGGGCCGATCATTATAAAATTCGATACGACGACTTTTATATATATGTATTAGGATTCTCCATGTAAACTTAATAAGAATATTTATACGAGTACATACTTTATTGATTTTCGAAAATAGTCCTTATATGGGAGCTACGATCGACATAAAATTTAGTACTTCGATTTTCATTGTACACGAGCATTGTTTGTCTCGAAACTTAACTTGATAACAATTTTCATAACAGATTTATGCGTATTTGCGTGATTTTCGGAAGTGAACTTTCGACGGATTCAAACAAAATACCGTTTTGTGACTTCTTTTTATATGAAACTTTTTTTGCTGAATGTTTTATGAAGACTGCTTTGCTATTCCGGGAATACATTTGTTTGGGGGCTATGAAAAATTATGGACTGATTCCAATCATTTTAAACAGAACTTGTTCTTTTATAATATAAACAAGTAATACCCTACACCCAGTATATCAATAAAACAGTTTTTCAGAAATAGGCGCTATATGGGAGATATTAACCGATCATCCAAAAGTCTAGTGCCATGACTTCCGTGAATATAAATATTATGTGTGTTAACATTTATCTGGATATAAAGACGTTTAAAAGATTTATGGAGGTTAAAGTGATTTACGAAAAGGGTCTTATACGGGAGTTTTGACTATTTATGAACTGACTATTATAAAATTAGGTGTCATCCTATTTGTACATAAGAAACTCATTTTTGTTAAATTTTATTCTGATTTTATTATGGGCCTTATATGGCAGCTACGACTAATTAATGACCGATCTTCATGAAATTTGTAAATGTGATTTAGCTTCATTTATTACTCATTTGTGGCGAAACTTGTTGGCATGCTTGTATAATTCAAAGATTTATGACCAGTTAACCCCAATTTCGGGAGGACATTTGTATGGGGTCCAGGTAAAATAATGGACCGATTTCCACCCAGTTTCAACCCCATCCATCCTTGGGCCGAAAAATATCACTCACCAAATTTTATCGAAATATCTTCAAAATTGCGAACTGTGCTCTGCGCACAAGCTTTACATGGACAGCCAGCCAGCCAACCAGACGGACGGACGGACATCGTTAAATCGACTCAGAAAGAGATTCTGAGCCGATCTGTATACTTTAAGGTGGGTGTAATATTTCTGGGCATTACAAACATCAGCACAAATCCATTATACCCTCCCCACTATTGTGGTGTAGGGTATAATAATATATGCAAAATTAAATTTAATTAAAAAAGGAGAGAATAGTTGTCTTATACTTTTTGGAAATTCAAAATTCGGTACTTTTTTTGAAATTTGAATTCTTAAGGTTTAAACATCTAATCATTTTTGGTACTTTTTCGCCAAACCCTATTTTGTCAATAGAAAGATCTAGAAATATTATGCTCTAATTTCAGGTCTTACAAATAATTACAATGACAATTTTCCAAAATTATTTCTACCTAACGGACAAAACTATGGTCGAACGGGGTCAAAACGCGTAAAAATGGTATCCCTAGATCGTTATGGTAAACTTAGTATCTGCTAAATTAATAAACATAGGAAAAAAAAAATAAACGATCATCCGGCTTAAATCAATAATGAACAGAAATCTTTTTTAATACTTTTGAAAATCCAAATTCTTAAGGCATGAAAAACGGATTCATGGTACTTTTTTTACAAAATTAATTTTCTCAATAAAAATTACTTGCAATATTATTTTCGAAAAATATTTTACACGTGAGTAAATTTTTATAATTTTACTAGCATTTTCTATAATTTTTTAAAATTAACGAACCAATAAAGATAAATAAGCATTTAATTATGCTCAAGTACTAATTGGTATAAAAGGGCTAATTGCAGTAAACCCTTGGTATTTTTTTGAAATCCCAGCCGTCCTTGGATCAAAAAAATCTTATATACAAAATTTTATCGAAATATCTTCAAAATTTCGACCAAGCTTTATATGCAGTCAGACAGACGAACTGACGGGCATCGTTAAATCAGGAAGCAATTCTGAGTCGATCTAATATAAGCTCCCCACTATGGTAGTGTCGAAAGGTCGAATAAGTTATAATAATAAATACATACTGCATATTTTATTTCAAATATCCAATATTTATTTTAAAAAATTGTGTATGTTTTACAAAAAAAAACTTAAAACAAATAGTTATGTTAAAATGTTCATAACAAACAATTATTTTAAATTTGAAATGGTTTCTAGTGGTTTCCTTGTTACCTTTTGGTAACAAATAGTTGGCATCATTGCCATTACTATACTATCGGCGTCAGGAATTTCACGACAACTTTGATATTTGTTTTGTTTTGATTATTTACATTCGTTATTATACTGCGTTTTTTTTTTGTTTAATTGGCAAAAATTATCTAAAACATATTTGTTAAGTTTTGTTTTACAGTTAGGATATTAAATAATAATAGATTTTTAAAGTTTAATGGAAAGATGAACAAAGAACTATTAAAACCGGTGAATCCATCGAATCCCATAGTCTTCTTTGACATTAATATTGGCCAGGAGTTTGGTAAATATTTGGATGCTGTCAATAAATTGTTTGCTTTTATTATTTATATATATGTACATATGTTAAAATATACAATATATTTAGCCGGCCGTATTATTATTGAGTTACGTAAAGATGTAGTTCCTAAGACAGCTGAAAACTTTCGTGCTTTATGTACCGGCGAAAAAGGAATAGGGTCATTGGGTAAACCATTGCATTACAAAGGTGTGCGGTTCCATAAAGTCACGAGAGTATATGTGGCACAGAGTGGTGATGTGGTTAACAATGATGGATCGTGTGGCGAAAGTATATATGGTCCGATATTTGAAGATGAAAATTTCAAGTTGGAGGTATAAGCATAGATTTTAATCAACTGAAAATGTTAAAGCATGAAACTTTAACATTTCCTATTTCTTTAAGCATTCTGATGAAGGCTGTGTTAGTATGGCAAACTATGGTCATCCTAACACAAACAACTCTCAATTTATAATATCATCGGTACCGTGTGACAATCTTAATGGCACAAATGTGGTTGTGGGAAAAGTGCTTAGAGGTTTGGGTATTATCGGTGATATGGAACAAAATACCAGCGATGATGGTACCACCATTGAGGTAAGTGCCACAAAAAAGAGATAACAACATTTTATGTAATGATTTTTGTTTATTATTTGCTTCAGGAAATTGTCATAGTTAATTGTGGAGAAATTCAGCCAGGAGAAGACTGGTGTATAAATGATGCGGACGAAACTGAAGATTTTCTTCCTCCTTATCCGCAAGATTGGGAAGATAAACTAAAAGATTTTACGGTAATTTATGCAAATAAATTCATTTTATTTATACTTTGAATTTCATTTCTTTCAGACTGATGAATTGATACAAATACTGATCAAAATACGTAATGCCGGCAATAATTATTTTAGACAGGAAAAATTCTATGAGGCACGGCGCAAATATCGCAAGGCCAATCGTTATTATAATCTTTTGCGCAAACGCTATGATTGGCAAGAACTGGCTAACATTGAATGTTCCGATGATGCCCTCAAGAAATTAGATCAATTCTCCGTAGTGAATAATGTCAACATGGCTGCGGCTGAATTAAAATTGAAAAACTACGCCAACGCAAAATATTGTTGCACGGAAGCTTTACGTCTGGATAACAATTATAGCAAGGCATATTTTAGACGCGGTCAAGCACAAATTGCATTAAAAAACTACGAAGATGCTATAAAGGATCTTAAAATTGCTCACGAATTTATACCCGACAACAAACACATTTTATATGAACTCAATCGTGGCAGACAATTGATGGCCGATTACAATCGAAACCAAATGGAGAAATTAAAAACACTTTTTAAATAATTTAAAAAAAAAACAAATCTCAGGGGTTTCAATGAAAATATCAAAATGTTTAACATAAAAAACATGTGTATTTCTTGAAATATACAGCCATGTCACAGAATTTAATTCCGTTCGTATTTTGCAAAACGAACATTTTTTTCGGAATGAAACCACTTTTAATTTGCTATGTGGAATTGTAATTTTAAGCATTTCTGGGTTTCATTCCGAAAGAATTGGTCGTTTTACTTTTTCCACTTCCGAACGAAATTAAAATCTGTGACATGGCTGATAATGTTGTTCTTTTCTGCTAATTATAATGGAAACACTAGAGTATCCAAATTATTCGATTTTTCTTTTGTTCGAATAAAACGAATAATTCAAATAAGAAACTTCAACTTGAATAATTCGATCACATATTTGAAATTAATCGAATTATTCGCCTTAAATTTTTTTAAATAAATCATGAATCTTTAATAATATCAATTAATTACATGCATTTTAGTAATTAAGTTGGTGGTCTTATTTAATTTTCTTCAACGTCTCATTCAACACTATTTTAGAATACGTTCTAAGGATGAAGTGAAATTCCAAATATTTTTAATAAAATTGAAACGGAATGATGTTAAATTATTACTATGTTTAATTATAAAATATTCTTAAAAAAGCGTTAAAAGAACACAAAAATATTTACTTGTTTTATTCGAATTATTTGTTATACGAAATTGGTTATTTTGAAATTTGTCCAATACTTGTTATTCGAATGATCGTTATTCGAATGAATTCCCTAGTAAATAATTCTTACTATTTGTTTTGTCTTTAAATATTAATAATTGGCTTATTTACTGTTAAGATATAATTAAATATTGTGAGTACCAGATTATATATTAATGTTTTATAGGTGTATAAAATTGAATTCTAATAAATGATTTAACGTTATTTTCGTAATATCTTGTAATATTTATTTATCGACATACATACATATGTATGTATTTATGCATATAAATATTTGATATATTTATATGTACATATTCACCCCTATCGTGAATAAAAATTTCACATGAAATTTGTTCCCTTTTATTTTTTTAACATTGTATTTTAATAGGAAAAATGTGAAAAGGGAATGCATTTCATGGGAAATTTTTATTCACGATAGGGGTGATTATTGTTTTATGTTTAATATTCCCATTTTAGATAAAGTGTTGAAAATCTATTGATAAGGAAATTATTGGCTACAAATTTGTTATCGACACCAATTATGCCAGTTTATTGTATATTCTTTAAATAGTAAATGCATTTGGTCAAGAATTTAATGAAAATCACAGAACTGCTGATCACAATATGATTTAAGCAAATTTTCCTGTGATATTTTTGTTTAACCAATAATTTTACACTCAAACTTAGAAATTTCCTTCTTTAGGAAGTAAAACGGTGAAATTTCTTTGGAACTAAAGCAGATACAAACAACATATAAATAGCAATGGATTATTCGTGTTTAAATTCGGATCGGGGGCCAAATCACCGCATTCGTGATCGAATGAGCTATCGAAATTATGATAAAATGTATTAAATTTAATAATATTAAATGCCATAATCTCAAATAAGAAAATTACGATAATTTTTACACGATATCGAATGCGGTGATTTGGCTCCGGATCGGATTTCTCTCAAATTAATTTTGTTAGTTAAACAAAAGTTTTTGAGATTTATGCTCTTTAAAGTTATTTTCGGAAGTGGGCCTTATATAAGAGCTACGACTAATTATGGACCGATCTGCACAAAATTTGAATATGTGATTTGGCTTTTTTTTTACCACTCATTTGTGATGAAATTTGTTTGGACACTTGCATAATTCAAACATTTATAATAGGTAAACTTCAATTTCGGTAGGACATTTGTATGGGGCCAGGTTCACCAGCTTCAGTCTCATCCATCCTTGGGCCGAAAAAATATCACGTTCCAGATTTTATCGAAATATCTTCAAAATTGCGACCTGTACTCTGCGCACAAGGTTTACATGGCCAGCCAGTTAGACGGACGGACATCGTTAGATCGACTCAGAAAGTGATTATAAGCCGATCGGTATACTTTAAGGTGGGTGTTGGACCAATATTTATGGGCGTTATAAACATCAGCACAAATCCAATATACCCTCCCCACTATTGTGGTGTAGGGTATAATTAACAAATGATAAAAGAGTTTTAATAATTTAGGAAATCGTCACTTTCAATGAAAGTGAAAGTTCAAACTTTCTTATATAATAATAACAACAACTAATACTTTTGCTACAAATAAAATTTTAAATTGTCTTCATAAATATTGTTTGGCACATTGCAATACACACAAAATACGATTAATTTAGAAAACAAAAAACTCTTCGATAATTTATTAACTTATTGGAATCTCTGGTAAATAAATAGAAATGCAAAACAAGACCATATTTGTATAAAATTCTTCTTTAAAACTTAAAATAAGTATGTGACCAACAGTTTGGAAAATAAAACTAAGAACACTTTATAAAATAAACAGGAACTTACAACTTAGAAGGGCAGGAGCAAATAATCAACACGTAAGTGACCGAGTGAACAAGTTTACAGACAATGAACAATTGGAATTAAATTTTTAACATATTTTAATTTATGTGAATTGAGAATAGCAAAAGTAAGATAATTTTTAAATATTCATTGCAAACAAATGGAATATTAATAAAACAATATTAAAATATTCTTTGCTACATCTTTCCTAACTTTTAGTTTTAGCTTGCTCTAAAAATTATTCCATGAGTATCAGATTATTACACCACTGTAAACTGTCTATGGACAAAAAGTACCAAATATTATGCCTTCTTCCCTAATCAAATCATCTCTGCTGATAAAAATAACAACAACAACTGCATTTTAATACAAAGCAAATATCATCTGTCAATTTAACCAAATAAACTTACCTTAGCAGCTTTCCTAAAATCACTACACATGCAGTTGCAACTGGCAACAGCATCAACAAGTGCCTAATATTAAACCACTACACACACACACAACATTCTACATGATTTATCCACACATTTTAACTACCGTACCGTACACACGAACAAACATTAACCACCATTTTTATTTTTTAACAACAACTTGCTATTTTTCCATACATACATTTTCTGCATTTTTATTACTTTGATTTCTCGCTTATTTTCAAACTTCAACGCTTGCAATTGCACACAATGAATAACAACACTTTATATTTTAATTATTTACTATTAGATATTTAATTAACACTTTAAGATATTTTTAATAAATATTCTAAAACTTCACTGGCAAAACACTTGTAGACGGAACGATTTTATATAGCGAACTAAATTAGAAAAGCAATATGAGGAAGGAAGCTTAGAAATATAAAAGCTTTAAACTGAACGATACTTTAAGGCTAAAAGTGATATGTCAGAACAGAGCTTTCATTTGAAAAGCAAAGACTATAACCATTTTGCAAACGGCTTTAAGTAAAGCTTTTATTAAAAAACTTGTAGGTTGATTTTAAAGACTTAACAAGTAATATCTACAATAAGCTTTAAATTTAAATGTTAAAAAAATCTAATTGGATTTAATTCGGTAACGTTTTGTAACAACAGTAGGCTACATTTTCAATTATGGTGAAATTGAATTTTATTTTTCAAATAATTCGGCAGCTTGTGAACGGTTCGTGTAGAATTTGTCAGACTTAATTGGAATTGATCGGCTAATTAGTGGAAGTATGCGCTTTGAAGATTATTCTCATTGGAGCTGATGGTCGAACTTATGTTAGAAGGCCCATCAATCAAGGTCGTGAAACATGTTCGAGGGTCTATAGATATTTTTCTGCTGGAATGGTATTGGCCCCATTCACCGAATTTATGGTGTCTTAAATAAGGAGAATTGCGTGGAAATACTAAATAATGTAATGAAGCTAAACAAAACATTTTTTGTGGAAAATTCCAACAAGGTTCTAGACGAGTTACAATACTAATTAAAATTTTAATAGAATTGTAATCATTTTCAATTTTCAAACATAATTAAGTTGAAAACCTTTTTCTTTCCTTTGTTAACTTTTTAATATATTGTTACGAAATTGTATTTCAATTTCAAAATAACGGTCGGTAAAAACTTAAATGAGTGTTTCTCAATATACAGCATCTTTATCTTCAACCAGAATGTTTATCGACACACAACTTGTTGAGCGTTTGTAGAACATTTAATTATTAAACATTATTGAGAACACCCTGTTATAACAATAGGTGAGCCATTTGACAACATTAAGTTTTACGACTTGGGCTGAATTTTCTAGACACGAACATTCTAGTATCTTATCTCCGAACCATACAGCAATTATGATGGGTGTATAAATATACTAACAGGGCTACTCAAGTTCATCGGTTTATTGAGATTAATTGTTTTGTAAACATCAAAGTGTTTTCAAACTTTAATTTAAGTGTGTTATTAAAGAAAGTTTAAAGAAAATATAGCGAGTCTGTATTTATTTTACACCACACTTAAATTACAGTTTGAGAATTCTTGATGTTCACACAACATTGACTCACAATAAACAACTAATTCACTTGATGGGCCCTGTTAGTCTATTTATATACTAATCAAAATTTGTGGATGGTTCCGAGCTATGATAATAAAATGTTCATATCTAGAATGTTCAGTTAAAACCGTAAAACTTAATTAATGTTGCCATATCGATCAGCTATGTTTATAACAGGGTGTTATCAACAATGTTTATAAATAGAAACTTCTACAAATGCAAATGTTGCTAAACAAGTTAAATGTTGATATGCATGCCGTATGTTGAAAACGTGTGGTACGATATTACCAACATATATAATAGACATGTGTACCAACGTAACAGAAAAAAAATGCGAAAATCGAACATACTTAACTCACTAAAATTTCGTGATAACGTTTATTTTTTGATCAGACGTACATTATAATAATAATGCTGAATGTTGTGACTGGCCGTTAAATTTATATTAAAATACAATTTCGTTACAATATACATATGTATATAAATCATCGTACGGAATTTAATGATGATCGGCTCATAGTATGTCATAACTCCTACATGAGGACTACTTTCGAAAACTAATTAACCTACATAAGTATCGACTTTAACTTGCACATAGATCAATTTTATGTTTTTGAAAATTATACAATTGGACTGTGTGAAGATTAATCCATAATTGACTATATCACTGATATAAGATCCACTTTCGACAATGACTGGAATACTCACAAAATTATTTTAATATAAATAATAATATTTTTATGTTGTCCAAGTGGTAACATGTTAAAATTCAACACAACTTGACCTCGTATTATGATCATACTATGCGTTTGGAAATTATTTTATTATCGCTTTTGAGATTTTTCGACCACCACCAGACAATGTTATAGAATTATTCAATTTTGCTACTTTTACGGTAGCTGCTGAACTATTAAAGGTAACTTAATAAAAGTTTACACAGTCAGAACTAACTGGTTTGTACATATACTGCTGTTTATAACTAAATAGAAACGCCAAAAACTAATGTCCAAAACATTTTCAATTTAGGTATTTTATCATATTTTTTTTTAGAACATATATTAAGAAGTTAACAAAGGAATAAAAGTAGTTTAAAAATTTATTCAACTTGATTATGTATTAAACATTTAAATAAATTTTCTTCAATTTGATTGTGACACCTAATTGGAAACGATTACAATTCTGTTAAAATTTTAATTAATATTGTAACTGACCTGGAACCTTGTTAACCACAAAAAATGTTTCGTTTAGCTTCCTCGTGTCTTGTTGGAATTGCCATATAACAGGAAATTCCAATCATTAGCCCAGCATTACATCATTTAGTATTTCCACGGAATTCTCCTTATTTAAGACACCATAAATTCGGTGAATGGGGCCAACACTATTCCAGCAGAAAAATATCTATAGACCCTCGAACATGTTTCACGACCTTGATTAATGGGCCTTCTAACATAAGGTCGACCATCAGCTCCAATGAGAATAATCTTCAAAGCACATACTTCCACTAATTAGCCGACCAATTCCAATTAAGTCTGACAAATTCTACACGAACCGTTCACAAGCTGCCGAATTATTTGAAAAATAAAATTCAATTTCACCATAATTGAAAATGTAGCCTACTGTTGTTACAAAACGTTACTGAAGTAAATCCAATTAGATATTTTTAACATTTAAATTTAAAGCTTATTGTAGATATTACTTGTTAAGTCTTTAAAATCAACCTACAAGTTTTTTAATAAAAGCTTTACTTAAAGCCGTTTTCAAAATGGTTGTAGTCTTTGCCTTTCAAATGAAAGCTCCGTTCTGACATATCACTTTTAGCCTTAAAGCTATTTAGACTTAAGGTATCGTTCAGTTTAAAGCTTTTATATTTCTAAGCTTCCTACCTCATATTCCTTTTCTAATTTAGTTCGCTATATAAAATCGTTCCGTCTACAAGTGTTTTGCCAGTGAAGTTTTAGAATATTTATTAAAAATATCTTAAAGTGTTAATTAAATATCTAATAGTAAATAATTAAAATATAAAGTGTTGTTATTCATTGTGTGCAATTGCAAGCGTTGAAGTTTGAAAATAAGCGAGAAATCAAAGTAATAAAAATGCAGAAAATGTATGTATGGAAAAATAGCAAGTTGTTGTTAAAAAATAAAAATGGTGGTTAATGTTTGTTCGTGTGTACGGTACGGTAGTTAAAATGTGTGGATAAATCATGTAGAATGTTGTGTGTGTGTGTAGTGGTTTAATATTAGGCACTTGTTGATGCTGTTGCCAGTTGCAACTGCATGTGTAGTGATTTTAGGAAAGCTGCTAAGGTAAGTTTATTTGGTTAAATTGACAGATGATATTTGCTTTGTATTAAAATGCAGTTGTTGTTGTTATTTTTATCAGCAGAGATGATTTGATTAGGGAAGAAGGCATAATATTTGGTACTTTTTGTCCATAGACACTTTTCAGTGGTGTAATAATCTGATACTCATGGAATAATTTTTAGAGCAAGCTGTGTTAGGCACCTTTTCTTAGAATCGAGTCAAAATTTCGATCAGGCATACTATTCACTAGAATTATTCTTACATCTTCAGATATACATCTCGAAGCAACAATAACAGCTACTTTTAGGTGATATATGCTTTCATATTGTCGGTTTTCAAAATCAATTCGACGGCTAATATTCCCCAAAATGTTCGCAGTAGGGTTCTGATCTGCAGAATATGTGGATTATTCAAGTACCATCCCTATGTTTGACGACTTACATGTGCAGGTTTTTGTTTTTAGAAATATCATGGTTGCTTCCGCAGGTCTCTCCAATAGCTGTTGAAACCATAGATTGATTTTTTGTCATCGGGAAAAAAATCACCTTAAACAAATACATATATGTTTAGATAGTGCAACTGTTAAGATTATAGGCTTAGTTTGTACGGTTCTTTTAGCAAATTCAAGTCTAGTAGTTTTGTGTCGATTAATAGTCTGTGAGTTTTTCACACATTTAGCTCACATTCATTAATAATCTGACCAAGATTTGTTTGGAGATTCATTGTGGTGCTGGCACAGCTTATAATTTTGAGATTGTCCCGCTCGGTAAGCTTTTTTCTGTTCGCCACTAACCCTGATTTTTTTTTGCAAAATTTGTTAGTACAACATGTTACCGGTTTATTTTTATCACAAAGGTACGCACCACGTACCACATTTTATAGTTAATTATTCAAAATTGCATAATCAAAACAAGCATAAAAGAATAGTCGGTCAAGCCCGACCATATAATACCCTACACCTAGTATATGCATAAAACGTTTTTCAGAAATGGGCGTTATATGGGAGATATGACTAATTATGGACCGATGGACTAATTATGCTGGATATTCTTGTGGAACAACATATTCACTAAATTATTAACTACAGCAATCACATTAGTTGTATTTATGACATGTTTTGCTTCAGAAATATATTTTCTATTCTTTCTGTCCATTTTCTTACCATTTAATTGAATTTATTTTTACTTTATATTTGTTTATATTTATTTACGTTTTTAATTTATTTTTTCACACTTTCTATATTAATTCAATCCGTTTACAATGATTCTCCGATTTAAAACTAATATTGTTTTCTGTTTTGTGCTTCTTCGTTGCACAAAAAAAGTACCGTTACTTTAATGTTTTTTTCATAAAAAATGCATTTATTTTCTTTCGTTAAACATACAGTCGCAATATCACTTGCGAGTCTTTGCAAAGACAAAATATTTTTTTTTTGGTTTCTAAGCATCAGAAAAAAATACTTTGCTAAAAACATGATCACCGAAGTTTTTTTTTTTTTTTTGTAAAACGAACCTTCGAGAAATTTTAATGTATAGAATCTCGATCATTTTTATTTCGAAATTTCTTCATTTTAGTGAATAATCTTTATTTTCGAAACTCAGGTCGGGTGGGTATAGAATAAGATGTATTCAAAACATAGTTGCCAGATAAAATAGGTGTGAATTCTTTAAATTTCGAAGTCTGGAGCGGTCAAATCAGGCGATCTTGTTGGCCAGTGCAAATCGCCAAAACGGGAGATTAGGCGCCCGGGAAATGCATCCTTCAGCATATCGGTTGTGGCACGTGCAGTGTGTGCCGTTGCACCGTCTTGTTGGAACCACATGTTTTCCAATCCCAATTCATCAAGTTGCGGCAAAAATAACTCGTTGATCATTGCTCTGTAGCGCTCACCATTCACAGTAACCGTTTGGCCCGCGACGTCTTCGAAGAAAAAAGGTCCGATGACTTCTCCAGCGAAAACAGCACACCATACAGTGACTTTGAGCGGGTGTAATGGCTCTTCGTGGGTTACACGCGGATTTATAGTGCCCCAGAAGCGTAAATTTTGCTTATTTACGTACCCGCCAAGATGGAAATGGGCCTCATCACTCATGATTATGTTTGATGAAAAATCATCTTCCTCTTGGTGGTGATTAAGGATGGCTTGAGCGTATGTTAGACGCGATTGGCGGCTAAACGTCGCAGTGTTTCACCAGTAGGCGTTGGACGGCCAGGAAATCTGCGACGAAAATTACGTTGTGCCAAAGTCACCGACCGATTATTGGTCAAATAAATAGTCAGCAATATTCCACGTTCTGGAGCAGTGTAGCGTAACATTATTTATTAACGTGTATTTCGCATATGTTTACTACACAAATGTCAAAACAGAACTGACATTAGGGGCCAATCGCAAAATTTATAGCATTTTCTGATAGGAGGATTACTTTTGCGCCACCTTGTATGCACATATATTAAAAAAAAGAGACTTATAATAAATTGAAGAAATATATTATAATCTTTATATAACTAGACATTCGTAAGAACTTACAAAAATGTACACAAAATTTGTTCGAAAAGTTTTAACATAAAGTGGATGGATTGTTATAGAGGCGCAGTGAACGTTGAACGTTGGGGAATATTAAATAATAATTTGTTTAATAAAAATTCATAGCAGACATTTCCATTTATAAGCTTTACTAAAAAAGAGATGTTAAGCATTATTCTACGGCTTTTTAATGTTGGCAAATTTATCAAATATAATGAAAGTGATACATATCCTCGGTGTATATCCTTCAAAGCGATCATGATAATGGTGTTGCCGATTCACAAATTTTAAAAACAAATTACAAAACGCAATTTATATTGCAAAAGAAAAACCCAAAATTATAATATTAATTAAGCTGAACACTGTTGCATGGGGGAATCACCTTTATATGAATCAAGTACAATCCAATCCAAATCATTCAGATTAGCAATAAAAACTGAGCTACTAAAATAAGAAATCGGATTCAACATGGCTTATTAAATATTTGAAAAAATTGTTTTAAAACGAACTTAGAACAATTTTTTATTTCTATAAAATATAAATTAATTTTTTAGTAACAAATAATCTTAACCGGGTTTTTTAATCTTTAAATACTATAAAACATTAACTAAATGACGTTTTTCATTCCCAATTTCCGGAGAGCAAAATAGTTCGGGAAATCCCAAACCCAGTTTTGGAATCCATATTTAAAACTTTATGTCTGTTTCTGATTTATTTTAAATACAAAATATACAAAATTCCCTTCTTACTCGTTATTATTCTTCATAAATAATTCATAATTGTATTTTTTTCGTATCTTTTCATTCAGTTTCTATACCCTACACCATCGTAGTGGGGAGGGTATATTGGATTTGTGCTGATGTTTGTAACGCCCATAAATATTGGTCCAACACCCACCTTAAAGTATACAGATCGGCTCAGAATCACTTCCTGAGTCGATTTAACGATGTACGTCCGTCCGTCCGTCCGTCTGGCTGCCTGTCCATGTAAAGCTTGAAGATATATCGATAAAATTTGATACGTGATATTTTTTCGGCCCAAGAATGGATGGGATTGAAACTGGTGTAAATCGGTTCATTATTTTACCTGGCCACCATACAAATGTCCTCCCGAAATTGGGGTTTACCAATCATAAATGTTTGAATTATGCAAGTATGCAAACAAAATTTACCACAGATGAGTAGTAAATGAAGCTAAATCCCATCTACAAATGTTGTGCAGATCGGTCCATAATTAGTCGTAGCTCCCATATAAGGCCCACTTCCGAAAATCACTTTAAAGAGCATAACTCGCTCAAAAATATTAGCATCCAAATAATATTGAACGAAAATATATTTCATATGTATAATAATAATACGGTACAATTTTATAATATAATTAGTCGAAACTCCCATATAAGACCCTCTCCGTAATTCAATTTAAGCTCCATAAATCTTTTAAAAGTATTTATATCGAGATAAAGTTTAACATATATAATACATACTTATGTTCACAGACATCATGACTCTAAATTTTTGGATGATCGGTCCACAATAGTTTATATTTCCCATATAACGCCCATTTCTGAAAAACTGTTTTTTACATATACTAAGTGTAGGGTATTATATGGTCGGGCTTGACCGACTATACTTTCTAACTTGTTACCAATTAAAAGAGTTGCTTTGAAATATGTATATTCTGCGTAGACATCTTTAGAAAAAATTTTGATCTAGAATACTTGGAATTAAATTGTTAGAAACGTTCGCTTGGCACATGGTGCAACTATACAAGGTGAGTGCAAATCGACAACAAATACAACACAAACTAGAAACAGCAGGCATTTTGTTTGTTTAAAATAATGTACTACTGTCAAATATACTTGAAAAAGTATTACTTTTGACATAAGTAAATTGTAAACAAAGTCAGTCAGCTGGGCTACTGCACTCACCTTGTATAGTTGCACCATGGCTTGGTATTTATTTATAAATTTTAAATTTTCCAGTGCGATATAAACAATAAGAAGAACTCATACAACAACCATATCATTTTGCAAGACTCGATTTTAATTTATTTATTTTTTAATTGTTTGAGTTGTTCTCAAAACACTTTTTTCCTGCATATTTCATTGAAAAATTTCAAGGAGCTCCTCTTCATTTTATATCAAATGTCTACTTAAGGTAGAGACTTGTGTGTTTCAATTAAAAACAAATTGTATCTTGAGAATGAATGATACACAAACAATGTAAAATTCACACACAAGAATATTAAATTACACAATAAAGGAGTTTTGAATGGAATTTATTAATATTTGAAACACTTTTAAGTAAAGTTTATGTAGCAATAATATAGAATTTACTTTAAATTTTGTGTGTTTTTTTTAAATTAATTGATGTAGTTAATTTGTACTGTTTTCTGAAATCTTCAGAATCAGTTTGAACCATTGAACACACTGTGCAACACTCGAAAAACACTTCTGAAATGACCTAGTGTGCGTTAAAGGTGTTGGTGAGCATATTACGAATCCATTCCATTAGTCGAAACTCCCTCTCCGTAATTCACTTTAACTTCCATAAATCTTTGAAAAGTATTTATATCGAGATAAAGTTTAACACATATAATATTAATATTCACAGAAATTATGACCCTGAATTTTGGTTCAAAATAGGTAATATCTCCCATATAACGCCCATTTCTGAAAAACTGTTTTATATTTACATATACTAGGTGTAGGGTATTATATGGTAGGGCTTGACCGACTATACTTTCTTACTTGTTACTTTATTATTTTTAATTTTATATTAAAACGTTGATTTCAAAGACATTAAAATCTAATATATTGCATATGTCTTAATGCCTCTCGTAAAAATCTGAAAATTAATAATTAATTTTTTTATGTTCTGCAAAAATTTCATCAACGTCATACAGTTCGTATACATGGCTCCAGCCATGCGAAATTTCGTTATGATATCTGTAATAGCTCTCTATATAACGAATTATTTCCGAAATAAAACGTTTTTAAATCACTGTGCAACATAGGGACAAATCAACCCTATGGACATAAATATGAGGAAGGTATTAGCAAATTTTCTCTCGATTGAAATTGATCTTGAACTCATACACTTTACCTCTAGGACCTTCAACAATAACCCCAATCTTGATGCCTTCAACAGTTGGATCATTTGAGAAATTTATAATATAACATTTTTCGTGCAAGTATTTTAACATATAATGGCGTTTTCTTTTCTGGAAAAAATGTTACACGTTTATCCCATTTCGCACCTTTTTTTATTTTTTTTGTGTTCGTTTCTGAAAAAATTTCAACACTGCTAAAGTGTAGTGTGTTCTTTTCTATTAATGTCACACTATAAATTAAAAAAATGTTGCATCTTTCACACTCTGTATATTTAGAGGGGGAGAATCGCACGATAAAACAGCTGACATTTGTTTTGTTTATGAATGTGTATTTGTGTTAAGAAAAAAAAAAATATACAAAATGGAAAATATTACTACTTTTGTATGTGCTGAAAAAATTTTGGATGACTTGTTAATTCATCTTCATCATCTGATGGTGATGAGATATTTGATATGATTATGGAACCACAACCGCGAGTGAAAGGCTTTGTAGAGAACGTAATTAATGAATACTCTGAAGTTGATGTATGTCAAATTTCATAGGACAATATCTCCTACTTCTTATATATATAATGTATGTATAGTTTAAGAAGAATTTGCGTATTAGTCGGGAAGGTGCCATTGGTTTATTTCTCTTTTTTAACAAAAAAAAAAAAAAAACAAAAACAGCTGTACATGAAAAAAAGTGTTACACTGTTGTGATTTTATGTTCTATTCTGACCATTAAAAATGTGACATCTTTAAAATGTGGGGTAAACATTATAAAAATGTACATAATAAAGGTGTAACATTTTATTTCAGAAAAGAAAACACCATATTGATAAATTTTGAAAAACATTTATTTTTTATAAATTCTATGGCGTCTTAATTTTATCTTTAGATTCGATAAAATGTTAACAGGAAATCAATTTAAATGCTTACTTATATGAATTGAAAATAAATATTTGTTTAACATTAAATCCGGCTGTCAATTTATAAATAACTTTACATATGGCAGTAAGGAAAAAAAAAACAAATTAATAATTTAAGGTAATAATGAATAAATTGAATACAATAAACATTCAATAAATCGGTATATGAGTAAATGTGTGTACCAGAACTGGTCAAGTCATTAATTTTTAACACTTATTCGCAGCTATGAATCACGGATCCCACAAGTTTTAAAGGTATTTCAGGATATATGGAATTTCATTAATTTTTGATTTTTTCCCCAAACGTGTTCAATAACATCTGGGCATTGTGACGGCCACTTCAAAAGGCGCCTTCCTCGAACTACGGATTACATTTTAAAAACAAATCAGGCCGTGTCGCTGTTTTTCGCTCCATGACTTCTGTCTCCGGTTTTACTATTCTATGAATTGCTTGAAAAACCTTGATTTTGGCATAATCCATCAGTATTGTCAGTATTATTTTACTCATGCATACTTCATCCTTGTTTTCAAAACTGTAATTTTTTTTAAAGTACCATTATTACATAAATAATATAGGCCCAATTAGCTGACTTGATACAATTCAAACATAAAATACCATTATTACATTATATTGAAATAAAATTCAAAGAAGTCTTAAATACATTAAATAAGAATTTAAAATATCATTCCTATTACTTTTTCCGAGCAAAATAAAATTTTAAAGGGATTCATAGAAAGTTTATCAGCATAGAGTAATCATCAGTAGTTTGAAAGAAAGAAGTAACAAAGTTATTATAACCCACACCACAATAGTGGCGAGTGTATATTGGGTAGTGCTGATAAATATTGGTCCAACACCCACCATAAAGTATACCGATCGACTCAGAATCACTTCCTGAGCTGGCTGGCTTGGTACGTGATATTTTTTTGGCCAAATGACGAATGGAATTGAAACTGGGGGAAATCGGTCCAATTTTTCACCTGGACCCCATACAAATTATGGGTCCTTGAATTATGCAAGTATCCAAACAGATTTCATCACAGATGGGTAATAAATGAAGCTAAATCACATCTACAAATGTCGGTGCATAATTAGTCGTAGCTCCCATATAAGGCCCACTTCTGAAAATCACTTTAAAGAGCATAACTCTCTCAAAAATGTTGGCATCTAATTAATATTGAATGCAAATATATTTCATATGTACGAAAATAATACGGTACAATTTTATAATGGTCGGTTCATAATTAGGCGAAACTCCTATATAATACCCTCTCCGGATTTCACTTTAAGCTCCATAAATCTTTTAAAAGTATTTATATCGAGATAAAGTATAACATACATACTTACATAATATTTATATTCACGCAAGTCATGGCACTAAAGTTTTCGTTGATCAGTCCATAATTTCTGAAAAACTGTTTTATTTATATACTGGGTGTAGGGTATTCTCTTACTTGTTGCTTTTTAAGTTATTCTTCTTCGCATAATTATTTTTCCAACACTGTATATGAAAAAGACAAGTGATGTTTTATTCTACAAATATTTTATTATCGGATCAACCCTCATTATACCTAAAATTATATTATTGTGTATCATGGGGCACAATTTTGATCCAAACATTCTTTCAATTGGAATAAAATATTATTCGTAGGCGTAGTCTATTTGGTAGAGCCTATTCGAATGTCCAATTGTATTTGGTGTATTTAAGTTTGGTTACACTGGTTGGAGCACATTTGTTTACAAGAAACCGGTTAGTGGAGCCTTTCAACTTGTATATGAGTTACCTGAGAGTGTGTCAGCTACATGTTAAAATAGCTATTTATGTAGCTAGTCAAGTAACCAGTTAGGTAACTAGTAATATACGAGTAACTGACATTAGACCAGCTATCAGGCAGCTGGTTCCCATTAGGACGTCACACAGTGGTATTTTTTTTTTTGCAAAAAGATGATTTTTTTAGAAATCTAATGATGCAATTCTGTGGAGAAATGTTTCATTAGTAAAAAACCATGATCTGTTGTCGAAAAGAATAAAATTTTGTATAAAAAAGAGTGTGGTGAAGTTATCTAAATATTATACAACAAAAACTGATGAAAGTTTTACTACACTTCAGTTGTTTATACAATAAATATGGTTCAACTACCAATAGTTTTAAAGCATTTTTATTAAAATATAGTATTTAAAATTTAATAGGAAGAAAAAATATTTTAATTACATATATAGTTTAAGAGATCTGAGCAAATCAAAATGACTCCAAAAAATTTAGCATTTGCAGTTTTCATTAGAAAAAAAAAAAATAAGTTAGCTCGGTCTACCTCCGTGTTAGTACTACTTCTTAATGAAAGTTTGGAATATTTTCTTTCATTTTATGTAAGAAAATTCTGCGACTTTTTGCGATCGCTGAACAAACTTATAAATTTTGTGCTAAAACTCACGTAGTTTTTATGAATATTTACAATAAATTGCAATGCATATTTACAATAAAAGGTTTTGTATACTTTTAGGCTTTTACTTTATAGTGGAAGACCAATGTAAGCGGCATGCAGCCGCGGGCGGCAATCAGCTTAAATAAACGTTTATTAGTGAGTACATTGTGTAAAAAGAATTAGGAAAATGGAAATAAATTTTAATTTTTAACTAAACTCATATGTCACATATTATATACACGTGTATGTCAACATCGTTTTAAGCGGCAAAGTTGAAAAAATTCAACTTCTGCCGTCCGCGGCCGCATGCCGCTTACATTGGCCTTCCACTATTACTTTTACTGATAAGATGATGAATAATAGTCTATATTTAAATGCATGTATTGCATTTTATTTATAAAATAATTAGTTTTGGTAAAGAAACAACAAGTTGTGGGAAAAAATATAATAGGGGTTATATGGGCTGTAAGTGGTGGGCGTTAATTGAGCTAACCAAAGGCTCTATGCCAAATTTCAAAAACTTTGGGCCAAAAATAAATTTTGGGTTGTATGGGCGGTGGGTAGAGGGCGTGGCCAAATTTAATGAAACTATATATTTTTCTTAATTGAGCTAACCAAAGGCTCTGTGCCAAATTTCAACATTCTACGAGCACACCTTATATTTTTTGCCAAACATTGTATGAACAAAGCCCTCTGTGCGTCACTACACTAAATCATAAATTGTAAGTCAAACAACTAACAAGGATTTGGTTCGTTGCAACCAGCATAAGTTTCCTGGATTAGTGTTTATATCCGCTTTCAATTCAAAATGCAGGCAGCATTTAATTGTCTCTTTTATTCATTAATAGTCATGCATTAAATTTTTATTCATAAAATTGCTACAACAAACAAATGAGAACGAGAAAAAAAATTATCTACGTTACGTTATTTTTAAGCAAGCGCAAAGCGCAAATCACAAGAGAGTTTGTATCCTGTTGAATGTTAATATTACTTTTGTGCATGGAATAAAACTGGAAATTCCAATGGACAAAGTTTTCTCTTTCTATGCTAAAAATATAATTAAAAGTAACATTCAGTTGTAGAATTATTTCAGTCGTTGCTGCGCTATTTAACTGGCAACATTTGAAATGAAAAGAATTGTTTAGAGAATCGCTTGAAAACATATTACCGGTTAAACAAAATTAACTAAGTACGAGTTTATTACAGCAAAGTTTCAACATGAAGTTGAAAGTTTAAAGCAATTTAAAAAATAAGTAAATTTGTTTTTATTTTTTTTAATTGAAGAATATAAATGAAAAATTGTTTATTTAATATAAATTGTTCAGTGATAACAAAATTCTGCACTATGAAAAATAATTAAATATTTAAAAATAAATGTGTTTGCTGAATAGAAATAGTTTAAAGTCTTTTAAAAGTTTGCTATAAATTTAATTTATTATGATGAAAGCAAAAATATAATCTTCTTTCGGGGAACCAAAAAAACCCGTTGCAAGGAATCATGCTGACTTGGAATTCGTACAAATAAAGTTTGCGTTTGTAAATAAATTCTTTAACGGAGCCAACAAAGTAAATTATTTAACATATTTAGCCTGTTTCTGGGAACTTTGGAATACCGTATAAAATAAAAGTATTTGAATTGATTAAAAATGCAAAATGTTATTGTGGAAATTTAAATAATAGCAAAAAAAAAAATTCAAATCAAAATTAAAATTGAAAAATAAAAATAATTTTAGAAATCAAATTAATATTGAACAAGCAAGAAAGTATAGTCGGTCAAGCCCGACCATATAATACCCTACATCCTACATAAAACAGCTTTCATAAATAGGCCCTGTATGATAGCTATGACCTATTATGTACCGATTATCCATAAAGTTAGTGCCATGACTTCTGTTCATATAAATATTTTTTGTGTCAAATTTTATTCCGATATAAACACTTAAACAAATTTTTTTTAAGTAATTTTCGAATGAGAGCCTTGACCGACCGACCGACCGTTATAAAATTAGGTATCATGATTTCCGTATTTATGAAACTTATTTGTGTTGAATTTTATTTGGATACCAACATTTGTTGTCGTTAAAGTGATTTTCGGAAGTGGCCTTATATGGGAGCTATGACTAGTTATGGACCGATCACAATAAAATTGTACCGTATTATTTGTATGTATATGAAATATATTTGTGTTAAATATTATTTGGATACCAACATTTTTAAAAGAGTTATGGTCTTTTAAGTGATTTTCAGAAGTGGGCCTTATATGGGAGCTACGACTAATTATGGACGGATCTTCATAAAATTCCACCATATTATATGTATATGTACGCAACATATTTGTGTTCAATATTATTTGGATACCAACATTTTTAAGAGAGTTATGCTCTTTTAAGTGATTTTCGGAAGTGGGCCTTTAATGGGAGCTACGACTAATTATGAATTTTGAATTTTATTTAAATTAGAATTTTTAGCTATTATTTCGGAGGCTTCTCGCTTACTTTTTAACCGTAAAGCTTTGTGGGACAACATTTTTATTAATTAATTACTTTCAAAAACCAAGCCCTTCAAAGATCACGTTCCCAAACAAACTGACAATTTTGCTAATTGTTCTTGAAACCAAATATTTATTTTACCGTTAGCTGAACAAAACAACAAGAAAAAAAAATGTACCGAGAAAACATTGATGACTCAAATCTAAACGATAAAGAATACAAAAATATTTTGATTGTTGTGAGGATATTTCCCATTACTTGTGTGCGCTCGCGTACTCATCGCTTAGGTGTAAGGCGTAGGCGATGGCGCGCGATTCACATCGTAAAAGTCATTAAAATTGTTGTCAGCTTAAAGTGTCTTTAGAAAAAAAATCGACTTACTTGTTACGCTCGCGTATTCATCGTTTAGTTGTAAGGCGTAGGCGTTAGTTAGCGTAATCATCGCCAGATCGTGAATAAAAATTCCACATGAAATTTGTTCCCTTTTATTTTTTTTTTAACATTGAATTTAAATAGGAAAAATGTGAAAAGGGAACAAATTTCATGTGGAATTTTTATTCACAATAGGGGTGTATATTTTTTTTTTTTTTTTTTATAATTCAACTTTATTTACAATCTATTTTACAATATTTAGCAAATTCAATGATTAAAATAAGATAATCACATGTGTTATTAAACTACAATAAGTTTAATAAACTATATAGGATATACATATGTAAGTATGTATGTGTTAAAATAAGTATCATATAAAGATTGGTGTTGTTAGAGCTTAAATTTATGTTTCATTTTCTATATTGCAGATCTAACACGTGAAATATGTTCAGTCTTCTAATTTCATTTGTTTCATCTAATAAGGAAATCGCCAATGGGTTTTGATGATTGCTTAGTCTATTTAAATACCTAGCACTATAGCTGTTTATTTCATTTAAAATAAATGGTACTTTCAGATCCCTATGAATTTGAATGTTGGTCATAAACCATGGAGCGCCAGAAATATAACTTATGGTTTTAGACCAGTGATGTTCAGCCCATACCACCAGCGTGACCGTCAGCGCTACTAAAGTATCAATTTTTTTGATCGTCTTGCCACTTTTGGTGCTACTTTTTTAAAAAGTTCTAAATCTGCTACTATTTGCAAAACTTTGCCCCTAACATCACTAATTTCAAGTTTTCATCAGCTTATGTTTGCCACTACTTTTCTTTGACAGGTTATTATTTTATTTATATCAATCTGTACAGAAGCTAAAATGTTTGTAAGGGCATTGTTACACGTTCAATAAATATCGTGATATTTCTAGTATCCAGATCGCGGATCTCGTGTCAGTAAAAAGTGACAAATAATAATAATTGTGTCCATTAACTTAAGTGCGTATATTTTTCCGATCCTGCAACCACTTTTTGCTCCACTTTTTCCACTTTTTTCTTCAATGGAAAAGCAAGCAAAATAGCTAACAGGCTATCTTTTGGTTTTCTCGCGACATTGATAAACGATCCGCACAGCACAAAAATAATATATGTATGTAAATACTGCCGCGATAAATATTGAACATGTTGCATCACGAGCGGAGCGTATCCATCAATACTTTAAAATGGATCGCGATCCAAATATCACGATATTTATTGAACGTGTAGAAGTGCCTAACGAAAAAACCACGAACAAACTAAACAAAACTTTCCAAACTGAATCTTCACAAATCATATTCCTTGTTTCCTCTATAAAACATACATACATAAATTATTAGAATTATTTAAAAAAATTTAAAAAAAATAACACTTAAATACAACAAACTTTGAAAATATTGACTATAAAAATTCTGTATAGGTATATTAAGGACATGAAGAACATTTATATTGACCATGAAGCGGAAACTGATATACATATGTATAGAAAAACTTTCTGAAGCATGTATACTTGTAATAAAATGCAATTTATTAAAATTTTACCAAAAACTGTGTAGTGAAGCAATGTCTAGAATTGACATTCATGAAGCTAAGTATAGACGATATGTTGAATCAGCATATTTATGCTGAAAAATTTGTTACAAGTGCCTACATATCGTGTAAACGCAAAATTCTTTCAGCATACGTATGTTTAACAACATTTGCTAGCACTTTGTTAACAATGCCAACAAACGTATGTTGGTAATTTTAGCATATCGTGTAAACAGCATATTATTAGTGTTTGACAAATTTCCTGCGTATGTTGACAGATATGTTTTTTGTTGAAAAGCGTATGCAAGCTTGTCAGCATATGGCAAATTCATATGCATATGCGATAGTGTCTATGCGATCAGAGTTGTATTTTCTAATAAAGCTGATATGAAAACAACAATGTTGGCTTCGTTTAAAATGTTTTAATTGTTTGTATAGTTTATGCAATTTATTATATTCACATATATCAACACAATAATTGAACACAAATATTTATTTGAATGGCGGAAAACTGCGTTTGTTTACATTAACAAAAACATATGTTTTTGCATCTTTTTTGTGTACTAGTGTGGCACCTATGACATACTTTGTTGCGATTTTTTTTTTGAGTGTGATAGAAATCGGTCAGATTTTCCAAGACCAGCCGCCGATAGTTTTTTTTTTATGTAAATATACTTCTTGTTGCATATGTATCCACACAAGAACACAAAACGCAATATAGTGGCCGGCGGCATTGTTCAAATTAATCGACACAGGTCTCTGGAAATAAACAATAAATTATTATAAATGTTTTCGTGCATTATTTGCATATTTAGTGTATAATTTAGCTCGATTTTGTTGGTAAGTTCTGCAATATTTTATTATTTATTATTATTGCTGTTTTTTACAATAAAATATGTTCTATTTTTTATACCAATTCCTTGTATAATTTTACACAATAACTTTCTTCCTCTCGTCGTTTTACCCATTTCTTTTGCCAAACTCTGCGTCTTTTTGCTTTTAATTCCACTTCATCATTTATATTTATGTTTTTTTTTATTGATATTATTTTTATTATTTAATTTTATTTCAAAAATTACACATAAAATACAGAAGTTGAATAATAATTAAAAAATGTTGTCAAACTGAATAATTTCACAAACAAATGTTTAAACGCTCAGTATATGTAGCACCACATACAATTCAACATATCGTATAAACACAAAAATCGTATGCTAACTCTTATGTTGAGATTTCATTTGCTGACATATGCTGACATCAAAAAATTTGCTACTTTCAACATATCGTGTAAACATCTAACATATGACATAGGAATTTGCTGCTAATTTTAATCATATGGCTGTCAGCATATATATGCTGATTCAACATATTGTCTAAACTTAGCTTTAGACAAATTTTTCATACAAAATTTTCTTAAAATACATTTGAAGTCTACTTTAATTTTTTATATGTAAATACGGCAGTCAATGTTTAAAGTTTTTCAACAAGTTGTTGATTTTCGTAATAAATTTTGAAACTGTCATGTTTAAACAGCTGCAGAAAATAAATAAACTACATTACATGAAATTTTTTTAGATTAAAGCAAGAGAATGTTATATCCTTATTTTATTTATGTTTTCGTTATGTTTTATCTCTAAATAAAATTAATTTTTTTATTTTTGTGCCACTTTTTCTTCTGAAATCCCCACTTTTCGAAATTTCTTAACGGTCACGCTGCATACCACTATTGTGCAAACATTTTACACACATTTGTTATGCTCTTTTAAAAACATTCATTCAGTCATAGTTGCCAGATAAATAAGGGTTCAAATCGTCAAATCTTGAATAAAAAATCGTCAAAATGCATTTTTCAAAATCGTCAAATAAAATAAAACTTTTTATCAATTCAATATTTTATTTATTTTTTCAAATTAATTTTTTTAATACATAAACAAAAAGTAGAAAAAAAACAAAGAAAAAAATAATTAAATATGTTTAAGAGATCGATAAAAGTTTAAAAAATAGTTACAAATATCAATATTAAAATAAAAAAGCGTAACAAATAACAAAACAAAACACAAAAATTAATGAAAAGGAACACAAAAATAAGTAATAATTTTTTTTCAAATTATAGTTCTTAAAACCAATTTTTTAACCCTTTCCCTGTCCTGTGCATCACATATGATTCACACTTTTTTTTTTTAAAGAAAAACAGAAATTTTTATCAATGTTTCTTAAAAAATGTATATAATTTTTAATATAAAATAAACAAAACAATTTCTTCATAGTAACAATGTAAAACATAAAAAATTCTACTTCTAAATACAAAATATCACCTTTTTACAACACTATGCCTTTTTCGAATTTTTCAATTATATTTCAGAATTTTATATTTAAAAAAATTTCAATTGCTTTTCTGTAGTTTCTAGTTGGTTTTCAGAATATTCTTATCGTATTTCAAAAAAGTTAAGTTAAAAATATGTTTGGATTCTGAAATACAATTAAAAATTTCTCAAATGTATTTGAAAATTTCTGATATACAATTTGAAAATTCTATAATATTATTAGAAATTTCTAAAATATAATTGAAAACTTTTAAAATATAATTGGAAATTGTGAAGTTTACATTTAATTTTGTAGGTACATTTCCCTATTAAACTTTTTACTGCCGTATTTATAAAAAAAATAAAGTAGACTTCAAATGTACTTTAAGAAAATTTTGTCTAAAAGCACACTTCAAGTCTACTTTATTTTTTATAAATACGGCAGTTAATATTTATTTAGTTTTAAAAAAATCTTTAGTAAATAAAATCCCTTCCAAAGAAGGCGTTCCTAGCCTATTACTAATTTTTGTTTTGTTTAAATTTACCTGACTAAATACTCGTTTGACATTTGTCGAAGAATGAGGTAAAACTAAATTTTTTTGTATAAATTTGGTTAAGATGGGAAACAAGAGATTTGAATATTTCCCTTGAATTTCCGAAATGTGTTTCCAAAATTCCAATAAACTCTTTTCTTTTTCCGAAACTAAATTATAAATTTTATATGAGAAAAAAGTGTTGCAAATCATTTATACTGAAAAATCGTCAAAATAGGGGCAAAAATCGTCAAATCGTCAAAGGGTAATTTTTGACACCAAAAATCGTCAAAATGACGATAAATCGTTAAATATGGCAACAGTGCATTCAGTCGTCGTTGAGCAAGTGATGAGAACACATGCGACGGCATATCGTCATTTTTTTTAAACATTTGTTAAGAATTGTTGTTGCTTCTTGTTGGACGAAGCATAGCAAACACACGCGATTCAATTACAATTGAACACAAAAATAAAAAACTGTTTTAGATGGAATTATTTTTGTTTTTTCTGAAAATAACTGTTCTAAAATTGTTTTTTGATATTGATAATTGTTATTTATGGTCCCTGATATTTTTTCATAAGGTGTTTAAATCTGGCAAAACTCTCTCTTTTTTTCTTAATTTAAGCGTTTGACAATATGTTTGCTGGGAAAAATCTCTCACCAATACATCTTCATTTTTATTTTTGAACACCACTGTTTTAGACTGATAGCGTTGCAATATCTCAATATTTAAATTACTGGCCGTTCCACAAAGCTCAATGCCATAGGTCCATATAGGCTTTAAAATAGCTTTATATAATTTTATTTTGTTCTATAAACTAAGTTGGGACTTGTTCCTAAGTAACCAGTTCATTTTCTTGGTTTTCACATTAAGGTATTTTTTTTTTTTTTGCTTTTGATGTAGTCTTTCCATGTGAGACGTTTGTCTATATACACTCCCAAATACTTTACGCAATTCGATTTCGGTAATTGTAAGCCATTTATATATATATCGGAGGACACTCTTCTTTCCTTGAAGTAAATGTTATATGATTACATTTTTCTACGTTTATAGTAATTTTCCAGTTGCTTAACCATTGCTGCAGCGTATTTAGCTCTCTTTGCATTACAGATGAGGCTTCGATGTGGCATTTATTGGAAGAGATTATGGCGGTGTCGTCCGCATAAGTCGCAACTTCGACATAAAGTGTATAGTATTGGCCCTAAAATACTGCCTTGCGGTACTCCGCTATATATTTGATTTATACTTGATGCTTCGTCATCAACTTTCACATAAAATGTTCGATTGTGCAGATATGATTTTAGCAACGCAAAAAATGGAGCAGGTAGAATTTTTTTCAGTTTAAATAGCAAAAGCCCTCTATCAAAAGCCTGCATTATGTCAAGAAACGCTGCAGAGCAATACATTTTTCTCTCTAGTGAGTCCGCTATAACTTTTACTATTCGGTGACACTGTTCTGGTGTTCCATGATGTTGACGAAATCCAAACTGGTGATCAGGTATAATACTTTGTTTCTCTAAAATCGGCAATAGCCTTGTTACAAACAACTTCTCGAATATTTTCGAAAATGTTGTTAATAGACTTATTGGCCTGTGGGATGAAATCTTGTGCTCTGGTTTATTTGGTTTTTGGATCATTATAATTTCCGTTCTTTTCCAAATGGATGGAAAATATGAAAGTCTCAACATAGAATTATACATAAGTGTTAAAAATATAATGCCTTTCTTTGAAAGTGATTTTGCAACTATCGAGTCCATTTTATCATGTCCTGGAGACTTTTTACTATTAAGTTTGGATAAGATTGGAGACAGTCGAAACCAACAGTCTGTTCCTCTCTTTGATTTTTATTATATTTTGATACGAAAATATCATTTCCACATTTGCAGATGAATGTATATTGATTCCTATGGTTCCAAGTTGGAACAAAGGGCCGTAGGAATCAATATACATTCATCTGATGAATGTGGATTTGGATAATATTCCTTTAGCAATGCTTGAAATATCAGTAAACAGAAATAAGTTTGTTATTATGCGAAATTCTTCTGTTACTTCAAAACAATAATTCTCATGTCAATCTTGTTGTAACAATAAAAGTGAAGCCCTTCTTTAAGAATATGCTTCCAACAAAACTTTGGAAAATTCGGCAGTCTGTCCCAAGATCATTTAAAGGTCTTTTAAACTGAATTGTTTCAAAACAATTTCTGAATTGTCCGCTACAAATATGTACTTAGGTACATTGACAATGTCAATGATAATAGCAAAGAAGATAACTAAATAGTTAGTCCCATTATTTTTGCAAAAAAAAAAGATACGAAGAAAAGGAAAAAAATTCAATTCAATTCAATACAATTCGGTTTAGTGAGCTTTCAATCAATGCGGACTATAGAGCATGTAATACGTCATACATACAATTCGGATTAAACACCTTCGGATTAGCGAGCTGGCACTGTATATAAAATATGTAATATAAAACAAGTAAGAAAATACAGTCGTCAAGCCCGAACATATAATACCCCACACCTGTATACAGTACACCTAATTCTCTTTTTACATGTTTTTGATATAACAAGGTTTGAAAATAAAAAAATTTACATTATTTTACACGATTTAAAATCTTTCGTTCTTAAATTTTTTTTTAGTTAAATTTAATTTGTACGAAATACTCCCAAATTTAGAGAAATGCCTTTTTGTAGATACAATAAAATTTACTGGTCAGAGCAATTGTAAATAGCACAAATTTAGGGGAATTTTATACAATCAAATGAACTTCTCATACCTACATTTTTTACATTATGTACTTTTAAGCTTAAGTGGCATATCTTTTTCTTCTTTAATAACTATGCTTGTGTAAAAACACATTGTATATGTATGTAATTTCATATTATAAACCTGGATAGTTATTTGAAAAAAATCCTTGTTTTTCAGTAATTTCAATAGGTTTTAGAGATAAGGAACGAATCATCTATTTTGCATACACGGATTTTTTTAATACAAAATTTTCCGGAACCAATTACCGTGTAAAAACAGAATTAGGTGTATATGTATATGTAAAAATAAATTTTCGGAAATGGGCGCCAGAAAACAGGTGGCATAACTTCTGTGTATATAAAGATTCTTTGTGTCAAATTTTATCTCGATATAAACACAGATTTATAGATGTTAAAGTGATTTTCGAAGGGGATCTTATGTGTGAGCTTTGACTAATTATGGCCCGACCGTTATAATATTAGTTCTCATGATATCTGTATATACATATGAAACTTATTTGTGTTCGATTTTATTTGGATACTAACATTATTAAGGAGATTTATTGTTGTTAAAGTGATTTTGGGAAGTAGGCCTTATATGGGAGCTATGACAAATAATGAACCGATCATTACAAAATTGGGCCAAATGATTTTTGTATATATAAAAAAGGCTTATCTTGAATATCATTTGATACCAACATTTATAAGAGAGTTATGCTCTTATTCCTATTTCGGGAGGACATTTATATGGGGGCTAAGTGAAATAATCGACCAATTTCAACCAGTTTCAAACCCAAACATCCATTGGCCAAACATTTGTATCGAAATACCTCCAAAATTGGGACCTGTACTCTGCGCACAAGATTTACATGGACATCCAGCCAGCCAGACGGACGGACGGATATCGTTAAATTTTCTGAGTCGATCGGTATACTTATGGATGGTGGACTAATATTTTTGGGCCTTCGCACAATGTTAGTGTAGGGTATAATATAAGGGCAAATATACATATTAAAATTAATAATAACAATACAAACAATATCATAATCATTGGTAAAAATACTCACTTTATAAAAGCTAACAATAACACACATAATGAGGACCAAGAGTAGCATAGCAGCGGCCATGGCGACTTCAATGACACGTACAGACAACAATATGACCAATACATCAACATGGTTGAATGCATATGAATTCATAGCCGCTGGCAGCACTGACAGCAACAACAATATTAAAAATCCTTTGAACAGTTTCAATGCAACAACAAAGTACTACACCGCCTTTCACAACGACACTTACAGTGACGACAGTGAGATTTTAGAAACCATCGAATATATTGGCACAGTTTTAAGCTTCTACAATATCCCCGTCATTGTGGGCACCGGTTCAACTGACAACATTCTTTCGGTGTTTGTATTCTTTAGCACAAATTTACGTAAACTTTCGTGGCCGCTTTGGCGGTAAGCGACACTTGCTTCTTATTGGGTATATTTGCCCAGTGACTGAACTTTGTCGATGTGCAGATCTATAATCGTGAATACTTTTGCCAATTTTTTACGTTCTTCAGTAATTTGGCATGCTTTTGTTCCGTCTGGTTTGTGGTTGCCTTCACGGTGGAACGCTTTATAGCCGTTATGTATCCACTGAGACGTCAGACCATGTGTACGATGCGAAGAGCGAAAATGGTTTGGCGACACTGGGTTGCTTGCATTGTGCCCCTTTTTGGATTTTCTCGACGCCTGTGTACTCGCCCACAATGGGGACTACAATATGTGATATTAAAAGCGAATACAAGGTAAGCGAGCTTTGTTAATTCAGTTATTTTTAATCTGTTTATATTTAATCAGCTCGGAGTGTAATCTTATGTAGGCTTTTGCATATCTGCATATGTAGCAGAAATGTATACGGGTTAATATAAAAAAACAACGTGTTTTGTTTTGCTTATTTTTAAAGTTTTTTAAATTCGCCTGTAAGAATGTCCAATTTATGTAGAAATTTATAAAGAATCCGGTGGTAGGCTCTCAAAAAAATCAATATTTTTGGATTTTTTTTTAAGTTTTCTATGATTTCTATCTTGAGCGTCACACACCAAATATGAAATTCAAACTTACTACGATGTTCTTTTGTTTCTCAAGATTGGCTTTTGCGAAAATCAACTTTCGATTATAAACACAAAATCATGATTCACTATGATTTTTAATTTTTTTTAAAGTGACTAGTTATTTTAAAATTTTAAGATGAAAATATGTAAATTTTTGTTAAAAAAAAACTCGAACTTAGAGGTTACTAGCAAAGTAATAGGCTTGTAACAATGTATTTAAAAAACTGCAATTATAAGCGTTTTAAGGGAACAAAATCTAAGTGTGACACTCAAGATGTTTTGTGACCATCAAGAGATTTTGTTGCACGTAAACAAGAAATAATGTCAAATCTAAAGTTTAACGAAAAAAAGTTTATTCTTTTATAAAAAGAAAATAAAAAAAAACAAAAATTCTTCAAAAAAGAAAAAATTTCATACAAAACTAAACATGATGTCTTTAACAAAAATGGAAAAAAGGAAGTAATTCTTGAAGAAACTTATACACATATGTAAATATTTGACAAAAAACAATAACTTAACAAAATTTAATTTATAAATTTTCATTCGAATTCTTATTCTGAATCTGTATAAACTTCATGAAATGACAAGCGGTTTTGGTTTTTTCATTCTTATTCATTTTTACCACTTTCGAAATAAGTTTGTGGCAAAAACAGAATCAATCAGTATTAATAGAAACTAAACTCAAATATACCACGGTTATACCTTTCTTTCTTTTTTCATTTATATTCGCCATTACGCGCTTTATCGAGCTTTATTTTCTCTCGATATTTTGAAAATTAAAAAATAAAATCAAAATTAAGCATTTTAAGCTATGAAGCAATATTTTTCAAAAGTGATGCTCATGAAATATTTGCCTATTTTGTTTTTTTTTCGTAGGTAATTTATTCTCAAATTGACAAATTTTCAAAATTGAGTTGAAACCATGTAAACAATGATTGTCAACTTCAATTTTTTACATTTAATATATTCACTTTTAAAAAAATTAGCGTGACGTTCAAGAAATTTTATCGCGCCCTTACCATGCACAATTTTTGTAATAAATTTTTTTTTCGCTTTTTCACTTTTGTAATATTTAAAGTTTGTACTTTCCTTACGTTATTTACTTTATTTAAACTTGAAATTGAAAACTAGTAATATTACTTGGAAGCAGTCAGAGGGAGAAACAAAACACCATTCTGAATAAACAAAACAACAAACATACAAATTTGAGAATTACGTTTTTTTGTTACATATTCCTCGCTGAATACTCTCACATTTTTGTTTTTTTTTTATATCTAAAATAGTAGTGTAAAGTGCGGGGACACACAAATTGCGTTTTTTTTTTGTTAAATTGACCAACATATAAAACAGCGTACCCAATTTTATGATGATCGGTCCATAAACCTCTTTGTCAAGTTGAAATTCGACAGAATTAATACACATATATGTATATGTATAAATCATAGTAACCAAGCCATAGTCGTACAAAAAAAAAAATTACATTAACCTTTGTAAATAACTTACAGATCACTTGTATATAAGTAGAAATTATATACATATGTTTCATTTCCAAGAATATCTGTAATATATGGGAGATATCACCTAAATTCAGTGTCATGATTTCTGTGACTATAAATACTATATGTGTTAAACTTTATCTCGATATAAATACTTTTAAAATATTTATGGAAGTTAAAGTGAATTACGGAGACGGTCTTATATGGGAGTTTCGACTATTTATGAACTGACTATTATAAAATTAGCTGTCATCCTATTTGTACATAAGAAACTCATTTTTGTTAAATTTTATTCGGATAACAACATTTTTAAGAGATTTATGGTCCCAAAAATGATTTCGGGAAGTGGGCCTTATATGGGAGCTACGACTAGTTATGGATCGATCATCATAAAATTCTACCATTTTATATGTATATGTACGAGACATATTTGTGTTCACTATTATTTGGATACTAACATTTTTAAAAGAGTTATGATCTTTAAAGTGATTTTCGAAAGTGGGTCTTATATGGGAGCTACGAGTAACTATGGACCGATCAACACAAAATTTATAGATGTAATTTGGCTTTATTTACCACTCATTTGTAATGAAATTTCTTTGGGTACTTGCATAATTCAAACATTTATAATCGGTAAACCCCAATTTCGGAAGAACATTTGTATGGGGGCCAGGTTAAATAATGGACCGATTTCCACCAGTTTCAATCCCATCCATCCTTGAGCCAAAAAATATCAGGAACCAAATTTTATCGAAATATGCTTTCAAGTGCTGATTTGAACATTGGACTGTCATACGAAAACCAGCACTCGCCTTTCTATCGCTTTCAGAGTAGTCCACGAGTGCAGACTTTAGTACCTTACCACCAATCGCCTTGAAGCAATCCACGAGTAGGTAGTTTGTTGGTAAATTGGTATTGAGAAAAATTACAGAATACAGATTTTTATTTTAATATCTGTGGAATTTTGACAAAACAACCAATGTCGAAAAACTGAATTTTAAAGGAGGACCAAAAAACACTTTTATAAGGTCACAGAATCGTCCCAGAACACATCTAAGCAAATGTAGCCTATTTTTATGGTGGAGAATTTACATACCTTTATTTTACAATTTGCATCTTTCTTCCAGATACAACTGTTGCCGAGAAAATGGTCCAGAAACCGAGATGTGTTGTTTTGTCAAAATAATTTTTGATCGAAAAATCAACCCTTCTCTAGATAAACTCTTTTTTCATACTGAAAAGTAAAAAATATTTCGCAACCTAGTGCTTTTATGAAAATGAAATAATAAGAATTCAGTGACATATGTTATTTTCTTAAATAGAATTCAGTTTATTTTAAACGAGTATTATAAAAAGTTATGTATGAAAAAGAAAAGTTGAAATTAATTGAATTAAAAATGCAAATTAAAAATAGTTAATATATTATAATATATTGTAGTTTACATTTATATTAAATTGCTTTAATTTTTATAATTCAGAAAAATAAAGAATAATTCAGTCTATAGCTAATCATATTCGTCAATATCCTAATAATCTTCCAATTGTACTTCACCCTTAACGTGCAAGTTATTGTAAAAATTATGAAACTGCATTTATAAATAGCAGAACGGACTATAAATCGCGTTTTTTATTAAAAGATATTGGCAAGAGATCAGAATAACATTTATTAAATTCGAAATTTTTTATTTTCCGTCGTCGCTGTGTTATGTCTAGTTCCTTGAAGCCCTCGTCCGGCTGTAAAGATAGCTTGTAATGTAAAATGCCAGACTTAGATTTCTCATATCGCATCTTGTCACCTTTACAAAACAACAAATAAAAATTATACTAAAAATATACAAACATAAGTAGTGTTACACGCACCTAATGTATTAGCATTTCTCCAAGTGTATTTGTTCTTTAATATACTACCAAAGTCAAAGTATTGATCTTGAACCATCTAGATTGCATTGTATTTGTGATTTGTAGTTGCCCAGTCATGTGGGTGATGTATGGATTCACACATTTTTTCTTCTTTTTTTCTATTTGGGAATGAACCGTGTCACATTCCATATGCAGACGATACAGCCTTTATCAGCGTTCACAAGGACCACCAAGTAGCATCACAGAATTTGCAGAATTACGTTTATAAACTAGAGAATTGGCTAGAGCTTTGGAAAATCAGGGTTAATGAACAGAAATGTATTCATATCACTTTCACATTGCGAAAAGAAACTTGCTCGTTCATCAAAATAAATAATCAAATTATTCCTCAACATAATGAAGTCAAATACCTCGGCATTCACCTCGACCGCCGTTTAACTTGGAAGTCTCATATTGAAGCGAAACTTACACAGATGAGATTAAAAGCAGTGCAGCTTAATTGGCTAATTGGCAGAAATTCTTCACTAAAGTTGGACTGCAAACTATTGTTGTACAATGCAATTCTAAAGCCAATCTGGTGCTATGGAATTCAATTATGGGGTACTGCCTCAGCATCAAACATTGAAAAAATTCAAAGGGGTCAAAATAAAATTCTACGTATAATTACTGCAGCTCCATGGTATGTTAAAAATTCTCGAATTCACAAAGATCTATGCGTGCCATCAGTAAAAGTTGAATTTACAAAACACGCGTCAAAGTATGTCAGCAAACTTGAACACCACCCAAACCCACTTGCACGAGACATCCTTAACTTTAGTGGCCATAATCGGTTGAGAAGGAGGGATACCCTTGCTTTAACTCAAGCGCAAAATAGATGACTGGATCAGTTGATGTGAAATTTTTTTAGTATCATAAAATTTTTGTCTAGCACTGGCTGGGCTTATTATTTTCTTTTTAGTATTAAGATTTGAATACTTATTGTCATTTCATTATATGAAGATTCAATAAATAAATAAAGGCTATAATAAAAAAAAAAAAAAAAACATTCCATATGCGTGTGTCCGTCCAACAACCAGAAACTTGTAATCAATTAATTCTATAGTATGATGATCTTTTAAATATCTTCAGTTGAATAAAGGTGCAATTCCTTCGATGAACACGGCACCCTCTAGAAAAGTCGAAAATTCTGAAATCATTGAAAATTCCATACAAATTGACAAACTCTTTGGAGCCATGATGTAGGTACCTTCAAAACAGCTGATAATTGTCGTAATCTTGTATATCTATAATTCTTGTAGTCAATGTATTCACTTGCGAGGGAGTCAATGCTCCTCCAAAACTTTGGAACCTTTGTTTTTTTTTTGTCTTCCTCTGTGCATTTTTTATGTTTTTCTATATTAGGAAACAACATATTTTCATTAAAAACGTCTTAATTTGTTACACATGCACACGACAAAAGCACTTGATTTGATATAGGTTCCTATTATTTCGTTAATTCCCTCTACACTAAAGCACTCATGTTTACATAGGTTGTTTTGCCACAATGAATGCTAATGATCAAAGGGCTGTAGAAGGGAACGTGTTATTTCCGTTTATGCATTTGATAAAAGAACATGAGTGCAAATAGGTTGTTTTGTCAAAATAATTTTAGTAAATTATTGGAAACTCATATTCAAATAGGTTCTTTTGTTAAAATTACGTTATGATATTTTTCTTTGTGCCCTGCTGCATATTTCGATTTGGGTTCATTTGTCAAAAGCAGATTGTAAAAATTGCAAGATATGTTGATTTGGGGGCTTCTATATCTTCCGATCTACACTATCTAGAAACACGCTGAAAAGACAGAAATATGCGCTTTTAAAACTTTACATATGGTTTAAAAAGTGGAAAATTGTCCGATCTCGAGTTAGGTTGTTTTGTCAAAATAATTTTAGTAAATTATTGGAAACTCATATTCAAATAGGTTCTTTTGTTAAAATTACGTTATGATATTTTTCTTTGTGCCCTGCAGCATATTTCGATTTGGGTTCATTTGTCAAAAGCAGATTGTAAAAATTGCGAGATAGGTTGATTTGGGGGCTTCTATATCTTCCGATCTACACTATCTAGAAACACGCTGAAAAGACAGAAATATGCGCTTTTAAAACTTATACATATGGTTTAAAAAGTGGAAAATTGTCCGATCTCGAGTTAGGTTGTTTTGTCAAAATAATTTTAGTAAATTATTGGAAACTCATATTCAAATAGGTTCTTTTGTTAAAATTACGTTATGATATTTTTCTTTGTGCCCTGCTGCATATTTCGATTTGGGTTCATTTGTCAAAAGCAGATTGTAAAAATTGCAAGATATGTTGATTTGGGGGCTTCTATATCTTCCGATCTACACTATCTAGAAACACGCTGAAAAGACAGAAATATGCGCTTTTAAAACTTTACATATGGTTTAAAAAGTGGAAAATTGTCCGATCTCGAGTTAGGTTGTTTTGTCAAAATAATTTTAGTAAATTATTGGAAACTCATATTCAAATAGGTTCTTTTGTTAAAATTACGTTATGATATTTTTCTTTGTGCCCTGCAGCATATTTCGATTTGGGTTCATTTGTCAAAAGCAGATTGTAAAAATTGCGAGATAGGTTGATTTGGGGGCTTCTATATCTTCCGATCTACACTATCTAGAAACACGCTGAAAAGACAGAAATATGCGCTTTTAAAACTTATACATATGGTTTAAAAAGTGGAAAATTGTCCGATCTCGAGTTAGGTTGTTTTGTCAAAATAATTTTAGTAAATTATTGGAAACTCATATTCAAATAGGTTCTTTTGTTAAAATTACGTTATGATATTTTTCTTTGTGCCCTGCTGCATATTTCGATTTGGGTTCATTTGTCAAAAGCAGATTGTAAAAATTGCAAGATATGTTGATTTGGGGGCTTCTATATCTTCCGATCTACACTATCTAGAAACACGCTGAAAAGACAGAAATATGCGCTTTTAAAACTTTACATATGGTTTAAAAAGTGGAAAATTGTCCGATCTCGAGTTAGGTTGTTTTGTCAAAATAATTTTAGTAAATTATTGGAAACTCATATTCAAATAGGTTCTTTTGTTAAAATTACGTTATGATATTTTTCTTTGTGCCCTGCAGCATATTTCGATTTGGGTTCATTTGTCAAAAGCAGATTGTAAAAATTGCGAGATAGGTTGATTTGGGGGCTTCTATATCTTCCGATCTACACTATCTAGAAACACGCTGAAAAGACAGAAATATGCGCTTTTAAAACTTTACATATGGTTTAAAAAGTGGAAAATTGTCCGATCTCGAGTTAGGTTGTTTTGTCAAAATAATTTTAGTAAATTATTGGAAACTCATATTCAAATAGGTTCTTTTGTTAAAATTACGTTATGATATTTTTCTTTGTGCCCTGCTGCATATTTCGATTTGGGATCATTTGTCAAAAGCAGATTGTAAAAATTGCAAGATATGTTGATTTGGGGGCTTCTATATCTTCCGATCTACACTATCTAGAAACACGCTGAAAAGACAGAAATATGCGCTTTTAAAACTTTACATATGGTTTAAAAAGTGGAAAATTGTCCGATCTCGAGTTAGGTTGTTTTGTCAAAATAATTTTAGTAAATTATTGGAAACTCATATTCAAATAGGTTCTTTTGTTAAAATTACGTTATGATATTTTTCTTTGTGCCCTGCAGCATATTTCGATTTGGGTTCATTTGTCAAAAGCAGATTGTAAAAATTGCGAGATAGGTTGATTTGGGGGCTTCTATATCTTCCGATCTACACTATCTAGAAACACGCTGAAAAGACAGAAATATGCGCTTTTAAAACTTATACATATGGTTTAAAAAGTGGAAAATTGTCCGATCTCGAGTTAGGTTGTTTTGTCAAAATAATTTTAGTAAATTATTGGAAACTCATATTCAAATAGGTTCTTTTGTTAAAATTACGTTATGATATTTTTCTTTGTGCCCTGCTGCATATTTCGATTTGGGTTCATTTGTCAAAAGCAGATTGTAAAAATTGCAAGATATGTTGATTTGGGGGCTTCTATATCTTCCGATCTACACTATCTAGAAACACGCTGAAAAGACAGAAATATGCGCTTTTAAAACTTTACATATGGTTTAAAAAGTGGAAAATTGTCCGATCTCGAGTTAGGTTGTTTTGTCAAAATAATTTTAGTAAATTATTGGAAACTCATATTCAAATAGGTTCTTTTGTTAAAATTACGTTATGATATTTTTCTTTGTGCCCTGCAGCATATTTCGATTTGGGTTCATTTGTCAAAAGCAGATTGTAAAAATTGCGAGATAGGTTGATTTGGGGGCTTCTATATCTTCCGATCTACACTATCTAGAAACACGCTGAAAAGACAGAAATATGCGCTTTTAAAACTTATACATATGGTTTAAAAAGTGGAAAATTGTCCGATCTCGAGTTAGGTTGTTTTGTCAAAATAATTTTAGTAAATTATTGGAAACTCATATTCAAATAGGTTCTTTTGTTAAAATTACGTTATGATATTTTTCTTTGTGCCCTGCTGCATATTTCGATTTGGGTTCATTTGTCAAAAGCAGATTGTAAAAATTGCAAGATATGTTGATTTGGGGGCTTCTATATCTTCCGATCTACACTATCTAGAAACACGCTGAAAAGACAGAAATATGCGCTTTTAAAACTTTACATATGGTTTAAAAAGTGGAAAATTGTCCGATCTCGAGTTAGGTTGTTTTGTCAAAATAATTTTAGTAAATTATTGGAAACTCATATTCAAATAGGTTCTTTTGTTAAAATTACGTTATGATATTTTTCTTTGTGCCCTGCAGCATATTTCGATTTGGGTTCATTTGTCAAAAGCAGATTGTAAAAATTGCGAGATAGGTTGATTTGGGGGCTTCTATATCTTCCGATCTACACTATCTAGAAACACGCTGAAAAGACAGAAATATGCGCTTTTAAAACTTATACATATGGTTTAAAAAGTGGAAAATTGTCCGATCTCGAGTTAGGTTGTTTTGTCAAAATAATTTTAGTAAATTATTGGAAACTCATATTCAAATAGGTTCTTTTGTTAAAATTACGTTATGATATTTTTCTTTGTGCCCTGCAGCATATTTCGATTTGGGTTCATTTGTCAAAAGCAGATTGTAAAAATTGCGAGATAGGTTGATTTGGGGGCTTCTATATCTTCCGATCTACACTATCTAGAAACACGCTGAAAAGACAGAAATATGCACTTTTAAAACTTATACATATGGTTTAAAAAGTGGAAAATTGTCCGATCTCGAGTTAGGTTCTTTTGTCAAAACTCCACAGATATGTATTAACGTGTACGTTTATTTTCAATTATTTATTTAATGAGGTATTAAAATATGAAATAAAAAAAATGGATAAAACGCATTTTATTAGCTTTTTTATCACAACCAAAAAACTTATAAAATAAAATCTAATTTGTTCTTGCACTTAACTGAGCGCGATTTTCTTTGGCCTTTTGCTTGCTCTTTAGTTTGTGTTTTTTATTCTTTTCGTGGTGGAGTGCAGCTTTTAATTTTTCTTCTGGTCGTTCATCAGAGATTGCATCTAAAAAAACAAATATGTATGAAGTCAATGAAAGTCTATTGGAAGCTTTTTTAACACATACCGGTTATGGCATCGTACACATTTTTAAAATCTTTCAGCCTTTTTATACCCTGAACGCCTTCAACGTTAAATGACATGATAATTTCTCGACCAAGAATTTGGCCAAGATTTTTGCATATATCGCCTTTTATCAGTGATTTTATGTAGCGAACCTGCAACAGTTTAGGTTCTATTAAAGTTTATATTCTCTATAATGTGATGATTACTCACATACAAATGCTTTTGGCTTGTAAGTATATTGTCAAACTCATGAAGTTGGCTCTCTGAAGTTATAGGGAAAACCTGCATAACTGTGTCGATGGCCTTGTTTTTATCCACAAGTTGATTCAGCAGCACTTTATGTTCGGCAAGGTTGGTTGGTTGGTTTACGTGGTAGTTCACTATATGCGAACACTTAAGTAGAGTCGAAGGAACCCCGTTTTAAAAGACCACACCACTCGTCAGATTTAATTTCTTATACAACATGCTGTAGCTAAGATGAGTACAAGAAAGTCGTGTCTTGCTAGACCCAAACTGTAGCTGCGAGATATCTCAGTAGGTCATTGAGTTTTGACCCGGCTACCTCACCAAGGTTGTTCAATGTATAGTTTCCCATGAATTTATGTCTCTTGACACTCAGGGCTGGGCATTCGCAGAGAAGGTGGAAAATCGTTTTCTCTTTTTCCCTATCCTTACAACTACGATAGTGGAATAAATAATCGGCAAGGATGTCGCATATTTTTATATTTTGCTGATGTGTTTGTTGTCGTTGTTGTTCAAGCATTTCTGTTAAAGGTTTTAGATTAGATTGAATATAATTTGAGAATTAATCTGTTGTAAAAACTTACCTTTCATATCGTTCAGTATTTTTTATTAAGCGCTGCACAGCCGTCACACTTTGAACCACCTAAAATGCAAATGCAAATTTATTAGTAGAAGCTTTAAAAAAAAATTTTACAGTCGTATTAACTCACCAGAGTTTTATTTTTGAGGCCATTGTACTTTATATTTCTTTTAATAAAGAAATTTCCTACACAATTTCTTTTTACAAATTAACATAAATTTCACAATCAAACAATTGTTGACAGCTGTTGACGTCTATAAATCGTATCCATTGCCACTACTGACTTTTACTGCAGTACAGCACCACTCGCCAGTCGTCAATACCTCCACCTTCTTCTGCAGGGATATATACAACTCATACATACTCACACAGAACATTCATTTATACATTCCAATATGAATTAAGTGCTCGAATCTTTCGACTTTTATGTTGTATGAAAGTTTGAGTTTTCCCAAAAGTTCAAATATGTATCTCAATATTAAAATTTAAGTAACTTTAGTTGAATAACAATGAAGTTTCAGATATGTATGTAGATGTATCATACAATGTACAACATACAACATCAGTTGTGAATTGAACAAATGTATTTTAATATTAATTGTATAGCATATTTTGTATTTTACCTCATGTATATAATGTTATTTAAAGGTAAGTTTTCTAAAATATTAACAGATATCGGTGTAATTTACCTGTTGTTGACATGTCTGACATTATGTAAACAATTGAATATTTGAAATTAAAGAAAGCAGCGGCACAGATTCCGACACTTCAAAACTACATATATAAAAAAGTATCATTACGATTTTAAATTATGAATTTCCCATTGAATTTTATTTCAACAGGAAAATAATTGAATTAATAATTGAAACCGTTTTTTATTTCTTTTAGTCTAGAAAATTCAATGATGTCTTAAATACAAAATTTTTAAATATCTCATTATTTTTAGCAGTTGTTATTATTTTTTTGCAACACTGTATATGAATATAACATAATGCTTGGTTTTCACTATGTCATTTTTGTTGTCAACTTGCCAAAATGGTTGGCAATTGTATGAAAACGGGTTGCAATCATGATTGCAAACATAGATGACGCCATATGACAACCCGTTTTCATATAATTGCCAACAATTTGGACAATTTGACAACAAAAATGACATAGTGAAAACATAGTGAAAACGCGGCCTAAAAAAAATTTAACCCAAATTAACATTGGCCCAATTAAATAGGCAGCAGTATTGCTATATAGCACGGCACAGTTTCTAATATATTGTTCAACCATAAACTCTAATGATAAATATGTATTTAAATTCCCCTGTTGGTAGACATAAAAATGTATGTATTACTTTTTATTTGAATTAATACCTTTCGAAAGAATTGCTTATTTTCACTTACCTGTAACAAAAACATAAAACAGTAAATGATTAAAAATAATTGTGCAAAACAAACTAAAATAATGACAGCAGTCAAGTGAAATGTAAATGTACTGGAAAAAAATAATTATTCAACAACTAAATAACTGTGAAATTTATACAATTTATTAATTTATACAATTTATTCATTCATTAATTAATTTAATAATTTGTTTAGGCAACATTTTATACGGCCACAAATAACAAAACTTTATTTGAATATATATGTACATAAATACAAAACAAATTTGTGTTTAATATTATTTGTGATTTATCTTCATTATTTAATCATTTGTGATGAAATTTGTTTCGATACTTGCACAATTCAAACATTTATGATCGTTAAACCTCTATTTCGGGACGACATTTGTATGGGGGCCAGGTGAAATAATGCACCGATTTCCGTCAGCTTCAATCCCATCCGGCTGTGGACCAAAAGAAAATATCATGTACCAAATTTTATCGCAATATCTTTAAAATTATGACCTGTACTCTGCGCACAAGCTTTAAATGGACAGCCAGCCAGCAAGCAGCAGACGGACAAGGTTAAATCGGCTCAGGAAGTGATTCTAAGTCGATCGGTATAGTTTAAAATGAGTGTTGGACCATTATTTATGGACGTTACAAACATCAGCACAAATCCAATATACCATCCCCCCTCTATGGTGGTCCATACTTGGTCCGCTATTATATGCATTATATTCTAATGATTTACCTTCTCGACTCAGTTCTTGTGGAATACATATGTACGCAGATGATGTACAACTTTTTATAAGTTGTGAATCATCTGATATTAATAATTGCATTGGCCGGATCAATAATGACCTAGATAGCGTTAAAAAACTCGATTCTCATTGATCGAGACAGAAAGGGGATAAAAGTTGGCGCTTATGCGGACGATGTGGTAATCATACTCATACCAGGTCTGTTTCCGGACGTGATCAGTGAGATTGTGTCCACTGCTTTGGGGTTGCTCGACAACTGGGCCACGGTTAAGGGTCTTGGCGTAAACCCAAGCAAAACGGAACTTGTACTTTTCACGACGAAGACCAAGATTCCAAGCTTGAAACTTCCAAGGTTGAAAAACTGCGAAATCCCCCTTTCAAACAATACAAAATATCTAGGCATCATACTGGACTCTAAATTGTCATGGAAGCTAAATACTCAACATAGGGTAAAAAAGGCAATGGTGGCCTACTATACCTGTCGTAAGATGTATGGTAGAAAATGGAGACTTAGTCCCAGCATAGTTAAATGGATGTATACGGCTATAGTACGTCCAATTCTAACTTACAAATCTCTTGTATGGTAGACTGCAACTAGAAGGAAGTATGTCGTAGACCAACTATACAAAGTCCAGAGATCAGCCTGCATTGGCATAACCGGCGCATTAAGAACTAGTCCTTCAGAGGCACTGAACACTATATTGCACCTTATGCCAATTGACCATCACATAATGGCCACTTCTGCCTGCAGCGCAGCGAGGCTTCAGGCGTCCGATTGTTGGAGATCGAGAACATATAACCACGCGGGGATTCTTGGCCAGCTGCCTTCGATCGTTCTCCAGCCATCTGACAATATTACTCCATACACGAATTTTGATAGGGTATTCAAGGGCTTAATTCCCTCCAGGAGTGAGTGGAATATGGATAATCTCGTGCACAAATATGACACTATGATATACACGGACGGCTCTAAGATGAGCTGCGGTGTTGGTTCTGGGGTCTTCTGTGACGAACCTGGGGTAGGCATCTCGTATCGTCTTCCGAATGAGTGTAGTGTTTTCCATTCGGAAATTTTTGCAATTATGGCAGCTTGTTATACACTACATGATCATAACATTCATGGCAATATAGGTATTTTTGTCGACAGTCAGGCGGCGCTCCTCTCACTTAATGCCTACACAATTTCATCTTCACTAGTTAAGCAATGTAGAAATTCTCTGTCGTCTATCTGAATTTACCTTGGTCTGGGTGCCTGCGCATAGGAACCACTACGTCAATGAACGGGCAGACGAACTAGCCAGAACGGGATCTGCCTTAGATATATCCGATGTGGTCTCAGTAGTAATTCCACTGGGGACTATCAAAGGTATCATCTGCAGACATTTTCTTACAAAGGCTGAGTACAGATGGCGTAATTTAGACACATGTAGGATAGCCAAGTTGATGTGGTCATCTATTAACGAGAAACGTACTATGCAACTGATAACCCGCAATAGGAAGGATATATCAAGGTTGCTGGCAGTATTAACGGGACAATGGACGTTAGGCAAGTACGTTAATCGCCTGGGACTCCCTTTTAACGAGCATTGTCGTAGTTGTAAGGATAGGGAAAAAGAGAAAACGATTTTCCACCTTCTCTGCGAATGCCCAGCCCTGAGTGTCAAGAGACATAAACTCATGGGAAACTATACATTGAACAACCTTGGTGAGGTAGCTGGGTCAAAACTCAATGACCTACTGAGATATCTCACAGCTACAGGTTGGGTCTAGCAAGACACGACTTTCTTGTACTCATCTTAGCTACAGCATGTTGTATAAGAAATTAAATCTGACGTGGTCTTTTAAAACGGGGTCCCTTCGACTCTACTTAAGTGTTCGCATATAGTGAACTACCACGTAAACCAAGCAAACCAACCAGTTAAAAAATGGGCTTCAGCCAATGGACTCTCCATAAATGCCAAGAAATCAAAAGCTATGATAATTGGAACAACCGAATCATTGCAAACTATTTTACCACCAATTCTGATCGGAGACTCTACAATCACAATAGATGAAACTGCCAAAAATTTAGGAGTAGCATTTAACAAGAAATTAGACTGGTCTAATCACATACATAAATGTTATATGTGGTAAAACATATGCGATGTTGAGAAACCTTTGGATATCGCAACATTACACACCTTTTGATATTGGAATGTTACTTGCTAAAACATATTTATTGCCTACGCTCTTGTACGATTGTGAACTATTCGCTAACTGTGATACTTTAAGTATGAAAAGGCTTAATAATATTGCCAGATATGTGTTTGGCCGCAGTAGGCGAAGCAGAATCTCACAGTACTCTAGACAAATATGTAATATACCATTTGATGGCCTATTAAAGCTTCGAACATTATTATTTTTTCATAAAGTAATTTACACTAAACAGCCTGAATACCTATTCAATAGAATAATCTTTTCAAGGCGCCAACTTCCACATAATATTCAAATCATTAGCAATGCAAAGCATTTCAAAATTGCAATATTTAATCGTTTAGGGTAACAAAAAACTCTTACATATTTAATGTGTTAACTTAAATATATCGTTATTGTGTTGAAATACGACGTAAAATATCCTCATATGCATTAAAAAACACTGTTCTAAAATTTAAGAAGATCGGCCCATAATTTATCATAGCTGCCATATAAGAACCATTTCCAAAAAACAAATAAATTCGGGTCAAAAATTATTCCTTTCGGATTTAACCCATATTCGGTCCGTATTTTATAATCATATATATATATCGTTGGAAAGGTATTTTAATACCTTTCATTTAATGTATTACAAATTATCAGACACCCAGTAGTTCCCGAGATATAGGCCTATATATTTTCAACTTTACGGGCCCGCCCCCTCGAAAATAGACGTAACCGCCAACAAATTTGTTTTGCTGGCATCTCCTCTAAAGCCCTATTTGATGAAGTTTTTTTTTTTTTTTGAGCAAAGTCAGTAAAACCGAATTGTTCCCCTTTTTTATACTCTGTTTGTTAAATTACACTCAAGATTGTAATGAACATCAGACAAACTCTGTAAATTATGGTAAGAATTGGTAATTAAATCAATTAAAAATGGTGAAAATTAGACAAAATTTCAAAATATTTAACATAAATTATGTTGGTCGTAAAATTGTCTTTCAAACAATATATAAAATAATAATTAAATTTGCACGAAGACTGAATAGAAAACACAGAATAAGGATATTCTAGTCATATAACGAGTGTAGTTTTTCTATTTCTTATTACGTTTAGATGGAGGGTATTTAAGATTCGGCACAGCCGAATATAGTACTCCTACTTTTTTATATTCTGTTTCTTAACTTGTTTTTTGTTCTTATTGTAATGTGTAAAATAGATTGTAAAAAACATTTTGCACTGTTGAATGAAATGGTATTGAAACAGGTGAATTTTATTGAACGCAGATCTTGTCTCACACTGCAACAAAAAGTTGTGCTGTATTTGCTTTGGTACTACCAAACATTAAAAAACTCACCGAAATACAACACTGATATATATCTATATATATAATTTCATTGGAAAAAATTCCAATAAAGTGTTTTTTGGGTCAATGTTTAATTATTGATTGATATATTTTAGGAGGACATATGCTTGGGCGTGAGGTGCATTAGTGGATTTCAAAAAATCTCAATACCAATTTATGAACGGACATCGTTCAAACGACTTTTTTTTTTTTTAACAAACACAAACTGCGAAGCTTTTTGGCTTGTCTGCAGAAAACACCCAGAGTCTTTGGGGGAATCGAAACCGCAACCCTCTGACTGATAATCCGGCACACTATCGCCTAGTCTATCGGGGCACCTTTTTTTTTTTTTTTTTTTTTTTTTTTTTTAGAAAGTGATTCTGAGTCGATTGCTATACTTTAAGAAGGCAGGGTATTTGACTAATATTTTTGGGCGTTACAAAAATTAGCATAAATCTAATATAAAAATTGATATGTATCTCAGGTCTTTTATTTCATTTTGCTTAATTTTTTTCTTATTTAGGATTATATAATGCTATTAAATTATTGGGACACGCTTGTTGTGTTTGTTGTTCCCTTTACATCGATTGCCGTCCTGAATACATTTACCGGATGTATTGTTTGGAAATTTGCCACAGTCAGAAGGACATTAACCATGCAAAAAATGTAAGTAAAGTAAATATAACTTTAAGCTTTAAGTTACTGAAAGGGAGATGTTTGTTATACATATAATAACATATTTATAATATATGAAAAAAGGCAATTCTTAGACGGTCAATCATGCATCATGGGACACTAAATTAGTTTGAAGTATTATTAAGAATCGCATTAGATGCAATCTCAATAACTTTTTAGTATCATTTATTTATTGATACATACGTTGTATTCACAAATTCGTGGTTAAATTCTTTTCGTGACATTTTATTCTTAGGAAAACACAACATTTAACCCTACATGGCACAATGTCACATCGTTCATCATCCTGTTATGCAAGAGAATGTGCATCAGTGACAACAGCCACAACTACAATGATACAACAATAAAGTATTTCCACATATCCCATCACAGTTTCTTCGTTGAAATGGCAAAAGGCATCACCTTGCTCTAATCACAGAACATCACACTCGAATAAACAGCATTTTCAGCATCATACACATTCAAATCGTGCAACAATGACAAAGCATCCTACAAATGATATAGTCGCAGGAAAATCAAGTATGTTAATATATGTTTTCGCATTTAATATTATTATGAACCAATTATCATATAATCCAGTAACATTTTAAAAGTTTTAAGCATGTTAAAATTATTTTCAAAACAGGGTCGTATATAGAAGCTATGACATATTACATTATCTCTTTCTTTTAGAACTATCCTTTGTTTATAGATTGGCAGCGTGTAACGATTTACTTTGGACACACAATTAATGAGATACCAAAAAGCTCTAGGAAACTGATTTTGGCTTTTTGAAACGTCAAAATTGCTTTCTCTATATAATCTGTGGTTATACTTGAAGTTCTCAATGGTTTAATTTTTACAAAAGCCAATAGTGTAATTTTTACATAATGTGTAAAATTTCGGTTCGCTATGGATATTTATGTAGGTTAATTAGTTTTTCGGAAGTAGTCCTCATAAGAGAAAACCGTTCAGCATGAAATTATTTACGACGATTTATATGTATAAGTATGTGAATAATTTATGTTCAATTTCAACTTGATACTGATATTTATGAGAAATTTATACGCATTTAAGTGATTTTTCATATGTATATACGGATTATCTGTGTTTAATTTAATCTTTATAGTAATTTTTATAATATAGTATGATTTTCGGAAGTGGACTTTTTATTATATGGACCGATACAGACAAAATATCATTTTGAGATTTCTCGTTGCATAAAACTTATTTTTGAAGAATTTTGTGTGAATACTGCTTTTCTGTAGACATTGGCATATGTACCTTAAACCCATATTCCGAAAAGATATTTGTATAAGAGAAATCAAGGACGGATACCTACCAATTTCAACAGGACTCGTAAAAATAAAATGTGCAAAATTTCATGACATTATCTGCATTATTATTGCAGATTGCCACCAGTTTCAATCCCATCCATTCTTAGGCCAAAAAAATATCACGTACCAAATTTTTATGAAATATCTTAAAAATTGCGACCTGGACTGTGCGCACAAGTTTTACATGGGCAGCCAGCCAGACGAACGGACGGACGAACATCGTTTAACCGACTCAGAAATTGATTCTGAGTCGATCGGTATACTGTAAGGTGGGAATTGGACCAATATTTCTGGGCGTTACAAATATCAGCAGAAATCCAATATACCCTTCTTACTATGGTGGTGTAGGGTATAAAAAGCCACATAGATATTACGGCATTATATATTATGACGATCGCCACATGATAGGTATTCGCTCCCATGTGAGGGATCCGAAAAATAAAATAACTCGTACAAATGCCATTATCGATACAAAATGTAAGACAAATTAGTTTCAAGCATGTATAAATCACACACCACTGGTACATTGATGGTGGGTATATAAAATTTGGCACAGTCTTATATAAATTCTTACTTGTTCTTCGTGGAAACTCAAAATATTGTAAGTTTTCCAGTGTTCGAACACTTTATGGAATTATTATTTCATTTTACTGAAATATCAATCTTCATTTTCTAAGGTTTTAAACAATACTAAATACTTATACATATTTACTACAAAATATTGGGTATATACATAGATTTGGCACCGCCTATGGAACGAATTATTTTGTTTATGAAATACTTTTAATCTAACCCACTGTGAAATTTTTGTGTATGTAGTATATATGTGTACAAGTATGTATACTTTTTTTTCCTTACGACAAATTGTTAAGTAAAGTTCCTTTCTAAATAATAATTTCAGTTTGTTTAGTTTTTTATTAAAATAAATAAGAGAAATAATTGAAAAAGTAAACAATTCATATTTGCTTTTCTAACTTGTTTATTGGTCCTTTTGTTACATTTGACAGGAAGACGAAAAGTTACAAATTCATCGCAATTGAAGGTCACAAAAATGCTTTTATTTGTGTGTTTAAATTCGCCAAGTTTTATTATGAGAATGATTACGTATTTGGAGGTAAGAATATCCATTTCAACATATTTACTTTAATTTAAGTGTTTCTTTTGTAAGTACTTAACTTTTTGCTTTTCTTACGAGTAAGTATACAAATGTTTAGGTGTAGAGAATTTTACTATTTGGGTTTAAAATATTGCACCAAAAACATGGGAGGTGGTATATTAAGCTTGTCGTTCCGTTTGTAACACCTTGAAATAGTGGTTGAAGAACCAAAAAGTCTATATGTTCGGCATCCTTATAAGGTTCTAAGACGATCTAGCCATGTCTTACCGTCTGTCCTTATACCGTTGAAGGCACGATAGAGTTTCGAAAAAAAATATAGAACTATGAAATTATTACCAAACATTTTTTGATCCACCGAAATGTTTTGTATTGAAAATGAACGAAATCAGGCCAGTAGGATCCGACTTATAGACTTAAGTGTCAGACAACTTCGATATTGTTTGCAATTTTCATCAATTATAATGCAGATAATATATCATGAAATTTTGCACACTTTATTTTTATTATAGAAGGACAAATCCTATTGCAAATGGTAGTAATCGGTCCACGACTTCTCATAGCCCCCATACAAATGTCTTCCCGGAATATGGCTTTATGGTAAATAAATGTCTATAGAAAAGCAGTATCCACACAAAATTCAGCAAGAATAAGTTTCGTGCAACGAGCAATCTCAAAACGAAATCTTGTTTGCAACGGTATATCCCTCGGTATTTAACTTCGGATTGTTGTGTTATTGATATAAATAGGAGAGCATGATTCTCTACGCAATGTAAAAGTTGAGTCGTACTTCAGCTCTGTGTGGAGAAAGAACTCGCGCGTCATTGTCATTATCGCTTAAGGGCAGTCAGACCGTCCTTTTTTCACTCCCTTCGAGAGATTTGCGTCTCACTTTTGCATTGGTTAATGCTTGGCGTCGTCTAACTGTACCACATTACAGTTCTTCGAAGTTGTGCATTAGTCACATGCTAAATTTGTAATACAAGATTAAAGCGTTCCAGATTCCTATATGAAGGTATAGGTCGACTTGGCACTTACTTAAATCGATAGTGGGATAACCTGGCAATTTGAGGGATTAATTCTCCGCCAACCTAATTTATATTAAAAAAAAATGTAAAAGTTATGTGTGTGCATTTTTGCTCATTAACTTTTATCCTCAATTGCTTTGATCAGTTTTCTAATTCAAATACAGTTCAACCTTGGCATAACGAATCTTAAGGGGTTTAGGAAAAAAAACGTTATATCGAATAATTCGTTACAATGAGGTTCGTTATATCGAGGTAAAGTTGCACTTCTATTCGAGGTAATAAAAAATTTTGTATGTATATTAAGCATCATCTGCTTACCGCTAATAAATCAAAACACATTTGTAGGAAAACACTGTATGTAACGAGGCTATTGACAAATGTATTCGTAATAGAGAGGTTTATTTTATATTAAATCTTATGGAGCGTTGTAGGGGATTTCAAAAAATTCGTTAATTCGAGGAATTCGCTATAGTGAGGATCGTTATATCAAGGTATGACTGTATATGATTTTGTAGATAGCGAGATGATTCTAATGCTTAGGATCATCAGCAAATGTAGATGTGTGAGTGCAATTGTTTGTTGGGATGTCGATAAAAAGAGCAAAACAATATTGTTTCTTCTAATGTTTTACTTACGATATTCTAAATCCAAATTGATGATTCATGTTCATGAGTATTTTCTCGTATAGCTTCGATATATTAGACAATAGGCTGATGGGTCTAAATGATTTTACTTTTATGTAATCCTCTCCCGGCTTAAGAAAATATTCAAGGCGTTAGAAATAAGAAGAATTATTTTTTATATTGTTATCCAGGGTAGCTTCACAAGCATCTTCTTACTGATTTTGTCAATATGAGTTTAAATCAACAATAGCCTTTTCGATATCTCGAATAAATTTTAATTATTTATTTATTGATTCAGTTTTCCGATATTTCAAAAGCTCTTTAGCTTAGATTTGATTTGGGGCGATCTGTGCAATGGTCAATTACAGACTTATTAGCGGTTGTGGTGATATAATTCTTAGCCCAATACATACTAGCAAAGATTTGAAATCAATTATATTTGTTAGACTGCCCAATAAAAACTTGTTGAAAAAAAAAACACAATTTACTTCGCAGTAAAGTTTTAATCACGAAATCTTAAAAAACGCATAATTTAAGCAAAAACAAATTTTAGTTAAAGATTATTTTTATTTTTTAATAATTCCTGTCTACACTCATGTATAAAAACTAGCAGTTAGTTATGATTTTATCGTTAAAGATAATTCAAACAAGACAGAGTGATATGTTTTGAGTCTTCTTATAAGTAAAAAAAAAACAACTACATTTTATATGAAAACCAGGTAAAGAATTGTATTTTTTTTTTAATAATTCGGTGTCTCGGAAGCTATTGAAGATATCATAACGAAATTTCACATGCTTAGAGCTTAGTTGTTTTCGAATTGTGGGTGGATGGCCCATCAGAGTTCGTCATCTCGGGTATCGCAATTTTTATACCCTACACCACCATAGTGGGGAAGGGTATATTGGATTTGTGCTGATGTTTGTAACGTCCATAAATATTGATCCAACACCCATCTTAAAGTATACCGATCGACTCAGTATCACTTTCTCAGTAACACTTTAAATGTTATTTTTATTAAAAGAAACCAAACAATAAAAAAAACAATTCAAAAGCGAATTTACTAAGTAATATTTTAGTTATACTAAGATCTGTTATTGATATTAAAATTTATATGAAGTACATATATTATTGATTATTGAGATATGCCCAATAATTTTTGTTACTAAAAAGAAGCAAGTCCACATTTTTATGTTTTAAACGTGTTCTTCGTTCTGAAATTATGGACCCAGCTTTGCTGAACATCCTTTCCAATTCCGTTAAAGTTGCAGGTATGCATAAATAACGTAGTACACATGGTTTCATAGCCGACATCCCATTAGCATTGTGCTTCAAAGAGAAAATTGTATAAGTTGCTGAATTATTGAAAATTGATCTTACTCCACTTGATTTGTTCTCACCTTGTTGGCGATTACAAGATTTGATTTTAGTAACAATATTTATACAATTGTTGATATTGTGGATCCCAAAATAGCCCAATCTTGTCAACCTAAATCATAATTATTTTTTTTTAAAAATATTTAATGTTGATTTGCAAAAACTTGATAATGAGTGGCGACAGCATGCACTCTTAGATTTTGAAAAATTTGGTCTTCATAGTAATTGGAATCAGAAGATTATTGAATACAGGTTTTTGATTTAAAGAATTCCTTAGGAGACAGATTGTTTCATATTTTGCAAATAGTTATCAACTATATTTTTATTTTACCCTTTTCGAACGCTGCTGCAGAAAGAAAATAAAAAGCATGTGTAATTCCTAATTTCATGTGTAATTTAACATTTAACGTTGGTGGCAACACTGTAAAAAACTGGACATAAAAATTAGTAAAAATAAAAATTTCATCATATTTTCGGAAAAATTAAAAAAAGCTCCGAAATTTAAACAAAAACCCACCGCACACCAACTAAGGAATTTTTTGCATAAACAATTTTAAAAAGCACCACAAATGGGTGCGAAACGTCAACCAAGTTGACAACGCTGCCGAGACTAGCAACCAAAGTCGAATCGATAGAAGTCGCAATGCCCGAAACAGTCGGTAGGGTATAGAACTTTATCAGCCATCTTCAATTATTATTGAAGTTTTTCAAATTGTCAGATTTGAACCGCTTAAAACTTAGAGTACTGATATACATTTGTATATTAACTAAATGAGAATTATATGGTGTTAGTAATATGTTTTAAACAACTAAATACGTACATATGTTACAAACTAAATAAATAGAATTAATAAATAAAATATTGAATATTAAAAATAATAAATTTTAAATTATTGTTATGAAAATAATAAAGCCACGTCACAAACTTTTTGTTGCTTATTCATGTACCTGCAATTTTAAAAATTCTTTTATTTTAATTTATATTATTTAAAAGCGCTATTCTTTAAAAAACACTCAATTATCCATTTTGGTAATTGTCTACTTTAGGTTTGTCTTATATTGAACTTTTGAATGGTGCTTCCAAGACTAAATTTGTTCTCGATTATCTTAAAACCAAATGTCCACAATTTAAGAAAATCTGATAAATTTCAATAAACAAAGTAAATTTTATAATTTCCTCTTTGAAAATGTTTAAAATAAAGCAACATTCTTAACAATTCTGTGCGTGTGATTAACCGGATTTTACTGTAATACTGTGTATACGAGTATATAATATTATATAATATAAGGACTATATACAACATCATTCAATTAGCACTGTATACTATAAATACCTACATATATACAGAGCATTGCGAATTGTTTGTAAACTCTTTTGTTAAAGCTAAATATTTCTTATTTAAAATGCTATTATATCATTTAAGATTTAAGAAGCACTTTAAAATAAAATAAAAACACTTACAGACATACGTACACACGTATCTATTGCAAGGAAAATCAATGATGCAATGTTACTTTTAAGAATTGATTGTCAACAAATATAACAAGTACGAAAATACATACATGAGTACAATCACTCAAGCCAGACCATATAATACCCTACACCAAGTATTTGGGCAAAAACAGTTCTTCAAAAATTAAAGCTATTATGAACCGATTACAATAAAATTTAGTAGCATGACTTCTGTGCATATGTATACTCGTACAAATATTTTGCATTAAATTTTATCTCGATGTCAACACTGATAAAGAATTTATGCATGTTAACCCTAACCCTCCTGACACGGGTACCCCGGTAACCGATCGAACTTTAAAGTAAAGTTCAGAAGAGTGTCTTATTTGGAAGTTGTTACTAATTAAGAACCGATCATCATAAAATTAGACCAAATGATAAGTCATATTTCCGTAGGAAATTTTTATGGGGTCTAGGGAATGGATAATGGACCAATTTCAGTCAATTTCAATACCAACCGTCCTTGAATTGTTATGAGAACTTCATGTTAAAGCTGATTTTATTTAATTTATTCTACATATGAACAAATATTACTTTTGAGTGTTATTTATCGTCTGGGTTTAGTTCGGTTTCAACCGCATTTATTTACGAAACCAAAATTAGCAAAATAATGTTTGTTGTTGTAGTGACAATATACGGGAATATGTAGTATGTACATACTATGAGCCTCAAAAGTGAGTAAACACAACAAATTATTTGATTTTTTTAAGATAATGAAAATCCTAAAATCTATCCAACGATTGAAATTTAAAAGTTTCGTTTTGTTCGATATTTGGTTGAATAATAGATTCGGTTATGAAAAAAAAAAAATTTAAGTTGAACTATAACGCTTTTTATTACTTTAAAAAAATCAAAAAATTCACTGGTGCTTACACACTTTTGAAGCTGTGTGTAAGTATGTAATTGCAAAACCATTCATGTTTGTTATTGAAATTATGATTTGTTGACATTCTTTTGAAATGCAATTTTGAATTTGTATGAAACAACATTTGACAACAACTTCTGAGAGAAGACATAGTGGAATTCTATAAGGCCTACAAATGCATTTGCAATTTTTTCCCGCTGGTTAAGGTTTATTTGATGATAATGGTTATTGCCATTTATCAGGCATGTTCTGAATATCACTTTTTCGTAAAGTGATTTGAAATCACTGAAAAAATTATTAAAATCTCGTGCTTTAAAACCGGTCATCTAACAGCCTAATGATTTCAAATCGCTTAGAGTCTTTTAAGCATTTTTCATTGCATTTGTTTCTTCTTTGGTTTTGAAATAAAACTAACTATTTTACACAGAAAAAACTTAAAATTTACAATTTTAGTAAGACGTTGTATTGTTTGCGGACCATTTTTTACTTTTTAGTAGTCAGCACAAAGAAAATCAGCTGTTAGCTCGTGATTTAGAAGAATCAAAATCACTACTAAAAATTAAAAATCTCGTGATTTATAGATTACGAAAATATTCCTCCCGTGATTTCAAAATCGTTTGTGATTTAAAATCACCGTGATTTCAGAAAATGCCTGTATCTATTCTGTTTAAACTGTTAATTGCCAGAATTTGTAAGTTTTAATTTCCGGAAATAGATATTTATTGTACAGTAATGTTTTTTTTTCTTACATTTTTAACTGCTATTTGTATGTCATTTATTATACGCTCCACCACCATAAGTGGGGAAAATATTACATTTGTCATTCCGTGTGAAACCTTGTTAATATTCATCTGAGCCCCAACAAAGTATATAGTATGTATGTATATGCATATTCTTGATCCTTATGGAATTCTAAGTCGATTGAGCTATGTCCGTCTGGCTGCCCGTCCGTGTAAAACACTCTCACGTCCAAAATACACAACTTAACTTTACAGAATTTCCAAAAAACTATTTTGTATTTTCTTAGACAGTTTGGTGTTGAAAATTAAAACTGTTAAAAATATTGTTACTAGGTTAAAATTTTACACAAAATAATCCTAATAGGTAAATAAATTGTTGTACTAAATTTTATTGTGGTCGGCCTACAGTTAGTCATAGCTCCCATATAAGGGCCACATCCGAAAAAGTTATTCTTCTTTGTAGATGTATATCTTATAAATATCAATACAGACCGAAAACTTTATATAAATAATTTGCATATACACACAAATCATTCTGCAGAATTTTGGTCCATATTTGGCCATATCCCCCATATAGGTCTCTTATAAATAACGGAACCGATCCAAAATTTTACACAGATCATTTGCATACATGCAAAAATTAACCTGCTAGAGTTTGAGAATATCGGTCCATTTTTTAGCATGTCCCCCATATATGGTCCACTTTCGAAATTCACATTAATATTAATATGTATTTAAAATATATCGTTATTATGTTGAAATCTACATACATAAAATTCTCTGCTCCGAAATTGAAGAAGTTCGGTCCATAATTTGTCATAGCTGCCTTATAAGAACCATTTCCGAAAAACAATTTAACCCACAAAAATGTTTAATAAATATTGATATCGAACTTTAACGGCAAACATGCTACTGGATTTTGTAGCTGTCTGTCAATAATTGACAATAGCTGCCGGATTAAGTCCACTACAACTCTTTTAAATAATGTTATTGAGATTAAATTCAAGCAAAATATGCCTAAAATACATAGAAATAACATTAGTGGATAATGAATTTGGAAGCTATGCACAATTGGTCCACTTCATCTTAAGGGCAGCGGATAGACAACGTTTTTTGTTTTTTGCTTTTATTTGGTGTAAAAACGTATAATTTTTTGGCGTACCAATTCGGGAGCAAACCACATGTGAAAAACATGAATTTTCCAAAATTAAGCCAACAATAGTCAATGATTGACCTTGTGCTTTATTGATGGTAATAGCAAAGTTAAGACTTTAATATATAATATTAAAATATATCTTGGGTTATCGAATGATGTAAATAAACCGAAAACTCGGATTTTTGAATGCAACGTGTCGAAACTTTTAAAATTTTGATATTGGATCATTATTAACATAGGTTTTTTGTAAATATCTTCGGAACTACATAACCGATTTAAGAGTTTGATATCTCGTTTTGAAAAACATGACAATTAAAAAAAAGCAACAAAATAAATAAATATATGTATATGTCATTGGTGGTGCAATATGAAAATGAATTTTTCAACGCCCCTCCGCCCGCAGACCGAAAATAAAAAATCAGAGTTCACAGTGTCACCCGCCTGAATATTCTGAAGATTACCTGAAAATTTCATCAATACATACTTACATACATACACACGCATCATGTTTTATACGAGGTCTGATCAAAAAATAACCGTTATTTTAAAATTTCGTAAGTTACGTATGTTCGATTTTCGCACTGGATAATCGTCGAATCACTATCAGAGAAGTTGCTGATGATGTTGGCATATCGTTCGGCTCATTTTTACGGATGTTTTAGGCATGAAACGTGTGGCAGTGATATATTTAAGGTTTTTATCGACCTTTTCCTTATTCTATTATTGATTTGTTTAGAAATTTCTAAATCGGGCTTATTAAGGTCATGTATTCTATGCAAATAAAAGATTATTTCATAATTTATTTTTCCAGTGAAGATTGTTCCAAAAATGCTAAATTTTGAGCAAAAACAACGTCGCATGGACATCGTTCGTGGATGAATTTTTTATCCGTAGAATTTTCTATTCTTTTTGGCGCTGAAATTCTAGGATTTTTTGCCACGTCTCTTAAAATGGACTGACATCTCGCCTATAGAGTTTCTTTGTGGGTCCTGATCTTGACTTATTTTCTACAGAGCTAGTTCTTTGAAGCTTTTCATAATGCTCTGAACTGCAGCAAATGGTTTGTTGTTGATTGCGCGGTAAGGTTTTCCTTTTTTATGTTCTTGAATAGCAAGATTTTTTAAATCGACACTAACTTCTTTACGCTTGTCTGACTCGTAAACTATCTTAATTGAAAAAAAGTAATGGCACATATTTAAACTACAATTCTTTTTAAATTATAATTCAAGCCGAAGAGAATGTAGTGTATGAACACGTTTGTCTCTCTCCCTCTCTCTCACTCTCTCTCTCTTTATTTCAGGTTTTTTTTCACATTTTTCGTTAAATTTGACGTAAATATAAATATAAAATTTTGCGTATGTACGTAAACTTAAGTCCGCAGCTCTATATACATTGAAACATATTCATATATGCAGATGAGTATTACATATATTAAATCGTGTTGCTCAATTTCCACAAACATTATTATTAACAAAAGTACCAAAAAATAGGGCGAATTTGCCCCAATACAATTTAACATACAAACAGCCCATCACTGATGTACAAATGTAACGTAAGAACTTTAGGAAATTCTATTTTATACAGCTTAAGGCGTTCCGTCAATGTAATATTAACATACGGTAAGTATTTGCAATGTTTTTAAATAGCAAACCGGATCTGCTGTTTCGTTACGGTACAGTATGGCGTAACGTGACGTTCGGCTAATTCTACCTTAATTCTTGGCTGTAGATGTGTTTGAACTTTGTCAAATTCACTGAGCAATTGCAAAATGGCCAAACAGAAAGCGGGTGTCACATGCAGCCAATTCGGCGAAATAAAAACTGCAAAAAATACAAAAATCTAATGATACGAGTGATTAACAAACGAAGCTATTAGAGGTTAGGTTGGAATAGTGCATGATCATTGAGATTTAAAAATTGTTATTGATGATGACAGATGTTGTCAATTCATATCCATTGGTTATAATTTCTGCTTGTCATGGGTGCAGCCATGAGCATTTTTACGCTGTTATTGTTGGACTTTGTGAAGAGTAGCTGACACACAAAATTGTTAGTTTTGGCAATCTGCAGTAATATTTACATATACATACATACATATGTACATATGTAATTATAATTGGTGTCGTGGTTTTTTTATACAGTTGTAATCTTTTTTTCCTTGCCATTGGAATATCTATCGAGCAAACACTTTCGTCCTCATATTGGTTTTCGTTATATTATTATTATTATTATGGTTATTATTTTCATTTATATGTACGAGTATGTAGATAAAATTAAATTTTCATTTCCTCTTTCCCACTGTTATTGTCTGTTGTGTGTCTTTAGTATTTAATCTAATTAATACGATGATTAATGTTGTTATTGACATGTTTCACAATGAATTTCGTTGTTGTTGTTGTTGTTTTCTATTTAATAATTATTATAAAATACAAGAAAATAATAAGATTATAATTTTCTTTTAAATAAAATGGTTGTTAAAAATAAATAAATAAATAAATAAACTAATTTCTAACTGGTTGCTTGAACATTTGTTGTTGTATAAACAAACAAACTTTTAATTTGTTCTTGCTTATGTCTTTTAAAATTGCAGGAATCACACCAAAGTTATTTATACAGTGTTGGCAATAATAATAAGAACGAATTTTTAATTTAATTTAAACTTTGTTAATTCTTACAGTCCAACTACTTAGGATCTTACTTGAGCTTTTTGTGAACCCTGTAATGACCACAAGCCTTATGGAAAATGTAATTTGGCTCGGAAAAAATAATAGGAAAGATATATTTTTTTTAAACTTTATTTTTTAAACGTCCTTTTATTCGAATGACAGTTATTGAACGATTTTGCAGATCACAGATAATAAAGTGTCGCAAAGTAACGACAGAATATTCGTCGCGGCTGGATATATGTACAAAGCACTTCAACATTTACGTTGGTACACAAATCCTCAAGAGTAACGTTGGATTGTACGAATTTTATTTATTGTACCCATATATGCAACATCCTCCTGGATAAGTTTATTATTTTTCAATTTTGACAATATGTGTGTCTATTTCCCACTGTGCGGAATTGTTATGACGGTAAGTGTGTGAAGAGTCACTACCTTTCTTTCAGAGAATAGTATTTTTTAATCTGCGACTATTTTAAGTAAATATACATATTTTATGTTAGTATCTGAAATCAATTGAATATTTTAGTTGGTTTCAAATAAAAATTGACAGCTAATAACCTTCTGTAAATGAGAACATTCCGAAAAAATTGTTCATTTGGCTTTTTCTATAGAAGAAAAATACGGAATTAATTCCACTTCCGAACGGAATTAAATTCTGTGACATGGCCGAATAATGTCTCCGTCGAAAATCACTTTAACATCTATAAATCTTTTATAAGTGTTTATATAGAGATATATAACACAAACAAATAATTATATGCACGAAAGTCATGCCACTACATTTTTGGATGATGGGTCCATAATAGGTCATAGCTCATATATAGAGCACATTTTTGAAAATCTGTTTTTACACATATACTGGGTGTATATGTAACTAACGTTTTTAAAAATACCAAAAATATAAGAATAAATACTGCTGCTGGCTTTTGATACAATAGTATTTTGTGGGACAACTGCACGTATGAGCTATTTTGTAAAACATATTAAATATCTACATACATACAATGAATAAGTTATACGCCCTGATCACCTACGTTGAACTGATATATGCATGGTGTAAATATACAAGGTGACTGACTGCAAATCGGCAACAAATACAACGCAATACAGAAACAACAGACATTCTGTTTGTGTAAAATAATGTACTACTGTCAAAAATACTTGAAAAAGTATTACATTTGACATAAGTCAATTGTAAACAAAGTCAGTCAGCTGTGCTACTGCACTCACCTTGTATAGTTACACCATGGATATATGTATGTATGTACTCGTTTATAAGCAATTATAACTTTTCGAATATCGAAAACTAGGTGGAATTTATTAAGTGAAAATGGTAAAGAATGAACAACAACAAGAACTTTGTTTTTAAAAATAAAATAAAAATAAAAGAAGAAAACCATTCAAATGCTTAGATATTATATTAAAAAGAGTTAACGTGGATTCACCTATTTTTTCCGAATAAAAATTTTTTCCGGAGAATAATTTTTTTACTGAGAGTTTTTTGCATCCATCTGAAACGACTTTTTCTCGAAAATTATAGCTGCCATATGTAAACAAAATCTATTAGTTTTACAAGTGCGGCCATAGATTTATTTTTTAATTGCCAAAAAAAAAACAAGTAAGAAAGTATAGTCGGTCAAGCCCGACCATATAATACCCTACACCCAGTATATCAATACAACAGTTTTTCATATATGGGCGATATTATCTATTATGGACCGATCATCCAAAAATTTAGTGCCATGACTTCCGTGAATATAAATATTATGTGTGTTCAACTTTATCTCGATATAAACACGTTTAAAAGATTTATGGAGGTTAACGTGAATTACGAAGAGGGTTTTATATGGGAGTTTTGACTATTTATGAACTGACTATTATAAAATTAGGTGTCATCCTATTTGTACATAAGAAACTCATTTTTGTTAAGTTTTATTCGGAAGTGGGCCTTATATGAGAGCTACGACTAATTATGAACCGATCGTCATAAAATTCTACCATGTTATATGTATATGTGCGACACATATTTGTGTTCAATATTATTTGGATACCAACATTTTTGAGGGAATTATGCTCTTTAAAGTGATTTTCGGAAGATGTGATTTGGCTTCATTTACCACTCATTTGTGATGAAATTTGTTTGCATACTTGCATAATTCAAAGATTTACGACCAGTAAACCCCAATTCGGGAGGACATTTGAATGGGGGCCAGGTGAAATAATGGACCGATTTCCACCAGTTTCAATCCCATCCATCCTTGGGCCGAAAAAATATCACGTACCAAATTTTATCGAAATATCTTCAAAATTGCGACCTGTACTCTGCATACAATCTTTACATTGAGAGTCAGCCAGCCAGACGGACGGACGGACGGACATCGTTAAATCGACTCAGAAAGTGATTCTAAGTCGATCGGTATACTTTAAGGTGAGTGTTAGAGCAATATTTCTGGGCGTTACAAACATCAGCACAAATCCAACTATTGTGGTGTAGGGTATAAATATTAAATTATTTTAAAATATTGTAAAATTAATGAAAAAAGAAAATTGCTTCTGCTGATGGCCATGGAAATAAATAAGGCATATTTGTATGAAAAAATGTAACCTTTTGACAACTCAGTCCATTTCTGTTCAGACAAAATATAAAACTGAATCAGTTTAAGCTGAGAGTTGTTTGTAAAAAATATTTTCTCTCTCTCAAGAAGAGAGACGTCAAACTTCATATGAAAAAAACTTTGTCCAAATAAATATCTTGTTCAGAACGAATGGGTAAATTTAGGCTTGACATGCTCATCTCAAAATCCCGATTTGCTAAATTGAAATTTTTTTTTTAGACAAATCCCCGGATTATGTGTAATTACTAAATCCCGAAAACTAGTATTTGTGTTCAAGATACAATGAAGTATAATTGTGTTTATCTGCTTTTTTGATATACACAAACACAAAACATCTACACTTAACATAAATCAATGTTTCTAATTATGGTTTATTTGACCTTTTCTTTAATTAAGATTTTAGTTATTATTTAATCTTTAGGTCTTTTTTCTAAAAAAAAAATAAATTTTGTTTCTTTCTTTATAAATTTATAAATTAAAAAGTATTAAAGCTTAAATAATTTCCTAAAATCTTAATAAATCAATGTTTTTTAATAGTTTTGATAAGAGAAAATAAAGGAGATTTACCGACAGATTTCACATTAAATCACTAATTGAAAAACGCAGAAGCATTTCAAAATTGTTTACAAAGTCCTCAAACGAACTTAAAATTTTACAAGAGCATGTCGCAATAATAAAGGCAAAAGAATTAAAATTAATTTTGGGTTGCAAAACTCAAATGTACTATTTGATCAGTGTACAGTTTTTGGAATTTAAAATTCCTATAAAAGGAACCTTTAATTGATTTAAAAGCTCGGCAGATGACTAATGAAAATTTTGTTTTACTTAAACAAATAGTTGTCATTTTAAATACTTTCTTACTGGTGTTTAAACATCAGTATCAAGTTGAAATAAATTGTTGTACTGGATTTCATAATGATGGGCCCATTTTAGGCCATAGCTGCCAAATGAGAACTACTTACGAAAAACTAGAACTTGTTTTATTGAGAAAATTAAAAAAAAAAATTACGAAAAAGCGATACAATTTTTAGGACACAAAAATTCGAATTTAAATAAAGTACCGAAAAAATTTATGTTCTTCATTGATTTTGGCCGAATGCATGTTGTTTACTTATTTAACATATACGAAGGATAACAGAGGGTTCTCTGGTAACGTTTTGATCATCTAGAACTTCTATTTTCAAAAAGTACTAGGCACCTTCCTCTCTTTTTTTTTTTTTTTTTTTTTGATTTGATTTTGAAACAAATTTTAATTTTTTTAAGCATTAAACACATTCGAGACAGCAGGCTACCGACTACAATATGTCAAAAATAAAATACACACATTTATATGAATGTGACTATACCCTGCCAGCAATTGGAAGATTCTTTCATCGTCCATCGTCAAAGGTGTTACGTCTTACTCACTTCCAGACGTTAATTGGAAGATAACAATAACAATTTACATTGCAGTTATCTTTTAATCATCCAGGCGACGTTTGGAAGATTGTTTGTTGTTTACAACACCAGCCGAAAATGCAAAAAAGAAGTTTTCGACATCATCGAAATTAGTTTTATTTTGTCATTTGCTGTGGTCGGTCAGTGGTAAACTGTGGGTTTGTTTTGTTATTGTTGTAGTTTTTACATATTTGTTATCCCATAGTCAATATCAGTGTATTAACAGCAAAAGAGAGACGACTTCTTAAAGTTACTCAGAAGTGACTTCTTGAAGTTATTCAGAAGTGACTTCTTGAAGTTACTCAAAAGTGACTTCTTGAAGTTACGCTGAAGTGACTTCAAGAAGTCACTTCCGGGGGGTACAACTTCTCAATACGGAAGACGCTTCTACGATGAGAAAATGGTATCGCAGAAGATGAGTTTCAACTTCTTAGCGTCACTTCTGAGTCACTTACGCAATAGAGAATGTTGGCAGGGTATTGACGATGACAGCAGGCACACCACTGAAGACTGTTATCCATGCTGATTTATTTTTCGCTGTCAAATTAAACTAATTTCTATTTTTGTTTGCGACAAAACAAAAACAGTGTTGACAATATAGCAAAATGTGTTTCAATAATGTATCAATAATATTATATTATATTATATTAATATTATATTAATAATATTATATTTTATATTAATACAAATGAGTGAAGTTTATTAGCATGTCTGAAATCATGTACATATGTTTTTCATGTTTCATGAAAAAAAAACGCTACTTTGAAAAAATAAAAGCCTTAAGTGACACCACTGAAATATACATAAATGGATTACTGCAACAGCTGTTTATATTTTCATTGGTTTGTTTGATTAAAGTTTGTAAGTGTTTTATTGTTTAAGATTTATAATTTTTATTGTTTTTGTATTTTGGTAATAGCTTCTATAAAAGCAACAAAATTCTCTTCACCCATTATGTTATTTAGAAAGTTCGAAGAAAAAATTGAATTTTTTTTTAAAACGTCAGATTTCGGGATCAGCTGCTGACTATGTAGCTGCCGTTGTCAAAATAATTAAGTAGCAGGTTACAGGGCGGCATAAGTACCCAGCGGCATTTGCACTCGCGTAGTCGTGTAGCCTGCTGTCTCAAATGTGTTCAATGCTGTATTTTTTTATACATACATATGAGGAGGTGAGAAGCAAAACTCGTTCGTTCCATGTTTACAAAATTTTGGTAAAAAGCTACTAATTCTTAAATATTAGGATATTTTTTTATTAAAACCTTAAAATTTACAAAATCAATACTCCTTAACCAAAGAAAAATTAAGTTTTGCAGTTCGGAACGAACAAGTTTTGAGTTTTGCTACATTCCATATTGGAACAAACGAGTTTTGCAACTTACAATAACCCACCAGTAAAATAAATTACATACTTAGCTTCACTATATATACTTTAAAAGGTATATATATGAATTTATTAAAACCAAGGAAACTTGTCAAAAAAAAAAATTAAAATAAAGAATATGAATTTTTAAACAGACAAAGAGAGTACTTCATCTTCAGTTTACTCCGTTGTCGAAAATCGAAACATAAAACTCTAAGGTTTCGTTTTGTTTCCAATTTTCTTCAAAGTGATTGGACAAAAGGGCTCCAACATCTTTTTTTCTTTTCCGGTTTAATCGCTACATTTATGGCAAATAGTTTTGGACTAATATCTCTGATTTTCTTTTCTCACCTTAAAAATTGGTTCAGGGTCGCAGGAATTCATTCTATAATTAATCTCCCCTTGCAAAGTTATCTGATCATTTTAAGGGTTGTTGTTTTTCCAACAATTACAGTAATATAGTCAAACCTCGATATAACGACTCTCACTATAACGAATTCCTCGATTTAACGAATTTTTTGAAATCCCCTACAACGCTCCATAAGATTTAATCCAAAATAAATCTCTCTATTATGAATACATTTGTCAATAGCCTCGTTATAACAAATTTTCATTCACTGCAGACTAACGAAATAGAAAGAATTATTTAACTCTATTTAACGAATTGTGTCAACTTGCAACCTTTTCATAACGATTTCCATCAATTAATCAAAATTATATGAAACAGATACACACAAAATTATTGTGTCTGCAACGACAACGTCTCCAGCAAACCTACTATCGTAGTCGACAGCAGCATGCATTAGACTAACGGCTGGAATATTGGAAGAAAAATTTATTTTTGAATTTTAAAACTACAAAATTTTTTTTCCTTCAAATGTGTTTTCAATTATTAGCGGAAAACATTCGCTATAACATGGTAAGCAGATGATGAATAATATCCAAAACTTGTTATTACCTCATTATAACGAATAAACGTGCAACTTCACCTCGATATAACGAACCTCATTGTAACGAATTATTCGATATAACGTTTTTGTTTCTAATCTCCTTAAGATTCGTTCTATCAAGGTTGAACTGTATAAGGAAAAATTAATACATAAAAACATTTGGAATTTCACCACACACGAGGTAGTTTGGTTCACTTCAAACAGGGAACCAACGAGTTTTGCTACGAGATATGCAACGAGATAGTTTTGGCAATGATTGTTAATTGAAAGGAAACAGTTTTGTTACGAACTGCAATTTTAAGATATAAAAAGACATAAGAAAGGATATGAATTGATACCATAGATATATTTATCCTTATAAAGTAGCAAACGAACTATCAGCATCCATTGTTATCTCAATTTTTAAATTTTTGGAACGAAAGACTTTTGGAACTCACACGTTTATATGTACATATATAAATTTAGATAACGTGAGGAAAAGTTCATGGTATTCTCTGCAATATATTTAAATGAAATAGAAATTGGTGAAAAATATTGAATTTATATATATGGGGGTTGTCTCATTTTTAATACCAAACTGCTTGGGAGAATTATAAGTGTATTTTGGTGTTTTACCACTGCTGGACAGATGGGCATATCGACTTAGAATTTTTTAAGGATCAATAATACTTTGTCGGGTCTTAGATGACTATTTCTGAATGTTACATACGAAATGAGGGTATAAACACAATTATATTAAATGAGTTATTCTTGCTGTTTCTATGTATATAAGAGGCATATTTTTTTTCGAAACTTGTTGTTAATTTTTAGGTCATTGTTTCCTTTTATGATATAAAGTAATCTCATTTATATGCATAAATTCTATTTAAATTTAAACGCTGGTGTGATCAATGCTGCACGTACAAAATTTATATGAATTTTTAATGTCTTTGCTGGAACATTCAACCCATTTTGGTTGCATTTTGTTGTTTAGTTTAATTTGCATATGCAATTTTAAAATCAAATTTAATTTTTTCATAATATGTACAAATTAATTCTACACATCCTACATCCTCTGCTACTATAACGCATAGACGTATCTTTGAATTCATGGTAAAAAAAAAACATAAATCTAATTGCATATTCATATATGTATTTATGAATGCATTTTTAAATTATTTAATATATTGGTTTTTGTTACAGACTCAAACATCTACAAATGAAAAGACAACAGTAGTATTGCAATACATTTTCCAATTATTATTTATAACAAATTTTGCCATCAATTTTGTGCTGTATTGTGTCAGTGGACAAAATTTTCGGTAAGTGTAATAAATTGACATTTGCAACTCTTCTGCTCCCATGCTTAGATCAGTCAAATGAGGGGTCGTTGCCTGAAAAATGTTGCTGAAAATTTTCCAATTAAATACATTGAAATGGAATTTGATCAAATTGTTGTTGCTGCTTAAGAAATGCACCGGTTTTAATGATGTTTTAATGCATTTTGTTACAATGGAACATGCCCCCCAGCATGGTCTGAAGAGGGATGAGTTGAATGATTTGGAATGAAAATGTGCTTAAAGAATATTCACAATAAAGTAGTTACACTCAATTTAACATACTTCTAAAGTAAATAAAAAGTCAAACAAAAGCATCCTGAAAATTGTGAATTATCCTTGTTTGTCAAATGCTAACTTAAACGGATTATACATTTAGTTCATATGCTAACAAATATAAGCTTTTTATTTAAAATTATTATCTTTTCTCTTCCAATAGCAAAGCAGTTCTGAGCTTATTTCGCAAAGTTTCTGCAAGACAAAGGGATTGAACAACACAGCTTACAGGTAAAATATAGTTACAACTTTCAGATAATCTACGGGGGGGTAATGCTAACTTTATATCTCCAAAACTAATGAAGCTAGAATGCAAATTTTAAATTTGTCTGCCTTTCATCAGAAAAGGGGAGGACAGGTGTCTGGCTCTTTTTAGAAATTCGAAATTGCAGATCATCAACATGGGCAAAAACCGTACCCGAAAATCCTCAGTTACTCTTCGTATCTACGAAATAAGTAAACACAGAAATAAAATTTAAAATGCATCCAGCTAAAGTCAATGAAGAGCAGAAATCTGTGCCGAAAAGATTTCTGAAATTCGAAAAAAATTGTTTTCCTTTTTTGGTAACTAGTTTCCTGTTAATACTTATTTTCTCAGAAAATATATGTCAATTTTTAGCAATATTTTGTTTACGTTTGTTAGATCAGTTTGTAAACTGCGAGCTACAGTGATCGATTACAAAAAATAAATATATTTTTATAAATTTTGGGGTACGTCAAAGGTTTGTTGCCTACAGTCTACAGTATGCTACAGAGGGTTACGGCCTAAAAACCAGATCCTTGTTATTTTTTTTAGTACTCTTTTATGTAATTATTTTTCTCAATAAAAATTACATAATATATTATTAAATATAAATATTACTAAATATTTATTTTATTTTCAAACAAAGAGTGTTGCCCAATTCACCATTATACTACATTTACACCTACGAAAAATCGAATGGATTTTAATTAAAATCTTAAAGAACATTTTTGGCGTTTACACTACTACTTTTTGACATATTGTTGGATTTCATTTTCATAATAAAAAAGAAAGAAAATAAATTATATTGTTAACTTTTAGTTACAAAAATGGAGAGACAAAGAGAAATTTTATTATATTTTACATCCAGATCTGAAAAAAAACAATAGGAATTAACATTTTTGCTTAAAAAAAAAACACCAGCATTTGTTAAAGATAAGGTTTCACAAACTTCTGCAAATGTACCTACTACACGCTATTATTTGTATACGAGGTTGGAATGGACACACGTACATAAGTATGGGAAATAAGTTGGCGTAATTTAACTAAATACGTTTGTATTATAGATACTCCACGGCTCGTTTTATGAGGAAGATATGCCTATTATGCCAGAAGAAACGTTTTCTGTAAATTAAACTCGCTTGTAGCATCACAGTTTATATTAATATAATAATCTACATACCCCTTATTATACCCTTCACCATCATGAGAAGGGTATATATAAGTTTGTCATTCCGTTTGTAATTTCCACAATATAATTTTCCGACCCTATAAAGTATATATATTCTGGATCCTTATAGATAGCGGAGTCGAATAAGCCATGCCCGTCTGGATGTTGAAATCAGTTTTCTGAAGTCCCCAGATATCTACGCGATCTAAATCTTCAACAATTCTGTCAGACATGCTTTCAAAAAGTTTGCTATTTAAAATTAGCAGAATCGGTTTAGGCCAACCAGAGTTATGGACCGATATGTGAGACAACCTCCATAAAAATTTGATTTTTTTTGTCCATTTTATTGCAATATTTTTAAATATATAGCAGATAATACCATGAAATTTTGTATACGTTGTTTTTATGATAAAAGAAGAAAATGTGTGGCAAATAGTATGAATCCGTTCATGATTTCTCATAGCCCCCATACAAAAATCTTCCCGACATATTGGTCAATTATACATAAATGCCAATAAAATTGGAATATAAAGACAAAATTCAGGAAAAATAAGTTTTATATTTTATCACAAAACGAAATTTTTTTTAGTTCGGTCCATGTTTGACATAGCCCCCATATAAATTCCACTTCCAAAATTCACTTAAATACGTATAAAACAGATATTAATAATGTTAAACGGCTAAAATTTGACATGAATAATTTTTATAGGCAAATAAATTGTTGTACTAAATTTTATAATGGTCGGCCCAGAATTGGTCATAGCTCCCATACAAGGACCACATCTGAAAAAGACATTTATTCATATATATTGTATAAATATCGGTACCGACTCAAAACTTTGCACAGATCATTTACATATATACAAAAATCATCCCATAAATATATTTCAATATATTTCAAAATATTGCAATAAAATGGACAAAAAATATCAAATTTTTATGGAGGTTGTCTCACATATTGGTCCATAACTCTGGTTGGCCTAAACCGATTTTGCTGATTTTCAATACCAAAGTTACCCGGAAAATAAGAAATATCTCAGATGAATATTAAAAAAGTTTCACACGGAATGACAAACGTAATATACCCTCATTTACCACTCTTGATGGTGGAGGTTATAACAAGGGTAAAGTTATAAGATAAGACTTTTTTTGGTTGAATTTGATCTCATAAACTTTATTTACAAATGCTTTGTGGGTGGCATAGCAGAAGTGGACCAATTATGGACTACAACATCAAAATCCAATATCCTGTAATATGATTTCTATGTATTTAAGACTAATTTTGGTTGCATTTCATCATGTCTATTGTTGGCTGCTATACTCGGAGGTGGACTTAATTCAGGAGAATTTGCCAATTATGGACCGACAACTATAAAATCCAGTAGCGTAGTTGCCGTATAATAGATACTAGTATGAGTTATGGATAAACATTTCAAAACTGTATAAAATTTGATTTGATAACAACATTTTTTAGACATTTTTGGGAGTTAAATGGTTTTTCGGAATTGTTCCTTATATGGCAGCCATGACCAATTATAGGCCGATCTTCTTAAATTTTGGAACAGAGAATTTTACACATACGAGGATACCTCAAGTCGAATTTCCATATAATAATGGTTAATAACATAATATTTTTTGATGCAAATTAGTATTAACATTAATTTCGGAAGTGGACATAATATGGGAACCGATATTCACAAACCCCAGCTGTTAGATTTTGGCATGTATGTAAATGCTTCGTATAAAGTTTTGGATCGGTATTGTTATTTATAAGAGATTTATGAGTATTGTAGTGATTTTCGGAAGTGGACCTTATATGGGGAATATGGTCATATATGAACTGAAATTCACAAAATGCTCTGATTTTTATGTATATGTTAATGATCTATGTAAAGTTTTGAGTCGTTATCGATATTTATAAAATACTTGTAAGGAGTAATTTGTTTTTCGGCTGTGGTCCTTATATGGGAGCTATGACCAGCTATAAAGATTATTTGTGTACAATTTTAATTTATACATTTTTAATCAAGTTTTGATAGTGGAATTTATATGGGGTCGTTGTCAGACATGGACCGAACTAAAAAAAAATTCGTTTTACGATTTCGTTTAATATTAAACTTATTTTTGCTGAATTTTGATTTGATATTTCAATTTTGTAGACATTTATGTACTACTGAGCCATATTTCGGAAAGAAATTTGTAAGAAATCAAGGCTCAATTCTTCCTATTTTTATCACAGTTTGTCCTTGTACCGTATAAATAACGTGTACAAAATTGTGTGGTATTATCTGCAAAATATATAAACAAAACAGCAAAAAACTGGTGAACATATCATATTCTGGTGGAGGTTATCACACAATTTGGTCCATAATTCTTGTTCTACTATGCCAATGGTGGTGATTTCTAATACCAGATTACTTAGGGGAATGAAAAATAGTTTTTTTTTTTTTGTAAACTTTGCCGATTTTTGTTGCGTATTTTTGGCGTGAGAGTGTTTTACACAAGCAGACAGCAGACAGACGTACATAGCTCAATCGACTTAGAATTCCATAAGGATCAAGAATATATATACTTTGTTGAGTCTCAGATGAATATTTATAAATGTTACATACGGAATGACAAACTTATGGTGTTTTCTTTTCTGGCAAAAATGTTACACTTTTTCCCCATTTCTTACCTTTTTTAATTTTTTTGTGTTCTTTTCTGAAAAAATGTCAACACTGCTAAAGTGTAGTGTGTTCTTTTCTATAAATGTCCCTCAATGTTACTACAAATTTGTTGTTACTTTTGCTGCGTCCATCGACGCGTCGGTTGACAATATCAGCAAAGTATGTTGTTGTTGTCATTCCTCCTTTATGGTAGATTATTGTTGTTATTAATTATAAGAAATGAACTCAAGCCTAATTAAAGAAATTTTCTCTAATATATAAATATGAAAAAGTTCGACATGATATTCTCTAAAAATTAATAATATTTTACTTTATTTAATTTTATAAACTACAGTAGACTTTTACCTACTTCTTTTTATTATTTAATTTTAGCACTCCGCTGAGGCTTATAACTTACAACTCTATTTTATCTATTTTATAATGTCACAGTGTGACATCTTAATTGAGAAAATTCGGTTACAAAGAAAGAATTTGCTTATTGCTGACGACGATGTCTTAACTACGCCAAGGTAATTGCACATAAAAAGTTGAGGCATTTTGTCAATTACTGATTCTATTTTTTATCAGTTTGTCATAGATAACTTCAATTGTGACGAATAACTCAAGGCAAATAAATGGTTCTTAAACTATTATGCAAGCATTTGTACAACGAGGAGCTCATCTTTTCTAATACTTCGAAGATGATCTCTAATACTTTGATGATGGTCTTAATAATCGTTAATAGTCGATGATGGCAATATTTAAAACTTGTAATATTGTGTCAGAATTACTAGGTTTAATATAAATGTCTAATATATGTAGATACGAGTATGTATGTAAATAATCTAAAGCAATGTTGGATATCGTTATCCCTATAATATCATTACCCCTACTTAAAATCGTTACTGAAATAACTGAAAATACCATCACCACCAGCGCTGCCAACTTTGACGATTTATCGTCATTTTGATGATTTTTTAAGTCATATTTATTAAAATGACGATTGACGATTTTTCATTTTTCCCGCGAACAACAATAACGATTTTTTAAAAGCAAAACATATGGTAACCTTTTTTTCCTAAAATTCAAATTTTGTAAGTCCCCTTTTGCAATGTAGAAATTGAAAGGCAGACAGCTGAAGTTGGTAGGCGAGGGGTTGAAGAGGTAGAGCGTGTAGTACACGACCATCTGTACTGGATATTTTTTTTTTTGTAGAAGAGTATTTGGTTAAATTTGAAATCCAAAGTTTTATTAACAAAGACATATTATTAAATGAAGATGAAGTGTATCTTGGCATTTACGTGAAGGAGAACCAATCTAGTTTAAATATTGAATATAGTCAATATAATGTAATTGTTGAATTCTGCGTCCAATTTTATCTTGAATTGGTTTCACAAATTTTAAAACGTTTTGATTTTGGCGATAAACTTTTAGAAGGATTAAACTCCATTGAACCAAGCGTAGCTTTAAACAAAAAAAAAATGATTCAATTTTACAATTGGCCAATTTTTTTCCAAATTTATTAAATGGAAAAGAACATGGTGCAACTACACAAGGTGAGTGTAGTAGCCCAGCTGACTGACTTTGTTTACAATTTACTTATGTCAAAATGCCTGTTGTTTCTGTTTTGCGTTGTATTTGTTGTCGATTTGCACTCACCTTGTATAGTTGCACCATGGAAAAGAATATCAACAACTTGATAATGAAGTGCGAGAATTACGAACTCGAAACATTGGGGTTTTGGAAAAATGTTTCGAATTTAAAGAGTGTCAATAATGCACAGGCCTTCCCAATTTTAATACAATTTGTTTCGAGTTTAATGGCTCTACCACATTCGTCGGCCAACGTTAAAAGAATTTTTAATATTGTAAATTTAAATAAAACAAAATCCAGAAATGCTTTGGAATCTTCAACATTATAAGGAAAATTGTTTTCAAAAGATTATCTTAATTTAAATAATTATCAATGTTTTAATATAGCAATTAAAAATCAATTAATAAAAAAATGTCACACAGAAATGTACCAGAGTAAAGTCACATAATAGCAAAATAAAATTAATTATTTTTTCTTTATTAAATAATAACTTTATTTAGATGTATCTAAATAAAATAAAATATTTAAAAAGTTAATAAAAAAATGTTTTTGGTATTTTTAACGTATTATTGTCTTGACGATTTTTTATTTTTAATTGACGATTTTTTTTTAAATTGACGATTTCTTCAAAAAAAAAGTTGGCAGCACTGGTCACCACCAAAAATAAAACATCACAAAAAATAAAGTTTACTGTCTTTATAAATTGAAATAAATTTTTGGATAAAATACAATATACATATCGATGGCTTAATATAAAAAAGGCCTAACTCGAAGCTTTGTTACTTTACAGACGAAGGAAAAAACTTAATAAAAACCGTAAAATTTTAGAAACAACAAATATTTAAATGTTTTTAATAAAAAAAAAGCAACACATTTTATTTCTTATTTAATTTATTTATTTTTGGTTTAATGAAGTTGTCGAAGAAAGTCTTTTTTCAATATATTATTGAGGTTTTTGTTTTTCCTCACGGGCTATTTTGATCAATAATTCTTTCTTTTTCTTTCAACAAATGTAAATAAAAAACATTTATGGTTTTTTATATATTTGTTTTACCCAACGTTTCGTTTGCTTTTTTCGAACTTCATCAGGGGTACTTTTATTTCCGTAATAATCTAGTAACAAATAGATAACGATTTTATAATTAAATGTAGAACTTTTATAAAATCATAGTTTAACTTACGAATCAAGGTTTACATTTGTATTGTACTTTTCAATTACTTAATTTTAAAAAACTGGACTACACGACACCGAATTAAATAATTAAATAATTAATAAATTAAATACTACACAAACATTGAATATTAAGTCAAAAATATTGCTATCATCACAGAACCATAACTAATTCTAATCATTAACTATTGCAGCGGAGTATTGTAGTTTTGTATTATCCTGGTCTTCTTTAGTGTTCATCGTATTTTTAATGTTTTGTTGTATACGTAAACTTTCGAGAGTGTAACGTTTGTTCTCTCTCTTTTCTCTGTCTAGTATTTTTATGTTGTCGAAGTCCATTTCGTGATTGCAATATGCAGGAATAGTGCCGTCGTTATTTTTCCTTTTTTTACGTCTGTTTTGTGCTCATGAATTCTCGTCTCAAGTCTTCTCTTTGTTGTTTCAATGTAAACCATATTACACCTTTCCCTTTCGTTACCTTTACATTTTATTTCATACACCACATTATCCATTTTACTTATGCCCATTTTTGTTTTGTTGTATGTAAACAATTGTTTTAGTGTATTGTTTGATCTGTGTGCAATTGTTGCTGTTTTGTCTGTGATTAAATTCTTTAATGTTTTTGTCTCAGTTAGTCTAGGGATGTATGTATGGTACACTGTAAAAATATTATTGTTCTGTTTCTGATTCTGATTTTCTGTTTCCTTTGATATTTGTTTCTTTAAAAACTTTGTTTATTAATGAGTTTATTATGTGTGTTGGATAATTGTTCATAGTTAGAGTATTTTTAATTCTGCTTATGTTTTTCATTTTAAATTGTTCATTGCTGATCTGCAGTACTTTATTAATTAAGTTTATTGCTTGTTTGTTTTCATTTTTCATGGTTGTGTTGAGTTAAAATTTATCAACCTGCCTGATGAAGTTGGTTTTGTGTACCAATCAGTTATTATTTTACCATTTTCTCTAATAATGTTCATGTTTTTCTCACGTTCTTTAGTTAATTGAATCTTGTTGTGGTATGCGTTTAGTGTCTTTAGAATTATTTTCTAGTCTGTTTTCTTTATAATGGTAAACATGGCATCTACATACTTTTTCATTGAATTTTCTTTTAACAAAATTGAGTTAGGCCTTTTTTATATTAAGACATCGATATATACCAAATTGAAATTACCGTCAAGCCTTACAATAACGTTAGCGAAATAATGAAAATTACTCTTATCATTTCGACTTTGACCTTAACCAACTGATAAAATTTTAAAAGTAAAATAATGCTAAGGATTTTCAATGTAACGAAATGTTTTAACGTTAAAGAGAAAAAGAGGTCTTGAGAAATGCTATTTAATTTAGAATTATGATTTGAGGTTTTTATTTGTTCTATTTCAGAATTGCTTTTTTATATTTATTTAAAATACATTATTTTGCGTATAATTACAATTTTGATTTTAGTAAGTATCGATATAATAGTTCCTTATACATACATACATATATACACTATGTAGAGCCCAGATTTGCCTCGTTAATAGGGATCGTGGAAATGCAACGCCAACCAAAACGACGCAAATCGAATCACTTTTTCTATACAAATGTACTGTAATTTTTTGTTGAATGGGTCGAAAATTTTAAATTTTGCAAGTAAAATACATAATATGTATGTATGTATGTATTTTTATTTAAAAACGTCTTAAGGTATGTGTCTACGATCGTCAGATATTACAACGTTGTCAGAAAAATGTGCAGAAATTGTCTAACAACCGTGTAAACTTAAAATTTTTGTCTTCCAACGTTGTAAGAAAAAGCATTTTCAGTACATTGGAAGACAAAAATATTGTCACACATCTAACAATCGTGTAAACACACAATTTTAGCATTGTCAGTGTTTTAAGACAATTGTCAAACACTTTTCATTGTCATATGTGCAAAGTTTATGCATCTGCCAATGGCAGTATTGTCATAGAAATTATTTCTAAATGCAACTCTGTATATACATAAATAAACAAATAAGTGTGTATTAATAAAATTTTTGAAAAAAGTGGAAGAAAATTAAAGAATTAAATAAAAGAAAATAAAAAATGGATTGTGACATATCTTTTGATGAATCCTGTTTAATAGAGTGCAGATAAAATGGTTCCAATTGCTCTTTTTTGTTCCATTTTTAAACACACACACAGAGAAAACGAATTTGACAATGCCACATAACAATCTGACAACCGTGTAAACTGATAATTTCGGTTGACAGATAAATTCATTATGTGACAATTGTGTGCAAATGAAATTGTTAGTTTTCTTACAGTCGTGTAAACTGACAATTTACCTTTTGCTAAACATTTTTCAATGTCACTACATTGCTAGATATGACAACGTTGTAATATCTGACGATCGTGGACACATAGCTTTATAGTACGTTTGATTATACATACTTTTATAAAGAAATAATTGAAAATATAGTTTTAAACAAGGAATAAAAAAATATTTAAGCAGAAAAAAGTCTATTTACATTCATACATATGTATGTACATACATACATAAAAGAATAACCAAAATTAATTTAAAAGCAGGTAACTTAATATGGTAAGTATGAATAAAATGGGAATTCCCCTATTTACACGCAAGTAGACAGAATAATCACATGTAATTATGGTATATAGCGACGCAAATTGGAAGCAAAACGATGCAAAACAGATTGATACAAAATTTCACAGCCGACACAAATCGGAATTAAAACGACTCAAAGCAGATTAAACCATATTTAGAAAGGCCACAAATCGAAACGACGCAAATAGGACAGACGCAAACATACTTTTGTAAAATTTAAATTTTTGTTAGCATCACTTGCTCCAACCAATGAAAGCACAGACCATTATATAAAGTCACTATTTTATTAGGCCATTTTTTACACATGACAGCATATGGAAATAAATATTTATAAAAAAAAAATATTTAACATCATCAGTGGTATTGTGGTATTGATTACAGACAAATGTATGTACATACATACATACATATGTATAGATATCCGTTTTTTCAATTGCCATTTTAATATAATTCCTATGAAACCATTTGTAAGAGTTTGTATGTCTACAAAATAAGCAACTATCACAAAAACCATATCACACTACGTGTGTAAATATCTGTTAATGTTAATTTATGTAAATACAGACATATTTTTTTAGCTAAATTATCATGCTGTGCAAAATTTCAAACATTTTTAATTTTAACTGTGACAACAGAGAGGTGGGTGTTGGACTAATATCCAATATACTATAATATTACTACGTTGTAAAAAGAAATTGGTGTCATTTAAAAGAAAAAACTGTTATAGTCTAACAAACAAAAAACATTCATTTATATTTTAATATACATATAAAAATAAAAAAATAAATAAATAAAAAATTCTAGTTATTTTTTTACGTCAAAGCTTATTTTATGCAGACACGTATGATCTACATGTGTATGTTATCTATTTAAATTAAGAGATTTATTGAATAATTTTTTTAGTTTTGCTCGCCCTTTATTTATGGGTTTTAGATATGGCGGCCTACGGAGAGTCGTTTTTTATGTGTTTTCTTTTATACAAAAAAAATTCTTCGGGACTCCGGCAAGTGAACTTAATGCATAAGCGTGTAAAAGAAAATTTTATTTATTGGCCAATTTTGAAACAAATTTTAGACTTAAGTAAAAAGTTGTTTTAAAAAGTTGTTTTAAAACTCAAAGTAAAACTTCCATTTACTCGTATATAGTATTACTTAAGTACGTAGAAAAGTTCACAAGTTAAATAACGTCACAGAGGAGGGGCACCTTTATAAAAAAATTACATTTTGGAACACATTTTCCCCGTTTTAGGAATTTAGGTATTTGCATATAAAAAAAATTGCAAAAATTATAATGTCAAAAATGACTTGAGGACATTTGTATTAGTTTCAAATTTTGTTATGACATCTTTAACCGTTAAAATTTTACATTAATTTAAATGTTTTTACATTTTATTTAAAATTTTATCACACATATATGTAGCTGGTATTTTAGAAAAAAATTTCGAGCCTCCGTAGGCCCCCTATATCTAAACAACCCAATTTGTTTAGATATGACAGGCCTATCGAGCAGAAAAATAAACCTATATATCTCTTGAACTAAAAGAGATAACATACACATGAGAGCATTCTTTTGTAGATCTTCATAAAGACTGTTTATATTTTAAATTTCAGCTTATTCGGATCATAAATGGATTTTTGGTGATTTTTTTTTAAAACGTTAGACCCGAGATGACGAACTTTGAGGGGCCAGCTACTGGCCCCCATTCAGCTACGACGCCAAAAAAACTGTAAAACTAAAAACTTGAAAACCATATGAAATTTCGTTACGGTAGCTTTAATAGCTCCCGATATATCCAATTATTTCTAAAATACCATTCCGATTGCGTAAAATATTCTACATTGACTGTTTAATAGGATAATATGAAACAAACCATTGAGTATGACAAACAATACGTGATGTAATTAAAAACAAGTAAGAAAGTATAGTCGGTAAAGCCCGACCATATAATACCCTGCACCCATTATATCAATACAACAGTTTTTCAGATATGGGCGCTATATGGGAGATATAACCTATTATGGACCGATCATCCAAAAATTTAGTGCCATGACTTCCGTGAATATAAATATTATGTGTGTTAAACCTTATCTCGATATAAATACGTTTAAAAGATTTATGGAGGTTAAAGTGAATTACAAAGAGGGTCTTATATGGGAGTTTTGACTATTTATGAACTGACTATTATAAAATTAGGTGTCATCCTATTTGTACATAAGAAACTCATTTTTGTTAAATTTTATTCGGAAGTGGGCCTTATATGGGAGCTACGACTAATTATGGACCGATCATCACGAACTTCTGCCATATTATATGTATATAGACGAAACATATTTGTGTTCAATATTATTTGGATAACAACATTTTTGAGAGAGTTACGGTTTTTAAAGTGATTTTCGGAAGTGGGCCTTATATGGGAGCTACGAGTAATTATGGACCGATCTGCACAAAATTTGTATATGTGATTTGGCTTCATTTACCACTCATTTGTGTTGAAATTTGTTTGGATACTTGTATAATTCAAGCATTTATGATCGGTAAACACCAATTTTGGGAGGACATTTGTATGGGGTCAAGGTGAAATAATGAACCGATTTCCACCAGTTTCAACCCCATTCATACTTGGGTCAAAAAAATATCACGTACCGAATTTTATTGAAATATCTTCAAAATTGCGACATGTACTCTGCGCACAAGCTTTACATGGACAGCCAGCCAGACGGACGGACGGACGAACGGACATCGTTGAATCGACTCAGAAAGTGATTCTGAGTCGATCGATATAATTTCTGGGCGTTACAAACATATGCACAAACCCAATATACCCTCCCCACTATGGTGGTTTAGGGTATAAAACAAGTTAGAGTGCCTCCACCTTAATGTTATGCGAAATACAAAAATTACACTGGTTAAAGGACTAGAATATCCTTATTCAGTGTTTTTTTATTCAGTTTTAGCGCAAACTTTATTATTATTATTATTATGAATATTGTTTGATGGACAAGTTTACGCCCAATATAATTCATTTCAAATGTTTTTCAATTTTATTCTATTTTAACCATTTATAATTGATGTAAATACCAATTCTTACCATTGATTACAGAGTTTGTACATATATTTATCATAACAATCTTATATGTAATGTAACCATTTATGAAACTGAAAATAGGTTCAACATTTTTCCAATTTCACCAAGTTAACGAAAAGAGTATTAACAAGTAAGAGTTTATATTCGGCTGTGCCGAATCTTATATACCCACCACCAAATCACCAATTATGGGGCCAACTTCATAAAATATTGTACCATAATTTCTATTTATTTTAGGTTTATTTTAGTTGAATTTCATTCCAGTTATAATCAAGAATTTATACTTTATTAATATTTTTGGAGCGTCTAACATAAAGCAATTTACTTTAACACTTAATAAATTAAGTAGCAACAAGGCCAAGAAACTGATTTTGGCTTTTTGAAACTTCAAAATTGTCACCTCTTTATATCCTGTGGTTATTCTCGGAAGTGTAGCCTGTACTGGAGCTATTTGTATGTATTGCTATTTGCCGGTATCTGTATGAGGACCGATGCAAACAAAACATTGTTTTCAGATTTCGCTTTGCATGAAACTTATTATTGCTGAATTTTGTACGGATACGGCTTTTCTATAAAAATGTATGTACCATAAAGCCATATTCCTTGAAGAAATGTTTATGGGGCTATAAAAAATCTTGGACCGATTCCTATCATATACAATGGGACTTTCTGTAATCAAAATAAAGTGTGCAAAATTTCATTATATTTATAGAGATTAGCAAAAAAATATCTAGAAAATATCGATATACTAGACAGATTTTACCCATTTTCAATACCAAATATTTCGCTGGATCAAAGAAGGTAAACATTTGTTCTAGGTCTTTTTTCGTAGCTCTATCGTGCCTTCAACAAACGGATAGACGGGCGGGCATGACTAGCTCGTCTTAGGACCCAGAATATATAGACCTCTTGGTTCGACGAACATTATTTCGAATGACAAACGCAATCTTTTTGGTGGTGAGTAAAAAAGGTTGTAAGTCGAGGCTTATATCATCTGAATAATGTTATTTACAAGAGTTTAATGATTATAATAATACTCGGAAGTTTTTTTCTATTTTTTTATTTGGAAGCTATTGACAAATATGGACTGACAACTGCAAGATTTCGTAGTATAATTTCTATATGATCGACATTAATATGATTTCTGGATTAACATTTCTGATCCATATAAAAGTTGGTTTGATATCGATATTTATTAGACATTTTTGTGGGTTTACTTGTTTTTCGGAATTGGTTCTTATATGGTATCTATGACCAATTATGGACTGATCTTCATAAAATTTGGTAAAGAGAATTTTATATATGTATGTATGTATATGAGGATATGTCATGTCGAGAAAATGCTGGTATATTTAGGAGTGATATGACCAAATATGAACCTAAATTCACATAGTCCACAGTTTGATTTTGGCATATATGTACATATATATATGATCTGTGAAAATTTTTGGACCGCTACTATTATTTCTAACACATTTATAAGTATTCCGGTCAAATATGGACCGAACTAATCAAATTTTCGTTTTGTGATTTATTTTTATGTATTAAACTTATTTTTGCTGAATTTTGTATCGATATTGTAATTTTATAGGCATTTATATAACATTGAGCCATATTTCGGGAAGAGATTTGTATGGAGGCTATGAAAAATTGTAGACCGATTCTTACCATTTTTATCACAGTTTGTCCTTCCGTCGTATAAATAACGTGTACAAAGTTTCAGGTATTATCTGCAATATATTTAAACAAAACAAAATAGGAGGTTGTAACACATTTTGGTCCATAACTCTGCTTCGCCTGAACCGATTCTGATGATTGTCAATACCAAACTGCTGTAGAGAAACAGCATTGCTATCATGCCATTGGTTTGTTCAATACTGAAGTCTACAAATAAACAAAATGACAATATAAAATCAAAAAAGTTTAAAATTTAAGAGAGTCATTGGAAGAATAATTTTTCCAATGACTCTCTTAAATTACAAGCTCATATACAAAGTCTCTTAAACCTGAAATATAAACTTGATAAATGCTGTTATAATATTGAACAAATAAAAAATAAAAAGAAAAACAATTTAAGGCTTTTGTGTGACAATTTAGTTACATTTAACGTCATACGGTACGTATGAGTAGCATTAAAATTAGACAGCACCCATACAACACAGGGTACTGTGCACTACATTCTACATTGCTTAAAAGTATTTACATGTGTATAATGATTGAAATCAGTGTAAGTAAAACTTATGCTCACGAATTAAATTAAATTTTATGCCGTCATTCTCATTGCGAGCAACATTAATACATTTGTGAAATAGAAAACACGGTTTTCAGCTTTTTAATATCTCAGTAAACGTCAGAACGTTTGGGAAAAGGGTAAATAATACTACCGCCCTTATTGTATTGCAGTTATGGTCATTGTATGTAATATAACACAAATTGAACTACATACATATATATTCATATTCACATAAATAATAAATATGTATGTGTTTAACACATATGCAAACCAGTTGTTGTTATCATTTCTTAAAGTGACAGAAGGCGGAACGTAATCATACTTGCATTCGTTTCGTTTTTGTTTTTTTTTCTCGTTCCATATTGTATAAAATGCTTGCACTAAATGCTGGCAAAATTTGTTCGTAAATCACCATGAACTCAATGTTTATGAATGAAATTATAATAATTTGCTTTACAGTTGCCTTATTTTACAAACAAGCTGTTTTACGAGAATCTTCTGTTTAACATTGACCTTCGAGTTTAAGAGAGTACATGTTTTTTTACAGTAATTTTTGTTTTACTTCATTGAATAAAACTGGAGCGAAGCTTTTCCTTTCATGACGACAGAATCGTCCTTAAAAGTATCATTAAATTGTAGAGTTCTCCTAGTGTTTGCCGCGTTGTTTGTTTAATAACATTCAAAATATTTAGAAAAATAACGGATTAAAAAATATACAGCAATGATTTAATAAATACGTTATTTTCAAAACATTAAATAATGATTGTTCCAATACGTTACAATAGTATTCTTCAATAGAAATTCTCGAACTACTAGCCTGAATAAAAACTTTTCTCTTAAAAATAAATATTAGTTCAATTTCTTCTCTAATTATTAAATAATGATTTTTTTTTTAATAAATGTTTTCATTTAACAACAACAACAGTCTCAAATCAATTAAATGCAATCTTTGTATTTGTAAATAAATTTTCTTTGACGAACATTTAATAAAATATTTCTGCTTAAAAAGCGGCCATCATTCTATCTATAAAATATTATGAAAGTAATACAACAATAATAACACGGTGCTACAAAATTTCCTTTTTTGCAAGCACTTTTAAAGCGACCCAGTGTATGTTATAGGTCTAAATGAGTGTATTACAAAAGTGGTTTTAAAAGTTTCCATATACCTCCAAATTCCCGAGTTATGGACCAAAGAAATTTCATTGAGGTGGCTACTTTTAAACAATTATAACTTTTTTTTATTTATTAACCGATTTTTAATTTTCAAACTTTTTTGGAATTTTGTTTAAAGGCAACAAATATATTAAAGACAGTATTTTTCTAAGTAAAATGAGAGGTCATTTGTTGAAATCGGTTGAGAAATGAGGAAGTTATAGTACTTTTTATGAGGAGCTATTATAACATAATTCCACTAGTCCGGCCCGAGAAGATTATTTTGCCGCCTCATTTGTGATGAAATTTGTTTGGATACTTGCATAATTCAAACATTTATGATCGTTAGACCCCAATTTTGCGAGGACATTTGTATGGGGGCCAGGTGAAATAATGGACCGATTGCCACCAGTTTCAATCCCATCCATCCTTGGGCCAAGAAAATATCACGTACCAAATTTTATCGAAAGATCATCAAAATTGCGACTTGTACTTTGCGCACAAGCTTTACATGGACACCCAGCCAGTAAGCCAGACGGACGGATGGACATCGTTTAATCGACTCAGATAGTGATTCTGAGTTCTTTTTACGCCAAAATTTTAACCCCATCCTTTTTGTTTTGTTATCCAGATATTTTATTTGTTTAAGTCAAACCTTTTTAAGGTTTACTTCATGGACAATGAGATAACATTGTGACTCAATGTCTCCTATTTCGTGCCCATCAACATATCGCTTAATCGATTGTATCTGCTCATCAAACCGTAAATATTTAAGGACAAAGTAACTGAACGAATATAAAATATCAATAATGTTAATAGGTTCCACATTTTGTTTTCAAAATATCTTTTCAATAAATACTTTTAACTTGTTCGCAGTCTACATATATAAATGAAAATATATGCAGAGAGTAAAATCAAATAAAAACAGTATTGATATTGATTCATTCAGACTTTTACATTAACAGTTCTCCTGACTTTCGAGTATAAATTGGAGAAATTTCAACCAATTTCAATCCCAATTTGTGCTCAAGGTTCACACGAATAACCGCCAGTAAGACGGATGGACGGACACATAAAATGATACATTAAGTTTAGTCTAACATTAGCACACATCTAATATACCCTACTCACTATGCACAGTGCGACATTTGGCCAATCTAGTTGGACAACAATCTAATTTAAAAGATCCTGGCTTGAAATTTGGTTTGATAATAATGTAGGACATAACTAATATTTACATAAAAAATTTGCCACGCCCGTTTTTGGGAAATTAACTATTATTTTGCTTAAATATTTTGAAGAATTTTTATGAAATTTTGTTTTAAAAATTATTATTTGTGTACCATTTTGTAAAAAAAAATTGTACACAATAACCTCGAAGATAATTATTGCTGGGCGGTGTACGCCCACTTTTTTATAACAGATATTTAAGCTGTGTTGGACAACCTTGGGGTAGATTTCATTTTTTGACTTATGTAGGTACATTGTAAAATTAACTCTATACTGTAACAAAAAGGGGCGTGGCCCACCCACTATTTGCAGTTTTATAAATTTATTACACACAAAATGTTTGGACAAACTGTATTTACTATACATACATTATTTAATTAGAAAAAGCAAGTATAGTTATTAGAATTACACAAAAAAAAATAAAAATAAAAAAATTATATTTTTTATATTATAATATTTTACTGCGAGTCGTAATTTATAATGCTATATGGATCTCGTAACAGTTCTCGTACTTCTAGAGTCAAAAAACTTCGCGTAGTTTTTGGACGATACCAGAAGTGTATACAACACGCCTCTGTTTGTGTCCACTCTTGAAGTTTTTCTTGTGAAATTTTCACGGTAGTTCCTTATGTCCTTGTTTCTGGCTTCGGCTGCTTCTTCGGATAACTGTCCAATTGGTAGAATGCATGTTTCAATTATATCCTTATCATGGCACAGATTATTATGGCATCTTGTACCAAGAATATTTAGAAAGATATAAATTTAAAGTTTTTTGAGCAAATATTTCAAAAACCGATGAGTTAATTGCGAAACCACAGGCAATGGTTTCCAAAATGACGTGAAAATGTTCTATACAGCTATGTGTCCACGATCGTCAGATATTACAACGTTGTCATATCTAGCAATGTACTGACATTGAACAATTTTTAGCAAAAGGTGAATTGTCAAATTAGACGACTATAAGAAAACTAACAATTTGCACACAATTGTCACACAATGAATTTATCAGTCAACCGAAATTGTCAGTTCACACGGTTCTCAGATTGTTGTGTGGCATTGTCAAACTCATTTTGCAGCTCTGTGTGCGTGTTTAAAATTTTTAAATATTGTCATGAAACAAAAAAGAGCAATTGGAACCATTTTATCTGCTTATATCCTAATGCATACTTTAATTTAATTCTTTAATTTTCTTCCACTTTTTTCCAAAATGTTATTAAATGTTTATTTATTTATGTATATACAGAGTTGCATTTAGAAATAATTTCTATGACAATGCTGCCATTGGCAGATGCATAAACTTTGCACATATGACAATAAAAAGTGTTTGACAACTGTCTTAAAACAATGACAAAATTGTGTGTTTACATGATTGTTAGATGTCTGACAATATTTTTGTCTTCCAATGTACTGAAAATGCTTTTTCTTACAACGTTGGAAGGTAAAAATTTTAAGTTTACACGGTTGTTAGACATTTTCTGAAAAATGTTCGGACAACGTTGTAATATCTGACGATCGTGGACACATTGCTTAAAAACCAATTATATTGGCAGTAACTTCAGCATTTCTAAAAAACGTTCTAGCGATGTTGCCGTCATTTGTATTTCCTGAATTGTGTTTTGGCATATCAATTAACAATCCAAGTTCATTTCTAAAACGCTGCTGAATGTTTTTTTTTCTTTCATAAAGTTTTATTTTGTTTTCTCCCCTTTTATTTGCCATTGCTTAAACTCCAACCTGTATGATATATAGAGTAAACAATCCATAAACCTAATCCAGACATGTAAAGGGGAGAGACTTAACCCCAACATAGTCGTATCAGCAACTTTCGTCACACTTTTGTAACAGACAATATATCAGACAAAACAATAACAATAAGACAGAACGGATTAACAAATCATCATTACTCATAATAGTGATGGTACGGTGACAAGCGTAAAGCGCAAAAAAATCGCCAGCAAACATGGTTTAATCTCTTACTAGAGACATTCCAACACCTGCCACATGTAAAGGTCGTGTGAGGGAGCGTGAGGAAACTATAGTTTTTTTCCAACAAAGTTTCCGTTTTTTTTTTTTTTTTTTTTTTTTAATTTTGTTTTTAATAAATTACAACAATAAGTTTTCGATTAAATTGAAAAATGAGCACGAATTTAAAAACTAGATTAAAAATGCTGTATTTAAAAAAATGGACTTATAACTCCAACAACAATAAAGTTATAAGTGTTTGAAGTTGGGATGGTGCTTAAAAATATATTTTATTTCTCAAAAGTCTATTACAAGATGTAACTTTAAACTCTTGTATCAAATGAAACAGCACTTTTTTCGTCATATTATGATTATTTCCATAGTATGTGGATGGGTTGGTTGCACCCACATTCAATTAAAAATTGACCAAATGTCGCACTGTGCTATGGTGGTGTAGGGTATAAATATATATATATATATATATATATATACTGGGTCCCTATAATATTCTAAAACGATCTAGATATACCCGGTAGTATGCCTGTTGAAGCTATGAGAGGGCTTAGAGGGTAAGACCTAGCGGATGAACTGCTCCTCAAATATACTCTGCTGATCAAAAATGTTTCATATTAAAAATGGAAAAAAATCGGTCTAACCAAAACAAAAGAATTAAAAAAACTATTCGTTGTGGATGGATTTCTAGTATTTGCCCGAATAAGTATTTTCTATATATAGATTAAATTATCAAGCTTTAAGGTACGGTCACACTTGGCAAATATTTACTCAAAAAAGCGTAACCACTTATTTTAATACAAATTTGTTTGACGTTGTTTACTATTACAAGAGTTTTGCAAATATTTGCCAAGTGTGACCGTACCTTTACCTTAGTTTAGAGTAATGTATACATTTACAAGTACAAATATTACTCTTACTTTGTATAACATATGCAATCAAAATGATTAAATTTCCCAAAATACACCAACAAACAAGCTCTGCTATTAAAATGTGTAATTGAATGAAATATATACGCGAATAGAAATTGTAATTCTATTTCAATACAAATCATGGCTACAACAAAATATCCATCTGTTGCTTTTACACTTTAAACAACAACAACAAAAACAATTTTGGCATCAATCAAGCCCATCGGGAGCACAATAAAAACAGCAGTTTTACAAGTAGCCAATGTATCCTTAATGATAGCTGCTGACTCCAATTTAAATATTTCATTTGTAATGTATGTGCAATTTTAGTGCAAAAGAAAGTTAATTGTTTAAATTTTACATTCCAGGTAAATAGGCGAGACGATAATTGTCTCTTTAGTATATGTAAGTAATGTAGGGCGAAGTTACTTTAAAATCAATTTTGTACTGGACTTGCGAAAGTAGTAAGTTTACGCACCAGAACACCACAAGTAATCTAATGGAGAGTCATTTGTCACTTGTGTGTACCAGTGTAGTATGTTAAAATTGATTTCACATTCCACTTTAAAGTCATTTTATAAACTTCAAAGCATATTGACGATATACTATACATTTTCAATACCAAACATTTTGGTGAAACAAAGAATGTTTAGGAAAAAATTGAATTTCTCTAAGTCCTTTTTTGAAGTTGTAGCATGAATTCAACAGACGGATACACGAACGCATATGTCTAGATTGTTTTAGTATCTGTTAAGGACACACAATATATACAGCCGAATTATGAATAAAAAATCCGCGCGAGTTTTTTCCCTTTTTTATTTTTTAACATTGCATTCGAATAGGAAAAATGGGAGAAGCGAAAAAACTCCCGCGGAATTTTTATTCATGATTGGGCTGATTTTTTGCTTCTGCTCCCAATATCTAATTGTTTTACAAACAGAATCTCGAACTTAAAATAGCCCCTTCTTTTTGGTAGTGGATATACAACGAATTTCAACTGAATTTTGAAAACAAGTGTATGAAAATTTAAATACTTGTTCAAAATGACTACTACTCAACTTAAGTAGTAAGGACTTAAGTTGTATCATGCTCTCAACATGTTGTATCATGATTTTATCATATAAAGTTTTATATGGGGATATGTACATAATAGTGGAATGTACTGAAATATTAGAATATAGTTACAAACCATATTCAGTAACAGTCTGAACAACACACTGAATAAAGCTGTATTTTTATATATGTACACCACCCAAAAATATGGGGGATACGTTTATAACACATCGAAATATTGGTCGTAGAACCAAAAAGTATATACATACTGGGTCTTTACAAAATTCTTAGTCAATCTAAGTTTCATGCTATGGAAAGTCATAAAACTTGACTTTCTTTGTATCAATCCATATTTGACCATACCCCAAATAAAGTCCGCTTCCGAAAAAACCTCTATGAAGTTGAAATTCGATACACATAATCCACATACATATATATAAATCATTGTAACAAACTTTATGGTTTTCGGTCCATAATTGGTCATATCTCCCATATAGTGATCCCTATATTCCGAAAAAGATACTAACCTACATAAATATAATAAGGTACTTGGCAAATACTTGCCGAAAAATACGTATCTGTGTAAATGCGGCCTGTAAAATTTTGGATCGGTACGTTATTTATACGAGATTTATAAGTGTTGAAGTGATTTTCGAAATAGCGCTTCATATGGTGAATATGGTCAAATATAAGCCGAAATTCACAAATTTCTGTAGCATGATTTCTGTGTATATGTAAATGATCTGTGTAAAGTTTTGAGTTGAGACCGATATTTATAAGATTTGTATAAAGATAAATGACTTTTAAGGATGTGGTCCTTATATGGGCGCTATGACCAACCAACCATCATTTTATATATGTACAAGGTGGCGCCTATCAGAAAATGCTATAAATTTTGCGATTCAGTTCTGTTTTGACATTTGTGTAGTAAACACATGCGAAATACACGTTAATAAGCAATGTTACGCTACACTGCTCCAGAACGCGGTCAGTGACCTTGGCACAACGTGAATTTCGTCGCAGATTTCCTGGCCGTTCAACGCCTACTGGTGAAACACTGCGACGTTTAGCCGCTCACCTCGAAGAGACTGGCACAACACGAGATGCTGCCAGGCTTGGCAGACCCCGGAGTAGCCGTTGTGCAGATAATATTGCTGCAGTAGCCGAGGATGTCATGGAAGCGCCGTCGACATCGACCAGACGACGTGCCACGCAAATGGGTATCAGTCGACGGTCTTTACAGCGAGTTTTGGTACAAGATGAATTGGGATTGGAAAACATGTGGTTCCAACTGCACGTGCCACAACCGATATGCTGAAGGATGACTAATCTCCCGTTTTGGCGATTTGCGCAGGCCAGCAAGATCGCCTGATTTGACAGCTCCAGACTTATTTTTGAAGTCGCGGGTTTATGTCAACAAGCCTCAGACTCTTGCAGCTCTTAAAGACAATATCCGTCAAGAATGTGAGGACCTATCGCCGGAAGTTTTGGCCAAAGTGATGGAAAATGCCATAAAAAGGGCTCAAATGACAATCAACTGTGGCGGCGGCTTGATGTAAAAAAAAATTAAAAGACCAAATAAAAATAATCCACAAGAAGAATCAAAGTTTTTCATTTTTTTTTTAATTACAGCCAAAAAACATCGGAAGTTTACTTTTGCGCCACCTTGTATCTATAAGAATTATTTATGTCGAATTTTAACCTGATAACTATATTTGAACCAGATTTGTACGTATTTAAGTGAATTTTAGATGTGGACTTTGTATGGGGTCTTTGATCAAACATGAACCCAACAAAACAAAATTTCGTTTTACGATTTCTTTTTACATGACACTTATTCCTGCTGATTTTTGTATTAATATCCCAATATTTCGGGAAGATATTTGTATGGGGTCTATTGGAAATCATTGACCGATTCCTACTATTTTCCTCAGACTTTTTTTTATCAACGAAATAACATGTACAGAGTTTCATGGCAATATCTGCAATATATTTACAAAAAAGTGCCAGAAACAAATTTTTTTAATATCAAATTTTTATGGAGGTTGTCACACATTTTGGTACATAACTCTGGTTCTACTATACCGATTTTGCTGATTTTCAATACCAAGCTATTTAGGATAAGTACAAACGGGTTTTTGTAAAGTCTGTTGATTTTTGTTGTTTCTTTTGGGCGTGAGAATGTTTTACACAGACAGACGGATATAGCTTTCTAAAGGGATCAAGAATATATATACTTGCTTGGTTCCCAGATGAATATTTCTTAGTATTACACACGGAATGACGGAATACCCTCATTCACCATTTGTGGTGATGGAGGGTATAATAAAGTAAACAAAGTAATTACAATATATTTAAATCAAATTTCAATCAATATTTCAACATTTAATATTTCCCAATCAGTCTTTGGTGTCAAATTTAAACCTGACTTGTAACTAGTTTCAGAGATTGTAATCTAATGACATACCGAGTACTATAGGTATTTATTAGCAAAATGCCTCCAATGGTATTGGTGACATAAATTGGTTTTTTAACTCCATACTTGGTATTAAAAGTTTTTGCTGAGTTGGTTGCCACATAAAACGTGTGCAAAATTTATGATAATATTATACATTTGTGTCTGATGATGCCCCGTTTTGGGGCGACATATGCATGAGTACTATGTGATATTATTAATCAATTTCAACTAGGTTTCGTTCTGGTCGAATTTAATTAAGATTTCTTTAAAATGAAGACCTGCAGATTGATTACAAACTTTCTGAGTCAATTGATATACAGGCATCAGGATAACAACAACAATTATGGTATGGGGTAGTGTCAAGTGCAAAAACTATATCTGATGAGTAACTTTTAATAAAGACACTTTGTTACTGTATGACAGATAATTTATTGAAAGCAGGACAGTAAAATGTCATTCAAGCCATCAAACTCAAAGAAACATATGAGTTTTTACGTGCATACACATGAGTATACGAGTATATACATACATACGTACATAGCTACATACATACGTACATAGCTACATACATAAATTAATAGAAAGAAGACAATTTGACTGTATTAAGTTGTTTGAGGATATAAAAAATCTTTCTTTATGAAATGTGTGAATAACTAAAGAACACTGTAAGTCACAGTTCTTAAGGAACAGTTACAAACACTGGGAGGAAATGTGAAAATTGTTGGAAAATATTATTGCGCTGTCGAACATTAAGAACATTGTATAGGGAATACATACAGGGGGGATTAGAGGTTGTATGATAGGAAGACGATCTTCAGATTATTGCACTGATTGAAGCCAATATTACTTTATAAACAAACTAGCTAAAACCCGCTATTCTTCGCTACCCCCATCGTAATGAAATCAAATTTAAGAGCTAAAAAATATATTATCTTGCAACTGGTGAAAGGCAATTATATTATTTCGATTTTGTTGACGTCGCAAGTTTAGAAAATCCTTTTAGCAGTTTTCTTGATGATGTTCCCGCTAGCCTACTATGCGGAAAAATTTTTTCGATCACAGGTAATATTTTTATTTTGAAACCGACATTTATGTTTCCGAATTTCTTCATAAAGTACTAATTCTTCTAATTCTAATCTTCATGAGTACTAATTTGTATGGTTGGCGCTAAGCGCATTTATACAATAGATGTCAGATTATGATGTGCTATGTACAATTTTAAGATTCTATCTATTGTATTTTTTACGGTATAGGAATTTTGATTACTGTGTTACTCAACTATTTATGATTTATGATGTGGATGTTTAGAATACAGGTATTCATAAAAAATTTTACAATTCTACTATTTAAATTTTCCAAGAATTTATTTTGTATCGCCCATTATTTTAAACTGAATGATTTATGGTTGAGATATAGTTGTTAATAATAAATATAATATAGTATAGTATAGTTATTCTACCTATTGTATTCTTACAGATAACCGACATTCATATTAATTATTTTAAACTTAACAACTAATGCTTGAATAAAGATTTTTATCATATTGTTACTCATAAGAAATTAGAAGGTTTTTTTCTATTGTACTCAAGATATACTAATTTTAGTATTCACTTTGTATGTGGGGTGACACTCTGCTCTTTATAGTCCGCCCAATTTGTACTCACATATTCATATGGACATCAAAGCTGCTCTTAAAAATTTCCCGGAGAATCGAATTTCATTTATATGAAAGAAGCCACGCCCAATACTAGTGGTCCGACTATATCCGACATAATTAATAATACTGGCCCTAAAGTTAATAGCACTATATTTAAAGACTCTAGATGTTAGCATCTACAGCTTTGGTTATAACTGAACTGTGGATGAACACAAACAGGAAATAAGTCCCAGTAGAGAAAAAATTCATAGAAAACAAAAAGAATTTCAAAAAAATACCAAATATGTACTGAAATTAGCCCTTTTACCAATTAGTACTTTAGTTTCGTATATTAGAGTGTGAGTTAAAGTTTGTGTGGTTAAATGCTTTTTTATCTTTATGAGCTCGCTAATTCAAAAAAGATATTAAAAAATTTCTGTTTTTACCCCTCTTTCCCACGTGTAAAAATATTTTTCGAAAATATTTCCATTAATTCTTAATTCCAATTACTATTAGAAAATATTATTTCATGTAATTTTTATTGAAAAAAATTAATTTTCTAAAAAACAAGTAAGAAAGTATAGTCGGTCAAGCCCGACCATATAATACCCTACACCTAGTATATTTAAATATAAAAAAATTTTTCAGAAATGGGCATTATTTGCAAGATATCACCTATTTTGGGCCAAAATTCAGTCTCATGATTTCTGTGAATATAAATATTATATGTGTTAAACTGGGAGTTAAAATGAATTACGGAGAGGGTCTTATATGGGAGTTTCGACTAATTATGAACCGACCATTACAAAATTAGGTGTCATTATTTCTGTATATAAGAAACTTATTTGTGTCGAATTTTATTTGATTACCAACATTTTTAAGAGATTTATGCTCTTTACGACTAATTATGGACCAATCACAAAAAAATTCTACCGTATTATTTGTATACATATGAAATATATTTGTGTTCAATATTATTTGGATACCAACATTTTTAAAAGAGTTATGCTCTTTTAAGTGATTTTCGGAAGTGGGCCTTATATGGGAGCTACGACTAATTATGGACCGATCTTCAAGAAATTTTGAGATGTGATTTAGCTTAATTTATTACTCATTTTTGGTGAGTTTATTTCATCGTAATACGACACATACAGACTTACAGTTTTAAATATACTATAAATTCCTATAATTAAATATAAGTTACTAAACTGCATACTAGGAAAATAAATCAAAAATTAGACGGCCAAAAAGGGAAAATTTATAAGGTTGGTACTTTTTGTATACTTTGCTCTAAACCGATGAAAATTATTTTTTCAAATATTTATTATTCACTCAAATATTTATTTGCAAAGCTTCTTTTCTATCAAACGAAAATTTTTTTAGAAGGAAGGAAATTTGTTTTTAAACTAATGAACTACCAACACGCAATTTTATAAATAAATATATTTTTTTATAACCTACACCACCATAGTAGGGAGGGTATATTGGATTTGTGCTGAAGTTTGTAAAGCCCATTAATATTGGTCCAAAGTATACCGATCGACTCAGAATCACTCCCTGAGTCGATTTAACGATGTGCTGACTGGCTGGCTGGCTGTCCATGTAAAGCTTGTGCGCAGAGTACAGGTCACAATTTTCAAGATATCTCACTACAATTTAGTACGTGATATTTTTCGGCCCCACGACGTATAGTATTGAAACTGGTGGAAATTTGTGACAGCAATCAGATAATTATTTGTTAGCAAAGTTCTTTTTCGATAGTCAGTCAACCTTCAAGATTTATTAAGTGTATAAGCTTTCAAGTATTTATTTTCAATAAAACACTCAAAATAGGGAAGGAAAAACTTTTGACATTTTCTTTTTAGGTTCAATTTTTGATCACTCTTTCCAATATTGCAACCGTCATCTTGTTAGTTGCTAGAAGTGCGCGCACACACAACTAATGTCGATTTTCGTAATACAACGGTGTGAGTCTTTCCATAGCGAAATACTGAATAAAAATAAGATGACACTGTGACTATAGTCACGTTTGGAAAGGGAAATGTAATGAAGCACCCTACCAGAGACCTAAAATCTGAATGTCAATAATGCTTTATCTAAAAATATGTTTTTCGAAATACTTGTTTCAAAAATATGCTTTCTCTTAAAAGAATTTGAGTGGCATTAATGGATTTTTATAATAGCATAATTAAAAAAAAGAAAAAACTATTGAATTTATTAGTCATCTTTTTTTTTGTCTATTAAGCCAGTTTTTTTTCTCCTACAGAATTAACTGCCAGTAATTTATGAAGCAACATTTTTCCAAAATTATTATGCTTCGTTTGAGTTGTATTCTTAATACATATTCCAAAAATGTTAAATGATCAGTGGCCAGGAATAAAAAAATCAATATTAGCCCAGGCAACGACGGGTATAAAAAGCTAGTTGAAATATATTTAAAATAATTTATTACAAATCTCCAACAAAACTAATTTAAATCTACCATATTTTTCTCAACCTACCCCACTGTCCATACCAGCAGTCAAATAATGAGTAACATCTGAGCATTGCTTGCATTTACTGTTCATTGGAGAAGCTTTTCTTTGAATCACCTGTAACAACAACATAAAGAATAATTAAAAGTTCAAAAGTATTTTTACGGCGCCGTAAATAAATCCATCTGGGAGCAATACATATTGACATGCCGCTTAAACTTATTTTCATCCAAAGCCTTGAAGACAGCAACCATAATAATATTTAATCCGATAAGAAACATTTCAGTATTTAACGGCTGGTGTGGTTGAAGGAAGGTTATAAAATCATTTAAGTACGAATGTCATTATGGTTTCTTTTCGAAAGCCTCCTTTCACCAGTCAGTGGAAAGCAAGCACATGTTGACTAATAAAAAATAAAAAAAGTTCAAAATGTTGCCATTAATGTCAGGTTGTTGTGTTTTAATTGCAAATTAAATTAAAGGGCAAATAATAAAACCAGACACTTTTAAAAGTAAAAATACATTTTAAATACTTAAAGGTTGCAATACATTTATAGTTAGCTTCAATAAGAACTTGCAGTCTTCAAACAGAATTATTTATAATTGTCTAAAATAATAGCGGTCTTCACAATGTACTTGTTGTAAGTATACTTGGCCTGACAATATGATTAAATGTGGTTTATTTAACACAAACCAAAACTTCACACTTTATTCAAGTTATTTATTGTTTAATATTTCATGACGTTTTTATTTAGGGAAATAAATTCAATATTTTTCAAATACATTCTACAGAACATAATAAAATGTTCAGATAAAGATATACATACATATGTACATAGAAAATTTCAATAAATGCAGCGGCAAATGCAGTAAATGGCAACAAAAATTCTTAAGAATTTTAATATCTAATCAAATTGAAAAGAAAAATAAATAAATAAATAAGTTGGCACTGCATGTAAAACATAAAATGAAATGATTATTGCAAAAAATCATAATTTTTCACAGTGTTGATTTCTCATGGAGAACAAGTTGAAAAGGTACGGTCACACTTGGCTAATATTTGCCGAAATAGACATAACTAACCTAAATAAGATGTTTGGATGTTTGGATTCATTTATTTATTAAAAAAAAACATCGTTTATTTAAGACAGGACACAACATATATTTAGTTTTATTTTATTTGATGCTGTTTGATGTTGCAAAACTCTTGTAAGAGTAAACAACATCAAACAAATTTATGCTAAAACAAGTGGTTACACTTTTTTGAGTAAATATTTTCCAAGTGTGACCATACCTTTATAAATGTACTTGTGTATACATATGTGCCAAAGAGCGGGTTTTCGTATTATATGAGAACCGGAGTTCCATTCTCACAAATCATTGAAAATTGTTTTTCTTTATTATAAGAAACTTAATTTGAGGGTGCTGTAGCTTAATTGATTAGCGCGTTTGATCATTAATCATGAGTTGGTATTCGTGGACTAAGTTCGATTCCCAGACCCTGATAATTATTAGTTTTCTATCCTATCATAACTAATATTTATCACAGCACCCTCCTTCGGTGCTATGTTCCAGTTCCTATTAACATATCTTACGGGTCCCAATAAACTTAAAAAAAAATATTTACACCTGAAATCATTGATATCATTGTTATGAATGATTACCGTAAAACAAAGTCAAATACATATGAGGAGGTGAGAAGCAAAACTCGTTCGTTCCATGTTTACAAAATTTTGGTAAAAAGCTAAAAACTTGCTACAGCTTAGTAAGTGAGCCAAACAAATTGAAAGCTACTAATTCCTAAATATTAGGATATTTTTTTTTTATTAAAACCTTAAAATTTACAAAATCAATACTCCTTAACTAAAGAAAAATTAAGTTTTGCAGTTCGGAACGAACAAGTTTTGAGTTTTGCTACATTCCATATTGGAACAAACGAGTTTTGCAACTTACAATAACCCACCAGTAAAATAAATTACATACTTAGCTTCACTATATATACTTTAAAAGGTATATATATGAATTTATTAAAACCAAGGAAACTTGTTAAAAAAAAAATTAAAATAAAGAATATGAATTTTTAAACAGACAACGCAAGTACTTCATCTTCAGTTTACTCCGTTGTCGAAAATCGAAACATAAAACTCTAAGCTTTCGTTTTGTTTCCAATTTTCTCCACAGTGATTGGACAAACAATTAGTCGTAGCTCCATATAAAGCCCACTTTCGAAAATCACCTGAAGAAATATAACTCTTTTAAAAATGTTGGTATCCAAATAATATTGAAAACAAATATGTTTCGTCTATATACATATAATATGGCAGAAGTTTATGATGATAGGTCCGTAATTAGTCGTAGCACCCATATAAGGCCCACTTCCGAAAATCACTTTAAAGAGCATAACTCTCTTAAAAATGTTCGTATTCAAATAAAATTTAACACAAATAAGTTTCTTATATACAGAAATAATGACACCTTATTTTATAAGGGTAGTCGAAACTCTCATATAAGACCATCTCGGTAATTCACTTTAACTTCCATAAATCGTTTAAAAGTATTTATATCGAGATAAAGTTCAACATATATAATATTTATATTCACAGAAATCATGACACTAAATTTTTGGATAATCGGTCCACAATAGGTTACATCTCCCATATAACGTCCATTTCTGAAAAACTTTTTTATACATATACTGGGTGTAGGGTATTAGATGGTCGGGTTAGATCGACTATACTTTCGTACTTGTTTTTGTTGTTTAAATGACAACAATTTTAGTATGTATTGCTATTCATGTCAATACCATATATAGCAAGTACTGACGCTGTTGGTCAAAAAATGCCCAAGATATGACGATTTTAAATTTTTGGTTATATGGGCGAGGCCACGCCGCTTTATCCACTCACAACTATGTACCAAATATCATCGACGTAGGGCAAAAAAATGCCCAAAATATGACGTTTTTGGTTATATGGACGGTGCCACGCCTCTTTGTCCACTCACAACTTTATATAGTTAAGAATTTATTATTTAGTAAGAATATCCTATTGTGAAAATTTAATGACGATCGGTCTAGGAGTTAAGACTATATTACGATTTTTAATTTTCCTAAAAAGGGGCGTGGTCCCACTCACTTTTCTCCTGGTACGTTTTCCTAATTATGCAAATAACATATCTACCAAATATCATCGACGTAGGTCAAAAAATTACCAAAATATGGCGATGCCACTCACGTTAGTCCAATCAAAACTTCATATAGCCTATTATTCTTTACAGAGAAATGAAGATCGGTGCAAGGGTTTAAGCAGAAACATACAGACAGACAGACATTAATTTTTATATATATAGAAAAAGATAGATAGATTTAATTTCATTGGCAACATATTAATAGAAGTCCAATTGAATTCTATTTAAATGAACGAACAATCCGTATATAGTAGAGATTCAAAACCCGATCCCGTGATTGGCTTTAAAAAATGACAGGATTTTTGGGATTAACAGATCCTGGAAACTAGTATTTGTTTACAAAGTCAATAACGAAAAATTAAATTTCAAACCATTTGTCGAAGAAATAAAGGTGAAAAAAATTAAAAATTAAAGGTGAAAATTTAAAATTGAATGAGGCTTTTTCGGAAATGCATCACTGCGCTGCAATTTTTATTGAAAGAATTCATTTTATAAAAAACTACCAAGGATCAATTTTTTAGGCCTTAAGAATGCCAATTTCAAAAACATACCAAAAGTATTACTCCTCTTTATTCATTTAAGCCGGATAAATGTTAATTTGTATTTCTACGATTATTTATTTAGCAGATACAAAAGGTACCATTTTTACCCCCGCCCGACCTCGATTTGTCCGCTAGTTAGAAGTTATTTTAAGTTTCCAGCTTTAGCGGTTAATTCATCATTTCATTTCCTGATGAATTAATCTACATAAAAAGCAACAGTAATGTTGCTTTTATATTTTATTTATATTTTATACACATTTGAATATCAAGTTCTTTGCAAACCCATAAACGTTTAGCCGCCAATCGCGTCTAACATACGCTCAAGCCATCCTTAATCACCACCAAGAGGAAGATGATTTTTCATCAAAAATAATCATGATTGATGAGGCCCATTTCTATCTTAGCGGGTACGTAAATAAGCAAAATTTACGCTTCTGGGGCACTGAAAATCCGCGTGTAACCCACGAAGAGCCATTACACCCGCTAAAAGTCACTGTATGGTGTGCTGTTTTCGCTGGAGAAGTCATCGGACCTTTTTTCTTCGCGGGATCAACGAGTTATTTTTGCCGCAACTTGATGAATTGGGATTGGAAAACATGTGGTTCCAACAGGACGGTGCAACGGCACAAAGATCGCCTGATTTGACCGCTCCAGACTTCTTTTTGTGGGGCTTTTTGAAGTCGCGGGTTTAGGTCAACAAGCCTCAGACTCTTGCAGCTCTTAAAGACAATATCCGTCAAGAATGTGAGGACCTATCGCCGGAAGTTTTGGCCAAAGTGATGGAAAATGCCAATCAACTGTGGCGGCGGCCATTTACATGACATCATATTTTCGACTTGATGTAAAAAAAATTAAAAGACCAAATAAAAATAATCCACAAGAAGAATCAAAGTTTTTCATTTTTTTTTTAATTACAGCCAAAAAACATCGAAAGTTTACTTTTGCGCCACCTTGTATAAATAGGATGACAACTAATTTTATAATAGTTAGTTCATAAATAGTCAAAACTCCCATATAAGACCCTCTTTGTAATTCACTTTAACCTACATAAATCTTTTAAACGTATTTATATCGAGATAAAGTTTAACACACATAAATTTATATTGACGGAAGTCATGGCACTAAATTTGTGGATGATCAGTCCATAATAGATAATATCTCCCATATAGCGCCTATATCTCAAAAACTGTTTTATTGATCGGTCTTGACCGACTATACTTTCTTACTTGTTTATATCTCGATATCTTTGTCTAGACATTGATTTTGAGATCATTTCTTTTTCAACATCTTCATCATAAGACCAGTGCAAATCCTCTGTTGGTACTTATTTCAACACTTAAATTTTTTATTAGTTTAAAACTCCATTTTGTGGCAGTTGATATTTGTAAAGTCAGATTTTTTTTATTAGTTTAAACTAAAAACATAAAAAAATCACAAAACGTTCAAAATTTTAAAGTTTTCGCTTTATGTTTGGGTGTACTCAATTGAGTACAGCGGCGGTAAATGGGTTAATGGGTCTTATTAAAAAAAAAAGTAATTATAATCTTACTTGTAACTTCGCGACATCGTGATCACCAACGTTGCACTTTTTATTTTGCAAATTGACCAAAAATATGCCGCAGAAATTTTATTGTTGTTATTTTCTATATTTTTCTATAGAATACGGTAAACGTACACTCAAAAAAATAATTAGTCTTTTTATCACAACACAGCACAGCACACATTCAATATCTTAACGTTTTAAAAATGGGGCGATGAGCGCATATGGTTAAAGGAAATTAACCAACGTTTTTAAAAGATAAAAATGTAACAAGATGAATATTTATTTTATGTATTTTATCTTTTCCACTTGACAAATCAAGGAACTCAAAGTTAAAACTTTACAATTAATATTTTCTTGAATTCTTCGAGTTAGCTTTATTAGACATGTAAAAATATAAGAAAGATATATTATATGTATATTAATATTTAGTATTTATATGTAGTTTATTTGATCTTTTTTTTTTTTGTTAACATCTAAATAATTGTTCAAACTTAAGGCCTTTTTTAATATAATTTTTATATTTTAATTTTTTTTTTAATTTTTTCCTGAACGAAATAGCGAAATATCGAAAACAAAAATATCAAGATTATATTAAACAAGTTAGAGTGCTATATTCGGCTGTGATGAATCTTATATACCCTTCACCTGCATAATTATATTACATACATACATACATACATATACATATATATTTTTCGATGAAATTATCAGAGGTTGGCTTGGATTTTTGCTCATATCTCCATTATTTATGGACGAATTTTGTTGATTTTAAATAGCAAACTTCTCGAAAGCATGTCTGATAGAATAATTGGATATTTGGATCCCAAAGATATCTGGGGACTGCAGAAAATTGATTTCAACATCCAGACAGACAGACAGACTGACATAACTTAATAGACTCCGCTATCTATAAGGATCCAGAATGTATATTCTTTATTCAGAGGTTGGCTCGGATTTTTGCTCATATCTCCATTATTTATGGACGAATTTTGTTGATTTTAAATAGCAAACTTCTCGAAAACATGTCTGATAGAATAATTGGATATTTGGATCCCAAAGATATCTGGGGACTGCAGAAAATTGATTTCAACATCCAGACAGACAGACAGACTGACATAACTTAATACACTCCGCTATCTATAAGGATCCAGAATATATATTCTTTATAGGGTCGGAAAATTATATTGTGGAAATTACACACGGAATGACAAACTTATATATACCCTTCTCATGAAGGTAAAGGGTATAAAAAGACCTATTTAGGGAATTGTTAATTAAATATAAAATAAATTTAATTGTTTATTAATTTACAAAAGTTTTTGAATAAAGACAAAAAATTAGAAAATTATTATAGGATTATGTTAGAATTAATCAAAGGTATAACCGACATATTGATTTGGGTATGAAGGGATTGGGGCAAAAACTTAAAATATTACACAACTTTTTAAAACGTTGTTGGCATGAAATTTCAATACAAAATGCGGCGCTTAATTAATAAATGTTAAAAGATATCACAGCAAAAAGATGACATTTAGTTTACAAAATAATTAGTTTCTTAAATGACACCTAATTTTCCCTAGATGTTTTTAATTGCATTTTTTCACATTTCACAGCAACTCATTATCACAACTAGCCACAGAAATAATTAAAATATAAAATGAGTTTATTGAAATAAACTTGTCCGCACAACAGCAGTAACACAAATACAACAAGTTAATAAATATTTAAAAGCAATGAACCATAAAATTGTCTTAACTGGTAAATCTTGTAAATATTCCGCTGATTTACTATTGAGTAAACACGCGTATCGTTATTGGATCTAAGGTTTTTGTGCGTAATACTCTTGTTGTTGTTGGTTTTTGCTTTCTTATCCTTTTCCTGTTAATGAATTGTGTGTTTTCCCAGAATCTGTAAAACCACAGGCGTTTAAATACATACACTCACACTTCCATTTCAGTCACTTCCCAGCAAACCATATGAGTCCGAAAAGAGTCTTTTCTGACACCTTTTTCGGAGCGTTAACACTCTTTATGAGCCCAAAAAACAATCATAATTGCTCGGAAAACCTTCAGAAAAGAGGGTCATTACGTTCGAAAATGGTCCGTCAGAAAGAGCTCTTAGATAATGTCAGAAATTTGTCAAACACTAATAATATGCTGTTTACACGATATGCTAAAATTACCAACATACGTTTGTTGGCATTGTTAACAAAGTGTTAGCAAATGTTGTTAAACATACGTATGCTGAAAAAATTTTGCGTTTACACGATATGTAAGCACTTGTAAGAAAATTTTCAGCATAAATATGCTGATTCAACATATCGTCTAAACTTAGCTTTAGACAAACTTTTCTCGCCTGTCGTTTTATTGGTTTTGTTTTACGTTTTGGTACCGCTTGCTAACGACAATCTGTAAATTTAAATAATAAGCCAAGTCGGCGATAAGATTAATGATTATGGGTCTTACTTTTTCATTCATTCATTTATTCGTTCGTTTGCCTAATGTCTCGAAAGAAGAATCCGAGCCCATACAAGGGACCTTATGAAATAATAAAAAGATTAGGAGTAATTTCACTACTTAAGGTTGATAATTTAGAAAAAAAAACTACCTTAATATTATACTTAAATTGTATAAAAGAAAATTTTTAAATATTACATAAGTATTTAAGAATGATTGTAAACAATAAGAACATAAAAATAATTATAAACAACACTACTCATAATTACACATTTTAGAGATAATATTACACCCATTTATTTTAAAACTCATTTTAGTTACATGTTAAGAAAATTTATTTTTAGATTCAATTCATTTCATTTCATTTCATTTCAATCATAAATTCAATCTTAAGGACGGAGGTGTAGTGTATCGATCACACTTGACAAATATACAAACACAACACATGTCACTCTACTTCACTCAATAATATAAACATTGGATCATATTAAACTAAAGCTATGTGTCCACGATCGTCAGATATTACAATGTTGTCATATCTAGCAATGTGCTGGCAATGTACTGACATTGAAAAATTTTTAGCAAAAGGCAAATTGTCAGTTTAGACGACTGTAGAAAAACTAACAATTTCATTTGCACACAATTGTCACACAATGTATTTATCTGTCAACCGAAATTGTCAGTTCACACGGTTGTCAGATTGTTGTGTGGCATTGTCAAATTCGTTTTGCAGCTCTGTGTTTGTGTTTAAAAATTTTAAATATTATCATGGAACAAAAAAGAGCTATTGGAACCATTTTATCTGCTTATGTCCTAATGCACACTTTAATTTAATTCTTTAATTTTCTTCTACTTTTTTCAACAATTTTATCAATGATTGTTTGTTTATTTATGTATAACAAAGTTGCATTTAGAAATAATTTCTATGAAAATGCTGCCATTGGCAGATGCATAAACTTTGCACATATGACAATGAAAAGTGTTTGACAATTGTCTTAAAACAATGACAATGACAAAATTGTGTGTCTACACGATTGTTAGATGTCTGACAATATTTTTGTCTTCCAATGTTGGAAGGCAAAAATTTTAAGTTTACACGGTTGTTAGACATTTTCTAAACATTTTTCGGACAACGTTGTAATATCTGACGATCGTGGACACATAACTTAACCCACAAAAACACAATTGCTTACTATGGCCACACAAGAGTGAATGAACTGAACATTGGGTCAGATTGCACTAAACCAAGAATGATAAAATAAAGATTACGCCAACGCGCGTAAAATTTTAAAATGTTCTGCGCATTTTGGAACTATGACGTCACACGTTCTGTGTTTCTATTGGCTAATTTTTTCTCACTTGTTTTTTTACTGTTGTTTTGCTTGCATTTGCTCACTGCATACTTCATGTTTATATTTTTTGTTGTTTTTTTTTATTTTTATTTTTCTTTTTTAAACAGCTTTTATTTTAGAACTCTCAGAGAGATAAAACATATATTTTTCGCAAGAAATTTTAATTCTAACACATGAAACATTCTTGGTAACCCTTAGAATGGAACTTCTACGTCACATAACGGGAAATCATGCGCATGGCGTAATCTTTATTTTATAATTCTTTCACTGAACCATAAAACATTACAATTGCTGACTAAAACCACCCAAAAATAAACAAACATTAACTGCCGTATTTATAAAAAATAAAGTAGGCTGAAGTGTCCTTTAAGATAAAATGTTCATACAAAATTTTTTCAATCAACTGTGGCGGCAGCCATTTACATGACATCATATTCTAGACTTGATGTAAAAAAAATTAAAAGACCAAATAAAAATAATCCACAATAAGAATCAAAGTTTTTAATTTTTTTTTAATTACAGCCAAAAAACATCGGAAGTTTACTTTTGCGCCACCTTGTATATACACAAAACATATTTGTGTTCAATATTATTTGGATACCAACATTTTTAAAAGAGTTATGCTCTTTAGTGTGATTTTCGGAAGTGGGCCTTATATGGGAGCTACAACTAATTATGGACCGATCTTTGTAGATGTGCTTTAGCTTCATTTACTACTCATATGTGGTAAATTTTGTTTGCATACTTGCATAATTCAAAGATTTATGACCGGTAAACCCCAATTTCGGTAGTATATTTGTATGGGGGCTAGGTGAAATATTGAGCCGATTTCCACCAGTTTCAATCCCATCTATCCTTGGGCCGAAAAAATGTCACGCACCAAATTTTATCGAAATATATTCAAAATTGCGACTTGTACTCTGCGGACGGACGGACGGACGGACATCGTTAAATCGACTTAGAATTTCATAAGGATCAAGAAAATATATACTTTGTTGGGTCTCAGATGAATATTAAAAAAGTTTCACACGGAATGACAAACGCCACTCTTGGTTATATCGAATAGAAGTGCAAATTCACCTCGATATAACGAACCTTATTGTAACGAATTATTCGATATAACGTTTTTTTCTAATCCTCTTAAGATTCATTATACCAAGGTTGAACTGTATATGAATCTTTAATTCACCTAGATTCTACACTACACTAAATATTGATAAATTGCATATAAGTATTGGCTCAATATAATATTTATTTATTTCAAAAATATGCCGCAAGCCCATAGTGAAAAAATTAGAAATATAACTAACAATTCAATAACATTAATCAATAATATTAATATTATTATTTATTGTAATAATTATTAAGTTAGAAGAAGGTTAGAAGAAGGTTTTATTCTAATTACACAATTTTATTAAATTCATAACAAAACTCTTTGCATCCCAGCAAAAACTTCACTTACAAATTAAGCTAAAAAGTATTAGGAAATTGTCGACCAGACTGCTTACAAATCTAATGGAAAAATTACTTATTTTTGTTCGCAATGCCCCAAAAGTAATCAATCCATTATAATTTTGCCACTTTTAACCTAAAAATTAATAACTTATTTTTGTACTTAAAAGTTTTATAAAATCTGTAGTTGTAGACTGATTGCAACAAAATGGTATAAAATAAATAAACAAACTTAATAAATATTAATGATTGCAAAATAGAATAACCCCCTTATTCAAAAACGATTATTAAATTTAACAAACGTTTATTAAGACAGAATTGCATAAAAAACTTTGCGTAATAAACTTTTGTTAAATTTAATAATCGTTTTTGAATAAGGGGGTATTTATATAATAAGTGCTGTTTCACACGTTTTAGTTTTAATTGAACAGTTTATGTCAATTCTTTTTTAAACCTGTTATTTCGTTCACACGCGTATTTTCAATTTTCGTGGTCTTCACCATCAAGTATTTTTCTTTTTCATGCAAACAACTTCGCCCAGAATAAGACGGAGAAAATAAAGGAAAGTAAGAAAATTTACTAGTACCGTCAAGTATGTACTCCTATTGTACTCTTTTCCCTTCTCAGCCAAAAGTACTTGCATTGAAGAGTTCTTTAAATCCATTTAATTAAAGTAAATTTTTTGGATTTTATAATTATGATCTTTTTAAGATATATATATATTTATATAAGATATATATAAGTAATTATTTAATATGGAATAAGTAATACAAAAGTGGCGAATTAAGCTACAAAATAATGAATTCTGGAAGTCATTCAAATGAAGAATGTAAGTAAAGTTGTTGCTGGTATATTAACCTATTTTTTGTTCATTCTACATTTCATTTTACTATTTACTCCCCATTTTTGGTTCAGTGTATGCATATTGTGTAATAAATTACTCATGTATGTACATTAGGGTGCGCCAAAATAAAGTTGCGTATATTTCCGACTAATAAGAAAATTTGATTCATTTTAAGACTACGTTTCTCATTTTTTTTTTGTCCTGGGGTCAATATTTGGTTAGTTTGATCATAGGATATAAATGTCCTTTTTAGAGGGTTTTTGATTTTTTTCACATTCCTTCCAAAGGAACTATGTATATGTAAACTTGGTATCATATGAAAGGTCTTTTACAGGCGTATTCAATGGGTTATCAAAAATTTAATTTTTTTTTTAAATTCAAAAATTTTCAAAAATTTCAGACAAAATTTTAGTTTTTTTTTTCGTAAAATTTACTTGCATCATACAATTTAACCCAAATGGTTTTTCCCATTTTTTAGCTTATAAAATTTACGTTATTTTAATATCCATTACATTAACGAATTCAGTTAATAGAGATTGTCAGATAGGGAAGAATTTAGGTTAAAAAAAATTAATAAAAAATTAAATAGATAGAATTTAAAAAAACGGGAAAAACCATTTGGGTTAAATTGCGTGATGTTTCAACTATTTATTTAAGTAAATTCTATAAAAAAAAACTAAAATTTTGAAAATTTTTGAATTTAAAAAAAAAATTTTAATTTTTGATAACCCATTGAATACGCCTTTAAAAGACCTTTCATATGATACCAAATTTACATATACATAGTTCCCCTGGAAGAAATGTGAAAAAAATTAAAAAACCTCTAAAAAGGACCTATTTATCCTTTGGTCCAGCTCACCAAATATTGACCCCAGGACGAAAAAATTGAGAAACCGTAGTCTTAAAATGAATCAAATTTTCATATTAGTCGGGAACATCGATACCTTATTTTTTCTCCATACAAACGGGGCCACCCTAATGTACATATGTGTCACATTCAAGGAAAAAAATCTCATTAAAGTCTATTAAACTCATTAAAGTTTAAATTGTAACAAACTAAGCAAATATTTACAAAATAAATCTGTTTTATGACAAATAGTAATGAGAACCTTTTTAATTTAAACTTGCTCTTCTTGCAACAAATTTACCAAAGCTAACATTTATTAGATACGGAAGCAAGTTAATGTTTATGAAAGAATTCAAATACATATACATAAATCCATACAAACTTAATAAAAGATGAATCTCGTACATACATACATATATAAAAGTACAAATCAGCTGCAATTAAAAGGGAAAAGGGCGAGTAAACAAAAAATAAATTTACTTACCCCCTCTCACACGATGTCGAATGATAACGTTCGCTTAGATAAGACTTAAGACACAATCTTTTTATCGTATCTATTTTTTACTCAATCAAGTTTGTTTATTCCACAATCAAGTTTGTGTCATAAGTCTTATCTAAGCGAACGTTATCGTTCGACCGTGGGCCAGGCGGTTAATAATTTTTTTTTTTTGTTGCATGAGTAGTCGAAATTCACTCAGTGAATGCTGTTTAGACACCGAATTTTTTATACAAATTTATTTACAAAACCTTGATAATTAAACATAAACGTACATTACATTACACATGTAACTTGTCTATTATCCTTATCAATACTTGGGGTTAACACAAGTTATTAGAGGATTTTTCTTATATTTATCTAATGCACACATGGATAGTGTTAATAGATAAGTAAACAATAAAAAAATATTGATATAGTTAGACACTGTAAAATATTAGAAATCTAAAAACATGTTCAAGTAATTTGAACAAGTGTGTATTTAAACTGTAATTTAAATGTGACTTTTGAAGTTTAAAGAAAAACAGGCAACTACTTTTTAAACTGCTGTACAATCAGTATACATTGTATATATATATATATATGTGTATATATGTATGTATGTATATTATAATTGTCTTTGTAAGCTTGTTTGTTCCGCAATCACGCCTAAGCGGCTGATTATTTTGAGATTATGCGATTAGTGTAGACCCAAGTCTTGGAAGTCAATAAAGTGATCTATTCAGGCGCGTATCTTCCAACAATAATTTTTTTTGATATTACCCAATAGTCTTACATACAAAACCACTTAATCAGGGGATATATTCCTTTAATGATGAAAAACCACTTTACACGTCAAATATGCTTCGTTTGTGTGCTATTCCTGAAACAGTTTCCCAAAATGTTAAATGATTAGCGGTCAGGAATAAAAGATCAATAATATCCCGGGCAACGCTGGGTACAAAAAGCCAGTTTTCTATAAATAAAGGTAGTAATAATTAATTATTAAACCGCTTGACACGTTTATTTGAAATTTAAAAGAATGCGATTTGTTTAAGGGGAATATTATAGTTAAGTAACCAGTTGATGATGATCCCGAATAAAGGGAAAAATCACTAGCTGCGGACTGTCACCCAGTACTACTGGGTAGTGTATGAAAATCTAAACTAATTAAAATATTTTACTGCAGTCGTATTCTTGGTGTACTTAATGAATTCATATTTAAATATAAACTCTTTGAAAATATCCATCTAGTTACACGCATCCATCTTGTATGCAAATACAAGGTGACGCAAAAGTAAACTTCCGATGTTTTTTGGTTGTAATTAAAAAAAAAAAAATGAAAAACTTTGATTTTTCTGCAAGAGTCTGAGGCTTGTTGACATAAACCCGCTACTTCAAAAAGCCCCACAAAAAGAAGTCTGGAGCGGTCAAATCAGGCGATCTTGCTGGCCAGTGCAAATCGCCAAAACGTGAGATTAGGCGCCCGGGAAATGCATCCTTCAGCATATCGGTTGTGGCACGTGCAGTGTGTGCCGTTGCACCGTCGTTTATTAACGTGTATTTCGCATGTGTTTACTACACAAATGTCAAAACAGAACTGACATTAGGGGCCAATCGCAAAATTTATAGCATTTTCTGATAGAAGGATTACTTTTGCGCCACCTTGTATTTATGTTTTTCACATTATCTAACTGACAATAAATAAAACTAAATCATCATTTCATCTGTATCAAAGAGATGTCAAAAACACAAGGAATTCTTTTTCATTTATTCATTGTCTCCAGTTTCAACACATTGCACAGTGATTCGTCCATAGTCATACCCAACAAAGTATACATATATGTATGTATTTTCTTGATCCTTATAGAATTCTAAGTCAATTGAGCCATGTCCGTCTCAGAAAATAATTCTGATTCGATAAATAATTATTCAGTTTTATTTATTATAAGTTGGAGAATGATATTTAAATAAAAAATTATTAAATGCGTGAAGAATGTTACTGTAGTAGAATGTGTTAATGAGTTTTAGTTTTAAATCCATATGTATATACATATATATATGTATAAATATTATGTGCAGATCGCTCATTAAAGCTGCGTTTACATTATGTGTATTTGTCATGTGGACTGTCACTTTTTCGCATGTCAAATTTGTACATATAGTCTGAACACCTTCAAACAATATCATGTGTTATTTCTCTGTGTGCAATACATATGACATTTTTGTAAAAGGTGGTTAAATTGTAAGGGCCGATGTTGAATGTGAACCACACCTAAACGCCAAGCTTTTTTCCGAATTTTATTTGACATTTCTCTATTTCAGACTTACTCAATTTGAACCATGGAGAGATACACAATCCAACAACGTGTTAAAGTTATCCAGACTTATTATGAAAATAGGCGTTCAAATCAAAATGCATATCGTGCACTTCGTGATTTTTTTGGTCAATTTGATCGTCAGTGATGAGGCACATTTTCACCTCAGTGGATTCGTCAATAAACAGAATTGCTGCATTTGGGCGAATGAGAATCCAAGAGTGATTGTCGAAAAACCAATGCACCCACAAAGAGTGACTGTTTGGTGCGGTTTATGTGCTGGCGGCATCATCGGGCCGTATTTTTTCCAAAATGAGGCCGGTCAGGCAGTTACTGTGAATGGTGTTCGCTATCGTGAGATGATAACGAACTTTGTATGGCCCGAATTGGAAGATATGGAAGTGGACGATATGTGGTTTCAGCAGGACGGTGCCACTTGCCACACAGCTAACGAAACAATGGCTCTTTTGCGCAACAAATTCAATGGCCGTGTTATCTCACGTAATGGCGATATCAATTGGCCGCCAAGATCATGTGATTTGACACCGTTGGACTTTTTTCTTTGGGGTTATTTGAAAGAAAAGGTGTACGTCGATAAGCCAGCAACAATTCAAGAACTAAAGGATGAGATAATTCGGCACATTAACGGCATAGAACCTCCATTATGCCTCAGGGTCATCGAAAATTTGGACCATCGGATGGAGGTGTGCCGCCGTGGTCGCGGCGCCCATTTGGCCGATATTTTGTTCCATACATAATTGAGTAATACCAATATATCATGATGAAATAAAATTACAATAATTTCCTAAATAGTTTGTGTTTTATTCAAAATCAACATCGGCCCTTGAAATTTAACCACCCGTTATTTAGAACGATTTCTATTTTCAAGTGACAAACCATCTGACATCAACTGTTTTTTATAATCAAAATTTTGTGGCGGCAAAAATTTATTGAAATTTTAATAAATATAATTTATATCTAATAGTAAAACAAAAATACAAAATTAAACCATACAAATTTATTATTGATAATGGAGGGAAAAATTGAAAAGGAGTTAACAAAAGTAAGTAAAGTATATGTATGTGACATAACCAACATATGAACATCTATTTTATAAACCGTATGTAAAACTCAAATTTTGACATACACATGAAATCACCAATGGGTAGAAAAGTGACATTCCACATGACAAATACACATAATGGGAACACAGCTTAACTGACTACCTACATAGAAACAATGAAATTATAATATAACCAGCAATACATACTTTGAATTGGACAAAACCTTTAATAGTAAAAAACAAGTAAGTGTTTGTATTCGGCTATGCCGAATCTTATCTACCCACCACCAAATCATATATTATTGGGATAACGTCCTCTAGGCATTACAAAAAAGGTTTTGGTATTTATTTCCCGTATAAGCTAATTGGTCCTAAATTATTCTATTGCAAATTGACACCACATTTAATTACAATTTTTTCCCAACGTTTCGTCAATTTTTTTGTTGACTTCTTCAGGGAAACATCTATTTAAATATTTTTTATTAATAACATTATTATAAACATTTTTTAATACATAACATAAAATAAATAAATAAATAAGATTGTAAAAGGGTTTTTGTTTGTTTATTTTTTTTTACTTAAATTGCAATAGGAATATACATACTAATAATTAAAAAAGAAACATAACATACAAGAAAATTACAAAAAATATAAAACAATATAAAACAATTGTTTTTAGAATCAAAATTAACACCCTACAGACTTGGAACATTTATAACATTATCATATAAACAAGTAAGAGTGCTATATTCGGCTGTGCCAAATCTTAAATACCCTCCACCTAAACGTCATAAGAAATACAAAAACTAAACTGGTTATAGGACTAGAATATCCTTATTCTGTGTTTTCTATTCGGTATTAGTGCAAATTTTATTAGTATTTGATATATTGTTTGAAAGTCAATTTTACGACCAACACAATTTATGTTAAATATTTTGAAATTTGATCTAATTTTGATCATTTATAATTGTTATAATTACCGATTCTTACTGTAATGTACAGAGTTTGTCTGATTTTCATAATAGGCTTGAGTGTAATTTAACAATTTATAAAATTAAAAAATATTTTTCCATATTCACAACAAGTTAAGAAACAGAGTATAAAACACAGTATAGAAAAGTATAAGATATAAGAGGCTTTTTTGTTTAAATTGGATCTCAATAATATTATTTACAAGGGATTTGTGGGTAGCATAGTAGAAGGGAGCTATTGCCAATTATTGACTGACAGCTACAAAATCCAGTAGCATAATTGCTGTATAACCGATATTAGTATGATTTCTGGAATAAAATTACTGATTTATATAAAAGCTGGCTCGATACCGATATTTATTAGACATTTTTGTGTGTTTATTTGTTTTTCGGAAAAGGTTCTTATATGGCAGCTATGACAAATTATGGGCCGATCTTCTTAAATTTTGGAACAGTTATTTTCATGTATATGAGGATATTTCATATCGAATTTCAACATAATAACGGTATATTTAAGATATATATTAGTATTAACGTGGATTTCGGGAGTGGACCTTATGTGGGGGATATAGTCAAATATGGACCGCTATTCTCAAAATCCAGCAGTTTGATTTAGGCATGTATGTACATGATCCGTATAAAATTTTGGATTGGTACCCCTATTTATAAGAGATTTATGAGTATTAAAGTGATTTTCGGGGATACGGTTAAAAATGGACCGAAATTCACAAAATTCTGCAGAATGTTTTTTGTGTCGGTACCGATTAAATAAAAAGTGGAGTGATTTATTGTTGTATGTATTAGAATTTTTTGTCTTTTTAATGTTTTGTTTATTTGTTGATGGTGTGAACTATAAAAGAAGTAACAAATAATGAACTTTCTGCTGACACATCTATCATTTTTTCTTGTGTTCATCCATAGATACACCACCAGGTCCCAAGGATACAATCATCAATAAACCGCCAATAACGGAAAGTGTTTGGAAAAAGTCATATCTGAGAAAATCTCTGAGAGGCTTGTAGGCAGGAATGGTCCACCACGCGTCCCCCAAAATCAAAGCAGACAATTTAGTTTTGTAACCAATTGTTACTAAATCCATCAAAATTGAATCAACAAGATCTTGAAGAACCTGCAAGAAACTCAATTCGAAAAGAATCAATGTAATAAACATGAATGCAAGCAAAATACGACCAGCGAGTTGCATAACATTTTTGGGTTTATTGTCTCCCAATGAGGGTACGCCAGCAAATCAACTACGACCTTCAACGCGGGCTTCTGCTAATACCAGTAACAATGCACCGATAAGAGCCAGATTACGCAACAGGAATTGTATGTCCCATAATATTGAATAAGCAATTGTCTGCAAGACAACAATGCAAAAGAGAATACCAACAGCAATGTCAACTTTAAATCTAGCAATGACCATTCCACAGCCTCCATGTTGTCCAATTAAGTTAACCAAAACAAATACAGCCAAGAATTTACCACTACCCCAACTCATATCCATACATATATTCGCGTTGTTGAAAGTATATACGTAAACCATCTTCAAAAAATGTAGCTAACAGACACAAACGTGCAACTGTTGGCAGGATATTTTGTCCGCGACGTATGACCTGATCCGCCACATCTTCCATTTTTTGTAATATATTCGTTTGGGATGTTCATTTCTTTTTAGTTTTTCTTAAAGAGCTTTTTTTTTCTTTAAAAGTGGTCTTTTTGACTGAGGCTGGTGTTTTGTGGACTTTCGTTTTAATGTCAATGTCCTGTTTTATATCTTATTTTCCGTGTTTTTTTAGGTTTTATTATGTATAATTCTTGTCACTTTAGTTTTTCTTAGCGTATTTAAAAAAATGTAAATTATTTTTAATAAAGTTATAAAAAAAAGAAAACAGTAGAAAATCCACGTAAAACACGGAACACGGGAGAAGACAAAACAAATAAAATTAAAAAAACAGATTTTTTATAAATAAAGTGAAAAAAAATAATATTCGAAATTTTAATTTTTCTCAAATTCATTTTGGTTTTGTTTTGTTTTTAAAATTGTTTAAACATTATTTAATTTGTGCGTCTTTTACTTGTAAATTTTAACAATTATTAAAGAAATTGTTTGATTCAGCAAACGTCACTAATAAGATAATGGTTTTGGAACACTACTTCATCACTAAATCAGATTCTGATTACACATGTTTGTGGGTTAAATTGTTTTTCGGAAATGGTCCTTATAATTGTGTGATAAAATTGATCAATGAATAATAATAAAAAAGGAGCGAATGGAAAATAATTAGAAATAAAACAATTTAAAGTGGAGATTTATTGGAAGAGGTTAAAAACAAATATCTGGACACCTAAAAAATAAATTCTTCAATTGTCATATACTTACAAAATGCTGCCGTCACAGAGCCATAAAAAATGTTTAACAAATAACGAATTTTACTTTAATCAGAATTGTTCTTATTGAAATACGATTTCAATAAATACCATAAAGAATCATTTTAATAATATGTCTTACATTGGGAAGCACTGACTGACGTAACTGACGTACATAATTGAAAGAAATGTAATAAAATTTTGTATGAATTGTATTCTTTTATTATTAAAGTTCTTTTATTTTATTTGGTAATAAATATTTATATTTAGCTGATTTATATTTGTTTACATATAATAATGTATTACGAATATGAAATCCTAAAATAAAAAAGTTTTTCATCCATTAATTTTTATGAAATTTTAAATCGAAAACAAAACCTAATCTTCTTTGAAGGCAGTAATAACTTTGAATAACACAAAATAAAACTAAATACATTTTTAATTCATTTTAATACAAAATTTAACACAAACAATTAAAATAAAACTAATTTAACATAATTTTGTTCGGGAATTGATTTGTTTGGTTTTTAATGAATTAATGAATATTGATACATATGTATGTATATGAAAATTTTGTTCATAACAAAAACAAAAACACAATTAAAATAAGTAAAATACATATAGAATTCTCTAAGAGTTTATCGTTGCAACATCTTAGAGATTTGTAACTATATCACTAGATTCGCCACGAAAAACATGAGCAGAATTTGAGCCATGATTCTGGCTGTAGCTTTTCATATTTATTTCCATAGTGGTCAAAGCACTTGAAACATGATATAGATTTTCCGATAAAATGGCATAAACCTCAAATAATTCCGAGTCCGATTTGGATACAATAAATGCTTCTAAAAAAAAAACAAGTGGAAATAAAAGTAGAACTGCATTTAAATATTCAAAGTTCAAAGTTATTGGTATTCAAACTTACCATGTCTATCTTTCATAATACTTTGTGCATATGAATTCAATATAATGGACATTTCATCATATTTCAAGCGATTATCCACATTTGTATACGAGAATATGGTTAGATTTAAATTTGAACTGGTCATTTGTGTAATGCGTTTGTATTGGCGTACGTGCGTTATGGCCGTTGACCATTTTTGAGCATCAATTAGTTCATGTAGTGTTGTCTCGAATTCCTCATTCGACATGGGTATGCCAGGAGATGGAGTGGGTGTATGTTCGCCTTCTGTTGAGGTCGATGTGTCAAGTGTCTCCAATTCTGTTTCACTAATGCTGCGTACCAAGGCATCACGTACTAAAGCGTATAAATCCGATATATCGAGCATCTAAAAAAAAATCCAAAGAAAATGTTTGTAATGACGGAAATGGGAAATACATAGTCATAAATATAAAACTTTAAATAAACTACTGATCGGCATGAGAAAACGACACATCAATTAAAATGTTGGAATGTCGTGGAATAGGATAATGATTGATTTTAGGATTGAACTTTTATTTATTTAACAACATTTTAGTATATTTAGAAAATGTTTATTCTGACTGTTAATACGTAAGTATGAAATCATCTGAAATAAACGTTTGATAATTTATGATAAACATGAAAATAACATTGGAAAGATCAAGAAAGTAAAAAGATCAAAGACTCATTCCTTGATTCTTGAATTCAGCAGAAAAATACAAACACAGTCGCTTCTTATGAAATAAAAGTTTAACTTACATTTTCATTTTGCCTAAAATGATTAACAACATTCGAGCTAATTTTATGGTTCGATTCGATTAGCAGTAGAAGCTGAAACATAAGTTTATATAAGGCTCTTCCTAAGTCCAATACAACTTCAGTAGAAGCCGGATCAAATGGCATGTAGGGAATGGTGGAAGTAGTAGGCAAATCCATGCCAGAAGCTGCCACATCATTCTCATTAAACAATGACAATTTACACGATGTTTTCACCGAGTCCAGACACTGTAATTAAAAAGGGATAAATCTGTTTGTTTGATTTAAGGTACGATCATATTTGGCAAATATTTATTCAAAAAAGCGTAACCACTTCTTTTAGCAAAAATTTGTTTGACGTTGTTTACTCTTACAAGAGTTTTGCAAGATCAACCAGCATCAAATAAAATAAAACTAACTGTTTGTTGTGTCCTGTCCTAAAGAAATGAAGTTCTTTTTCTTTGTTAATAAGTAAACGATTTCAAATATATTTTATTTAGTAGTTACGTCTTTTTCGGCAAATATTTGTCAAGTGTGACCGAATGTAAACTCACCTCCAACACTTGATCCTTGCGGTCAAAGAATGTTTCCAGATGCTCTTGAATTTCGAGTACATTAAAACGCAACATCTCGAACAGTCTTGGAGTTGTAGTCTGATTCTTACTACACCAAACCCGTGGCGGATCAGCTCTTGAACTTAGCAAATCGGTAAATAAGGAAATGCGATTACCCAATTGTGAACCGATGCCGGTAAAGTATTTTTTCGCTTCCTTTGAAATACTAATCGTCTTAAATGTCAATTCTTTAATAAGTCTATACAGTTGTATCAATAACTCCGAGGTATGAGCAGAGGGCTGATTTATTAACATGGCCTGTAATTGTTTGCGCCAATTTTCTTCGGCTTCATCGCGCACAGCCACGCCAAAACGTATAATGCCCGGCAAGTGAGGTGAGGCATTGCAGGGTGTTATATCTCCTAAATCACCAGCACTAGAACCACTGGTATCACTACGCGACACCGAATTTCTGCGACGCCTCTCCCGTAAACTCAAAGAAGTAGGAGGCCCCACATTAAATGTGGATTTGTAGGACTGACGATGATCTTCGTCAATGGGTGATTCCGATTCAGCTTCTTCGTCGGAAGAATCATCAGCTGTCTGTCGCCTGCGCTTACTTAAAATGGGCGTTTTATCGCTGAAGCTGTCCTCTAAGGCTGACGAGTGGCCACCTTTAATGGAACCGGTGCCACCGCCGCCCATGCCACTACCACAATTAAACATATCCTCCTCTCCCTCAAACAACTGATGACGTCTAACGCCCCAATTGAAATTGTCCGTCGATTCACCAGCTATACTGTCTTCATATTCCAAGAAATCGAAATCTTTGAATACGGTAAAATCAGGCTGGCCATCATCTCTGCGTGAACCACTGCTTAAATCACCCTGGGGTCCCGATGTCTCCTCGGTCGAAGAAGCAGCCGAAGACTGCCTTTCCATTAGATCCGATGATTGGCTGAATATAACCTAGAGTTTTGAGAATATAAAGAGCAGACAACAATCAGTTGAATGTGGGCTAAAACACACCTTTTGAGACATAAAAAGCATAAATGGGCATTTAGTTTTATCTATATTATCTTATTTGTTATAAAGAGTAATGAAAACGCTTACGCTTTGTCTGGTGATTATTGATCCAGTTAGAAGCGTAGGGCTTAAAGACTGGAAATTTCAGCATGCAAAAAGTAAATTATAAATTAAAACAGTTGTAGAACGATAGAAAGACTTTCGAAAAAAGACAGAGACAGACACAGGCTCAAGCAAATATTATATTTTACAGAAGCAGAAACAAATAAAACTAACTACTAGAATAAATTTAAGCATTTTGTATGATTAAGTGAGTTTGTTTTTATTCTCTTTGAAACTGTTCGACTCTAATTTCACGAAATTCTTACATTTCATTTGATATTTTTTATGTATGTATGTATACTAGAGTGCTACAGGACGTTCCCACTATATTAGGATGATAGGATAATGATAACTGGCGCCACATCGGCTCCGAATTTAGCAGGTGTATTTACAAGGTAATTTAGGCATTTCTTTCAGTTTTTGCAAAAACTTTGCCATTAAACAATTATTTTTTTTTATTTTAATGTAAAATAATCGAAACGTATACGAAATTAGCGTTCCAATAGGATACTTACATATAAAAGATAAAAATCTGTTAAAAAAATTAAAGTTATTAGGTATTCCCGAGGCCATTACCAGGTTTCAAAACACTTGAATAAGAAATGTACATAAATAAAATGTGAACAAATTTTGAAGAATATTTACTTTAGTGAGTTTTTATCTTCGTAGCATAACGTTAACCTATTATCTATTATCTAATAGTTGATTTTTTTAACGGCCAATTCAAAACTCCATTTTAAATTTCTTAAAAGTTTAGTTAAACAAAATTTAGAATTTTTGAACATCTCCTATTCGTTCTGAACAAAATATTTGTTCAAAGTTTTTTTCATATGAAGTTTGACGTCTTTCTTATTAAGGGGGAGAAAATATATTTTACGAACAACTCTCAGCTCGAATTGGTTTAATTGGAATTTTAGTTTAGTTGCCAACAAGAATGATAAAATAAAGATTACGCCAACGCGCGTAAAATTTTAAAATGTTCTGCGCATTTTGGAACTGTGACGTCACACGTTCTGTGTTTCTATTGGTTAATTTTTTTCACTTGTTGTTTTACTGTTGTTTTTTAAACAGCTTTTATTTTTCTCAGAGAGACTTCAATTGCAAGGTTGCCAACTATCACATAAAACATACATTTTTCGCAAGAAATTTTAATTCTAACACATGAAACATTCTTGGTAACCCTTAGAATGGAACTTCTACGTCACATAACGGGAAATCATACGCATGGCGTAATCTTTATTTTATCATTCTTGGTTGCCAACAGGTTACATCTGTGGTGTTTGTGAAATTAAATTATTCATTTCATTTATTCATTAAAATTTTTGTAAATTGTTTTTGAAAAATATACACAATATTTTAAAATAATTTAATTCATATTTGTTTTTTGACACTTAAAACCAAAGCAAAATATATCAATGGCCGAAGTATTACCACCTGTAAAACTAATAGATTTTGTTTACATACATATGGCAGCTTTGATTTTCCAGAAAAATCGTTCGAAATGGGTGAATTGTGCTGCAAAAAACTGTCAGTAAAAATATTTTTCTTAGAACAAATTTTTGTTCGAAACAATTATCCACCTTTAGATATTTATTAAGGATATATGAGGGAACAAAAAGATAAAAAATTATGATAATACCTCAAAATTTTTCTGTACCAGCGATTTATTTAGCGGATTTCGGGAAAAACAATTTTTTTTGTCTTTTTTTTTTTTTTTGGAATAAGCCTTATAAGCCTTCCGAAAGTTTTACTCAGCAACAATATATGTATCCTAAAGACCAAAATAACAGCCAAAAATCGAAATTAACTCTTAAACGAATTTGGGGCCAAAAGTATCCCCAAATTCGCAGTATTTTACCGTTTGGGAACATTATGGCCCCAAGCACCTCCAAATTTCAGAGCCGATGCGGCGCCTGTTAATGTTATCATATTATCCTAATATTTTTCAGGACGTGTTTCTACAATCCATAGACCAATTCTAGGGGTGGGGACGGTCAACATTAGCAATTTTATTTTTCGGGAACACTCTCGATATATACATACATGTTTTGGCAAAAATATAAGCGTCACATATAAACATTTTATTTTCTGGATTGATGATAATGTCTGTAGATGTTTATTACTCAATTTCAAATAGTTTTAAGTGAAAATTTCGAAAAATCAAATCAAACCCTATCCATAATGTCTACGATACAGTTCCAAAGAGCTCAAGCATGTGTCTTGTAGAGAGTGGCATTCAAGTATAAGCTGGGTTTAATAGTGATTAGCTAAAATTTGTTTGTCTTACATACAAATAATGTGTATTACCTTGGAGCAAATGGAGTTTATGAAATCATCCTAAATTACCAAAATGTATGATCATATTATGTAAAGTGGGCAGACGCAAAAGGGAGGAAAATTTTTTAAACAAATAATTATGTATATTATTTAAAAATTTAACTTTTTAAGTAAAAACTATTGGAACTAAAGTTTAACATGCAACTAAAAAAGGATTAGGAACAGTTTTATAAAAGTTAAATATGAAGTAAGTATATTCATTTACATACAAATCTAGATTCAATTACAAGAAATGTAGATTTACAAGTATATGTATGTATATCTATAGCAGTATATAGTATAGTATGTACAGCATATAAAAAACATAAAAGAAAAAACTTACCGAAGGAGATTTGGGTAGACCAACACGTTGGCCACAAGTGGTTAGTAAATTAACCAAGCATTCTCTAACGCGACTTTGGCACATCCAAGGACGTTTCCAGCCACTCAAAGGAGCTGTATCGGCTGGTGATAAACTAGCACTACGTCTGGGAGAGTTGGGGGTACCAACATTACTGTTGTTGAGTCCTGCCGGTGGTTGTTGATGCAAATGAGAACCATTGTTGTAGGAATTGGAACGCATTTGATTTTGTGCTGACTGATTGGCAGCGCTGGTTCCTGCCGAATTTGGATTTGAATTAATAGAGGCTGAATTCTCTTCGGTTTTCAGTAGTATACGACGACCTATTAAAGGTGTTTGGGAGACATCGAACGTAAATTCCATTGTGCGTCCGGCTAGTTCCTTTTTACAGAACATATCCGAATCCGGATATGTACCATAGAAAGAGAACGAAAACCCAACGCTACCACCCTCACTGGGCGGTACCACTTGCAATGAAGAGCTGCGGGTCACAATAAGTTTTAATATTTTAAGGGAATCCTTCCAGTTGGCGGCCTAAATAAATTTAAATATTCAAATATTAGTAGTATTCATTTACATATGTATGTATGTATTACAATATTTAGACTCTTCTTACCTCCAAATATTTTCCAATTGCTCTCAATAAATCAGCGTTTATAGCCTGAGCCTGAGGCGGCGTTAAATCGACATAGTGCAGCATACAATGTATAACATTCAAGATGGGCACCTGGATCTGTTGTGGCCCCTTCTCCAATATTTCTATCAGAAATGCCAACATATGTAGACCCATGTGTGCATAGGTGTCATGTAAGTATTTAACTACACACTTGGTCCACTGGAAAGACTCCTTGCAGAATGTTTTGCGACTATACAAAGTCATAACAGTACCCAGATTCTCTAGTTTAGCTCCCAGTTCAGAGGACACTTGCGCTATATTCTCGGCACTACGTATACAAATTTCATTGGCATCTTCATAATGTAACAGCATATAAGGTAAAAGAGCTATAACATTCATGGGGAAAGCACAACTCTGCGTGGGATCACAGACTGGCAAATTGAGCAAAGGAGCAAATTGTGAAAGCAGAGTAATGGTAGGTTCATAAGTAGAGGTATGAGTACAGCCCTGAAATGCGAGTAAAAAAGAATTTTAAACAGAAACATTTAATAAGTCACTTGGTTACATACTTTTAACAATAATGCATGCACTCCTGGATAGGCTGTCCATTTAAGTTGTTGCTGTAACTTTTCTACTTTATCTCTGGCATCTGGCCTATCCAAAGGCAGACGATGTAGCACTCTCGTAAGCAGTCTCAAAGCCAATAGAAATTCATGTTCATAATCACTCTCCAATAGAGATACAGACAACCAAAACAATTGAGCCAATATAGTCATCTTATCATCCTGGGTAGCAGTATCACCCAGCATTTTCAAACTCTGAGCACTGCGGGAACGTGACAATGCTGATCCGCTTACAATGCCAAATTTAGCCATATTACGCTCCATATCTATGCCAGTGGCTCGATTACGTAGTTCCACTTGTTTGTCACAAGGGGAATTCGAGGTTTTTCTCGCACAATATGACACTGAATAACTGGTGCTGCGTGCGTGGCTTTGCACGGAAAAGTTGGGAGATTGTGGTGTCATACCGGAAGGAGACTTCTTGCCGCCCGACAAAATAGAGTTGGGGCCGCCGTCTTTGTTGTTGAGATTAGGGGTGCTCTTGAATATGTCCTTCATGACATCCAAGGGTCTAAAATCAGAATCCAAACTATCAACAGCGGCTTCTAGAGTGAGCAACAATTCGGTAACATATCCTTGCATATCTTCACCCTGTTCTGCCACCGTCTCCACCAAACGAGACAGTATATCCGACAACATTCTGGAGTTGATGGGCACGTTTAGGGCTCTAAATATTTGTAGGCAACGTCCGGCATAATGACGCGAGGAACATGAGAGGCCCAATTGTAAGGCAGTCTGGGCCCAACGTTCGGCAATGCGAGCTTGAGGATAACTATCGGCGAACACTTTGACAATATGACGAAGGAAACAACTTAATTGTTCGGCAGACTTTATTGTCCAAACTGCAAAGAAGTGAAGAGCAAATATGATTTATAATTTCAAATTTTTTTTAAAACAAAAATTGCGCTTAGTTTTATTGAAATTCTACTAATGTAAGTAATCTTAAATATTTATAGCTGATAAAAAAACGAAGCTATAAAACATGTTAGGATATCATTTTCTTTGTTATTTTATTAAATACATATTACAATTTGTCAATATGGAGTAGTTAAAGTAATTGGACTACAAAAATAAAAAAATCGCACTTTTGTACAGTGATTTATTTAAAACAAATAAGAAAGTATAGTCGGTCAAGCTTGATTACACCCAGTATATGTATGTGCAAAAACTATTTTTCTGTAATGGCCGCTACATGGGAGCCATGAACTATTATGTACCGATAATCCAAAAATTTTGTGGCATGATTTCAAAAGAGGGCCTTATGTGGGTGGTGTGACTAATCATCATAAGACTATGACCATCATAAAATTGAACTGAAAGATTTGTGTTTTTAAGAGAGTTATGGTCTTTAAAGTAATTTTGAACAGTGAGTCTTGTATGGGAACTATGACTACTTATGGACCGATCTGCATAAAATTTGTATATTGGACAACTTATTTGTGGCGAAATTTATTTTGATACGTGTATAAATAAAACATTTATGACCGATAGAGACATATTTCAGGATGACATTTGTATGGGGGGTACGATGAAATAATGCACCGATTTCAACCAATTTCAATCCCAGCCGTCCGTGTGCCGAAGAAATACCACGTACAAAATTTTATCGAAATATCTTTAAAATCCTGTCATCTGTTCACAAGGTTTACATGGACAGCCAGCCAGACGGACGGATATCGTTAAATCGACTCTCAGAAAGTGATTCTGAGTCGAAGGTGTTGGACTAATATTTATGGGTGTTACAATTATCTGTACAAAGCCAATATATTATCCCCATTTGAATGGTGTAGGGTATACAAATTAAATTGTACGTACTACACTATAGTTAATAATTGTTGTTTGGAATAATACCTTTTGCGGTTATATCTTCATAATTCCATAGTGGTTGACAAGAGTCTTGTGCTAAGAATTTCAACAGACTTTTGATTACATGAGCCACTGGCATTGTTGGCCCTGGTTGTGGTGGGGCATTTTCATCAGCAATTATTAAAGGAACTTCGGAATTCTCGGTGGTATTTGGATTAATTTGTAAATTGCCTGTATTCACAATGGTTTGTGTTTGTTGTTGCTGTTGTGGTGGATGTTGCTGCACTTGAGATGTTGATGGTGGAGGTGATGATTGACGACTAATGGGCGGTGGTTGTTGTAGATTAGTATGCACATCTTGTTGTTGGCCATTTGATGCGGTAATTAATTGTTGTTGCAAATGTTGCTGTTGGTTACTTAGAATCACATGTTGATGATACAATGGAATTTGATTGTTTTGCATTGGCAAAGCGGCTGCATATTGCGTATACATGGCAGCCGATGCCGGGACAGATGTTGGTGCAGTAGCAGCAATAATGCAACAATTATTGTAAAGGTAACTATCAAATTCTTGATGAGATTCTGAAATTAGCAAAGGCAAATATAATTAAGTTCACTTAAAACTAGGGTATCCATTCGAATATTGATCGTTCGAATAATCAAAAAATTTCTTACGAACAATTATTGGCAAAATTTCATAAATACCATTTTCAGATAACGAATAATTCGTGCAATAAGATTTAATTCTATAAAGAAACATTTAATATTTAGTAAAAGAAAAAAATAGTGAACGAGTTTGGAAATTGTACATTCAACATATGGTGGCGAAATATTAACAAAATCTAAATCATGTATATGCCCCTTATTATTGTTAGCTTAAAATAAATAACAGTTGCAAACAAAATACTTATGAGATGACACAAATGTCAAATTAAGTAAGATACTGTTGGAAACACGTTGATATTACTAAAACATATTTATTCATCGCATTGAAATGCCTAGAATATACAGGAATACGCCATGAATAATACAAAAGGAATCATAATGAACAACTTTGATTCTTGATATACAACGGATATTAACTGAACCTTATAATTTAAACCAAAATGGTGGTGAATGAGATATGTATTGAATATGTTGAAAAAATGTCTATTGTGGTTAACATTGTTAATAAAAACATCGAAATAGACAAAGAACATAATTATTAAAATGTACATTTTAGCGATATTATAAAAGATGGCTTTACTTTATACATGATTTGATGAAGGAAAAACATTTTTATTTTACCTTAATTAGAAATTTTTAATCATTTGAATAATTCGATTATATGATCGAGATATTCGAACAAGTTAAAATCTCTTATTCGAATTATTCGTTTCATTCGAATAATTTGGATACGCTAATTAAAACATAAAATTCTAGAACAACCAAACTTAATATCTACCTGTAAAATTATTATCAATTACTGGCAACGAGGGCACCGTTAAACCCAGATCAAGTTCTGTAGTCTCGCTATTCAATAAAATACGTGCTACCGTCAAATGATCATTATGTTCGGCTAAAACAATCTGTAAGAAATATTTATTTAAGAATTAAATAATGGTTTTAAATTGCAATTAAAAATACACAAATTTTCCAGCAACATACCAGTAAATTCATACATAACTGTTTACAGTGTTCGCGTACAATGACTCGTGTATGATCCAGACCCAAAAATAGTATGTGCAGCATTAAAGGCAAATGTAACGTCCAATCAATACCAGGTATTCCATCCACAACAATGTCGGTGAGTAGCATGACAGCCACATTACAACTAATTAAACAGGACAAAAAGAAAACATAAAAGTTAAACTGGCATACTGACATGCAATGTAATCAGCAACAACTGTAGTAAATTTTCAGTATTGAAAGAGAATATAGTCAATTAAACGTTTTCAGAAAAGAAAATAATAAATGATGAAATACATACATATTTCCACATGTGTGCCAGTTTTCATACATACCGATGGAATCCGCTTATTGGCAAACTAACGTCTGGCAAGAATTCTGTAAGAGGTGCAAAATAACCACCGTATTCAGGCATTGGTAATGGATGTGGCGCTGTTGATGCTGATACTGTTTGGGCTGCATCTGACGAACGTAATTCAACATTTTCCTCCTGACGCAACTACATACATACATATATAGAAAAACAGAAAATTTATTTATATTGTACTGGAAGTCATTGTAAGATTATTAATAGATGGTTAAAATTAACTGCAGGTTTCTATATCACATGCGATTACTTTAAGTGAAAATTTAACCCAGGTTTTGTTTTTCTTGTTAAAAACAAAAACAAACATATGCTGAATCTTAAGGTGGAGGGTGTACCCTAAGGATAATGAAAAGTATCAAAACTGCACTGAATACTATCATTAAAATATCCTTATTCAGTCATTCCGCAAATTTTATTAATGTAGTATTTTACATATTGTTTGAAAGACAAGTTCACGCACAACATATTTATTTTTAAATGTTTTTGAAAATTGTGATTTTGTTTTTGTTTCATCTTAATTAAGTTATGCACAAGAGTTCCGTGGGTTTTGACATTTTAGAACATATGGACTAAACTATGTTTTTTGACCGCGAAAAGATATCGATTCCAAACTATCTGTGTATAATTGGAAATTTTGCAGTTTAACAAATAAAGTTAATTCGAGAATATTCTAAACCGGATCAGTATTTTGAAATTGTAATTTTCAAATGCGTTTAATTAAAGATCTAGCTGAATAAAAATATCTTTGAAAACAAAACAATGACAAATGATTGTAAATTTACATGTCACAGGGGACTATTTTTCTGGCGCATGTTCAAACTTAAACTCTAATTCTTGACTACGCCCAAGTAAAATTTTATCTACCTCAAAATTTCTGGTTTCAGAATTATCTTCTAGAATTATTGAATTTTGAAAAATGTTCAGTCGTGCCTCTTTATAATAATTAAAACTGGTTCTTAAATGTTATTGTTTTTGGTATAGTACATTAATTTTATGTAAATGCTTCAGATTAAAAACTTTCAATGTTTTTTTTTTTATCAATCAATTGGTCACTTTTATGCATTTTAAACCGATTAAATATTAATATACAGCTTCAACTTTTAAAAAATTTAAAAAATTCTTTTATTTGATACACCGAATGTATGTATCCATATTTTTGTTACAAAGCTGTCATTAAATATTCTGCAGTGATTCTGATTTAGCTGGTTCTAGACGTTTAAAAGTTAATTATAAATATGCGACTAATTTTAAAATCCCGCTTTATCATAATTATAATATTATTTTTTCATCTTTAATATCCCACTTTTTTGATAAAGCGTTTGGTCACGTTATGTACAACCGATTAGTATGAATTCTGAATTAAAATTTATTGATCTGTATAAAATGTTGGATCGACATTTACTTTATTTTATAGCAATAAAATCATGCAAATTATGCTTTTCAATAACTTATTACAAGAAGACAGTAAACATATTTTTGGAAAGTTGTGTCCTGTCAGCGGCGGCGGCACAAAATCGCCTGTCAGCCGGCCTAAAGACACATTTTCAAACTATAAAAATTTAAAAACTGAAATTCTGAAAATTTATTGAAATTACTAGGCTATTATTATTTTCAGAAACAACAGCCACTTCTAAAACTCGTTCTCAGGAACATTATTGTGTTTCTTAAGTAATTATGTGTTTTATTGGAACTAAGAGTGCTTGCTAACAGAAACGTGTTTTATTTTTATTATTAATTAACATTGTGTACCTCTGGATCATTGATTAAAATGTCTTCTGGTCTTGGCAATATTGAGGGTCCTGATGCTGCACGTATTTTGTCAGCACCACGAGGCGGCCGATTATTTGTTGCTTGTGTGAAAGCTCTTATACCGCTATCGGATTTACATGTCCTGACATTTAAATATAAATAGATAAGAATAAATTCAATAAAATATAATGTTAAATGTAAACAAATAAATAAAGCTTAATAAAAAATAACGCAGTGTTATAATATATATATATATGTATATACAGTGGCTCTCAGCTTAGTTTATTCAGTGTATTTTTTTGTTTTCAAAGCTGCATAAAAAGAACACTAAAAAATTTGTGGCATTAAAAATAAAAACTGTTATAGTCTAAAGGTACGGCCACACTTGGCAAATATTTGCTGAAAAAGACGAAACCACTAAATAAACTATATTTAAACTCGTTTATTTATTTAAAAAAAAATTAATCTCACAGCTTATTGTATGCAGTCAATTTCTACCGTATTTCTTTTTTTCAACTCCTATCAATTTTTAAATTGTGAGTCCGCGTTCAAGGATAGAACAACGAGGATTGGTTTTAAACAGTTTCTAAAAAGGCCACTCACAACGAAAAATAGTTGAAATGGTGAACATTAAAGCTTCTACAGTTAAAAAAGTCATTGAGAGCTTTATCCCTGAAAATCCGATCCATAACAAAGGCACAAAGGCAACAAATAAAATGTTCAATAAGCATGATGAGCGATACATTTTAAGAAAAATAAGGGCAAATCCAAGGCTATCAGCTTCACAACTGGCCACCGAAGTTGAAGATGACAATGTTGCGTTGAAACTCTTCTTCGTGTATTGCGCCAACATGATTTTAATGGCCGAGTTGCACGCAAGAAAACGTTTATAAACCCGAAAAAAGAGATTGTGCGGGCTCAATTTCGCCAAAGGTCACGTTTGCAAGGAATTCGATCATCTTTGCCGATAAAATTAAATTTAACATATGCGGTTTAAATGGCATGTTGTATGTTTGGCGAAAACCAAATACTGAACTCAAAAGAAAACCTAAAGGCAATGGTGAAGTATGGTGGTGGTAGTGTAATGGTTTGGTCTGCTGGCACTGAGAATTTACCATTTGTTGAAACAACCATAGACAAGTTTAAGTACCTTCAGATTCTAATGGACAACTTGTTGGAGTGCACACAGAACTACTCAGGTTCAAGATGAGATTTTCGATTTTAACAGTATAACTAACCAAGGCATAAATCGGGTATAACAAAACGTGGCTCATATGTTTTCGAAACCTAAACGTGCCTGCATAAAATAATGTACATTTTTGCAATAAATTATTTTTGTTTTTAGACTATAACATTTTTTCTTTGATATGACATTAATTTTTTGTTAAGTTCCTGTTAGTTTTCTTTTTATGGATCTTTGAAAACAAAACTAAAAATGCACTGCATAAAATATGCTGTGAGCCACTGTAAGTATTATTAATTATTGTATTTTTTGCAATGAAATTTATAATAACTATTCACTTACCCAGTTTTAATAGGGTCTTCACCACTATGACGTTTGGTGTGTATAGTGCCCTTTTCCACAGTGAGATCCTGAATGCGCGAATCATTAATACCACCAACTGGTTGACCTTTAAGAAAAGAAAATAAAACAGATGAGAAAATGAAAATATTATAAATGGAAGACTAAAAAAGAATATTAACAATATGCTCAGTTACTAAAAATAAATGAGAAAGAATATAGTAATTAAGAAACAATGTTTTGTAGTATTATTTTACATACTTGTTAAAACTACTATTCTTTTAATTTAAAACAATGCTAGTAAAAAACGTTTTAAAGATTCATTAAGTATATTTGAACACTCTCTATGCGAGTGTTAGTTTTATTTTTAGTAATTTTGAATTCAAGGTGTGACACGGTTACTTCATGTAATTCATGTATATTTTTAAATCATCACTAATTTTGGTAATTTCTTGTTTGGTTTTCAATTGTTTTTGTTTGCATATCATGTCCTGCCCCCACCAGTGAACTAACAGACCAATATATGAAACGACTATTTTACTAGTAAATATTTATACGAACTATTTTCTGTAGTATTGATTACAAATGCGAAGTGTATTTGAAGTATTCGCCTGTTAGAGATTGTTGTTTTGTTCACTTGGGACTTTAAGTCCAATTCCTATTAAATGATTCTCGTAAGCAGAGTTCGAAAAAAGTACCTTATTGGCACTAAACATACATACACACTAAATTTCTTTTTTGCGTATATGTACAGTATTGGAAAGAGTAATAAGAACGGCTTCTTTCTTCATGTTAAATGATATGAGGCGTAAAAAATAAAAGAGGGGAAGATAAACCTCAAAACAAAAACGATATGTGGGAAAAAATCAAAATGAAATGCAATTCCATATCTCCCGGAATATTTTCAAAATTTGTGGGATCTATTAAAAATGTAAATAATATTTAAGGACAGGGTTTACATCCAGGAGTTCTGTGTTGAGGTCAGGGGCAAGTAATTGTTTTTCTTCTCTAGTTAAGTCCTTTAATCCATTGAATTATACTTGACTTGGGTCAAGTTTAGGAGGATGCTAACATAAATGTGAAGGCCGGTTACTTCATCTCTTGTTTTATAGCAAATTCTTTTCTGTGTCTGTCCAAGTGATCCCCAAGTACAAAATTAATGCTGCAACCTCCAACAGCGTAACGAAAAACGTTGTAGTAGACGTTGTTGCAAATAATATACAAATGACTTAATGGATCCGGCGCATACCTCTGTATTTGGTTATTTCTAAAAGAGTGCAACCGAAATTCCAACTGCATTTTGACTCTTCCGAGAACAACGTAGAGAGAATTGTGTTTTCATCATGGTATATTGTTCCATGCCCGGGATGGAAATGTGAGTGGCCAATTACAGTAGCTTGAGTGTAGATGATAAAGACTGTTAAAGTTAAGAAGATAGAAGGCATGAATTGAGTAGATAAAAGCTGTTTAAAATCCATCGAATATGACGCCAATATACGCGCAGTTGGGATTGATCAACAAACGTTGTGTTGTTGAGTTTGAGATTTCACGGACTATTTTATTTCCCGGGAAACGGGAATGAAAAATTACATTACATTTATTAAAGGAAATCAATACATTAAGAGAGATACATATTTTAAAATAATTTGTTATCAAAAAAATTAAATTATATTTTATAGAACGAAAAAATTATTTTAAGTTCGTCTAGCAAAATTGTTTTTATATTATTATAAAATAACTAATGCATTTAATAAGTTATCTTACAGCCGATTTGTTATTTTACTGGTAAAGTTTCCAGCCTTTCACATTATAAAGATTTTTGTCCGATTTGCACTTGCTTCAATTGTACTTTTGGAAGTTTTTAGGTAATTTATTATTACGTCAATATCATTCTTTTACTTTACATATTTTGGAAATCCATAGCTGTTCATATACCTACTGCAAAATTCTTTCTAAATTCTTTCTTCATATAATTCTGGAGACAGACGGCTTTCAAGAAATGAAATTACTTCAAACATGTTTCTAATGTTTCACTGTTTTTATGAGATAAAATTTATTTATATATATTGAGTGTATAACTTAATAATGCGAGACTCATAACAGATTGAATATCTTTTGAATGCGGTTTTTATCTTTTTTAACTTTAACTCGTTTTGAAAGGTGCAGTTTTTTTGCATCGAAAATATCGAATTATATGCCAGATGTCGAAATACCTGTTAAAAGCTATTTTGAAAGAAGTACTTGTTAGGAAAACGCTTCACTTCAGAACGTGGTATCTGAAATTAACCTAACTCGATCTTTGCCTCAAAAGATGAGCAGTTCTTTTGGCGCGGAATTCATGGTCATAACCAGCAATATCCACTACTTTGAATAAATAAAAATAAAAGCTGTGTGTTGATGATGTTTAAGCAGTTAATAACTTCCACACCCCTAAAGTTATTTATTTTCTATATAAACCTAACAGTAGAATGGTGTGATCTTTCTTTAAAATTATGTATGAATTATTGCTGTTGTCAACGCATATTTACGATGCACAAATGGAATGTGTAACTGTGATACACAAGTAGTTTGCTTTTTTGTAGAAATAAAGTTTAGAATATCATTAGAACAGTCGAAGTAAAGAGTTTAATTTTCTTAAACAATATAGTTAAAAACTACGTTTATTTTAAATTTTACGTTTTCCCGGGAAATTTAATACGAGGGCTACTACCGAAAAACTCAATATCCTATGTTAAGATATTTACAACTATATACGAGTATATCAATATCAAACCGAAATTTAGCACAGATCATATGTAAAAAACCACACTATAGGACTTTGGGAAGGTCAATCCATAATTGATCATAGCTCCCATATAATAACCACTTCCGAGAAAAACTGCAATATTCATGAAATGAATATGTAAATATCGTTATTTAAGTGATTTTCAACCAAAATAAGCCACAAAAACATAGAAATTATGGCACAATACATATTTTATGACGATCGCTCTATTATATGTGATAGTTCCCGTATGAGGGATTCCAAAAATAAAATAACTTGTATATCGTTATCGATACAACATGTAACACAAATTAGTTTATAGTATGAATAAATCATTTTTATTTCCAACTGAGAAATCACTTGATTTAAATTGCTGAAAAATTATATGAATTCAAAGGAATAGTACATGGTGTAACTATACAAGGTGAGTGCATTAGCACAATTGACTGACTTTGTTTTCAATTTACTTATGCCAAAAGTAGTAAGTTTTCAAGTGTTTTTGACAGTATAACATTATTTTACACAAACAAAATGCCTGCTGTTTCTGTATTGTATTGTATATGTTGCCGATTTGCACTCACCTTGTATAATTACACCATGGACTAGTATGTTAAAGAGCATAAAATTATGTATTTGTGAATTATTAGATATTATCCATGTAAAATACAGTGTTTAATATTATTTCTATTAATGATAAATAATAAAAACTTACCATCGGCCGAATGACTTGAAGCCTTCCTCATGCTAGTTAACCGATAGAATGGTGGTGTTTCGGTGCGTTCGATTAAACAATTAAGCGTTTCCACAGTCTGCAATTCTGCCATTAGTTCATCAAGTAAACGATCCGGACAGGCACGAGCCAAATAGAGAGCAACTCGTTTTGCCTGGATATAACAGAAAAAAAATCATACAACAAATGTTTAAAAAACATTAATTAGTTTAATTCATTGTTAGTTAGTCACTACTTACATATGGCAATAATTCATTCGGTGACATGCCGCTCATAATGACCAAATAACGTAAAATAACTTTCAAGTTGTTGGGCCAAAACTGACACAAAGTGCCCCATAACTCTTCAATATCACGTGGATGTGTATCCGAAAACTTAAAATGACAATTCAATATGAAATTACAAACCAAGTTTAAAAATTGTGCAAATGTATGATAATTTAGTACCTTGGCTGTTATATAAAACAAATTGTTGAGTATCATTTCAGTTGCCTCCGTAGAACCAGTACCCTCTCTACGACCACGTGTGCCAGAGTCCGGGAAGTACTGAAACAAATTAAGTAAACATTTAATAACACAGTATCGTACACGATTTTAAAATGCAAAATAGAGCTACTTCTTCCAAACCAAAATGGAATTTATTATAAAATACTTACCATAATATAAGATAGAGGAGTTGCTGGTGGCACGGTGGTTGCCACTAACTCCATATTATGCAACCAAGGCTGTAAACATTGAAGCAACAGTGTGCGTACATCTTCTCGTGCCGTTTGGAAACGGTGAGTGATTTCTATGTGACATATGTGTAGATACGTATTTAGATCATAATAATTATAAAAGTTTATACACAAACAAAAGCCGTTACTAAGTAACTGATTTCTTACCTGAAAACATTGACATGGTTAATTCCGGTCGCAACTGAGCCAACTGTTTAGACAAAAATCTTTGTGAACGACAATATGCGCTGCTAAGTAACACATCCAATGTGCCAACTTTATCATCTTCTAAAAAAGAAACATAAACAAATAATTACTAGTATTAGCTAAAGATTAAATAGGGACACAAAAATAGCAACACCAATTGACTGGATTTAATTTATTTATTTAATAAAAATGTGCTTAAAAACCAACTTAATTACCAGACATGACGCAACCATACAATAGTCTAACCGGCTAAATCAAAGACGAACAAATCTATGCTAAAAAAAATCTTAATAAAGCCGTTGTTTTCGTGGCAAAAGTTTGTTTACTACTAAAGTCTACAAATAATGTACAACAATATTTATAAAAACTAAAGCAGAGTAATTGGCATCTCCTTCCAATGACTCTCTTAAGCTGCAGACAACAATATAAATTCTCTTACATTTCTAAACAAATTAAAACGTTTAATAAGTAACACTTTAATGTTAAATTACTGCATACAATATTTTTAGAATATATGAAATGTTGTTAATTAATTTTCTATACAAAATCTTACGTCTCGTCTCATTGTACGTAGGTACGGGTTTAATGAGAATTTCACGTTATACGGTGCGTATGAGTGATTTTTAATATAGACAGCACTCATACAACACGGAGGGTTTTACGTTTTACACCTGCACTTATTATGACTAATGGTGTTTTCTTTTCTGAAATAAAATGTTACACCTTTATTATGTACATTTTTAGAATGTTTACCCCATATTTTAAAGATGTCGCATTTTTAATGGTCAGAATAGAACATAAAATCACAACAATGTAACACTTTTTTCATGTACAGCTGTTTTTGTTTTTTGTTAAAAAAAAGAAGCATATAGCTCGAAAGTAGAAATATTAAAATTTATTAAAATTAATTTTATTTATTAAAATTGAAATTGAAGTGCCAAACATGGAAAATTTATTTGAAAGTGACGAGAAAATAAACATTCATAAACAAAACAAATGTCAGCTGTTTTATCGTGCGATTCTACCCTTCTAAGAGTAGAAGGGTGTGAAAGGTGCAACATTTTTTAAATTTATAGTGTGACATTTATAGAAAAGAACACACTACACTTTAACAGTGTTGGCATTTTTTCAGAAAAGAACACAAAAAAATTAAAAAAGGTGCGAAATGGGAAAACCGTGTAACATTTTTGCCAGAAAAGAAAACGCCATAAGAGGACATATGTATTGGTTCAATTAACACATGCCAATTTACATTAATTACAAATAGTTTTACCGAGAGTGCTTTTAATCATCAATTGTAAGGATAATAATATTTAAATTTAAATAAACAATAAATATACAATTTTTGCTTTTCAACACATTCAACATAAAATTTAAGACAACGGAACACACATATTTCTTTTCTAAAGCCAAGTAAGTTAAACATCAGACTACAATGGCCTGTTTAAACTTTTTTATTATTTAGGTCGGATGCATCGAAAATTCTGATACTAAATAATCTGAATTAAATTTGGTCAAAAAACAGGAGTTGCCATGCAGTCTTACCAAGTCCAGGGGGGTTACTCTCTATTGCGATGCAATCTCTATTGCGATGGGATAAACGTACAAATTGATACACTTACGCATCGAATTTGCTTTCGCAGTAGAGAGTAACCCCCCAGTAAACAATTAAACCATGGGGTAGTCTCCTAATGGTCTGTGGGAGGTTTCTCTCTACTTTGAGATACTAGCTGAAAACATAATTGTTGCTTCGAACAAAGGTTGTGTAATCAGAACCAAACAAAAATATCTTCGTTCGTCATCTGACCAAAGAATATTTCCGAATATTTTCATAGTTTAATACAACAAATAATGCATCATTGAAAATGCCTGTGTTGATTTATCATTATAATAATAGGGGCATTTTCACCTTCACCAAAAAATATTTTCTGTTTACCAGACGATTTGTATTGCAAATCCGTTAAACTTTATTAAACTTTATTATTTATTAAACTTTTTAAACATTTCAGAATCAGCCTTCGAATATATAGAAAAACGTTAAAAATTATTTTAAAAACACTTTCTCTCAGTCGAACGAAATTTATCGATATATAGGCATCCGATTTCAATCGACTTTGTTTAAAGTACTTTTCATTTCATTGCGTCAAATCAAATTTAATTTACTAGAATAAATAGAATTTTGGAATTTATAAACGATGTGTTAAGAATGCTTACATAAGTTCTAATTTTAAGTTTGTTTTGATATTTTCAAAGAAAATATAATATTTAAATATAATAAAAAAACCGAGTTTGAACACAGTTTTGATTTCAAATAATATTTTCTGGAACGAGTAAATGTTTAACCACTTCATACTCGGTATTAACAGCTTCGAAACCAGTGATTTAATTTCAATATGAAGTTTTCATGACGCTCTGTAGCAACATATTGTGAGGCGAAAGTACTTCAATGTACTATATGATGGATTCCAAATTGATTATACATATCAATCGGTTTTCATGGCAATTAATAATCAAATGAAATGACTCTTGAATAAATTTAAGAATCACTAATAGGCAGTTTTACTGAAATCAAATTTGAAAGCAAGTGCAATTCAGGGAGTTGGTTTATTGTTGTATAACACTTTATATCAAGAGCATTCCCTAGTGGAAGAGGAAATATAAATTTAAACCAAATGTTTGTGGTTGGAAAATATTTCTTTTTCAAATAGTTTTTAAGTTTAAATCATTATTCAAGTAAAATTCCAACAATTCTTCCAAAAACTAATATTTTTATGTCCGAAAAGCGAGTAGAAACAAGATTTTCAAAACATATTTCATAATAATATTAAACGAAATACAAAACTTTCTCAACTTCTCTTCATTATACCCCAAAGGATATAATGTTGAGTAAAAAACACAAACAAAAGTATCAGTTACAGGACACTTAGAATAACAAGTATACTTGTATAGGAACAAAATCATTGCGAGTAGCACTAACCATGTCTTAATACTTGCAATAAGGATACATTTGAATACATCTAGCTTGATAAATTACATTTTAGCTTGTCAGTTGGCAAGCCTTAAAATAGTTTGACAACCAAGCTTAGTCAAGGGAAATATTGTAAAAGTCTTGTAAAAAGTTGTTGACAACTGCATGATGTTTAAATTTGTGTCCATGACCTTTGAGAAAATAGCTTTAAATACAAATTATAAGAATTTAAATGTTAACAGTAAATCAATTTAAATCAAATATTTACTAAAAGGAATTGAATATAAATATTAGTTTAATATAAAAACCAGCGAAATGCCTGTCAATTTATAAGTAACACCAGGAATAGAAGACAAATAAATAAATTGTAACTGCAAGTTTAGTATAATTTTATATGGCTGTAATACGAGTTGAATTCCGTTAAAACTTATTTCCTTATTCATTGTAAGTGAAGCAACATGGGAAATACATCCGAAAGGTTTATCACTTCCCTCGTTGCAGCAAATGGTAAACAAACCGTCATTCGTTTCTTGTGTTTACTACGACGTACTTTGTTATTCTTCTGTTTATTTATTTATACATACAACAGTGTATAACATAACTATTTTATTTAATAAGTTTTGCATTCCGTGTGTAACATTAAAAATTGGCATCTAAGAACCAACAAAGTACGTATATATATTATTGGTCCGTCTGTCAGTCCGTCTGTCTCTGCAAAACACTCTCACGTCCAATATATGTACATAACCAAAATCCACAAAGTTTACAAAAAAACATTTATAACTCTCCTAAGCAGTTTGGTATTGACAATCAGTAAAATCTGAGACAACCTCCAAAATTCTTATTTTTCACATATTATTTGTTAATTTCTTTAAATACTTTAAATAAAAAAGACAAAATATAATGAAAATGAATCGGTCCAAGATTTTTCATAGCCGCCTTACAAATATCTTTACGAAATATGGCTAAATGGTACATAAAAGCCTTTAAAACTGTCATGGGAGAAATTTTTATTACCCAGAACATGTACGTGGTAACAAAATTCTGCTTACGCTACGTTGATACACATACACTATAAGCTTAATTATCTATAATCGATCCATGTCTGACCATGTCCCATACAAAGTCCACTTTCCCAAATCACTTAAATACGAACAAATCTGTTATAAATAACTGTACCGATACAAAATTACAAAATCAAACTTTTGAATTTTGTGAATGTGCATACTAGGGTCCATATTTGAACGTAACCCCCGTATTTCGATTCGAAAGCAAAAGCTTTCGAAATACAATGTAAAAAGTATACAAATTCCAATGATTTTCTTTTCGAATCGAAATACGGAGTAACCCCCCAGTCCACTTTCAAAAATTACTTAAATACTTATGTATATCTCTCTTAAATATACCGGTAGTTTATTGACATTCGACATTTCTCTGTACCGAATTTTATGAAGATCCATAATTGGCCATAGCTACCATATAAGAATCAATACCGAAAAAAAAACAAGTCAACCCAAAATAATGTCTAATAAATTCTATACCGATGAGTAATTTTAATACAGATTTCATACTAATATGATCATACGGCAATTATACTACTGAATTCTGTAGCTGCCAGTTCATATTTGGCAATAGCTCCCAAATGAAGAAAACTTCAAAATAAATAAGTCTTAAATACTGGTTAGACTGGTTTTTTTTTTTTTTTTTTTTTTTTTTTTTTTTTTTAAGAGGCAATTATATGCCTATCACCCCTATCGTGAATAAAAATTCCCCAAGAAATTTGTGTCCCTTTTCACATTTTCCTATTAAAATTCAATGTTAAAAAAATAAGAGGGAACAAATTTCATGTGGAAATTTTATTCACGATAGGGGTGTATATATAATTGCGTTAATTTCTTTAGAAAGGCGATAGATTGAAGAAGTAAAGGTGGTGAAAGTTGAAGAAAGCTTTTTTATATCACAACTCTGGAATTGCGTTTTATGTTTGTTTTTAGTGCAGAATTGCAGCGCCTCTGGTGGTGAGTAGGCGCATTTAATTATTTTACTTCGGTGACGTTTGAATGCTATACCACCGAAGGAGGGCGCTGTGATAAATATTAGTTATGATAGGATAGAAAACTAATATTATCAGAAACTGATAGCGGCCGTTCTACAAATAACAAGTCATGCTTAATGATCAAATACGCTAACCAATTAAGTTACAGCACCCTCTAAAAATTTGTCCACTTCCACTATAATATCTATAAACTCTTGTAAATAACGTTAATGAGATGAAATTCAATTAAAATAAACCTTACTTTATAACCTTACCCTTTTTTATACAATTTTTCTTAACCTAGTGAATATAGAAAAATTTTAACATACATTTTTTTTTTTTTTTTTTTAGTTTTATAAATTGTTACATTGCTACATTAAGATGGTTATAATAAATATACAAACTCTGCAAATATTGAGTAAGAATTAGGTAAAATTTAAAAACATTTGAAATAAATAATATTGTGCGTAAACTTGTCTATCAAATAATGTATAAAATAATAATAAAAATTACGCTTAAATTTTATAAGAAACACTAATTCATAAAAAATTAAAGTAGACCTCAAATGTAATTTAACGTGTTATACACATTCCAATTTGTTCCTTGTTTTTCTCGCTTGTTAAGATTTTTGTATTAAATATGCCGAAAGGAAACGAATTAAATATTTCCGGGAGAAAAATTATATTATAGCTTTACTATTTCCATGGGGTGCAGGTCTGAGCATTGAAGTGTTTGGTACCGTAAAAAAGCTAAATTTTAACATCTGAAACTGTGTATTTCAGAAGTAGATCCGTTTTTAGTTACTATTTGGCTTTCACCAGACCCTACGTCGACCTTCTGAACCGAAAATGTTGCAATTGCTTTCGTTGTAGAATATACATATGTGCATTAGGGTGATAACTTTTTGCAATTTTTGCAAATATCAAAAATACCACCACATAGCCGTGTGGGGCATGAAAAAATATTAAAAAATATGCTGTAACTTTTCCTTTCCGGCTTCAAGTTTTGTTCTTATTTTTCCATTAACACAGTTACTCTTGCTTTTGTCTTAAATATCTAAGTAGGCAGTGAAGTCTTTGTTATTACAAATGTAAAATTTCGCAAATTATTTCTGTTGGTTCTTAAAATGAAGTATAAAAAAAGTAAAATATCTGTTATAAAAAGCTCAAAAATCTGGTCAAGAATTTTACAAAAAAAATAAGGATGTTATTGAAAAATTTCAAAAAATACAAAAAGTCGAAATACCTTTAAGTGAGTTGAACAAGATCCCAAAGGAAGAAATTATTATCGGAAGATTTATCGCAAATATAAATAAATATAAAGAGGAAAGGTATGTTAAAATGTCTAAGGAGTTACATAATTTGTGGTCCAAGCTAAATATAAGAAGAACAATGCGCGTTCTTACGGTTGGTTCTATTTGTTTGTGTTTCCTGGGGCCAAATTACCGCATTCGTGATCGAATGGGCTATCGTATCGAAAAATGATTTCGATATCGAAATTATGATAATCCATAATCTCAAATAAGAAAATTACGATCAATTTTACTCGATTTCGAATGCGGTAATTTGGCCCGTGGTTAAGTAAATCTTTAAAAAACTTCACGAAAGCTAACGAATGCTTCTTTAGGCATTGGGTAATAGAACCGTCTAAATTTAAAGATCATCAGCGCAGCAACATATGCGCCGAGCGTGCGAATTAAGTGATGCAGGATATATATCCACAGTGTAAAACCATACGCACATTAAACTTAAAGTTTATATCTTATAATTCCTAGTATTTTTGTACAATAATGAAAAATCTTAATTTTTAAAAAATAAAAATTTAAAGCACTTTAGAAATCGCTTTCGTTGCGGAAACTTTTTTCAACGAATCAACCTAAAAAGCAGTTTTTTATTATCAGAACAACATGGTACTGGAGTGGTATTTTGCACTTAAAAAAAAGTTACTACCCTAATGTACATATGTATGTATGTACATATGTATGTAACATATTGTCATAGAATATTACATATTTTCATTGATCTCAGCGAATGATAGAGATAGCCTCTGCAAACTGTTAATTTCCAACGCAAATGGTTTTTACTATGGATTTTTTTCGTTGTTTACATTGGTACACACAAAAAAAAAACATGTTTATTTTTTCAATTAAACCTTTAATTGATTTTTAAAGAATTTTCAATTATAATTTTAATTGATTCAATTACTTTTTCTGATATTTTCAATTAAATACCAATTCTTTTTTAATTGATACTATCATTTTGTTTACAGATCCGATTTCAATTAAATTTTTAATTGATTCCACAAATATTTTAATTGAAACTCATTTTTATTTTTTTCTGTGTATGTTGTCGTTATATGCTGTTTTCCAGGGGCATTAGCTTTTCCTCCCCGGCATTCAACGATTTTGCATCCATAGACCAATTTCTTAAATTGTTTCTTGCATTTCATTAAGTTGTCCTAGTGCCCAGCAAAAACTTCACTTGCGTTCTTAATTAATTAATGACACTTTTTGTATTGCTAATTATATGTATGTATGTATGTATATTAAAGAATTACTTTCTTAAAAAGATCATAATTATTAAATCCAAAAAAAAAAGAAAAGAAAATACTTCCAACAAATAGATTTAGAGGAGTTATTATATGATTATAAAACATTATTAAGGTACGGTCACATTTGGCAAATATTTACTTAAAAAAGCGCAATCACTGGGTTTAGCACAAATTTGTTTGACGTTGTTTACTCTTACAAGAGTTTTGCAAGATCAAACAGCATTAGTATCATTTAGCATTAAGTTTAGCATTAAGTAAAATTCTGCGGGAGTTTTTTCCCATTTTTCCTATTCAAATTTAATGCTAAAAAAAAATAAAAGGAGAAAAAACTCCCGTGGATTTTTTATTCATGATTGGGCCGATAACAGATTAATTTTGGAACATTGCAAACTTTTTCTAGTAGATTTATATGTAATTAGTCTGGTCGACAATTTTCTATTACTTTTTAAATTAATTTGTAACTGAAGTTTTTGCTGGATAGTAAAGCTGTAAAATAACATTTCCTTTGGAAATGTTAAATTATTTAAGTTTTGCGATACACTGTATACGTATGTATGTATGTATGTATGTATGTCTGATACAACCATACTGGCAAATAAAAAGCCGTTATTTAATAATAGTAGAATTAATTCGTGAATCGACATACATTCAATATTTATCAATGAATCATAAACAACAACAAAAAAGAGAAAGAGAACAATAATTCATCTATTCATAAACATACATATATGTACATATTTACATAATCTCCAAGCAAGCGCATAGAATAAAATGCTCAGGGAATCTCCTGTTGAATGTTATTTGGCTCAACTTGCAACTTTTAAGAGTGTATCCTGTTGAATGTTATTTTTGATTTGTTCATTGAATACAGCTGGAATGAAGATTTCCTTTTCTTGTCTACAAAATTATCCTTAAAAGTACCATTAACTTGTAAAATTCTTTTAGTCTTTGGCGCGTCGTTTCATTGATAACATTAAAAAATAGGCCAGATAAATATCTCGAGAATAACTCCAAAACTTAACGGATTTCAAAAATGTGATTTAATTACCTACGTTTATGTTCTAATAAAAATTTTAATTCAAGCAAATGTTAATAAAATTGTAAATAATGTTAAAAAGTGTGTTTTTTTATTAAAAAAAAAAAACATTAAAATTTTAAAGTTATTGTTCAATAATTTATTTTAAAGATATGTTTAAAGTGTTTGACGTTAACCATATTAATGATTAAAATAAAAAAATAATCCTTAACATATTTCAAATAATATTTCAGCCGTTTCAAATAATAAAGTCTTAAAAATCTGCTGTTCAAAAATGATTTGCAAACAATATTTTCATAGAATTAACAATGTGATTGATTGTACTTCTTTCAAAATTTAATTAAATTTTACAAACGCTGCACCTATGCTTGACGTTACAGTTTTTTAAAACAATTATTTTCCTATTTTCAGTGAACGGTGAATTGTTTCATTTGTAAAAACAAGTTGTTGGGAACAATTTTTTTTGTGTAAACATATTTTTGGTTTAAAATATGTTAGTAAACTCTTTGATATATACAAAAAGCTTCAAAATAAAAATCATTTTGTAAATAAAATGTCAACCAAATATATTTAGAGTTTGCTTTAAGACAACGTTCTGGGAAAAAAGTAGCAATTTAAAAATAAATCTAATTCTACATTTTAATGCATGGAATAGTATATAAGCTGTGTGAAGTGTATGATAGCAAAATAGATATGAAATTAGTTAGAATGATTTTTTTTAAACATATGGGCAACTTCAAAAATTTACGGCACTTAGGATTTTTTTTTTTTTTTTTTGTCTGACATCAATGTCGATATTTGAGCATGTGAAATTCGTTCGCGTTAATCATTTTTAAAACCCTATGTAAAATCTTCAGAAAGTTCAAAATTCGGAAAATTTTTGTTTCAGTTGTAAACCACATGCAACTTTTCACCCAGCAGCGATGTCAAATTTTTTGTTTTTTTTTTTGTAGATATATCCTCCAAGTCTAGTGAAAGTGGATCTGAAAGCTAAAAACTATTACAAAGAAAACGGAATGGATGAAAAACTCTTGCAAGTTTCAAGTCGTTTTTTTAATTTTTCGAATTTTGGATGACCACCAATTCTTAAGGTGAAGACTTTTCAACGTAAAACTTTGCACGTCATATCCTTCAAGTATAGCCATCCAAACTCTGTACAACGTTTTTTTTTTTTTCAATTCATACAACTTAACGGAATAAGAGCCATAGTATGTCGGTTTTAGCAGGTGCTCAAAAAATTTGAAATACCCCATATGGCTCATTAAAATGTTTATGGCTAAAAATTTGTTTGCGCATATAAAGAATGATTTTTAAGAGCTTTCGGATTTAATTTGAAAAGCACATACAATTTAGAGAAACGTATGAAATCTTTATTTGAGTCGATAGAACGGTATATGTAATTCAATGTTTTAAAATGATTTCATGTAAATGATGATCGCTGCTAGGCCTCAAATGGTTCATGCGCTATCTCCAACATATCGGCCGGCATCTCAAGGCGGATTTTTTTATTTCATTAATTCTTCAATATTAGCTTCCAGTGTGTCAAGAGTTGTGAGCTTGTCCATATAAATATGGGCCCCACAAAAAATTGTCTAAAGGCGAAAAATTGCACGAGCTTGGCGGCCAATTAAGCGGCCATAAACGTGAAATATACCGCTCACCTCGCCTCTGAATTGGCCATTGTTAAGTGTGATGTGTGGCATGTGGCATCGGCTTGCTGACAACACATGTCAGTCAAGGCCAGTACCTCCATTTTTGAAAAAAATGTAATTATCGCGCGCATCGTACCGTACGCCTTTCACAGTGAAGTTCCTGCGCCTTCGTCGTCTTTGAAAATGTACAGTCTAATGAAAACACCGGCCCAAAATTCACATATTTTGAGATGCATTGGCAGTTCTTGCTATGCTTCTGGCTGCTCTACACACCATATACTACACTTTTGCTTGTTTACGTATCCATTCAACCAGAAATGAGCTCCGTCGCTGAACACAGTTTCTTAAGCGAGCATAATTTTTGATAATAATATTAAATAATCTGCAAGCGTTGTTAGTTTGTAAGTCTCTTTATGGTTAAATTATAGACAAAACTGAACATGCAACAAAAATAGTCTTGCCAAAAATGATGTTACGAAAAAATCATGCTTGTTTCAATTTGTTGTTTTAATAAATGTTAAAGTTAAAATTGATTTTCCGAATTTGGTTCACTGTCGATCCATATTATAAAGCCGGGATATAAGTTTGAAAATGCATTTTATTTGATAAACACAGACTGCCACAGTAATTATTTATATGATTGCAGCAACCATAATATGTTAAAGTTACAATTAATATGATTATATAGTGGCATGTTAACTATTAGCTAAAACTAATTATGCTAAATTTCAGAGTTTTCTGGTCCTTCTCGTTTAGAACCAATCGTATTTTTATTCTTTTTAAAAGTCGTACGGATATTTTCTTCTATTTTTTTCTGATCAACAGTAAATATTTGCAGAAAATTTAGCTCCCCCATTGCGCCTTTAAGAAACAACCATACAATCGTATTTTCAAATTTAAATTTAAAAAAATTTGTAAACTACATTTCTAAGATGAAATTCTACCTAAAAAAAAAGCCTCAAACGTTATGAGATACAGGATTTTAAAGATATCGGTTCATTCATCGGTTCCACTTCCACTGTAACACCTACAGACTGTTGTAAATATTGTTATTGATATTAATTCAGCTAAAATATAACCTTACCCGTTTTTATACTGAACCTATTTTTAGTTTTATAAATTATTAAATACATAATTAAATGGTTAAATGGTTAACATTTGAAAATATTTGAAATAAGTTTATTGTACGTAAACTTGTCTATCAAACAATATATACATATGTAGAACTCTAACTTATTTTTAAAATACAGTTTATTTGATGAGTAGACGAATTATTTTCAACTTTAACTGTAAACAGAGTGCCAGTGAAGAAAAGTGATAAGCACCCTTATGTTGCAACAATTATATGTTGCAACAATTGTTTGTGGTGGCCACTTCAAACGCCAACATTTTTGGTTTTCCTAAAAGAACTCAAATCCAACAAAAATTTAAACTAGTTTGAGAATTCAGATAAATTAAAGAAATCAAATAAATACTTTTTAGTTATTTTCTTTTTTATAATTTTGAAAAATCATTCTTACACAAATAAATATGCACTTAACTTCATTGAAAGACTTGAACTTCACGACAACAAGAATTAAAAACAGAAAGAATCGCACAGAAACATTTAAAAATTATAGACTGCTTAGCCGAATCATGTAATATCCTACACGCAATTAAAGTATTTACACATAGAAATTATGAATAGCTAAAGCTCTAATACGACAAGAGACTTACATTTAGTTTAACCAGTATAATAAGTATCGATCCATTTATGATGTGTTATGCGATGCATTCGGAACTTGGCTTTTGATAATAACAGAGACATATTTAATTTATCAGTGCTTGATACCGACTCCGGAAGGCATTTGTATAGGACCTAGCAGAAATCATACACTGATTTTAAAAGCTTGCTCCTTGTTTTCAATTGTATGTACTACACATCCTAACGGGTGAAATTCCAACACCTTGACGCTTTTACCATCTTTAGGTCAGATATGGCGACACCGGTGCCATGAGCTTGCACGGGGTAGAAAATGGTTAGAGTTTGATTGTTTTAAACCTTTTGAACTCCCAGCTGACTAGAGTCTTATCTAGAACAACGGGATTGGTTGGTTAGAAGCCCGGGCACTTGTTCCTAATTTAATTATTGGATTGCCGGTTCTCTAACTGAAATTGATTAAAGTCTATACGGGGTACACGTAGTGGCTGTGGTTGATACCCAAAGCGTGAAGATTGCCAGTTGTTTTAAAGACTGATGTCTGTTCTAGTAACAAATTTCGTTTCACCAATTTGCCCTAGGTGCTGTTGCTGAACTAACAGAGCCATTGAAGGTAGTGGTGCATATACTCACAGCTTCAAAAGTGTGTAAACACCAATGAATTTTTTGATTTTTTTAAGATTCTGAAAAGCATTATAGTTCAACTTAAATTTTTTTTTCATAACCGAATCTATTATTCAACCAAATATCCAACAAAACGAAACTTTTAAAATTCAATCGATGGATAGATTTTAGGATTTTCATTATCTTAAAAAAATCAAAAAATTCACTGGTGTTTACACACTTTTGAAGCTATGTGTAGATCTGTGCTCACGAAATGTCCTGTGTGCATGGTGTTGGTAGCTGTCATTGACAGGATCGCATGACAACCTAATCCACCGCTGAACTATAGTCCTTGATACTTGGTTAATCGGTGCAATGTAGCGAATTCGTGTCAGTTTGCTGAAGATCTGCTTTAGGACAAGGCTAGGTAACGGCCTATGGCAACCATGTTAAATACCTATCTCTGGCCTTGGTGGAAGTGGTGGTCGTCAGATGTTGCAATTGCTGTTTTTTTCTTTCTGTTGGAAGTAGTGGCGACGCTTGGTTCGGTGCTCAGGGTATGTAGTTTAATTGTGGCTTTTGTTGCAGGGATCTGACAGCCGTCATTGACAGGATCACATAGCGGGCCCCCCCCTCCCTCCCGCCGATCTGTACACAATGCAGTATGGTTGGTCAGTATGAGGCGATTGCTGCTTTTTCGGTAATGATTATTGGGTCATGCCAATTGACTAAACTATGATGGCAGGGATTAGATAGCCCCATCTTTTAGCCAAAGTGTTTGTTACACTTATAGTTGCAGTCATGTACGAAAAATTGCAAATTGTATGTTCCTGGCAAGTCATACATGTATGCTCTTTGCAAGGCATGCTCTTTAGTATGTTCAACCGTGTTTACGTGCGCCGAGAGGTGAGGTCATTAAACTTGAACAAATATGAATGTACTACATTTGATCGAAAAATCTTTATGAAATAACTAATAAAAACTGTGTTAATAATTAGTCTAGAGGAGATAATTTGTCAAATAGACATAAGTATCATAAATGTAGTTGCTTTCTACGAATTTGTCAAATGTATTTACCTGAAGCAAAATTAGTTAGTAAATTAGTTGAGATGTAAATAATATTTTAAATTACTGTAAAAGTCACACCAAAAAGTGTATCCGTTGCATTGTATGTTACACAAAAACAGAGAGCAACAAAATAAGAAACCACAAAAACAATAAAATAAAATATAAGGCAACAAATAAAATACAATTATAATCACTTAAAGTGCGTTAAATCTTAATGGCACACCGATAATTACAAAAACAAATATGTACAACAAAAGAAAATGAAAGTAAATGATTTTAAATATGATGAGGAAAGCGTACAATCGATAGGACAACAAAAATACTATCATCATCGTCATCGCCAATTAGAAGCGGAAGGAGAAGAAGAATCAACGGCACAAAAAAAAACAACAATACCAATTCCTAAAGTAAATTATTGTTGCTAATTTAAAGGAACACAAGCGCAATGAAACTAATAATAATAATAATAATATAAACAAAACACAATAACGACCACTAGCGAAACTACTTATTTAAATTGTTATCAAGCAACACTTTGCAACAACTAACAATAACAACATAATAACGCCAACGAGCAGCATAATAACACCCATGGCATCATCACCCATCATGACCAGCACAAAGAGTAGTATAACCAATATTATGAGCACTACAACCACTAGCATGACACCAACTAGATTCCTTGAGCATGAATTGACAACCACTGGCGGCAACACCACCGCAAACTCAAGTTCAGCAAACAACAACAATAATTCGACAAATCCTTTTAGAAATGTTAATTCAATAACAACAACAAACTACACCTCCAGCAACCGCAACGACACTTACAGTGATGAGAGTGAAATGTTACAAACCATCGAATATATTGGCACCGTCTTGAGCTTCTACTATATTCCCATCATTGTGGGCACCGGTTCGACTGGCAACATTCTGTCCGTTTTTGTATTCTTCAAGACAAAATTACGCAAACTTTCGTCCAGTTTTTATTTGGCCGCTTTGGCTGTAAGTGACACTTGCTTCTTATTGGGTCTTTTTGCCCAGTGGCTAAACTTTGTGGAGGTCAACATCTACAATCGTGAATACTTTTGTCAGTTCTTCACGTTCTTCAGTAATTTGGCGTGTTTCTGTTCGGTCTGGTTTGTGGTTGCCTTTACGGTGGAACGTTTCATAGCGGTCATGTATCCACTGAGACGCCAGACCATGTGTACGGTTAGAAGGGCGAAAATGGTGTTGGTTGGCCTGACGATATTGGGCTGCTTGCATTGTGCCCCCTTTTGGATTTCCTCAACGCCAGTGTATTCGCCCAAACTGGGTACTACTATATGTGATATTAAAAGTGAATACAAGGTAAGTGCGTTTCATTCATTTATACTATGATTATTTAAGGAGTTTATCGCACTGGGTTATTAAGAGTACACATCCGGCCGAAGGCCCGTTGAGATAAGGTTGTGTTAAAAAAAAAAAAACAAAAAAAGAGAGGAGAGGAGATTTCCATCACCATGTTAGATCATTACCTAAATAATAAATAAAAAATTAAAGAATACATTCAATGCAAAGATGGAAATTATGGAAAGAAGAATAAAAAGAAAGAAGAAAAAAATAAAAATGAGAATAAAATAAAACGAAAAATGTACATCTGTTATTAGGCGATAACAGTCCGACGAAGACACCTTTATTGATCAAACAGAACGTTAAAAAATAACTTGCTTTTATACCGGCAAAATTTTAGAAATGTGTTTTCGTCAGATGACACGAAGATAAATTTGTTTGGTTCCGAAGGCAAAATCTTCACAAAAATTTGACTCCTGGTATACCCAAAAAACAGTGAGGGGTTCGATAATGATGCAATTTATTGGATAGATGGCAAAATGTTCACTGTGGATTACTTTGAAATATTGCAAAAACCTATGCTAGAGAAGAAATACCACTTCTATGGCATTCATTAGGGTATCTGTTCGTTCGAATAACTGAACAAATTCTCAAGAATAATTATTCGAAGAATTTCAAAACTACCATTTTCGATTCTACATAAAGAATAATCGACTGAAATGAATATACATAAATTCTTAGTTTCTTTAAGGAATTTTATATATAAGTTTTTATATTCGGCCGTGCCGAATCTAATATATCCGCCACCAAATCACCTATTATGGGGCGAACTTCACAAAAGATTGTATCGTAATTTCTATTTATTTTAGGTTTATTTTAATTGAATTTCATCTCAATAAAGATTTTTATGCATATTCAGTTATATTTTTACAGCGTGTAACATAAAGCGATTTACTTTCACATAATAAATTAACAATCAAAAAGCCCTAGGAAACTGATTTTGGCTTTTTGAAACGTCAACATTGTCACCTCTGTATACTCTGTGGTTATTTTTGGAAGTGGAACTTTTATGGGAGCTATGGGAGTCAAGAGTGTAATTTTTACATATTTATAACTATTATGCGTAAAATTTCCGTTCGACATGGATTTTTATGTAGGTTAATGAGTTTTCGCGAGTAGTCCTCATAAGGGAGCTCTGACCTATTACGGGTCAATCATCATGAAATTTTGTACGACGATTTATATGTATATGCGAATTATTTGTGTTGATGTTCTACATAACAATGATTTGTATAAGAGATTTATGCGCATTTAAGTGATTTTTCGAATTGAACGTTATTTGGACTACGCTCCGAAATGGATCAATCATCATAAAATTGGGCATGAATATTTCTATATATGTATGGACTATTTGTGTCGAGTTTAAACTTGCTGCTGATGCTTATAAGAGATTTATGCGCATTAAAGTGATTTTCAGAAAAGGTTTCTGTATGGAGCTATGATCAAAATATGGACCGATGCAAACAAAATATCGTTTTGAGATTTCACTTTGCATTAAGCTTATTATTACAAAATTTTGTATGGATACGGCTTTTCTATAGACATTTATTTACCATAAAGCCATATTCCGGAAATACATTTGTATTGGGCTATGAGAAATCGTGGACCGATTCCTACCATTTTCAACAGAACTTGTCCTGTGCAAAATTTCATGATATTATCTGCATTATATTTGAAAAAAAAACACACAAAAAAAAATATCTACAAAATATCGAGGTAGTGTGAAACTTTGATGTATAACTCGGATCCTACTGGACCGATTTTGCCCATTTTCAATACCAAACATTTCGGTGCCAACAACAGACGGACAGACGGACGGACATGGCTAAATCTTCTTAGAATCTTAAAAGGACACAGAATATATAAACTGTTTGGTTCTACGACATTGATTTCGATGTGTTACAAATGGTGGTGGGTATAAAAAGAAATTATTGATATTTAGTAAAAGAAATACTGAACGAGCTTCCAACATATGGTTGCGAAATATTAGCAAAATCTAAATTATGTATATGTGCCCCTTATTGATAGTTTAAAATAAAGAAATGCCAAATATAGTAAGAAACTGTTGGAAACACGATGATATTACTAAAACATATCTTTACAAACAAAACATTTGTAAAATCTAAAAGAAACAAAGAAAATACTACGTTCAATACGGGACACTGGCCGCTTAATAAAACAAAATAAAGTTAGTATCGCAAGAATAGTATGTCTGGATGGTGGTTTTCAAACCTATCGTACAATATCAATATCGCAATCAAAAGCAGAATAGTCCAAGTCCACGAAATACAGAATTTGGTATCGGTCCAATTTATTTCAAAGATGGAAAATATGCACAATATTAAGTGCTACCTATGTCAAAGAAGAAATACCGCTCCAAACAAGTTGTGTCTTAGAATGAATTTTTTACATTTGAAAACATCTTCTAAAAACCTCTTATTATATGCGTATATACGGTTATTTATAATTCATATATTTTTATTTTAAAGTTGATATATTTCTTTATCATATTTATTTGTTCACTCATGTTTTAAATTGGAATTCGTATAGAACAAAATATATGTATGTAGGTACTTATAAAAATAAAATAATGATGTTTTCGCTCTTTAAAAGCATTTGTCACTTTGAAACAGAAAATTAATAGAACATAAAAAAATAAACGAAAGTAAATTGAATTTTAATTTTATTTAATTTTTTTTATTGTAGACCCCCGCTCGCCTTTAAGGTGCTATCAGACGGGATGTATTTTACATATGTATGTATCTATTGTCACTTTTCTTACCCATATGTAATTCCGTATGTATTGCAATATTTCCATTTTACATACGATTCATAATTTTTGCTAACATATTTTTCCATGTTCATTATTCATTTTCTTTAATTTTTCTTTACAATATATTTTTTCAAACAATTTTGTTTCAAAACAAACCAGCTGTTTTGTTTATGTTTGTCACAGGAAAATAGAGCGTATTCTAATCGAAAAAATTACATGTGTATTTTACACATGCAAAGTTTCATATGTATCACACGATGTGTACAACTTTTACAGATGGAAAATTTGACAGTACATATGTAAAATACATCCCGTCTGATAGCACATTTAGGAATTTATGAATTTTATTCATAAATTTAATTCCTCATCTAAATTGAGCTTAACAAACACAAAACATTTATTGCAGAAACATTTATTCCTTTTAATAAATTAAAGCTTAAAAAAAGAACAAAAAAAATTATCGTTTTTTAAGCCACAGCTTATTTTATGCAGGCACAAATGGATTTGGAAAACTTGAAATTAAAGCCGAAAATTACACGATTTAATATTTGATGTGATAAGCTTTTTATTATCTACAACAGACTTAAGGCGATTTGGCATAGATGTGGCCAGTTTCTGGATAATAATACTCGGCGAAATATTCGACCACTCCGTCAGTAGCACTTATTTAAATTGCTTTTGTTAGAAATGCTGATTTCTAAAATTGGTCATCAATTTTTGATAACATTGATGGCGATATCATCAAATGCGGGCAGTTATATATGAGCCAATTTTGTACAATACCCGATTTGTGCTTTGGATCATTATCCTGTTAAAATCAAAATTCTGATCATATACCCAGGTTATTTGCGCTTTCCAAAAAGATGTCCTTCAGAACTTATCCAGTGCTGTTTCAACAAATGTTAAATTTTAAGTGCCAGCAGCCCAAACCATGACCCTGCCACCAACATGCTTTACTATTGCCTTTAGGTTTTATTTGTTAAGTTCTGTATTTAGTTTCCGCCAAACCTGCCATCGGAACCAAATTAGTTAAACTTAGGTTCATCGGCGATAATGACCGAATTCCAAAAACAAACATATTGCCTGAACAGTCTGTTTTCGGGTTTTTAAAATCGGCCATTAAAATCATGTTGGCGCAAGACACGATGAACAGTTTCAACGCATCATTGTTTGCGCAGGTCAGATTCAACTTTGGAATTCAGTAACCTTTATTTTTCTTAAAATGTGTGACTCATCATGCTCATTACAAATTATATTTGGCACTTTTCTGCCTTTGTTATGGATCCGATTTTCATGGATGAAGCGCTCATTGATTTTTGGATTTTGGAAGCTTTAATGTTAACCATTTCTGCTATTTTTCGCTGTGAGTGGTCATTTTGGAAATGGTTTAAAACCAATTCTCGTTGTTTTATTTTCAACTGACACTTAACGTTACAAAATCGAACTTTTTAGGTTTAATATACTGAAATGTACATTTTTGCAACATATTATTTTTTGATTGTTAGACTATTAGATTTTTCTTTTTCAAGTTCCTGTTAGTTTTCTTTTTATGCAGCTTGAATCCACTGCAAAAAAAAAAAACTACTGTATGTTCAAAGTATGAGTGATCTATAAATAGTAGATGCGAAAAAGTGTTCAAAATTTGTGGTTTTTTAAATTTCAGAATTAGCTTAAAGTAAGGCCAAAGTTAAAGTCTGCCATAGTAATTGAAACATCTTATATTTATAGTAGCTGAATTCATCACCTGATGACTTTTTTATAAAAAATAACATGTCACATGTTAAAAAAACAATTTCCGCTAGGATTTTACTAAAATTTTGTAACCAATAAGAAATAACTATATAAACCATAACCAATATGTTTTGGGTTATTTTCTCAATTAGGGTGGCGCTTATGTTGGACTTTCCAACAGTGTCAAAATCAAAAATAGGTCCAATATGTTTCTATATTCACCAGCAATATTTCTATACTACCAGGAAAAGAGTATAAAAAAGTAAGGTTAGAAGGTTAGACCTAATTTAGCTGAATTCATCTCAATAACATTGTTTACAAGAATTTATAGGTATTATAGTGGAAGTGCACCAATTATGGACTGATTGATATATTCAAAATCAAGTATCTAGTAACGTAATTTATACGTTTTTGAGGCTTATTTAGGTTGAATTTCTTCTCATTTACGTAGTTTACCAAAGTTTAGGGGTTGTTATAATGATACTCGGAAGTTTACTTTATTTGGGAGCTATTGACAACAAAAAAAATCGAGGAGTTTAATTGGCGTTTGACCAATATTAGCATAATTCCAATATCTTTATTATACATTTGTGTGGGTTTATTTCTTTTTAGGAATTGGTCATTATATGACAGCTATGAACAATTATGGACGGAAAATTTTATATATATGAGAATATATAATATCAAATTTTAACAAAATACTGTTATTTCAGCTAAGAGATGTTAGTAAGTTTAAGTAATTTCCGGGAAGTGGACCTTATATATATATTTTTTTAAGTAACAATCAGGCAGTTAATATGCCTATATATAAATGAATTAATTGTTTTACTTCCTTTGGAAAGGGGATAGGTAGGAGAAGAATAGGTGGTGAAAGGAGAGAAAAGCTTTTCATATGACAACACTGTAATTGCGCATTATGTTTTTAATAGAACAGTATTGCAGCGCCTCTGGTGAATTTTGTATTGATATTGTCGTTTTAAAGACATGTAGCCACTTAGCCATATTTCGAGAAGAAATTTGTATGGGGGCTATGAGAAATCATGCACCGATACTTACTACTTTCATCATAGTTTATGCTTTTGTCATAAAAACAACTTATGTAAAATTGCACGGCTTTATCTACAAAAAATTGAAACAAATTACAAAAAAAGAAAAAAAATTATGCACAATATTCATTTTTTGTAGGTTGTCTCTGATTTGTATCTTCATGAGAAGGGTACCATGGAACCATGGTTAAACAAATGGAGAATACGAGTAAATAAGTTAAAAAGCAAACATGTTACGTTCACATTGAGGAGGGGATGCTGTCCACCTGTCACACTTAACAATGTAAATATACCTCAGTCCGATTATGTTACATACCTTGGTATTCACTTAGATAGAAGACTTACTTGGCGTCGTCATATAGAAACCAAGAGACTTCACATGAAGTTAAAAACATCTAACCTTCACTGGTTAATCAGTAACCAATCTAAGCTAAGCCTGGACTATAAATTCACCCTGTATAAAACCATTTTAAAACCAATTTGGGCATATGGAATCCAATTGTGGGGAACTGCTAGTAATACCAGTATTGAAATTATACAGAGGGGCAATCAAAAATTCTTAGGACCATGACGGGCGCACCATGGTACATAAGAAATGAAAACATCCACAGAGATCTAGAAGTGCCATTGGTAAAGGATGAATTCAGATGGGTCCGCGAGAACTACATCAAAAAGCTACAAACCCACCCGAATCCGCTGGCTAGAACTCTAGCTCAGAGCCAGACGGAGTCGAGGCTTCGTAGAACTTAACAGCCAATAAGAAATAGAGAGTAATTAGATTTATTTTAGTTTTAAGATTTAAATGCTTATTGTTAGGCCTAAGGAAATACGGCACATTCAATAATTAATAAAAAGTTATAAAAAAAAAAATCTTCATGAGAAGGGTATATATAAGTTAGTCATTCCGTTTGTAATTTCCACAATATAATTTTCCGACCCTATAAAGTATATATACTCTGGATCCTTACAGATAGCGGAATCTATTAAGCCATGTCCGGCTGTCTGTTAAAATCAATTTTCTGAAGTCCCCAGATATCTTCGGAATCCAATCTTCAATAATTCTGTCAGACATGCTTTCGAGAAGTTTGCTATTTAAAATCAGTAAAACCCGTCCATAAATAACGGAGATATGAGCAAAAATCCGAGACAACCTCTGAAAATTGCATCAAAAAAACTATCAAACAAAGTGTATTAATATAATATATATGTATATGTATGTATGTATATAATATAATTATGCATCCACAACAAATGTGAAGGGTATATAAGATTCGGCATAGCCGAATATAGCACTCTTACTTGTTTTTCATAAATCTGATTCTACTGGAGCGATTTGACTGATTTTCAATACCAAACTGCTTAGGAGAATTATAAATGTTTTTTTTGTAAACGTGAGAGTATTTTCCACAAACAGATGGACAAAGGTCAATAATATATAGACTTTGTTGGGTCTTAGATGACAATTTCTCAATGTTATACCAGGCATGACAAAGTTATAAAAAAATATTTACATAATAATATTACAGCCAAATAAAAACAAAAACAAACGGTATGAATGAAAAGAAAATGCTAAATAATTTTTAAAAATTTACAACTACCCTTAAAAGTCAATAAACCTTTTTCTCTTAACTTAACCTTTTTTAATTCATTAAAAAAATGTTTTCCTAATATAGAATTATAATTATTGTTTTGCTGTTTAATATTTGTTTTTCATATTTGTTTACAAGTGTCTCCTTTTGTTAAGAAAATTTTATTTTTTTTTGTTTGCAGGACTATATAACGCTACTTAATTATTGGGACACAATTGTGGTATTTGCTGTTCCCTTTACAACGATTGCCGTATTGAATACATTCACCGGATGTACGGTTTGGAAATTTGCTACAGTCAGAAGGACATTAACCATGCAAAAGATGTAAGTAATTTGTGAAAACTTCAAGTGATTTTTTAATGTAAATATTTACAGAAGTTTATCAGTCTATTTTAAAATGACCACCCCCTAGACCATATTTTTGCAGATGATTGCTATGACTAGCATGTGTATGTTTGGCTTGCGAAAGCAGTTATTTCAATAAACGTTCATTAATTTTAAATCAACTGCTCTAATTTAAAGGTTTGTGTGTTTATAATTTTCCTCTTACAACCCAGCAGTGGCACACTTTAATATATATACAAGAATTTTGGATCTTCTGACACGTATGTATGTAGTACAAAGCAACCTCGATTGGTTATTTTGTACATTTCAGATGATCTAAGATGAAGTCGCTTTAAAATAATCTACTGGAGAGTGAACAGTCATTTTGTGTCCCTTTGTAACCAGAAGTGTAGTGTGTTTAATTTCTTATTTTCTTTCACTTTAGGCATAAGCCATTTTACTCACTACAAAGCCTATAATTCTGAGTATATTATCATTTTACTGTCTCTGTAGGCAATTTTTATTTAAGGGCTAGCTGTTCACCACTAATGTCACTTTGCACATAATTCTAACTATACTTTAGAGACTAGTTATTTTGGCAACGACAAGTAATTTGATTAATCTTGAGCACACAAAAGTGAAGTTGATTTTTAATGTTACAGTTTATTATCTCTTTAAATGATTTCAAAGCCAGATTTTGTATGAATATTGTATTATTTTACTGACCGACTTATCTAAATACATACATACGACACAATTTTTAATCATTCAGGGGTTTTTTTTCACAGATCATTGTTTGATAATTCATCATGTAAAGACTCAAGCAATGGCTTTATTCACAAATCATTTCGGTGAGCAACTAAATTCTCTTTCCGTATTTGGCCGTCTAGATCGTATGATTTTACACTTCAGGATTTTTTACAATCTTTTCAACTAATACGGAACTTTCTTGAGAATGTGCAACTACTATGAACAGTCTATAACAATGGCTCTTTGAAGCTAGAAGTAGCTTGGGTTGTGTGTTTTTTCGCATAGGACACGTTCATATCAACCAGTAACCAGTTAGGTAGCTAGGTAATGATATGTACATTAGGCTGTCCCGAAAATTTTTTTTTAGATTTCCCAAATGCAAGATCTCCTAGAATTTGCGTAATTGAACGTAGATTACCAAAATGATTTAAAAACAAATGAAACTATATCTTTAGGTCTCTACTAATCTTCAAAGTTTTGAAAAGTAGTTATTTTCATGATTATATTTCGCTATTCTTAATTTCGACATCTAAACTGAATATGCCACGACTATGTATAACAACACTTTACCGGCGACTACGAATTTGCTAGACACAGTGGAGTTCGTTTATAAGAATTTTAAAAAAAAAAATGTTCCGGACCCAAGACATTCACTTTCAAATTATACACCAATTATTACGGTTATAGCGAACTATTTTTTATTACGAACCCGTTTTTAAGTTCATTTTATAGGGACGGCTTACTCCTTAAAATACAGAAGACCTTGAGCATAAAATAAAAAGTCTGGCAACACTTCAAAATCACCTGTTATGTTTACTAAAATCACAATACGTAAATGGGGGTTTTCCCAAAAAAAAAAACTAAAAAAAAAACAAAAACTAAACTATGTAATTTATAATACATAAGTCAGTTGCAATAGTTACAATCTTAAGTGCGGTGTTTGTGATTTAAAAAAATGAGGGCGAGACGTAGTGCAACAACTTATGTTATATTGGGACCATATAAGGAACTTGATGATCGGCAGCTACCAACTATAAGAGACGTCCTTAAATATATTTTATTTGTCAAGCACAACATGAAATTAAAGTCTAATGGAAAAGATCCATCAAATTCCGATTGCGATTGTTTTTGAAGAGATTGACAATATTTGGACCAAAGCTTCCATTCCACTCGTAACAAAGGAATGAGTTATTCAGTTACTCAAATCCTATTTCGAAAAGTACCTCCACTTGAAAAGATACATACCCCAAAAGCAAACGAAAAAATGGTTTCGAAAACAAACTACAGTGTTTTTTGGAGTTATCTGAGAAGACATTGCTGCTTGCAAATGCACTTCATTTGAATGTTGTACTTGTTTAAACCTAAGAAAGTTCCAATCAATGAAAGAGGTTTCTTGTTTGATCAAAGAAATTACAGAAAAATGGTTATACGTGGAGTTGATAAAAAAGAAACAGCTCGATTAATAAAACGAAAGCAGAGAAAAACTAAACATTCCATAAGGGCAGCAAAAAAACGTGCTTTCCACTCAAGAAACCGATTCTGTTCCAGAAATTTGTGATGAAGTTTCACTGTGTGAAAATTCAGAAGAAACGTATACAATAACGGAGGCATCTCCTACTAACACACTTTCGAGAGAAACACCTTCGACTTCAACGACTACTCGGAATACATTGCCGTTGCCAACAGTTGCTAAGGTCTGTGATAGATACGGTTTATCGACTCGTTCTGCTGCTGCTGTTGCTTCTGCGGTTTTGGCTGATTTCGGCTTAATTTCTACCGAAAATTTATCTCTGGTAATTGATAAAAACAAAATACCAACGCTGTATCTAAAGTCCGGAAAGAAAATTCAAAAGAGATTGGAGGCATCGTTATTAAAAGCATTTACTTTGATGGACGAAAAGACAAGACTTTGATAAATGAGAAGATAGGAGATCGTTACCATCGCAAAGAAATTTTAGAAGAACACATCTCAATTTTAGCAGAACCTGAATCAATTTATTTGGGTCACACAACGCCAAGTCGCGGCACTGCAAGGGGCATTCTAACTTCGATCACAACTTTTTTAGAAGATAAAGGTTGGAACTTAGATGACGTGATTTGCATTGGATGTGACGGAACTGCAACTAATACCGGTTGGAAGAGTGGCGTTATTCAATTTTTGGAGGAGTATTTAAAGATACCGCTACAATGGTGTGTTTGTATGCTTCATGCCAATGAGTTATCCCTTCGTCATTTATTCTTGACTTTAGATGGTTGCATTTCGGGACCTAGAGAATATTGTGGACTTATTAGAAAACAATTACCTACTTGTCATAATAAATCAACAGTGTCTTTTTGTGCGGTGGCTGGTAATTTGCCTGACTTGCCGAAAAATGTGGTCGATCAACTAAGTACGGATCAAAAATTTCTTTATGAGATATGTAAAGCTGTACAAACTGGTTATTGTAGTCCTGAGCTGGCAAACTGTAAACCTGGAAAACATTGCGCACTCGAGATGGCATACCTTAGATAATCGTCTACTCGGAGTTTACGTAAGTACCCTTAATCCATCAGAAAATTTGCAATTGCTTGTCAATTACGTTGTTAAAGTATACGCTCCGATTTGGTTCCTAATCAAACAAAAACCGTCTTTTAAAGAAGGAGCCAAACATATTTTTCACCTTATTATGTACTCTCGTTTTTACCCGAAAAATCGTAATCAGTATGCTGTTTGACGATAGAGACCACATTCGGGAGCTGGCATTGCAAAATATAATCAAAGCTAGAGAAACTGAAAGTAGCACTAAATACAGAGTAGAGATTACACCGAAATTATTATATGGCACGAGTGTAGGTTTACAGCACCGCCGGTTTTTCGGCATATTTCCAATGAGGACCTTTAAATCATGGCAAAAGATAACAGCTTGGAAATTGATGACTTTCCTTGTCACACACAAGCTGTGGAAAGTTGTGTTAAACTGGTAACAGAGGCCTCTCAATGTGTAACTAACGCTGCTTCTAGAGATGGCTTTATTAGAACCAGGTTGAAATCACGAGCAGAAATGCCAAATTTTGGTCAAAAAAAATATGTTTAAATTTTAAGTTTTTGTCACTTATTATAAGTTTTATTTTCTTGTACATTAATTATAAAACATATTAATAAAATAAATTTGTGTCTCCTTTTTTTTTGTTTTTTTTACTTTACATACCATTGGGCTTAGGTTTGTTAAAACGTTTTCAAAAGTAGAGCCCTCAAGATGGCATGTAAATTCACTTTTATTACTTTTTCCGTAATCTGTGTAAAATTACGCAAATTTTGATACCTCTTGCGAAAGAGTAGCTCAAAAAACTATTTTTGTCATTCAAGGACGGGACAACCTAATGTACATTCCATGCATTGAATATTTTGGATCAGTTATCATACACTCTACAAAGAGACTGTTTATGTAGAATAAGTCGGTTACCATTTAGGACACGCAAACGTTTAAATAACTGCACCTCAAGTTTTAAGTTGAAATTGAGAAATTCCAAATTTATATTGAGAAATAACAAATTGAAATTCAGAACTCCAAATTAATATTGAGAAAATATAAATTTAAATTTAGAAAAGAAAATTGATATTAGGAAATAACAAATCGAAAATGAGAAATCCAAATTTGTATATGTATTGAGAAAATACAAATTAAAATTAAAGGTAGAATTAGCCGAACGTCCACGTCCCGCACTGTACTGTAAAGGTAGAATTAGCCGAACGTATATGTTGCGTTTCGTACTGTAACGAAACAGCTGATCCCGTTTAGTTATTTTAAATCAATGTAAATGCTTACCTAATAGTAATATCACGTTGACGGAACGTCTCAACCTGTATAAAATAGAAATTCCTAACGTTCTTACGTGACATTTATACAGCAATGATGGACTGTTTGTATGTTAAATTGTATTGGGGTAAATTCAGCCTATTTTTGGCACTTTTTTTTTTAATAATAATGTTTGTGGAGATTAAGCAAACTATTTAATATAATATACATGTTATATATATACAATATATATATATAACAAAAATAAATGCATACATACCATAAATATTGAAAATTAAATAAATATTGAATTAAATATCGTAAAATATATTAAATTGATCACTATAAAAATGCTCGATTATGCACACATACACATTTTTACTCCTGTTAAAGTCATTTTGGTACTTTTTAAGCAAGCATGTACTAAAGAAAGAAATGACTATCACTATTTCAAACAGCTGACTGTTTATTTATTATATGTAGAGTCTACATTGTAGACTAATAGAGTAAATAAAGTGGAAATTTTTTGTTTAACGTACGGCACGTTTTAAATGTGCTATAAGCACACATATGTGCTTACAGTACGGTACGGGGTACAGTACGGGGACGTGGAAATTCGGCTAATTCTAACTTAAGAAATGTACTATAATATTGAGAATATACTAATTGAAAATGAGAAATCGAAATCGAAATCTACATATATTGAGAAATTACAAATTTAATGAATTTTTTCAAATATTTTTTTTTAATTATAAAATACATAACACGATTTTGAGTTACAAGTTAAATAAAAAAAATTAGGTCTCGAGTATCGTTCACAACAATTAAATGTTGTGTTGTCTCGACTACAACACAACATGCATTTTTCATACAATTAAGCCGATAAGTGTTGTGAATCGTAATCGCAGTTAATTAAGTCCACATAAATAGCCTCCTTGTAGACTTTACAAAATTCTTTATGTTTTCTAGGAAAACACAACATTTTGCACTGCACGGTACAATGTCATCTCCATCGTCGTCCTGTTCCGCAAGAGAAGGCGGATCAGTAACAGCAGCATCAGCAGCAGCAACAACAACATCTGCTAATATTCCAGTTACCGCAATGGCACCACAACAAGCTATTTCAACATATCGCATCACGACTTCTTCATTGAAACGACCAAAGGCAACAACATCTTGTAGAAATGCATCACACTCGAATGGCCATCAACATAATCATATTGTTGCACATCATCATCAACAACAGCATGCAAACCCCACTGAGCCGCAGCATCACACTCATACTCATCCGAATCGTGCTACCATGATAAAGCATGCTACAAGTGGTAGCAGTGATATATTCTCAAGGAAATCAAGTAAGTTCACACTTGTTTTCATGTTGAATTTGTATTTTCAAATTCAAATTTTAAGAAATAACTAGTTCGATTTAGCATCGATCATGCATAATTTATAAATAAGAAAAAATCTTTACTGGAATGAGTGATTAGAATCAAACAGTTGTTAAACGAATTGGCAAAGTCTCTTCATTGGAAAATACATTCTTTCTATTTTCGATATACATAATTTTAATTTTAAAGTAGTAGTAGTACAGGTCCATTGTTTCGTAACATATTGTATTTTTTTCTTTTTGATAAATTATTTTTTTTACTTCACAAAACAATGAACAACAAATAAAAGTTATTTTAACAATAACTTTGTTTAATTTAATTTCAATTTATATTGGAAACAGTAAAAAAATATGCCAATAATAAATGAAAAATTGTAGTACACTACCACGCATACAAATGTTGATTCGATTATCAAAATGTTCAATCTCAAAATCCGTGACGTGTTTAACGAAATGAACACGCCATACAGGTCACGGAAAATACCACAATCACGCCCCTAGACACCATAGCACAGCTTCCAATGACACGATCGGCATATACAGATTTCCTGAAGGTCTAATGCGGATTGCAAATTCAGCGAATCTTCGGCAATTTTGAATTAATTGCAAAATGTAAAACCTTCTACTACTGATACATACATATGTCAACAAATAAAATGCCAAAACTTTCGTGTTATTGCAATATGCCCCTGTTGGTAAACAAAGATCCTAATGAAAAACCCCATTTACAATATTGGCTTTCATACATGATGTATTAGCATCTCTCTTGGTTTCCAATGTTTTATGATTCCTGAACATCAGATTCTCTATGTTTTAACAGTAAATTATATATGCTCTTATTCATAAACCGGTAATTTGGTGTAGAACCCCAGGATATTGTAACGATCGTTACCGCTAAGCTACCGTTTGGAACTAAAACGCCCTTTTGTTACCACTAAGCTATCGTTATGGAATTAAATGCTATTACTATTACCGCTTAAATACCGTTACCGATATAATCCTGAAGACCGTTACCACTGTTTTATTAATAAATTAAATTAAAATTTTTAAATAGTTGATTGTAATAATAGAGTTTATTAAAATATTCTGCAAATAGTTGATTGTAATAATAGAGATTATTAAAATCTGCAGAATTTAATACAATATTTAAAAAACCAACCGCTTTTAAATATTTTCTATTTTCGAATTATTTGACATGCCAGTTTTTGTATTTGTTAATCGGGTTTTGTTTAAGAACTTTTTTTAATTTTTTGATTAAAAGATTGCAATATTTTAAACTTTTTGTCCTTGACTTGCCGCCTGTTTTGCTATCGAAAATCACACGCTGATTGGAATATGCTGTAAAAACAACACCAAAAAAATTCTTTAACATATTATCGGAATCTGGAATAGAAAATAAAATTAACGATCTTTGGCACAGTTAAATTGTTTATTAAAAAATAATTTTAAAAGTCCCCTTGAAATTTGTTTGTGTTTGCTTTGGCAATCAAATTTGTTGTTGTTAAACTAAAAAAGCTTAAATAATATTTCATATAGCGAAAAATCGTTTATTTAGCTAAAACCGTATTCGAAACCGGTTTTGTATTTGTTGTAACCGAAACCGAAAACATTTATTTATAAACACATATTAACTGTAGAATTCTTTCGGTCTCTTTGTAATTTCATACAATGTTTTACAGATATTAGTAGATGAGCTTTGGGAGTAACGTTAGCTTAGCGATTACCGTTACGGCTACCTTGATTAAATAACGTTTTAGAACCAAAGTGTTCAGCTTCGAAGCCTTTCCCTTGTCCCAACTGATAAACAAATTTGGAATACAGTTTTTCTTCAACATTTGTTCCTTTATATTTCAGTTTCTTAGATAAATAAATAAAATAAACATTTCATATTTGCTTTTCTAATTTGTTTTTTGTCCTTTTGTTTCATTTGACAGGAAGAAGAAAAGTTACAAATTCATCACAATTGAAGGTCACTAAAATGCTTCTAATTGTCTCAACGGTCTTTGTATGCTTGAATTTGCCAAGTTTTATTATGAGAATGATTACGTACCTGGAGGTAAGAACGTCCATTTTATCATATTTTACTTTATTTTACTTTATTTAATTTTAATTGTTTTTTTTTTATTTTATTTTATATTTTAAGTAAATTATTCTTAAATATGGTTTATTTGGTTACTAAACATTGCTTGTAATTAAAATGTTTACAGAGAAAATTACCTGGGAAGATGACATTGATTAAAAAAAAAAACAAGTAAGAAAGTATAGTCGGTCAAGACCGATCATACAATACCCTACACCCTGTATATGTATATGTGTAAAAACAGTTTGTCAGAAATGGGCGAGATTAATGGGACAGGAATGCATAATAATATTTTACAAATTGTACTACATTTCAAGAAAAAATGTACTTTTTTCAGCCCGATTGTACTAAATTCGTTTCTTATTTTTTTAATATTTTTTATTAAAAATTGACTAAAATCGTACATACGAGTAACAATTCATTTGTAAAAAAAAGCACATTAAAATGCATCCGTACTAAGTACTTACATACATATATGTAGATAAACTTAACACTTAATATTAATGTGATAATTTCAAAAGGTACATAAACACTATTCTTCTTGTTAACAAACTGGTAAAGGTTAAATTCTTACTCATTTCTAAATTGTTTGTATAATAATATAGCAAAAAAATTTTAATAGCGCTAAATTAGTCATTGGGGTGCTATTGTACTTTTGACTCTCAATTAGTGCTAGTGCTCAATTAGTAATACCAGTATTGAACTTATACAGAGGGTCCAATCAAAAATTCTTAAGACCATGACGGGACGGGCGCACTATGGTACATAAGAAATGAAAACATCCACAGAGATCTAGAACTACCATTGGTAAAGGATGAATTCAGAAGGGTCCGCGAGAACTACATCAAAAAGTTACAAACCCACCCGAATCCGCTTGCTAGAATTCTAGCTCAGAGCCAAATGGAATCGAGGCTTCGTAGAGCTTAACGGCCAATAAGAAATTAATGTTCTGTTGTAATATAATTCCTATTTATTTTAGTTTTAAGATTTTAATACTTATTGTTAGGCCTAAGGAAATAAGGCAGATTCAATAAATAATAAAAAATTTTATCACTCACAATATATTTTTTATACTCGTTAATTATTTTAACTTTATATTCAATATTTAAAATGTTTCTTTGTCTCTTTACTACTGGTAACGATGCCATACTAAATATATTTACATAGATCTAATCACCCGTACTTCCCAAATTTCAAAATTAAACTAATCACTTGTAAATGTTTCCGACTCATCGTATGCAAACAAAGGAATTCCCCGTTTTCATGTTTCTTATATTGTATGTATGAATTTTAAGTTAATAAAAAAATTCTGTCATCACGGATAATAGAGGTAAACACGGTTAATTGAAGCAAACAATTTGAAAACATTGCAAACAAAAAAGAATAGACTGATATTTTTCCACCGGGGTTACCGGTTAACCAAATCACGGATAATTGAGGCTCTACTGTATTTATTAAATTTTATCACTCAAGTACAGGTGAATTTACTTCGTATAGTATAGGTATTTCAACACATAATTTTTTAACAACAGCCCCAAAACCAAACAAATGAGCTTTTTATGTGTGCGAGTGTATGTATGTACATACATACACATGTATGTATTCACATTAATTAAAGGTGAAGTTCCATAAGAATTTGAAGAGACTGCGAAGAGACTGCGAAGAGATTTAAAAGCTCCACTCACATACATATCATACATAAAAATAAATCCTTAAAATAATTCTTATTTCAACAAGTCAGAAAGTATAGTCGATCAAGACCGACCATATAATACCATACACCCAGTAAATGGATGCTATATGGGAGATATAACCTATTATGGACCCATCTTCCAAAAATTTAGGGTCATGATATTTTTGAATTTAAATATTATATGTGTTAAACTTTATCTCGATATAAATACTTTTAAAAGATTTATGGAGGTTAAAGTGAATTACGTAGAGGGTCTTATATGGAAGTTTCGACTAATTATGGAACGACCATTATTAAATTAGGTGTCATAATTTCTGTATATATGAAACTTATTTGCATTGAATTTTAATTGAGATACCAATGTTTTTAAGAAAGTGGGCCATATATGGGTGCTACGACTAATTATGGACCGATGATTATAAAATTGTACCGTATTATTTTTTTTCTTTAAACAAACACAAACTGCGAAGCTTTTTGGCTTGTCTGCAGAAAACACCCAGAGCCTTTGGCGGGAATCGAACCCGCAACCCTCTGACTGATAGTCCGGTATACTATCGCCTAGTCTATCGGGGCACCCAAAAACATATTTGTTTATATATAAAACATATTTGTGTTCTTACTTGGATACCAACATTTTTGAGAGAGTTATGATCTTTAAAGTGATTTTCGAAAGTGGGCCTTGTATGGGAGCTATGACTAATTATGAACCGACCATCACAAAATTGGACCGTATTATTTTTAGACATATGAAATATATTTTCGTTCAATATTATTTGGATACCAACATTTTTGAGAGAGTTCATTTGTTTGGATACTTGCATAATTCAAACATTTATGATCAGTAAACCTCAATTTCGGGAGGACATTTGTATGGAGGACAGGTGAAATAATGGACCGCTTTTATCGAAATATCTTCCAAATTGCGACCTGTACTCTGTGCACAAGCTTTACATGGACAGGTAGCCAGCCAGACAGACGGACGGACGGACATCGTTAAATCGACTCAGGAAGTAATTCTGAGTCGATCGGTATACTTTAAGGTGGGTGTTGGAACATCAGCACAAATCCAATATACCCTTCCCGCTACGGTGAGGTAGGGTAAATTGATTAATGATTTAGCTGTTCTAAAGTCAAATAAAATACCCATTACAAGTTATACAATACAGCCCATAGTTATATCCGGCCCACCAGTTTTTGTACGACCAAGACTTGTTGGCGAGAGGATTGACGCAGCAAAATAAGAATTTTAGGAATCTTATGGAAATTGACCGACCATCAAAAAGTCAATGGGCTAGTCCACTTTATATGGTTCGGAACCCAAATAACCAATGGAGGCCATGATACGAATATCGAGACATCAACGCAATATCTCCATAATTGCCGTCTTATCCCACAGCCGACTGTCAAGTGATGAGCAACATGTGTTCCTGCTCTCTTTTAATTACCGGTAAAAATAACAATAAAAATTCAAATTAAATCTTCTGCAAACACATAAACAAAAACATGGTTACAGAAAGAGAATATTTATTGTAACCAAATGAAACAAATAAACTGTTTTCGTTGTCAGTGCTCCACTTATGGGCTTCTGTATAGTGATGTGGCTAATTTTGGTGCAACGACAACAGCCACAAAATAATTCGATATGCTTGGAAAGATTTAAGCATTTTAGCATATCAATCTTAAAAGGGTGATAAAATATAAAAATGTCGTGGTTTTAGGAAGGTTAATTAATAATTTAAGTACAAATGTCATCATGTTTCTTGCCAAATGTCTGCCAGCCTATTGAAAACACACGTGTGTCATGCACACAAACGAATAAAGTTCGAAATGTTACCATAAATGTCAGTTCCTTTTATTTTCTGTTTTAATTGCGAATTTAATTAAAGAAAAAAACAGTAAAACAAGCATCTACCTACATACATATATTAAGAGCTACAAATAAGTATTGTAGAAATTATTGCAGGTTACTGCAAACAGAGTGATTAATAATTATTGATTAATGATTAAGGGCCATTATTACAACTTGCCTTTAATGTTCTTAATAGTAAAAGGTAACTTTAATTAAAGTGAGGAATAAAGTGACCTTTAAAATTTTTCTTTATTACAACTTCCTTGTAAAATAATATAAATTTTTTTCTAAAATACGGCAATACCAGTGAAAACCCGATTACTTTTGACAAATTTCTGACACGAAACAGTAAATTGTTTGTGTTTGTGAAAATATTTGTTTGTTAAAGCAATATAAAGCAATAAACGTCTGCTTTCCATTTTTTGTTTATCAAATTATTTATTGGCAAAACAAAATAAATATTAATTTATTTTTCATAAAGTTGACATTTTTCCAGAACATATGGCAACTTCAAATACATAAACCTCACTATAAAAGTTAAAGGCAAGATGATCTTTCCTTTAGCTTATCGGTCAGTCCATCTGTCCAATAACATCATACCTTTAACTATTGCCAAGTTGTAAAAATGGGCCTAAGAATTGTATACTTAGATTTTGAGAAGAACTTAATTCTCGATAATATCTGAACAATTTATTTATTTATTTAAAAGAGCTATTTCTGAAAATAAATCACTGATTGATTAACTAAATGACTGTCTAAGTCTAAACACACACATGCATATGTTGTTAAAAATTTAAAAAAAAAATATTTTATATATCCAAACAAATTAATCTTCAATTCAACTTACCAAAGTTCATTGCCCCAATTTTGCCAGTGTAGATTTTTCTTACCGAAGTTGTGAGTTAGCGGGCTTTTAATCTAGTTTCTAACAAATCTACATAATAAGATATTTTGAGCTCTCCAAAATGCTTTTTTTTACGTATTCAACACAAAACAAACCGTGTGGTTATTTTTCACTCCCTGCTTCTTGTCCCATTTTCTGTAAATTGTTGTTGAACAATCTATCAATATGGCAATTTGACTTTTTTGTTTTCGAATAATGATTGTTTCTGTACTAAAATCAATATAAAACATAAGCGAATAAATGAGACAAATGATTTAACTAATGATTCAATTATTTTCCACAAAATGTTGGCAATTAACTTAATGACGCTGAAAGAGATTTATAGAAAGGGATGCCAAACGAGACTGGTTTTTCAAATACCGGGAAACGGGAATTCATAAATGAATCCCGGTATCGAGATTTTCGTAATCTTTGTTTCATATTAAAACAAATTGGTTTATAAATAATAACAATTTATTTCAAAAAAGTTACTTATGTTAAATATAAATATTTTTGAAAACAAAAATGTTAAATTGATTAAAAGTTCATAAACCATTAATAAATAAAAAAAAAAAACAAAATAACATTATATTGAAATGTTAGATTGACAAAAATAACATGTCATTTCGCCTTTAATTTTTATCATGGTGCAACTATACAAGGTGAGTGCAAATCGACAACAAATACAACACAAAACAGAAACAACAGGCATTTTGTTTGTGTAAAATAATGTACTACTGTCAAAAAAAAGTATTACTTTTGACATAATTGTAAACAAAGTCAGTCACTCACCTTGTATAGTTGTACCATGATTTTAATATTAATTTAAAAGCAACAGAATATTATCGATCGATAAATCTTTTTAAAAATATTAAGGTATCTATAGTAAATCAACGTTTTTAAATCATTTCTAATAGCAAACGTTTCTATCTCATTATCACATTCACTCTTCAATTTTGGGTTTTTTTTTTTTTTTAATTTAATTTTGGTTTCTTTTAAGGAGAGATTTCACCAGATCACTTTTTGATATCTCTTTGAGCATAAATAAAAGTGCAACATCAACAGTGATTCATATCACTGCGACAAAGAGCTTTGTCTGTTGCTTAAATTTCCATCCATAACATTGCAATGCATTCTTTTATTTTTATTTAATATTAAGCTAATGATCTAACATTGCATAACAGCGCGTTACACACATTCTATCCTATGAACCAAATATATTTTTTCGGAAAGGGGAGAAAAAATAAAAATACACGTGTATCGGCGATTTTCATGTACACGTCAGAATTTTTTTTAAGATTTTAAGACCTGTGTGAAAGACTTTGGATCAATTTTTATTTCTTTTTCTGTGATCCAATCGAGCTGAATTTTTTTAGGCAGACTCGTTGAAATCTCTGTATCACGTCAAATTTAAAAAAAAGGGATTTTTTCAATTCTCAGATTATCCTCAATTTTTTTTTTTTGAAAAAATATTCTTTTTTTTAACTTTTTTCAGCATAATTTGGAGGGACTACAAATTTTTAAACTACTAAAGCGTTCCGAAAAAAAAAATTGTTTTTCGACCCACCCTACTTCATATATTTGTAGTTTATCAATACATAGTAACTTTTTAACACTAAACTGTTTATGACTTTTACAACACTTACAACTGGTATGACAGATGAAACTTTGAATTGCACAATTGTTTTAAGTTCTGTTTGTGCGAAAACATATTTCTATATATTTCATCTAAGAAAAAATGCAGTGCCCGAATCGAAATAACTTTTGTTGCGTTTGTGGCTTATTTGCACCAAGTAAAAATTTGAAAAATATTACGAAAACGTGGTGGTTTAATTCGTTTCAGAAAATATTCAAGACTGCTTATGTTCCTTACTTGTGGTATACTCAGGAAGTCGTGTGCGACTATTGCTATAGAAATTTATGCATCCCTAGTATAGGTTCAGCATAAGACCAGTAGTTTGGCAATAAGAATTAACAAAGTTCATCATCATCATTAATAATTTAAAAGCCGTTGGTAGCATCTTAAAGACAACACATTGAATTGAAGTGCAGCTGAATTTGTTTGAGTGTAATCTAGGTCCGATTACCGTTCACAACACTAAGTATTTTGATGTTGTATGTTGTAAACTGCGATTACTATTTACAACAGTAATCGGCTTAATTTAAAAAAAAAATGCATGTTGTGTTGTGTGTTAAAATGTAGACCATATATCAACCTTTTTTTTTTGATTTGCATTTTTACATTTTCCAATAATTGTTTTGCAATTTTTGACTGGAGGTAGATATATACGAGCATATACATACATTGTCACCTAAAATGCCCAAAGATGTAACCCTCATTATCATAATTTTACAGGAGAAGCAAAAAACGTTATAAAATGAAAACTGTTTAATATACATATATTATATATTTTTTTTTTTGAATATAACATAAAATTGTTGGCTCACTTGAATAGGTTCAACGCCATTAATTGAAAAAAAATCAAAGAGAAAAGTTCAATTATTTTTTAATTTTAAATGATTTTTATAAAGCTTTAATAAAAATTTAATAATGAGTATTTTTTCCCTTTATTTGATATTACTTAAAAAAATACGCTTTGGGAGGGAATTGTAGAGCTTCTCAATTATTGATAATGAAATTTCGGCCCAAGCTTTTTTAATTGCTTCAATTTGGTATTGTCTGACTGACTCGTACACTTTGCGAGAAAGCAGTCCCCACACATTTTCTATAATATTCAAGTCAGGAGAATATGGTGGCCACTCCATCCACCAAACCACATGAAACAGGTACGAAGAGAGTTGAATTTAAAAAACTTAAAATTAAAAAAAAAAAAAAACACTTCTAAAAGTTACTCACAAAGAAAAACGACTCCGGTTTGCACACAAATACTTGAGTTATTAAAAGGAATTGTAACATTAATTCTTTATTTTTATTCGTTTCAACATTGTTGTTTAATTGAAAGTCCCCGAAAACATTGAAATTATTTAATTTTTTCATTATTTTACTGCGGAATACAATACCAAAAGTTCCTTTACACAAATTTAATTAAAACAAAAATATGAAAATTAAAAGGTACGTTTTTTTCTTTTCTTTTGGTTGGAACAATTGATAGATTTATTTTATTTCAATTTCATTGTTACAAACACATGCGTGTGTAAAACGCATTCCACGAACCCCTTTATTGTTACGAGTAGGTGTTCCAAGCATATTTGAGCCAGAACAAAAACAAAGTTATCAGCGCATGAATATGAAAACATGAATGATTGAGAGGAACCTTTAAAGAAAATTTAACATCTGCACAGGAAACAATTTGCAAATAAAATGTCCCGCTGATTGTCATTAATTCATTTCAATTCTTAGTAAGTGTAAAAATTCATACATTTCATGAATTTCTTTATAACTTTTCATAATTTTTCTATTTGAAATGAAAATGCATGAAGTTTTGCAGTAAATTATTGATATTCTCATTTATGCTCTAAAGTTTTATTTTATATGATGGCATTTTAAAAGAATTTAAATTCACTGCTTCCAGTTGCTCTGTATGAAAACATTTTGTTAGCAACGTGTTGTGGTTAGATCATTGTTGTTACCTTTTACAGTTTAACATAATAATATTTCAATTTAAATGATATTTGATAACTGCTGCCGTAAATACTTTATGTCACATGATTGGTCGTTTGTAATAAATATCAAAGACACAAGTGTCACAATATTACAAATGGCACCTTTGGCATATAATTTGTTGAAACGCGGTACGGCCAGAATTTTTGACTGAATATTTCATAGCAATATTGTTTCTTAGGCCGCGTTTTCACTATGTCATTTTTGTTGTCAAATTGTCCAAGTTGTTGGCAATTGTATGAAAACGGGTTGTCATCAGCGTTGCCGTTTTGGTTACTTTTAACCAAAATTGGTTACTTTTTCCCCCAATGTGTACTTGTGTACTTTTTTCTGTTTTGGTTACTTTTTTTTAATACAAAAGTAACCATTTTTTACATTGTTTTTTACTTTGACTTAACACCACTAATTTTGGTGATAAACTAAACTACCACAATTTAAAAGTTTTTATAACGATATAATCAGGCATGTGAGGGAAATCAAAAACGAATCATTTATAATCGAATTTTTAAAATTTTTGGTATAAGATTCTCATTTGTAGCCCAATATCTTTATATTTTATGTGATAAAAGTTTTTCAAAACAGAAATATTAAGAAAAAATTGACTTCTAAAACTCATTCGCTTTCGTTTTCGATTTCCATCACATGCCTGTATAACAACACTGTAACAACCGTGTGAACTTAAAATTTTTGTCTTCCAACGTTGTAAGAAAAAGCATCGAAAAACAATCGTGTAAACACACAATTTTGTCATTGTCATTGACAATTGTCAAACACTTTTCATTGTCATATGTGCAAAGTTTATGCATCTGCCAATGGCAGCATTGTCATAGAAATTATTTCTAAACTCTGTATGTACATAAATAAACAAACAAGTGTGCATTAAGAACATTTTTGAAAAAAGTGAAAGAAAATTAAAGAATTAAATTAAAGAAAATAAAAAATGGATTGTGACATATCTTTTGATGAATCCTGTTTCATAGAGTGCAGATAAAATGGTTTCAATTGCTCGTTTTTGTTCCATGACAATATTTAAAATTTCTAAACACACGCACAACGCTGCAAAACAAATTTGACAATGCCACACAACAATCTGACAACCGTGTGAACTGACAATTTCGGTTGACAGATAAATTCATTGTGTGCCAATGAAATTGTTAGTTTTCTTACAGTCGTGTAAACTGACAATTTACCTTTTGCTAACAACTTTTCAATGTCGGTACATTGCTAGATCTGAAAACGTTGTAATATCTGACGATCATGTATATATTACTTTACAAAAAAATACATGCCTGTTGCCAAACATAACAATCATTGTATTGTTGAACGAGCAAGGTTCTTCAAACGTCAAAAACCATCTACAAACTGAAATGCAATGGTTAATTTATATTTTATATATATATTTTTTAGCTGAAGAATAAATAAAATAAAATTTTAAATATATAAAAATTTTGGTTACTTTTTTTAGCTTTTGGTTGCTTTTTTTAAATATTGGTTACAAATTTTTTTTGGTCGTGGCAACGCTGGTTGTCATATGGCGTCATCTATGTTTGCAATAATGACATGACAACCCATTTTCATACAATTGCCAACAATTTGACAAAAAAAAATGACATATTGAAAACCAAGCATTAGTTTAAAAGTAAGCGATGTTCAATATGAAAGTTTAAAAAATATTAAATTTTTGCATTTTTTTTATCAAAGTGCATAAACTCTTTTTTTTTTATTACAATTAAAAGATTTTATTTAAGAATATATAACAAAATGTCCAATTTTCTAAATATATTAACTCCAGGCATTTCGAATTCCACATATTTTTTTTTATCATAATTTTAACTTTAGTCCATTTAATTTATAATTTCAAAGCTGGGATAACTAAACGCAAAGCTGTTCAAAGAACCTGCATGTATTCCTTATTTACCCTTAAAGTATTTTACCAGCCCCGAGGACATTTGGACCTTCTGAGCAAAGTTGTATATACAGCTGTGTGCAATTAATTAAGGACAGTAGTCCTTAATATTTAAATATTTAAATAATTATGTTAAAGGTAATATTTATTAAATAAAACAATAAATTTTAACACTTTTTTATTTTTTCTTTGTGATGTTTTTTATAATTTGTGAAATAAATTAATCGTGCACTAAATGAAGGACAGTGATAAATTTGTTCAAATTCAGGTAATTTTTAAAAGTTAGATTTAATTTATTATGACTGCACAGAGCGTTTTTCAGTATATGACAAGTTCTTAATACTGGCATAAAATGGGTAAATCAAATCCTCTGATGTCAGTACTCGAAAAATTAATGTACAAATGCATCAGGATAGAAACACTTATCGGGAAATCGCAACAGTCTTGAATGTTTCAAAAACAATGGTTTTTCATGCGGTAAAATATTTTAGAAAGCATTTGACTAAAGAAAAGGTGGCCCGTAAAAAAAAAGAAACCGTATTACGACAGTTCGTGAAGATGCACTAATTGTGCGCGAGTCGAAAAAAAATCCGCATAGATTAGTAAATTAAATGCCAGGCAGTCTTTCGCCAAAATAAGGCATCGATTGTGAAAAGTTGGACTGTTTGGCAAAATTTTACAAAAGAAGCCATTATTGTCTGAACGGAGCCGAAAGAAGAGAATTGAATTCGCAAAGAAGTACCTCCATTGGTCGAATGTAGAGTAGAAGAGTTCGGACGAAATAAAAAATTAAAAGGGTCTCTCTCTCCAAATGGAAAAAATATGTTCGCCGGCCAAAGTTGAAAGAATTTGATCCAAAGTACAAACGCAACACTTAAAAGCATGGAGGAGGTTCTATAATGCTTTGGAGGGCTATGTCGTCACGTGGTGTTGCATAAAATTGAGAGAAATATGGATGTTTCAGAACCCAAGAATTCTAAGCGATACAATGATGCCGTATGCTGATGAGAACATGCCAGTAACAAGGATATTTCAACAAGATAACGACCCGTAGTATACGACTCATCTCATCAAGCAATGGTTTTTAACAATTCGGTTACTGTTCCTGTTTCGATTGAGAACTTATGGCAAGTTGTAAAAGCCAAACTAAGCTCTGTAAAAATATGCAATTTGCCAAAAAACTTAAAGCTTGGGAAACAACGCCAAGTAGTGTAGGTATGTAAATATTCAATGGCCTTATGGCCAGTTTTTAACTCAAAAATTAAAGTGTGTTTAAACTTAAGTTCTTTTTAAATACCAAATTAGTTTTTATCGATCATATTTAAATATAACTTAAATCACTGACTACGTCCATTTACATAAATACAACTTAAGTTGTTCATACTGCCATATGATTTTGACAGTTCTGCAAATTATGGAAATTGCGCATTGAAGTTTTTTTATTGTTTGATAAAAATATGCAATAAATAAACTCGCCGCTAATAAAAACATTGCGCTATCGTGTCATTAATGTCAACTAAAATAATGAATTTAGATGAAGAGGATATGAATGATGCAGCTTTTGTTCAATTAGTTTACAATAATTTGTAAACAAAATATTAAATCAGCTGTTAAATGAAGAAGTTGTTTATGTTTTTCTTGACATTCAATAGTGCTACCATACTTTTATCATAATTAAATACCAAACGCAATTTGAGACTGAAAAAATTAAATTATATTTAAATAAAACTTAAGTTTAAGGAAAAATTAACTAATTTCGTATTTAAATATCAAGTTAAAATTTGGCCATTAATGCCTCGAAGATTATTGAAGATGTCAAGCTGTTATCGATGACAAGAGATTTACAACAAAATATTGATTTATTTTTTTTTTTTTTTTTGTAAAATTTGTGGTATGTCCTTGATTATGTACATATATGCACGATAGATTCATAAATAATAATTAATTAGATACAATATGCAATTATTTTCTAGGTGTAAGAGTTAAATTGACTATACTACGGCAAACTTTGAGAATATCATAAAAGCTTTCGTATTATTTGTTTCAAGCTAACATGTTAGTATCGTGTCCTTAATTAATTGCACATAGCTGTAGGTAGAATACCATTTCTGACGTTTTCACAAAATATAAATATGTATGTATACAAAAATGGATGAATTTTAAGAACAAAGTGCTCTACATTTTGAAGGGTAATAAACTCAGAATTGTCAGAAAGAGATATTTGGAAAATTAATGTGATATTTTCTTTTACAGGTACTTTTATAATATTTTAAACTAATAAACTAAACTAATATAAAAGTTAATATGTAATAAATTAATGCTATGTTAAGTAAAAATCAGAGTAAAATTTAAGGAACCTAGTATCAAGGATATGACAATAAACTACACTGATGGTTCCAAGATAATTTACGGGTATTTCGTTGGATCTGTTGTTTTAAGTGATAAACTCGGTTTAAACTTATCAATATGTTTTCTAGTTAAAGCAAAGATATTGATGATCTATGAAACATTTTAAAGTGAAAATAATATTTGCTAAAGCATTTTAATGGATGCAATAAAAATGCTAATAATTACATATTTAAAAATATTTTTAAAAAAAAAAATATTAAAAAATTTCTTTTTTGATTTACATTTTCTTTACAGACTCAATCGTCTACAAATGAAAAGACAACCGTTGTCTTACAGTATATTTTTCAATTACTTTTTATAACAAATTTTGGCATCAACTTTGTATTGTACTGTGTCAGTGGGCAAAATTTCCGGTAAGTCTGATAATTTATATGTATGTATATTTCAAAAGAAGTTAAATTGTAAAATTTATGTTTGCTTCTTCATTCTCATTCAATAGCAAAGCAGTTTTGAGTTTGTTTCGCAAAGTTTCCGCAACGCAAAGGGATGGAGCAACGCAGATTACAGGTAAAATTTATTTACAAACATAATTTGTTCTAATCCAATAATTCTTACCAAACAAATGATTTTCATGCATACCAAGAATATATGTATTTATAATGAATTAAAAGCTGCGACAATCGTTTGAAAATTGTTAAATTAAATTCGTAATAAATTTAAAGAATACATAAAGATATGGGAATAATTAGGATTTTTGAGACAACCAGGATTTCGGACATTTTACAAAACAAGCTGATTTCTTTATTAAATGCAACCATGTAAAACCATGTAAAATATATGTATTGTTTTAATATTATTACAATTTTATTAACAATGTTATAGTCAATATAATTATTAATATGGTTGCGGCAACCATAATATGTTGCAGTTACGATTCACATGATTACCGCAATCATATATATATATGATGGTAGTAATTAAGATAAATAACTAACAATACTGTATTTGACTTCATTAAAAACCAACAAAATTCAAATTGAAAATACTATTTCTAAGTATGACGAAAGTTTTCTATCGAGTTTCGAGTTTTCGTTCCATTGCATGAAGCATTCAATAAATTTATATCTAGAAGAATGAATATGAAATGGAAATTTATTAATCCCCTTATTCATAAAAACTTACAACAGGTTTATAAAGCAAATTTCCATACAAAATTTGTTTTATAAACCTCTTATAAACCTGTTGTAAGTTTTATGAATTAGACGGTAACAATTTTAAAAGCCTTTAAATGCGGTGGAAGTTTAAGTTTGTTTTAATATTTTCGAAAATATAATATAGTAGTTTAGAAGCTGATTGGATTTCCATTAATATTTAAGTTATTAAGCAACTTAAAACCACATTGCTCGGATTTTAAATCCATCTATCATATTCATATAGAATTTTGAAACGGATTTCATGATGATTAAAATGAAATGACTCTTAAATAAATTTAAGGACCGTCCGAATAAGATTTTTACTGGAATTAACCCTCTAGCCGCAGTTTCTAAAATAAAAGCCAAGAAGTTTTTAAATATTTTTGTTTTAATAAATTTAGGCATCTGATTTAAAAGAACATTTTCCAAGTTACTACAATTAATGATTTACCAGGTAGATGGGAAAACGTTAATGAGTGCCTCAAGACACTCTTTGACTTTTATTGATTACTACATTAGTCATTTCTAAGAAAGTATATTTCATTTTGTTGATTTTTATTGCAAATTCTTTACTTTACATAAATGAATTTGCATTTCGAACAAAAACATTGCGGCTGAGACTTTTTGCAATGCTTGCACCATTTTTTACCATTTTCCCCATTTAGCCAGAGAAGGTAATGATTAATGCTATCATAGCGGATATCCTAAACTGGGTGAATAGTTTTGCTGCCTATTTTTAAATGATTTGGTTGTGATGAATTTACTAAGGATGTACTACTCGATCTAACGATTGGGCTTCCCGAAATTCTGGTAACTCAAGCGCTTTGAAAATACAACTTAGTTAGAAAAAAGTGTAGCAAAATATACAGAATTGAGTTTTCAAAGTCAAATATTCTAGTACGTTTATTAAAAACTCTTAAATAAGCTTTTGGAATAAAAAAAAGCAGTTACAGTTGTCATCATTGTCACTTTTGTGATGAGTGCCTTAAGGCATGGTTAAGCATTAGAGGCTTAAACAAAGTGTAATTCGGGCTTTTCATTCAGTGTCAGTGTAGTTGTTATCTAGAAAAAGGGAAATATAAAATCGAACCAAATGTTTTTTATTTGAAAAATAACCATTTTTATAGAATTCTAGTAAACTTCCAATACAATACTTCCAAATTATATTATTATTATGTTCTTTATGCTTGTTTATACTTTTAAAATTTATTTTATAATAGAATCTAAAAACAACAACATTTCCTTCCTCAACTGCTTCGGGAATCTTTCAAACGAAAGTATTAATTAAAGAACATTTATGCAGAAAACGTTCCAAAAATTATTGAATAAACAAATGATGGAAAAAACAAAACGCTGCCATAAAAATCATTCCAAAGTAACAAGTACGAACGAATTACTAGCAATGTGGATTAATTTGAAAATTAGTTGTGAATTTAGTAAAATTTAGCTTGACAAATACAATTTTAGCTTGTTACTTTTTTTTTTTAAATTTATTTTTTTATTATTGAATCTTTCTTATCGAAATTTACAATATTTTGAATACATATTAATTCTACTTGTTGTTTATTAGTTGTGTAAGGGTTTGTTTTATCGTTTCCTAATTTAAAGCCCTATAGTACTCTTATTTTATTAAAAAGAGCCTTAGAGTAGTAGGCGGCTCTATAAGATGGCAACGTTAATTGCCGAAGTTTGTTTCTGAGGAATAAAACAACTCTCTCGTTTAAAGTCAGAATTATTTCTGTTTTTATTTACAATTTACCCCAGCTTATATACTATTTCTTATTCTATGTTTTTCTTAAAGAATAGTCTTTTCTCCTACTTATAATCAATAATTTCTATGTTTATTACATACTTATTTATTTCTCCTACTTATTTGTTCATATTTATTTAAAACTCAAATTACCATACTAATGCACTCAAGTGACCCACTTCAGTTAACACTTGACTATGCAATTTTGTTTGGGTTCTATTAATTACTTTTCTTTTAACTTATTCTACATATATATATATATTTTTTTTTTTGGGTGTGCATGTTTATAACACATGTTTGTTTGTTTGGGTATGCATGTTTATAACACATGCACTACAGTTGTTACCAATGTAACCACTAACTGCTGTATTAAAATTTTTTAAAAATGTCTTCTAGTTAGGCTCAAAGTATCGGTTCTTTTTAGCCTCTGGTGACCTTCAAACTGAAGCAGACCCCGAGCGAGGTAGTTAGGGTGGGCCATTAGTTTATCGATGTAGCTAGTTGAATATTTTTTAATAGCCTCCTGGATAGTGGGGACGTTGAGATCTCTGTGGATAATATCATTACTTATATACCATGGGGCGCAGACAATTTGTCGTAATATTCTAGACTGTCTTCTTTGAAGCTTTTTGGCTGTTAGCTGCGCATGCAGTACCCCATAATTGGTTTTATGATGGACTTGTATTTATACGAGAATTTTGTTGTCTAACGACAAGTTTGAGTTTCGACCGAGAAGCCAATGTAGTTGAACTGCTTTAAGGTTCATGGCCGTTATTTTCGCTTCAATATGACGAGACCAGGTCAAGCGTCTATCTATATGAATTCCCAAGTACATACTTAACATGGTTTTCTACCGTAACAGTGATGTTATTTATTTTTACAGCTGAGCACGTTTGTCTTCTGAGCGTGAAGGTTAAGTGAGAACATTTAGCCGGGTTAAACTTTATTCTTTACTTGACAAGACTTGAAATAACTTGACACTCTAGTCCGCATCACAACCCTATTGTGACTCTTGGATGTCTTGGACTTATGGATGGAAAGTTCTTATCTTATTGTTGCTCTCATGACCAATAATTTTAAAAATTCACACACTAATACATATGTATGTATTTGTTTACACAAAGAATAATCGGTCAAGTTAAAGGATAATATAGCTGCGGAATTATGAACAGTCACAGAAATCGGTCCAAAAGAGATTAAATGATTTATAACCAACCAATATAATTTTTAAAATAAAAACTGGCACTAGCAATGAACAATTTAAAATGATAGTAAATTTATTATTTTTTTACTTTTATGACTTATGATGGCAAAAAAGTATCATGTTGCAAATAAAACAAGTAAGAAAGTATACTCGGTCAAGCCTGACCATATAATACCCTACACCTAGTATATGTAAATATAAAACAGTTTTTCAGCAATGGGCGTTATATGGGAGATATCACCTATTTTGGACCAAAATTCAGTGTCATGATTTCTGTGAATATAAATATTATATGTGTTAAACTTTATCACGATATAAATACTTTTAAAAGATTTATGAAAGTTAAAGTGAATTACGGAGAGGGTCTTATATGGGAGTTTCGACTAATTATGGACCGACCATTACAAAATGTCATTATTTCTGTATATAAGAAACTTATTTGTGTTCAATGTTATTTGGATACCAACATTTTTAAAAGAGTTATGCTCTTTTAAGTGATTTTCGAAAGTGGGCCTTATGGACCGATCGTCATAAAATTCTACCATATTATATGTATATATACGAAACATATTTGCGTGCAATATTATTTGGTTACCAACATTTTTAAGAAAGTTATGCACTTTTAAGTGATTTATGGAAGTGAGCCTTATATGGCAGCTACGACTAATTATAGACCGATCTTCACGAAATTTGTAGATGTGCTTTAGCTTCATTTACTACTCATCTGTGGTAAATTTCGTTTGCATACTTGCATAATTCAAAGATTTATGACCGGTAAACTTCAATTTTGGGAGGACATTTGTATGGGGGCAAGGTGAAATAATGGACCGATTTCCACCAGTTTCAATCCCATCCATCCTTGGGCCAAAAAAATATCACGTACTAAATTTTATCGAAATATCTTCAAAATTGCGACCTGTACTCTGCGCACAAGCTTTACATGGACAGCCAGCCAGCCAGCCAGACGGACGGACGGACATCGTTAAATCGACTCAGAAAGTGATTCTGAGCCGATCGGTATACTTTAAAGTGGGTGTTGGACCAATATTTATGGGTGTTATAAACATCAGCACAAATCCAATATACCCTCCCCACTATTGTGGTGTAGGGTATAATTATAATATGGATATAATATAATAGAATGGAAGCAATTCATATGAGAAACAGATTGATTGATGATGTTTATATATGTATTTCCAACACATGTTTGAACCTCATCATTAAAACTGCAGCAAATAATATTATGTATTTGCAAAAGCCCTACGGAATTGTGTTTATTTTTAGCCATATTTAGGTACTTGTTTACACAAAACCAATTTATGAAATCATCTTCTAACACGCTTTTAATTGTTTATTTTATTACGCATGTAAGGAAATGAACGTATAAATGTTATTTTTCGCCTTTTAAACAAAGAATACATTTCAAATGCCATTTAACTAAAAATAAAAAAAAATAAACGCAAATATCTACAAGATAATTCTCATATTAAATAATTGAATTCAAATTTTGGTGTTATTTATTTACATATCAGGGATATTTGCTGGTTGATGTTAACTTAACTTAACCAAACGAAACAAAAAAAAAAAAACGATTACAATTAATTCAAAAAATACTTTTATTCATTCGTTTTTTGAAGCTTATATTATTAACAAATGAATGTATGACTGGAAGTCAAAAAATGGATTTATTTAAAATTATTTACAACGAATAGATCGTTATAAAGGTTTTAGATATATTTTACAGAAATAAAATGTTTAAAAGTTGGTAAATTAATGCAACAATCAAAATCACGCATATAATTATTTCAATGTGAGGGCAAGTGTTTAAGTTATTTAAACAGAGAAAAAACACTATAAAATTTGTTAAAAGCTAAAATAAAATTGTAAACATTTAATAATCTCTCTTACCTTTGATACAGAATATATTATTAATAAACTATTAATTAAGACAACTGATTGGAAAATTGAAGTAGATAGATAGAGTATTTGTAAGAACAAGGATACAACAACTACTTTAATAAATGAATTTTGTTAGGACATTTTAATACACAATGAATATATATACTTATGTATGTACATTAGGGTGGCCCCAAAAATAAAGTTGCGGATGTTCCTGACTAATATGAAAATTTGATTAATTTTAAGACTAGGTTTTTCCAGCTCACCAAATATTGACTCCAGGACAAAAAAATTGAGAAACGTAGTCTCAAAATGAATGAAATTTTCATATTAGTCGGGAACATCGATACCTTATTTTTTCTCCATACAAACGGGACCACCCTAATGTACATATATGGGTAATTTCACGTCAAGTGACCCAACTTTTAAAATCGATGTCTTCCGATTTGGATGAAATTTGTACCAAGGTTAGTACTATTGGATACTATAGGCCACACACAGCTCTATCAGTCAGGAGTTAGAGGGGGTCAAAGTTAGACATTTTGATCATACAGGGTTTTCTTAAAATGAGCGTAACTTTTCACTTATTGGTCCTAGCAAAAATTGTCCAAAGGACTTTAAATAGCTATTTCTTCAATCATTATAAAAGTATATATTTTTTTAACATTTTTTTTTTAATTATTTATTTTTTTTCAATTTGGGCACTTTTTTTCCTCAAAAGAAAGCTTATACAATTTCCTTTATGGCCTTTATAATCGCTTAATGGGATGCGAGTGGGATATCTATCAAAAAAATTGTTTTTTAACTTAAGAATAGGATTTTTCAATATTTGAAACTCCAACAACAGCCTAGAAACGCCCGTGAAATGGTGCTGTGGAGACCAAGCGCTATTAATTTCTACCTGCGATTTTCTAAGTCACACATCTTTTCATTGAGGCTTTTTTTTCAATTCTGTAAGTAGTTTAGAGCGCACGTAATAATGTAAGAAATTTTTATTATCAAAATAACAGATACTCCGACCCCTTTTGAATCAAGTGGATAGCCATTCTCTGAAATTTTATGACACTTGACTTTAAAATGTGGGTGGAGAGGTAGAAGTTAACAGGTACTTTATTATAATGCTACGTTTAACTTCTTTTTGTTGTAATCCTTAAACAAAAAGAAGCATAGATCATCAGATATGCGAAATATTTCCGACAACTTATTGAAAAAATTCCTAACGCTTTCAAAACATTTGCTAATTTGTAAATCGTGCAGGAAAATGATGGGAAAGTGGGACACATTACCGGTTATTCCAGATGAGAACAAAATCAATTCTGAAAATGATGACAGCTCTGCAGGAGATGATGGTTGTTCTAACTTTTCAGTAAAACCTATAAGTACAAATCGTCACAGAGTAAATCTAAAAGAAATCAACTTCTCTTACTCTTGTCCCATCGTCATGGAGTTGTTCAAAAATAATGACCGAGTTTGGAACGTCTCAACGAAAAGCAAGAAGAAGCTTTTGGTTACACCAAATACATACAGATATTTCCATAGCGTCATGAATATTTAGCTTTAGTGTCGATTCGGCTGGTTTCCTTTTATAGCGTTTAAGCAGCATTTACTACATACAATATAGTTTTTCAATGAATGTCGGCTGCAATTCGATTTAAATGTTTTTGCAATGATTTTGCAAGTTCTTGTTGAGTTTGACAACAATCTTCATGAAGTAATTATCCACACAAATTTCACCACAAATGATTGATAAATGAAGCCAATTCACATAATTTTTTACAGATTGATCCATAATTGGTCATAGCTTCCATATAAGACCCACTTCCGAAAATCACATACATATAAAAATACATATAAAATAATATGGTACAATTTTATGATGATCGGTCTATAATTAGTCGTAGCTCCCATATAAGACCCTCTCCGTAACTCACATTAACCTTCATAAATATTTTAAGTGTTTATATCGAGACATACATAATATTTATATGTACAGAAGTCATGGCACACAATTTTTGATTATCTGTTCATAATAATAGATCCCGTATTGCGCACATTTCTGAAAAACTGTTTTATACATATACTGGATGTAGGATATTATATGTTCGGGCTTGACTCACTATACTTTCTTAATGGTTTATTGCTTACAAAAGTAACAAGTAAGAAAGTATAGTCGGTCAAGCCCGACCATATAATATCCTACACAGTATTTCAGAAATGGGCGTTATATGGGAGATATAACCTACTGTGGACCGATCATCCAAAAATTTAGTGTCATGATGTCTGTGAATATAAGTATTGTATGTGTTAAACTTAATCTCGATATAAATACTTTCAAAAGATTTATGGAGCTTAAAGTGAATTACAGAGAGGGTCTTATATGCGAGTTTCGACTAATTACGGGCCGATCATAATAAAATTAGACCATATTATTTGTATACATATAACATATATTTGTGTTAAATATTATTTGGATACAAACATTTTTGAGAGAGTTATGTTCTTTAAAGTGATTTTCGGAAATGGGCCTTATATGGGAGCTACAAGTAATTATGGACCGATCTGCACAAAATTTGCAAATGTGATTTGGCTTCATTTACCACTCATGTGTGATGAAATTTGTTTGAATACTTGCATAATTCAAACATTTATGATCGGTAAACCCCAATTTCGGGAGGACATTTGTATGGAGGCCAGGTGAAATAATGGACCGATTTACACCAGTTTCAATCCCATCCATCCTTGGGCCGAAAAAATATCACGTACCAAATTGTATCTTCAAAATTGCGACCTGTATTCTGCGCACAAGCCAGCCAGCCAGACGGACGGACAGACGGACATCGTTAAATTGACTCAATAAGTGATTCTGAGTCGATCGGTATACTTTAAGGTGGATGTTGGACCAATATTTCTGGGCGTTACAAACATATGCACAAATCCAATATACCCTCCCCACTATGGTGGTGTAGGTTATGAAAACTCGATTTTAAATTTTCTATTGACTTTTCCAATGATCGATATGTTTTGAATATAAACATTGCAACAAAATTTTGCCTCAGCTCAAGAGTGTAAGAAAACATTTTGAAACTAATTATTAGCAGCACAAAACAATCAATCAAATTATATTAGAAGAACGTAAGTAAATTTTTAAAAAGAAAACAAATACACTTTAACATGAGTAGACAGACACTTGTGTCAAGTATAATTTAGCAAAGTGTTTAGGCGATGATGACAACAATATTGTTTGTTTCAGCTGGAAAACAAATTTGTTCTGTACATAAATACTTACATATGTATGTTTTGGTGGGGGGGATTGGGCAGGAGGTGGGTGCTGGGCTTGTCATCTTTTAAAACCTGTGGTAATTTTTTACTTATGTATATATATGTATCCATTCAAATAGCACAATTCTTTGAAGTTAGTTTGTTTGTTTGTTTTTTATGGGAGCAGCTTATTTGAAAATTCCATAGCTATTCAATCATTTGAATTGTTTTGCTATCATCTTTAGGGAATGGTTTTTGGTTTGATTTAGATGAATTATTAATGAATGTTAAACTAAATAACTAGCTGAATATTTAGGAATATTTCTGTAAACAATCAATAAAAAAGTAAGTCTAGTCAAAAAGTAAAAAGCAAGCCATGCCATGTCGCAAATATACAAGCATCGAAATAAGTTAGAAACTCTTATGGCCGAATTCTCGGTCGTTAGTTAACCATTGGAAAACTAAAATACTAACTATTGTTTACTAGTACTTGTTATTCTTATGGCAAACTAAGCATTGCGAATAAAGAATCATTAGTTAAGCCTTTGCCATTAGCTAACTAAAGACTTATATTTATAAAAAATAAAGTAGGCTTGAAGTGTGCTTTAAGACAAAATTTTCATACAAAATTTTCTTAAAGTACACTTGAAGTCTACTTTAATTTTTTATAAATACGGCAGGATGAATTTAGCCATTAATAACCTAAGTTTACTCTTTGGCGTCAAATGTGCTTACACAAAGGCTTTTTAATCATGGCTTTGTCTTAAACAGAACTTACACACAGGCATTTTAATCATGCCTTTTTTAATAATGGCCCGGTTTCAATTTTAATCAAGTTGGATTGAATTCACTCCTTCATTAGAAAATAGCTTTTATTATTTATAAATAAAACAAGTAAAAAAGTTATATGGTCGGGCTTAACCGGCTATACTTACCCTACACCTAGTATATGTATAAAATGTTTTTCAGAAATGGGCGCTATATGGAAGATATTACCTTTTATGGACCGATCATCCAAAAATGTAGTGCCATGACTTCCGTGAACATAAATATTATGTATGTTATACTTTATCTCGATATACATAAATACTTTTAAAAGATTTATGGAGGTTAAAGCGAATTATGGAGAGGCTCTTATATGCGAGTTTCGACCAATTATGGACCGACCATTATAAAATTTGATGTCCTCATTTATGTGTATATGAAACTTATTTTTGTTAAATTTTATTCGGATAACAACATTTTGAAGAGATTTATAGTCGTTAAAGTGCTTTTCGGAAGTTGGCCTTATATGGGAGCTATGACTAATTATGTACCGATCATCATCAAATTCTAACATATTATATGTATACGAGTATGCACGAAACATATTTGTGTTCAATATTATTTGGATACCAACATTTTTAAGTGAGTTACTCACTTTAAAGTGATTTTCGGAAGTGGGCCTTACATGGAAGCTATGACTACTTATGGATCGATCATCATAAAATCGGGTAGAATGTTTTGTGTACATGTCTATGAAACACATTGGTTAAATATTATTTGGACACCAACATTTTTAAGAGAGTTTGCCCTTTAACGAGATTTTCGGAAGTGGGCCATAGTCATAGCTCCTATAAAGCGCCCATTTCCGAAAAACTATTTTACACATATACTGGGTCTAGGCATTATATGGTCGGGCTTGACCGACTATACTTACTAAGTGGTTTTGTAATGTTTTACATATTATTTTCTCAGCAATAATAATATGCAAGGTATAATGATTTTGCTATTCCGTTTTAAGCACATACAAATATTTATATTCTTGATCCCTTCGAGCTACAGTGGCTCACAGCTTATTTCGTGTGCGTAAATTTTAGTGATTGATTTTATTATTTACTTAAGCATTAAATAAAACTCGCAAGTTATTTAAAGATTAATAAGTTTTTTATTTTGATTGCAAGAGAATAACACAGAAAGAGTTCAAGTATATTTAACATAATAGTAAAATTCAATGTAAACCAACGTCACAGCTTATTTCGTGTACATGTTAAAACTATTCTATAACTTTATTTTGTTTGAAATTTTAAAAAGACTAATATTTTGTGGGATATCCCTTTAGTTTTAACACTGCGTTTAGCCTCGATTGAATTGAATTAACCAGATTTTGAGTATATTCAACCTTATATATTTGGCATTCCATTTGAAGTGCCATTCTTAAGTCTTGGTGTTTTCTAATCTTCTAGAATGCTCCGAAAATTCTCAATAACACTGAGATCTGATAATTGGGATGATGTATTAATGCTATGAGGACAATTCCAAACTAGCCATGTTTAAACAGGTTGTGGCTTTTGCTTCGGATCACTGTCTTGATAGAACCGAGAATTCTCTCTAATACCTATCTTTGGACACTAATAATTTGTCTTTCGACACTATTATAATTGACACCGTAAAACTTTAAAATATCGCATGCAAAATGTATGCGTATTTCCACACACGAAATAAGCTGTGAAATCCCTATTGTTTCAATTTCTGTTCTTTGCAAAATATTTTAAAAGTGATTTATTATAATAAATTTGTTGTTAGTTTTTGTAATAAAGAATAACAATTCTCTAAAAAAAAGTGAATTCTTCTTTTTAGTTCAATTAAATTGGAATTATTCAAAGTTATTCTCTTTTGAAAATAGAAATAAGCTGTGAGCCACTGTATGTTCACCTGTCTGTTGTATGAATGAAAGAGATCTAGATGGAAGGACCCAAGGGCATGAAAAGTTCCTTAAATCTCCGTCCGACGTTTAAAAACTATTAAAACACATCACGTTTCAGATGAATCAATATAGTCATCTTGAAAGATTATTTTTTCTGATGCCCTACCGTGTCTGCAAAAGACGGACAGACATAGATCGTCATAGAATGTTATAAGAACCCAGGATATTTTTGTTCCTGTTGCAAATATTTATAATGAATACTTTTAATTTTAATTTAAAGTTAAATTTATTCCGCAGTAACGTCTGCAAATACTACAAAATATTTGAAGTGTAAATTTCTTTAGTTGATTACGACATTAAATTATGTAGTTGCATTTAAATTATTTACTTGCTAAAATTCATAAACATGGAATCATTTACATCTACATATACTATTTATAAACATTCTGGCAATGGTATTAAGTATTTGTTTCTTAGAAAATTAAATACATAATAACAAGTAAATAAATTTACTTATATGTACATACACATGTATAAGTATCTACTTCTATTTTGAACTCAACGATTGCAAAAGTAACCAGAAGAATAAGTGGAATGATGACAATGTGTTTTTTGACATGTGACTATGGAATTGTATTAGAATTCTAAGAATGGCCATTAAATATGTATGGATGTGTGTTATGAAATTCATCAAACATGAAATAAATTAAATTTGTTAAACGGTTTCTTATTATTTAAATAATATTCATTGTACTCGTATAGGTAATTAAATATACCCAGTTGGCCACGTCTTTAAGACACCCTCAATGATGGGTGCATGACAGTGTTAAGTCCTCTAAGAGGAATGTAGGACAGCCAGAACAAATCGTCAAGGACTTTTTCGAACAAATGTCGCGTAAATAGTGGACGACTAAAGGAGAGACAATGTCGCTCAGTTTGTCGTTCACGCAATAAGAACACGCAAGAACAACATGCAAGACAATATATATATAGTCGTCAACAGAGTTAGAGATATGACAACATTGAAGACATTGTTGCACATCTTGTCGTCAAGTATGTTTGATAGAAGACAACGTTGAATACATTATCTTGCATCTTGTCATTAACATAGTCTATACAGGACAATATATAAGATGTAGTCACTCACTTTGTCTTTAATAAGGTTTAAAAGATGACAACTTTCAGGTCTTTGTCACTAATATTGTCGTTAACGAAGATTTCTTACATATCATCGTTTACACCAACTTCAGCGATAGGGGACAAATTTAAAAATGTCTTACATAAATCGTCAAAGACAATGTCGTCTACGACCATTTGGCCAACTGGGTAATTGTGCATGTGTAAATTGCTGAAAGGACAGCTGATTATTTCGTTATAGTATGTATGTATGTAAAGGGTGATTTCAGACCATCATGCCACACTTTATCAAAAGCTTGAGAAATGTCAATAAAAGAGCGGAACAATATGTTTTTTCTTCAAATGTTTTTTTTTTTTTTGATGATATTGACAAGTCTTTGGGTTTGTTCGATAGTACTGTGTTTTCTTCTAAATCCGAATTGACGATTTGGAATACAATTGTTTTCACTTAAAATCGGGTATAACTTGTTCATGAGCATTTTCTCGAATAGCTTTGATATATTTGACAATAGGCTGATGGGTCTATATGATTCTACTTTTGTGTGATCTTCCATTCTGGTGGATAATATTGAAGGCGTAATATAGCGTTGAAAGTAAAGAGTATTATTTTTATTGCTATCCGGGTTAGCTTCATAAGCATCTTGTTACTGATTTTGTCAATACCCGGTGCTTTCTTAGAGTTTAAATCAATAATAGCCTTTTCGATCTCTCGAATCTCAAAACGTAGGTCCTAAATGGTCTGTGACTGGTGGCAAGTCTATGTTTTGACATTTCTAACGTACCGACATAATCGCTTTCGATAGCTTTCGACATGAATTACAGACACATTTTTTTTCTCATTTTTCGAAAAAACGATGGAATATTTTGTTTCACATCTTTTCGACGCGAGATGTTTTCACTAAAGTTACTTCGAAATGCGAAAACGAAATGCCGATAAATTGAAAATTCAAGTTGAAAATTAAAGTTGAAAATGCCGAATAGTGTTTGGGAAAGAAAGGAAATTTAATTTTAACACATCCACTGAGTTTGAAGCTTTGGTAAGTGATTATGTGTCACAGAACATGGGCGCAGGTCAGCAAAAGTGCTAGTGGAAATATATACTTTAATAACCGGTATTATTGTAAAATATATGAAGTCTTTAAATTTATTATTTACGAACGTTCAACGATATATGTTTTAGCCAATTTAAAAATTGTGTTTAAGATTGCACCACAGTGGGACAGTTAACAAAACAGCAAATATCGTAACATTACCTTTAATGCCTAATTACCATTTTTAAAATACATAATTCAAATTTGCGTTTTGAATCGGTAGCAATTTTTTTTTTACTTTTATTGTTTACTAATTCAAAATTTTTCTTTTCCTTTATTACAGTGTCCGAATACTATCGAAATAACAGCGGCATTGGTAGATCATTGATTGGCACAAGCACTTCAACGCGTAGACGCATGATGGCCCAAAGTGTTTGTAATGAAATACACGAATTGCAACGTTTAAAATAAATAAAATATTATGTTAAACTAAATTAGATTAAAAAAAAAAGAAAACAATTGGATTTTAAACTCATCCTTTTATAACTACAATTAAGTATTTTGTGTGATTTGTAATTAAAGTTAGACGATTGATTTATTCATTCGTTTGTAACATTTGAATATAGAGTTTTTCAATTAGATATAAGAAGTTCTAGAACGAGTACAATTCGTATCAATACGGGTTTATAAATTACAATGCAGCAACCACAATGACTAGAAAAATAGAAAATATAATTTCTTCAAAGCACCAGTTTGTTTATTTGGTATTATTTATACATTTCGGTTTAATATCAACTAAGGAGAGCTAATTTAAGTAGTCCTTTTCAACAAACCATTGCCTCATTAAAGTAAGTAGCACAATTTGTTATTTAGCTTCTTGGCAATGCAAGTTCTTACTGGTGGCTTATTAACAAATTATAAATGTATGTACAATAGGTAGATGATCATCATTGGACTGAAAAGCAAATCATTGGATGATTATCATTGGTCTGCTGGCAGTATACAAACGTTATAGAACTATTCAGTTTTCTGTGTCATTAAATTAATAATTAATAGGTTTATTTGGGTAAAATTAAATTTAACCTGCACTAGATGTAAACAATGTCAAGCCAAATACGAGGGCGGTTCGTCAACTTCTTGGCCTAGAACAGAAAGCGCGGTATAAACAAAAAAAAGTTAAGTGTTTTGGAAACTTCCATCTGTGCTATGAACACATGTCAAATTTCTTTTCGATCTTTTTTAGAAATTTAGAAATTCGTAGTGTTATTAAATATTTAAATAAAAAAAAATTATCGGGACAAAAAATTCATAATGATATGGTGAATGTGTTAGGTGGAAGTGATCCTTAATATGCAACAGTAAAAAATAGGGCTGCTCACTTTAAACGTTGTCGTACAAGCATTGAGGATGAACCATGTTGTGGACGCCCATAAACAGCAACAACAACAGAAATTGTAGCCAAAGTGCATGATATGATAATAAATGATCGACGAAAAAAAGAGAGTGAAATAGCTAATATCATGGGCATCTCAAATGATCGCGTCCATTTAATTTTGCATGAAGAACTACAGATGACCAACAAATTTCTCAAACTTGTTTGGGTCGTTTTAAGAAAAATAAAAAGGATTTTAAGCGTCGTTTCATAACTGTTGATGAGACATGGATCCACCACTATCCACTCCAGATACAAAAGAACAATCCAAGTAATGGACTGAAGCTGGAGCGCAGAATTCACAACCACAATGCGCTTATGGTTGTGGACTTGTTAGCATAGATCGCTGAGTTCAAATAGTCACATAAATTAAAATCCAATGATGTTAAATATGGGGATCCTTTTCTGCTCAACAAAAAGAGAGAGAGAGAGAGAGAGTACATGGCCAGGAAGTAACTGAGCTGTATATCTATATATCATGTGTTGTCGTCCACCTTAATCTGTCGTGATATCGAGCACCAGTAAATGTCACTGCTTGACCAGTCTTCTTTCGAGTTGAAAATTCGGAGAAATATTCAATAAGGTGTGTAAATCAAACTTAAATAAAAATAAAATTTTAAATACTTTGGCTCACGATAATTAAAGTAAAAAATATTTTCGTTTTATTCAATTTTAAAAATTTTAAAACGATTTAGAATACAGTAATTTTCGATTATAACGAACCCGTTTAATACGAACTTTCACCTAAAATGAACCAATTTAATTTCTAATAAACAATTTTTCGCTTATTACGAACCCGTTTAAAGCGAACTTTCGGTTACAATGAACATTATTTGCACGAAAAATTTGTTTATTTTTCGGTTACAACGAACCAAAATGTGGTGCACTGGCACCACTAACACGCTGTGTTTTTTTCCTATGTTCTCGATTCAAGGAATTTCCCTATGTTTAATTGCAAAGTTACAAGATGGGCGTAGTACCAAATAAAAAACAAAGAAAATGCTTTATGCCCTGTTATGCATTTTGAATGAATGGGCACAAAACAATCACCCCTATTGTGAATAAAAATTTCACATGAAATTTATTCCCTTTTCACATTTTCCTATTAAAATGCAATGGTAAAAAAAATAAAAGGGAACAAATTTGTTATGGAATTTTTATTCACGATAGGGGTGAATATAATACTTGCACCGACTGTTATGCATTTTGAATGAATTTCCTCTCAATAACGATATTTACAAAGTATTCGTTTTATTCCTGGAAGTCCATCTTATATGGGACCAATAGACTGATCTTCACGAAATCCAGTAACATGATTTTTACATATGTACATATAATTGATATATGTAAAAATTCAGTTCAATATGAAGTAGTTTGGTTTTCGGATATGTACAATGAATCTGTGTAAAATTTTTGTTCGATATCGATAATTAGGTAGGTGGATGTGTTTTTCGTAAAATTGACTAAAATTCGGTATGATGATTTATATGTATATATATTTATAAGTATGTATATAACTATCGATATGGGGGTTATGGTCAGAAATGGACGATCCAAATAATATCGTTTCGTGGTTTCTTATTACATTTAACTTATTTTTCCTGCATTTGTTATGGATACTTTTCTATAGTCACTTATGTACCGCAAAGTCATTTGTATGAAAGCTTTTCTTATAGCCTCCATACAAGTGTCTTCTCGGCTTATGACTTTATGGCACAAGTACTGATTTTTATCATATTTAGCAGTATCCTTAAATTAATAAAAGAAAATTTGGCATTAAGTTATAATTAAAAAAAAAAAAAAACACAAAAACTATTTCACAAATTTATCTTATGCAATATTTGTAGGTTTCTTTAATAGATATTATAAGCTTTCTATTCTCTATATGTTTAGAAATAATAGTAGAAGTTACGTTTTTTTATTTGTTTTTTTTTTATTTATTTGACTGACTGTCGTTTAAAGTTAATATGGCTGCAACAACAACATACCTTTTTCATTTTCCGCATGAAGAGGACCTACATTGCCGAAGAAACGCTTATCCAATATTTGCAACAGTAGCAGAGCTTTCGAATGAACTTCCACACGTGGACAGCCCGTCATTAGCAGAGTTACTGTGATGACTGAGGTATAGTGATCGCAAGGATATTCTCTGCAAAAACGAATAAAAATTATTGAATTATTGACAAAATAGTTTTTACTTATCACTAACGAAAATAAAAACCATGATTCTCAATTAATTTTTGTTGATATTTCAATCATAAATATACACATGTCAAATTAAAGCTTTTCTGTCTGGTAAACCAATAAAATTATATTTTTTTTTTCAAAATTGTTTACAACTTCCTCCTAATCTATATTTATTTCTTACATGCTATTAATATTTAGTTGAACCTTTAACCATTTTTAACATAGATCGATCCTTCAAGGGAGATATGCAATCACATTCGTTCTAGATTTTTTCCACATGGCATTTTCTTTTTTAATGGTTTAAGTCCGGGAATTGTGACGTCCACTTTCTAACATGGACTTTGTTTCCACAGTGCACATTTTTCTATCATTTTCTATTGGGCCGACATCAAATGAACGACACCATATCATTAACGAACCTACTACATGCTTCGCGGTTTTTCGGTATACCTGGGGTGAAATTCTGTATTTGTTGGCCTTCGAGCGAAGTGTTAGCTATCAGAACCAAACCAATTAATCTTCGTATCATCTAATCAAAACACATTTTACCAATTTCCCAGTGGATATGTTTCTTAGCAAAACAAAAGCTATCTTTAACCTTTTGTTTGCTCAATAAATGTACATTCTTCTACTCTTCTTCAGTTAACCAATATGGGTTTATTTTGATTTTAAATATGAAACACTGACCCTGTATCGTTCTCATTATTAGCTTTTCGCAACGCATACTGTTTTCATTATCAGAATCCAATATATTGAAAAAAGAATAATCCATCTTTTGGGAAAGAGATTAAGTGCAAATTTAATATATTTTATTCTTATGGACAGACGTATTCATTGCGAAGAGCTAATGAAGAGCTCTTATGAAAAAATAAAAACCCTAATTAATGAATTCTGAGGGTTCGCTAATGGGTTGGGATCTTTTTCGGCAGCTGGACCTGGCTCATTACACTTTATTGAAAGGATAATGATGCAGATTGATTAGTTGGACATTCTACAATCAAATTTTCCAGTATTATGTCTGGGTCTTAACATCAACTAGCATATTCTGGTAGAATTATCCGTATAATAAGGATTATAATCTGAAATCATGGTTGTTGTATAACTACCCGCATGTTATTCAGACACCATCACAGAGATTCTATATTAACCTCATCGAAAAATTCTGGAGTTATTATAACTCTGGAGTTAACATAACTAATACAAGTAAGAACCCCATTTTCTTGTAAATCTGTGGAATTTTCGCCTTCAGCATGTTCTAGATGGTTTTAAAAGCAAATGTCTTTTTATGAAATACTACAGGTTATTATACTCAATTCCAAAAAGATGGTAGGTATATTATTTGTGTCATTACGTTTATAACATAACGAAATATTGGTCGTAGAACGAAAAGTCTACATATTATGGGTCCTTATATGATCCTAAGACGATCTAGCCATGTCCGTTCGTATGTTCGTCTGCACGTATACACGATAGAGATTCGAAAAAAACATAAAACAATGAAAATTTTCTCAAACATTCTTTGATCCACCAAATTGTTTGGTATCCGAGTTATAAGCCAAAGTTTCAGACCACCTCGATGTTTATACCCTACACCACCATAGTGGGGATGGTATATTGGATTTGTGCATATATTTGTAACGCCCAAAAATATTGGTCCAACACCCACCTTAAAGTATACCGATCGACTCAGACTTATTTTCATCACAAATGAGTGGTAAATGAAGCCAAATCACATCTACAAATTTTGTGCAGATCGGTCCATAATTAGTCGTAGCTCCCATATAAGGTCCACTTCCAAAAGTCACTTTAAAGAGCATAACTCACTCAAAAATGTTGTTATCCAAATAATATTTAATAAAAATATATTTCATATATATATACAAATAATACGGTACAATTTTATTGTAAACGGTTCATAATTAGTCGTAGCTCCCATAAATGGCTCACTTCCGAAAATCACTTTAACGATCATAAATTTTTTCAGATGTTGGTAATCAAATAAAATTCGACACAAATAATATACAGAAATGATGACAGTTGAAACTTCCATATAAGACCCTCCCCATAATAAACTGTAACCTCCATAAATCGTTTAAAAGTATTTATATCGAGATAAAGTATAACATTTATAATATTTATATTCACGGAAGTCATGGCATTAAATTTTTGGATGTTCGATCCATAATAGGTAATATTTCCCATATAGCGCTCGTTTTTTGAAAAACTGTTTTATACATATACTGGGTGTAGGGTATTATATGGTCGGGCTTGACCGACTATACTTTCTTACTTGCTTTCAGATATTTTTGCTATTTTCTTCAAATATAATGCCGATAATATCATGATATTTGCATATTTTATTTTTATTATAGAAGGACAAGTCCTATTAAGAATGGTAGGATTTCTCATAGCCCCCATACAAATGTCTTTCCAGAATATGGCTTTATGGTACATAAATATTTATAAAAAAAAAAAAGCTGAATCCATACAAAATTATGCAAAAATAAGGTTTATAATAAATTAAATCTTAAAACGATATTTTGTTTGCATTGGTCCATATTTTGACATAACTTAAATGCGCATTAATCCCTAATAAAAAATCAGTATCAAGTTGGAATTCTACACAAATAATCCTACGTATATAAAAATCTTTATACTCAATTTTATGACAATCGGTCCATATTTGAACGTAGTTCCGGAAATCACTTAAATGCGCATAAATCTGTTATAAGCATCAGCATCAAAAATTTTACTATTGGCTGTTGTGAAAGTTCTTCCATAATTTACTATAGATCCTTTACAAGCTCTACTTCCGAGAATAACCACAGAGTATACAGGAATGACAATTTTGTCGTTTCAAAAAGCCAAAATCAGTTTCCCAGTGCTTTTTGGTACCTAATTTATTGTGTGTTAAAGTAAATCGCTTTATGTTGCAAAAAAAGAATAGGTGATTTTGTGGTGGGTATATACCAATAGGAAAATCTAAAATATTAACAGTCTAATTCATAAAAACATATCAAGGGTTTATAACAGGCTTATAAAGCAAATATCAATACAAAATTTGCTTTATAAGCCTGTTATAAACCTTTGATAAGTTTTGTGAATAAGGAGGTAAATAAATAAGCAAACAAAAACTAATATTGTTCACTTCACGCACAAGCGCACAAATATTTATAATAATGTTGGCCAGTAACAACAACAATACAAATAAGAATACAACGATTTGACAAATTTCAAAATTCTTTTAGCACTCAACTGGCACAAACACTTTTTTTGTAATTTGTAAAAACTAAAATAATACTTTGAATTCTAAAATAAAAATTTAAATATTCCAACAATACAATGACGCCAACAGTGTATAAAGCAATTAACAACCATGATAATTTGAAACAAAAATATTAAAAGTATTTTTTATACCCATTTTAAAGAAACCCAATACACAAACAAGTAAGAAAGTCAAGCCCGACCATATAATATCCTACACCCAATATTTGTACAAAACAGTTTTTCAGATAATTAACTGTTATTTAGAGACATATCTTTCGTGAACATAAATATTCACCCCTATCGTGAATAAAAATTCCACATGAAATTTGTTCCCTTTGCACATTTTCCTATTAAAATTCAATGTTAAAAAAATAAAAGGGAATAAACTTCATGTGGAATTTTTATTAACGTAGGGGTGATTATGTATGTTATACTTTATCTCGATATAAATACTTTTAAAAGATTTATGGAGGTTAAAGTGAATTACGAAGAGGGTCTTATATGAGAGTTTTGATTAATTATGGACCGACTAGTAGATGTCATCATTTCTGCATATACATATGAAACTTTTTTTGTTAAATTTTTTTTTGGATACCGACATTTTTAAGAGAGTTATGCTCTTTAAAGTGATTTTTGCAAGTGGAACTTATGAAAAATTATGGACCGATCTTTACTACTTATTTGTGGTGAAATTTGTTTGGAAACTTGTATAATTTTAACATTTATGATCGTTAAACTCATATTTCAGAAGGACATTTGTATGGAGTCCACCAGTTTCAATCCCATCCATCCTTGGGCCGAAAAATATCACGTATCAAATTTTATTGAAATATCTTCAAAATTGCGACCTGCACTCTGCACACAAACTTTACATGGACAGCCAGGGAGTGATTCTGAGTCGATCAGTATACTTTAAGATGATGTTGGACCAATATTTATGTTCATTACAAATGTCAGCACAAAACCAATATACCCTCCCCACTATGCTGGTGTTGGGTATGAACATCCCAATTCACACAATTTCATAATTGCCACAAAATGTAATTTCTAAAACAATTTGTTTGTTACAGTTATCTACATTCGTATTAATCTTGTATTTTTTTATGGGCACTGAATAATTTTTCACGGGAAGAGTTTCACTGAAATTAGAACCTGATATTAGATTTAAAATTAATTATTACAATTTGTGATTACATACGAGTACATATGTACGAGTGCATATGTATAATTTTAATAAGTAGTGAACTAAAGTGATTTTAGCAAATTGTTTTGTAATTTGATTGCGAGGAAAATTAGTAGTGTAATTTTAGTTGACAACAAAATCAAGTAGACTGAGAATTGGGTTTGATGATTGTGAAAATAATTTTTGTCATGTCTGAGGCTGAAAATCTTTCAACGTTATTTTAGGGACACAACTGGAACGAATGGCGAATTTTTGCTCGCGAATATTCGTCGTCAAAAGTAAAACACATTTATGTATATGAAATACACACAATAATGGCGTCGGCTGAATTCGTCATATTATTGAACGAATGGCGAATTTTTGCTCGCGAATATTCGTCGTCAAAAGTAAAACACATTTATGTATATGAAATACACACAATAATGGCGTCGGCTGAATTCGTCATACATGGTGAACTCTAAAATATATTTATGTATTTCTATTTCTTACGCCAGCGAACAACGAACAAACAATACAGGTGAGCATGTTTCGTATTAGTCTTTAATGTTTTAGTAAATAATGTTGATCTTTACTTTAATTATTGTTTTATTTTTTATTTTATATAATTGAATTAAATATAAAAAATTTTTAATTATAAAAATTGTTGTTACCTGGGTTTTTGTTAATGTTAATTTTTTCTGTATATTTTTTGAAATATGGTCACACTATCAGCTATATTAGCGAAAACAAAAACAGTAAATTATTAAAAATTCAATTATAACAGCTGTATTGTTTCGTCGTTATTGTGTTTCATACGACGAATTAACACCGCTAATTGTTCCCAAAAAATTCGTCGTATTGGGCGAAATTCGAGGCGAAATTCAGTTGTGTTCCTAGCATTACAAAAACAGCGACGATCTGCAAAGGGTAACATTACACGCATAAAGAATATGAATTTTGAGGGTTCAGCATCCTTGAATTTAATTAATGTTCAATATTGTAGATTATGCTTCGCGTACAGTGAGATCTTTTCAAGTTAATGAATATAACTACTTTAGCGCTTTGCAAAGGCTTTCTGTAAGGTGTGATAATAATTATCTAATATTTCATAATCATACAGCATCATTATTTAATTTATAGAAAATGGAAAAGCCATGTGCTTCGGCATTTAGACATACTGGGTCAGAAAAGAACATACGAGTACATAAGTAGTGTAATAATAATACATACGGTTTTAACAAAGCTGGATTCTGGTTCAGAAGCTTAGTGGGTAACTACCAAAATGGAGCGATTGCACGCCTATTTTGATTAAACGTTGTAAATTTTTGAAAATAAATGAGGACAGACCTACGAAAATTTAACAAAATTCTAATAGACAGGGTAGTTTCAAATAAAATAATAATTCGGAGATTTTTAGGGATAAACGAAATTCCACATTTTCTTTCGCATGTACGAAACCTAAGGTAGACGAATGTTCATTTGGTGCTGGTAAGCAGGGCTGGCAGACATGGCGATTTTTTAGTGCTTTGGCGACATTGCGGTTTTTAAATGAGATGGCGATTTTTATTTTTTTTTTTGCTAATTTTTCTTAACAATTCTATTAACATTGTTTAGGTTGTGTCGCCACATGTGGTGAATACCACATTTAAAGTCAACAAAAATATACAAGTAACATTGACTATTGATCTGTTGATTTAAAGTCATCTATCGGTTTAGCCGATTCTTTTCTTTCATTAGATGCAATTGATTGTGGAGCTGAGTTTGAAACTGAACTAAACATAATAGATATGGAAATGGACCAAGTAAGCATTTTAAAACAAATTTTTTTTTTATATACTCCTATGTATCTCAAGAGACATTTAAAAGAAATGTTGAATCGATTGCCGCAAATATGAGACACTTTAAAGTACATGGAGAATTTTCAATATTAAAATGTGGAAATCCGTTGGCACAGGTTAAATTGTCATTGCTACAAAATGTTTTAAAACTTTTTCAAGATCTCAAAGTGTCTCAAGGCGAGTATTAACTTCAGTGGTCAAAATTGGCTTATATTAATTGGAAATATTATTTTTAAGTCAAAATGACAACTAGTAAGCTTTCTGGTCTAAAGTTTACAACCACATCGAAGCAGCGGGAAGATTTATTTTTTAAGAGATTGCTTTGGCCGTTCTCCTACTAATAACACTAGCGTGGAAATTGTGTTTTTAATTATAAAGTGTACTAAAACTCGTTTGTGCAATTAAATTCAATATGAACTTTTGGATCCCTTACATAGAATTATTAACTATATGTATGTTAATCAAATTTGTTGCACCTTATTTGTATCTAATGATGAAAATGATAAATATGAAGTGTATGAAGAAGAGGTTTACGATCTTATAAATATATGTGTGTTACTAAGAGGCCATTTACACGATAAAATTAATTGCATGCAATGAAATTTTACGTGCAACAAATCATGAAATTTGTTGACGTTTAATTACACATTCCTCTTTAGTTTTTCATTCGCAACAAAGAAAACAAAATTTTAAAATATGTATATGTAAATATAATATACAAAAAATATACATATGTATGTATATAAAATAATAAACATACATATACATAATACAATATTCAAAAACTTTCAAAAAACATTGTAAAGATTTTCATGTAGTCTATAATTTTTGTTAACAATTCAACTAAATCTTTGTTCCACATTTTTTATTTTTGAAAAATTTATGTACGTGTATGTAATTCTTATAACGCACACTTCAAAGTCAGAATAAGAATAAAACAAGTAAGAAAATATAGTCGTAATCGTATATAATACCTACACCCAGTATATCTATAAAATAATTTTTCAGAAATGTGCGCTATATGGGAGATATGACGTATTATGGACCGATCATCCAAAAATTTAGATCATGATTTCTGTAAATATAAATATTGTATATGTTAAACTTTATCTCGATATAAATACTTTTAAAAGATTTATGGAGGTTAAAGTGAATTACGGAGAGGGTCTTATATGGTAGTTTCGACTAATTACGGATCGACCATTATAAAATGAGGTGTCATCATTTCTGTATATTATTTGTGTCGAATTTTAGTTGATTACCAACATTCTTAAGAAATTTATGATTTTTGGAAGTGGGCCATTTAAGGGAGAATAATTATGGACCGATCATAATAAAATTGTATTGCTTGTATACATATGATATACATATACATACATATATATATATATGATATATATATTTGCATTCAATCTTATTAGGATACCAACATTTTTAAGAGAGTTATGCTCTTTAAAGTGATTTTCGGAAGTGGGTCTTATATGGGAGCTACGACTAATTATGGACCGATCACAATTAAATTCTATCGTATTGATTTTACACATATGAAATATATTTGTGTTAAATATTATTTCGATACCAATATTTTTGAGTGAGTTACGCTCTTTAAAGTCATTTTCGGAAGTGGGCCTTATATGGGAGCCACGAATAATTATGGACCGACCATCATAAAATTGTACGGTATTGTTTGTATACCTTAAGATATATTTGTGTTAAATATTATTTCGATACCAACATTTTTGAGTGAGTTACGCTCTCTAAAGTAATTTTCGGAAGAGGGCCTTATATGGGAGCTACGACTAATTATGGACCGATCTGCACAAAATTTGTATATGTGATTTGGATTCATTTACCACTCATTTGTAATGAAATTTGTTTGGTTCCTTTCATAATTCAAACATTTATGATCGGTAAACCCCAATTTCGGGAGAACTTTTGTATGGGGGCCAGGTGAAATAATGGACCGATTGCCACCAGTTTCAATCCCATCCGTCCTTGGGCCGAAAAAATATCACGTACCAAATTTTATCGAAATATCTTCCAAATTGCGACCTGTACTACTCTGCGCACAAGCTTTACATGGACAGCCAGCCAGCCAGACAGACGGACGGACGTCATTAGATCAACTCAGAGTGATTCTGAGCCGATCCGTATACTTTAAGGTAGGTCTTGGACCAATATTTCTGGGCGTTACAAACATATGCACAAATGCAACATACCCTCCTCACCATTGTGGTGTAGGGTATAACAAAATAAGTAAAACACAAACGATGGTAAAAGGAAATGTCAAAAAATTGCATGAAAAACGAAAATCGTGCAACATTTTATACCCCTCTTGCTTCTCTACCCCGTTCGCCTATAAACATCAATTGCATGCAATTAATTGCAAGAAAAATTACATCGTGTAAATGGCATCTAAATGTACATACACACATACATAGGATATCATATCTACATTGATCTCAATTTTATGTTTATTTTTTGTTAATAACTGACAAAAAGTAAATCTTATAATCTTCACAAATGGAAAATGTTAATTTTAAAATTTGACCCTGGCGACATTTTTTAAGATTTTTTTAATTTTTGGCTATTTTTGGCAACTGTTTTGACAACCCTGCTGCTAAGGCCCACTTTATTGCTTCTAGTCGAATATTTGTCAAATTTAACAGTTAAACAGATATTAAATTAAATTTTGATTTTTTCGACCTTTCTTTTGATAAAATAAAAAGTTTTTTTCGAGCTCGAGGCCAATTATTTGTAATAATAATGAATTCATTATTGAAGGTGGGGAAAATAATACGTCTCTTAAAAATATAAATTATAATTGTCCTTGATAATGATATCCGAAGGAGATCGAAATATTGGAAGAAATAATTTAATAAATAATATATACATTTTTTTACAAATAATTGGCTCGAGCTCGAAAAAACTTTTTATTTTAGTTAAACAGATATTTGAATTTACAAGGAAAATGGATTGTGTATTGTTTAAAATTTGGTCATTCAGTAAGAAGATGTCTTTCATCGCGTTGTAATTTGTGCCAATGACCACACATATGGGTGCCCGATAGACTAGGCAATAGTGTGCCTGACTATCAGTCAGAGGGTTGCGGGTTCGATTCCCGCCAAAGACTCTGGGTGTTTTCTGCAGACAAGCCAAAAAGCTTCGCAGTTTGTGTTTGTTTATTTAAAAAAAAAAAATCAAAATGTCCTCTAAATTTAAATAATATTCCTAAATTGCATTTTATGATTAACGCATTATTACCCAAAGGAGCAATGGGTTTTCTAGGGTATAACTTTAATTCTTAATTGTCGTTTTCCATTTAATTCCAGCAAGCACAGTAGAAACAACACATGCTCATTAAAAAGATTTTCATACGTAACAATTTAATGTCGCACCCAGATGATCGTGTGATTTTTATAATAATCTACTCCTGGTTCTCATTACCAAAGTTTCGACATATACCATTGTACTTAATACTCATATTCATTTCTACGACTAAGTTTAAGTTTGTAAGAGAATAGGGGCTGTAAGATAAAATAAGCTTCACTTATTAATTTTCCTAGATCGATCTAGAAACTGACAGTTCTTTGTATATTTTGACATTTTGAATAATCTACTCAACACTCTAATGTCTGCAACTTCAAGAGAAAAAGTTTCGTGAAATGTTTTAGAGGTAAAAAATGCTAGATTATTTGATGAACTACAATTAAACACCACAAGATGACAATGCGTGATCAACAATGATGTCTATATTTTAGCAGACATATTATAATTTTCGCCCTAGCTAATGTTTATGTTTGCTTATTAATATATTATTTACTCCACGAGATCACTGAATATTCACAGCATTTTCACCATGAGCGTTATTAAATTCATTAATAGGAAAATGGTTTGTGTGATCTCAGTTCGTAAGATCAATGAGATTAAAATGGAATGTTCTCCTATATGCAAAAATTGTCTAAACCATTTGAAAAGCAATGAGATTTAGCTGCCTTTGCTACATTTCTATCGTTAAAATACCTGCAAAAGATGCAACATTTTTGGGAGTAATATTTGACAAAAATTTAAATGAATACCGAGTCTAAAGGAAAGAGTAAGGAATGATTACTATGTATTCATGATATATTTGGCGATTTTCAACAAAATGACAATAGTATTGACTATGTTGGGATAAGGAAATTATAAAAAAAAGGGACAACTGGCAGATCAGTTATAGAAATCTAGAAGGTATTCGCGGATAGCTGAAAGAAGGAATGGTAGTTAGGAGTTAGACTAAAGAGTCTTAGGCCGCGTTTTCACTATGTTTTCACTATGTCATTTTTGTTGTCAAATTGCCCACAATTTGTACAATTTGACAACAAAAATGACATAGTAAAAACCAAGCATTAGGCTAAAGGTTCTCAACAGACAATGCGCATTGGATCTGTGCTAGGTACTAGTTTACAAAGAAAACAGATATGGATTTTAACACCGCAAGTAAGGACGTTCATACTGGACTTGACTTTGTACGTATATAGAATTAATTCGGGTGCCCGATAGAATGCTTCGCAGTTTGTGTTTGTTTTTAATTTAGAAAGAATCTAACTCTTCAGAACAATTCATTACGATGTAAGCAAATGAAAGAGCTATGGAACGAATGTTGTTTCTTTTAGAATCCTAAAAATTAACTCTCTAAAGATGATGAAACGCATTAAATCATCATTATATCATTATCAAAACACGAATCATTACTTTCCAAACCTCGCAGAATACAGAGTAAAATTAACAGCAAAGGTAAAATCTCTACATGTTTGTGTGATGTAAAGTGTATACATTTACCGACTAAGATATTGAGAACCCATGAGACTTCTGGGAAAATATTTACTGTGAATATCGCAATGACAGCAGTTGCAAAATTCGATAAAGCTTCCATATCGCTATAATAAATACAGTTGATTAGAATGATAATTTAGTTATAGTCACATTTTTACTGCACTACTTAGATATCGCTTACTTTTTCTAAGCCCACCGTATGAATCCAGTGCATGCCATGCGATAATAACAATAACAAAACAACCATACATTCATATATCACAAACTAATAAGTATTTCACATGTATTAAAACAATTTAAAAACAATCTGTGCTGTGTCTTAGTGAAAATGCTATTGGATGTATGATAATAACAAAATAGATTTAGTTTTATAATCCTCCTTGTTGTCTAAACCATAAATACTTAAGTTTATGAACCAAATAATTATGTAAGGAGTTTAATTTGTAGAGAAAAACATATTTTTAGAAAATTTAAAACATTAATATATGTATATCACATACCGGGCACTAAAAATAGCAGCTAAAGCCAAGAAGCAAGCATCTGCTTCTCGGGGCGTCGAGGTATAACAACGATCAATAACCCACTCCAATAGTTGTCCCATATCTGGATTAGATTCTAGCAGTAAAACTACTGTATCACGAGCCAATTGATAAATCTAAAAGAGAATATTTATGTATAGGTAAATAAATATGCATGTATGTATAAATAGACACATAATAAATGCAATTTTGTTTCACTAAAATTTTAAATAAAACATAATTTTTTCAAAAAAAAAAAAAATACTCGTACACACGTACCTTTTCATCTTTGGACATTAGTAGCATGTCGAGCCATTTATAAATGATGCCATCATCTGATAAATATGGGGTGTAGAAAACATGGCCACAACATAAAAGAGCAGACATGGCCTGGGCAAATGAAAGTTATGCAAAATAAAATCAAATTGTTAGTTCTGGTGTAATTGAATAATACATATGTACATACTTGCAAACAAGATAAAGAAGATGAAAATGAAAATGATGTGCTAATAGAATGTCAAAAGAATATTTATGTACATATTTATGTACATATACATACATACATATGATAACAAAACATGACATTAATAAATTATAGAAAATAAAGTGTTGAATGTATGACTGAATGGAATTCTTACTTGCAAAGCACTAAACTGTAATTTTTCCTCTTCAGCACTTTGTCCAATTTGAGATGCAATGCCCAAGGGTTTAGAAAACGTACCGCACCATGTGGCAAATAAGTTAAATAGATTTCTTTTTATATCACGTGTCAATAAAGTTGCGCACGATTCCACTAAAAATAAAGTAGGTATAAAAATTTTCAAATAACTCAAATGATTCTGTTGGGCATATAACACTGTGCAATTATACGGATCAAATATTGAAAATATAAAGTAATTAGATAAAAAATTTATATAAAATATGAAATTATCAGATATCATAAGGAAGTAATCTAGTCTCCATTTTATGTTATGGACCATTTTGCCTGGCGAGGTTCTCAGCTAGCTTCGGCATGTTCTTCTCAAGCAGATCCTAACCCTCTCGCCAGATGCGTGTCCTAACACAAAAAAAAAGGTAAAAACAAAACAGATATTCCTAACAACCACATATGAATACATTTGATTACAGAGACAGATGTTCGTCTCCTGCCCTCCCAGTCTCCTATGTCGGCGAGAGGTCGGAACGTTGGTCAGCTACTCTGTCCCTCCAATTATCGAGATTGAGAGAAAGACTTGTAAACTACACTGCATTATGGTTAACGATCGTAATGCTCGCGATGTTGCCTCTAGTGAGGTCTTATGAGAGAACGTGCACGTCAGTGACACCAAACCAAGAAATTCAGTAGAAATATACAGAAACATGTTCCGGGATTTAATATTCATTTCCGACATGGACCACTAGGTTGAAATACAGTTAATTGCTGTTGTTATTCCGGTGCATAAAACCATCTGTCGTGAGAATTCTGTTAAGTTTTCGCTTAATCGATTGCTATTAAAGTAAAATTTTAATTCTAACATCTTTTCAAATGAACTTGAGAATACAGATAAATATATCGGAATAAACACAACGGAAATCGTTGTCATTACAAGAAATTAAAAAAAAAAAACATTGATTACTTTGGATGATTAGGAGAGCTAAATAGTTCGAAACTGACAGTGACTTTAATGCATTATCTCACCAACCTGATATTGTATTGGGTTATATTATGAGCTTTATAAGGAGCTCAGAATAGGTCTAAAGCGTCCAGTGATATTACAACGGACCAATAAGAAACGAAGAGTAGATATTTATGTCTAAGACGGAGATTATTTTGGCGGAATTTATTATTCACAGGAATTTATTTTTAAATAAATAAAAGAAAAATTAAATAAAAAATTTAATTATGCTAAAAATGAAAATTATAAAACAAAATTTTTAGAAAATAGAAATTATTTATAATTACGTGGCAACTAATTAACAAACGAACGGGAAAAATCTATTAATAGCGTACAAAAAATATTGCATAATTGTACAACCAAGACCTTTCAATGTGAAACGAAAAGCGTACAAATCTCATTGTATTTATCACCCATAACGTAAAAAATAATGCAAGACAAGGTGCCGGTATAGATGGAATCAGGCCCAAAGATCCATAATTACTTCCTTAATAATCTTGAGCATTAAGCTATGTATACACGATCGTCAGATACTGGCATTAAAAAATTGTTAGCAAAAAGTAAATTGTCAGTTCAGACGACTGTAAGAAAACTAACAATTTCATTTGCACACAATTGTCACACAATGAATTTATCTGTCAACCGAAATTGTCAGTTCACACGGTTGTCAGAATGTTGTGTGGCATTGTCAAATTCGTTTTGCAGCTCTGTGTTTTAAATATAGGAACCATTTTATCTGCTTATGTCCTAATGCACACTTTAATTTAATTCTTTAATTTTCTTGTACTTTTTTCAAAAATTTTATCAATGCTTGTTTGTTTATTTAGTATATACAGAGTTGCATTTAGAAATAATTTCTATGACAATGCTGCCATTGGCAGATGCAAAAACTTTGCACATATGACAATGAATTTGTTCCATTTGTTGCGCAAAAGAGCCATTGTTTCGTTAGCTGTGTGGCAAGTGGCACCGTCCTGCTGAAACCACATATCGTCCACATCCATATCTTCCAATTCGGGCCATAAAAAGTTCGTTATCATCTCACGATAGCGAACACCATTCACAGTAACTGCCTGACCGGCCTCATTTTGGAAAAAATACGGCCCGATGATGCCGCCAGCCCATAAACCGCACCAAACAGTCACTCTTTGTGGGTGCATTGGTTTTTCGACAATCACTCTTGGATTCTCATTCGGCCAAATGCAGCAATTCTGTTTATTGACGAATCCACTGAGGTGAAAATGTGCCTCATCACTGAAGATGATTTTCTTCGAAAATTGATCATCCACTGTTGCCATTTCTTGCCACCATTCTGCCCATTCACGACGTTTGGAATGGTCAAGAGGCTTTAGTTCTTGAGCCAATTGCACCTTGTAAGCGTGTAAATGCAAGTCTTTATGCATAATGTTCATCAACGACGAGCGTGAGAGGTGCAATTGTTGGGCACGACGACGAGTTGAGTTCAGCCACACTATCGCGATCAGCAGCAATATTTTCTGCAGTACGAGCTGTACGAGCATGCACTGGTGTTCTCACATCTTCTACAGACCCGGTTTGCTCGAATTTTTCCACGATTTTTGCGATTGTACGCACATTTGGACGATCAAATTGACCAAAAAAATCACGAAGTGCACGATATGCATTTTGATTTGAACGCCCATTTTCATAATAAGTCTGGGTAACTTTATCACGTTGTTGGACTGTGTATCTCTCCATGGTTCAAATTGAGTAAGTCTGAAATAGAGAAATGTCAAATAAAATTCGGAAAAAAGCTTGGCGTTTAGGTGTGGTTCACATTCAACATCGGCCCTTACAATTTAACCACCCTTTATATGCCAATAGCCAAACCTACAATTGCCTACAATTAAAAAAGTTTTTCAAGAAATAATAGTCAGAAGATTAAATGAATTCTTAAGCAAATATAATATTTTTAATGGTAACCAATATGGTTTCCAGAAAGAAAATAAAAAAAATATATTAAATAAATAATTGCATTTTATAGGGAATCCTTTTTGGACGATTACAGATCTCAGACGGTTAGGTATGGATTCCACTAATTTTTTTTGTAAAATCTAGAGTAATTTTTCTCCATTCCTCCCTTAAAGCTTTTTTGAGGTCATTGACATTAGAAATTCGATTTTTTCGGACTTCAATCTCTAGCTTATGTCACAAATTTTACAAATTATGTTTAAATCTGGAGATTGTGGTGGAGTTTTGATAATCCTTGGACAGTTATACAACAACCCTTCTTTTATTAATTAATCAGTATGCTTAGGGTCATTGTCCTGATAGAAGTGGAGAGTGTCATTTACGTTTAACTTTTCCGCACTCTACTTCAAATTATTTCTTAAAATTAACAAACATTGATATATAATCAATGTTTCCCTCAACAAAATAGAGAACAAGTTGCAGATATTAATTTACTTCGAGATGGCCCATTTTCACTGTGATTCACTGTATGCTCAAAATAAAGCTAACGATATATTTATATAGTTATGATATTGAGCAAACAACAACATAGTATTTTTAAAAATTTTAAATCATCCAATTTCACTTCATAACAATATTTTTAACCATTTATATATCACTAAGGCTTTTGCGAATCTCGCCCAAAGTTGGTACTATCAAATATCTCGTTTTGAATTTCTTAGTTCAAGAAACAAAGAATAAAAAATCTTAAAAACTTATTGCACAGTGTAACAGAAAAAAAATACAACTAAATAAAAACAAAATACATTTTCCGTTATTTGTTTCCATTAAAGTGTACGTAACTTATTATTAACAAACAAACTATCGAATACAAATTGAAATTTATTTGTTTATTCCTGATATTGATTTATAAGTGGACTTACGTGAAAAGTTCTTTATCATTTTGCGTATAAAATTACAAAAATGAGCCTTGACCTCACGTATGCTGATATTGTCCTTGTCCGTTTCGGCAACCAAATACTGCATGGCACCATCGATGTACTCCACAAATGTTGGATGCAAAGACATTGTATCACGTTCCAGAACACAAGTACTAACGAAAAACAAAAATAATACAAATTAAAAGAAGAAGAAAAGTTGTAAATTTAAATTTAATATATGTGCATTAGGGTGGCCCCGTTTATATGGAGCAAAAATAAGGTATCGATGTTCCCGACTAAAGCATGGTACTCTGTTCATCATTTCGTGCGAAATACTATCAAAAGCCCATATAAAAAAAAAATTTTGCGAAATAAATGCGAACTAATGCTGCTGAAGTTGTACTCTGTTCTTATTGTGAAAAGTTACGAAATGTTTCTGGCAGCATGTTTTTTCAACAAAAAAATGTATATGGCAACATTTTTTTCCAACTGTGAAATAATGTAAGCGGCACTTATTTCGCACGAAATTGAAAAAAACAACCAAAAACATATGGTTTTTGTCTACATAAAAGAAACAATGTTGCATACCTAAGGGCAATAAAAACGACAATTTTCTTCTAAATCGCGGCATTGTCACCACTTGCAAATTGTCAAAATTTCAAACGAAATAATTGATGTTGCTAACAAATTTCGCAAATTTGAACAGAGTACCATGCTTAATATGAAAATTTGATTCATTTTCAGACTACGTTTATCAATTTTTTTGCCCTGAGGTCAATATTTGGTGAGCATCCAGCCAAAGGATAAAAATGTTTTTTTTTAGAAGTTTTTTGATTTTTTTCACATTTCTTCCAAAGGCATCATTTGATATCATATGGAAGGTCTTTGAGAGGCGCATTCAATGGGTTATCAAAAAATTAAAAAAAAAAAAAAAATTTTAATTCAAAAGTTTTGAAAATTTCAGACAAAACTTTTGATTTTTTTTTAATTTTTTCATAGAATTTACTTAAATGTAGCTTAATTGGTCAGCGCATTTGATCATTAAGCACGAGTTGGAAACATCCGCAACTTTATTTTGGGGCCACCCTAATGTACATATGTGTGTATGTAAATCAACAATTTATACCCAAAAAGAATAAGGAAAAAAATATCAGCTTAATGCTGATGACACTAAGTATTTTAATATTAATATTTAAATATTTATATCTAATTAACATTTGAAACAAACAGAAACATTATTTTTATTATAATTCACTTTTATGTTGGGCTGTATTGTGTTGGCCCTGAAATGGAGAAAGTCAGTCAAATTGAGATATCAAAAAGGCAAAACAATTTTATGCGTATTTCAACATAAACTTGAATTTTATTTTCAAATATGACACTTAAACACAACACAAAGTAAACGCGTATATCGTTAGTCTACTAAGATTTGGTGATACCTTGTTCCGATGTTGAATCGTCATAGTTTTAAAAGGAAGAACTTAAGGACACTTTGTGTGAAACAAGTAAGAAAGTATAGTCGGTCAAGCCCGACCATATATTACCCGACACTCAGTATATGTATAAAACAGTTTTCAAGAAATGGGCGCTATATGGGAGATATTACCTTTTATGAACCGATCATACGATCATGAAATAACTTCTGTGAATATAAATATTAATACTGATGGCAGTAATACTGATGGCGTGTTTCCAAGAATGTATCTTTATATATTTATATGTGTAAAAACAGTTTTTCATTAAAGGGCGCTGCATAGGATCAATGACTTGTTCACCCCTATCGTGAATAAAAATTCCCCATGAAATTTCTTCCCTTTTCACATTTTTCCTATTAAAATTCAATGTTAAAAAATAAAAGGGAACAAATTTCATATGGAATTTTTACTCACGATAGGGGTGAATATGTGGAAAAAATTACGAAGGAATGAATCATGGGTGCGAAGAAGTGTTAGAAATACATACATACATACATACATCCAGTAAAAAAAATCGTGTTTTTTGAAGCACTTAAGAGAAAAAGCGCATAATCAAGCGCTTCAATAAAAGCCCTCTTTTGAAGCAGTAAATGCTTACGAATAAAATATACTAAAAAGTTGATTTTTTAGTGCTGACAACGAAGAAGGTTTTAAAGCGAAAAAAACAAAAATGAAATTATAGCCTACAGATTTACGTATGCCAACGAAAGTCAATTACAAAACGAATATCGCGCTTTTCAGTTACTATGAATTTTTCTTAAGCAAAAACATTCAGATAGAATTTGTAAAACACTTAAGGAAAGTGCTTTATTTGCATGTTTGATTAGGTTAAAAGAAACGCTTATTGTCAGCAGAAAGTTGCCCTCCAAACCGGGAACACCTCATACAAAAATCATGCATCCCATCAGCAGGTTTGAAGCGATTTGAGGTATGAATTCATGCATAAAACCTGCTCCTTTTCGAGCACATTTTTTACTGGGTATTCAACTAAATATTAATATTATGAGAGACATAAAGGTAGATTGGTAAATAATTATGAAGAAAATTAATTGTTCTTATCGGTTTTCCAGCATCATTATTTTTTGCTGAAGAATTGGTAATGTACTTTTATTGGTTTTGTTTTTTCTTTATTATTGAAACTATTAATAAAATTTAAAAACAAAAAAAATTAATTGAGAAGTGTCGTTTGTATTACATATTTTTATTTGTATTATAGGATTTAAATAGCATTCGCCAGTATGTTTGTTATAGATCGAATCGCGGGCTTAAATTCTTTGAAATTTAGTGAATCTTTAAGATTTAACGAAAAAATATTTTGCATGTCTCAGGTGCCCCACATTGCGACCACAGTACTGTGGGCTCTAAACTTGAAAAAATAGCTTATATGCTGGCTAATTTGCCTCTAATTTGTAAAACTTCTCCAAGATTAAATTAAACTACTTTCTTTATTTTACAAGGTTATATAATTGTTATAATTGTTAAACATTTTAAACCACATCAAGTATAAAAGTATAAAATATAAAAGCTATTATATATTATAAAAGCCATATAATATTACACCAAAAGAAACGGTTGTGTTTATACTTTAAAAACACAGTTTGCATATCAATTTATAAGTACATATTAATAACTGATGCTAACCTTCCTCTTTTGTAAACATTTAAATGATATTTGTCTTACCTGACACCGAATGTACCATTTTCTGCAATTTTCTCCAGTACTCGTACCAGTTGCAAACGCAAGGCATCACGTCTTCTGCGTCTCCGCATGTTCTCTTGTTTCCTGTCAACTGCTTCACGTATGTAAACGACTAATTCTTCCATTAAATCCCTGCAGAAGAAAACAAGAAAATAAAAACAAATTAAATGAAAGTCGGAAGGAAGTAAAAGGATGTGTTAATAAGTTATGCAGTTTTAAGTGTTTGCAAACAACGCCATAAAAATATGTTTATTTTATATAATTATTTATATCAAAATCATTGTACACACAAAATCTGGTTAGCATATTTTTGAACCTTACTAATTTATTAATATTTATGAAAATTTAAAATACATTTACTCTTATGAAAATCCGTGTCTCTTTGTTTTAGTTTTAATGGAACGCATCTATCCACTAATCAGTCACAGAAAACAAAACTGAAACCTGCTGGCAACAGATTTCTAAAAAAAAAAAGGCTTCTGTAACATGGCCGGATTTTATGGGAGTAATGTTTTAAATGAGCACAAGTATTTTTGGATGTGTCTGCTTGCGTTATATGTTTTATACAAAAAAAAAACCAACTTGTATTTAGATTATTTTTGAAATAACGAACCATGAGTATATAGAATGTAATAATGAATGGTAAACCAAAAATATGTTGTAGATGTTGTTATTGTAACATGTTTATAGTCAAAATGAAACCACTTAGGAATTATTGAAAAAAGAAAGTATCCCAGCAAACACTTTATTTACAGTCTTAATTTTAATGATTTCAAGAATTCATTACTTCGTAGCTTTATTCGCCACTTTTTGTATTACAAATGATATATTAAAGAATTACTTTATCATTATTTCTTAAAAAAGTCATAATTTTAATATAAAAAATTATACTTTATATATATGTAAACATGTATAAAATTTTCCAGAAATCAAAATATTACAATAATAATGAAATTGTAATGTAAAAGTAATTGTTTTAATTTTGTGAATTACATTTTTAGGTTTTTAGCACTTAATTTTTTTTGTAAATTATTTTCATTTTTGTTTGTTTTATTGAATGTATTTTTAAATTAATTTTGAATAAAACCAATTATTACTAATATATTTCTTATTTGGATTACTGGTAAGTACTTTTAATTGAAGTTTTTATAATGAATTATATTTTCATTATATTGTGAGTTTCAGAAAACACAATTATAAGTTGTGAATTTTAATAAATTTGTTAGTTAATTTACAACTAGTTATTTTTTTGCAACTTTTTGTAATTACATATTTCCTATAAAACTTTTAAGTATAAAAATAAGTTATTAATTTATTGTTTGAAAGTGGCAAAATAATAATGGACTGATTACTTTTGGGACATCTCGAACAAAAATAAGTACTTTTTCTAGTAGATTTGTAAGTAGTCTATTCGACAACTTCTTATTACTTTTTTACTTAATTTGTAAGTGAAGTGTTTGCTAGGTATGTATGTATCTAATACAGGATGGGCCAAAAGAAACCAAGGGGTGTAAAAGTTTAATAACTTTTTCGTTTATTAATTTTTTTTATTTTTTCTTTCAGATTATATAGACAACACTGGAGAATATATAATGGGGAGGTTCACAACTGAACAGAGAACCAGAACAATAGAATTTTATTATTTAAACCAGAGATCAATTATTTTAAAGTAAAGATATTTTAACGTCAGAATTTCATTATGAGTGATGAAGCTAATTTTCATTTGAATGGCTTTATTAATAAGCAGAACTGTAGGTGCTGGGGTTCTCAAAATCCAAGAGCCAATCATCAACGCCAATTGCACCCCATCAGGTGTACAGTATGGTGTGGGATCACATCTGAAAATGTCATTGGGCCTTACTTCTTCGAGAATGAAGATGGAAGTGCTGTAACCGTAAATGGAGAGCGGTATCGGTTTATGATAGAAAATTTTTTACGCCCTGCTCTTGAAAACAGACCTGGTATGTGGACGGAGCCAATGCCCATACTGCCCGAGACACAATGGCACTTTTAAGTCAAATTTTTGGAGGGCGAATAATTTCCAGAAATTCGGAAATTATTTGGCCAGCGCGATTGCCAGATTTGACAGCACCCGGCCATTTTTTTTTTTTTTTTTGGGTTATTTGAAGGAGCGAGTGTATGTGAACAAGCCAGAGACAATCCTTGAATTCAAGACAAACATTGTTGCAGAAATTCGAACGCTACAGCCACAAGTTTTGAAAGATCTTATGGAAAATGCTCTATAAAGAGCCCATCAGTGCGAAGCTGAAAAGGGTGGTCATTTAAGAAACATCATTTTTCATGCTTAGTGCAAAAAAGTTTCCCTTTTGTATATTATATAATCTGAAAGAAAAAAAAATAATAAACGAAAAAGTTATTAAACTTTTACACCCCTTGGTTTCTTTTGGCCCACCATGTATACGAGTACCTATGTACTATATATACATACATACATATATGTATGTATATAAAAAATACAGGTGAAATAAAGGGCCGATTTCAACCAATTTCAATCCCAACCGTCCTTGGGCCGAAAAATATCACGCACCAAATTTTATGGAAATATTTTTAAAATTGCAACCTGTTCTCAGCGCAGAAGGTTTACATTGACAGACAGCCAGTTAAATCGATTCAGGAAGTGATGCTGAGTTGATCGGTATACTATATAATGTTACAAACATCAGCACAAATTCAATATACCCCAACCACTACGGTGGTGTAGGGTATAAAAATATATCAAGGTTGTCCAAAATAATGGTCCATAATTATGGTTCTACTAGCCTGATTTTGCCCATTTTGAATACCAAACATTTCTGATAAACAAAGACTAATTGGGAAATATTCCCCTTTTTTCGTGATCCTACCGTTTGTCTAGTTCAAAGCCAAGCCTAATATGTATTCAATGAAAGAAATTATTGTATTGGTTAAATACATTCATGAACTTAATGTATACAATCTATTTCTGAAGCTACAAAAAAAAAACGTTGTTAGAAACTGCTGTGTGGCATAAAATCATGTCAATTCTTACTTTTTCGCTTCAACATCCGCACCTAATGTTTATTAGATTAGATGTGGTTTATAAAAGCATCAACTACAGTGAGTATGTATGGCCTTATTAAAAAGTAATATTTTTTAAATATAATTTGTTTCTTTAAAGTTTACTTTAAAATTATATTGAATGTTAACAACTACCAACATGTGACGAATCTTATACGAATGTAGGCGTAGCTGATAAATAATTTTTTGTACTCAGGTTAAATTTTTAAAGCGATATAGTAAATTTCTGTAGATTGTTAGATTGATGGGTTATCCGAATATAGTCTAATAACTTGACTCTAGTAGCATACCTTCTGAAAGTGGCAGTACTAAAATACTAGTTTCAGATCAAGAAAATTACATCCGCAACAATAATATACAACCAAGTTCACGAAGTGAAAAGAGAAGTAAACTGCCTGGTGTGCCAAGTGAGCTATTTAATACTTTCAAGCAAATACAAAGTTTGTGTGGACTAATATGCAAACATACAGCCATGTCACAGAATTTAATTCTGTTCGGAAGTGGAACTAATTCCATATTTTGCTTCCATAGAAAGAGTAAATGAAAAATTTTTTCGGAATGAAATCTAGAAATTCTTTAAATAACAATTCCACATAGCAAATTAAAAGTGGTTTCATTTTGAAAGAACTTTTTCTATAGAAGCAAAATACGGAATTAATTCCATTTCCGAACTGAATTAATTTCTGTGACATGGCTGATAAATTTATTAAAAACTTACTGATATCAAATAATAAAATTGTAATATTAAGAATACAAAAAATATAGAAATTTAAATAATAATATATAGAGATTTTCCCCCTTATTCAAAAACGTCTGTTAAATTTAATAATCGTTTTTGAATAAGGGGGTTTGTAACTATGTATGTTACACTTCATCTATTTGGAAGAACACTGTGCTTTAAATCACACACTTTTAATATCAACCATTATTTCCACTTATAGAAAATATACATGAGTATTACCCAGTAAACATAATATCATCAAAAGTTTGGAAATATTTTAATCGTTCTCAAGGAAAGGTGTAAAATTTTTGAAAGACCTCTTTTTGAAAATTACTTACTATGTATAAATGTTTGCCATACATATATAAAAATCGCTTGCCAAATTTTATCAAGATCGCTACATTCTAGCCCATTGGTTCTTTATAAGAAACGCTTTCGAAAACACACATCAACTCTATATATTAACCTAGAAACATTTTGCCACTAATTTAGTGCTAATAGTAATACTAGTCTAAGTGAAATAAACATTAAAATTACCCACCTCTGGTTAACCAGATTAATATTTTTATAAAAAAAAAATAATACCACTTACTACTCGACTACTTTGATCGTGTTTCTAGTTCTGGTTCTTCTTCATTACAGAACATTTTGGATATTTGGATGGACGATAAAATTATCATTGAAATGATTTGGGCCTGTATCGAAAGATGATTGTCTGGGTATATACTTGAGTTTAGCGTATGGAGTTAATAAGTGGTGATTTGCTCTGTAAACAGTTCCTGGTTGGTTGGTGTACGTGGTAGTTCACTACGTGCGAACACTTAAGTAGAGTCGAAGTGACCCCGTTTTAAAAGACCACACCACTCGTCAGATTTAATGTCGTATACAACATGCTGTAGCTAAGATGAGTACAAGAAAGTCGTGTCTTGCTAGACCCAACCTGTAGCTGTGAGATATCTCAGTAGGTCATTGAGTTTTGACCCGGCTACCTCACCAAGGTTGTTCAATGTATAGTTTCCCATGAATTTATGTCTCTTGACACTCAGGGCTGGGCATTCGCAGAGAAGGTGGAAAATCGTTTCCTCTTTTTCCCTATCCTTACAACTACGACAGTGATCGTTAAATGGGAGTCCCAGGCGATTTGCGTGCTTGCCTAACGTTCAGTGTCCCGTTAATACTGCCAGCAACCTTGATATATCCTTCCTATTCCGGGTTATCAGTTGCGTAGTGCGTTTCTCGTTAAAAGATGGCCACATCAACTTGGCTATCCTACATGTGTCTAAATTACGCCATCTATACTCAGCCTTTGTAAAAAAAATGTCTGAAGATGATACCTTTGATAGTCCCCAGTGGAATTGCTACTAACAGTTCCTATTTGGCTTAAAAACATTATGGAATATGTTGTCTATCTTACCTATCGGATATTAAATTGAGCTGAGATTAAAGAGGTGAGTCGTATTATGCATGTACTCGTGAGACACACTTTGTTCCCTCATTTGTTGTTTTTTATTTTCATACATGTATGTATGTGCACCGTCTTAAATCATGTCTGAGGTTACATAGATGTTCGGCGAGAATTTGTAAAGAAAAGCTTTTTATTATGTTAAATACCCTGTTGCGGTTTGGGGTACGGGTAATTGTAACGATTTTTCCTACCAATATCAAGTCTCTATAGGACGGGGCTACCTAATAAAACGGCTGTGCTCGTCGTTGGGGTGTTCTTGTCCTTTAAAAAACAAAAACAAAAACATCAAATATCGCTACATCGAACTTTACTTTAGGTAGCTTTACATAATAGTAGTGGTACTTTAGAAAGAAAATAAGAAAGAAAGTTGTTGATAATAATTGAGAATGAATTAAGAATTCATGCCTATTTCACGTATTTCCGACAAAAAATCCCAATGCTATTCCATTAGACATATTATATATTTATTTTGTAACAATTTTTATATAAACAAACAATATGATCAATAGATATTGGAGTAGTTATATAAAATTATGTTCAATTGATTGAAGTTTAAAAGACTAAGTTCTAAATAAGAATTATGTATATATGATCACTCTTCTTTATATTACCAAATTTATATTAATATTAAGAATTCTAATAATTTTACATCCATGTAAAGTATGAATATCTTTTTTAATTTTTATAAAAGATATTATCCAAAGAAAAGTTTTAACATGCAAAATTCCCCAAAAAAGGTACAAAATAATATTTTAATTATTGTTGCAGTTTACGTGGACGATATAATTGTTGGATGTAAAGATCAGAATGAAATCTTAAATTTTAAATCAGAAATAAGCAAAGTGTTTGAAGTGACATACATATAAAGGTTTAATAGAACATTTTTTGGGCATGAAGGTTAATCGCGATGGTGAGACTGGAAATATTGAAATCAGCCAAGAACTTTATATCAAAGATTTGTTGCAAGAATACAATATAAAAATTGTAAGCCGTCAGCAGTACCCTTAGATCCTAATTATCAAATTAAATGTGACGAAAAATGTGGAAAAGTCGATCAATCTCTTATTGGAGCTTTATTATATTTGGGATTAGCCACAAGGCCAGATATATTACATTCTGTATCGAAGTTAGCTCAAAGAAATGTAGATCCCCACGTAGAACATTTTAAAGCTGCGAAAAATATACTATGATATCTGAAAGGAACACAATAATTCATATTAAAGTTTTGTAAAAGTAGCAGTAAATTGATTGGGTATGCAGATGCTGATAGGGGTGGATGTACAACAGACAGAAGATCGTATTCTGGATATATATTTTATCTAGGAAACTGTGCAATATCTTGGGAATCGAAGAAACAATCCACAACAGCTTTAAGCAGCACTGAAGCTGAATATATGTCAATTTCTAACGCGTCCAAAGAAGCAGTCTACTTGAGAAGATTGTTACAAGAACTTGGGTTTTTAAATGAGGATAGTATTGAAATAAACGTTGATAATCAAGGTGTCTTAAAATTAGCAACGAATCAAGTATTTCATAATCGTAGCAAACACGTAGACATAAAATAACATCACAGTAGAGAAGTCGTAAACAGGAAATATTGTCCAACAGAAGAAATGATTGCAGATATTTTTACGAAAAATTTAGCTAAAGCTAAACATAATAAATTTGTTCAATTTGAAAGATTAATACTAATTTGTAAAGAATATACATGTTGAGGAGGAGTGTTAGAAATATACTTCAAATATAAAACACTTTTCATAATTCAACATATACCTACACATATTTTTAGTTTACTTTGAAATTTATGATCTTGTAATTTGAAATATTTTCTTCACACAACTTTTAAAGTTTGTTCAGAATAGTTTTAACTTTATTAAATAAATATAATTTTATATAAAAGACAATTGCTTTAGAGGATTTTCATCATTGTTTGTGTAAAATAATGTACTACTGTCAAAAACACTTGAAAAAGTAAACAAAGTCAGTCAGCTGTGCTACTGCACTCCCCTTGTATAGTTAAACCATGGTTCTGTTTTTTTTTTTTTTTTTCTTACACAACAATTTCAAAACCTACAAATGAAAATTCCAAAAAAAATATACTTATATAAACATACACCCAAATAATTTCCTCGTTAATAAAAAAAAAAATAAAAAAATTCAACATCACAAAGTCCCGACAATTCTCGGGAAAAAATTTAAAGTTTCCCGGGAAAACGATAACCTGACAACATTCCGCGTCAAAAGAACTGTTCCTCTTTTGAGGGGGAAAGATCTATGTCCAATGCGATAAAACTTCCGAAACACTTCTTTTGCAGATTTTTTTAAGATCTGCCAGAGCGTTTTCATTATGGAATTTTACACTTTCATGTTTTGCCGTATAGTCAGGATATTTTGAATGAATCCTGCTGCTCGCAAACGTTTTGAAATAATTTTGCAAGGTATTGTTGAGTTTGACAAGTAATGTCAATGGATCTCATTCACTTTGAGCTTCGGTCAGTAATTGGTGTTTTTCATTCCAAAGCAAAAAAAAAACTTTGTTGTTACACTGTAATGTTTAATAACTAAAAGAGAATAAATTACTGATATGTAAAGACATATAAGTTACTAAAGACAAAACCCGCGTTCAAAAGATTCACCATCTGCTACACTCAAAATAGTTCATGCATAAAAATACGAAATGGTTTTTCGTAAGATTATTTTCGTACATTTTACTAAAGTTTTGTACATAATATGAAATTTGAGTAATTTTTTTATTTCGTAAACTTACAAAGTTCGTTAAGTCCCGGTTTACTTTATGAAATTTTTTTTCGCTGCGATTCTTGCTTTGTAGGCGAGAGCGGTGAGTCGTATTATGCATGTACTCGTGAGACACGCTTTGTTCCCTCATTTGTTGTTTTTTATTTTCATATTTTGTGCTAGCTACAAAATAAACATGTATACATCCACAAAAAATCTCTGCAACAAAAATCTCACAATGTAGACGCAAATACAATTTTAAAGAAGATGCGACAAGAATCGCAGCGACAAAAATTTAATAATGTAAACCGGGACTAATTTACAAAATTGTTTTCGTAGAATTATTTTTGTATATTGCACAAAAATTTCGTTTATAATACAAAACTTTCGTGTTTAGATCTTGTAGAAAATTTTGTAAATTTAGAAATTTTTTGAATTTTACAAATTAAATTTCGTTAATGTTTTTTTTTTTTGGTTATTTTACAAAAATTGCTCGAAAAATACATAACTTTCGTATTAAATTAGTGTAAAAAATTAATTATTATTTGTGTCAAATATATATATAAATGTAATTAAATATAAAAAATCAATATAAACATCATAAATTTAACAGCTTTAACATGAATTCTTTCGCTGAACAAAATAACAATATTTAATATCAAGCAATACCAATAACAAGTACATAATAACATTGAAGAAAAATATGGTGATAAAGATGAGCTACACAAACTTTTAACTGAATGGAATATGAGTGACTTATTACATTATTTTATAGGTAATTATAAAGATATTAAGAAATTGTTCATTTTTAATTCTATTTTTGTTTATTTAGAACAACAATTATATGCTGGAGTGATGCGCCATCTCGATAAAGACTTGGCCATAAGTATTATGTCTAAAAGCAATTTATCTGGGGGCGTTCAAGCACAATTTCTCTACCACTGGTCAAAGTGGTTAAATGAAAACCCAAATGTTAACGTCGACAGTGTATTTCGTATATCGGGAACACAAATACCTTCCCGATATACGAAAACCACATTAAATTTGAAAACTATTCTAAATTCCAACCCGTATGGTCAAAGTGTTCTTCAGCATTTAAACGAAAATATACGTAAGCTTTCATGCGAGGACACCCATTCATTGTCAGTGAAAGACTCGGAAAATTTAGCCAAGCAAATAGTCGAAACTTTTCCTACTGAAGAAATGGTATGTATAGTAGACCACTTCACAGCCCCGTCGTATTTGTTGTATATTGTACACATAGTCTTATTTATTTATTTCGCTTAGTAAGTAAAATGACATTCATTTCGTGTAATAAAAAAATATTTCTTAAGAAATTAATGAAACTTTTTCTAAAATAAACAAAATTTTTTTTATTTTTACAAAATTTTGTAAAATTAACAACTTTTAGCATAAATTTACGAAACTTTTCTTGTATTAACGAAACTTTTCGTGTATTTAGGAAATATTTTCGTGATTTTGCAAAATATATTTCGTTTTTTTTTTTTTACAAAATTTTGTAAAATAAACGAAAAAAATATGAAATTTTTCGTATACCTACAAAATATTTTTCGTAAGTTTAGAAAATTTCGTAAAGCAGGAGGCAGTATTTCTAAAATTAACAAAATAATTTTGTATTTTTACGAAATTTATATAATTTTTACGAAATATATTTCTTATTTTTTATTTAATTTTGTAAACCAGAACAAATTTAAAAGCTTTATTGACGAAAAATGTTCGTTAAATAACCATTTATTTTGTAATTTAACAAAATAATCTTGGTAAATACACAAATATTTCGTGAAATGCAGAAAATAAAAACTCATAACAAGAACGAAAAACGTTTGTATATTATACGAAATATTTCGTTTTGCCAAAAATATTTGTCAAAATTTAGTAAAATGAACCACGATTTTCGTTTAGTTTACCTATGAAATATTTTAAGTGTATAAATCTTGAATTTTGAAGTTATGCACAGTATATGTACAGTGCAAGTTCGGTATTCGCGACTATCCATTATCCCGACGGCCCGGTTAAATTGCAGGTTCTATATTCGCGGCAATTTACGAAAAACGGATTCTATTTTCGCGACTTTTATCTGTTTTTTTTTTTTAATTTGATTACAATGTCTATAACTAAAAAATGTGAATCCCCATCTTTTAGTTTATTAACCATTTTGGATGATTTTGATCGTGAATTTTGTCAGTTGATTCGCGTCATTTGTTGTGTAAATACATTTCTTAATATGGGAAAAGTTCAACATATTTTAAAGCCAACGATTTCTTAAAAATTAGATATTTAAAAAAAATTTAAAAGTGGAGATTCCATAAATTCAATTTGCATAAATCTTCGGTTAACCGCATTATAAAGCAAGAAAATGAATTAAAATGCATCGATAAACATGTATGCATATGGACTTTGGAAAATGATAAGCCGACATCTACACTATATGAGCAGCTGTTATTTTAAAAAAGAATTTGCCAAAAAAAGCAACTCAAAATCTCCAATTTCTTTAACAATCTTTAAAATGTAAATATATCAATAAAAACAACTTTAATTTTAAAAATTATATACAATTTTTCAATAAAATTTTGGGTTCTGTTATCGCGAAAATTCAGTTTTGGCGACTGGCCTGGTTTTTAATTAGTCGTGAATACTGAGCATGCACTGTATATGTAAATGGATTTCATCAAACATAACTCATCTTAAACAAGAGTGCTATATTCGGCTATGCCGAATCTTATATACCCTCCACCTTTGGTGTGGATGCATAATTATATTATATACATACATATTGTATATATTATATTGTTACGTTTTTACCTTTTAAAAACGGTGGTTTATTTCTTTTAAATAAACCGGATTCTTTTTAAATGCAAAATAAAAGCGTCAAGTACTTTGAAGAAAATATAACGAGTCTTAAATGTACACAAACACAATTAAAAAAACATTAACCACTGTCTTTTTACACATTTATATTACGGTTTAAGAACACACTTAAAGTTTTCGAAAACTTTTTACACATTTATATTACGGTTTAAGAACACACTTAAACACTTTGTTTGATCAGCGTCATCTGTTTATGAAAAAAAATATTGGTAACAATCAGCGCCATCTGTTTATGAAAAAAATTATTTGTAACAATATTAATACACTTAGTTTTTTTGATGAAATTTTCAGAGGTTGTCTCGGATTTTTGCTCATATCTCCGTTATTTATGGACGGATTTTGCTGATTTTAAATAGCAAACTTCTCGAAAGCAAGTCTTATAGAATAGAATAGATATTGAAGCTTTGGATCCCGAAGATATCTGGGGACTTCAGAAAATTGATTTCAACATCCAGACATACAGACAGACAGACGGATATAGCTTAATCGACTCCGCTATCCAGAATATATATATACTTTATAGGGTCGGAAAATACGGAATGACAAACTTATATATACCCTTCTCATGAAGGTGAAGGGTATAAAAATAACCAAACATATAAAACAATTTTGAAGAAATTTATTTTCTTGAAAGGTGGTAATGATCCAGTCATTTCTTAAACTAAAGAACGCAATAAAAGAGAGCAAATAAAGGACTTGTTCCATATTTGAAAATATTTGTACACGTATAGAAGTGGCAGTAGATATATGAACATTCTATATGAATGTAAAGTTAACAAACGATTGATGGCATTGACAAATTAACAAAAAACTTCCAAAAACACAATTGCAGCAAGTGCAAATCGGACCAAAAATCTTTATAATACGAAAGACTGGAAATGTTGCCTGTAAAAGTAACAAATTTGGATGTAAGATGACTTATCCAATTTGCTAAACGAACTTAAAATATTTTTTTATTTCTATAAAATAAACTTTATTTGTGTTTAGTAACAAATGATCTTGAAATGTGTATCCTTCTGAATGTGTTGTTTTTATTTAAAAAAAAATGATACAGTTTTAAATAAAAAATATCTATACATACTTATAGTATGTTAAGCATTAATTAAATTTCCGTGATTCCCGGGAATCTAAAAAATTTTCCTCATTATGAGTGAGACATAGAAACGTTTTTCTTTTTAAAAGTAAGATTTTCATTACAATTTTTGGCATCTCATGCTTATTTCACCAGCATGTTAATCACTTCATACGATACATACTTACATACATATATTACCGCTACTAACATCAAAAGCTTACAGACACGCGGTTAAGGAGATCTTTTACGTATTACATCCTGAAAACGGCACATTTTAAAACAAAATCGCACTTTCTTAAGAAACATCGCATGTTCTGGCTTAATTTACTGCGAGCTAGTGATTTTGATATACAACTTGATTGTTTGTTGGGACACATTTACTCCGTTACAAATAAAACCTTTGCTGACTTTTAATATTTGCTATTTACGTGTTGTTTAACATAAAATTTTTTTGAAATAATATTTATTTTATTTTGTTACTTACTTGAGGGCATCATGATTTATCATTCCCAAAGCATTTACAGCAGCATCCCGTACATCTGCCACCTCACAACGTAACAGAGGAACCACTAGTTTATATAGAGCCTGCGGCGATGCCATACCCAAAGCTGATTTATCACTTCGATCGGCATTTAATGAATCCGGTGATGAACTAGAAAAATAAACGTTTAAAGCATGAAACAGCGAATAAACTTTAACATTTTACACAAGATTCTAATACAAAAAAATTGTATATCGATATTTATAAGGAAATCAAAACAAAAGGGAAACAATTTAACAGGTAATTTAATTTAATTTAATTAAATTATAATATAATAATAAAGAAAAATAACCAACGCGAATGCATTTTTCCAAATAAAAAATCAGGTTGAGGGTAAGTAATTTAATTATAAATAAATTGCATTCCTTTGTTTAATCGAATTTTAGTTTTAAAGACATTTATTTAAAAAGCATAGCATTCATTCATAAACTTTTCTTTTATAATAATTTATTTAAATAATTGAATATTTCAAAAAAAAAAAACAAGTAAGAGTTTATATTCGACTGTGACGAATCTTACGTCATAAACAAGTAAGAAAGTATAGTCGGTCAAGCCCGACCATATAATACCCTACACCCAGTATATGCATAAAACAGCTGGCTGTCCATGTAAAGCTTGTGCGCAGAGTACAGGTCGCAATTTTGAAGATATTGTTTGAAGATAAATGTTTGAATTATAATTCAATTTTAATAACCAAACAAATTTTATCACAAATGAGTGGTAAATGAAGGCAAATCACATCTACAAATTTTGTGCAGATCGGTCCATAATTAGTCGTAGCTCCCATATAAGGCCCACTTCCGAAAATTACTTTAAAGAGCATAACTCTCTCAAAAATGTTGGTATCCAAATAATATTTAACCCAAATATATTTAATATGCATACAAATAATACGGAATAAATAAATTTCTTAAAAATGTTGGTAATCAACTAAAATTCGACACAAATAACATACAGAAATGATGACACCTAATTTTATAATGGTCGGTCCGTAATTAGTCGAAATCGATATCGATTGATCGATAAGACCCTCCCCGTAATCAACTTTAACCTCCATAAATCTTTTAAAAGTATTTATATCGAGATAAAGTTTAACATACACAATATTTATATTCACAGAAATCATGACACTAAATTTTTGGAAGATCGGTCCATAATTTGTCATATCTCCCATATAGCGCACATTTCTGAAAAACTGTTTTATACATATGTATATTGGGTGTAGGGTTTTGAAACTAACCTCTATCGTGCTTCAACGGACAGACGGACAGACATGGCTAGATCGTTTTAGAATCTTACAAGGACTCAGAATACATAGACTTGGTTTTACGACCAAACAGAAAAAAATAAAAATGAGTTTCAATTAAAATATTTGTGGAATCAATTAAAAATTTAATTGAAATCGAACCTGTAAACAAAATGATAGTATCAATTCAAAACAAATTTGAGATTTAATTGAAAATATCAGAAAAAATTAGAAAAAGTAATTAAATCAATTAAAATTTTAATTGAAAATTATTTTAAAATCAATTAAAGGTTTAATTGAAAAAAAAACATGATTTTTCTTCTGTGTAGCTGGTACATATTTATGTATTGACAGCCGTATTTTATAACGCCTCCAGAATTGAAGGTTTCACTGGTTGCTACGATACTAAAGCCGGGAAAAGCTCACACAAAAGAATATTCATATTCTCATCATAGACCCATCAGCCTACTGTCGAATATAGTACATCAAAGCTATTCGAGAAGATACTCAATTGTATTCCGAATTATCAATTTGGATTTAGAAGAAAACACAGTACTATGGAACAAACCCATAAACTTGTTGATATCGTTAGAAAAACATTTGAAGAAAAAATATTGTTCTGCTCTTTTTATCGACTTTTACTAACACAATCATATTTTTGGCATTTGCAGCTCAACTAGCAAGAGAATTTGCTTGTAAATAAATTGTTGGCACTTGCCGCAAGTAAAATGAAAAATGAAGAAACAGTGCTACCATTGTTAAAATAAAACAAATTTTCGAGGTTTTACACCAGTAACATGGATATTTCAACACGATAACGACCACAAGCAAACGGATCATCTCTTCAAGCAATAGTTTTTTTTTTTAATTCAGTTACTGTTCTTGGCTGGCCTTCATGGCAAGTTGAGCAATTTTAATGAGCTCTTTACCGACACATACAAAGCGTGGCAAGTCATTTCAAGTAGTTTACATATGTAAAAATTCGGTGGCCTCGCAGATGTCAAGCTTATATTGATTACAATGGATTTGCAACAAAATATTGATTTATTTTTAAATAAATACTTTTTCTGTAAAATTTGTGGTATGTCCTTAATTATATGCACAACTGATATCAATCTTTTTTGCAAATATTTTTTTTTCAATTAAAGCTTAAATTGATTTTAAAATAATTTTCAATTAAAATTTTAATTGATTCAATTACTTTTTCTGATATTTTTAATTAAATCTCACATTTTTTTTAATTGATACTATCATTTTGTTTACAAGTCCGATTTCAATTAAATTTTTAATTGACTCCACAAATATTTTAATTGAAACTCATTTTTATTTTTTTCTGTGTGCAAGTTCGAAAAACTCAATACACTTAAAGTTTTTTACTAACACAATCATATTTTTCGCACTTACAGCTCAACTTGCGAGAGAATTTGGTTGTAAGAACTTGCCGTAAGTAGAATGACAAATAAATAAACAGTGCTACCAGTGTTAAAATAAAAGTTATGTTTATAACAAATTTTCGAGGTTTTACAAAAAAATTAATAAGAAAAAAGAACAAAACTATTACACAACACATCTTAATAGTATTTTGAAATATTAATTACATGCATTTATTAAAAAAAATTGTAAATTACAAAATTTGTTTCCGTATTTTTTTCTTTTGACAATACGGCAATACTGGATCCATATGAGCTTGAAAATTAACAGAATTTTATGAAAAAATTTTGTTTGAAGTTTCTTTACTGACGACATTTCAAAAATGAACTTGCACTTGCTAGTGTAGCCACTCAAACAAATATTGCTGTTTTTCGGTATTTTTCGTAGACTCTACTTGCAAGTAATTACTTGCATGTGGCAACGGGGGGTAAACTACGACAAACTTTGAGAATATCATAAAACCGTTCGTATTATTTGCTCAAGCTCACATGTTAGTATCGTATCCCTAATTAGTTGCACTTATATGTATGTATTTCAATATAGTTTGTGCAGAAATTAAATGAATATTATTTCAAAATAGTTAAAAACAATAGTTTTGCTAAATTTTTTTAAACGGTAGTAGATAGAAATGGTACTTTTTCGAACAAATATTTTACTGTATTTAATACATTTTTGGCTAACGTTACTAAAAAAAATTAGTTTGGCACAAATTTAAGTGCTTTTGACATTATTTTTAAACAGTTGTAAAAAAGGTATTTATTTGAAAAAGTACTTTTTTGGTATTTTGACATATTTTTATCTACCAATACAGAAAAACTAGTTAATTGTGTACTTTTTTAAATTTTCTAAAGAAGTAGTACAAAATGTACTGTTTTGTAATACTGTGGAAATTAAATGACTGTTATTTATGGGACTTTTTGCAACATTTTGTAAAGCCGTTGTGGGCACTTTTACCAAAACGTACTTTTTGTGTTTAATAAATTTTTGGCTAAAAATAAACCAATACTTTTTGAAAAAGTACTTTATTTTAGCATTTCAACCGAAAAACTAGTTTTTTGCAGGTTTTTTTAGATTTTCTAAAAAAGTACACAGAAAAAAAATCATGGTTTTTTTTTCAATTAAACCTTTAATTGATTTTTAAATAATTTTCAATTAAAATTTTAATTGATTCAATTACTTTTTCTGATTTTTCTGATATTTTCAATTAAATCTCACATTTTTTTTAATTGATACTATCATTTTGTTTACAGGTCCGATTTCAATTAAATTTTTAATTGATTCCACAAATATTTTAATTGAAACTCATTTTTATTTTTTTCTGTGTAGTATTTTGTATTTCAATATACAAGGTTTCTGTGGAAATCAAATTAAAAATTTTTAATAAAGCAATACCAAAAAACACGTTTGTAACTAGAGCCTTCTAAACTCTTTTTCGACAAATGCCACTAATTACTGTATTTTTCAGCCAGCGTTTTATATTGAGCAATATTCTTCTATAGATAAAATTAAATGTTATTTTACCAGAAACTTAATTTTTTAAATTATGAATTATGTTTGGAATAAATGAGTGAAGACAAAGTAGAATGGAAACGAAAATTTAGCTTGTCTTTTGGTTGCCATTTAAGTCGTTTTTATTCAACGATAAATGGACAAAAATGTCATTAACATAAAACTTTGCAAAAATGCTTTAAAGTACAAAGAACCGTTTGTGTAGATTTAATTGTTAAATTTTTTTTGTAAATCAAACATTTCCCATACATTTTGTAAGTCTCTAATGGCAAACAAATTAAAAAATCTATTTGGTCATGAACCCAACGACAACATCATTATAATAACTTTATACTGTTAATAGAACATTTCCTTTGCCAATAAATCCCCATAGATTATGAGGAATTATTACTGACGAATTTTCATAGGATGATAGATTACAGTGTCAATTGATTATTACTAGAAATAAGTCTGCTTTTAAACCCTTGATTTTTAAATAAAATATGTTTGCGTTTAAGATTAACATTTTTTAAAACATTTGCAATTTTCAACGAAAATTTAAAGTTTAAAGAGATTTAAATCAATATTAACAGTTTTATCAAATGAGGTCAAAATTTTAAGGAAATGTTGAATAAAAATCAATCGATAAATATTAATTTGCATAGTTTTATGAAGAATTTAAATTCCGAATTTTTAAGCCCACAGTGCAAGGTTAAAGTTATTTAATTTTGACCAAAATATCAGAATAATTTTAACAGAACAGTGAGTCTAATAACCAATATATATTCTCGAAATCGGTTGAACTAAAATTATCAGTCAACGCTTGATTAGAAAAGTTAGTTTATTTTCTAAAGTATAAAACCTAATGATCCGTTGCTGATTACCCTGATTACTTTAGTGTAAGTTCTAACAAACAATGGGTTACATGTAATGCATTATTTAACTCCTTATTTGTAAGCGTTTATGGTAAGTAAAGTCATTCTATTAAAATGCTACTGTGTTAGTAAAACCTCATTACATATATAAGCATTTGAACCCATTACTTTGAGATTGAATTATTTACTAGCGGAGGGAAATTTTGTATAACAAATATTTAGATTATTTTATAAAACTTAAAACAAGATAATGTTGTCTACACACTACATTGAATTAGCAAACATATAAACGTTTTAAAACTAATAATAATTATATCAAAACAAAAGCATAACTATAAATAGCAAAATATATAGACATAGATTAATATAAGCATAAAATAACTTAAATTATTGTACAGCTTCCAATAAAACAATGTAGACTAATTGCATACGTTAATACTTAAACCCCAAACTATTTATTTATTCCATTAAATTCCATTACTAGCCCCCAATGATTCGTCCTTAGAAAGTTTATAGAGTCGATCTTCAAAACTTAAACTCGAATACTTCTTCTGCTTTAATGTGCATGGTCAGACAGATAGCCAGCCAGCAGACGGACGATCGGACGTTGTCGATTGCATTGATTTATTCGGTCTCGGTCCAATATATTTATACTACTTTATGCAAGAACTCCTCATTTAAATTAAAATGAAAAGATTTCAGCTTACAATAGTGAAATATGTGTTTATGTTGAACCTTTGCAGAAGTTTATAAATAGTATCAGAAAACGTAGTTTTGGCTGCATAATTTTAAAATTTATATAAAACTTATTTTTTGGAAAGAACTTTTGTTGTATTTTAAAACATTTTAAAACATTAGCCAACTACAGAGAAAAACATTTGTAGTAATTTGTTCGAAAAAAGTTTTTTTTTTGGAATTTCATCATATTTTTATTTCAGAAACACTATATTGATTATTGCACCTTTATAATCACCCCTATCGTGAATTAAAATTCCACATGAAATTTGTTCCCTTTTATTTTTTTAACATTGAATTTTAATCACCCCTATCGTGAATAAAAATGCCACATGAAATTTGTTCTCTTTTCATATTTTTCCTATTTAAATTCAATGTTAAAAAAAATAAAAGGGAACAAATTTCATATGGAATTTTTATTCACGATAGGGGTGAATAGGAAAAATGTGAAAAGGGAACAAATTTCATGTGGAATTATTATTCACGATAGGGGTGAATGTTTTATAAAAAAAAGTGTGTAGTAGAAAAATACTTTTTTGTAATTCAATATTTTTAGGTGCAAATGGAATAAAAGTTATTTGCAACATTTGTTAAAAACTTTGTAAAAATGTACTTTTTCCTAAAAGTATAAAGATGCCTTTATATTTATACCCTTCACCTTCCATGAGAAGGGTATATATAAGTTTGTCATTCCGTTTGTAATTTCCACAATATAATTTTCCGACCCTTATATTCTGGATTCTTATAGATTAAGCCATGTCCGTCTGTCTGTCTGTTGAAATTAATTTTCTGAAGTCCCCAGATATCTTCGGGATCCAAATCTTTAATAATTCTGTCAGACATGCTTTCGAGAAGTTTGCTATTTAAAATCAGCATAAATAACGGAGACATGAGCAAAAATCTGAGACAATCTCTGAAAATTTCATCAAAAAAACTAAGTGTATTAATATTGTTACGAATAATTTCATCAACAGATGGCGTTGATCACACAAAGTGTATTAATATTGTTACGAACAAATTCGTCAACAAATGGCGTTGATCAAACAAAGTGTATTAATATTGTTACGAACAAATTCATCAACATATGGCGTATTTATCGATATAATTATGCATAATATAATTATGCATCCACAACAACGGTGAAGGGTATGTAAGATTCGGGATAGCCGAATATAGCACTCCTACTTATTTTAATATCATACGATATTATATCGGCATCTAAAGTAAAGAGAATTTTGATTTATTTTGCTACCAATATATGACGCTGACGAAAAACATCGTTCACAATCAACGCTTATGGGCAAAATTGTTAGCAAATAATTGTATGCTGATTGCATTTCTAATCCTACGAAACAAATAATTATATATATTTTTTATTCCATATTAGATCCATATCATTACAGACATTATAAGGTGTTGTGGGGGGTTTTCCATGTTTCATTTTTATTCATTATTTCATTCGTTTCGTGTTAATTCATTTATAATAACAAACATTTTCAAAGTTTTGAGTAAATCATCCCTCTTTCTTGATTTCCGGTTTCATTACTCTCTGATATCTTTATGAGCTTAAATAAAAGTGCAACATCGGTAGAGAATCATACCAGTGCGACAAACGTCTTCTCTGTTACAACTATTTGTTTCAGTAAAACAAATTCTTCGTCTGTCATCTGTTGAGCTTTAAAATCAATTAGGCATTTCCAATTCCAAAAACCGTAGGCACATCAAACAGTGCGTTCGAGTTTGGCAATCAAAAATTAATTTTATTTTTTCACCTTTATTTCTTCAATATACTCTTATAAAATTTTAATTTTTCTTAGTGACTTTGTAAAGAATTTTGAAATATTCTGATTAACTTTAAATCAATCACTAATTGTGGAATCTGTCAATGTCTTATTAAAAATTCTAAACAAGCATTGATTTATGTTAAGTGTAGATGTTTTGTATTTGTGTATGTCTAAAAAGCAGATAAAAACAATTACTCCATGTTCCACGATGTCGAACGATAACGTTCGCTTAGATAAGACTTAAGACACAAACTTGATTGTGGAATAAACAAACTTGATTGAGTAAAAAAAAATAGATACGATAAAAAGTTTGTGTCTTAAGTCTTATCTAAGCGAACGTATCGTTCGACATCGTGGGTCAGGAGGTAACCCCCTTCTCTAGATCTTTTATGCAAATACTAATTTTCGGGATTGGCATACCTAATTACATTGGTTTCCTTAACGGACCTTTAATATTTGTAATTACATTATCAAAATATTTGTCTAAGAATTTTCATTTTGCTCTGTATTCCTTATTTCTCTCCTCTCTACTTTGAATGATAATTCTTTACACGTACATAAAATGGCTATAAATGTTCCTGAACGTGTGACGTAACATGACGTAACTACCAGTGTTGCCAGAAAATGAATTTAAAAATATGCTAAAACTTGAAAAACTAAGTGCTAAAATGTTCTACAGAAGAAAAAATAAGTGCTAAATTTTTTTCAATGTAACAATACAATTTTTATTTCAAGTGTTACAAATATAAATTATAGTATTTTCTAATTTATATGATTACATTTCATATATTAATTCAAAAATTTCCGTGTTCATTTACTTACCACACCGAAAGCAATTTAGTTGAAATATTAATAAAAGTTATTTTTTATTTCTGCAAAAGTATTTTTTGGAGTAAAAAAGTAAAAATTTGATCGAGAAAAAAATAGTTTTTTATCAAGAAAATTATGCTAAAAGGCATTTGGCATAATTTTTAAAAATTTCAATGCATTTTCAAGAAACAAAATGCTAAATCTAGCACTGAAAGTGCTAAAATGTCAACACTGGTAACTACCTGATTTATTTATTAAATATGTATAATTAATGTAAAGGTACGGTCACACTTGGCAAATATTTACTCAAAAAAGCGTTGTTTACTCTTACAGGAGTTTTGCAAGACAGCAACAGCATCAAATAAAATTTAAATAAAAATTTGTTGTGTCTTGTCGTTAATAAACGAAGTTTTTTAAATAAATAAGAGTTTAAATATATTTTATTTAGTGGTTACGTGTTTTTCGGCAAATATTTGCCAAGTGTGATACAGTAGTTAATACAAAAAAAAAACGTATGAAATTAGTCTGCAATGTTTTGTTACACCACTGTACATATCATGCCTAAGCGTTCTACTTATTTCTACATACATACAAATAAAAATTAAAATTTTTCACTACGTTTTCAAATTTGTTCATTTAACAATTATGTTTTGTTGACAGCAGGGATGGATTTATTTTTTTACGTTCTTTGGAAACTAATTAAATTTTAATTAAAACTTAAGTAAATTAACAAAATTGAAAGTTGATTTTTTCGTTTAGAATAATGTGTATTTTGTTTAAAAATGTTTTAAATTGTTTTTATTTTTTTTACCCCAAACGTTTTTGGCGCGCCTCTTTGCGACCATACGATAACGGCAGAGTAAAACGAGTCACAATCCCTTCAGGTCCAAATACATTGGAAGGTATATTATCCAAAGAATCGGATAGTGAACGTGAATCCGATTGATCTTGTAAACTAAAAATCGAGTACGAGTATTTTCAAATTAAAGTTGTTACAAAACAAAATAAAAACAAGAAATTCAATAAGAAATTATTACAAAAAACAAAATGAAGAAAATTTTAAAACAAAAATGTGTGAAGTAACAGAAACATACACAAATTCGTGAACGATTCAAATTGAAAATTATATAAAATGGGTGGGTGGTGAGATTTAAACGATTAATGGGAAAATGGACACCATGAACAGTTCTTGAAATCATACAATTTTAATTTAAACAGTCATTGATTTAATAACCGAATGATTACAAAGGATTCAATTTAAATGTTTAACAGAAATTAACAATTTAAATGTTATTAAAACACCACAATCTGATTATGTTCAATATTATATTTCTCATGTTGAAACAAATGTGTGTAATGTAAATGCTATATATAGGTATATTATGAACAAAGAAATTGTTATTGTGAATATTTCATAGCGAACTTAATGAATTTTAAAAACTGGTAGAAAAAAACGCACATTTACAAATGTTTACACACATATTAATAAAATAGAATACAGACATATACTATACATACATACATACATTTCATATATAAAACTAATGTATAATTTCTAGAATTAATTTATATACATAATTATTAATCAAATAGATAAATATATTCGTAAATTAATGTGTTTTAAGATAATTTCAGTGATAGTCAAAGGGAAGTATTCGGAAAAACAAATAAAATAGACAAAACAGGTTCAACCGTTTAAAAATCATGTATAAATAATGTGACCATTATATTGGACTATTTCGATTTTCGATGCAGAAATTGGCACATTCTAGCAATTTCTTGACATCATTTACACCCATTATAACATGATACCGAAAACAATCATAAAACTTTCTGTCTGTTTTTAATAACATTAACGTTTACATTAACATTTTTTTTTTGAATTAAATTAAAATAATTGCTTTCAACTCTAATAAATGCTAAATGAGGATTAAAAATGCAAATTCTAATGGGTTAGATTTGAAGTCGTCAGACTGCTTCAAAGTTACGTTTATTTTGTAACAAATTCGTTAAAATTATATATTAAAAATGTTTAAAATATACAATAAAATAGATGAAATTTATTCATTTTTTTAAATATAAATTTTTTGTTTCTTTGAGAAACGACCGAGCGTTTGAGTAAAAACAATGTTCTTTAAATTTGTCCAATTGTCACAAAATTAGTATCCATGATTTGCGTAGAATTAATTTTGCATACTAACATTGTTAAGCCATTTATGCTGCTTAAAGTTATCCGAACACAATTGCTTTTTATATAATTGCTTTTATATAGAATTTATTTGTTGCGAATAGTGTCTCAATTAAAATCAGACATTTATGACCGATAATGTACTAATTCTATCGAAAGATTCTGAATATTGTGACGCCAGCCAACTGTTCGAACAGCATATTAGCCAGGACATCATTAAATCGACTCAGGAAGAGAATATGAGTCGAACATATTTTCTAAATAGGTTGTTAGACTAATTTTTTGGGCAACCGTCTTATTTAGTATGATGAATATGTAAAAAAAATAGACCTCAGACGGCTACTGGAACGAACATTTTATGTTGCAGCGAAACGAATATACAAAAATATTCAAACTTAATAAAAATCAAAAACAATGGTTTAGTAAGCAATAATCAGTTGTCGCCTGAATTTGTCACCTCTTCAACTACAGCTATGTATAGACGGTTATCAGATCATACAATGTTGTCAGATCTGGCATTGTGCTAGCAATGTACTGACATTGAAAATTTTTTGGCAAAAGACAAAATTTTCAGTCCAGACCACTGTAAGAAAACCTTACAATTTCATTGGCACACAATAATTTTTTCTGCCAATAGAAATTATCAGTTCAAACATTGTCAGATTTGTATACCTTACACCACCATAGTAGGGAGGGTATATTGGATTTGCGCCCAGAAATATTGGTCCAACACACACCTTAAAGTATACCGATCGGCTCAGAATCACTTTCTGAGTCGATTTAACGATGTCCCTCCGACCGTCCGTCTGACTGGCTGTCCATGTAAAGCTTGCGCGCAGAGTACAGGTCGCAATTTTGAAGATATTTCGATAAAATTTTGTATGTGATATTTTTCGGCCCAAGGAAAGGTGGGATTGAAACTGGTGGAAATCGGTCCATTATTTCACCTGGCCCCCATACAAATGTCCTTTCGAAATTGTTTATCCATCATTTTTTTTTACCCATCATAAATGTTTGAATTATGCAAGTATAATTTCACCACAAATGAGTAGTAGATGGAGCTGAATCACATCTAAAAATTGTGTGAAGATCGGTCCATAATTAGTCGTAGCTCCCATATAAGGCCCACTTCTGAAAAGCACTTTAAAGAGCATAACTCACTCAAAAATCTTGGTATCCACATAATATTTAACACAAATATATTTCATATATGTATATACAAATAATACGGTACAATTTTATTGTGATCGGTCCATAATTAGTCGTAGCTCCTATATAAGGCTCTCTTCCGAAAATCACTTTAAAGAGCATAACTCACTCAAAAATCTTGGTATCCGAATATTTTTTTTTTTTATTAATTAATTTAGTAGTATTTAAAATACTTTACGATAATTCTTTACAATTTTAAATTTTACATACATTTTTCTCAAAAGCTATGAGGAATATTATTATTATTATTTTTCTTTTAAATGCATTATTATTTTTTTCTGATTTGATATAGTTAGGAAGAATGTTGTACAGGTGTAGCCCTTTATAGAAAAGTGATCGTTGCTTTGCAGTTGTTGTTGCTTTTGGAAGTCTAAAATTTGCAGCATTTCTTAATTGATTTAACCCAAATATATTTTATATGTATACAAAGAGCATAAATTTCTTAAAAATGTTGGTAATCAAATAAAATTCGACACAAATAAGTTTCTTATATACAGAAATAGTGACACATAATTTTATAATGGTCGGTCCATTAGTCGAAACTCCCATATAAGACCCTCTCTGTAATTTACTTTAACCTCCATAAATCTTTTAAAAGTAAAGTTTAAAATAAAGTTTAAAAATAAAGTTTAACACATATAATATTTATATTCACAGAAATCATGACACTGAATTTTGGTCCAAAATAGGTGATATCTCCCATATAACGCCCATTTTTGAAAAACAGTTTATACATATACTAGGTGTAGGGTATTATATGGTCGGGCTTGACCGACTATACTTTTTTACTTGTTGTATGTCAAAAATTGTCAAATTCGTTGTCAAGTATTGCCAGATTGTGTGTGTGTGTTTAAAAATGTAAACTCTCTTAATACGTTTGAAAATACTTTCATAATACTTTTTGCGATAGGATTTTTGTTTTGATCTTGATTTTTTTGTCATCTTTAGAACCTGTCGACGACTGAATAGAAAAATTCAATTCAATTGGCTCATAGATGCTATGACGCAAAATTCATTAATTGTAATGTCACTATCCATTTATCCATTTATTACTTTTGTTTGTTTGTCTATGGACATTTGTATGTATATATGTATAGAGTTGCAAATAGAAATAATTTCTCTGACAATACTTGCACATCTGACAATAAAAAGTGTTTGACAATTATCTTACAATAATCATATACATAATGGCAAAAAATGTGTCCACACAATTGTTAGATGTCTGACAATATTTTTGCTTACAATGTGATTTTTCTGACAACGTTGTAGAACAAAAAATGTAAGATCACATGGTTGTTAGACATTTTCTGAACATTTTTCTTACAAAGACTTCTGACTTCGGATATTTACATACAGTGGCACAGTAAAGTATACATACCCCCTTGAAAACAGGGTTTTAGGTTATCTATGAACAATTTAGCAATAAAGTTCATGTCAACCCAATTTAATCGAACAACAAACAATAAATTTTGACCAAAATTTTTTTCCACTTAATATTTTTAACAAAAATATATAAAATTCATTTTTCAAACACAGAAAAGTCTGCATACGGCTATGTGGAAAAGAAAATAAAATGGAACTTCGTACTTAAACAGTGCTACCACACACTTCAGGCAGCTTTACGAGATACTGTTAATTAGAAAAAAGTTTAATTGTTGTTAATTTTGCAGTTAATTTTGTTATTTAACGAAAATGAGTAAAGAACTTTGTGTAAAAGTGCGTGAGCTTATTGTAAAGTTCCATAAAGAAAAAAATCTTTAATAGAGATTGAAAAACTAGTTGGGCAGCCAAAATCAAGCATTCAGACAATAATTCGGAAATATAATGAAACAAAAAGTGTAGAAAACAAACCAAGAAGTGGTCGCCTACCTAAACTGACTCCACGTGCAAAGCGGCAAATTTTGTTGAATGTTCAAGAAAAGCCTAAAATTACGGCAATAGAAATTGCAAAGACTTTAGAACGCCAGCATATTGCTTCAGTGCATCCAGAAATGGTGAGACACGTTAAAAAGTAATGGATTTCACAGCCGTGTGCCCCGAAAGAAGACGTTTATTAGTAAAATAAATATGCAAAAACGCGTCGAATTTGCTAAAAAAAAAAAAATACATTGATGCAGATGAGGGTGTTTGGGCTAATATTTTATTTAGCGACGAAAGCAAGTTCAACTTGTTTGGTTATGACAGAAAACAAAAAGTATGGCGTCAAAATTACGAAGCATTATTGCCTAAAAACTTGCTTCCTACAGTGAAACACGGTGGTGGCTCCATTATTATGTCGGCGGCTGGGGTGTGTAATTTAGTATTTATCGATATACTTAAATATTCTGAAAGATAATCTGAGGCAATCCACGAATAAATTGGGTCTTGCAGAAGACAACGACCCAAAGCATACCGCTGGTGTTGTTAAAGAATGACCACTGTATAACGTGCCTCATCAACTTCATTTGCCACCTCTGTCACCGGATTTAAACCCTAGAGAATTTATGGGATGAATTAGACCGCCAAATTAGAAAAAGGATCTTAAAATCGCTCTACTTGAAGAATGGAATTTAATTTCAAGTATTAGCAAGTTCTATGAAAAATAGATTAAATTAAAGTATTAATTTTGTTGTTTTTTTTATTTACTTCTAGCCCAAATAATTTTTTTATTTAAAGTATGTAGACTTTTCTGTGTTTGAAAAATGAATTTTACATATTTTTGTTAATAAATATTGTGTGTAAAAAAATTGTTGGTCAAAATATATTGTTTGTTGTTCGATTGAATTTGTTTGAAATGAACTTTATTGCTAAATTGTTCATAGATAACCCAAAACCCCGTTTTTCAAGAGGGTATGTATATGTATACTTTACTGTGCCACTGTATATAGAAAAATGCCTGCAGAAACGCTACAAAAGCTTTAATGAATTTGTATCGTAGTAATAAAAAAAAAATTATACCCAATACTTAACATTATGTATAGTCGTATTTTGGTGCATATGTAAACTATATTGGAAGTCAATTGGAAGTCATGAAAGTAAATGAGACAACTTTTGGTTTAGAAATGTAATTCATTCATTAAAATTACAATTTATAAAAAAATATATGTATGAAAAGGATTAATTCTGTTGAGACGATAAATATATTTATAATAACAAAGTTTCCTTTAATTTTCTTGTATTTAGTATTGATTGTTGGCATTCCTATAAATATATATTCGCTCTACCGAACGGTAAATTTAAGTTTGCAAATCTTTCAATCTTTTCAATTCTGATCACGAGACATCATTATACGCATCATATTTTATGTGTGATTTAAATTTGTTTTTGAAAAACAAAAAACAAACCAAACAAAAAAAAAGTTTACTAATTGATTTAATATTCAGTAGAAACTTTTATGATTATTAAAATTAATACATAGTATAAAACAACAAATAATTCATTAATAACAAAATAAATAAATATCAAACAGGTTTGATGGTTATGAAGCAGATGGCTTACATTTCTGTCACAGTATAAAGATTTTGCTGTTAAAATATGGCTAAAACAAGTGATCTAATCAGCAATCAACAAAACAATCGCGAAACACCGCGCCTTCTAAGTTTAATTTTAATGCAAGTTAATTAATGTTTGTTTATCAAAATTCGAACTACATTTTAAGCTTAAGGTAGGGTCACACTTGGCAAATACTTGCCGAAAAAGACGTAAGACGTTTATTTATTAAAAAAAAAAAAAAAACTTTTTTTATCTAGGCCACAGCACAACAAATATTTAATTTTTTAATTTATTTGATGCTATTTGATCTTGCAAAACTCTTGTAAGAGTAAACAACGTCAAACAAATTTGTGCTAAAACAAGTGGTTACGCTTTTTTGAATAAATATTTGCCAAATATCATCGTACCTTTAGTCTGTTAGCTAAAATTTATGATTTTTATATAAAGAACAAATTAACTACATTAGCAGAGTTGTTGCTCGCTGTTACTAAAACGTTAAGAAAATAACTATATTGCCTGCCTTAAAGTAGGGTATAACCAGAGCAGCTTCTGTTGAAATATAATTAAGTCACAATTTAAGTTTATCTTAAGCGCAGGCAAATTGATTTAAGCGACCCATAATTTGCGTTAATCTCTTAAACAGGTTTTAAATGGCTTATACATATTGTTTATCATTTGAATTTCTCTTTGCAACGCTTATGCAAGAACTCTGCAGATAAAACTGGTCAGAACTGCTTGATTTAAACTACATGTAGATAAATAAATATAAATATTCTTTAATTTCAGTATATTTATAGTTACGAAACACTAATTAATTTCTTTATCTTTTGACAAATAACTTGAAAAATTGAAAAGGTTTTATGTACATACATACATACATACATATATTTGACTCTTGGCTGCGTATAAAACTGTTTTTTTTTTATTTTATTTTTTAAAGAGAAGTGACACTCAGGCAATTAATATTGTGTTACTTTCTTTGGAAAGGGATAGGTAGAAGAAGAATAGGTGTTGAAAGTAGAGAAAAGATTTTCATATGACAACACTGTAAATGCGCGTAATATTTATTAACCCTCCGATGAGTGACAGTTCTGAACTTCACGGCCGTGTGGAAAGGTCCCTACGAACCTTTTTTGTAAATCATGTTTTTTTTCATATAAAATTTTTTTTTTGATTTTTTTTTTGTTTTTATTGTTTATAACTAAATTCTACATACAAAAATAATTTTTTCAATTTTTTTAACTCAAAGACATTAAGGATGATGATAAAAACAAAAAATTGTAAGAACTGGTTTATTGCTAGTAGTACAAAATTAGAATATTGTGCCTTTCCTTGAAAGCAATAAAGTTCATGTCTTCGAATTTGTCTTAGAATTTTTTGTTTTTATCATCATCCCTAATGTCTTTGAGTTTAGGTCTTTATGTTCAGAACAAGTAAATTATGTGTTGAAACAATAAAAAAAATATAATGATGCCCAAAAACATGCATTTATTAGTGAAATTGAGTACAAGGTCCATACGGACCTATTCACACGTCCGCGTACTATTCTCACTAAAACCTCAATAACTCCTAAAGTAATGATCCGGCTTGATTTTTTTTTCCAAAAGATGCGCAACAAAATACTCTTGGAATACAGAGTAACTTTGGGGGGGAGTTGTAGTGGCCGAAGTAGGAGTAATTTCAGTTTGAAAAGGCAAAAAGGTCCCTAGGGACCTTCTCACTCATCGGAGGGTTAATAGTACAGTATTGCAGCGCCTCTGGTGGTGAGTAGGCGCATTGATCAAAGCTTCATTTATAGCCATTATTTTAATTATTTTACTTCGGTGGTGTTTAAATGCTATACCACTGAAAGAGAGCGCAGTGATAAATATTAGTTACGATAGGATAGAAAACTAATAATTATCAGAAACTGATGTTGTTTTGAGTGGCAGCGGCTGGGAATCGAACCCAGGCCACAAATACCAAATCATACTTACCTTATATGGTTTAACCAGTGCATTGCTATATAACTACTATACATATATATAATCTCAATGAAATCGGAGAGGAAAATGCAAACTGTGTCGAAAGACAATGGAATGACCCAATAAGAATCAGTTGTTTGGGATTTATAAAAATAAACAGAAACAGTTTTAATGACAGTCCATACACTGTTGTAAGAACTGGTTGTTGGGGCATAGAAAGGTATATAAACATACATATGTGCTAATTTAATAAACGTCCAATAACTATGTATGTATGTCATAAAACTTCGGTAACAAAATCAATAGTACAAAAGATATTTAATATTTTATACACAAAACTAGTTTCTATAAGTTCAAACATCAAAGAAATGTTTTTTAATGTTTTAATTATTTAAAACGAAATACAAGTAGTGTAATTTGTTAGAAATTTTAATAACAGGTCGTCTAAAAATCTACATGGTACAAGTGTAGACATGTACTTATGTTCCCAAGTGTATAATTGTTTGTATGCACCTGTAATTGTTTATTTATTTATTTATTTATTTATGTATGTTGATCGTACTGTATTTTTAGAACATGTAATACGTTTGATGAGCTTTAAGATTTATTACGAGATTTGAAAGAATTAATTGATTTTGAAATAATTAGAAACTGGTTGTTGGATTAAGAAATGATTAATGATCAAAGCTATGAAGTACAAGTAAATGTAGCCAGTGTGTTTGATATATTTGAACTCCTTAGAGTGAACTATAGTGAAATCAACAATCCTACAGTTCAAAATATACAGCATAAAGGCAGCATTCTTCCCTTTTCAAAGCAATCAAATTAATTTAAAATTGAAATGGTTAATGAATCGCATCTATGTGAAACAAACACTTTTCATTTTCAAGCTCAGCCTTAGATATAGATTTCAAACCACCTCAAGGTGTTAAACATAACTCGTAGGGTATTTAATAGTTATACAATGCCAAACCTCAATACACGGCCAGCCAATCAGTAGTTAATTAGTAAACACGTATTAACAATTAGAAAAATCTATAAAAGATGCTGTCAGATATCAAAGTAAAACATTATTTCAGATTACATTTGAAAGGTTGGTTGGCTTGATTAGCCGCTTCTTAATTAGTTTCGTTATTAAAACAGATAATAATTTTTAATTCGAATTTCACACAAACAAATTAATAAAAAATAATAATAAATTTTTGTTTTTGTATTACGCTTTAGTTAAGATGAAGTTGATTTTGTGCATTCTGCCGCTGTTTTGTGGCTTGGCTTTGGCCCAATTTGGTGGTTTCGGTAACTTTGGCAGTAATATTGCCAACACTTTTCAACAAGGCGTCAATACTATAGCTGCCCAAGTTAAAAATGTGCCCTTCGTAAATGATGCCAAGAATTTTGCTGACTTTGCTGTAAGTTACCATCCAACTTACAGCCTTGAAATCAATGTAATTTTTGCATTAATTCTTTACAGCAACAAGCTGGCAAAACCTATGCCACCGCTGCTGAGCAAACTTTGCGTGAAGGTGTTTTCAATGCCCACAAACAATTGGTCGATGCCAACAATCAAGCTTATGCTGCTGGCGAGTCCACTTTCGAATTAGCGGCCAATGCTTTTGCTGATGTCACCAATGCCGAATTCCTCAAATTTTTCACCGGTAATCGCAAATCCAGTGCAGGCGAGTAAGTTTTGCTATTTTTTATGTTCAATTACATTAAACTACAACTACACATTAAATTTATTTGAATTTTTGTCTTTTATTAGAAATTTGGCTAAGAAACATCGTCAAAAGGCAGCTGTTAAAGCAGCAGCTGTGCCAGACTCCTTCGATTGGCGTGAAAAGGGTGGCGTTACTCCAGTCAAATTCCAAGGTGAATGCGGTTCTTGTTGGTCTTTTGCTGTTACTGGCGCCGTTGAAGGTCATGTCTTCCGCAAGACCGGTAAACTCATCAATCTCTCCGAACAGAATCTGGTCGATTGTGGTAAAGAAGAATACGGTTTGGCCGGTTGTGATGGCGGTTTCCAAGAATATGGTTTCGAATTCATCACCACCCAGAAGGGTATTGCTGTGGGCGAAAAGTATCCTTATGTGGATAAGAAACAAACTTGCTCCTACAAGGACAATATCAAAGGTGCTGAGATTTCTGCTTTTGCTACCATCGATCCTAAGGATGAAGAGACCATGAAAAAAGTTATTGCCACTTTGGGCCCTCTCGCCTGCTCTGTTAATGGTCTGGAGTCTTTGTTGTTGTACAAACGCGGTATTTACGCCGATGACGAGTGCAATAAGGGTGAAGTTAATCATTCTGTTTTGGTGGTGGGCTATGGCAGTGAAAATGGTCTTGACTACTGGATCGTCAAGAACTCTTGGAACAAGGTCTGGGGTGAGGAGGGCTACTTCCGTTTGCCAAGAGGCAATAACTTCTGTGGCATTGCTAGTGAGTGCAGTTATCCCATTATTTAAATGAAAGGCATATATGTAGCCTTAACAATAAACTTATTTTATAATGATAAGAGCCTTAAATTAACTGTTTTATGTTTGTGCTTGTAAATAATAAATTTTGAACGATTTTCTTAAGAGGATTTGTGTAAATTTTAGTTGAAAATTCAAATAAATACGTCTTACAGAAATGGTTAATTAAAATACTACTCTTATAAAAAACCGCTACGGAACAAGATCTGCGCTGGTTTCCTTCTGTCTATTCTGTCTTTTTAAAATAGTTTTTTTTCTGATCGCAGTTGCATTCACAAAAAGTTTAACAAATTGTTCGCCTCTTTTTAAATTTCTAACAATTGAAGACACGTTATTATCGCATATAATGTTTCTTATTAGAAGAAAAGTTTTGTGCCGATTTAGAATTCTGAATAAAAATTTAATGATTCTTAAAAAAAAACAATATTTGTGGATTTTAAGAAAATCTGGTGAATCAATTGACATTATTTTTTTTACTTTAGCATTTAGAATTTTGTTTTAATTGAAAACTGTTCAATAGAGTTAAGTCCCTCCGATTTAAATTTAAATCTAAATTAAACAAATTAATATTTACCACTTAAATTTAATTGCAATTCTAAGAATTAACAAATTAACAACTCCGAGCAGTAGAAGCTTTTGATCATTCGTTAAACGACTAAAGGAATGAAGCGATTGCCAACCATTCACTTTTGGCTGAATTGTTTGCAAATAATTCAAACTTACCGAAAGCTCTCAACCACTGCCCGAGCTCGAAAGAGTATCAGTAACAATGCCAAATATGCACTGCACGCGCAGTTAAATGGGTTTTAGCAGATCTTAACATGAATAACTCTGCTGGGACGGATGGTATACCAACACTGGTCTTTAAGCAGTGTTCTTCGACGCTAGCTCGCCCATTAGCTAACCTTTTCAACATATTGTACCGTACCGGCAAATTTCCCATGTTTTGGAAGGTTGCTAATGTAACGCCGATTCCTGCGTTCTGCTTTAGAAAGTTATGGAAAGTATGGAAAATTATCATCTTGTGGAATATCTGGAGTCTAACAGTTTACTTACCGACCGCCAGTAAGGCATCCGTAAGAATGAGTTTAGTATGGTGCTCTTTTATCGAAAGTTATCGCTTTTGGGTTTTAGAGATAACTTCTCTAGGTTTATAACGAGTTTCCTCAAAAATCGCACTATACGAGTAATTATAGATGGGATCTCATCAGACGAAGTTCAAGGTTGAATCATGAGTACCGCAAGGCGCCGTTGTTTCTACAACTTTATTTCTTCCAATGCTATCTATTCAATTGCGGGTTATAGCAACATTTGCCATCCATATTTATTCAGCTATAGACCAAGCCCCTTGGAGATTTGTGAAACGAGGCAAAATATGAATGATAAACTTAATCAAGATCTTGTGACTATCGCCGATTGATTTTGTGCGAATAGAGTCGCTTATAACATTATTTGTTGTTAACACACAAACGCACGACAGACAATGTTGCTTCACCTGTTTTATAGGCGGTGTAAATGTTAAGGGATCAGACGATCTTGCATGAAAATTCAGTGCAAAGTCCATCTGATCTCCTTATCATTTACACCATCTATATCCGACCGAAATATAGGTGGTGGAATACAACTTGCATGTTAGGGCCGCGGTCAAAGTCTACTTTGGAGTTACTCGACCTCCTACAGGGGAAGGCGAAGATGCATATCGGTGATAGTAGGGTATCCAACTCTATTTATTCACTGAAACATCGCCGTAATGGTTTGTGTTTCACTGTTCTATCGATACTGAAATCAGAGAACTTGTTCCCGAAACCCGAAGTTGTAATACACCTTCTTCAGTCAGGGCTCACCCATTCACAACACGTTCTTTAGCCGTACTGTCCGTTTGTGGAAAAAACATATTTCATTTGGTTTGTTGCAAGATTAAAATTTTTAAAAGGAAATATAATAGCATGCGCCCTTAACAATTAAAATGAAGACTATAAATACACTGGACGAAAAAGCCGAAGCATACAAAGCAAAAGTATAAAAAATGAAAATGTCAACCACGACCAAAAAAATAAGAGTACTTGAAAAATGTTACTAATATGATTTAATAAGAGAAAAATATTCGATTTTTCATAATATGGAAGCATTTACAGGTTATTGGAATTTTAAAACTCAAAAATGGAAGAGAAAAACTGAATGTCTCTTCGACTCAGTTTTTGCAAATAAAATAAATTATTTTCTCTTTGCTATTAACTAAATTAATAGATTTGAAACATTACAATTACATCTTAAAAATAAATTTGCAATAACAAGTAACTATAATAATGAGAAAAACGCGAATTTAGAGTCGAATAACGGTATTTTTTTTTTATTTGCTTTTTATGGTATTCTAATGTCACGTACGTTATGCAAAAATATTGTAAGTACGATAATTTAAATTAAATGCATCAAAATCAATGTTAAATGCAAATTTTCTATTTAGATTATTTTAAATAGTCGTAAAACCATGAAACGGTGGCGGGAAGATTTAAAAAAAGACGAAGCAACACTAAAAGAGCACCAAAAAACGGAGGCTGAAAGACAGAGGGCCTATCGCAAAAGGAAGGCAGATGAAGCAAAAGAAGATGCCAAACTACTTCAAGAAAAAAAGAGAAAAAGATCGTATTTGGCAGCAAAAAATTGCGTCAACGTATAAATGTTGCTCGAACGCCTTATTCATTACGAAAAAATGTTACAGTTTAGTTAATGAATATATAATGAATTAATATTTATAAACATTTTATGAATTTGACATTATTTTTATTATCACACCGTTTTTTGAATAAGTAAACACTTTTATTTTCTTTCCCCAAATTTATGTCTAAAATTATCTACAAAATACATTTCATTATTTATATACGAGAAAAATTGTCACGTACGTTATTATGTTTTTCTTTTATATAAAACTAACCAGAGATGATTTCTCTTTAAATATTAAAGGATTGTAAAGGTACATTATTTAGCTTATTTTAGGAACTTTTAAAGAAAAGAAAAACTCCCATGATTCGCAGACTTTCGCATGTACGAAAATATGCCTTAAAACCACTTCCGTTTTTGTCACGTACGTTATCACCTTATTTTGATCGGATATTTTCGACACCAAAGTTTCGAGGCTGTCCATTTTTTTCTCAAACATAGAAGCTTTTGATTGCAACATAACTGTAATATTGTTTTTCATTTACTTCTATTTTTGTGAGATTTATATTACTCCATATGCGTACGAATGTCACGTACGGCTGTATGAAAATACCCATATGTAGAATTAATGTTATGTAAGTTTAACATAACATTATTGCCTATGTGCAGCAACAAAATGTAATTAGTTCATGGTTATACAGAACTGAAACTGTAATGCTACATTTACACGATTGAAATTTTTTTCAAAATTGCTCTTCAAAATGCTTCAAACTCGTGTAAACAGCTAAATTTCTTCAAAATTTATCGTGATCCTGACTCAATTATTGAGGTAAGAGATAATGTTCCAAAACTATCATATCAGCTATAGAAAATGTGATGCTGGAATCAACGCTTAATACAGAAACCTCTGGAACCGCTAACAACAATGTCATTAGGCAACAGATATAACGTGCAAACGATAGGCCGAAATCATATGGTTCTGTACATAAATCTCTTAAAATCGATATGACACAAGGCATGGTTTCCGAAAAGGCAAAAGCATTGTACTACAAGCCGATTAAGGAAGTACGATATCAGTTGAGTGATCTTCAAAATCATTCTAAAGGATGGACGGTATATTTAATTAACCCTAAAATACCCTGAGTCACCCCAAAAGGACAGTAGTACAGCAGCAGATGGTACACAAATACCAAAAGTACGGATGCTATTGATGCTTTTCTAGACTCGTACAATGATATGGTAAAGGACCTGTAATGTTCGCGGGGTATTTCCCTGAGAATCCTTTAACAGACTTAAAAATGTCTCCCATTAAAAGAGAGAATTATAATATCTCTGTATAATATAGAATTGTCTTGAATTGGGTCTGTAAAGGTAGCAAAATCTGCTTCTAGGAAAAGTGTCTAAACATTAGATATGGTTGTGAAATTGTATACATTAGGCCCAACAATCTATATAGTGAGCACGAATACTAACAATTTTGAAAGCCATAGATCTTGGTGAGAAAAATATAATCTGGGGTAATAAGGTGATTTTCTATATGGCGGCACTAAAGGTCCTGGGTATTCATAGGGACACAATCGAAGTTAGTACGAAGCCGAATTTTATAAGTGGGTAATGGAGCACTTCAATGTATGTCTGTGTTAAATACCTGGACACTGCCTTCTTCTTGGATCTCTAAGACTACGAGTGAAAGTGTGCTTTGCACATTAGCGGAAGACGGATTGCACTAATCACACAAGGTTTTTCGATAAACCTAAAAAAGTGTCAGGCATGCCGCAGAGATACATTAGGCGAAGCATTCGTTCTTAGGTTGTATCAGAATTCGCCAGACAAACGATTTATTACTCCGCCAGTCCAGGCTTATGCGTCTATTTACGAGCCATTGTAATCTTAGATATCACAATAAGCCTGTTATGGTGATATTTAGTTCACCACAAAAGACCTTGACTTTTCTGATTTCGAATAATCGATATAGATATTGGTTACTAGATGGAAAGCTGAAAGGATATCTACTTTCAATTGCTCCCAATCTTGAATATTAGTGCAACTGTTAGATATCTTACCGATATTGATTTTTGTAAAAGTACAAATTATTATAAAATACAAAATTATAATTAAACTAAATGTTTGAGCTTTCAAATAATATACTTATATATCGTTATTACGACAATTAGATCTCCATTCCGGCACGACCAGCGTGTAATATATGTAACCAACTCCTTTTGCATTATCAATAATATAATAGCTGATAGTTATTGGTTCACTGCATTACTTTTACTTTCATTTTGCATGCTTAGCTTTTTTCTTACAGTGTATAAAAACTCAAATACTTCCCCTTGAATTTAAACTAAATCTATACAAATCTAGAAAATTATGATACGAATACGTACAATGATAAAAAAGAAATTTGATTTCTGTTTTTGTTTAAATACTTAATTAAATGAATTAAATTACACTGTATACAAGGAATACGAGTATATAAACTTAAATACGATTAGAAAAAACCAAAACACAAAATGTAGAAAATGAAACTAAATGAAATTAGTTAAAAAAAAAACTAGAAACAAACCAATGAACATATTAAAAACTAGAAAAACTGTAGTGGGATTATGTTGAATGTTTGTTATAAAAATAAAAACAATAAATATGTATACCATAACACAAAAAAGAAAACAACAATGTAAATGAAATGTAAAAATAAAATAAAATAATAACTTACCTCAAACTCAAATCTGGCGAAGCACAACGTATAGCAACACTGGGTATTTGTGGTACCAAACGCATCGCCATGACGACTTGATTGCGCCACAAACGCAAATAAAAATCCTTTTGACTTTCTGTTGGCACTTTCTTTGTAGGTGCCGATGAACGTAGCAATGATGCTCGATTGTCACTTACGGGTCTGAGGGTTAGAAAATCAATTTAGATTTTATTAATTAAAAATTGAAACGCAAATACAAAGAAAACTTAAACTCATGCACAAGCACAAGCAAGGAAATGCAAAAGAAAAAGCAAATACTCACGTTGGATCTATGACACTGTAGAGGGTTGTTACTCTGGCGTAACAAATTGGCCATGCTTGAGCAACGGCTGAAGGACATTTCTGTAAAATACGATCCCTTTCGAGGAAACCAAATAAACATGCTGACCATGGATCGAATTGTTGATGGGGTGTTGTGCTTGCTTGCGATAAATTCAGGGTGGAAGTTGAAGATTTTGAATTGTCTGCGTGTGAAAAGGAAAAGTAGAACAAAAACACAATTACAATTTTATAAAAAAAAAAGTAGTCAATATTGTCAATATATACACAAAATTTCACACACTTACCATCTGTTAGTCCACCCAACCACACCCCACTCGAACGCTCCGCTATCCATTGTAAATCGATTTGTGTGGCATTTAAGATTGCTGTCTTTTCAGCCTGTGGCAAATGTGATAAACACTTTTCCAATACCTGTTGATTGAAATAAATGTGAAACACAATTATATGGAAAGATATATAGCAAAACAGTATAATCCAATAAGCCGACATTCATACGTTTACACAATTTTACACAATGAAACAACAAGAAATACCACCAATTTTTGTATGCCAAATGCATAACATTGTTAATTCTCATATTTTAATGTAAGAAAATCCCAAAGTAAACATTTTCATCACACAATGTTTTTTAAGAACCGAAAGTGAATATTTCTTCAGTAAATATGTATAAATAAGTATTTCAAAACTTATTTTGTAATAGAAAAAAATAAAAACTTGTGATTATTTTGGGTAAAAAATATCAAATCAAGTAATAATTTTAGGCTAAAATCATTTAATAAAGACCCTGTTCCGAACTGTTACCTCAAAGGGAATTGGTATTTGCTACAATTTTGTATAAAATACAAGTCTTAATATAACTTGTCAGTCAAGCTAATTTAAGGCCGCATGTCAACTATAGTCCCTGGCCACATGTCATTAAAAAATTAGATGAAAATTGTTATCGTTTTAAAAAAATTTTGTAATTCTGTCAATTCGATTTCGCATTCCAAAGATCAGGTATTGCCAAGTATATATATATATATATATATGTATATATGTAATTCAAATTAATAACAAGTTGAGAATATTGTAACTCAAATGTTATTGAATAATATCTTAGAAAACTAAAAGAAACAAAAACTGTTCAATAAGAATATGATAGATTGAATTAAGAAAAAGTTCACTATGTAAATAGAGCTGGAACATGTCCTAAATATTAGGTTCGTTTGATGAAACATTCTCAACAGCTTCTAAAGGATCTACATTTTGATTATAACATTTTAAAAACTCTAGTTTCGTACTTTTAAATATATTCTTAAAATTTTTGATATTTTATTTTAGTCGGGCTTGAGTTCATTAAATTTAATTTTCATTAAATTTAATTTTCATTAAATTATTTTTACTGAAGTTAGGAATTACAACTTGAAAATTTTTATTATTAAAAATTTTGATAATTTTTCTTGACTGGGATTCGAACCTGGGTTGTTGAATTTACATATGTTTCGAGAAATCCCACTTTCTCTCATCAGAATTCTTTGCGTTCTAACCACATGCACCACTGCGGTGCCGGCCAGCCAACAAACAAACATCAATCCTTTAACCAGTGTTAGTTCTGGTAGTTCGAAGTTTTTGCTGCAATTATCATTTTTTATTAATTTTAATTCATAGTTGTGTTTTCCTTTTTTCTTCAGTTTTTTCGTATTCATGTCAAGACTTCGTCTCGAAAACTTGAATACATTTGTTTTTGTGTATTATGTTTTTTGTCCACTTTTGTACAACGTGGCTTGTGCCCTAGCTGTTTTTATAGAATAATTATTATTTCATAATTGAACTGTTAATTTTACTTCTTGATAATTTAGTTAGGCTTAAGTTCAGTAAAAATAATTTAATGAAAATTAAATTTAATAAAATAAAATAAAATATCAAAAATTTCAAATTAACAGTTCGAATAAAAAATAATAAATTGTTCTTATATTCTTAAAATGTATGAATAGTTCTTTAGGATTTTATTAATGATGACAAAAAAATTTTTTGACTATTTTTAAATATCAAATTTTGACCGAGTTCTTTTGTAATAAAAGCATATTTATACAATTTGGGACGTAGCTGGGTGACAAATAGGGATGTCAAACGGGACTGGTGTTTCAAATACCGGGATTTTGAGATTTTCGAAATTTTTGTTTCATATTAAAACAAATTGGTTTATAAATAATACCAATTTATTTCAAAAAAGTTACTTAGGTTAAATATAAATATTTGTGACAATACCGACAATTTTACCGAAATACAGTATTTATAGGATATAAGAACATCTTATATAAGAACAAAACGCTTATAAGAAGCATTTTCAAAAACACCATGTCTTTTTAGTGATTTTTCTAACAAAAAAGTTTCATATAAGAAAAACTCTCATAAGAAAAAAAACTTACAAAAGAACAAAATGTATAGAAAAAGAATTTATATAAGAAACTTCCAACGGCAACACAGAATTTATGTAGTTTGCATGGACAACTCTGTTTTCTGATAGTTTTACAATAAGAACAAAGTTTCTTTTACTTTTAGTTTTAGATGAGCGAGCTGGTGCTCATGAGAAGCTGTGTGTATTTTGCCTCGTAAATAAATGAATAATTAACTCCAACCATCGTCCATTCATTTATTTCTGTGAAAGACGAATGCAAACAAAAAAAGAAATACATTACCAATAAAAACAAAAGTTAAAATTTTAAAAGAAATTACCTTTTAAGTATGTATTCAAAACCTACTTTATAAGCAACATGATAAAGACCTTGTCCAAAAAAAATTGAGAACTTTTTAAATCTTAATTAAAACAATTAGACATTCATCTGCATGTTAAACATGAATTATATTTCAGTATAGTATAAAATACTATACAAATAGTACAAAATTAATCACATGTATTTATTATAAATTCAGGCATGTGATGGAAATCGATATCGAAAACGAATCAGTTTTCGAAATAATTTTTAAAATTTTTGTTTTAAGATTCTCTTTAGTAGCCCAATATCTTTATATTTTATGTGATAAAGTTTTTTCAATACAGAAATATTACGAAAAAATTGACTTCTAAAACTTATTCGTTTTCGATATTGATTTCCATCACATGCCTGGGGTCAAATTAGCGCATTCGATATCGTGTAAAATGTATCGTAATTTTCTTATTTGAGATTAAGGCATTCGATATCGAGCAAGAAATTTAGTACATTTTTTTAGTACATCACTTTTCGATACGATAGCTCATTAGATCACGAATGCGGTAATTTGGCCCCTCATTATTATTTTTTTTTTTTCAAATAGAAGTTGTTTATTTTTTATATTTATTTTAAAGGGGTCAATAAAATAAAAATTAACTACCAATCATGATTTGTTTTATTTTTCTATTTACATACATACATATACGTTTTATTTTTTTATTTACATACATACATATACGTACATATATACATAAAATGATAAAAAAAAAGTTCGTATATTCATATAAGAAACAAATCTCTTATGGCGATAGCTGCTTATATAAGAAATAAGTTTCTTATATAAAATAGTTGTATGTATATAAGAAAGAAACACTTACAAGAAACTTTTTTCGTGGATTTTATAAGTTTCTGATATCCGATAAATACTATAGTAAATGGGATGTACATATATACTTTTGGTTTATAATTATATTTTTAATTTTATAAATTAATAAAGGCTTAACTATGAATTTGATATAAAGAAATAGTCATGAAACTAAACGCATACAATCATGAACTAGTGAGAAGCGTCAAAGGTTGTCAAAAAGATTTCCCTTATTTTTGCGTGAGCTGAGAAGCAAACAGACTGCCTAGAGTTAGTAGTCAAACAGCTGATATTCCAAGCACAGCCAGTTCTACGCAATGAATTGACCTGAGTGCATCCGGCTGTAAATCAGAAAGTTGTATTGTACTGTGAATTATCATTCTAGCAAGATACATACATATAAAAACCTGAAATTCGGGTTATTACAAATTCTCTCGAGTTATTACAAATTCTGCGACCATTATGTTTTTAAAACCGCTTAAACAAGATATATTGAATGTATGTATAACTTAAAATGGGAGATTTTTTTTAATACTTAGTTTTTATTTTTAAACATTTGTACAATAAAAATTTATTCAAGGTATTGGCCACCTTTTCCCATCTTTCTGGCAAAAAAAACTGCCGTATTTTGCCGCCAAAATCGAATCATGCTAATTTCGAATACCTTATTCTAAAGTGAAACGTATGCCTGAGAAAGTTCTGCATCGATCGAAATTGTAGTTGGACGGAGCAATGTCTGGACTGTAAAGAGGGTGAGGCAAAATTTCCCAACCACTTCTTCCTATATAGTTTTAACAGGTATTGCAACATGTGACCAAGCGTTGTCAGCAGCGTAGGTAAAATTGCTTTTATTTTTTTCTTATAAAAATTGTTTACGCGATTTTTATTTTTAAATTCGCGAAAACTGCTCATACTCAGAGTGAATAATAATAATATAGAAATGTTTGTTATTAAAAATGAATGAAAAACATTGACTGCACATTTTAGAGGAAATAAGGAATCCTATGGCTTACTGCAAATTATTCTGATTCTGACTTATCAATTAACAATGATCCTAATAATATTTCAATCATAAAAAAATTAAATAACGAATGCATTTAAAATGTGTAAAAGCCTTACACAGCAAAACACATGTCCATAATGATATAGAATCATATTTTGAATGAGAAATAGCATTATTTCTTTTAATATGAAACAAAAAAAAAAATCATAAAATTTCGAAATTCCGAAAAAATTCTGGAATATATCAGGATCCCGTTTGGCATCTTTATTAGAAATCTATTACTTGAAAACGATTTTGCCTGGCATACAACAAACATCAATCAGGTCATTTGATGAGAGCCATAATTTAATTTACAAAAAAACATATTTTAAATAGTCATACACATTAAATCCCTATTATAACAATTATTAAACCCATTCAAATACGACTCAACTTACCTGTGGGCAACATTTATCAATAACATCCAGTAATGGCGGTTCTGTTTCCGGTATTCCCAAAGCTTTCATCAAATTCTTAACTTCCTTCAAAATCATGGCTGCCAGTTTGCGCAGATATGGTCGATAATTACACAGTAAAACCAAAGCATAGCCCTCAACAAAGTGTAGAGTGGTAGCCAAAGGTATTTCATTTTTCTTACTAGCATCGGCCATGTTTATGACAGTAGCCTGTGTAATGCTCGACATGCCACTGGACGTAATGCTCGAAGTGGCACTTGAGTTGGTATTAATACTCTTGACATTGCTAGCACTGGACAGTTGGCTGGTGGCGGTGTCTTTGCCCACAATGCCAGTGCCAATTGCTGCACCGGGATGTAGAACATTTTGTGTATTAATGACACCAGCATTCGTGGTAGTTGCGAGACCAGTTGAAGTGGGAGTTTTTAAAGTATTTGTGCCCGAATTACCATTGCCATTGACGTTGATGGCACAGCGCCAGATGTTGAGGAACACAAATAGCATGCGAGTACAATTTTCCAACAATTGCGGATAAGTGTCGGTGACGTCGCGCACTAGAAATTGTGTATAACCGTGCACGACATCCTGACGCCAATCCGGAAAATCAATTACCAATGTTTGTAATGACTGGTGAGTCAGCATGCGTAATTCCTCGTCCATGTGAACAGTGAGTCGTGATAGAAGATCCACCAATTCTTGTGGAGTCATTGTATCGGGAATTAAACGTGGTACGGCCGCCACACAAGTACGAAAGAGATCAATACGTGGTTTACGTTCACCCGACAGCATTTCATCAGGTTCTTTATTCTGATTTTGTGTATTTGTCATCATTAACGGGCGCCCATAGTGAACATCTAGGGCACGTAAAATATCCACAAATACACGACGTACATGTGGAAAATACGTGGACATGCCAATGCTACGTGCCGTATCATCTGTAAGCATTTTGTTTATGTAGGTCTTCTTCACGCGCAATGTGTTGCCCGAAGGCAGCACTGGTACAGTGCGAGGCATGGGAGGTTCCCCATCCTTTTGCTGCAACGAATCAGCCACCACCAGAAAGGCTCTCAAGCCAATACTCATGCGTTCCGGATTTAGAATTAACTTTAAAAAAGGGAAAATAAAGGTTTAATTAATAAACTGAGCTTCTCTTCAATTTCATTTACTTACCTTTATAGACCTGCCCACACACAGAAGATCATAAACAATTTCTCTCATGGCAAAGTCCAAACGTTCCTGGGCTATAAATTGTATTATTTTTACAAATATATTCAAAGGAGTATCACGGGGTATGACACCTTTTGAGCCTCTGCAATTTCAAATAAAAAACATTTTAATTTTCATAACCTGTTTCTCCTAAAGCTGTCTAAAAATCAACTCACTTTGGAAACAACGAATTCACAATACTTTGTAAACGTGAATGTGTAGCCGAATTAGATTCACATTTGATGCGTATCATGTAAACCCACAGAAGGCGATACAGTGATTCCAACGCTACTCGACTCATTTTGGAATCACGATTCTTCAAATTACTTAAACACATGGCCAAGAAATAATGCCAATTCGAGAGAAAAAAGGTTTTCTGTGAAACGCACAGAAGACATGTTACGAGGGGAAATAAAGCCAGTCGATGTTTCGATTTGGTGGAGGCATCTAAAGTCTGCATATAAAGTAATTCAACGAAATTTTTAACACAAGGAACATTAACCTCATTTTTAACAGCCTGGAATGAAATAATTTATTTTTAATATTTGCTGGATATTTTGAAAGAAAATTTATTCACAATACAGTTGCAAGCGCTTGGACACAGTTTACTTTATGTAGTGAATTGTTTTGTTTTCAAAACTCAATAAAAAGAAAATTAACAGGAACTTCAAAAAAAATTGGTGAACAAAAAAATTCTCGTTTTTTCACGTCACAGCTTATTTTATACAGTCAATTTCTATTGTACCGACAGCGTTGTTTGTTTTTAGTTTTTCTTTTTTTTCTACTTCTATCTTTTCTGGCAAATTTGGAATGTCTAGTGTCAATTAAAAATTGTTCAAATGAGTCCGCGTAAAACTATAGAACAACGAGAATTGGTTTTAGACCACTTCCAAAATGGACAATCAGAGCGAAAAATAGCAGAAGTGGTTAACATTGAAGCGTGTGCAGTCCAAAATATCATTGAGCGCTTCATCCGGCCCATAACAAAGGCAACAAAAAAATTTCAATGTGTCTGATAACCGACGCATTTTAAGAAAAATAAGTGCAAATCCAAAGCTATCAGCTTCACAACAACTGGCTCCGAATTTGAAGTTGATCTAAGCAAACAATGTTGCGTTGAAACTGTTCATCGTGTCTTGTGCCAATATGATTTTACTGGCCGCATTGCACGCAAGAAAACTTTTATAGACTTTAAAAACAGACTGTGCAGGAAAATTTCGCCAAAGAACATGTTTGCAAGGAACCTGCATTTTGGAATTCACTAATATTCGCCGTATGTTTATCGGAAACCAAATACAGAACTCAACGAAGTAAACTATAAGGCAACAGTGAAGCGTGGTGGTGGCAGTGCCATGGTTTGGGCCTGTATGTCAGCTGCTGGTTCTGGGAATTTAACACTTGTCTAAAGAACCATAGACAAGTTGAAGTGCCTTCTATCAGAACTAGATGTTTAGACTGTTTAAGGCATTAGCTTAATTGTTAAAAATTGTTTCTAGTCATTATCATTGCTGTGTGACGATTCATTACGATGGGACTAATGAATGTCGGTGGTGAAGCCGGCAAGAGTATGAACCGGTATTTTTTATCTGGTGGAAAGCACTAGGCAGAGCCTAGCAGTGGTTTTAGATTTTGTTCCAGATCTTCTTGACTATTGCAGGGTCGGTTGCAGAAATTTGCGATAAGAATAAGTATAAAATAAAAAGTGCGGTTAAGTAAAGCCCTGACAACCGGCAGGTTATTATGTAAATCGATTCAAAAAAAAATATTGTCGAATTTCCATGTATGTATAAAGCAAATAAATTCAAATGGTATTTTTGAATTCTTGCAATTCGTTTCGACACAAACCAAGGACCTAATGAAAATATACATGCACGCGAAACAGCTTTCCTCAAAAACTATAAATCATTACTATATGGGAGATATGACATATTATGGACCGATCATCCAAAAATGTTGTGGCATGACTTCTTTTCGGAAGTTTGCATAAAACATGTACAAAATTTGTAGGTTTGATTTTGTTATATGTACCGACCGATAAAGCTCTATTTCGGCAGGAAATTTGTATGAGGCCTAGGTGCAATAATGGGCCTACTTCAACCAAATTCAATTCCTATCAACATTTATCTTTAATCTTTAAAATTGCAACCTGTACATTGCGCACAAACTTTACATGGACAGCTAGCCAGCGGACATCGTTACAGTGACTCTAAGTCGATCGGTATCTTTAAGGTGGGTGTTTGACTTCTTTGTGTCATACAAAAATCAGCACAAATCCAATATAGCCTCGCTTTAAAACTAAAACATCAAGTAGTTCTCGTTCGCTTTAATTAAAATTCAAACTTTAAATGAAACACTCATAAGAAAAACAACTAAACAACATAACAAATTAAATGTAAGCGCTAAAATTATTTAAACTTACTGCTGCAACGGGCACTAGAATCTCTACAAATAAACCCGCCAGAGCATGTTTTATATCTTTGTCTTTCAACTCTAAAAAATACTGGCCACATTCATGCATGAATTGAAACGAAGCCTCAAATTCTTCTATGGGCACCATCTGGAAATTAAAAGAAAACAAATGAAAACAGTAGTAGAAAAGAAATTACAATTTAAACATGTAGAAATTTCAACCTCTTTGTGTTGTTGTCAACTCACCTTAACTCTAAAGAATTTCATACCCATGAGCAAACTAATAATGCTTTGTGTGGTATGTGGTGACGGCTCTTTGGCTCGCAGCTCTTTCAGTTCACTCATGAAACGCTTACGCACTGAACTAAAACGTGACTGTGCCAAAACACCAATGACTTCAGCATACAAATCGGCTATCATGTGTATATTGTGAGCATTGGGATTATTCTGCAGACCCTCCTTGTATTTAAAGTGTTTAAAGGCTAAATTCTCAATACTTCTAACCAAATCCTCGTGGCCAGGATGGAAAGGCAACTGTTTGAGAATTTCTATGAGAGCCAAACAAAAGATGAACTCTACAGCGGCTTCGCGACGTTGTAATTGAAATTCAATATCTTGTGAATTAAGCGGTTTTGTGAGATTTACTACTGACTTTTCCATGCGTTTGAGATCATTTTTTATTTCGGCATCAGACAGTTGGCGTTTGTGCCATGCGAGCAGGGTGTGCAGAAGTGAAGGCAAACAATGTTCCGCTACACTGCCCAGTGCGGACAGCAACTGATCAAATTGTTGATCTTCACCGCGCTGCAGCAATTTTGAAAGCGGCTTGTCTACACTCTCCATCATGACCATCTCGATTTTCTTCTCAGCCTGCAAAGTAAAATCGGTGAACAAATTACGCATAACAATTTCACCAGGCCTCAAAGAGCTGACATCATTCGCTTCCATTTGACTGGTATTCATGCTTGCTGAGTTGGCTAAAGTGCTGCCGGGATTTGTGTAGGGTAAAACATTAATTATGGAGGAACGTGAATTAGTACCCCAGGGCAATAGGGATTGTCGTTGTGGTATCATTATAGGATTATAATTACGATTAGCACCGTTTTGTGTGTTTGCTGCCGATGTTATACCCTGAAAGTTGCTTATAATTTGTTGATTATGTTGTGTGGTTAAGTTGGCGGAACCGATATTATTAACTACAGCAGCGCCAGCTACACCTCCGCCGCCAGAGTCAATTGTGTTGGCTGCCGTGGCCAACAACTGCGACTCATTTAATGTGCTACTTTCAATATTGTTAAAATTTTGCGACAAAGGACTTTCCTCATTGGTTAAAATATTCTTGTCACTTAAGATTTCAGCAACAGGTGAATTAGAGTCGCCAACTGTTGCTGCAGCACTCTGTGCTATACCTGAATTACGTGTAGATTTTGGTGTCGACTGTTGCTGATATTCATTGGAGTTTGTGGAATGACGCTGCGGTGGTGTCAGACAAATTTCGTTGTTATCGGGTGCTGTGCTGCTAGTGGCTGGGATAGTGTTTGCAGGCGCTACGTTTGAAGCTTCAATCTGATATTGCTGCTGCTGCTGTGTTTCCTCATATCCTACAGTGGGGCTTGTAGTTGTCGGAGAATTTGAAGCATTTCCAGTGGTGGGACTACCTAAGGTAGTTGTTGTGTTTATATTTTCATTTTGATTTGGATTTGAACCTGTTAATTATAAAAAAAAATGAGAAATTAATTATTTGTAAAGGGGAATTGAGTAGGAAAAAAGCATTTACATTGCAATTTACTTAGTAGCCAATTATAAAAAAAACACACAGAAATATGGCGGTTTATTAAAAAATTGTTATGGAAATTGTGATAGATTGTTTTGAAATGGTTAAAGACTTTTAATGATTAACTGCCGTATTTATAAAAAAAATAAAGTAGGCTTGAAGTGTGCTTTAAGACAAAATTTTCATACAAAATTACACACTTGAAGTCTACTTTAATTTTTTATAAATACGGCACTTAATATTTCTTAATATTTTAATGTGACTCCTCAAATGGATTACAACTTTAAATTGTGAGTTAAGCTACAACTAACTACACAAGCTTAAAAAGTTAAAAAAAAATGTTTAATATTCCGCATTTCTATTGTATGTCATGTCAAGGTCGACATGACTTGACAATGCTAGGTGTGACACTTGCAGCATTGTTAAAGGATTAAATATTTGCTTTTAATAAATATCCAAACAACATTTGATTTCGGGCTTATATGCTGATATCTATAATTTTTTGGCTTTCATGATCTTACAGACATTCGTTAAAGCAATGCACATTTGTGAGGCATTCATCAGTCAATATTATATTATCTTGAGCGATACTAATACTAATAGTTTTAATATGATTTAAAGAAATACTTTTGAGTGTAAATGCTTTAAACAATAATCCAAAAACCAAAAAATCTACAAAGATATTCCAAAATTTGCACAAGTTTTTGAGAAAATCACCAGGAATCTTTATGACTCATACAGCCAAGGAATTCAGTAAGCCAATGGTCTTGTAGTTGAAGGCATTAATGATTAATTGACAATATTATGTTTACACTAAGCTTTATAGTTAATGAGTATGATGAAATAATTTCGAAATCTTAGCAAATACAAAATTTATTTTAACATTTAATTTATTTAAAAAATCTAAATATTTACCAAAGATCTACCTTAGAATAAAAAGTAATAGTAAAATACCTCCATTAGAAAATAATTGCAAAAGATCGTAAAACGAACGAATCGAATCCGAGCGGGACATGTCACACTTATTAAACCTCAATTTAGTGTTTTACTTTCAATACAAAGAAAAAGAAAAAACTTAATTAAAGAACAAATAAACAAATATCATTTAATTTAGATAACAAAAAAAAAACTGCAATTATTCAGCACAATAATTACCATTTAAAATATTTCGTGATCACTGATCGATCTGCCTATGAAATGTTTATAAAAGTAACGAATTCAATTTAATTTGAGGAAATTTTGAAAGTCATGAATGATAAAGAAATAAATACATATTTAAATTTGTCTATGTGTACAATAAAAAAATAAAAAAACAAAAAATATCAGGCATGTGAGTTTTAGAATTCAAATTTTTCGTAGTATTTCTGTATTGAAAAACTTTTATTACATAAAATATAAAGATATTATGCTACCAAAGAGAATCTTAAAAGAAAAATTTTAAAAATTAGATTAGAAATGCATTAAAATGTACTTCTAATGGCCGAATTCTCGGTCATTAGTTAACCATTGGTAAACTAAAATACAAACTATTGGTTAACGATTACTTAGTATTCATTCTTATGGCAAACTAAGCATTGCGAATAAAGAATCATTAGTTAAGACTGTGAATTTAGCCATAAAACTCATTCGTTTTCGTTTTCGATTTCCATCACATGCCTGTATATGATATTTTTTAGATATAATAATGATTTCTATTTCTATTTTCAATTTCGTATGTACATACATACATATGTATTTATATTTAACAGAAGTATTTTTATCTTTATTAACCTGCGATTTTAAAATAACAAAAAACACGTTGTATCAAACGCAATTGCTCGAATTATCAATTAAATAAATCATACAATAAAATAAATAAATCATAAAAAACACGAGGCTGAAATTACAATAATTTATCATTTTATTGAAATAGATAGGATGGGGTGTTTATGTTTAAACTTAGGGCAAAAGTGCTTAAAGAATAACTTGAACCATTAATAAAAAGTTTATTTAATTTGTTCTGGTTATAGATGGATCAAACTGGAGGCATAAAGACTCTTTTTGAATTGCGTGATCAGGGGCCAAATTACCGCATTCGTGATCGAATAAGCTATCGTATCGAAAAATGATTTCGATATCGAAATTATGATAAAATGTACTAAATATCTTGCTCGATATCGAATGCCATAATCGCAAATAAGAAAATTACGATTAATTTTACTCGATATCGTATGCGGTAATTTGGCCCCAGATAATGGATATAATAAGTTTGCCAAAAAAAAAAAAAAAACAAATGGGTGTCTCTTGATAAGCTAGTTAACCTAGAACATTTTGTGATGCCTAATGGTTTCATTTAAATACACAATACAAAGTCATATACATATCAATATAGATTATTTTCTTATACTCAAATGTTTCATACGTTTCTATGTGGGGATTCTATGCATTGCGATGTCAACTCAAACACATTGCCATGTTAAGTCGTTGCAACACATGACTTATGTTGTGTCATAAAGAATACTAGTCGCAACTCAAGTTTGCGATTTCCCGCACTATATTCTTTTCCGGGAAACGGGAATAAAAAATTGAATTTGAAATTTATGTAATGCTTAACAAATTACTTGAAATATCACAAAACTTTTTGTAAAATCAATAAAATGTGTCTGACTTTCTAAACGCATGTTGCTTTGTTGTAATACATTGCATTGTGTTCGTAAATGCAACCGTGTAAATTATGACAATGTATTTTGTTCCTATTTGCAACACTATTGTATTTAATACGCAAGAAAAAGCAAGAAAGGCGTCCAAAAAAATAAGTAAGCGAATTTTCTTATAATTTAATATATCGTTGGTCTCATGCAGAAAGGCCCTAACTCGTTATTTTTTCGGAATTAGTTTTTTTTGCGATTCCAATGCATTTAACGCAAATACACCTCCTCCCAAAAATTTTAGGCAATTTGATCAAAATTAGCGGTTATTCAAGTAATTTTCTAAAAAGCCCTAACTGATTTCTAAAAAAGAATATTTTTTTTAAAGCCCTATCTCGCCAAATTATGTGTCGTTGCATCGATTTTTTTTTTTGTAAATTATGCAAATATTTTTTTTATTGTGATACAATGTTGTAACGTTACTTTGAGCTTATTATTGCATTATACAAAACGACAACAACCTCAAGATAAATCGCACTTGATCAACAATAGTGTATTAACTCAAAATTTTTGAAATCTCACTTTTTCAAGCAATCAACTAACAACGTCAATATCTATCTACTGTAAAAATTTTAACTTATTCCAGTTGCTCCTTCATCTCAAACCACATTTTAGACAATTTTCGTGCTAGAGTATTAACTGCTAAAAAATGGTATAAACCCAACAAATATATATACATATGTATATATATAGAAAATGCTAAAATGGGGCTATGTGCGGTTTTTTGTATGGACATGCAATCATTAAAATTAGTACCACAATTAAATGCCAATTCGGCATACTACAAAATGAAACTACAAATTCACAATTTACAATCTTCTAACACACCAATCGGACAATTTTGTATGGGATGAAACTGCAGGAAACCTTATTGCTTCGGTTTTCACATCATGTATTATAAAGCATTTAAGAGATTTTTTGGACAGATCTTCAGATATTCACCACATTATTATTTATTCAGACGGTTGCTTTTATCAAAATCGCAACGTCACGTTATCTAATGGTATTCTCTACTTATGTGAAGAACGAAATGTAACTATTGAGCAAAAGTACTTAGTTGTTGGGCATACACAGATGGAGTGTGATGCAACCCATACTCTTATCGAAAGAAAAACAAAAAACAAACAAATAAATTTGCCGTCGCAGTTTGTGCAAATTATTAAAGAAGCACACTATTTGGATTACACGTTTTTCTTAGATTTTGAAAAACTTCCGAAGCGATATTTATCAATTCGACCAGGTAATAATCGAAATTATTGTGCATTTTTATCAATTTTTATTTGAATTTTCAATATGTTGCGTGCTCTTGCATATGATCCTTCAGGGGTCATATATTTTAAAACAAATATTACGGACGAATATGAGCTTCTTCCACATAGAACGAAATCCTCTATAGAACGCATCATTCCACCTCGATTATATAAAGAAAAATTGGCAATTTCGAAGAAAAAATGGGCGCATTAACAAGATCTGAAGAAGTTGATTCCTATAGACTGTCAAAACTTTTATGATACTTTGCCATACAAATTATAAAGACTATTTTTATTTTCGAACTTAATATTTTTAAGCAATGATAAGACTTTCTGTTAATTTTAATAATAAATTTTCCTGATCGCTACAGAAAAAAGCCCTAAGTTACATTTATGCTCTGAAATGAGACTGGAAAAGCCCTATCTCAATTTAGTTCTTTATATATTTAAAAATAAAAAAAAAATGTTTTGAAAACCAAATTCGTCCTTCATTTTAATAATAACTTGCATTTAAAAAAACATTAATTTTTGTCAATTACAGTTTTAAATGTGTTTTTACCTTCTCCTGTAAAGTTTCAAATATGCGAGTTAGGGCCTTTCTACATGAGACCATCGATATGTATTTCTATTGTATATTCACTTATTTACCTATTTACAGCAAAAAATTGACACACAATTACAAAAACCTATTAATATCTTCCAAATTGGAAATGAAAAAGTAATTTCGTGTTTTTGGAATTCTCTTTGTAATTTTGGGTTCCTTTTGTAATACAGCAAATCGTTTCTTTTTTCTTTTGATTATTTTTGAAGCAGCTTGGAAGCTGGAGTTTCCATGGCCGTTGGTTGGTTGGTTTACGTGGTAGTTCACTACGTGCGAACACTTAAGTACAGAAAGTCGTGTCTTGCTAGACCCAACCTGTAGCTGTGAAATATCTCAGTAGGTCATTGAGTTTTGACCCGGCTACCTCACCAAGATTGTTCAATGTATAGTCTCTTGACACTCAGGGCTGGGCATTCGCAGAGAAGGTGGAAAATCGTTTCCTCTTTTCCCCTATCCTTACATGGGCGTACAGAACAAAAAAAAATATTGCAATAAAATATTCTCTTCTTCCGCCATTGTTTACTTTATTTCAACTTGGTATTAATACTACATTGATAGATTGTAAATATACGTTTAGGAAGCCAGCCTATTTTAACGTCACTTTAAAGCAGGTATGTAGCTGCTTTAATTTACATTGTCTTACATGACATGTGTTAAGCTAAAAATTGTTTTTGCATGATACTGTAAGAAATTTTGCTTAACAGAAGTTTACCAGCCTGTTTTAAGTTTTTTTTGCATAAGGCTGTTTTTATAAAATAAACAATTTCATAAAATTGTATCATTTTATTAAAGAAAAAACACAACACTTCAAAAGGGAAGCACATTTTAAGATCATTTTTTTCCTAAACAAGAATAAATTTTATTTTATAGAAATGAAAAAAATATTTTAAGTTCGTTTAGCAAATTTTTATAAATGTGCTTTTGAAATAACTAATACATTTAATACGTAATCTAACATCCAATTTGTTATTTTACTAAATTTCTTCAAAAATGTTTTAAATGTTTGGCTGCTTTTTAAGAAGAATTTTGTTTGATGAAATTCATTTTGTATATATTATGTGCATAACTTAAAAATTCGAGATTCATAACAGATGGTGCATCTTTTGAACGCGGTTTTTGTCTTTAGTAACTTATGTCATTTTGAAAGGTGCATATTAGTAATTTATTCTCTCTTAGCTAATAACCCTCCAATGAGTGACAGTTCTGAACTTCACGTCCGTGTGAAAAGGTCCCTCCACTCATAGAAAATAAAATCATTTCAATCTTAATAGTCTGTTAAATACGAAAATTCTTAATTCAAGAATAAAATTTTAATTTTTTAAGATCACATTAAAGAACACAATCTCGAAAAAATTCTTATTTTAAGAACGCATTCAAGAACACAATCTTGAAAATTAAGAATATATTCTTAAAAATTTAAGAATATAATCTTAATGAAGTTCTTGATTTGAGATCGGTTTAAGGAATGTCTTGTTAAAAATGCTAATTTGAAGTTTAATGTCGAAATAAAACGCAATAATTTATTTTTTTATAGACTACTGTATACATATATATATATTTGAAAAAAGATTAAACGCAATATTATAATACATACTTAAAATTATATCAACTTATGTCTAACATATGTCTTTCCATTATTGATAAAATTTTAGTTTTAAATGTTTCCCATATGGAAAACAGCAATTGATCTTTTCCTGGGTACATAGTTTGGAAGTAAATTTTAATCTGAAATTTGTAAGGAACAATGACTTAAGCTGTAAATCAGCAATCGAAAAATATCTTACCAATTCAGACTTCCCATTTTTTCCAAATCTTTCTGGCACATACTGTATGTGAGCTTTCATTTATGACAAACTTTCTCCCAATCAGCACTATCTCTGAGATTTATCAGATTTATCACCTATCTTCGATGGCATTGAAAGCGTATCCTCGTCTATTCAAAACTAAAAACGAAATTATTAAAGGTGTTTTTTTGTAATTAGCTTCCTCCTTTTCCACGCGAACAACTTTTCGTGAAACTCCATTCGAAGTCCCAGATGATTGTGAAAGAAAGTGATTCTGAGTCGATCGGTATAATTTAAGGTGGGTGTTGGACCAATATTTCTGGGCGTTACAAACATATGCACAAATCCAATATACCCTCCTTACTATTGTGGTATAGGGTATAAAAATAAAATAACTGACCTTCAATTAAGTTGATATTTTCAAAGACTTTAAATTCATTTTTATTTCTTTTAATTCAAATTTAATCAATTAAAACTTAAACAATAAACATTTTACCATATGAGGAGCATAAAATAAAAATAAATAAATAATTACTAGACTGTTTTGATTGTTTATTTATTTATTGATTAATTGTAACCGCTGCCATTTTTTTCTCATTATCATCATATACATTGTTTATACATACACACATATGTACATACATATTGTAATTTGTGACGTTTACTTCAATTTTATGACACATACTCCCGTTTTAATTACGAATCGATTTATAACCAAAAATCGACTGTTTTAATGTGATAGCATGTACATATGTATGTATGTAGGAGTAGATGTGAGTGTTTGTGTTGCAAACAAGCCAACAGGAAAAATTGCTAGGGCTTCAATTTGTAGGCCTTATAGAAGACCTGTTTACACATTCGATACTCAATTCCACTATGCCTTCTCTCAGAAGGTGTTTCATACACATTTAAACTTGCAGTTCAATAGAATGCCAACAAGTCATGTTTTAAATAGCAAACGCGAATGAGTTTGTAATTATTCCTGTATGTCGTCACTACAACAACAAACTTTATTTTGCTCACTTTGTTGTAAGAGTAATAAAAGTTAATAAAGAAGCATCTATAAATTTAGTATTTTATGAAACGTATGAAACAGTACTTGATGTACAAAAATATATGCGAATATTTTCCTGAGTCATTCTCCTTGCAGGCCTTCTAATTATCCTTTTTAATCTATCAGCGAGTAGGCAAGGCCTTGATTACCAATGTATCTGCAAAATAAGACCTTTTAGAAGGCCTCTTTACAGCATCTTATTTCCGCTGGGAAAAGATTCTGCCGCTAATTTGAAAAGTATTATTCAGTCTTATTATGAGTGTCGTTTTCTTTTTACGACAACGACTCTTTCGTAATAGATTAAAGATAAAATTAAATTTGTTTCTATGAAAAATGATGGGCCGAACTTCTTAAACAGTTATTTTCATGCATATGAGGATATTTCACTTCGAATTTCAACATAATAACGGTATATATAAGATATATATTAGTATTAACGTGGCTTTCGAGGGTGGACCTTATATAGGGGATATTGTCAAAATCCTGCAGTTTAATTTAGGCATGTATGTAAATGATTCGTGTAAAATTTTGGATTGGTACCCTTATTTATAAGAGATTTATGAGTATTAAAGTGATTTTCGGAAGAGGGCTTTATATGGGGCATACGGTTAAAAATAGACCGAAATTCACAAAATTTTGTGGGATGATTTTTGTACGAGAAATCATGGACCGATTCTTACTATTTTCCGCACATTTTCTTCTTTTATTATACAAACAACGTATACAAAATTTCATGGTATTATCTTCAATATATTTCAAAAGATTGCAATAAAATGGACAACAAATATCAAATTTTTATGGAGGTTGGCCGAAACCGATTTTTCTGATTTTAAATAGCAAACTTCTCGAAAGCATGTCTGACAGAATTATTGAAGATTTGGATCCCGAAGATATCTAAGGACTTCTAAAAACTGATTTCAACATCCAGACAGACAGACGGACATGGCTTAATCGACTTCGCTATCTATAAGGATCCAGAATATATATACTTTATAGGGTCGGAAAATTATATTGTGGAAATTACAAACGGAATGACAAACTTATATATACCCTTCTCATGAAGGTGAAGGGTATAATGATACTGCTAGCAACACTAAAAAGAATGTTCGAAAATTATACCTTCCGAATGGAAAACCAACAGAGTAGTCGCGGCCAACATTTGAATGAAAATTTTTTTTAAAGTAAATGTCAAAGATTGTTCTATTGGACAATAATAAATATTACTAAATCTAGTTCTACTTTCAGCGATCTGTTTAAAATCAATAAAGGGGTAAATTGTATCTAAATACAAATCTTAAAATTAATTTTAAAACACCTACAGATAATGTTAATCAAAACTATAGAAACTTTGTCGGCCGAAAATCAACTGCTTCTTGGCCCGGAAATGGTTGGAGTTGCAGCTCAAAGAAACCGTTCTTCGCATAGATTCATGTTTTCTTATCCCACGCCAGTTGCACGGATTGGGTTTTTACAAAACACCTCTCAGGCAGCCTAATTATCTAATTTATTAACTTTCAAACTGAAATGTAAACATTAATATGTTCTAAATATTTACAATAATTTTATAAGAAATACATATTTTTTATTGTTTTGAAAACTAGCAAAAAAAAAATATATTTTTTTCTTTAATCACGTGTAACACTAGAAGTTTTTTTTATTTTTAATTAATTTTAAAAAGTTACATTTAGAAATGCAAAGTGATAAGAAAGAAATTCAAAGATAATGAAATGCTTTGTAGAACCTTTTTTACACTCACTTTTCCAAGAAATGCAAATTGAAAAGTACAAAGTTGATAAGTTGCTTTGTGGAATAAGGCCCAGAATCTTTTTTTTTTTTGAGACCTTTGCTTAAAGGTAGAATTAGCCGAACGTCTACGTCCCGTACTGTACTGTAACGAAACAGCTGATCCCGTTTTGTTATTTGAAATCAATGTAAATGCTTACCTAATATTAATATAACGTTGACGGAACGTCTCAACCTGTATAAAATAGAAATTCCTTACGTTCTTGGCATTTGTACAGCTATGATGGGCTGTTTGTATGCTAAATTTTATTGAGGTAAATCGCCCAATTTTTTGGTACTTTTCTTTAATAATAATGTTTGTGGAAATTGAGCAACACATCTGCATATATGAATATGTTTATATGTATATAATAAAAAAACAATCACATACAATATCAGCCCAATCATGAATTCCGCGGGAGTTTTTTTCCATTTTCCCATTTTTCCCATTCAAATTCAATATTAAAAAAATAAAAAGCGAAAAAACTCCCTCAGAATTTTTATTCATGATTGGGATGTATTATAAATATAACAAATTTAATGCAAACATACACATAACTATGTATTATTCAATATTTATTCAATTAATTGCGCACACACACACAATTTTACTCCTATTAAAGCCATTTTGGTACTTTTTCAAGCAAGCATGTACGAAAAGAAACTTTACAATGACAATCACTGTTTCAAACAGCTGACTGTTTATTTATTGTAAATATGTTTTGCTTTTTTTTCCTGGACATATTTAGTAATTGTAGAAACATTAAATCAGTAGATAAATCCTCCGAATCCATTATAATCGAGATTAATTGAGTTTTAAAATATATATTTTAAACGTTGTAGAAAACAAACAACGTACAAACGTGCTTACAGTACGGTACGTTACAGTAGGGAGACGTGGACGTTCGGCTAATTCTACCTTAAGTTTTTGTTGTATCGTTTTTAATATAATTTTCATTAGCATTATCATTTTTTTGCAGTGATTGAACCGGACAATTTAAGGAATTTGTGAACGATTTTTATTCAATTTTGATTTTCACATATATGCAAAAATGCTTAAGATAGAATTATGTGAACGGAATATAAGGTAATGTAACGTAACGTACGTACACTGTAAAAGCTTACTGAAATTTACTGTCACGTTGCCGGAACGTATCAACCTGTATAAATTAGATTTTTACAACTACGTTAAGTGACAGTCGTAAGCCAGTGCTGGCACTCATATGTATAAAATACAATTGCGGCACATTTACCCATTTTCGGTACATTAGAATTGATATCATTTTGGTTCATAAAAGTACGAATTGTAATATTTTAAATAATAATAATTGATAAATAATAACAATTTTAATAACAAAAATAATAATAATAACAACAATGATAATAATTTTAGTAACAGAAAAAAATAGTAACAATAAGAACGACAAAAACAAATAATAAAAATAAAAATAACAATGATACCTAATAATAATGGTTTTAATAATAAAAATAAAATTAATAATTTGTAATATATAAATTTTTTTAAATAAATATAATTATTATAATAACAATAATAATGATAAAAGTTATAATAATAATTATAATAATAATGATTATAACAATAATAATAACAACAACCCAACAATAATAATATTAATAATAGAAACAAATAATAACAACAACAACTACAAACACAAAAAAAAAACGACAATAATAATTTTAATAATAAAGAAAATAATTACAATAATTTTAATACTATGTACACAATAATAACTACAACAACAATAATAATATTGATAATGTATAAATTACAATGTAAATACTTTATATCCCTCGAAGCCAATTTAGTACTTTTTTTAATTTCATATGTACAAAAATAATTTAACATTGCCCATCACTATGAACAGCTGACATCAATATTGTGTTTTAGTTTTTGTGTTGAATTTTTGTTTTAAATTTAAATTAAAGTTTTTTTTTATAAAATAAATAAACGATATGGATGATGAAAAACTTATGAGTGCCTATACAACAAAAGCTGTATAGGCTTCAAGATGGTAGAAAAAAAACAAACAAATTATGCTGCACATTGTTTTGTTTTTGTTTATTTTATTGACGTATGTTACGTTTGTAACTTTTCTATAACTACGTACACGTACGTACGTTACATTACATTGCGTTACGTTGCGTTGTACGTTCGCAAAACGAGGCCTTTAAGGTCTGATCAGCAAGAACGTGAAACTTTAATTAGGGATTTTTACATATGTGTTAAGCTCCACGTCAGATATTACAACGTTGTCAGAAAAATGTGCAGAAATTGTCTAACAACCGTGTAAACTTAAAATTGTTGTCTTCCAACGTTATAAGAAAAAGCATTTTCAGTACTTTGGAAGACAAAAATATTGTCACACATCTAACAATCGTGTAAACACACAATTTTGGCATTGCCATTGTTTTAATACAATTGTCAAACACTTTTCATTGTCATATGTGCAAAGTTTATGTATCAGCCAATGGCAGCATTGTAATAGAAATTATTACTAAATGCAACTCTGTATATACATAAATAAACAAAAATTTTTGGAAAAAAAAATGGAAGAAAATTAAAGAATTAAAATAAAGTGTGCATTAATAAAATTTTTGAAAAAAGTGTAAGAAAATTAAAGAATTAAATTAAAGTGTGCATTAATAAAATGTTTGAAAAAAGTGGAAGAAAATTAAAGAAAATAAAAAATGGATAGCCACATATCTTTTAATGAATCCTGTTTAATAAAGTGAAGATAAAATGGTTTCAATTATTCTTTTTTGTTCCATGCCAATATTTAAAATTTTTAAACATACACAGAGAGCTGCAAAACGAATTTGGCAATGCCACACAACAATCTGACAAGCGTGTGAACTGACAATTTTGGTTGACAATTGTGTGCAAAGAAATTATTAGTTTTCTTACAGTTGTGTAAACTGACAATTTACCTTTTGCTAAAAATTTTTCAATGTCAGTACATTGCTAGCACATTGGTAGATATGACAACGTTGTAATATCTGACGATCGCGGACACATAGCTTTACTCGTATACATAACTAAGAGTACAAATTCAGTTATTGCAAGAAAGATAAAGTAAAACAATAGTGTATGCTTGTTCAATAGCGTATGTGTTTATGAGTAACTTTTATTGATTGTAAGAAAGTATAGTCGGTCAAGCCCGACCATATAATACCATACACCCAGTAAAAACAGTTTTTCAGAAATGGGCAGCTATTACTTATTATGGACCGATCATCCAAAAATTTAGTGCCACGACTTCTGTATATATAAATATTATGTATGTTATACTTTATCTCGATACTTTTAAAAGATTGATGGAGCTTAAAATGATTTACGGAGAGGGTCTTATATGGGAGTATCGACTAATTATGGACCGACCATTATAAAATTAGGTGTCATCATTTCTGCATATATGAAACTTATTTTTGTTGAATTTTATTTGGATAACAATATTTTTAAGAGATTTATATGGGAGCTGCGACTAATTATTTACCGATCATCATAAAATTTTACCATATTTTTTATATATATATGAAACATATTTGTGTGCAATATTATTTAGATACCGATATCTTGAGGCATAGTAATATTGTATTGTATAATAAACAAATTTTGACAATGAACTTGAAATGATTTATTGAATATTTCTTAATGTAATTAATACATCAAACAAACCCCTTTCCCCTTTTCATTATGAACAAAAATTTGCAAATATTACTACACCTTTTCAAATTGAAATTGAGAAAATCTAAATCAATATTGAGAAAAAAAACGAACAAGTTGAAATCGAGAAATAGAAATTAATTTTAATATTAAGGAAATGCAAATTGAAATTGTGAAAATCAAAAACATATTGATAAAACACGAATTGAAATTCAGAATAATAAATTTATATTGAGAAGAAACCAATTGAAAATGTGGAAATCGAAATTAATATTTGTTGTGTTTTCTCAAAAATAATTAAAATTTCTGAATTTCAATTTGTTTTTTCTCAATATCAATTTGGACTTCTCAATTAAAATATAGTTTTTCTCAATATTAATTTGCGTTTCTGAATTACAAATTGTATTTTCTAAATTTCAACTTGAAAGAAATGATGTAGTAGATTTATTACATTACATTCTTAAAAAAATATGACAAATTAATTAAACAATATATTTATAAATGCTGATCGACCTTTTTCCGTTTATATTAATAGTTAATATAGTTTCCTATATGCAGGCTTTCAAGGTCATTATTTGTAAAATACAAATTTTCTGTGATATAGTTTTAGTTTACATACATTTATTTTAATATTTTAAGTTTTTGTGTTGTGTTGTCCACCTATACAAAATACTGTGATATAATTTATAAATGATGTAAAACTGACGAAAAAGATTATTATTTTAATAAAAACTCAATCCCTGAAGAAGTTGGAAAGAATACCAACGAAACGTCAGATTTTATTGGAAATGAAATAAATAATCTTTTATTCACATTAAATTAATGACCTTGAAAGGAAACTATATAAACTATTAATATTAAACAATATATTTAATTAAAAAAAGTAAAAAAAAACACACAAACGAATGCATTTATGTAAGTAAAAATTGTAACAGTAAAAGAGAGCGAGAGAGAGAGAGCTAATGACAAAACATACATATGTATACAGCGAATGATGAAGAGCACGAACGACAATGATTGATAGTTAAAACAAAAAAAGAAACGAACCTTTTATTTTCTTTTGTGTCCATTGAAAATTCCATAACATTAAAAAGTTGCATAAATTATTTAAATATTCACACGTTTGACAATTAATTTTAGTTGTAAATATTTGTTTATTGTTTTTACTTTAGTTTATTTACTTTTCTATTATTAATTATTTATTGTTGTTGTGGTTTTGTTATTATTTATATTTGTTTTATTAATAATTTGTTGTTATTAAATATTTTGCAATGTGAGTAAATATCACTTAATTACTGTTGATTTAATATACGAGTATGTATCAATTCTTTACAAAAAACACGATATTTATATCACAATTAAAGTTTTTATTGTTGTAAATCTTAAAAAATACTAAAAAAGACAACTTAATGAAATTAATAGGTTTTTAATTATTTATTTATTTAATTTCGCAGGTTTTGTTGCAAGTCATTATCATGTGTATGTGTGTTCTAAGTGATAAGACACAATATTGTTTATATTAGAACAAATTTGATCACGTGCCATGTGTTTAGACTTTGCACATGTTGTTCATAAATTAGAAAAAGTAAATATTATATTTTCACAATATTTAATTTTTAATATTTAATATTTGTAAAGAAATGGTGGTACTAACCACAGATTATATATATTTGATAACTTTAGTATTCAAACCCACAATTTGTATTTAATTTTAAATAATAATAACAGGTACCTGGATAAAAATATAGCACCTCTTTCTTGTTGGAAGCATATGTGAGAAAAATGGCTGATTAAATATCTTTTAAAATCTGTAGATTTTTTAATTTAACAAAAGAAATGTTTACAAAAGAATTTCAACCGGAATTGAACTTATATATAAATTCTAGTACTGGTTTCAAGGGAATAGGTTTCCTCAACGACCTAATGATTAAGAAAATTCCCAAAACGAGTTAAACAATAAAGTAGAAAAGCATTCAGGACTGAATGTGTGAAGGTGTATAAAATTATATTTAATCTATGTACTGCGAATTTGTGCTAAAAACAGTATCGAGTTATTTTTGTAAAATTGAGATTTTAAAATAAAACATGTAAGAAAGTACAGTCGGTCAAACCCGACCATGACCAGCCACTATATGTGCAAAAATAGTTTTTCAGATATCATCATTATATGGGAACTATGACCTATTATGGACCGATCATCCAAAAATGTTGTGGCATGACTTCTAAGCATATCAATATTCAGGTATGTGATGAAAATCATTTTCGTCGTTAAAGTGATTTGAAATCGTTAAAAGATGTGATGTGTCGATTAGCTGTAACGATTTCATATTCCATTTTTTTTTATAAAAAAAAAAAAACGTCGATTTTTACATGTGATGCATTTCGATAAAGTCAGTTTAAATTACTTTTCAAATCGACGTTTTTAATTCTGACGAATATTTAGGAAATGTGAAAATTAAAAAATTGCTAATTAAATTTTATTTGTATGTAGGGGAAAGCAAACGAATAATAGTCACGAAGATGGCTTGATCAAATTCATGGATAAAAAGTGCTTAGATGCCCTTGAATATGCTTCGGTAGTGTTAAGCTTTATCCATCCCGAAGAACATTTTCTTTTCAACAGGCACAACATTTTCAAATAACATTTTGAAACTGGTGTGCGATGCATGCCAATATTTACATCATTTCCAACAGATCGTTGAAAACATCCATCTGCAAAAATCTTAAGGCAGCTGCCAATTGTATTGAAAGAGGTATGTATAAAAAGTGTTTATTATACCCTACACCACCATAGTGGGGAGGGTATATTGGATTTGTACATTGTATGTAACGCCCAGAAATATTGGTCCAACACCCACCTTAAAGTATACCAATCGACTTTCTGAGTCGATTTAACGATGTCCGTAAATGGCTGTCCATGTAAAGTTTGTGCGCAGAGTACAGGTCGCAATTTTAAAGATATTTCGATAAAATTTGGTACGTGATATTTTTTTGGCCCAAGGATGGATGGGATTGAAACTGGTGAAAATCGGTCCATTATTTCACCTGGCCCCCATACAAATGTCCTCCCGAAATGCAAGTATGCAAACAAATTTCAAAACAAATGAGTGGTAAATGAAGCTAAATCAGATCGGTCCATAATTAGTCGTAGCTCCCATAAAGGCTCACTTCCGAAAATCACTTTAAAGAGCATAACTCACTCAAAAATGTTGGTATTCAAATAATATTTAATACAAAAATATCTCATATGTATACAAACAATACGGTACAATTTTATTGTGATCGGTCCATAATTAGTCGTAGCTCCCATATAAGGCCCACTTCCGAAAATCACTTTAACGATCATAAATTTCTTAAGAATGTTGGTAATCAAATAATATTCGACACAAATAATATTCGACACAAATAATATACAGAAATGATGACACATAATTTTATAATGATCGGTCCATAATACATACGTTTCCTTGGGTAAACTTAAGGGGTCAGATTTATCTCGTAAGCGTTTTCTATGTACATATTCGGCTTCATCGTTGGAATTATTTTCATTAAGAAGTATTTAGACTGCAACAGCATCAGGCATTTTGTTTATTTTTTTAAATGTAATTCACAAAAAGACAGTTCAGAGTTGTATTATAAGTTTTCGCAAAGTTGTATGTATTTATTAAAGACAATTGGAAATGAAATAAAAGTGGAAAATGAAGTCGATCCAAAATCAGTGGCATAGTTAACGATTTGGAAATGCGATTTACTTTTCAAATCAAACGATTTTCATTACATACCTAACTGTTTGTGTTCAATTTTATCTCGAGTGATTTTCAGAAGTGAGTCTTATATGGCAGCTTTGACTAATAATGAACCGACGGTGATTAAATTAAGCGGCATGATTTCTTTATACAAAAAACATATTTGTGGTGAATTTTATTTGGATACCAAGATTTTTAAGAGATGAGACTAATATGGAAGCTATGGCAAATTATGGACCAATCATTACAAAATTAGACCGAATGATTTGCTTAAATATTAAACATATTTTATTATTCAGTTACAGAGATTTTTAAGAAAGTTATGCTCGTTAAAGTGATTTTCGGAAATGGGCCTTATATGGGAGCGATGGTCAAGTATGGACTCATATGTACAACATTTATAGGTGTAATTTGATTTTATATATAACTTATTTGTGGTGACGTTTGTTTGGATACGTTTATAAACCAAACATTTATGACTGAAAAAGCCCTATTTCGGAAGGACATTTTTGTGGGAGCTAGGTGAAATAGTGTACCGGCATAAAATTTTATTAAAATATCTTTTAAATTGAGACCAGCCAAATGATTGGAGACACGGACATTGTTAAAACGACTCAGAAAGTGATTCTAATACGAATGGTATACTTTAAGGCTGATATTAAGGTTATTTGAATTTCTATGAATTTTAAGGAAAATTGTAAGTTTTTCTGAAAAAATAATAAGAACAATGATTTAAATTGTTTAGTTAAGATTTTATTAAATTTTGTCCTTTTTGTTTGAAATTTGATTCCGGGTATGGTCAAAAAGAGAAAATACATTTTTATTGCCGCTTATTGTATTATTATTTTATTTAATCTCAATGGCAATTTGATTTGTATTTCAAGTTTTTGATAGTTATAAATTTCAAATTTGTGTCAATAACATCAAACACATTATAAAATTTGTTTTATCGCCTCTAATTGCTCGCTGTCCATACTGGAAAATAAATCGCATCTAAAAACACTTTGTTATCATTTCAATTGAGGTAGGTGGGGTGGTTCGTTTTTTTTTTTTTTTTTATTTTATGCGACAAACTACAAAAACAGTTAGTTAGTTTTATATTTAAGTAGGTTTTTAGTTCTTTTGCTCTAATAGTGCTTCTGCTGATTATATTGAAAAAATAATTAAACATGCTGGTAAAGATTTTGACGTATGTAAATTTACAATAGTAAAGCACCAAATAAATAAAAACGATTCAAAATCGCATTAGGAATAAAAACGTGACCTCTTGGTTGAGAATTTTTTAATTGTTTTTTTTTATCGATAATATTATACCAGCTGAACTCTTTGTGATTTCTGAGTTCTGTTGCAAAGCTTAATGTTAATGAAAGCTCGAACGTACACTTATTGCCTGATTTATTTCAAACGTGGGTTATGCTTTTTTCACTCCTGACTAGTAAGAAATAAGATAATCAATATATGGATTGGTATAAAGCAATGATCGTTATATAGAGAACATAATATATAGATTATAATAACTATTTCTTTCCTTTTAGCAATCTGACCAGCTTTCGATTATGAGGTTTGCATCTTATTTTCTTTTATCTTATATCATAGCCGCCTATTTGGAAAGCAAAACGATGTGGTAATATTAATGGATGTGATCATTTTTCCTTTTTCTTCGGTGTTCACACAGCACAATTTTATTGCTTAAGTCGCTCGTGTTTTTATTTGAGAGTATACACACATTTGTATACTCATAGTAAAATCAAGAGTGTACTCGTCTTATCTTCCCCACACTCCGATGTCTAAAAGCTCAGCTTAAAGAATTGCTTCGTGTAAATTGTTACTAAGTAATATTCGAAACAACTATTTACTAAAGTCATAAAGTGCAGGCATTTTTGTATGAATATCACTCAGTTTTCAAATAATTTTGAAGTGGATTGCTCCCGATATATACAAGTTTATCAAAATAGTATTTTTAATGTATCAACAAATATGTGATATGTAATAAAATGTTTATTTATTAACATAATGCAATTAAACTTTCAACGTAGATTAAATTTGTCATTATAAATAGTAAACAAAAATTCAAAAGTGGGATCTTTTACAGTTTTGCTCGTAAGATCCACATTTCTACCGGGGCTGGTAAAATACTTTAAGGACTAAAGAGAAATCAACAACGTTGCTACTTTTGCCAATCACATAGCATAACTAAAATAACCCAAATTGTAAACCCACCATATGTAAAACACTCATAACTAAAAAATAACCCAGATTGTAAATTTACCATATGTAGAACACTCATAAGTAGAATTAAGAATTTCTATAAATACTAAAGTAAGACACTAATTAGTCTTAAGATTCAATCCAACGAATAAAGAATAAACCCAAAATATTGCGTTGTGTTTTTTTTTATATTTTTTATTATTCTAAAGAATAAATCACCAATAAGGTAATAAATTTCAAAGAAAGATATTACACAAATATTCGATTCATTTTGAGTAATTTTATTGATTTTTCTTATTTTGAAAGAGTAGGCGGTCGAAAGAAGTATTCTTAGTCATACCGGAGTCTTAGTCATGCCTGAGTCTTAGTTATATTCCGTCCTATTTTTAGTAAGATCGGTCCAGCGGTCTAGCCTTACCGGCAGGCGTTGTCCTGCAAGATATGGGGTGTGAAAGGGGGCGTGGAGTATGAATCTTAATTTTTACCTCACCTAGAGCAACATGTTTATTCGATTTAAAGTAAACATGTTAAAATCCGAGTAGAATCAATTACACAATTCAAAAAAGTAGAAGTGGTCAAAAGAAATAAGAAGCTTTGGCGCATAAAATTTTTCTTTTTACCTCGCCTACAGTAAGATGTGTATACAATTTCTTTGCAGTAAATCTGTAAAACCCCATGCAGAAGCAATTAATCAATTACAAGGTGGCGCAAAAGTAATCCTCCTATCAGAAAATGCTATAAATTTTGTGCAACTTGATGAATTGAGATTGGAAAATATGTGGTTCCAACAGGATGGTGCAACGGCACACACTGCACGTGCCACTACCGATATGCTGAACGATGCATTTCCCGGGCGCCTAATCTCCCGTTTTGGCGATTTGCACTGGCCAGCAAGATCGCCTGATTGGAAGTTTACTTTTGCGCCACCTTGTAAAAAAGTGGGGGTTAAAGTAGGCGTAGTCATACCAACTGAGAAATCGTCCCGGACTCATGCACAAGAACTTTGCCAAAGATCATCACATGACCAAATACATAGTTTACGATTCACGATAGACAAACTAGTTTTCAAAACGTCGCTGGCAAAGAAGAGACTATAGAGGTAATGATGTCATATCTTTGTAACAGCGACGATAAACATGAAAATAATGAACATGCTGCAGGTTATTAAAAACAAGGTAGTAAATATTGGTTATACCAACGACCTACAACTTATAGGTTTCTAGCGTATAATATTTCTGTTCCTATTCCTATTAGAACTGGCCCAGATCTACATTCTCGAAGAATCCCAATAAACATTTAAAAAAAACTGTATATTTCTGTAGTCGTTGAAATCATAGTTAGGTGTGTTTACCATAAAACATAACAACTATACCCAACTTTTAATGAAATTAGAAATGGAAACCAAAAGGTGGTTGTTTCAGATGTGTCCACAAATTATTTCTACACTAGACGTACTGTGTTTTGTGGCAACAACTATCACTATGTCTATAGGGATGGCCACGTACAATCAAACCAGAGTCTTGTAATAATAAACTTCTACTGAAGAAAACATTGTTTGGTTATTACGAAAAGATATATGCAATTGAAAATACAAGAATTGCCATTATCTTTAAATAATTATCGTTCTTAATGTATCAAGTGTAGTTAATTCAAGAATAAAAACAAAGGGCCAAAACCGTTGCCTCTGAAGATCCCATTTCAATGCTTTTTTACCTACAACACGTTAAACAAACGAAATCCAACAAAATAACACATCGAATAAAATTAGAACATAGTTTTTTCCCAATATTATTGCATTTTGTTTTATCAATATTTTACATGTATATTTATTGCATTGTTCACATAAAATACGATCACTCTTACAGAAGCTTATTTTTGTTGGAAACTTTTTCTATTTTTCAGTTGAAATATAGTTGCACGTGCGCTGAGCAACGAAAAATTAAAACTAGAAAATCGTGCACAATTTCTTTGAAAATCCGACATTGTCGTGTTTAATGTTTGCATTGAACCTTCCTTTTGGAAGGTTTCGCTGTTTTGCGATTTAAGAAAACCCTAAGTGCAGATCGCAAACATAAATTATATTAACAAAAAACAGAAACTGACTCAGAAAATACTACGTTCATTAGGGCAAAATCCAAGTATATTCGACAATGACCGCGAAAAAAATACAACACCAGTATAACTACTGAAAGAAAAATACGAGTGGATGCTAGTTTTGTTAAAACCATATCGCAAAGACAAACCTATTATGGATTAAATATATGTATGTCGGGAATATCGGGACCAAAATATGCCCATAATATAAATATGTATACAAAAATTGGTTTGGCAAGCAATTTGCAGTTGGGGTCTGAAGAGCCATGGATATATCAGGCCACACTCTTCCTGGACATCCTGTAGTCCGCAATGCCCAACAACACGAAGAGATGTATAGTGAACTATCTGAGTGGCAGGTGGAGTTTAGAGACAAATGCTCAAAACTCCGTAGAGTTAAACAAGAAGTACCTCAGGAGGATTTAACTTCTAAACTCCCAACGCCCTCACAAGGAGTAGAGGTATTCGCCTATGCGGACGATTACACCATCAAGGCGACAGGCCACAACGTTGATGAGCTTTGCGGATTTGTAAATTGTTATCTCAACGAAATACATAATTTCTTCACGGCACGTAACCTGCAGTTGACACCAACGAAGCCATCGGCAACACTCTTCACCAACTTAACGAAGGAGGTAAAACCTAATTTAGACATTATGGTCGACGGCACACAAATTCTGGGAGTGAACCACCTTAAAATCTTAGGTTTCACATTTGATTGTCTTGTCACCTCCTCAGCACACGCCATTGCAATCACGCACAAATTGCGAAATATGAACAAGGTTCTCAAAGCCCTAGCCGGCAGAACTTGCTTGCTACCTGTAAGACGATTATTCGGTCAGTGGTTAACTATGCTGCTCCAGTGTGGTTATCTTCACTAAGTGATACCCAGTGACGAAACATTTAAAGCTGTCAAAATGTAGCCTCAAGGACCGTCACACGCTGCCTCGAAATAACCTCCGAACACCTTCGCGTGGAAAGTAAGCTTCTACCGGTCAAGGAACACAACGTCATTCTGCGGTGTCACCGGAGCAGTCAAACTTCCATATCACACAGCTGTAGGCTCTCCACAAGGCATGTCAGATAGGACTAACGTACATGCGAGGAGAACATAGGTATGTGCAGGATCCATTGGATGGCAGCTTTGAACGACATACATACAGACACTACCAATTCCGCATTAAGTATAACTTAGAGATCACCCACTGCCGATAGCAGACAGCGAGAAAACTCTGCCGCGTAAAACAGCAACAACTACAACTAAGCATATTGCTCCATCTACATCTTCTGGTCCCGCATAAACCGCGCCGTTCTTAATATATACCGAGCTTGTGGTCAGGGTCCTTATGATACCCTCCACATATTTAACTGTACATTGGAAGTAGCACGATTTTCCCTGATTAAAATTTGTTTTGCTCCTTCAATAATGACAACAACAACAACAACAATATATAATATAATGCCTGCAGAAACGTTTGCACCACCAACCTTTAGTAAAGTTTTGACCTGATTAGCTCACACTCATTATTCAAAAGCTTGAATAGATAAATATCGAATAAATTAGGTCGACTTAATAGAAAAATACACGAATCCTTCTAAATGTTCCCAGCTTCGGCCATTACAAGTAATGATAGGTATGCAGCATAGGTGGACAAAAATGCCGTGTGTTTTTAGATTCAATCTTTTTTTTTCATATTCAACATTTTTTTTTAAGAGATAACACTCAGGCAATTAATATGCCTATTAAATAAATGTGTTACTTTCTTTGGAAAGGGATAGGTAGCTTTTCATATGACAACACTGTAATTGCGCGTTATGTTTATTAATAGTACAGTATTGCAGCGCCTCTGGTGGTGAGTAGGCGCATTGATCAAATCTTCATTTATAGCCATTATTTTAATTATTTTACTTCGATGGCGTTTAAATGCTATACCACCGCGCTGTGATAAATATTAGTTATGATAGGAAAGAAAAACTAATAATTATCAGAAACTGATGTTGTGTTGAGTGGCAGCCACAAATACCAACTCATGCTTAATGATCAAACGTACTAATCAATTAAGCTACATCACACTTTTATATTGAAACACGAACAATATTACACGATAAGGGTATTCAAGCAATTACCGCAGTTAATATTGAAGGGTAGATTAACGATAACGTTTGCCAGATTTAATTAACACTAGATTTACATTGGCGCATATTCAGAAATCGTAACTAAAGTCGAAACTTATTAAATAGAAACTAAAAAATAGTTCACAAATAGTTAAAGATTTTATTCACAAATCATAACTATCTTAGCAACTGCTTTCAGCAGTTAAAAGAAATGCAACACTGCATTTAGTAGATTTTTGTTGACGAAAAACACATCTCTAGTTTGTTTTCCTTTTTTGTGATTTTTTTTTGGTCAAAATGGAAAATAAAGTAAGTAAGTTTATTATTATTGTTAGAAAAAATATGTATTTATTGTTTTGTGTATTTTAGAGAGACTCAAATTGGTTGCCAGATGAAAAAACTACATTTAAAGAATTGGTGGCCAAATATGTTAACATCATCGACGACAAGAAATGAAATCAATCAGCTGTTTTTTAAATGTATTTGTTAGTTGACATTTAGGTACAGCTTTACCCATAATTAAGTTGTAACTTTTCCTGCTGAAAGTAATCAACTAAGAATAACTTAAGTTGGTACTTAAAAAAGTTTAAACTTAGATATCATTTCTGAATATGCGCCATTGTTTCCTTTTGTAATTAACAAATAATCAAGGAACATCTTTAAGAAAATTAAATACCATAACGAAATATTCCCACTCATTTAAATTTAAAGCCTTTTTTTGTTATTTGAACAATTTATTTAACTGTATATTTTTTCATCTTAAATGGGGTTAAATAAATAAACAACAAAAAAATATTATTATGTTAATTAGAAATTCACACACAAGGTACCAGAAAAAACAACAGCAAAATTACATACATATGTATATATATTACAAATTGTAGTATTGATTTTAAGATGATTTCTTATTTCTTATTTAAATTTTGTTCACAATTGTGAACTGTAGATAGATTTTGGAAGAGTTTTGAAGAGCCTCCCCACCCCTTAAAACAAAAACAGTGACAACATCGAACAAAATTTAAATATTTACAAAAAGAAAACACACAAGATGTTTATTATTGGTGTAGAAAAATACACTAATAAACATTGATTTAATTTTATTTAAATTGTTTTAAAAATATTTGATTATTCACAACATATTTCGGATTTGTTTTTAATACTTAATTTGAATATTCAAACACACTGTGTAATGTAATGACTGCTTTTTGTTTGGTATTCAAATATTTATGTACATTTGATTTTAATTGTTGTTTAATAAATATTTTGGCTTTTTCTTTTTGGTTAATTGTTTTTTTTTTTTTTGGTATTTTGGTATTTTAAGTATTTTCTATGACATGCAAATGTTTGAATGTTTGAATACGATTTGTACAAACGCTAATCACAAACTGTTGCCGCTAAAAAATAAACTGAAACCAAAAAAAAAAAAATAGTATATTTCAAATCAAATTTCAATGAAATAGCAAAAAAAAATAGAATAAATATTGCTGAGCGTACCATAATGAGAGCAGGGTATTGCCAGATGGCGGATTTTCTACAAGCCTATTTAAAGCATAATAAATTTCCAGAGCTTGCTGCATGATTTCCACTTTAACAGTTATCTAAAGCAAAGCCGGTGCGACCGTTATCGTGTCATGATAACCAACTTATTTGATGCCTGAAATTGAAGCTCATGATCTCGGCGACATTTGGTTTCAGCAAGACGGCGCAACTTCCCACACATCGCATCAATCAATGGATTTATTGAGAGAACACTTCGGTGAGCACATAATTTCACGTTTTGGGCCGGTCAATTGGCCACCAAGATCGTGTGATATCCAACCGTTAGACTTTTCACCGTGGGGATATGTAAAGTCTAAAATTTATGCGGACAAACCCGCTTCGAATCAGGCCTTGGAGGAGAACATCACGCAAGTCATTCGCCAGTTACCAGTCGAGTCATCAAAAATTGGATTCAACGGATAGACTATCTGCGACGTAGCAACGGACATAATCTTCAAAAAATAAATGCCAAAGAATGTTCTTTCAAATGATAATAAACATTCCCTATTAAATTTGAATTCGCTGTCTTTTTTCCTTTAATGGATCACGCTTTATTTGAATACCAAAAACTACTTCCCTTCAAAATATATTTTACACATCTTTGGTGTGCGACAACAACGTTTCATGCAATAAAAATTTGTTTGTTGTTGTTAAAAATATTAATGAAAATCGACCGACATGCATCAAGTGTGCGTGTCCTTGAAGGATATAAAAATGATAAAACCTAATCATTGATTATATTTCAATACGAGTAGAGATCACATATTGCAAAAATTATAAAAAATTGCTATTGTGCATCACATGGTGGAGTGTGTGGCAAATAATGTTTGGATATGAAGATTATCGTTGCTGTGACTAGAGGAATAATAATATTTATGTATTTTCATGGTCTGTATGTAATCAATGATATAGGCTATTTCAGTTTAGAGTTTTTTATATTTTAAATTTTATATCACAATTTGTAGGTCAACAAATTTGTTGGAATTATTTTATTTTCTATTTTTTTTGTCGTTTTTGTAATGCAAGTAATAAGGAAAGTAGGTAAGCATAAATGAAAAGAAAATAGTTTGGAACTTTTGTTTTTTTTTTCTTTTTGCTTAATCCAGCAAGCAATAAAATAACAATAAAATGATTTTACCTGTTATTTCAATATAAAAATTAATTTATTGAATTTTATAATTTACTAGCTGACCCGGCAAACGTTGATTTCCCTTCAAATTTTATTTTTATTGGAAAGGTTTCATGTCAATCGGTCTGTTATAATAAGAAAGGCCATTTTTGAAAAGGGGCAGTGTAGTTGAATAACCTAGATATCGACTGCAGCGCCATCTGCCGTGCTGGTTTGTGAATGTAAACCATCCAAGGTGGCACCCAAACGCATGCAAAAAAAATATATTCAGTGACATACACACGTACAGTAGAATTATATACATAAAGAAGATTTGTAGGAGAGGTACAATCCCGTCCATATTTGCAGCAGCACTTAAAAAATGCACACCAAACCGACGTACCAAATTTTGTTCAAATGCCGTTATCAGGAGCAGAAATAATAGATTTTTAATTTGTGATTTGTATGGGCGGTACCACGCCCCTTTGTCCAATTGGACCGAATTGTAAATCTAAACCACCCGGGGCGCCACCCAAACGCATACAAAAAAGTTTGTGCAAATCGTTCCAGCGGTTTAGGAGGAGTTCAGTCACAACACCCGGACAGTAGATTTATATATTATAATTTATAAAAATATCAAATTAGAGATTTTTAACTTATTTTTTTTTTAATTTTTAGCCTCTTAGCTTTCAAAATGACCTAAATTCAATAAATAGTTTTTTTTTAATTGAAACTTAAAAATACATATTTTCTATTGTATATTTCAGTTTTTAAAAAGCTACCACTCCAATCAGTGTAACCAATTTGTGAAAACATATATATGCACATACATCTTTGTTGAAACATAAACCAAAATAAGTTCATATAAATATTATCAATAAAATGCATATGGGTGTTTCCATGGTTATGCACGCGACATTTGTACACGTTTAATTGTCTTTGAATATTACGAAAATGGAAATGGATTGGAATTTTAGAATGGAATTATAGAATCGTTCATTGTATGTGATGAGACTTTTCAAAAAGTATATATATTGGAAAATTGAGCACTGGGTACCCAAGTTCCATGCAATAAAAGTTGGCTTACGCACGTGACAAAAAATGGAAGTGCCTTTTAGAGCGGTAAGAAAAAAGAAAAGAAAAGAAATTAAGCAAATTGTAGGAAATTAATAATGGACCTTTATAATCATGCTTTGTTCAAAAACAACTATGCATAAATTTGCTAAGAAAAAAATAATTTGTTGATTACGCACGTGACACTTTTTACTTTCATACATATTTTAGTAATTTTATATACATATATGTATGTATATATATTTTTTTACCAAAAAATTAAACTTTTATTGAAAAATGAAAAATAAAAATATACTACAATTAATCTAATTTAATTTTTTCCTTAAAAAAAATTATGCGAGCGTTGTGATTTTTTAAGTCACGGTGGACCATTTCATGGAAATACCCATATGTGAATTTAAAAAATTTATTATATATTTCAATAAATATTTAAGAGGTAAATTGAAAAAAAAAATAATATATACCGGTTAAAATTACCAATTTATTTTAGCCCATTGATAAATACCAATTTGTTGAAATTACAGATATTACAATTGTACTTCAATATCTTTATTAACATTATATGTATCTCATATATTAATTTTTATTTTACGAACGCAAAAATACAATCTCCAAACAAATACTTTTTGAAAGAAAAAACAAATACAAGAATGCCTTGAACACGCAAGAGTCACTTCTCTGCTATATCAATCAATAAACCCAACGAAGTTTTTGTTTTGGCTTCTTCATATACATACCCGTACATACCTGAAATTGTTTAATGACATTACTTAAAGTATTTGTTTTTCACGACTACACTTCAGTAAAGGCTTGAAAATTTTCTTATGGTTTTGGTTGTGCCTTCAAATGTATTTGTGGAGGCCTCTAATAGAAATGTAAGAAAATAGTGTTATAAACAAGAATATGCTATTATTAAATTAACCGCGAGAGTACAGCGGTAATTTTGAATAGGAAATAGTATTAAAAAGCACGATCGTATTAACTTGTCCATTACTTATTGAAATTCTTAATCGCTTATTAAAGGTTTCAAGCAATACAGACACTTACTGGATTTTTTTTCCATTTTCATGGTAATAAAATCCCAACATCTGGCAACGACACCGGCAATAGAAAACAGAGAAATAAAAACAAATTACGCGAAAATTAAAACAAAAAGCTCTCAAAAACAAAACAATAATGTAAGCGTTTTCAAAAAAAAAAACACACAAAAATAATATGTACATTTAGAAAAAAAAGAGACGAAAATATTTAACTTTATATTGTGTGTGTGTGTGTATTGATACAAAGATAAAAAAAAATGAAACCAACCCAGCATACCATTCTAGGAGCGCTCCGAAAAAAGGAGTCATAAAAGAGTCCAACTAAAGAGCATTTTAGGAGCGAAAGAAAAATTTGTTTGTTACTGTCCTGAGTCGGCACGCAGTATGACTCAGAAATTCCACTTAATATGTGTGTACCAAAGCGTTGTTGTCCTGTTATTTGTACTTTAAACAAAAAAAACATAGCTGTACCACACAAGAAAGATAAAAACAAGATTACACAGAGCTGAAACAAAACCTCATAAAAGACTCTTTTTTGACATTATCTACGAGCTCTTTAAGAGCCCGCAAAACCCCTCATAAAAGACTCTTTTCTGACATTATCTAAGAGCTCTTTCTGACGGACCATTTTCGAACGTAATGACCCTCTTTTCTGAAGGTTTTAGGAGCAATTATGATTGTTTTTTGGGCTCATAAAGAGCGTTAACGCTCCGAAAGAGGTGTCAGAAAAAACTCTTTTCGGACTCATATGGCTTGCTGGGAAGTTTTTTTTTATCGAAAACAACTACAACAACCCAGCTAGCATTTGGATGATTGTTTGACGAGCGCGATCATTTCGCGACTCTTTTTTTAATCGTTCAGTCGATTGTTAGAGTAGATTTATATTTTTCGCTTCCAAACGGTGCTTTTGCGAGTCATTCCGATGTTTGTTGGACGAGTGAATCGTCGTTTACGCATTTTGGCGAGCATTGGAAGATTGTTTGCAGTCAACGATCGTATTTAGCTCTTCAAAATTATACTTTCATCGCATCGTAGACAACTCATATGGAAGAGTCGCCTGTGTCATGAAGTTTCTCCCGTTGCACTAAACTTCTGCGATCGGAATACGACACCGCGGACAATTAATTTAATCGCCAGCTCCGATCGCAGAAGTGTCCTCTACGATTAAAAATGCTAGCTGGGAAATAACGCACACATACATATACATATATATATATACCACACCAACAGCAAAATTAAGCTCTTGTAGTATAAAAATACAATAAAAAATTATTTTTACACTCATAATACACAAAAATTTGTTTATATTGTTAATAATTATGATTAACATCATCCAATGGCAGAGCTTTTAAGGAATGGGTTCATTAATTACATAGAAGTAGTGTTTTTTGACCCTGCTAATTGTTCCAGTCTTAAACAGAGAACTTTAAGAAATGTTTGCTAAATTTCTTAAAAAAAAATCATATACATAGCTTTTTGTATTTCCTTAAATTATTTATTTAAATATATTCATGCAGCAGCATGTCGCTCGGCATTAAAAGAACTCGTAAAACTATGATTCTTAAAATTTGACAATTTACAAGAGCAAAAGTATTTATTTGCAAACGGGCTGGTTGGCTTTCAATTCTTAAATAATACAAACTCCATCTTTTATAAACTGGAAACTTATAAGCGAAATAATCAAATATAACTTAAATTTCATGTTACTATATAAAGCAACAACATCAGCATTACATATGTATGTTGTTAAATACATATCGCTGGAAATCCAAATTTAGTGAAAGAAAATTAAAAGAATATTCACGATGAAAATTATTTAATAAGAGGACTGATTCACTGTTCACTTTATAATTAAAAATAGGAAAATTATTTAAAATGTTATCTAAAGTAATTAATCAAATAGCAGCATTATTTGTGAGTGGTTTATTGCAAATAATTTAAATTTTTTTAATTGAGCGAAAACAATTTAAATACGTCAATTAGAAAAGAATGCTTTTAACAGTCACCTTCCTAAAACGTTCAAAACGCATCGTAGCCAATGAAAAATTCTGCAGTTAAAAATAAAGTAAATATAGCTGTTGACAACTAATTGGAAATTTTCTTTTTAAATTACAGCTCTATGAGATTTATTAATACAAATTAAAATTTACCGGCAAATTCTACACTACGTTTTCTTAGAACTTGATTTAGAAGATGCTAAACGCGTAGAACCCAAACTAACGTCGATTGAAATTACATAAAGTTATAGACGCTCGGAGTAATATCCAAGAGCAATACACAAACAAAATTCTGAAAGAGGTAAGAGGCCCAAGGTCAGCAATTTGCAGTTGCTGCAAAAAAAAGCACAGAACTCAGAAATTCCCACGAAAACTCTTAAACAGACCAGATCACAAAATATATTTAGCAGGAAATTCACATACATGTTGCGTCGTGTAGTCTTCTTTAGCGTCCAAACAGCATTGCCGCAACTATTACACGCGAAAACCATACATTAATTATTTAAAAGAAGTGGTTTGGAAAGTTTTGCCTCATCCGCCGTGAAGTCCAGAGCTTGCCCCGTTCGAATACTATTTGTTTCGATCGGTGCAGAACGTTCTCTCTGGGATACGCTTCATTTCAGAACAGTCTATCCGAAATTGGCTTGATTCGTTATTAGCCTCAAAAGATGTTGCCAGAAAGATGGAAAAAGATCAGGCTAACAATCGCCAATACTTTGAATAAATTTATATAAAATCTAAAACTTTAAAAAAAATCCGGAATTTTTAAGTTATACACCCAATACAAAATATTTCCAATCTTTCGAATGACTAGGCAATGGCAATCAGAGTTGTTTAGATATCCTGCAACTGCAACTTAAGTCACTTTCGGAGATCATTTATTATTCATATTTTATTCAAAGAGTATTCGCTTATCAGACAGTTAATTTTTTCGAATCCAGAGTAAGTCTATCTGCTTGAGTTTAATGACATCAATATATGCTATAACTATCGCTTATAGTGGAAACCAACTTCTCTTTAATAAAAAACATGATGATAGACCAGAAAACGCTTCTATATACAATATGGTTACAAAATATTGGCTTTAAACTTGCAGAATAGACCTTACATGCATTAATTTCTTTTTAAGTCAACTAAAAACACAAAATAAGTAATAGAAAAAAAGAGATCCATTTGTGGTTGTGAGATTTTGTAAACTTTGTAGAACAATCGATATTAGTATGGGTGCCCGATAGACTAGGCGGTAGTGTGCCGGACTATCAATCAGAGGGTTGCGGGTTTATTCGATTCCCGCCAAAGACTCTGGGTGTTTTCTGCAGATTAGTCAAAAAGCTTCGCAGTTTGTGTTTGTTAATTATATAAAATAAAATTGCACATCTATATATAAAAATAAAATTTGTTAACAGTCGACCATAAACGCATAAGAATGAAAATGTCGCAAGCTTTTTTTTGGTCGTATTAAGAAAAATAAAATGGATTTTAAGCGTCGTTTTATAACTGTTGATGAGACATGGATCCACCACTATCTACTCCAGAGACAAAAGAACAATCCAAGCATTAGACTGAAGCTGGAGGAAGTGACTGCCCCAAAGAAGCCAAAAATAATTCAATCGACTGGTAAGGTTATGGCAACGGTTTTTTGGGTAAAACAATAAATTCAGAGTACTATTGCAACATTTTGAATCAATTAAATGTAAAAATTCAAGAAAAACGTCCTGGCTTACAAAAAAAATAATTTTTCATCAAAAGTATTTTAACAATGGCTAAAATCAAGGAATTAAAGTACGAATTGCTTGACCGCCCACATTATTCTCCTGATTTAGATCCCAGTGACTTTTACCTGTTCCCAAATCTAAAAAAAAAATCCTAGCTAACAAGCGTTTTAACTCAAATGAAGATACAATTACAGTTGTAAACAACTATTTTGGAGGCCTTAGGAGAATAAAATGACCAAGTAGAAATTTTTAGAATATGGTACCAATAATATTAAATGCTTTTAATACAATATGTAAATAAATATATGTATGTATGTGTATAAAAAATGCTCAATTTAGAATAAACATTTGTTGTGTTACTGACAAGTATATCCGTCATAGATGTCTGTTATACAACTATTTTATTTTAATTTAGTTTACTCATTTGTAAATGTGTAGTGGGTACGTTTTATCAATAATAATAAAAAACACACATTCTAAAATCAAAAATATTGACATTTAAAACAAAATTTTATACCTAAAGTATGTTATTTATTTTTACGTAAGTATATTTCCAAGAAAATCAATATGTATTTGTATTTTAATATTAAATGCTGTATAACTAATATATAGTCAGACGTTTGTGGTTATCCCCACACAGCTCCACAGAGAGGGTTGGGTGTTAATAAACTTCTAAAATAAGTTTAACTAAATAGTGCTTTGTATGTCAACGCATTTTATTTTCATTATGGTGCCATACGTGGGGCCTTTCAATAAATTTTGGTACTCTGTCAATACTATAACTCAATTTTTAAGGGCATTTGATGAAGCAGTAAATAAACAATTTTTGTTTAATATTTCCATTTTTCTATAACATTTCAGTGTTAATGTATGTAATATATGTTTCTTTACTGCATTTTCCAATATTTTCTGGTAAAGGGTGAATTTTTTGAAACTTTCTTTTTGGCAAGACTGTTTTTGGCATCTCATAAAGTTTGTGTTCAACGTCGAAGCTCCTTTCTAGTTGAATGGATACGTAAGCAAACAAAATTGTCGCATTTGGTATAAGGAGCAAACAGAATCATTGCAAGAACTGCCAAAATATGCACTGTATGGTGTGAATTAAGGGCCGGTAGCATCACTGGACCGCACTTTTTCAAAGACGACAAATACCGGAACGTTACTGCGAGTGCCACCGTGCGATGATTACAATACCATTTTTTGGCCAAAATGTATGAGCTGGGCTTAGCTGGCATGTGGTTTTAACAAGACGGTGCCACACAGCATGCGAAACAATGGCCCAATTGAGAGTTTGTGTTTAGGGCTTGTGGGGCTATGTTTGTCCAAGCGGCCAATATGTCTTGGTGTAATTCCATCACATTGACGTTATTACAATGTTTGGGAGAGATGGCGACACCGGTGCCATGAGCTTGCACGCGCTTTATAATGGATAGTCTTATTGATTACATCAAATGAAACTTGAAGTTGACTGGAGACTCTATCTAGTACCACGGGATCGGTTAAAAGCCCGGGAACTTGTCCCTAATTTAACAATTGGGGTGCAGGTCCTCTAACTGATAATTGGTTGTAGGTCTCTTAGGGGTGCACGTGGTGGCTGGAGAGCGGGAAGTATGACAGTTGGTTAAAAGACTGATGTTTGTTTGAGCAACAAACTTCGGACCACCAACAACAGAGCCATTGAAATTTGTGGTGACACTTAGTTCGATGTACGGGAATTGTTGCTATAGTGGCATTTGTGTTGACGATCCGCCTTTGGACGGGGATAGATAACGACCAATGACAACCGCAGTAAATTGACTATGCTATGGATGGCAGGGATTAGAAAGCCCAAGCTCTTATAAAGGGTGATTTTTGTAGCTATTATCTTTTTGGCAACACTGATTTAAACAGCTGACGCACGTTTCGTGTTTTGTTTCACTATCAAAAATCTTCAGTTTGGTCTATAATTTAACCATGAATCGTCTTACAAACGAACAACGCTTGCAAATTATTGAATTTTATTATCAAAATGCGTGCTCTGTTAAGAAAGTTCATCGCGCGCTTCTTCCATTTTATGGTCAGTTTAATCGACCCACTGAAGCGTCTATTCGGGCTATTGTGACTAAATTTCGCACCAAATTTACATTTTTGGACATTAAACCACCAACACGCTTAATAGAGTGTGAACTGAAGAAAATATCGCAGCTGTATCATCCAGTGTTAATGATGACCATCAATTATCGATTCGTCGCCGTTACTGTGAATGGTGAGCGCTACCGTGAGATGATATCCAACTTTTTTTTGCCCAAAATACAAGAGCTTGACTTGCATGACATGTGGTTTCAACAAGACGGTGCCACATGCCACACAGCACGCGCAACAATGGACTTATTGAGAGGCGAGTTCGGTAAACATTTCATTTCACGTTCGGGACCGGTCAATTGGCCGCCTAGATCGTGCGATTTAACGTCTTTAGACTATTTTTTGTGGGGCTATGTTGAAGATCATGTCTATACAGACAAGCCCGCTTAAATTGACGCATTGGAACACAACATTGAAGCATTTATTCGTGAGATACTGGCCGAAATGTTGGAAAGTGTATGCCAAAATTGGACTAAGCAGATGTACCATTTGAGGCGCAGTCAAGGTCAACATTTGCATGAAATAATCTTCAAATTATATGGACCGTACTATCGATTCAAATAAAGATTTCATGCATTTTTCTGAATTTTATGGGTTTTTTTTTGGAAAAACTTTCCTATAGCTTTTAAAAAATCACCCTTTACAAGGTGCTCTTTACATTGATCATTGCAATCATGTACAAGAAATTGCTAATTGTATATTCCTGGCAAGTTCATACATTAGTATGTTCTTGCTGGACATACAAGCCGCTGTCAACATTTAAATGAAATCATCTTTAAACATTGAATTATATAGATCGTTCTTTTCTCTAAATAATAATATTTTATAAATTTCTCTAATTTTTTTTTTATTATTATTAAATCAAATCTAAAATCTGTTAAAAAAAATCACTCTTTATAAGGCTGAAACTTATTTTTTCTTTTTAACGATAAACTTTTTCTGTCGTATGCAATATTTTTTTATGTTTTCTTCTTATATTTCCTTTTGCCAATTTCGATAACTTCTCTCAGCCACTTTATCAAAATATTATTTATGCTTCAGTGGATCTTTTTTTAGTTTTTCCCAAAAATAATGCACGTTTTACCCATTTCAAAATATAAAAATATTTCTTTTTGAAGAAAGTTACAGTTAATACAGTGAACGAGTCACACTTTATAAAACAAAAAAATGTTTGTTGTGTTTATTATATGCAGTTACCTGTTTTTTAGTTAAAGTCACTAAATTTTGCTTTTAATTAAAAAATATGTTTAGCCTTCGGATTACAATTATAGCAAACGATGATTTAAGTACCAGAACGCGACACCTTTAATTTGTTTTTTTTTTTTTTTTGGTGCACCCCTTTTGTCATTTCTTCAATTGTGATTTCGAATATGTGACCAATCTTTAAAGTTTTGGCAATATTAACTCCCTGTTATTATCCAAAATAGATTGATATTAAGGAAATCAGTTTGTCAGCAGGAAAGAGGAAATATTTTAGCTTCTCTTAAACATTTATGTGATCGGATTTTCTATAAACAGCGTTATGAAAATTGATCACTTAAAAAAAAGAGAAAATTAAAAGTTCAAAACAAATTATATTTTTTTATGATTATCCCAATTAGAATACCAATCAAGTTACGTGTAGGCCGGAAATATGTTTCCAAAGCTCTTATTAAGTTTACTAAGGAGCCATTGATTGAAGAGGAACCTAGTTTACAATAGTTTTACAAAACGAACATTTCATTAATCAATTATTCATATTATTTTTTCTGTGTTTAATACAATACTACAAGACATATTGCACTATCCACTGATTATTACCTACACCTTAAAACCACAACAAACAACTAAATAATTAAATAAAAAAGAAAAAAAAACAAAAATATATTTAAAACACACAGTTCATGGTCATCTTAATAATTTATGAAACAACCCTTATGCATTATTGATGCCAAACGCACTTAACATGAAAATATGTGATAGTAGTCTTCTAAAAAAAATAAAAAAGGAAATACTAAAAGAGAGTGAGAGAATAGAAAAACAGAACATAAAGAAGTTGGTGGAAAAGCAAAAAAAAATATAAGAGCGTTAATCATTGTCATCAACATTAGCAGTGGCATTAAGTCGGTGGAAAATAAAATATACGTCAACGTCAATACTATACAGCAAGAAGTGCCAACAAAAATACTAATTCAAAAAATATGCTGCGTGTTTATGATGCAATCACTCATTGAAGTTTTTTGTAAATTGCGGCTGTTACTCTATTGTAGTAAAAATGAATTGTATGCTTATTAAAACATTAATGGTATTAATGGATTTTTTCTTTTGTTATTTTTTTAATCTATTGATTTGTTTGGTACTTCATTTTGGAAAACTAAACATCTGTCTAAATTAATACAAACGCAGTTCGCTGTAAGCAAAACGTATGAGTAATATTTTAATGTTTGTTGGGGAAACAGACACGGTGACGTATGATTGTTAAGGACGGAAAATAAAGTATACATATCAGGCGTCAAAATAAAATTAATACTTAAATTCATGCTTAGATTTATTAACATTATTTTATAGTTGTTTAAGTAAAATTGAATTCACAAAAAAAAAATGAAACAAAACAAAACATATTCAATTGACTTATTGTTGAAATATACCAATTTGTATGCCTCAAAATAAAGTAAAAAGTGACATTATCCTTATGCAAAAAACCCCTCTCATTGATTTGTCTTTGTTTATAAGTATAAACAAGTGCCGTACAAAATAATTGCAAGTTTCATAATTTATCATTAAAAGAGATTGTGATTTGTCTTTGTTTATAAGTATAAACAAGTGCCGTACAAAATAATTGCAAGTTTCATAATTTATCATTAAAAGAGATTGTGTAGTGAAACAGTCATAAGACAAACATCAATTGAAACTCGGCAAATCATATAAAATGGAAATTCCTGTTTGAAATAGGTAAAATCGTTGGAAGACATCACTGTGCAATAAAAAAAAATATAGACAAGTACAAAACGGAATTAAGAGCTATGGTAACATCTTGTGCTATAAAAATTGAGCACCTGTGGGAATACGAGTATATGTACCAAAAACATTAGGTAAAGAAATATTTATTGCAAGGATAACAGCAATAACAGAATGGATGTAACAAAATTTCGCCTGATTCAACTAAAAACCTCGTTAATTCTATGTCTAGAAGATTGTCAGCTGTGACAAAGGCAAACGAACCACAAACAAAATATTAAATACAATGTTTTAAATAATTTTAATATACCTGTTTACCTTATTTTGACGCGAAAAATGCGATGCCATTCCGTTAAAATTGAATTATTTTTTATGTTCCCTATTTTTTTTTTAGATTTTGTTAATGAGTTACATATATTTTGCTTATGTTACTTATGAATTATACAATATATTTTGTTTTAAATTTATACTTGTAATATACCTATGTGGACAGAAAAATAGATGCGAATTTTAATTTTTTCTAAAATATAGCACAATTTAAAAAATGTCTCCCTAATAAACAAAATAATGCAATATAATATATGGCAACTCCGTTTTTAACTTAAAAAAGGGAAACCCACCAAAACCAAAATCGTGGAATAAAAAACGCTGATAAATTTTCAAATATAGTTACGCCAGAACGTAGTCCATGAAATATGTGCGAATTTTTGAAAATCGTGATATTTATATTTCTTAAGATAATTTGGTAAGAGAAGTAAGTTGTAAGTTGTAGGTTAATTTAGAACATATTTGCAAAAATAAATTAAAATAACACATTATTAGATGGGTCGTGGACCATTGCAGTGTCGAAGAAAGACGACTTGTGCAAAACTCACGTAGGGCAGGAAAAACTTACAAATTTATTGCCACATCATTGGGACGGTCGCAAAATTTTGTAACAAATGCCCTGAAACCAGAAAAAAATATTGAAAATCGAAATAAAAAAACCCTCTCCAGTTACTGATACACGCATAGTTACCATAGCTAAGCGAGATACTTTTAAGACATTAAAGGTGATTTAAAATTAAATTGGAAATGTTGTGTCATACAAAAGGGTACGCCGAAGATTGGTGAATGCTAATCTACCAGGTAGGATAGCTCGTAGTAGTGATGGCACGATTAATCGAAAAACTAGTAATAATCGATTATTTTTCTTCAATTAACGATTTAATTGTATCGTGAATTCTCTTTTGATTTATTGTGTTATTAATCGATAGACATCCAGGAACAAAAAGAAATAGAAAAGAGATGAGGAACAAACGCATGGTTGAGCGTTTTTTGTATGCTGAACAGTCATGTATTGTAAATTATTAAATATAACAAAGTCTACTAATGAAAACTAACAATTGTACATTCATTATTGTGAGTCACAATTTGTGACCAGGGCAGCTAGATGAATTTCGGAAAAAATCGTTAAAATCGATTCATAATTTTTGCTATCACACCTGCTTATGTTTTTCCGTATGACATAACCTATAAATGTAAACAAAATCTGACCTTTTTAATGTGTATAAATTTCAAGAATTGCTTCTTTTGGCTAATCTAACTGCAATAAATATAATAAACATAATTTAATTTATTAAAAATCGAAAAATACTTACTTTTCCATGTTCATTATCAATTTTCTTTAATTTTTCTTTATAATATATTTTTTCAAACAATTTTGTTTCAAAACAAACCAGCTGTTTTGTTTATGTTTGTCACAGGAAAATAGAGCGTGTTCTAATCGAAAAAATTACATATGTATTTCGACATGTATTTTACACATGCAAAGTTTCATATGTATCACACGATGTGTAAATACAACTTTTACAGATGGAAAATTTGACAGTACATATGTAAAATACATCCCGTCTGATAGCACCTTAAGAAATCACAAAAAATATAATGTTAAACACAACTTGTGTAATTATCTTAGGCTGCTTTTACACTCTTCAATTGTGACTCGTCAAGTCAAGTATTTTTCGATGAGAAGGGAAAAGAGAAAAAAGGGGTACAAACTTGACGGTACTAGTCAATTGATTTGACGTATGTAAATGAAATGGCAAGTTCAAACGAATATTGAACAAAAACTAGTGAACTAAAACTGACGAGTGTGAAACAAGACTTACAGTATTTTATTTTTAATTCAGGTTAAATTACAGTGTCAAAACAATTCAGTTTATTAAGTTTTAAACAACATTTTGAGTATAGAATCCAATTCATCCATCATATACGAATACAGGCACTTATTTTCAGAGAATTATGTATTTTTGTTATTTAAATTTATTTGGCTGAATATTCTTTCGACGTTTTGTTAAAATAGTAGAAGTTTTTGTAGAATTTTCCCGTTTAAAATTCAGTAATTGTTTTCTCTAAAAATTTAAATTTTACCTAAAAAAACCGATTAATCGATTAAATATTTCCAATTAATTGCAATCAATTATTTTTTCTTTTCGATTTTTCATATAATCCATTAATCGATTATTCTTTTCTTTTTTTTTTTTGCCAGCAGTACTCAGAAGTCAAAGAGGAAAAACTTTGCATTGGCTCATTAAACCTGGAGCGACCTATAATATATTAAAAAATTACGAAATATCCTCTGGAGCGACGAGATAAAAGTTAAATCATTTGGTAACGATGCGGAAAGAAATATACGTCGTCCGAAAGGAAAGGAATTCCACATAAGATTTACAAAAAAGACAGTAAAACATGGAAAACGAAGTATGTATGGTATGGGGTTGCTTTTCATTGGAGGGTGTTGGTCTGATACATCTAATAGAAAACACAATAAACAGATTTGTCTACAAGAATTTGTTAGAGACAGTTATGTTACCATATGCTGAGGAGAGTATAATGATAATGATAATGATTTTTCTTTTGCATTATGAACAGTCATGCCCATAAGGCAACCAAAAAAGGCAAAAGATCATAAATGAGATAAGTTCGTGTGTGTATATAAAGATCGATGTTTTTTTCAATACAAAACACAAACCAGTTTCTGACCGAAAAAAAATCTTGATTCTGGATTTTCAATAAAATTCTGTTTTTCTTTCATTTGTGTTCTTCTTTCTCTATATTTTTAGTACACTTCTAAGCAAGTTAGGACTTTGTAGTTTTCACCACGTGAAAGAGCGTCTCAAAAACTATCGAAACCAAAAAAAAAAAAAGTGGAAACATTATTTTGAGTCATAAGCCACCTTTTCATAGGGCGGGTCACATATATTAACGCTCACCGTACATAAAATTACAATAAATAAATTTAAAAATGTTGTATTACGCCTACAAATGTTCGTACAGCACACAGTAGGTCAGAATAAAAATCTACCACTCGACTGACCCATAAAAACACAAACACTAAGAACTTGTTTTTAATTTCTTCTTTTACCTTTTCTTAAATATTAATAAATTAATTATTTATGTGAACAACGCTTAATATATAGTTGCGGACATTCTTTAAATAATTGTACTATAGGTTAAAATTTCAAAAAAAGTACCAGGTTTGGAAATCAATTTGATCTAAAATCTTCGTAAAAACACCTGATAAGAACTCACACTTCAAAAACATTATTTAAGTTGTCGTTAGAAGAATTGACACAATTGAATGGTATAAAAACAAAAAACTCAATTTATTACCAAAATAAAACCAACCATTTAACAGATATTATGTTAAAAGTATCAATAGTATTTATTCGCAAAATACTGGTAACAATGCTGAAAGATTTTAAGCAGATAAGAATGGTAGTTGCTACTTTAAAATTTGTAAAAATGTTTAAAATAATATAATTTATTATTATCAGTTTCTATATGTAGTATTTAATATTAGGCTCATTATAATACTAATTTATTGTTAAAACACGTTTCTTAATTTGTTCTTAAATAACATTTTCCACTTGAAATACTCTGTATTAAACAATTCTCAACCAAGTGTTAAATTTAGATCAAGTTCTGTTAATCATTTTTTAACATGTTTGTGTGTTTTTTTTTTGTTTGTCTTTTCAAAATTTAAATACGTACATATTTATAAATAAATCATTATAATTATAATTTTTTATTTTTATTTACTTATTTTGGCAAACAAGTTCAAGTGTACGAGTATGAAAGACGGACGGATCGATGGATGACGGATGAAGCAAATTTTTGAGTAAAAAAAAGCTAAGACAAAAATAAACACCTTGATAACAAAAATATTAAACAAAAGCAATAGTAAAGATGTCAGCAGCTAAAGAATAAACGCAACAAAAACAATAACAACTAAACACACACTTTTAAACAAAAACAATAGTGTCACGAACTTTTTACTAAAGAAATAGTAAACAATAACAAACACTAAAAAACTGTAATATGGAGAAACAACTAACAAGACGAACGAGAATAAGAGTAGGAGAGTGTAACATCAACAGCAGAGAACTTATAGTAGAAAAAGAAACTCAAACTTAAAAACAAATTCAAACATTAATCACAATCAAATTATATTAGAAACAAAGTCACCACAACAACAGTATTACTACGAGGACACTCTGAAAATTGTTTACATTAACCATTAATTGTTATAAATAAAGTTTAAACTAAAATAAACGTGTTTATGACTTGTGGTAGTATGGGGAATATTTATACAATATAATCACGGATCCAATAAGTTCCAATTGAACTAAGTTATTTGGTTAGTGAAGTTTTCGCTAGATTCCAAAAAAGAGCTTGGCAATAAAAGCTTGTGTACATTTATCAATGGAGAAATGGGCAATGCTATAGCTCTTCAATTAAGACTCTTTTAAATAATTGCAAAATATTCATTGACTCAGTTGCAGATAATAAAAGCAAAAAGAGTTTTATCGGGTCCTATTATTAAAAATAACTATGGACAAGATGAAATACAAGCACTAGTATTAACATAGATGTATGTATGTACGAGTATATTCCATAAGCCACACCTTCATAATTATTTCGTATTACGTACCAAACTTATTAATAAATTTGCTATACCTATATGTCGAAAGGTTACTAAGCTCATGTTTCGGAGTATGTATGCCTTTTAGAAAAATTAAAAATTGTAAAATAGTCTTAACTACTGGAAAGGGACGTGGTCTCGCCCATAAACCCAAAATTAAAAATCGTCATATCTTGGCAATTTTTTAACCAACGGCGACAGTATTTGCTATATTGTTATTGGTATGAATAGAAATACGTACCAAAAGAAAAGGGGGCGGAGCACGCCCCCTTTATTTGCGAAATATTGTAGAATGGTCCTGTTAACCGATTTTTAAATTTTCACAGCGTGCAGCTTTGACTCGGAATACTTATTACATGATAATATTTTTCGACCATGCACACTTCTGATCCTACTTTTTTAATACGTTTATTAACGGCTTTACCTCAAAGTGGGGTAGCGAAGCACACCGGGTTCTGCTAGTGTAATTATAATTATGAACATGTACTTTTCGATAAGTCAGCAAGTTTTTTTGGTATACTCTGGATCATCATTATCATTACAATATGAAATGTATTGGACATTTCAAATTTCTCTACTATTTCTTAATTGATTACACATCAAGCATTGTTCACATAAAATGCGGTCACTTAAATACTTTAATGTGTATGAATAAAAAAAAAAAGCTCAATCGCTTTTTCAAACACAAATTCATACTTATTTATTATTTTTTAAGTCCCTATTTGCATTAAACAATTCTTTAAGCTAAGCTGTTTGCCTTTTAGACATTGCGAATTAAGCAATAAAATTGAGCTGTCTGAAGACCGAAGAAATTTCAAGAAAAAAAATTGCATCAATCATTGCAATAAACATTGCTTGGTGTAAATTGGAACTAAGAAAAAATCATTTCTTCTTATAAAATTGCGTTTTTGTTTCGATATTTTTTATTGTCAAACTTTTTTTGTCGTAGTCCATTATTGATCCAATATTGCTCAATTGGCCAAAGTTAGAGACAATTATAGGGATCACATATTTTTCTATTACATCGACCTAATCTATTGCAGCTTTTGAATAATGACTGGGAGCTTAATTGGTTCAAAACTTTACTGAAGATGGTGACGACTAATAAGAGCCAGCAATCCTATCTTTAATGTAAATGCTTTCCAAATCACAACTGGAAACTACTTGCCAAACCAGAGATTTTTTCCAAATTTATCCATGTTTATCTGTCTTTTTGCTATAATATATAATTTTGATACCGGTAACTGTTTGAGAACATATCATATTGAGGACATTTAACATATCTTTCATCATACTTAATAGGGCAGTTGTTGGATTTTGTTAAAACTCCAACGCAATTCTGCTTTTATTACGATTTGGCTTTTTAACTGAAGGATGGGTTTGAAAAGCAGCATCCTTCCTTGGTACCTAAACTGGTGCTTAAGGTTTGTTTGTGGTAGTTATGTTTGAATACTGAAAAAATTAAAGTGTTGAGTCCAGCTTCTGTAGTGCATCCGGTTTTTATATGAACAATTCTTTACTACCTGAAGCCTATTTCGCTTAGCGATGACAGTGACTCGATTGACTTATTGCCCATAAATGATTTAAAGGAATTTGATCCCAATAGAGAAACGTTTGTATGTAACACTCCTATGTAAACTGAATTATCGTAACATTGACCAGCTGCGTTGGACAAATTTTGAGAAATGCTGAACGACGTGTAACGAACATAAATTATAAATACTGTTTTACACATATTAAAGACAACTTTTTATGCTGCCCTCGTATATGCAAAGTTAAATATTTAAGCAAATATTACATCACAATTTAAGCTAGCCAATTTTATAAAGAATATAAAAATGTTCCTTAAAATCAAACTCACACACACACACACATAAACATAAATAAAATAAATGTCTTAAAGTTGATTTTTCAAATATCACACACTTTGTTAATTATGTACTTTTGTTAAACCACAGCGATTTATAAAAATAAAATAATTCGCGCGCGTTTGTAATTTTAGTTTAGGCCTGTTTTAATTATGCAACTTTATTATTTTTTACACAATTAATTTAAATTTATAAATTAATATACAATATACGAAATTCATGAGTGTTATTTTCTTTTTTTTATTCTTATTTATTTTTGAATAATATTTATTTTAACTCTTTATAGGCACTAAATAAACGAGCAAAAGAACAACGACTAGACCAAATGAGAAGAGTGACTGACTGACTAAATTAAATGGAATGACTGGCTTTTGACTGCTAAAGTGTTTTAGTAGTTTCTCTCTGTTTTTTCACATCAATATGTTTTGTTGTAGAGTAGAATAGTGTGTTTGTTTTTGTAATTTCGATTTATTTGAAACTTTTTTCAAAAGTTTGTATATTTGGGGTGATGCCATTTGGTTTTGCTTTTGCGTTTTACTTTTGTCTTTGCATTTTCTCTAGTTTGTTTTTGTTTTAATTCAGGGCCATTATCAAGGTTTTGTTTTGATAACTTTCTTTTTTCTCATTTCTCAGTTTTTTTAGGTTTGCCTTCCTTCTTTTGCAAAAACGTTTTTCTAGTATTTTGCTGCTAAAGAGGTTTATGAATGAAATTTCCGTTTTGTTTACTTTTTTCTTTTTGTTGTGGTTTGATGGTGTATTTAAACAGACTGAATGGGAAAAACGATATTTCGTTGTTTATTTTTATTTTAAATCAGATACAAATTGAAAACTTACAAGTTGCATCCAATAGTTTGGTTTTTATATATGTATGTATGTATGTATATTGTTTGTTTTTTTTGTAAATGTTACGAAAACTATTAAAAGAATGTGATCGACATTTACACAGTTTACATTGAACTCAAGAGAATAGTTTTGAAGTGATCAATTAAATATCAAAATCGTAGTCAAAAGTATATCGCTTTAATGACGCTATAAAAATGGTCTCGAAAAAGCTATCATAACAAAATTGGATGTTGTAGTGTAACGAGGGAAATCCTTCCCGAAATACAAATATAAATATACAAAAATGTATAAATTTAGTAAAAAGCCAATGGTTTGCAAGCAATTTTCAGTTGTGGTCTGAAGAACACTTTTTCTGTCACTTCTTCAACTATGATTTCGGATATTCATATAAAAGAATACCTGCAGAAACGCTTGCTTCCTCTTATTACCAGAGACCGAAAACATTTAAATTTTTCCAAAATATTTCAAGGTCCAGGAAGTTAATTGACATCATTTACCATTTAAAATTATAGTGATTTATAAGAGAACATTTTAGGTTAGTGGTTGTGAGAAACCTTCTCTCTTTCTAACGGAAATAATCAAGATGAGTGATTTATAATTAAATTTTACCAAATAAAAAAAAATTAAAAGTTTATTAAGTCCACAATTGAAATTTAAAAAATTCTCATATAGTTTGTAAATAAAAGATAAAGAATGGTAACAGTTATTACAATCAATCATAATTAGTGGTGGAAAATGTGTTTTTGGATTTTGTACCAACTAGATAAATAAAATGTACTTTTTAGACATCCATGGTACCATTTTTAATAGTTGTTAAATAATAATAAAGCTTAAGCACAAACTTACTATATCAAAAATTCGTTATAGGTATCTTATGGCAACATTTTTAACATTACCTTATATAACGAATGTTTAAACAAATTTATACTCGACTGGTATAGATTTATTGTAAGTGATAAAAAAGAATACAGTGTAAGACTTCTTCAAATAATCATTATCTAACTTCTGGTAATATTATAAATGCTTAAATGTTCTAGCATTCACAGATGACGTAGTGATACTTGTTACTTTATGGAATCAGGGTGTCAGCTTTAGCTAGAGACTAGGAGTCAAAGCAGAGCTGGTTCACTTCAAAGCATTAACTTGCCAAAATTTAAAAAAAACAGCGAGAGAAGTTAGAAAACTATTCTGAAAGGGGAACACTAAGAAGGGGCTTAAGGTCAGAGGACTAAAAAAGAGTCACTTTTCTTCACCGAAAGATGCAAAGCATTTGTGAGAAAATATCCAGGAGGAGGAATATTAGAATATTCAGACTTAATGCACATTACGTATGTATATTAGGGTGTCCCAAATTTTTTTTTTCTGATTTTCATAGGCGCTCAATCAAAATTTAAAAGCTTATAGGGTAAAGTATTTTTGGTTTTTTTTAAGAATTTTCGGAATAGGTTTAGAGGTCGCGTAAATGGAGTTTTCATAAAAAACCAGAGTTTTCGACTTTTTTTTAATTTTACTTATAACTTGGTTAATCCCACAGGTTTCTTCACTCCTGAGGAAACAGTTTTAATGAAAAGTATCCAAGCTTTATTCCTGTGTGAAAAACTTATAAGTTTTGGTGATGAGTTTACTAATTTAGATACCCTAAATTACAATTTTTCGTATTTTTTTCAAAAATTTTGTAATAACGCTTTACAACTTTTTAAGTTTAAATGAAAACAAAAAAAAACTAATGATGCAGTTTGAAAGACAAATTAATTCTAATTAATATGAATAAAAAATTTGTAATTTGTTGTATTTGGTATTTATTTTCGTATAACCTACTTGGGCCTTAATTATTATATTGTAAATTAAAAATACATTTAATTACAATTTTTTCTTTTCGTCAATTCTTTGTTGACTTCATCAGGGGAATATAATATGTGTATATATATTAAATTAAATGGAACATATTTTTATTTTATATGGTTAATAACTTCATATTCTATGTTAAAATAAAAATATGTTCCATTTAATTTAATATATATACACATATTGTATTCCCCTGATGAAGTCAATATAATTTACAATATAATAATTTAGGCCCAAGTAGCTTATACGGAAATAAATACCAAATACAACAAATTACAACATATTGGCCAAAAATAAATAAATAAATTTTTAAAATTTTTAAAATTTTTAAATTTGTTCTTACCGTTCCTGAGTTATACCCGTTTTTATCTTTATACCCAGTAGATGTTATCATACCTGATCAACAAAAAAAAAACTTTTCTTTTGCTTTGTGAAAAACCATTTCTTGCGATGTAGTTCTATACCTTGCAATAAATTCTGCCACATCATTTACCATTTGTTATTGTTGAACTTTTTTCTTTGCCTCTTGAAAAAACTTGTTGGCTTCCCAATTGTCTGTATATATTTTTAAAAAATCGATTGAAATATTGCAAGCTTCAAAAAAAGTTAGACTGGCTTTTGATATGAATTGTTTAATTTCTTTATTTCTAAAGTTTTCTTCTGTTTAAGTTACATAATCGCTGCATGGAGTATCCGCAAGTTTTTTTTTTTTTTTTGTCTTTATGCACAAAGTTTTGGTGTCGATACGTTTATTAAAAAACGCCAAGGCAGCCAATTTCGGAGTTAAGTACCACTTATGACCTAGAAAAGTTTTAAGCGAGGCTTCTGCAACTGCTTTATTAATAATTTTATAACTATTCAATTCCTTTCATAGGCTCAGATCATTGAGAGGAGCGTATCGAGAGCACTGGCAGAGGTACCAATATTTAATATATATTTTTAAAATAATTGAACTAAATTCAAGCAAGGCATCAACTGTTGATTTGTCTATATAAGATTTCAACTGTTTTCGGAAAAAATTTTTAAAGAATAGATAATTTTTATCATCCAGCGAGCCCGATTGATAGCTCCTGGAGCTTTTACTGTTAGGTAGGGCATAGATTTCTTTATCTTTATAGTCCCCTCTTGGTTATGAGTCTTCAAGTTGGCCTTTAATAAAATTGCTTAAGTCGTCTTCGTGTATTGGTGCTGGAATAATGTTTTTAAAAATTTTGTTATTTATGCAGTCGGAAAAACTAGACTTGTTAATAGACTCCCACCTCTGCTGGAGTGTGGCGAAAATTTTTATTTGCGGTGATGTTTTTTGGTATTCAATATTAAGCGTCTTGAAGGTTGAGCCAGCCACAAGCTCCAACATTGATGCCGTCATGCCAAAAATATAAGGTCTTTTTTTAGTTTTTGGCAAAGTAAAGCACATGCACCGATTCGGCGTCCAGTGTTGGAACTTGTTGTATCTGCAGACATAAATTGGATATTTTTAATTAAATTCCAGGTTTTAACATTTCAAACAGTGCATCAGTTTGATATTCTCCCCTTCCCGATTGAAGTGGTACTACTACTAGAAGTTTGGGGTTCGAGTGTCCGGTTACACGAATAGAGAGTTATCAATTTTTTTCTTTTTATTCTTTAAGTCGGACATTATTTTCCCATCCCAATGTACCGTAATATAATTTCAGGCCTCAAACGATTTTTTAATGGAATCTGTATTAATCTGTCGCTTTAGATCAATGAATGTCAAAAGTTAATGAAAGTTACAACCCCAATGTTATAATCTTGCCAGATCTATTATTCATTCAATCTCTGAAGATATTTCAAAAAATCCAATTAAACGGCGGATTAAATTCAAATGATATTCCCAGAAATCACCTTAAATACCCAACTATAAAAATTTATGGAAATATACAATAATTATAACGAAAAAGTATCACCATTTTTAAGGTACATACTATAAAAATAGTGTAACTCGAGAACTGTAGGACAAAATTCAATTTTTCTTTTTCTTAATTGTTTAGAATTTATCGGTATTCAAAATCGTGTCACTAGTTTTTATACCTTTCATATAAATTTGAAAAGTAATAAACCGTTTTTACAGAATTTGTTAAAAAATTACAAAAATACTTAATATGTGGAATCGTAAAGGACAAAAATATTGCCGGAACTTAAAGTTTGTGCATATGGAAATAAAGTTTGGGAAATTTTCTTTAGAAATATTCGGTCAAACAATAAATGAACGTTATGAGTTATGAGTCAAGTTTGAAAAAAGACCGAAACCCCCTATAAGCTTTCAAATTATGCTTGAGCCTCTAACAAAAAAAATGTTGGGACACCCTAATGTATATCTAGGTATTAAGATGATTTTTAACCTTATCAGAAACAAAAACAGAATACTTCGTCAGACTCGATCAATCTGTGATCACTTCTAGTTTGTATCCAAATTCGATTTTTCACAAAAGAGACAATTAAAACTTAAATCATTTATAAGTCACAATTTACACGAAGCAATTTTTGTTGAAAAAAGGATGCACATTTATATATAACAGAGTAACACGAGTTGATAGTACTATCAAGTGTGTACTCGTCTTCTCTTACCCTTAACCCGATGTCTATAGCCTAAAGAATTCCTTCGTGTAAATTGGGGCTAACTTGATAAATACTTCGTTTTTTTTTTAGAAAATAAGCTCAATCTGTGATCACTTCTAATTGAAATCCAAAATCGATTTGGTTTAATCTGTAAATACTTCTAAACTTTTCACAGAAAGCATATGTTAAGCTCAATCTATTATCATTTTTACTTTCGATAAAAAAATAAAAAATTATGCTTATTTGTCAAAATATTTCAATTAAAAAGGAGTTTTTCCGAAATCTTGAAAATTAAAATCACGGTACTGAAACACTATGTGTGTATTGACATATTTATACTAACGTATGGTGAATAAAATACGAGCAAGTGTAACGCTGTTTTTAAAAAACACAGATAATATTTACAACAAAACTTTGAACGATAAATTTAATTGCACTATCTACTTATGAATAAAAAATAAAGTATGCGTTGGTCAGTGAAAAATTAGTTTTGAAAATGTCACTAAACGAGTTGAATCGTCGCAAATTAATTTGTAAATTTTGTGAAAAAAAAACAACGAGAAAAAACTAAAAGTGAAATTTTTAAACATTTAAGGATATGATTTTCAACAAATCCTTTATTGATAGCACAATAAACTTGTTTTTGAATAATAAGATACCTGAAAGAAAACCTGGATCTGGTCGGAAATGCAGTTTGCAAGACGTCAAAATTCGCTCAAAATTGAAAACCGAAACAGCAGGTTGCAGTGAAAAATCTTATCGCCAATTGGCTAAGAAATATAAATGTGACAAAAATACAGTTAGGAAATACTTGGAATATATGGGAGTTCAGAAAAAGAGGAAAAAACAGCTCCAAAAATACCATGGAAGCGAAAAAACCATAAAATAAATACGTTTTTTTACGCTTTTCGTTTTTTACTTTTAGACTTGTTCGGATTTCATTCACCAAACGTTATATACCACCATAGATGGGAGGGTATATTGAATTTGTGCTGATATTTGTATTGCTTAAAAATATTAATCTAACACCAACCTTAAAGTATACCGATCGTGTCAGAATCACCGTTCGCCTGGCTAGCTAGCGGGATGGCTGTCCATGTCCAAACACAGTTGGGTTTGAATTTGTTTGCAATCGGTTCATTATTTCATTTAGCCCCCATACAAACTTCCTCCCGAAATAGGGATTTATCGGTAATAATTGCACGTAACCAAACAAATTTCAGGACAAATAAGTTGTACATGAAGCCTTACCACAACTAGAATTTTGTGCAGATCGGTCCATTACTTCAACATAAGCCCCACTTTCGAAAAACACTTTAATAAGCATAAGTCTCTTGAAAATGTTAATATCCAAATAATATTCAACACAAATGTTTCATATATACACAAATCGTTCGTTCCAATTTTATGATGATCGATCCATAATTATGTTTATCTAACAACCACAAATTTGTTAAAAATGTTGGTATCCAAATAAAATTTAACACATACATAAGGTTCATATACATATATAGAAATCATGACACCTAATTTTTTAAATACTTTATTAGTGTTGATATCGAGGTAAATGTTAATGCAAACAATTGGAATATGCACAGAAGTCACGCTACCATGGACGCTCCCATTTCTAAATAACAGTTTTTACTCGCATACTCGGTATAGGGTATTATACATATGATCGAGTTTGACAGAATATACCTTCTTACTTGTTTATTGGATATGTTATAAGAATGATAATTACGTATACATTTTCGATACTTTTATTTTAAAATGCCAAAAAATAATTTTTTAATGGCAACATTTTTGCAAAATGGAAAAAAAACTTCTTGTTTCTTTACTTTTTGTTTTTATAAAATAAGTTTTTAATGAGATTGTTTTATGTAGTTTTTAATTATTTGCATACCTAAAGAGACTTTCAAGTTTGTAGTTCTTTTGTATTTAACAAGCAAGCCAAGTAATATTATAATCATAAAAAACGTAAATCTTAAATTGAAAATAAATTGCCATTTTGTTGAGATTATTCTATTTGTAAAATTAATTCTGAAAATTTTACTAGGTACCTATATAGGTATTTTTTTTATTATGAGAATTAAAATTTCATTTTGGTTAATATTAAATGGTTTGGGGATATTTTGTAGAAAAGATATCTACTTTAGATTTAAATTACAACAAATATTTCTGACAGATGTGATGTCCCAAATTAATTGCGTAAAATCTAGCAACATTCCAAAATTGGATCTAATAACAAAATACACATAAAACGCCATTAGGTGCAAAACCTTTCGCACCTAATACTGAACTCAATTAATAGGTATAATCTCCATTTCACAACGAAAATAATAAAGATAATTTAGCTAGTATAACTACAATTAACTGTGTCACTTTTATACTGACTCTAATTATGATATTCCAGAAACTTTTATACGAATTAGTAGCAATAGTAATTTAATTGCTACAGTTAATGCAAGTACAATTAATATGCACTTATTATAATTAATTTGATGCGTTTAAAATACATGCTAATAAATGTAAATATAGGAACACTTCCCCAACTTAATTGTTTACACTAATCAAACCCCGCTGCAATAAATTGTTTCAAGTTGAATACAAAAGTGCAATGAATCACACGAAGGCCCTTTCTTCAGCAAATGACAGACAGAAAAAAAAACAATCAACATAAATAATCGCATTTTATTTTGTTTGTAACCAATATTTCTGACGAAAACAAGATTTTCAATTTTATTAAATTAAAATGCAAACTAAATAATGCCGCATACATATTTTGAACGAATAGAAACAAAGAAGAATGAGGTCAATGATTTGGAATAGTTGGTACTAGTTAGTACTAGTATGGAGTTTAGATTAGCAAGATAATTAAGAAACAAATATTGACGAAAAAGAACTACGCCCCCTTTGAAAACGATAATTAATTGTTAATTATAATTAAACACTTTTCCTATTGGAAAACTTACCCAATTTTTCATCTGTCTGACCATCGTCGCCAGCGGCAGACATGTCAAAATTGTCCATGTTGTTTTCTTTAAATTTTCATGCACACTTTTGTTATGTTTTCCTTTTTTTTGTTTTGTTTGATAAACTGAAATGCATACAATTAATGCCTATTGTTTGTTTAAAAAAAAAACAATTTATTTTACTGTGTGTAACCTGCACTTTTATTTTATTTGGTCAATTTCTTTCACTCAAACATAAAAATCTGCACTGAATGTAGCCATCTTTACTTACTATTTTTTTTCTTTTATTTTATTGCAAAATTTTGACATTTCCTTTCCAACCTAATTGTTGCTGTCAAAACCATATGGTATAGTCTACAGCTGTAATATGTTTCTCTTTATTTTTGTTTTGACAACAAACATCAACAAAGAATAAAGAATGAAAAGCAAACAAAATGTAAACAGAGAGTCATGGTATAACAAATCAAGGTGATTGCAACTCGGCAACAAATACAACGCAACACAGAAACAACAGGCTTTTTTTTTGCATAATAATGTACTACTGTCAAAAACACTTGAAAAAGTACTACTTTCAACATCAGTAACTTGTAAATAAAATCAGTCAGCTGGACTACTGCACACACCTTGTATATTTACACCATGCAGAGAGTCAGACTAGAGTTTTAAACAGCTGCTCAGTGTTGAGCAGAGATTTTTGGTTATTATAAATTGACATCATCGTAATCTGTTGTAATTCAGATCTGGGTGAAGGAAGACGTCGTGCACCATTGTCATTATCCTTTAAGAGCAATCAGGCCGTCCTCTTGGCGTCGTCGAATTGTTCCACGTTACCGTTTTAAGAAGTTGTGCATTGGTAACGTTCGCTTTAGTTTTATAACCTATAAATTATTTTAATACAAGATTTAAGCATTCAAAATTCCTTTATGAAGGTAGGATTTAAGACTTTCTTCAATCGACATCGGATAACAAGGCAATTTGAGGGATTAATTCTCCGCCAACTTAGTTTATAATAAAAAAAATAACATCATAAACAAACAAAATAAAATTTAGGCAATTTTGATGTGCAGAAAAAGTACAAATTTATAGCAATTACGATGTTCGATACACCCAAGAGCTTAAAGACCCTCCGTCCGGCAGAAGGCCGGCAATGCAGAAAGTGTCAATATTAACAGAAAAAATAGCATGATTTGTTTCCAACAAACTATTTTTAATTCCCATTTGTGCCATTTATACCCCATCAATGCAAGCACGTTTTGTTTCTCTCTTTGTTACAATTTATTTATCTCATTTTTCTGTTTTGAGAATGTATCGCAAAGTTATCGATAGATAACTGTTATCAAAACATGTACATTGTTGCCAAAGTTCAGATCATACATTTTATAGTATACCAATTGGGAAAATTGGTTTTAAAAGAGTGCAACAGTTTCTTAAATGCATACATAAATAGTCGTATATTCTTTAGAATGGAAACATATGAATTGTTTTGATGGATAATACTGTTTGTTTTTATAAATAAATAAATGGAAACCTTCAGTCACAGCGTTTTTTCATCGTAGGATCACAACGGTCATATGGCGAATATGAGGAGGAGCTGGAAACTGTGCAGCTTATTATCAATACTTCAATTCCAAATGTTTAGATGTCATCAATTATATGATTATGTCGGGCTCTGTAGGACAGAGGATAAACGATAGTAAATTATTAGCGGTTTTGTGAAGACAAATCTTTTACTCTTCTCTAAGCAATATGTATTATGGTATTTCTAGAGTGCATTAACTCTAAAGAAATTTATATACATATATTAAAAACCTTCATAGCATCTTGAAAGGATTTACAATGGAGACATTGGTCTTAGAATGGAAGTAGACTACCCTTCTGAAATTAACTTTTTTTTTCTTGAAATAGTCATACGAAGATTACTGATTTGAGACAGAGTATCTTGAATACTTTAAACAATAACACTGCAATCCTAAAAAAAAGTCCTGGCAACCCTATTCAATAACATTTTCGATAACTAAAAGAAGACATCATAGTTTTTGCAAACATTGCGTCTAATTATTAAATTTATAAAATAATGCAAAGAAACTGTACGATATAATAATACGTTTTATCAAAAGAAATTATGGCTGATTAATAAAAAATATTTAGAAACGTAAACAATAACATTTTCTGCGATTCACCCAAAAAAACTCTACCAAACGGCATTTCCTATCTAAAGGAGGCTTCAATAGCAAAAGGTTCGTCGATGTTTATTTGTTTTTTACATAATTCTGTAAAACCCGGAAATCTTACAGTATTTTTTTGTGGTTATTTTAGCTATAATTGACATTTTAAATAGTCAGCATGGATATACCTATTCATCCCTTAAGTAGTGATCCGACAGCGGCTTGGAAGGAAATCTCCAAGACACAACGTGTCATAAAAGTTACAATGAAACCTCCGCAAACTGGAGTGGCGTTTAACAAGGCGCGCGTGGTGTGCATGAGTGATACGCACTCATTGACACCCTACATTAAGTTCGATATACCAGACGGTGATATTTTTATACATGCTGGTGATTTTACCAAATGTGGCCAGTTGGAGGAAGTCATAGAATTCAATAACTGGATTAGTTCTTTGCCTCATAAGCACAAAATTGTAATTGCCGGAAATCATGAGTTGAGTTTTGATTCGACCTTTACTCATCCATTTCAAAATCGTTCAAATAATGAAAGGTAAGTTGTTTATGAAAAAATTGATCTTCGAATTGTAATAAATATTACTTACTATATTGTGGGAAAAATATTTTTAACTCAGAAGTAGGGAGAAGTAAACCTATCAGATGCTTTTTGCTTTTTTTTTGTTTTCAGACAATTTTAAATAAAGTATGTTGAGACATTTTTTCTGATACAGTAATATTTTCCAAAAAAAATACTGTTAAGATAACTAATCATTTTTTTTTATTTATTTATTGTTATTTACTAAATTCCATTTCTTTCTAGAAACAAACATACTGGTATGTCCATACTTGATGACCTGCCCACTCTGGGTAATGCCAAAGAAAATATTGTCGATGCCGTTCAAACTCCCAACATTCGAGATGTTTTAACAAATTGTACATATATTGAAGATGAGCTCATAGAAATTTGGGGTATACGTATTTTTGGAAGCCCTTGGCAACCGGAATTTTGTAAATGGGCTTTTAATGTACCACGTGGCTTGCCTTGTTTAGAAAAGTGGAATAAAATACCATCCGATATTGATATTTTAGTTACGCACACTCCACCCATTGGTCATGGGGATCTGTGTTGTTCTGGTGTTCGAGCCGGATGTGTAGAACTATTGACGACCATACAAAAACGTGTTAAACCCAAATACCATGTATTTGGTCATGTCCACGAGGGTTATGGAATAACCTCAGATGGCCGTGTTATCTATGTGAATGCTTCAACGTGCGATATTAATTACTTACCTAATAATCCTCCAATTGTTTTTGATGTAACGTTGCCTCCTGGAGTTCGCAAAGATGAGTAGAATTTAAAGCAATGAACAAACAAAGGTGGTTTATATTAGTCATTTTTTTTTAATTTGTATATAGTTTTTATATACACGATTTTACGTTTAACTAGCGACTTTAATTATTAAATATATTTTTGTACAAATTTTTATAATTTCATTATTTTACACCACTTTTTTTTTTGTTTTTATATATGTATATTTATTAAAGAAAATAAACGTTTTTATTATTTTCTCAACAAATTTTATAGCTATTTTTAATTTAATTATGATTAATTAAATATTCTTTTACTTTCATTTATTATGGTTTTCAAAAAGTAGCTTATTGTGAATTACATACTTAAGAATTTCATTTAAGAAAAATGTCTCAAAAGTCGGTGTCTTATTTATAAATGATAAACACATACATACATACATACATAACGCTTATTTAAATACTACAAAACATTCCCCATAATAAAATCATTCAGATAGTTTTAGCTCTTTCTTATATTTTCGGTGTAACCGACATTGTGCAGAAGGTTTGTATCACTGTTAGTTAAAGAATTATAAAACTCCTTTACTATTTACATAAATTCATTTTACTCAAAATTATGGAGTTCGAGTTGTGGCGACCATCCTGTCGAAAATAAGAAATATGTATTTCGATTCACATCATAACATAGAATTTAATATTATAATTGTTAAACAATTATTCTAGGAAAACGTTTCACATATAGTGGAGGGCACGAAGTTAGCACACTTGGTATCTATTGACAATTAAAGCAAATATTTTCCGTGGTTCATTATTTTTTGAAACTTTTTATTTTTCAAACGTGTTACATGTCACTGCACTTCACTTTTTGTTTTATTATATATTGTTGGTTTTCTTTCCAAAATACAACTACCCAAAAAAACCTCTGGACAGTAATTTAGCACTAAATAAAAATGTTATTCTCGTAAGTAAAACAAAAGCACAACTTCATTTAAATCCTAATAATTAGTAGGATATCCTTTGTTTATAACAGCTGCATATCTCCTAGGCATATTCTCCACCAGAACAATACAGCGCTCTTTTAGAATTGCGTACCAAGCGTTTTAGATTCTATTTCAAATTGCATATCTTCTCAATTAGTGTTTTGAGTCGTTGTCGTGTATCTAAGTGGCAAATTGTTCTTAGCGTATGAAATTTATTATATACAAACGTATACTTTGATGAGCATCCTGATCCATTCGTGTGTCGATCTTATTTATAGGACCAACACCATGTCCAGAAAACGCTGCCCACACCATCAGATTCCCACCACCGTGCTTTATGGTCGTAGAAGTATACTTAGGGATGTGCTGCATGTTTGAAGGACGCCATACCTTTTTATTTCATATTTTTTCCATCAGATCCACATTTTGAGGGGATTCTTTTAGAACGTTATTGGTTTTTCTAAATGCTCAATGGCAAATTAAATTTGGGAATGTAAGTTCTTTTTTGAAAGTTGTTGTTCTAGGTCTTAGAGCCACTGTAACATTTTTATACGATCCTTTAGCAATTTAAACTACTTAAAATCTTGCTAATGGTGCCCCTCTAGAGTTCATCTGGTGAATACCCTTACATTGTACCTCTGTGCACCACTTATTTGTAAGCCATGTCTAAATATGTTTTATGACTTTTAATATTTTGTTTCATAAAATATTTTCACAATTTATTAATTCCTTACTTCCTTTTTAATTTACTTTTACGTTGTAAAATATTGTCCAGCTCAAATTAGCTATTAATTAACAATTAAGCACAAATATAAGAAAGTATTACGAAAGAATACAATACAAAAATAACGGGACATACTTATCACACCCTTGGGTACATCAATGGACAAAAATTTCAGTTAATTATAATCATATAAAGTACTTTTGAAAACACCATATACCTATGAAGTGTGTAACCTCAAGTCCATCAGAATATGCTAGTTTTATTCACGATAGTCTCTTTAAAATATCAACGATTAAGACTCTTGACAGCCCTTGGCGGAGTAATCTCGGTCATTACTGCGCTTATAATCGTCAGCCATGTGAATACCTACATGTATGTACCAGTTTAAGTCCCAATTTCACAATGTCTAGTTCTTTTTTAACTTAAAGTTACAATGATTGTCTGTATAAAAAAGCTTTTTAATAGAGAATATAACTTTAGGTTAAAAAAAACACCAGATATCGTGAAAATATATTTTTAAAATGCTTATTAAAATATTTTCGATACAGAATGACAAATCTCTATAAAAATTTCACGATTCAGATTGAAAAAGTACTATAACAAGACATATGTATGATTTAAATCTTCGTTTTTATACCCTACACCACCATAGTGGGGAGGGTATATTAGATTTGTGCTGATGTTTGTAACGCCCAGAAATATTGGTCCAACACCCACATTAAAGTATACCGATTGACTTAGAATCACTTTCTGAGTCGATTTAACGATGTCCGTCTGTCCGTCTGGCTGGCTGTCTATGTATAGCTTGTGCGCAGAGTACAGGTCACAATTTTGAAGATATTTCAATAAAGTTTGGCACATAATGTTTTTTTGACCCAAGTATGAATGGGTTTGAAAGTGGTGGAAATTGGTCCATTATTTCACCTTGCCCCCATATAAATGTCCTCCCGAAATTGGGGTTTACTGATCATAAATCTTTGAATTATGCAAGTATCCAAATAAATTTCACCACAAATGAATACTAAATGGAGCTAAATCACATCTAAATTTTGTGAAGATTGGTCCATAATTACTCGTAGCTCCCATATAAAGCCCACTTTCGAAAATCACTTTAAAGAGCATAACTCTCTCAAAAATGTTGGTATCCAATTAATATTGAACGCAAATATATTTAATATGTATGCACATAATACGGTACAATTTTATTATGATTGGTCCATAATTGATCATAGCTCCCATATAAGGCCCACTTCCGAAAATCAGTTTAAGGACCATAAATCTCTTAAAATTTAACAAAAATAAGTTTCATATGTAAATAAATGATGACACCTAATTTTATAATGGTCGGTCCATAGTTTGACAAAATTCCCATATAAGACGCTCTCCGTAATTCGCTTTAACTTCCATAAATCTTTTAAACGTATTTATATCGAGATAAAGTTTAACACATATAATATTTATATTCACAGACATCATGACACTATATTTTTGGATGATCGGTCCACAATAGGTTATATATCCCATATTACGCCCAACTGTTTTATACATATACTGGGTGTAGGGTAGGGTAGGCTTGACCGACTATACTTTCTTAATTGTTTATATTTATTAAATGATATCTATTAAATTAAAGTTCCACTATAGAAATAATATGTGATTCAGATTGTAGAATCTATGTATAGGTATAAACATACATACTTATATTATTCAACTTGACAAATCTATATAAAAATTCCCACGATTATGATTATATATTCACAATTCATATTAAGGAACCTACATACATACATACATATCCAGTTGAAAAATATTTTTAAATTGAATTACAATTGCAGAATTTAAACTCTCTAGATCTAGTAACTCAAATTCTCCAATGTAGAAAAATCTCTTCAAAATTGCTACGATTTAGATTGCAAAATATCTTTTAAGAATTTAATAATAAAAAATGTCTATTTTGACTCAGGGATAAGCTGAATTTCCTTCCAAATAATTAGTCCATAAATTATGACTGTTAAAGATGATAAAATCAATTTTGCCGGTCACACCTATGTACATATTTTCGTGTGGGCGATTCTTCAAAGTTGAAATGCCAATATCTAATAGTAATATTAAAAATGTCGCTTAAACCGACTTAAGTCTTGTTTTTAAAAAATCAATCACTTTACTTTTTTTTGATTTTTTTGTTAAAAAAAATAATTTATTGACAAAAAATTTTTAATTTTTATTGTTGCTTAACATTTTTATTTATATGCTCAATGAAGGAGAAAAAGAAATGAGATTGACTTCAATTGTCATTAATGATCGTTTGTCATGTCTTTACTCAATCAAACATGCCTTAAAGTATTTTCAATTAAATAAATTTAAACAAAAAGAAATTGCCGCAAAATGTATTAATTAGATCTATAAATTTAAGTTAAGAAATCAATATTTATATGTAATCCTAATTAAATCCAAAGAAAAATTGTTATAAATTCCAGAAATAATAATAAATATTAAGAAGAAATCCACAATTTTCATGCTGGCAACATTGTTTAAAATCTAAAATAAAAATGTTTTGTAATAGAATAAAAACACTCCACCACAATTATCGATCACCAATACTTTGAAACATAACAGGACTTTTTTAGTACTCATCATACTAAAAAAATAACAACAACTATAGTAACAACCATATACATTAACATTGCAAATTGTTCATATTTGTAGAATTTTAATGGCGAATTCTTGCGCTGCTAGAGATCGTCGTCATTCATCGTTATCATCTTCGACAACATCTTCATAGCTGTTCGGCATATTTTAAACTTCGGCGCTTATTATTCCTTCTGTTTCTTTTAGTTTTTTGTTTAAATACATAACTCCTGAACAAACACAAAAAGTGAAAATTATTTAATAAGAAAAAAAAAAACGATTAATTTGGTGATTGTTTAAATTTGAAAAGTTTTTTCGTTTCTTTTTTTTTTTTTAATAAAGAAAGGATTTGTACATAACATTAAACATCCAAAGACAACATGGTAAGTTGCATATACATACTTACATATATTCAGTGAATAAATCCAAGGACATTTGAGGTTATACTTAAATAAGAAGGCGCCAGAAAATTTTTAAGGGTTGCACACAAAAAACCTAGTTTCTATCAAGTTTTTTTTATCTTGAGCATCTGTTTGTTTTTATATATGTATTTATATAAAATACTATTATTTTCCACCTTTTTAGACCGAATAACAAATAAATTCATATTTATATATTATATAAATTCAAAAAAGTTTTAAGTTTTAAATACTAAACTTTACTTGTACTTTTAGCGAAGCCGGTGTTCAATATACTGAAGAGTATAAAGTCTTTGCGTCTGAAATGAAAATAATAATATGAAAATACCTATAATATAAATGTTATAGGGATCTTTATTTGTTAGTCATTCTAAACTGGTGGACAACAATAGTATTTTTTTTTATCCACTTTTCCGGCACCAAAGATAATGTTGGAAATAATTTAGCAAGTAAAGTCATTGATTCATTGCAAATACTATATGCTTTCAAATGACGCTCTTGTAAACTGCACAAAAGAAGCTTTTTATATAATCAGTTTGACCATTTTAGCATTTTGCGGCTAAATTTAGCTTATTTTATTTTGATTTTGCTGCAAAATTTTACATTTAGCATTTGGCTTTTTATTTAGCATTCTTAATAATATGTTTAGCATTTTAAAATTTAAGAATATTTATTTATTTTCTGTTCAAAATAGCTTGAAGCCCGACCATATAATACCCTACACCCAGTATATGTATAAACAGTTGGGCGTTATATGGGATATATAACCTATTGTGGACCGATCATCCAAAAATTTAGTGTCATGATGTCTGTGAATATAAACATTATATGTGTTAAACTTTAACTCGATATAAATACTTTTAAAAGATTTATAGAGCTTAAATTGAATTACGGAGAGGGTGTTATATAGGAGTTTCGACTAATTAAGGACCGCCCATTATAAAATTAGGTGTCATCATTTCTGTATAGGTATATGAAATTTATTTTTGTTGAATTTTATTTGGATACCAACATTTTTAAGAAATTTATGATCGTTAAAGTGAATTTCGAAAGTGGGCTACGACTAATTAGGACCGATCATAATAAAATTGTACCGTATTATTTGTATATATGTATTATATGAAATATATTTGCGTTAAATATTATTTGGATACCAACATTTTTGAGAGAGTTGTGCTCTTTTAAGTGATTTTCAGAAGTGGGCCTTATATAGGCGCTACGATCTGCACAAAATTTGTTGAAGTGATTTGGATTCATTTACGACTCATTTGTGATGAAATTGTTTTGATACTTGCATAATTCAAACATTTATGTTCGGTAAACCCCAATTTCGGGAGGACATTTGTATGGGGGCCAGGTGAAATAATGCACCGAATTCCACCAGTTTCAATCCCATCCATCATTGGTCCGAAAAATGTCAGGTACCAAATTTTATCGAAATATCTTCAAAATTGCGATCTGTAGTCGGGCACAAGTTTTACATGGACAGCCAGACGGACGGACGGACACCGTTAAATTGACTCAGAAAGTGATTCTGAGTCGATCGGTATACTTTAAGGTGGGTGTTGAACCAATATTTCTAGACGTTACAAACATCAGCACAAATCCAATATACCCTCCCCACTATGGTTGTGTAGGGTATAAAAAGGAAAATTATATGAACATTTCAAAGCATAAATGACAATTTTATTAACAGATGAAATTACAACTGAACTAAAATTATAAAAATTAACTTCATATGAGTGGGAAAAATTAAAACTCAACAGTAGAATTTTGGAATCAAGTTTAAGAATACAAGGATGCGTTTTATGAAAACTACCTTTCATCTTTTGTTATAAAGTTTTTAGTTTTGCCATTTAGTAATTCAGAAGTTAAACGTATATTTAGTAGAATGAATTCTATAAAAACCAAGTTAGGTCAAGCTTACTTATAATGCAAGTTGAAGTGATTTTCAGAAGTGGTTCTTGTATGGGAGCTATGATTAATTATCCATTAATCTGAACAAAGTCTGTAGGTGTGATTAGGTTTCATATATAAATTATTTGTGGTAAAATTTATTTGGATACGTTCATAAATAACACATTTATGATCGATAAAACCCTATTTCCAGAAAACATTTGTTTGGAGGCTAAGTGAAATAATAAGAATCGAAACATCTTCAAAATTGCGACCTTTACTTTGCGTGGACAGCCATTAAATCGAATCAGAAAGTGATTCTGAATCGATTGGTATACTTTAAGGTGAATGTTAGACTAATATTTTTGGTCGTCATAAACATTAGCAAAAAGCAAATGATGATGTAGGGTATAATAAAATAAGAAACATAATCATTTTAAATACCATGAATTCTACCCTTTATATTAGATGTGGATTAAACAGATTAAATAAATGCTTTCTAATTAGTAATTACAGAAAAAATATGATAATTTGTACCTATGTATATTTTAAAATAAGTATTTAACTTTATGGTTAGACTCCTGAAGAGAATTTTAATTAGTTTTTTTTTTTTTTGAGATTAAAGTTGTATTATTAATATAAAAACTTTATTTTTTAAACATGGGTACCTCAAATTGTAAAAAAAATATTATATAATTATTTAGCATATTTTTTTGGCATTTTAAAACAAGTTTTAGCATATTTTAGCTTATTTTAAAACTAATTTAGCCGCTTAAATTTCTGAGATCTGGTCACACTGTATATAATAAAAGCATTATATTAAGGCATGTCACAATGATGTCACAAAATGATTTAAAATCAAAGTCTTTCCCAACTGTAAACGTTTGAGAATGCTTTCAAATTAAATTTAAAATTGTTAAAAGTGATGACAGAGGTAGACTTGAAATTTTATTTGATATTTAATTGAAATACTATAATTTTCCACAAATTTTACTATTTTCTAATACATTTTTGTATTAATCTTTCAATGAATACTAATTGCTACGAATATGAATTAATATTTTTTTACTTTTTTAAAAAATCAATTATCAAGTCTACTTTAATGTTAGTTTCGACTAATCTGAAAAAACAGAAATATTTCATAAACTTTGGTATCTGTGGTTATTACAATTAATTTTTTCGTTCAGAAAGTATTAAAAAAATGGTTTGTTAATTCATTAAACAATTCAGAATTCTGCAAATAATTTATATACGACAGACTCAGAAATTAAAGAAATTTTCTCTAATATATAAACAGACTCATAATTTTAAACACACTTTGTTAATTCTGTTTATTCTTCCAGTTAAATATTTCCTATTTTGCAGGTAACTTTGGTATTGAAAATCAGGCAAATCGGTTTAGGTCAACCAGAGTTATGGACCAATATGTGAGACAACCTCTATACAAAATTGATATTTTTTGTCCATTTTATTGCAATTTTTTGAAATATATTGCAGATAATACCATTAAATTTTGTATACTTTATTTTTATGATAAAAGAAAAAAGCTAGGAAAATAGTAAGAATCGGTCCATGATTTCTATTAGCCCCCATACAAAAATCTTCCCTAAATATTGCTCAATTATAAATAATTGCCTATAAAATTGGAGGTCCATGTTTGACCTAGGCCTCATATAAATTCCACTTCCAAAATTCACTTAAATACGTATAAAACTGGTATAAATAATGATAAAAGGTTAAAATTTGACACAAATAATCCTTATAGGTAAATAAATTGTTGTACTAAATTTTATAGTGGTCGGCTCATAATTGGTCATAGCTCCCATATAAGGACCACATCTGAAAGATACATTTATCTTTATATATATCTTATAAATATCGGTACTGACTCAAAACTTTGTATAGATCATTAACATATACACAAAAAACATTCTGCAGACTTTTATGAATTTCGGTTCATTTTAACCGTGTCCCTAATATAAAGCCCTCTTCCGAAAATCACTTTAATACTCATAAATCTCTTATAAATAACGGTAACGATCCAGGGATCATTTACATACATGCCAAAATCAAACTGCTGAATTTTGAGAATATCGGTTCATATTTGACTATTTCCCCCATATAAGGTCCATTTCCGAAATTTACGTTAATACTAATTTGTATCACAAATATACTGTTATTATGTTGAAATTCGACGTGAAATATACTCATATCCAAAAAATCACTGTTCCAAAATTTAAAAAGATCGGCGCATGATTTGTCATATAAGAACCATTTCCGAAAAATAATTTAACCTACAAAAATGGCTAATAAATATCGGTATCGAACCAACTTTTATATAGGTCAGTAATTTTATTCTAGAAATCATACTAATATCGGTTATACGGCAATTATGCTACTGGATTTTGTAGCTGTCAGTCAATAATTGGCAATAGCTTCCGAATTAAGTCCATTTCCGAGCATATTAAACAACCATACAACACTTGACAGTAACGTTATTGAGATGAAATTCAACCAAAATAAGCCTTAAATACGTAGAAACCACATTAGTGGATACTAGATTTAGAAGTAATCAGGTCATAACTGGTCCACTTCTACTATGCTACGCACAAATCCCTTGTAAATAATATTATTGAGATCAAATTCAAACACAAAAGCCTCACCCTATATCTTATACGTTTTTATACTGTGTTTTACAGAGTATCTATACTTGTGAATATGGAAAAGTGTTTTTTTTTAGTTTTATAAATTGTTAAATTACACGCAAGACTATTATGAAATCAGACAAACTCTGTAAATTACAGCAAGAATCGGTAATTATATCAATTATAAATGATCAAAATTAGATAAAACTTCAAAACATTTAAAATAAAATCACATTAGTGAATTACGACCAACAAGGTAATATTGTCTTTGAAACAATTATATAAAATACTAATAAGATTCGCACCAAGACTGAATAGAAAACACAGAATTAGGATATAGTAGTAGTAGTTTCTGTATTTCTTATTATGTTTAGGTGGAGGGTATTAAAGATTCGGCACAGCCGAATATAGCACTCTAACTTATTTCATTATTTATTTCCAATTGGAATAAGAACATACATTTCTAATTAAATAAAGTAATCAAATTAAAGAAAGCAAAATACAAGTTAAACAAAGCAAGGACTTCATTTCATAGTCACGTTTCTTAAAATTAAAAAAACTGTACAAACATAAAAACATAAGGCTAGAATTTACCACCACCTCAGTAGTTAAAGGATATATATTTATATATAAACACAGGATAGCGGTTCATGCTTATAATTGAAGGGGCTATCAACACCAAAAAACAAGTTGTTTCTATGATATTGGTGTATGCTTGAGACCCAAAATATTTCGGTAATCATCATAAAACAATCCAAGGTTTATATTTAGGAGTTAACTTAGACTTCCGCATTCAATTTTTTTTAATCAAAAATAAAATAAGCAATATATGGGTTAATTTAAATTTAATTTAAAATTTAATCAACATTAAAATATTTATAAATTATGATCAGAAATTCGTATTTAAATGGATATTCCATGGTTCAAAAGTAATACTTTATCAAGTGTTTTTGACAGTAGTACATCATTTTACACCAACAAAATGTCTGTTGTTTCTGTATTGTGTTGTATTTGTTGCCGATATGCACTCATCTTGTATAGTTATGCCATGGGATATTCAGTTCCATATATACGAATATATATACATTTTACCTACATACATATACATATATTTACATTTTATAGAAAATTACCTGTTAACCAACTTATCTAATATCAAACGATTTAATTTCTTTCATATAATAGCGTGAAGTTATTTCTATTCAAATTGGACAAGGTGGTATTCAAATCGGCAACGCTTGCTGGGAACTATATTTGCTCGAACATGGCATTAAACCCGATGGCTCTCTCAAATCAAAAGAGGAAATGTTGGCCAGCGGCAGTAGTGCCGGTACATTGGGCAGTGAAGGGCAATCGAAAGCTACAAATGATGCTCGTACGTTTTTCGCCGAAACCGATTCGGGCAAACAAGTGCCACGATCAATTTTCGTAGATTTGGAACCGACAGTCATTGATGATGTACGCAATGGTCCCATGCGTAGTCTTTACCATCCCGAACAGTTGATATCGGGCAAAGAAGATGCTGCCAACAATTATGCCCGTGGCCACTACTCCATTGGCAAGGAAGTGATAGATAATGTAACCGCACGCACACAGAAAATCGCAGAACAATGTGATAGTCTGCAGGGATTTTTGATATTTCACAGTTTGGGTGGTGGCACCGGATCGGGTTTTACATCGCTGCTAATGGAACGTTTATCGACGGATTTTAGCAAAAAGTGTAAATTGGATTTTGCTGTTTATCCGTCGCCCAAAGTGTCGACAGCTGTTGTGGAACCCTACAATGCTCTGCTTACCACCCACTCAACACTGGAGCATTCTGATTGTGTGTTTATGGTGGACAACGAAGCAATTTATGAAATCTGTAAGAATAATTTGAATGTAGATCGTCCGGACTATAGAAACTTGAATCGTTTAATTGCACAAATCGTTAGCTCTACAACAGCTTCTCTGCGCTTCAGTGGTTCCATGAATGTGGACTTGAATGAATTCCAAACGAATTTGGTACCGTTTCCACGTATTCATTTTCCTTTGGTGGCGTATGCTCCCCTGATGTCAGCCGTCCGAGCGTCACATGAACAGCATGACATTGCCTCCTTAACAACTGCCTGTTTTGAATCGGGCAATATGATGGTTAAGTGTGACCCTCGTGCTGGTAAATATATGGCTTGTTGTATGTTGTACCGTGGTGATGTTGTGCCCAAAGATGTCAATGCCGCTGTCTCGGCCATCAAGTCAAAACGTCACATTCAGTTTGTTGACTGGTGTCCAACGGGCTTTAAAATCGGTATTAACTATGAAAAGCCGGCATTTGTGCCCGATGGAGATTTAGCCAATACTTCTCGAGCAGTGTGCATGTTATCGAATACCACAGCCATAGCAGTGGCGTTCAGTAATCTATGCTATAAATTTGATTTAATGTTTAAAAAACGTGCCTTCGTCCATTGGTATGTCGGTGAGGGTATGGAGGAGGGTGAATTTACGGAAGCTCGTGAAGATCTCGCAACTCTTGAGAGAGATTTCGAAGAAGTCGGCACGGATGATCTTACCCTAGCAGGTGAAGATGGTGATTACGAATATTAACAGCCATATTCATAATGAGAATTTTGTTGTCGAGTGGAAATTAAAAATTAAATTGAAATATAAAGTGTTAATAAATATAAAGTTGGTTTATGATAGTGAATAAAAAAGAATCTTTTGATTTTGGAGAACTTTTATTTTAAATTGAACCTTATTGTGACTTTGTGTCATACATAAGTTTTCCAACAACGTGTTCCAAATCTTTGTATACTACAATATAACTAAGGCAAAGTTTATATTAAAAACTGGCAGAAATAATGTTTCATTAAGCCTTAAGTTTTTTTTTATTTGATATCTAAATGCCCCCACCTTTGGATACCAATTATTCATACTAAAACTTGCAAGTTCTAATAATCTAAAATAGTAAAAAAATAAAAATAATCTAATGGTAACATTTTAGAAAAAAAAATATAAGGATCAGAAATATGGATGTGTCAAATCTGGAAAAATAAGCCTATGACAATTTTTAATGTGAATCAATATTTTCAGTTTATTTATCAAAAGTGCTCATTCATAGATCTGTTTTATGTGAGAGTTTGAAAAATTCATAAACTTCTGCGATTAACTTGGACTTAAACGTCTGGAAACAATCGGTATTATTGAAAAAATATTAATGCAATAGCAAACGTAGAAAAATAATTTAATTTGATGCATTTATAGAAATTTATTCCAGTCTGAGATCTGTAATGGTATAGAGAATTTGTATATAGAGAATTTGAGAATCGAACATTTTCCAACTGATTAGTTTAGAGGGCTAATTTTGTCATTCGTAATAGAAATTAAATTCGAACACTTCTAAGCTTCCAAATCAAAACTAGCTTGTTATTGAATGCGCCATTATATTTATTCAATATCAAATAACAGAAGAAAACTCACATTTTCTAATAAGTATTCGCACTATACGAATGTAAGAATTAGCCCCCAGTATATATTCATCCCTATCGTGAATAAAAATTCCACGTGAAATTTGTTCACTTTTCACATTTTTTCTATTTAAATTCAATGTTAAAAAAATAAAAGTGAACAAATTTCACGTGGAATTTTTATTCACGATAGGGGTGATTATTATCATTTTATTATAACTAAACAAATATTATGTAACAAGATGTTATATATACAGTGGCTCACAGCTTATTTTATGCAGTGCATCTTTTGTTTTCAAAGCTCCATAAAAAAACTAACAAGAACTTAGAAAAGAAATTGGTGTCATTTTAAAGACAAAATGTTTGTCAAAAGGTACGGTCACATTTGGCAAATATTTACTCAAAAAAGCGTAACCACTTGTTTTAGTACAAAATTGTTTGACGTTGTTTACTCTTACAAGAGTATTGCAAGATCAAACAGCATCAAATAATTTAAAACTGAATACAGTGCAAGCTCGGTATTCGCGACTACCCATTATCGCGACGGCTTGATTTTTTAAATTGCAGGTTCTATAAGTTACGAAAAACGGGTTCTATTTTCGCGACTTTGACCTGTTTTACACTTATCAGTTTTGACTGTCAAGTCAATTATCAAAAGATAATTCTCTTTCATTCTCATTGAAAAATACTTGACAGTCAGAACTGATGAGTGTGAAACAAGACTTTTATGTTTTTTTTTTCTAAATTTGATTACAATGTATATAAACAAAACAAAGGTGAATTCCCGTCTTTTCGTTTATTAACGTTTTTAGATGATTTTAAACGTGAATTTTGTCAGTTTATTCGTGTAATTTGTTGTGTAAATACATCGCTGTGTAGCTTCTTTAAAGACCTACCCCCTTATTCAAAAACGATTATTAAATTTGCCAAACTTTTATAAGACAGATTTACATACAAAAATTTGCTTAATAAACGTTTGTTAAATTTAATAATCGTTTTTGAATAAGGGGCTACACTGTAAATTGTTTTTACCGTTATTCAATGAGTAAACAATCAACACGCTGAGTTCTAAGTTAAATTAAAAAAAATATGAAAATATTTTCACAATTGTTTTTTTTTTTTTTTTGCTGGCCCCGTAATTAGAAACGCGTATTTTTTTTCTTCAACTTTTAAACTTTTCTAAATATTAGTGAAAAAGTGAGTATAATTTGTTAAACAATAGATTAACTTGTAATATGTAATTTTGAAAATGGGCAAAAACAAGTCATGTATTCCAGAAATGAGACGGTTAATTGTGCAGTATTACCAAAATGAAAAACGTTCAATGTCGGCAATTGCACAAAAGTTTTATTGTTAAAAAAAATGGTATTTGTTGCAATTCACTCTATTCAGCGCAAAAATATCCGAACGGACAATAAGAAGGCGCTTAAATGAGTCAGGTCTTCGTAAATGCATTGCACAAAAAAACCTCATGTCTCAAAAAAAAATATGAAGCGGTTCCGGTTTGCAATAGATATGCTCAGAAAAGATCCACGTTACAGGAATAGAGTTCTCTTTAGCGACGAATCTAAGTTTAGCTTGTTCCAATCTGATGGAAAATCGTATATTAGACGTCCTCTAAATAAAGCCTTAAACCCCAGGTACACTGTTAAAACAGTGAAACACGGTGGCGGATCTATCAAGATCTGGGGTGCTTTTTCGTGGCACGGTGTGGGTCTAATTGCACAAGTTCAGGGAATAATGGATCAGCATCAATGTAAAAACATTTTGTAAAATGTAATGGAATCGTATTGCTTTAGGAATATGCCCGTCCAATACATTTTCCCGCATGATAATGACCCAAAGCACACTTCACGGTTAGTGAAGTGTTGGCTTTTGGTTCAAAATATTGATGCTCTTGGCTGGTCACCCCAAAGTCTAGACCTTAACCCAATTGAAAACTTGTAGGCAATTGTCAAAAGATACCTAAAGAACAAAAACCCACGAAATGCTGAATTGTTTCAGTTGGTGCAATATAGCTCTGCAAACATGCCAGCGTTTGATTAAGAGTTTATCAAAATGTCGCCAGTCATGTTGTCGAAAACAAGGATTATCCCACAAAATATTGAAGGATAAGTCCGTTTCGTTAAACCTCACTAAGGCGTATTGCATATATTTTCTTAGTTTCTAATTATGTGACCAATTTGATATTGCGATTTTGGTGTTTAAGTTAATTTTCCTCAAAATAGTTTGTTGGCGTGATTTTTATTTTATTTTAAACTTAATAATAATTTCTTACTTTACTATTTCTAGTTATTAGTTTTAATATTTTGAACTAAATTTTTAAAATATATGAACAAATATATATGTATGCTGAAAAGTCCTTTCTAATTATATGGCCACCACTGTATATGACAAACAAGTAATATGAATTAAAAGATCTACAATATGAAAGGTGAGGTCCAATTGTTTTTATACATATGTATGTAAGTACATACGAGTACATATGTACGAGTATTTATCTACAGTTATACCTATACATACATACATATGTATGTATATTTTTAAAACGTTAGATTTTTATCTAAAGAAAAAAAAACAAATCACCGAGTTTTTGTCTTATATGTATTAATTTATTTCTGTATGTTTTTTTACATTAATTATTCATTATTTTAATTGATTTTTTAAATTTAGTCTTGTTTCACACTCTTCAGTTTTAGCTGACCAGTTTTTGTTCAAGTCTCTTTTGAACTTGTCATTTACACACTTTTTCATGCAAATTAAAATGCATGAAAGAAAAAATAAGAAAATTGACTAGTATCGTCAAGTTGGTACCCCTTTTGTTCTCTTTTCCCTTCTCATCCAAAAATACTTGCCTGACAAGCCAAAATTGAAAAGTGTGAAAGCCGACTAACTTTCAAATTATGTATACATATTTTTGTTTTCTTGAACTATGCGTTTTAATAATGAAGACTTAACTATAACAATGATTTTTTTTTGTTTCTAATATTTACTTTAATTTATAAATTATTTCCAAGAATTATTTTTTTTTCATTATTCAATGTTTTTTTGTATTTTGCTTTCTTTAATATATTCTATATAAAAATATTTGAATTTAATTTTTTTCTGATCAAAAGTGCTCTGATTGTTCTTAAAATCATAAAACAAATAAAAGGTGTTAGAAAAATATTTTGGGAAATTTTTTTTCCACAATAATGAGTAAAAATTTTAATTAAAATGAGTACAATTTTATTTAAGTGGATTGTGTTTGAGGTTGTGGTAAAGTAGTAGTTTTTAATAAATTTATTTTAACTAAATATAAAAAATATTTTAAAAATAGTGAATTTTTTTATGGCAAAGTAACTTTAACATCGTCTTATGTGTTTGTAAAAATTATGTATAGAAAAAAACTAAATTAAAATATTCATTACAGTACGAAAGTAAGAAAATATTTTTTAGAAATAAAAAATTTTTTTTAAAAACTTTATAACAATGGCTAAAATATTACATAATGTTTTTTAAACCAAATCAATTAACATAGAGGGAAGGTGGTGTTTTTTTTTTTTTAGGAAAAGAAAAAGATATTATTATGATTTAAAGTATTTGAATTAAAATTATAAAAGTATATTTAAAAAAATTAAAAAAGTATGTATATTGTTTAAAAGTAGTTCTTAATATGGAACATTTGAGAAAAGATAAGAAACACTTTCGCCATTGTGTGTTCTTCGCACAGCCTCGGCAAACATCATAGAGACATCAATACACTAAAATATAGAAGGTAATAATCAAGTTAGTTACGAAGTGTGATTTCTTAACGACTAAAGTCTGGACTTACCTGGATTTTGGGACAGTCTCTCATGTGACCATCTTGAGGTATGGTATTTGTTACAACCACTGCCTCGAAACAAGCATTGTTGATGCGTGAAATCGCTGGTCCCGAAAAGATGCCATGGGTTAAAATGGCATAGACCTAAAGAGAATAAAAAAATTACAAAAATGTATCAAATTTCGATTTCAAATCAACTATGTACAAGTATATGTAAATGTTTGCAGAATTACCTTGGTGGCACCTGCCTCAACTAAACGATCGGCAGCATGCACAATTGTACCACAAGTATCAGCCATATCATCGACCAATATGGCAATTTTATCCTTAACATCACCGACAAGCACCATAGAAGCCACTTCGTTGGCCTTCTTACGTTCCTTGTGAATTAAAGCGAACTCAACATTGAGACGGTCAGCAATGGACGTAACACTAGAAGGGAAAATAAAAAAAATTGTTAAATTCAGTTAAAAAAAAAAAATAAAACTTTTGAAAAATTTATATTACAAATGATCAAAAAATATTTATGTAGACATGGTAACCGATTATGGCTGAAAGGCCAGAGGAAATTGTCAGTCTGTTCTTTGTTCCGGAACGACTTATACATGCATCATTATACATGCATATAATAAATAATAAAGAGAAAAGTTGATAATAATTTTTAACATTTTATGGACAGATTTACATATAAAAATTTGCTTAATAAACGTTTGTTAAATTTAATAATCGTTTTTGAATAAGGGGGTTTATCATTATCTAAATAATGCACCAAATACACTTATATATACATTTGTATTTAAACAAACATGGGTTCTATGTGAAAAACAGAAACATTTCAAGATTTCTCTAGATTACATACGTTCCGTAACTGATTTCTAATACTTGGTTTTCACTATGTCATTTTTGTTGTCAAATTGTCCAAATTGTTGGTAATTGTATGAAAACGGGTTGTCATATCATGATTTTCATGATTGCAAACATAGATGACTCCATACGACAACCCCTTTAGCATACACTTGCCAACAATTTGGATAATTTGACAACAAAAATGACAGTGAAAACGCGGCTTAAGAAGATGGATGTAGCCTGCGAAATTATGCTAAGAATAAGTTTAAAAGCAAGTCAAGCGTTACTTATAAAAGTGGCGAGTGTGCTGTATTAGATCCATAATCAAAATATTTTTTTAATTAATATTGCCCCATCATTAGTTTAGTTTAATTATAATTCAAATAAAAATCTTACCGTTTAGCACCACCAGCATCTGGTGAGACAATAATAGAATTCTTCCATTCTGGAATGTTTTCTTTGATCCATTTTAAAACGGCTGGTTCAGCATATAGATTGTCAACCGGTATATCAAAGAAACCCTAAAATAAAATATAAATAAACATCATTTAAAATAACATTTGCCAAGAAGTTTACAGTATTTTTTTTTTAATATTTTGCTAATTAATAGATTATATATCTAATCTAAGGTCTAATTTCGTAAAATGAAATCACAAACAAAAATAAAATCTCAGTAAATTGGTTCCCTAATTTTCAAATGTGTCCCTCAATTTGTGAATAATGTCGTTTACAATGATGATTCTTTTCAATTTACACATTCTAAAGCTAAAATATTCACTTTTTCAGCAGAAACTGACTGGGCTTATCTTAAGTTAATAAAACTAGATTATAAGTATATAAATCTCCGTTATAGTTTTTTTTGTGAACTGATCTGGACAGTATACAGCTATGGACAGAGAAATATCGCACTTTACTGTTTTAGTATTGTAAGAGCATTGAATTCTTGTTTTTTTCCGCAATGTGCAAACATTTTTCCGTCAGGACCATTCAGATTAATTTTGTTTTCATCTGTGAAAAGCACTCTTTTTTCCAGAATTTGATGCCCTTGTTCCGTTTTTTTTTAAAGACAATCGTGCCTTGATATTCTTTTTGGACAGAAGTGGTTTTTTTCTGCTTATACGACCATAAAACTGATTCGCATTGAGTCTTCGTACTGGAAACATTTACCCTAAATTCCTCATTTATTTCAGTCATTATTGCTCTCGGTGACTTGAATGGATCTAGCTTAATTTTTTAACTTTTGCCTTATCTACACGATAAGTCCTTGTCCTTAGCAGTGGCTTAGATAAGATAAGAAGATATATAAAGCAAATTTGCATCTGATTTAACACATTTAATGACATTATATACCATTTCCATTTCATCTATTTTTGGTATGTTTTGTACTTACTACACTTTTGAAGTGAAGTTTCCAAATAAGCTTTTTTTCTCAAGTGAGTAGTGCGTTCCTCTTCCCATTTTGATTGACAAACAATATTTTTGTTAAGTTACAGAAAATTTTACCGCTGAAATTAGCATTAACTATTTTTGTTTGAAATCGAAATAACTGTGCGCTATTTCATTGTCCAAATAAAAAACTTAATTTTTAACAAAATAATAAAGTGCAAAAGTTAACAGGACATATACAACGTATTCTTGGAAAAGCAGAGTGGAGCAAAAGAATAACATAGAATTCCAAGTTATTATCATTCAATTTTTCAATATAATTGGTGCGTAGCTCTATACACTAGCGTGCAAAAGCAATTGCATGTTCAATATGATTTTTCCTAAAGGGTCATAAAATTATAAATAACGAATGAAGTTTTGTCAAATTACCATTTTACCACCATTTGTATTAGCAAAAAAAATATAATATTGAAAGTAATGATAACGTAACAAAAAGAAAAAATTCAATATGAAAACACAAAGCAACTCAGTTTTGCACGTTTTCCAGAATCCAGAAGAATTAAAAATGCGTTTCTTAGCCCTTGTTTTTAAAATTAATAAATTGACCGTTATATATACTCGTATGCACTTAGGGCTAGTTTTTTACTTGTCAGTTAAACTCAGCTTAACACACTGTTATATTAAACCTCAAATATATTTTGCCGGGATTTAACTACTGATTGTGTTTCTCAGTAGTGGATTACCTCCTGTCAATTTTGTTAGCATTGCCGTACTGTTCCGTCAAAATACATATGGCATTCCTCATAATTTTTTATATAAATATGGCAATATCTTAAATTTTCGCAAAAAATCAAACCAACGTATCCTAGGAATTCTAAAAATTACAATTTGCAATTGTTAGAAATGAGTTATTATTTAGTTTTTTATAGAATTTTTGTTTTTTTTTTAAATAAATTAGTTTGTTAAGCAAAATCTTTGAAAGAATTCTGCGTCGGTATAAATGCAGAAATGATTTGGATGTGTCCTTAGTGTTCGTATCTTTCTAACAATTGAAATATTTAATATTTATAATAAAAGTTTGAAATATTCGACATTTAAAACTTATGACCTCGAGCTTGAGTATTTATAAATTTGGGATTTAATATTTATTATATGTGTTTGAATCACTTAAATCCTCATCATCACTAGAATAATCCATTTTTTTTTTTAATTTTTGTTAAAATGTCGTAAATTTCTTTTCACTTGTTGAATTGTTTATTTTATTTTTCAGCTGTTTGTATTTTGACATATTATATCTAGGTTTAACTCACCAATGATGCTCAGTTAAACCTAGATTATATATCAAATAAATAATAACTGAGAAACACAATTTTTAGTTTAATCTAGGTTTAAGCGAAAAATGTAGATTATCTTTATCCAAGAAACTAGCTCTTAAAAGTTCTTATTTTGGTTTAGTTGTGTCATTTGCTTCTCAAATGAATGGCAACCCTTTATTAACCATTAAAACACAATTGAAAAAAAATTACTTTTTCATATTGGGTTTATTCCGAAAATAACGATACCAAAAACTTTGAAGTATTAACAAGAAAACATTTCAAGATTTTATTTGATGTACAATTTATACTTAAGTATGTACCTATATGATTGTAAATGCGGAAGATATTAAGGTTTAAAAAAGAAAAAGCTCATAAAATTAAATGTTCTCGCATAAAACAGTTTTCTTAACAGCCATTCTACGGACGGGCGGAAGGGTTCTAACTCTATGGTAAATCGAACGCAGTAACAAGTTTTCTTGACTTTTTATTTTAAAACCTAAATATCTTTAGATTTAAAAAGTTAACTATTTTCTACATAAAACCTAACATTGTTGGGAAACATTAGATCGATGAATTATCGATTTTTGTGGAAAAGCCAGCCTAGTATATAAAAGTATTTTTTTTCTAATTGTGTTTTAATGGTTTAATAAATGGGCTTTTATATCAAGATGTATTGAATATAAATACACCTCCCTCTTGGGTCATATTATTCATCACTTGATAGATATTTTAAAGCAAAAACTTTCCAACGGGCATTTTTGTAAACTATGTACATAAAATTTAAATTAAAATCTAGAACACTTTTTATTAAACTTCCTAAAAGTGAATTCAAAATAAAGATTCTTTAATTTTTCAATAAAAAATATATTTTTTATTATTAACAAAAAAAAATAAACGTTTCTATAAATATTTTCCAAATTAATTTTACAATCTCTAGAAAAATAAAATTCCACGCACAATGCCAAAACTTTTAACAACAGAAGAATTCATTGAATTAAAAAGCTGGCTTCAGGATCAGCAAGTGGGCTATAAAAATCTGAATCGTGATTTTTCGGATGCTCTACCTGTGGCCAACTTACTTAAATCATTCTATCCAAAACTCGTAGATCTACATAACTATCCATCGCGTAACAATACCCAGTTGAAGTTAAACAATTGGGAAACGTTTAACTACAAAGTTCTATCCAAACTGGGCTTACAGCAGAATAAAAATATGCTGGATAAATTATCCAAAGGTGTGGCCGGAGCTATAGAGGCCCTGTTATATGATATAATGCTTATGATAAATGCGCAAAAGAGCAAAGGTGACAAACCAGACGAACAAGAACAATTGTGGACTGAAAATGATGATGTTATGATGATAACAGTCAGTAAAAAAATTGGTGATGCAATTGTCCAAGTGCCTCAGAAAATGATTTTGTTCTCAATATACGAACAAGTTTTAAGAGAATCCCAGGCCAAAGATAATTTTATAAACACAACTCAGCAAAAGATTACACATTTGGAGAATGTTTTGAAATTGAAAGACGAAAGAATAGAGGAATTGTGTGGCCAACTGGCAAAAGTATCGGTGAGAAGTTTATTGTCACAACACAATTTAGAGAATTCTAGTTCCAACATGAGTTTTCTTTTGGAACATAACTCTATTGAGCATAGAGAAACTAATAATCATAATAATGTCCTTGAGAGTGTTATGAATGTTCTTGTACCACAAGAAACTTGATATTTTGTTTAAACTTAAGTGCTTTTTAAAATAAATCTCTCGAATTACAATAGTATCATTAAACTGAAACGGAAGTTTTTCTTTCTTCTATAGGAAACGATAACGATTGCGACAGCTTCCTATCAATATAGCTCTATACCAAAAAGAGTTTGTTTAATACCAGAACCCCCCAATTTAGTACCGGTTGTTGCCAAAGAGAACTAAAGATGTTGTTAACGAGTGCAAATATTATAAAATTTAAAAAGTTCATTTAAATTAAAATTGTTTGTGGTTTTTTTAGTGTAACCTAAATTTTAAATTGAGTAATAAATACTTTAGTGATAAAGGTATTGCTATTGGTATTTAATTTAATATAATGGTTGTTTGATGTTTTATGTTTGATTGGGAATTTCGATTTGTGGCAATGTTTTTATTAATTAAAAGCTTTCCATAGGCAAAGAATTTAATTGAATATACACTTATTATTAGCGCTAAATTTAAAACACTTTGTGAACATACTAGAACATCAAAAGTGAGAAACGCAACAAATTATTTGATTTTTTTAAGATAATGAATATCCTAAAATTTAAAAGTTTCGTTTTGTTGGATATTTGGTTGAATAATAGATTCGGTTATGAAAAAAAAAATTATGTTGAACTATAATGCTTTTCATAATCTTAATAAAATCAAAAAATTCACTGGTGCTTACACACTTTTGAAGCTGTGTGTACATCTAACTTCAAAGATTCTCGAGGAATATTGCTATCCATACATATGTAATAAGCAAAAAAAAACTAGGAAGTTGTTTAACATCACAACACTTGCATTGCGTATCAAGAAGCCTTAGTTTTTGTTTTGTCACTTTAGTCAATTATTTATGATTAAAATATTCTACAGCAGGTTACATCTAATGTTCAGACTTGCTCAGGTAAGGTGGTCGAACGAGATCACCTGCTCTATTGCAAGGTCCACATGGCCCTTATTTGATGTGGGAAGGACGAATTCACTAATCAGTTTTCGTCGCGACCTAATTAGGCTTATTGTCTCTCTATTTACAGGTCACTGTACTTTTGGGGCACCCTTTCTTTCATGTTTGGGTGAACTATCAGGGATAAATCCAAGATGCATCAACATCTGGATGGTTCGACAGGTTGTCCACCAACGGGTAACACAATGGGATCAACACGATGTACCCAAGTGAGCTGTTTTCAAGAACGGCTGCCCAAGGAACCTACCTACCTATGAACATCTAATGATTTGGTTTCCAAAAATACAATCTTTCTTAACGTAATGCTGAATACTTCTAACATACTTACAGCACGAAAACCACGTATTTAATTCCAATATATAACTACTTCAAGTTGTATTTCAGCAATAACTACATACATACATACATACATAAGTATGTATATCATTGATTGTTATGTTAAGGTATGTATATCTGTATAAAATCTTATAAATACAGTGCCGGCAAAAAATAATAGCACTTCGATCATTTATTTAATATCTGTAAATGGCGAAATATTTTATGGCCGAACGAGAATAAAATCATTTTATTTGGTGGAAAAGGTTCTCGTTCATATGTTACACGTCACCCAAACGCAGAATACAATCCACAATTCACATCTAAGACAGTGAAGCATGCCTTCATGCTTCTAGCATTATGGTATGGGAGCCTTTTCATATTACCAAATGGGGTCAATTAGGGTTTAAAAATGCTTAACTATTTTCAAGCACTACGTATGTGCTTAACTTCAGCTAAGAGAAAATACACAAGCAAAAGCAGAGCACAAAGTCAAAAAACAAAGATAAAACCATTGACTGCAGCTTTACTATGTGCTGTTATTTACTGGCGCAGTCAGCCCAGCAATTCATCTGAAAAAATTGGCTTGAAAATTACAGTTTTTGATTTTTTCTTTATGCTTTTGCTGCGCTATAAACTGTGATTATTTTCGTTGTAGTGCCTGTGTTTTTTATAGTGTACAAACTGTGTACAATATAAAACAAGTTAGAAAGTATAGTCAGTCAAGCCCGACCACATAATACCCTACACACACAGTATATAAATTAAACAGTTTTTCAGAAATGACCGCTATATGGGAGATATTACCTATTATGGACCGATCATCTATTTTTATTTTATTTATCATCCAAAAATGTAATGCCATGACTTCCGTGAATATAAATATTATGTATGTTATACTTTATCTTGATATAAATAGTTTTAAAAGATTTACGGAGGTTAAAGTGAATTACGAAGAGGGTCTTATATAGGAGTTTCGACTAATTATGGACCGACCATTATACATAATTTGTGTTATTATTTCTGTATATATGAAACTTATTTTTATTAAATTTTATTCGGATAAAAACATTTTGAAGAGATTTATAACGACTAAGCAAGCTAGATGATTTTTTCTCCAATCGATCGATTTCCAACACATAACGCAGATTACTAAACATAAATTTGATGCATTTTATACAAAACAAAAAATATATTTAATAACTGGTTCCTTGATAAATACTTTATAGTCAAAGTATTTTGCCACGGAAACCTATTACATTCGATCTAGGGTTTTAATAGATGTTCGTTATGTTCGATACCAATTCATTGGAGTTTTTGTATGGTGACTGAAGGCTAAGGCCCCTATTATGAGCTGCATTCGAAAATCGACTATCGAATATAAAATTTGTATTATGAGTTGGCATCGCTGTCGAAAATTTCGTTGTTTAACGAATTTTTTATCGAACACAAATTTGTTGTCGACGCTGTATGAAACTGTGAAAAATTTATTTAAAATGTAAGAATTTGTTTGTTTTTTGGTTTTAATCAACCAAATACTACTTGTAAATTACTTTTGTTAATATCCTGCAGGTCATAAGTAGAAAACAGCAATTGGAAAAGCTCGTTTCTCTCATGGCAAAATGTACGAATAGACGAATCATTAAACCATAATTCCGTGGTGGTCATTAAAAATTTAATTTATTTTTCTTTAAGAATTTGTAAACAAATACGGCGCCAGCTGATAGAAATAACCCAAAAAGAGTGATTTTCACAATAGCGTTTTTTCATCGAACGTGCACCATAATACCAAATGAAAATTCGTCCGATAAGCATTTTCGACTACAGTCGAAAATCGAATTTTGCTCGTAATAGACACCTAAATCAATCCAAATTTGTACAGAAGAATGGAAACGTTTAAAAAGTTGCAGTAAAGTAAGATGAAACCATTTTATTTTTATCAAATTTATTGTTTTTAATTTCCTTGATGTATGATTGGCCTCTCAACGGCATGTAATGTTTTCAAAATTTATATTAACCGAAAAATTTATTTGTTCCAAAATAAACATTTTTAAATTTTATCCTACGAGTAGGTATTTACTAAAAACTGAAAGATTAAACTTAATAATATAACTTATGGACAGCCATCCTCATTTTTGAAAGTTATTTCACATTGAAGTGGTCAACTTACCTGAATTTGTGATGCATGCAAATCCATGGTTATAATGTGATCTGCTCCGGCCACTGATAGCATATTTGCAACCAATTTCGCTGAGATGGGAGCACGGCTCTAGAAGTAACAAAACAGCAAAAGAAAAGAAAGAAAAAAATTAAAACATTTAATTGATATACCAAAAATATGCATTAAAATAATTAAATAAAAATATAATTGTTTTATACATGAAATTTCAGTAATGGAATATGAATGAATGACTGTTCGAGTAGTAAGTAAAAACCATTTTAAAATTGTTTTGTTTTATCATTAATGATGACAAAAGACTCTGACAATGATGACTGACCAATGAGAACCATGAGAAAATTTTGAAACGCCCTTTTTTCGAACAAATTAAAATTTTCTAATTAAACGAAAATTAAATAATTAAAAAATAAAACAAATCAAATAAATTATTAAAAATAATTAAAAACATAAATTAAGTTTAAATAAAAACTACTAATTGACTAAATTTTGCTTAATTGGAAACAATTTTGGAGTGAATTGAAACATAAAACAAGGGCATAAAAGGTGAAAGTGGTTTGAATAAGAGTTTGGTGCAAAGGTAGAAACAAAACTTTGACAATATAATAAAAATATAGAGTTGTTGTGGTTGTTTGTTTGTTTGTTAATAAAGATTAGACTTAAAGAAATCAATCTAGTAAAAGTTATAAATTTTGTGTTTTTTTTAACATGCAACAAAATAACTCATACAAAATATGTATATATTTTTTGTTTTTATTAGAGGGAATTTTTCCAAAAATTGGGAAGAGTTTTATAAAAACACAATAAAACTAAATCGAACTAAACTCAAAAATAAAATAAAACATATATTTAGTTAGAGAAAAACCAGCGTAACCAAATGTATTGTTGAAATTTATTAGAATTTTGTTTCACTAAAAAGCTTAAATTCATTATTGAAAAAGAAACATTAAAGCTGCTTTTAATTTCGGTGTGAGGGACCTCTAAATAGTTCCTTAGCTACTCACAGTATATTGTTTAGCTGAAAATTCCTAAAAAGACATTTGGAAAGAGAAATAAAAAAAAGAAAAAAGGTGAAACGTAAAGTTCAGAAATAGTGTTTAACACAAAGAAAATAAACAGAAAAGAACAAAATAGCAGGGATGGGAGGATAGAAGGAAATTTTACTGGAAATAGATAAAAATGGAAAAAGGTGAGGATCTGGAAAAGGCCACTTGAGTACAAGCTCTAATCTACTGTGCTTAACATTTTTTTTTTTCGTAAACAAAAACAGTGTATTAAAGTAAAGATACAGTCATTTAATTTCGTTCAAAAGTTGAATCAAGATTTTGAAAGTTTTTTCTTGTAAATTTATATTTTGTTTAAAGAAAACTTTTGAAGTTTCCTAAAAAAAAATAATTTCAGTTTCTAGACTAATAGTTAAACAGCTAAGTAGAACCTATAATGCCTTTAAATTAGAATTTATGTTTTGAATTTAGGCCTTGAATTCAACTGTTAGATGTCCTATATAGAAAAATATTACAAATCGAATCAAGAACAGAAAATTGGAATTTTTTCCATTTTGCATATACCCGAGGTACACCAAATTAATCTTGGTTATTTATTAGTTAAACCTGATTTAACATTATGTTTAATTAAAAAGCATGTTAATGTTAAAACGGGTTTAATTATCAAAATAAAAACAGCGTCAAGATCTAAAAGATGAAAAGTCTGAAATAATAATAATTTTAATTAAAAACTAAATCGCCTGTCAATCTTTTTGTGTAGTAAAGTATCTGCCAACTCTATTCTGAATAATTGGAATACAAATACATGCCCAATATAAAGCTTTTAAGTTATTTGGTTTACTTTAAAAAGTTTGAGAGTATTTAAACTTCACAGTTGGTCAAATATCCACATTTTACCAAGATATTTCCATTACAATTGCATGTAAAAATAAAAGTAAGCAATGGTTGCCCACAGGTGGTATTACTTGGCAGCGATGACAACACCGTATATGTATGTATATGTAATTGAAATTTAAGTTAATAGATTTTATTATTAAGTTGAGGTAATGCTTTTCGCAAAATTTTAGATAAAATTACTAATATTGTAATGAAAACAAATTGAAGCTGATTAAAATTCAAAAACCCTATGCTTTTATAAACAATTTCACTACGAACATTTCATTTAAAACGCTTTCAAATATTTATTAAAGAACAACAAACCTTATCTTAATAAATAATGACCCTAAAGATCAGGAAATATTTTAAAATAATAAATAAAAAATAGAACAAAAATGGTGAAACATTTGTTGTTGAACAGACGTCAGCAGAAATAAATATCAGCCCAATCATGAATAAAAATTCCGCGGGAGTTTTTTCCCTTTTCCCATTTTTCCTATTCAAATTCAATGTTAAAAAAATAAAAAAGGAAAAAAATCCCGCGGAATTTTTATTCATGATTGGGCTGTATATGTTTACACGTGTATATTAAACCGGCACTATAAACCAAATATCATGTTTAGATTGTCACACCAGTAATTTTTGTCGTGAGGTTTTAAATTTAAAAACGAAAAAGGATTTAAAATAATTTATAAAAAAAAAACGCACATACAAAAAACAATACCTTAGTGGACACAAAACATAAATATTAAATATTTTACAAATATCTCTTAATATTAACAGTAGTTTGGTTAAAAATATAAAAATAAATAAATTCTTAGTAGATATGATTAAATATGTACATATATAATCTTCAACACTAAATTTAGAAACCCATTTTAAATATTATACATACAAATTAAATTGTTTAACTGAGACACATCACAAAATAATTAAACCAATTTAGATTGATTAAAAAATTTCGTTATTGCAATGAAGCTGTTCAATTGTTCTAAATTTGATTATTTTGCGGCAAAACAAAAACAAAATAAAGAACAACAAACCAAATGTGGAAAAAGATAATTTGGAAACGAATTTTGTTTTGGTAGACATAAATGTTTAAAAATTGTATTTTTTTTCAAGCCAATTTAAGCAAATTTTGTACAAAATGTTTATTTTCGAATAGTTTAAACCAATACTTTTTTTCAACAAATAAGTGTTTTTCATTGCAAAAATCATTACTGAAATAGAAATAACCGAAATTATTAGATAAATGTAAATAAATACAAAAACAAATTATATAAACATGCATAATTAATAATTTAACAAACAAAATATAGAGACAAAAATTAAAAAAAAACAATACTGAGACTTGTATAAAAACATATACAACATATTTTTAAAAAGAGATTTTGGGAAATCAACATTATAATTTCCAATTCAAGTTATGTTTGCAAAAAATCTCTTTAAAAGTACATATGTGAGTATTTTTTTTTATATAAAAAAAGACCTTTATTAAACATACATGTATTACCTTTTTGGTTTAAATGAACTACTAATATCAAATTATTATTATGTAAAAAAAGAACCAAAATTTTGTACAAAATATGCTTGAATATGAGACGAGTTTGTTTGTTAAATTTAATTATTCACCGAAATATAATTATTTTGAAAAGAAAACAAAATGGCAAATAAATAAAATTGAAACAAATAATACCCTAAATTTCCAATCGAAGTTTTTAATACGCTTTTCATCGCCATCATCTGAGCCAGCCAGCTAAAGAAAATCAAATTAAAGTTAATTAATACAAATAAAGGATACTGTAAATTATATGTATCTACTATCTTCATCCACATTTGTTTTGTAATTGTTACCTGTATTCGACACAGATAGATTTCTTTCTATTTGCTTTTGCAGAACATCAAAATGCGAAAACAAATTAAAGCATTTTCAACAAATACACAGAAATATCAAAATAATAATTAAAATACACTTAGATTTAGATTTTAAAAATAAAAACATAATAAAAAAGTGGAAAACAACAAGTAGAATTTGTTTTAATAATTTTTAAATAAATTAATTAAATTCAAACTTAAAACAAAGTAAGTTATAAATTAATAAAATAAGTAAAAACAAATTTTCTAAATAAAATATTAATCAAGAAAATTCACAGTTAGTGTTGTTGTTGTTTCTCTCTCTTTATCTCTCTCAATATTTTACACTTAATCATGTGTTTAAATAAAAATTAAAAAAAAAACTTGTTTTCAAAACTTTATTTACACTTTTCTATTTTACTAACCTTATCTTTTTTATCTTGGCGGGCATATGGGAAACAAGGAATCACAGCTGTAACACGAGATGCTGAGGCAATCTTGCATGCATTGATCATAATCAGCAACTCCATTAAATTATCGTTAATCTCACCGGAACCAGATTGTACAATATATACATCTTCGCCACGTACAGATTCACCGATTTCAACACTGTAAGAAAAATTTTAAAGGAATTTTATAAAATCTTTAGTTTAAATTAAATAAAATTACAGCATTGAAGATTTTTTAATATACTTAAGAATATTTTTCTTTTTTGATTTTAACTTCTTTTAACAATTAGCAATGAAAACAAATTGTGCCTTCACTGACAATCAAAATGTGACATAAAGCAGTTATTTTATTATGTTTTTATTATGTTGCTGTGATGCAATATTACTACATTTATGAATTTACGTAACAATAATTTCCAATAATATAATATACATATATTATTGTCCACGTCTAAAAAGGGTCCACTGTTCTAATCAAATACATAAATCACACGCAATTAAGACAATTATTTGTATAAACGGCGGAAATTTGTATTAATTACTTTTTTTGAATCACCCCAATCGTGAATAAAAATTCCACATGAAATTTGTTCCCTTTTCACATTTTGTTATTAAAATTCAATGTTAAAAAAATAAAAGGGAACAAATTTCATGTGGAATTTTTATTCACGATAGGGGTGATTATTTAATTAAAACATTTTAATAAATCCTCCTACAGACCCCCAACTCTACAACAAATGTCAAGAAATCCATATAAAAAGTTTGATCGATAGAAACATCAACATATGTACTCACAAATAAATGGTTGTATTTTTGTACTTTTTAATAATATTAAAACGTAAATTTAAATACACAAAAGGTAGTGAGACAGTCAGTCTCACTACCTTAGTCTCACTACCTTTTGACGTACAACCTCTACCACGGCATGATACCACCATTCAATATCAAACTATACATTCAATACTGTTTATCTTTAATTGAAGAACAACGAAATAATAGTGTTAAAAACTAAAAAAAAAATAATACATAAAAAATAATAATAAAAATATTGGAATATTTAACCTTCAATTAACCAAAAATATATGTACAAACATACATAATCATAGAAAAAAGAAATTAAATAAAATGTAATATTGACGTCAGATCAAAAGGAAAAACTCTAAAAACACACTAATATGTATTATATTAAACTAGAAAGAATCTAGATAACATTTGTTGAATATTCACATATGAATGAAAATACATCATTTAAGAGTGAAAATTTGTAAAATGTGTATTTCGTATTTTATAATTATTGCAATTGATAAAGAGGTTTTCGTCAAGAGAAATATTTCATATCTTCAAATAAAACCCAACCAATTGTGATTTCTTTTCTGGCTAAATACAAATGCTTCAACAAAAACTTTGGTTTTCAACAGAGCCTTATTCAAATAACATAAAAATTTTTGACAATTGTTGCAATAAATTCAATTACGCTCAAAAATTTACTATGAAAATGGTGAATCTGTTTAAAAAAAAAACTAACCTATTGGCCGTAATCGATCACAAATTTCTACATTAAATTTAGTAAAATTCATTATATTTTTGGTTAACATAATAGTCCTTTTGAGACAGCTCTTAACAATTAGACGCCCTTGCATGCTAAACGAGTCATTGTATGGCGCTATATGGTCTGGAGGCGTGTCTAAGAACCTAAAGTCCCTTCCTGAGTTCTGCTTACAACACCATTTTATATTTTTTTCTGGGATTATGTTAAATATGGAGTCTATACATAATAATAACCGAATCGATTCCAGCTTTAAAACTCGAAATCAGTGATGTAACAGTGATTAATTTTAATTTTGATAAAAATAGCGACATCTGTATGCATTTCGTGGTGGACATAGGTAGGTAGGTAGGTAGGTAGGTACGAAGGCTGGTGTGAGTCACCTCACACCTTCACCCAGAGACCAATATGGCCCATTGCGATGCCTTGATAGAGGAAGTAGTAGAAATGTATAGAGTAAAGAAAAGAAGAGGAGGAGGAATGTTAGAACATATCTCCGATATCATTTTTCATTTATAACTGTCAAACCTTACTATTTATAAATAATACAATAAATATTTGAAAGATTTTCACATAAATTCTTTGCTTTATTTTATTTTGAAAAACAAAGTTCACGTTGAAAACCCCGATACGAAAAGTAGTATAAAATGTCTTTTCAAAATTGTACAAAACGGAGTTGATCCTATCAATGCTTTCTTCAGAAGAGATACATATTAATATGACCTTAAAAATTATAAAATAGTAAACTTGAAATTAGTCCTATGAATAGATTGAACTAGAAACGGTTCATACATCCTTAGAACCAGTCACATACACAGTTTTACGACAATTTCCTTACCCCTTGGATATATTTACCAAATTATTAAATACCATCTTATGCCGAATAGCTCTGTAAATATTTTATGTTACTTAGCGTTTACAGTTGACAGACTAGTAGTAACTCCAGCATTAAATTATATTGGCCATTCTTCTGCAATAGTTTTTATAATAGAAGATAATTTCAATAAAAAATAGCAACGACTTAAAATCACAGTACATATTTGATATTTAAAGATTTATAGTGTGGGACATATCATAAAATAACAGTCATACAGAAATAATATAAAATAATAGTTGCAGCACTATTATGTGAAAACTTAAAAAACTTGTTAAACTCTACAATCCAAGAACAAAGGGAATTCACAAAATAGACAACAATTTTAATTTCATAACCACAATTGATATATCCATTTTAAGCACAATTTAACAATTTGCCGTCAACAAAAAAGTAAAAGTCTCCGTCTGATTGTGTGTTTTCTTTTATTTAAATCTAATCTGAAAATACACAGTTCATACCTCAATTTACATACATGTATGTATGTATGTAAATCCCTAGAGCATAGAAAATCACAACAACAAATCGTATGATTAATAGAAAAGATAATATTGGCACTATACGTTTTACGTACATACATATCTATCATTCAAATACGTATTATGTAGTCCCAAGTGTCATGATTGAAAAGATAAAAAAGAAAACAGAAAAATTCCTCTTGGCCGAGTGCCCATTCAAATTGAAAAAAGAGGCAAAGAATTTTATGCTAAACCAAAAAAAGATAATGATTATCTATTATTGTCATTGTTGTACTTTCAATTTTAAAATATAATTTGGTATCGAAAAAAGAATAACCAGCTAACAAATCGTTAAATGATAAATAGCAGCAGCTGTTAAACACCTTTTTGTGTAATTAACTGCATAAGTATTGTTCTAAACAAATTAACAATATTTAATTAGAACAACACTAATTTCTATTGTTTATAAACAGCCAACCATGGTGTAACTATACAAGGTGAGTGCAGTAGCACAGCTGACTGACTTTGTTTACAATTTACTTATGTCAAAAGTAATACTTTTTCAAGTGTTTTCATAAACGCAGTATGCAATGCAACATTTCATTGCATAGAGTTCATAATAGCATTTAGAATATAATTTAAACATTTTTGATTTAAGATTCTCTTTAATAGTCTAATATCTTTATATTTTATCTGATAAAAGTTTTTAAATTATATTCTAAATGATATTATGAACTCTATGCAATGAAATGTTGCATTGCATACTGCGTTTATGAAAACAGCCTTTTACATTATTTTACACAAACAAAATGCCTGTTGTTTCTGTATCTGTTGCCGATTTGTACTCACCTTGTATAATTACACCATGCAACCAACAATGACAAATAATTTTAATTTAATTTAAATTTATTTTAATTTTCTATAAAAAAAAAAAAACTAAAAAGCTAAACAAACTTTACAATTCTAATAAATTTTCTTTTTACTATAATTAGAAATTGATTAAATTTAAAAAAGGGAACTACATAAAAAGAAATTTAAAGATTAAGATACATACATATGTATCTTTAATTAAATTTGTTATTGGTTTTATGACACAGATAATATTCATTTTTGTGTACCGTCGTATTTTGATAATCATTATTGCGTGAAGAGTACGATTTGTGGCGATAGTAATGACAAATTTAATTAATTAGTTGTATTCGAAAAATCGATTTTTAATTTGTAATACAATTGTATGATTGTATGTAATAAAATTTGCAGTGTGAATATATAGGTAGCTAGCGTGTGGTTGTTTTTAATTTTGTCTGATATTAATATGTCACAGAAAAATACAATACTAAATATGTACATATATAAAAATTTTCGTCATTTTGTTCTCAACTAGCATTTTTATTCTAAACGAAAATCTCATCAAATTTATATCACCAGCTAACAAGTTAATTTATTAAATAAACATTTTATATCCTCAAGTGAAAAGAAATTGATTGTCACGTTTTTGTTTTAAACTCACTTTTTGTGTTATTCCAAGGAAGAGAAACACAAAATGTATACCTTACCTATTTACGTATGTAAATAATAATTACATATGTAAAATGTACATACAGTGGCGGCCACGAAGTAGCACTCTTCATATATGCTGTTTTTAAACATATTTCGTTTTTATATGATTATAATTATTAACTGCAATTTTTGTCTAGTGGTATGATCAGTAAGTCCTTTATTTTTTATTTCATTCTTCTTAAAACTTCCTTTTATTTGTGGTGAATTGCAGTTAATAGAAAATTTGAGCTCGACAATTATTTAGAACGTGAAAGTAAATTTATATATTTTGTTAGTTTTTTTGCGGGAATCAATAAGTTCTGAAAATATTTTTTACATATTTTATATATAAATATGTACGTACATATATTCGAACCTATGAGACATACATATAAAACATTATAAAGGTTCTAAGACATAGAAAAACAACACGTAAAAAGGACTATTTAATTAACAGAGCCTCAGTGGCAGACCCACCCAGAGCTCCACCGCAGTTCAAAAATATCTTTCAACAAAATTTGGTATTGACGTCATCTACTCTAGAACTATAAGATAACTCAATGAAAAAAAACTTGCGTGGGTGCATTGTTCAGCCTAAGCCACATGTTTCAAAAAAGAATTTAGAAAATCCAATATTTTTCTGGAAGAATATCCTCTGACGCAATAAATCAAAATTTTGTATGTTCGGATCTGAGGAAAAAAGATACTTATGGCGTCCTTTAAACATGCAGCACAACTATACTTCTAAGATCATAAAGTTTGGTGGTGGGTGATGATGGTTTGGTCAGCGTTTTCTGGACAAGGTGTTGGTCCTATACATGAGTCGATACTTTTAAATACAATGATTCCATACGCTGAGGATAGCCACTTAGGTGGCTTTTTAATCACGACAACGACCCAAAACACACCTAACGTACTGTGAGACGTTGCTTAAGACTAGAATAAGATTAAAATATTGAAGAGAATCTCCGGATCTCAAGCTAATTGAGAACCTAAGGAATAATGTGGAGCGATGCATAACGGCAGGTCTGGTCGATTTGTGGAAGAAAATCCAAAATGATTGGTACTTAATTCGAAAAGAGCGCTTTATGACTCTGCTGGAAAGTATGCTCAGAAAATGTGCAGCTGTTATCAAAACAAACGGATATCCTGCTAAATAATAGAATTTAAATACATTTTTTTTTTTAGAATAAAATTTTTATTTAGTGCAAAATTACTGCCCAGAGTTTTGTTTTGGGGTAGTTGTATTCTGGAATGAAAACCACAAATTAATAAATCAAAAACTGGAATGGCGTGATCTTAGGGTGACATGTAATACGGTTGAAAAATAAAGGGGTTTAAAAATAACAGCTTTAATTGGTAACAAATACAAAGTCTGCTAACCTAATGCCCACTACTATATGTATGTATGAATGTACGTACAAAAGAGTAAAATAATATTTACTAAAGAGAATTTCTCGTTTGTCATTACACAACAGTCCAGCTGATTTAAGTTGAAAGAAAATAAATACATACATATGTAGGTACATAGTAATTTGTATTTTAAAATTATTTCAAAATATATAATATACGTATTATTTAATATAAAAATCAGATACAGGATAAAATTACACAAACTGAATTTAATTAAAGGGAAGAGATCTAAGAAATCTGATTTATAACCCCAAAACAACAAACAAAACTAAAATGATTTGTTTACATGCCTTCTTTATTTCCTCCCTTTCTCAAACACATGTAAATGTTATAGGTACAGTGTTTTACAAAATTTTGTAAAAATTTTATACCTACCTACATAAATTTATTATACCTAATTAAATGGATATTATTTAAATAGACTTGCTAACTGCAAAGTTTTTAATTGAATTTGCATTTTGGGATGTATGTGGTTCCTAATAGTGTCGCTAACGAATTGTACTAATTTTCTTAAAACCGAAGAACCGGATATAATCACATGGTAAATCGAAAAAAGTAATTGTAACAACAAACAAAACCAATAAAAATCCATTTAAACACTTAACACCACTTCTAAGGGTAACTGTGGGCAGATAGATGAGGAAGGGACACCCAATGACAGTAATTAGAGTGGAGTTTGAGTGCAGTATGTAGGCATTATGAAATTATACCAGGTAACAGCATAGCGCCAGCTGATTATTTTTTGCTCTGTTCATGGTGAAATTGAAAATATCAAAAAGTTGTTTATAAATAGTTAAAGTTTATATAAAAACGTTACAAAATTATTTTGTTTTTGAAAAATTGAGTTTTTGTCGCCGTTTTATCTGCGTAAAATAGCTTAAAAGTGTTAAAAAAAACTATATTATATTAAATAGTGTTTTTGTTTTTTGAGTTGTTTTGCTAAAAATGTTAGTTTTTTTTTTTGTAAGATAGATATTAAGATTCCTTTTAAGATTAAGATTTTTTTTGCTGCAGAAAAATGCGTTGTTGTTATACAATACCTATACATACATTAATTTTGAAAATAAAGAATTTTGCATGTTTTACTTTGCAAAATTACGTATTACTTGTACTTATATTTAAATAAATATTATGCGTAACTTAAAAAAAATTCTTTGAGAAAATAAAAGAAACAAAAAATCACTATTGTTTTCTGTTTTTATCCATATTTGTATATTTGTTTTCTTTATTTTATGCCAGATGTTTTTGACAGTAACGAAAGTATTACTCAAACAAAAATGCGTGTTGTTCTTGCCTTGTTGTAATTGTTGTAGCAATGCTGTCACCTGGTATTTAATTACACCATGGTATGTAGTTTAATTTATTTTTCTTTCCTTCCTTCGTTCGTTCATTTGTTTGTTGTTTTGCTTACTTGCTTTTTTCAACATTGTTGTTTGTGTCTCACTTTGTGCCTACATAATGTCCGCATACAACTTGTTCATGAATTTCTAATAACAATTTCTACTAAATACATGCAGAACCAGACAAATACAAATATTTTAAATTGATAAGAAAAAATTAAAAGATAGAGAGAAAAGATACAAGAGAATCAGGGGGGTGCGCAAAAGTGTCCCAAAACAAAAACAACAGTAGGAGCTTAATTTTGCGCGTTTGTTTATCATTTGCTACTGTTAAATTGTAGTTTAAATAAACTTATACTATGGGACAGTGATGTCAATTAAGTGCAATACACTCGCTGGCTCGTTGTTTATTCTAAGTTTTTTTTAACTTTTCAGAAGACAATACTGTAATACAATACATATTTTGAAATATGTACATATACATTTCTTGTTTCTTCTAGTATTGGTATTTCTGTGTAAATTTTATTATTTTAAATTTTTTCCCATTTTATGTTTTCTTTATTTGTATTTATTTAATTCATACATATGACAATAAAAAGTATTCGACTCATCACAGTTTGTTAACATCGCTGTGAAATTAGGGTTCCCGCAGATTATGAAACAGCTAACTGGTTACGTGGGGCATGACTTCTTGTTTCCTTCAATGTCTTTACGGGCGGAGTTTGTATTTCAGACCACCAGTCGCACAATATAATAACAGCGGTGATGGATTTCAGACGGACATAATATAGTGCTTATTGATCAATTCTGTCACCTCCCAGTAAGGGAAATGTGGATCTGATGAAACGTCTGATAGCCGCCCAAAGCAAACACAGACTCTATCAGGCAGATGTTTATAGTTTCGAGGTCATTGTGTGTCTTTTTGTCCTGGGAAACCAGTTCAACTGTCCCTCATGAATGGCCAATACAAATCAAACCCATTCCTACAACAGCCGGTTCTACGCACCGTAATAACCCGAGATCTTTTGGCCAACTCAGCAGCCACTGCTGTTACAACAACAACAAATTAAACCATCTAAAAATGTTATGTGTTCAATTAAATCTTAATTTCTTGTCTATACACTTTATTTATCTAGAATCTAGATATTTATTTGTGTAGGCTTTCTTTCAAAATATTTCAGATTTGCAGAAATATGCAGTTCCAGGCAAAGTTAAAACCTTGACTAATCGAAATAAGACGTCGTCGATACAAAATGTTTATTAAGTATAATACTTAATGATATACAAAATTTGCACTACAACAAAGAACTCGGGTTGTTTATGGACCGGTTCCGATAACTTTTTTCAAAACAGACAATTCCATTTAAGAAATATATACATATGTATGTACATATATTTTAAAAGATCAGAAATGAATATTGTTTAAACAGAATGACAAACTTGAGGCCTCTTTCATATTAGGCAATTTTATTTGCGCAAGTCCAGTGTTTGTGGGTATGAGAGGAAAGGTCGGTTTGAAGAGGAAATAATTGCCGAGACTTGAGTACACGCTTGTCTGTACTTGGTCCCGGTTTACATTATGAAATTTTTGTCGCTGCGATTCTTGCTTTGTAGGCGAGAGCGGTGAGTCGTATAAAAAGGGGTACACATATGCATGAACTCGTGAGACACGCTATGTTCCCTCATTCGTTGTTTTTTATTTTCATACATGTATGTATGTATGTATGTATGTTCTAGCTACAAAATATATAAAAACATGTATACATCCATAAAAAATCTCTGCAACAAAAATCTCACAATGTAGACGCAACTACAATTTTAAAGAAGATACGACAAGAATCGCAGCGACAAAAATTTCATAATGTAAACCGGGACTTTATTATATTTATTGCAGTTAGATTGGCCAAAAGAAGCAATTCTTGAAATTTATACACGTTAAAAAGACAGCTTTTGTTTACATTTATAGGTTATGTCATACGGAAAAACATAAGCAGGTGTGCATGGTGCAACTATACAAGGAGAGTGCAGTAGCCCAGCTGACTGACTTTGTTTACAATTTACTGATGTCAAAAGTATTTATATTTTCAAGTATTTTTGACAGTAGTACATTATTTTACACAAACAAAATGCCTGTTGTTTCTGTTTTGTGTTGTATTTGTTGTCGATTTGCACTCACCTTGTATAGTTGGACCATGCAGGTATGATAGCAAAAATTATGAATCGTATGTAAAATGGAAATTTTGACATACATACGGAATTACATATGGGTAAGAAAAGTGACAGTACATATGTAAAATACATCCCGTCTGATAGCACCTTAAGTATGTACTTTATCTTGTGCTTTTAAAAAGCTAAAAAGTTGTTAACATTGTTATTGTTATAAAAATATATACCAGAAAATAGAGAGCGTGTGTTTAGATAGAGTATTTGATTAAATTAGTAAAGTGGAAAGAAGGTTAATTTAATTACTAACCAGAGATGGTGAATTGTCTGTTATTTACATTTGTCAGTTGTAACAATTTTAGTAATAGATGTTTTGAGAGTTATTTTCTAAATTGGATAATATAGAACGTTTAAATTAGAAAACGGGTGAGAGTTTTTTTTTCACTTAAATCTTATTTGAAAAAACTCTACAAAGGAATGTTAATGGTAATTTTTGGGCCTATAAGTAGCGTCCATTTACAAATCTCAGTTTTCCAACTCTGTTTCGTTCCTACCAACTGTAATACATCTACTTCAATTCCAACAACAAATATCATTTAAAAACAAATTAAATTTCATATTATTTTTTAGAAAAAATAAAATACGCACAACAAATATACACTGTATCTCTGTACAAATAAACATGATAATTTAATGTTAATGTCATTGTAAAATTAAAAAAATAATAAGAACCTAGATAATATGTATAATAAAAAATTTTAACACCCAACAAAAATCAACAAAATTATCTGTGCGATTGAAAGAGTATAACGATGAAAATATACAGCCACATTATTTTGTGTTTTATTTTAGTCACACTGTTCCTAAGATTTTTGATGATAACATTGTTTAGGTTATTGACTGGCTAGTTTGGCCGGCTAACAACTACACATTTCCATAGCTAAATATACAAACAAAATTTAAACGCGTAGTAAAAAGTATTCTTTATTAGCAAACTAGCTTGTTGAACACGGCGTTGCCCGATGATTTCTTATTTTTTATTTCTCACCACGGATCATATTAAATTTTGAATTTTCCTCTTGATTGGTACCTTGATTGGTATTCCTAAAACAAACAACCTCGCGTGATCAAAAATTTACCGAACGGTATACAGTCAAACCTCGATATAACGACCCTCACTATAACGAATTCCTCGATTTAACGAATTTTTTGAAATTCCCTACAACGCTCCATAAGATTTAATACAGAATAAACTTCTCTATTACGAATAGATTTCTCAATAGCCTCGTTATAACAAATTTTCATTCCCTGCAGACTAACGAAATAGAAAGAATTATTCACCTCTATTAAACGAATTATTGTGTTTGCAACGACAACGTCTGCAGCAAAACCTACATTCGTAGAAAAATTTATTGTTACCAAGATCTTGTACGCTTGTTGCAGCAGTTGTTTTTGCAATCTAGCTAGTCAGTCACTGGCTCAGACTTATTATTTTATAAATGTAAACTATTTTTGAATTAAATACAATACTGTTGTTTTTTAATTTTAAAACTACAAAATACAGTGTTTTCGTTCAAATGTGTTTTGATTTATTAGCAGAAATCGTTCGCTATAACATGGTAAGCAGATGATGATTAATATACATACAAAATTTTTTATTATCTCGTTATAACGAATAGAAGTGCAACTTCACCTCGATATAATGACCTCATTGTAACGAATTATTCGATATAATGTTTTTTTTAATCCCCTTAAGATTCGTTATAATAAGGTTGAACTGTATTTAAAAATATGCAAATCGTAGATTGTTAATTTGTAAACTTTTGAAATCATTGAAATTTCAATAGTTTAAATGGTTCAATATGAACTTCTTACGTCTTTTGAACATAATGTGTAAGATCCTAATTGTCACTGAAAAATTCCTGCTAATAAAGAAATCGATAATTAAGATTAAAAGATGTCTACCCCTTACATAAATATGACCAACATAAGAAAAAATTAATATTTTTAGGACTTACCAAATTTAAGAGATCATAATTTGAGTACAATTTGTCAATTTATTTATTTGAAACGAAATTTTTTAACAATAGAAAACTGTACTTAAATATTTGTTTTAGATTGGATTCGTATTCAGTTCATAAATATGCATTGTCGAGTGGCTTTTATATATTAAGGTTAATATACGGGATTCTCTAATGTATGCATAGTAAATACTTATTTATGTATATAATATAATTTTTTTGATTGTACAAAGCTAAAATTACAATCTATCCCTTTAAAGAAATTTAATAAAAAAAAACTCTTAAGTATTTTCGTTATTTTTCTTGAATTTCCAAACCCATGTAACATATTATTAAACTTTGATCCCTTAAATAAATCTATACTTTAAAGCTTAAGTACTTAATAATCCTTGAAGGTTAACTATCGAAAAAGTACTTTCCTAATAAATATTTTTCTGATTGTGGAGAGAAACAACACAAATTTTACAAACAAATAATGAATTAAAAAAATATATAAAACATTTTACGTTAGTTCATTACATTTTTACCCGATATAAAAGATATAGGTTGACAATAGATACGTTTCAAATTTCAATAAAATCGATTCAGCCGATTGGTATTACTGGGTTTTGCCCTTTATATCCCGACCTGGTCCAAGTTTTGAAAAATTATATAGCCTATTGACGCTTCCCAGCATAGATCTATATACGTTCCGAGTTTCATTAAAATCGGTGCAGCCATTTAGGCGTGATTGCGAAACAAACAAACTTACAAAGACATTAGAATTAAGATTAGCAAATCAGCTGTTTTCCTTTTTTGTTTCTCTACTCAGCATTTGAATTTATTTTATCGGAGATTCTATTTATTGTTCTATAACAGTGTGTCGCATTTGTATTATATATTTAGTGGTAGAAATATTGTTTGATTGTTCCTTTCTGCCTTAAAATGTTAAAAAATATATGGTAGAATATTTCTATTGGCTTGAAGCCAAAAAAAAATTAAAGAAAAAAGAAAGACAACTACTATCATATGGTTTCATGGGATTGTCTACAAAATATTTTTATACTCGTGTTAGTATGTACATATGTATGTATATACCTATATATACGCAATGTTGGATGTAATTTTTTTTAATTGTATAAGTACGTACACAAATATATTTATTATTTTTCGAAAATTTTTAAACCACGTTTTTATACGATTTTGGTTTCTAAAAAGTTTGAGTAGGTATTTGTTTTTTTTTTAAATTTTCAAAATTCAGTTTATTTACACATTTTACTTGTCGACATTTCAGTAGAAAAAGCTAGAAAATCGCCTACGATTATCTGAATTCATTGAAGTTCCTACTGGTTTAGATGGCCATTTTCATTTATCTGAATATGTTAACAAGCAATATTTTCGAATTTAGGCTTCTGAAAAGTCAAAACCAATTGTAGAGAATAGTGTTGTCAACTTGGTGCGTTTCGCACCATTTTTAGTATTTTGATAATGAAAACATATGTACTATCAAATTCGTCACATAAATGTTATTGCTAAAGGTGAATTTTGAAAGTAAAATTAACATTTTAAACAAGGAAATAAAAATTCTTGTATAGCCTAATGTTTTGAAATACAGACAAACAACCACGGTTAGAGTCCCAGTGGTGCCCTAACAAAGTTTATTGAAGAAATTCAAATTAAAGTACTACTTCAAATAGAATACAAAAATAATTAAAAAAAAAGTACCAAATATGTATTGAAATTATCCCTTTTTACCAATCAGTACTTCAGCTCCGAATAGCATACAGGCATGTGATGGAAATCGAAAACGAATGAGTTTTAGAATTCAATTTTTTCGTAATATTTCTGTATTGAAAAACTTTTATCACATAAAATATAAAGATATTGTGCTACTAAAAAGAATCTTAAAAGAAAAATTTTAAAAATTAGATTAGAAATGCATTGAAATGTATTTCCAAAACATATTCGTTTTCGTTTTCGATTTCCATTACATGCCTGATAGTGAAAGTTAATTTTTTAAATGCTTATTTCATCTATATTAGCTCGTTTATTTAAAAAAAGGATTTTACTAATAATCGTTGATCTCTTTTTAAAAAGTTCTATACCTACCTATAGAATTTATGAAATTAAAAAAATGTAAAAAATTAATTCAATAAACATTTAAAAAAAAAATATAACAGAAGTATACAAAAATAAATTGTAGTGTATATAATTGTTTTCAAACAATTGTATATTTAACTTGAAATAAAACTTCGAATAAAATTTTTTTTAACAATTTTAAATAAAAAATAAATTATAAACTTGGTGCGCTTATTTTTCATTTTATCATAATTTCGAAAGAGAAAATTATCTTTTATCTTTGCCCTTCTCATTTAAAAATACTTGACTTGACAGTCAGAACTGATGAGTGTGAAACAGGTCTAACTTATTTCCACTCACTTTTTTTGTCCATTAAAAAAAATATGTTCCACAAATTGGAAGTTCTGTTTTTTTATTAAAAACAACTGTCAAATCGAATCAAGTTTATTAGTATGTAAACACCATGATTCGTAAACATGATTCAGAAAGCGAAGCAGGTGATTCAAATCGTCGTGGAAACATAGTATTACTCTTTCTATAGAAGCAAAAAACGGAATTAATTCCACTTCCAAACGGAATTAAATTCTGTGACATGGCTGTATACCTATGTCACATCAATTGTCATATTGCATGCCATTTCGCATGAACAGAAAATATGACTGACCATCAATTAACCGTTAATTTTTTTATTATTACTTTCTATCACAAGTCTTCCCATTTTTTATTATTTAACTCATTCATACTTTTAAAACAACAATACAAAAGGATTTTAGTAAAATGAAAATAGCTCTACTATCACATATGATACAATTAACTAATAAAGAGAGGCGCAATAAACAGAAAATTGGAAATGCGCGCGCATAATTTAAGATATCAATAAAACAAGCATAAAAAAATACATCTGTATAAAAAAATACTATAACAGAATATATACATTTTTTTCTTATTGTGTTGATTATGAGTACATATAAAAAAAAAATAGAAAAATTCGTGTTGTCAATATTATAAAATTGTTTCTCAACGTAACATAATGCTTGGTTTTCTCTATGTCATTTTTGTTGTCAAATTGTTGGCAATTGTATGAAAACGGGTTGTCATATGGCGTCATCTATGTTTGCAATCATGATTGCAATCTCATTAGACGCCATAGACAACCCGTTTTCATACAATTGCCAACAATTTGACAACAAAAATGACAGTGAAAACCAAGCATAAGTCAAATGACATTAACCTTAGCAGCATGTTATGTATATGGGGACCACCAATGTTAATGGTAGTGTTTTAGTTCATAGTTTAACATCATTGTTAAACAGATGTTAAGAGAATTTTCTTTTATAACATCATATTTTTTTACTTTAATTTTTTTATGTAAAAGTTAGCTATAACATACAAAATATTTTGTTTTTTTTTTTTTTGTATACGTAATACACACGGAAAACATTATTCACACCTATGGTGATTAAAAATTCCACGTGAAATTTGTTCCCTGTTCACATTTTTCCTATTAAAATTCAATGTTAAAAAATAAAAGGGAACAAATTTCATGTGGTTTTTAATCACGATAGGGGTGATTAAAATCTTAACATCATGTCTGTATAAAAAATTAAACAAAATCATTTTTATAGAAATACAAAATCTTCATTGCTATAACACAGGCTCCAAGATGTTAAACTAATTTTTGCCGTAAATAGGTACTTATTGTAAATAGAAACTTGCTAAAACAAAGTAACATAATCAGTAATTAAATCAGTTCTGTGATATTAGCTTTAAGTTAAACTTGACTTAAGTTTTGTGGTCGTTTATTGTATATTATATTTTTATTAATTATTTGATTATTTATACCAAAATTCTGTTCGTGATGTCCCGTTTTTTAGTATTTTAGTAACTAATTAATAATAAAAATTAATATCCAATGATAAAAAATATTAAAGCTATTATTTAGAACTAATAAAACTAACGAAACGTTGGGTAAATAAAATAAAAAATAAAAATCGAACAAGTTTTTTATTTACGTTTGGAAACAAACATTTGACCAAATTAGCCTGAAGGAAACTCCTTAAAAATTATAAATATTGGTCACAAAAACAAATTAATTAAGTAACATGTTTATATTTAAAAACTACATTTTGGGCAAAACGTTGCATTCAGAGAATTTTGCTTTTGCCTCACAAAAATTTACTCTTTCCATTACAATTAACATTTGAATGATTTTCACATAATTATTTATTTTCTTTTATTTTAAACAAAATTCTCGTTGAAAACCCCTTTACTCACCACCTCGAGGTAGTTGCCAATTAGCCAATACATATACATAAAGTACAAAAAAAGTTCACTCCAATGCAGTTTATTTTGCATAATCATGTGCTGGTGTAACAGCTTTGTTGTAGGCAAAAGTTCTTTCCTGGGGAAAAGCTTTTAGATAATTCATCAGTCACAGAGTTGACAATTTTTGGCCAAATTAAAATTTAATTATTTGTTATATATGTACATATGTATGTACAAGTATGTAGTATGTATATACATACATAGGCCCGGTTTACATTATGATTTTTACGACGTTGTTTTTTAGACGTTGCTTTTGGCTTGACGGCGACCGGTGTAGTGAAGCAAGCGGGGTAGAAAGACACGATTTCTGTTTTCATGTTGTTTTTTTTTTATATTTCTCTTTACACTCATTTCTGTTTCTGTTGTTCCGTTTTATTCTTGTTCTTATTTTGAATTGAAAGGTTCGTTTAGAAATTCAACATGTAAAAATAAAATAAATAAGGTGAATATTTCTGTAAACAAGAAAAATAATTATTTTGTTTGGATTTCTGTAATTATTTATTTATATGTATGATTTTTTTAGTGCGTACATTGTGTCCATAAATTTAAAATTATTTATTAAAGACGAAGAAAATTTTTTAATACGACCAATAAACAACAAAATTTAAAATTAAAATTTGTAAAAAAGAAATGACGTCTAAAAACACAACGCCGTATAAATTCAAACAAATTTTCGTAGCATCTAGAATTAATAAAAAAAGACGTCGTAAAAATCATAATGTAAACCGGGCCATACAACTGTTTCGTTTGTTTACTTAATTTTAACGCCTATTTAAAAACGCAAAAATTTGTATGAAAATACCACTTAAATTGTAAACACTTATTTTATAACCTCTAAAAAACACCAACAACTTTTAGGCATGTTTTTAAGTGATAAAAAAAATTTATATGTAGGCAATTTTGATAAATTATATGTATGTATGTTGCTATTTAGTTGGGGTTGTATTGTTTAATTTCTACAAAAGCACATGATTTTTAGCAGGTTTTTTTTTAACAAACATTTTGTTTTTGCGTTTTTATTTATTATTACAATTTAAAGTATTTTTCACACTTTTTAATACGTTTTGGTTTACTGCTTTATTTTATTTCATTGTGTTGCACAAAAAGCATAAATTCTCGCCATGCTAATCTAATTAATAGTAAATTTATTTTTATTTGCATGTATTTCATAGTAGTATGTATGTGAGTTTATGTTTGCATGAATAAAGGGAATAGAAAGGTAGTGTTGTAGATGTATTTGAACAAAGAAACAAATGTTTTTTTATGGATTGACAAAAACAAAACCTACAAATTAAGCCATCAGGTACAGTCAATGTGATGTAGAGAATAATAATAAAGAAAATGAATGAATTAAATCAATATGACACAGCAGTAACAGAATCTTCTTGCTTTTTCCACTTCCATATCATTGGCTTGGTTCTGTTCTGTTACTTACTTGATACACAATGAAATAAGGAACGAAGAAAAAACACCTTGTTTTCTTTTGCAAGGGCAACAGACATCCTTGGCGCAATATAAAGTGGCTGTGCCTGTACATTTGCTGACCATTGTGCAAGTGTGTTTGTTGTTATATATTACAACACAAACATTTAAACAGGGAACCAATTTTAAATAAAATTGTCCATTTAATTTAAAAATAAAATGTTTAACCAACCACTCTACTTTCGTAGATATATTTTGGTGTGATAAATTTTTTGCATGTGCTTTTCTGGCATATCAAACAACAACAAAAACAACCAGCAACAATATTTAACAGTCTCTCATATATACAAACACTCTGCATACACATACTCAAACACACATTTTTTTCAATTGCTAAATGTTCACGTGTTTTTTTAAATTTTTTTTCTTTTATATGTAATTTTTTTTAGTTTACAAACTTTTTAAGGATTTTTCTATAAATTTTGCATAAATTTTTTAAATTTTCATTTGCTTTTATTAGCTTTTTTCACTTTCATTTAGTTTTTCTGTGCTTTTTTTTTCTTTTTCTTTGTTTTCGTTTTTTTCACATTTATAGTAAATTTTGTTACATTTTACTCACCATGTTTCCAAATTACTGAATTTTTTCGTTACGACTTTGCCCAAATCGATACCCAAACGGTCGACAATCCTTTGGGCCAAATCCGGATGCGATGTACCCGAAAACACTTTTATGTTTGGCATTCTGGAGTGTAATGAATTTATTAAGGCTTGTTTCTCCAAATTGTCGCGTATCAAACTTTTTGCGCGTATCGGATTAGCAGATCGAACTGGCATCACACAATCTACGAGTACAAGTTTTTATATTACAAAAAAAAAAATACACATTAATAAGAACTACAAGAAAGAAGACATATGGAAGAACAATAACAACAACATTTTTTTCTTTTCAAATATTCTCTTAAATCTATATTAGTATTAGTTTAATGCAATGGCCAGGGCTGCCAGAAATTTTCAGCAAAAAATCTTAATTTCGCCAAAAAAAAGTCTTATTATTGAGAAAAAAATCTCATTTTTGGAAATAAGTAGTTTTTTTTATTATAAATAATAAAAACAATTCATTTGTTATTTAACACTAACCAAAAAAATAACAACAAAAATTCATTTTCTTATACTAAATTGTACATTTTTTGAGATCGATTAGTTTAAAATTTTTAAAATAGGAACAAAGATTTTTTTAATTGAACCTAACCTTCGCCTAGACAAAACAAAAAATCTTTTTTTGGGAAAAAAAATCTTAAAAAGTAAGGTATAATCTTACTTCTGGCAGCGCTGGCAATGGCAGTAGTATTCTAGAAGGTGGGCATAACAAAATATTCTCTCTTTTACTCAAAATAGTACAGGTTTAAATTCTCTTACATTTTTTTAACAAAAAAAAAACACTCTAATTATGAGTGTTTTTATCTCTTCTATTATTTATTTGATTATAATTTGCAACGTTGTTAAATTGGTGCGTTTCGCACCATTTTTGGTGCTTTTATTTTCGAATTTTTCCGAAAATGTGATGAAATCTTTATTTTTATTAATTTTTAATTGCATTACATGTATTTTAAGTACGAATGCATGAAAAATAAATACATACAACTGTTGGCAAACATGGTACAATTGTATTTTTTTTTGATACATTTTAGAAACAGTTGGTACCGTGGTACTACCATGAGTCATTTGCTACAATTTCAAAATACTGTTGCATCAAAATTTGGTATTTCATTTCATGATAAATATATCATTTAAGTTACACAAATAGTAATAGTGCAATGCAATAATTCAAAGAGATTTTATTACGACAAGAAATTGTTGATTGAATTATCGAAAATAGGAGGTTCTGACGCATTAATTCACATTACATAATTTTGAGGCTGAATCCAAAAACTAAAGCTTAAAATGTAGGGTTGACTACTGCTTCTATTCTTAAAAAAAAATATAATAATTTTGGATATACAATCGAAGGATACTCGTATATACTACTTACATATGTATATATTTAACGAGGTTAACTTTTCGCAAATAAACCGATACTTCCCTTATAAGAATATTTAAGATAATCGTGATAATAAACGCAAGTAATATTCTTAAAGATTTAGAAGTAGCCGTCTAACTACCTTTACACAAATACAAACAAATCCCAAATCAAGTTAAATTACAAACACTTTATCTGGTAGCATTTCCAATAGAGACCAGTTTTATAGCATTTATAATATCACTAGAAGTTAGATAATGTGTCTTTGAAGAAGTCTAACGCCGTATACTTTTTAACACTTGCAGTTAATCAATACCAAACGAAATTCAAATTGTTTAAACATTCGTTATATGTATAACGTAATGTTACAAATGTTGCCATAAGATACATACATATGTACATACATATATCGAATTTTCGATAAAGTAAGTTTGTGGCTAGGTTTTATTGTTATTTAACAAATATTAAAAAGTAAAGTAAAAGGTCTAAAAAGTACATTTTTTTTGTATAGTTGGTACGAAACAAATTCGTCACATGAAGGTTACTGCTAAAGGTGAATAGGTGAATTTTTAAATAAAATTAACATTTTAATCATGGAAATAAAATTTCTTGTGTAGCCTGATGGTTTGCTTCACTGAACTGTAAACGAACAATAGGGGTTAGAGCCCCAGTGGAGCTCTTACAAATTTTACTGAAATAATACAAATAGAAGTACTTAAAATAAAAAAATTAATTTAAAAAAGTTCCAAATATGTATGTATTGAAATTTGTCCTTTTTTACTCATTAGAACTGCAGTTCCGAATAGCATATTGTGAGTTAAATTTTTAATGGTTAAATTATTTTATCTTATTAGCCCGTTTATTAAAAAAAACCTTTACTATTATTACTTTTACTATTAATCGTTAATCTCTTTTTAAAAAGATTTATGTAGAATTTATGAAATTAAAAAAAAATTACATAGGTATCTAGTATAAAGGACAACAAATAAATTTTTTTTAGTTTAATTTCTATTTTGGTTAAGTTTTATTTTTTAACATGAACTGTAGAAGACTGTTTTATTGTTATATTTAATGGCGTTTTTCTCCATTTTGGTGCGTTTTGAAATTTCAAAGTTGACAACGCTGCTAATTTGTCTCTACATAAATGTTTGTATGCAGATGTGTTACGACTTGGGCTTGTGTTGTTTTGTTTTTTTTTTTACCAGTGGTAGTGAATTGTTTTTTTTTTGTCTTATATTTTCTTTTATTAGTTCCTTCTTAGTTAGTGGAGGTTTATGTTGTTGTTTCTTCTTTCGTTGGCTCTGTGAAAATTTCAAATAAGCTTTTCTTTACTACCCCATGTGACAAATATAATAAAGCTTTGTTCTCACTTTCTCTTATAGTTTAAGTTTTACAGAAGAAATAATAAGAGATAAACTCTTAGAAGCACTTTTAAACATTAAATGCCGGTAGATACAAATATGCATTAATCAGTGACGTGGTTATTTTTTGTTACTTTCTTAATATGATATGTAAATTTGTACCATACAACTGGAAATTGGTAAAAATCTTTTTTAAAAAACGTACTTTGGAGTGATGTTTTACCGCTGGGAATCTGATGGAAAACGGTATGTATGGCGCACAATTAATCAGCAGCATCATCCAAAGTATACCATATAAAAATTAAAAATGCCGGTGGCAATGTTGGCATGTTGACATATATAAAAACATTTTAGAAAATACAATTAAAACACTTCAATTGAGAACTTGTGGAACGAAGTTGAGAAAAGTTTGGAAGGGAAAAACAGCAAAAATTTAGATGAATTGTGGGAAAACATCGAGGGGCTATACACATTTCACTTTGCAGGCATTTGGTCGAAAGTATGCCAAATAGATGTATTCATGTGATAACACATAGCCCTTATGTCCGAAAAAATATTAAAGGTAAATTTATAATTATTTGACGAAAACTGGAAAATTATTAGGAATAATAAAACTGAGGTGAATGTTTTAATTATTTGTCCAATCCCATAATCTATTTCCTTTTTTTTATTTTCATAGATTTATGATCCCATTTGAGGATTTATAATTAAATAGGGACAAATTTTATCTTTTTATAAATGGAAAATAAATTTAATAAGTTACTGTTCTGATCAATGTTTTAATTATATGACCACTAGTGTATGTAGTATGTACATATGTATGTATATATTTTTTAAACTATGTAATTCCTATTCAAGATGAATGGTTATACATATAAACAATTCATCTAACATGCTCTTGCTTTAACACCATCGACAAAAGTTTCTTTGTAAGTTTTTTCACTTGCGCAGTCCCTTTTATACCCTTCACCTTCATGAGAAGGGTATATATGTATAAGTTTGTCATTCCGTTTGTAATTTCCGCAATATAATTTTTTGACCCTATAAAGTATATATATATAGTATATATTGCGGAGTCTATTAAACCATGTCCGTCTGTCTGGATGTTGAAATCAATTTCCTGAAGTCCCCAGATATCTTCGGGATCCAAATCTTCAATAATTCTGTCAGACATGCTTCCGAGAAGTCTGCTATTTAAAATCAGCAAAATCCGTTCACAAATAACGGAGATATGAGCAAAAATCCGAGACAACCTCTGAAAATTTCATCAAAAAAACAAATAAACTCCTCAACAGATTGCGGTGATCACACAAAGTGTATTAATATTGTTACAAATAATATTATAAACAGATGGCGCTGATCAAACAAAGTGTTTAAGTGTGTTCTTAAACCGTAATATAAGTGTGTAAAAAGTTTTCGAAAACTTTAAGTGTGTTCTTAAACCGTAATATAAGTGTGTAAAAAGACAGTGTTTTCATTTTTAATTGTGTTGTGTACGTTTAAATAAATAAAGACTCGTTATATTTTCTTCAAACTACTTGACGCTTTTATTTTGCAATTAAAAAAAAATCCGTTTTATTTAAAGCAATTAAACCACCGTTTTTAAAAGTTAAAAACGTAACAATATAATATATACATACATAAATATGTATGTATGTATATAATATAATTATGCATACACAACAAAGTTGAAGGTTATATAAGATTCGGCATAGCCGAATATAGCACTGTTACTTGTTTATCCTAAAAACAGATACGAAAACCACGAGTATTTATTGTAAAATATTTAGTTCGTTTATTTGACCTTTTTTAATATTTAATAGTTTCTTCTTCTTTCAAGCAATAAGGTCAATTGCATTTTATATACAAATATTTTATTTTATTGGAAATTAATATATATAAATACCAGATATAAATATAAGTACCAGATTTGTATTACATCTTAAATTCTATTAAGAGACAAGGGTTGGCAGATGGGGGCAGATTGTAGCGATTATATTTAAAATTATCATTATATTTAAAATTATCATTAGTAGTTCTAAATATAGTCGCTGATGCTTCTAGGCAGTTTCATTCCGAAAATAATAGATAATTTCAATGTACGGTATTGCATCAAATAAATGAATTGATGAATCCGTCCTCAAACAGTACAATATTTTAAAAAGTTTCCTTTTGTCGTATCTTTATTCAAGAAATGTCAATTATGTGCTAGAAACCTTAATTTTCAAGCATGATCTGCAATTATTCTGTTTATTTTTTGGAGTATATACAAAGTCAAAATTTAGTATACAGCGAACAATAATTCTGAAATTGCTGAAAAATAAGGTCTTTAAAAGAAGACTTTTTTTTATTTATTTATATAAAAATGTTTTGGATCGGCTAACTTTTATGAAACAATTATCTTTTTCTTCAGTTGCCGAACATGGCAACCGAGAAGCTCGAGGAAACACCAAAACTGCAAAAAAAAATACCGGTCGAAAACGCTCTCTAACAGATAATGAGGTGCGCAAAATAGTCAGAGAAGCCAAGAAAAATGCAGTCTAGTCAAAATAGCTGAAGAAATTTTTAAGACACGCGGTGACCCAGTAAGCGCATCGACAATTAGAAGACGGCTGAATGTCCATGGTCTTCATGGAAGAGTGCCTAGAGAAAACTGTTTGTTTCTACAGTAAATCGTATTAAACATAAAGACTTTGCAAAAGCTTACTTAACCTCTTCGAAATCTTACTGGAATAATGCAATATTTAGCGATGAGTACATTTGAGATTTTTGGGTCAAAATCAAGAGGAAAGGTCTGGAAAACAAGAAATAGTGGGCTGATTTTATAGAATCTTAGTGCCACAGTAAAACACAGCGATGGTTTGGGGTTGTATGTCAGCTACAGGACCTATTTATTGAAAGTACAATGAATACCCGAGACTACTTACAAATTTTTAATCATAATATAAAAGTGCTGATAAATTATTTCTGGAAACGCAAGGATTTTCAGCAAGACAACGATCCAAAACACACCGCCAGAATTGTCGAGGAGTGGCTATTGTACAATAAAGTTATTAAATTCACCTTCGGGAAATATTGCATGTTGATAAACATGTTGTATATTGATAAACATGATGTCACACAAATTTTAAAAATGTTTTTCGTCTGTAAATTAATGTTTTTTTTTTAAGTTTTCGTTTCTTTCAAAGAGTAATCATAAATATCATAAAATTTCTTTTTAAGATAAAGAAAACTAAAATACATATAAAGGTTTTACAAATTTCTCTTCAAGTTACAGAAAACTAAAATACATATAAAGTTTCACAAAATGATCAGCCACAAACAAATTTTACTCATAAAAACTAAGTATGTACCTATATATAGTCAGGTAAATACTAAATGGAAAACATACAATTTCATTTTTCAGTATGAGCGTCAAAATAAAGTCAACACTGTATATTCTTAGAAGAAAATCCTCACAATATTAATATAAACAAATACGGGTGCTATATTCGGCTATGGCGAATCTTATACATATATCCTTCACCTTCGTTGTGGATGCATAATTATATTATATACATACATACATATATATGTTATATTGTTACGTTTTTACCTTTTAAAAACGGTGGTTTATTTCCTTTAAATAAACCGGATTCTTTTTAATTGCAAAATAAAAGCGACAAGTAGTTTGAAGAAATTATAACGAGCCTTTATTTATTTAAATGTACTCAAACACAAATAAAAATGAACACAGTCTTTTTACACACGGTTTAAGAACACACTTAAAGTATTCGAACACTTTGATGTTTACACAACAATGACTCACAATAAACTGATTTATTTGGTTGGCCGTGTTAATCTACTTATGCAGGAATCATAATTTCTGGAAGGTTCGAAACTAAGATACTAGAATGTACGTGACTGCAAGTCCAGAATGTTCGTGTCTAGAATATTCAGCAAAAGTCGTTAAAACTCAATGTTGTCATATTGCTATGTTTATAACAGTTTATAACAATAATGTTTATAAATCAAAACTACTACAAATTCTAAACAAGTTGTATGTCGTAAAAACACGCCATCTGTTGATAAAGAAATGCACTTTGTTTGATAGTTTTTTTGATGAAATTTTCAGAGGTTGTCTCGGATTTTTGTTCATATCTCCGTTATTTATGGACGGATTTTGCTGATTTTAAAAGGCAGCATGTCTGACAGAATTATTGAAGATTTGGATTCCGAAGATATCTGGGGACTTCAGAAAATTGATTTCAACAGACAGACAGAAAGCGGTCATGGCTTAATACACTCCGCTATCCATAAGGATCCAGAATATATATATATATGTACTTTATAGGGTCGGAAAATTATATTGTGGAAATTACAAACGGAATGACAAACTTAATATTATATTAAAAATATTATATTAGAAAATAATATTGCATTTTTAGAATTAAATTGTAAATTCACAAAAACAAAAGCGTATACTGTCATTCTAAAACTTTTCCTTTCAAAATAATTGCAAGTGTCATAATATATTATGAAAAAAGATTAAGTTAAAAGATAAATGTTGTTAAAAAATAATAGAAAATAGGAAGAAACAGCAATGTAGACAAATAATAATATAAAGTTATTTATTATTTGAAAATTATGTTACATTTATGTATTTGGGGCATTAATTAATAGTTGTTTGTTATTTTGTTTTTTGTTGAAAGATTACAGTGATATTTTTTCTTCGACATGAGTTTTTAGTATTGATAGTAAATGATTTTATATAGTACGTACATACATATCAAATTATAATATCAAGGTGAAGCAACTTGATTTTGTAATACAATCTACTGATAATTTTGTGATTTGTGAAGTTGAGTGTATGTATGCTTTGAAAAGTTATCGATAAATGCATGATAGAATGATCCCTTAAACAACAACACTAAATACTATTTCAGTCTGATTTGACAAGTAATTTTGTTTGAAAACCCCTATTATTTGTAAAGAATAATAAGAAGTAATTAATATGGCGTGTTTTATGAGAATTATTACAAAAATTACTTATAAAACTCATATTTTTTATGTTTTGTATTAAAACGAAAAATAATAAAAATAAGTCCATTCACAATCAACACTGAATGTATAATTATTTTATATGTATCATCATTAATAACTTAAAAGAATTCGTATTTAAAAGTAATAAAAATATTTAAAATCTTCCATTGGTAGCAAAACCTTTGACCGGGTAGTATCAAATCGTAATGAAGCATAACGAGACAAATATTTACAATTTATTACACACGTCACTGGGGGTAGCAATATTGCAAACGAGTACATAAAAATAAGCGATAAGAAAATAAAAACACTGATAACACAGATTTAATAAAATTAACATAACACTGACATGACAATTCAATATTAGCAACAATTTACACAAGGTTATCACAGATGTTTTCACCACAGCCTGCCAGCTCCCCACTTTTAGCAACGACACTGATTTCTGCTTTAAGAGAGTTATGGAATATATGCACTCAATCATTTTTCTAGTCACACACATTCACATGAGTGCACTTATTCAGGTAATTGCATAGAGCAGGAATTCTCTTAAATACCAAATGCAAACAGTAGGTAGATTGTTTGTTTCAATGGGACCATAATTTCATTTTCACATGCAAAACACACAAATCTGTATAAAAATGTAATAACTACCAGCTGCTGTACACAATGTTTAAACTTAAAAACAAAAATTACAAAATTTTTCACTAACCATTTTCATCAGTATCCATGCGTCCAGGCATTTTGTAAAATCCAAACCTAAAGCAAAGCGAATAGTTTTTAGTTCTTAGTGATTATGTTTCTTAATTCAACAACACTTTTTGTACATTTATCTTAATATTCGGTTTGGTTGGATGTTTGTTGGTTGGTTTGTTTAGAAAATGTGACCGTTCATGACCTCTGCCAAGAATTCAATAGCGACAAATGTGTTTTTGAAATGAGCCTTTTTCGATTTCGTTTTCACTTTTATATTTTATTTTTTTACAAATTTAATTTGTATTGAATTTTCACATAAAAATAAACGAAAATGTTTGTATTAGTTGTGACGTTTACGCTGCGAATACTGAAACAAACAACGTTTTTATTATTATTATAATTTGGCTTCTGTCTAGCTAGCTGATACTAAAAAGCGCAAGACTAGAGCGTATAAAAAGATTGTTTTTGTTGCGCTAATACAAGATGGTATTATCACTACTACTTGTAGAACGAATTGGTGGAAAAAATAACAACAAATCAGGTATGCATGTGTGAAGCACGTACAACGATACTAATTGCCGAAATGTTCTTACTTACATCTAACTTAAAGAGCAGATAACAATTGAAAGAGAATACTTATTGTACATATATGAAAAGTGATGAAAGCTTTTAGAAGCTTTGTTGGCACAATATATAATATTTACATCACTGGTAGTTTTTTGAGAGCCGTTATTCATTTTGTTTCAATTACCAGGATGGAAAATTTAGTATTATTATAATTACTACGTGTTATGACAAATATTGCCAAAATATAGAATAATTATTAATTTCATAATCGAACTGTTAACTGCCAAAATATAATTTTTTTAATTAGGCGAACAAAATGTTGTCCACACGTTGTTTCGTGTGTGTCAATGTAATTTTTTTATTCGAGCAACATTTAAGAAAACCGCTTTCATACAATTGGCAACAATTTGGACATTTTGACAACAAAAAATGACATAGTGAAAACGCGGCCTAAGTTGTCAAAAATAATTTGTATGTTGGTATGGAATCAAAAAACGATTCCTAAAGTTAAACTTTTATATAAAATTTCTGTTGAAAACTTTTGCTAACTTTAACAATCATTTTTGAATATGGAGGCAGTCCAAGAATGATAAAAACAAAATTACGCATTGCGCATGTTTCTCATTGTTTACAAAAAACAGCTGTTCAAAATACTACGTCACAATAGAATACATTTTTTTAGGCGCCAATCTATTAAAAGTAAAATTTACAAAATAAAGTGTGTTAACATTAAAAAAATAAGAATAAATATATAAAAAAGTGAATAAATTAATAAAAGTGAATATGAGATGCTCTCTAGCCGATTGCAATAGCTGTAAGAAGTCTAATGGCGTTTTCTTTTCTGGCAAAACTGTTACACTTTTTTCCTTTTTTATATGGGAAATGGGTAAAAAGTGTAACATATATGTAACATTTTTGCCAGAAAAGAAAACGCCATAAGGCTTGTGAGATAAGTTTTTTCTTTTTTCCAAAAGACGCTATTCTCCAGAAGAAATGGATAATATTTTGTGGTGGAGGAGAAAATATTAATCCAAAAACTGCATAGATTGCAGTGAAAATGTTAAAAAACTTTTTTCCAAACTCGAATGTACTTTAAAATTCGATCTTTCAACGAGAAAATTTATGTATGAATTTTCTAAACAAGAAAACGCAAAATTTTATCAAATATCTATGTACACATACATATGTAAATAAAAGATTATTTTTCAAATAAATATACATATATAAATATACTATCCTTATATAAAAACACAAATTGCTTTTATTTTTATTTAAAAAAAAAACGTACTCTGAAATTGCAACTTTATTAATCCATCTTCGCTGTTCTAATTGTGTAATTAATAAGGTGAGTGCAGTAGCACAGCTGACTGACTTTGTTTAGAATTTACTTATGTACCTACCTATGTATATCAAAAGTAATAGTTTTTGACAGTAGCATAATATTTTGCTCAAAAAAAATGCCTGTTGTTTCTGTATTGTGTTGCCGATTTGCACCCACCTTGTATACTTACACCATAGCTGTTCTATAGTGACGTAGATGCGCAGAACGAAAAAATTTTTGCAGCCGGTATGCGTAATCTTGTTTTTATTATTCGTGGAGGCAGTCTATATCTGAAATTGTTCTCTTGATATAATTTTGATACAAATTAGCACATTTAGATTCCATTTTACATGTGAGAAAAGAGACAGAAAATAACTTGTCGAACATTTTTTAAATTTCAGTTGTGAACCATGGTGCAACTATACAAGGTGAGCGCAGTAGCCTAGCTAACTAACTTTGTTTACAATATACTTATGTCAAAAGTAATACTATTTCAAGTATTTTTGACAGTATGTAGTACATTATTTTACACAAACAAAATGCCTGTTGTTTCTGTTTCTGTCGATTTGTACTCACCTTGTATAGTTGCTCCATGTTGTGAACTTAATGATTTTTGATTTTTTTTAAATTTATGATTTGAAAAATTTTATTGGCAATTTATATTTTTTATGTGCCCTATTTGTTTAGTTTGTTTTGTTCTTTGCATGGTATGTATGTGGTTTTGTAGTAAAATCACACGTAATATCAAACATTTGTGAAGACCAAAAGTATGCATGTGCTCTCGTAATAAATATGAAGAATTAAAAATGTTTATTTTGAGTTCTGGTTGTTGCTAAAGGTATTTTGTATGACAAAATATTTTTAAAATAACTACAAGAAATACTTCTATCATGAAGCTATTTCATTGGTTAATAGTTTGTATATTTTTAGTATTTCTGCATATAGTATGGACAGTCAATATTCAGTTGGAAAAGTCCAGTGTCGAGCAATTGAATTACATATACATATGTATGTACATAGTTGTAATACACTTCCTAAAAAAACATAAACATTAAACATAATTGTGTTAGTAAATATTAAATTTTTTCAATATTATTATTTTTTCGCTTCGCTTTGAAGATTTTTTAATTAGATTTTGTCAAAAAATCTAAAATCTAGTGATTTTATATGCACTGCTGTTACAACAATAACAATAGAACTTAACATAAATAAATTCTTAAATAAAAAAATGGATCTTTTTTATTTTTAACACCGCAACATCGTTTTAAGCGGCAAAGTTAAACAAAATTTTACTTTGCCGCGCTGCCGCTTCTCACAGCATTGTCAGATTAAGTAAATTGCGATAATTACAAATGTTTGTATGAAAATATCGTAAAAAAAAAACAAAATTTTTATTCACTGGTAATACTGTTGCTGCCCGCATCCACTTACATTGGCCATCCACTATTATTAATAAGATTATTTATTAATTTGTCTTTTATGGGCGTAACATTTTTTTATATATGTATATGTATGTACTTCAGGCTTAAAAATACTGTTTTACGGAAAATTCAAATTTTAAAATTAAAATTTAAATACAAATGCAGACTTGCTTTTTAATTAAACTTAAAAGCCAATTTACATATACATACTCATATTGTAATCAGATTTTTTTGGCATAATCTTCTATTAGTTTCCCTTTTAATGATTTTAACGAGTTGTTTATTCTTTTCGACAAGTTTTTTCCCTTTTAACTATGAATATCGATCACACAGAAGTAGTACATTTAATAACTGATTATCTGTGGTACAAAAGATTGATATGTCGATTAACTGATCATAGGCCCAGACGTAAATATGAATAATACTACAATCTATTGACCCAGTTTACTCTAGATTACGCAATCATAATAAGGAAACCAGTAAACTCGACATATTTTGACAAATAATTATGCACAGTGTTAGGGCACCACGGGAACCTATTTTTATGCATTTTGCATAAAAACATTTATCTGGATCACCTGATTTGCTTAATTTTATATTAAAATAGCACTGATAAATTTATTATTCTGCTGAAAAAACAAAAGTTATAAATTTATCTTTAGCAATTTAAGTTATACATACTTAAAAAGATTAAGATTTAAATTAAAAATAATATTTATTAAGTTAAAAATCATAAAAATTTTATTTTGTGATAAGATAAAATCGATATTTTTGGCAATCCTGGTCTAGCAAATTGTAATAGTTAAAACTGTTTGATTTGTCGAGAGAATACAAATTCGTATGACAATCTCCTCATTTTAGAAAATTATTTAAACCAAACAAATATTACATCAAGAATGTATACCTATGTATATTTGCATGTGTATTTCATTTGGTTGTATTTTAAGATAGTTTTAAAAAGCACAAAAAGCACTAAAATATCATTTGATCATTGTTTTTATAAATTTAAATGTTGATATTCATTTTCTGTTCGACTTTCGTCATACATAGTAGTGTGTCTTTCCTGAAAGGATTGAAAAATGGTTTTTAAAATGTCCTTTGCCATTTTTAAAATGTGTTTTGCAATTACTTAATAAATTAATCCATAATAAATTTTAGTTTACTTTTTAAGTAATGTAATGGTAATAACATTCAATTAAGCCAATATACAAACTAAATAAATTCGGCAATATTAATATACACTATAAACGCTATAAAAAATAAAGGAGTATAGCGTATTGCAGACGCAACCGTAGGCTCTGTAAAATTGAAACAATATTAGAAACAATCACGGTAGCCTACTTAGAATTTTGGGTTTTTGTTCTAGTTGAGGCCATTGAAATCAATACGTAGTTATCTCCAGGATACAATACCCAAAAAATCTGCTTTAGCATTATATATCCAAATTAGTGTAGATGTCCTACATAAAGTGTTGATTGTTGCAAAAATATGGGTCGTAGGTATGTAGACTTTTGTCGGCCACTGTATATACAAATTAGTGCAGATGTTCTGCATAAAGTGTTGATTTTAATTAAATATGTTATTGTCTGCGGAATGAAGGTTCACGGTCACCTTATATAAATGAATTATTTTTTCTCAATAACCTATAATCCAAAATTAATTGATATTTTTGTCGGTTTATATCCATTCAGATCTCTTCTGAAATCAATATGAATAGTACTTACAAGTTTGAAGTAACAGGGAGTTCTTAGTGCTCTTATTCTAATATCCGCGAGTCTCTACCAATCAGACATACATACATATGTATGTACATACATAAGTATATGTCTGAAATACAATATGTACATGTATTGAAAAGTTTAAAATAATGTACTATACTCGTATAATACAAATATACATTATCAGAGAAGATCTTTTAACCATGAGGGAAAATGGATATAGAATTATTCCTGGTCAGTTATTTTATTAAAATGATAGTGAAACGCAGACTTATATTATTGTTAAAAAGGAACATTTTTAAATGCAAAGTACTACATACCTACATATAAAAAATTATACTCGTAAATGTTTCTTTATTACCAAACAATATTTTAAAACGTAAATATGTACATAGGTACATACACATGTGCGTAAATAAAGGTACGTCGACCGCCTGAACACGCTCAAGACATTTTGACAAAATGGATTATCAAAAAATATTAGAAAGCTCTTTTTAATAAAAATATTTTTTTTATTCTTGTTTCCGGCTTATTAGTTAAACAAACTACATAAACATAGTACATACATATGAAAAACAAATTTAGTACATCTACTAAAAACAACAAAAAAAAAACTTAAAAAAGACAGACAAGTTTTTTCGGCAGAAAACACGCGAAACAAACCCACTTCAATTTGTTCTAAACTACAGTCAATATACATACATACATACATACTTATGTACAATAATAACCCAGCATACCATTCTAGGAGCGCTCCGAAATAGGAGTCAGAAAAGAGTCTAACAAAAGAGTATTTTCGGAGCGAAAGAAAAATTTGCTTGTTACTGTCCTGAGTCGACACGCAGTATGACTCAGAAATTCCACTTAATTATGTGTGTACCAAAGCGTTGTTATCCTGTTATTTCTAATTTGAACAAAAAAAAAAACATAGCTGTACCACACAAGAATGATAAAAACAAGATTACACAGAGCCCAAAAAAACCCTCATAAAAGACTCTTTTCTGACATTATCTAAGAGCTCTTTAAGAGCCCAAAAAACCCCTCATAAAAGACTCTTTTCTGACATTAGCTAAGAGCTCTTTCTGACGGACCTTTTTCGAACGTAATGACCCTCTTTTCTGAAAGTTTTCGGAGCAATTATGATTGTTTTTTTGGGCTCATAAAGAGCGTTAATGCTCCGAAAAAGGTATCAGAAAAGACTCTTTTCAGACTCATATGGTTTGCTGGGAATTTAAAAAAATAATCACGTTTTTACAAAGTTGACAAATAAAAATAGAACGTAAAAAATGAAATACGCAAAGGAAGATGCTGATGTATCCAAACGAATTATGTACATAAATAAATACAAAAACAAATTGTTTTTGTACGTAATAAAACAAGTAAGAAAGTATAGTCGACCAATCCAGACCATATAATACACTACACCCAGTATTAGTGTCATAATGTCTGTGAATGTAAATATTATATGTGTTAAATTTTATCTCGATATACATAAATACTTTAAAAAGATTTATGGAGCTTAAAGTAAATTACGAAGAGGGTCTTATATGGGAGTTTCGACTAATTATGGACCGACCATTATAAAATTAGGTCTCATTATTTCTGTATAGGCATAAGGAATTTATTTGTGTCGAATTTTATTTGGATACCAACATTATGGTCTTTAAAGTGATTTTCGGAAGTGGGCCTCATATGGGAGCTATGAGTAATTATAGACCAATCTGCACAAAATTTGTAGATGTGATTTGGCTTCATTTACCACTCATTTCTGATGAAATGTGTGTGGATACTTGCATAATTCAAACATTTATGATTACGTTAAACCCCTATTTCGGGAGGACATTTTTATGGGGGTCAGGTGAAATAATGGTCCGATTTCCAATAGGCCGAAAAAATATCATGTACCAATTTTTATCAAAATATCTTCAAAATTGCGACCTGTACTCTACGCACAAGCTTTACATGGATAGCCAGACGGACGGACATCGTTGAATCGATTTAGTGATTCTGAGTCGATCGGTATACTTTAAGGTGGGGTTGGACCAACATTACTGGGCGGTTACAAACATCAGCACAAATCCAATATACCCTTCTCACCATGGTGGTGTAGGGTATAAATATACAAATTGCCAAATATATTTTGAAAGCACTGAACAATTGACGCAGTTTCTTAAAAGCCACGTGTAGAATCACTCGCAAAACTTTACGCATACACGCGAACGCACATTTATATACACAAACTCACACAAACACAGAAAGTTAGTTAATCCGTCCAGTATGTCATATACAAATTGTTGTTGTTAATGTCAGAATAAGAATATGTAAATAAATAAATAGTAATAATAAAATAAAATTACTCAATCACTAATTGCAAATTTAATAATCACTCACTTATTAGACCGGTGAAAAATTTTTGTTTCTTTTCTTTCACCGAAATTTAATATTTTTTGCAATATTGCATCAATGAGAAAAAATATGTTTTACAGCAATATAAAACTATGTATGTAGTAGACACTATCAAACGTACTAGTTTGTTTATTGATTCAGTTTGTGAATTTGAGTGAAACCGTATTGTTTTCTACACTAAAAGATGAAGTGTTGGGAACTTAAGTTTTATACAATAGTTGTTGTCCAAACAAACGTCAAATGCGTTATGGTTTTAGCTTCTCAATAACTCCAGACATATGAACACTCACCGGTTCTCCACTGCACACAAATTCTTACATATACCAAAAAGATTGGGGATGCAAAGTACAAATTCAAAATTGTACCAACTATTGTAAATAAAGTACTTTGTGGGCCTTAAACACTTTTTTAACAAAACCTTTTCCGAAATTAAAAAAACACGACTACGTTAGGACTTGAAATGCGATTTATAATTTCTAGATCTACGGGTATCTTCACAGAGTTCTGGATAGTGACGAACACACGTAAAATTATAAAGGTATATGTATGTAAAAGCAAATAAATAAGTATTTATAAACATATATAGAATATATATACATATGTACATTATTATTAGACAAACTACCCTTATTCGATTCATTGGGATAATAAAACAATTCTGAAGCCGGTTGTTTCTTTTAGGCCGAAATCGAACTTCATTTTCGTATAATGCGTAAAACTAACCAAAACTTTTTCATTATAAAGTATAGGATAATAACATTTAGTTTTTAAAAATAATTTTATTTAAATATTTGCCTTGACTACGCTTTTTGTTGTCTATTCGAAAGATCTAATAGTATCTTACGAATAACGACTTTTTTCAGTATTACTACCAGTATCTTACGACTTTGACTGTGCATAACCCACAAAAATAGAGGTGTGATATCACATGATTTGGGCGATCAGAATATAAACATAAGCTACTCGGAAAAAATTTTCCAGGAATATTTTTTTCATAAATTCCCAGGAAATTCTTAAAAAAATGTGTTTAAAAGCAGTTTATTTAAGTATAGGTACATTCTGATTTTAAAAAAATATATTGTGAAACGAATGCATTTGTTCCGGATTAAACTAAGTTAGACATTTAAAATCTTTGAATAAAAGTATAGACATTATTACATTTTGGCCGATTTAAATTACGAGTTTGACAATTCCGATCAGTGGTATTTGCTTTCAAAACGTTGGGCCAATACTAACCAAATAAAACTTTATTGCTTTTTAACTTAATTTAGCATTTAAAAAATCCCGGGAATGAACATATTTTTTATTACTTCTTGGGAATGAAAAAAGGCCGGGATATTAGGAAACCTATAATATATATTTCGAAGAACCATGGAAGCATATTCCACAGTTTGGTGTAGGAAAAATATTGGTCTATATTTTCCGACCAATAAACTAAATATTTGTAATGGAACTAAATATTTTCTTAATAATAAGGAGCAGTTTTTACCCTACTTATTCTATCCAAAAGTACATTTTTCACACTACTAACATTACATACATTTCTTTACGGTTAACGAAAATTGTTAAATTAAATTGTACTCAGAAAAAGTACCCTAACATTCGCACAAACTAAAATGCTAATATAAAACAAGTAAGAGTGCTTTATTCAGCTATGCCGAATCTTATATACACTTCACCTTTGTTGTGGATGCATAATTATATTATGCATAATTATATCGATAAACACGCCATCTGTTAATGAATTTGTTCGTAACAATATTAATACACTTTGTTTGATCAACGCCATCTGTTGATGAATTTGTTCGCAACAATATTAATACACTTTGTGTGAGCAACGCCATCTGTTGATGAATTTATTTGTAACAATATTAATTCACTTAGTTTTTTTTATGAAATTTTCAGAGGTTGTCTCGGATTTTTGCTCATTTCTCCGTTACTTATGGACGGATTTTGCTGATTTTAAATAGCAAACTTCTCGAAAGCATGTCTGACAGAATTATTGAAGATTTGGATCCCGAAGATATTTGGGGACTTCAGAAAATTGATTTCAAGAGGCAGACAGACGCACGTGGCTATCTATAAGGATCCAGAATATTATACTTTATAGGGTCGGAAGATTATATTGTGGAAATTACAAACGGAATGACAAACTTATATACATATGTATACCCTTATCATGAAGGTGAAGGGTATGAAAAGCACTTTTTAGAAGCGCAATATTAGTTTGAACATGTTCATATGTACTTACATACATATATGAATGTCTGAATTTTCAAACCTATAGAAATGTACATACTTCATAAGTGTGTTGACTGTAATTTGTTTTTGTCATTATCCAAACATAAACTTGAACTAAAACGTAATAGAACGAAAACGAAACTAAAAATAATACATAAATTAAATGTACAAAAAATGGAGATAAAATACACATCCAATAACAAAAGCCGGTTATAAAATACAAAAAATGCGAATACGAATGTGGCGAAAACAAAAGGGCGTAGTTAATCACCCCTATCGTGAATAAAAATTCCACATGAAATTTGTTCTCTTTTATTTTTTCAACATTGAATTTTAATAGGAAAATGTGAAAAGGGAAAAAATTTCATGTGGAATTTTTATTCACGATAGGGGTGAATATGTTTGCATTGTCCCACAGTGGGAATTATTAAAGTTTAAAAATTAAACTTAAATATATATATAGTTTTAAATGTGTAGTTTTAAATATGTATTTGGATGTAAAGACGAATAGGAAATATAAGAAGATTTTACGGAAATCGGTAAACGTTAACACTTCCACTGCCATTATAAGGTTTCCAAATATGGTTTCTTGCTTACCTTATAAAAGGCAGTGTTTCCGACAAAACTGCTACCAATGCGGAAAATAGTCGTAATTTGCGGAATACCGACACCAAAGCTAGAAAGAGTGATCGAAAATTAGCCCACAATTATAAATTAATCAGCCTATATTATTACAAAGGAATCCACCCAATAAAATTATTACATCGATTTATCTTTAGGAAAATAATCTGATAATACTTGTTACAAAACTTATATTTAAAAATAATATTTTAAAAAATTTTGGTCGATGAAACTTCGGGATATACCTAGGTCTAATTTATAATTTCAATTCTTAATATTGAATTTTTTGCTAAAATTTGTTCTAAAAAAAACTAAATAATTGTCGTTTTTCGGCATCGATTTTAAGAACACGTTAAGTTATAAAAGATATACATTGTATATACATGCATACATAACTACGTACATACATACATATGTATTTAAATTTGTTCTTTACATTTTTACCAAAACGTAAAACATTATTCGTAGTAAAAATGTACCTTAATAAGTTTTAGAAAATAGTTTTTATTGAAAAAGCCTATAAATGATATCTTGTTATTTAAGAAATAAATAAATTTTTTATTTACGTTTGGAAACAAACATTTGACCAAATTAGCCTGAAGGAAACTCCTTAAAAATTATAAATTTACCCTCTTTATTAATAATTTTTCACGTCTCTGTATCTTAATGAAAATTGAACAACCACGTGTTGGCGGCGTCTACTTAAATATACATGCATATCTATGTACAATACATATACATATGCATATTATGTATAAAATCGTATACGAGTAAAACTCATACTTACACGTACAGTATTTTTATTAAATACTTTGGACCATTTATTATTTGTTTATTTATAGTTGTGCTTAGAACAATAGAATCACCTTCATGGACATCAAATATTTTTTGTATTGCGTTCACGCCAAATTACTTTTTGCCTTCGTGTTTATTCATATACTTAGTTAGAAATCGATTCTAAATTAATCAGGTAATTATTTTTTCAAAATCGTAAACCGTTTTTGCTTGATATGTACAGTTATAAAAGTAAATAAAGTCAATGCTAAATATAGTAAGTATGTCTGTATGTTATACCTACATACATACCTATATGTACCTATATAATACCTATATGTATATTAATCATGCAATTTTACATATGTATATTATATATAGGTATAACATATGTCGTATATGTTGTCTGTATATACATATGTATGCATCATTAATATGCATATATTATATAAATCAAGTGATTTTAAAAACTTACGATATTCTGCAAATTGAAACAGTTTTTTTACTAGAATAGAAAATAAAACAAATAAATCATGTATTAGATTTACAAATAATAAAATGTGAATTATTTTTAAAAATTAATTCGATTTACAGAACATGAGGGTGACTGTAGCTTAATTGGTTAGCGCATTTGATCATTAAGCATGAAACAATATCAGTTTCTGATAATTATTAAGCTATGTGCCACGATCGTCAGATATTACAACGTCGTCAGAAAAATGTGCAGAAATTGTCTAACAACCGTGTAAACTTAAAATTTTTGTCTTCCAACGTTGTAAGAAAAAGCATTTTCAGTACATTGGAATACAAAAATATTTTCACACATCTATCAATCGTGTAAACACACAATTTTGACGTTGTCATTGTTTTATGTGCAAAGTTTATGCATCTGCCAATGGCAGCATTGTCATAGAAATGATTTCTAAATGCAACTCTGTATATACATAAATAAACAAACAAGTGTGTATTAATAAAATTTTTGAAAAAAATGGCAGAAAATTAAAGAATTAAAATAAAGTGTGCATTAATAAAATTTTTGAAAAAAGTGGAAGAAAATTAAAGAATTAAATTAAAGTGTGCATTAATAAAATTTTTCAAAAAATGGAAGAAAATTAAAGAAAATAAAAAATGGTAGCGACATATTTTTTGATGAATCCTGTTTAATAGAGTGCAGATAAAATGGTTCCAATTGCTCTTTTTTGTTACATGACATTATTTAAAATTTTTAAACACACACACAGAGCTGCAAAACGAATTTGAGAATGCCACACAACAATCTAACAACCGTGTAAACTGACAATTTCGGTTGACAGCTAAATTCATTGTCTGACAATTGTGTGCAAATGAAATTGTTAGTTTTGTTACAGTCGTGTAAACTGACAATTTACCGTTTGCTAAAAATTTTTCAATGTCACTACATTGCTAGCACATTGGTAGATATGACAACGTTGTAATATCTGACGACCGTGAAAACATAGCTTTAGTTTTCTTTTCTATCCATCATAGCTAATATTTATCACAGCGCCCTCCTTCGGTGGTATAGCATTTAAAAACGCCACCGAAGTAAAATAATTAAATAAAGGCTATAAAATCAAGCTTTAACATTAATGCGCCTACTCACCACCAGAGGCTCTGCAATTCTGTACAAAAACAAACATAATGCGCAATTGCAGAGTTGTGATATAAAAAAAGCTTCTTTCATCACCTTAAAGCTGGAGGGCGTATGTGAAGAAAAAAACATCGACATGAAGAAAACAACTATGGAATACCCCATAATCGGCTAATTTCTCGAAAGTGACATTCCTGGATTTTAATATCCCTAGATGGGGGCTATTTAAATCCACTTTCAAAATGCGTAAACCGCTCAATTTAAAGGTTTTACAGAGCAACAACCTTTTTGCAAAATTTAAAAAAAAATTATTTTGATATGGAATGCCCCATAATCGGCTAATTTTTCGAAAGTGACATTCCTGGATTTTAATAGCCCTAGATGGGGGTTATTGAAATCTGCTTTCAAACTGCGTAAACCACTCAATTTGATAGAGTTATTCAACAACAACCTTTTTGAAATTTTTTACTTTGATATGGAATACCCCATAATCGGCTAATTTCTCGAAAGTGACATTCCAGGATTTTAATAGCTCTAGATGGGGGCTATTCAAATCCACTTTCAAATGCGTAAACCGCTCAATTTGAAGGTTTTACAGAGTAACAACCTTTTTGCAAAATTTAAAAAAAAAATATTTTGATATGGAATGCCCCATAATCGGCTAATTTCTCGAAAGTGACATTCCTGGATTTTAATAGCCCTAGATTGGGGCTATTGAAATCCACTTGCAAAATGCGTAAACCGCTCAATTTGAAGGTTTTACAGAGCAACAACCTTTTTGCAAAATTTAAAAAAAAATTATTTTGATATGGAATGCCCCATAATCGGCTAATTTCTCGAAAGTGACATTCCTGGATTTTAATAGCCCTAGCTGGGGGCCCTAGCTGGGGGCTATTAAAATCCGCTTTCAAAATGTGTAAACCGCCTGAGTATTACTTCTCTTAAAAAAAAATGGAGAATAAATAATCTTTTATCATAACACTATTTTGCTGAGATTTAGTTTTGAATTTAATTGGTAACTCGATTGTTTTGCTCAGAACTGTATATTATGAAAAATAGAAACGAGCCCCCTTTGAGACCATTAATAATGTTATATGATATGGGAACTATAACAACCAATAATTAACAATTGAAACTTAAATAAAGTATCATCAAGTATGAAAAAGCGAAAATTGTATTATTTATGTATGTACATACCTACGTACTGCAATGTTCTGAAATTGATTTGTTATTTGACGATCTTTATGTCACGCACTCACTCGCTCACTAGTTCATATACATACATGTGTAAAAAATGTTCTGTCTGCTCAATTGCTTCCAAGTCATTCTTTGATTTTGTTTTATTATTTGTCACTATTTTTTTTTGCACATGATATTAAAAATGTGTACGATTTTTGTAAAGACTGGATTTTTTTTTTGTAATTGCGAAGTGTTTCATTTATGGAATTTATGAAGTTATTTGTCAGCCATGAATGGATTTTCTCACGTTTTAAATATAGTATCTTGAAAAAAATTATTTGAATCCAGTCAGATAACAAAACCCCATGCACGAAATCGACTAAAAGCAGCAATTGGATTAAAAGTTGTGAAATTGTGTAAACATACAGCTAAATAAATTCAACTAATTAAGGACACGATACTAACATGTGATCTTGAAACAATTAATACGAAAAGTGTTATAGTATTCTCAAAATTGGTCGAAGTTTAGTCAATTTGACTCTTACCCCTAGAAAATAACTGTATATTGTGTCAAATTTATTATTATACATATGTATATGAATTTGTGAGTCATATTTTCAAATGAGATTGATATCAGTCGTACATATAATTAATTAACATACCAAACTTTTACAAATAAAAGCGTTTATTTAAAAATAGATCAATATTTTGTTGCAAATCCATTGTTATCCATAACAGCTTGACTTTGAAGTCACCAAATTTTTACATACACCGCTTGGAATGGTTTTCCAAGCTTTGTTGCGGCAAAGAGGTCATTAAGGTTGCTTATTTTTATAGAGCTTAGTTTAGTTTTTACCACTTGCCATAAGTTCTCAATCGGGATAGATATATTTTTTTTTTTGTTTCGTCCGAAAATTATACTCTTTTTCATTCTAAATCCATCCAATGGAAGTACATACTTCTTTGCGAATTCGAGTATCTTATTTTGGTTACGTGCAGACAATAATGGCTTCTTTCGTGAAATTCGTTCAAACAGTATAACTTTACGCAATTGACATTTTACTGTGTCTACAGACGGTTTTGCCTCATTTTGGAAAAAGACTGCAATTCGAATCTCATTTGCTAATATATGCGGATTTTTTCGCTTCACGCACAATCAGTGCATTTTCGCGAACGGTTCTTTTTTTACGGGCGACCTTTTCTATAGGCGAATGCTTTCTGAAATAACCATTGTTTTTGAAACATTCAAGTCTGTTGCGATTTCCCGATAAGTGTTTTCATCCTGATGCATTTGTACAATAATCTTTCGAGAAATGATATCACAGGATTTGCTTTTACCCATGTTAAGCAAGTATTAAGAACTTTTCATTTACTGAAAAACACTTTATAAGCTACCAAAATCAGTCTTGCCAAAAAGGAAGTTTCTAAAAATCACCCTTTAGTTTTTGTTTAATATATGGTAAGACATAAATGTTTTATTTCGTTAGAATGATATTTTGAATGATAGATGATAATTAGAATCATTAAGCTTCGTTTTCAAAAAACTTGTATTTAAATTTTGTGATATCATATTATTTTAATTTTTTTTAAATGTTGTTTAACGAATCTTTTGCAACAACGATGTCAAATGTAAACATATAACTGCTCCTTAAATCCGAATAAATGCTAAGGCATTTGATCCATATAATTGGTATTTATATGGATTATAAGAGTCCTGTCAAACGGATCAAAACTGCTTAAGCCCACTTTAGCCTGTGCCTGTAAAGGTGAACAGTAGGTTTAGTTAAGCCATCAGAAATCTGCTGGTCATAATCCTCCATTAGATCTAAATGGTATGCAAAAGAACCTAGGATATCATATCAACCAATTGTCCAACTGTCACAGGTCTTGCCTTCTCATTTCTCTTACAGATTCTATAAGGCGAAAAATAGATGGCCACTCTATAATGATATCATTAGATCGTACTAAAGCGTTTGATCGAGTCAACCACACGATTCTTGTAAGAAAGTTACATGAAAAATATTTTCCTATTTATCTGATCGATCTCAATATGTTTCTATGGGTAACGTAAATTCATCTTTAGGTCACGTTTCATCTGGTTTACCACAGGGTTCAGTACTAAGTCCTCTGCTCTTGCAATTATATTCAAATGACTTAATAACTTGTATTTCTAATGATTTTTGTCAAACATACGTATTTGCCTATGACATACTACTACATATTATATAATGCTTATTCTAATGTATTTGGCAGCTTTGAAAATCGTCTGAACGATCATGGTATGGTATCTAACATATACAATTGAACGCTCTTAAATTTGCTCGAGATAAACCCGGATAAGACGATGGCTATTTACTTTGGATCACCAAATTCTCACATTATCTTTCCGAAGATCTGTATTAATGAAAGGAATATTCAATATGTTTACACTATTTAATGTCTTGGTATCACTATTGACTCTAACCTTAGATTTGATAACCATATTGATACAGTTATGAATGGAATTTGGTTTTTATTGACGAGATTGTATTCCCTAAGATCATACACACCGTTTCATATCAGACATCGATTAGCACACTCTTTACTTATGTCAAAACTAAACTATTGTCTTGAAGTTTATTCTTGAACCTTATCTTCGCTATATTTTTAATATTCGATCTAATGATCATGACATTGTTTCAGATCTAGTGTGTAAGTTTCTAGGAGTTCATTTCAGGGACTATTTTAAACTGAGACTTCTACTTCAATTCTACAAAGTAATAAAAAGTGGGCGTCATCTTTCTCTAATTAACAGTTTTTCCTTTATTAATTCAACTCGCAACAGTCAGATTTATATACCTTTAATACATATGTCGGTTTTGAACGCTCTGTTTTCCGTTTTCGGCTTCGTTACACATCCTGTGAGAATATTTCCGAGCCCCCGCTTTTTCAAAAGACTACCATGGTGATTTACACAAACATCTGTAAGCAATAGGTTTGCAAGCCAATGAGCGATTTTAATATATTAGGGATATTCTAAAGGATTTCAAAAGAAGCAATAGAATGTTGTCTTGTATTTTCCAATTCGCCATTCTCCTGTTTATAAAGGGTTTCACAAGCATTTCATTTAATTCAATAGAAATCTATCTATAAAATCCCTGAACATAACAAAATACAGAACTTACTAGCCGAATGTCTAGAATTATGAAGATCGAGCGGGGAACGTAGAAAGCCAAGGTAAAGCTTCCCATGTGCTTACTGATGCTAGCAATTTCTGACTTCAGGTTAGGAGACCCTGACCCTGACTTTTTATTTGAATGAAACTTTTGATATTTCTTTCACAGATATCCAAGCCTTCACACAGATCCGAAATCAAGTCGTCGATTTTCTTGAAAAGTATTGGAACATGCTATATTAGTTTTCTTCTCGGAGGAGAAACAATTTTTTAAAAAAATTCTATAGAATAATTTATATTTTTTGGAAGTAGTTAACGTTATCATGCCTGAAGGTAAATATAACAAGATTTGAAACTGTTTAAGGGTAGTAGTAATGGTATTTTGCCTTTTTTATTGACGGTATTTGTTGTTATTTCTGTAACGTTATTTTAATTATAACAGTCTTATTAATAGGTTAGTAATTTCAATGAACCCTATTATGGAAAACAAGCATTTCTTATTTCCATAACTTTATTTAAATTAGTTTACCTACCTAAATGAGACAATATTTCTAATTTTTTCGATAACGGTATTTCTGAAAAAATCAATGTGCCCCTTGCAAACGCATTTCATTTATTGTCTATTTGGTACCAATGTTATCAAAGATATTAATATGCATTAACTTTTATATACATATATATATATACATATATATTTTATATTTTCTTTTCCTTTCCTGAGAAAGAACATAGGACTTCATGTTAGCGCACCGACGATATGTGTTAAGATGGCACACATGACAAATATTTACTCGTTTTAGCACAAATATGTTTGACGTTGTTTACTCTTACAAGAGTTTTGCAAGATCAAACAGCATCGAATAAAATAATACTAAATATATGTTGTGTCTTGTACTAAATTAACGAGTTCAAAAATATTTAGTGGTTGAAAAATTTAAATAACGAAATTAAACATTTCGCTAACGGTTTTCAAAAACATCGAAAAATATTCTCGTTCAAAAAGTGCTGCCAAATTTTAGTTATACCTTGCACATCAACCCTGCTTTTACCCCATCTTTAAGTTTTTGACATTTATTTTTGTACGCTTTTTCATCTTATACGAGCAACAATGAAAATTTAGTTTTTGTTTCAAGAAATGAAAAATTCTAACAAACGAGATTCTAGAATTACCAAATAGCCACTAATTCTAAGAAACTAACAATATAAAACGGTAGATTAAATAAAATTAACAAATATTCAAAAAACAAAAAGTGTAGTATTAAAAATAAAACTATCTGTTTGTTCTCTCAAATGGATTGTGCTAAAACTGTGTTTTTTTTTTGCATTTGCAGAAATTGCCCCATGAATGTGTAAGTTTTTACAATTTGTTCTTTCTTTCATTTAGCATAAAACACAAGAGAAGTATTGAGAAGAAAGTGACTAAAAAAGATTTAAAACAAAAACAAAATTTGAAATAAATTTTTGTTGTAAGCTGCTTATCATCGTCTGGTCTGCAACTGTTGGGGTCAAAGTTACGCTAAATACTTCAATCAAGCCTAGGAAACCAGCCGCAAAGTAAAAAAAAAACAAATTTTATCGAACATGGCTAACATGGCAGTGTCACGTATTAAGCGCGAATTCAAGGAAGTTATGCGCAGTGAAGAGGTAAGTTAGAGCCAAGTTCATTCATGACAATTGGAGTTGAGATCTTTTCTCTAAAAGACGAATATTATACGTCTTTTTGCTGGCTATTTGGCTTAATGGCCCCTAACCTAGTTTTTCCTTTTCATTTCGGTTCTATTTATTGCTTATATGACTTTTGTTATGATTTTGTGTTTGTTTTATTACGCTTAGATTTTGTTTTATTTTTGTCAAAGTGGAAATGTGGGTGCCCTTGATTATTTTGTTTAGTTAAATGGGCTTCTCTATTAGACTAGTATGTTTGTTGTTGTTGTTATTGGGAATCGTAGGCAATGAATCATTTGAATCTCAAACGGAAATAAGAATTATAACGATTTATATGTGGAGTTGTTAAAAATTATTTCAAAGTTTTATCGATTGTTTATAAAACATTCATAGTTAGAGGAATTTCAAACTAATTGAAGGATATTTGTAGCTTTCAGATTCCTAATTAAATTAGTAGAAGCAAAAACTTGTCACTTTAATTTAGCTCAATGCCTTCTACAATAATACTTTACTGGAATTGTATAATTAAGAATTTATTTTCACATATTTTTGTATTACGGCACTACTAATACTGTTCAATATTACTACTATTTAAATTCAGATTGTTCAATGCTCCATTAAAATTGAACTAATCAATGACAGTTGGACTGAATTACGTGGTGAAATAGCTGGACCACCAGATACTCCATATGAAGGTGGTAAATTTGTACTAGAAATCAAAGTACCCGAAACGTACCCTTTCAATCCACCAAAGGTAATATCAGTAAGAAACAACTTTTTAAATAGTTAAAACTAATATGCAAAAATTTTCTGTTCTGTCGACAGGTGCGTTTCATAACAAAAATTTGGCATCCTAATATATCCTCGGTTACTGGTGCCATTTGTTTGGATATATTAAAAGATAACTGGTAAGTTAATTGTATAAATATTTATTTCAAATCATATGTAATTATATTTTTGTTTTCAAGGGCTGCTGCTATGACATTACGTACGGTTTTGTTGTCATTGCAAGCCTTATTAGCTGCTGCTGAACCAGATGATCCACAAGACGCTGTCGTGGCTTTTCAGTATAAAGATAAATATCAATTATTTGTAACGACAGCCCGGCATTGGACCAATGTTTATGCTGGTGGTAAGTTGTGATTTATTTTCTGTTTATGTTTCTATAATTATAAATTTATGACTTCATTCAATAAAGGGCCCCATAAATATCCAGACTGTGATGCAAAGATACAACGTTTGAAGGATATGGGCATAGATGAGCATGATGCTCGTGCTGTATTATCGAAAGAAAACTGGGATTTGGAAAAAGCTACCGAAAGTCTATTCAGTTAGCTTCGTTTTCCAGCACCCCATATTTGTAGCAATTCGTGGGGATTATTTAAGTTTTGAACACACAATTGAAGGGTTTGCTGCTCTTTAAAGTTTAATAAATAAACAAGAAACATCAAAACGAAAACAATCTGCACTTAAGCACCTCATAATTTTTCATCAACTTTCTTTTTTTAATTTTGTTTAAATATTTATTTTTATATCATGATTTTATGTGTGCACCATCCAATCTTCTTAAGTCCACTCAGTTTTAATTTGTGTCGAAGTTTTGTACTTCTTTTAAACAAAAATTGATTTTAATTTAAATTTTGGAATTCTATTGTTAAAATCTTGAAATTATAAAGACAGTTGAACTGTTTTTTTTTTTTTGCTTACATAAAGCTTAAGAAGCAAATTTTACTTAAAACCTTTCCTTTTAAGCATTTAATAAGTTATTCGTTTCTTTTAGTTTCTTATTAGTATCACCATAAAATTGTGCTCCCTCATTATTGGTTCCCTTGAATTACAATAGAAATATATTCAAACAAAATTATTATTTAAAATAAAAAAAAAAAATTAGTTTGTAATGAAATAAAGAATGAAAAAACATAAAATTTCATTAAGTTTAAAGTAAAATAAAAATAATACAAAAACAAATGTGTTAAAATAGTAAAGAAGAACAACACGAAAGACAAAAGTAACTATTAATCCAAAAACTTTTTGTAGTTAATCTTAATTTTGAAATTTTAAAGAGTATTTAATCTAGATATCATTCTAACCAGTCTGAATTTATAGAAATTTGCATACAAAAAAAAAAAACGAATTATTTAAAGCGGTATTATTAGTTTTGTCATGCATTTTTTAATTTTTTGCTATTTTTATATACAATATTGTTTCAATCCATAATGCTCAACTAAAAAATTATGTGCTTTAATGGAATTTTAGAAAAAATATTGAAATATCTGAAAGATTTCATTTAAAAAATTAATGGGTATTCAATCACAATTCTACACACTTATTGTCCACTAGTATCGACTTTCTTTCGCGAACCCTTAATATTCAATGCGACGCTATTATTACTAACGTTGCCAAATTGTGCATTTGTAGACGAGCTGCCACCTAAAGCATACATCCGTAGTTTCAATTGCTCTTTCCATTCTTGCTCCAGTTTAACATAAGCACCACCCAAAGGCCGATTTTGCTGACTGACACCTAAATCTGAGCCGGTTTTCTTTTGAACCATAGCCATCACCTGTTTCATAACTTTTTCTTCAAACTCTCTTTGATGATCCTGATTACTGCGTGCCGATAGTTCGCCAGACCAATAACGGCCAGGATTTTCAATGGGTTTGCTTATTAAAGAAAAATATAAATGTATATTACTGAAACATAGTAATAGTTCGTGCGAGTAACTTAATTGGCATCTAGCTAACCTTTTTCTATTATGTTTTTTGTGATAGCTTTTATTCGGTGCGAATGTTTTGCTATCCGATGATTCGCATCCATCACTACTGCTTGTAGAATAACTATCGTTATAGTAAGCCATTCCAAACTTTGAAATACGTATATTATCCAAAGTGTCCGTACTCTCAGTTTCCGTACTGGAATCCGCGAAGAATTTTGAGGAAGCTGGTCTCACACGCCTAGCCAAACGAGTTGAAGATTCTGGAAACAATTTAAAATATATTATAATAATATGCCTAAACTCATTAGTGCTTGTAATAAATTGTCAGCAGAAATAAGGTGGGTTATTATGCAATTCGATTCAAAGAAAAATAAGGAATGAATGGTTAATTCACAGATCCACGCTAATATAGTAATTTCTTCAAAAAATGGAATGAACAGTGAAAGCACAATGCCAAGAATTCATAACTAAAGATATATTGGGAAAACCATTACGTATTATTTTAGTTGTTTCATATTAATTAAACATTTAAATTACGTCCATTTACATACTGATTATGCTTTCGAAATACAATGTAAAAACGAACTATTTTCTTTTCGAATCGAAATACACAATAACCCCCCAGTTATTTAAGTCGATTTCAACTTCAAACTCGCAACAATATGAAGCCGAAAATTGCTAGGAAGTATTTATTATAATTTTTTTATGTATTGTTTAAAATTCTTGTCTAAATTTTCATAAATAATAATTTGTTATTATTAACTTTGAAAGTGTGTTGCAATTTAAACTCAACATACCATCCGAATTTAACACCGGTAACAAACCCTGTCGACATCGTTGGGGCATCAACGATATTCCCATCCATCTGGGTTCAACTTCTCCATTAGCCAATGTGTCTTGCAGCCGATGTGGAGGACAATCACCTAAGGCATTTCCTTCAATGGCTAATTGAACTATAGATAAAATAGAACGCTCACGATCAGTTTCAACTAAAACACTATGCTCACGAAACTGGCAGCCCTAATAGAAAAATACAACGTTTATTAATAATTTACTTCCTGCAAAAGAACACAACAAAAATAGTTTCACTCTACATGAGGTCCCGGTAATGTTTCGTAGCGAAATGCTTGTTGACCACAACAAGCATAACGCCCAGCTGGACCAGTGGTACGACCCTCGGCTACAGGTCCCAAAAAACTAGGTGATTCTGGATGGTAACGACACCATGACATCTAAAGTTGTGTCATAAATTATAATTGGTATAGTGCTAAAATTAAAACTCCAGCACCTACCTGATAAACCGGAAAATACATTTCACACAGGCAGCAATATAAATAATGTGCGTGTCCCCAAAGTTTCCAATAGACTAATCGCCACGACTTCACTTCCTTAAATAACTGAGTTATATAGTAATTCAAATCCCACGAAGGTTCACGTACATGATGGCTAACAATTTGACCCCATCTGTTTAAACGTACATTGCCCGATACACACTGTACATAGGACTTCATTGTATTAGTCAAACATTTCTGGCATCTGTAAAATATGTATGATTAGAAACTGTTTCAACTCGAAGCATTGTGAAAAGAAATATACTTTGAGCACTTAAACAGACCAGATAAACTATAGTAGTGACCTCTTAACGCTTCAGTTTCTGGTTCGAAAAGACTGAATATAAGTTTAGTCCATAAACGAGGCAGCAAACGATCTTTTTTATCGCACACCATTTCCAGTTCAACGTTGGTGAACATGGCAGCCATACGGGTGATTATTAGATCATTTAAACAAGATAGATTGTTTGAAACCCTAACCACCTCTCCTAAACGGGAATGGCAAAAGCTTAAACAATCCATAAGAAGGGGTTCCATCTAAAATATTGAAATGCATATAATTATAGTTTATTCAATGAATTGTGAAAGAGATCCGCGTACCTGTAAAAAACTAGCAGAAACTAAAATGGGAACCACATTATTTACATTTAAATTTGGCGCCATGTCATTGTTAGGATCAATACAAGTGTTGCTGGCATTACCACTTTCAGATTTTACCCATTTCATAAGCCACTCAAATATTTGTATGTCACAGTGAACTGATATATCCATATCCTCGAGTTTTTGACCGGCAGTAACATCGGCAAAATAACCCATCTTGCTGACGAGCAAACTCTGAGAACACATAAAATCCTTTGAAGTATTTTTAACCTCATCGCAAACATGTATGACAACTTCGGGACTTAAACAAAATAAAGTATGGTAGTTATTTGTACCAAATCAAATGTCTATATACTTACTCTTTTTTTGCAGCACCAACCATTGTAGTGGATTTTATTTGTGTTGCACTTGATTTAGCCTTTTGTTTATTACTGCAATCCTTACCAGCAGCTGCATCAATATCATTCGGTTCTTCATTGGGCATCCCGGCGAAATTAGATGTAATTGCTTTAAGATCTTTTGTGTCTCGCTGTTTGGGTTTTAAACGACTAGTATAATTAGGTGGTAATGGAACTGGACAAATAAATGGCAGAACAGCATCCAAAATACCCTCATTTAAAACATAATCCAATTTTTCATTTAATTTCGAATGCAAACCACTTTCGTTATTACATGATAATTTCGATTTTGAAGCCGTCGTTATCGTTGAAGCACGACGTATCGGGCGTGCAGCATCTACACCTCTACACACATTTATTTCTTCCGGCATTTGCCGTACATTACGGTTGAATCCATGTAAGTCATTGACTAAACGATTTTGAGATAATTTCTGAAAATCAATTGGGCTTTGTACTCCATAGGGTTTTGATCGATTGCCACAAACCGAAGGTCCTGATCCTCTAGAAGGTTTCGTAGATTGAATATGTTCCTTATGTTGCCTCTGATGATCCTCACTATTCTGGGAAATCATGTCATTCACATGACACGACAAATTTAAAAAATCTAAAAATTCATTTAAATTTATTGACTTATCCAGAATATCAGCACTAGCACTTTGATTTGGGTTGGGTGTACTCGAATTTGAAGAAAATTCCGATTTATTTTTAAATGAATTTTTTCGTAAAGACATAGTTATGAGATGATAATGATATTATTTTTAATAATTACGTAATGTTAACGAATTTTTATTTTTTTTCATAACAAGCTTACGTTGCCAAGTAACGGTATTCAACATTGCGAAATTATCAAAATGTAAAATATTATAATAAATCAACCAGAACTACTGAATACCATTTTATAACGAGTGATAAGGGCATATGTGCAAATACATTTTTATATATATTGTATATGACAATATTTATAGTATAAATAACGATACATATGTATGTATGCATATGTAAGTGTATTATGTAAGAAATGCAGGTTGCACTTTCTTTTAATTTTATAATGTTAAGTTTGTAGAAAATACCAGAAGTTAGAGGTAGTTATTATAACAATATTTAATATTTGTGTTTTGACTTTTTCCACCATATCTTTAAATATCTAATTGTTTTTTAGCCTTTCGGTTTTAACTGGATAAGAAACGAATCTTTGATTTCAAATAAGGAAACTCAATTATTAGCTGTTATGAAATGCATTTATTTATTTAATATTTTAACATTATGTAGATATAAAAAAGAATTATATATTTATTATTATCATGCACTAAAAGTGTTCATGGAAAGAGCTATAGATTTGAATATGTCTGTATGTATATCTATGTATGAATGAATATTAATTAACAATATTTTGTATGTATAAAAGATGGCGCTATGTTGTTGATCTATATATGTATGTACTTTGTTAATACAGATTCAATTTGTTTTGGAGTCCTTTAAATATTAACATTTTCAACCTTAAGACTTTTAAGCATAAACGTAAGAACATCAGTGGCCTCCTCAATACGTTTGGATGTTGGTTTACCAGCACCATGACCAGCTTTACTGTACACACGCATCAATATTGGATTCTTTTGGTGTTGCGAATTGCGTACGGCCTCCTGAAGAGCTGCAGTAAATTTGAGTGAATGCAAGGGACTGACACGATCATCATGATCAGCTGTAAGTATTAGAGTAGCAGGATATTCCTCTTTGGAAGATTGTGGCGTATGAACATTGTGTAGTGGCGAATATTTCAACAGATTCTCGAAATGTTCCTTCTCATTGGGATTGCCATAGTCCGAACACCAGGCATGACCAATGGTGAATTTGTGAAAACGCAACATATCCAAAACACCTACCTGAGCCACAGCAGCTCCAAAAAGATCCGGCCGTTGATTAATACAAGCACCAACAAGAAGTCCACCATTCGAACCGCCCTGTATAACTAAACGATCTTTGGTGGTGTAGTTATTGGAAATTAAATATCCAGCTGCAGTTTGGAAGTCATCAAATACATTTTGTTTATTTAACAAACGGCCAGCGTTGTGCCACTTTTCGCCATACTCGCCACCACCGCGTATATTAGGATAGGCAAGAATACCATCAAAGGAGTCAATGAACATAAGACCAGAAATACTAAAGGAAGGCTGCATACTGATATTAAATCCACCATAACCGTACAAAAGGCAAGGCTTAGGCTTAATAACATCCGTATTTTTGTAAATTATAAACATGGGCACTTTGGTGCCATCCTTGCTCTTGTAAAATACTTGTTCTACTTTATATTTGGCAGCCGAAAAGTTTTCCAAATTCAATTTAATTTCTCGTAATACTTTTGGTTTAAAGTCGTCGCTCTTAAAGTCATAATGATATATAGTTCCAGGATTAAGGAAAGATGAAAAGTTGTAGAAGATTTCCGAATATTTCTTTTCTCCTGAGAAGGACACCACCGTGCCAATATCTAGATCAAACTTACTAATTAATTTTCCGTCATTTAAGGAATTCACTTGCATGGCACTCTTAACATCTTGTATATAACACAGCACGAGTTTATCATTATCCACACAACGGGCCCAGTCGAGTACATCAGTCTCATGCTCGGCTACTAAAGTTTCCCATTTTTCTTCAGCATAATTATCAAAGTCTATGCCAATGATGCGATAATTTGGAGCATTTTTGTTCGTTCTAAAGAAAACCTTTGAGCCTACATTTGTAACATAGTGGTAATCGGACTCAAATTTCTCCACAATTTTGTTTACTTTTAATTTGCCGGTAATTTCTCCGGCTTCTTCGAGATTTGCATAGTACAATATATTATCGCGGCAATCTTTTACTATGGGCATAATTAAGTATTTGCCGCAATCGGAAACTTCAGATTGTATGCGCCATGTTGGCTCTTCAGGGAACTCGGCTATTAGTATGTCTTTTTCTTGAGGTTGACCTAGATAGTGGTAGTAAAGCTTTTGGAATTCATTTTGTTTGGTTTCAGAACCATCAGTTTTTCCCTCTTGGCCCGGATAGCGACCGTAAAAGAAACCCTTGTTGTTCTTTGTCCATGATATGTCAGAAAACTTAACTTTTTCCAAAACCTCATCCAGATCTTTGCCGGTTTCTACATTGCGTACATAGATTTTAACCCAATCCGAACCACTTTCACTTAAACCATATGCCATGTATTTGCCATCTTCCGAAAACGATTTTTGAGCTAAAGCAATCGTACCATCCGTTGACAAAGCATTAGGATCGAAAAACAAACGTGTCTCTCCGTCCAACTTGTCCTGTTGGTACAAAACACTCTGATTTTGCAAGCCGGTATTTTTATAGAAATAATAATATTCACCATGTTTCATGGGGCAACCGTATTTTTCATAATTCCACAATTTTGATAATTTTGCATTGATTTTCTTCCAAGCCTTGAAATTTTCCAAAAACGGCTGACTAATTTCATTTTGCAAATCGACATACTTCTTCGTTTCTTCAGAGTCGGGGTCCTCTAACCAACGATAGACGTCTTTGATTTCGACGCCGTGTAAATTTTCCACATAACCCTCATCTTTTCGGGCAGTTGGATAAACAATTTCTGTAGTTTTAGTTTCTTCAGTCATTTTAAGCAGTTTTCGAGTGGACAAGAAGCGTTTTGTGGAAAAGGAATTTTGCTGACAACACTTTGTAATTTGCAATTGTCTTAAAGCAAGAGAATGAAAAACAATTCTCATTGTGTAACGAGAAATAGTAATAAACAGTCTTCTTCTTCCTTTTTGATTTCTACTCGTTGAAACATCACGTAGGCAAGGTTGCCAATTCTTCAACACATTTTGTAGTGTTGGCAAATGTATAGATTGGCAATAGAGGCAAATATTTAAAATATCAGATCTGAGAATATGTATGTGGGATGATAAGACGAGTACACACTTAATTGTACTAGCAATTCGCTTTACTCTCTTTTTTCGCGTAAAAATTCATCTGTAAATAATAAATCAATTAAATTTGTATACGCTATTCTACTACTTCCTATTCCCTACTTTGGAAAAGCTCATTACAGTATCTTTTTTTATATTTCATTTATTTACAATCTTTCCATTTAAGGATAATAAGTAAATTGTATAAGAATCATATAACATTTACCCCCTTATTCAAAAACGACTATTAAATTTAACAAACGTTTATTAAGATAGATTTGCATATAAAAACTTGCTTAATAAACGTTTGTTAAATTTAATAATCATTTTTGAATAAGGGGGTTAGTGTTGAACTCCACTGAGAACAACAGCATAATATAATTCTTGGGATAATATAAATTTACAGTAAATGAAAACGCTTTTGTGTTTGATTTCGAAGAGAAAAGTAGCCATTCTAAGAAAAAATCTTTGTGCATCCCACCAAGAACATTATCGCCGTTGTCTGAACGCTCTATTCCTTTGATTGATGTGTTGCTTTGTCCAATGTCGTATGCGGTAACAGTTTAAGAAGACAACTAAAATTTTTAGATAATTTTACTAATTGTTCGACCTTTACATCTTTATAAAAAATTATTTTGTTTTGAGCTTAAGATCAAATAAAATTTTATTATTTATTAATTTTATTGTTGTAACGAAATATTGGAATAAATAAAAAATAATGAAAAAGAAACTAATTTTTTTTTTATTTAGTTATAAATTAATTTTTTTATGTAATTGTTTTGTTTTTATTGAATAAATAAGATCTAATGTTTTATTTGAATTTAATAAAATACAATGAAACAAAATGAAAAAATTAGTTGATGCACTATTGTTGGACATGCACGATATGTAAGTAGCTTATGGCGTTTTCTTTTCTGGCAAAAATGTTACACGTTTTTCCTATTTCGCACCTTTTTTAATTTTTTTGTGTTCTTTTCTGAAAAAATGTCAACACTGCTAAAGTGTAGTGTGTTCTTTTCTATAAATGTCACACTATAAAATTAAAAAGTGTTGCACCTTTCACACTCTCTAGTTTAGAGGGGGAGAATCGCACGATAAAACAGCTGACATTTGTTTTGTTTATGAATGTGTATTTGTGTTAAGAAACAAAAAAAATATACAAAATAGAAAATAGTACTACTTTTTTATGTGCTGAAAAAATTTTGGATGACTTGTTGGATTCGTCTTCATCATCTGATGATGATGAAATATTTGATATGATTATGGAAAGAAATCCACAACAGCGAGTGAAAGGCTTTGTAGAGAACGTAATTAATGAAGTTGATGTATGTCAAATTTCATAGGACAATATCTCCTACTTATATGTAATGTATGTTTATCTATATATATAATTTGTATAGTTTAAGAATTCGGGAAGGCGCCATTGGTCTGCTTCTTCTTTTTAACAAAAAAAAAAAACAAAAACAGCTGTACATGAAAATGTTTACACTGTTGTGATTTAATGTTCTATTCTGAGCATTAAAAATGTGGGGTAAACATTATAAAAATGTACATAATAAAGGTGTAACATTTTATTTCAGAAAAAGAAAACCCCATTACTTTTAAATAATTTTTCTAAATAAATAGTTCAAGAACTACAGGCACAAATATACCAATTGTGGTTCTTGAAAGCAACTCTAACGATTTGTAAGAGTCTTCAGTGGCTAAGAACCTTAAAGCATTAAACACATTCGAGACAACAGGCTACACGACAAATGCAAATGCCGCTGGGTACTTATGCCGCCCTGTAGCCAGCTACTTAATTATTTTGAAAACGACAACTACGAAAAAGTAAATTTGTTTTTCGAATTTACTAAAATATAACAAAAAAGTAAATAAAAACATTAAAAATAATAAATCTTAAACAATAAAACACTTACAAACTTTAATCAAACAAAACAATGAAAATATAAACAGCTGTTGTAGTAAAGCTACAGATACACAGTTGACAGATCTTACAACGTTGTCAGAAAAATGTTCAGAAAATGTCTAACAACCGTGTAAACTTAAAATTTTTGTCTTCCAACGTTGTAAGAAAAAGCGCTTTTAGTACATTGGAAGACAAAAATATTGTCAGACATTTTATTTCAACCACTACTGTAAAAGATATGTAAAATGAACACATCTCTAAGTTCTAGGAATACGTAAGCTGAATGTGTTGAAAACTCTCTGTCACAACTGTCATAATGACATCCCATGAAACACAACATCTAGCTGTTCTTTTCCGGTAAAATCGTCCGCCATGGTAGGTGCCTGATTGTCAAATTTTTAATAAAAATCGTGAAAATTCCATAACATCAGTGAAAATTTATAATAATTTTAATTAAAATTAAGTGCAAAAGTGGTTAATCCAGAAAATGTTATTGAAATTTTTGTGAAATTACTTGAAATGCTAAAAACAAACCAAGTGCTAAATATGATATTAATGTTTTTCTTTTTCTATTGTTTTCTTACATCCTTTCCATTATACCCGAACGCAATTGGATGAATGATTTTATAATTCGACAATAAACAGGGTCGTGTTAGAACCAAAACAATCAAGAAGGCCGCTAAGGTCATAATTGAAAAATACTACACTCGCTTGACTATGGATTTCCATACCAACAAGCGTATCTGCGAAGAAGTCGCTATCATCCCCACCAAACCCTTGAGGAACAAGATTGCCGGGTAAGTTCTATGGTAAATGCTTAAGTGAATTAACAACTAATTGTTTATTGTTTGTTATCATTTAGTTATGTTACACATTTAATGGGTCGTCTCCGCCACTCCCAGGTTCGTGGTATCTCCATTAAATTGCAGGAAGAAGAACGTGAACGTCGTGATAACTACGTTCCTGCTGTTTCTGCTTTGGAACAAGATATCATTGAAATTGATCCTGACACCAAGGAGATGTTGAAACTCTTGGACTTCCACAACATTCGTGGTCTTCAATTGACTCAAACCTCTACCAACAACTACAGCCGTAGAGTTTAAGTTCATTTTCTAGCTAAAAAAGTATTCCTGTTTTGTGGAGTCGATTCTTTTTTATTTCATGGATCAATAAAAAAACAACCTAATTTGACAAAAAAAAAGGAATTGTTTGTGTATAGAAGAATAATTTATTCCAAGTGATAGCTTCAAGTGAGTTTATTTTCATAGCTTTATTATTATGAATCGAAAGTAAACAAATGGAATGGAGGAGTTGGAATTTTTAATATAATTATCTAAGTAAAATAAAGCAACTTTAATAATGCTTTTCTAGAAATCCTCCTGTGTAGTTAAATTAATTTTTTTAAAATAGTGTCTGAAGTCTAATTATCTACATGTTCGTATGGACATTGCATGGACAACTTTTTATAGTAATTATCTTCGATGCTGTATATAACATGAAGACACTGAATATTTTGTAAATATACACCCCTATCGTTAATAAAAATTCCACATGAAATTTGTTCCCTTTTATTTTTTTTAACATTGAATTTTAATAGGAAAAATGTGAAAAGGGAACAAATTTCATAGGGAATTTTTATTCACGATAGGGGTGATAGGATAAATAGCTAGATAATTTATAAAAAACGCTCATCAAAAAGAAATTATAAAAATAAAATCGCAAGTAACGCCGTTTTGGATTGTTTCAATAAGAGTATTTTCGTAATGACAGCTTAGCAGTAACGGTAGTTTGAGTTGGGCTTACATTTTTTATTATTTAGTTTTATAAAAAATTAAGACTTCATTACGAACTTAACGGTAATTCTTAAAAATACGATAAAATTCACTAGACAGAAGTTTAAATACATCTTGAAATGTTAATAATTTTTTTTTAGATAAATTAAAAAAGAAAACATTTCAATACTTTTTTGAATCGCCATCAATAACTGCCTGCAAGCGGTGTGGCATAAAAAGTACCAAGCTTTCTGTTTCAGAAGGAGATATTTCTGACCAGATTTTTTTAAGAGCTTCTTTAAGTGACTGCTCGTTATTGAAGTTGCTACTAATTTGGGCTTCATTATATCCCAAACGTGCTCAATTGGGTTTAAGTCTGGCGATTTAGGTGGGCTAGGAAGCTGTCTGTCAGAGAAAGTGCGGTGTGCTTGGGATTGTTATCCTGTTGAAAGATCAAACGCGATCCAAGGCCCAAAATGCCGACGGATGCTTGCAAATTTCTTTCCAATATACTCTTGTAAGTATGTTGATTCATGATCCCTTCAATAAACTTCAACCCCTGCTGCTCCAATCGCTCCCCAAACCACTACATTGCCACCACCGTGTTTTACCGTAGGAACCAAATTTTTGGTTTGAAGGGCAGTGTTTGGCTTGCGCCAGACCTTTGCACGGCCATCGCTTCCAAACAAATTAAATTTGCTCTCGTCTGTAAAAAGAACTCTTTTACAAAACTCAGCGTCTTTTTTTTCTGTACTTATGTCCAAACTCCAGTCCTAAGTTTTCTGTTTTTTTTTCACTTATTATTGGCTTTTTTCGGGGAACTGGGCTTTTATATCCATTTTCTCGCAATGCTCTTTGAACAGTTCTTGGATGAACATGTTTGTTATAGTTATTAGCGATATCATCTGCAAGTTTTTGTGCACTTATTCTTGGATTCTTTTTCACTTCATTTACGATGTAGTTAACATCACGATTAGTAAGTTTTTTTGGACGACCGCTTCTTGGAATATTTTGTACGGAGACATTTTCATTATATTTTCTAATTATATTTTGGATGCTTTAAAATGGCACATTTAATAATTTTCCTATTTAACGATGGAATTTTCCTTCGTTGAAACGTTTTATTATTAAATGTTTAATGATGGACTCTATTTCTTTACCTTAGCCCATAATTTTCGACAAAACTTGTAATGCTGACAATAAAAAGACTTCTAATAATAACAAGTTCTGGCTTGTAAAAACATAATTTCATTAAAACATTAAATATAATTGTAGGTACCTACTTTGTTTTTGAGAAATGTAAGAGAGTTCTTTGTTTGCAAGATGTATTTAAACTTTTGTCTAGTGAATTTTATCGTATTTATAAGAATTACCGTTATATTCGTAATGAAGACTTAATTTTTTGTTATTTTATTTTGTTATTTATAAAATTAAATAAAACTGTATACTTTAAGTTTTCCTGAAAGATTTTACTTTTCTTTAAACAGTCAATTTTTGAGGTGTATTTAAACTTTAGGCTCTGACTGTATGTAAATAGATTTTAAATATAAGTGATTCACTTTTTGATTCATGTTTACATTGTTGCTTCTTCAGTGCTTTTAATTAGTTTAAAAAACAAAAAACCTGATACTGAAAAATAAAAACTTTTAAATAAAACATCACATACGTTATAGTTATATACATACATATGTAACTATATATACCTATTCTGTAAATGAAATCCACATTCTTACCTATTTTATTAAATTGTCTGATTTGCAGATCATAAATTCAGTTAAATTTCAAAACGGCGTTATATTTGCTAATTTGCTATAAAAAAATAGTTTATCAGCGCAATCATGAATAAAAATTCCGCGGGAGTTTTTTCCCTTTTTATTTTTTTAACATTGAATTTGAATAGGAAAAATGGGAAAAGGAAAAAAAACTCCCACGGAATTTTTATTCATGATTGGGCTGTATACCTACCTAGCTTAGCAAACGTATAAAAGAAAAACTGTAAGTTTTAAGCAGCAGCAAATTTTTTAAAGTGAATTGCTGCGCCAGTAAATAACAGCACATAGTAAAGCTACAGTCAATGGTTTTATTTTTGTTTTTTGACCTTGTGCTCTGCTTTTGCTTGTGTATTTTCTCTTAGTTGAAGTTAGGCCCCTTTCAGATTAGGCAACTTTATTTGCGTAAGTCTTGTGTTTGTGGGTGTGCGAGGAAAGGTCGGTTGGAAGGGGAAATAATTGCTGAGTACAGGCTTGTTTGTACTTGGCAATTCTGTAGCTGCTGTCATTCTTGTCTTGGGATATTTATTTGTTTTTGATGTTTAAAAGAAAATAAATAAAAATGAAATAAAATTGACAGCCCCAAAACCTTTAATTCAATATTTTAGATTTAGCATTAAATTGAAAAAAAAATATGATATTAATACAAACAAAATTAATTTTAAAATGGTCATAGGTATATCGTCTATAAACTTCATGAAACAATTTTTTTAAAATATTTTTTTAACGTTACTCGGTCTTAGACAAAATATGAAAATTGTTTAAGAACGTACCTACATTGAGATTTCAAGAATACTTGTAATTTTTAGCGCAAATTTTGATAATGAACAACTGTGCATCATATCCGGTATTGAATATTGCAACCCTGATTTCTTTAATATAGTAATTCCGTCTATGTCATATTAATCTGACTTTCAATTGTGATAATTTTTATTTTTAAAAAAGACCACCAATCGGTATTTCTTAAAGGGTCTATTATCCAAAAAAGTCGTGTAAATTAATAAATTTAATAATTTGAGCATTTTAGATTAAAACAACTTCCAACTTTTGTATGTGTGAAAATTTAAGAGTATTTTAGGTGAAATTTCTAATCTTTTGAAGCAATTACTTTATAATTACACAGCTGAACCGTTCTTTTTGAAATATTTTTCAACGCTTTTCCTATCAATTTGAAGGATTTGAAAAGTGCAAGTGGGCGTTGCTTTACTAATTTTATAATTATTGCAGAATATTCGCTGGGGTGTCTAAAAACTGTTCAACAGTTATTTTGTTACAATTTTGAAATGAAATGTAAATTAAATTAAAATTAAATTTTAACTGTAGAAAATCCTTTTTTCTTTTTGTGTTTATTTAGTTTTTACTTTTTTAAATTATTTTTAGTAGTTTTCATAAAATGAAAAACGCTAGAATATCTACTTATGCTACATCACTGTTATTTTTAAAGTCATCACAAATTGTTTTGAAAATCGCTAGAATTGAAGGGAAAATGATAAATTACCACCATTGGTGACTTTTATCTATTTAGAAAAAAATTAGACAGCTGATTGGAGTATGTAGTTGGAAATATAAGAAAAACAAAAAAAAAATAGTTGTACACAAAAATTCCCACACAGTTGTTGAAATTTTACGAACAATTTTAGTTTTAGTTTTCAAACTTAAACCTAGATTTAGCTCAAACTATATAAAGTGACGTTACTGTATTAAACAGAGGTAAGTACGAAAAGCAAAATATTAAATTAAACTTGGCGGGAATATTAAGATAGAGTGTCAAAAAACGGTTCAAAATTCTTTACATATGCATATCAATACTATATTAATGTAAAATGTAATTCATGAAAAACCACCTTTTGTGTATTCCATTCACATATGTAATTACATAGAGTACAAACATTACACAAAGCTTAAAAAGCAACATTTTCTAATTGATTGTAACGAATTTCAAATACTCTTCAGCAAAACATGCGCAACAAATACCTATAGGTACATACATTATATTTAACTTATCAGTATTATAAAATTCTTTTTTGTATTATCCTTAGAAATATTACTTTATACATACAGTGGGTAACAGCTTATTTCATGCAGCTTCTGTCAAGAATATAAAGTGCGTATACAGCCATGTCACAGAGCTTAATTCCGTTCGGAAGTGGAATCAATTCCGTACTTTGCATCTGTAGAAAAAGTAAAACGAAAATTTTTTTCGGAATGAAAGTACTTTTAATTATAAGTTATTTAATTTATTTATTTATTTATAATAATTTATAATCATAATAAATTATGAATACAAAACAATTTTACATAGGTACTAATAACTAAGGATTTTGAGTTATTTAATTATTAATTTAATTTAAAGTGATTTCATTCCTAAAAAATGTTTCGTTATACTTTTTCTAGAGAAGTCAAATACGGAAATAATTCCACTTCCGAACGGAATTAAACTCTGTGACATGGCTGAAAGATATCTACATAACAACAAAATGTAAATACAGTCGTAATTCAGCTCTGGGCCGAGAAATAACTCGCGGGTCATTTTTTTTGCTGCCTTCGACAGCTTTGCGATTCGGTCCATTGGTTAATATTTGGCATTGTATAACTGTACCGTGTTATGGATTCTCCCACATGCTATCGTTTTTTGGTTATATTACCTATAAGTTTGTCGTGGTGGAGTACCAAACAAAACTCATTTTGGATCTTGGTGGAGATCATTAAATGCAGAAGTTGAGTTCGAGAAGTCCAGTTTTCTATACGAAGGTATATGTTGGTGGATTTTCCTGGACGAGTCTCCTTTTAGGCGTAACCCGTGTATTGGTGATGTCGGTATGATTATATCACGCCAAATAAATCTTCCTATTAAGGAAGTTAATTAAAGTTTAACAAACAAAATGTAAATAAAGGCTTAAAGCATAATAGCTAAAAATTAAAAATATAGTTACAAAAGTAGTTCCAAAAGTTTAGGGGTTTGGTAATGTGCTCTTTAGCAAATTTTAGACGCGCTTTTTAATTTTTACTGTTTGCAAAGGGTTATTTCCTTGCTACTCTACCGTTTAAATCATGGTTTTGAAGTACACGACGAATAGTTGTTGAACTATATATTTTGGTAAGCTTATTTTTAACTTGCGTAGTCAATTTTGGACCCGACAACTTAGGGTTCTACCTTATTTTTCTGACAATATAATGCTCATTGAGATAGGTGAATGAATCGTTTAGGCAAACCATTTCAGAAATTTTACGGCGCGAGTGGCCATTTTTAAAATGACTAATAACCAACTCTCTCTGCACGTCGACCCATTGTCGAAATTTGCACTAATGAACCACGTAACTGGAACCACCATACTAAAAATTCATTGTCTCACCTAAGCCACATATTTTTCGGACTTTTGTTTTAAACATTCTTTTTCATTTATGATGCTTATAAAACGAAATTGGAATAGCCAGTTTAAAATATTTTAATTAATGTATGTATGTATGTATGTACTACTCTAAACTTTGACATATAATTAAAATCATTTAGAGTGAGATATGAATATTATAATAAAAAAATATTTAATTATATTCTGGTAACTTTAAAATATTGATGTGTTATAAATGTAATCACAAAATTAGTATACTTCCATATTCTTAGTAGGACGTATAAAAAACTAAACAATACATTTACCGGTGGGAGCATGCATCAGACATTGAATATCGTAACAAAAAAAAAATAAAACAAAAAACACAATGTGTAATAAACAAACTGATACAAGAGCCCAAAAAGCCAGTAGTAGTAGTTTTTATTGTCCAAACTGAAATACAATTTAGATGTTTTAATAGCAAATGCGCACGAGTACGCTCAAAATACAATTCAGTTGTTACGTGCTAACCAAGCGTTCCGGGTGTTGTCACAATTTTAAGCTTCGCTATAAATAATAAATACACATCTAAATATAAGAAAAATTTAACAAACTAAATCAAACAAAAATCTCAAAGCTCGTGAGTGATTGTGCATAGAACTATAAAAAATAAAGAAAAAATATCTATGTAAATATTTTACGCTTGAAAGGATTTTCATTTTTAATAATTTGTAACATTTTCTAACTAGAAAAATAACAATTTAATTCTTTCATGTGTAAAATACATGTTAATTTGAATTGTATTTATATTGAAAACACCCTGTTTTCTATAAGACAATAATTTTTTTAATTAAAATTTTTAGTTGCTATTACTGTTTTAAGTCTAGTTTTTAAATAATATTAAAATAAATTATAAATATTAAAAACTATTCTTTGTAAAAAAAATTTGAATGCCTGTTTACATGTTGTTATACCAACTAAATTGTACTGAAAATATTTCTTAAATCGATAAAAGTTCAACTACCCTTTCTGTGCACAAACTACAGAATTTTCATCTTTTTTACATCTCTTGTATGTTTAATTTTTTTTGCATTTTTTATTGGAAAAACTGCAGCCACCCACCCCGTTCACAAAAGTCTTGTTTTTGGTCCATTTTACAGAGTAGCTGTTAAAGTTAACAGCCATTGAATATTACTATAACAGACATCTGCAACCTTAACATACACTGGATAGGAAATAAAAATTATAAACGTTAACTAACTATTTTAAACTTAACCAGCACATATTAAAGAAAAGGTAAGTTTTTGTTTTATGAAATAATCATTTTTTTTTCTTCATTTATAGTTTTAAACTTTGAGAATAATTTAATTTTTATTTTTTTTTAATTTTTAAGTAAAATTATTTTAGAAAACTTGCATTCGGTATTTACTTCATTTAGGGTTTAAAGCTCTTATTCATAGCGAAATTCGCATTTTATAAGCGATTTTTTATAAAATTAAATTTTGTAATACATTATTGGTTATTTACAAACATTAGTTATTTAAATTTAAAATTTTATAAAGTATGAATTAGTGAATTAGTTCTAAGAAAAAATAAAATTTCTTTAATTTTCGCAATTCAAGTAACATTAACACATTTAAATAAAAAATGTTGCCAATTCCTTAAAAGCAGACTACACTTCGTCCCTTAACTACTGAGTTGACGCACAGAACAATCATGGAAGCATATTTTTTTGAATATAAAGGAGGCACATTGAACATGATATGTATAGCTTGTATGTGGATAGTTTAAAGTAATAAGCATTATAAAAATGTTTTAATTCTACAACTAGCTGCAAAACCCATGCATATAGACAGTAATCATTATTTTTTTTTTGGTTGGAATCTATGTTTTTTCGTAAGAAATTGTCAGCTTCAGTACTGATTCTGAAGAATCGGTGCGGTGGCGGTGTAAGTAATTTAGAAATGTTCAGTTAATTAATCAATGATTTTTGTTTGAATTAGACACTCTCGGAACTAGTTTTTGTTTGAAATAGACACTCTCGAAGCTAGTTATAAAAAAGTTTTGCGGAGCGAAAACTCATTCTTAAGAACAGTTCTAGAACTGGTTCTGCCGTCAATGAATTTTGTTTAAACTTGTTACGCAGATGTGTTGTTGCTGCTGTAACAGCAGTAGTTGCTAAGTTGGCGTAGAACAGGCTGTCGTAGGAATGCAGATGTGTAATTTACATTGCTTCAATTGTTTATTTGTAAAATTAGCCCTATTATACTATATTTATCGAAAATGTGCTTCAGAGATTTTTTAATACATCCAGTGTCCATTGCATTTTTGCTTAAGATACATAAAAGATAATTCCGTTAAATTGTTTTTGTTTTCCAAATATTGCGTAGAAACCCAATGTTGTGTTATTTTCTACATGCTTAGTAAATTTGCCCAATTCCTTAATATTTCACTTTCTTTTAATTAAGCGTAACAATATTAGAACGTAACAACATTAAAAAATTATATTGTATTTTTATATCCTGATGTTTGTAACGCCTATAAATATTAGTCCAACAACCGCTTTAAAGTTTACCAATCGACTCAGAATCGCTCCCTGAGTCGATTATGAAATATATTTTGTTTTCAATTTATACTTATAGTATACGTATATAATAAACATTTTTTAAACAATATTAGGTGTTTACTTTATATTGACGCTCATTAAAAACCCTATAAAATTGCTTTAGATTAGATTGCGACATCAATAGTTCTACGACTGCCATTAAAGAATCTGAAATGGTTTAAAACTACATAGTTATTTTAGAACACATTCTGAAAGCTTTGCTGGGTAATAACAATTTATGTGCAAACTTAAAAAATATATACTTACTTAAAAGATAAACAAGTTTAAATAATTCAATAAACTAAATTTATGTCTACTGTAAAAGAGAACTTTTCATTAGTTATAGAAAACGTGGTACGCCAAAAGAAAGTTTTTAATTGAAAATTTAATATACATATGTATATTTTTTATTAAACTGTCTGCAATCAGGGAATATTCACTTTTTCACAAAAGTTAAAAAAGTGCAATGCAACGTTTTATATAATTAAAAAAATAACATAAATGTAATTTTTCAACATCATTTTCGGCTTGAATTTGGTTAAAAAAATATTGAAAAATAAACTGTGTTTAAACCTCAAACAAAAATATCACTCTTAGAGCAATTTGTTGATTTGAGGATTAGATTCCCAGTAATAAATGTGCTCTAAAAGGAGCAGCTTTTATGTATGAATTCATACCTCAAATCGCTTCAAACCTGCTGATGGGATGCATGATTTTTGTATGAGGTGTTCCTGGTTTGGAGGACTACTTTCTGCTGACAATAAGCGTTTCTTTTAACCTAATCAAACATGCAAATAAAGCACTTTCCTAAAGTGTTTTTTAATTCTATCTGAATGTTTTTGCTCAAGAAGAATTTTTCGTTTTGTAATTGACTTTCGTTGTCATACGTAAATCTATAGGTTATAATTTCATTTTTGGTTTTCGCTTTAAAACCTTCTTCGTTGTTAGCACTAAAAAAGCATCTTTCTTGTATATTTTATTCGTAAGCATTTACTGCTTCATTATGCGCTTTTTCTCTTAAGTGCTCCAAAAAACACGATTTTTTTTTTACTGGGTTATTAATTGCCATTTTAACTTTAAGTCAGACCTCCTTTTATGAAAATAAAATTTAAATCATGTGAAATTATTTGTTGAGATATTATAAATGATATTTAATTTAAAAATTTAACTGCATCTTTTTGAAAAGTTGCAAAAATTCTGTTAATTATTAAATTAAAATTAATACTATGTATCTCTGTTATTTAAATTGTTGTTGTTGTAACAGCAGTAATTTCTGAGTTGACATCCCTTGGACGAGTGATCTCGGGTCATTCCGGTGCGTAGAACCGGCTATCGTGAGAATGTCTTTTATTAAATGTTTTTTAAATTGTAATAGAGAATAGTTAACAATGACTTATGCTACTATTAGTAGGAAGACTTTGTTAAGGTATGATGTAAAAAAATACAAGTTTGTCATAAAGGGTTTCAGGTACATAATTTTGTTGTTGTAAATATATAAATATAAACAAGTAAGAAAGTATAGTAGGTCAAGCCCGACCATATAATACCCTACAACCAGTATATGTATGTATAAAACAGTTTTTTAGAAATGGGCGTTATATTGGAGATATAACCTATTGTGAACCGATCATACAAAAATTTAGTGTCATGATGTCTGTGAATATAAGTATTATATGTGTTAAACTTTATCTCGATAAAAATACTTTTAAACGATTTATGGAGCTTAAACTGAATTACGGAGAGGGTCTTATAAGGGAGTTTCGACTAATTATGGACCGATCATAATAAAATTGTAACGTATTATTTTTAGACATAAGAAATATATTTTCGTTCAATATTATTTGGATACCAACATTTTTGAGCGAGTTACGCTCTTTAAAGTGATTTTCGGAAGTGGGAGCTACGAGTAATTATGGACCGATCTGCACAAAACTACGCTGCCCCAGTGTGTTCACCTTCGTTGAGTGATACCCAGTGGAGAAATATACAAAGCTGCCAAAATGCTGCCTTACGTACCATCACAGGCTGCATGCAAATAACCTGTGAACACCATCTACATGAGGAAACGAAGGTTCTACCCATAATGTCATGCTGACAAAACAGTTCCTCCTGGGATGTCATCGGAGGAATCACCTATGCTTTAACATCACACAGCTGGAATCTCCCCCGAGGCATGTCAGGAAGGACCTTCGAACAAACGAGCAAGACATACGAAGATATACACAGGATCCACTAGATCAAAACTGGTATGTTGCAGCTTTGAACGACATTCACAGAGATGCCATCAATACCACGGTCGCAGGATACCGCATGAATGTCGTACTTGGAGGCCGTCCACCGGCCATTGCAGATACCGAACAACAACTGCCACGGAAGACAAGAGTAGTTCTGGCACAACTGAGATTGGGATGGAGCAATAGACTTAACGCCTTTTGGTCCCGCATGGATCGTGCCGTCCCCAACCTATGCCCTGCATGTGGCCAGGGTCCTCACGACACCAACCACATCCTCAATTGCCCAGCCAACCACACTTTACTTCGTCCAATGGATTTATGGACCAATCCAATAGAAGTAGCCCAGTTTATTGGTCTGGACCTTATTGCAGAACCCCCGGATTAAAAAATTAAAAATTAATTAGTTCTAGCTGTTACAACAACAAGAAAATTTGTAGATGTGATTTGACTTCATTTACCACTCATTTGTGATGAAATTTGTTTGGATACTTGCATAATTCAAACATTTATGATCGGTAAACCCCAATTTCAGGAGGACATTTGTATGGGGGCCAGGTGAAATAATGGACCGATTTACACCATTTTCAATCCCATCCATCCTTAGGCCGAAAAAATATCACGTACCAAATTTTATCGAAATATCTGCAAAATTGCGACCTGTACTCGGGCACAAGGTTTACATGGACAGCCAGACAGACGGACGGACGGACACCGTTAAATCGACTCAGAAAGTGATTCTGAGTCGATCAGTATAATTAAGGTGGGTGTTGGACCAATATTTCTGGACGTTACAACCATCAGCACAAATCTAATATACCATCCCCACTATGGTGGTGTCGGGTATAATGACTTATTTCTTTGCCTTTTTGAGTAATGTTTGGTGATCTCATCGTTATTTTGTTTCATTTTTTAATTTCCTACGGTTTAGTACCTATGTACGTCACTTACTCACTCGCTGGCCGTATCTCATCATCGTTGTGAATTTTCGAGTAAATTTTTTTGCTGTCTGTGTATTTTATTTTTTAAAAATAACATTGTGTTTTTAGCTTCTTGTGTTTGTGTTTCCCTTCTTTTAAACAGCTAGACTTGTTTTATTTGTAATAATTTGGAAGCTAAATTTCATAACAAACTGAGAAGACCGACCTTCAGAGCTTAAATAATTATAGTTTGTTCTATTTTTCTTGTAGCACTTGTTGTGGTTAATATGAATTTAGATAAAAACAAGTAAGACTGATTATTCGGCTATGCCGAATCTTATATACCCTTCACCTTTGTTGTGGATGCATAATTATATTATATACATATGTATGCATATATTATATTGTTACGTTTTTAACTTTTAAAAACGGTGGTTTATTTCCTTTAAATAAACCGGATTCTTTTTAATTGCAAAATAAAAGCGTCAAGTAGTTTGAAGAAAATATAACGAGTCTTTATTTATTTAAATATACACAAACACAATTAAAAATGAACACACTGTCTTTTTACACACTTATATTACGGTTTAAGAACACATTTAAAGTTTTCGAACACTTTTTACACACTTATATTACGGTTTAAGAACACACTTCACGTTTTCGAACACTTTGATGTTTTTAACATCTGTTGATGAATTTGTTAGTAACAATATTAATACACTTTGTATGATCAACGCCATCTGTTGAGGAGTTTATTAGTTTTTTTGATGAATTTTTCAGAGGTTGTCTCGGATTTTTGCGCATATCTCCATTATTTATTGACGGATTTTGCTGATTTTAAATAACAAACTTCTCGAAAGCATGTCTGACTGAATTATTTAAGATTTGGATCCCGAAGATATCTGGGGACTTCAGAAAATTGATTTCAACATCCAAACAGACGGACATGGCTTAATAGACTCCGCTATCTATAAGGATCGAGAATATATATACTTTATAGGGTCGGAAAATTATATTGTGGAAATTAAAAACGGAATGACAAACTTTTATATGGGCTATTTCAAACTTTTTGAGCACCTGCTGAAGGATATGACGTTCAAAGTTTTATGCTTGGATTTCACTATGTCATTTTTGTTGTCAAATTCTCCAAATTGTTGGCAATTGTATGAAAACGGGTTGTCATATGGCGTCATCTATGTTTGCAATCATGATTGCAATCACATAAAAAATTTTCCGAATTTTGAACTTTTTGAAGATTTTACATAGGGTTTTTGCGCCGTTTAATAAAAATGAGTTTTAAACGCAGAATTAAAAAAACTGCGTAATTTTATAAAGTTTGAGGTATAATATATTTAGCTTGAAAGAGATTTTTACCTTTTGCATTAAATTTTTTTATAATTTTTTGTAGGATTTAAAATTTTTTTAATACATTTAATCTAATGAATTTAATTTAGGTTGGTGTCAGGGCACCAATAACGTATCATGGAGATCACAAACTTAAAAGAAATTAGCGTAAATTTTGTAAAAATGTATATTTTTGCGTCTGACAATCTGAATTGTCTTTTAAGTTGGGTAGTGTATTGCGTGATGTGAGTAAATTCATAAAGGGTACCTCCGAGGCGAAAACGCACTTTAAAATTTTTAAACGCAAAAATTTTATGAACTTTTGAAAATTTTTGCAAAAAAAAAAAAACATTTTTTTTAAGCTTTTTTTATATCAAAACATGGCATGGGAACATGTTTAGGTATTTAAATAGATTCCTCGCGACGGACTAAACTGATAAAGTGCAAAAAAAAAGAATTTTTTTCAACGCGGGCGCGGCAGTTTTTCCCAAACACATTTCACTTTGTGACAACTAAAGCGCTGTATCAATTGCGCTGAAACATACATCGAATAGAAGACTTTACTGAGCTTGATACTAAAATTGAAAACGCACAAAAAAATTTTAAAGATTTAAAATTTTATGGAGGAAAAAAATGTTTCTAACCTCAAAAACATCCTTGTATGAAATATTTGATTTTGAAAATTTAAAAGTATTATTTTTGAATTCGGGTTAATAAGTAACCCAGAATCCCAACAAGTATTTTATAATCGGTGCAATATTAATATTTGCACAAAAAAACGCATTTTTTTGAACCCCTAGAAATTAAGACTTTATTTTAAAACAATATTCACGAGGGCCACCTTAACAAATTTTAACAAAACAATTGAAACATGCTACCGCGAAAACCGCCAAATTACCGCCGAAGCAATGACATCTTAAAATTAGTGTTTTTTTTATTTTCGAACGAAGTTTTTTATCATAAAAATGTATAATAAAATTTTTATATCGTTTACTCACAAAAAAATATATTGTTAACCTCCCAAAACCGTAAAAAGTCAATGAACACGCATGCCATTTAATCAACTTTCCTAACTATAACAGTGTCCCAAAACCAAAAATCTCAAGCAAATGACTTGAAAATTCACTATACGATGCAGAACTTTGTTGTCTGTCGAGCTGCGTACTTAGATTTTTACATTTCTTAAATTTAATTTTTTGCTTAATGTCCGGCTAGATTGGCAAAAACCCCTATGTGCGCAGTAAAAATGATTAACGCGAACGGATTTCACATGCTCAAATATCGGTTTATACACACGCAAATCGACATTGATGTCAGACAAAAAGTTGCCCCTATAACCTTCTCATGAAGGTGAAGGGTATAATTAGAAAAGAACATATGCGAATTTGAATGTACTTTTGAAATTAATTGGCAGGTGTTTCTTCTTTAGTGTGAGTTTTTGGGGTCGCTAGTTTAACTTGCCTCTATTACAACTGTTTAATCTAAATAGTAAACTTCAAATATAAAATCTACAACGAGCTGACAACTTTAAGAATGCTATAGTTGATGGCAAATTCAAATAAAGACATGCATGAATGTAACACAATAGGGCCAAAAAAGTCTTGGTCTGCCTGGAGTAGACAAAAATTTTGTCGAAAATACATCATTCAGATACGGTATATAGGTAATCAAGGATCTTAAATATGATTCGGAAATTATTTTCTGATGATATTACAACAGATAATGTCTCTTTCGGAATATGGCGGTTTACTTGTGTCAAAACCGTTTCATGGTGATGATAAAAAATCTAGACTAGTCTCTGCTGTTTTTGTGCAAGAAAATTTGTGGTCCTATTAAAAAAAGATGCAACGCTACACGAGCGCGACATGAGTTTGCCTGTAGGATGATCATTGTGAACTTTGTCTGTAGCAATTGATGGATTACGTCCATGTGATCTGGTCGATGGCAGTTTGAATTACTTCTTAAACGTCGCTGGATTAACATACGAAGGTGATCTTACAACAAAATTTAGTTGTGGTGCTATAAAAAACTGTGACATCATCCTGGTCTCCTCATGCAGGAACCATATTAGCCATCTTGTCTGCGCTGTCTGCAAACATCTCTATTGAGTCTTATTAAGACATTAGGTTCATACTGGGGCAGCTATCGTTTCAAATGGCACAACAGACCTAAACTGAATATAAGACGAAAAAATGTCAATGTTTACTAAGTTTTTGTCCAGCACTGGCTGGACATAATAAATAATATTTATTAGGTTTATTCCCCGAATTCACCTTCTGGTTTATGTATTTAGAGTGTGAGGAAAAGTGAGAATGTTTGGCAAAGACTACTCCGAGAAACTCCGGGTTATATACCGTGGGAATATTGCAGCATTCGACTAGTTCAATCCTTACTTCCTCAGTCGAAAAAATGTAAATAAACATTATCGATATAGAAATGTCTACTTCCTAGAGTATTAGACATTTCATGACATTTTCTTCGACGACATTCTAAGTTCTCCTTACCGAACAACCGAGGAGGAATTATTTGAGGGGTATTTTAAATCACTTTCTTAAAACAACGTAGAATTATGCAAAAAGTTTCACTAGGTGGAAGCATTAATTCTCTACTTTAATTTTCCTTCCATTTTAATAAATTGATGAGATTATCACTGGTAAAAGAACATAACTCAATGAGTGGTAATAGCTTGCCATTTATTAATTATGATATTAAAACCTTTACTGGCAACTCTATGAACTTAAAAAAATCTACTGTAGTGTCATATGCAATTGGTTACTATCCTCTATGAACTTAAAAAAATCTACTGTAGTGTCATATGCAATTGGTTACTATCCTCACAATTGCGCAACACAAGAATGAACCTCATTTCTCAGCTGAGCCTTATAGGGAATTTAACATTTCAAATCAATGCCTCCATATCTCTCCCAAACTTACAATACAGAATAATGTTCATGAAAACACCAGGATTAGTCCTAGTCAGCCCAACTATCAGACTATTATGCATGACATAGTATGCATTTATGGCACTATTGCAATGACATTGCATTTAATATTTTGTCTGTGGCTCTTTATATAGGCCAATTTAATGCAAGGATTTTACAATCGTACTTCACTTGCAGGTTTTCCAAAAATTTTCAGCTAGTTTTATAGCAGCAGATGTTGGGTTTGTTCTTTCTTCTCTTACGATTGCTCTTACTTCAGTTTTTGTAAGATGCTTTGGTCGTTTTTCACCAGGCAAATTTAATACTGGTATACTTGTCTAAAATTTTTTTTATTGTACAGTGATGCCCTCCAATGATTTTACCTATTTCATGCGGGGATTTACCTTTTCTATGTAAATCTATTATGATTTTCCGAGTCTAAATTGATGTTTATCTTTTCATTTTAAATTTTTCACTACTTAACGTCACAACTTAATCTGTTTTAATGTTCAATTATAAAACAAACAAAGCAAAATTAAAAGAATTGCCACTACTTTTCGAATGACAGGAGTTTTTTTGTATAGGGATGTCTACTTTATTTTGACGCTTAAAAACTGGTATATTTTAACAAAAAATAAATGCGAAGCTGAAAACGGTGGTCATTTAAGAGACATAATTTTTCATACTTAGTGTAAAAAAATTTCCCTTTTGTATATTATATAATCTGAAAGAAAAAATAAAGAAGAAAATAATAAACGAGAAAGTTATTAAACTTTTACACCCCTTGGTTTCGTTTGGCCCACCCTGTATTTACATATATTAATAGAATTAAACTTTTCTTTTAATAATATGTGGTGTTGACATTATTTTGACGCTCACAATATATGGAATAGAAATCTGCAAAAATAAAATTTATTAAACTATTATTTTTTTTTTTGAGAAATTAAACATTTTAAAATTAAAAATCAAAACTAAGTTTAATTTTATTAATCTAAAACACAAAGTCGATACATATTTATAATGAACAAGTCTTATAAATTAGTCGTTATTATTCTCACATACTGCTTTAAATATTAATTTAAGGCAGAAGCAATACTAAATTGCCATATTTGACTGGTTCGATATTGTCAAATATGGCAATTTAGTATCAATGTGCACCCTTTTGAATAGTATTTTTTTATTTTTTTCACTACATGTTTACCTACATTCATATCTAAACATATTAAATTACATTATTTAACCATACTTCACAATTGTTTTAATTGATCTTAAACTTGACAAATGCTTTCCACAAAATGGCTATAACAAATAATAGCATTGAATGTGTTAACAATTTAACTATGTACCGTTTAATATGACTAATCTAACTTAAGAAACCAATAACAATAAATATTTAACTGCCATAAAAGTAAATGAGATTTTTTCCGCACCAAAATACGTTTAAAAACTATTTAGTATTTATTTGTTAATTTGTAAACAAGAACAACATTATTTACTTTACAGTTGGCATGATGGAGTTGGGAAAAGCCAAATTAAATTTTAATTGTTGCACAGGTCTCTAGCAATAATTTTGCTTTTACAGATTTAAAAAAATATCAATTAGTCGACAAGATATAGCCAAAAAACCATATAAACAATATGCTGAAAATCAGCATTTGACATTCATCGGTTACCCTCGTATGGACACTAAGGCATAGAAGGTAATAACATAAATTCGAACGAATTCAAACGTGATATTAACATTTCTGTCTTGAGGTGCCAACAACTGATTTCACACGAACTGGCCCAATATGCGGGTGACACGATTTGCAAAAAATCTGCTTAGATTTTTGGAAACTCTAGTTTTAATGTAATAAGCTAAGTGCAGTAAAATATTTGCGACATTTTAACGTTCTTGTCTATAATTTCGAGTCAGTCTCTTTAATTAAAATGCAATACAGCTTGCATAGCAGTTTTGAACACAAAGTCGTTCTATTATGTTTTTACCAATAGTATGTTAAACTAAATAGTTCCACCACACCTGTAGTGGAATTGGTAACAATATATGTGAACATATGTATGCAAGTATACACAAAAATATATTTTATGTATAGTTACTAGGGATGCCGAATGCCGGGATTTGATTTAAAAAATCTCAAAAAAATTTATTTGCTTACAAAGTCATCAACAAAAATTAAAATTTTGCAAAAGTATGTCGAAGAAATAATAGTCGACAAGATATAGCCAAAAAACCATATAAACAATATGCTGCAAATCAGCATTTGACATTCATCGGTTACCCTCGTATGGACACTAAGGCATAGAAGGTAATAACATAAATTCGAACGAATTCAAACGTGATATTAACATTTCTGTCTTGAGGTGCCAACAACTGATTTCACACGAACTGGCCCAATATGCGGGTGACACGATTTGCAAAATATCTGCTTAGATTTTTGGAAACTCTAGTTTTAATGTAATAAGCTAAGTGCAGTAAAATATTTGCGACATTTTAACGTTCTTGTCTATAATTTCGAGTCAGTCTCTTTAATTAAAATGCAATACAGCTTGCATAGCAGTTTTGAACACAAAGTCGTTCTATTATGTTTTTACCAATAGTATGTTAAACTAAATAGCTCCACCACACCTGTAGTGGAATTGGTAACAATATATGTGAACATATGTATGCAAGTATACACAAAAATATATTTTATGTATAGTTACTAGGGATGCCGAATGCCGGGATTTGATTTAAAAAATCTCAAAAAAATTTATTTGCTTACAAAGTTATCAACAAAAATTAAAATTTTGCAAAAGTATGTCGAAGAAATAATAGTGAAAGAATTAAAATTAATTTTGGATTGCCAAAATCGGTCGCAATATTTGAATTGGAAATTTTTATAATAAAGGCTTTAATTGATTTCAAGGCTCAACAGATGACAAATGAAGCATTTGTTTTACTTAAATTAGAGGTTGTCATTTTAAATCCGGATAAAGAACAGATAAAGTTCTTTATCGCAGTAATATGAATCTCTGCTGATGTTGCACTTTTATTTATGCTCATAGAGATATCAAAAAGTGATTGCACACAGTGATGCCAACTTAGCTATTTTGGAGCTAGATTTAGCTCTTTTTAATAACTCCTGACATGTAATATTATCCGTTAGCTCTTTAAAAAAAAAGAGCTAACATGGGCTTTTTTCAAACATGATATTGGCACGTTTAACAGTAAATACTCCTGTTTTTACCCTCTTGTTTCGTCTTAGGTTCATTATAAAGATAATATTTGTACACATTTTTTGCAACAATATTTTTTGCAAATATATATGTATACATATATATATATATAGGTTTGAGAAAACTTGTGATGATTCTCATTTAACTGAATCAGATAAATATATAATTAAGCAGAATTTAATACAGTTCGTAAAAAGTCTCATTTATGATATTAGGGCAAAACTTCCAACAAATTTTAAGTTGTTAGAAAAAATTTCGGCATTTAGCGTAAAAAATGTGTTTTTTTTTTTGCAAACCAGAAAATACTTTAAATGTAATAAAAGAATTTGAAGATGATGTTAAAGAAGTTGAAGAACTGGAAAATTCTTAAAAATTTAAGATTATACCAGTGGAAAATAGATAGATAGAACTATGAATTTTTTCAAGAATAAAATTATTTAAAATATGGCTTACAAAGGTGTAGCGCATGCTGTTCAAGTTACGATTTGCCAGCAAGTGCGCGTGTAAAAATAAATTCAATTGAAACATAAAAGATCAAAATATTATATAAAAACAAACATATGGCCAAAAGATGAAGAAAATTTAACACTTTTTGAAAATTTATGTTCATATTTTTAATTCTACTTATTGAAATGATACATATTGTAATGTAAATATTTGTATACAATTTTTAAGTAATAATTTTATTAAACATTAATATGTAAATTTAATTTGTTCAATATAAATGAGTTTGAAGTACAAAAATGAAGAATAAATGGATTTAAAACAGAATAATCTTTGATTTTTAAATATAGCACAAAGTATACACAATCACAATGGAGCTCCAGACCACAGAATGTATATAAGCCCTCGCATCGCGTCAAGATCGTTACCCAGACGAGAGACATCATGACACTACATTTTTGGATGATCGGTTCACAATAGGTTATATCTCCCATATAATGCCCATTTCTGAAAAACTTTTTTATACATTTACTGGTTGTAGGGTATTATATAGTCGTGCTTGACCGACTATACTTTCTTACTTGTTTTTCTTATTAATAAACCAATTTGTTTTAATATGAAAAAATACCAAAAAATCTCAGGATCCCGGGATTTGAAAAACCAGTCTCGTTTGGCATCCCTAATACTTGCATGCATACATATTTCTAGACTGGCACACGTCGACCTCTGTTTAAAATCGTTTATTATACAATGACGCTTGAAAAACGTTGGCGTCATTGACTCACCATCGTTAAGTTTTGCTCACTCTCCCATTTATGGTAAACATTTTTATTATCAGTGTGTGGGAGTTTTTGCAAGATCATATTGTCTATATTTTCACATAGATTTTGTTTTGTTGTTTGATTGTTTTGTTCTCAAATGACATTCAACACTTGTTTAGAACCTTTTACAGTCTTGCAAATCTTATGAGCTGTTGAATTTTCCTTTTTAGTAAGTACCTAGGTATGTATGTACTATTGTTTTATTTTGCTTTTTATTCTTCTAAACAAAGTCTATATAGAATATACATATGCACATATCGATGGTCTCATGTAGAAAGGCCCTAACTCGCATATTTAAGACTTTACAGGAGAAGGTAAAAACATAGTAGAAACTGTAATATTCAACCCGTAACTTTTTTTGTACAACTGCTTATAAAAGCGCAAAAAAAACAAATTTCGAAAAAATAGCGAGTAGGGTCTTTCTACATGAGACCAACGATATGTATCTACTACATTCACGCTCGCTGGCACAGACACTTAAAAAACCAGCTCTTGCAGATTTACAAACATGGAAAAATTGTTTGTTGTTTAGTTTCTATTTGCGAACACAACCAACGTTGGCGTTTATTTTAAAACGTTGTTTGTTGGCTTTTAACTTTGATCTTAATTAAGAGAATGGTTTCGAGGTAAATATTAATTTTCTCTAAACTGTTGTTTAGTATTATGTACTTGTTTGTAAAAGAATAATTGTTTTTTTTCTTCTACATTTTCTTGTGTATCTGGGTAAGTGTAAGAAAACACTTTTTTGTTAAAAAAAAAGAATAAGAACTTAATTATTTTTGGTGTTTTTTTATATTGTATTTAGAAAGTGTAACAATATGATGTTTGCATATTTCTACCATTTCTACGTACTTTCTGTTTTAAATGATTTTTTAATTTATTTGGTGGAAGTTAAGAAAGTATTTTTTTTGTAATGGTTTAATAAGTTTTTTTTAATCTGTTTTCATATTTTCTTTTTTATTGTTGGAAATTCATAATTGGGCCGTTAGTAATTTTGTTGATATAACGGGCTTTAATCTTTATCATTCCATCCACCAAACCAGTAATCAAGCTTCAATTTCCTGTGTTTTGAAATGAATACATATTACTTTCTACTTAGCCTTTTCGTGAGGATTGAAAAATTCATAAAGTCGGCTTTCAAACTTTCATTATTTTCAAATTGTTGAAAACATTGTTCGACGAGTTTTGTATACAATTTTTTCAATAAAAAATTAATAAAAAAAACTTTGTTTTCCATAATTGAGTTTTTCAAAAAAGGTTTAAATTTAATCATAATTAAATAATAAAACAAGTGCATGATCTTTTAAATTTATATAAAAAATATTTTATATATTTATGTATATATGTACATATATTTAGATCCAATATTTCGCTATCTCAATAGATAGCTTCTTCAGGGATATTAATTACAATTTTTAAATTTGAATATAAACAGTAATAATGAACAATTTTAACAGAAAAAGAAATGTTATTTATTTCGTTTATTTGACCTTTTTCAATATTTTATAATTTCTTTTTCCAAGCAATAAGGTCACTTGAATTTTATATAAAAATTTTCTATATACATATTTATAAGTATATATTTATTTCCAATATTTCGCTATCACAATGGATAGCTTCTTCCGGGATTATACAATTTTTAAATTATAATAAAATAATAATTGAAGTATAAAAATGAAAATTTTTAACAGAAAATGAAAAGTTTACAATTATTATATACAATTATGATATATACATAAAAAATTGTTTGAAATAATAAATGAAAAATTAAATTACATAGTATCTAAACTTATTCTTATAAATTAAATGTCTGTAATTTTAAGCTACATTGTCTGTATCTGTTTTAAAATTAATTCTCTTTTCTATCGGTACATTAATAATCTGTAACAAATCTAACATAAATCGTCTTTTATATATTGTTTCTGTATTTAATATAGTAGTACATATTTTCAAAATCTGGATAATGATCTAAATTGGAACAGTGTGATGTTAATGGAGTTTTTTGAGAAGAAGTATGTTCGTGTTTTTGGCCAGATTAATGTCCAGCTAATCTAGTTTTCAATTTGTTTTTAGTTGTACCTATAATATTTTATTACATTTTTCATTATTTTTACCATTACACGGTATTTTATATTTTTATGAAATATTATGTCACTAATATTTAGAACTTTATCTATTAAATTTTTAGCTGTATTTATAATAACCCTCTTTGGATGCTTAGAATAATAACACTGTGCTAGTTGGAAAATGTGACAAACGGGGCACCTGGCGGGTTAACCTAATTCGCTGAATCCAGTGGTACTAACCGTTTTTTTAGGTTAGCTCGTTTTTTCGAAATATACCGTTATTTCGAAAATGGAGGAGGTTGCACCACATATATTCGCGTAACTTAAAAACAGTTTAGTTTATTGAATAAACTAAAAAACCCGAAATTCCGCAATGAAATTTTCTTTAAGTAAGGTTTTTCCAATATGCGCAGTCGTTGTAGAAACATAATTTTTTTTTACAAAAAAAAAATAGTTTTTTTTAGCAAAATTTAAAAAATTTTGTTTTTTAAAACGGCATAAAAAATTGGAAAACGCAGCTGTGCTTCTAATTTTTTCTGCAGGTATAGCAAACAAAGTTCCAAACAAAACAAGACATACATAATTAAAATCTGTCTACAACTTTCGATTTTATTCACAAAAGATGAAATATATAATAACCAGACGAAACTTCAAAAATTAAAACATTTATTTTTGTTGTTAATTAAAGTTTAAGTTTTTATTTACAAATTTATTCTTCTTCCTCCTGCAGATTTCTGTTTCTACCTGTTCCAGGTATACCAATAGAATACCAGGCAAAAATATCTAAATATTTTGATATTTTCTGGTTGCATTGATGTTGGGTGCATAGTGTGTAGTCGTGTTTTATGGCATGGTATTGCAGAAACGAGTTGCGTAGTGTGTACCTAGCATTAGAATTAAAAAATAGTCATAAATTTTTACATATTTGTATTTTCTTGTGCGGACAAAAACCGCACAAATCGGACTTGTAAAAAAACTTAAGTAACATATTCTATTGTTATACCTAGCACAGTGTAATTAATAATTCTTCCTGATGAAATTGGCTTTTGATACCGATCTATTAGTAATTTATCGCCTTTTCTGATTATTATTGTATCTAAATATGGAAGTTTATTATTAGATTCTTTTTCAATTGTAAATTTAATATTTTGGTGAAACGAATTAAATATGTTTAATATATTTTTTATTTCATAATAATACAAAATAAATCATCCACATATTTTGTTATAATTTTTGGTTTAATATATAATTTGTTAATACATACAGTTCTTTCATAATTATATCTGCTCTAATTGGAGAAGCTGGAGAAAACAAATGGAATATAATTAAGTAATATACAACTATGAGAAAGAATTATTTTTAGAAATTGTAAAATATTGCATAAAGGATAACAGATACTTTCAATATAACAACAATATATATTCTCAACAAAAAGGTCTAAATAAAATTACAAATTTAAGCTATTTTTTACGTACAGAGTACATAATTACAAATTTTTAAAATTTTAAATAGTATTATTATTTATAAATAAGTGTACTCGTATGTTCGTCCCGCACTTGCAAATGTTTTCTACAAAAGAGCCATAAAAATGGGTTATCCCATGTTATGCTTTTTTGAAGTGTTTAAAAAAATGTTTTGACCCAAATATGTATTTCGTTTTTTACAATGCACGTGTAAATATAAATGATATATTGAAATAATACTATTGCAAGCCACATTTATTATCCCAGGTCAAAAACAAATTATGAAGCATCATAAAATTTTGAATGTTGGGTTTTACCTGAAAGCAGGTATGTAAGATTATATTGTGTAAAAACACTTAACCAAAGACTATAAATATATATATTTATATATATAGTCTTTGACTTAACAATGCGATCGAAAACTCTTGTTTGCACAACAATAAATATGAGTTTGCAACAAAACATACTCTCCGATTTATATTTAATACGTCTTTGTATTACGCCCGTAGCACTAAGTTTGGCCCTAGAATTGTTTTAGAATTGTTACAGCTTGCCTTTTGCTAAGTGGCCTTTTGCAAATGGCACGTAATATATTGACCTGACCTCTGAGGGAAATATTTAATCTATTGATTGTGATAGTTCAAAAAATCTTCTCTAATTAGCCTAAATTTAAATTGACGTTAGTATTTACATTAAGTAACTTTGATTTTCAAAACATACTTTTTGTTTGGATTATTGTTTAAAATATGAAAACAATAGCTTTTGCTATTTGTGTACGGTGTTTATTTTCAAGTTGTTCAACATTCTGCCAGCTTTGAATATCTAAAAGAATACAATTTTAATAAATGTTTTATTTGTTTCTTATAACATTAGTACACCCGTCGATGGATTTTGATTTAAAAAACCACTTTGGCCAAGTCCAACATTTTCTTGTTTAGAATTAAAAGAGTTCTGTATCGCCAGAGAATGATAGCGCTTCAAGTGTTGCTTGTTGTCCAGGTAAGAGTGATATTTCCATTGCAATTTGTTTGTTGGAAATAGTCACTGGATTTTTGATGTTGTTGCATTCGAAGCATCTGAAAAATTAGAAAATCAAGTAAAGTTTCTTACAGCATTAAAATATATACGACTTACCTAATTCAATATCCAATACGAAATCATTGCTGGAAATATATTGAGCAACAAAACTTGAAAAGATGTCCTCATTAATAATAAAATTGTTAGAAAAAAACATTAACATTTAGATCTTCTTGTAGTTTATACTTTTTTTTAGCGCATTTAGTATGGATCAAATTCTTTCCCACTGCTCTTAAAAATCATAAGGAAGACTGCCTTTTAAAAACCTTTGGAAAGTAAAGGATGTTAAATAAGCCAGTGTTTGTAATTTTTTTTCTTTTTCCATTTTTTGAATTCTTTATTTATTATCATTGAAAAAATTCAAAAGATATAAAACTTTTTCGACGCCAATAAGACTGACGACAAAATCAGAGTCAATTTATATCGGTGCCGGCGTTAACGTTGCGTACAGCATACCAAAAATACAACGACGCATATCGATAAAACTTTGATATTGACAATGAGCATAGCGATTTACAGTAATCGACACAAAACGATATCGTTTCGTATTGATGATGCTAAGTGGAATAAAAGTGATTATTTATATGAATATAATTAAGCTTTTCTCATAATAATATTTATGTGCTTTTGAAAACTAAATCGGAACACAGATATTGAAACATAACGACACAAAAACAACGTGCCCATTGGCATCTAAAGTGGCCAACAATATACATAAATCACTTAATTATTTACATTAATTAAATAATAATTGTACATTAATTATTTTTCTAACTTATACCTATTAAGTAGCCAGTGGACGTAATAGGTTAATAACGAATCTGATGTCCTTTTGCGAGTAAAGAACGAGTAAAGTTCCTAAACAAATAATTGAAATCAAAATGTCTACTTTTAAATACTGCAAATATTTTCTTTGAAAATATTGAGTCAAATAAAAATGTTTAATAAATGTTCAACTTATATTATAACTTGCTGCTAGTTCTCATAGGAAAAACGCTTTGTTTTTCAAAATGTACATAGTTCTTGAAAACTTTCGTCGGACTAAAAAAAGAGTATTTTCAACTCAATATTTAACTGAATTTTGTACGAAACTATCTACTTGTTGTTCGAGACATCGAATTAAATTAATTAAACTAAAATCAGAGTTCTTTCAATTAGAAAGCGAACAAAAGTATTTGTTCGATATCGAGAAATAAGGCTGTACAATTGATTTTGTTTGTTTTTAAAGTCACTAAATAAAGTAAATTTAACTGAAATTTTTCTTATGAAAATGATTTCTAGATATATTTATCACAGTTTGCGTTATTTAACTATTCATTAAGGGTAATTTTTATGTAGATATTTTTGCTGATATTTTATTTCTCTATTACTGGCACCCGAATCGAATATGTAAGGTAAGTCCCGGTTTACATTATGAAATTTTTGTCGCTGCGATTCTTGTCGTATCTTCTTTAAAATTGTATTTGCGTCTACATTGTGAGATTTTTGTTGCAGAGATTTTTTGTGGATGTGTACATGTTTAGATATATTTTGTAGCTAGCACATACATACATACATGTATGAAAATAAAAAACATCGAATGAGGGAACAAAGCGTGTCTCACGAGTACATGCATATGTGTACCCCTTTTTATACGACTCAGCGCTCTCGCCTACAAAGCAAGAATCGCAGCGACAAAAATTTTATAATGTAAACCGGGACTAAACGAGTAAGTTATTTTAATTGAATAATTTTTATTACAGAGTTTCATTTTAGTTTTGATGGGTAAAACGTAACTTTTTCAAGCAAAATCCTGGTAACACTGAGCTTCTCTTTTAATATAAGAGTATATTATTAAAGACTACATTGCTTTTTAGTATACATAAAGTGACCATATTTTTTTTATCTGAAAACGGGACATCAAATAATTCTGATGGGTGCGGTTATATGAAATAAAAATGCATATGTACCTAGATAATATAATAATAGTAATAGGGCCTGTTCGAAAATGCATGAGTGCACTGCATTTGCACTGCATATGTTCGGAAAAGCATATGCATTGTATACATTTTTTTAATAAATTTATTTTAATTGATTTTGTATACTTTTTTTAGAATAGAAAATGACGCAAAATTCTCCAAACTATTGGTGAGAGTCCGTTTGGACATGAAGGATATTGCTTTATAATATTTAATTACTTTCCTTTTCCTGCCTTTTTTATATTTCAAGCGCCTTTTATATTGCTGATTGCACAGTTTTAAAACATTTTTGTTTCATCTAAGTCAAGAAATAAATTTATTATTAATTTCTCCATTTTTAATATTCCCGCGTTCGTAATTGTAAACAATTCATTTATTGTTCGTCTGCGCATCAGCATCGCAAACTAATCACATGCAGTGCAGTGATGCATTTCCGAACAGGCCCATATTTATATTTATACCTACATTGTTATATTTTTCAGAGGTACAAATTTGTTTCAAAATTTTAGGTGACGTGTTCAAATATGTGTGGAACTCTTGGCAGGATTTTTTATATATATAACTTTAACAATTAACATAGCCTTAAGCACTGATACCCTTAATTGAGTTTTATCTGCGGTCCACAACTTGTTCATCAAAGAAAATACACGTTCAATTGGCGCATTTGTTCCAGGCAAACATAAAATATATTCAACGATAATTTGAAAATTTGCATGGTTTTGGTAATTGCTTTTAAAATGTTTAAATACTTTCACCCAACGATTTTCCGTAGAAATATTTTGTTGATTCCATTCATCAATTTTCATCGAATACTTCCGTATTTTTACTGCAATCGATATGTTCTTTTTCGATCAATATATCTAGAACTTTTTGAACATCTTCCCACTGTGCTACTTCTGTTAAATTTGCCCAATTAAGTTTTTCTAGATCTTTGTACATGCATACATATATTAAAAAAAACTATCTTTGATGAATTTGAAGAAATTTTCTTACATTTTTGAACAAATCAACTAGGTATTTCTTTTTTGAATTTCTAAAAACGGGACATTTTTGCGTCCCCGAGTTGTTCTCGGGGACAACGTGACAAAGTAGCTGAAAATGGGACGGTCCCGTTTTGAACGGGCACGTTAAGTAAACAAAACGGGCACGTTAAGTAGCAAAAATGTTGTTAACATTTTCCACAAATTAAAATAACAGTAAATGTTTTTTTTTAATTTTTTATTACAAAACTATACACAAAAATATTACTTTTGAGTACAATTCATAGAAAATAACTAAATTGGTAACTAACATTTAAAACTAGAAATTCTTATTTACAGTTTTTATAATCTACATACACATAGAAATTGTTACTACATACACACACTCAATGAAATACTTATTTTTAAAATTTACTTAATTCTTTGTTCGAATCATTGGTTTAACTGATCAAAATCCGTTACATAATACTGAGCACGCTTTTGTACTTCAGGACGCACTACATTGCCGCCGAAACCAATAAAATAATTGGCAGGTGGAACAGCTTCAAGATCGGTAGCACCATCACCAACCATTGTTATCACTGTATCAGCTTCGTATTGTTTACGTATATGTGCAATGGCTTCTGCTTTGCCACCCGACTTGGAAGTAGGTTGATCTATATCAAATGCAGCATACTCGCCATTGTAATCAAAAAACAATTTGTTGGCATACAAATGTGAAAGTGGGATGCCCAACTCGTTGGCTACCGGTTCAATGAGACAATCGAATCCACCAGAAATGAGATAAACCTGCTTTCCCTCAGCTCTTAGTTGCTCTACGAAACGCTTAACATTGCGTGTCAAGGTGCTGGGGCGTAATTTGACAAAATCCTTGACTTGCTGTTGTGTAGGTCTGATGATGTCTAGACGGATTTTGAGGGCATCTTGAAATGTCATACAACCACCCATAGCCTCTTTAGTAACGCGTGCCACTTCCGATCCCTTGCCACAATAATCAGCCAATTCATCGATACCTTCCTCTTCGATTACTGTAGAGTCTACATCAAAGCATACTATGTGTGACTGTTTGATGATCTTATTAGCTAGTTCGGGATTTTTGCTTTTAGTATGTAGTGATGCATCCATTGTATGAAGATTACTGATATTAAGTGAAGCAGCTGCTACAGCATGACAAGTGGCAGCCCCATTCATGGCTGTCGTCGCACAACCATTTGTAGCTGTACGTCCAAGACTTAATCCAATTGTAGAATTCATTATTATGATAAATTTATTATGTTTCAACACAATTTGAAAACAATATAGTAGGTATATTTTATTAATTAAGTTAAAGCACGTTGTTGTATTACGATACAATGTCTTTTGCTTTAACTAGAAAATTTGCCTAAAGTTCTCTTGATTGTTTTTCACTTTTTAAATTCAAGATCACTCACAAATTTTGTATTTTTTTTATGAAAATCTTTGTCTTTATTTTGTTGAATTATTTTCATTAATTTGTTTTATAAAAAATGTACTTTATATTTAACACAACGTTGTTGCCCGCCAGACTAGCAATTTGTAACTGATTTTATTTGCTTTAAACTTGTGTATAGGAAATCTCTTTTATATACTAGTGTGCCAAGTCAGTTTTTTTCCAATAGTACTACCGACAAGTGTGTAATATACAAAAGGCAAAAACACGACACTGACTACAATGAAAAACAAAAACAATATCTGTTGAAAATACACACTCATTTAATGATTGTATGTTGCCTGGCTGACTGCTTGCCGTTTGCCTGCTGATCGCTCGTAGTAACACAATAACAAAAATATATGTACGAGTATATGTAAACAACAAATAGCTCACTTGATTTTAGTGATGCCAATTTTGTGTTTTTGTATAAATCTTCTATAGAATAATTATCTGCTTTACTGAGGTCCTTAAAATACAAATTGATTACGGGGTATTTAGAAAAATGTACTGTGTGGTGTGGATTTATTGGCCGGTGGGATCATTGGACCGTACTTTTCAAAGACAGCGAAAGCATGAACGTTACTGTGATTTGCGGACGCTACCGTGCGATGATTACATTTTTTTTGGCCTAAATGGAAGAGTTGGACTTGGTTGGCATGTGCTTTCAGCAAGACGGTGCCACATTCCACACGCAAAACAACGGCCCAATTAAGGGGCGAGTTCGGTGAACAGTTTATTTCACATTTGGAGCCGGTCAATTGGCCGCCTAGATTGTGCGATCTAACGTCTTTAGACTATTTTTTGTGGGGCTATGTTGAGGCTTATATCTATAGGAACAAGACCGTAACGGTTGACGCACTGGAAGCTAATATTGAAGAAGTTATTCGTGAGATACCGGGCGATATGTAGGAGAGAGTATGGCAAAATTTAACCCAGCGTATGAATTATTTGAGGCGTAGCCGCAATCATTACAAAAAAAAAATTGAATTTTTTATGATATTTGGTGTTAAAATTTTTTTTTGTTATAATTTTGTTTTTGTCATTAAATTTGGAATATAATACATCGTATTCTAAACCATCTCAAATTTATTTTAATAGATTTTTAAAATTGTATTAAATAACTTTCAAAAGCAAATTTGCAAAGTTTCCGGCAATATTTCTAGTATCATTCATAATACTTTTTTACACCCACCGCCAAAAGGATGGGAGAATCTAATTTATATCCTCAATTTCCCGCAAATATTTTCTGCTAATCGGAAATGTTTCATATTGAATTGCCCATTTACAATACGAAATATTTCGGTTCATTATCGATCCAAGTAATATGCAATTTTAGAAGAATTGTAGTTCTGAGTTTAGTGTGCTGTTTAGGGCAATAAACTGCAATTAAATATTGACCATATTTAAATATTTCTTTGACTATCTCCTATGCTGGATTTATTATTAAATACACAACATTTATAGAATGAGAATTTGAGCTTATCCTGTTTTTAGCAATTTCATTTGCTGTTTTAGCCCTTTTAGTTCCACTTCCTGGTTAGATATGACCGACTGAGTCTTGCACACATACTTTACTTTCTTCCCTAGCTCTGTTATTTGTTATTGTTATTTATCCGTTCCACGTTTTGTTAGGTCCTTATTGAATTTTGTGACCGCTATGGAAATATTTTCTATAGTCCCGTGTACTTTCATTAATGTTTTTATATATGATGAATTCGAATAGTTTTGTTATTTACTATATAAAGTATATATGTACCTATATATTGATTGAGTTACTTGAATGAAGTACTTGCGTTTGTTATCGTCAAAAACGCGTTTTAATTGTATGTTTTTGCCATTAACAATTTTAGCGTTAACACCACTGACTTATATGACCACTTGTCTGCCATTGTTATTGTATAGTCTGAGAGAATAGTTTAGCATTTTGTTATCATACTTTTTTATCAATGTATTGTATAATTCTTTATTGTGGACGACGACGCTATGACAAAGCTATAAAATTTATATTGATTTCTCCAAAAACAAATGAACATTGTACTCATTTTCTGGTTTAAATCAGGCTTGCCATTTTTTTTAATTCGCAGAAATTCGGGAAATTCAGCAAGGCTGTGATTATTCCATGTAATACATAATTTAAGGATCTACCTACTAGACATTTGCAATTTAATGTTGGTACGAAAATATACCGAAATTTTAATGAAGTGAATAAAAAATACACAATATTGTAGGTATGTATAATATTTACAACTTTTCAGACAGACGGACAGATTCACCTTGATTCGCCACATATTCAATGCTTTGTAATGAAAAGATGTTTGCAAATTTTGCAAAATATGTGTTTAAGAATTATTTTTTTAAGAAACTTTTAAATTTTATAAACATTGTAGGTATAAGTATATTTAACACGATAGAATCCTTATAAGATGGAATAACGGAAACATGGAGTTCAATTTCGATAAATTACTTAGAATCAGTATACAAGTCGATGCCAAATCGTATTTTTGAGTTTATTTCTAAAAATGGTGGCAGTACTCATTACTAATTGAATGCTAGAATATATAACTTTCATTTTTATAACCTAAAATTTAAAAATAAATTACAGTTTGCTTAGTTTTAATATATTCCTTATTCAAGTGATACACGACAAAGTACCACAGAAATATGCCTGTATATATATGTATGTATAGGTATATGTATGTCTTTAAATAAATGCATAATTTTAGTATAACAAACTATATACCTACATATGTATGTATATTTTTATTTCTTCAGTAAACTAAAGCCAACACCTTGAAATTTGGTTGTGCAAAAATTATTTTTTTCTGAACTTTGTTTTAATTAAAGTTAAAAAAATGTGATTCCTTATTCACGTGGCAGGCAGTGTATAAACATGTCCACATACATACATACATATGTACATATATTTTAATTTTACTTATCGCCAACATTTTATAGGTGTTTAAATATTGTTTATTCAATTACATATGTATGTATACATACTTATGTAGTTACATATGTACACAGAAAAAATAAAAAATTAAATATTTGTGGAATCAATTAAAAATTTTATTGAAATCGGACCTGTAAACAAAATGATAGTATCAATTAAAAAAATGTTGAGATTTAATTAAAAAAAGCAATTGAATCAATTAAAATTTTAATTGAAAATTATTTTAAAATCAAGTAAAGGTTTAATTGAAAAAAAGAAGATTTTTTTCTGTGTATGTATATACAAATGCATTATTAAACTATATGTATGCGTATGAAGGTATTAAACATTTATAGATGATCGAAATTGTATACGCTATTACAACATCTTTTTAAAACGGAGTCCCTTCGACTCTACTTAAGTGTTCGCACGTAGTGAACTACCAACAACATCTTTTGTAAATCCCCTTAACCATTTCTCCATGTGTAACCCTAAATTACATTTAAACATTTCTCTCTTCTAAGTTTCTTTGTTACAACACATGTTTATATAAACAAGTAACAGCAGCAAGCAACAATATTCGGCTGTGCTGAATCTTATATACCCACCACCAAATACCAACGTTAACGATAATTATACTGGTTGTTTTATTTATTGGCTCTCTTGCATGAGCGCTATCAACTATTATGGGGCGATCGTCACAAAATATTGTATCTTAATTTATATTTATTTTGTTTAAATTTCAACTCAATAACAACATTTACAAGAATTTTATGCATATTCTAGTTATTTCACAAAGTATGCGGAGGTGTCACGGAAGATAATCACATTTTATATTTAAATACATACATACATATATCATTCTTTCAAACCTGCGATTTGTTTATATTTTTGCAGCGGCTAAATCAGATTAAAAATAAGCTAAAATATGCTAAAACTTGTTTTAAAATGCCTAAAAATGGTGCCAAATTTTTTAAAATACTTTCTTGATTATTTTTTTACAATTTAAGGTAGGTACACATGATTAAAAAATAAACTTTTTATATAAATAATACAACTTTGAACTCAAGAACAAAACTGATTAAGGTTCTCTTCAGGAATCTAACCTTAAAGAGTTGGTAAATATTTTTTTTAATTCATGTTCATAAAAATTTTCATATTTTTCTGTATCAGACCTTAACTAAGTCTTCTGTAATTTGAAAATATTTATTAAATATTTTTAATCCAATATAAAGAATAGAATTAACTGTATTTAAAATCATTGTTTCTTATTTTTTATACCCTACATCACCATAGTATACCCTATTGGCTTTTTGGTGATGTTTGTAACACTCAAATATCTTAGTCTAACATCCACCTTAAAGATTGATTTGGCTGTCCACTCAAATTGTTGAAATTGGTCTATTATTTCAATTAACCTACAAATTTTCTCTCAAAATAGGGCTTTATCGATCATAAATTTGTGATTTATAATACACAGTAATTAAATCACACCTACAAATTTTGTGCAAATTTTTCAATAATTAGTCATAGCTCCCATAAGTTCCGGGCATAACTATAATAAATTCTACGGTTGAATTGTAATTTCATCTGTTAAAAATTTGTCATTTATTCTTTGAAATGTTCATATAATTTCTTTATTTTATTTTCAAGCTTTTTTCAACAGAAAATAATTTTATATTTTTAAAATGCTAAACATATTATTGAAAAATTAAATTTAGCTGCAAAAATGCTAAAATGGTCACACTGCTGACGATGTCAGTAAATGGTTAAAATTAGTCTAATTTGCCTAGCCAGTCTTTCGAAAAGTTTATGGGTGTTTTTTTTGCTGTCTAAATTTGTTTGTAGTGGAAAATACCCGATTATTATGTTTTTGCTCTTTGAAAGCAACAACAGTCTAAAAATAAGAATTCAGCTGTTTTGTTTTAGCTTAACGATAACAACAAGTGAAACAAGTAAGAAAGTATAGTCGGTCAAGCCCGACCATATAATACCCTACACCCAGTATATCAATAAAACAATTTTTCAGATAGGAGATATTACCTATTATGGACCGATCATCCAAAAATTTAGTGCCTTGACTTCCGTGAATATAAATATTATGTATGTTAAACTTTATCTCGATATAAATACGTTTAAAAGATTTATGGAGGTTAAAGTGAAATACGAAGAGGGTCTTATATATGAACTACGACTAATTATGGACCGATCGTCATAAAATTCTACCATATTATATGTATATGTACGAAACATATTTGTGTTCAATATTATTTAAATACCAATGTGTTCAAAAGAGTTATGCTCTTTTAAGTGATTTTCGGAAGTGGGCCTTATATGGGAGCTACGACTAATTATGGACCGATCTTCACGAAATTTGTAGATGTGATTTACCTTCATTTATTACTTATTTGTCGTGAAATTTGTTTGCATACTTGCATAATTCAAAGATTTATGATCAGTAAACCCCAATTTCGGTAGGACATTTGTATGGGGGCCAGGTGAAATAATGTACCGATTTCCACCAGTTTCAATCCCATCCATCCTTGGGCCGAACAAATCTTATGTACCAAATTTTATCGAAATATCTTTAAAATTGCGAAAGTGATTCTGAGTCGATCGGTAGACTTTAAGGTGGATGTTGGACCAATATTTATGGGCGTTACAAACATCAGCACAAATCCAATATACCCTGCCCACTATTGTGGTGTAGGGTATAAAAGCCCTTAAATCCATAATAATTTATCGACTTTAATCTATCTCTCGGTTGAAAATTCTCTTTAAGATACCCATAGAAACAACAACAAATATATATATGTAAGTATATATACATATGTATGTATATATGTAAACATATTTAGTTATATGTAGGTATATACAAATATACAAAAGTGGCAAAAAGCAGAAATGATCATTTAATGTTAATGACCTACATTTGTACGGTGTATTTGTAGTAAAGTGTGTGTGAAAGAGAAGAGAAACTTTAAACAAGATAGAGTGCAATATTCGGCTGTGCCGAATCTTTAATACCCTCCACCTAAACTTCACTACGAGTAGTTATAGGACTAGATTATACTTATTCTGTGTTTTCTGTTCAGTCTAAGTGCAAATTTTATTATTATTTTATATATTGTTTAAAAGATAATTTTACGACCAACATAATTATTTTGAATATTTTGAAATTTTATCTAATTTTAACGATTTATAATTGATTTAATTAGCAATTCTTACCATAATTTACAGAGTTTGTCTAATTTCATAATACTCTTGAGCGTAATTTAACAATTTATAAAGTTAAAAGAACATTTTTCTATATTCACAACAAGTTAAGAAACAGAGTATAAAAAGCGTAAGATTCTAACGTGAGGTTTCTTTTAGTTGAATTTGATCTCAATAAGTTTATTTACATGATATTAATGGGTGGCATAGTAGAATTGGACCTGATAGCTTCTAAATCCAGTATCGGCTTATGTGATTTCTATGTATTTTAGGCTGATTTTGGTTGAATTTCATCTCAGCAGCGTCATTTACAAGAATTGTATGGTTGGTTGTTATGCTCGGAAGTGAATCTAATTCGGGAACTATGCCAATTATTGACTGGCGGCTACAAAGTCCTGTAGCATAATTGCCGTTGTAGTGTGCATACTATTAGTACATAGTGTATGAAGGGAAAACCGATATTAGTATAATTTCTGTTTTAAAATTTCTGATCTGTATAAAAGTTGGTTCGATACCGATATTTATAAGACATTGTTTTTCGGAAATGGTCCTTATATGGTAGCTATGACAAATCGTGGGCCGATCTTCTTAAATTTTGGAACAATGAATTTTATGCATATGAGGATATCTCACGTCGAATTTCAACGTAATAACGGTATATTTTAGATACATATTTTTTACATATAAGATTAGAAAAACTTATTGTTAGTTCATTTTTAATGAAAATACAATAAAAAATAAACGAAAAATAAAAAAAAAACATTTATAAGAGATCTATGAGTATTGAAGTGATTATCGGAATAGGGGTTTATATGGGGGATACGGTAAAAAATGAACCGAAATTCACAAAATTTTGTGGGATGATTTTTGTTTATTTTTTAATGATCTGTTCAAAGTTTTGAGTTGGTACCGATATGTATAAGATTTATGTATATATAAAGATAATTTTTTTTCGGGACCACATATGGGAGCTATGACCAATTATGGACAGACCACTGTACAATTTAGTACAACAATTTATTTACTTATAAGGATTATTTATGTCAAATTTTAATCTTTTAACATTATTTATACCAGTTTTATACGTATTTAGGTGAATTTTGGAAGTGGACTTGATCAAAAATGGACCAAACTAAAAAAATTTCGTTTTTTTAGTTTATAATAAAAATAACGTATACAAAATTTCATGGTATTATCTGCAATATATTTCAAAATATTGCAATAAAATTAATAAAAAATATCAAATTTTTATGGAGGTTGCCTCACATTTTGGTCCTTAACTCTGGTTTTACTAATACCAGAAATTAACAAATATTTTTCTGCAAATTTCGTTTAGTTAAGTTGTGTCGTTTGGACTTAAGAGTGTTTTACAGAGACGGACAGACAGACGGACATGGTTCAATCGACTTAGATTTTCATAAGGATCAAGAAAATATATACTTTGTTGGGTCTCAGATGAATATTAAAAAAGTTTCACACGGAATGACAAACGTAATATACCCTCATTTACCACTCATGGTGGTGGAGGGTATAAAAATGAAAACAAGTTGTTTGTTTTGATTTGTAAATGTATTTTTATTTCAGAGATGTCCGTTTTGTTGTTGTCATTTGTTTTACATGGACAAATGTTTACGTGAATTTGAGTCTTTTAGAGTATTGCTTTGTAAATATTAAATTATTACCTTTCACTAGAATTTTTAACTTTCAGTTTTTTTTTAATATTCTAATAAATAAATACCTTAAATGAAGAATAATTTTCTAAACATTTCGTTATTTTGAGACGGGAAAATTGCTTGCACTTCTGTGGCTTATAGGTTTTACATGTTTTTATTGTTGTTTATTTTTGTTATTCTCAGCTGAAGAACAAGCCCCGCTTTTGTCCGCCAATTATCTTTTATACACACACGCACATAAGAGACTGTGTTTACTTCGAATGAAATCTCTTATGTGAACATGATAAATTTGTAAACAAATTCCATATCATACGATGAATTAATAAACGCATTCAATAAATATACAGTGGTTCACAGCTTTTTTCGTGTGATATATTTATTTTTAAAAGAGAATACCTTCATATATTTCCAATTTAATAGAGAATATCATCCCTATCGTGAATAAAAATTCCACATGAAATTTGTTCCCTTTAATTTTTTTTACCTTGAATTTCAATAGGAAATATGTGAAAAGGGAACAAATTTCATGGGGAATTTTTATTCACGATAGGGGTGTATATGTTTTTTAAATATATAACTAACAAACACAAACTGCGAGGCTTTTTGGCTTATCTGCAGAAAACACCCAGAATCTTTGGCGGGAATCGAACCTGCAATCCTCTGACTGATAGTCCAGCACACTATCGCCTAGTCTATCGGGGCACCCTATAAATAAAATTTTTAAAAATAGTTGAAAAATTCGTGTATACATACATATGTACATAAATGTTGCATACGATGTTTTAATGTTTGAATAAACATTTGACGATATTTAAAAGCTTTAAGGTGTCAATATGTACACAATTTTGCTATGGGTCGTCGAACTTAATAGAATAGAATATAAACGCGTGAACTGGTAATTAGGCATTTTAAAGATGGGTAAACAGAAAAACAAATTGTCGAAATAGCAAATTTGAGTGCTTCTACACTTCAGTATATTATACAAAGATATGTTTGAGAAAAACGAGTAGCTAAAAGAGGTCGGGAAGCACCAAATAAAATATTTACAGAAGCTGACGAACGTTGGATATTGCGTAAAATTAAGCAAGATCCGAGTTTATCTGCACCAGTTTTGGCAAAATAATCATCATGACTGCTTGGAAAGACATGTGACCCGGATACCATAAGACGAATACTGCGTCGCGATAATTTTCATGGAAGGACAGCACGTAATAAGCCAAAACTTGAAAAGAAGATTGAATTCATCAGAGAAAACGTTGGAAAAAATCATTGTCTGGAACACCTTTTTATTGGCTGATGAAAGCAAGTTTTATCTTTTTGGGTCCGATGGTTAGTCATTTGTTTGTCGAAAGCCAAATGTGGAACTACAACCAAAAAAATTTACGCGACATAGTAAAACACATTTGATGGTAATGGGGGTGCGTATTGTCAGCTGGTGTCGGATGATACTATGAACAAAAATATTTATTTAAACCTTTTGAAAACCGAAAAGTTAGGTATTAAAAAATTTTCAATTTCATCAAGACAATGTCCTAAAGCATAAGCCACAACTTGTGCAAACATGGCTAGTTTAGAATTGTCCTTATATCATTATTACATCAACTGAATTGCCCTCATATCGTTAATACACCAACCCAATCACCATATCTCAATGTCAGTCCTACGAGAAACATTAGAAAACACAAAATAAGCAATCACAAAGCCTTAAAAATGGAATATACTCAAAAGCTGGTTAATTTAATGCAATCGAGACTAAAAACAGTTTTAAAACAAAAGAAGTATCCCACAAAATATTAGTCTTTTTAAAATTTCAAACAAATTATAGTTAAAGAATAGTTTTAATATGTACACGAAATAGGCTGTAACGTTGCTTTGCATTGTATTTTACTGTTATGTTAAATATATTTACTTATATGAGTGAACTCATTCTGTGTTATCCAATTACTAAAAGTTAGGCACACGAAATAATCTGTGAGCCACCACTATACTTCCAATGTAATTTAGTTGATTACATGGAAGTATTAGACTTCAGAGAAAATTTGCGAGAAAAAATCTTTTTTCTTTACATGAAAGTATTACACTTAAAGAAACTTTATTTAAATAGTTGACTTCAAATACAAATTAGCTGCACAAATTATATTCAATAAAGTTTGGTGTAACATAGTTTAATCGCCTAAAACGTCTAATCCATTCTGGACGCTTAACTTTTTCGACTGAAATTTGAAATAACACAGAACTTATCCATCTGAATCCAATTGGATGTTTGTAATAGGTGAATATTGGGCAATGACGGGAATTGCAGTGGCATTTTGCTGCCAAAATTGTGAATAAAAGTCTCGTGTAAGCACAATGGGAAGAATGCGAAAAAATCCAATATTTCGCTTGTCAATTAACTTCTGATGGAAAATGTCAATCCTTAAACTAATTCGTTAGGAAAACTATGAACTCGTTAATTAAGTAGGCTGCTCGAAAACTGCACTTTGAAAAAAAATCTGCAAACGTTTTAGCCTAAGTCCTGCCAAAATAGAACTTTATTGTTCCACACTAATTTATCCACAAATAAGTTTTATATAAAAAGAAATCACATTTGAAAATTTCGTGCGATGGATCAGTATCTTCACTTCCGTCAATCACTTTTACGAGAATAAATCTCTTGAAAATATTGGTATCCAAATAAAATCGATTCAAAAATATCCTCTATCTCTAAATAATGATGAATAGTATCCCTTGGCATAAAGGGACCTTTATTATTGGTTTCTTAACTAAAGAAAAAATTGAAAATAATCAAGGGAGAAGTTATCGTCCTGAGCTGATTTAGTTGAGCCCTTTAAAAAATATTATAGTTGAGCACAATTTGATAATGCACCAAGCCAGTGAAATCATATTAATTACTTTTACTAATTTCTATTTATATGCATTACATTAAATTGTTTGTGTGTTACACTTGTAGAAAAGTATTTATTGTATAAACAGAATCAAGGGGATTAATCATACAATTGAAAAAATAAAACGAATATAAAAGTCATAACAAATATGCATGTATGTAAGAAATATAAAATGAAATACAATTGACAACAAAAGTTGTTGTTATTCACAGTAATTGTTTTTGTGCATTTTATTTAATTACACAATTCAAAAAGGGGAAATTTGCAATTTGGATTACAACCCAGTCTGTGGAATAATAAAATAAACAACAAGATCACAACGATTTTGTAATTTAATAGATTTGCACGTTTTTATACCCTAAATATCATGGTGGTATGATTAGTTAATAAAGTGGCTAGTAAACGATAAAGAATTAAAGATTATAAAGATAAAATTTACTTTCCCCTCAAATTTTTGTTGATTTTTATTTAAATTTTTTTCAAATAAAAATATTCTTAAATTGAATTTAACTTACTGGGATGTGCTGGTTTAATTTCTTTTTATTATTTTTTCCACTAAAAATACTCTTAATTCCATAAAATATTAAAATTCAAAGAAAAATTCAAAAGTACCGAGAAATATACTAAAACACATTTGTTCAATTCACAACTGATGTTGTAGTGTCGTATGAGTTATAAGTCGTCGGAATTTACAACATTTGTACAAGTTGTACGTAATTTCTATATAAATGTTTTGTATAACACCTACGAGATTTTTACATACAGTGGCTTACAGCTTATTTTATGTAGTGCATGTTTTGTTTTTGTTTTCAAAACTCCTTAAAAAGTTATAGTCTAACAAACAAAAAACTTTCATTGCAAACATGTACATTTTAATATATTGAAACTAAAAAAAAAAACAAAAACAATGTGTTTTTTCACGTGACAGCTTATTTTATACAGTCAATTTCATCTGTACCAATAGCTCAATGCAGCGTTGTTGTTTTTTCGCTTTTTTCTACTTCTAACAATATTTTCTGTTGACTTTTGAGTCCGATTTTGTAACGTCAAGTGTCAATTTAAAATAGTTCTAACGAGTCCGCGTATAACGAGTTCAACAAACTTATTTACCAATTTTAGTTTAAAAAATAATCAAACGGTAACTTTAATGACCAATTTACAAGAAAGAAAAAAAACATAAAATATTTTTTGATATTTTACTTTTGACATATGTACTCCTACATACGAGTAAACATACGACTTTGCAAAAAAATTTATTCACCATCAAATAAAATAGTTTTACAATTGTATAATGTAAACAAACAACTTTAGTTGTGAAGTGAATATAAAAATCGTCTGCTTAGGAATTAAATTTTCCTATTTGTTGTTTATTAATTATTATTAATCTTTAAAATATTTGTGATTTTGATGAACTGTCTCCATGTGTATTTTAATCAATACAGAACACTGGCAATTATCATGTACGGGTAATGTGAAATCACGTCTGACATATTTTGAAATTAATTTTATTTAACTTGCAAGTCATACAGAATACAGAAATAAAACTGATAATTGAAACTTACTTTCTTGCATCATATTTCTTTAGTAAATAGAGAGCATTTGCTCCTAATGATCAGCATTGTGACAAATAAAATGAAAATAAACAAACAAACAAACGACGCGGAGCACCGATCAGTTGCAGTGTTGTTGATTTCAGTGACATTTACTGAAATTTTGACGGTAAGACGTAAATACGAGGAGTAGTTATTTTTCATTGAAAAAATATAAAAAAAAACAATGAAATTCATAAAAACAATATTATTTTCTGTTCATTGGGGGGCTTTTATACTAAAGTAAAACGTCAGCAAGAAATAAAATGTATGTTATCAGTTTACAAATATGATGATGTTGATGTAAAAAAAATGCAAAATAAATAAGGAATATTTTTCTGTTAAAAAAAGTCATAAATGAAAATTGTTTTGCCGCTAAAGCGTATGAATTCGATTGCTTTGTAAACAAGTTATTTATTAAAGACAATAAATAAATATGTAAATATTCTTAAAGAAATTATTAAAAATGAAAATCTATTGAGTTGGAAAAAATAAGAACGATATTTCTCAATTGTTTTTGTTTTTAGTCAATTTATCTTCTTGTCCCACATAATATGTATTATATGTAGGTATTATTTACTCGTAGTGTTATCGCCACTTGTTAAGCAGTTTTGTTAATCTTAATATCAATTATTTTTCTCTCTGTCATCTTTATGCTAATGTCAATCTGACTCTGTCTATTTACTTTACATAAAACCAAAACTGATATTTTCCTGGCGCACATTTTAAGAACATGCACGGCTACTCAAATATAAAATGGTGTTAGGATAAATAACTTGTGCGTGAATAGTCACTGAAGCTTGCTCCCATTCCAAACTAAAAAAGTTTGTATTATTTTCTTTATTATTATTATTTATGTTAACCCTAATTTGTAGGAATTTCAACATCAGCAACTACTTATACAAGGTGGCGCAAAAGTAATCCTCATATCAGAAAATGCTATAAATTTTGCGCAACTTGATGAATTGGGATTGGAAAACATGTGGTTCCAACAGGACGGTGCAACGGCACACACTGCACGTGCCACAACCGATATGCTGAAGGATGCCATAAAAAGGGCTCAAATGACAATCAACTGTGGCCGCGGCGGACATTTACATGACATATTCTCGACTTGATGTAAAAAAAAATTAAAAGACCAAATAATAATAATCCACAAGAAGAATCAAAGTTTTTCATTTTTTTTAATTACAGCCAAAAAAATCGGAAGTTTACTTTTGCGGCACCTTGTATATCTATAAATAAAATTTTGTTTGAAAACTTCTAAATTGATGTTAAGAATCTATTGGAACAGGGTTGCTTCACCCAATAACACGTAGTTCAACCTCCATCTATTTTTAACACTTCTTCGTATCTAAAGGGTTTAAGTCCGGAGATTGGACGGACGGAGACTACATAATATGGCCTTTGTTTTGCTTAAACCAAGACTTAATTCATTTGAATGAGTGCTTGGGATCATTGTCCTGCATGAATTTTTAATAGATGCGACATTTATACTGTGGCATAGGTTAGCTTTTCATTTTGCAATATATGTCCATATCTACGTAATTCACATAAAAATGCACTTGACGAAAATGAAAAATATGTTCTTAAAATATAAAAAATTTGCACTTAATGATTTGTTTTTGAGTTAAATTCAAAGTTTTTTTAAACAGAGATGTAGATGGTTTGAGCCTATTTTATAATTCCGTAAATGACCATGGACTATCCTCGCTTTTTCTAATTTATACTATTACTAAAGGATCTAGAGCCTATTTTATAATTCCATAAAAAATCGATTTTGCTTCTATCTAAATTTTCTAATTCCATATACGAATACAAAATAGATTTTTGATGGGGATTATAAATGATCTTTAGAGCAACCAAAAATATGCTCTAAAATGTTTTTTTAAATTTAAAGTATAATTAAAAATTTTAAGTACTCTCCACCTAAATATAATGATATTTACAAAAAAATACACTGTTTTTAGGACTAGTTTTTATTCAGTTTTAGCGCGAAAATTATTAGTATTAGTAATTGTTTGATAGACAAGTTTACGGACGATATAATTTATTTCCAATGTTTTTCAATTTTATCTAATTTAAACCACTTACGTATAATTGATGTAATTATCAATTCTGACCATTATTTCCAGAGTTTGTATATTTATCATAACCAGGGAAACCGGAAATATGCTCTAAAAAAGCGTTTTAAGCGCTTTAAATATGCAGTAAAAACTTTAAAATATGCTCTTAAAATTTAAAAATATGCAGTTAAAAAAACAAACTTTTACACAATTTTTAACCAAAAATATACTTTTATTTAAAAAAATCAAATCAAAAAAGTAACATAAAATAAACAAAAATAAAAAGAACTAAAACGAGTATAACAAAAAATAAATACAACATAAAAACAATAGGAACTTAAGAAAAGGACTTGAGAGGTATTTTTTGATGATATTTTATATAAATATAAAGTCACTTCTTCAATTAAGGTTATTATTGCAATAAATTACAAAATGTTGACTTAAATTTTCAAATAAAAATCATTGTCTATTGGATCTGAAAACATTTTTATACATAGAAAATGTTTAAATTTAAAAGATAATATATCTTTAACACTTAATTTTTAAATCTGTGTTGAGGAAAGTCCTTTAAACTGTTTACAAATGCTTTCTATAATTTTTAATCCTTCATTTTTTCCTATTATTTTTTCAAATTTTATTTTAATATTAGTTTTCACACTACAATTTAGTATTTTATCTCAATTTTTAAATGTTTGTTGCACTAAATAATACTGTTGGGTCATTGTAAGCCCAGCTGTTTTAAGTTTTTTAATAAATGTTCAATAAATCCAAAATTTGACGTTATACCAATTAAGTCATTTTTTTTAATAATGTTAATCAACTGAGACTCTTCAGCATTAAAAGCATTGATAACTTCAGTAAAATATGCTTTAAAAACGCAAAAATATGACAAAAATACAAAAATATGCTCTTAAAACAAATATATGCAAAAATATGAATTAAAAGGTAAAATATGCAAAAATATGCACTAACAAATCGATGCCAAAATTCTTAAATAGTTCTGAAACGTGTAAATATCTTATCCATGTGCTCATTAGACTCACCAGAATAAACATGCATTTGCATATTTTGGTTTCCCTAATCATAACAATCTTATATGTTTTTTAACCATATATAAAACTAAAAATAAGTTCAAAATTTTTTCATATTCACAAGATTAAGGAAGAAAAGACTAAAAAATAAATTATAACGTGAGGCTTATTTTAGTTATATTTCATCTCAATAACGTTATTTATAAGCGTTTATAGGTGTTATAGTGGAAGTGGACCAGTTATGGACTAAATCCAGTATCCAGTAATGGAACAAATGTTCAATGGTAATGTTATTATCTGGAAGTTTACTTTATTTGGGAGTTATTGAAAAATGTGGAATGACAGCTACAAAATCCACTAGTATGACCGATATTAGTATGATTTCTAGCTTAAAATTACTGATCGGTATAAAATGTTTGTTCAATATCGATATTTATTAGACATTTTTGTGAGTTAACTTGTCTTTCGGAATTTGTCATTATAGATCGATCTTCTTCATATATATATATATGGATACATCATGTCGAATTTCAGCAAAATACTAGTACATATATTTAAGAGAGATATGAGTATTTCAGTAATTTTTGGAAATGGACCTTATTTGAAGGATATGGTGAAATATGGACCTATATTCACAAAATCCAAGAGTTTGATTTGGGAATACATATATAGACATGATCTGTGAAAAATTTTGGATTGGTACCGTTATTTATAAGAGATTTATATATGCTTATTAAGTGATTTACGGAAATGGACTTTGTATAGGGGCTAACATGAACTGAACCGAACCAAATATAGTTTTGTGATTTATTTTTATATGAAACTTATTTCTTCTGAATTTTGTATTGATATTGTCATTTTAAAGGCTCTATTGACATAGAATTTCATAAGAATCAATAATATAGTATATACTTGGTTGGGTCTTAGATGACTATTTCTAAATATTAGATACACATGGAATGACAAAATTATATACAAACCCTCATTCACCACTTGTGGTCAATTTGAATGATTTATTGTAGTTTCTTCCTTTCTCTGTTATTGTTTCTATTTCATTTTATGAAAAAAAATATGCAACTAAAATATGTATTTGAGTGTAAAGCTTGCAAGTACATATTATAAAAAGGTAAAATATAACTAACTAATCGATCTATTACAGTGTTACGGCTAAGTATTGCCAAACACTGTATAAACCTGAATCTAAAACAATTTCCCCAACTATAACTAACACCCATTGGAATTGGCGTGAAATTAACATTTTAAAGATATTTCCATAAGAATTTCATTGCCCAATATAATGGTTACTTTGGCAATGATTGTAAGTTATTGATTTCACATTTTTTTTTTGCAAAACTGACGTGCCAATACGATTTAGTTAATAAAACTTTGCTGGCGTTTATTTTTTTGTACACTTCCTTTTCTTATAGTTCCTATTTATTCTAGGAACACACAAAGGAAACTTAATTGGTTATTTGAGCTTTACTACCAACATTTATACATAATTCACAAGGTTAATATTATGGGATTTATGCATATGTTGACTGTTAAATGTTGTCTGTATAGTGGAAACAATAATTATAGGTTATCGTATAAAGTTTTACAATTAGCCAATATTCAAAAAGTGATCAAAACAGTCAAGAGGAATCCGTTTTGACATGACCACACCACTCGTCAGGTGTGGTAGTTAATAATAACTTAATAAATTTAGTTAATATGTAATTGCTGATGGATCTGTATTTCTCGATAGTTCATGTCATTCATTTGTCTGAAAAGTGGAAAACCGTTTCTTCTTTAACCTTGCAACTGCTGCAATGATCGTTGAATGGGAGTTAGAGTCGACTTTTATGCTTAACTAGCACCTAGCAACCTTGATATATCTATCCGGTATAAGTTGTGTTGGGAGTATTTAATAAAAAAAGAGCCACTTCAACTTGCCTCCTCTACATGTGTTCAATTTACGCCACCTATTTTCAGTTTTTTTTGAAGAAAGTATCTGTTAAGTATGTTACATTTAAAAGTGTAATTGACACCACGTTAAAAATGACACGCCCGCCTGTTAACTACCATAGTAATCTTTGTTCGCGAGGGTCCAAGCTAAAGAAATATAACCCTTGACAGCATTTTCTTACTGAACGCTGTACCAATGATAGCAAATATTTCAGAAGGAAAACACTACGTTCATTCGGTAGACGATAAAGACGATCCAAGTCGTCACAAAATACACCAGATCCAACACCACAGCTAATTTTATAGACGTCGGTATTCCTGCACCACAAAATTCTGTCAGCAAGTGAGTAATTATTTCAAGTTCGTCAGAGAATACATCAGATCCAACATCACAGCTCATTTTACAGTTGTTTGTATATTCAGTTGTCACAATCATTACCGATGTTACACCGGCACCACTCAGTTCTGGAAGGACAAAACTTTGAACAATCTATCAATGTAGAATATTAATTAAAGAACGAGGTCAACAGCGCTAAAATTCGAGCAGGATTTCCTTATTTATCTTATTTGTTTATATTCGGTCTAATCATTAATAAAATTTCCGCGGGAGTTTTTCCCCTTTTTATTTTTTAACATTAAATTTGAATAGGAATAGGGAAAAAGCTCCCGCGGAATTTTTATTCATGATTGGGCTGATTGTCAAATGACTTCTTTAATTATGTTAGGACTAAATTGCCATTTTCGATCGAAAATCTTACGACAGGTACAATAGGTTACCGTTGCCTTCTTGATCCTGTACTGAATATTCAGTTTCAATGTTAATTTGAATTTCGTAGTCCCTTAAATGCCGAAGTCTAAAGCTTGATCTTTGTTGTGAACACTGCCAGTTCAGTTTTGTTCCCCAGTTGTTGAGTAAACCCAAATGACATGATGCCGTTTATTATATGCGAAAATAATCCCGATACTAGTACCATTCTTTGTCCGCATATGCAAGGACTTTTATTATTATATTGTCCAGTTTAATTAAAACTGAGTCAGCTACGATATGCTAAAGTAGTGAACTATCACATCATCCTGGTGTGTAATGCCCAACTTATTTGGAATTAACGCTGTTGCCAAGACTTGTAGTAAATATCCTTGATACCAACATGAATACTACTCAGTTGCTGGTGTACTCTTTGACATGCGAGTTGAATTGTAAGAATAATCACGTTAAGGTTTAACTGCAAGAGTAATCACGTAATTGGAAGCTCCCCTCTAAGAAGTTTGTCTTTGTATGTTGTTTAAGTTTCGTCGAATCTAGATAGAGTTGCGAAGATTATTATTGAGAGAATAATCTTCGCAACAACATCTTTGCAGTGTTCAGTAGGATATCAAGTAATTCTGCGGATGATTTACACCTAAAGTCATCCTTGCTTTTAATAAGCTTGCCTAGAAATTTCTTACGTCTCACAGAGTCATTTGTTTTCATGGTTGGGCTGTCACTGTTTGTTGAAGATACCAGCATAAATTTACCTTTACGGACCTGTAATTATATCGTGCAGTGTTTCTTGAACAATAAGTGTTATAAATAAAAGTTGTTAATATACCTTTGTATAGTTTTGGTGAGTTTTTTTTAAAAACTTCGCAGCTGTTTCCATTGTTTTAGAAACAATAAGCGTGTGAAAAATTTCAAAACTGTTCTTCTGATCCATATGTATGTATTCATTTATTGCTTTTACTATTTAATTATAGTTTGTACATATAAAAGGCCTACAAAAACTAAATTCGTACAAGGTAAAGGAATAACTTTTCAACTGCACAAGCGAGAACCTTCAATTGAGTGTAATCATCAGTTTGAAGGTACGGTCACATTTGGCAAATATTTACTCAAAAAAGCGTAACCACTTGTTTTAGCAAAAATTTGTTTGACGTTGTTAACTCTTACAAGAGTTGTGCAAGATCAAACAGCATCAAATAAATTAAAATTATATATTTTTAGTGCTTTTGCCTAAACAAGAAAAGTTTTTTTTTTAAATAAATAAACGAGTTCAAATATATGTTATTTAGTGGTTACGTCTTTTTCGGCAATTATTTGCCACATGTTCCTTTATGGCGATGTTTATAAAATGCCGTTAAGTGTTGTTTGTATAGGTAAATTTTCTCAAAAAAAAAACATCAAATTTTGTTTAGAATAAATTTTACTTGAATACGCTCTAGTCCCATTATTTAGGTGTATTAATTTAATAGTTCGTAAAGAAAATGTTTAAGGTCCCGATTACCATTGACAACACTAAGTATTTTGAGTATATTGCGATTACGATTCACAACACTTATCGGCTTAATCGTATGAAAAATGAATGTTGTGTTGTAGTCGAGACAACACAACATTTAAGTGTTGTGAACGATAATCGGGCCCTAAATTAATTACACATCTAGTTACATAAAAAATGCCATAGTATTTAAACAATATTTTCATAAATTGATAGGAGGGTTTTGGTTTTTAAAGTTAAAAAGTTTGTTGTATAGGTTTAATTCAAATTTAATATTTGTTTTTAAAGTTTAGTTTATATAGGTATATGGATTCTAACAGTCTAATTCATAAAAACTTATCAAGGGTTTATAACAGGCTTATAAGCAAATATCCATACAAACCTTTGACAAGTTTTATAAATAAGGGGTTAAATATTTTTGAAGAATAATTTAGATCACTTTCAGACGTGTGGCGAGTACAAAGCCAAGCATCCCAGAATGTGCTGTCGATTAATAATTCCCAATTGTAGACAGCTTTACAGGACTCTAATTAAATTCATATAATTATTGCCTTGATGTTCCAAGGAATAGTTCCGATCAAATAACCTTCATATCAACAAATACAGATATAAATTCTATTACAACAGAAATAGTTATTATACAAACTAACTTCAGACAATTCCCCCGTAACTATTACAAAATAAAATTTCGCTAAAAATTTACCAAATACTAAGCGGAGAAATTCCTTCTTTGGAAGGCATCTAGAAATATTAAGCTATCGGTAGGGAAACAAATTCTATTAGCTAAACATTTATGTAACGTATTTCAACTAAAACCTTCCATCCGTGAATTTGTATTGGAGGAGGTGTAAAGGACAGTTTTGTATTATATTTTATATTATCAGACTCTGAAATAGAAGTAAAGTAATCCTAAATAAGACTGTATTAAAAAAATAAAAATTTTAACACCTGTATTTCATAAATGTGGTTTCATTCATACATTGTTTCGTTGTCTGTGTAAAACATGTCAGTGATATCCCTTTCATCAATAACAAGCGAAAATTAGCGTGATCCATTCAAGTAAATGCATCCAGCCGAAATTTCGAAAAAAAAATGGGTAATCACGTTACCAGGTCACATATCGTGCCACGCTCAGCATGCAAAGGCTCTTCAAGAAATGCTCTTGGATTTTCAGAAGCCCAAATGTGACAAATTGTATCGACCAAATTCATAATAACGGTCTTAGATACTATGTTGACAAAAATATCACGAATTTTATGAAACGTAGAGTGAAATTGAATATAATGCAATAAGCTTACTTATTATCAAAACTTGCATGCTATTCCAATATACCGAAAATTTTTATTTGTGTAAATGTAATTGTAATTGTTTTTATCTGCTTTTTTGACATACACATTCTTTAGCATTTTTGATAAGAGAAAATAAAAGAGTTCTACGGACAGATTCCACATTAAAACACTAATTGAAAAGTTCAGAAACATTTCAAAATTATTTACAAAGCCAAAAAAAATTTAAATTTTACAAAAGTATGTCGAAGAAATAAAGGTGATATCATTAAAATTAATTTTGGATTGTCAAGCTTTAATTAATTAAAAAGCTCAAATAGTTGTCATTTTAAACCTGGTTAAATTATCAGATGTTGCACTTTTATTTATGTTCAAAGAGATATCAAAAAGTTATTTCATTTTAAGCTCTGAACTGGTGAAATTCTTCTTGAAAAAAAAACAGATAAGAAAAATGATTTACACAGTACTTTAAAATTGTTTTAAAAACCCCAAAATTAAAGAGTGAATTTGCTAATGAGATAGAAAAGTTTATTATTAGAAATAAATTAAAAGCAATTTATCTTTAAGATGCTTTTTTAAGATCTAACGATATTACATATTATATTGCTTTTAAATTAATATAGAAATTAAAGGCGAAATGACATATTATTTTTGTAAATCTAAAGCAGCCCATACACGTTTCAATTCAATTGGCAACTGAGTCGGTTGTTGTGCAAATCAAAGCGTGTATGGCTTTGTCATTTGACGACTTGGTTGAAGAAAAATCAAAAGCTTTTGATTTTTTCTAGTTGACTAACAAGTCTTTCATCAATTCGATTGTATTGTGTGTGCTCGAGTCTCTTGATTAGCTGTCAAAATTTAGGTTTGTAGTTTTCTTTTGCAAAGCAAAAGTTGTTTATTTATAAAATCTTTTTTGATTTTAATGAATTTTAAATAAAAAACAAGTAAAAAAGTATAGTCGGTCAAGTCCGACCATATAATACCGTACACCCAGTATATGTATAAAAAGTTTTTCGAAAAAGTTTTGCTTTATCGCGATGTAAATACTTTTAAAAGATTTATAGAGGTTAAAGTAAATTACGGTCTCTTATATGGGAGTTTCGACTAATTATGGACCGACCATTATAAAATAACGTGTCATCATTTCTGTATACATATAGGTATGAAACATATTTGTGTTGAATATTATTTAGATACCAACATTTTTAAGAACTTTATGGTCGTTAACGTGATTTTCGGAAGTGGGCCTTATATGGGACCTATGATAAATTATGGACCGATCTGCGCAAAATTTTCAGATCTGATTTGGCTTCATTTACCAATCATTTGTGGTGAAATTTGTTTGGATACTTGTATAATTCAAACATTTATGATCTTTAAAAACTAATTTCGGGAGGACATCTGTATGGGGGCCAGATGAAATAATGGACCGATTTGCACCAGTTTCAATCCCATCCGTCGTTGGGCCAGAAAAATTATACGTACCAAATTTTATCGAAATATCTTGAAAATTGCGACCTGTACTCTGCGCACAAGCTTTACTTGAACAGTCAGCCAGCCAGACGGACGAACGGCCATCTTTAAATCGACTCAGGACGTGATTCTGAGTCCATCGGTATAGTATGGTGGTGTAAGGTATAATTAAAAAAATGTCATTGGTGCCAAACATCGATGCTTGAAGAGAAATTTTGAAATTGTTCGAGGAAAATCCAGCACTTTGGAAAATAAAAAGTCTGGAGTATAAAAATAAAATGAAAAAGGCAAAAGCTTGGGAGTTGCTTCTAGAAAAATATTTAAAAAAAAGATAGCGAAGCATCTCTGACAACTTTAAATTGCAATTATTTTTCTTTTTTCAGCCAATAAAGTTTTTAATTTTTAATTTGTAGTTGTAAAAAAATATAAATGTGACAGTTGAATGCAAATCTTTCAATTCAGTTTAAGGCCCGGTTTACATTACGATTTTTACGACATCGTTTTTTATTAATTCTCTTTTGAAGATGCTACGAAAATTTGTTTGCATTTACACTGCGTTGTTTTTTTGACGTCATTTTTTTTACAAATTTTAATTTTTTTTGTAGTCAGGGTTGATTTTCTTGTTGAATCTTCTTTAGTTTATTGTTCGTATTAAAAAATGTTCTTTATCTTTTAACGGATAATTTTAAATTATGGACACAATGTACGCACTAAAAAAATCACACATATAAATAAATAATTACAGAAATCCAAAAAAAAATAACTAATTCTCTTGTTGACAAAAATATTCACCTTATTTATTTTATTTTTACATGTTGAATTTCTGTACGAACCTTTCAACTCAAAATAAGAACAAGAATAAAACGGAACAACAGAAAGAGAAATGAGTGTAAAGAGGAATATAAAAAACAACATGAAAACAAAAATCGTTACTTTTTTCTACCCCTCTTGCTTCTTTACACCGCTCGCCAATAAACCAAAAGCAACGTCTAAAAAACGACGTCGTTAAAATCGTAATGTACCTATACCGGGGCTAAGAAGTGTGTGGCCAAGAATCAATTCAATTGAAAGACCAATTGACAATTGAATTGAAACGTGTATGGGCTGCATAACATTTCAATGTAATTTTTTTTGTTTGTAAATTATTAATGGTTTATAAAACTTGTTTACAAAATAAAATAGTTTATAAACTTTTAATAAATATAAAATTTATAGCTATGAGGACAAAAAATGTTTGTTTTCAATATATATTTAATATAAGTTACTTTTTTTAACAAATCTTTTTTATTATTAATACCCCAATTTGCTTTAATATGAAACAATACTCCCGAATCCGGGAATGCCGGGATTTACAATTTTAAAATCCCGAATCCCGGAAATTTCTAAACCAGTATCGTTTGGCATCCCTAGTAAATATGTATGTACATATACATATGTATAAAAATATCATCATCATAACAATACCTACATATGTATGTAGTTCATATCATCAAATATGAAAATTTATGATACATATAAAATAATCATATACTAAGTATAAACATGTATATGTGAATGTGTTTGTGAGTATGTTTTCCGTTCCGTTCCATATCATTTTATTTCAAAGTCTAAATTGTGCAAGTTCAATGCTCCTTTAATTCATACTCGTAAATTAACATACAAAAATATAAAATATAAAAATTTTAATAGGCGTATAACGTGCATACCTTTTTAATCAAAACCTCAGCACAACTGCTACCCCGAGCCAACCCCAATGAAAAAAATATCAAATTATTATAAAATAGAAACTACCAACTAAATCACACATTCATCCAATGAACCTCTAATATGTATTTGCTTTCAAATGTAATTGTATGAGCAATTGAGTAGGTTACGTCAATCATATATTAACCCCTCCTCGCATAAAGCTGTCGGCAAATACTTACGAATTAGGCATTCATGATGTTGTGTTAGAAAATGATTTCATGAAATTATATTGGAATCAGCATTAAACCTTCCCATATATATTTGTTTGGCTTTTATCTATTGAAAATACCGTTTTAGTTGTTGAAATATAAGGTACTGGCTGCAGCAACGTTATTATTTCCTTAAACTGTTACAAACATTTTTCTAATATAATGCTGAAATTGCAATTTTTTGCATGAGATATTTTCTCAGTACCACATATGAATAGTTTTAAATTAATTTACCTACATGCATACAAATGTATATCGCACCCTAAATACAAAAGAGTCACAACTCAAAATTTTCCATAAATTAATTCGGAGTACACATCTCTAACTAGAAAAATACAGTTATGTCTACTTTTATGTTATGTGTGTGGCTTGTGCACGATAAAGTTTTTTGTCTCTCCTGAAAAGTTTAGTATTTTGAGTTGTGACCCTTTTGTATTTAGGGTGCGATATGTAGATATGTATACATTTTAAATTCAATTTGTTTAACAGATTCGTTTGACTTTAAATGCATTTGTATTTTTAATATAATTTCAGTTTTCGTAGCAGAACGTACTTAAGTCAGACACCATGGTGGAATTTCGTTTTGATCTAAGTCCCCTCTTTACCCAACCGATTGTCAAGGTGACATCAAATCTATTGCCGCACACATTTCGTGGAGATCGCCGCCAATGTTTGTGAGTATTAAAATATATATTTTTTCAGATGTGATATGGTGTGCTGTATCTCGTAAAGTTTAGATGATCATTTCTTTATACATTGCAGAGATGCTACATCAAAGATATCGGAGATAATTGATCGTTTGGGTCAGCTGTCAGCCAGCGCCCAGAAACTAAGTAAACCAGTAACGACGGCTCAACGTTTAAGAATGTCGGAAAATCAAACGATTTATCTGTTGGCCGATGTAAATGCAGGAAAGAAGTAAGTTGTTCAGTTGAAAATTTTGATTAGTGATTGATATCCCACTACACATAGAGGAATACATAAAATATATAAAGTAACATTATAACAACCATGATTCAATAGTTAATCTGTATATTAAAAATGTACTCTTAATAATATTTTTGAAACACAACCAGATCTTTAAATTAATCAACTTTATATTGCATCTGCCCTTACTTCCAAGACCTTACAATTAATATTTAAATAGTTTAATTAAAACTAAATACTATTTGCTTTTAATTGAGAACTATGATATACAAATAGTCCTTAAATCAGCAAAGTGAAATATCAACTATATGAAGCCTTGTTTGAAATTGAGATAGGAGTTTTAATGATATCTAGATGTCAACTAAACTTAAATCTTAAAAGCCAGCTTTGATTTCATTAACTGTATGATCTAATAGATGCATTTAATCTTATGAATTAGACCTTAATGTAAAACTTTGTCTAAAAAGAAATGCCAAAGAAAGAAATTCAGAGTGTTAAAAAAGTTAAGCCAAAAGCCAAATGAATGTACTGGGATAAGGTATTGATCATACAAACATTTTATAATTTTCCTTTGGAATATTTTCTCAAATAATTTTGAAAATTAAGTTAGTAAAAAAATTGTTCTATAGGATCAATTAGTCTGCCAAATCCTTTTTTCACTTTGGTATCACAATTACCTGACAATTTTGTAATCATTTAGAAAAAATGTTAAGATAGATTGTATCATCAAATCATTAGGTGAGATTGTTTTCTGGACTAATTGCGATTATTTTATAGAAACTAATTAGTAGTGAGATTTATTCGAAAAACATTACTTAAATGTTTAATGAATGTCAGGTCTTTATTTTTTGCACTTGATTTCTACCGGTGATATAATGTTTATTGCTATTTTAAAGGAATACGTTTGTGTGCTTAGTATTTGTTAAACTTGTAATAAGAAATCTATTTCAGGAATCCTTTTGCAAAATAATGGTACTTTATAATATCTTACTTGCAGAGGGCTGGCAGAAAGTCAACTTTTGAGATTTTTTTCGAGCTGAAGTCTTCCAACTACTGAGTTAGAAATATACATGTTAGGCACTGAAGGCCTTTGGCACTAAGAGTATTCCAAGTCAAAACGAATTAAAGACTGGAATCCACTAATACACTTAATGATATCTTCTATACACTTAGGGTAAAGATTTATGTTCTAAATTATTACATTTAATTGTTGTAATAAATGTTCTATCATTGGCCTCCAAATTATACTTGTTAAACAAAATACCCACTACGAAACATTTCAATTATTTATAAATGAATTTGTTAAGCTTATTTCTAATGGAAATGTCTATTAAAGCTTAACACATGCTTTCTACTTTTATTTAGTTCTTTTATTTCCTCAACATGTCCTGTTTCCGTTTGATGCCCTTTACTAATACTCAAGCATTAAAATTTAAAAGGAATTACTATTTCTTTTTACTTTAACACAAAACCCTTCTAATAAGTGATGTCTTTAAAATAGCCTTTCCCAATTAAAACCAGTTTCTTTCCTCCCTTACCCTTATATTCATTATTAATTTATTTTGTGTTCTATTTACTTCCTAATTTAGTGGCTGTGTCATAGGTCTACTTAAAGTGGGCACCAAAGATTTATATTTGTTCGACGAATCGGGGCAAACACGTAAAGTGGAAAATGCACCATCTATTTTGGATTTCTACATACACGAATCGCGTCAAAGAGCTGGTTTGGGTAAAGATCTCTTCGAAACCATGTTGGCTGATGAAAACTGGACACCTGTCAAATGTTCAGTGGATAGACCGTCAGAAAAGCTGTTGGGTTTCTTAAAGAAACATTACGGTTTAGTTCGTACTATACCTCAGGCTAATAATTTTGTTCTCTATCAGGGTTTCTTTGATGATTGCATAAAACAACAGCAGCAACAACAACATACAAACGGTGGCATGCACATCACAAATAGGTAAGTGGAATTAAATTTTTAGGTATATGTATTATTCATTTGTTGTTTGAGTTACTACCCTCCATGTTAAGAAAATAAAAAAATACAAAAGCATGGTTGGTTTAAGTTTATGTGCAGAAGTGTACACTGTATGCGTCATTTTACTTTTCTTTTATTTCTTTAATATTAAGGAAGTTTTTAATATTTGCTTTTTATATTTTGTTCTTCACAAAAAAAGTAGAAAAATTAAAAAAAATAACGGGGGTAAAAAACAAACTTGACGTGTTTAAGAATATTGTTTTAAAAAACCGCGTTTCGTGTCAAGTGTTGTTGTTAAATGTACACAATAAATACGATTCTATTCCATGTTTGGGTGTCATGAAAGTTAACAAAACAAACTCTTAAACTTTTCACACATTTTTATTTATGCCTCCATTTATTCAAATTGTAGTTAAAGTAATTTACCTATATACATATATGTACAAACATACATATATCCATAGGCATATACATACATTAGACTTCTCCAACAAAATAGAATTTTCCAAAAAAAAAAAAAAAAAAAAAACAAAAATTATAATTTTATATTGTAAAAAAAGTTTATTTTTCACTTGGACTCTAAACGCCAACCAGTGCAGTATCAGTTATAAAGTTTGGAAATGCATTAAAATTGAGATATTCAGTCAGTTTTTTAAAAACATTTTTTATAATATTTGACCATTATCCTTTTTACATTCCAAGAAACAATAGTTAGTGTTGGAAGTTTTAAATTATTTGTTGTCCAAAAAATTTTGGAGCACTCTATTGTACACATACTGTATGTTGTTGTACATAAATAGAAAATATTAAACGTGGAGATTCTCAATAAGAATCAATAAACAGAAAAAAACAAGTCAAATAAAATATAAAATTTCATTAAAAACTCACAACTTTGAAACAGAAGGGTAGTGTTTTTCGTACACCATTGTGAATCCCATCTTCGATATACAATTTCTAGGCAATATTTCCCAACCATAAACAAAGAAAGAACTTCACTTTCATAAGTATTCTATTATCTGCCATTAATTCACTTTAGACCAGATATCTTCTGACTTACAATAAATATTCCTAGCCACTTGATTCTGTGGCGTCAATGACATGCTATATTCATCACAGTTTTCTACTCCTATTCGTTTAAAAGTTCTAACTCTAACTGGAATGATCTACAACATATTCAATCTTGATTGATTTGATCCAAGTAGGATTTTCTCCAAACTAACTGCCATGAGTGGTTTATTCACAAATTTATTTCGTACTTCCCTTAGCCTCAGCAGTGTTGAATCGTAAAATCTGTGAAACCTCTTGTTGCCATTCTCATTAGATACTCATCGACGAATATTGTGCTTCTTATGGTACTGGTGAGGTATATCTTTGAGTTTCGGCCAGGGACTTCTTATGACAATCAGTTCTCAGTGTATTGGCATCATGGATCTTGCCGGAAAATTATATTCCGTAATTCAAATTCGATTAATGTAGCAATAAAATTGTTCACATTTTTTCAGAAACAATCAATCTTTAGGATCCATTATGAAATTTTACATAATTAGGTTAGTTCAAAACTGGTTGAAGGAGCTGACCTCAAAACTTCCTAACGATTAGGTCTGCTATACATAATATACATACATAAATTATTATTGATCATTTTTTGATACCTGTGACTTGACTAACAAACCACAATTTCCTTTATTTATATGTATTTAGTTACAACACTCGTATGGTTTTCTAAAGCAAATATTCACCCTTAATGATGATTTTTTTTATTCGTTAGCCTAGTTTAACTGCAAAGAAAATACAATATAATAAAAACACTTAACTGCCGTGATATATTTATAAGTATGTACATTTTAGACATGTAACTTCATTTGTATATGCATTGGACTGAATTAAAACGGAAATTTTACAAGACATTTGGCGAAAGTAAATAAAACAACTAATTTACATGTGAAACTTGACCATATCAAGATGGCGGGCAACATGCTATTTCAATATTAATTTCAATAATAAAAATAAACAAAAAAAAAACCTAACAAATTTCTTTAAAATCAAGTGACTAATTATATTATTAATAATCATTTTCAATAATATTTTATGTTTGTACTTATTAAGGTTGAAAATCTTATATACAACAATTAATTACATTAAGTTCAGCTCATTAACAAAACATATTGCAAAGTAATAATAAAGACAAATTTTATTAACATATCCTTTAATTTATATATATGTATGTATGTGTATATTTACATGATATCAAACTTATAATATGTATATTATTTATAAGAGTTCTAATTAAGTAACTAATTTAATAACAAAACAAACATATTAATAATATATATAATTTTCTCATTTATATTTCATATGTGTAACATCTATTTACTACCAAAAACAACTTGATTTTCTATCTTCATCATCATTATGAAAAATAAATTAAAATTATTTAAAAAAAAACTTCAAAACAACAATCAACTAACTACAATAAATATGCATATAAAGTCCTAACACACAACTTTTTGGTGCTACATATTTGGGTGAGGATAATAACAAAAAACGTTTACAACGTCAATTAGATGCTCCTAACTTAGCTACACAGATAACACAGATTTCACCAGTGGGTCGCTACGGTGCCAGAAGACCAACCTGCAGTATGGCCGAGGTATTTAACTATTAACATATAAATTTACTTAAATATAAAATACATTACTTGCATATATACATTGCTATTTTATATTTATTTTATATTTTTCAAAATTATTGTTAAATTTCTCATCGTATCATAACATACATTTTTGTAGCATAAAAATGTAACAAATTTTCCCACTATTTTTGTCTGTACAAAAACATTTTTTACAGATAGTATGTTAAATTTGCATTAGTTTTGAAGCTTTAAAGTAGTATATTTTTTGAAATCTAATCGAGATGTTGACTTAAGTCGTTTTGAATAAGATCGGAAATTGCTTTATCTAAGTAAAACAGTTAAGTCCAGGAAAAACATTTTACATCTGATGGAAATTTAAGGTAAAGCAGTAAAAACTCCATCTGATATTAAAAAAACGGACCAAGGCTTGGCACCATATGAGTTAAATATGACATGCGAGAATGTTTTTCAAATCTTTGAAATCGGATGAATAAATCTAAAAAAAAATCTATACAGTTTGAGTGCCAAATATCATTCATTATCTGTCCAATTATATTTGCTAATGCGTTTTTAAGCTTTTTTGGAATTTAGTCTTATTCTTCGTAGAGTCGAATTGGAAAGCTATTTGTCACCACTATGCTCCTCACTTGCGGGTTTTTAACTTTCTGACGTTTAAGCGATTTATTATTATTTTATTGCCTTAATTCTAGCTACCATATCTACATTTAAAATCCTAGTCTTTTGTTTAAATTTATTTATATCCTCCATCACCATTAGCGGTGAAGGGTATACTATATATAAGTTTGTGTTTCCGTGTGTAGCACCGAGAAATATTCATCTGAGACCCAACAAAGTATATATATTCTTGATCCTCATGCAATTCTAAGTCGATTGAGCTATTTCCGTCTGTCTGTCTGTATAAAACACTCACGTCCAAAAGACACAATCAAAATCAATAGATTATTGATTTGTTTAGAAAATTCTAAATCGGGCTTATTAAGGTCATGTATTCTATGCAAATAAAAGATTATTTCATAATTTATTTTTCCGACGTTTCGTTGGAGATTCCCAACATCATCAGGGATATTTTATTAGATATATAATATTTCGTCAATAGTTCTGCATTTAGAATATTTGTTCCCTCATTCGTTGTTTTTTATTTTCATATATGTATGTATGTATGTATGTGCTAGCTACAATCAAATACATGTGTTTATTTAAAATTTTTTTGTTTATTTTGAAAAGGAATTGTCAAAAAATATATAAAAACATGTAACATCCACAAAAAATCTCTGCAACAAAAATCTCACAATGTAGACGCAAATACAGTTTTAAAGAAGATACGACAAGAATCGCATAAATGTAAACCGGGACATATTTGTATATACTTGTACATAATGAAAACAAAAATTATTATTATCGTCATAAAATTTATGGTGTTTTGTAGGCAAAGTGGATTTTAGATATTGGAAGTCTTCGAACTTTCTAATCTTTATTTTTCTTCTTTCTTGATGAAGTTAGTGAAAATCCGACCACTCCAGTGCGACTACATTTTCATTTATTTTTTGGTGGAGATTTTTCCATTTATCAGGAAATCTTAATTTGAAATTAATTTTACAACAAATGAGATAACTGTATTTTTTATTGTAATCGATGTATTTTTACTTATTGAACACAACTGCATCAAAATCTCAATTTCTAAAAAAAGTGGACTTAGAGCCTTTACATGTTAAGCCAGGGATATTGTTAAATAAATTGTTGTACTAAATACTAATATACTAAATACTAGTACATATACATATATCTTAAATATACTGCTATTACGCTGACATTCGACGTGAGATATCCTCATATTCATAAAATTCAATGTTCCAAAATTTACTGGCAGCTATAAGAACCATTTCCGAAAGACAATTTAACCCACGAAATTGTCTAATAAATATCGATATCGAACCAAGTTTTGTACAGATCAGAAATTTTAATCCAGAAATCATATTAATATATGTTATAAGGCTACTGGATTTTGTAGTTATCAGTCCATAATTGAGCCACTTCTACTCTGCCACCCGTAAATCTCTTATAAATAATATTATTGAGATTAAATTTGGAAAAATATTCTTTTAATTTTATATAAATTAATTTATATAAATTGCACTCAAGATTGTTATGAAAATCAGACAAACTCTGTAAATTATGCTAAGAATCTGTAATTACATCAATTTTAAATGGTAAAAATTAGATAAAATTTCAAAACATTTTAAATAAATTGTGTTGGTCGTAAAATTGCTTTTGAAAACACTATATAAAATACTAATACAAGAGTAAAACTGAATAAGAAACACAGAATAGGTATAATCTAGTCCTGTAACTACTCGTAGTGTAGTTTTTCTATTTCTTATTATGTTTAGGTGGAGGGTATTAAAAATTCGGCACAGCCGAATATTGCACTCTAACTTATTTTTTTTAAGATTTTGTGAGATTAATAATTAAATTATAAAATTAGTGTTTAAAAGACAATAATATCAGAGGGATTTATGAAGATGTTGCAAATTAATTCTAAAAGCATTTACGTATTTATTATTTTTTTTTTGTAACAAAACAAAAGTCCTCTCGGTATGTTAATATATTCACCCCTATCGTGACCAAAATTCCACGTGAAATTTGTTCCCTTTTCAAATTTTTCCTTTTAAAATCCAATGTTAAAAAAATAATAGGGAATAAATTTCATGTGGAATTTCACGATAGGGGTGAATAAGTCTATAATTTATCCACCCCTGTAAATAGTCCGCTACTGAAAAATGTTTGTATTTCCTTAAGATAAATGACCCGATTATGTGACTAATCGGATAAACAATGTGAAATAAAACTTAATTTAAAAATACACTTTTTCTATATTATAAAATTGTTCATATTTGTAAAAATTAAATAAATTTAATAATAATTCCCCAATATATTATTTCCCTATTTTCTGGAGTGGCAACGACTTTTTTATTTTAAAAATTCGCATTTATGTACGTCAAATAATTTTATTTTGAGAGAGAACAGTTTAGACCTTCTTCTTTTCAATCATGGTGGAACTATACAAGGTGAGTGCAGTAGCCCAGCTGACTGATTTTGTTTACAATTTACTTATGTCAAAAGTAATACTTTTTCAAGTATTTTTGACAGTAGTATATTATTTTACAAAAACAAAATGCCTGTTGTTTCTGTATTGTGTTGTATTTGTTGTCGATTTGTACTCACCTTGTATAGTTGCACCATGTTTTCAATCATGCAAAAAATAAATAAAACGTCATATTGATCAAAAATTCTTTCAAAAGTATTTTCAATTTAAGCTTTTTTGGACACCACAAATGGTTTACAAAAGAAAAAAATATGCCGAAAATATGTCCTAATCAGTTACAACTGGTTCTATTCGATTATATACTTATGTATGTATTTGTTAGTTTTTACAATGGCGTAGGTGTAATTAACAAGGCGAGTCTAAATCGGCAACAAATACAACACAATACAGAAACAACAGATATTTTATTTGTGTAAAATAGTGTAGTACTGTCAAAAACACTTGACAAAGTATTGCTTTTGACATAAGTAAATTGTAAACAAAGTCAGTCAGCTGTGCTACTGCCCTCACATTGTATAGTTACACCATGTTCTACTCGAATATTTAAATATTATTATTAACATATTCGATTTGCTTAAACTTTCAAACAAATCTACTCAAATAACAATTTTTGTTTCGAATTTTAAACAAAATTGCACCAAACAAATCGTTTTAAATATATTTTATAAACAACGCGAGTTATACTCAAATAACAATAATACAATCAATTAAATGGAAGCAAAACATAGTAATTTGCAAAATACCACGCAATATCAACAAAATGGACACCGTGGACCATCGAAAACACAAGTCATGGTGAGTATATTTCTATGTGAAAACAATGATTTCTGTAATTTTCAACAAGAAATTTTTGTTTGCCTATGAACAAAATATATTTTTTAAGAAGAAAAATGCCAGCGATGTTAGTTTGACTCTGAGTCAATCAAAAATAAATGTAAGTACCTTCTATGTACATATCGCACCCTAAATAAAAAAGGGTCACAACTTAAAATACTAAAATTTTCAGGAGAGACAAAAAAAGTTCATCGTGCACAAGCAACACACTTATGGCGATTTCTTTTCTGGCAAAAATGTTACACTTTTTTCCTTTTTTATATGGGAAATGTGTAAAAAGTGTAACATATATGTAACATTTTTGCCAGAAAAGAAAACGCCATTAATATAAAAATAGACATATGTAGGTGTATTTTTCAATTTAAAGAAGATAGTGATGTGAAAGAAATTTTTACAGTAGTTAAAAATGTTTAATATGAATTATTTTGTGGAAAAAAATCATTTTTGGAAAATTTTGAGTTGTGCCCCTTCTGTATTAAGGGTACGATATGTTATAATATTTAATGAGAGTTTTAATATATATATATTTTTAAATAAAGGATCGCAAACATCCCTTAGATGCTTTAAGTAAACTGCCTAATAAACAGCCAACTGTGGAACGTAGATCGGTAAATGTTTTGAAAATATGTTTGAGTCTATAAATGGAAAGTGTATTTTATTGTTTTTAGGGTCTGCAAGATATTGATGAAGAATATTTGAAGAAAAATATTTTTCAAAACCCATTTCTTCCTAGGAATTCGGTAATATTTTGAAGTTAAGATTACATTTGCTGTATTTTGTCAGACTTTACAAAGAAATTTTCTCATTTTCTAATAGTTTTAGTAAGTTCTGACTGAAATGCTGCAATCTTTTTAAACTCAATTATAAAAAAACGCTTTCTTTAAATCAAATTTCTGGGAGATTATTTTATGGCTTATTTTCAAATTATAGATAATCACCCCTATCGTGAATAAAAATTCCACATGAAATTTTTTCCCTTTTCACATTTTTCCTATTAAAATGCAATGTTAAAAAAATAAAAGGGAACAAATATCATGTGAAATTTTTATTCACGATAGGGGTGAATATAAAATTTTAAGTGCGAACTTATTTTACAAAGAAACCCAAAGCCTGACAGTTGTATATGATAGTATGATCGATTATACCAACCTCCCCAATCTTACTTCGACTAAATTCAAATTAATAATTCTGCAGCATCATTACCATCAAGTCTACGAATATATCCCAATATATCATGGACTCCAAACTCTATGAGCTTACATTCCGTCTCCATGATGTTTTGACCATAATCAGACATTTGCAATATATGTTCGCAAAATACAGAAGATCATAGTCTGAGATCTGTAAGGACATTCATCTCAATTCTGGTCACTTTATTTATGCTTTTCGGAAAGTGTAATGTTTTTTGTTTCCCATGAGCCGTCACTCTTTCGAATATATCCTGTCGCCCAACGGTCTTTGAATATTTCACGACAGGACGTTGATAAACCATTAACATGAACAATAAATTCACAATAAGGAGTCCACGTTGACACATTACAGTTGTCCCAATTATGGCTTTATTAAACAACCTTCCTACAGTTTACCTTTGACTCTTCAGTTCTTTATTCCAGTTGGTTTCCGACTCGGATATACAATACATATAATTCTATCTAAAAATATCAGTCAATCTATACACTTACTCAGACAAACAACAATCCATTGAAAACGTTTCTAGTCTCAAATCTACATTTTTCCTAAGTACTTTTCAGAGCTTATTTGTCTGGAATTTCTAAAGGGTTCCATTTTTAATCCTGTCAAATAATAAGTATAATTTACATTCTTATTTATTTTCTTTTGAGCATCAAAAACAAATAAATATCCCAAGACAAGAATGACAGCAGCTACAGAATTGCCAAGTACAAACAAGCCTGTACTCAGCAATTCGGCAATTATTTCTCCTTCGAACTGATCTTTCCTCTCACACACACAAACACAAGACTTGCGCAAATAAAGTTGCCTAATCTGAAAGGGGCCTTACTACGTAATCCAGAGGACAGAATTTAAATACTAAAAACATTTTGACTTAATGTAAGATTTTTTAAGTTATAGAACAATCTCCCAGCAGTTTTCCAAAAAACACTTTATTGCATGTAAACATATTTTTTTATAGGGCTTAAACGATGTTAACGTTGTTCAAAATCAAATGTCTACTCCGCTAGCCGCTGGACAGCCTTCAAATGTAAGTGATTTATTTTAACTACTGTTTAAGGTTTATTCCTTTATTATAATAAATGTTCGATTATTAAAATGAGGTTATATTGGATAATATTAAACAAATCTTACTATTTAGTTTCTTTCTATTCAAAAAAATAGAGTTACAAATTAACAGATGAGGATATAATCTTCAATATATCCTTGAAACTTTAAGTAATTGTTAAAAGAAAGATTATGTTAACTAGTATTATAAAAGAGGGGTTTGGGGTTAGCTGCATTATACTTGCTATAAAATTTCAGTCATTACGACATTAAGTAAATAATTATACGCAAAGAAGGTGGAACAGGAGCCTCCAGTTGTTTATCATTCCCATGTAAATGTCAGGCACGTCTTTCTAGCCATGACGGCATTTGCAAAGCAATTGTATGGTTGTCTTCTGACATGAGCACCAAGTTTGACCTCAGTTATCATGTTACTTATGGTCCTTGCAATCGTTTTATTTGTAATGAGCAAGTGCCTTCTAACTGGCAATACAATTGCTAGTGACGATCCCGTGAATTCGTTGACAGTTAATACATAAGTCCTATACAGCCGATATTGAGAATCAAAAGTTTTTTGAGAAGTGGTTTAGAGTGCAGTAGTTTATGAGACTTGCTAGTCTTTTCATTGTCAGTATTATAGGCCAGTATTATTAGCCTAACTGCCGTTTTCAGCCCAATCTTTGTCAAGAAAATATTGCATTAAGTGCCTTTAGTACCATTCTACCCAACCAAATTATCAAACATTTCACAGATTGTCGCAAAGTTCGTTTCCGTTTACCTTATTATTCCTTTATACGACATGCAAATATTTTTTTGTATGTTGGAGGAAGTAAAAGCATGGATTTACGTCTATTGCGAAATTGTCTAAAAATATATACATTTATCCCAAAACAATTTCTTTACCACATAAGACTCCCTCCGAAGGGATTATACCAAAACAAACAACATCGCAGGCTCAACTAAAAGTTCAACAACAGAATTATCATGAACATCAAACAATGAATTTAACTCCATCACAAATCCAAATGCAATCACATAGTCAAAGTTCAGCTGGAACTATGCCACAACAACAAAACCAATATACAATGAATGCGAAAAATCAAATAAATCAGGTAAATTTTTTTATTTATAATACTTTTTATTTAATAACACAATTATATATTTTGTAGAATTCTGTAACAGCGCAACAGGATTTTCACCAACAACAGCAGCAACAAATAACTCTAAATCAAAATGCCTTAAATCACGGACACTCTCAGCAAAATGCTGGCCAACCCCAAACAACTATTTATAAAAGTCCAGAACCAGAAATGTGCACGACTTGTCCCAACTGTCAGACCACAATTTATTTAGTACGTGGAACTGATGTGGCTTATGATATGATGCAAAAAGTACCAAATAATAATGGTGGACACCATACAACTACCGATACTGTATCTGCAACTTCATCGGGGTCAGCTTAGAGGTTTTTAAACAAAATTCCTTTTTTATTTTTAATGAAAAAATAGCATTTCTGCTTTTAAATTGATTGTGGAGTTTAATTCAAGTTAGTTTTTTTTTATAAATTTGTATATTGTAAACAATTTGTTAAAATTATTATGACATTCTGATTTTGAATTTGAATAAATAAAAAGCTGACCTTATTAAATCGAATACATATGGGATATTTAAAATTTTTTGAGCACCTGCTGAAACCGACATACTATGGCTCTTATTCCTTTAAGTTTTATGAATTGAAAAAAAACGTTGTACAGGGTTTGGATGACTATACTTGAAGGATATGACGTACAAAGTTTTACGTTGAAGAGTCATCACCTTAAGAATTGGTGGTCATCTAAAATTCGAAAAATTAAAAAAAAACGACTTGAAACTTGTAAGAGTTTTTCATCCATTCCGATTTCTTTGTAATAGTTTTTAGCTGTCAGATCCAAACGATTACAAAATATAGTCACTAGACTTGGAGGATATATCTACAAAAAAAATTGATATCGCTGCTGGGTGAAAAGTTGCATATGGTTTACAAGCGAAACGAAAATTTTCCGAATTTTGAACTTTTTGAAGATTTTTAAGCGCAGAATTAAAAAAACTGCGTAATTTTATAAAGTTTGAGGTATATCAAGTTGGTGTCAGCGCACCAATCACGGAGATCACAAACTTAAAAGAAATTAGCGTACATTTTGTAAAAATGTATCTTTTTTTGCGTCTGACAATCCGAATTCTTTTCTTTTAAGTTGGGTAGTGTATTGCGTGATGTAACTTCATAAACGGTACCTCCGAGGCGAAAACGCACTTTAAAATTTTTAAACGCAAAATTTTTATGAACTTTTGAAAATTTTTGCAAAAAAAACATTTTTTTAAGCTTTTTTATATCAAAACATGGCATGGGAACATGTTTAGGCATATAAATAGCTTCTTCGCGATAAACTGATAAAGGCAAAAAAAAAAGAATTTTTTTCAACCTGGGCGCGTGCAGCAGCAGTTTTTCCCAAACACATTTCGCTCTGTGACAAGTAAAGCGCTGTAGCAATTGCGCTGAAACGTACATCGAATAGAAGACTTTACTGAACTTGATACTAAAATTGAAAACGCACGAAAAAATTTTAAAGATTTAAAATTTTATGGAGGAAAAAAATGTTTCTAACCTCAAAAACTGTAATTTTTATATATTTTTTTTTAATTTTTCACTTTTAAAAATGATTAACGCGAATGGATTTCACATGCTCAAATATCGGTTTATACACACGCAAATTGATGTCAGACAAAAAAAAATTCTAAATGCCATAAATTTTTGAAGTTGCCCATATGTATTTGTTCTGAATGAAATTGTTTTTGTTTTAAATACAATTTTTAAGAGAAAACTCATTTTATTATTTCAATAACATTTTACCGAATTTAAAAACTGACCGTTTACTTAATGCTAAAGAACATTTCCAAAATCTTTAAATTTTCTTTCTATTATGTTTTTATTCCTTCAACAAAAAAACTAAAACAATGGAAAAAAGTGTCCTATAGAATTTGGTTTTGGCTAAAAGCCAAAATCACTTTCTACACATTCTACAACAATTTAAACAGTTCAACTACTTTCACTATTGTTTAGATTGTAAAGATTTTCATTTTTTATTATTGGTATAAGTAAGCGTGTCATATAACGATTTGCTATATGAACTGTATTTCTGTTTTCTATTTCAACTATTCCAAATAAACTGTCAGCAGTCAACCAAGTGGGTTGTTCTTCTCCAGTTTGTTTGTTCTTTTATTTTTTTAGTCACAGTTCAAACAAAGGGCCACAGAAATGTTTATTGTAGCTCAACAGGAAATTTCATTGTAATACTCGTATGAATGTATATGTATTGTTGATGTTATTATTCTTTGAAAATAAAATGTGTGCTGAAAAGGAATAATGGAAACTTAATATTTATGATTATTTTAACAAAAACTCGTATTTAAAAAATGCATACACTTAGAAAATAATCCTGTTAAGATTTAATACAATTTCACAGTCATTTGCTTAATGATTCAGATTTATTAAAAAATGAATTTGGATCAGGGATCAGTATTGTACTAATGTAACATTCATTGAAATTGAAGATGCCAAGTCCTATAATAACGGGTGATTCAAGTAGAAATACGTTTTTCAATAGCCTTTTCTTGACAGATCATGCTGTCATGTTATTTTTGTTTAGTATTGTTTGGCATTTCATAATGGAAAGACTTACGCCTGAACAACGTTTACAAATCGTTCAACTTTATTATGAAAATTCACGTTCTGTGAGGAAGGTGTTTCGTGCACTTCCTTCAACTTATGATCAACATAATCGGCCTACTGAGCGTACTAATCGCAACACCATCACCCATTTTGAGACCCAGCATTCATTATTGTATAATATTCGACCGAATAGACCACGTCCAGCACGCTGTGAAGAAAACATAGCGGCCGTAGCTGAGAGTGTACACGAAGACTGTGGAGAGTCGATTCCGTCAATGGCGACCGTTATCGTGCCATGATAACCGACTATTTGATGCCTGAAGCTCGTAATCTCGGCGACATTTGGTTTCAGCAAAACGGCGTCACTCCCCACACATCGCATCAATCAATGGATTTATTGATAGAACACTTCGGTGAGCACATAATTTCACGTTTTGGGCAGGTCGATTGGCCACCAAGATCGTGTGATATCACACCGTTAGACTTTTTTCTTGTGGGGATAAAGTTTATGCTGACAAACCCGCTTCGATTCAGGACTTGGAGGAAAACATCACGCGTGTCATTCGCCAGTTACCAGTCGAAATGCTCGAACGAGTAATCGAAAATTGGACTCAACGGGTAGACCATCTGCGACGTAGCAGTGGCCAACAGTTGATAGACATAATCTTCAAAAAATAAATGCCAAAGAGTGTTCTTTCAAATGATAATAAACATTCCCCATTAAATATGAATTTTCTGTGTTTTACGCTTTAGTTATTTTCTTGTTAAAAAAATGCACATATTTTTGTGAGTGTAAAATTAACAGCACACCGGCATGAAAAATCGTTCTTAAAGAGGACATTTCCTAAGTAGTTCAATCAAATAAGCAAAAACACATTTGTGTATTTAACTTAAACGTTTCAACCGTATTATGTACATATTTATGTATGTATATTGTTGTATATATATCTAAATATTTATTTACATTGTATATACATGAAATATACATGTTTTAATGAAAGTGAAACTGTTTCCTTTTCTTTCTTTTTGCGAATAAAACTTTTAAGAATGTTAAAAATAAATACCAGAATTTTTTTAAGAACTAAATAGTTAAAACCTGTAATTCTAATTTGTTTTTCTTTTTTCGTTTTGCAGATAATTCACAGTGGTACGACACCAAACAAAAGCGCTGCTGAACCGGGAAGGTAAGTTAATTCAAAAAATTGTTTGTTTGTTTGTTTGTATCCACATATACATACATGTATATATAATTTAATTTTTTTCCTCAATTGTAATCAAGTTAAATATACATAGTTAATGATTTTATTTGTCGCATATTTTTTATTTTATTTTTTTAAATTAAATAATTTTTATTTTATCGTTCATAGTTCATTCATTATACCGATAGGGTCATTTATTTTCAATTATGCCAACTGTGAGATGTATTTTTTTATGAAATAATTATACATATTTAAATCTGCGGTGCTCTTTGAAATATAATCAACCTATAAAATAAATTTAACAGAGTGAATCCATAGATCTTCTGGATATAGTGAAGTAGGGATGGCTGAACAGGTTAATATGTATGTGGTAGGTGTCATGGGGATCCTGATCACATGCTGGATATAAATTTGGTACGGGATTATTTCTATGCGGAATCAGAAATCATTAAGGATATTGATCCATCCTGATCTTAGTCGTGCCAGAACGTGGCGGTATCTGCTATCGATGGTGGGCGACCTACAAGTACAACATTCATGCGGTATCCCAATACCGCGGAATTGTTGGCGTCTCTATGAATGTCGTTCAAAACTGTCGTATACGATCTGTGATCTAATGGCTTTTACACACGTAGATCTTGTCTGACATGCCTCTTGGGGGGTGGACCTCCGACTTTCTGATATCAAAGTTTAGATGACTCCTCCGATGTCATCCCAGAAGTAACCTTTTCATCAACGTTGTGTTTCTTGACCAGTCGTGTTTTAGTCTCTTTGCATAGGTGGTGTCTAGAGGTTATTTGAGGACAACCTGCGACTAAGGCTGCGTTTTGACAGCTTTAAATATTTCTAAACTGAGAATTATTCACATAATACTCATCGTCCGACCAATCGTCAGTCACTGGTGAATATGACCAAAACATCTATACTCGATCCAACCCGAAATTAACTGAAATTTGTCTAATGTTCCACCAATTTCCACATTTTATTTAATGATCTTAGTTTTAGAGCGTATTTCAAGTCTTGCTTCAGGTGATCTGTATCTTCACCTTTACATGTGGGACATTTTTAATTCTATCTTGCTTCTTAAAAACGTATATAGTCAAAAAATCCATATTTCCTACCAATAAACATTCTGACTGATTTAAAATATGCATTAGCTATAATGAAGTTTATCTTAATATTAAGCTTAACAATTTTAAAAACTATGGATTAAAGTAAGGCGATGAACTGCCAAAAATTAAAACCCATTTTGTATACAAAGGAATTTTTCGCGCGCTCTCTTAATGTATTAAATACTACCAAAAACGAATTATGTTTGGCATTTTTAAATTTTTTTGGAATTGTTGGATTTGCTATAAAAAATTTGAAACTTTTTTCCAGCGTAGGGTTTTGAACTAAAAATTCTATATAACTTTAAAGTCTCATTCAAAAACTTTTGTAAATAAATATTTTATCGCATAATAACGAATGTTCATTTGCACAAACACGTTACTAAGAAGATTTTTGAAAAAAGTCTCCATGGATTTTGTAATTACTAAAAAATATATTATATATATACGAGGGCGGTTCGAAAACTTCTTAGCCTAAAACAGAAAGCGCGGTATAAACAGAAAAGAGTTAAGTGTTTTAGACACTTCCATCTGTGCTATGAACACATGTTAAATTTCTTTTCAAACTAGCAACTCATTCATATAGAAACAGGTGTTTAAAAAAACGCGCATGCGTTTATCCGGACAAGAAATTCATAATGATATGGTGAATGTGTTAGGTGAAAGTGCTCCTTCATATGCAACAGTAAAATTGGGTTGCTGAAGTTAAACGTGGTCGTACAAGTATTGATGATGAACCACGTACTGGACGTACAAAAACAGCAAAAACAACAGAAATTGTCATCAAAGTGCATGATATAGTATTAAATGATCGACGAATTAAAGTACGAGTTGCTTGACCACCCACCTTATTCTCCTGATTTAGCTCCAGTGACTTTTACCTGTTCCCAAATCTAAAAAAAAATCCTAGCTAACAAGTGTTTTACCTCAAATGAAGATACAATTACAGTTGTAAACACCTATTTTGAAGGCCTTGAGGATAACTATTTTAATCAATGTAAAGAATTGTCGCAAGTTTCGTCGCAATTTTCTGAACTTTGTTCTATAATACATCTACGTTTTGTAATACATTTTTGGTTGCACTACATTACAGACTAGATTATTACCAAATATCCGAGATAACTATGAATTGAAGCTAATTACTGCATGTTATGTACTTTAAAGCCATTATTGAGATTAGCGTTAGAGATAAGATAGACATATTACTATGTATGTATAATAATGTGTAGGAAATGGCGTCTCCTTTTTAAAAATTTATAATAAAATTGAAACATTTTTGCGAGCATTGTGAATGTGGGACTAAAAAGTAAACTTTTTTGATTTAATTTATTCTTATGAGCTGTTGTATTTAGTTGTGCTAATAACTATTCAGCCAACAATAAATAATAATTAATTGAGAGTTTTTAAACAGTTACTTTTCGTGTTATTTGCAAATATAGCAATATTCTGAATTATTGAATTAAAACCATATGCATACATTAATTCTCTCATAAACCGTATTCATTGACATATTTATACCCAACACCAGCATAGTGGGGAGGGTATATAGGATTTGTGCTGATGTTTGTAACGCCCAGAAATATTGGTCCAACAATCAGAATCACTTTCTAAGTCGATTTAACGATGTCCGTCCGTCCGTCTGGCTGGCTGCCTGTCCATGTAAAGCTTGTGCGCAGAGTACAGGTCGCAATTTTGAAGATATTTCGGTAAAATTTGGTACGTGATATTCATTTCATTCATTATTTCACCTGGCCCCCATACAAATGTCCTCCCGAAATTGGGGTTTACCGATCATAAATATTTGAATTATGCTACTAGCCAAACAAATTTCACCACAAATGAGTGGTAAATGAAGCCAAATCACATCTTCCGAAAATCACTTTAAACTCTCTCAAAAATGTTGGTATCCAAATAATATTGAGCTCAAATATATTTCATATGTATATAAATAATACGGTACAATTTTATTATGATCGGTTCATAATTAGTCGTAGCTCCCATATAAGGCCCACTTCCGAAAATCACTTTAACGATCATAAATTTCTTAAAAATGTTGGTATCCAAATAAAATTCGACACAAATACGTTTCTTATATACAGAAATGATGACACCTAACTTTATAATGGCCGATCCATAATTAGTCGAAACTCCCATATAAGACCTTCTCCGTAATTCACTTTAACCTCCATAAATCTTTTAAAAGTATTTATTTCGAAATAAAGTTTGACACATACATATAATATTTATAATAGGTTATATCTCCCATATAACGCCCATTTCTTAAAAACTGTTTTATACATATATGTACTGGGGTCGGACTTGACCGACTCTACTTTCTTACTTGTTTTAAATTTATTTTTATAATTTATATTAATTTATTTTTATTGTTTTCTTTTTGTTTGTTATTATTTCAGAATATCATAACTTTTACTGGACATTTTGTACAAAAATCTTGGTAGCTGTTTTATTTTTCGCCCTAATTAAATTAATGTATATTTTTATTATTAACTTTTTTTTAATTTATTAACTTTAATAGAAAACTCTTGTTTTAAATTGTAAAATTAATTAAGTAAATCTTTAATTTGTAACATATATAAAAGCATTAAGAAAGGCAGCACGTTTATTAACCATATTGTTTTTTATTTTATTAATACTATTGTTTATAAGTTTTTTTTTTAAGAATTTATTTTGGTCAGCGCCGTTTCAATTTACATCAAAATTAAATAAAAAGGAATTTCACTAGCAAAAAATTTTATTTAAATAAAGTCTTAATCTAAAAAAGTTTAAAATTAATGTTTTTTTAATGCAAGCAAGATTGCAAGAAATGAAACTTTATGATTTTATGAAATCCACTATTTGAAAGTTTGTTAGCATACAGTTTGATAGTAACGGCTAGAGACTTCGATATTTTATATATTTATGTTAAATTAAGCCAGAGACTCTGATAGTTTTGTGTCACTGCGAAGGTCTGATGCGCCATATTTGCTACAATAAGTTTAACAGTCCTACCATTTGTCAGACAGCAATCATTGAAAACTTTCACAGTCATCAATTTGATATCTAGCATTACTATACCTACAACGTATTCACAAATAAGAAATATTTTTTTTTTTTTACTTTTAAAATTTTTTCCAACCCAAGAGCAAATTTCCATTCTTTTCCCAAACTTTTAATTATTTAATATTTTTAAATATTCAAAATGTATATTTTAGTAATCAATCACCATCAGTTGAATTTGTCAATGATAATTTACAAAATTTGAATATAAACGATTATCATGAACTAACTGCACAAGAAGAACAGCCACAACATGATGGAGTAGATGAAGATTTACAAACCCAGGCAGATGGTGAACAGCCAACGGCTTCTGCTGAGGCCACAGCAAAACTTGAAATAAACATAAACGAGCATGCTGCCGACGAACACGAACCATCTCAGTCACAACAAAATTCATTAGCCAACACACCCTCCCAACCAACAAAGAGCCCATCATCCGTATTCGAAATGGATAACCGCAAGACAGCACCCACTTTCCATTTGAGCAAACAGCACACCGGCATGAAGAATCGTTCGTATGGTGTGGGCATGGCAGTTACACCCTCGCCAAAAATGGAATTTGATCAAGAGGCAAGAGAAGATTTTGGTGTTGTTAAAATTAATCGACCCATTGGCAAGCACCCCTTATCGCCAAATGCCAACGAGGAAACAATGTCTACTGTTTCTTCGACAGGCGAGGGTTTAACCGATCAGGGTTATTATGATTTAAAGTTTTATCACAATAAGTTGTGGTAAATAATAGTGGGTGGTGGTGGTGGCATCAATTTGAAATTATATCTGTTACATATATACATACATAATACATACGTACTTACTTACTTACAATTGTACTTGTAGTATAACATGTTTAAACAGCTAAATATATTATTTATTTAAGACACATAACGATATTTTAAGTATTTAAGAAATCTGACGATTTCAAATGCGAACCAAAACATTTTTATATCTATTAAATGAAAATTAGAAATTTATTATAAGTAAGAATATATCAAGTCACATTTTACAATAGGAGTAACGAAAGCAAGTGTTTTCTTCGGTATTTTACACAATAAGAAATTATAGTTATGATAGTGGTTTGTGTTCTGATTTTAATATAACTGAATACATTTTTATCATATTGGAAGTCTAACAAACAAATGTTTAATTATTTATAATTATCAACGGTATCAAGGTTTATAAAAATCTAAAAAGCATTTGATGATCTTTATTACAATCTTTTGTAACAATATAATCTTAATTCAGAATTATAAAATACCAGCAATTCACTCAATAAAATTATTAACTTCATCATTTACAAAATGAATTGATGAATTGAAAAAATTAGCTGAAGCCTACCTGCAGATAGAATAGATTTAAATTAAACACAAATGGAATTATGAATGCATATTAAGCAATGACGAATTAATTATATAAAAAAAGAATTCTCAACGGAATAAGTTTAATGTGTGTGAATTACTATAGATTCAAGTCTATGAATTAATTCCCAGTGAATTCTTTAATATATAAAATTTAACATGATTCTGAATTTAAGGCAATAAAACTGATACTATTGGTTAAAGATCTGATAGATGCCAAGATTAAAGTTGTACTAAATTCCAAATAAATGACAAGTTGTGTTGTAGAAAATATCGGAATTTCAATTACATAATTTCTAGTTACTCAAATTCGAATGCATATACTATGTATATTAGTAGTTATTTATTGTATTACAAAGGGATTTATAAAATAAAAAAACATATCGTCACATAAAATGCAAAACAGAAGGCAAACTAATTCCAACATTTGTTTCAAAATCAACTCCTTTGGTTTTTTGTCATTTGATTCAAATAGAATTAAGCCATTCGGTTTTATGCCAAAATGCATTTTCTCTTCTGGTAATAAATGTTAGACTTTTCTATTTCACTTCAAAAAAAGGTTATACATGATTTTACTTAAAGAATCATAAAATGATGAATAACGAAAGAAGTTTTGTCAAATTTGTACCATATTGTAAGTAATGATAACGTAACAAAACAAAAAAATCAATATAAAAACATAAAGCAACTTTTTTTTGCACGTACATATGTATGTACATGATATCAAAGTAGACTGTACTATTCTCAGCAGAGACCGAAAATAACGGGTCCACTTTAATCCTTGTGCTTAATTGTCACCATTTAAAATTAGTTTTTTGTTTAACTGAGAGAGTGGTTTATAAGAGAACATTTTAGGCTTGTGATTAAGAGAAACAGAAATAATCAAGCTGAGTGATTTATATGTAATTAAATTTGTTTCGTAATGGTTATAACTTTTATTTCGCGAACTTCTAAAATAAATGGCAAAGTTCATTTAAGTTCAAACCAATGAAGCTTGAATATAAAATTCGCTTTTTTTACTTCTTGTCCAATATCGGCACTGCTTTAGCTCATATTCAACATACCTATTCAATTTACAATTTGTTAAAAATTTATAAAAAATATGCTATAGTATGTAAATGAAAGAGAAAGAATGTTAACGTTTTTTAAGATCAACCACAATTGAAATAGTTTGCCTCTCACCAAAGTATTAAAAACAACAAAAACTAATAAAGGTCATACCATGTAAATAAAAATCTATTCTTTCCAAAGATACATACCTACATACATATATTTCATGTAAAAATTACCTGTATAAAATGCTTTCGTTTAGTATAGAAACATTTTTATGGTGAAATAAAGTCATAATCTTTTTATAATCACCCCTATCGTGAATAAAAATTCTCCATGAAATTTGTTCCCTTTTCAAATTTCTCCTATTAAAATTCAATGTTAAAAGATTAAAAGGGAACAAATTTCATGTGGAATTTTTATCCGGATCTACATACATATGTATATTACGGAGATATTAGAAAATCTATTGACTTTTGAAATATTTTACTCTATATACTTAATCATATAGGTAGTTTTTCCGGATTTTTTAGGAATTTTTAAAAATATCGGATCAAAAAATAATTTTTCCGAAATTTACATATCTATACAGTTTATGTGTATAGCTAAACATACTATAAAATAGACATGGCCGACAAAACTTATTTTTTTATATTACTCACAATTAAAAACTCCAAACATACATACATAGGTATGTATGTTGACATCGATAAATGTCAATATTGACAACGTGAATACCGATTTACTACAAACGATTAAAAACGATGTTGTGTTGTGTCGACTACGCCAAACTGAATAAGGGTTATTAATGTAAATTGTATAATTTGATGAAAAATTTAATTTAAATTCAAGCATTGACAAATTTTTACAAATACATATGTATTAACATATTTCCAACCTTTATTTCTAGTCCTGAAAATCAAAAATAAAATGCACACGACATTAGTGGGACAATTTTGGCCATTACGAAAAATCATATATTTATGATTTAATACACTTTTCGGAATGATTAGAAGAAATACATACATATGTATATTACAACCCCCGAATATTTGCAAGAACATTTCTTGCTTTTTGATCGATTTGAACAAAAGCATTTAAAGCCGATCGGCAAATTGGAACAAAATTTATTTGCATTAAATTATATAGTTGAGTAGTAAGTAATTCACGTCACTGTTTTTTACCCTTGCTAATATGTATTACATATAAGGTAGTACCAAAAATACGTTTTCATAAAAAACGTTTAACATACATATTTGCTTCTCAACTCTACGCTGTTTTGCATTTTAGGTGATTATACTATATAACAAAAAAATTACATTATGTTGAACATATTTTATTTATTAAACAAGTTGAATAAAGATGAAATATAATTACATATGTACATACATACTACATTACATACAACAAAGTTTAGCTATTGAAAGCATCTAAACATACGCCTACATACAAATCTTTTATTGTGAACGACACCTAAAAGTTCCTTTTTGTTTTATTGTTGATATTTTGCATTACAATTCAATTGTTTTATATTCCAATTACATACTTATTTCGTTATTTATTTTGCAAAAAGCACTTCGCTATTTAGTTTCGTTTTTTTTTTTTTGCTTTTTATTTATCGGTTAAATTTGTTCCTTTATTTCTTGAGAAAAGCGCACATTGTTATATAAATATAAAAACCTAAATCGCTTAACATTCATATTAAAGATGGGTAGTTTGCTTTGCAATTCTATATAAAACAGTTCTAGTAATGGTAAGATTTTGAGGTTTTTATTATATTCAGAATTTCAGTATGAATTTTTCTTCTTCTGACTGAAATCTGTAAATTTTACTAGAGCAGATAGTATTATGCATATAGAATCGCAAGGCAGAGTGTTCTCCCTCCAGCTTTATGTACTAATAGCACAATACAGGCTATACATGCATACTAACATAACGATCATTTGAGAAAAGAATGATATAATTAAAAACTTTGGATTATTAAAATTAATATTCATTTATAAAATTTAATAATTCAAGGAGATCTTCTCAGTAAAAACTAAGCTCAGCCAAAGATATGCTCACATTGCTGAAATATTTTACAAAAAGAAAGCGTAACCACTACATTTAGCAAATGTTTATTGGTTCTTAAATAAACTTTGTAAGAGTAAATACACAATAAATATATGTATGTATCTGTAATTTGTATCGAATGTTAGAATCCCCCTTCTCTTTTATGTCTTCAAATATTTCAGCAATGTAAGCGTATCTTAACAATAAAAGAATTTTGTTTGCAAAAATAGAAAAATATTAAAAATAACTTATTAAAATAGCAAAATTTTAAATCAAACACACACATACATACAAATAGAAAATAATTTTAAAAACACAAAAAATATACATATTTCTTCCATTTACAGAGATCAGTCTTATGAAAAACTATTTGAAGATTATATGCTCTAATAAAAATGAAAATCGAACAAAAAAGAAAAATCAAATCAAAACAAATTAAAATAAATACCAAATCATTAATTAATCTTCTAAATAATCTCTATATGTTTAAAATATATAAAACAAGCACATTATTAAAAGTTTAAGTAAACAACTGTCATCAATTTGTATGATTTATATTTATTACTATTAATTAAATAAATGATACAAAACAGATATTGGAAAAAAGAAGAAGAACAGCATTTTATTTCAATTTATTTGACTAATATTAGTTGGATGTTTGTATAAGTTTTAATTTTATTTTATTTACTTTAGATAAACACAAGTAAGTACATATAACTATTACTTTTTAATTGCTTTTTTTATTATTTTATATGTAATTATAATTTAACATCTTTCTTAAAAACAGTGTGTTAAGCATTATAACTTTATTGGAAATTGTTATTTGAAGAGTTCTTTAAATTAAAATCTAAATATTGTAAAGTTAGGTTTTATTTGTTTACTTTCTTTCTTTCTTTTTATGATGTTATTATTATAATAATTAATATTTTATAAATAATAATTAAATTTTAAATGTTCAATGTTTAATAAGAATGGTGGTGATTAAATGATGCTGATGCCGATGGTGCATATTCTTGCAAATCATGTTCCATATAATCGTTATAATCATCTTTAAGCTGTTGTGGTTGTAATTGTTCGAGAGATTTATCATTATAGCATACTTCTGGATTTCGTGTGGTAGAGGAGGGTTCCCACTCTACTCACATATAGATGAAGTTAAACCTTAAAATATATAAGTAGAGTTTAGTAATCTTTTTGGTGTATAAATACTCGTAATTCATAAATTATAATTGTTAATTTAAAAATATACATTCTGCATAAAATGTATGATCATTAAAAAATTAATTAACAACGGAATATTTTCATTCTTCCGTCTTTTTTTTTATTAAATTAGAAAACATCCAGGCTGATGCGACGCTCCTTAACCTATCGTTCTAATTTAAATATATTCAAAATACATATAGTTTTAAGGGAAGTTAGGTTAGGTTAGGAAGTATTTTCCTAATCAAAAATTCGTTTTTTGTAGTCCTATTCAAGAGAGGCAATATCAATGAAACCAAAATTCAGGTTAATCATGCAAATGATTATCGTAAAATTGCAACTGAGTTTGAAACCCATAAAAAAGTTTATATACCTATCAACTAAAGAGAATTTAAAGGACTTCAACATTGCTCATCTCAGTGTGATAAACCGCGAGATAATTCGAAATTAAAAAATATGTTAATTGTGGTGGGAATCATACTGCTACCTATAGAGGTTGCCCAAATATATTCTATTGTAAAGCGCTATCTACCGTTTGGAAATAAAGTACCCACGGTACAAGTACCGAACCTTCGAAACGCAAAATGCCCACAAAATGAGGAGCCGACAACCAAAAATATATCCTACGCTAATGTTCTAAAAACCAACCAAATTCTTCAGAACTTGTTACCGAATAATAATGTCAACATGGAGCCAAACAATTAACTTTAGTCGACTCGAAGCTACAGTAGAAACCCTTGTTCAATCGGTTAATAATTTTACGAATTCTATGAGGAACATGATGCAAGAAATACTTAAAATGCAATCCTTGCTATTGCAAGCTGTACTTAATAGGCCCTAAACTGTTTGAAAATATGTACCTATGTCTGGAATGCATACGCCATTCGCCAACATAAAAAGTAATTGGAATATTTCCTAAAAAATCATTAAATGCTAATTTCAGAAACCCATTTGACGTCTAGAAGTAAATTTCGTATAAATGGGTACCTCATTTATGATACAGAAATTTTAATAAAAACTCGATTTAACCACTACTTAATGAGTGATCTTTGTGAAGATTATCTTCAAGAAACTATGATCTGTATTAAAAATTGTTATCGAATCACTAGGCCCCCGTTCCTGACACCTGGTGACTATAACGCCAAGCACACATTCTAAGGGTCAAGACTGATTACTCCGAAGTGTCGTGTTTTGCATGATACAATTTCGAAAATGGGATTGAATGTGATTTCGAGCGGAAAGCCTACTTACTGGCCTACTGACCGACAAAAGATAACAGATGTAATTGATTTTGGAGTGATAAAAAATATCTCAAGAGAAATGATTCAAGTAGAATCTTCGTCAGAATTATCATCAGATCACTCACCCACAATTGTTACTATATCGAGCCCCAAAACTAAGCTGAAAGATTGCATAAAAAGTCTCTTGGAATATCAGAAAACTTAATTACTAAATAAATATTTAGAAAGTCTGGACGCAACTCCGCAATCAGATTACTCATTACGGCGGGCCACTAAAAATCTTAAAACACCTGGGTTATGTAAGCCTTGCGAAATTTAAGTGGTGGTTGGGCAAAAAAATTACACTGAAATAGGGAATCTATTTGTTAATCATTTAAAAATAGTATTTACCCCAAACACATCAAATGAAACAATTGACTTGACAATATTCACACACCACTTAGAAGCAGCTGTACCCCTACGTTTTGAGATTCGAGAGATCGAAAAGGCTATTATTGATGTAAACTCTAACCCCCTTATTCAAAAACGATTATTAAATTTAATAAACGTTTATTAAGACAGATTTGCATATAAAAATTTGCTTAATAAACGTTTGTTAAATTTAATAATCGTTTTTGAATAAGAGGGTAAGAAAGCACCTGGTACTCACAATATCAGTAACAAGATGCTTATGGAGCTAACCCGGATATTAATAACGCTTTTAACGCTATATTACGCCATCAGATAGCTAAGTTGAGAAAACATCACACAAAAGTAGAATCATATAAATCCATCAGCCTATTGTCGAATATATCGATTTAGAAGAAAACACAGTACTATCGAACAAAACCATAGACTTGTAAACATCTTTTTATCGACATTTCTCAAGCGTTTGATAAAGTTTGGCTGATGGTCTAATATACAAGCTGAAACTAAACTTACCCATAAACACACATAAGCTATTGGAAAGCTGCTTAACATGTCGAACATTTGAGCTTAAAGAAGGAGAGCGCGAGTACGAGTAGAAGATATTTGCATCCAAATGGTCTACATGGTAGAGCGCCACATAAAAAGCTCTTTATATCAAATAACAACCAAAACAAAGGTTTGAATTTCGCAAAAAATACATAAACGAGCTTAAAGTTTTACGGAATAACAATCACCCCTATCGTGAATAAAAATTCCACATGAAATTTGTTCCCTTTTCACATTTTTCCTATTTAAATTCAATGTTAAAAAAATAAAAGGGAACAAAAATCATGTGGAATTTTTATTCACGATGGCTAAGTAATGGTCTAGGGTTGTATGGCCGCATCAGGGGGTCGGAAATCTTACATTTATAGAATCTACAATGAAAAAGAAAGACTATCTAGAAATTTGAAAAAAACAATGTAGCCCCTAGTGTAGAGAATTTAGAACTTGCGCAGAACAGCATTCGATATCGAGTAAAAGTGATCGTAATTTTCTTATTTGAGATTATGGCATTCGATATCGAGCAAGAAATGTAGTACATTTTATCATAATTTCGATATCGAAATCATTTTTCGATACGATAGCTCATTCGATCACGAATGCGGTAATTTGGTCCCTGGATTTTCCAACAAGATACTGATCCTAAGCATATCTCCAAAATTGTTAAATTGTTCAATCAATGTCCAAAAACTTTAGATCATCCTTCGCAGACCACAGACCACAAAACAATTAAGCACTTGTGGGAATATCTGAACAAAAAAATTAAGCGCAGAAATAATTCTTGCAAGGATAACCTAAATAAAGGCTTTAACTTTTCCGTTAAAATTACTTATGAATTATGGTAAAAAGTAAATAATTCTGCAGAAAATATACATATTGTTATTATTATTTTTTGAGCACCTTATGAATAATACCAAGAAGAAGTTGCGTGAAAATTAGATCAGTAAGATAATCAGACATACATTTTGCTATTTAATTAATTGGATTTTAAATTTCTTCGGCGAGTTTGTCGAAAGCAAAGCAAAATTTGTTGTGAGTATTTTGAAGATACAGTAAACTCGCAGAAACGTGAACATCCAGTAACATGAACTACCCAAAAACATGAACATTTTTTTTACATTGACTACTTTTTTATCGAACATTAAAATACAATTTTGTAAGCTTATTTAAAAGTTTTTGATTCCCCGCAGAAGAATTTCGTAGTTTGTTTGTTGTAAACTTTTGTTGCATGATAAGTAGCTTATTTTGTATTTGTAGTTGTTCCTTTTCAATAAAAACTAAATTAACAAATTTATAATTATCGTAGTTTAAATTCAGCTAACCTCTATTTTTGATGAATTCAATAACATTATTTAGAAATTAGTATCTTAGTAGTATGTAGTATATTAAAATATGGCAGGAACTTACAAGAAGTAGCATTAAAATAGGTTTCATAGATGAAAAATAACGTACAATTATTTTATTATTATTTTAAAATAAATAAAAGATAAGAGATTAAAATATGTATAGAAAAAATGCAATCTAAAACGTGAACACCCTCGGTAAAAATTAGTTCACGTTTCTGCAAGTTCACTGTACTGCCAGTTGTGAATTCCAAATAGTTTTGTACAAAGAAATTTTATTAAACAGAATGGTCCAGTAGAATTAATAAAATAACATAAATAATATTACCGGCTTCATAAAACTTTGAATAGTGTAAAAGTAAATTCTTATAGTGCCATCCCTGCCAACTGCAATACAACATTCGTTAAGTTAAGTTAGTGTTGTGATTACAATTATATAAATAAAGCGGAGGCTGCAACAATAGTCAGTCGATACAAAACACTAGAGCAAAACACGTCTTTTTATTTATCGGCTCGACATTCTAATAAAACAGAATGTAATGATTTTAAATTACTAAAATTCCAAAATTTTTATGAATCATATACTAATTTCATTGAACAGAACATGAAGATTTTCTGAAGGTTTTAATAATACATGTATGTTGTATACCATTTAATAAGCACTACAAATAAACTAACCTGCATAACGCTTGTGGCAGCGAAGAAATTATTGGTCCATATCCCTGTGAATTATCATAGAGTTCAAATAGAGGCGCCGCTACCAGTTTGTAATTTTTCGGTACTGCAAACAAAGCTAAACATTTAAAATAAACAAGAAAATAAATTATTTAGTATTTAGAATTAGTTGAGTTATCTTTAATCGTTTGATATGTGTAAGGTAAGTTTTGTATCTTATCAGTAAATATGTAAAACTACAATACTAATGTTGTATTTTAACAAAAAATAAAAATTAATATAGAGTGGTTAATTTTAACAAAGATTTTTTATTTCCTTTTTTTTTTTTTGTTTATTACCATTATTGTTTATTAATTATCCTATAAATATGCAAAATTTATATATTTACAAAACTTTGTTTTTTTTTTATTAAAAAATATTAAATTATTGAAATTTTATAAAAAAATGTATTACATTCTTTTCTTATTTGTTTTTAGTTTAACAATTTTTTGTATAAATGGAATGACGTTTTATATGTATGTAATATATGTATGTGGAGAAAAAATAAGCAATTATACATATAAAATTAATGCGGAATTTGTATATTATGAACAGAGCAGGTTGTAAAAGTATTAGTTCATTTTTGTTATTACTTTATTTTGCATGTTTTTAATTGTTTACTAAGTAACTTAAAGATAAAAAACAAGGACTAAAACTATATTTTCAAATGTTTTTGCGTATATCCATGAAGGCATTTATGTATTAAAATGAATAAATAAAAATAAAATAATTTGTCTAGAAACAATATATTTAAAAAATGTTTCCAATTAAATAAAATTTTATAAAAAAGTATATGTACTAGCAGGTGAAGGGTTATAAGGCACTCCTATTCTTATTTATAAATATTAGCCTCTAAAAATTAAAACAAGACTTTTTATAATTTTACAAGACTAGTTTCACAAATATAGTTCAAAATTGACTTTTAAGAAATACATATGTATTTCATTTTTATTGCCAACAATTTCCGTTCAATAGTATACTACATATATAAATGTTTTTTGTGATATTCATGCATAATTGCATTTAGATTTTTTCTCTTTAATCGTATATAAAACGTCATTTGTAAAATACAGTTATAAAATTTACATATTTTTGTTTGATTAGTTTATAATATATCTATATGTATGTACGTAATGTAGTTATAAAATTCATTCTACAAAATATTCCTATGATAATATTATGTGACAAACAGCTTAAAGCCACATTACATAAAAAAAATGGTACAAATACAATTTGTAAATATAATTCACAAAAAAAAAAAATAGACATAGTTGCATTGTTATATTAAAGGCCAATGCAAATTCTTGAACAGAATTATTACAACAATTAAAAGAAAATCTTATCAAACATATGCCTTTGACGACGAACAATTTTTAAGGCATATTCACAATAATCAAACATTTTCTTAAGAAAATAAAACAAAAAGAATATGATTGGCCCAGGGAAAAAGTACATAAAAAACTTTCAATACGAAATGCTATATTTTTTTAAACAAAAAAAAAAAAAAAAAAAACATGTTCAAAAATGAAAGTTAAAGGAAACATACACAGTTCTAAAATTGTATCATCAAATTGTAAGTACGAGTAGTTAAATAGCTTCAAAAGTTTCAATATATGTATGTATAAAAATAGCAAACATTAAGTGTGTGTGATTGATATTTGATATTGAATGTTATTTGTATTATTAATAATATAATAGCCCTAACAGGATTCGTTTACTATACAACATATTATGTATGTATTTAAATATTCAAGTGTATGTTTAACAAGAGATTTATGTCACTTTAATGAGAAAATAAGTGGTTTTATATTGAAATTTACATTCTTTGAATTACATATTTAAAGTAAGTACAAAAGTATGAGGAGCAAAATGTATTAAAAATCAATTTTACAATTAAAGTGGCTGTGAGAAATGGAAGAAAGAATAATCAATACAACTATTTATTTGCCTGCACTTATATGCTAAACATTAACAAACAATAATATAAAGGAAGAAATTAAAATACAATTTAAAAAACTTTACCCTTTTCATGTAGTTGTACTAAAAACAAACGTTTGTGTTCCTTTGGTTTTGTTATATGCGGTGGTATGTAGGGATATTGCGGAGGTTCAAAGTTCGGTCGCCACCAATTTCCAATAGTATCTTCAACAATCCATTCTTGCTTAACACCATCTTGACGGCCTAAAGTCTAAATAAATTACAATTCGAATATAACAATAACAATGTGATTTTTATAAAACAACAATAATTAATTTAATACAGTTTTCAGTTTCATTAGATCTGCTCGCAGTAATAATAGTAGTAGTAGAGGGGTTAATTTACAAAACAACATCAACAACAACACCACCACTAATACAATGGTCTCTTTTAATTAGCAAACAAAACAAACATTTCAATTTCCTTATCGTTTCATTAACTCTCCATAATATAGCATTGGTTCTTTAAACTAATTAACAATATTGGTTAAAAGATTTTTATGTTAATTTCTTTTGGTTTTACAATTTTTCTTGATTATCTTGATTGCAGTGCAATCGTCGATGTTTACTTTTCCATCTTTCTACAAAAAATAAACAACTGTTAAATACTTACTTCAGTTAATAGACGCTTGAGTCCTTCAACTTCATCTTCTCCAGCATTAAGTTCACCTCCGGGTAATTTGAAGAATGTAGTGCCAAGTTGTAGCAGTAAAACATGTGGCAAACCATGCTCATGTACTAAAAGAACACCTTCGACGGAACGTCTCATACCGATACGATCAAATTCTTCACGCATACGCTGGAAACGGGAAGGTACTGAAGGATCTTTTTCAAATAATGGTTCTTTTGTTCCAAAGGTGTAATTTGTAAGAGGATATCTGAAAGATGTTGTATGTAAGGAAAACAAAAGCTTTTAATTTTAATTTCAAACCACTTAAATTCTTATCGGTTAGCCTATCGTAGTTGCTTATAAAAATATTGTTCACATTTTAGTCCATTAACGATATAAAAGAATATCGAGGAGGCAAACATTTGCATATCACTGTTAATTAATTACTTATTACTTACTTATGGCCGAATTCACAGTCTTTAGTTAGCTAATGACAAAGGCTTACCTAATGATTCTTTATTCGCAATGCTTAGTTTGCAATAAGAATAACAAGTAATAGTTAGACAATAGTTAGTATTTTAGTTTACCAATGGTTAACTAATGACTGAGAATTCGGCCATTAATTTTATAACCTGAACTGGGGGGCGTCCGAAATAATTTAGAAATTTGAGATTGGAATCGAAATATATTAGAATTTTTTGACTATTTTTCAAACTACATTAAAGAAATACATTTGAAACCCCGTTTTCGAATATTTTACATTTTTGTAATGGTTAACCGATTCTTATAATAAAGATATTTTTCTAATATTTGGTAAAAAAAAAATGTAAATTGATCCTATTCTGAAATTTATAATTATTAAAAGTATATCTATCTATCTAAAAAAAAATCCTCACAACGAATATAAAATGTTGCGAAATAAAGAATTTGCCTTTAACGATCAGTTTTGTTACGAATATTTAAACAACCTTCCCTTAAGTTCTCCAAAATTTCACAATTTTAATAATATTATGTTACCTTTTTCCTGATCTAAATAAGACTTTTGTTCCCTTTTTTTAGTTAAAACCAAGAATAAAAAATCGGACAACTCGATAAACGTCTCCAAAAACAGCAAGCATATTAACTCAGCTCATTTTAAAGGTTTGTATTAATATCTTATGTCTAAATTATAGTGAAAGTCCCAATTTACACGAAACAATTTTTATTGAAAAGATTGATAAAACTTTTTCATTGAAATTTCTTCGGTGTTCACACAGCACAATTTTATTGCTTAAATCACTTGTATTTTTATTGAAAAGATTGATAACATTTTTTCCTTTAAAAAATAATCGATTCGTAAAATAAATTAATGCATAAGTAAAATAAATTAATGCATAAGTAAAATAAATTAAAAGTCAAATTCATTTTTAAATCATTAAATTCTAATTTTTTCTTTTGATGGATTTGCAGTTTGAGAAACAATAATATTCTAATTGTCGTGATAGAAAAACGTAAGTAGTTTCTTTATATTTGGAATGGGCTGGACTTTTTGCCACCTTTCGTTGAGAGCATAGGAATACTTTTCAATTTCTTCGGTGGAAACATACAACAAATTAACTCCTTCCATATTTATTTGCACATTCATAGAATGAGAATGCGTCAGACAGTGGTCCTGTTCGAAAATGCATCACTGAAGCAGATGATGCGCAAAAAAACAGCAAACAAGCATCACAAAAATGGCTGATGCATTGTACACATTTTTTTAATAAATTTATTTTAATTGATTTTGTATACTTTTTTTAGAATAGAAAATGATGCAAAATTCTCCAAACTATTAATGAGAGTCCGTTTGGACATGGAGGATATTGCTTTATAATATTAACATATTTAATTACTTTCGGGATTTGTCTGCTTTTAGAACACAAAGTATTAATAAAAGCTGGGGCCAAAACACCGCATTCGTGATCGAATGAGCTATCGTATCGAAAACTGATTTCGATATCGAAATTATGATAAAATGTACTAAATTTCTTGCTCGATATAGAATGCCATAATCTCAAATAAGAAAATTACGATAATTTTTAATCGATATCGAATGCAGTGATTTGGCCCCAGCCTTTTTTATATTTCAAGCGCCTTTTATATTGCTGATTGCACAGTTTTAAAACATTTTTGGTTTCATCTACATAAGTCAAGAAATAAATTTATTATTAATTTCTCCATTTTTAATATTCTTGCGTTAGTAATTGTAAACAATTCATTTATTGTTCGTCTGCGCATCAGCATCAGCTGATTCGCATCAGCATCGCAAACTAATCACATATGCGCATCAAATGCAGTGCAGTGATGCATTTCCGAACAGGCCCAGTATTAATTTATTTGCTTTCACGATTTGCCAGACCTTTCTTTTAACGACAGCACCTATTCCAACAACTGCACCTTTACCGTGAGAAGTTGCAAAAAATTCCATTCCAAATATTTGCTGTTAAATTCGTTTTGAACTGAGCTGTGCTTCCATCGGAAAATATACATATAGAGGAAACGTCTTCATATTCACCCCTATCGTGAATAAAAATTCCACATGAAATTTTTTCCCTTTTATTTTTTTAACATAGAATTTAAATAGGAAAACTGTGAAAAGAGAACAAATTTCATGTGGAATTTTTATTGACGATAGGGGTGATTGTTCTCTTATTTGCTGCATAATTTTAGTAATGAAACAATAAACATCAAATTTGTTGTGGGATAATTTATCACTAATAACAGCAAACGATTAACTTTTTCCAAATACCCACGCAACGCAAGTGAAAATAGTGACCTGCAGATAGCTAAGGTGAGCATCTTGAATTTCAGCCTGATTAATTAACCGATAATTTTCCGCGTAATCTATTTGCAAAACGACTTCCTCACATGTAACGTTACTCTTTTTTTTTGTTGAAATCTTTTTGTTGACATTACTTAACAAAACTATGAAGTTTAAAAATAGGCAGTTGTGTTTCTATTTCGTGAAGTAGCATCTCCAATTGAGCGATTTTATAAATTAGTGTTACACCGGGATTAAATCATTTTTTATATATATATATATATGTATAGTTGGTAAGCTTCTCCAACGGTCATGACCATAAAAGGTTTGGGAACTATTTTTCCCTCATAAAGCATCGTGTCTTTTCGGCCAGGGGCTTGCATACTTATTTCATCACGCAAGTAGAAATCTTCGATTATTTTAATACTTTCAATTAGACCATGAGAATTTCTACATTCATGTTCTGTAGGTTCAACATAGGTATTTCTTATATAATGCGTGAATCACTTCAGTTTTTCTTTTTATATCCAATGACAGTGCCCTCTCTGCCTTTCGAACAGCTTTTCCTAACGTTTGCCTACATTGATAGGGAGATTCAGGGCTATCTTTATCGATATTTTCCATTAGTTTTTTTTTCTGTATTTTTGCTCTCGAATGCGGTCCTTTTTTCTTTTTTTCCATAAGGAGTTCTTTATCTTTACTGCCTTTGCCATCTTTTCTCTATAGGCACGCATTCTTTCAGCCTCTTTTTTCGATATTTCTTTAATTTCTCATCATTCTTTTTCAACTCTTCTCTCCAAATCATTATTCGGCTATTACTCATTTTAATAAAATCGTGGTTTCTTATGCATTTAATCACATTTATATTATTTTTGCTACGTACGGGACAAATTTTAAAAGTTTATCAAATTTTTACCACATAAATTTGAGACAAAGTTTTGATCGATATTTTTTGCGAGTAAAATTTGTCTTTGAATTTTGATTTTGAAAGAGTTGCGACCGATTTGATTTGAATAATATAAACAACTAATGTTTTTGCGTTACGTACGGGACATCAAAACAGCACCGAAAGAAACGCAAAAAAAAAATACCGCTAATCATGAACAATCATCTCTTTTCTCTCATGTACTTAGTTCTTAGTTGTTGTAATTTTAATTTCAAATATCAAAAATCGAAATACAATGTATCTCTTTAAAATCTTATTGAAACAAAAAGATGACCCAATGCGAAATATTGCATTAGATTGACTTTGCATTCGGATATCTTGAAATGGGTAACGAATAAATTGTTTCTTTCTTTAGATTAGTTAAATTTGATTGTTTTTCTACCCAAATAATGTTTTACATTTTCATGGAAATGCACATATGTATGTGTATACAAATGAAGCAGTTCTTTAAGCAAAGCTGATTATCTTTTAGACTCGGGGTGAGGGGAGGATAAGACGAACACACTTAATTGTAATTATAATTTGTTTTACTCTCTTATTCGTATTACATATGTTTACAAATGCGTGTACACTCTTAAATAAAAATACGTGCGATTTAAGCAATAATAATAACCCATGGTGGACTATACAAGGTAAGTGCCATGTCATGTCAAAAATTATACTTTTCCAAGTGTTTTTGACTGTAGTACATTATTTTACACAAACAAAATGCCTGTTGTTTATGTATTGTGCTGTATATTGTGCTGTATTTGTTGTACTCACCTTGTATATTTACATCATGTAATAACCTAAGAAAGTTCAAGAAAAAAATTTTATCAACTCTTCAATAAAAATTGCGAAACTAATCAGGCTAAAAGTAACCGATTTTTTTTATTTTTTAACGGAGTGTTAAAAACATGGTCATTTTAAAAAGATTTATGTCAAAGAAGCTTTTGATCATGATGTTATAGATCTTTAAAACTCAGATATACATACATACATACATATCCATGGCTTAATATAGAAAAGGCGTATCTACACTTTTCATTACTTTTCAGGAGAAGGAAAAAAACTGAATAAAACCTTAAGATACAAAAAACATTTTTTTTGCAATTTTTATTCAAAACAATTTATTATTTCTAATTTCTTTGAAGATGGGGCTTTTTGTTATTATTTTTCTTGAGAATAAATGTAAGTTAGGACTTTTTGTTGTAAGTTAAAATTAGGACAATAATATAATAATTCATGTTTGAAGTAAAAAAAAAATAAATAATTAAAACTAAAATACATATTTCAAGGCAGATGTTATTATACTGAAAAAATTAGGTTTTATAAGGTATATTATCATAAAAATGGTGGCAATTTGCTGGAAGAACTTTTTTTAGATCTTGCAAATGGTCCCATTTTTTAGATATGCCAATTTTCTCTTTATGAAGACAATCGGAGACACATTTCCAATCGTACACTTCGATCTCTGTGGGAATAACTGATATTCCGTTATATTTGTTTTAAAATAAATTGATCCTGACGAATCATACGCCAAGGCTTGAAGCATGTTTACTGTATGATCTCCAATGCCTCTGCCTGTAATTTAAGAAACGTTTAAGTACATACATACATATCTAAAGTACGTAAATACATATCAGTGTGCAATATTTTTACCTGGCTGTATTTATGTGTACATATATCTTTGAAATATTTTCGAAATTTATAAAATTAACCATAACGCAATGGTGCGCATGTAGAGGTGCAGGAACTTTTCTAACTTTCTTAATGAGTTGAACAAATTGAGACGGCAAGTTTATTTGTTTTTATTAATTTTTCTCTCTTTAAGGGAATGGGTTGCATCACGTTCCATTTCCGTATGACCACTTATTAAATACTTCTGTTCAATTGTTATTTCGGTTTCCTTTAAAAAATTCAACAAGGCGTTAGACAAAACAGTATTAGGATTTTGGTGGAAGCAGCCATACGAGTAAATAATAATGTGATGGATTGCAGGCGATCGAGCATGAAAATTCCTTAAGTGCTTAATAATTCATGTAGCAAAAACGGAAGACTAGTTTTCCATATGTTTTGTCCAACACATAATTATCTGATTCATGCGTTATATACAGTAAAGTTATGTAGTTAGTTGAAGCTTCGTTTTATAATTTAACTGCCTGCACATCCATACAGAATAGTGCACATAGTCCGGATTCAATAAGAATAGACACACAATCAAGGCTACATAAAAATTCGCCAAGCAAAAACCTAAATTTCGCCATATTTAAAAACAATTCTATTCTGACGAAATTTTAGTTTTGGTTCGGCAAATAGCTTGGCGAATTTTTTAGTACCATACACAATGTATGGCAATTTCTTTTTAGTTGTAAATTCAACTTTAAATGACTTTGGGCTTTTTTCTTTCAAAAAAAAAAAAAAGCTTTGAATGAGTTAGGGCTTTTTTTATATGACTATAAATCCGTTATTTGCAATCATAGCCCACTAATTTTTTTAGGAGGTGTATTTGACAGTGGTCTACCAGAATACATTAAAAACGCGATTTCGAAAAATATGTTGATACGATTTGTAAAACGTTCCGGACAATATACATATGTCATTTGAAAGCACTTTGAAATAACTTTCGAATGATGTATAATATGACCCCATTTATTAACCCATTAAAGCCAAAATTCAAAAAACGTACTTTTTCTTAGGGAAATAATAAGCATAAAATAAAAGCAATACAATTTTGTTTGTGGCCATGCCAATTTTCGTGGGGCGGGCCCTCAAAGTTGAAAATATTGTGTAAGCCAAAATATAGGGTACTACGGCATGTATGATAATTTATAGTACTTCAAATTAAAGGCATTAAAAATAAATTTCCAACAATAAATACATCATGATTATAAAATATGAACCGACTATTGGTTAAATTCGAAAAGAATATTTTTTGACCCGAATTTTTTTTTAATATCTTTTAAAATTTAAAAAAAAAACGTCTATTTGCTTGGTTTTCACTATGTCATTTTTGTAGTCAAATTGTCCAAATTGTTGGCAATTGTATGAAAACGGTTTGTCATACAATTGCCAACAATTTGGACAAATTGGAAAACAACAATGACAGTGGAAAGATAGTGAAAACGCGACCTAAGTGTGATTTTAGTTTATTAATATAAATAGCCAAGACAATAAGCTTTAATTTAAGGTATGATATGTTTTTGTAGGTACTATAATCACAGAATTATAAGATCTGAAAAATTAAAAAAAAAAACAAATTTTGAGAAAAAATATATTAAAGTACATATGTATATATAAAATATATCTAAATACATATATAACAAACTTTGGAGCCCCGCCCACACGAAAATAGGCGTGGCCGCCAAAAAAAAAAAATCTCATTTTAATCAGAATTTAAAATTTTGGACGGGATTTGAAAAAAGTTACTAAAATCGACTAGCCAAAAAAATTTATAACAGCCTTTTCACACTTGTCAACATCTACCATCAATTTGCGAAGATGTTGATGTTGAAAAAACAAAGCGGTATTTTATAAAATAGCTTCAAGTCCTGTAGATTATAGAAATAAAAAATCGATAAAAAAATAAACTGCTATCGATAATACAAATTGTAAATTAAATCTGGCACCAACTTTACGCCCTCAATGTGGCAATGCCATAAATGCATTTTTTCGATTAACTACAAAAAATATTAGACTAGTTTGTTTTTTAAATCGTACTCACAAATTTATTGTCCTATTTATCGTCAACGATTGGTTGGGATTAAATTTTTGAGTACCATTATCTAGTTGTCCCTGGCTGCTACGGCGTGGCCAGCCAGTTCCAGATTTGTTTGTTACTTGTGTCGCCATGTTTTATTTAACAGTATACACAACACAATTTTTTCGCAAGTGAAAAATTTATTATAAAATAAAATTAATGCTTTGTTGAATTCTGCAAGAGTTTTTTAGATATAATTTAACACAGTTAATACTTTTAATAAATCTTTTTCTATTTTTTAATTGTATTTACACTTCTTTTTTAATTTAGCGTGCACTTCAAGAAGTATTTGGTAGCAGAAAAATGAAATAGTGCGAAATTGAAGAACAGGCAGCGCCGGTTGACAGTTACTAAAAACATGCATAGTTGTAAAATTACTTACTATGTACTTTACACCAAAGCTGGCAAATTTGAACAAAAGGAAAAAGTCATATCAGTTTAAAAAAGATTATTAATTTAACAAATAAAAACAAATACAAATCGATATCATCGAAACAGCTTGCTTTTACTAATTTTTGGTTTTGATTATTCAAATGTTTGCCTCCTCACTCATATTATGGTGGATATTAATTCGGTAAGACATGTCCCCAGATATAATGAGTTATAGAGTTTAATAAACTTGTACATATATATATAATTCAGTTTCTATTATAGTAAATTATACCTATTAACATTATAACACTTTGGTGCATGGTGTAAATATACAAGGTGAGTGCAAATCGACAACAAATACAACACAATACAGAAACAACAGGCATTTTGTTTGTGAAAATAATGTATCACTGTCAAAAACACTTGGAAAAGTATTACTTTTGACATAAGTAAATTGTAAACAAAATCATTCAGCTGGGCTACTGCACTCACCTTGTATAGTTACATCATGCCTTGGTGTATAGAAAATATTAAATTTGTCTGTGTTAACTATCGGAACCCAAAAATAGTTTTTGAATTAATATATTGACATAGTAAAAAGTTTCTGCGTCGGATGGAAGACATGTTAAACAGTATAAAATTGTTAACACTTAAAGTTATTCATTTATTTAACTAGGTCTCTGATAATTTGAAGAAATCACATCATTTGGAGCAAACACGCTATTTACGGAAACATTTAAAGCCAAGCCAGTTTTGTATTTGAATGAAAAAACAATAAATTAAATAATATAAATGGACCCGATTATGGACTTTTGGATAGAATTCCATAACTGAAGAATAAATAATTACGAAAAAATAAAATATTGGTATTAATTAGTAGTGTACTTAACCTAGAAATGTAGTAAAAAGACGATAATGATACTTTTTAAGATTTCTGTTGGTATATAGTGTAAATTATACAACTGTGTTATGTATTTCAAATAAACTGTGCAACTCTGTTAAATATTTGTCTCTTCAGTTGTCTTTCGTTTGTGTGTTTGAGAATTTGTGTTTTCCGTTTTGTTGTTAAAATATTGTTCTTATTGTCTTCTAATATAAAATATATTTAGAAATTAAAAAATAATTTCCTTAAATTTAATGCAAGTGTTTTTTAATATTTGTGTAACAAGTTGCTATAGTTTTACATAAATAAAGAATATTAAGCTTTCAACTTCCTGTGACACAAAAACAACGAATAAAAAAATACGACGTGACAAAAGTATATTTTTTTTTGGGTGGAGATTAACGAATTTAAGGCGACAAATTTTCATATTTTTGTAAAGAATATAAAGTTTTATTTGTTGTTATAAATACAAAGTATAAAAGCGACAAAATTGATTTAAAATTGTGGAAACATACTAAAATTGATATGAACAAAGAAATTTACTATGAGGGCTGGTTGATCAAATCACCGCCCACGAAGCGTATATGGCGTGCAGTAAGTATCAAGTTCCTTATATTCAATTTCTTTATTCTTTCATTTTCATCTACTATCGAAATGTTTATAATAAATAAAAACTGTAAACAATGAAAATTAATAAGTAGAACATTTAACATAAAATCTACAAACTGACTCACTAAAATTATAAAAAAAAAGCAAAACACAATTGAAAAAAAAAAAACATTTTTAATTTTTTAGCCCTTATCCTGTATTAATGGGTCAAAATTGCTTAAACAGTATTTATTGCTCATTTATTCTTTAAATTCTTAGCGGTTTTTTTTTTGAAACAAATGTCAACATTTTATTTGCAAAAAGCATTCTGAGACCAATATTGTATGTAATGAATGTAAAATAAATAAAAAAAAAAAAATGAATAAAAATTAGAATTTTTTGTATTCGGTAAATTTGACCCACTAATGTCATATGCGTTTTATTTTTGAAGTACAGGATAAGGGTTAGTCTGTGCCTATACGAAATAATAAATAAGATTTGCAAATTATGGAGATTTTTTAAATGTATGGAAATGTTTAAATTAATTGCCATTCAAACATGCATTCTTTCATTCGTGAACTCTTAAAATAAATTAATTTAATTTATGAATAAACTAATATTTTTCCTAATAATTGTTTAGGTAAATTAATGCAAAGCAAATACATACTTATAAAATCTCGTATTGATTAAGTATTTTAAAATATAATACAGAAATTTATAAAATCACAAATATTATCACAATATCTAATAGAAAATATTTCAAATCAGATCACAATAGATTTTTGCGAATGCACAAAGTACTTAAACTAAATACCTATTAGTATAATTATGGCTAAAAAAGTAAATTTCATACCTATAAAGTGAAATTTTTCATTTAATACCATTTTAGTTGTATTTGTTTATTCACGATAAATTAAAAAAAAAGATAGATAGGTATATTAAATAAACAAGGTTTTAAGCCTGTAAGATAAATACTTGTACTAATAATTGAAATACATATGTAGGTATGTATGCACATTCGATAATGTTCATTTCTTCTTTGTTGACCATTTGAAATTTTTCATTATAGGTAGGTACCTAAACTTTCTTTTATTACTTGAATAGGTATATGCTTTCAAAACACGTTTTTATTTATTTAGACAAATAAAACAAATAGTAAAACAATGACTATCACGACCACAAGTATCATTAAGTGTGATTATTATTAGAGGTTTTCAAACATAATGACCCACATTTTTGTTTAGCTAAAAACATTGTAAATAAAGAACTTTTTTATTTGTTTACTTATTTTTCTTACAACCCACTTTAATTATTTTTTGTTGTCAATTCAAACAAAAAAATATAATTTTCGATAAATGTTTTAAAACAATTCTTTTTTGATTACTTTTTTTTATTCATTGTTTGCAATTTGCCAATTATAAAACATATGCATATATGTATATATATATACAAATATATGTATGTATGCATATATATATATATATATATATATGTATGTATATTATAGATAGCCTATGTATAGATGTCTATATAATCTATTATGCCAAATTCAAAGAATCAATAGCTAAGATATAATTAAATAATCATCTAAATCGATCCATAAATGACCGACATTATTTATTTATTATTATTTATATATTTATTTGTTAGTATCAATAATACTTTCACATACATAAACTATTTTGAATTTCTCATTTCTCTAATATATTAGAACTAAAACAAAGAAATGAGAAATGAAAAATTTAAGCCAAAGCCGGCTTAAAAACACTTTTGTTCTAGTGAAATTTTTCATATCGCATTTAAAATTTTACATCTAATCAAATCTATAGATTGAAAAAATCAACATATGTAAATATCTAGATAAAGAAAAGCTATTAATTTGATAAAAATAAATCGTCTGGATAGCATTTGCTTAAATTCGATTTATTTGTTTTGCCTAACATTCACAAAAATAAAGTTTTTATATTATAACTTTTTATTTATAAGTAGGTATAATAAATCTATTGATACCTTATTAAAATCATGATTTGTTATCCACAAAATGTAGCTTTAATACTAGTAGTAATTCTTAACCAAATATTAAATTTATTAACTATAGAACACATAAACTATTCGTTTAATTTACTTTTATTGGTTGTCCATTATTTAAGGATACTTGTTGATACGTGCGCTATATTTCTTCACAATTTAATACATAATGTTGATAATATGATTAATGGCGACAACAAACAATAAATTTGTCATATTTATCCATTACCAACAGGAGATTATGATTATTAACTTATATTAAATACGCCTTATTAATCACATATTTCTATTAAAATATTTTTCAAGAAAATCCGCGTATGCTAGTAAAATTTCTTTTTAAATTTTCGTTATGTGGAAAATATATTTTCACGTTTGTTTGAATATTTTGTTGTTATTGTTGATTATCTTTTGTAAATATCTTAAGTGGGCGTCTGGCTGTTGTTGTGGTACATTATTTTGTTTGTAGGTATACAATCTAAAACAATTTTAATTTGCACTGTTTGTGGAAAAAAAGTTTTATTTTTTTTTTACAAATATTTGTTGAAGAAGAGAATCATCTGACGCCTTATGAATACTAACTACATGTATTAAATAGTTGTACAATGCAGGGATATCAAATAATTTTATCTTTCTAAGAGCTAGTTTCTGGGATAAAGATAATCTACATTTTTCGCTTAAACCTAGATTAAACTAAAAATTGTGTTTCTCAGTTATTATTTATTTGATATATAATCTAGGTTTAACTGAGCATCATTGGTGAGTTAAACCTAGATATAAAATGTCAAAATACAAAAGCTGAAAAATAAAACAATTCAACAAGTGAAAAGAAATTTACGACATTTTAACAAAAATGAAAAAAAATGGATTATTCTAGTGATGATGAGGATTTAAGTGATTCAAACACATATAATAACTTAAATATGTCAATTGTTAGAAAGATACGAACAATAAGAACACGTCCAAATCATTTCTGCATTTATACCGACGCCGAATTCTTTCAAAGATTTCGCTTAACAAACTAATTTATTTAAAAAAAATACAAAAATTCTCTAAAAAACTAAATAATAATTCATTTCTAACAATTGCAAATTGTAATTTTAGAATTCCTTAGGATATTGCCATATTTATATACAAAATTAGGAGGAATGCCATATACAGCGTTGTCAGTTTAGGGGATTTATCTCCAAATTGAGCATTTTTTTCGTGATTGGGGATAAAAATTACCTCTTGGGGATCCGGGGATTTGTTGGGGATGACAACAATTTTTTGGGTTGGATTTTTTGGGGATTTTATTTATAACTGGCAAGTCTAAAAATGTGAGTTATTATTTATAGTGGATGGTTTCTAATAAAGAAGAAGTATGTAAATATTTAAAAAAAATATATTTTTTACTGTTAAAGTGTAACGCTTGCGTTGAACGCGTTTTTCAATAATGAATACTACCAAAACAAAAATACGTAACAAAATGCAATATGAATTATTGGAAGCATTTCTCAGAATAAACACATACTTTAAAAATAATTCAATTTGTTGTTAGAAATTTAATCCATCTGCTGAAATGCTAAAGCTTTTTAATACAAGCAATATGTACAACAACATTTTTGAGGCTGATGAATCAGAAGATTTTTATGTTAAACTCTGGTAAATAATTTTTTACACTTCTATACCTATATTAAATTATGTGTAATTTTTTCTTTACAAGATTTATAATTACAAATCGAATTAGTTTGAATATTAATATATGTAACTATCGATAAAAATGAATTTTATTAAATAAATATGTTTTTTTTAAATAAAATAAAAATTTTACAAAAAAAAAATCATTTGGGGATTTTTGGGGATGACAAATCCACAATTGGGGATAAGCTCTAAAAAAATACTGGCAGCACTGGCCATATGTATTTTGACTGAACAGTACGGCAATGCAAACAAAATTGGCAGAAGGTAATCCACTACTGAGAAACACAATCATTAGTTAAATCACGGCAAAATATATTTGAGGTTTAATATAACAGTGTGTTAAGCTGAGTTTAACTGACAAGTAAAAAACTAGCTCTAAGTATTAAATATTTTTATGGAATGTTTATTTGTCTTTGTGACCCAGATTGATACATATGTCTGAAGTTAGCTACGTTTTTGACATTATACAGTATGTATATTAATGTAGAAATTAACATACCTTCTATTCAATGACTGTTAAATATATACATACATACATCAACAATATTTTTGACTCAGTCAAATAATTTATTTTTCCTGGATCGCAGAAATCCCGGTTAATTAAAGCTTTCCTTAAAATGTAGTCCGAAAATAATCTGTGTTTTGCTCGTTGTTTAATATCGTGATAATATTCCATATAATGTTCCCATTTTATAAATTATTTCCATATGATTGTATTCTTTGTAAAACTATTTTATAATACACTTTGCTTTAATTGTTTGCAAGTACAAAACGTTTATTTTCAAATCATATCATTACAATTCTATCAAATTCCATTTGAATTAAACTTTTGACTTAACTTACTGTGCAATTTTTTTGTAAGTATTTTAGTACAGATTTCAAAGATCGATTAAATATTCAATCAAATAATTTTAATTTGACTGCAAAATATTTAATTCATAAAATTCAATATAAAACAAAAAGGAAATAAATTATGAATACTTGTACCTCGTGTTGTCATTATAAACAAAGCATATGGCCAGCAAGTATAAATAGGTTGGTTTGTTACACGGCCGGCCGGCCCCTCAGTCATGTCAATAAGCGATATGATGACGTCGTTGTTGTTAGTGATGTAGTACCTATATGTATTATTTTGCAGTACGGTTGTTTGACATCGTTTTTTATTATTTGTGCAAGCATATCAGTTTAACCATACCACAAACTTACCTATCGATCCCCACTATTTTTTATATTTATATTTTCCAATTCAAATTTCTGTTTAGTATAAAATTGCATTTTAAACAACTAACAACTTATTTATACGTTTAGTAGTCGTTTATTGAAGACATTTAATAACGTTAAAACAGCTATTGCAGTTAAATAAACTCCTTACAATTTTTTTTAGTATAGAAAAATAAAAAAAACAATAAAACATTACAAAACGACATTTTCAAATAATGTAAAGTTTATTTACATACATTCTTGGAAAATATTATTAGTCATAATAATTTTTTTTGCTTTGCACGCCTTCCTATTGCAATAACTTATCAACTATTTATACATATTAACAGCGTTATTTTGTTTTCACAATTAAATTATAATGGGTTAAAGTTTATTTGTATACTGTGATTTACTTATTACTAATAATCTTAAGAATTCGTCTAGCAAAATCAGATATAATTAAAAACGCTCTAATTTGATGAAACAACATTATAAACTTGACACTGTGCGAAAACTAAAAGAACAATGTTCCTTCTATATTTAGAATCTATTACATGATTTAGTATATTTTTTTTAATCTACCTGATATAGGTATTAAATAGTGATCAATTGTTGAATTTCATAAAATATTGTTATATATTTTATTAAAGGTAAGAAGATTGGTTTAAATAGTGCTAAAAATAACATATAAGTGTGTTTGCTGCTATCAATAAAACATCGCTGAGAAAATAATTTAAAAAATATTATATTTGTGATGAGTGAAATCTTTTTGATAAATTTCTGATGAAAAGAATACGAATGTATGTATTTGCAAACGCTTTACGTACAGATTAGTAAAATAATAATGCAATGAGAAAATCTATCAATAAATATAAAAACTAAAACATAAATAGGTTCTCTCTTTAGCATATTCAACTTTGCGAAAGTGGAATTATGTTTGAAAAATAATAAACCCACAACTAAATGTAGTGAACTTAAAAAAAGAAAAATACAAACTAATTACTTAGTTAAACCAGATCAATCTTTTTAAGAAATATTTTGCTAATATTCCCTTTAGATTTGCTTACTGTTTTCGTTTAATATGTTGTCAAGTTGTAATTTAGGTTTTATTCAAAAATTATGTGTTTGAAGACTGTTAATCTTGGTTGTATGTTTTTTATGCTACACCATCATTGGAATATATTGGATTTGTGCAGATGTAATGCCCAAAAATGTTAGTCTAATACTCGAGCATAAATGTCTAAAAAATATTGGAAGGCATTTAAATTTTACCATAAATATATTTCATATACAATATACGCAAATTATTCCGACATATTTTATGATTTTCAGTCTATAATTAATCATAGCTCGCATTAAATATAGCTATGGACAGATAAATAGCGCTCTTTACTGTTTTAGTAATGTAAGGGGGATTGAATTCTTGTTTTTTTTCTCGACTTACAAATGTTTTTCCGTCAGGACCAATCAGATTAATTTTGGTTTCATCTGTGAAAAGCACTCTCTTCCAGAATTTAATTTCATTGTTCCGGTGTTTTTTTTTTTTTTTTTTTGCAAAAGATTTTCATTGATGCGTCTTCGTACAAGTCTACAGGAAACATTTTACCCAAAATCCTCATTTATTTCAGTCATTATTGTTCTCGATGTATCGAAAGGACTAGCTTACTTTTTTTAACTATTGCCTTATCCGTAAAAATGTATTTTATTTTTATAAATACGGCAGTAAGTGTGTGTAAAAAGACAGTGTGTTCATTTTTGATTGTGTTTGTGTACATTTAAATAAATAAAGACTCGTTATATTTTCTTCAAACTACTTGACGCTTTTATTTTGCAATTAAAAAGAATCCGGTTTATTTAAAGAAAATAAACCACCGTTTTAAAAAGGTAAAAACGTAACAATATAATATGTATGTATGTATATGTATAATATAATTATGTATCCACTACAAAGGTGAAGGGTATATAAGCTTCGGCATAGCCGAATATATCACTCTTACTTGTTTAACAACTTTTTGTTTATAGCAATTGAAATAGACAATATTAGGTAAGGTTAGGAAATATTAGGTTAGGTCCTCAATTCCATAATGCGGCATGGGCAATGACAAATGCTATGATCCATTGTTTTTGTATCCTAGAGATCATTAAAATAGTATGGCTCATACAGTTCTTTCTGTTACTCGAGGTAGAGTTTGTCACATTCAGATACCTTCTAGTTATCTCCCTATAAAAATGTCACATTGGTGGTTTTACGCCATCAGCCTTCGCAGGGCTTCTCTACGGTCTCTAATTAGTTCGGATACTTCTTCCCTTGTGAATACCGCACACCTTTCAAACAATCTTTCGGATTCCTTTTTATGGTGTCCTTCCTATATCGAGTGCCGAGACCATCTGTAGTTGTCATTACTTGTATACCGTTTAAGAAGCCCTCGTTTTCATACACAATTCTAAAGTGACCCTCTCCCAATGGTTTAAGTAAAGTAAAGTAGAGTGTTAATAAATTCCTTGGAACCACCTACGCATATTCTTCAATGTCCAGTAGGTGAAGGATGATATTCAAGTACGTCTGAGGTATGCAACAGTGATAGCAAATGAGTCGCACCTCTGAACTATATTCTCGTATACGTTCACTATCCCCCATTTTTTCCCTATGGAGTTCCTGAGAGAATCGTATGTATAAGACAAATTCGATACTATCCCCCAATTTGATCTTTGCTCCGGACGAATACATTGTTTTTATTTTAGTTTTTTTGAAATAAATTTAATTTTTAATCGCAAATTTACTTCCAAATTCATTTTATGATACACTAAGGTAAATGGTATACTTCAACATCGCCGCAAAGAGTGCTATTTTTCTTGTTATGTATTAAAAAATTAATTTGTACACACCGTAAAATGAAATCATATTTTCCACATTGTTAAACAGAAGACTTGACTGCCAATATTTGAACTTTTTCTTGCGAAATTAAATAATTTAATATTTGTTTATAAATTAAATTTAATATGTACAACACATTAATTTCATTAGAATTTACACAATCAAAATCTTGGACAAACGTTAAAAATAAAATTCTTGGAGACATGAATATTTTAGAATTTTGTTTAATAAAGAAGCTATATAATATCACTGTATAAATTTGGCTTTACCCAATGTAAAATTATTGAAATTTTCCTTACTAAATGGAAGAGGAAACCAAAATCGATTTAAGAACGCAAAATATCATTCTCCCTACATATGTTATATATTATATAGGTTTTTTGTTTCTTACTTTTTATCTACTCTAAAAACATTGTTGTTTACACTATAAATTATTTTCTATGTATGAGTACTATACATTCATTTGGCATTTGTTTTTTTTTTTTTTTTTTTTTTTTTTTTTTTTTTTTTTTTTTTTTTTTTTTTGTTATCATAATTATTATAATATTTTAATTGTTTATGTTTTGTATGTATTGTAGTCTAACTAGTGAAATGTTATTTATTATTTTCAATTCCTTTGTAGCGTTGGCGTAGACGTTGGTTTACTTTGAAACAAGGCGAGATACCCGAACAGTTTTGCCTTGAATACTATGCCGACCGTAAGTGTCGCAAATTGAAGGGTGTCATCGATTTGGATCAATGCGAACAGGTGGATTGTGGTTTGCGTTTGGAAAATCGCAAGCAAAAGTTTCAATTTATGTTTGATATTAAAACACCGAAACGTACATATTATTTGGCAGCGGATACGGAAACGGACATGCGTGATTGGGTAAATTGTATATGTCAGGTGTGTCATTTGCATGATACTAAGCAATCACAAGGTAATATTAATAATATATGGCAAAACTTATTATTTAAAGTAAAATATTTTTCCCTGTTTTTCTAAGCAGATGAAAACCGTGCCCAAAATAATTCTGCTACCACCCATACTAACTCTTCGTATGATACCACCACAACCACCATCAATTCTTCAAGTGGTACCAATACATGTAATACACGTCAGAGTTTTAACAATGACATTATTAGAAGGGCTCTAAATGTGGTCGAACAACAACCTCTCACTTCAGCCACATCAAATGCAAATGTAACAACGGCTTCGTCCACTTCCTCGTCTTTATATCAGCATAGTAATGACAGTGCTTATGTTAATACAGAGTATACTAATCGTGAAACACTACTGTGTGATGAACATTTTGAGAAACAACAATTGGTAAATGTGACTTCTAATTTAGTTGCTGCTAATGCTGGGCAGACGGCTCAAACTGGATCATCTGCAGCTTTGTACTTGAATACAGCTGCATTTCAGGACACTTCACGTCTATCAGTCAGTTCAAATGGTGTAGTACGTAAAATACCAGAGAATTTAGTTTTAAACAATACACCATTACCAGAATCTCAACAGCACAGTGTACAACCTTCACCAGCTTTAAGTACAGCATCCGGACCTTATATACCCATCAGTGAATGCTATTCGGGTAGTCCAAAGTTTATGGTATTTTTGAATTTCATCTACATATTAATTAATATAAACTTAAGATACTTTTTCTTGCAGTTGGATAGCGATAATCCTTCAACTCCTCTAAACAATTTGGATCCAAAGTTTTATGACACACCTAGAAGTCATAATAATATTGGCTTAAATTTAACCAATGATCAATCATATTCACCTAAAATTACAAACTGTGGAACGGTAATTTCGATTTACAGACATTTTTGTTTAGTGCTGTATAATCTACATTTTATTTCTTTGATTTTTAGCAACAACCTATTAATGTTTCTAAAAATCGTAGTCAAAAGTCCGATTCAGATTCTGAAAGTGTATTTACCGATGACGACGAATGGGCCCATCCTATGCCCTTAAGAGAAAATATGGGTATGTATTATAAGTGTATGAATAAAGGAATGATCTCACATGGTAAATATTTACTTTTAAAGAACATTTAGAGCTATTATTTTTAGCAGAACTTTGTTTGGCGCAAATATCTATTGTGAATTGTCCTATACAAATATTTTATTTAGTGGTATTTTCGTCAAACATTCAGAGTGTGTGGCCGTAACTTAAATAAATGCTTATATATGGCATTTTTAATTTCTTTTTAACAAAACATAAAAACTGTCATCTCAGAAAGTATTAAAATTAAAATATCTATCTCATGTATTCATAATAAAAAATAAATTCTAACGAAAAAAGTTGTCTTATGGGAATTCAAACAGAAGAAGTTCGACACTTGTTTTCGTTACGAATATATCAGTTTAAATAAAAAAGCTAGAATATACTAGTTCAATATATAAATTTTAAAATTTCAAGAAATCAATTGCATTTTCTCTTTCGATTCGAAATCACTTACTTAGTCATTGAGCATTTTTGAAAATGTTTTGGATATTGTTACTAAATAAATTTACTCGCAATTAACAAACTTTCACATATTTCCTTTCAGATCGTAACACTAGACCTTCCGATAGTTCTGTGGAAAATGAATCATTTGTATTGACATATTCACAACGTTTCTCGAAACTACCTGAAGATGTTAAAAAAGAGCAACAAGACATGACAACCCAAAACTCCAGCGATTGTTTGGAGAAGCTGGCAAAAGTATTAAAAAATAAAAATAATTTAATATTGGACTTTAAGGACAATGAAAAGTAAGTATAGCTTCTTCAACATATTCATTGCGTATGTTTTTCTGAAAAAAAAATGTGTTTATATAATTAGAGAATAATGTAAAATTAGTTGCCCTAGTTTTAGTACATAATTAAAAGTTGCTTTTTACATGTGTCTATCATTAAATTAGTAAGAACTTATTTTTGTTAAAAAAAACATTTATTGTTAATTGATCGAAATAAGGGCAACATTTGTAAATTACTTTTGAAATAAAATATTTTATAAATATTAATCGACATACAAATAAACGATTTGTTTAAATTTGTAACAAATAAATAAATATAATTAAAAACTCTAGATTAACACGGGATTTGCCACAATTTTCGGATACCGAAAATACTTCACCTGCTATAATAGGACCGCGTGATGCTAGATCTGTAGTTGATGAAAGTTATGATATACCACGTTCGCATCAACTACCCTATTATAATATGGCACATTTATTGGATAAAATAACAAGTCCAGAGGCCAATCCCATTGCAGCTTCCACTCCCAATTTAATGGCTGGCCTGGATACTGTACCGGGTTCACCATCATCGGTAATTTCTGTGGCTCATTCGTTAGGTCCACAATCGTCGAACATACGTACTTTGCCCAGACCACATTGTTATACAAATGCAGCTCCCAGTAAAGTCGAAGGCAATGTATTTCGTTACGATTTCATTGAACAAACAAATGTGCCACCAGTCAATAGAAAATTGAAACCCAAATTAAGTATTGAAGCTGATAAACCGCCTGAGGAGTTGCCAGCTAAACCGCCGCAGTTGGCAGTACAGCAAGTAGAGAATTTGGCAAATCGTTTGCAGACTACACAAATACAAACACCAGCTGGTCTGGTCTGTAACGAAAATATGCCACTGAAACCTCCATCTGTAGATAGAAAAAATAAACCGAATGCCTATAAGGTAAATATTGTTCTACTACAAAATCATTCCTAATAAAAATGAATAATTAAACATAATTTAATTTGTTTTTCTACCAACAAAACTCTTTAATACAATTACAGATCGGCAATTCAAATACTTTAGGCAACAGTACAAGGCGTACCGCAGGTGCTCCACTCTCAATGGTGCTACCAAATGATACTGAAACATCATCATCATATTTAATGGAGACTCGAACATTACCACGACAACCCAGACCTAATTATGCGTTTAATACATCAAATACTTCACTGTGTAATACACCAACTGCAGTAAATGCTCCGCCTACAGTATTTACCATACAACATCAGCGTACCGCATCTGCTAATGCCGCTATGCAACAATTACCTACATCCACAAATCCAGTTCCCACTCAATTGCAGCTACCGCCTAAAAACGAACATAAACTACAATATTTTGATTTGGATGTGACGAATGCTCCGGCCATTAATCGGCAGAGTATGAGTGTGGGTAATTTAAATAACCCTGGCGTGGCGCGTTTAGGCTTAGCAGCAGATCCTTCAGCCAGAGCTCCAGTACAAAGTACAGTAGTTTATAATTCAGTGGACTTTGTTAAAACCGAGGCCTTTAAACGAATACGTGAAGAGAGAAAAAAAGAAAATGAAGGTGTTAATGCAAATAAATAATGTTTCTAGTAAAACTAACATCATGTATCTATCAAACACATCTTGGCATATGCTTTTTAAACGCCACTTTTATCAATTCACACATGGATATGTTTAGTTTCGTTTATTAGTTACATGAGATTCCATTGAATTTAGAACTATTTTAGCCTTAATATTTAGTGTGTGTGCTTTTTCTAAAGCATTTATTTTATATTATTAAATGATATTTTATAAGCTTTAGCCTTTTTACAAAAAAAAAACAAAAAACATTTTTGTGTGCTAAATTTAAAAAATATTTAAAAGGTCTTTAAGTGATTTCTAACTGCATGTTTTTTAGATATTTTTGTAATTATTTATCCATTTAATGAAACTCTTATTAAAATTATATAATATCGTTTTAATTGACCCTAATAGACATATTAAGATTTGTAGCCTTACGTTTTTGTCCTTCGCATACAAAATATTTATAAAATTATTTATTTGAAAAGGAAACAAACATAATTTTGCAATAAATAAAAAGAATCGAGATTTTTTGTATTTGTTATGACAAATTTAAATAATGTAAAACATTTTTGTATCAAAATGAAAAGCTAAAAATTAGCTTTGTTATTTTTTTTTTAAATTTCATTTATTATACTTTTACAGCACCATTTCTAATTTTAAATAATAAAACAAAAATATAAATTATATAAAGATTTCTAGTAAATATGGGAATAAATAAATACGTTTGTGTATTATGTGTAGGGTAGCATATAGTCAGTTTTCATCGACTATAATTTCTTATTGGTTTTTTACTAGATTAATTCACAGGTGAGTTTTTGCATCATAACATCACAAACTCTTTATTCATTCAAAATATTAACCATTTTGTTGTTAATCGCAAGTTTTGTGAATCTATCACCATTTGACATAATAAAGAAAAAAGTTATCAGCCTATTCAGAAGTAAACAACAAACAATTTTTGGTGTAACGTTTTCGTTTTTATAACGAATTCACAAAGACGTTGTTAGATTCGGGACATGTCATGTTGCAATTTTATTTTCTATTGTCGATTTTGTTCGTTGGGTGAAAACGTTTGATGAAGCTGTAGATGGATTGACAATCGTAGATCCAATAGCCATGGGAACGTGATATCAGAAATCACAGAAGATCTACAGTCTTATTCAGAAAAAATTGAAGTAGACTTTAAATGTACTTTAAGAAAATTTTGTATGAAAATTTTGTCTAAAAGCACACTTCAAGCCTACTTTATTTTTTATGAATACGGCAGCTAAAAATTAATCAAAACGTATTTTACTATGTCTTCAAAGTTTGCTGATACCGAATGTAAAAATCAAGTTATTGATTAATTTAAAGCTTTTCTTTTCAAAGATAAATTATTAGTGCGAATTATTCATTCCGTTCCACGATTTCGGAAATAAATTTTTTGTGCGGAGGCATAATTTGAAGTTATTCATTCCGTTGCTGCGGTATTTTCCCTTTTTGCGGTATCATCTTTAGACAGACAGTATTGCGGCATCCCGCAGGAATGAATAATTACATATCGATCGATATTTCTTTCCGCTTAGTTTTCCTTTCCGTGCGAAATCAATAATACCACCCATTATAAATGTTTCATGTTTTTGGAACACATGAAATCCTTTTCGGACTTATCAGCCCTTGTTACATAATGTAGATTAACAGCCTTATTCAGAAAAAATTAAAGTAGACTTCAAATGGACTTTAAGAAAATTTTGTCTAAAAGCACACTTCAAACCTACTTTATTTTTTATGAATACGGCAGTAAACATGTAAGAGTTATATATTCGACTGTGCTGAACCTTACATACGCTTCACTTTAAAGACATTTTTGTATTAAACGCTTTATTTGACATCGTTTTAGTTTTGTGTGAAAAAGTGGAAAATTATATTTTTGTTACAGGATTTGGGTCTGTCAAATAAATGGGCCTTCAGAAACAACATTCTACAAACATTGTACACAAATCCAAGTAAATTTTGCCACAAATAATTTGTATATATGTAAAATAAAATCCCATCCAAAATTTTTGTACAGATCGGTCAATAATTGACCATAGCTCCCATATATTGAAAATATTGTTATAAAAATAAAATTCAACACAAATATGTTTCAAATATAACTACACACAAATCATTTGGCCTAATTTTAAGATGATCGGTCCATAATTAGTTGTAGCTTCCATATAAACCCTCTTCTTAAAAATCACTTTAACATGCATAAATATATTACAAATGTTTATGTCGAGAAAAAAATTAACACAAATAAGTTGTATATGCACAGAAATCATGCTACTAAATTTTATGATGATCGGGCTCCCATATGGCGCCCACTGTTGAACAATATTAAAACCTAAACTCGATGTAGGACTATACTTATTTGTTTTTGTATTGAAGTGATGCGGCTGTCCTATACAGAAAGATGTTATTAACAGTAATATACATATTCAGATTTGCTACAGATATTAATTGTTCAATAATGATACTATTTTTTGCAATATATGTATGTACATACCATACATACCTATATAAGCTAAGATGTTGTTTCAAAAGCATGACTTCCGTTATTTTTTGCTGGCATATATTAACTATGATTTAAGAGTCAGTTTTTAATTTAAGGGCTATTAACGAATTTATTATATATCGGAAATATGTAGCTTAAATACATTTTTCTTTTCAGTCGATCACTTTTTTTCTGCAGCCTATTACATACTAACATTAGACAATATATGACTACTTGGCATGAAATGCTAGTAACTTCTCATAATACTTAGTGCCGTTTTATATTAATTAACGATTGGTTTTTTATTAAATCTTAAACATCATTACAGCAAAAAGACCTAAAGCAATATACAAATATATACGTTTTCAAATTAAAATTATCAATCTAAATTTAATTTACATAGCCGAAAAACTTTGCAAACATATAAACGAAGTTAAAATATTTAAATGCACAAAGTTATGCAGTGGAAATGTTATTTTGATAAATAAATAAAAACATATAATAAATAAAACAAATATACCAATCAAAATACATACATACATATGTATATTTTATTAGAAACTATCAGCCCAATTATTAATAAAAAAAATCCGTGGCAGATTTTTCCATTTCTATTTTTTTAACATTGAATTTATATAGGAAAAATGGGAAAAGGGAAAAACCTCCCGCGGAATTTTTATTTATGATTGGGCATACAAAAATAACCATGATTCTATTAGAAATTCAGTTTTCTATTTATTTATATGAAAAATCAAATCATACATATAAAAACTTTGATTGAAAATTAATAAACGAAATCATAAATAAAAATATATACAAATTAGTGCTATTAGAGCGCATTTAAAAATAATTACATTATTTAAGCAAAATGCTTTTTTTATATTTATTATTAAGGCAATTTAAATCTAATAAAGAAATTTAAAAAAATGTTGAAAGTGAGTGTTTATTTATAATCAGTTTAAATTAAAGAGATTTAATGTTAATGACATGTTCAATATAAATATTTACGAATTGCAATGTACACATTTAAATATCCAAGAAAAGAAATTGTATGAAAATCACTCAGTTTTTAAATATTTTTTAGTGGTTTACATACAAATTCAGAGAGGCTTAAAAAGGGTCTCAATGCCTACTATGCTTGCAGATCATCGAGGGGTTGGAGCTGGGGACTTCGACCGTCAGTGGTGGGATGGCTATACACTTCGGTGGTTAGACCCATTCTTACGTATGGATGCTGTGTTTGGTGGAAGGCAATAAGACTGGCTAACCGAAGAAACCTTCTGTCTAAAGCTCAGAGGTGTGCTTCAATCAACATAACAGGGGCCATGAGAAGCACTCCTCAAGCGGCTCTGGATGTCATTCTTCATCTTCTGCCCATAGGGCAGTATGTGATGGGAATGGCAGCCAGAAGCATTCTTAGACTGAGGGAGCTGGGACTGTTAAAGAGTCACACGCATGGTCATTCGCGGATCCTGTGTGAGATTGAGGCAGGTGGATATTGCCTGGGATCGCCCGGCTCTACGGACTATGTGAGCAATAGGGTAGATTTTAGGCGGTTGCCGGAGGTGATAGTACCGTCTAGGGAGAGCTGGTCGGAAAGGGGCAAATTATATGATGGATTTGCCAATTTTACGGACGGCTCGAAGATGAGCGGCACGGGCACGGGGGTCTATATTGAGGATCTGAACATCAGAATGTCATATAGGCTTCCTGACGTATGTGGTGTTTTTCAGGCGGAGGTTCTGGGGTCTTGAGAGCCGTGGAACTGATGAGGGACAAGATTGGCAGATGTTCGGAGGTCACAATATATGTGGACAGCCAGGCGGCCCTTTTGGCTATACGGGGCTGTTATGTGAACTCCAAGCTAGTTGTCAGTTGTATGAGGGCTCTAGATAAAGCCTTAGAGCTGTGTTAGGCTATGCTGGGTATCGGGTCACTCGGACATCACCGGAAATGAGGTGGCTGATGAGCTGGCAAGAATGGTCTCAGGGACAGATGGGAATAACCGTATGGAGGCAGTTGGGCCTCCAATAAGCCCAAGAATTAGGGAATGGGTCCTAAATGCGACCAATCAGGCCTGGGAAAACCGGACGGACTGCCAAGTGTCACGGACGCTGTGGCCGGTGCTTAGGAAGTCCGATTCGGAATTGTTGCGGGGCAGGAGTAGAGTTTGCGTTAGGACCATGATGGGCATTATCACGGGCCACTGCATGATATGCAGGATGGTGGTGGGATTGTCGGATATGTGCAGATTATGCGAGGACCCGGATGAGCTGGAGACGGTTGAGCACATTCTGTGCCATTGTCCCAGATTGCAGGGCAGTAGGCTGAGGTGGCTGGGTAATAGATTCTTGTGCGAATTAGGGGATGTCTCGAGCTGTGGGCTGGAGAGTCTAACAGGATTCGTAATGGGAATGGCCTGGCTACGCGGCAGTAGACTGGGTGCTGGTCGCACAAGTGGAGGACATATGTCTGAGTAGGATTTGGCCAGGTCTCTCTTTTCTCTCTTTGCACTCTACTATCCCTTTCCCGTCTTTTGTGTGAGGGTGTGAGGATGACTCACACCAGCCTTCGTACCTACCTACAAATTCAAGAAAAACGTTCTATAAGTTTTACTGAATATGTTTAATCCACATCTAATATAATGGAGCTATTTCATGATATTTAAAACCATTCCACTAAATACACAGTCAACTTCTGAGTTACTAGCTGATTACCTTTAGACATCGGGTGAAGGGGAAGATAAGACGAGTACACACTTGATTGTACTAGCAATTCGTGGTACTCTCTTATTCGTATTACATATGGAAAAAAATGGGATTAAGATCCATAGTTTAGTTTTGATATTCCCACTCATATAAAGTTAATTGTACTTTTATCTGTTGATAAATTTGTCATTTATTCTTAAAATGTTCATAAGCTAAGCTATACATTTAATGAATTTGTATATTTAAAATCTTTAAAAGCTAGAAAATGCTAAACATATTGAAAAATGCTAAATAAAATGTAAAATGCTAAATACAAAATTTTGCAGTTAAATCGAAATAAAAAAAACTAAATTTAGCAAAATGCTAAAATGGTCACAATGGTAACATACGAATAGCCTTCTTTTTGTTGTTAATTGTGTTGTATTACTGTCTCTAACGCACTGCCCAGCGGTAAAAATACCCATTACTTAATCGCTGATGTCAGTAATATTTAGTAGCAATCAGTACTGATGCTGTCGCTTATATTTCTGCTTACATTTACACACGAGTGTCATAGGCTGCTTAATTAGTGCGCTCTCGCTTAAAATGTAAGCAGCGATGTCATTACGTGTCATTTCAATTTCAGTTACGTTATATGTGGTGTTCTAAGCGAGCTTGATGGTACGTCAATAAATTCTGGCAAATTAAACTGTAATGTATGTCGTTTAGTCGGATTTGCAAATGTAAGGCTAGAATATGAGGTGGTACCACTAATCCTGATGATTTTATAATGCAAGTTTATTTAAAAGAATGCTTAACTTAAAAAAAAAAATAAATAAATAAATTTCACTTTAGGGATTAAGGCACAAAAAACTTAAACTAAGTATTACAACCTAAATTTTTAACTTGATTTAAATTTGATTTTATTTTATAAATTATTATTTTTATCTCTGCATTTTTTTGCGAAATGTCTGTTTTTGTAGGTCTTAAAGCAATGCTGTATATTTTTCTGAAATTTCTCAATTGTTGAGCCCTCTTCCTTGACAGCATCTGGAAGTGGAAAGTGAAATTTATCAGTATAAATAATATATAAAAAGTCTAAACAAATCTTACCGAAAACTGCATCATGAAGCAATTTAAATTCCTTGAACCCTCTTTTTCCATTATTGCCATCATATTATTTATTAAGAAAATGAAATTTATTATTATTTATTTCTTTACAAACTTTAAGTAACCTAACTGTTGCACTATCAACTTTAAAGTAACATTTCTTGTTTTTTTTTCTAAAGCCGCTATAAAGGTATTTTTTGTCTTTGCATTTATGTGCATAAACACACTAACTCTTCACTTACATTTTAATCGGAGTTTTAATTAGTAGAAATATAATTAATAAATTTTTTTTAACATAAACCCACTAAGTAACACTCCGCTTGTATTGTATTAGATTACAGATACATATATAACATTCCAAGTATGTACTTAAATCGATCGCTAAGAATGTTATACTGATGTCGTCGATTATAATCTAGGTACTTAGTTCCATTTTCTGCTGGGTGGTGTTCACAAAGAGCGGCAGTTTAAAATGTGTGTATAGTGGTGAGTGTAATTTAATTGTACTGGGAAACATTTCGTACTAACAATGTTGAATGTTTTGTATAAAAAATATTAATTCCTGTATGTACATGGGTCAATTTAAAAAAAAACGCAATTTTTATGTCCCCGTACACTACTATTTTAAGTAAAAAAAAACAAAAATGTGAGAGTTATCACCGAGGAATATGTAACAAAAAAACGTAATTCTCAATGTCTAAACACAAGTTTAGACAATAAAATAATAAATGAATTCTATAACTTATCACAAAAAAAAACATTATTTAAGAAATAAAAATCGTAATATTATTAAGTTTAAAATCTGTAAAATTATATATATATATATGTATATACCTACTATCTGGTACTATTTATGAATTCCTAATGTACTAGTTATTTAAACCCAATAATGAATTATATATGTATGTATGTGTATATGAATTGTTAACATAAAAATATGTATTACCTTAAGTTAAAAACGGAAAAGTTCCAAATTTCCTTTTAATTAGAAAATTAGAAAACATTAAAACTAAAATATATAATGTAAAATTTTTTAATTCTCACTTAGCAACAGGCGGAACAAGTTCAATTTATTAATACTTATTGTGTATATACTCGAACATACTTACATCAGAATTTATTGTGTTTATATAAATTTTAAATTACATACTTACCTCAGAATTTATTGTGTTTATACATACTGACCTTAAATATACCGCAACAACTGTAACTCAAATTTAAAGGTAACACTTAAAATAAATCTAACTTTTATAACGTCGAAAAGAAAATATTAACCCTCCCTCTTTTCATTTTCAACCCTCAACTCCAGTCGTGATTAAAATTATAATCTCCTAAATCCCACACACAGAAAGATTTAAAATAATCTGTAACTCAACAGATTATTTCACTCAAATTTGTATGTTTGTTTTTTTGTTTATTCAGAATGGTGTTTTGTTTCTCCCTCTGACTGCTTCCATACAAAAGCATATGTCCCCCGTTAGAATTTTTAGTAAACAAAATAAAATAAAATCAAGAAAAAATTAAATATGCAACATTTAATAACAGTTTTCGAATTATTGCGTTTCTTTCTTGTGTTTTGATTTGTTATAGTCGTCAAAACTTAATTAATGCGAATTTGGCGTTGCAAACAAAGGTTGTCCCCACAATTTGCATTGAGCGTCACTTTTTTATAAATCAAGTAATATTACTAGTTTTAAATTTCAAGTTTAAATAAAGTAAATAATGTAAGGAAAGTACAAACTTTAATTATTACAAAAGTGAAAAAGCGAAAAAAAAGTGTGCATTTGCGTAGTTTTTGTGAACACGCTAATTTTTTTTATTTAACAATCATTGTTTACATAGTTTCAACTCATTTTTTTATAATTTGTGAATTTGAGAAATAAATTGCCTACAAAAAAAAACAAGTAAGAAAGTATAGTCGGTCAATCCCGACCATAAAATACCCTACACCCATTATATGTATAAAACAGTTTTTCAGAAATGTACGTAATATGGGAGTTATAACCTATTGTGGACCGATCATCCAAAAATTTAGTGTCATGATGTCTGTGAATATAAATATTATATGTGTTAAACTTTATTTCTATATAAATACGTTTATTAGATTTATGGAGGTTAAATTGAATTACGGATAGGGTCTTATAAAGGAGTTTAGACTAATTATGGACCGACCATTATAAAATTAGTTGTCATCATTTCTTTATACAAGAAACTTATTTGTGTCGAATTTTATTTGGATACCAACATTTTTAAGAAATTTATGGTCGTTAAAGTGGTTCTCGGAAGTGGGCCTTATATGGGAGCTACGACAAATTATGGACCGATCATCATAAAATTCTACCATGTTATATGTATATGTACGAAACATATTTGTGTTCAATATTATTTGGATACCAAAATTTTTAAGAGAGTTATGCTCTTTTAAGCGATTTCCGAAAGTGGGCCTTTTATGGGAGCTACGACTAATTATGGACCGATCATAATAAAATTCTACCGTATTATTTGTATACATATTAAATATATGTGTGTTCAATTTTATTCGGATACCAACATTTTTAAAAGAGTTATGCTCTTTTAAGTGATTCTTGGAAGTTGGCCTCATATGGGAGCTACAATCAATTATGGACCAATCTCCACAAGATTTGTAGATGTGATTTAGCTTCATTTACTAGTCATCTGATGTAAATTTTGTTTGCATAATTCAAAGATTTTTGACAGGTAAACCCCAATTTCGGGAGGACATTTGTATGGGGGCTAGGTGAAATAATGGACCGATTTCCACCAGTTTTAATCCTCTCCATCCTTGGGCCGAAAAAATATCACGTACCAAATTTTATCAAAATATCTTCAAAATTGCGACCTGTACTCTGCGCACAAGCTTTGCATGGACAGCCAGCCAGGCGGACGGACGGACATCGATAAATCGACTCAGAAAGTGATTCTGAGTCGATCAGTATATGGGTGTTGGACCAATATTTCTGGGCGTTACAAACATCACCACAAATCCAATATACCCTCCCCACTATGGTGGTGTAGGGTGTAAAAAAACAAAATAGGCAAACATTTCATGAGCATCACTTTTGAAATATATTGTTTCATAGCTTAAAATGCCTAATTTTGATTTTATTTTTTAATTTTCAAGAGTAAAACAACAAAATTAATGGCACCTTAGAGAGCATGGAGATATCGAGAGAAAATAAAGCTCGATAAAGCGCGTAATGACGAATATAAAAGAAAGAAGAAAGATAGGTATATTTGAGTTTAATTTTTATTGTTACTGACTGATTCTGTTTTTGCCACAAACTTAATTCGAAATTGGTAAAAATGAATGAGAATGAAAAAAAGCCGCTTGTTATTTCATGAAGTTTATACAGATTCAGAATAAGAATTCGAATGAAAATTTATAAATTAAATTAAGTTATTGTTTTGTGTCAAATATTTACATATGTGTATAAGTTTCTTAAAGAATTACTTCCTTTTTTCCATTTTTGTTAAAGACATCAAAGAATGCTTATGTTTAGTTTTGTATGAAAATTTTTGTTTTTTAAGAATTTTTTTTATTTACTTTTTGTAAAAGAATAATTTTTTTTCGTTAAACTTTAGATTTGGCATTATTTTTTGTTTACGTGTAACAAAATCTCTTGATCGTCACAAAATATCTTGAGCGTCACACTTAGTTTTTTTCCTTAAAACGCTTATAATTGCATTTTTTTTAAATACATTGTTACAAGCCTATTACTTTACAAGTAACATCTAAGTTCAAGTCTTATTTAACAAAAATTTACATATTTTCGCCTTAAAATTTTAAAATAACTAGTCACTTTAAAAAAATGAAAAATCAAGTTGAATCGTGATTTTTTTGTTTATAATCGAAAAGGTGATTTTCGCAAAAGTCAATCTTGAGAAACAAAAGAACATCGTAGTAAGCTTGAATTTCAAATATTTTTGCATTTTTAGCGATTTTTATACATATTTGGTGTGTGACGCTCAAGATAGAAATCATAGAAAACCAAAAAAAAAAATCCAAAAATATTAATTTTTTGAGAGCCTAAAAGTACCACCGGATTCTTTATCAATTTCTACATAAATTGACCACTCTTACAGGCAAATTGAAAAAACTTTAAAAATAAGCAAAACAAAACTCATTGTGTACGTTTTTTTTTTTTTGAAATTGACCCAAATAAATATATGAATGTAAATTTGCAGTTCTGAAAATATGAATGCACATACAAAAACATATGTTTGAAAAAATAAAAAAAAAATTGTCCACTCTACTTCCACTTTACAATAACCTGCTTGTTTGTATCCTTTCGGGTTAAATAATAGTGGATGTGATTATTTATAAAATTGTAAATCAATTGAGTAAATTTATTATAGATTTAAAACTAAACAAAAATAATATATTTTTTTTTTATAACATAAAATTCAATTACAAAATGATTTTAGAAATTATTGTTTTACAAAGTGTATTAAATACAAGTATTAAAAAAAATTTTGTTGAACAGTTGTAACAGGTAGAACTAAGTAAGTTTTAATCCGGGGGTCCAATGAGTGCATAAGGTCCAGACCAAGAAACTGGGCTACTCTTACTGGATTGGTCCATAAATCCATTGGACGAAGTGAAGTATGGTTGGCTGGGCAATTGAAGATGTGGTTGGTGTCATGAGGGCCCTGGCCACATGCAGGGCATATGTTAGGGACGGCACGGTCTATGCGAGACCAAAAGGCGTTAAGCCTATTGCTCCAGAACTACTCTTGTTTTTCGGTATCTGCAATGGGCGGTGAGTTCCGTTAACAGTCGTGTTGTAAAATACATACATATATGGTAAAATATATGAATTCGGTATGGCAAGTATTCTTAATTTCGAGTAGAACATTTCTCAATAGTTTTATGTAGTTTTCGAAATTAATTATCCTAGTAATAGGTCCTGTTTCACGCTTTTTAGTTTTAGCTGAACAGTTTTTGTTTCATTCCCTTTTGAACTTGCTCTTTACGTTCTTAACTACTGGACCGATCGTCATTTAATTTTCACAATAGGATATTCTTATGAAATAATAAATTCTTGACTTTGTAAGTGGACAAAGGGGCATGGCCTCGCCCACTGAAATGCATCGCTCATATGACGCGCTTCAGTATCCTATTATTTTTCCATATGGAGAAGATGGATATCACTTTGAAATGAGTCAAATCAATCAATCAAGCAACCCGTAAGGCCGTTAATTATCCTGTTGAGTGAAATAAATAAATAAATAAACATGTGCAACTTAAAATTGGAGTGCCAATTATTCTACTGTGTAATATCGATCACCGCGGCTTTGCAATGGCACTCGACTTGCAGTAAAAAAACTGAGAAATAATTTAATAGAAGTGACCATTATAACAGGAAAATATAAAGGTACAGATGTACTTTTGCTACGCATTCCAATGCTACCAACATATTCACCATTCGATTTTAAACAATTTTTTTCTGTTCGGTTAGCTTTTGTGATGATTGTTAACAAAGCTCCTGATGGGCAAACTAAATCTAAAGCATTGCAATAAATACATTAAAATTAAATAAATAAATGTTTGTAAATATATAAATACGTTTTATTTTATTTTATAACGAGGGGGGGTTGGGGTAGCGAAGCACACCGGGTTTAGCTAGTTTTAAATAAAATTAACAAAATTTTTTTTCTTGAATTGAAACTTCTAAATTATTAAAGTAAAGTTTTAATTTATATTATAAGCATAATTTTTGGAATATCATCTATTGATTTAGAAGCGAATAAACATATATTTTTTTATAATTATGTATTATATTAAACAAATAACTCAGTAATCTCACTTATAATACTGACAAAATACAGAATTCCAAAATAAAAACACATATGTAGTACATAAATCAAGGAGTTCATCTACATAATACTAAATAAGTATACAATATATTCGAGGTCTGATCAAAAAATATGCGTTTATGAGATTTATACATAGTGTTGTTGAACTGTTCGGACGTGTTATTTTTAGTGCGGCTGAATTTTCGGTGAAAAAATCGTAATAGGTGAAAAAGTGTAATAGGTCGAAATAAAACAAAAAAGTTAAAAAATAATTCGTAATAGGTAAAAATACCTACGGTAAAAAAAAAATAAAAAACATTAAAAAAAAAAATAATAAAAAACATTAAAAATCGCATAAAAACTGTATGAGTGTTCCTCTCAGATGTAATTCTGAGAAAGAGCTTAGCTCGACTAGAAAATCTTTATGGATCTCTGAGGAAGAATCCTTAAAAAAATCTGTGGACAATCTTCTCACTACAAGAGCCGTAGAACGGCGCCGTTCCTGTTCGCCCAATATAGTGATTTCATCAGATGATAAAACATCAATATCTTCTACATCAAATAGTGCAGTCAAACCTAGAAAACAAGTAGGTATGGATAAATACGTCACAGTTCTTAAGCGACAGAGGAGCCCGACATCTGCTCAAATGTCATCAAATTCAAAAGCTCCCAAGACCGTGAGTATTGACAATCCAAATGATCAAAACAGGTTTGCTCTCCTCCAGACGGATGATCCAGAACTTCCTAAAAAGACGTTTAAGCCCCCACCAATTTATCTGAGAGAGCCCACTTCCAGTAAATTGGTACAAGGAATTGTTTCGGTAATAGGTGAAAATATGTTTAGCGTAACCTCAATTAAACATGGAAATATCAGCGAAACCAAAATTCAAGTGAAAAAGGAAGATGACTTTCGAAAATTGTCCAACCAGTTGGAGAGGGAGAGTAGGGATTTCTATACCTACCAGCTGAAAAGCGCAAAAGGACTCCAAGTCGTTCTAAAGGGTATAGACCCAGATGTTGATCCTGCCGAGATAAAGACTAGTTTAATGGAAAATGGCTTCAAAATTAAGAGCATAACGAATATTAGAGACCGTGAAAAGATTCCTCAGCCTATGTTCAGGGTGGAATTGGAACCCGGAGATATAGTCTTAAAGAAAAACGAGTCCCATCCCATCTACAATCTGATTTACCTTCTGCATCGTAGAATCACCGTGGAAGAACCGCTTAAGCGTCAGGGACCCGTCCAGTGTCTTAATTGTCAAGAATTTGGTCACACTAAAGCGTATTGTAAATTGCCGTCAGTTTGTGTTGCGTGTGGGGAACTACATACAACTGCTCAATGTGATAAGTCGAAAACCGACTCAAAAATCAAAAAATGCAGTAACTGCGGAGGTAATCATACCGCAAATTATAGAGGTTGTCCAGTTTACACTCATTTGAAAGGCATAAGGACCAACAAGACGTCAGTATTACCTGGTCATCCTCAACAGCCTAATTTTGCATCGAGCAATAATTTTCCTCAATTGTTACGGCCCACTAGTCATGAAAACGTGCCTAGTTCTAGACAAGTTTCTTACGCTAACGTGGTTAAATCTAATATGCCAGGTTTGGAGCAGGAACCTAAATCTCAATATTACGAGCCTAATATTAACACTCTAGAGACTACTTTGCAGACACTTGTCCAAACTATGAACACTTTTACGACCACTATGACATCCATGATGCAGGAAATGCTGAAAATGCAATCCACTATCTTACAAGCAATTTTAAAGAAATGATTTGTTTAAAAATTTGTTTTTGGAACGCGAACGGCCTCCGCCAACATAAAAACGAACTGGAACACTTCCTGATGGATAAGCAGATTGATGTCATGATGATTGCTGAAACTCACTTGACGGCGACAGGGTACTTCAAAATTAATGGCTACGTGTTGTATGATACTAAAGATCCCCGCGGAAGAGCATGTGGAGGTTCGGCAATTCTTATAAAGAACAGAATAAAACATTATTTAATGAACAACATATGTAAGGATTACCTACAAGCAACAAACATTTGTATTGAATTCTGTCAATACAACTTTGTTTTATCATCAATTTATTCGCCGCCTCGATTTTCAATAAAAGAACATCAATACTACAGCTTCTTCAATTCCCTTGGAGCTAGATTTTTGGTTGCTGGTGACTTTAACGCCAAACACACATTTTGGGGTTCACGTCTAGTGACCCCGAAGGGTCGTGAACTCTTCAACACCATTGCCAAAATGGGCTTAGATGTACTCTCAAGCGGGCATCCCTCCTACTGGCCGACGGACCGACGGAAGATTCGGAGTAGTGAAAAATATCCCTGTAGAATCGATACAAGTGGAGCCTTCATTAGACTTGTCTTCAGATCACTCTCCTTCTATTATTTCAATGCGTTTCCTTCAAGGGTATGGCTCTCCATTTCGGGACATGTCTAAATCCAGAGTAAGTTGGATAAAGTATAAAAAGTATTTAAGTTCCCACTGCACGGAAAATGTAGTGTTGAGAACTACCGAGGATATTGATGGGTCGATTGGCAAGTTTACTGAGGACATACGAAGAGCTGTGCATCACGCTTCCACATACTTATGACGTTGAATGCAGAAATAGGACAAACAGAACTTATTTCGCTGAACTCGAACATCTTCTGACAGAAAAAAGAAGAGTTAGAAGAGAGTGGCAAATTCACAAGTCTCCTCAACTGAAAGCTAGGCTACGGGAATGCAGAGATATACTAAGAAATTTCTTAGAAACCCAAAGAATGGCTTCACTTAAATCATACTTGGAGGGAATTGACAGTTCCCCACAATCTGACTATTCGTTATGGAAGGCGGCACGAGGTTTAAAAAGACCAGATAGAGGAAAGCCTCCTTTGCGAAATCCGACTGGTGACTGGGCTAGAAACGATTCCGAGAAGGGGACTTTATTTGTTAACCATTTGAGAAATGTGTTTACTATAAACAACTCAAATAATGCAACTGATTTGCCACCACTCGTTATTAGACCTCCTGTACCTCTAAGACTTAGCTTTAATGATATTCAAAGCGCTATTGATACTCTGAACCTTAAAAAAGCTCCAGGTATGGATAAAATCAGCAACAAAATGCTTGTGGAGTTACCTCGTGTAGCTAGAAGAATTATTCTCTTTATCTTCAATGCTATTTTACGCCTAGAATACTATCCTGCAGATTGGAAGGTATCTATGATTACCATGATTCCTAAGCCAGGGAAGGACCTCACCAAAGTAGAGTCATATAGGCCAATTAGCCTACTGCCGACAATTTCAAAACTGTTTGAAAAATTGTTAATGGCTAAGTTGATTCCAATTCTGAACGACACTCAATGTATTCCAAATCATCAATTCGGGTTCAGAGCTAAACACAGTACCATCGAACAAACACACAGATTAGTAAATGTGATAAGACGGTCGTTTGAAGAGAAAAAATACTGTTCCGCGCTTTTCATTGATGTTTCCCAAGCGTTCGACAAAGTCTGGCATGAAGGTTTAATGCACAAAATAAAATTAGCTCTGCCTGCTAACACCCACAAACTTATGAAAAGTTATTTATATGGTCGCAAATTTACAATCAAAGAAGGCGATTTTTTAAGCCCCGCTCAGCCAATTGAAGCAGGAGTACCCCAGGGTAGCATACTGGGTCCTACTTTATATTTGATTTATGCATCCGATATGCCGTCAGACCCCAATATACATACTTCAACTTTTGCTGACGATACAGCCTTTATTAGCGTTCATAAGGACCATCAAATAGCATCACAGAATTTGCAGAATTATATTTATAAACTAGAGAATTGGCTTGAGCTTTGGAAAATCAGGGTTAACGAACAGAAATGTATTCATATAACTTTCACATTGCGAAAAGATACCTGCTCGTCCATCAGAATAAATAACCAAATTATTCCGCAACACAATGAAGTCAAATACCTCGGAATCCACCTCGATCGTCGTTTAACCTGGAAGTCTCATATTGACGCAAAACTTACACAGATGAGATTAAAAGCAGTGCAACTTAATTGGCTAATCGGCAGAAATTCTACATTAAAGTTGGATTGTAAACTTTTGTTGTACAATGCAATTCTAAAGCCAATATGGTGTTATGGAATTCAATTATGGGGTACTGCCTCAGCATCCAACATTGAAAAAATTCAAAGAGGTCAAAATAAAATTCTACGTATAATTACTGCAGCTCCATGGTACGTTAAAAATTCTCGAATTCACAAAGATCTAGGCATTCCTTTGGTGAAAGACGAATTTACAAACTACGCCTCAAAATATGTCAGCAAACTTGAACACCATCCAAACCCACTTGCACGAGACATCCTTAACTTTAGTGGCCATGTTCGGTTGAGAAGGAGGGATACCCTTGCTTTAACTCAAACGCAAAACAGATGACTGGATCAGTGGATGTAAATTTTTTTGTAGTATCATAATATTTTGTCTAGCACTGGCTGGACTTATTATTTTCTTTTAGTATTAAGATTCGAAAACTTATTGTCATTTCAATATCTGAAGATTCAATAAATAAATATAATGTATTATAAAAAAAAAAAAAAATATGCGTTATTTTCAAATTCCGTGATGTTGGTACACATGTCTGTTATATATATATGTGTGTGCTCTTCGATTTTTTACTATTCGAAAAAATGGATCAAAGAAACTGTATTAAGTTTTGTGTAAAAAATGATATGAAATGAGCATTTTAAATGTTGACTGTGGTGTTTGGCGAGTCTACTATGAGCAGAACACAAGTTCAATTGTGGTATAACCGGTTTAAGAAAGGCCGAGAATATATCAATGACGATGCTCGTCCTGGTTGCCTGAGCACGTCAACAACCGATGAAAACATTGAAGCAGTGAAGAAAATGATTTTGGATAATCGTCGAATCACTATCAGAGAGGTTGCTGATGATGTTGGCATATCGTTCGGCTCATGCCAAGTAATTTTTACGGATGTTTTAGGCATTTTTTCTGCTGGTATTGTTGACAGTAGTTGTAGTTCCAATTGTAATCAAACTGATTACAAAATCAGTGATGAAAATTGAATGATGAAATCTATATATTGACAGTCCTTTTTAGAAAAAATTAAAGTAGACTTCAAATGTACTTTAAGAAAATTTTGTATGAAAATTTTTTCTAAAAGCACACTTCAAACCTACTTTATTTTTTATGAATACGGCAGTGAGAATTTAATACATTTTCTAAACATGCGATTTGAATACTATGGTGATAAAAGCATTTATTTTTTGTGCTCGTGCTTAAAAAGTTTCTTTGAATTAGAGCATGTCCTGGGTTACAGAGTCATAGACTTAAGTGGCTCAACAGGATGCGGACCACAGGGTCTCCGAGTGGAAGTGCACATGGTGTACAACCCTTCTTATCTTATCTTAGAGCATGTCAGATTTATTTAACATACAAATTTGTCAACCAAAAGTTTTACACACATATGTACATATATAAAACGAAAACATTTGAAATTTAGATCTCCCATTTCTCAAAATCACAATAAAATCTCCTAAAATGTTGTTGTGCTAATAAAATTCAACTCAAGTTTCACAAAAGGTTTCAGGCTGTGTATGTTCCTATACGCAGGGTATTATCAAAGACTATAAATATATATATATATATATTTTCGCTATAAATATATATATTTATAGTCTTATGTATGTATGTAAGTGCATATTTTTTTAAATGCAGGATTCTATTACAACAACAAACTTTTAGTTAATATTTGGTCAAATATTACTTAAATTTCAAAAAATATGGAGTCTAACTCTTAAGTGCAAAACACAAAACTTTGCGGGAGATGCGGATACCCAGCATGTCATTCGAAAATTAAAAATTCGATAACAAATTTTATGAGAGAACTCTAAAATCGGCTTCATGAATACCTAATACATTGTTTTAGTGGTCTAAGGGCAACTTATCGATTTACATAAAAACCGAAAATCTTATATTGTTAAAGTCTTTTTCACTATTTAGGACTCGATAAAATTTATAAATTTGTTAAAATCTCTACAGTTACTGTCAGATTTATAAGCACAAGTACAGATATAGGAACAATTATATAAAAATAATTCATTAATATGTACGCCTGTTGTTAATATAATTAAATTATTAAACTTTCTTACAGTTTTCTGTTACAGGTGGGGTTGATGGTCGTTGAATTAAGGAATTTAGCTTAGCCAAAGAACACTTAAATGCTAGCGGAAGCTTACATGGAGAATATACCGTCACAATTATCGATCGTGTAACTACATATGCCTTAATGTCGCCTAATTCTCATCCGAGGTTTTCTCTCGATTTGCGTGTAAGTTATATTTCAGCCGCTTAAGAAGGAGAGGAAATAATTGTTGAATACTTTGAAAGTTGGTATAAAAATGTTTATAGTATTTTTCTTAGATCTTACAAAATAGCAGCAAATCAACATGTAGGAAATACTTGGGAATTATCGACACTGCTTCAGCTGAAGAAAAATGCCATTTTACTTTAGGTTTAAACTTCAACTTCTAATAAGGCATTAAAGTCTGCAAATTAAGCTAATAATCGTTTCTGAATGATACTTTAAGGAATATTGCTTAATAGTGGATAGATAGTAAACCTAAATTAACTTTTTTGAATAAGACTGTCACCCCTATCGTGAAAAAAAATTTCACATGAAATTTGTTCCCTTTTTACATTTTTCCTATTAAAATTCAATAAAAGAGAACAAATTTCATGTGCAATTTTTATTCACGATAGGGGTGTGTTAGTCTTAATTGATTGTGTTCTTAAAAAGAAATCAAATGATGCGATTTCAAGGAGGAATAATTTGTACAAGTCTTTTTTACAGCCATTACAATGTTTAACAAAATATTTTCATGCCAGGAAAAACTATACCTAATTGTAAAAAAACCATATCTACCCTTCTATTTCACTTAAAATAATAATATCCGTAAACATGACAACATAATAAACTTATTAGAATACTGTTTTTATGTGCACAATTAAATCATAAACACAATTGATACATATTTTAATAAAAAAAAAACTACAATTTCAGACTTAAAAATGTCTTTAGTCTATATAACTTATCATAATGAAAATATATTCGATGTGGACAAAGACAAGGATTACAATACAACTCGTGATAAACTTAAATATATTTCAAAATTTCGAAACAAGGTAAAGGAAGAAAAACAAGCCAGACATATTGTAGAATTGCCAGATAAGAAAAAGCTTCTAACGAGTGCTGTAAAAAATAATCATCAAACCATGGGTTATGCTCGGACTCCAGTAGAATTGCCGTGTAATTTTCTAAAGAAGGATAAAGGTATAAAATGGCAAAGATTAAATGAACATACGTGCCCACCAAAAAAAGAAATACCACCAGTACCACAATTTTCCCGTTCTATACCGATTAACGCAATAGAGAAGGTTGTCAAAAAGGAGTTGGTTAAAAAAGAAAGTGAGGATTTGTTGTGTCCTCACACTAAATATTTCAAGGGTCATGAACATCGAGCTAACTTTGTGGCCATTAATGTGGATTTAATTAAGAACTTAAAGGCTAAAAAGCCACCACCACGTTATGTAGATACTCCTAAAGGTGATAGACATAATCTGCTAAATACCGGTTTAGTGCCACAATATATTTGTTCTAAAAATTTCGCTAAAGTACCATGTTATTTAAATGCACGAAAACAATTTCTAATTAACTTAAATGCTAAATGTGAAAAGGCGCGTTTGGAAGGTAAAAATGCCTGTGTACGAGCAGATCGATTTATGGGAGTAAACAAATTAAGTCACGATGAACGTCTGGATATATTAAAGGTAAAAAGCTTGTTAGGTGATAACATGTTTTAAAATTAACCTTTCTTTTAATATTTGCTTTTAGGGTCTTAAAACTAACTTTGCCGAGTTATTCAAATCTTATCAGGGTTTATCCTTGTACACCGATACTGTAGCAAAGAAGCTACACAAGAGCAAACTTGAAAATGATTTACGTCAATTGGAACAAGATATTTATTTAATGGAACACAATCAAGAAATATATGTATCCGAATATTAACCAACATGTTTATTCTTTTAAAGAATATATTATACATATTTAAAAATATTGTAAAATCTTTATTTTTAAATTAAAATTCATCATGCTTCAATAAAAATCTACAGTATATGCACCTTACGCACTCTTCTTTGGAGAACAATTCCTGTAGTTTAGCGTCATCATCATTTCTAGCCAATGCGAAACAATGTGGACAACATTTGGTTTTGAACAGAGTAAGCTGAAATTATGAGAGATGTTGAAATACAAATTAATATGTGTTTACGAAATAATATATAATTGCCCTTATTCATAAAACTTACAACAGGTTTATAAGAGGTTTATAAAATAAATTTTGTATGGAAATTTGCTTTATAGTTGTAAGTTTTTATGAATAAGGGGGAATATATATAAAATTATATAAAATATATAAAAAAAATAATGGTGAAAGTATACTTTCACTCGGAGACCAATGGTTCCATTGTGAATCCCTTTAAGAATGCTTAAAAAATAAAAATATAGACAGTTGTTTTCAGTTTGGGACATAAGGTCATAAATTCACAATTGAATCTAATCCTCTATGACAGGTTAGTAAAAAAAAAACGATTTTACTAATGAAAACAAATGTTTCTTATACTTGATGTAATTCCAATTTTATTTTCAATTACATTTTAAAAAATTAAATTTATTTTTCAGAAATTTTAATTATATTTTAGAAACTTAAATTAGTTTCAGAAATTTACATTTATTTTTCAGAACTTTCTATTTATGTTTTTAATTGTATTTAAATGAGAATTATTCCTCTTGCGAGTATTAGAAAATGTTTTAAAAATTTTTATTCGAAGTTTTACTTTTGCTTTTCCTTATTATCAGTAGCGAACTAGTGGAAAAGTATTTAAAATAAGCCGCGTAAATTACTTTTTTAATGTATTTAAAAAATCAAAAACGGTATGACAAACTATGAAAATTCAGAAATTATAATTGAAGGTTTCTGAAATACTATAAAAAAATCGGAAATACAATTAGAAAGGTCTGAAGTTCAATTGAAAATTTCTGAAATACAATTAAAAACTTATGTAGATTGTTTTGCATATTTTCTGTATCAAACTTAAAAAAACTTAATGTATTTGAAAACCAGAAACGGAATAACAAAAATTAAGAATAATATAAAAAATAAAATTATTTATTACATACCTGCGTACAAGAAATACTACATCTTTTAATTTCATGCTCTTGTTCACATTTTACAAAATTGATTATGGCCTGGTTGCACATCATACAGTATTCGGTATATTTCGGAAAATTGTCTGTATTAAATTTATAGTTTTCAAATTCATCCACAATAAACCGTGTAAATTTGTCAATAGCTTGTTGTGGCCAAGTCTCTTCATTCTCATTATTATTGATGGATTGAAGAGTATTTAATAAATAACTCAATTGCAACTGCATGCATACAATAGATAGTTCTTGAAATTTTGAAAGTTGTATTTCTTTAGTATTTAGCTGATTTAAATATTGTAAACGGCTTAAAATGTGCAGCAACTGCAAGACGGGTTCCAAGATCAGGAGTTGAATATTGATTGGCGCTTTGATTTTTCTATATTTCATTCTGATAAAAACGAATTATAAAATAAATTATAATAAAAAGTCCACAGGTTTCAGACAAAACTTACTTCTGGTAGTTGGCCAATTTGCGTACAATTATTAGTTTTATTTGTAGTTTTTGTATAAATGCATCATTTAAATGATCAGGGAAATTTATTTTCTCCAAATCTGAATGATTTATATATCTATCTACTTCTATATTATTGAAAATATCCAAATTAATTGCCATGACTAAATCTTGTGCCATGTTCATAGTATTTAAATTTAAATTAATTAATTTAATAAAACTATCTTGGCTGCTTAATTTACACACATTTAGAAATGCGCTCGATTGTGAGAACTTTGATTGATATACGTAATCTTTATTGCGATAAAGTACAAAAGACCATAGATTTCTCGATGGGGAGGCTGCTAAGCCAAGTATTTGATAATTAGCTGAATCGAATTCGTGGTTGATAGCTCGTTCTTCGATATTAAGATCTTCTTTGGTAGGACATAAAATCTTAATATATTTAACTAAACCAGTAATGGTGGTGATAACAAATTCATTTTCGCTAATGTTTTCGATACCTACATATATGAAAAATTAAATGAAAAATAATATAGATATATATTTTACACATTACTTGCCAGTTACTTTAATGCCGCTTACATATAGAGTTGAACTTGACATAACAGCGCCTCCTAAATCTAGGCGACATGCTAAAACATGTGCTGTTTTACAAAGTACCACTAAATATGAATCCCAATACTCGCTATATGTGAATACAGCTTTTCGACAAGTCATTCGATCTGCTTTACTCCATAAATAGTCAAGTTCTTGAAGACAACTATTTTCAAAATTTATTTTCACCAAAAGAACTTTTCCTTGGTCACATCCTACCAACATAAGATTATTGCATATAGTTATATAAGACAGCCGATTCAATGACGTTTTCAATAGATATTGTTCCTCAAACTTGCGAGTTGTTTCAACATATTTAAGAGCTATTACATAGCCTGCAGCAGTACCCAGATAAATAATCATATCGGACAATTGTACAGACATAGCAAAACATGTGATTATAAACTTATTTGCAAACGTTTTCAAATCATTGTAGGTTGTTATATGAGAAGGCGATACTTTTGTGGTAAATACATCAGTTATTAACACATGTGCTAAGTTAGTGTCCAAAGGTTTCCACTCTCCCGTAATGGCAACTTTTTTAAAAATTTCACAATGTCCATAAGTTGTTAGAATACAGCAGAAATTTGTACTATTTTTAGTTATAATATCAGCTTGCAGAAATCGTGCTTTTAAGGGTTCTGTGGCACATTCTGCTGTGTATATAAGATCCAAAGCCAATTCTTGGGATTCATGTATATTTCCCGTTTTGTAAATGTTAACTAGATCAATATCTCTTATAATATCACTAATGGGCTTTTCCTGGCATATTGTTATTTGTTTGTTACTGTATGGCATTAGAACCATAGTATCACAACTGTTCATTAATTCCAAAATGGTGATTTCATTCGAATTCCCAATTAGTATCATACAGTTACCAGACGAGTTCAAACAAAAGTCCCCAACGGAATCTAGTTTAAATTCCGATGTCGATAACTGTGTTAATTTCATATTTGCCAATATCAGTAATTACCCTCTAAAATACAACAGTGTGTTTTATTTCTTTTTAATATGAGAACAATGTCGCTACGAAGGTAAAAATAAAAACAAAAAATGACCGATTGCCTGCGAATTATTTAGTCTATTTTTTTATCTAAAAAAAAGTAATCGTCATGGCACATTTAGATTAAATTGTTGACAGAATTCATAGACCATGAACTTACCCTGGGTGCTTTAGACTTCCTCAACTTGCCCTTTAAAAATATTTTTTTTTTAAATCACTGTACCAGTCTGTGAACATTTCGAAAGCGTACAGGCAGAATGTCGTCGCCTAAACGTGGTCTTGAGTTCTTAAAAACTGTGGCGGATTATTGTGTTAAACACGGTGGGCATGATTTAGTAACAAAAGCCGTAAGTGTTATTCTAAATATTACAAATTATTTTAACTGAATTTAATAATAAAAAAAATTATGTTTACAAAATGGTGCAATAAATTGACGTAAGAATAAAAAAAGCAAACAAACAGCTGTAATATGAATAGGAGGCACCCAAACGTGCGTAAATATAGTATCGAAAACGCCAAAATAAATCAGCGATTTTTGGAATGTAGAAAACTGGGATTTTAAAAATATTCAAAGTATTTTAATGGAAAATCATAAAAACACACCCAATGGGAGTGAAAATTGTTCAAACAATATTAAAAACACTTAATTTATGAAAATAAAAAATATTTTTCTAGAAAAATGGGTTCAAAATAAACAAATTTGGGATTACGTATTTCAATTCATGGAACTCCATGAAATATTAAGCTATCTTTGCGCACGTTGCACCGAATGACGAAAATATTACAGAGTCTAACCGCTGAAAAATTTTAAAATCCGCTGCCGTCGAAAAATATTCATTTTGAGTTATGAGTGAAAAATTCTCGAAATTTTTGTAATTGCCATACATTATTTAAATCAATTTAAATTTTATTAAAGTTTCGTGTTACTGGTGGCGGTGAGGGTCGTTGTATTGGAGAATTCACTATTGCCAAAGAACACTTAAATCCATATGGAGGCTTACATGGCGGATGCGCTGCTACAATCATTGATAATGTAACTACATATGCCCTAATGTCAGCTGATTCACATCCTGGAGTTACTGTCGACCTATATGTAAGTTATTTGAAAAACGCTAAAGAAGGAGAGGAAATAATTGTTGATGCAAACACTATTAAAGTTGGCAAAAAGATTGCGTTCGTTGATTGTGTACTTAAAAAGAAATCAGATGGCTCAATTATAGTTAAGGGAGGTCAAACGAAATTTGTAGACATGAAATAAATATCAGAAAAATATGTAACTTAATTATACAACTTTTAGATAGATTTTAATACTCGAAAATGTTTAATATTTTTTTTTAATAAAATATTTGTTTCTTTAAAAACCAGCTATTAAGTTAACAAATTCTAAAATGTATTTCATTCTAACAAAATTCCATATCGATTGAAAATAAAGGTTCTATCGTCTGGTTCAACATGCTTCATCTCTTGTATATACATACATATTGCCATCAGTGGACACTTCTACTTTTAAACACTATGGTGCCAATACTAATTTTCGAGTGCATGGGTTTAAATGCGGATTTAAGTCGTCAAAACTACATATAAAAAAAAATAATTTTCTAAAATAAACCAAGATAGTAATTTAAATAAATCCGGTTTAATTATAGAAAATAAACCAACGTTTTTAAAGGCAACAACGTAGCAATATTTATTTTTAAAATTAGCATTTTGGCGGCAAACTTGATGATACAATTTATTTATAGTGAGAGTGTATAAAAATAAAAAATAACACTTTAGTGAAAACAAAATAAAAATTAAATTTTGAAACATTTATTATACCTACTAAAAATAATAATATTTTAACACTTTTCTAACAACTTTAAAATTAAATGAAATCGCTTTGATATTTTTTTATGAAATTGTTAAATACTTTGTAATATATAATTAATTATGTGGTATGAAGCAGAGCACTATCTACCAATGAACAATTTGAAAAGGAAATAGTGTAAAATAATGCTATTTTTCAATTTCATAACAGCCATCTTTAATACATGTCAGAAATTGGGGTAAGTTTTTTATGTGGCATCATTATTTATAGATTGGTTTTTTCATTTCGGCATTAACAATTTTTTTCGTATCGTCTACCACAGAGCATTCAGACAAAAATTGTGAAAAATAAGTTTGTGGTGTATAGAAAAAACTGTTTAAGATTTTTAAATCAATTGCAAATTGGAGTAAACTTGCAACTTACTAAATCTATTAAAGATGACCGATATAAAATCATATTTCCATGAATGGTGTACAAAAACCAAAGTAGAACCAAAATACGAAAGTCGACCCACTGGTAAGTTGTTCGCCATTTTATGTAGCAGGAAAATATTTATATGTACATGAACTTTTAAAAGAAATTACAAAAATATTAATAAAATTTTTATGTGCTAGCTCTTATAATTTCAAAATGACAGACCTCTATTTTTTAGTTTTTTTTTTTTGGTTTTAAAGAAATCTGAATCTATATAAGTACATACATATGTATCTAATATAACTAAACTCTGATAAAGAAAATTATCTTAGTAAGCCAGAGGAAGTAATATATTACCCCATCCTAACAGCCATCCCTAAATACGGACGGAAAGCGGGACGTTTTTTTTACGCTGAGCATTAACGCTGATACCCTTCCCTAAACAAAAGCGGAAACGTTATGTCAAAACGATAAAAACAAGTTTAAAAAACGCTTACCGTCGGTATTTAGGGATGGCTGTAAGGATTTTTTTTATACAAAATTAGTTGCTAATAGAAGGAATAAAATAATATAAATTGAAAGGGTTTTTGTTTCTATATGAGAAATTACATATTTGTTTTTCAGGTCCCAAACATCGCCAACGTTTTTTATGTGAAATTCGTGTACCACAATATCCATATGTTGCCGTTGGCAATTCGACGAATAAAAAAGACGCTGAACGTAATGCCGCTAGAGACTTTATAAACTTTTTGGTTCGTACGGGTAAACTCCAACCAAATGAAATCCCCGCTGATGCTGGCATTGCCGCGGTGCCAACACAGAATGATTTACTCGAAAGCTCGAATAATCAACAAAAACGCGTCTTTGATAATAATGCTGGACCCCAAGATTTGGGACAGGCCTATCGTCCCTTGGATCGTGGTGACAATCGTGAATACAATTTCATCGATCGTGCCCAAGAACAATTGGACATGAAAGAGGCCGAGTCAATTGATGTAAATGCGGCAATACACGGCAACTGGACTATAGAGAATTCTAAAGCTAAACTGCATCAATTTATGCAAATGAATAAAATATCTGCCGATTATAAGTATACACCAGTAGGTCCGGATCACGCTAGGTAAGATAAATGTACAATGTTGTTCTACGAATAACATTTAGTATGAAGAATCCCGTAGTAGATAAAATTAACAACAAAATTAAGTTTCCTTGTTCTTGCTTTTACCATAAAAGGACGATTTTAGTTTTAGGTTACGATTTGATGAGAATTAAAGATGAATATTAATAGAAATGTGAAGTTCACTTTTAACCTACAATTATATACAAGATTTTTCAAATAAGTACTTGTACCACTTTTTATTTAATATTTACTCTTTGGAGTTTACTTTGAAATTTTAATTTTAAAATTTTCTGTTTTAGATAATGGTTTCATTGTTCCATATGTCATAATTCTCAATAATCGCTAATGTTCTGTAAGTCTAGTGGTTTTAAAAACAAATCATTGACAAATTGATTTTCTGAAATCGCACGATTTTGTACATGAAACGGGTTTGTTTACTCAAAATTAAAACAAGCAATAATAATTTGCAATTTTTGCATTAGATTGTGCCTTTTATAAGATGGGTACGTCGACACAATGATGGGTGGATTATTGCTCCTGCGATTGAGTATCAAATGCCAATTAGCGATCTTGCGTATAGAGGATATTTGGGTAATAGCATGAATGCTAATTGGAGAATATTTTGTCGGTGTAGAAATAAAGTTAAACATTTATTAGGAAATATAAAATAAAGGCGTATAGTTTGATGTTTGAAGAGAAGGAAAGTCTGAAGATTTGGTCTATCTTGAATAGGAAATCGAGAATTTTGATAATGTTAATCCTGATGATTTGACCGGTATTTTGTCATTTAATCAATCAATGTAATATTCAATATGATGGCTTTTCTTTTCGCTTAGTGGATATACTCGTATGTATTTGAGATGTTTGATGCTTTTAATCTAATTAAGTCAAGTGCTGTTGGTTATTATGGCTTTGTGCTTAATTTTTTTAGACTGATATGCCGGTTATTGGTAATTACATATTTCATTAAATTAATACGATATTAACTACTTCTACTTTTCCATTGTAATGGAAGATTGCGAAGATTATTCCAATAAGAAAAGAAGGTGTTTTTGATGCTAGCGATGAATTTAGACTGAAATTAATTTTGTCAATCTTGTGATCGCATGAATATTAAACTTGTATTTGTATTTATTTAAGTTACCTCCTTAATAGGAGGATTTATTTGGCCTGATATATATCATAACTAGAGTTGTGTCCGGTCGTTCATTTCAGTGACCGGTCATTTTCGTTCATTTATCCAAGACTGATTCGTTCATTCAATTCGTTCAATCGTTCACTTTGAACGAATGAATACAACCCTTATTGAATGTGATTTTCTCCTTGTCTTTTGATAAACAGCAGCTGAACGAAATTGATCCGTACACTATTGAACGAAAATCGTTCAGTTAAATGATCGGCTCATTCCGTTCAATGAAGTGATCCGTTTATTTTAACCCGTTTGTTCATGAACGACACAACATATGATTCATAACGCCATCACCAATATCCGGCTTACGCCTAAAGGAGTCTCGTCAAGGAAGATCCACCGAAGCAACAACAATGCTTAATAAATTTCTGAAAAAAATGACGATAGTCCATCGCATGTGTTCTCAACGACGACTGAATGAATGCTTTTAAAAGAGCATAACAAATGTGTGTAAAATTTTTGCACAATTGTGGTATGGGCTGAACATCACTGTTATAAAACCATAATAAAATATAGCATGTGGTCCAAGGCATATTGATTATAAGGTAGTGTTGAAGACATAGCTGATTTTTTTTGTTACTTTTGTAAATTTCTAATTGTCAAAAAGCTTAAGTGTCAAAATTTGTTTATTATTATTGTGCTTGTGATTTTTAAAAAATAAATTTATTGTGATTTTTAAAAAATAAATAAAAGAAATAAAATGAAGTGCAAAATTTGTAAAAAATTTAAAAAATCTGGAAGCGGAAGTTTCTTCTCTGTGTCTAATGACGATCGCAGGCTTAAGTGGAGTAAAATTTGCAACATAGATTTCCACCGCTACGATATTGTGTGTATGGACCACTTTGCTTCATCACACATTGTAACTGCTGGAGGAAAATGTTACTAAAAACCAGAGTTTTTAATTGTTAATTTTTTATTCTACATCCATAACCTACAGATTAATTATCGTTAAATTGTTTTTGCTGTAAATAGATTTTTGTTAATAGTAAGTCCATAATTTATAAAAGAACAATAAATACATTCCAGCGAAAATTTATGACATGCCTAAATAGTCTAATTTATTCTTAATAAATCTGGTTAAAAATTTTTAAATATGTTTGTAGCTACTTTCTTAATTATACTTCCTCACAAAATAAATCTAAAGCTATATTAATACCAGATGAATTCTCATCTAAATTGAATGCTTTGTAAATTAGCTTCTAGTAAATCCATACATATTATTATAAATTTGCTTAATTATAATAAGCCAAGCTTTTGGGAAACCATTGACTTTTAATACACCGCGGATCTCAGGCGCTCAACTCAGATAAGAATTTACTTAATGCAAAATGTCTTAAAACTATATACTATAGATGAATAATTAACAATCAATTGTGAAAATTAATAAACAAAATTTCCCGCAGCATTTGTACTCGTGCAACTTGTGCTGTGGAATTCACTGTCTGCACTGGAACAGGAACTTTAGACATTTTGAAATCCCTGTTGGAAGGTTTTCTCAACTCCAACGATGCATGCTTCAATTGTATGGTACATTCAGGATTAGCATTTACTGCAGCCAAATTGATTGCTTCTTTATCGAATAAAGTAGCCATAACTTCTAAAAGTTCTATAAAACCTATAGATAAGGCTGCTCTACGTATACGATTTAGTTCCTTATAGAAATTTTGCGTCTTTTCAGGCATTTTCTTGGCATGAACTTTTTGTATGTCCGACTGTAAGCTAATACGGTTTATCCAAACCACACAACTTTGTGAATAGGAACGTTTATCCGCTTTGACGGGAAAGGTTGCAGTCTCACCGGTCTGTAGCTCCTCAGCAAAGCCCAACATTTGTAAATCACCCAACCAAGGTATGACATTATTGCCGGTGGTAATATATTTAACATTAAATTTGATTTCTTTTTGGTATCAGCATACGAATAAATGAAACTGTTCCAATTATCATTAAGCAAAACTAACGCAGCCAAGTTTTCTGCTTTCAAGGCTCACATGGATTCCTTTTGCATTTCATATAAAACTGTCGGTGCGACTGAAGGTGTCTTTTCATTTTCTTCATTTGTCACTTCGCCCTCAGCATCTTTCACGTCTTTGGTATAGAAATCTCTGATATCTTGTTCCAGTTTCTCATTGCCAGTGAATGTTACTTTTTTGCTTTTGTAAAAACAACGAATGTTTGTAATTTTCAGTCAGCTGTTTTTGACAATGAAAGAGTAAAAAGCAAAAACAAATACCCATGTTGTTTTTGTATTGCTGTACTTGTTATAATGTTGCCACCACCTTATAATCAATATGCTTTGATGTAAGTGAGTCGCATGACTCTCGAAGGCAGCGAAACAAGGACGGCGTGATTACCCTTAAAAGAATATGGCAATGACGCGCGAGTTCTTTCTTCACCCAGAGCTGAATTACGGCTGGAATATTAAACTTAAATAAATAATATTGAGGTTAATCAGCCGCGTCATGATTGTCAATCTGGATTTAGTTGCACTACTTGCTTGCTTATTTGTCTAACTTATGAAATTAGGAGTAATCTTTCCATTAAATGCTTTGTGTTTTATTATCTTCGGACTTTGCTAAAGCATTTGATAGAGTGAATCATGCGCTTTTGGTTAGTAAGTTGCATATATATTTTGGAATTTCTAGTTTAGTTTGTATATATTGTATATATTCATATCTGACTAATAGAATGCAGTATGTTTTTTGTAAATGTCGTTCATCTGGAGTGCTTCCAGTTATAGTGGGTTCCACAGGGATCTGTACTTGAGTCTCTACTTTTTTTATTATGTTTATGAACGATCTTTTCAGTAAGGTGTAGAGTAATATACTTACGTCTTTCATTTCCTTTTGCGGATGATGTTCAGAGGTGTTGGTGAATTTCCGGATGTTTTGCAGAATATGATAGATTTTACTGTTAGATTACTTAATGATAATTGTCTTTTTGTCAATACTGATAAAACTAAAGGTACGGTCACACTTGGCAAATATTTGCCGAAAAACGCGTAACCACTAAATAAAATATTTTTGAACTTGTTTATTTATTTAAACAAAATCGTTTATTTAGGACAAGACACAACAAATATTTAGTCTTATTTTGTTTGATGCTGTTTGATCTTGCAAAACTCTTGTAAAAATAAACAACGTCAAACAAATTTGTGCTAAAACAAGTGGTTACGCTTTTTTGAGTAAATATTTGCCAAGTGTGACCATACCTTAAGACAATGTTTTTTGGTAAAAGTTATTGTTCTATCTTTTAGATTAACTTTGGTGGTATATTGATTTAGTTTGTTGATATACTTAAGTAATTCTTGATACAAGCCTGAATTTTGAAAGTCATATTAATGCTGTTGTATAGCTTAGATTTATTTTACATTTTCATGTTAATATTTGTATATGCCTTGAAGGTAATTTCTGGTACCTTTGGTTATGTCATAAAAAAAATCAGATAAGCGTTTAACATTGTTTTTAGATATCTATACTCCCTTAGAATTTCTCAGCATGTTTCGACTTATGTTTTTAAGGTTGTAGGTTTTTCTTTTAAAGTTTAGAAATTTGTTACAATTTTATAAATCATTTAAGTTACAAACACCAGGCTATTAAGTTAGTTTTTTCGAATTCTCTAGATATATTAGAAATAAGCAGCTGAAAATACCAAGATAGATTTTATAGTGGAACGTTCTTTTTGTGTTAGAGTGGCTCGAGCTTATAATGGGTTGCCTGTCTTCTTAAGAACGTATGAAAATATCAGAACGACTGCTTGCAAAGGCATGTAATTCTGAAACCATAAAACGAATACTACGTTGACAAACACCAATCGTTCTGGAACAATGTTATATTTCCTGATGAAAGCAAATTTAATATTTTTGGCTCCGATGGTAAGTCGTATGTTTGGCGAAAGCCAAATGCGGCACAGTAAAGCATGGCGGAGGACATGCAATGGTGCATGTCGTTAGCTGGTGTCGGAAACTTAGTTACCAATACATGAAGCTGACGATAAAAATCGTTTACAATCAACGCTGTTGGGCAAAATTATTAGCAAATTATTGTATGCTGATTGCATTTCTCATCCTCCGGAAACACTTCTTTCTCATCAAATTTTTTCAAAAAAATTTAAAAGTTTTGAGTAAATAATCATCCATCCTACTTTTTTCGTTTCTTTTAAGGAGAGATTTTAGCAATTTTGTAGGGATAAAATTCATCACTTAATATGCAATAACTTTTTTATATCTCTTTGAGCTTAAATAAAATTGCAACACGGCAGAGATTCATATCACTGCGACAAAGAGCTCATCTGTTACTTTAACATGATTTAAAATGATGAATATTTGTTTAAGTAAAATAAATTATTCATCTGTTGAGCTTTAAAATCAATTAAAGCTTTTTTATAGGAATTTCCAATTCCAAAAACCATAGACATCAGATAGCGCGTGCGTTCGAGTTTGGTATTTCAAAATTAATTTTAATAATCACCTTTATTTCTTCAACATTTGTAAAATTTTTATTTTTGTTAATGGCTTTGTAAAAATTGAATTGTTTCTGAACTTTTCAATTTGTGATTTAAAGTGGAATCTGTCTGTAGCTTTATTATTATTTTTTCTTATTAAAAAAATGCTAAAAAGGCATTGATGTTTTTTTGATTTGTGAATATCAAAAAAGCATATAAAAAATTACACTTCTCTGAATCTTTTACATAAATACTTAACAAAAAATAATCATTAATATCGAAAAATCCCGGGATTTCCGGATTTCGGGATTGGCATCACTACTAAATAACATACATACATATCATAATTTTTATAGATTTTTAATATGTACATACCAAAAAAACTAATGCTAAATGTTAAAGCGCTCAAATTTACTTTTTATAATTAATTACTTTAAATCTAACACTATCAGATAGTGTATTAAGAATTTTTATTTGACAACGATTTTGTAGCATCTTGATAAATTAAAAAATTGGAATTGTGCAATATATTAAAGATAATCGGTCGTGTTCTGAATCTAGAATATGAAGGAATATCTATAAATAAAAATAAAGGTGTTCTAACAAGAAATCCCATTAATGTGTTAATAAAAAATGACTTTGTTAGCATAGTAAGTGGATTTTTTGCGTTTATGAATTTCCCTCTGTTTGAAACGGATGTTCAGCCTGTGGTTTTATGGATGTGAATATTTTTTCATTTTCATTTTCCGAAATGAATGAAATATAAATATATAGAGTTTGTTAATTCATTAACAGTGACTAATGATGATATTGCAAACAAGATAAAAAAAATTTGTATCTTAAGTTGAACTCACTGTTCCGTACATGTTCTTCTTTTTTTAGGAGGAACTTTTATGGAATATTTTAAGGAGTTCAGGTTGCTGACTGTTTTATAAAATTATGTTACTGTTATGAATTGAATAACTAATTGGATGTTTTCTTCTGTTGTATAATTTGTAGTCGTAGTAGTATGGAATGTTTGTTTTCTATAAAACCACAGGCTGTTCCAATGACGACGATATCTACTTAAATAATAAGATGCTACAATATTGTTTGAAATGGTAAGAGCTTCTACGTTATTATTTGTTAATAAAATTATTGCTTTATTATGCTGAGATTTTCTTGTATTTACTGCCTGTTATATTTTGTAGGAGTTTTTTGGCCGAAATGCATATTTTTGTGCGAGAATTAAAGAGAAATATAACAGCAAGAGAATCTGGTTCTAACAAACAAGCGGCAAGTAAATCATGTGCTTTGTCATTGGTTCGTCAGCTTTATCATTTAGGGGTAATCGAGGCATTTTCTGGGACCCTTAAGCAAAAGAAAGACGATGAAGAACTTGTCCCCTATGAGGTTAATGTTGCCCCAGAATTGGTTCAAAAAATTGAAGAAGTCATAAAAGCACTGGATTTACCTACAGTTAACATGAACAATATGAAACCTGATCCTGATATTGATGCTGTCAGTTTACAGGTAAATATTTTCATGGATAAGTTTAATACAGTTTTATGCTTAATAATAAAAAATATTTTTTTCAGGTTAATACCGGTAAAGATAATAACCGCTCATGCATGGATAATCAACAAATGGTAGCATCTATAATTCCCTGGGCTCCACCCCAGCCAAATTGGAATGCCTGGAGTGCTTGTAACATTGATGAGGGTTATTTGGCAACGGCATCCTTAGATGATTTGTGTAATGACCTGGAGAGTTCCAGCAAGGAAAAGCGCTTAAACAATCCCGAATATCAGAAATTTTTAGATTTTCGTGAAAACCTGCCAATTGCCGCGATGCGTGCTGAAATTATGGAGGCCATCAATGAAAATCCGGTTGTTGTTATACGCGGTAACACAGGTTGTGGTAAAACTACACAGATCGCTCAATACATTCTAGAAGACTACGTTTCATCGGGTCAGGGAGCATATTGCAACATTTACGTTACACAACCCCGTCGTATATCGGCCGTATCGGTAGCCGAACGCGTGGCTAATGAACGATGCGAAAATCTAGGTGAATCCGTGGGCTATACGGTACGTTTTGAAAGTGCTATTCCTCGTCCTTATGGAGCAATATTGTTTTGTACTGTTGGTGTTTTGCTGCGTAAATTGGAAGCTGGATTACGTGGTGTATCGCACATTATTGTTGATGAAATTCATGAACGTGACGTTAACAGTGATTTTCTGTTGGTCATCTTGCGTGACATGATACACACTTATCCCGATATACGCGTTATTCTTATGTCTGCCACCATTGATACTACCCTATTCTCGGAGTACTTTGGCCGCTGTCCTGTAATGGAGGTGCCTGGCAGAGCATTTCCTGTGCAACAGTTTTTCCTAGAAGATTGCCTTGAAATGACAAAATTTGTACCCACACCCGAATCACGCAAGAAAAACAAAGACAAGGATGACGAAGAAAACGCAGTACTCAAGGAAAATGGTGAAGATATCTCGGATCAAAACCTCAACAAGGTCATCGATTCCTCGTATTCACCACAAACTAAAAATGCAATGGCAATGTTATCCGAGTCTGAATGTTCATTTGAGCTAATGGAATCTTTGCTCCTTCACATTAAATCGAAAAATATTCCGGGCGCTATTCTAGTTTTTTTACCCGGTTGGAATTTGATTTTTGCATTAATGAAATTTTTACAAAATTCTCAATTTGGTGGAAAAGAATATCTTATTTTGCCATGCCACTCACAAATTCCTAGAGAAGATCAGCGTAAAGTGTTTGAACCAGTACCAAATGGTGTCACCAAGGTAAGTGTTTGTTACGTACTCAGCAAAAATCACAAGTTCCAAATAAGAGAAAACAGTATAATTAAGTAATTGGAAAACTTGATCAAAAATTAGCACAATTTAGTACAAATTTGTTCTATAATAAACTATGACGGCACAACATAGAACATAATGATTATTAAAAAACATTGCATTTAAAGTTGAAAAAATACCAACCAAGTTTAGAAAAAAAAAATTTAGAACAGTGCAAATCTCGGTTAATTTGTTATTGTTTTCTCAAACATAAATTATATCAATGAGGTTGTATAGGCAGCCTGCTGATTTCGTTGGGTTCATAATACTGATCGGCTTGTAATATCCGCACATGTTTAGGTTTTTGCAATCAGGAGCTCTGCAATGAAACGATCAATTTGTATATATTCTATATATATATTCTATCTTTTCTAAGTACATTGAAACTAAAAATAAATGCATTAATGTATCGTCATTAAAATAAATTAATTGATTTATAATTAATTAATTAAATTTAAAAATGTTCATGGTGTAACTATACAAGGTGAGTGCAGTAGCACAGCTGACTGACTTTGTTAACAATTTATTTATGTCAAAATTAATACTTTTTCAAGTGTTTTTGACAGTAGTATTTTACACAAATAAAATGCCTGTTGTTTTTGTATTGTGTTGCATTTGTTGTCGACTTGCACTCACCTTGTATAATTACACCAAATTTCCAAATACATATTTAAATTACAATATTTTTTGAAAACTTAAAATCATATTGTATTATTTTAATTACAATAATGTAATGATGTATGTCACTTGCATAAACAATAAACAGTAAATAAAAAAAAGTAAATAATACAAAAGTAGTACAGTGATTGCTCCCGACACTTATATTAAATAATAGAGTGAAATTTATTTAAAATAAACGTAAAACTAAGATTGTAGAAAGATAATTTGTATTAAACCATTTAAATTCAGTTTCACAAGATAATCCCTCATTATATTACCTTCAAAATATGCCAGTTTAGCAATAAAACGTTTCATTAAATTTTGTGCAATGCTTTAAGTCGTTATAATGTTTTTTGCAAATACTCGCTAGGAATTACTTTTTTTTTTGCTGGATAATGAAATTAATGCTCGATGTTTAAATTTATCTTTAAATTTTGTGGTTTACAGATTATACTTTCTACCAACATTGCTGAGACATCTATTACAATCGATGATATTGTATTTGTGATTGATTTGTGCAAGGCCCGTATGAAGATGTTCACCTCACACAACAATCTCACAAGTTATGCCACAGTTTGGGCCAGTAAAACGAATTTGGAGCAACGTAAAGGTCGTGCTGGTCGCGTCAGACCCGGCTTTTGCTTCACTTTGTGCTCAAAGGCACGTTTCCAAGCTTTAGAAAATCATTTGACACCAGAAATGTTCCGTACGCCGCTGCATGAAATGGCCTTGACCATTAAACTTCTACGGTTGGGATCTATACATAAATTTTTGTCGAAGGCTTTAGAACCACCACCTCTGGATGCTGTAATTGAGGCCGAAGTGCTTTTGCGCGAAATGCGGTGTATGGACAGCAATGACGAGCTAACGCCCTTGGGTCGTATATTGGCCAGATTGCCCATTGAGCCGAGATTAGGAAAGATGGTCGTGTTGAGTACAGTGTTTGATTGTACCGACTTGGCAGTCAGTATGGCATCGTTTTCGAGTACGTTCTCAGAGATATTTGCTTTGGACTTGGGTCAAAGACGTTTACAAAATCATCAGAAGAGTTTAGGCGGTATCAAATGTTCCGATCATGTTGCCATGATTATTGCTACACAGATGTGGGAAAGTGCCCGTCGCAAAGGAGTCGATGAAGAGATACGTTTCTGCGAATGGAAAGGACTCCAATTGTCAACTATGCGCGTTATGGCCGAAGCTAAGAGTCAGCTTTTGGATTTATTGCAGCAAGCTGGGTTTCCAGAAGAATCTATGGTTTCCGGACGCATTGATGCCAACTCCGACGATCCTATATTGGACATGGCAACTGCCCTTCTATGCATGGGACTTTATCCAAATGTATGCTATCATAAGGAGAAGCGTAAAGTGTTGACCACTGAATCGAAGGCCGCTTTGATACACAAGACCTCGGTGAACTGCAGCAATTTGGCGGTTACATTTCCGTATCCATTCTTTATCTTTGGCGAAAAGATCCGTACGCGTGCAGTGTCATGTAAACAAATGACTATGGTAGCTCCATTACATTTGATCTTATTCGGATGCCGTAAAATCGATTTAGTGAAAGGCAACATTGTACGTTTGGATAATTGGCTTAATTTCAAGATGGATCCATATTTGGCGGCAATGTTGGCTGCTCTAAAGCCAGCCCTCGAAGATTTGACTTCGATTGCATGTGAAGAACCTTCGGAAGTTCAGCAATTAAATGAGGCTCAATCGAAACTAGTAGAGGTTGTTAAAGAATTGTGCTCAATAACAGCCGGGGATTATCGGATACAACGAGAAAAGGGTATTTTGCCATTTCAAGCACGTGCGCCGGGCGTTAGCGGGTTTAGCGGTATACCAAATAAGAGAGGTAGATTTGATGGCGGGAGCCGAGGAGGTTTTGGTGGTGGTGGTAGCCGAGGAGGTTTTGGTGGTGGTGGTAGCCGAGGAGGTTTTGGTGGTGGTGGTAGCCGAGGAGGTTTTGGTGGTGGTGGCTTTAGTAGCGGCAATAGTTTCGGTGGTGGTGGCGGTGGCTATAGTGGCAGCACTAATAATTGGGGACGTTATGGCGGTGGCGGTAATCGTCGTTTTTAAATATTCTTTATTAATGTATACAACTTTAATATAACATACGCGATAATAGTCGATAGTTGTATTAGTAATGCGATTGAATTATCTCAGATTATTCTATTTAATAAAGAACTTAGTATTTAAAAGCATTTTTATTAAAAGTTTCTTTATTTTCTTAAGTTAAAAGTTTTATTATCTAAAAATGGCCCACCTTTGGTTTCATTCAAAGTCAAATTTGTATTCACTTAATGTTCCTCGTAAAAAGCTAAAGCAACTGCTAACAACAAAGCTCCAAAGACGCCAGCATATACCCCAATTATTTTCCAATTAATGGGATTCTTTTGTTTCACTTCTATAAATTTACGTTCTTTGGGTTTGCGCTTGCTGAATTTCTTTTCAAATTGTTCCACTTCTAAACGGTTGCGTTTTTCTTCTTGTTTTCGACGTAATTCCTCTTCCTTTTGCCGTTCCTGCTCCAGAGTTTTTTGTGTTTCAACACAATTTTCATCGCACTGCAATTTTTGAATACCAGCACGATGTTTGTCACAAGAAATTTCGGATTTTAAACGTTTACAATCGCAATAGATGCGTATTTTTTTGCGACAAGCTTCGGGATAGGGACAAGGACCAGAATGACATTTGGCTGTGCAGCGGTGACCACAGGGATACTAAATATTGAATAAAAATTCCATAAATAAATAAATGCTATTTTAGGCAAATTTAATAACTTACATTTTTTAAACATCTATTTCCACAGCTCTTTAAGTTTTCTTGTCTTTCCAAAATGTCACCTTCACTGGTTTCAATATTGAAATAATCGCTACATTTGTAAACAATGGGCATTAAGCCACAATGACATTTAGTTTTTATAGCAACACTGCAAGGATAACAGGGAGGCAAGTGACAGGGTCTGGGACAATTGTGGGTACATCCTTGGGGACGATAAATAGTGCAACCTCGATCACAAGGGGCACAACCCGGTTGTTCCTTAACAAACAATTAGAATTATTTATTAACCTGATTCCAAATTAAATTCATTAACTATGTACCTTCATGTCCTTCAAATCAGCAACAGCATGACATTCTAAATTACACTTGTGATTGCCGCAGCGTAATGAACGGTTACACAAACGGTGACACGATGTAGGTTTAGAATTCCAACAGGGCCAATCAGCTACTTCATGTCCGCCTATACAAGTGACGCTTACCTTTTGCTCGCAACGCGGATGAGGCATTCGTTTAAATTCAAACTAAATTTTAAAGTAAAAAATAAACGATTACAGTAACCGATTTCCCGTGATTGTTGCAATAACTACCTGTTTAGCAGGTTCCCAAATGCTAGTAGTATCTGAATTTGATTTCTTAGCTACCTTAATTGATGAATGACATTTCGTCATACACTTGTGATCACATTTAGTAGTGTCGTTTGGTAAACCACAAGGTTGGGCACAAGCTGGGCATTCATTTTTGTGACAGCGGTGTTTGTTTTCATGATGACATTTTGATGGTATACTATAATAAAAAAAAAAAAAAATTACACCTTATCCTAAAATTATACAAATGTTACTAGAACTCACCGACATGGTTCCAAACAAATCACACGTGCAGTACGCTCACGGCCACAGGGTACACTCTTTTTACTTTTACCACAGCGACAATTGATTTGAGACTTTTGCTGACACGGATAACAGGGTCCTTTGTGACAAATCGATTGACATTTATGTTTACCACACGACAATGGCTTACCGCAAACTTTGTCACATGGCGGACAGTTTCTGTCGCAGCACTAGAAAGTTTTGTTTTAGAAAGTTTTTTAATTTGGGTTATTTTTTATTTTGTTGAAATTTACCTTACGATTACATGGATGTTTGCCACAATCACGAGTTTGTTTACACTTAGTTTCGCAAGTGAATTCCTTGGAACATGGCAGTTCCTTTTCATGCATACCACAGCGGCATTTCTTTTTGGTTATAATCAAACACTAAAAAGAAAATTATTACGAAATTTGACAATTGTTTGTAAGCAATATGTTTTTTCTAATTAAGCCTAATAAATAAATGAAATAATATTGTAATTTCGCTGTATTATTAATACAGAAATGAAACAAAACGGCAACAAATTACGAAAATTCGAGTATAAGAAAATTAAACTTGCTCAACCAAGTTGCTGAATGTGAACATAAAAGCAAGTTCAAAAGAAAATAAATAAAAATGAAAATTATACTTGCGCAATTAAAGTTGCCTAATCTGAAAGGGGCCTTATAATGACCTTAATTTAATATTTATTTGAAAAATTACAAATATTTTCATATAGAACGCAAAGAATTCTGATGAGAGAATGTGGTGATTCTCGAAACATGTAAATTCAACCCAGGTTCGATCTCCAGCTCAGCCAAGAAAATTATCAATAAAAATTTTAATAAACATTTTTTCATGTTGTAAAAACAATTCTTACCTTAAATTAATTTAATGAAAATTAAATTTAATTGCAATCTAAGTTTTTTAGTAAAAATATGTAATATAAAAACTGATATAATATTGTAGATACTAAGAATTGGATTTAAATAGTTACTATTTGCGGCTCGATTAATATGATTTTGTTAATTTGAGAAAGAAAAAACACATTCGTATCCTAAACCTGTCGTGATAAAGTTAAGGCTGTGCAATGTACATAATAATAATAATACATATTAATAAAATTCTTAATAAACTTACCAAGTTACAATTGCCCTTATGACAGCGTTGCGTGCAAGTGTGTATGTCACAAGCTAATAGCTTTTGGCAAGTATCACCACAAGTGTCTATCACCTCCGAACAAGGACCAACTTTTTTCTATTTGACAAATAATTGGTAAATTGACATGAAGTATGTTTTTTATGTATATACTTACGGTTTTACCACATGGACATGATCGTGGTAAACTTAAAGGGCATTCTCCGCAATCACCCGAATGACAAACTTTTTTACAATTGTGTAAGCCACATGAAAAAGTTTTTCCGCAAGGTTTTTTGCAATGCCACTTCAGTTCACAACATTGTCGTTTAGCCGTTTCTCTGCCACATTCACACAGTTGCATACTCGTTTGCTGACATGGTGGACACTGGTCGGCTTTGTGGCACAACTTTTTACAAACATGCTCTCTACATGGTAATATTAATCCACATTTTTGCTGACATTCCCATAATTTGTCGGCACAACGTACTGATTTAGCAACAGATTTTCCACATTTACAAGACGTTATGGCGTACTGCGCACAAGGTGGACACGGACCGGGATGACATAGTAAAGTACATTTGTGGCCACAATTTGGTAGTAGTGCTTTACCACATATTTCACCGCAAGAATGTGGAACTAACCAGGGTTGTGAAGGCGGATTTTTTTCTTTGCTACAAAAGCACTCATATTCTGTTGGTCTTTCATCTGGTTGGAATTCTTTTCTGCACTGTGGACAACACCAGTGCAATGCTTTGGGTTTTTTTGGTGCTACATAGTCTCCCATGTGATTGTAGTAGCCCTGTTCATTTTGAGTTTGGGCTTTTGCCTGGGCCATACTGTCATTAGCCCATCGCTTTATACAGTTCAAATGGAAGAAACAATAGCAATATTGGCAAGACCATATCGCATTTGTTCGTTTTATGCTTCCAATACAGATAAGACATGTTGCAGCTCCAGTTTGCAAAACATTTTCTAAAAAGCCGGCAGTTTTGGCAAGTAAATGTTCATCTTCTTTGCGCGTATTGTAATGCTGGTATAAAGATTCTGACAAAAGTAATATTATATAATTTTTATTTTTTTCTTCTATTTTAATTCATATTTACTTAGAATGGTATTTTCATCTAATTCATCCTCATCTTCCGAAGACGACACATAATTTTCAACCAACTTTTTGGCTACTTCAATGTTTCTTGCATGAGTCTCATTGAATTTTTGTGTAGGATTTTTAACGGAGTTTTGTTGCTTGTTTTTAGTAAACGACATTGCCGAAATTAATTAATAAAAACGATATTTATATTTACTGGTGTACACGTAGAATTATGTTTTTATTGTAATTTTTAATACAATTTTATCAGTCCAATTGGCAAAACAAAGGTTGCCATGATTTTTACAAAAAAAGGTGTTGCCACTGTATTTCAATTTGACTAAATATACAGTAGTGGATATAATTACGATACTTAAATCATTTCATGCATTATTACATGGCGTTCAGAGTGCCATTTTGCTTTAAACTGTTTTCTTATACAGTAGAACCAAACCTGTTTATATACAAAAAGCATGCAAATAAATGATGTATGAACGGGTTTGTTTTAAAAACGGATTAGAAAATTTAAAACACAGACAACTAAATACATATTGATTAATAACAAATTCATGTCACAATTTTTAAATACACATGTACATATCTACGTAAATATTTACTATCAATGCCTTGGTATTGATTCAATATGCCTAGATCAAAGCATTCTCAAATTTCTTGATCATGGTGTAACTATAGAATGTGAGTGCAAATCGGCAACAAATACAACACAATACAGAAACAACAGGCATTTTGTTTGTGTAAAATAATGTACTACTGTCAAATACACTTGAAAAAGTATTACTTTTGACATATGTAAGTAAATTGTAAACAAAGTCTGTCATCTGTGCTACTGCACTCACCTTGTTTTGATCATTTATATTCAAATTTAAAATTTTCCTCAATAAAAGAAAGATAAATTAGATGTCTCACAACGTGCCCCGGAAATCAGGGGCATAGAGGATATTGAATTAGCAATATACTGGCACACTACTTATGTAAACCTGTAAACATTTTTAAGAAGAGTAAGTCACCATGATGGGATCCGCAGCGGATAACCAAAGAAGGTGTTGTAGATTGTTTAAGGAGGCTAAAAGTACTGGTAACTGGTCTCTCTATAGGTTCTTAGTAAATAATCGAAAAGAAATCACTGCTAAGTGTGAATTATGTAGAGTCTTCTGCAGTAATGTTTAGAGTTCTTCTATGACAAGCTTGGAGTACAAATGCAGATAAGCAGCTTAGTTTTAATTATAACTAGACATTGTAGGTTTGGTATACATACATACATGTCAGATTTATTGAACTCCCTTATTAATAAGGAAGAGGATGAAACTATAACTCATTTTTAATACGCGTGCCCTGCGCTGGAGGGCCTTACAAGACTATGAATGACTCACTCAAATCATTCTGCATTTTTGGCACAAAACTCTTGTGTTCGTAGGTATTAGATTATCATTTCGTTTGTGATTTATGCAATATTCTTTTGCGAGTCTAAAAAGTAATACATATTTGATATAACAATGTCCTTCAGACCGTATAGTTGATATCAACTTTCTGATTGCCCCAAGTATTTGGCCGACCCAAACTTTGCATCAATTCGAGAATTTTGATACAGGAAATGAGAAAATTAAAAAATTAAAAACATTCTACCTCTTATGGTTTTAAAATTTCAATAGTTAAGACTAGCAGTTCTTTTATTAAGCACTTTACTGTTTTTATGCTATCTTTAACATTGCTTTTTCTTTGATTTTTACTGCAAATACTTGGGAGTTTGCGGGCTTTGCAGCATGATAACAAATGAATAACAGTAAAAGAAAAATTTATTTTTTTTAGAAACATAATAAGTTTTGTAAAATGTTCGAATTCGAGAAGAAAAAAATAATAACACTGGATTTTGAGTTGTATCTTTACCTATATACAGGCATCAAGTTTTAAAAAAATACATATATACTAAAATACACACTAGATGTAGCAGCATATTTAAATAAAATCGTTTATTTTAAAATAGTATATAATAGTACATAACAAAAATTTATATTTAAAGCCATGGTTCCAAATTTAGGTAAAATCTTTAATGCGATTTTTACGTTGTCATCATTATTGGCCAGCAATCTTAAAATGTAATGGAAAATATATGTATGTATTATTTTATTTTTAAACTATGTTTATTCAATACTTACAACAACAAGATGTCCACTTTTATCCCGTACTACACCTGGTTCACCACCACCAGTTTGAATATCAATAACACCAGATTTACCCTTGACCATATTATGCTCCAAACTATAACGATAACGAAAAACATTTGTATAAATTACTGCTATACGAGTATAAAATATGATTAGTTTTTCATTAAAACTTACGAATCTCTTTCTACGATTTTAAGCACATCCGCGGTACCCACTGTATCAATGATGAAGGTGCAGAATTCAATGATGTATGGTATGAGCAGGATAAGATCACCTTTGTCTTTCTTCAAATCGAGGGGAATGCGAATGACCATTAAATCATCACTGTGGTTGGTTAAATCAAAGTCTAATTTTTCCAGAGGTAAGCGATGCTTTTGCTTATACGTCTTACCATCCAATACATAAATTGCTTTATTGCTTAGGAGTATGAAACGATCACGCGACTTATAACCATGACGATCGTATTTAATGCAGGAGGAGGAATATTTAAGGTTTTCACCATTGAAGTTGTTACCAATGAAATTGTTGATGGCAGTATTATGTTCCGAGGGAATACGATCGGTTTTAAACCATTGTGGTACACATTGTGGATAGCTACTCTTTTTATCTGCAAAGAAAATGCATTCAATGTATTTTAATAAAGTGTTTACTTCTGAATTATTATTTCGTTTTAGTTAATGGGTGAAAAACTCTCTTACCTTTGAATACTTTTTCAGCCAAAACTTTCAATTCAAATTGTCTCTTTTTTTCTTCTGATAGTGACAAACGGTATTTACGTGCCAAGTGTAATCTATGTAAACGATGCAAATATATGGAGGCCTCTTGACAATGGCTAGGGGCAGAAGGCCATCTCATATCAAGAACTTTTGTGGGTAAATCTTTAGATAATCTTAAAAGCCACATACGCTTAGCATTGGCGATGAATTTTTCGTTGTAACCATTGGGTGGATCGTTGCGTGTGATAAAACCTTTGATAAAGGCACGTATCTTATCGGCTGCTTCACGACGTTTCTTGGCCGCTTGTTGGGCCATATAGCGGCGACAGAACGATTGCAGAATGATAACTTGTTCACGTAATTTTAAGTATTTTCTGCGCTGTACACGTCCCTTCCAGCGAGCTTGTAGAATGGCAGCGATATCGTGTTTCTTTTCTTGGAAGGCATCTTCCGTATCGAATAGGGTCTTGGGGAAACGTATAAACAGTTTAGTTTCACCTAAACGGAAGTCTTCCGGTCCATAATTGAGTTCTTTAACTAAAAGTTTAACTCCTTCCTTGGCAGGTCCATTATAATTGGGCCATGTTTGCTTGCTCAGGCACTTGTAACGATTGAGGAACATATCGTAAGTTCTTCTATAAGCGAATCCAGCTCTACGTACACGTAAGTTCTCCATAAGACCCAAATACTTAACTTGATGCAAAACTAATTCGTCGTTAAATATACCGGGTGATTGCAGATCGTTAGGTTTGATGCATCGAATATAAGAAGGTTCCTTGCACATGAGAATGTCCATTAAATTGTTAAGGGAAGTTCTGAATTGTGTAACAGCTGTTTCGGGCCTTTTCTTATTCAAATATTCCGACTCGGGGAAACAAACACGCACAACATTATTATCAGCCTTGCTCATGGTTTCCTTTAAATCACGGAACAACAAATCGTTGTTCTTGTCCAAGAAACTGTTGACATTATAAGTTACATCACCAGCATAATGTACTAGTCGGAACTCATTGCGACTCATAGTTTTTTGCACTTGTATGGGAGCCTTTTCATGGCACAAATAATGAGGATGATCGCCCAAACGATCGGTTAATTTAGCCAAGAATGTCAAATCGGTTGGTTCACCGGGACGCAAACATTCTTCATCCAATATGGATATAATACCCTTATGTTTCTCTTCGATTAAGTTGCATATAACTTTATTGTCGAAATATTCCACGGGCACCCATTCAATACCTTCACGTCTATATTCATCCTGTTCCGATTTCAGTGTCAATTCAATAAATAACTGTTGCAACTTTTCGTTACAGAAATTAATGCAAAATTGTTCGAAACTATTGGTTTTGAAAATTTCAAAGCCATAAATATCCAATATGCCCATAACATTGTTGCGAGCCGTACGCAAGTCCTTGGGCTGTAGGGAAATGTTGAGGCGAGTTACCAACCAAGAGAACAAACGATCATAGACAGCTTTAGCTAAAGCATCACGAGCATAAATGGCCATTTCTCGACTTAAGGGTGAAGTAACCACATCACCTCTGGCATCAATAGTGCGATGGGTCAAGGCATCGTTCAACTCGTTCAAGTCGACGCCCAAGAGTTTGGCTACAGTTTTCACGGCATCCGAATTTCTAATTTTAGCTTTGCCTTCCTCTTCGTCAAATTGCACATTACCTAAATGTAAAACACTGGCAATAATGTTAAAGACTTCCTTTTGTTCATTGGCGGAAAAATCAATAACAGTCATGGCCTGTTGGACTTGTTTGAAGTTATCAGCATCATCAATGGTTTTAACTAGTCCCTTATCCTAGAAAGAGAATACAAATTAATTAAAAACTAATCTATTTTTTTTTATAAATGAGAAAATATATCTTACCCCATCACTTAAATAAGCATAGTTGTTCAAAGACCTTGTCAACATTAAATCCTTTAATTGCTCGTCTGTGGCACCAGCCAACAACTGATAAAAGATGTGGAAATTTCTTTCGCCACTATTTTGTTTAACCACACGTGATTTTTCCAATAAATAATTTAAAATGTTACCGCCAATTGGTGTACCGGTAAAATCGAATTGTATATCCATGTATTTACCAAAACGAGAGGAGTTCTCGTTACGATTTGTTTTGGCATTGCCAAAAGCTTCCAGCACTGGATTACTCTTCAACAATTTATCCTTAACACCTTCAACGGTACTTTGATGACCCGAACAGGCGGCAATATATTGTAGGACCTTTTTGGAGGCTTCAGTTTTACCCGAACCACTTTCGCCTGAAAATTGGAGAACATAAATAATGTACATAATTATAAATATTGATTTAAACGACCTATATATAAACCCTTGTTTGGATCTTATCTTACTCATTTAAGAATATCGAATTGGTATTTTGTGTTGATTCAAAAACCAAGTACTTCGACCATTTCGCCATATATTCTTTTTTTTTTTATTTAGTTGCACCATGATTGAAATAAAAAACATGTATAGAAATTCATAGTAAGGGTTTTCAAGGGAAACTTAGTTTTTCAAAGAATTTATATGGAAATCATTCCATTCCAATGTTTATTGTATTAAAAGGGATAAGTTGGGACAGTTATAAATGAAAAATTATATGGAACAGATTTCCAACACCTATACTAATACAGATGCCAATTTTAAATGGTGGGTCTCTCTGTTAATCACGTTACAGATTTTGAGATGTAATGATTTAATCGATTCGATCTTTAACATAAATAGAAATCGTCCTTCCAGCATGCGATTTGAAATTATTTTTACTGTTCTTGAAACAGTAAAAAAAAGAGGCGACAGAGTTTGTAAAAACTCTATACACTTACTGCATTGTTTGCAATGCGCACGCCTCTAATTCATCAATAATAGCCCTCAAAAAATAGTATTCTGTCTAAGATGAATAGGTTTCGGTCTTAAAATTAATTAATTGAAAATCTAGAACTAGGGACATTGTAATAGAACACGGTAGTTTATTATTGAGATATGATCACATCAACATCAACCTTTATTTTAACACTCGTAACCCAATAAAATATTAGCAACTGTTAATAAACATTTGTTTGTATTAATATTTTAAAATTTAATAGCTCCCTTCTAACTAACTAAACAATAGTAGACATTTTAATTTACAGCTACGTGCAACTAATTAAGGTCACGATACTAATATGTGAGCTTGAAGCAAATAATACGAAAGGTTTTATGATATTCTCAAAATTTGTCGTAATAGGATTGATTTCAGTCGTGCATATAATTAAGGACATACCATAAATTTTACAAAAACAGAGTATTTATTTAAAAATAAATCAATATTATGTTGTAAATCCATTGTTATCGATAACAGCTTGACTACTGCGAGGCATTGAGATTACCAAATTTTTACATACACTACTTGGAATGGCTTCCTAAGCTTTCTTTGTTTCAGCAAAGAGATCATTAAAATTGATTATTTTTACAGAGCTTATCCATGTTATTGACATGTTCTCATCAGCATAAAGCATCATTGTATCACTCAGAATTCTTGCATACTGAAACTTATCCATATTTCCGGCCCAACACCAAGTGACGACATACCACCTCAAAGCACTCCATACTATTATTATCATCCATGCTTCATAGTGGCGAGGGTGTACTTTGGATCAAATTCTTTCAACTTTGGCCGGTGAACATGTTTTTCTTTTCATTCAACCTCACCGCTTGAAAACTATTGTTGTTGAAACATTTAAGGCTGTTGTGATTTCCCGATAAGTTTTTCCATTCTGATGCATTTGTACAATAATCTTTCGAGTACTGACATCATTTTTGCTTTGGATTTGCTTTTAAGCTAGTATTAAGAACTGCTCATATACTGAGTAACACTCTGTATAACTAATTATAATTAATTTAATCTTACTTTTAAAACTTACCAGAATTTGAAAATGTTAATAAAGTTATCACTGGCCTTAATTTATTGCACGATTAATTTATTTAACAAATTATAAAAAAACATCACAAAGAAAAAATAAAAATTTTAAATTTTAGCGTTTTATATAATAAACGATTTAAATATTGAATACTATCTACTGTTCTTAATTAGTTGCACGCAGCTGTATTTGCTAATAATAATAAATTGTTATCTTTAAAGTAAATAATTTCAAACACTTAATATTATTTACTTATGTTACGTACATAATATACGAGTAATATAATATTGAGATTTGGCAAATATTGAAATCTAAACAGCATTTCTATACGAGTATGTTAAATTGAAGATTGGAATTTTTAACTTACCAGAGATTAGAACACATTGGCCTTTATTTTCTTCAATCAGGGAACGAAAAGCATTATCAGTAACTGCAAAACTGTAAGTATTTTTTCAATTAAATAATGGAATAATTTTTAAGAACATTATAAGTGGAATAACAAAACACATTGACATACATAGTATGAGTACAAAGGCATTGATGATTAATTTTTTTATAATGACCTCCAGAGAAAACAATGATTTAATGATGTTTGTAATATATATATATGTACATATGTATGTATGTGATATCTATTTAAGATTTGAGACTTCTTGGTTATATATTTACGTTCCGTTAGACGAAAATAATTTCGAAAAGTTATTCTTTTTTTAATTTAATTAAATAAAAGAAAGTACGCTCTCAGATATTGTTTTATGCGTTTTTTTTTCAGCACCATTTGTGCAAATTCAAATTTAAGCTTAAGATTTTAAAAGTATTTAACTTAAAATTATTCACCCCTATCGTGAATAAAAATTCCACATGAATTTTGTTCCCTTTTATTTTTTTAACATTGAATTTTAATAGGAAAAATGTTAAAAGGGAACAAATTTCATGGGGAGTTTTTATTCACGATAGGGGTGATTATTATAAATTATTTTCTCTTTTCAATATCTTCATAATTTGAAATAGGTTTAATTTCTTAAATATTTAACATTTTCTTTGTAAATTCTGATAAAATATATTTGAAAGTATCTTTATTAATGCGTAAATGTTTAATTTAAGATTTCTTAAGATTTTTATCATATTGAATACGCAACTCGCATCTTCTCTAATAAGGTTGAATATTAGAATCACTTTAAAAGTAAAGCCGAAAGATCTGCATAACATTTTTACAATGTAACATACAATTTTAAAATGGAAAACATTTTTCTGGCAGATGATCTTCCAGATATGACAATATCAATTTTTAAAAGATTGCTGATTGAAGGTTTGTGAAATACATAGTTAAAGTATTAAGGAGAAGTTTTAATTGTGAAAATCTATTAACAATAGGATATGCAGATTCGTTTTGTGAGATTAATGGAGATAGGAAACTTACATTAAATTTTCCAATGAATAATGATAATGTAACTCGTTGTATGATCACAGATTTAAGGTTTGCGATATAGTTAAAATATCAAATACTAATATTTGAATTACACAACATGATTGGGAATTTTTATTTTTTAAGCTTTTAATATTTTAAATCTTAATTTAAATCTTCTGAAACTACTTATTTTAAATATAAGCATGATGCAGAATATCTGAACTATGATACTGCCATTATTCTGATACTTAAAAAAAACTATAAACTATAAATTTTTGAATAATTACTTACATGTGTGGTGGAATTTCATAAAAATGCTTATTTCTATATTCTTTAATATGAGCCTCTGAATAGATGGGCAATTGCATGTAAGGATTAACCGATATCAAGACCTGGCCAATATATGTCTGAAATACACAAAAAAAAAATTTTGAAATACATATGTGGGTGGCCCCAAAATAAAGTTGCGGATGTTCCCGACTAATATGAAAAATCATTTGGGTTAAATTGCATGATGTTTATAATCAAGAAATTTCAAATATTTATTTAAGTATGTATATTCTATGAAAAAATAAAAAAAAAAAAATTTTGTCTGAAATTTTGAAAATTATTGAATTTGAAATTAATTTTTGATACCCCATTCAATGCGCCTCTCAAAGACCTTTCATATGATACCAAATTTACATATAGTTCCTTTGGAAGAAATGTGAAAAAAATCAAAAAACCTCTAAAAAGGACCTTTTTATCCTTTGATCCAGCTCACCAAATATTGACCCCAGGACAAAAAAAAAATTGAGAAACGTAGTCTTAAAATGAATCAAATTTTCATATTAGTCGGGAACATCGATACCTTATTTTTTCTCCATACAAACGGGCCACCCTAATGTACATAGTTTGTTAAACTTGCTTAAACGAAATTCATTTGATCACTTACATAAATATAATTTTCTTGGAATCTTTTACGCAGATTATCAATGAAGGCCTTATCGCTCTGATAGTCTTCGAGTAGTACAAAATCCTGTACACCCACACGATCACGATCATGAAGACCACGTTCCATGGCTAGTTTTGAAGGTCTGAAAATATAAAAACAATTTATGCATAGATTAATTTAACTATTGCCTTACTTTATATTACACTGAAATTTGTCGTATTTAAGGGCTTCATTCCAGTTATGATTTCTAATATTCAATGGTTGAAAATTTGAATTGTAGGGTTTGCAGGGGTTTCAGTTTTATTTATGGCAAAAATTAGGCGTTTGTGTTATCTTTCACACGAAAATTGTTTCTCATCAAAATGTTTATTTGAACTTTATTCTGTTCTGTTTTTATTAAATAGTAATTGAAAATTTGTTTAAAGATTAAAAAAATAATTGTGTAGCTATTCTTTAAGAAGCTATAATTATTTTCAATATTAAAAATGTGTAAATAAATACGTGTATGTATATGTATCGTAACTACATATTAGAAAACAAGATGCGTCAAAATTACTATTTAAATTAAACATTTATCTCTGTTCTACTTAATTAAAAATCAAGGTTTGTTACTGTCGAAATATAATAATGACGCACACATGCATCTCTATCAATTATATTTACAGAGGACCCGAATTTAGTAATAGTTCAAAGAATTGGATTGAGGTTAATCAAAATAAGAGCATTTTTGTTGCCTCAATTATAAATTGTTGGAAACTCTCTAAATAAATAGTTAATTATTAATATTGTGCAAAAATCTGATTTCCTGATAAATCATGAAAAAACTATAAATGTTAATTTGCTCTTTTCGTTTCTTTTGTTTCTGATCAATGTTTTTATTTTTTTTATCTAATTATTGAGGTTTTTCTTTCTCCTCACGGGCTATTTGATCTATTATTCTTTCTTTTTCTTCTAACAAATGTAAATAAAAAACATTTATGGTTTTTTTATATATTTGTTTTACCCAACGTTTCGTTCGCTTTTCTCGAACTTCATCAGGGGTACTTTTATTTCCGTAATAATCTAGTAACCATAAATGTTAATATTATTAACACGGAAATGAAAAAGAATTTTGCAAACAAATGTCTGAATAAAGATGTCAATTTGAGAACGAGTAATGTATGAGACCCTCAAACTCCACGCTGATCGAAATTTAAATTCTTTCTTCATTTGGATTTTAAGCGCGATATGTACATTTGGTATGCCGAATTTTAACTCTTTAGATCATTCAGGAGCTTTAGAAGTAAACATACATAAAAGTTATTGGGGAATTACATAATTCTTAGGAAAATATCGTTTATATAGGATTTTTACTAATGTAACCGTTTTTTCAAATTTCATCATGCCCCAACAAAAGGGCACCTCTGCCAAACAAGATGTTAAAGTTGTCTTGAAATTCTTGAACAAGAAATTTTAGTAGCTATTTCCAGGGATTTTTTAATGAAGTTATTAAAATAATTTAAGTGAAGTTTTTGCTGGGTAAGGTAGCATAATTCGAGCTGAATTAAGAAGAAATTTGACGTCTCTAGACAAGTTTTTCCTTTATAAAAGTTTGTGTATTCAGCTAAATTTTGATGAATGGTATTAGACCCATTTTTGTGATAATCCGAAATCTGCAATTACTTCTACTTTGGACCAAAAATCTATTTTTTCATAGAAAAGTCCATCAAAACTTAATTCGTTTATAACTCGTGTTTGTAAAAATAAACTCAATTTGTAGAATTCGACCGAAATCATATTCTATCTAATCTGAAACAAACCGAATCTTTTCAAATGTATTATTAATTTCAGAAAAAATATTATTATTAAAATAATGAAGCGTGATCCATTCCGAGGTTCCCTACTTTTTTTAAGAAAAAATCACAGACAATTCAAATTTAATGGGGAATGTTTATTGGCATTTATTTTTTTAAGATTATGTCTATTAAATGTTGGCCGTTGCTACGTCGTAGATGGTCTACCCGTTGAGTCCAATTTTCGATGACTCGTTCGAGCATTTCGACTGGTAACTGGCGAATGACACGCGTGATGTTTTCCTCCAAGGCCTGAATCGAAGTGGGTTTGTCCGCATAAACTTTAGACTTTACATATCCTCATAGGAAAAAGTCTAATGGTGTGATATCACATGATGTTGGTGGCCAATCGACCGCCCCAAAACGTGAAGTTATATGCTCACCGAAGTGTTCTCTCAATAAATCCATTGATTGATACGCTGTTTGGGAAGTGGCGCCGTCTTGCTGAAACCAAATGTCGCCGATATCACGAGCTTCAATTTCATGGCACACTCAGCTACGGCCGCTATTTTTTCTTCACAACGCGCTTAAATACTATTTTATGGTGCCCTGCGGCACAATAAAACTCCATTGATTTTGTTTTTATACTCTTCACCACCAATTCGTGTGAAACTTTATTATTATTCATCTGAGACTCAACAAAGTATATATTTTCTTGATCCTTATGAAAATCTAGTTTAATTGAACCACGTCTGTCTGTCCGTCTCTGTAAAACAGTCTCACGTCCAAGCTACAAAATTTAACTAAACGAAATTTCCAGAAAAATATTTCTCTTTTGCAGGTAACTTTGGTATTGAAAATCAGCAAAATCGGTTTAGTAAAACCGACCAAAATGTGCGGCAACCTCCATAAAAATTTGATATTTTTTATTGCAATATTTTTAAATATATTGTTAATATCATGAAATTTTGTATACATTATTTTTATGATAAAAGAAGAAAGCGTGGGGAAAACGAATTTTTTTTAGTTCGGTCCATGTTTGACCACAGAACCCATATAAAGTCCACTTCCAAAATTCACTTAAATACTTACAAAACAGGTTAAAATTTGATATAAATAATCATTATAGGTAAATAAATTGTTCTACTAAATGTTATGGTGGTCCGTCGATAATTGGTCATAGCTTCCATATAAGGACCACATCCGAAAAAGCCATTTATCTTTATATATATCTTATAAATATCGGTACCGACTGAAAACTTTATATAGATCATTTACATATATAAAAAAATCATTCCACAATTTTTTTTTAATTTCGATCCTATAAACAACGTTATCGATCCAAAATTTTAATCGGATCATTTACATACATGCCAAAATTAAAAAATTAAAATTTGAGTATAATCCCCATATAAGGTTCACTTCCGAAATTCACTTTAATACTATATGTGTGTATCTTAAATATACCGTCATTACGCTGAAATTCGACGTGAGATATCCTCATATGCACAAAATTCACTGTTCCAAAATTTAAGTAGATCGGCCAATAATTTGTCATAACTGCCATATAAGAACCATTTCCGAGAAACAATTTAACACACAAAAATGTCTAATAAATATCGATATCGAACCAACTTTTATACAGATCAGAAATTTTAATTCAGAAATCATACTAATATCGGTTATAAGGCAATTATGATTCTAGATTTATAGCTGTGAGTCAATAATTGGCAATAGCTCCCGAATTAAGTCCACTTCCGAGCATAACAACCAAACATACAACTCTTGTAATAAACGTTATGGAGATAAAATTCAACTATAGTAAGCGTCAAATACGTAGAATCACATTAGTCGATACTGGATTTAGTAGCTATCAGTCCATAAGTGGTCCAATTCCACTATATGTCTCATGTAAATAAATTTATTGAGATCAAATTCAACCAAAAAACGCCTCACCTTATATCTTACCCTTTTTATACACTGTTTCTTAACTTGTTGCGAATATAGAAAAATCTTCTTTTTATTATACAAGTTGTTAAATTGCATTCTAAATTGTTTTTAAAATCAGACAAACTCTGTAAATTATGTTGAGAAATGGTAATTACATCAATTATAAATGGTCAAAATTAGATAAAATTTCAAAGCTTTTATAGTAAAATCACACTACACAGAAAAAAATAAAAATGAGTTTCAATTAAAATATTTGTGGAATCAATTAAAAATTTAATTGAAATCGGACCAGTAAACAAAATGATAGTTTCAATTAAAAAAAAATGTGAGATTTAATTGAAAATATCAGAAAAAGTAATGGAATCAATTAAAATTTTAATTGAAAATTATTTTAAAATCAATTAAAGGTTTAATTGAAAAAAAACATGATTTTTTTTTCTGTGTAGTGATTTACGACCAACAGGTTGTAATATTATCTTTCAAACAATTATATAAAATACTAATAAAATTTGCACTGAGTCTGAAAAGAAAACTCAGAATAAGGATATTCCAATCCTATTATAACCATTGTAGTTTTTCTATTTCTTATTTAGGTTTAGGTGGAGGATATTTAAGATTCGGCACAGCACTCTAACTTGTTTCATCTTAAACTGACAAATATGTCTACAGCATACTTAGATATTTACAATAACATACAAGTTGTTGTATTCTATTAATTATATTAAAAACTTGAATCACCTTAAAAATTCCATAATCTATGTTTTTCCTTTATAAAAGTTTCGGCAAATGCCAAACAAACTTCATTTCCAAGGAGACCAAATTTCGTTCAATATGCAAAACTGTAGAAGATACGATTTAAAACATCAACATTTTACTTTATAGGCACATACATATATAAATAAGCCTTCAGATTTTTGTGTAAACTGTTCAAACTGCTTAGTCCACATTCACACGTTTCAATTCTGACTTTTCAAGGCGGTTCTAGTCAATTTTCTTATTTCCTACGCGAAGTTGTTTGCATGAAAAAGTACAAACTTAATAATAAAGAGCACGAAAATTAACGATATGCGTGTGAACGAAATGGCAAGTTCAAAGAAGAATTGAACAAAAACTGAAGTGTGTGAAAATTTTAGAAAATTTATTGTTTCATTTGAAAAAATCATTATGCCAGGTATGACTATGAAGTATTATGTATAAGGGAAATATGTTCAATTATCGGCCTATGCCCAAAGAATTTGGTAAAGAGTTTTAATTTTATGTAAAACTTATGCATTCTGATTTTTAATTCTATCTCAATAACAATATTTATAACAGATTGTAAGGAAATGGATGATATTTTAAATTATCGACCAGTACTCACAAAATCTAAAAGTTAAATTTCCCATATGTAATTGATTGGAATGAACCACTTAAAGCATTCCAACTGCTTTCCGGAACAAAGTCGTAGAGCTCTATTTCTAACAAAAAATAAATAAACTAGCTAAAATTACATTAAAAATCATATGTTTTAACTTCAGATTAGAAAGAGCACTGACAAATGGTAATGATGTTTGGTAAATTTTGAAGGTCATTTATTATTTGTTACAAAAGGTGAAGGGTAATAATCATGTGGTCAGTCTCGAACGTCAATTTAATCAGTTTTGTATCCATTACATTGAGATTATTTTATAAAAATGTATGGAAAAGCTAAAAAAACGTAATCTTATCTTTTAACTGAAAGTATTTATTAATAAAAGTTATAACTTGCTTTAAATACTGTTAGATTTTTTTAATCAATACAATGTCAAATCTATAAATGTACTTAGATACATATATGTATATGTATGTATGCATTTGAGTATTATATAAGAATTTAATTTTTTAACAAAAATTTATCGGAAATCGATACAAATTTATAAAATGCTTTTTTTAGAATCCTTTTTGGTAGAAATAAATATTTTTTTTAAGAATAACATTTTCTTAACTTATTGGTTTCAACATTCTTACCATGGTGTAACTACACAAGGTGAGTGCAGTAGCACAGCTGACTGACTGACTTTGTTTACAATTTACTTATGTCGAAAGCAATACTTTTTCAAGTGTTTTTGACAGTAGCACATTATTTAACACAAACAAAATGCCTGTTGTTTCTGCATTGTGTTGTATTTGTTGCCGTTTTGCACTCACCTTGTATAATTACACCATGATTCGTACTGTAGAAGTTTTTAAAAATTATACAATACGCAGAGCAAAAATTTTGGTTACACAATTTAAAACAATATTGTTAGAGAGTTTTGTTTATATTTACATATATTAATTTATTCGTTTTTTTTTTTTATTTTAATATTTTTGTATTTGTTCACCTTGACATTTTGTATCCTTATTTTTGTTTTGATCTTTAAAAAGTGTTAACAGTTATTGAGGTTCCTTTAATCTGTAATAATTGATTATGTGCGCATTTAAATGTGTTAAATCTGCACGACTTTAGACACTAAACGTATGAACGGATCGAAGTGGTTTATTAAACCGAATATATTCTTTTTTCTTTTTTCGCTCAAGTTATCTGGGCAATTTGTTCTTTCATTGGCGCAATAATTGGGAAGACCGATTAGATAATACAATCACTTTTTTGGTATTTTTGTTTATTTCTTTTTTTATATGTATTTAATGTTCAAGAGAAGATTGTAGTACGCACACAACTAACTGACTTTTGCTAGTGGAAATTGTACTAACTAACCAACTAACTAACTATGTAGGTATATATTTAAAAGTGTACAAGTACTTTTATTAAATGGTGCTTTTTTTCGCTCAATATCTTATCATCATCTTCAACATATGAATTGTTTGTTTGTATTCAATAGATACTTGTGAGGAGGAGAATTTCTTATTGCAATAAATTTATATGTTTGTTTATTAAATAGTGAGAGTCAACTTCTAATAAAAACAATTTGAAATTAAAACATTTTCCAAAATCAAGTGTTTGAAGCAATTCAAACCTAATTTTGCACGGTGTACGTGTATTTAGATACTAAATATGTATGTACATATATATAAATGTATGTATGATGACGTTAGATGTATAACGTTTCTTGAAGAACTAATTTGGCATTTTACAGATGTGATTTTTATTTAAATACTAAATAGGTACATAAATATTTTTCTTTTCTCAACCTTTGAATATATGTAATAAATTCGTGCCATTATCAGTTCTTTTTTATTTATTCTTCTTATAGCGCAAATATTCATACATACATATGTATGGACTTGCATCATAGTTAAATTTGTTTGTTGTTATTTTTTCGTTATCAATGTGCTAAATAATTTATTTACACCAGTACAGTTGTATTGTTGTTATTGTTTTTCTGAGTACTAGTCTAGTACAACAACAACAACTGGTTTTTGCATGTGTACACTGTACAGAATGATTAAATTTCCAAAGAGAATTACCACCTTATGAATTTATTCTCGTTCTCTTAAAGAGTTCTACTGATTAAAAGTCGAAAATTAATATTTCATTCATCGAACAGAAAAGCAGTGTCGCTAATTTAACTTTCTTCCTTTATTTTTTCCTTTCTGTTTAGCGTGTTTTAACAATATGGTCAATAAAATAATAGGTGTCAAAACAATAAAGAAGTACAATTTCATATCGGCTACAATTTCATATAGTTGAAGTCTCACCTTTGGCATGTCAATACAATAAGACTAAAGTCTTAATTAGGATGATCATAACCTATAAGCAACACACTGGGTCGAATAATTCATTCCGTTCCGCGATTAAGCATAGTTTGAAATTATTCATTCCATTGCTGCGGTATTTATCCGTTTTGCGGTATCTTCTCTACACAGATAGTATTGCGGCATGCCGCAGGAATGAATAATTACATTTTATATATCGATTGAAATTTCTTTCCGCTTAGTTTTTCTTTCCGTGCGGAATCAATAATACCACCCATTATTATTGATTACATACATATGTATCATAAAATATCACATTAAGAACAAATATAACCGCAATATTCATCACAATATTTTTCTATTAATCAATATATGATATTATAAAATCGTATTACATACTAGCTGACCCGGCAAACGTTGCTTTGCCTTCAAATTTTATTTTTATTGGAAAGGTTTCATGCCAATCGGTCTATTAAAATGCACACCAAACCGACGTACCAAATTTTGTTCAAATTAGGAGCAGAAATAATAGATTTTTAATTTGTGGTTTGTATGGGAGGTACCACGCCCCTTTGTACAATCCTACTAATATTTTCAGCAGCACTTAAAAAATGCACACCAAACCGACGTACCAAATTTTGATCAAATACCGCTATCAGGAGCTGAAATAATAGATTTTTAATTTGTGCTTTGTATGGGAGGTACCACGCACCTTTGTCCAATTGGACCGAATTGTAAATCTAAACCATCCGGGGCGCCACCAAAACGCATGCAAAAAAATTTATGCAAGTCGGTCCAGCCGTTTAGGAGGAGTTCAGTCACAACACACGTACAGTAGAATTATATATATAAAGATAATCGAATATGATCACTAAGTTGATCATAATATGTTCTGAACTAATCCTATTATAATACATATTGTATATATACAAAAAGAACATACAAAACTATGTGTTGTATCCATTGGATTGGAGCTCGTGCATTTATAGAAACGCCATTAATTTCGCTGTTGTACTTGAAGGTGTCACTCCGCCTATAGCTAGAGAGAAGAACCGATGCGCATGTCAAGAGTAGTTCTAAATTAATTGAAGTCGCGATCGAGCAACGTGATTAATGCCTACTGTTTTCGCATGATAAAGAATTTACCTTTATATATATTTCTTCAATTTTAGAGACATTAGTTGTTTATTGATTTATGTTATTAGGTCCAGCATCTGTGTCAAATTAGCATTTCTTATGAGCAATTGCATTAGCAACACGATAAATTAAGAAACCAGAAAATAAGATCTGTATTTTTACAATTCATCATCCATTATTGGCTGCCTGAGTTTTGATTAATGCAACAATTAATTTGTTATCCATGAAAATTTTTGTTAATTTACTACTTTTTAAAATTCGATTTAATACTTTTTAACTACCGACATAGAATTTGGCCGAAAACATTAAATTCGATAAACAATAGAGTAGTAGAAAGAACGGACCCTTGTGATATCCCTAAATTCGTTTGATCCAGAATATATAATATTTTTTTATAAATATTTATTTGTATTTTTAACTTTTGTACCTTAATAAAAAGGTACGTATTCCTAATTATGCCAATACCACATGTACCAAATATCATCGACGTACGTTAAAAAATGGCCAAAATATTGCGATTTAAATTTTTGGGTTATATGGACGGTAGAATCACTTTCTGAGTCGATTTAACGATGTCCGTCCGTCCGTCTGTCTGGCTGGCTGGCCATGTAAAGCTTGTACGCAGAGTACAGGTCGTAATTTTGAAGATATTTCGATAAAATTTGATATTTTTTTGGCCCAAGGATGGATGGGATTGAAACTGGTGGAAATCGGTCCATTATTTCACCTGACCCCCATACAAATGTCCTCCCGAAATTGGGGTTTACCGATCATAAATGTTTTAATTATACAAGTATCTAAATAAATTTCATCACAAATGAGTGGTAAATGAAGCCAAATCACATCTACAAATTTTGTGCAGATCGGTAAATAATTACTCGTATATAATTAGTCGTAGCTTCCATATAAGGCCCACTTTCGAAATTCACTTTAACGATCATAAATTTCTTAAAAATGTTGGTATCCAAATAAAATTTGCACAAATAAGTTTTTTATATACAGAAATAACGACATCTAATTTAATAATGGTCGGTCCATAATTAATTAGTAAATCCCTGCGTAAAATAGGTAAAATCGTTGTAAGGCATCACCATGTACCATAAAAAAATTATAGACAAGTATATCAAACACAATACCGTAGAAAATTTGTCCGGTGCAAAACGAACAAAGCGTCTTACAAAAACTTAAGTAAGAGCTATAGTAAGAGAAGTAAGAGAGTAATATTCCCGTTATATAAGAACAACCAAACGTTTGAATTTCGCAAAAAAATATATATGTACTTATATATCGTATATATAAGTACATATATACGAATTTAAAATGTTTTGGAATAAATTCTTTTCACCGATGAAAGTAAGTTTGAGATATTTGGAGTCAAAAACCCTTTACTTTTTCACCTTTCCGTTAAAATATAATTTTTTATGTTTCTTATTTTTCTAGTTTTTGTTAATTATGAACTATGCAAAATATTTTGTTTCAAATTTGTAGTTGTAGTATATATAAAAAAACATTTTTTTTACTCAATATTAGGTGTTTATTTTATATTGACGCTCACAGTATGTACGTATATTTGTTGAAATTAGGGGCCTTGCTATCCTAGAATACATTTCTTTCGATAGGTTTGGAATAATATAATAGTTTAATTTACATAATCATATAAATTTCATTAATTAAACAACATTTTTACGGAATAACTTTCTTTTAAAAGTTTTCTTTAGAAAACACTTTTCTGTGTTAATTTGATACTATGTACATATCGACAGCTCAATTCCAAAACATGCTAAGTGAAAAAAGTGAGTTTTGCAGGAAAAGCTCCTAAAGTTTACAGGCGATATCTAAAAAACCATATGAGGTAGAATTTTGTTGTTTATAACTATTGATTGGACTAGCCAATCACAACCAAAATTTGACAGAATTTAAGTTGAAAAAATCTAAATTCAAAACCGCAAAAAAATTAAAAACATGCTAAGATGACATAGCATGGTTTGTAATTGAACTGTCGATATGTATATATTGAAAACAGTAAAACCTTTATATTAGCTTCATTAAAAATACATATATTTTCACAAATATAAAAACGAAAAAGAAATTAAATGATTTTAAAAGAAAGAGACAATTGAAACTTAGGCTTGTTTTGTTAATTAGTCATTAAAAAAGTCATTAAATAAGCTATAAAATCAAAGCAATAAAACAGTCTAATACTAATACATTCAAACGTGCATTCATCCTCTGAAAACTATAAAATTTAACTGAAACACTATAAAATTTATATTCGTTTGAGAAGTGGACAATTTAAAAAAAAGAAAGAATACCTTAAAAGCTTTGGTAAGACTTTAAAATTTTTTAGTCAAATATACAAATTTATGTATATTAAGAAGATGAAATATTGTCAGTTCGGTTTAAAATTTTTGGATAAGTTAAAAATTACCTATAATGTAATTTAAAATTCCTAAATAAAAGATATTCAGTCTTATTATGAGAGTCGTTTTCTTTTTACGACAACGACTGTTTAGTAATAGATTAAAAAAACAAATTTAATTTTATCTTTAAGCTAACAAAAATAAATACAGAAATATAGATACAAAACAACATCGCTTAAACCTGAAAATTCAACAACAGCCGCAACGATCACCAAAAACTACAACTCCAGCTACCACCACTATAACTACTACACCAGCCACCATTAAAACAACTACAATTGTAGCTATTATTACAACAACTAAAAAGAACATTGTTGCATCAACACCTTCTATTATAGAGATAAGAAGCAATTCTCTTCCATATCCAAGTAATTACTTTGCCCAAATTCCCTACGGCTACATTCCCTATCCCATGTACTATCCCATCTTTCCACAATTTTACAACACACAGGTAAATGGCAGAGTTAATTCTAAAATAAATAAAAATTTATAGATAGAATAAAAAATCTGTATGCCAAGTGTTTGTGTAAACAAATTAATGAAGTTCGCCTGAATGATCATGCAATTATGTAACATGTAATATGTTGAATACCAATAGCTTTAAACATATTGGGCTCAATATATAAGCTATAGTCAATTATAGACAGATCCGAAAAAATTTATTAAATGACATCTTTGTATACAGCTGCGTACAACTAATTGAGGACAGTAGTATCCAATATTTAAATCGTTGTGTTTAAGGTAATATTTATTAAAAAAAAACGCTAAAATTTAACACTTTTGTTTTTGAATGTTTCAAGAACATAAAATTTTTCAGAAAGCAAAAAAGAAGCCATATTACATAGAAGGCATTATTGTCTGAACGTAACCGAAAGAAGAGACTCAAATTCGCAAAGAAGTACCTCGATTGGACGGATGTAGAATGGAAAAGAGTATTATTTTTGGACGAAACAAAAATTAATAGATATTTAAGTTTTTTTTTATCGACCTTTTCCTTATTCTATTATTGATTTGTTTAGAAAATTCTAAATCGGGCTTATTAAGGTCATGTATTCTATGTCATGTATTGCATAGAATACATGACCTTAATAAGCCCGATTTAGAATTTTCTAAACAAATCAATAATAAAATTAATAGGTTCTCCAAATGGAAAAGATATGTTTGCCGGCCAAAAGTTAAATAATTTAATCCAAAGTAGACCCGCGCTACTTTGAAGCATGGAGGAGGTTCTGTAATGCTTTGGGGTGTTATGTCGTCACGTGGTGTTGGGCCGCTGTACAAAATTGAGGGAAATATAGATAAGTTTCAGTATGCAAGAATTCTAAGCGATAAGCGGCTCATCATGTCAAACAATGATTTTTTTAACAATTCGGTTACTGTTCTTGACTTGCCTCTATGCAATCCTGATCTCTATTGAGTAAAAATAATCAATTTTAATGAGCCGAAAAAAAGCAAACCATTCCAAGTAGTGTATGTAAAAAGTTGGTGGTCTCAATACCTCGCAGTAGTCATGTTGTTGTAACTACGGATTGGCAACATAATATTGATTTATTTTTAAATAAATACTCTTTTTTTGTAAAATTTGTTATGTCCTTAATTATATGCACGACTAAAATCATTCCTATTTGAAACTATGACGTACAGATTCATAATTAATAATTAATTTGACACAATATGCAGTTATTTTTAAAGGAGTAAAGCCAAATTGACTAAACTACGACAAATTTTGAGAATATCATAAAGCCTTTCGTATTATTTGCTTCAAGCTCACATGTTAGTATGTATCATGTCCATAAATTCTCGGTTGCCATGTTCGGCAACTGAAGTTAACAGCTTACAGTTGTCAGTTGCCATCTGTAATATGTTTTTGGCAACTGTCAACTCCACTGAGGTTCGGTTGCCATCCGTAATCGACCCATTTGTATTACAATATATGAAACCAATAATAAACCACTGCTCGCAGTATTTATAAGAATGAAAATGAAATGTCGAATATTTCCTGCAACAGTTAGGAAAATCGTCTCAAAGACTTTAAGAAATAACACACTCCTTGTTTACCTATAAGTATATCCAAAAAATACATAAAAAGACTTCAAGAATATTTACATACTTGGTCATTACCTCTAGATTTACGCGAACAATTTTGTGGCCATGATTCATTTATGATAAATTAAATATTTACAATTTTATGTCAAAATATACAATACATGTATTTATATATGTATGTACATATAAAAAACAAACAGAAATTCAAACAATGAATGATTCTAAAAAAAAAAAAAAAACCATGAGTCAGTATTTAAATTACAAAAATACAATTTATTAATAAATTTTTCCAATTATTTCAAATTATCTATTTCGGAAGTGTAAAATTAGTTTTATTTTTTACTTTTAAATTTGGTTGCGAAATTAAAAGAAATTATTTTTTTTATAAGAAACGATCACGTTTCTCAGTTTTTGCCTGTGTCTGCTGCAAAATAAAATTCAAGAAATTGTATACAAATTTTATTAAAAGAAGCTTACACAACAATTTAATTTAACAATAATCAAAAACCAACATTAATAATAATTATACTCGTAAGGTACTGAAATAAATAACCAAATTCGGTTTTATTTAATTTGTTTGTTTTACTTAATCCGTTAGTTGTCTTGTACATTAAAGACATTTATTTATACACGATCGTTCATTGTTTTAAGTTGTTTCTCTATTTCTTCTTTTTATGTTTAAATTTGACTTACATTTCATCAAAAATAAATTTAAATCTGAGTTAGCTCATTAATACACTTATACAGACTCATTTATACATATTGGGTGGAGGAAAGGGTAATTTGGAAAATTAAAAACAGTACCACCATTGTTACCTTATTATTATTATTATTTTTATAACAATCTTGTTACAGTTAATGCTGTTATCTGTCAACTCGATTGGAATATTAATCGGATAAGTTCAAAACTTGAAATACGATTATTGTAGGGAGGGATTAAGTTTTAATTATATTTTCTTTGTATTCCTTACAGAAAATTTAAATTAAAACCCAGCAGTACAAATGAAGTTGAATATACCTATAGTATGTATGTAAAAAGAAAATAGTTTCTAGTAAAATGTTTATTAATTAGTTAAACTGATTAAGCGCTTAGAAGTATGTTGATTATTTCCGTGTGGAGTTTAGTCAGTCTCCCATCGGACGCGTCCCCAGGTGGCGGATAGGGGCAGCCGACATCGCGGCTGTGATACATTTTTCACACAAATGGTCACTAGTGGCGATGACAGCTGGAGCGTTGTAAATAGGTTCATGATAAATTCTACAAATGGTCATGAACATATCTACATAGCTAGGTTGTAATTAGAAAATGGGAGAGTCGGTTTGCTACGCCTTTGTGACACATTGTAAACGGATGGTCACAAAGGGGGAACAAGCTGGTGACACTGGAGCTTGTTAAGGCTAGAGACACACTAGATCAAAGTGGTCTCAAGTGTTAATAGGTTCCTTCCTTTAAATCTAATTACAACCCGCGGACCAAAACTGACTACACTTGTAAGGTTAGCGTGGTTGGTAGCAGTGCCAAAAACCTGAATGGCTAGTTAGTGGTTAAAGAAGACTAGTTGCTAACAGCTCCCCTCCGACGCCAGGGCACGGGTCGGTCCATCCCCTTACGTGCCTACTCGTGGGACCAAAAAATGAATGAAAATATAATAAAGAAAAATAACAACAACTCCCTGAAGAGCGCCGATGATCTCGGTTCCTCTTCAGAAGGCGACTTACTGGCCTCTAGCCAAGAGACCTTGGTCGCAATGGAAAGCAGCGTGGGTGACCGACATAGCACTCTGCTGCCCGCCAAAAACTCGACTAATGCTCCTCCTCAAGTGGATGCCAAGGCTGGTGATCAATTGTAGGGGAAAAGAAAGAAGAGGAAGAGTCAGAAAGCCATCCTCAAAGCTCGCTACACCAAGGCGCTATTCATTCTTGATAAGATTGACAAGAATGCTGCCAGCGGTGCTCCTCATGAGCGTGACGAGGCAGATCGCGCCAAATACCAGGCTGTGGTAGATGAATACCAAAAGTTATTGGATTCAGTACTCAGCACATCAAAGGCAGCAGCCTTAGCGCCAGAGAGAGATTCAAGCGAAATCGCTCTCAGACAGAGGGTGAGAAATCGCCTAAACGGAGAAAGGTTGCCGACAAAAAACCCGCTCCGGGACCCATTTCTACCACGACCACATCCGCCAGACGACCCTTTAATGAGGTGGTTAAATACCATCTTATAATGTAGAATGGGGTGCTATCGAGTCCAAATTAGCTGAGCTCGTTATGGAATATTTGATCGCTAATAGGACTGGTACGGCACCTCGCTTTGACTCTGGTAAAATTCACTGGGGATACAGGGTGATCAAATGCATGGACGAGTTCTCAAAGGACTTTCTTAGCAAATGCATCGCTAATATTAGTGGTGCATGGGAGGGTTTAAGCCTTAAACTGATCCCTGCTCAAGATATTCCGATGAGACCGCGTGCACGTATTTGGTTACCAAAGATGGCAACCGATGCACATAAGATGTTGGACTGTCTGAAGCTGCAGAACCCCAACATCCACATGGATGACTGCTCCATCATCCGCATTGAGCAAGGCGAAGGCCACACATGCCTTATCCTCGCCATCACCGAATCTGGCTCAGTTGAGCTTGAGAAGGCGGGTTTCAAGCTGCTTTTCGGAGGGACGCTAAGGTCAGGGTGTTTCGACTAAGTACTAAAAATTTAAAAGTTTTTGTGTGTTTCCTGAAAGTGCAAAACTGAGTACATAAGATTTAATTTTATTTGTTCCCTAAATACGTAGTTTTTTGTTTTGTTTTAAGATCATTATTGTAATCCATTAAATAATAAATAACATAAAAAAGTAATAATTTAAATCGCTTTGTTATTACCTTTTTTATGCACCTGCAGATGCAGAAAATAAGAACATGTACTCACCTCTGCTCCCCACTGTATGTCAAAAAAGCATATAAAAAGAATTATACTTCTCTGGATCTCTTTCACAAATACTAATTTTCGGGATTTATTGTTTATGACTAGAAAATAAGCTGTTTTATAACTGATTATAAATACATCATTATACGATTACTTCTATGTAATGCAGATGGTATAGTAGTAGTCATTGTAAGTTGTAAAAGTAAAACAAAAGTAGTGTTAAAGGAAGTTATTTAATAATTGCAAGTCCTTACCAGGTTAGAACCCTGAGTACAGTAAAAAAGTCTTCACGTATTTATGTTGCCAGGTGAAATAATATAGGTAATAATAAAATGGTCTAATGGTATATACCTGATTTTTTCAAATTAATGAAAATAGAACGTTTGTCGGCCATTATAGCCACAAAAGAGCTGAAAAAATCATGCAGAACATGAAGTTGTTATTTATGGCACTACTTCATGTTTTGCTAGTAAAAAGATAAAAAAAAAACATGAATTCGATTACCCCTTGAATTCTGCAACAAATGTATTTCTTTAATAAATATTATGTTGTATTGCAAATAAAATCTGTTAACTATTACTTTATTACTTAAATCGATTGGAAAATGTTAGCTACTTTTTTCTATAACGAATTCAAATATCTTTCAATGAATTTCAATCAATTTATGCAATAATATCTATTCGATAAAACATACTTGTTGTCCTTTATCTTTCATCCTTCATCCAATTACAATTAACCATAAAACATGGCAAATGACTTTTTCCCCTGCACAATATGTCTGTGTTAGTACGTATGTACAGACATACATATGTATATGTATGTATCAGGTGTGTAAATATGTATAAAGTTTTGTGTATCAGTATGTCTATACAAATAAGTTACCAGTGCAATTTGCCAAATCATTTTAATATTGAATGAATATGTATCGTATATTGTAGCGCTGATTGCCGGTGGTAGTTGGCCTGATTTATTTACAATATCTTTTATTTTGCTTATATGTAGTTTTTTTTGTGTATTTTCGTTTTGTAATGAGTTATTACATTTAAACCGAAAACCATTTATTACAATTTAAATTTATATTTTTGGTCAGATATTGTTTAGCTATACATATTTATTGTTGCTAAAAATATTATTCTTATACATACGAGGTCTGATCAAAAAAAACTCGTTATTTTTAATTTTCTCAAAAAGTATTTATTTATTCATCAATAACTATCTTGTCCCCTTCAAAGTAATCCCCCTCAGATATAATGCACTTATGCCAGCGTTTTTTCCAATCCTCGAAACACTTCTGAAACGAGTTTTTTGGTATCGCCAACAGCTCCTGTTTCGATTTTTCTTTTATCTCCTCAATCGTAGCAACACGCTTTCCTTTCATTGGTGTCTTCATTTTTGGGAAGAGGAAAAAGTCAGCGGGGCCAAGTCACAGAATACGATGGTTGAGTTATGATAACGGTTTTGTTTTTGGCCAAAAACTCACGCACAAGCATCAATGTGTGAGCTGGTGCAAAATCCATGATTGGTTTTTTCACAATTCTGTGCGTTTCTGATGAATTGTTTCGCGCAAACGATAGTATTCCTTATTGACCGTACGACCTTGTGGCAGGTATTAATGATGCACCACGCCATTGCAGTCGAAGATAACAGTGAGTAACACCTTCACATTTGACCGAACTTGACGAGATTTTTTCAGTCTTGGCTTTTCTGGACGTTTCCATTGGGATGATTGGGCTTTGGTTACAATGTCATAGCCATACACCCATGATTCGTCACCAGTTATGACCTTTTTGAGGAAATCTGGATCGTCGTTGACGATGTCCAACAGCTCCTGAGCGATGTCCATGCGACGTTGTTTTTGCTCAAAATTTTGCAATTTTGGAATAATCTTCGCTGCCGCACGTTTCATGCCTAAAACATCCGTAAAAATTACTTGGCATGAGTCGAACGATATGCCAACATCATCAGCAACCTCTCTGATAGTGATTCGACGATTATCCAAAATCATTTTCTTCACTGCTTCAATGTTTTCATCGGTTCTTGATGTGCTCGGGCGACTAGGACGGTTATACCACAATTGAACTTGTGTTCTACTCATAGTAGACTCGCCAAACGCTACAGTCAAAATTTCAAATGTTTCATTTTTTTTACACAAAACTTGATACAGTTTTTTTGATTTATATTTTCAAATAGTAAAAAATCAAAGAGCACACCAAAACACGACTAACCTTTTCATCAGTCAAAAACAAACTGATAATCCTAAATGGATGATATTACCAACGTACATACATATAAACCAGACATGTGTACCAACATAACAGAAAAAAGAAATGCAAAAATCGAACATACCTAACTCACGAAATTTTAAAATAACGGTTATTTTTTGATCAGACCTCGTATACATACATATGTATATGTATAAATTGCTTAATTACCTTTCAAGGTGTAATAAATATATAAATAAAGCAATAACACACATATATTTTATTTAAACGAATAAAAAAAAAACATTTAAAATTTTGACTTTTTCAACAATGCACAATGGGGTTTTCCCGTTATTTTGGCATAAACTCTAATTTTAAAGCTATTGAATTGAGATTTGGTTTGTGTACATTTTTTATGCTCCCAAGATGACCTACCAAGTTTTATATGATTTGGTGCACTATTTCATATAGCTGCTATATAGCCGATCTGGCCGACATGCAACTAGGGTTTACCTTAAAAAAGCGATTATTTTTAAATGGAGCAAATTGGAGCAATAATGGTTAGTTATTCATTAATCTACACAATTTAATGAATAAGTTGCCATTTGCAAGTTTTTGCACTGGTTTGCTCTTCAAAAATTATAATCCACGAAACATAAATATAAATGTTATGTTCAATCTAATATTATACATACATACATAAAACATTGCACAACTGGACACGGGACAACAACACATAATAATGATCAAATTGGTAGCAGGTAATAATTTTACATACCACCACTAATATTTTCCATAACATACTTTTTAATTTTATTCAACTTTAACTTTCACAAGCACTCGAACTCAGCTGATGTTTACCGCCAGTTGTACCAAAGCAAAGTGATATTTAATCAGCTGACTTTAAAAGCATGTCAGCAAGAAATGGTTGTCACCCAAATGTATATTTAATAATTTTTTTCTAATACGGGTATCTAGATTAAGGAAATCAGTTAAATTTCAAAATATGAATCCAAAAAAGTAATTCACTTTATGCCAAAATAAACGGGGAAAAAACCATAGTGCAATGTGTCGTTTTTTTAACATACTCGTATATATTTCTTTATTAAATTTATTTATCAAGTTTAGATACTTCATTAGGGGATTTGTGTGCAAAACATATTATTTATTGTTTGCTTCCAAAGTTCCAAGTATATTTTTATAAATTGATTTATTATTGAATTCACACAAATATTATTAAATATTAAAAGACAACTGCAATATCTAAATATAAGCATTTAATATATTTACATACTGTTATCAGTTGAAATTTATAATATGTCTTTCACTGTACATGAGTGCTAAAGGTATAAACTAACTTGTCATTCAATTTGTAACACCTTTTAAAGTTCTATAAATCATCTAAACATCCTAAACAATTTTGCATTTGTATGATCTTAAAATGTATGTAGAGCAAACAAGTCAATGTGATTGTTATATTTGACGGTAAAACCTTCATCTTAATAGAATGTATCGGTATTTGTAGAAAATATATATTTAGCCGAAACTGTTTGTGCGACCCCTAACAGTAATACATACATATGTCCGGAATCTGAGCAATAAAAACTCTTATTGTTATACTTATTCGTTATTGTGCTTTCCATGTTTGCTTCAAAAAGTCGGTTTAAATAATTATTTTTTCTCTTTTTCATTTGATATACTGTGAGCGTCAATATAAAGTATACACATATAAAATATTAATAAAAAAATGTTTTCTAAATGAGAATTTTTCCTCTTGCGAGTATTAATTTTAAAATTTTTTTATAATTTTTTGTTTTTTAACTAGAAGTAAACTTCGAATAAAAATTTTATAAAAAATGTTTTGTTATATACATAAATACATATATTGCATAAGGATGATTGATGTTTACTTTGTTTCGACGCGTAAAAATCAATCAATTAAATTTGTATACGCTTTTGTTTCCTTTTTTTTGTGAACTCATGGGGATTACGGATGGTAACTGAACCTCAGTGGAGTTGACAGTTGACAAAAACATATTACAGATGGCAACTGACAACTGTAAGTTGTTAACTTCAGTTGCCGGACATGGCAACCGAGAATTTGTGGTTGCTTTGATTCTTATTTCAAGTGGTAAATTTTAAATGTTAGTTATTTTGTTGTTAAACTATTTAAATTTTTAAAATATAAATGTTTGTTTTCTACTTGAAAATTCGAAAAACAAATTAAACACGAAAGTTGCCTTACATAATAACAACTTGCATGTCAGTTGCGTTGCCTATTGTCAACCCAACTCCAGTTTGGTTGCTATACATAATCGACCCATTAAATAACTATAGGTACATATGTATATAAAAAAGCAATATAATTATCTAATATAATATTATTTATATTAATACTCGTATAATTAAGCTTCTCTTTTAATAATTTGTGGTGTTGACTTTATTTTAACGCTCACAGTACATATTGACTATGTAAAGAAATTAATATAGGAAATTATTCTTTAAAATTAACCGAGAATTCCAATATCTCGAGAAGCAGGCACGTGATTTATGGTGGCTTTTAGCACTATATTTATAATTTAAGAGTCTTTGTACAATTTAAAGTTCAAGCTCCAATTTACATAAAAATCAATTGTTAGAATGCTATTTGAAATCGAATTTCGAAAATAAGTTTCAGAAATACAAACTTAAATTTTAAGCTTATTTTATTATTGGGAAATCAATGTCAAAATGTTTTAAACATACATATGTATATTGTGTAATATTATTTACAGTCGTCATATTCACAATTAAAATTTTTACTTGGGGAAATTTGCTTTTATAAAATATTATCGTCATATCAATTAGTGATAAGAATATTTCGCTGTAATAGTTATTTGTAATTTTATGATTATATTACTTTTTGCAAGTAACAAGACATTTTATTTTTATTAGGGTAAATTAAAGATCACGCACGTTCTGTCTTAAAGTCGATTCTTTAGACTATATTTTAAAGAAACGCCACCATATTTTCGAACTAATTGCGTTCTCTCTCTTGCTGGTTTTATTTACTTGCCAATGAAAAATGGAAAAATGAACCCAATTCCAAAGACAACCAGAAAATCTAGACAAATATGGATAATAATCTCTTATATTATATCGATAAAGAAGAAGATGATACTACTGAACAACTTTTCTGCCACTATCGGGCATTTGGAAACCTGAGACGTTGAATTCTTTTGGTGATTCATGTAAGTCCACACTTTCATTAAAATAATAAAATGACTGGTGCGATGGATACAAATTATCACAACGGGAGCCAACGAAGAGACAAGTGATCTATACATCGGCTGGTTTGAATGATTAGCAAAAAGAGAGAGAGAGAGCGAGAGAGCAGGATAAAACTTTTTATCTACTCTGTAATAACCCATTCATTATGTAACAAGTCAATGATTAGTAGTAGAAGATATTGATACAAAATTATATTTTAATTTAGAGTTTTAATGAAATTGTACTTCATTCTAAAATTAAAATCTAAAGTTTCATTAAATTTAAAGTGTTTCTTATTGAACACTATACTCAAATTTCAAACTTTACTCATCACATAATGACTTCATTAAATATTAATGACCTTATTCATAAAAACTTACAACAGGTTTATAAGAACTTTATAAAACAAATTTTGTATGGAAATTTGCTTTATAAATCTGTTATAAACCTGTTGTAAGTTTTTATGAATAAGGGGGTAAATGTCTTCCTTTCCGGTTCTTTATTTCTACCACATTCATGGAAAAACGAAAATGCAAACATGTCAAAAATTTATTTATGGTTCAATTTAATTTTAATTAAAATTTGGCTATAAAAACAAAGAACTTACAATGCATAGAACATTTCTAATAACATACTTATGGATGTACAGTGACTTTCAGCTTATTTCAACCAACTTGCAAAAATTCTGAACTTTTTCAATTATTTTTTAAAGGTAGAATGTATAAAGCTAAAGTCCGAAAAATATGTGACTTAGGTAATACAAAACAGAAAAAAGTAAATATAGTGTCAATTCTTCCGTCACATTGTTAAGCGTATATTTTGTATATTTTTGTGCAAACTATAATATCTCGGTTCGTGCACGAGAATAGGATTCATGATAAGGGCAGAAAACCACCTAACAAAATTTTTAATGAAGGTCAGAAAAATAAGGCAGAATTCTACATTGTCGGCTTCAACTTAAACAAAACCTGTAGTTCGTGATTTTAATAGTAGAGTAGCTCGTAAAAATCAATAAGTGCGTTGCTAAAGAGCACGTTACCAAAGACCCAAACTTTTGGAAACATGTTATATTTGCGGACGAGTCTAAGTTTAATATCTTTGGCTCGGATGGTCAAACTTACGTTTGGCTCAAGCATAATACATAACTCCAAAACAAAAACCTAACAGTGACGCACGGCGGTGGCAGTGCCATGGTTTTGGCTTGTACATATGTCATCAGGTTGTGTTGGAAACTTGCGGTTTATTGAAAGTGCGATGGACAAAAATATGTAGCTTAACATTTTAAAGTCCAATTTACTGCAAAGTGTTGGAAAACTGGGTATTAAGGAGCAATTTGGGTTCTATAAGGACAACGATCAGAAACATAAATCAGGTATTGTGAAGTCATGGCGGATTGTGAATTGTCCCCACTTGATGCAACCGCTGGCACAGTCACCTGATTTGAATCTTATTGAGAACTTATGGGCAATATTAGACCAAAACATCCGCAAGCACATCCTCAAACTACACGAAAGGTTGGTGGAATCTATGCAAAAAAGACTAAAAGCTAAAATTGATCAAAAAGGAGGTCTAATTTAAATGCTTTTTAATACACAGTAGCACAGTAAAGTCTGCATACCCTCTTGAAAAACGAGGTTTTGAGTGATCTATGAACAATCAATCTAGCAATAAAATTAATTTCAAACAAATTCAATCTAACAACAAACAATAAATTTTGACCAAACATTTCTTTCCACAAACATTTATTAACAAAAAATATATAAAATTTATTTTTTAAACACAGCAAAGTCTACATAATTTAAATAAAAAATTTATTTGACCTAAAAGTAATTTAAAAAAACCACAAAATTAATACCCGGTGGGTCCGTTTCGGTTTTCGTAGAATTTACTAATACTTGTGTGTAATTACTTGGAAATAAATTCTATTCTTTAAGTAGAGCGTGTTTTAGACCTGTTTATTTTTAATCGTGCTTTATTGTTTGTTGTTAGATTGAATTTGTTTGAAATGAACTTTACATTGTTTGGAATGAACTTATATACATAGATAACTCAAAACCTCGTTTTTCAAGGGCGTATGCAGACTTTATTGTGCGAATGTAACTGGTTGAAATAAGCTGTGACTACTTTTGTACCTACATATATTTTTAGTTTTTAGCTTGTAAGTTTTTAAAGGTGTAACTTTGAGCCTGAACAAAAATCTTATTTTTAATTTTATAAGATATCCTATATACATATTATTAAAATTACTAATTAAATTATTAATTAATTAAATTATACACGCTTTCTATTCTTAGCAGTAGCTGATTGAAAAAAGCTGTGAGCCACTGTATGTATGTATACCCAGCAAACATGAGTGTAATGTTTGATTAGAGAAAAATAGTGTTTTCCACATTCAAAAACGTATGTTTTGAAAATAAAAAAAAAAAAAAATTGTTTGAATGAATGCTTGCTGGGTAAGAACTTAAAAATGCAAACATACCTAAGTTTGGACTGGTATGAGACTAAACAAGCAACCACGCAACGTTTCTGTACGAGTTCAATTTATTATATTTGAGTTTTTAGTTGAGAATGTGAACAACAGTATGAATGAATGACTTTCATGCCACTTCGTACGACCACTTTCTAAACAAGTCATGTGTCTAAATCACTTCCTGACCGCTGTCATATTGACTTGATACATCAACAACAGCAAAATAAACAATTATGTATATACATATTATTGTTATAACAATAGAAACAACAACAACGAGACATGCATTAACAACTTACACTACAGCACTGGGTCAAGCGTGGTAATAATAAACATTTCTTATTTTCTTTTTACTTGAATTGTTAGACAGACAAACAAATAATATTTGCGGAGTGAAATTAAATCCTAAAAGCAAACATTGTGTTTTTGCTCCTGCATTGTTGGTCCTGTTTTTCAGGTAAACAGTTTTTAAGTGTTTTTTAAATCAACGAATTTGTTAACCTAATAATATAGTACAATATAAAATGTAGACTTGAATAGTTCTTACAAACATTTATAAGATTTTATTGTAACGCAAACTAAACTGCAATTAAAAATTAGTTAGTAAAAATAAAGATTTCATCACATTTTCGGAAAAATTAAAAAATGCACCGAAATTAACAAAAAAGCGCACCGCGCATCAACTAATGAATTTTTCATACAAACAATTTTCAAAAGCACCAAAAATTGTGCGAAACGCACCAAGTTGACATCGCTGACATTTACCTACATACGAGTATTTATTTGTATAAGGAGCTAACAGAGCCACTCAACTACATAAAATAAAATATAATAATAATTTAATGTATATACATAAATAACTGTTTATTAAAAATACGTCTTATTTTGTAAATAAAATAAAAATAGTTTTAAATGATGAAAACTTTTGAACAGAAACGACGAATTTGCATAAACATGTTGATTCGGGAATGATTCATTATACACTTTCATGTGCGGCCGCATATTTTGGAATTTTTTTGGTCAATGCTCGCTTTAAATGAATCAGTTGCATTAGTTACTCCTATGTTCTATCGTCTGATCATTCGCCTTCAATCCTCATTTTAAAAAGCAACTCTGAAGCCGCAGCTGCAAACTTTATTTCCTATCCAAACAGAAACACAAATTGGTTCAAGTATAAAATGTATGTGAGCTCTCACCTATCACAGTGCATTCCGCTAAATTTTTTCATCTTGACATCCAAATAGCTGTCGACCGCCTTACAGAAGAAGTCTTGGATTCTGCAGCAAGAAATGCAACCCCAATCAAGCGGACAATTAAACGTGCTCCTTACAATACATCGACGGATATAGAGACCCTAATCAGAGAAAAAAATGAAGTTAAGAAGACAATGACAAAACAGTCGTTCCCCAACCACTCTTCGTAACAAATTAAGACAGAACCACGAGTCTGCAATAGAAGGCTATCTAAACAGCCTAGATGCCACAAACCACAAACAAACAGCTTATGGAAGGCTGTACGGCATATGAAATGCCCTATAACCCAAGAATCTCCCTTAAGACTGGAAAACCGCACTTGGGCCAAAAACACAAATGAAAAATTAAACGCTTTCGCGGGCCACCTTAAGAAAGTTCTCATGCCACATGATGTACATACATGAATCATACATACATAAATCAAGTAAAATCTGCAATAGAAAAAGTGAATATTAGAAAATCTCCCGGACCTGACCGCATCACAGGGTCAATGATAAGAAACTTACCATCGTCTGCTTCTAAAATCTTGCTGCTCATTTTTAACGCGATATTAAGAGTCGGATACTTCCCATTCTCATGGAAGAGGTCTATAATTATTATGATTCCCAAGCCAGGAAAAGATGCTAGCCAGGTTGCGTCGTACAGACCGATAAGCTTATTAGCAATCCTATCGAAGCTTTTCGAAAAAATATTCGTTTTAAGTATAACTTCTCATCTAAATGAACACGACATCATCCCGGATCACCAATTTGGATTCAGAGCGAAACATGGTACAATAGAACAAGTGCATAGAATTGTCACCCTAATTAGATCGGCGTTTGAGAAAAAGCAATACTGCTCAGCCCTGTTTATAGACATTTCCCAAGCATTTGACAAAGTTTGGCATGATGGGCTACTTATCAAAATAACACGAATGCTTCCTCATAACACTCACTGGAGAGCTATCTAACAGGCAGAACATTCATGGTAAGGTGGCAAGATAAATACTCCCCCCTCAAGAAAGTGTCCCCCAAGACATCATATTAGGACCGCTTCTATATATAATATACACAGCGGATATGCCAACAAACCTGAGCACGCATACCTCTACAATTGCAGACGACACAGCATTTATTAGCGTCAACCATGACCCAAAAGTCGCAACGCAAAATCTGCAGTCCCACATCAGTGAACTAGAGGCCTGGCTAGAAAAATGGATAATAAAGGTTAACCCTAGCCGGGTGCTCAGTTAACTTTCACGCTCAGAAGACAAACGTGCCCAGCTGTAAAAATAAATAACATCACTGTTCCGGTAGAAAACCATGTTAAGTACTTGGGAATTCATATAGATAGACGCTTGACCTGGTCTCGTCATATTGAAGCGAACATAACGGCTATGAAACTTAAAGCAGCTCAACTACATTGGCTTCTCGGTCGAAATTCAAACTTGTCGTTAGACAACAATATTCTCTTATACAAGTCCATCATAAAACCAATATGGACATATGGCATCTAATTATGGGGTACTGCATGCGCATCTAACATCCAAAAGCTTCAAAGAAGACAGTCTAGAATATTACGACAAATTATCTGCGCCCCATGGTATATAAGTAATGATATTACCCACAGAGATCTCAACGTCCCCACTATCCAGGAGAAAATTAAAAAATATTCAGTCAGCTACAGCGATAAACTAATGGCCCATCCTAACTACCTCGCTCGGGGTCTGCTTCAGTTCGAAGGTCACCAGAGGCTAAAAAGAACCGACACTTTGAGCCTAACTAGAAGACATTTTTAAAATTTGAATACAGCAGTTAGTTACATTGGTAACAACTAATAAACAACAAGTAGAATAAAGATTTGAATACTTATTGTAAATTTCGATACGAAAGATTCAATAATAAAAAATAAATTAAAAAAAAAAGTTGCATTCGGTACAGGTCTCCTGTCTTGCCAAATTTCAGAGGCTCATAATAGATAGGACCCTTTTGTGCCACCAAATACAGAGCTTACCTTAGCGCCGTGAATATTTGGCTTTGGTGTAAAAATCTCTCACACTTTAACTATCAGGCATGTGATGGAAATCGAAAACGAAAGTCTCGGCCTTTTATGAACCGAGACATATTTCACAACGTATTTCAGACAGATCTTTGACTTCAGTTCGATTTCACCGATGTTCAATAAGAACATATTCCTGACCATAACAGAGTTTCAGAATGACATTTTGACATTTTTGAAAATGACAAACTTGCAAATATAGAAAATGGTTATTGAAACATTTTTTTAAAACATGTATGAACAATTATCTGTCACTCTGTTTACAAAGTAAAGAAATATTTTTTTGAAATTTTATTATAGTTGTAACCTTGTACTAAACAATTTTATTGACGGACAATCCCAAAACATAATATGGCGAATATATGTTTAGAAAACGATTAAGTTGGCTGATCTTTGGAAGGTCAACCTTTGTTGGCTGTCACTATGATTATATGTAGTACAAGTATGACGACGTATGTACTTGTACTACATATAATCATAGTGACAGCCAACAAAGGTTGACCTTATAGAGAGAAATTTAATTTATATAAACATTTTATTTTAAACTATGACATAGACAAACAACTTAGAATTACTTTAAGAGTAATTATAAATAATTCGTTATGATATTTTGAGTCTCTTGGGAGATCTTAAATGAAAAAGAGTGCAGTTAACACACCTTCTAACCTGAATATTATAACAACGTTTTATTTAAAAATATTAATAAATTCACATAATCAATATGCAAAGTTGAGGGTTGGGAAATAGCCATGTACGCTAATAGAAATAAGTTGTTTCCTTAACTCAGATCATTTCGTGAAAAACTAGATTCTGTGTTACAATCATTTTAATTTTCTATACAACGATTAGCGACAACAATTGATATGAAACTAGAACTTTTTTATTTGTTTTTATAACCGGTAACATAATACTCCACTACCACAATCTCACTTTACTTGTAAACAATTTTATTTATACGAGTATAAAAGAAAATCTTAATAATCTTGGGCTTATACATTTAAATACGTTTACAAAATTATGTAAATTTAAAGAACTTTCATTTTAATTATCTATCTAAGAATCCACTGCTTTGAGTAGGAGCTGAGGAAACCAGCTTGGTTCGTAATTCTGGTATAAAAAGGTTGAAAGTGACTTAAAACGTTAAAAGTTCGTGTCGGTCAATGAAACGTTAAACAACAAAATGGAACATTTTTGTATAATACTTTGTTTAATTATGCTAAGCCTAACGCTGGTGACAACTAGACCTCAAGATCTGCTGGAAGGTGGACTCGATTATCAATATGGCCTTGATTTGGCCAAACTGGAGGAAAAGTTAAGTGATCAAGCAGAGGTGGTAGAGGATAAACTGTTATTACAACATTTAATAAGCAAATGTAAAGAGTTCCTAACCACAATTAAGTATCCAGTCGTGGAGAGTACAACGGAAACAATACCTCCCACCGCAACACCAGATATTACTACCACAACCACAATAGAGCCCACAACTACTAAAGTCACAAGTATTGAAGCAACAAATAATCCTATTCCTGCGGCAGCTACATTTCATTCAACAAATTCAACAAATAGAAGCAATAATTTATATCGTTACGAAAATACAAATACCATTCCTTTTGGTTCCTATCCTGCTGCAGCTTATCAACCTCCAACTAATAGTTATTATGCTGTCTCACACTACAATATACCTCCACAAATGCAGCAAATTTCACAAAATCTACCATGTCTGCAAGGAGTGTCTCATATCTCTCGTGTGCCACAACCAATGCCGGTTCCTTTTATGAGAACTGCTGTTTCTCAACTACCACAAACTACGTTCACTATGTCTGGAATTACATCCTTACAAACTTATAATCCTTATACTCAATATCCCATACAATATATATCTCCGGTTAATAGTCCATATCGTAAAAAATACATTTTTGATAACAATTCATGATTATAATCATAATAAAAATGTCTTTATTAATTTATTAAATTAGCTGTAAAAATCTATTGTAATGATAAACTAGCAGAATTACCTCTTACTTAATGGAAGTCATTGTTTTGACGTTCTTAATAAAGTGTTAAATCAATGCTTATATCATCGTATCGCTAAGTATTCATTATTATTTAATATCGTATTAGCATTAAAGTAAATAAAGGTTGTTTCAACAAGAATTGTGTTTTGCAACAGGGAGAAAGTTTTGACATTTTTCATGTTGTCATTAAATTTCGCTGAAATCGTTATAAACTCCCTGAATTCATTCAAGAACAACCTGGTAAAAAAATCATTTGTTCATACGAAGCCCATTTTCATTTGTTTGTCAATAAGTAATATTTGGAATTTTGGGCCTTTGTATTCTGAACGTGTCAGTGTATGTAGTCTGGGGTCGTGATTGGGTAATTAGTATTTTCGATAGTTCGACTGGAATTTCTGAAATAGTAAGTGAATTGCGATATCGTGAAATTTCAACAAGATCCGTAACGTGATTAACGAAATATAATCTAAATGTTACTACTTACTCTAAGATGATAGATACTTATTTTAGAGTATTTTAAATACTATTTTAAAATTTAGCTACAAATTTTATAAAGATAAAATGGTCGACAAGTAATTTTGTATAACTTTATGTTAAAATATAAACCGACGCAAAAATTATCGTTTTAAAATTTTACTTTGCATAAAAGTTATTTTTGAGAAATCGAGAAACTGATTTTTTTAAATTTTCAACAGGACTTGTCCTTCTATAATAAAAACAAGTAAGAAAATATAGTTGATCAAGCCCGACCATATAATACCATACACCCGGTATATGATATGACATATTATGGACCGATCATACAAAAATTTAGTGCCATGACTTCTGTGAATATGTATAAATATGTACTAACTTTATCTCGATATAAATAATTTTAAAAGAATTATGGAAGTTAAAGTCAATTACGGAGAGGCTCTATATGGGAGTTTCGACTAATTAGGGGCAGACCATTTTAAAATTAGGTGTCATAATTAACTAATATTTTAAGGGATTTATGGTTGTTAAAGTGACTTTCGGAAGTGGGCCTTATAACGGAGCTCCCAATAATTATGGACCGATTATCATAAAATTGTACAATTATGTATATATGTATATAAATATATGTATTATTTGTATATACATATATGAAACATATTTGTGTTCAATTTTTTTTGGATTTTTGATCGGGAGGATATTTGTATGAGACCAGCCTATGAGACAGCCAGCCAGCCAGATGGACGGACGGAGAGACGGACATCGTTAAAGTGATTCTGAGTCGATTGATACATATACCCACAATGGTGGTGTAGGGAATAATAAAGTGTACATAGATTCATGATGTTATCCGCATTATATTTAAAAATAATAACAAAAATATTTGAAAATAAGTAAGAAGTAGAGTCGGTCAAGCCCGACCATATAATACCCTACCCAGTATATGTATAAAACATTTTTCAGAAATGGGCGTTATATGGGAGGTATAACCTATTGTGGACCGATCATACAAAAATTTAGTGTCATGATGTCTGTGAATATAAGTAGTATATGTGTTAAACTTTATCTCGATATAAATACTTTTAAACGATTTATGGAGCCTCAAGTGATTTTCGGAAGTGGGTCTTATATGGGAGTTTCGACTAATTATGGACCGATCATAATAAAATTGTACCGTATTATTTTTAGACATATGAAATATATTTTCGTTTAATATTATTTGGATATCAGCATGTTTAAGAGAGTTATGCTCTTTAAAGTGATTTTCCTAAGTGGGTCTAATATGGGAGCTACGATTAATTATGGACCGATTTGCACAAAATTCGTAATTCAAACATTAATGATTGGTAATCCCCAATTTCGGGACGACATTTGTATGGCGGCCAGTTGAAATAATGGACCGAATCCACCAGTTTCAGTCCCATTCGTCCTTGGGCCGAAAAAATATCATGTACCAAATTTTATCGAAATATCTTCAAAATTGCGACCTGCACTCTGCGCACAAGCTTTACATAGAAAGCCAGCCAGAAGATTCATCTAGTTAGAATATGTCCAATATGTTAAATCAACTCAGTGATTCTGACTCGATTGATATACTTTAAGGTGGGTGTTGGACCAATATTTCTGGGCATTACAAACATCACATTTTCAACAACAAACATATTGGTGAAACAAATAATGTTTTCGAAATTTTGTATTGTTCTAGTCGTTTTTTCGAAGCTCTGTCATGCCTTCTCCTTCTTCTCGAAGCTCTATCGTGACTAGACCGTATTAGAACCTTATAAGGCCCTACAATATACATATATACTTTTGGTTCTACGACGAACTATCATTTTGGTGGCAGGTATAAAAATATTAAGAATAAGATTTAAGGATTGTAATTTCTACACAGAAAAAAAAAATCATGTGTTTTTTCAATTAAACCTTTAATTGATTTTGAAATAATTTTCAATTAAAATTTTAATTGATTCAATTACTTTTTCTGATTTTTCTGATATTTTCAATTAATTCTCACATTTTTTTTAATTGATACAATCATTTTGTTTACAGGTCCGATTTCAATTAAATTTTTAATTGATTCCACAAATATTTTAATTGAAACTCATTTTTATTTTTTTCTGTGTACAAATTTAAGATTTAAAAAGAAATTAAAAAGTATTCTAAAGTGAAAGCGATATTTCTCCAAAAATCACTAACTGTTCTAAATGTTCTCAAATTATTTTGTTCGAAACAAAATGATTTGTCAAAATCACCTGTCATCATCTTTCGTGTTAAAATTATTTTTCTGGAACATAACCCCAACCTTATTCCCACTAAACTAATTTTAACGAATTATTATTAATTTTTCACCACAGTGCAATGCAATAAGCAAATGAACTCATTTTATAATTTTATTTTAGTGTCTAATGTGTCTGTTTAATAAAATATGTATTGATAAAAAATACTTACATACATACTATGTATGTACCTAGATAATTTTGAAAGTTTTGATGTCATTTTTATTTATTTACGTTTTTAAGTACATATGTATGTACATACGATATAATTTATTTATTTTTCTGCGAAAATGTCTCTTCCTATGCGTTGCATTAATACTAAATTTACTCAATTCTTAAATTGTTAAATGCGTTCAAGTTTTATCTTATCTTTTGACATGACATTCTTAAGAAAACAACAAAAAAATATAGTTTGATGATTTAATAAACCTGTCCCTCATCTTTAAACCATTAGGATGAATTTATTTCATATATTTATATAAGTTGACATTGATGCAGGAGTCACTTTGCTGTTGAGAAGTTTTGAAGTTAAAAGTTACTTGCAATGTTTGTTGCATTTAAATGAATGTATGTATGTATGTAATAAATGAAAATAGTCAAAATCTTGATTGTCAATCCGGTTATGAATGAAAGTTTCACCTAAAGATGCACCTACTTATACATATATACTCGTACATTTTGTACCCAAATTTTCCAACCACCAAAATAAACTTGATTTCACGTTTTTTAAATACGAGTGTAGAAACATTGTTGTGAAAACAAATAACCTAATTTTCAATTTATAATGGAAATATGTAAATGAATGTGTTTATACATAATAAAATTTATGTATAGCTACATATATAAATTGTAGAAGATTTGTGCCTTGAACGGAACTAAAATTGTGTGGGAGTAAACTTTTACTTAAAATATAAAAAATCCTAAGTTTGTCTCATTCGGTAGCATAAACTGTCCACTTTAAAGAGTCGTTAATGGTTTCTTATTGTATTTAGATAGTGGCTCACAGCTTATTTTATGCAGCGCATTTTTTTGTTTTCAAAACTCCATAAAAAAAACTAACTTAAAAATGAAATTGATGTCATTTAAAAGAAAAAAATTAAATTTAAAGAGTATGTAATATTAAAACTAAAAAAACTAAAAAGCAAAAAAAATGGTCGTTTTTCACGTTACAGCTTATTTTATGTACGTATGTGTTTCGAAACTAAAACTGGCAATTATTCGATTTAATATTTGGTATGTTAGCCTTTATAATGTACAACAGCCTTAAGGCGATTTGGCTTAGATTCGACCAGTTTTTGAATAATACTCGGCGAAATATTCGACCACTCCGTTAGTAGGGCTTTCTTTAAATCGTTGTTGTTAGAAATTTTGTGTTTCCTTAAGCTGACATCTGAAGTATTAACCACGTTGGCACAATACTCGATTTGTGCTTTAGATCGTTATCCTGGTAAAATCGAAAATCTGATCTTATACCGAGAGGACTTCTGTGCTTTCCAACAAGTTGTCTTCTTTCTTTTATCAAGGTGAATGCAAGGGTATATAAGATTCGGCACTGCCTAATATAGTACTATAGACTTGATTTTCTCACATTGAAATTATAAATTTAAACCTTAACATTACCTGGCTGCGAGTATTTATAATATTCCAAACATAACTGACGTTGTTCATGTAATACATCCATTAATGAATGGTACATTATCGAATGTGTTCGTAAACTCAGACGTGATTTAATTCATAATAAAGCGTGATCCATTTCGTGGTTCCCTACTTTAAAAAAAAAACACAAAAAATTCAAATTTAATGGGGAATGTTTCTTATCATTTGAAAGAACATTCTTTGGCATTTATTTTTTGAAGATTACGTCTATCAAATGTTGACCGTTGCTACGTTGCAGATGGTATATCCGTTGAGTCCAATTTTCGATGACTTGTTCGAGCATTTCGAGTGGTAACTGGCGAATGACACACGTGATGTTTTCCTCCAAGGCCTGAATCGAAGCGGGTTTGCCCGCATAAATTTTAGACTTTACATATCCCCACAGGAAAAATTCTAACGGTGTATATCACCGACCCAAAACATGAAATTATGTGGCTCACCGAAGTGTTCTCTCAATAAATCCATTAATTGATGCAATGTGTGGGAAGTGGCGCCATCTTGTTCAAATCAAATGTCGCCGAAATCACAAGCTTCAATTTCAGGTATCAAATAGTCGGTTATCATGGCACGATAACGGTCCCCATTGACGGTTACGTTCGCACCGGCATTATTTTTAAAGAAATAATGAACGATGATTCCACGTCTTCACAGCGTGCTGGACGTGGTCTATTCGGTCAAATATTATCCAATAATGAATGCTGGGTCTCAAAATGGGTGATGGTGTTGCGAATAATACGCTCAGTAGGCCGATTATGTTGATCATAAGTTGAGTGAAGTGCTCATTCCTCAGAGAACGTGAATTTTCGTAATAAAGTTGAACGATTTGTAAACGTTGTTCAGGCGTAAATCTTTTCATTATGAAATTCCAAACAATACTAAACAAAAATAACATGACAGCATGACACGACTCACACGAGATCTGTCAAAAAAAAAGACTATCTCTACTTGAATCACCCATTATATTTATAAGGTACTAAATAGCAAATAAATGAAAATTAAAAATGATTATCTCTTACTCTTTATGCCCATTATTTGTAAACAAAATATCTGAAATCCTTATGAATACAGAAAGGAATGATGGCAACAAAAAACCGTCAACTGTCACTTGAATTCAATGCAGCAGGTTTTTATCATCACTTCGCCGTTATCGTCATCATCATCGTAATCATGATCATGATCTTTCTTAAATATTATTATTTATTTCTTATTTGTTGTCCATCCATCGTGGTATTTATTGCTTAAAAATACACTATAAATAAAAGCAGCACAAAAAATAACAAGAAAATAATGAATAAACAAGATGACGACATTTATGATCAGCACGGTTACAAAGACCTTTAAAATCGAAAAAACTTCAAGTGATTCATACATTAAACAGATTTATTATATGAATAAGTCAGTACATACTCGTAGTGTGTAAAATGTTTAACAAAAAAAAAAATATTTTTTTAAATATGTCCAACTACAATTATAGATTAAATACGAGTAAACAGGAATTTTATTCAACACTTGTACAAGAAAGTACATGAAAATATTTCAATTGAATAAATGTATGTAGATAAAATTTGAAAAATATGTACATACCTATATAGTATGTATTATATATACATATGTATATGTACATCAAAAAACATTTAAAAAGATTTTCAAATCACGTACAGTGGTTTAGCATGCTCGACAGCATGCGGGTGTGTAAATCTTACTTCGGGTTGCAGCTAGAATTTTATTTGCTTATTTGTTTTGGCAATGATGTAATTACGATTTTCGTTTTTTCTTTTGGCCAGCTAATGAAGCGAAAGCTAATGTTGATATCAGTGATTTTTACTTCTTCGACACGGCGCCCCAGCCTAACTAGCAGCCAAACAATACAGGTGTTGCATGAGAAATAACCTTGAAACTTATTTTCGTTTTCTTGGCGATGTCAAGTTTCCTTATTCTTGTAATTTAACACCGCTGGACTATTTTCTAAGAGGCCATTTAAAATAACGAGTAAGAGAGCGAACGTGTTGGACTTTTGCCCTACTTAACATTGATATAAATTTGTCAAAGAAAGGTGGATAATTTTTTATGTTTGTGTCATACTAATTCGACCTGGACCCTCGAAAGTCAAAAAGGTATAAAAATATCCTAACAAACATAATAAATAAGCAAAATAATGTTCATAGATTTAATAAAGTTCATTCAAGTTTTGTGATCTTAATTATTATTTCACTCACCATTACAATAATTGACAAACAAAGTTACCAACCGTTTGACATTGTCCCAGTTGGCAAAGTATTGTACATTCAACAGCAATCACACGATAAATGCAACACTGCAAATGCAGTATAATGTGTGGCTACTGCTGCGTGTGTGACTGACTGATTACTCACATTAATTAAGACTGAATTTAAAAGGTAAATAAACAATATTGAATTCTTTATATGGACATTAATAAGTCAACAACATTTATGAACTAATATGAGGTGTTCACTAATACACTTGTCTTTTTTTATGCGGTAGATGCGTTCCAAAGAAAACCGCATAAAAAAGACTGATTTTCATACAAAATGGATGATTCGTTCCGAAAAGTTGAAAAACCGCATAACTTTAAATTTAGGAATAAAAATTAGACCAAAATCGCACAAAAAAGTCACAAAAAAAAAAATAACCAAAAACAATTCATTTGTTTATTATAAAAATCACATAAAAAGAGGGGGAAAACAGTCAATTTTATTACATTTATCTGGTTAAACCGGTTTATAAAAGTTAAAAATTAAATAAGTACGATCTAAAAATCAAAATAAATCATTTATGTATAGAATTTAAAATGTGACACTTAAAAGTAAGACATTACATTATCATAATAATGCATACAATCTTTATTCAGAATATTTTGATCTGTTTTTTAAAAATATTTTTTCGTTAATTTTGGAGTTGTATTTTTTTTTAACTGATTGTGTTGTTCGCGATATCCTGACATAAGGTTACAAATTTCTCTATTGAGTTTTAGGGCTTTTTCAGTATCTGGTTCGTTCAGAAGGATTTGATTTTGTAACTCATTAGCTGTCTGAAGAATTTTTGCAACCGTTTGAACATTGAGTGGTGATATAATGTCTTTATCACAATCACTTTCTGGATTTTCATAATTTTCTTTCAAATTTTGAAAATTACTATGCACTGGTGATGCCAACGTTGAAAACGTTTAAAACGACAAAATAATTATGAAAACTCAATGAAAACAGTAATACATACAAAAAAAGTCGATTTTAAATTCGGTTTAACTTCAAATCCGCATAAAAACAGACCTAAGAGTAAAGTTTAAAATACAGCCAAATCCCGATAATTCGTACCCCGATAAATTGTAATTCCCGATAATTCGTAATAAACTGTCGGTCCCTTGAAAAAATCTCGTTAATTCGTAAAATTTCCATACATTTCGGTCCCCTCGCTAATTCGTATCTTCTTTACCTCTTATAAATCATAATTGTTTGCTAACAACCACTTATAATTCGTAATAAAAATAACAGAAACATAGAGAGAATGATTTTTTGTTTACCGCTATTTTTTTCTTAAGATCAGTTTGTTAATGAATCCCAGCAAGCCATATGAGTCAAAAAATAGTCTTTTCTGACACCTTTTTCGGAGCGTTAACGCTCTTTATAAGCCCAAAAAACAATTATAATTGCTCCGAAAACTTTCACAAAAGAGGGTCATTACATTCGGAAATGGTCCGTCAGAATGAGCTCTTAGATAATGTCAGAAAAGAGTCTTTTATGAGGTTTTTTTGGTCTCTGTGTAATCTTGTTTTTATCATTCTTGTGTGGTACAGCTATGTTTTTTTTTGTTCAAAGCACAAATAACAGGACAACAACGCTTTGGTACACACATAATTAAGTGGAATTTCTGAGTCATACTGCGTGCCGACTCAGGACAGTAACAAGCAAATTTTTCTTTCGTTTCGAGAATGCTCTTTGGTTGGACTCTTTTTTTCGGAGCGCTCCGAAAATGCTCTTTTGTTGGACTCTTTTCTGACTCCTTTTTCGGAGCGCTTCTAGATACCATTCTGGGATAATAAAAAAAAATATCAAAGCGCACGCATAAAACTCTGTCGGTGTTACAAAAACAACAAATTTTTGCAGCCATTGAAATGGAGAGAAAAAATAAACGTTGCTAAGATTTGAAATTGCTCCATCAACTCTTACTTTAATCCTTCAATAAAGAGAATTTATTATGCAAAAATCTTCAGGCAGTAAGCTAAAGCGCGAAAAACTACCGAATATCCAGACCTTGAAAAGTCTTTAGTTTAATGGTTTACACAGTACCGGCAGTCTAACATTTCAATTAGTGGCCCATTACTATCAGAAAAAGCAGTATGTTTTGCAAAAAAGTTAAATCTAAATGATTTTATAGCAAGCAGTGGCTGGCTCGATCGCTTTAAAAAGCGGAATAACATAACATTTAAAAGAATCTGCGGTGAAAGTTCGGCCATTAATGAAAATATATGTTCAGAATAAATTTTATTTTTAACAATTGTTTTTTGTTTTTTTTTTATCGTTTTAGTAAATAAATTGAAAACCCCCTTTAATTCGTATTTATTTTTTTTGAACCCCATTAAATCGTAACCCCACTAAATCGAAAACCTCTATAATTCGTAAGAAATGGCCGGTCCCTTGTAATTACGAATTAGCGGGAGTCCACTGTATTGTAGATATGTATATTTAAGTGTCATACTAAACTATAAAAAATTCTGCTAAACATTTCAATTTAGGTAATTTTTATTTATTACAACATATATTAATAAGAATGTGTGTCTTTTTGGAAGATTAGGCATTTTTGTTGTTGTTTTGATGTGTTCAAAAACAACAAACTTATTAACTCATTCAAACTGAGTTTAAATTTCGAATAAAAAGAAAATATCAACGTTACACACATTTCAAACCGGCAAAACAGCTTTTTTTGGAAGTTTTTAATAATGTCTTTCTTGTTGTTGTTTGAGTACAATCTATAACTTTGTTCAAATAATTGAAGTTGTTTATAGCATTTTAGTTTTATTTTGGCATAACCTTTTCTTCATTTCTTTTTAATTGGGTTTTATTTCATTCTACTATAATATCAGTATTTACATACATACATATGTATATACATATGTACATACATATGTTTGTATGTTTTTGTTAGAGTGGTACAATAAAGCAGAGTTGTTAAATAATTAATTAACAGTTTATAAATACATTTTTTTTATCAATGGGAAACAAACGTTATTTTTATTATCCCTTCCTGAAACTATCCATTCCTGAAACTTGTTAAAAACTAATGATACTAATGCAAGAGTTGCTTCAAAGCTAAAAAAAATAAGGCAACTGCAACTCAACGACAAATACAACATACCTATGTAGCTAAAATAACCTGCATTTTGATTTTGGAAACTTGCTTAAATATCACTTAAATTTAAGAGTTTTATAAACAAAACCAATGAGAAAACCACAAATTAGCTGATTTAGTAAAACACTATCAAACCAGGGATGTGTGTTAAGTACTGGTCATTATTTTTTTATTGATATGTATGTTTTGCCACTAATTACAACAACCAGATACAATTTCAAGGGACCTATTAAGTAACAATAGTTGGTGATTGATCTCAATATAATTATAGAGTAGATTCAACTTAAATTATGTTGTAACTATGACTAATTATTACCCTCTCCTTATAGAATTAGATGGAATAAAATTTGTATACATATGTATATTGTATGTAGATTTTTGTAAATCATGTTTTTTTCATATAAAATTTTTTTTTTGTTTTTATTGTTTATAACTAAATTCTACATACAAAAATAATTTTTTAAATTTTTTTAACTCAAAGACATTAGGGATTTTGCTAGTATGTAGTATAAAATTAGTATATTGTGCCTTTCCTTGAAAGCAATAAAGTTCATGTCTTCGAATTTGTCTTAGAATTTTTTGTTTTTATTATCATCCCTAATGTCTTTGAGTTTAGGTCTTTGTGTTCAGAACAAGTAAATTATGTGTTGAAACAATAAAAAAATTAGTGCAATTCAGTACAAGGTCCATACGGACCTATTCACACGTCCGCGTACTATTCTCACTACAACCTTAATAACTCCTAGAGTAATGATCCGATCGGCTTGATTTTTTTTCAAAAGTAGCGCAACAAAATACTCTTGGGATACAGAGTAACTTTGAGGGGGGGTTGTAGTGTCCAAAGTAGGAGTAATTTCAGTTTGAAAAGGCAAAAAGGTCCTAGGGACCTTCTCACTCATCGGAGGGTTAATATTTCTATTTAAAATTTGTATTGTATTGAGCAAAAAATTGCTTTGTTAATTTATTGTTTATTTGTTGTTATTGCAAAAATTATTAAAAGCAAATTAAGCAACATATTGTACAAGTTTGTAAAATCGGCAATTTATTGCTTTTAATTGTACTCTATAACAGTTAAGATGGCATTAGTGTTTTAGGCAGATGTTTGTAAAGTTCAAAAATTGTGATTTTACTTTTAATAAACTTACTATTCAAATTAAACAACAAAAAAGGTCGAACAATTAGTTTGAATAATAGTGATTTCACACACACATTGTTTTGTAATTGGGTTTTCAACAAAACTCTGTTTTTCAAAACAGAAGAAAAAATATTTTCTATGAAAATCAGTTGAATGTTTATTGTATTTGAAAGAGTAAAAAAAAATAATACAGATGTCGATTCTTTTATCTAAGTTTTGGCCAAATGGCGGGTCTATATCGTTAATTTCGTCACGGATTTTGAGTTTTATGGCTGTAGTCGATTCGATTAGCTCTGAATAAACTATATACATACATACATATATAAAATTTGTGATCCGAATTTTTTTTGCAATATATTCCTTGTTTCAGTGTCAGTAAAGCCAAATAAGAAATTTTTCTTATTTACGTTTTTTAGAAAAAATCTGATTTTTGATAATATAGGTATTGCAACTCAAAGCTTTTACTACTGATATGTCAACAAGTAAAATGTCAAAACTTTCATATTATTCTAATATGCCCCTGATATATGCAATTTTTCTAATGATTCATTTAATGATTTACATACATACTTCTTTATGTAAATATTGTAATCATGCTGCAGTTTGAAATTATGAAGAAAATTCGCAGCAGATGTTTGATATTATAAATCCCTACTAGCAAAACTTTTAATAAAATAATAATTTAGTAAATCCTACAACTACTAATGAATAAATTTTGTAAACATTTTAATAAATTAGCATGAATTCATTGTTTTGTGATCTGCATGGAACTGGTATGATCGTATGAAACAAAAGTTTATTGTTTATGAAGTTTGTTGTTTGTTACCTTTAGACGTTTGTATAAAAACAACAACAATGGCTGTGTGGTTTGTTTGTATCCAGAAAAAAGAATTTTAAATGGATGACGTTGGTGCTGGCGATAAAGATGAACCTTAAAGTTTGTTGATTTTCGTTGAGTTTGTAACACTTTTCTTGAAATTCACACAAAAAAAGCAACAAAAATGCTGGTTTTCTAAAAATATGTTGTTTTTGTTGGTATTTGAACCCGGTTTTTTTTTTTGTTTTTTTTTTTTTTTGAAAAGGTGCTGGTTTTGAAATTTTAATTTTATTCAATTTTTTCTTACTTTATTATAAATTATTCTTTTTAAGTATCTATGAACGCGAAAAGGAATTAAAAAATTAAAGAAAGAAAAAACAAACTCTAAAAATGTAGAACGTTATAGGTACGCGTTTATTGACGATTTTCTGGATTTGGTTTTAAGGTAGGTTTGATGAGTTCGTTTCGTTTGTTTGCTGGGTGTCTATGGCTAATGACCGCATTTATTCGTTAAATTATTTTTTTTTTAATTAATTTCTTTAGATTTGTTTTTAATACTTAAAATATGTATGTACATAAGTATATATGTTTTCCTCTATGAATTTCTTTCTTATTAATGCCAAATTAAACGTGCTTGAAATTTTTAATTATTTTTTTCTTGCGATATGATTAGAAATTATGCTTAAAACTCGACAATGAATGACAGACAAACAACACTTTTTTTTAAACACACGCACACAAACTTGCTACATATATAATAATTTCAAAAATTTGCGCCAAACTTTTTCTTTTCGTTAATATAACCAATCAATTTTCTATTTTCACTTCTTTATTTTTGTTTAGAAGCCGTGCGTATGCGCTCAGCTTCGAACTTCAACTATTCGCAGTTGTTTCAATTACTCCACATTTTGGTGGCAAACGTTTTTTTGTTTGTTTCTTCATAGTGGTTTTTTGTTTTTTTTTTAGCTGTTGTTGTTTCTCCAATGTCTTTTTGTTATCTTTTGCAAAAGTGCCATATGACGGTGTTGAGTTTTGAGTATTTGAGTTTGGTACTAATGTGATTGCTGAAATGTACCAAAACGTGTTCGTTAGTGCCAAAACTTCGCTGATACATTTTCTGATCCTGATTATTCATTTTGGTTCTGAATTGTAACAGGGTGGTTACAACTTAAATTTTCAGGATCCGTTAGTTCGTACTTAATAAACTGACCAATTTGCAATATTTTGTGAAGAAGAAATTAGTTTCTAACAAAATATTATTGATGTAATTTTCAAATATGAAACGATTTGAAATATTTTACTATTTTTTTTAAATAACGTTTTTTATATACATATGTTGATTGCAGTGGTAGTTTCTTAGTTATGTTTTTTACAGATTTGAGATTTCTATCCGCTGCTATCTTTTGAGCTTTAGATCTAGTCAGATGATGTTACTCAAGGACTACTTTGATTATATCTTGCAGTGGCAATAATGAAGTTATTTATATATTAAGTTAGGATTATAATATTTATTGTACATATTTAAAAAGTTTATTTAAAAAAAGATTTAAAAAAATCAAGGAAGTCGAAGGCTTTTGTTTAGATCTCCTTTTAAAGGTTGTTGTTGTTGTTGTAACAGCAGTAATTGCTGTGTTGACAGCCCTTGGCCGAGTCATTCCGGTGCGTAGAACTGGCTGTCGTTTAAAGGTCGATTTTTCTGGTGATTTAAAAAGATATTTCCGCTAACACTTGAATATTGCTAATTCGACTCCACTATCTAAAATAAGTCTCCAGATTACTCATATGAATATACAGAGTCGAAAAAGAATAATGCAGAAATTACAACAGATAACTCATAGAAATGTATTGCAGAAAGGCTCCATTAAGTGATTCTTCTTTTTGATTGCTTTAGTTTTTATCATATGGCTTTGACAATTTTTTGATTTGCTACCTTAATTCAAGATTCTAAAAAAAATTAAAGAAATTTAGTTACCCGGCATTTACACATATACGAAAACTAATTCAAAAAACTCGATTAGCTCTGCAAGTAAAAAAAGTGTGAGTGTATTAGTAAAAAAGTGTGAATGTATTGACTTTTTCGAACTTGCACTTGCATGTGTAAATGCCGGGTAATACGTACACAGCACTCGCATGCAAGTACTTGCATGTGTAAATGCAAGTACTTGCATGTGTAAAGGCAGGGTTAGAAAGCGTGATAAAAGCATTGCCAAGAAAGAAGAGTGAGTGTTCTCCCGCTCCTCATTGCACCATCTGCAGATGTTATGATCATATCTTCGGAAAAATATCTATAATACCTACATTCATTATTAGTTCCTGCACACAATTATTGTGACTTGGTACCCAGCACAGTTTTAATGTGTTTTGCTCTTTGAAAACCTGTAGCTCTCTCTCTGACAACGGTTGACATTCTTATATCTAATATTTCTATTACATAGTGCCTTTATGGAAGCTTGGCTATATAGGTCTATGTAGACTGAATTTCGCTCGTGAATAACTTTATCATTAATTTTTCATTCATTTTTCTTCAGCCATGAGTCATTCTGATATCTAATAGCTTTTCTCAAGAAATGCCACTCCTTGCTCATTCTTTATTTGAGTCAACGGTGTATACCGCAATACCATACGGACTTAGATTTCCCATTTGCTTCTCGATAGTATGTTTGTTATTATTTCTTTATCTCAAGAAATCCTGGTTGTTGTAACGTTATCAACAATTTCCAATATGTAATCGGTGATCAAGTACAAGGAATTCTCCTATTACGACCAGATGTGTCCAAAAACCTTTCTACATAGTAAAGTAGGACAGGCTAGCCCGTTTATTATGACCCGGTTTTCATGAGTACCCTGACCACATGCTGGACATGATTTGGCACGGTCTATGAGAGACCAGAAGGCTTAAGAATCCAGGTCTAAGTTGTGCCCGAACTTAAGTATGGATACCTTAAGTGCTGCTGGCTAGCGTATGTACCTTGCAATTTCTATATGATTGAAACGGTGTACGTTGGGGAAGCAAAAAGGCTATCAAAAGTGTCTTCTAAGATTTTCAAGTGGTTCACTATCGGAATTTTAAGTTCGTCGACCATGATGTTTAATTTGATTTTTATCTCTTTTGTCCAGGTGGTGATGCCCATGAATTCTTTGGTGATAACTTCATGTTACGAGCAGTAAACAAGTTGTGAATTTCATTGAGATAACATTTAGGTCATTAGACAATTGATCCGGGAGCCAATAATTTAACGTTGTTCCTTTAGATTTGGTATCAATTTAAATTTATTATTAAATATTACTTCCAAAAATTTGGTATCTGTTGATATATGAGTTAATACTAATGAAATGACAAATAAAGCGTTTTTAAACCAGAACTTTTACTATATCAGAAGTAGAAGCTTAAACAATTGTTACAATGAATTCAATTTCGCCCGAAAATTCACTATGCAAAAAGTGGATCTGCAAAATCTACATTTGTAATGTAATATACTTATATAATACAATTTCACGAAATTCAGCTGTAAATTGGTCACATCGATTATGCGATTTAACAGCCTTGGTTTAATTTTTTGGGGTTATATTACTGATAAAGTTCTAAAACTCCAAATACGTAATGTATTTAATTATAGAACCTTACTCTTTCCAATACAATCAAATTTGAATGACCGTCAGATAAATTCTTTATTTTATTTTAAAAGCTAAGTTCTCGTTGGAAAAACCTTTATATCTTAATCATTATTAGAATATATATATAAAATAACTGTACAAATGTACCAGAAAGTACTTTGCGTTATTTATGTTATTTTTAGTACATTAAATTCATCTCAGTCATATGTGAGAGACATACACATTGCTTTGTGAGAATTTAGCAACAACAGTTATTTGCATTTCGATAAAAGCCGATAAGACAGTTTTCAACAGCAATACAAAAGAAAATCAGTTACTTTTAAATCATATATAATTTTGCGTTTGTAATATATTTACATAAATGTTGTTAGGATTAAAATAATATTTATGTATTTATTAATGAAAAGAAAGAAAAAAAAGAAGAAACAATTTTACAATTTATGGCAAATTTTAATTTAGTGAAAAAGTAAGAATTTCAGCACCATCTCGGGGAAAAGTTGCAAAAACTACAGTTTCAAAATCTTTTTGAACATGTTGCTCCAGTATGTGGGGTGGCAATAAAGTAAAGTAGTTTTTCTTCAAAGTTGCAATATACTTTTGAGAAGACTCAACAGAATCGCATAAGGCCACAATACAACCGCCCCAACTAAAACAAAAAAAAATATAAAGTTAGGTTATACACATAAAATAAAAACAAGTATTTCCCAATAGTTACACTTACCCAGCTCCCGTTAATCTAGCACCAATGCCACATTCTTCGGAAATCTTAACAAGTCTATCCAGATCGGGATGCGAACATTCATACAAAGTTTTTAAACTCTCATGAGATAAACTCATTAATCGGGAAAGTTTGGATATAGTTACACTATGGTTCTCTAAATAGCCATTCGATTGTATACCATTGTGAGCTACCTGTTCGCACAAAGATCGAAAAGTGCGTACTCGTATAGACTCTTAAGAAATGACATTAAATTTAGTTTATACTTGAAACAATTTTCAGAAACATATTTACCTTGTAGCACATGAAGTGTTCTTTGTTTAAGTTTAAACTCTTGCATGTGCTGGGTATTGCAAGTTAGAAATTCTCTTTGGAATGTTTGGTCATCAATTTGAAATATGTTGCATAATTTTGAGCGTTTATATACATCTTTGTTTACCAACTCTAGAGCAAATTTTTCCATTTCTTCTAAACTGCAGTCTAAAGATTCTTGCAAGTCCACAAATCTTAGAATTTGTCGCCAGTTTTCACAGTTTTTGTAAAACGCTATTAGACGACAACCCAAACGACACTCCACCACTCGCTCATTGAAATCGGACGTCGCCGCTTTGTTTTTTTCAACCAAACTATTTGCTACAACAAAACAAGCACCAGCGGGAAGTTGCAACGGCGTTGCATTCAATTCCGGATGAAATTCTATAAATTGAGCACATCCTTCTTTTGCAAGATAGGCTATAGCCTGATCCATACCGCCGCCTTGAGTTCCAATGTAACGTTCACATACTGCAGAAATGGATGCCAAACGTTTACGATCCAATTTTAACTTGTAAATTGCAGCAGTGGCTAAAACCGAAGAGCTTACTAAAGCACTGGAACTAGATACTCCAGAACTTGGTGGTATATTACCACTTAAAGCTATTGTCATTCCATAATATTTATGCGAAACAATCAACGTTTCGTAAATACCCTTAATGCCACACAAATAGTATTTATACCACTCGGGTCCACCGCTTTTAGGAAGATCTATTCTAAATAAGTGTTATAGATATGATAATTGAATTTGTGTTAATAAGAATAAAAGTAAATATGGGTGTACTTACTTTATATTGTTGACATCACAAGAATAGTCTGCATATTTATTTTGTTCTATATTTTTAAGCCGAAGAGTAGGTGAATTCTCATCATAACCTACTGCCAATAGTATGCACTGATCAATGGCCATTGGTAATACAGGATAGCCACAATAGTCTACATGTTCCCCGATAATATTCACTCTGAAATTTTAAATGAATATGTTATTAATTTGAGAAATAAATTTGATGCATTGTTATCATTAAGAAAAAACTAAATAAAGATTGAAATCACGAAAGTAGATTGAGATGAAAGCATCATATTCGGTTATGTATGTATATATGTATGTATAATTCAATGGGCGTTCAATAGTAAATTGTCCAACCTTTTTTTTACCCTCCACCATCACGAGTGGTGAATGAGGATATATATTTCGGGTGAAACTTTTGAAACTTTATCTTCCGGCTTTGATTGAACATTCTATTATCTTAGTTTAAAACCATCCAGAGACTACTAGAAACGATGTTAGTGTATAAATAGACTAACAGGCATAGCTGCCTGTTTTTTAAACTACTCCGGTTTATTTAAAAAAAATAAACCACCGTTTTCAAAAGATAACAGTATTATTGTGTGAGAGTGACTATTGTTGTTCTAAATTTAAATAAAGAAAATATCAGATTTCCCGTTTTTAATATATTTTCATTTAAAACTTTTTACTGGTTCAACCTAGTTTGTTTATTTTTGGACTTTGCTATTGTCAATTACTATTTGTGGGTGTTTTAATTGCTTTTAATTGGACCGATTTTCTCCATTTTAATATTAAATGTTTCTGATAAATAAAGAATATTTATGAAAATTTGTGTCCCCTTAAGCCCTTCCCTATAGGCACTCAATAAACAGCAACTTTCTAGCAAGAGAATTTAGATAATCTGGTAATTTGTCTATGTATTTTAAAATGTGTAAACATTAAGGTTTATGATTCCTAATGTACAAAGGGTACATTTTATTATAAATACATGTTTAGGAGTCTTGACTGATGAGGTTGTTCCTCATAGCTACAAGAGGACATCCAGTACAGTTACAGGGCTGACCGTGGACCAATGAGCCAGTGCATTTCTGCAGACTTTCGTTTTATTTATGTTAGTTTAGATTTTATATGGTGGTTCATGTTAGACGTTAGTCGAGATCGATACCAAGGTGATACCAAGGCTCCTAGAATTAATTTCTATACTCCATTTGTAAAGCAATTACACCTAATTCTGTTTTTACACGGTATTTTTTTACACGGTTTGAATTTATTTAAACAAATTTTAAATTTTTTACACAATTTTATTTCATTTAACACCATTGAAAATCTTCTGGTTTAATTTTTTTTTTGCTACCTAGAAACGCAGAAGTAATTAAAGTAAATTTTGCTGTCACGAATGTTACATTCGAATATCAATGGGAGCAAATTAAACATTTGCCGTGTAGTTATTTATTATTAGTTAATTTATTATCATATAATAGTAGTAGTGTGCTTCCATTGTCGCCGTTAATAAAGCAAACATTTAAGCGAAATTATTATTAAGAATTTGAAAAAACATGACCGCAACTTAGTCCATTCATTATGGAGGATTAGGAATATATAATACTACAAAATTTAAGGATTTTTCTTTAATAATACAAGTAGGAAGATTTTATTTAGCCTTCTTTTGGAAATATGATAAATATAGTTAAAACTGGGTATTTGAAAAGTTGTATGGGAATTGTGGTATTTTCAATTATAAATCTCAATTTGTTATTTTAACTAGACATTAGATATGAACTAAAAATTCTAGGCAACTGTAAAAGTTTATGCAGAAACATTTATAAACAACAACTTAATTTAATTAAAAACCGCCTTGCTGTTGTCCTAAAATGTATTTATTTCAAGAATCCGTTTAGAAATTGCAGATTTACTTCCATATGGATGACATGCATACATACGTCCGTTTTCAGCTACTTTGTCCCATTGTCCCCGACAACAATTCGGGGACGCAAAAATGTCCCGTTTTTAGAAATCCGAAAAAAGAAATAGTTGATTTGTTCAAATATGTAAGAACAAATCTTCAAATTCGTCAAACATAGTTTTGTACATACATACAAGATCTAGAAAAACTTAATTGGGCAAATTTAACAGAAGTACCACAGTGGGAAGATGTTCAAAAATAGATATACATATTGATCGAAAAAGAACATATCGATTGCAATAAAGATACGGAAGTATGTATTCGATGAATTTTTACTCGTATCTAAATACATATGTAACATCGCAGAAAATTGATGAATGGAATCAGCAAAATATTTCTACGGAAAATCGTTGGGTGAAAGTATTTAAACATTTTAAAAGCAATTTTGGTAACCATGCAAATTTTCAAATTATGGTTGAAAATATTTTATGTTTGCCTGGAACAAATGCGCCAGTTGAACGTGTATTTTCTTTGATGAACAAGTTGTGGACTGCAGATAAAACTCAATTAAGGGTCTCAGTGCTTAAAAGGCTATGCTAATTGTTAAAGTTAATATTAAAAAATCCTGCCAAGAGTTTCACACATATTTAAAATCGTCACCTAAAATTTTGAAACAAATTTGTACCTCTGAAAAATATAACAATGTATAAACAATTTTTTGTAGTCATTCCCTACGGACAAATAATATGTACATATATTATTTTATCTATGCATTTTTATTTCATATAACCGAACCCGTTTTCAGATAAAAAAAAATATGGTCACTTTATGCATACATGACAGTTTACTTCAAACCAACTTACCTTCCTGGTACTCGTACAAAAAATTGCGGTTCTTGCCCATACTCATTGGTATAAAATTGCCGCAGTTCTTGTAGTTTCTCAAACAAACGGTGATTTCGGGTTACTTCCGTCGTTGATACACAGGTGGCGCTGTAGTCACCGTTGACGTAAGTGTCAGTCATGTTATGAACAAGAGATGGTGTAGAAACAATATAATAAAAAAAATAAAACACGAGTTCTTATCGATTTGTAAACAAAAACAACCAACCGGCAACCACACTTGAGTTGTTTTTTCTTATCACAGCACTATGAAAGCAAATATTTAGTTATTTTATAAAAAAAAACTTGCTAAAAATGTTTTTATGTACATATGTATTTTGAACTCTGGTTCTTATATTTATAGAGTTTTTATTGAAACAATTTTTAATGTACATATGTTTTTTAATACATACATACTTTCTTTTGTTTATTTGATAAAAAGCAATTTTTGTGTAAAAGAAAGTGTCTACATATTTTTGTTAGTGTTCAGTGGTGTCACTTTCTGACAGTCAGCTCTTTTCACTCTATATCTCTCTATATAATTTTCTCCATATTTTTCTGATTTTCTTTTAATCATTTCTATATGTATGTACGTGTCTTCTTTTAATTCATTGCACGTTGTCACGTTTTTATTGAGTTTGTTTGTTGTTAGATATTAGTATTTGTACAATTTTTTGCACTTGCTTCAACACACACAATAAATAAATGAATAACAGTAATCAAAACAGAACTGCGATTATATTCCGCACTAAGAAGCGAATACACAAATAAAAACACTTGTTTTCGATTTTCGCAAAGAATTTCTTATTTAAATAATTAAACTCCTCAACTAACTAAACGAATAAGTAAAGGAAATTTTGTGTTTTTACTTGTTTTTTATTTTTTGCTTCAGTTAATTTTAATTTTTAGTTGTGCGCTATAAATAATGTACTCGTTGTGTCGTCTTGAAGATTACTAAATTCTTTATTGTGTGTACGTCTGCTATTTTTGTTTGATATCAACTTGGATTGCCATCGTTCTTATGTTCTTGAGAAAGTGCTGGGGAAAATAAAATTATTTTTGTGTGTGTAACTAAAGTACATAAGATTCCTCATCTATTTCTTGAATTTGCATTTTAATTTTTTTATTTTTTTTATGAAATCAAAAAACAGATGATTCCGTACGGAAAGTGCGTTCAGTTTGGCACTTTGCTTAAGCAAATGACATTTGACGATACTTGACGAACAGTTACATTAAGTAGGTACGTTTTACATGTATTCGCACAGTTGCTTAAGTTGGCTTAAGCTAGTTTATGCACATTATGGTTGGGCCTTAAGGCCTACGACTAATATATATATATATTTTCAATATTGTCAAAAGATATGTCTACAAAATTGTATCTAACATAAATTGAAAAAAAAACATGAATTAAGTTCTGGGCAACAATGGGTTAATGTATTATTGTTATCTATATATGTATATAAAAATTGTTTACAAAATGTATAGTAATTCATAAAATGACAACGGATGGGCCCATTTCTGTAAAATTTTTTGTAAGTTATTTGTATTTTCGAGGAGAAGGTTTTTAAGGAAGAAAATTTTGAAAAATCCCTCTGGAAAAGTCCGAAAATTGGAAAAATCGAAAATCGAGTTTTTGTATGAAATTATTCCTTAATGGCTTTCTAAATCAAAAAATAGAAATTTCTTAGTATAAATCATGAAAAATGCGAAATGCAAAATGCGGAAAATTGGAAATTCTCTTCGCAAAAGTCGGATAAGGGGAACTCTCCAAAATCGAGTTTTTGTATGAAATTTTGTGTGAAATTATTCCTTAATTGCTTTCCAAATCAAAAAATAAAAAGTTCTTAGTGTCAAGCATGGGAAATTGCGGAAAATTGGAAAATCTTTCCGCAAAAGTCGGAAAATCGGAAAATTGATTTTTTGTACGAAATTTTGTGTGAAAGTATTCCTTAATGGCTTTCCAAATGAAAAAAAAAAATGGAAAGTTCTTGGTGTAAATCATGGGAAATTTCGGAAAATGCGAAATGCGGAAAATTGGAAAAATCGAAAATTGATTTTTTTGTACGAAATTTTGTGTGAAATTATTGCTGTTGTATTATATTATTAATCTAAAGTTTGTCTGAAGGCTTAAAATTGGGGCGAGGCAAAGTTCGCCGGGTCCGCTAGTTATTTATATATCATTCCGAAAGGCCTCTCTGAGCACTTTCAAACTAAACTTAAAATGTTAATAACTCGTCAACCATAAAAGAGCGGGGCAAAAATGTAAGCATATTTATGTATAATAGTTAATAAGATATCAACTGTAAAACAAGCTGTTGGTTGTCACGATCTTGATTTTATACCATTTATTTTCTTTGTACTAAACATATTTTTCGTATTATTACGAAATTGCATTTATCAATTTGAACTTACTGACGACTTGTTTTCTAAATCCATATCTTGTCATTCATTACTGTGTTAGCGGGAACAGGAACCAGTCAGTTAATCCGTAAGCTGTGATTGATTGATGTCAGCACATCGTCCTTAAAGCCACAAACATCAAAACGATGATGTCTATGCAAAATTTTACTTGTGCCTATTTGGGACAAAAAATTTAAACGTGGCGGTTTTAACGTCTGAACTCTATTCCACAAAACATTTAATCATTTTTGTATTTTTGTCTTATCACTTTGCATTCCTAAATAGAACTGCAAAATAAAAATGGAAAAAATTGCAGTACATATTTATATGTAATTATAGAAAAAAATATTTTATTTGCTAGTTTCCAAAACAAGAAAGTGAGTACCTTTTTTATAAAATTATTGTAAATATTTGGAATATATTAATTTAATTTAGATATTTTCAATTATGGCCGGTATCTACTACTTTTTGTGGAACGGAATTGTACTATTCATTTTAATACTACTTGGCGCTTTTATTTGCTATTAAAAACAATCCGCGTTATTTAATGAAAATATAAAAGCTGCCAACTCGCCTCCTAGATCGTATGATATCACATCTCTAGAATTTTTATTTTGGGTTATCTGAAGATAAAAAAGTCTTCATCGGTTATCGAAAATTGGACTTTACGAATAGACCACCTACAGCGTAGTCGCGGTTAACATTTCATGCAAATATCTTTAAGAAGTATTTCGGATCAAACGCACTAGTAGTTTTTGCCTTTATTTAGTTTATGAATTCAAACTACAACAATTTCTTCGGGTTTTCCACACAAATCAAGAACTACTTTCAACTAGTTTTTAACGAAAACCAATTAATACAAATAAGAAAGTATGGTTAAGCCCGATAATACCCTACACCATAGTAAACCAAAATTAAAACTGAGCAAACACAAATTCAAGCGATTGAAATATGTATGTATGATGCACTGTATTTCCTTAAGGTGGATTCAGCCATTCGTTCTGAACAAAATATATGTTCGAACAAAGTTTTTTTTATATGAAGTTTTACGTCTCTTTTTGAGAGAGAGAGAAAATATTTTTTACGAACAACTAACTCTCAGCTTAACTTGGTTTAATTTTATAACTTTTTCATATCATCATGACACCTAATTATAACAGTCGGTCCATAAGTAGTCAAAGCTCTCATATAAAATCCCCTTCGAAAACCAAGATAAAATTTTACAAAAATAATATTTATATGCACAGAAGTCAAGCCACTAAATTTTTAGATGATCGGTCCACAATAGGTTATAGCTCCCATATAGCGTCCATTTCTGAAAACCAGTTTTTACTCGTATAATTATATGGTTGGGCTTGACCGACTTTACTTTTTAAATTTATGAAAAACATAAATTTTATGGACTTTTAAATAAGTTTTAATGTTTTATAAATAAAGTTAATAATTTTGTTAAAATGCATTAAAATCTGTAAATGTTTAAGTAAATGAAAAACAAAAAGCTGAAATTTACAATAAACTAACTACAAAATTAAATCGTTTTCGTTTCTTTGTTAATGGAATATAATTTGGAATATTTTCCAATCCCATTTATTGGTTATCAAACTGATATTCTTGTTCTATTGGCAACCTTTTAAACTATTAAATTCATTTGTTTATTAATTCAGTTCTATTTAAATAAAATGTAGCACAACTTCTTGCTTATCACTGACTGGATAATTCTTTGCTTACTGTTTGTTTTGTTGTTTATAAATGTTTAAGAGTATTTAAGAGTGTAGTGGAATATTTAAATGACACTTGCTGTTTTTTTCTATTGCACATAGAAAGCAGGTTAAAAAACTTATAAATTGATAATAATAGATTTGATAATAAAACTCAATAATAAATAAAATAAATAAAACACTTAAGTAATAAGTTATGTGTTGTAGTAAAAAGTAAAAAAGCGCTTATTAATGGCATATAAGAACAGATACATCGATAAATACATATTCATTCAGGTTATTCGGAAAATTTAATTAAAAAAAACCGGTTTCGAATACGGTTACAACGTTACATTTAGCACGTTAGCTCTACTACATGATAATAATGAATGAAGACTTTTTGGAGACCTCAAAGGATATCCAAATATTTTTAATAAAATTGCTTTATAAAAGAAAAAAGTTATAATGGATATACATTGCAAATATCATCTAATCAGTTGGAATCAATCTTAGAATTGAAAATTTTTTATTTTTTTACAAATTTATTCACTTATACATTTGTTAGTTTTTAGAACATACATATGTTATTATAAGCGGGAGATTCACGATGCCAAAATAAAAAAAATAATATCAAAATCAAAATTTTTATAATTTTTCGGCATGAATTAAAAAAATGCTCTTAATTATAAAAACCGGTTAACCGACCCAAAAAAAAACCGGATTGTCGAATAATTCGAAAATATAAAATATTCGAAACTGGACGGTTTTTCAAATAAAAAAAAAAAACGGTTTCGGTTTTTAAATACTCTAATAGAGCAATTCCATATAAAAACGATCAAAATTGGCAAATTTTTAAATACTCTAATATACATGTGCATGCATATATTTAAACTTCAACATTTAAACAAAATCGAGAAAGTCTAACTATTTATTCTCCGGGGTCAAATGTCAATTTGTTAAATATTTTGATATTATTAAAAGAAAAGCGGAATGTTATACATGTATGTATGTATTTATAAGCGGATGTTTGAAGATGCATTATTAAATGGAAGCTATTAAATAATATAACTTTGACTTTGCATACTTTAAGAAATTCATGTATATTTCAATTACTGTGAACGTCAAAATAAAGTCAACACCATATGTTTTAAAAAGTAAAGCTTAATTAATTATATTAATATTTTTTTTTTTAATACATTATATTTATTTATTGAATCTTCAGATATTGAAATGACAATAAGTTTTCGAATCTTAATACTAAAAGAAAATAATAAGTCCAGCCAGTGCTAGACAAAATATTATGATACTACAAAAAATTTACATCCACTGATCCAGTCATCTGTTTTGCGTTTGAGTTTAAGCAAGGGTATCCCTCCTTCTCAACCGAACATGGCCACTAAAGTTAAGGATGTCTCGTGCAAGTGGGTTTGGATGGTGTTCAAGTTTGCTGACATATTTTGAGGCGTATTTTGTAAATTCGACTTTCACCAAAGGAATGCCTAGATCTTTGTGAATTCGAGAATTTTTATATTAATTAATTATATTAATATAAATAATATTATATCAGAAATTTATATGAATTCACAAAAAAAAAATAAAACAAAAACAAAAAATTTAAAAAAAAACCTTTGGCAGTTTTTCTTTGTTTGAAAGCATAACATTCAATTGATGTTCAAAATAATTGCAAGTTTTATAATTTTATTTAAAGTGGTTTAAGGACGTTAAGTAGAGAAACAATTTACAAACATCAACAACAGTACTCGACAAATCTTAATAGACTTATATGAAAAAGGCAAATCCCTGTGTTAAATAGGTAAAATCGTTGGAAGGTATCACTGTAGTATACGAACAAAGCGTCTTCCAAAAACTGAAGTAAGAGAAGTAAGAGAAAACGCAACATCTTAGTGCTGTAAAAATAGCTGAAAATGTTATGAAAACCTGTAAGCGCGATCTTTGCATTTAAATGACCTACTTGGTAGAGTGCCATGTAAGAAGCCATTTATAACAAAGAACAACCAAATTAAATGTTTGAACTTCACAAATTAATATATAAACGAGCCTCAAATTTTATGGAATAATATTATTTTCACGTATGAAAGTAAGTTTAAGATATTTGGAGTCAAATGGTCTGGAGGTTGTATGACAGCATCAGGCGTCAATCATTGTCCAAAAACTTTAGATCATTGAATTGAACACCTGTGGGAACATCTGAACAAAGAAATAATAATAATAATCTAAAGGATTCTATGTCTGGAAATTGTCAGCTGTGATTGAAAAATTGACTACAGCAACCAGCCTTTTGAATCTCTCTGTGGTGTCTGTCGAAAATGGGAGAATTAAGGCAAAATATGAAAGATTAGCGGTTAAAAGATCGTTGGAACGCTAATTTGGACTATTTTGGCAACGGTCTTTTGGCTTATTTCATAAAACTGTATTAATGGTCTGATCTTAATCGTAACAAAATTTAAAATTTTATTCACAATGTTGGTTATTATATTACAGGTAAACTTCTCTACATAAACAGTAATTGCAGTTTTTGCGGTAACGGTATTTTAAAGGTAACATTAGTCGAACTGAAAGTGCATTTTTTTAGGACAACTTAGACAACTGTAAAACTGTTTATGCAGCAACATTTATAGACAAACATATTATTAAATAATAATTTGTACTTGCACCAAAACTTAATAAAATTAACTTAAAACTGCCTTGCTGTTGTTCCAAAATGTATTAATTTCAAGAATATCGTTTAGAAATTGCAGATTTACTTCTATATGGATGGCATGCATGCTTGACTTTAAAACCAACTTACCTTCCTGGTACTTGTACAAAAAATTTCGGTTCTTGACCATACATCATACTCTTTGGCATAAAATTGCCTGTCGCAGTTCTTGTAGTTTCAATCAAACTTCTTTATTTGTTAGCTAATTCAGCAACCACCACGTAAAACTAAATAATATATTGTCTACTTTTAGGATGCCAATTTTTTAATGACCTTGAAAATGTCGAATAAAAACTGCATACTAGTGTTTACAAGATGGCGCTATAAAAATATAACGTAGGCATTATTTTTAAAGTGTTTATCATACTCCTAAGTTAAATACATAATTTTATTATATTTTGAGTCGAACAGATACAACACTTTGCAACTTCTATATGACCATAACCAACTGATTAATTGCCAGGACGACATATGGCCAATAATGTGTGAATTTGTGTGTCTGTGTGTGTTAAAAACATATAATAAACATCGATGAAAACATGTGTCAAATTTAAAGTAAAACTCTACAGGCGACATAATCACAACACACATTAATACATATCAATATTAATATACCTAAATACACACATACATATATACATACATATGTATATGTATTTGCATGTAATTGTGTCGTTGCATTAGCTGACTGAGTTAAAGTGTTAAACAGTTTGTGTGACAGAGTATGGATGCGTTAAAAACATAATGAGCTACAACATGTTTACACAAATGCATTGCCCGTTATATGTTATTGTTATTGTTGTTGTTATGCATTTGTTTTAAGCCATGTCTACACAATAAACCAACAGATATCACACTGACATACACACATAGATATTTGTATATAAGTTTAAGTATGACATATACATACATACATACACTCACATATGTCCACACATACTTACATATTTATACATCAGCAGGAGTCAGTTTACAAACAAATACTAAACCACATAATTGTGGTCAAACAATTTGACAATATTACTCTCGTAAGTGGACAGTCAGACACCCACAATCAAACGATATCAAACCCAAACTCTGCACTTAAACATAGATATACTTACACATAATAATATGTTTGTATGTGTGTATGTAGAATGTGTAAATACAAGTGTGTGTTAGTTTGATTCATGTATGTATGTATGTATGTGTGTGTGTGTGTTTAAAATTGATTTTAACTTGTACAAACTACATTGACACCTAAAGCGTTTGACAACTATAGTTTAACAATTGAAACGCTTTGTTGCAATTTCCACAACGTTTGTATGTGTGTATGGGAGAGAGTGTGTGTGTAAATTGCAATTTACAAATACCTATACATGCCATGGTATGTTCAATATGTGTTATTACAATTACAACACCGCTGGTAATAATTAAAGTTCCATTTATTTCAATACCTTGAACGTTTGACAATGCTGAGTTATTATACAGAAACTGATTTTTGAGCATTTAAATGTTATCGATAATATAATATGTATATATGTATATAGATAATTCCAAGCAAATTTTTTCATCCCAGAGATAGAGCATTGCGGGGATCATAAATAAGACACCATTCTAGGAGTCGCTATTGGGGTGATTACCCAGATAAATGGTTCAAGTTTAATTTCCAAAAGATTTCTATATATATCATTTTATTTTGTAGGCATTAAGCGAACAAGTTCGAGATCAACATTTCATTCATATCTCCAATCGTTCATGAAGCAAAATAAAATGTTTCTAAGCCGCTATGTTTTACTTTATTGATAATCGACTACTGACGGGCTCAAAATATCAAAAATAAATCAGTGAAGATTGTTTGATAAAACATACAACTAATATCGCTATGGTTAATATCGATCTCTTGCTAATCAATTGTGAAAATATCTTAAATTTAATACTCATCATCACGGTAAAAAATGTGTAGTTTTTGGGAAGCTAAAAATGGTTTTAACTGCTCCTGTATTCGATTACTGTGAAGCCTTACGAAGAAGCAGTAAATAATCCAATTCCATTGAAATAATTTCTGTATGAATTTAATCGAAATTAAATGAAAGTAATTAAAAGCCTTACCGCTATCCTTACATAGAAGCAGACTGTAATTGAAAAAAAATAAAAAATAAAAGAACTATTGAGCTCATTGAATGCCTTACGAGAAAGCAAGTTGTGCTGCAGAAACAGGCTTTCAAGTGGGAATTCGATATATAAAAATGCCTTCATAATAAAGCCATGATAAAATGTTGTATAAAAGACAACTCCGCAATCAGGTTACTCATTATGGCGAATTGTAATATATAAGATTCCCTTGTGAAACCCAAGCGTAGATTAGATTGTGAAATCCAAAGGTAGAGTATATACCTACACTTGGTAGATACAACTACTTAACTATTATATACGAGATATACGATTGTTATTACTAACATATTTCGTACGTTGGCGAGGCAAATCGCCTACTTGAAAACCCAAACTGAAAATCATATTAGCCCATGTTGCCTTCCAATCATACATGATACACTTTGAAAATTTTCAAGAAAATTGGTTCAGCCGTTTAGATAAATAAACCTGAGTCTCAAACATTTTTATTGCGAACATTCATATAGAAGTACTTATAATAGAAATAAAAATAATTTCATAAAAGTACCATAATATATGTCGACAGCTCAATTCCAAAACATGCTAAGTCGAAAAAGTGAGTTTTGCAGGAAAAGCTCTCTAAAGTTTACAGGCGATATATAAAAGACCATATGAGGTAGAACTTTGTTGTTTATAACTATTGATTGGACTAGCCAATCACAACCAAAATTTGATAGAATTTAAGTTCAAAAAATCTACATTTAACCTTTTTTTTTTTTTTTATCATTGTGAGTTGAATTTTAAGTGATTAAAAGCTTTTTGATCTTTATTAGCTAATGAGTCCCGGAAGCCATACATACTTTTGTTTATCACTCCAAAGTAGGTTTTTTCAAAAACTTGTCGGTTTTTTTCAGATTTTCTTTTGCAAACTCTAGCCTTGATTTCATATTCTTTTTCGAAATTAAAGGTTTGTGTTGAGCGATGCAGCAACGAAGAGTAGCTTCATTAAGCCTTCGTCTTATTGTTCCAGATGAAACTTTAATCCCATGCGATGATTGCACTTTAACCAGTATTTGCTTTGACGTTTTAAATGGATCACCTTGAGAGATCTTTTTATAAGTTGATCTACTATTTTGTTTGCTTTTCGGTGTTTGGAAGCTCTTGCAATATTTGTGGTTATTCCATATGTATTTAAATGAATGATGGCGTTGTATACTTTTCCTCTGGAGCAACCAAGCAAATTATAAATTTGATGTTTTGCTCCTGTTTACCAGAGCTTTTCAAAATATAAATAAGTTTTTTTTCTTTGGAACAAGTTGGTGCTTTACGCATACCTAAAAATTTAAAACTTTATAATTTTGTATTAAACACTTTTTTAATACTTACTGACAATAGTTTTGGGGAAGAAAGTTGAAAACAGAGTTGAAAATGCTGTAATTATGTGTCCGCAAAATAAGGCATTAATATTCAAAATAAATTGATGATAGAGAGCAATAACTAGGGAATTAAGAGCTTAAGACATAAAACGGAAAAGTAATGCGAACAGAACAGAAGTCGAAGGATGATTTTGGATGCTTAGACCCAAATTAATAATCATAGTGATTAGAGGCTTCTACAGCTTATGGCTGTTTGCTATAAAGACTGTACTTAAAATTATACTATGGTATGTACTTACATACTCTTGTCGTACGCTTGTATGTATGTATGTTTACAAGTGTGTCTCTGTTTGTATGAAGTCGGTATAAATAGTGTTGTGTTATCCTTGTTTTCATTATGTTTAAATCAATGTCCTGCTGTTTTACATGTTTTTCCGATAATGTAACAATGTTTTGCTTGTTGAATTTAAAACCTCAAAATTATCACAGAGCTGCAGCCAATGTTGGCCATGGTATCAAAAACTAATGGGGAGGTACTGACTGTCTTGTGGCATGTTTAAACTGAATCACCACTAACTTATCAGTTTAAAGTAGACATATAAAATTTATTTACATTCTAGTGTGATGACGTGCGTAAGTGTAAGCATGTTAATAGTTGAATAGTTCCTACAATTTGGGGGGGGTTAATTGAAATTCATTTGAATTAAATTGTAATAGTTTTACATCTTATGCTGACTTTAGAATCAAATGTGTAAACATGTCAATACCCATTTGTAGAGGTAAGACATCTTAACATCGAAGTCTCAGCTAACTCCTCAATTTCGGCTATTACAACGTAGTAGTGGGGGTATGTACACACTCTCATCACTCAGCGCATTCATCACAGGCTGTTTAAATATGAAATAAAATATTTTGTCTGCATTTTAGAGAATGACTATTTATCATAAAGAGCACTCAAACATTTTTCTATGTTTATAATTTTTTGTACATTCATTAAAAATTGTTTTAACTAATTAAAACCGCAACAAACAATACAACAGCTTTTCGTTTGTTCTCGTTGTCATTTACAATATTCGAGGATTTTTATTTATTTATTTAGTAAATAATAAGCTAATGAATAAATTATAATAATTTTTTGCTTCTGCTGTTTTGCCAGAGAAACAACCAAACCACACAGCAACAACAAAAAAAAAAAAACTAAAATAGTCAAACAGAAGACAATAGACTAACAGACGGACGGACAGACAAACAGACAGATACAATTACACATACAGAATGTGTGATAATTAAAAGGAGTAAATTCGCATGTATTCCGATAATAAATAAACTCACTCACACTTACATGAACAACAAAAAAAAATTCAAAACAAAAAATTCTATATTTTGAATAAAAAAAAAAGGAGGTGCCTGCAACAAAGGAATGCTGAAAATATTTTGTTTTTCAAATAATAATATTTAAACACTCTTGTACAGACATTTTTGAATGGTGGAGCCAAAACCTCCGCCACTATAGATGACAGAACTCAGTTGACAACTACGTACATGCGGGAGTCAGAGTTTCCCCAACTGTTTTGTAGTACAAGAAAACATTTAATTTTAAATAATACTTCTAAAATTATTTGTTAAAGATAATAGATAATGGAGATCATGGCGTCTAAAGATGACAGTCAGTATTAGAAGCCAGACTGGTAGTATTTTTCACACTTTCCTAAAAGTTTACAGGTAGTTGTGAAGCACATTGATAAAGCATTTGATCATACTCGTACATAACCTGGCTACATATATTCATTGAACTAAAAGGACATTTTAATATTGTTCGAACAGATGGATAAAATGAGAGGAAAATAACAATATAATAAAAGAAAAGAATAACTCCACAAGGCGTTACTTTTTTGGACCTACTATAACCACCTAAGGATTTGTTCGACAAAGATTTCATTCCCATCCGTTATGCGATATTTCTCAGATAAAAGGAACAGTTTATATTTATATAAATCAGCAAAGGAGGAGCTGATAACGAGGCCAGAGAGAGAGACTGCACTCGTTGAAAACCCCCATAAGACGTAAAGTTGTATCCTTGTGCTGTCAATAGAAAAAACTACATCCTGATTGGTCTGAAATACTACAGTTTTTAGTGCCTTTGTTTGCCAGCCTTTAAAATAAAAATTTCCCTAACTATCCTCAGGCCTCTCATATAGAAATTTAATAACAGAGACATTTGTAGCAACAAAGCAGGGAAAACACAGAAGGTGTCACCGCCCATGTTACGTTATCCACAATCACAATGTCTTCCATTATCATCGTAATTCAAGTTATCCTCAATGCTGGTCTCCATATCCTTGCAACCTCTCGCTACAATCATTCATTGGATAATTGACAACAAATTGAGGGTCTTTGGATAATAAATGACGGAAACTTGACACAATCGATGGACTCACAGCAAGAAATACATGAAGTATTTTTCGCGATTTTTAGATCTCCGTTATACTTGTTGTAGCTCAGCCGTCCCTATGATCTATCAGTGCCTTTGTCCATTACTTTGGTTCATATTTCATAATAGGGTCTTAAATGGTTGAAGAGAATTGATAACAAAACCCAACATTTTATAACAGGCAATGAAGCGGTTATTAAAACCCAACCATTTTTGGGTTTATGTCGAAAGGTTTTTTTTTAAATGTCGAAAAGTTTTAAAATGTATGAATGAAATACAATTCTAGTATTGATTGAGATAATATGGGTTCCAAGCAAACATGGAATTGTCGGATATGAAATTGAGACAAGCTATTCGGTAAAAGATCATGCTTATCTCTAAGGAATTGGTATTACTTTGACTTTGGCATCGGAAATAAGAAGACGAACAAGCTATCCAGGATGGGAACATCTATGGATACCGTCACCCCCTGAATATGCCACATCCTCCTCTATGTTTATGGATAAACTTAAAGAATGGGCAATGACTTAGCCTGTCAGAAACTAAAGGAACTCTACAGTATAAATAACAGTCCCATGCAGAAACTCAAACCTAAAGAGAGCAATGGAGATTTTGAACACATAAATAGGCCAACACTCAGAATACTAAATAAAGTATTAACTGGACATACATATGTTTCATACGACAATATGATCTGCGGAGTGTGTGAGGAAAAGGTGAAATTTTAGATGAAAGCTTTCATATGGACACCAGTCAAACAGTGGCTCACAGCTTATTTTATGCAATACATGTTTTTGTTTTCAAAGCTCCATAAAAAGAGAACTAACAGAAACTTAAATACGAAATTGGTCTAACAAACAAAAATAATAATTTAAAATTAAAAAAAAAAACAACAACAAATGACCGTTTTTTCAGGTTACAGCCTATGTTATGCAGACAGTATGGGTTTCGAAAACTTGAAATTAAAACATGTTTTAATATTTGGTGTGACAGTCTTTGGTAACTTCAACAGATTTGAGGCGCTTTGGCATAAAAGCGACCAGTTTTTGGGTAATACTCGGCAAAATAAAATTGATCATAAACTTTTGATATCATTAAGGTCTAGAGACTATGGTGGCGATGTCATCAAATGTAGGCATTTATATATTAGCCACGTTTGTACAATACCCGATTTGTGCCTTGGATCGTTATTCTGTTAAAATCGAAAATCTGAGTTGTCCTTCTGAAGGTACTTAAACTTGCCCATAGTTGCTTCAACAAATGTCAAATTCCCAGTAACAGCAGCACAAACCATAACAATGCCATCACCATGCTTCACTGTTGACTTTAGGTTTTGTTTGTTCAGTTCTGTATTTGATTTCCGCCAAACATACGACATGTCATCTGAACCGAATATTTCAAACTTAGATTCATCGGCGAAGATGACCGTATTCCAAAATGCATATTCCTTGCAAACATGTTGTTTAGCGAAATTTAGCCTGGATAGTTAGTTTTTCGGGTATATAAACAGTTTCTTGCGAGCAAATCGGCCATTAAAATTATGTTGGCGCAAGACATGACGAACAGTTTCAATGTAACATTGTTTGCCCAGGTCAGCTTCAACTTTCGAGGCCAGCCTGGAATTAACCAATTTTTTTTGAATGTGTCACATATCATCATCATTGAAAATTTTATTTGGTTCCTTTTTACCTTTGTTATAGACCGGATAAAACGCTCATTGATTTTTGGGACTTTAGAAGCTTTAATGTTAAGCATTTCTGTTAGTTTTCGCTGTGATTGTCTTTTTGGAAATGGTTTAAAATCAATTCTCGTTGTTCTGTAGTTGTACGTGGACTCACTTGAACTATTTTTAATTGACAGTATACGTTACAAAATTGGTAGAAAGGAAAGAAGTAGAAAGAAAGACAACCGAAAAACAAACAACACTGCATTGAGCGATTGGTATAGTAGAACTTAACTGCATAAAATAAGCTGTGACAAGAAAAAAAGAGCATTTTTTTGTTTTTTTTTTTTTAGTTTTAATATATAAAAAAGCAAATCTTTGTAATAAATTATTTTTGATTGTTAGACTATAACATTTTGTTCAAATGACACTAGTTTCTTTTTAAAGTTCCTGTTAGTTTTCTTCTTATGGAGCGTTGAAAACAAAAAAAAATACACTGCATAAAATAAGCTGTCAGCCAGCTTATTCGCTAGGAAACATAGCCAACTTTTTTATTTTATAGTGGATAAATCATTTCCTTAAGAGTGCAAAACATACCAAAATAGGTGCCTTAAAATGCTTGCTCTGCCCAATTTAACCTAATCTTTTTATAATTGTCTTTCTAAAAAAATATAAAATTGAAAATCGACTGACAAACTTCTGAGTTATTAAAAATGTTCATTGCCATTATCTGTAATAAACCAAAGAAAGCATAAATCTTGCTCAGATTTAAAAATCTTCTTAACTACAGTAAGCTGATAGTTGAATTTTAATAAAAAATCAAACAAAATTAACACCTCGAAAATTGCAAAAATTTAAGAATCTCTACAGTATTCCCTCATACAATCATGAACTCCTTTTTACACATTTTGCACACATGAGCACAAAATGGGGGGGAAAAAACCAAGAATGTTAAAAAATCTTTTGTCGGTATGAAAAACTTTTTTAATTTTCATTAGAGAATTACGACAATATATTTATTTAACTTTAATTTTTTTCTTTTTCGTTTTTGTTCGCTAAAATAATTATTTGTTTTTATAGAAAAAAAAAGTCAAGCATGCATCTGCATACATGCCCGAATATACATACATGTGGGAGTGGGCTACCCAAGGACTGGAAAAAGATAAAGCAGAAGCCAAAGACGGAATAACAAAATGGGATTATGAATTATGATCGTATATGTTTTTGAATTAACATACGAGTATTTATATTACACTTACATTGAATCCTCTTTCAGCAGCAAAAGGAAATTTGTCGTTGTTTTTTTGTCGTATCCGTTGTTTTCAAATTTCCTGTATGACTTGGTACATTTTAATATATTTTTTGTGTCGTGAGTAAAAAAATGATTCTATTGTTTAATTAGCTTATTGTGGTTAAGGATATATTAACGAACGTACTTATGATTGAGTGAGTGAGTGAGTCAGTGTGTAAGTTAGTAAGTGAGTGTATGTGTATGTGTAAAAGGATATTTCATAACGAATGTGTGCACAATGTTGGAGGCTTAACAGTTTTTAAACTTTTTAATTAAATTTCATTTTAATAAAAGTTTATTTAATGTATAGACATTAAATATTTACAACAAATTTACCAATTTCAATTTACATACATATTAGTTTGCATTCGTTCCTTTCCTTGAATTGACTCTCATATTCTTTTTTGCTATTCATTTACTACTCTGTCAATTTGTTCTTGTTTTGCATTTATTAGTGACGTTTAATGAATTCCGTAAAACTTTCAGTAGTTTTTAGAAAATTCACACAAACAAAAATGTCCAATTATTTAATAGTTTCATTAGTAACGTCAATAATCATTATTTTGTAAAAATCTAAAAAAACATGTCGTATGTTCAATATTAAACTGTATAGGTAGTATAGGTATGTGTATTAATTTATTTGTTATAACAGAAAATTGCCGTCGCAGGCAAAAAACATTTTGGTATTAACCCTAATTGAAAAATTTATGGACTTACACACAGTGCGTAGAACTGTTTGACTGGAGTTTTTCTACTTCAAGTTAATTATTTTTCTTTTTTAATAAATTTGTGAGTTTAAAAAATAGTTTTAAACGTCTACTCTTGGAGGTGTTCCTTCAGCTGAACATGTCGCAGTGTATATGAGATCCTAGAGATTTTAATAAACACTTGGGTTTGTTTAAATGTTTATACCCTACACTGCCATAGTGAAAAGGTATATTAGATTTGCACTGATGTTTGTAACACAAACAATATTAGTCCAACACCCACTGATAGGCTCAGAATCATTTACTAAGTCGATTTAACGATGTCCGCGCGTCCGTGTGTCCGTCTGGCTGGCTGTCCATTTAAACCTTGTGCGCAGAGTACAGGTCACAAATTTAAAAATATTTTGATAAAGTTTGGTACATGCAATTTTTTTTGCCCACGGATGGTCAATTATTTCAACTAGCCCCCATACAAATGTGCTCCCGAAATAGAGGTTTGTATAATATGTATATACAAAAATCACTTGGCCCAATTTTGTGATGATCGGCCCATAATAAGTCATAGCTCCCATATAAGGCCCACAGTCCAAAATCACTTTACCAACCATAAATGTTTTAATAATGTTAGTATCCAAATAAAAAGAAATAAAATGTATCCAAATAATAAATAAATCATGACAACTAATTTTATAACCGTCCCACCATAATATGTCATATAAGATCGCCTTCGAAAATCACTTATGGCCGAATTCACAGTCTTTAGTTACATTTTTGCAAAATTTAGTTATCACGTTACGGATTTTAAGTTTTAAGACTGTAATGGTCCCAGAAAAATTTATGCGATTGGGAAATTTGGTTTGCAATAAATTCAATGTTTAATGGCCGAATTCTCGGTCATTAGTTAACCATTGGTAAACTAAAATGTCTGGGAACGTCTTAACATCTTTCTATAGCGTGATTCAATCACGCCTCCAGTTCACATATCCACTAAACTGTGATGCGTTCAGCATTCAAAGGCTTCTTAGCAATTGCTCTTGCAAATTATGACCCCATCTATTAGGATAGACTAAGGTGCGATCGATAGTTTAATATGAAACATAAGAACTATACACCGATAAGTCTTAACTTTCGACAGGATAATCGATAAGTACTTGAGAAATAAGAAGACATATGTTAAGGGCGTCTGAGTGTCGTCTTATAACCAGTAGCTACCGCGAAATTGTTGACTATCTATGAGTATCAAGTGCAAGTACAATATAATCATTTTCATCGTGTACATATCTCTGTATAATCTCCTCGTAGATACGTGAGTCATATTTGACATGTGCAATTGGTTTGGATAACTTTTCCGATGACACGCCATATGTATCTATTGCGAATTTGTTTATTTATCTGCAAACTACAAGAACGGCTGCCGGCCAATTATATAATTCTTTAATAATTAAATAATTCTTCTGGAAGAGTGTGTGTTGTGTATCTTGCCGAAGCAATGCTATTGATGTGATACTAATAGTTGACTGGTCAACTGGTTCGTGTATATTAATAATAATTGGATAATAATTGATGTCTGTTTATTCTTCCAACAAATATTTCGCATGCTTAGCTTCACGCTACCAGAATGAATCCAAACCAAATAATAACTCCTGTTGCGACAATAAGGAAGAGTAAACAGTAAGCGGGTCGAAGATTTCAGATACTGTATAGCTTCTTTTTGATGGTTTGACAGATCTGTTTCTTCCGATGTATTCAGGTATTACAAAGGGTTTTATGCTGAATAATCCATGCCTTACCAAATATAATTGATAAAAGGATTCTTATTTACCATTTTTTAGAAAAGACTTAGAGGTAGAGAATTCCTAATTATTCTTTGTTTGTTAGAAAAGTTTGGTAATATTTGAAAATAGGAAAAATCGGTGTAGCAGAATCATAGTTATGGACCACAGAGATCTCAACGTCCCCACATTATCCAGGAGGAAATTAAAAAATATTCAATCAGCTACATCGATAAACTAATGGCCCATCCTAACTACCTCGCTCGGGGTCTGCTTCAGTTCGAAGGTCACCAGAGGCTAAAAAGAATCGATACTTTGAGCCTAACTAGAAGACATTTTTAAAATTTGTATACAGCAGTTAGTGGTTATATTGGTAACAACTAATAAACAACAAGTAGAATTAAGATTTGAATACATATTGTAAATTTCGATAAGAAAGACACAATAATAAAAAAAAATAAATAAAAAAACAAAAAAAAAAAAAAGAGTATGGTAAGAATCGTTCCATGTTTTCTCGTATATACAAATGTATATACACTAAAAATAAATTGCATACAAAAACGAAATCCCAAAGCGATATTTTTAACATCGGATCATGTCATCCTATTAAGTCGACATCCGGAAATCATTTAAATATCCATAAATCTCTAAAAAATATCATTAACAAGTTGAAATTCGACACAAAGACCACATATATATCGATATCGAACCAAAATTTTAAACCGCTATTTATGTAGAATACATGGCAATAGATTTTAGTTAAACTAGAATATCAATAACACTCTTGTAAATATCGTTATTAGGATGAAATTTTTACAAAATGCATAAAATCGGTGACCGTATTTATATTGAAGGATATATAAAATTCGCCACAGCTGAAGAATATAACACTCCTACTTGTTTAATATTCACATAGAAAACAAACAATTTCATTCAAAATATTCGTTTGAATTTAATTTGCAATATTTGAAAAAGATTAATATTAAATCTTGTTTAAAGCAAGTGGATGAGTTCAGTGTCCTCAGGGCTATGAATACTAATTGCTTTATATTATTAAAATTATATATTAATGGTCATTGAAAATGCATTTCAATAAAAAAAAGCTTAACAATTAATTCCAAAAAGTTACATATACTATATATGATAATATTTAAAAAAATGGGAACAAACAACTGCCACGTGTTTGCAAAAAAATTCTACAACATTGCAATGTTTGACCCAGAAAAGTTTTTTAAACACAGAAAATTCTCACAATCAAAAGAATTCGAATTTTTAATTCAATTACAATCATCATGATGATCATAATTATAATCATAATCAACATTATTGTTAAATCTCTAAATAAACACAACGAAAAGAAACAATGGAATCTAATACGCCAACAACAATAAAAACATGAGAATATAACAAGTAAATTATGGACCACCCATTAGAAATGCTCTCCTTATTAAAAAAAAAAACGTTCATTCGCCAACAAACAGTTTGATACCACCCACATCGTTGCATTTGCATTGTATGGAACAGCGAAAAAAAAAAACAAAAGGAAACACAGATCAAAACAACAACGAAATAACTGCATAACAAAAGAAATAAACAAGCGAAACTAAATATCGAACGAAAGGAAAAATAAATTAAAAAGCTACATTCTAAACAATATACATACGTACAATGGAGACTGCAAAACCAGTGGATTTTATGGATTAGTCAAGATCGAATTTGGGACTCTCTACTTTAAAACCAGGGGATAATGTTCTGCACCATCCTCGGAGCACATGGATTCCTCAAACCTATGTAAAAGTCGAAGGAATTTTGAACCAATTTAGATCTAGAGATCTTTACCATCTTTTATCTCCTTACCACGTCTTTGTTCATTAGTCGGAGGATTGACTAAGTCCCTGATTTGGATGAGTGTTAGGGTGGTTGGTATGGATTTACCTCGGTTACAGTTTTAAAGATAGCTTAGGACCTTCTCTCTAACACAAGTGCTGTGGCTGATCTTTGTAAAATCTTGTATTGGTCATGTTTGCACCTCAATTTAGCAATTCAAGTCGCTAGATCTCGTACAATCAATATTAAGGGCGATCTACATTAGAGAGCGATCGATAAGTTTGTCCTGTTCTTTGTTTTTCATACAGGCGAGGTCTCCTAATTGTTACAAAATCTTCAAACTGTGTTGTAGGGCATCAAAGCAAATTATTTTTATTATTAATGAACGAAGTGCAAGTATCATAAACCATTGACGCATGCGTTTTGCAGAAATCTGAAACACAGCCAATCGGAAATTCAAATGGAGATCTTAAGTACGGCAACAACAACAGAAAAACAAAACTACACCATGTTGCCACATGAATGGCAAGTGCATTGACGAAACACGTCATTAAAATGCAAAAATCAAAATAATATTGTTGTAAATATTTATGTTTCAGTTATTTTTTGTTCGTTTCTTTGTTTTATACGCAACAATTTGTATTCATTTCACTGGGACTTGGGTGGTCCTTAGCGTACACTTGCATTCCAATATTCAAATTTAACTCTACTCTATGTCTATTTTGTTGTTTTGTGGCAACGGACATACATACATACCAGATTTATGAAATCAGACAGACGACTGACTGACTACTTACAACAAAATTTTATAATCAGCAAATAATGATCATGATCTGAGTTGTGGTCTTGTAGAAGTTGCAAATTCACATACACATTTTGTGGGAAAAAGTGAGCAACCTTATGAATGGTTGGGGCCAGATTTAAATATACATACATACATACATACATTCATGTCAGTATTGCAAGTCTTTATTGCATTTTTATAATAAGAAATTTGCTGTTCTGAATATAATTAAAAGCCTGTCTAATTTTAAATAGTTTTATAAAAGTATGGTGTTGTTCCTTTAATTACCCACACTTAATGTTACTGATGTAATTATTTTGTCGTATTTTGATTGAATGCATTAAAAAGTTGAATTGATGATATTCATATCAGAATGATAATTCACAGAAACCTCTTGGCATCCGTATTTGAAGAGTAAATCTATATCGAAAGATCTATTCAGTTCAAAAACAATACGATGTCAGCCTTTCTGGATATCAGTGTCGAACCAGAAATCGCCACTTGTCATGCTTAGTAGATTGAGATTCCACTACTACTGCAGTGCTAACTAAGCCAAAACTGAACTTGTATTATTCTGTTGAACTATCGATGGGATGGCATTGCTGAAAACACAACTTCTACTAAATCTCTTTATGCAATGTTTGACTGAGAACTAGTGGTTTTGATAGCCAGAAATTTATCAATGAAAATCGTCGGCTTATGTTTATGTAGGTTAATGAGTTTTTGGAAGTAGTAAGAGAGCTATGACCTATTATGAACCGTTCAGCATGAAATTATGTACGACGATTTATATGCATAAGTTGTGTTGAAATTCAAGCGGAATTTATATGGGGGCTACTGTCAAATATGAAGCGATTATCATGAAATTTGGATATATGGATTATTTGTATTGAATTTAAACTTTACGTGATTTTCAGAAGTGGACTTTGTATGGGGCGGTGGCAAAATATAGACCGATGCAAACAAAATACCGTTTTAAGATTTCTCGTAGCATGCAACTTATTTTTGCTGAATTTTATATGAATACTGGTTTTCTATACTCATTTATGTACCATGAAACTATATTCCGAGAAGACATTTGTATGTGGACCAATTCTTACCATTTTCAACAAAAAAATTGTGCAAAGTTTCATGCTACTATCTGCATTATATTTGAAGAAATTTGCAAAAAATATCTGAAAAGGATATTGGTCTATAATTTGAATCCTATTGGACATATTTCGGTGAAACAAATGTTGTTTGGTAAAAATTTTATTGTTGTATGTTTTTTTTTCGAATCCCTATCGTGCCTTCAACAGACAGATGGACATGGCTAGATCGTCTTAGATTCTTATAAGGATCTAGTATATATAGACTTTATGGTTTTACGACCAATATTTACAAACGGAAGGACAAAATCTTACAAAAAATCTTTGACTGAATGAAGTCTCTATAAATAGAAAAGGATGATCTAAACTTTAGTTGTTCTTAGATCAGCATTATGCATTATGTTGAAACAAGGAAAATTGGTTATGTTTTGGAGGATAGAGGGAACAGTGTTTATAGACATTTTTTTGAACTATTCTACATTCAAAGTAACAGGAAAGTCTTCTGCAGCAGGTTTAAGAGCTTCCGTAATCTTAATATCATTAATATTTATACCAGCCATTCAAAAAAGAACTTGTTGAATGGACACAAGTAAGCTGTGACAAGGGACGAGTATCTGTGAAACTTAACACTCTACACTTAAACACAAATGAAGCAACATGATGTGTCTAGCGTTTGTGTGTCAAAATATAACATTAGGACTAGTTTGGGTTGAAATCGATCTTATTTCACGACCCCAATCAGAGATTGTCACAAGATCTGAATTGAGCGGATTGTTTCAGCCTATAAGGCTCAAAAGATCGATGTAGAAACTATTTAGAAAAATAAGGAATAGAGTAGGAGAGTAATCATGGCCGTGAAGTACCACTGAATTAATGTTGAACTCATTTCATGATATTCCGTCTCTGAAGAAGCTTGATAAAAGAACAACAAATTCCTTCAAAATAAATATCTAGAGTGTTTCAATTACATAAATTCAAAATGAACCCAATCACAAATTGTCTTCTATTAGAAAAACTACGCTTTTGGAGAAATTGAAACTTAGTAGGGAGAGGACTGCGGGAGCAATTCAGTTGCTAGCGACAGTCAGATTGCGATGGTTCGGCCCTTTCCTATCTAAATTCATACTCCAATAAAATTTTTATTATATAGGTAAACTTTTTGTTTTGTAGCCAGACTGACAAGATTTACATTTCTGCCCCAAACAAAGAATGTGTGATGTTAATCGATTTAATTTTCGAATATGCATCCCTAGATGATGTTGTTAAGGATACTGCCTCACACGATAGTATAGACCGGGTCAGTTATTTAAATGAACTGACTTCATTTTTCTTAAGTATTGTTACGAAATTGTATTTAAATTTAAAGGTCGGTATTAACATACATACATCATGTTTAACAACATACAACATCTTTATCAACAGATGGCGTGTTTATCGACATACAACTTGTTTAGTAACCGTTTACACAGAAAAACATTTGGAAGGGAAACATTTTGTTTGTTTCCCGTTCTCAAAGACACGCTTTGTGCTTTCATTCTTATTGTTTACATTTGCTATGCTTTTTGACATTTGCTTTATTTCTTTTCGGCGTGCTTTGTTCTCTATGTTTTATATTTGACTTTGTTTGAATAAAAATAAAAAATAATTTGTATTTATGTACATATGTATGTATGTGTACATAAAATAACTGTTTTTATATATTTTATCTTTTATAATTTATTTATATATTTCACCAATCAAATTTACTTACATTAGCAAATTAAATACAGTAGAAATTAAAAATGACAACACTGCAATTAGACAAATGTCAAAAAAACAAATATAAACTGGAATGCACAGAGTATAACAGAGGCGACCATTTTGGCGTTTCAAAATCGCTACAATCCGCTGATAAGGCAGTTCTATTAAAAAGAGAAAGAAAATATTTTTGGCAGTAAATTTCTAATGTGAAAAAGCAAAGCACTATATACAACTAGAATTTTGTGGACAAAACAAAATAAACAAAACAATTTGAGTTAGAATATTTGAATTGAAATTTTGTTTATATGTTTGTGATTTTAATAACTTACTAAATTGTATTTTAATAATTGTTATACTTTGTGGTATGCATTGTGGAGTTTGTGCATTCGTTAGATGATATAAATGCACTCTGTGCCAAAAATGAATTTTATTGCGTCAGAAAAATAGTAACATAAAGAAAACAAAAAGGCAGTTCAAAGAAAGAGACAAGTATAAAACTACATTTTCTTTTTCCTTCTGTCACATCTATTATACTCTGTGCTGGAATGTTTCCGACAACAATGTTTCCCTGTATGACCGCGAAGGAAAATACAAAAGAGAATTCCAGATGTTTCCCTGTGTAAACGGGGACTTAGCATTTGTAGAGAATTTTAATTTATTGGCAACATTGAGTTTTAACGACTTTGGCTGAATATTCTAAACACGAACATTCTAGACTTGCAGTCATGCACATTCTAGTATCTTAACCCCGAACCTTCCAGAAATTATGATTGCTGTATAAATAGACTAACAGGATCAATCAAGTGAATGAGTTTATTTTGAGTCATCGTTGCGTAAACAGCAAAGTGTTCTCAAACAGTAATTGTAATTTTTAATTGTTTTTGTGTACATTTAAATAAATAAAGACTCGTTATATTTTCTTCAAACTGCTTGACGCTTTTATTTTGTAATTAATAAGAATCCGGTTTATTTAAAGGAAATAAACCACCGTTTTTAAAAGGTAAAAACGTAACAATATTTTCCAAATGATTATGTAACACTTCCCTTTAGCCGTACCTTACATGAACCCCATCTGAATGTTCAAAAGTTTTAGTTCGCCACACTTGCTGGAAGAATAGTGGATTTACACACAAATTTGGACATAATAATTTTTCTGAACACAAAGTGTTAAATTTTCCTCAATATTTACTGCCAATTCTTGTACATGTCCGTTTAAATACTAGTCTGTGCAATCGTCAGCCTCGTCAGTCAGTCAGTCCGTTCGTCCATCTGTCTGCTTTCAGAAACAACTCAGCTTGTAGATTTTGCAGCAAAAGTGTCAGTTGCTATTTAAATTATTTTTTGTATTTATAAAGTTTTTTCTGTTGTAGTTTCTCCTGGAGTTGCTACTTTTGGTGTAATGGTTATGCTGTTGGTATGGTGTCATATGCGCCATTCGTAAATTTAATCTAACGAGGTGTTTAGCATAAAATGATATGATAATCATAATTCCAGCCGCGACTTGTAAATTTGTTTAAGGCTCATGACTATAATGAAGTGTGTTTGGCTTTAAGCCTAAACAAAAGAAAAGAAAAGAAAAGAAGAAAAAAACGAAAACTAAACGAAATTGCAAATAACAATATAAAAGTAAATTCCTTTTGTTGTCATTCTATAGAAAAAATAAAAACTTACAACAAGTTGTGGCAAAATAAAAAAAATCAAAGAAAAAATAGCTGATAATGTACTTTGTACAAGGGTCTTAGTTTCATCATGAATTATGGCCGCATAGACCTACAACGAAGCATTATTGCACGATCCATGTAAGAGTTATGCATTTTTATTTTTCAGTTCAGTTTCAGTTTGAATGAATGAATGAATGAATGAATGAATGGAACGAAATGAATGACCAATAGTGGAATAAAGTTGAAAAATTATGGGTTCACATTTTTATTTGTCGTTTTTCATTCATTCAGTTTGTGTTTGCCAGCAAATGTTGTTACACGTGTACATTATTATTATTATTATTACCATATATTCTTTAACATCATTATCATGCACACGATCATCATTATGATGTTCAATTGTATTATGGCAATTGCTGTTTACCTGTGTAGATCGAAATGATAGGCATGCGTAATATTTTGGCCTTCATAAAAGGCTGACCATTTGTCAGCGTTGAGTTGAGTTGGGTTGAGTTCAGTGCAGTGCAATTGGATTTTGCAGCGCAGTGTCTCTCTATTCAGACATCTAGTGTGGCATTATTACCAAGTATTATTCGTGGCAGAAATAAAAACGTGCAATTCTTTAGGTTTACATTTATCAATGGACATATACTTAGCACTACAGCTTTTCATTTCTTGAGTACCCTATACTACCGCCTTTTATTTATAGTATTTAATTAATTATTTTTGAAAATCTTGGCTGGAGATGTGTTCTTTATAGTAAAATCGTATAAAAAACTTATGATGACTTTAAACACCGATGTGTTGAGGAACCACATTCTGTACGAGTTGTCTCCGTGTGCTGTAACAGTAGCCTCCAGATTGTATTTAATTACCCATTTACAGCAACAATTAAGTTATATGATGTTAAGAGCATTTTCAAATTAATTATTATTTATTTTCAGATCCCAGTTGAAAAGAAAAATTAGAAAATTTTATATTAGAAAAGATCTTTACGTTTATCATTCTACCCTAGATGAGATCTCCGGATCCGAACACCGCGCATGCAGTGGGTGATACTTTAGTGTTGGTGGATACATGTCAAAATTTAACTGAGATAATTCAGAATACGCATTACTTTATTCCACGTCTAAATACAAACATCTATGTATGTACATGAGAAAATATATCGATGACAAGCAGTAAACAGCAACATACACAGCAGAAACACTCAATCTTTCTGGGGGTTTTCAACATGAATTTAGTTTTCCAACAGGGACATATTAGAATAACATAACATTATTTGTGAAGAAACTTCACAAATGATATTTTCGGTCTGAGACCGATACTAAGAATGTAGTCGCTAAAATTGCCAAATTTCGGCTTTGAAAATCCAAGAGCATTTTTTGAGAAAATTTTACATGCTGAACATGTCACTATATAGTACGCTATGTAGTCTGGAGACGTGATTGGGCCTTTTCGGAAATTCGGTTAGAAGTGATTGGATTACGTTATCGACAGATGTTAACAACTGACGTTTGATCTATTATTGATGATATGAATACCACATGCCACACAGCCACCGAAACAAGGAATTTATTATATACCAAATTTTTCCGAGACGTGATTAATGAAATACGCCCACCATTTAACCTAAATATGATTGTTAATATTGATAAAAGTTCGTTTAGAATTGTCAAATCTTAATCTTTCCAATATAATAACAAGTTTATTGATTGTCATATAAATTCTTTGTTTGATTTTATTTTGAAAAACAAAGTTTGTGTTAAAACCCTTTAACGTAGAGCCAAACGCATGCGCATCATCAGTTTAGCGCCCCCTGTCACAGATCGTTAATATCAAATATTATCTGAATTCAGTGAGCTATAACCTTAAAGTTTTTATGCAGTAGACTTTTATCAATTCTCTTTAAAATAAAACAACAATGACTGCTGTAGCATAAAAGATAATATTTTAATTCATTTTTAAGAAAAACTATATACATACTAAAAAACTAATTAAAAAATTGGTCAACAGAATAGCGCCATCTACAATATTTTCAATTAAATTAGCATTTTGAACAACTGTACAGCTTTTCAATACTTACATATTATTTTTTAAACAGTATTAAGGATAATTAGTAATGCGTGGTGCCGCCTTTGCTAGAAATCAATTCAAAAATTCGATTGGGAATTGAATTATATATCCAAGGAAATGGTGGACCAAGCGTATTTGATGCCTTTGATTAATTCGGTTGTTGTTTCGTATTGTTTTCCAGACTCGTACACTTTCCAAGCCAACCATCCCCAGACGTTCTCGATGATATTTAAATCGGGTGAGTATGATGGCCATTCAAGGACGTTAACTTTTTGGCTCTGAATCCACGATTTCACGGATCGGGCTGTATGAATTGGAGCATTATCGTGCTGATAATACCACTTTAAATTTGAAAATAAGTTTTGGAAGTGGGGAAAAGCCGTTTTCAAAACGCTGTTGTTGTTTTCCGCATTCATACGAGATGTTAGAAACTGCAACTCGCAGGTGCCATAGTAGGATATTGCTCCCCACAATAATGCTCCTCCTTATGTAGGTCATGAAAATAATAATTATATCCATCGGGTCCTTCTAAATTAAATTTCTTTTCATCTGAAAAGACAACGTAATGCCACTCAGTAGACCTCGTCATGTGTGTTCCAGCAAAATTTAAAAGCATTTCCTTTCTTAGCATATTAAGTGGTGTTTTTTTTTTAATTTTTCTCTCTGTATGTGAGCTGCTTTCCTAATTACTCTTTGAACCGTTGACAGGCTCGCCTGAATAACAGTTTTGTCTTTGATTTTGGTAGACGGGTTGTGCGAATTTAATGCTTGCCTCAGTATTGCTCGCTTGTCTGCTTGGGAAAGCACTTGATTATTACCGCCTTTGAAGTTTTTTCCGTAGTGCTCCTTATTTTTAAGAAAACTAACGACCGTTTTCCTGTACCTTCCAATTTTTTCAGCAATTTTATGAAAGGATAGCCCAGAATCATGGTAAGCCTCAGTCTTAGCTTTTTCTTCCAAAGATAAAACTGGCCCTCTTCCCCTTTTTAACATTTATTTAAAGATATGTAAATAATATTTTAATTTAATCAAAAAAAAAAATTGGTAACCGTGATTATCAAAACAAGCGAGAAAAGTAAAAATTCATTTGGGGGCGATAATCTGATGACGTAAAATATATGGAATAACAGAAAGCAAAATAGCAAATAATATGTAACGGTTCTTATTTCGCGCTTTAATTTGTTGTGAGAAATATTTGCAAAAACAAACGAGCGAATGGGGGCGCTAACCTGATGACGCGCAGTGTATGTTTAAAAGCAAAGACTCGTTAAAGGGTTCAAAGTTTTACTTGTGGAAAGCTATTTAGAGCTTATGGTTATTTTTCTCGGTATAGTACTGAAGTTTTGTAGCAAAGTTAAAAGAATTGAAACTGCCTTTGAAACTCAGTGAAAAAGTAGACATATAGGCTACAAGAAGATTAACATATCCAATAGTGCAGGCTAAATCAGACAAGAAGGAAATCAAACATCCAACATTGCCTAATAATAAACCTTCATCATATTTTAAAAAGAGAATCCTAACTAGGACATATAATATTCCGGCGATTCGGTAAATCAGCATAAACTGATCAATTTAAACTCAATGGATACAGATGGGTACAACTTCTTTGGTGATAAATATTGCCTCCAGTAAAGCAAACACTTTAACTTTCATATTATCAGGGCAGCCTTTGATATCCTGTGACGTAATTTTAACTTTGAATATTTAGAAGCTGGTCTCCACAATGAATAATTTCAAAAGACCAAGACTACGAGCGGCTTTTCTTTAAAAATAACTTAAATTTGAATAATATAATTTTATAGCAATTCTCATAATATTCAAAGCCGGCCAGTTTCTCTATAACTATGTGTCTAAATGGTGGGTGTCATTGGCTCTACTATATAAAAAGTGTTTAAAAACCCATCTCTCTTTGATGATCAGTATAATATTCGAAAGGGTACATACTCGGATATTAATACATATATAACAAACAGCTAATAAGGTGTCAGTTTCCCCCGATACACTCTTTCTTGTAAAGAATTATAGCAAGACCCTTCCATATTTAGAGTGACTGGTTCATTGTAGTTCCTACCCCGGAAAGTAGTTTATCTTGATTTTTTTTTTATTATAAGTATAAAGTCTTGCTGTTTGATCACAAGTCCATGAGCATAATCACAATAAGAAGAAATCAAGTAGAAATAATGTATGCAACTACATACTCGTATCATTTGCTACAAGTAGTGTTTATTAAGGTCGACCTTATAAAAAAATATATGCATTTATTTCTATTTTTTTTTTACAGGCATTCATTCTCTGGACTTTGTCCGTTTCACTAACTTGTTTCTATTTATCTTTGCTATTTAATTGGCCAGCTAGAAGGGCAATCGTTGGAGTTTGTGTGGCTTTCTCTGTTTTGCTAAATATAGTAGAAATTATTATTAGATTGTGTTTTCCCTATTAAGCGATAGTGTTGAAATTAGAGTAGAAAATTGATTTGTTTGATGTAAGCGCTCAATTATTTATTTACGGCTAAATAAATATGTATTTCGTGTTGCATAAATAAAGTGATTAGTATGCTAAATGCATCTGGAAAGTGGCAGTGGTTGGAATCTATTTTTATACCATGGCTGGCCATTGTGAACTGCTTTAAGGTATTCGTAGCGACCATTCCATAATTACTAAATATTGTGATTTGCAAATGTGTCTGTCTATGTATAGCTGGGGCGGATATTAAGTTGTCATTTTGTTTGTATTTAGAGAAATATGCCGCGAAGTAAAGCGGTCATATTTATGATGATTGTATATGTGAAAGATGAATGAAATTAAAAGATGTAATGTCTTCTTTAGGAAGTTTCGTTCGTACCAAACGTACACGCTGTCAATGAAATGTTTGCCAAACATAGTTTTATTGTTTCATATGTATGTACACCTAATTCTGTTTTTACACGGGTTTGATTTAACACGGTTTGGAAATAAACAAATTTTAAATGTTTTTACACGATTTTATTCCATTTTGCACGATTCAAAATTGTTTTGGGCTTAAATCTTTTTTTTTGGTTAAATTTAATTTTTGCGAAATCCTTTTTGTGGATACATTCAAATTTACTGGCCAGAACAATTGTAAATAGCATAAATTTAGGAGAATTCCCTTTTAGTGCATACAATCAAATGAACTTTTCATACATTTCTTTTACATTACTTTTAAGCTTAAAGTGCGTATCTTTTTTTTTGTTCTTTAATAACTATGCTTGTGAAAAAACACATGTACATATGTATATGATTTAATATTATAAACCTGAATATTTGTTATTAAGAACTCCTTATTTTTCACTAATTTCAATAGGTTTTAGAGATAAGGAATCAATCATCTATTTTGCATACAATCAATGTCTTTTTTTACACGGTTTTATTTACATGAAGTTTCCTGGAACCAATTACCGTGTAAAAACAGAATTAAATGTATTTCGATTTCGTTATTTTAGATTTTCATAGTGATTTGAAAGATTCCACTTAAAGTCAGACCTTGGTCCGAAAAGCTTTCAGAATTTGGCTTAAACAATTCTATTAATGAAATTAAATTTCCAATTTGCATTTAGAATCTGAAATATTGGAAATTTAAGTACATATGTACATATTAAAATGTTTGTCTTAAGAATATAAATAATTATGATGTTATTCATTTCTGCATCTCCTGATATGTATGTATGTCAAAATATCAAAGATAGTTGAATAAAATTTGGAACATGTCAATATTTATACATATGGATGGTTCTTTATATCGATTGGCCCCATACAAATATCGTCTCGGGCTAGAATTTTAATGTTTCTAATTCCTTTCCATAAAATTATGCTCCGTTTTCTAAAAACTTGTCACATTTTTATTATATTTTAAAAATCAAGCATTGGAAATTGATCTTTATCTGTTCAGTAACAGATTGTTATGAATTTGAATTAAGTTGGCCAATGATTTTTGATAAGACTTTTTATACCCTACACCACAATAGTGGGAAGGGTATATCGGATTTGTGCTGATGTTTGTAACGCCCAGAAATATTGATCCAACACCCACCTTAAAGTATACCGATCGGCTCAGAATCACTTTCTGAGTCGATCTAACGATGTCCGTCCGTCCGTCCGTCTGGCTGGCTGTCCATGTAAAGCTTGTGCGCAGAGTACAGGGGCCAAATTACCGCATTCGTGATCGAATGAGCTATCGTATCGAAAAATGATTTCGATATCGAAATTATGATAAAATGTACTAAATTTCTTGCTCGATATCGATTGCCATAATCTCAAATAAGAAAATTACGATCAATTTTACTCTTACTTATTTCGATAAAATTTAGTACGTGATATTTTTTCGGCCCAAGGATGGATGGGATTGAAACTGATGGAAATCGGTCCATTATTTCACCTAACCCCCATACAAATTTCTACCCGAAATTGGGGTTTACTGGTCATAAATTTTTGAATAATGCAAGTATGCAAACCAGTTTTACCACAAATGAGTAATAAATGAAGCTAAATCACACCTACAAATTTCGTGAAGCTCGGTCCATAATTAGTCGTAGCTCCCATATAAGACCCTTTTCCGAAAATCACTTAAAATAGCATAACTCTCTTAAACATGTCGGTATCCAAATAATATTAAACACACATACGTTTCGTAAATATACATATAATATTGTACAATTTTATGACGATCGGTCCATAATTAGTCGTAGCTCCCATATAAGACCCATTTCCGAAAATCACTTAAAAGAGCATAACTCTCTTAAACATGTCGGTATCCAAATAATATTAAACACACATACGTTTCGTAAATATACATATAATATGGTACAATTTTATGACGATCGGTCCATAATTAGTCGTAGCTCCCATATTAGGCCCACTTCCGAAAATCACTTTAAAGAGCATAACATAACTCTGCTGGTATCCAAATAATATTGAACACAAATATGTTTCGTACATATACATATAATATTGTACAATTTTATGACGATCGGTCCATAATTAGTCGTAGCTCCCATATAAGACCCATTTCCGAAAACATATTTATATCGAGATAAAGTTTAACACACATAATAATTATATTCACGAAAGTCATGGCACTATATTTTTGGATGATATCTCCAATATAGCGCCCATTTCTGAAAAACTGTTTTATTGATATACTGGGTGTAGGGTATTATATGGTCGGGCTTGACCGACTATACTTTCTTACTTGTTTTTTTATTAAGTCGGTTATAAATTATATTATCATAAAATCGGAAGTTTCTGAAATATTTTACATACATATTCGTTCAGATTCTAGAAACAAACACCATTCGTGTTGTTTATTTTCTACATATTTCTCTGCCTGACTGTGGGGATTTCACAGAATTCGTGTTTCGTACAGTCCACCTTAAAATATTAAGCAAGATACAAAGTGAAGAAATGCCAATTTTTCTTTAAATTTCATAATAAAGCATAATATATTCCATTGGGGTGGTAAAAGAACATAAATATCGCTATAAAATATTAAAATAAAATGGACAAGTTCATCCCGATGATTTGTTAAATCTGTGACAGTATCTGTTTAACAATTTTAATACATGTACCATTAACAAGCATTTTATTCACTCAAACAAACTACTATTATCCAGACAATATACATACAAGTAAACACCATGATGTTACACAAATCAACAAGAATTTTTTTAACCGAAAATTCCTACAAACACCTGAGTCCTTGCATAAATGGCATCATACTCGTAATGGTGAAACAGAAGTATTTAAAACCTTCCCTTTATTGGTATTATTTTTGCTCTTGTTTCAGTTTTAAAGTGTAATCAAATTGAAAGGCAGTCAGTTTTATGTAGAAACCGACGGAATGAATGAATGGCATGACTGACTGTCTGTCTGGTAGATGGAGTAAAATAAACAGTCACAGTCATAAGATTGAATATTTTCACTCAACCATAATGGCTTGTTTAATGGGATATTTTGACATTTTGCTTAATAGAAAATGGCTTAAATAATGGCCATTTACACGAAGATACAGTTAAACAAGAAGACAACCAAACAACAGTTAGTTAGACGACATCATTATCATAACGGCGAATTTAAATGCGAAATAAAAGAGTGAGCGATAAAAGTAAAAACAAAGAGAAAGGGTAACAACCCTTATTTTATGGATACAAACTGATGGCAGGGCGGGCGAACTAACGAATTGTTTGTGTAATTTTTGGCAATTTCAGATCCAGGATGTAGATGAACTGAAGGATTGCGTGTTTCTAAACTGTTTATTTTATTAAAAATTAAATTCTGTTTAAAGGATAATGTTTTACAATGTTCGAGGAGGATGGGTGTTGCAGGGGCATTTCTTTCTCTTTTTAGGTTTGTAGCGTGGAAACCTTTTTTAAACTAAAATTTATTCTTAGCTTATTATTAATACATACATTTTTTGTGTCTAATTATTTTTCGTTGCTTTTTGTTTTGTGTCTTTCGCTGCTACATGTGATGGACATTGGTCAACTCCATGTTTCACTTTTAATTGGTTATTTTTCCGTGTGTCGTCTCTTTATGTTTAAGTCTTTTCTTTTTTGCTCTTTTGTATGTTTAATGTCCATATGTGAATTTCTAATGTGAAACTGTCACGTCAGTAATGGACATTTGAAATGTGTGTTTTCGAAATTAGTTTCTTTGTTTTTTTTCTCTAAGTGTATACATGGAATCGTTGTTCATTAGTGGACATTATAAATGCATGTAGACACATGTGTTTATATCCTTGTAACATTTTGGTCCCGTATTATTTTATTTATTATTTGTATGAATGTTTTTCTTTTTCCTTATTTACTCGTATGTACGTTTTACTAAGTTTATTAGTTAGTTGTAAGGACATGCAGTGGCGGCTACATCAAACAGTGTATTTGTTTTAATTTTATGTTTAAAAGCAATTAAGATAAAATTGGAAAGTTAGAAAAAAAATTTAAATTGTACAATACATAATTCAAAAGGATATTTTGCTTTGACAACCAAAATAAGTATTTGGTACATGTGAGTAAAAACAATTGAAATTAAACCAAATAGAAATACTTTGTCTTTTTTTTTAAAAATATGTACCATCATTGCGATGTCATCTATTCAAATATTTAAATGGGTTAATATTTAATTTAAAGGTTTGCTAGAGGATTTTAATGAAAAAGTAACTTGGTGATGCCCTATTCCAAACGAATTTATGAGTTTTGTGGCTCCAGATGCATCGAGTATGCTGATGCTCTGAAATGAATATTTCTTCTACTTGTTGAGAATGAAACACTAGAAAACTAGCATGTTTGATTGTTCACCCAGTAGCTAAAATAAGGTCAATGGAAAAATTATTTGACTGTGGAATATCATGGATGGCGGTGTAGAGGAGGTGTGCCAGCGCTAGATAAAACCAATGAAAACGAATTGTTACAGCGCATGCGTCTTGTAGGCTGTACAATCGGGTGAAGTAAAATTAATTAGGAAATTCAGATATTGATTCTTTGACTCAACATTTTTAATCATATTTTGGCACAATGGCGGTTCTTGTTTGTTATGATGGATTTTAAATTTTAAAATCATGTATAGAGTCTATCTTAAAGATAGTCCCACATAAAATAATCCAGTTAAATCGCATGATCTGTCAATTAACAGCTCAATTTCTTGAAATTATACGATCGGGAATTTTTTTTGCAATAACTTCATTAACTCGGTGGCTGTGTGGATGAATATTATCAATATAGGCTAAAATTCGATTCGATAACATCTCTCGATGCATCGTCATCGCAGCCCTAAATTTAAAAAAATTGCCTAATCACTCTTCCTTGCACTATACCGGCCTTAAATGTTGACCGACATTATCACGAATTTTACTGAAAGTAACTTTTACAGATCCACCATAGCGATTTTTATTGCTTTAGTGGATCTCTTCGAAAATCCTTTACTACGGAATTAGTTTATTCATCGCATACAAGCTTCTTTCGACTATACCATGTGAAAAATTTCTGCACAGACTCTAAAAAACGATTAAACCGTATTAGTGGGCTTTGGCAGAATAAATCAACAATACAAGCCATCTTTTCAACGATATTAAAGCCGTATCCCATAAAAACTTTTTAAAACCCATGACTGCTAATCTGTACGATTTTGAAGTATAAAAATTAACGAGACTAGATTATTGTTAATATAGGAAGCAACCCATCCTAATCATTTATTTTTTTCAAGATGTTTCAAACAAGATGACTGCGTGTCTTTAATTTTTCTAAACATTTTTAAGGAGACAATTTGTTATATGTGTAAAATAGGTACTTGCGGAAGATGATGAAGCGGCATTGAGTGTATGTGAAAGAAAATAGTGACATGTAATTAGTCTGTCGAATAGATCAGACTGCTTAATTTAAAGTAAGGCAAACCGAACAAATATTATCAAAATACTGTGGTGGGTTGGCTGATGTTTGTTTTTTATTCTCTTTAAAAATTTATTAAACAACGTTCTCACTATATAGTATGTGTGAGCTGCATCCGTTTCCGTTTTGAACTTTTTTATGAGAAATTTTGTTAAATTTTAATAAAATAAAAAAGCAGAAGTAATAATATCTGGCCCAAAACAATTTATCAAGATGACACGTGCCGGAATTAACGCCATAATGAATTGTAGGCAAGTGTCAAATATTGTATTTATTTTAAAATCTAAACGAGATAATGCTAAAAATTATTGCACCCTAAATATGTGCATTTTGAAATAAAGTTTTTATTAAACCATAATTGTAGGAGGCGGAGGAAAAGTTCTTGAGCATTTATAATAAACCACTTAAATGACATTAGACATACATTGTTTCGTAAATTTCGTTTAATTAGAACAGAATGTAAATGTGTAAGAAAACCATACATACATACATATGTATATACTCGTGTGTATAAAGCTTTATGAACATGAAATCCGACTACATCCCACTTACATATTTTGTAAAAAAATGTAATCAGTTGTTCAATATAAAGGAGTATGAAGAAAAAATTTATGTTAAAATATTAGATTTGTTTCACAAGGTTCAATTTTTTATTAAGGAATATTGCAATACCTAGTGTTTCATAACTATAAACACATTTAAGAAAAAATTTACCAAATTTTTCTAAAAACGAAAGATTTTGGGTAGAATCTTCCTAAATTCATAATAAGATTAAAAATAATTTTCATAGTTATATGATTCTAAAAATATTTATTAAAATCATTTTCGTGTCTCTAGATTTTTAAAATTTGGTAAATTTTATTGCAAAAAATATAAGTTCTTAGTTGTTTTAATATTATAAAATGTAGTAATTTGCAAACAGCACCTCCACATATGTGGATTCAGCATAAATTCGACGTCTTAATATTCCCCAAATGTGCTCAATGGTGTTCTGATCTGGACATAATGCGGGACATTTATTTACATTCATATTTTTCAACAACAACCATCCTTTTGTTTGACATTTGTTTTTGAGAAAAATCGTGGTTCTTTCCCTAGATCTCTTCACCAGATGAACTCTAGAAAGGAGTGCCATTGGCGAGATTGCAAGTATTTTAATTTGCCCAAAGAAAATTACACATTAAGCCATGTTCAACCCTATGGGAGATATAAAAATGTTCCATAGGCTCCATGACGTAGAAAAACAATTAATAAAGGGGACTCTTTAATTTGCAAAGCCTTAGCGGCAGTGCCATTTAAGAGCTCCAATGCAATTCAAACAGATCTTTTGGCAAATTTCGATATTGACGTCTCCTCTAGAAGACTCAATGAAAAAACTTGCATGGATACATCGTTAAGGAGAAGCCGTATGCTTAAAAAAAGAACATGCAGATCCGGATTTCTATAGCCCATGAGCATTTAGAAAAATCAGTAATTATCTGGAAGAATATCCACTGGAGCAATGTTCGGATCTGATGGAAAAAGATACGTACAACGTCCTCCTAACATACAGAACAACCAAAAGTATACGTCTAAGACCATAAATGCACGAATGGATCAGTAGGTTTATTTAAGTATAATTTTAATGATTCAAAACTCCGAGAATATAATGCCACTTATGTGGTGTTTTATGCACAACAACGATCCAAAACACACCTCCCGCACTGTAAGCAGTTAATTGGACCTAAATAATATTGATGTATTGAAATGCCAGCTCAATCTACGGATTTCAATCCAATTGAGGATCTATAGAGCAACAAGTAACGTCAGTAAGATCCAAGAATTTTACAGATTTGTAGAATGAAATCTAAAATGTTTGGTACGCAGTGTCAAAAGAGCGCCGTATGGGTTAAGTAACTTTTTATATAAACTGGAATTGTTGACTTTTGTTTTTCAAATATTCTTTTTTGTTTATCGTAAAATGTAATTATAGTTATGAAAATTTCTTTTTTAAATCAATCCCAAATTTTGGACAAAAAAAGATCATTAACCAGATGATATAGAAGGAATTAAAAAGAGTGCATCATACCGTTACACCTTCACTATGATAAGGCCCAAATGCTGTAATTTTATCGAGCAAATACTTAATAGCGTTCTCGGATGGATGAATAAGTTGACCGATAATATTACGAAATTTAGATTTTACAGATCCATAATTTTCATAGTGAATTTTGAAACGAAATTGAATTCATTGTAACGATTCTAAAAGCTTTCCTGTTAATTCGTTTGGAAACAACGATTTTGTTGAAAAGCTCTTTAATTGTAGATGACCTGAGCAATGAAACCCAAATAGTAAATTACCACGCACGGATTCCTTGAAAACTCGACATTGATGGCTTTAATAATATAAAAAGATATAAGGCAAAAATGTGATTAAAAGAAATCAAGATATTACAATGAAAATACCACGTTCAATAGAGCAATATAAAATTCAACAACTGCGTTATTATGGATAATGAAACATATGTAAAAATGAGCCTCAAAAAGCTACCGGGATCAAAATTGTATGTTGCAGCCAAACGAGAGATGCTGATCCATAATTTAAAAATACAAAAATATAAATAAATTTCGTAAAAAACAAATTTATTTATAAATGACAAAAAAAAATTTTAGCCTCAGCATGCTTTTGTGACTTTTAATGTGTCACCAGATATTCAGTATTGGTTTGGTCTCTTAGGGCATGCAATATTGATGGATCGCAATCCATATCGCAGAATGGCCTAAAATATGAAATCCAGATCGCGGATCGTGGATCTCGTTTTAAATATTGAACGTGTAGCATTTTCAGTCAGTACAAACTGACAAATAAAAGAATTAAAATAAAATAAAATTAAACAAACAAAATTAAAACAATTGATAAAATTTGTGTATTGCAATTAAAAGTAATATTTGTGTATTGTAAGAAAGAGTAATGGCAGAAGACAGTGAAAGCGAGTGGGTTCTGCCGGTGAAATCGGAATTAACCAATGAAAAAATGATTTTAAAAGATTTAATTTTTAATTTGGAGGCAAAATAGCTAAACAGGCTTTCTTTTGGTTTTCTCGCGACATTGATAAATGACCCGCACATCACAAAAATAACATAAATACTGACGCGATAAATATTGAACATGTATGTAGCATACGGTCGTGATCCATCAATACTTTAAAATAGATCGCGATCCAAATATCACGATATTTATTGAACGTGTAGCAGTGCCCTTATGTTAACTAAATATTAAAACATTTATTATTACCGGATTTTATGTGGACATTGCTTTAATATGTAGTTTATGTCTAATAAACAGTGGTATACGATCAATTGTAAGCTAGAAAATAAAACCTGTGATTAAAGCAGGAAAAAAAAAACACACACAAAAACCTGCTTCCTAATGGGAACTCAACTTACAATAATTATGTCCTCTGCAAGCTGTCACTGGTTTTCCTCATGCTTTTTATTACTGATCAATTAACCCACTGCTATGTATTTTTAACATGTCAACATAACATTTTATTCCATGTACTCGTGCTATGATTTATGGCACCCATTAATATTTGACAATGTACGTCATTTTTTGTTCATACATATTTTTTTTTAGCAAAAAAAAAAAAAAAAAAGCTTTTTACAACCAATTGTTTATGGTTAAATTAATAAGTAACGCATAGACGCACGACATACACGTTCACACAAACTCAAACATTTTGTTAAACTTTTATTAGAACAACAATTAAATCATCAATCTTTTTTTATGCGATAACATTTCACTATTTAAGTCCGTCATATTGCTTTGTGTAGACTTTTATTAAGTTATTTTTAGTTTGCCAGCCAGTCAGCCAGTCATTCAGTCAGTCCTTAGTGAATGACTCTTATCAATAATGGTTACTAAAAACTAAACTAAAATGGCTGACAACATTTCATTGCAACCACTTTAGACTTGTAATCATTGTATCTGCAAAATACATAAATAAATACACACATATTTCCTATCGTAATATTATACGTGTATCTATATGTATGTATGTATATCATTTAACATATCGCAAGTTTAATTACCTATATGAACGAGTGTGTGTAAGTTTATTATGTTGTTTTCCCTTTTGGCCCGGTTAAGAAAATACTCCGCCTTAAATTAAACATGGTCTACTACAACATTTAACCAACCCTTTTGCGACTCTACTCCAAGTAAATATTCTTTGTTATTGTTATTATTTTACATATCAGTTTTACCTTTTTTACTTTTCATGTATTTCTTGTATGTAAAACAGCAAAAAAATAGTTTAAATGTTTTAACATGAAAAATATTGTTTTAAAAGAAATTATGGTTTCCTTTTTTATTTATTTTCAGTCTTTTTTTTTTTATACATTTGTATGTGTTTTTGTTCGACAACATCCTGTATGGAGTATGTAGTAAGTTGTTAGTAGTAAACAGGTGATATTAGAGGGTTTGGTTTGTGCTGTTCCCATTGTTCGAATTCCTTCAAGTCACGCAATCAGTTTAACGTTTCGTGCATCCTTCACATTTTAAATTTATTGGAATATAAATTTGTGCTTGTATTTGTAACTCGTCAAGTACTTTTTTTTTTAATTTTATAACAGCATTTATTGCAGATTAGCTATACAAGGAGTAGATGACCTGTACGTGGTCATCATAAATCTTTTTTCCAAATATCATTTCTTTGATTTCAAACCATTCAAAGAACTTTAGTTCCCTAGACAGTACTAGCAAGCGTTTGATGATTATAAGTTTATCATCGGAGTATCAAACAGTATTAAAATACTCTCCATAAATTGATCGATAACTCATTTAAACTATCGGTCAATAAACTGACTGATTTAAGTTCAATAGAATTTCTAAGAACATATCGATTAAAATGTCATTAATCGAAGATACGATAACTCGGATCATTGTAAATGTATGATTACTGGTCAGAATTTTAATCGAAATTTCTGGATATTATATTCAACATCAATTTCCCTGGATATACTGACGTTTTTCTCCATATAAATCTCATTGTCCGATTGGTATTCTGCCGCGGCTGTTGCAGAGTGTAAAAATCTTCATTCTTTAAAAGGCTCTAAACTACCGCAGATGTTATTTTATTAAATAAAATTTGCAAAAGAACAAATGAGAACAGAAAATACTTCCGCCCAATATGCCTATAATCTTTCTTGTCAAAAACCTTGGAAAAACTGATCGAAGTTGAATGTCCACGGTTTTCCTAAAAAAGGCCGGCATAAGTTGCATTGAGAAATCACTAGAATTTAAACAATACTTGGTGACCTTCAAAAACGAATCAACGATCGGAACAGCATGATAATTTTTATATTTTACTACTAGTTGAAGCTTTGGCAATTGTTACAATGAATAAAATTTCGCAGTAGAATTGCTGAATTCATTCAAGAACAATCTGCTCTGGGGGGTTACTCTATATTGCGATGCGAAAGCAAATGCGATGCGATAAGCGTACAAATTGTATCGCATCGCAATAGAGAGTAACCCCCCTGGTTTGTATGGAAAATCGCATTATTTAACAAAGTTCAGTTAGTGAATAGCCAAAACGATCATGCGATTTACCATCACTAGATAATATTTTTTTTTAGCTTATACACAGCTAATCGAATTGATAACATTTTGCTAAAATTATATCGAACATTTTGATGGTCGTTGTAAACATCTGTCCTATAATAATAATAATTTTTATTTATAAATGACAAACTTTACTCTTTGCAATACAATAAAAATGTTAATAATTGTTAATGATTATACATTTTAGGTTTTATTTTCTTTTGGAAAACAAAGTTCTTGTTGAAAATCCCTCTAGATATTGAAATTTATAGCTATTACAGCACGTCTTAAAAACATTGAAAAGTTTAAACTAGATGGACGCCGAATACCTAAAGATGTAAGTATTATTATGGAATTGAAATTGTCGTGGAGTAAGATGAACGGAAACTGAAGGCTAAATACCTCGGTACATTGTGATCGTTGCTAGATAGGCAATGAAAATGCAAAGTAGACTTAACTCTTTCCGTCCCTACCTACACACACATACATACATATGTGTAGGTAAATATTACGAGAAGTTTATGTATGATTGGCTGTATTTTTACAACTATTTTAAGTCTCTTAATAAAATGTGTAAACTTTCCTCATACAGATTGCAGGGGCAGAAAAAATGTATTTCTATGATTTTTAGGTACTAAATATAACACACCGAAAATTTCATTAAAATCCATCAACTTTGAAAAATCTTGGGACGGAAAAGGTTAAATAGAATTGGCTAAGTATTTGTCAGATATCACTTGTTCTTTATTTTGCGATGCCTTGTTTATAGTGGATCATAGCTGGAATAACTATTATTCTTACTCGCAGAAAGTGTAACAAGGCATTAAATAAAATTTAGTTTCTTAGAAATAGAAAATAGGTCAGTAAAGGACCATGTTTCCCAAAATAAGGCCCTGCAGCGTGACAATTTCAAATAGTTATCATTGTTGACGTCTTAATTTGTCTGTATGCAGGGTATCATTGAATTCGTTTTCAATACACTTGTTGTGTCTATTCTTTCACTAACTGGGTTGTTTCCTACACGCATGTTGATTATTTATTTTCGCCTTTGTAGCTTTTTTTGATTGGACTAGTTAGTGTTGTTACCACAAACATATTGCTGTATTATTCTGTTATCGTTCTAAACATGAGTCGAACATGGTGGAACGCGTGTTTAAGTCATAAATTCCATTAAATTAATATGCAAAAATTCATTTTGATAACGATTCCATCCTTTGTTTCTAGTTTTCGTCTAGTCATTATATTGTACGAGTATTAACAATATTAAAATATCTCTTAAACACTTTATCACAACTGCTGTTGGTCTTGTGTCCATATTGTTTTATTGGTTCTGGTTAAAATGTGTAAATAATTTTTTTTATTTATTGTTCCTCTATACAACCAACTGATACGATTTAAATTAGATCTCGTACAGGCAAGCAACGATATTATCAGCTTTTTATTTCGCATTTTAACAGAATTAATAAAAAAAATATTAACAAATAAATGCTCTAATTAACTGATAAAATGTATTTTGTTCATAAATTAAGGTCATATTGAAATGAAAACAACCGGAAACACCAAATTGTGTGTGTTAACATTGTGTTGAACATTCGTCAAAATGGAATATCGTTGTTAATGGGTTTGGTTATCAATCTTCTGCCATATTTGGTTAATGAAATTCGTTATTATGCGTAACTAATTACAAATGTATGTACGGGTATACGAGATATGATCAAAAAATAACCGTCATTTTAAATTTTTTCAAAAAGTATTTATTTATGCATCAATAGCTATCTTGACCCCTTAAAAGTAATCCCCCTGAGATATATTACACTTATGCCAGCGTTTTTTCCGGCCCTCGAAATATTTCTGAAACGCGCTTATTGGTATCGCCAACAGCTCCTGTTTCGATTTTTCTTTTGTCTCCTCAATCGTAGCAAAACGCTTTCCTTTCATCGGTGTCTTCAGTTTTTGGAAGAGGAAAAAGTCAGCGGGGGCCAAGTCCGGTGAATACAATGGTTGAGGCATGATAACGGTTTTTTTTTTTTTTACCAAAAACTCACTCACAAGTATCGATGTGTGAGCTGGTGCGTTATCATGGTGCAGAATCCATGATTGTTTTTTTTTCACAATTCTGTGCGTTTCTGACGAATTGCTTCGCGCAAACGGCGCATTACTTCAAGGTAGTATTCCTTATTGACCGTACGACCTTGTGGCAAGAATTCATAAAGCACCACGCTATTGCAGTCGAAGAAAACAGTGGGCAAAACCTTCACATTTGACCGAATTTGACGTGCTTTTTTTGATCTTGGCTCTTCTGGACGTTTCCATTGGGATGATTGGACTTTGGTTACAATGTCATAGCCATACACCCATGATTCGTCACCAGTTATGACCTTTTTGAGGAAATCTAGATCATCGTTGACGATGTTCAACAGCTCCTGAGCGATGTCCATGCGACGTTGTTTTTGCTCAAAATTTAGCAATTTTGGAACAATCTTCGCTGCCGCACGTTTCATGCCTAAAACATCCGTAAAAATTACTTGGCATGAGTCGAACGATATACCAACATCATCAGCAACCTCTCTGATAGTGATTCGACGATTATCCAAAATCATTTTCTTCGCTGCTTCAATGTTTTCATCGGTTGTTGACGTGCTTGAGCGACCAGGACAAGCATCGTCATTGACATCTTCTCGGCCTTTCCTAAACTGGTTATACCACAATTGAATTTGGGTTCTGCTCATAGTAGACTCGCCAAATGCCACAGTCAACATTCCAAATGTCCTTGCGAATTCAATTTCATTTGTTACACAAAACTTAATACAGTTTCTTTGATCCATGTTTTCAAATAGTAAAAAATCGAAGAGCACACCAAAACATGACTACACTGAGAAAAGCAAACTGACAATCCAAAATGGCTGATATTGCCAACATACATACATACATATATAACAGACATGTGTACCAACATAACAGAAAACATACGCAACTCACGAAATTTTAAAACAACGGATATTTTTTGAGCAGACCTCGTATGTTAATTTTATTATTTATACTACAATTATAAACCATATTGTTTTTTAAAGGCCTTTGCATTTATTTAAATAATCAATCAAAAGCACTTGAGATTCTTTAGAACTAGTGATAGCATAAATACTTTTATGAAGTTGTTAAGAATTGGTTGTTTTAGTTTCGAAACCCCTCTATGGTATGATTAAAAAACTTCAAATCAAAAAAAAATGCAGTTTAATATTTATGGTTTTCTATCGAATTAAATCATACACAATATTCAATGTCAAACAAAATAATTTTTAATACAAAATGAAAAATTAACAATAAATACCAAAAGAACTTGCATGTACTCAATTTTGCGCAAGTGTGTCTATTGGCATATTTGCACAAAAATATCAAAGTTTACAATAACATTTGTATGTATTTGTTGTGTTTATGACTTTAAAGAAAACAAGTAAGAGTTTGGGCCTGTTCGAAGATGCATCACTGCACTGCATTTGATGCGCAGTACGTTCGGACAAGCAAAAGGTTGCATCACTGCAAATGCATTGTGTTCTAAAATGCATCACTGAAAGCAGATGATGCGCAAAAAAACAGCAAACAAGCATCACAAAAACGGCTGATGCATTGTATAAATATTTATAATAAATTTATTTTAATTGATTTTGTATACTTTTTTTTTAGAATAGAAAATGACGCAAAATTCTCCAAACTATTGGTGAGAGTCCGTTTGGACATGGAGGATATTGATTTATAATATTAACATATTTAATTACTTTCGGGATTTGTCTGCTTTTGGAACACAAAGTATTAATAATACCTGCATTTTTTATATTTCAAGCGCCTTTTATATTGGCGATTGCACAGTTTTGAAACATTTTTGGTTTCATCTAAGTCAAGAAATAAATTTATTATTAATTTCTCCATTTTTAATATTCCCGCGTTCATAATTGTAAACAATACATTTATTGTTCGTCTGCGCATCAGCATCAGCTGAAATAACGGGCTCTGAACTGAATATTAAAACAAGTAAGAAAGTATAGTCGGTCAATACCCTACACCCAGTATATGATTTTCGAAAGTGGTCCTTATATGGGAGCTACGACTAATTAAGGACCGATCACAATAAACTTGTACAGTATTATTGGTATACGTATGAGATATATTTGTATTAAATATTATTTGGATATCATCATTTTTGAGAGAATTATGCTCCGATCTGCACAAAATTTGTAGATATGATTTGGCTTCATTTACCACTCATTTGTGATGAAATTTGTTTGCTTCCTTGCATAATCCAAACATTAATTAGCGGTAAAACCCAATTTCGGGAGGACATTTGTATGGTGGCCAGGTGAAATAATGTTCCGATTTCCACCAGTTTCAATCCCATGCGTCCATGGGCCAAATATCACTTACCAAATTTTATCAAAATATCTTCAAAATTGCGACCTGTACTATGCGCACAAGCTTTACATGGACAGCCAGCCAGCCAGCCAGCCAGCCAGCCAGACGGACGGACGGACGGACATCGTTGAATCGACTCAGAAAGTGATTCTGAGCCGATAGGTATACTTTAAGGTGGGTGTGGGACCAATATTTCTGGGCTTTACAAACATAAGCACAAATCCAATATAAGCTCCCTATGGTGGTGTAGGGTATAAATATGTACTATTATTTCCTAAAGTGTGGTGCAAAATTGAGTACATAAAGTTGTTTTTGTCTCATTTGTGTTTTTCTTTGAACTTGAGCCTTATTTGGCATATTAGAAACATACTTACCCCCTTATTCATAAAAACTTACAACAGGTTTATAACAGGTTTATAAAGCAAATTTCCATACAAAATTTGTTTTATAAACCCGTTGTAAGTTTTATGAATAAGGGCATTAGTATATAAAATATATTTAGACGGGGTACCAGCACCATAAACGTTCTAAAGAAGTTTTGTATCCACTTCAAAATTTAGTTTTGATATGTCATCTGCTTCCGTTTCAAATTCAAGTGTTTAAAAATTTGAGATTTCTAATTTTTAAGAGGATAATTCTGTATGGATTACAATTCTGTTAAAACTAAATGACATTGATAATATTTATTGTTTGCAATTGTTTCCCTTTTAAGCAGGCTTTTTTAGATTTGATGCGGAGGAAACAGATTTTCAGTTCTATAGTTTACGAGTATATACTGTAGATAGAAGATATGTAGTCCATGTTCACGCGAATACTCGTATTTATATTTTTTATCTTTAGGTTGGATATTCATACCAGATTTAGTCAAACCATAAAATAAGTTATATTTATGGACCGTTACAATTTCAAAAATGACATTTATGGTGTTTTTAATGTTTAAATAAAAATCTTTAAAATACAAAACAAATCCCTCTTATGGTCGTCTGCTTTAACACTCTTATTCCCCTTCTTAGGACAGGACACAAAAAACACAAACGTCGTTTAACCAACAAAAGGATCCCCAACATATGTTTAACAGTACTTTCACCTTTTATTCCGAACATGAATGGTATGGACACAAACAAAAAACAGCTACGATTTTTTTTTCACTACGTTTTTTTTTTTTTTTTTTTTGCTAAATAAAAATGAGATTTTTATTTTCTTTGCGACCCTTAAAATATCCCGTACCTTATTTGAAAAGTAAATACTTTGGTGTGGATGGAATATTGCAAAGTTCCTTGACTTTAAGTTTATTTATGCATTTTGCTTTTTTTTTAAGAACATCAGGGAGAGCAAAGGTTGTGTAGTTTGTCAGGTGGCATGCAAAATCCACTAAACAAAAAATCTGATTATGAACAGCATTTGTTACTGCATTTAGAGGAGCTTACAGTAAATTGTAAATGAAGTTGTCTCACAAATTAATAAAGCAGATCTTCTTACAAACATAAAATTGCTCAGCTTATATATAATCCCAGTTCGGAATAACACATCTTTTTAATATTCTGAGATTACAACTACAAGTTGAAGCTTTTTAAAAGACTGAGAGAACTTCATTGTAGTGTTTCTAAAATTCGACTTTGACTCATACACCATTCTAGTTGTTTATTTCCTTCTCTTTACTATTTTTCATAATGGTTTATTTATAAAGTCTTAATAGTCTCTTAAAGACGTGTTTAATAGCTTCTAATGGTGATTTTTTTTTTTCAATCTTATCCATTTTTCCTTTTTTAAACATAAAAGCGGACCGTTCCGTTTGTTATTTCTCCTTTCCTTTGTGTTCATTGAATGTGTGTGGTAAAGCTCATGATTTGTAGTTTACATTTTAAAGAATTGCAAACAACAGAATGGAGAAAAAAATATACATATTTATTATTTTTTTATTTTCATTATAAGTATTCATACAGTATTTGTATTGAGATTTAAAATTTGATATATGAATGTACGGGTACGAACACGGGAACTTATAGAAGATGTTTGCTTTTCTATTACAAACTTGTAAATAAAATTTCCATGATAATGTTTTTATTTCCTTTTTTCTATTTTTGATTATATTATATTTTTTTTTTTAATTTAACATTCATCCAGTCTTTGATTTATGGAAAATTTATATAAATCTAATGATTTCATTGGGAATACTGGTATACACTTAAATACGTTTATAATGTTTAGGGATATGAAATTGCAAACAGAAAAATAAATAAAAACTGTTATTTATGTAGCAATTATCTTTGTTTAGAGCAAATAATAACTTTGAAGTTGTTTTTGTTCTGTTTTACAAAATGATTAAAGACATTAATTACAATACACAAAATCAAAAGCGTGTCATAGGGATCATAGCTGGTCATAAATTGGGTATGAGAATTTTTATACGGAAATCGTAGCCATTGAGCCTGTTGCTGCATTCTGAACTCAGTTTTGCCAGAACTACTCCTGTTTTTGACTTCACGTTTATCAATGCGTCTGTCAGGTGAGGCGCACAGTGGGGGAATTTCTAAATCTGCAATTTCTAAACTGAAAGTCCGAATGTAATAAAATTTCTCCAGCCTATAAAGGTAGAGGACGCCAAATTGGAAAACCTCGGGTATATGAGATATTCAAATCTTACCCAATTCTTTGTTTATGAACCGATTTTAAAGATTATACTATGCGTGATGTCATTCGCGAGTCTAACGGTGTGATATCACACGATCTTGGTGGCCAATCGATCAGACCAAAATATGAAATTATGTGCTCACCGAAGTGTTCTCTCAATAAATCCATTGATTGATGCGATGTGTGGGAAGTGACGCCGTCTTGTTGAAACCAAATGTCGCCGAGATCACGAACTTCAATTTCAGGCATCAAATCATGGCACGATAACGATCGCCATTGATGGTTACGTTCGCACCGGCATCATTTTTAAAGAAATATGGACCGATGATTCCACCTAAACAAAAATAACATGACACGATTCACACGACTTTAATTTGCTTTCTAATTGACCGAACTGGAGACAATTAAGGGGTCATCTATTTTTCACTTACGTAAAACAAATTAATTTGAAACCAATCCATTTTCGAATAATGACAGGGAATTAAAAACGATTTTAACACGTATTCTTCTTTAATAAATCACTGAAAAAATCTTAAGTGTTGTCAGCTAATTTCTTAAACAAACTCTTCTGTAATGTCGCTGGATTTTATATGAACAATGCTTAATATATTTATTTATAACATAACAATCACGAGTTATTCGTGGTTGAAAAAATTGTGAAAAATTGACAATTTCACTAACAAAATCTTTTTTCATATCAACTGTTAATTCATATTTGCTGCAGATAATATTCACAAATGATTCTACAAAAATTTTAAAGTTATGAAGTAAATTTGTTAAAAACACACTTTTTTGGACAAATTCAATGTTATTGATACTAATGTAAAGTACAAATATGGAAATTGATATGGGAATATAATGTTCAAGTACATCAGCAGATGTTCGATATTTTCTCAAAATTTTGAACCACAGTAAGCTAATAGCGTTACGGCTTGCCAGTGAAACCAAATACCCCATATTTCTACTGTGTATAATTATACTTTATAACATTAAATGTTACCAGCCGTTAAAATGACACTCTGGAAACAGCAAGACCGGAAAGCACAATCATGGCGGTAATATTCCGTTATATACCAACTTACTCATAAACTTATGCACACGCTTGTCATTTGCATTCATTTTAACATGGCAGTATTTTTTAAATACACAAAACGGAAATGAAAATGCATACAATACATGGGTTTCATGTACATGTATGTATGTATGTATGTACATGTGTGTAAATAGTAAGTGTATGTTGCGAAAGTTTACTGCCCCTTAACCCCTCGGATCCTTTAGGTTTTTGTTTCTTTAAAGTTCTTGCATTCGTGTACTTGTTGTAATAACTGTCATGTTTTTCCAATGTCGAGCAACATGCGAAACATATGAAATACACAATATAACACATACATACAAACATGCGTAGGCCTGTATGTGTATTATTTTATATGAATACATATGTACATGTGCTTATATACTATTACTACATGTGTTTTTTTATGTTGGGCATATGTTTGCCCGATTTCTGGAACTAAAATACATGTGTGTGGATGCAACATAACATCAACAACAGAAACATTAAAATTATTAATAATGTATGTAGGTAGGAATATGATTTAATGTTGAAAAAAAAAACGGAAAAATATTGTCATAATAAATACAACAATACTCAGTCGCATACATACATACATATGTATGTATGTGGCAGCATCCGTTGAAATTTTATAAATACAAGGTGGCGCAAAAGTAAACTTCCGATGTTTTTTTGGCTGTAATTAAAAAAAAAATGAAAAACTTTGATTCTTCTTGTGAATTATTTTTATTTGGTCTTTTAATTTTTTTTACATCAAGTCGAGAATATGATGTCATGTAAATGGCCGCCGGCACAGTTGATTGTCATTTGAGCCCTTTTTATGGTCCTCACATTCTTGATGGATATTGCCTTTAAGAGCTGCAAGAGTCTGAGGCTTGTTGACATTAACCCGCGACTTCAAAAAGCCCCACAAAAAGAAGTCTGGAGCGGTCAAATCAGGCGATCTTGCTGGCCAGTGCAAATCGCCAAAACGGGAGATTAGGCGCCCGGGAAATACATGGCACGTGCAGTGTGGGCCGTTGCACCGTCCTGTTGGCACCACATGTTTTCCAATCCCAATTCATCAAGTTGCGGCAAAAAGAACTCGTTGATCATTGCTCTGTAGCGCTAACCATTTACAGTAACCGTTTGGCCCGCGACGTCTTCGAAGAAAAAGGTCCGATGACTCCTCCAGCAAAAACAGCACACCATAAAGTGACTTTGAGCGGGTGTAATGGCTCTTCGTGGGTTACACGCGGATATTCAGTGCCCCAGAAGCGTAAATTTTGCTTATTTACGTACCCGCTAAGATGGAAGTGGGCCTCATCACTCATGATTATTTTTGAAAAAGTCACCGACCGATTATTGTTCAAATAAATAGTCAGCAATATTCCGCGTTCTGGAGCAATGTAGCGTAACATTGTTTATTAACGTGTATTTCGCATGTGTTTACTACACAAATGTCAAAACAGAACTGACATTAGGGGCCAATCACAAAATTTATAGCATTTTCTGATAGGAGGATTACTTTTGCGCCACCATGTATATACATACTCGTACATACCGGCTTACACATTATGCAAATTTGTTGATTGTGTGTTGTAATTTAAAAAAAATATATATCATTAAAATCAAATTTAAATAATTGTTACATTCGTTTAAATTTGTTTTATTTTCATTTAAAAGACATCATAATTAAAATTGCAATCGCAATTGTTTTTAAAGTCTTGAGCAAGGCAACATGCCATACTCAAATATTTTGTGCTCTGATATGTTGTGACAAGTCAAACAAATTGTTTGCATTACATTGTCAAATCATACAATTTGTTATGTTAAATCATTGCAATGTTAACAAATTGGTTTGCTCAACCTTTTAAAATATGTTCCTATTTGCAAATTTAGTAGCCTGCTTTCAGTTATTCAGTTATCGTATGGTTTGTCATTTCCAGGTTTTTTGTTTCAGCGTCAAACAAAAATTAAAAATTTCATTCTCGGAATTTAAGGCAGAAATTCTTATGAAAAAGATTGGTTCAATTTTTTTCTTGAAATTTCTTCGCTGTGCACACATCCCAATTCTTTTTGCTCGTTCGAGAGTATACACACATTTGTTTACACATATGTAATACGAATAAGAGAGTAAAACAAATCGCAAGTACAATCAAGTGTGTAATCGTCTTATCTTCCCCTCACCCCGATGTCTAAAAGGTAATCAGTTTATCTTAAAGAATTACTTCATGTAAATTGGTACTTTGAGGTATCAAAAATTCATTTTAGAAATACTTTTGATATATATATATATATAATTAAAACTATTTGATTAATAATATACATACATACGTCGCAAACATGACCTTAACAGTTGGAATCTGTCTTAAGCATGGTACTCTGTTCAAATTTGCGAAATTTGTTGAGCAACATCAATTATTTCGTTTGAAAATTTTGACAATTAGCAAGTGGTGACAATGCCGCGTTTTAGAAGAAAATTGTCGTTTTTATTGCCCTTAGGTACGCAACATTGTTTCTTTTATGTAAACAAAAACCATATGTTTTTGGCTGTTTTTTTTTTCAATTTCGTGCGAAATAAGTGCCGCTTACATTATTTCACAGTTGGAAAAAAATGTTGCCATATACATTTTTTTGTTGAAAAAACATGCTGCCAGAAACATTTCGTAACTTTTCACAATAAGAACAGAGTACAACTTCAGCAGCATTAGTTCGCATTTATTTCGCGTCAATTTTTTTTATATGGGCTTTTGATAGTATTTCGCATGCTTTAGAAACGAAAACTTTTTATTTTTTTACAAACGGGCTCTAGTCAGTTGGTTGTTGGTTTCTGTAACATACATATCTTTATTAACGGGAGAAAATAATGTAAAAATCTATCATAAGCAGGCAAAACAAATACAAAAAGTTGGAAAAATTTTATATTCTTTGGATAAAAATTAAAATAATTCTTAAATATAAAAACCGGTTAACCGATCTAAAAAACGGATTGTACAATAATTCGAAAATATAAAATATTCGAATCCATTTAAATAGAAAACACTGATAAACTGGTATCCGATTTTGATTTTAAAATCTCTGGTTGGTTGGTTTACGTGGTTGCCTGCAAGCATTCAAGTGAAATCTTTTGAACTCGTTGAACAAATTATAGGACTAGATCTTATCCAGATGCTAGTATATAATGGGTACTGTTGTGTTCAGGTATCCGATGAAATCGCACCATCTAATACTTGATGTCTCCGCTAGGTTGTTTAGTATATGATTGTTGAAAAATTAGAGTCTATAGTTTTGAAGAGCCGAATATTTACAGAGAAGATAAAACACTATTTCTTCTTTTTCCCGGTCCCGGCAACTGCGGCAGTGATTATTAAAGGGAATTCCGAGTCAGCTTGTATGCTTACCAATCGTCCAGTGACCGGCTAGCATCGCTCTGATTCTCAGGTTTTCCTTTCGTTTCATATTCAGGAGCTGCAAACTGCCCTTCTCATTAAAATACTCTATTCGGAAACGTTTTGAACTCATTAGGTGTTAAATTAAAATTTATCAGATTTAATTTTTAGGCAAATTATCAATGACATACATCGGCTAATATTTTTCATTCATTAACTTTAATAGTATTGGATGAATTATTTATGGAGAAAGCGTAGGTAGAACTTGCAAATAATAGTGTTCCTTATAATATCACCACTCAAAGATTATTTTCACTGGGCTTTTTTATAATATTTTTAAACATTTATACAGGTAAAATTGAATGCGGTAGGAAGTTTTAAAACATCGTTTTTATGCCAGTTTTCTGTCTTATAAATTAAATTATATTTAATTATTTTTAAGAAATATGAATATGAATACGAGGGCGGTTCTTAAACTTCTTAGCCTAGAACAGAAAGCGCGGTATAAACAGAAAAAAGTTAAGCGTTTTGGAAACTTTCATCAGTGCTATGAACAAATGTTAAATTTCTTTTCAATATTGAAACTCCTTCCAATTTCCATAAAAAATTTGTTTTATAAACCTCTTATAAACCTGTTGTAAGTTTTATGAATAAGGGCAATTGATATGTTTGATATGTTAATTAATTCAAATCCTTTACAAAATTAAATAACTAAATTTGTGTTCAATTCAAAATAGATTTATTTAATTTTAATTTTTTAAACCAATTGGATGAAAAAGATTAGATTTGAATTTAATTTGATTTAATTATACCAACTAAATTAATTTAAATAAAAGCCTTTGAATGATATTGTTTTTTGGGAATAGTTTTTGTATTGAAATTTTTTGAAATATAATTTTTTAATTTTTTTTTTAAGAGAAGTGACACTCAGGCAATTAATATGCCTATACTCGTATATAATTGCGTTACTTTCTTTGGAAAGGGGATGGTTGAAGAAGTAAAGGTGGTGAAAGAAGAAATCTTCTTTTTATACACTACACCACAATAGTGGGGAGGGTATATTGGATTTATGCTGATGTTTGTAACGCCCATAAATATTGATCCAACACCCACCTTAAAGTATACCGATCGGCTTAGAATCACTTCCTGAGTCGATTTAACGATGCCCGTCCGTCCGTCTGGCTGGCTGTCCATGTAAAGCTTGTGCGCAGAGTACAGGTCGCAATTTTGAAGATATTTCGATAAAATTTGGTACGTGATATTTTTTGGCCCAAAGATGAATGGGATTGAAACTGGTGGAAATTGGTCCATTTCCTTCACCTGGCCCCCATACAAAGTCCTCCCGAAATTGGGGTTTACCGATCATAAATCTTTCAATTATGCAAGTATGCAAACAAATTGCACCAAAAATGAGTAATAAATGAAGCTAAATCACATCTAAAAATTTCTTGAAGATCGGTCCATAACTAGTCGTAGCTCCCACATAAAGCCCACTTCTTTTAAAAATGTTGGTATCCAAATAATATTGAACACAAATATGATTCGTACATATACATATAATATGGTAGAATTTTATGACGATCGGTCCATAATTAGTCGTAGCTCCCATATAAGGCCCACTTCCGAAAATCACTTTAAGGACCATATGTACAAATAGGATGACACCTAATTTTATAATAGTCAGTTCATAAATAGTCAAAACTCCCATATAAGACCCTCTTCGTAATTCACTTTAACCTTCATAAATCTTTTAAACGTATTTATATCGAGATAAAGGTTAACACACATAATATTTATATTCACGAAAGTCATGGCACTAAATATTTGGATGATCGGTCCATAATAGATAATATCTCCCATATAGCGCCCATATCTGAAAAACTGTTTTATTGATATACGGGGTGTAGGGTATTATATGGTCGGGCTTGACCGACTATACTTTCTTACTTGTTTTGTGATCTGCAATTGCGCATTATGTTTGTTTTTAGTACAGAATTGCAGCAGAGAAACAAGCCCGATGCGATATGATCGGCGGCGGCGGCTTGAGAAAAATAATTATCGGTGGCGGCTGAAATTCAGCTCAAAACAACATATCTATAGTTAGATTTTTTAATACAGTTTTGGAAGTACATTTTAATACATTTCTAATCTAATTTTTAAAATTTTTGTTTCAAGATTCTTTTTAGTAGCACAATATCTTTATATTTTATATAATAAAAGTTTTTCAATACAGAAATATTACGAAAAAATTGACTTCTAAAACTCATTCGTTTCGGTTTCCATCACATACTTTATTGCTAATTAGTAAAAATTGTAATTTCTTGTGTTTATACAAAACTCTCATAATGAGTTATGAGAATTACAAAGTTTTAAATTTAAAAATTATGTATTTGTTTTTTAACAAACAAAAAATACATTTCTACCTCACGTTTCGAAGTTACATTCAATAAAAAATTATTTAAGTTTTGTAATATTCGTTCCAACAGAAAAATGAACCCTTACATTGTCAGATAAGTTGGCGAAAAAATATCTGCCGGTGTGAGGTACCCTTTAATAAAAATTTTAGATATGTGCTTTTTATTGCAAAAAAAAAAAAACAATGTGAAACACTTACGCTTGTAAAATGCCATTTGTTTCAAAACTGATTTTGCAAAATTTTACGTTATCCAAAACCTTTTTATTTGAAACTAAGAGGTGCCAAAAATAACGCCAACAATTCGCTGCTGCATGCTAACGCACCTCTTTTACCGCATCCTTTTTTCTCACACGTTCTTGGTAATATTTAAAATTTTTTCCACTTTCAATAACTTCTGACTCAGAACTATCGTAATCTGAGTCAAAGCCTTCCTTTTTTTTTAAATATTCACTTAAAGTTATTTGCAAAGTTTTACATGGTTCAAAGTTAGATTTACGCGATTAAAATTTTCTTCAAAATGCTTCAAACTCGTGCAAACAGCAAAAATTCTTCAAAATTTATTTATTTAATAGTTATTAAATAAATAAATAAAATTTCAATTGTGTAAATCTGCTTAAAACATTTTTTTGCAATGTAAAACGAACGGCACTTCTTGTATATACATACATACATACATACATACATATACATGATTGATAAAATTTTTCATTGATTTCAGATGTAAACATTTGTATGCTTTGTGTATTAAAAAAGCTAATGTAAAATACAAACGTGTGGAAATGTTGAAGCCGGCCAACTTCAAAACTTTTTCGGCTGAGCTGCCAAAATTAAGCCGATTAAAATCGGCGGCGGCTTGATTTTAAAAATATTGCTCGGCGGCAATTGGCCGCCGATTTCAAGCCGACCGGCTTGGTTCTCTGGTGGTGAGTAGGCACATTAATATTAAATGCGTTTGAATGCTATACCACCGAAGGAGGGCGCTGTGATATATATTAGTTATGGTAGATAGAAAAGAAAACTAATAATTATTAGAAACTGATGTTGTTTGAGTGGCAGCGGCTGGGAATCGATCAAATGCGCTAACCAATTAAGCTACAGCACCCTTACTAGAAACGTTAACGATAGTATATAAATATATCAAGAAAATAAATATATTAATATAAACATAAATAAAATTAAACAATTTATCTGCACTATAATATGTAGAAGTATCCCGAATATTTCGTTTTCTTATAAAAGTGAAATTTCTATGCACACTAAGTGAACTATGAGATCAGCATCAGGGTGTGTGTATTACTATCATAGGGACATGGAAATGGACTGGGAGTCAAGCAATCGAAGAACTATCACTTTTAACTATGACTCTAAATTTTCCAAATTTAAAAATTGTGAGAATACACACCCGTCTAACTCACACAAAGTGCAGCGATCAGATTTAATTGCGATAATTAAGTCAATCTGATCTACTCCACAAGCCAGTCTAAAGAACATGAACAGGTCAATTTGGCGGCAGAAATTTGATTACGATAGACCGGGATTGTAAATCTTAACTTATAGTTCAAAAGCGAAAACAGCCACTGGTTCAGCGAATTTCATGATCTTGGCATTCGGGTATCATCTCTCAGATTGATGAGTACTTGAGTGACCTGATGAGACCTTTTCAATATGAAGTTTTTTTTTCTAATTTTATTTTATTTACATAGTTTGTCTATGGAAATTATTTCCTTACAGACAAATATACAAAATATTATTTAGCATATGGGAATAAAATACATGTAACAAATAATTATGAGTTTATGAAAACAATTATTAATCTTTTTATGACATTAACATTTAACGAAAAATCAATAAATCTGTACAACTGGTTAAACTGATTACACATTCTTCTTAGGGGATCAGCGTCAGCATAATTGGCTCTATAAAATTTCACAGATAGAGGTGTAAAATTACGGGATAAACGTTGCGGAATGTTGAAAGAGATTTCATTGATTAGAAAACCAGAGCATATGTCACCATAATACCATTCAGGATAAATGATATATTCAGCATAGTTCTACGACTTTTTAATGTAGGAAGCTTAATAAGAGCAAGTCTAGCAGTATATGAAGGCAAATTAAGTTGGTTGAAATGGAGTCCACGTAGGCAAAATATCAGAAATTGTTTTTGCACAGATTCAATTGAATTGCTGCGAGTAAGTAAGTAAATCGGGTCCCATATTATTGAACCATATTCCAGTATCGGTCGAACAAGTGAAGTATATAAAGTTTTTGCAATATGTATATGGATGAAATTCATGGCAAATATTTATCTGTTCCGCCAGATTCGCTGCAATTATCTAGAAACGTATTTTGTAGTAAAACTAATTTGGCAAAATCTCCAGTTCTAAGTTCCGGTTTAAAAATTTCTGTATAAATACTACACTACTGTTAGTATTAAACTTTCTTATAAGTATAATAAATCCATTAAGTTAGTAATTCGTACAATATTAATTATATGTATATCTACAATATTATTAAATATATGCGAAAGTCGGGAAAGTAAAGATGATGCAATGGCTGTCTGTTGAAATTAACTTTCCCCAGTCTAAATAACTTAATGACATGTATGCTGCATCATTATATTGTGTAAGGCCCTAAATGCAGTCTTAAATCTGCTAAATCTTTTCACACAAAAGTTACTTAATTAGTAACAAAGAAAATTGTAGTTAAGCATAGTTTATTTTAAAAATACAGATCTATTAGATATAAATTTTGGTCGAAATAACGGGTGGTTAAATTTCAAGGGCCGATGTTGATTTTGAATAAAACACAAACTATTTAGGAAATTATTGTAATTTTATTTTATTATAATATATTGGTATTATTCAATTATGTATGGAACAAAATATCGGCCAAATGGGCGCCGCGACCACGGCGGCACACCTCCATCCGATGGTCCAAATTTTCGATGACCCTGAGGCATAATGGAGGTTCTATGCCGTTAATGTGCCGAATTATCTCATCCTTTAGCTCTTGAATTGTTGCTGGCTTATCGACGTACACCTTTTCTTTCAAATAACCCCAAAGAAAAAAGTCCAACAGTGTCAAATCACATGATCTTGGCGGCCAATTGACATCGCCATTACGTGACATAACACGGCCATTGAATTTGTTGCGCAAAAGAGCCATTGTTTCGTTAGCTGTGTGGCAAGTGGCACCGTCCTGCTGAAACGACATATCGTCCACATCCATATCTTCCAAATCGGGCCATAAAAAGTTCGTTATCATCTCACGATAGCGAACACCATTCACAGTAACTGCCTGACCAGCCTCATTTTGGAAAAAATACGGCCCGATGATGCCGCCAGCCCATAAACCGCACCATACAGTCACTCTTTGTGGGTGCATTGGTTTTTCGACAATCACTCTTGAATTCTCATTCGCCCAAAGGCGGCAATTCTGTTTATTGACGAATCCACTGAGGTGAAAATGTGCCTCATCACTGAAGATGATTTTCTTCGAAAATTGATCATCCACTGTTGCCATTTCTTGCCACCATTCTGCCCATTCACGACGTTTGGAATGGTCAAGAGGCTTTAGTTCTTGAGCCAATTGCACCTTGTAAGCGTGTAAATGCAAGTCTTTATGCATAATGTTCATCAACGACGAGCGTGAGAGGTGCAATTGTTGGGCACGACGACGAGTTGAGGTGGACGGCTCTTCAGCCACACTATCGCGAACAGCAGCAATATTTTCTGCAGTACGAGCTGTACGAGCATGCATTGGTGTTCTCACATCTTCTACAGACCCGGTTTGTTCGAATTTTTCCACGATTTTTGCGATTGTACGCACATTTGGACGATCAAATTGACCAAAAAAATCACGAAGTGCACGATATGCATTTTGATTTGAACGCCCATTTTCATAATAAGTCTGGATAACTTTAACACGTTGTTGGATTGTGTATCTCTCCATAGTTCAATTTGAGTAAGTCTGAAATAGAGAACTGTCAAATAAAATTCGGAAAAAAGCTTGGCGTTTAGGTGTGGTTCACATTCAACATCGGACCTTACAATTTAACCACCCTTTACAATAAAAACGTTATAAAACTGCAAACCATAATACGGATTTTTAATTATTCTCTTTCTGTATACTAAGATGAAGGGTATATAAGATTCGACACAGCCGATTATCGCTCTCTACCTTGAGTGTTGGCTGTATTCAATAAATTTTATGTAAAAACTATATGTGAGTGCTACCAAAATATGTACAAACTAACAAACATTTTTAGAATTTTCCAAACTTTGCAGTGTTGAAATATTGATTTTAATTTTATTTAACAGGATTTCAAGTCGCATGACCTCACTTTAAGTTCTGCCTGCCAGTATATTGAAAATATTTCTTTGGTTGGTTTAGTTTGCAAGAAACACTTGTAAAAGTAATAAATAACTTATAAACATCACCTGCATTCCGGTACGTGGTGCCTGACTACCTACCGTTGTTGCTGCAGAAATCCGCTATTCCTTTACACCAACAAACAAACAAACATACAGACAGACACTACGTATGTTGCACCATGTATGTTTGTATCTTTGTACGTTTTGTATGTACGAGTATGTTGGCTTTAAGATTTATCGCTACGCCAATTAGGATAATGATTGTTGTTTTGGCCAAGTCAAGGAAGAAACTTAACGCTTCACACAAACATTTTGTGTTTGTGCGTTTTATACTTTAAAACACCTTCGCACCTTCAGAAAACAAATAAGTTCTGTTGTTCCTGGGCCGAGTTCCTGGAAATTATGTGCATACAAAAAAAAATACAAACAAAGTTTAAAGAATTTTTCTCTTTCCTTTTGTTTCAAAACCACAAACATATTTAACCATCTGTTGTGTTTTAATGTTGCAGAGAAAAACATAAAAAGTAAAATAACAAAAACTTTAACAAATTACATGAGAATTCAATTCTAACAATGTGTGATCTGCTCAGGATGATATGTCCAAACGAACAAGACCCGAGACAAACCCTTCTGGAATAAAGCATACAAAGTGCTGTAGCTGTAGTAGAGAAAAACAATCATACAAGGATTAACGTATTCATTCTTAGCAGTCAGAGTACCTACAGCCTCAGGTGACATTTCTTAACACTTTTATTTTGCTTTCGCTGCCAATAGCTACAGCCAAGAACGCACAAAAACCTCCAAGTTTCACGGTTAAGTGAATAAAAAAAAAAAAAATTGCCAACACATGTTTTGAGCTGGGGCATAAATGGTTAATTGAAAATATTTTATTGATTAGATCCACAATTTTAATGATCGTTTCATAATAAACTGGGCCAAACCACATAAATTCACACAATTATTTGGCTGCAGGAGAAATGAACAATAAACGAGGGCTGTTTTTATTGATTTAATGATTGAAGGCACGTGTCTTCGATATTTATGACGTTTTTTTTTATTTAGCTGGATAAAAGAGTAATTTAGTTTATTTATGATCAATGTTAGAGTGCTGATCAACTTTGCCAAATACTTTCACCCAAAGTGGTTTTAGGTAGATTCGATGAATGGTCCTTTATGATTACCGTGCAGTTTTCGTGATTGATACACATTTGTTTTTATTTCAGTTCTTAAGGAAAAATCAAATATTGTGATCTGTTTTAAATGGATTTCATGGTGTTTAACAATTGGATCAGAATAGTTATCTGGAGTTATCTGAAATATCATTGGAAATTTTGAAATGTGTATATGTGTAAAAATAGTTTCTCAGAAATGGGCTCTATATGGTAGCAATTACCTATTATGGACCGATCAGCTAAAAATATTGCCACACGACTTCTGTGCATATAAATATTATTTGTGTTAAATGTTTCTCAATATAAACACTTTTAAATGATTTATAGATCTTAAAGAGATTTTCAGAAATGGGCTTTATATGGGAGCTATGACTAATTATGGATCGATCGGCATAAAATTGGGGCAAATGATTTTTGTATATATGTACATACATATATGTCGAACATTTGTAAATGTAAGTAGGCATCATTGTGTAAACTTATTTGGTTGCAGAAATCAAACATTTATGACCGATTAGCCCATATTTCGGGAGAACATTTGTATAGGGGCTATACCATGTACCAAATTTTATTGAAAAATCTTTAAAATTGTGACTTGTACACTGGGCAAAAGTTTACATGGACAGCCAGCCAGACCGACGGACGGACAGACATCGTTAAATTGGCTGAGGAAGTTATTCTGAGCCGATCGATATGCTCTAAAGTGGGTGTTAAACTAATATTTATGGGCCTTAAAAACATCAGCACAAATCGAATATACTATGGTGCTGTAGGGTGCAATTAGAATTTTCTGAAATACATTTGTATTTCATTAGATTTTGTAGCGCATTATCATTTTGTACAGCTCTTTAATAATTACCACAGTGGTTGCTAAGTTTTGCACAGTGGGGGATTTCGGAAAAAACGTTATCAAGTTATCGTTTTGATTATCCTCATAAACTCATAAGCCCAGCAGAGGCGGTGGCAGAGGACGTGCAAAGCATATCCAGTATTACGATCATGAGGCGATGAGCTAGACTTCTCAAACTAGTCTAGAGACCATGATAAACATACTTCCAATCAAAAATTTCATAAAAACCACTTCCTAAAAATTTCTGAAATTCAATTGAAAAAACATTTTTTAATTAAAGCCATACAAATACATATACATACATATGCCTACAATCTTTTGTAATAACTTTTGAATATGTAGAGTTATTTTGAAATAAATATTCCCTATAATCGTGGATATATGACAACATTTTTGCAGCCAAGATGAACTTTTAATCTAATCAGTTCTAAATATAAAAATAAAAACCACTAATATCTGCATTACAAACATACTTATAAACCATATTGTTCGACTAAAATTGTATAATTTTTTATTCTCCTCTTTCCTATTTATACTTTATTGCCGTTTCGTTTTGTAGTTATGTAGTTACAAGTACAACATTGTTTTCTACTCTAAAGTGTTTAACAAATACAATCAGAAAACAACAATGAATATCACTGCAAATATATTGTGGGGTTTTGAAATCTATTTATCTGTGCTGTTTTTTTCTATCATCCTTACTTCTGTCCAATCGAAATTTAATACATTGGGGAGGTTTGTCTCTTCATTTTTTTTTTCTATTTTGTACATACTTTTGTGTTGGCTTTTTTTCATGTATTCATTTTTTAGAGAATCGATAAAATGTTACTATTGTTTTTCTATTTTATTTTTTTTTTACCAAATACCATACAACATAACATTGGTAGATACAAATACAATATGTAATATATTTATACACAATCCAATATGTTAAGAAACTTATATATGTATTTGTCTATATGGACATTTGTATGTGTTAACTGAACTTACATTTAAACCCTGCAATCTTTGGAACTAGTTTTGCATTGACAAAAATCACTATACTCCCAAATATATTTTTTAATCGGTGAATTTAGCATTTGATTTCGGATGTTCTATTTAAGAGGCTCTGTGCAAATAATATACTCGTGAAGTTTGTAGTAAATGCTGGTCTTTTGTTATCTAGTAAAATTTTACAACCTTTTAAACAGCAGGATACATACATGGAGATTAGGTTTCATGGCAGTTAAAATAGTGCAAATATTTTCACTTCCAAATTCTATTCAACGGGAATAGACTCAAAACCCAAAAATCGTGCCAGGTAATAGAAAAGGAGACAAAAACTTTGGATAAATCCATTATTTTTGTTTACGGTTCGATGTAGACTATTTTAAGCTTTATCTACTTCGTTTAATGTTTTTAAATGTCAATAAAATATATTTTTTATTCCAAGATGATTTTATCAAAAAAGCCAGCAACTTCTAAGATAATGGCTGCAGAGTACTTGTAAAGTTTGAAATTTGGAGTTGGTTTTTTAAACATACCTAACGTTATTCTGACAAAAAACTGAATATTTATGCCAGTGTTCAGCAATGGAAAATTAAAATAGAAAAAAAAAACGTGAAAAGTCCTTTAAAATCCGACATTGCACGGTGGAGAAGAATCGAAATTTTTTGGAAAAAAGTCTGTTATTTCTAAGCGGCTACTCCGATCAAGAAACATTTTTGCATGGGCGTAGTCAAGGGGTATTCGAGTATAAATTTGAAGAAACCTTCAAAGGTCGAAGCTGCGGGGCCTCAAATATAGCAACTTTGATATGTAATTTGTTCAAGCACATGCACATGTGCTGCAGCTTAATTGGTTAGCGCATTTCATCATTAAGCATGTGTTGGTATTTGTAGCCCAGATTAGATTGCCAGCCGCTGCCACTCAAACAAATCAGTTTCTGATAATTATTAGTTTTCTTTCTATCCATCATAACTAATATTTATAATAGCGCCCTTCTTCGGTGGCATTTAAACGCCACCGAAGTAAAATAATTAAATAAAGGCCATAAAATCAAGCTTTGAAAAATAATGCGCCTACTCACGACCAGAGGCGCTGCAATGCTGCACTAAAGTAAACATAATGCGCAATTGCAGAGTATTGTGATATAAAGCTTTCTTCTACTGTCACCACCTTTACTTCTTCAATCTATTCCTTTTTCATAGAAAGTAACGCAATTATATATAGTGTTACTTATTTAAAAAAAATGTATGTATTCAAGTTTTCGAGACGAAGTCTTGACATGAATACGAAAAAACTGAAGAAGAAAAGGAAAAAAACAACTATGAATAGAAATTAATCAAAAATGATAATTACAGCAAAAACTTCGAACTAATAGAACTAACACTGGTTAAAGGATTGATGTTTGTCTGTTGGCTGGCCGGCACCGCAGTGGTGCATGTGGTAGAACGCAAAAGATTTCTGATGAGAGAAAGTGGGATTTCTCGAAACATATGTAAATTCAACAACCCAGGTTCGAATCCTAGTCAAGAAAAATTATCAAAATTTTTAATAATAAAATTTTTCAAGTTGTAATTCCTAACTTCAGTAAAAATAATTTAATGAAAATTAAATTTAATGAACTCAAGCCTGACTAAAATTATTAAGAAGTAAAAAAAAAAAATTTTTTTATAAATAATTTCGATTCTGCCCTACTGTGCATTGTTTCAATACCAAAAGCTTCTAGAAAGCCTACTGTGAATGGTTTTATAAAAAGATACAAGTAAATCGTAAACAAAAAGAAAGCAAACATTTGATGAAAGAACAACCAGAAACTGAGAGGACAACAAGTTAGAGTGCATCATTCGGGTGTGTCGAATCTTATCGGTGGAGCATATGGTGAATTTCATCTCAATAATGATATATTTTAGAGTTTTCAGGTATTACAGGTATTCTCTGAAATGAACCTTATATGGAAGCCATGAGCAATGCAAACAAAAAATCGTTTTATGATTTCCCTTATCATTAAACTTAGTTCTGCTTTCCTATTGATATTTGTAGAGGGTATATGTGTAATCGTGAAACGATACTTACAATTTTCAACAGGACTTGCCCTTCTACGAGTCTGCATTATATGTAATGAAGATAGCAAAAAATATCTGAAACTTAAAGTTAAAAACAAAACGGACTTTTATAAGAGGAAAATAACTTTGGTTCAATATATTTATGTAAACGGATCAGTTACATTATCATTATTATCTTTTCTTTCAAAATGTAAATAAAAATAAATTTTTCTTCTTAAAATTAAATATAAAATAATAATTCAATTCGATTTGTATCAAACAACGACGGAATTTGTTTAGGTTTGAAATCAGATAACAATAGCTGGTAGCGAAAGCTGGAGTACACGGAGGTAGGATGGGCAACTTAGAGTTATGTTGCTGTTCTGTGTGTTAGCACATCTATAATTATAGAATTCATTTCAACGGGTTTGCCTAATATCAGTCCTTACATATGAGTATCTATTTGTATTTATTTACACATATAAATAAATAATAAAGCTGTTTTTACTGTTTACTATTTGCTAAAATTCTGATATAAACTTTAGAATCATGATTCAGTTTTGTCCTGTCTCAACAATCTCTAAGCTCTATTGACAGTTAAAACACATAGAAAAACATCAATATAAATGTACATTTATACAATCATACTCATACTACTTACTTTTATATGTATGTGTGTGTTTATATTTTTGTATTACCAACAACCCCCATCTTACTAAATGACCACATGCTAGTTGATGTCTAGTCCAGTTTATTCCCAGCATACCATTCTAGGAGTCAGAAAAGAGTCCAACAAAAGAGCATTTTCGGAGCGCTAGGAAAAAGGAGTCAGAAAAGAGTCTAACAAAAGAGCATTTTCGGAGCGCTATAAAAAAAGGAGTCAGAAAGAGTCTAACTAAAGAGCATTTTCGGAGCGAAAGAAAAATATGCTTGTTACTGTCCTGAGTCGTCACGCAGTATGACTCAGAAATTCCACTTAATTATGTATGTACCAAAGCGTTGTTGTCCTGTTATTTCTAATTTGAACAAAAAAACATATCTGTACCACACAAGAATAATAAAAACAAGATTACACAGAGCCCAAAAAAAAACCTCATAAAAGACTCTTTACTGACATTATCTAAGAGCTCTTTAAGAGCCCAAAAAAACTCTCATAAAAGACTCTTTTCTGACATTATCTTAGAGCTCTTTCTGACGGACCATTTTCGAATGTAATGACCCTCTTTTCTGAAGGTTTTCAGAGCAATTATGATTGTTTTTTGGGCTCATAAAGAGCGTTAACGCTCCGAAAAAGGTGTCAGAAAAGACTCTTTTCAGACGCATATGGCTTGCTGGGTTAATATTCACAGTCACTAATAAAATGATTTTGTTTTTATATATTATTTATGTTGAAGTGTAATTGTTGAAAAACTGGCTCTGAAATAAGTGGAAAAATATGAAAATATTTAAATATATCACAAACTATAGTTTGTCAATGACAAATTTGGGCCTGTTCGGAAATGCATCACTGCACTGCATTTGATGCGCATATGTGATTAGTGTGCGATGCTTGTGCGAATCAGCTGATGCTGATGCGCAGACGAACAATAATGAATTGTTTACAATTATGAACGCGGGAATATTAAAAATGTAGAAATTAATAATAAATTTATTTTTTGACTTAGATGAAACCAAAAATGTTTCAAAACTGTGCAATCAGCAATAAAAAAGGCGCTTGAAATATAAAAAAGGCAGGTATTATTAAAACTTTGTGTTCCAAAAGCAGACAAATCCCGAAAGTAATTAAATATGTTAATATTATAAAACAATATCCTCCATGTCCAAACGGACTTTCACCAATAGTTTGGAGAATTTTGCGTCATTTTCTATGCTAAAAAAAAAGTATACAAAATCAATTAAAAGAAATTTATTATAAATATTTATACAATGCATCAGCCATTTTTGTGATGCTTGTTTGCTGTTTTTTGTGCATCATCTGCTTTCAGTGATGCATTTGAGAACACAATGTATTTGCAGTGATGCAACCTTTTACTTTTCCGAACGTACTGCGCATCAAATGCAGTGCAGTGATGCATTTTCGAACAGGCCCTGTGTTAGCACTAAAAACCATCATTTCACAGAAAATCCGCTATCATAAATATTTAAATATTTATGCAGCAAAAATAGAGTTTGAATACTTTTTAACCATAATTAATCCAAATCATTAAAATTTGTTTATTGTCAAGCATTTCAGTACCAATCCGCTTTAACTATCCTCTGACATTAGCCAATATTGTTCAATAATAATGAAAAATGCTTAATTTTAAAAGTTTTTAACAAGCACATAATACATGACTTTGTTTGGGGCCAGTTGAAGTCATAGTAAAATCATAACAAAATGAATTTTATCTGCGTTTTGGGTTGAGGAATACAATTTCTAAGAAACATCTGGTTTAAATTGCTTCCTTCCTTTCCTTGTTATCGAACAAATACGAAAGAAATTAGATTGGATTGATCTCAGTTGAACGGTATAGAGGATTCAATTTTAACTAACTTTAATTCGTTTTTCTGTCGAGATCGTGAACTAGATCAAATATATTTTTTTTGGATCTCTAAAACATTTTCACACGTTCTTTAGTCATCACTAAAAAATATTTTTCTTGATGAAAACTTTTAAATGCCAAAAAATCATTGCCAAAGTTTTTCTTTCGTAAATAACAACCAAAAGCAGGAAATGTTAATGTGGTTCTATACCAGAAATAACAATAAAATAACAAAACAAAGTCATTTAATTAGTTGCCATTTGAAAAAGAAACACATCCATACAAATTTTTTATACTCAAAATTACTACAACTTTTATATGCAACAAACGATGAAACATGAAAACCGCTAACAAATGCGATAAAAATAATCAAAGTAAAAATGCCGACAACATTTACTACTACTACTACTACTATTTACCACACGAATAAGAGGAAGGAAAAATATGAAGCAAGAAACTAAAAATGACTGACATCCGGCAAATAATGATGGACAACTATAATAGAAGTGAATTTGCATAAAATGCAAAATCATTATAAAAACTATATGAAACAACAACCAAAGTATCCAAACAAAATACATAATGATAAAATACTGTGATAAGAAAATTTAACAGATTTATTGCTTTATTGCTTTAGCCGAAGAACAGAGATACACACATTATTTGTAGGGTTTGTTACAATGCTTTACAATGCTAAAATGCTTCCGTTTGAAGCAGCACTAACAAATTAATCAATAATTATCTGAAGACATACTTTTCCCTGAGGAAAAGATAATTTGAAAATTCGTTAAATTTGTCAAAAAATGTTTGCTCGCTTAAAAAAGTACTAAGATTAAAGCTGTGTTCACATTATGTGTATTTGTCATGTGTACTGTCACTTTTTCGCATGTCAAATTTGTACATTTAGTCTCAACGCCTTCAAACAATAGTATGTGTTATTTCTCTGTGTACAATACATATGACATTTTTGTATTTAGAACGAGTTCTATTTTTAAGTGACAAACCATCTGACATCAGCTGTTTTTTATAACCAAAATTTTGTGGCGGCAAAAATTAATTGAAATTTTAATAAATATAATTTATGCCTAAGAGTAAAACAAAAATACAAAAAAAAAACTAGACAAATTTATTACTGAAAATGGAGGGAAAACTTGAAAAGGAGTTAACAAAAGTAAGTACATATGTATGTGACATAAACAACATATGAACCCTATGTAAAACTCAAGTTTTGACATACACATGAAATCACAAATGGGTAGAAAAGTGACATTCCACATGACAAATACACATAATGTGAACACAGCTTAAGAACGAACCGAAATGTTTGCTATTGAAATTGGGCATAATCGGTTCAGTAGAATCCGACTTATAGATCAAAATGTCACATAACCTCAATATTTTTCATACATCTGTATCTTAACATAGAAATTACTCATTTCAGTTTAAAAAAATAACCAAAGAGTAAATGATGAAACAGAAATGGAGCTGAACGTTTTTTTCCATACAGTTTGACATAAAATTATGCCAGAGAATGCGGCCGTGAAAATAGAATCTATCTTATTTTGACAGCGTTTTTTCTTATGCTCTCACTTTAAAACATAAATGCTCTCAACAATATTACCATACTTTTATTAAATTTTATACATTTTGTAAACAAAACCATATATTTTGCAGTGAGATTTTTGTAATTTAAAAGAAAATAAGTGATATTATAGAAAAATTAATTGAATAAGTACAAAAGCATGATTGCATATATAATTTGCAGTCGCCATTGTACATAAATTTTTATTTAAAACAAAATTTGTGGACAAAAATTTGAAAAGCCGTCGGCATTACAGGTTGGTACACAGAAGAAAGACCTGTTTCACACTCATCAGTTCTGACTGTCAAGTCAAGTATTTTTCAATGAGAAGGAAAAAGATAAAAGATAATTTTCTCTTTCCTTCTCATTGAAAAATAACTTAACTTGACTTGACAGTCAGAACTGATGAGTGTGAAACAGGACAAATATAAAAACATTAAATGACAGTTCGTGAAGTTGCAGCCGTCGTATCAGTTATGGGCCTGTTTTTTCTGAGAGTCGTTTTTGCTTGAAGTTGCGGTCGTATTCTGTTTCATCATTAACAGTCAAGTCATAGATTGATTGACAAATTTAAAATTTTAAAAATAAAATTAATAAACAAAAATGGTTAATAATGGATATTCCTAAAAATATTACTGTAGTTTTAATTTTGAGAAATACTCCTATTTTATATTTTTTATATTTGTTTTTAAAACATTTTTCTTTTGTCATTTTGAAGGTTTGACAACATAAACATACGATTTGGCTCAAAATTGTGTTCACATTCAAATATTTGTACAAACAGCGTTGTCAACTTGGTGCTTTTTTACATATTTGGTGCGAAAAATTCTTTAGTTGGTGCGCGGTGGGCTTTTTAATAAATTTTGATGCGCTTATTAATTTTTGGTGGCACCAAAGCAAATTCAACACAACTTTTTGTTTCAGTGTGAGAAAAAATCTTTCTACAATAAAATACACCTGTTTGAGTACCATTTACAAAATTTTTTTTGTGTATTTCGGTGCGTTTTTTATTTTTTTTTCGAAAATCTGATGAAATCTTAATTTTTACTAATTTTTACTTGCAGTTTTTTAATAATTCATAACTCAAGAAATCTATACGATGAAAAATGTATTTTAAATACGAATGTATGATAAATGAAATCAAATTCTGCAAAAATCTTTGTTTGAAAATCAAATTAACATTTTAAACATGTAATTAAAAATTCTTGTTTAACCTGTTTGGTTTGGTCTACTGAACTGTAGGCGATCAACCAGGGTTAGAGTACCAGTGGAATCCGAACAAATTTTATTGGAAAAAATCAAATAGAAGTAATTTAACTAGAAAACATAAATACATATATAAAAAAGTACCAAATATGTACTGAAATTTGCTTTCTTTTTACCAATTAGTACTTTAGTTCCGAATAGCATATTGTGACTTAAATTTTCAGTGTTAAATGCTTATTTATTTTATCTTTATTAGCTCATTTATTAAAAAAAGGCTTTTACCATTATTACTTTTACTAATAATCGTTGATAAAAAGTTTTTTATAGAATTTATGATATTAAAAAATTTCAAATTAATTCAATAAATATTTGAAACAAAAACGAAATTCTTAACTTGGTGCGTTTTTTTCTCCATTTTGGTGCGTTTTCAAATTTCAAAGTTGACAACGCTGTGTACAACATCGCTACTGAATTTAACAAATATTTGTTTTTGTAGTGACGATACTCGTATACATACATTTGTATTTGCTATTTAAATCATGATTTGTTAAGAGTCTTTTAAAACGCAATTTTGAATGTGTATGAAACGTCTACTGGAACACCTTCAGTGTAAACAGGTCTGCTCCTAAAAATGGAAGCACTACAATTTTTCCCGCTGGGAATGTTTTTGTGAACACAAACACTAAAAATAAGTTTAAGCTGGAGGTCCACAACTCGGTTTTTAGCGTCAACGCGTCTATAGCTTTCTAAAGTATTCAAGTATTTCCAGTTACATGTGAAAATCTTTCGCGGCAATGTACTTTCGGAGGTGATGTCGTAAGTTCAGCTGATTTTTTTTTTATATGAAGTCTTTTATCGATTTGTTTGTCAATTTCATATAAAAAATGTTTTTTCAACTGTCATTTTTCCTAGTGACATCACCTTTGTCGATGTCAGCTGTTTGACGCTTTCAAAAGTAGAAAGTAAACAAACTTTTCGCTTTTCAAGCGTCAACGCTTCCTATGCTTTTAAGTGTGTAATTTAAAACATACGACTACATTGATTCTACTTTTTTGACAGTTGTTTAGAACGCGAGAAACGAGAAAATGCTTGATATGGATCTTCAGCTTTAGTGTATGTGTTCTTCTAATGTACGGTATGAATAAACTACTATTTTATTGCAAACACTAGTTATAAATAGTTTATGTACCAACAACCAAGAGAATTAAATATAATGCAGATACTAAAAATTTCTTTCTAAATATGCGAAATATCGAAAATAAAATTTGAAGATTATATTAAAGACCTTGAGCTTGAACAATCATTTAGATATGCATTAATTTGAAATTATTTTAATTACATTTCTTTGGTCTAATAAGCATTCGTGTTAATAAAGGGCTTGGGGAAGATAAAACGAACTACAAAATTAATAATTTTTGGTTGACAATTACGTATCATGTAATTATTTATCAGGGTGTAAAAAACGTACTGCCGCTAAGAATCGTCACTAACAAAACTAATACACTTCTGTTTTCCTGAATTTGTGAAAAAAGTCTAATATATGGTGGTTTTGCATTTCCTAAATCCATTTATTATAAATTAATGGACCTTTTTTCGTTAAGTGTACATGCATTTCCGATCCTATAAAGAATATATATTCTGGATTCGTATAGATAGCGGAGTCTATTAAGCCATGTCCGTCTGTCTGTCTGTTGAAATCAATTTTCCCCAGCTATCTTCGGGATCCAAATCATCAATAATTTTGTCAGGCATGCTTTCGAGAAGTTTGCTATTTAAAATCAGCAAAATCCGTCCATAACTAATGAGCAAAATCCGAGACAACATCTGAAAATTTCATCCAAAAAAAAAAAAAACTAAGTGTATTAATATTGTTACGAATAATTTCATCAATAGATGGCGTTGATCAAACAAAGTGTATATTGTTACGAACAAATTCATCAACAGATGGCGTGTTTATCGACATAATTATGCATCCACAACAAAGCTGAAGGGTATATAAGATTCGGCATAGCCGAATATAGCACTCATACTTGTTTTATATACAATATTTATGTATGTATGTGTTAAAAGGCCTGATTTCTAATTAAGACAATTGACAACCTGTCGGATATTATTTTCTGCCTAAGGGTTGGAATCTCTTTACCAAACAGCAACTGGGAGTCACACAGAATAAACAGGAGCAAAAACAAATCTGAAAATCCAAAAAAAAAAAACGAGAAACAACAACAAGAAATGTTGTGTATATAGAACATGGAAAATACAAAAATATCCTTAGGGCATAACACGTACTACATCAACAATAACAACAAAACCAGCAACCATATATTGCAACTTTGACTACTGTTGCTGGTTATGATGCTGCAGCTACAGCTTGTTGATAAAGGATACAAATAAAATCAGACCAAAAAGAGCACAAGAAAAGCCAATCATTTACTCATATTGGAATATTGCTACGAGGTTTGTGTAATAAGTTTACGAAATTTATATTCTTAGCATTTTTGTGTTGGGAATTTATGATATCCAACTAAAGAACGAAGATGCAGAAAGCGAGTTATATTACGATATTTAGCCTATAGGGATACAATTTCACAGAGAGATACAACGAAGTTTATAGCAAGGGAGAATAACTTTATCAGAGGCACAGACAGAGTGTAGCTTGGTTCGAGTGTAGCTAGAACGAGTTGTGTAGGTCAGAGATCCATTACGAAATAGACGACCAGATGTATCTCTTAAAGGTCTCCCAAAAATGAGATAATTAAGAGAGCAATATTTTCAGATGATCAGTCTACAACATCGAACAAGTTAAAAGTTTACCAGCTGTCATAGTTCGGAATGATTGCTATAGGTGAATCTGTACGGAATTATGGCAGTTAGATGAAGGAAGGCTCATAGATGAAATTGTCGTCTTCAAAGTTCATACTGGCATACCGATGTATAAACCCTATAAACCAAAACTCACTGATTTGCAAAGAGAACACTGGAAGGAAAAGATTCGCAGTGAATTAGGTGTCACATCTCAACTAGAGAAATGTTTATCTTGTAACTTTAAGGCTGCGGTTCCGAAACAGGAGAATAGATGCAACGACTTAAACAATAAAAAAAAATTTCTGCAAAGATTTTTGCTAATGTAATGATTTGCATAAAAGTGGTGAGTTGTTAGTGTATGAGTTTATATCTATTAACTCTCTTATGTAACAAGGACATTATGGCTACGTTAATGAATAAGGATAGGGAGGCAATTATTGGTATTATACTCACTAACATTAGGTATAATATTGAAGAAGGTTGGAAATTGGCAACGGATTGTTTTCAGACCACAACAGACTACTCTGCAGTTTGAATTTTAAAAAGTATATTCCAGTCTCATTTAGAAATTCAAAACGGACGAAATTAGTTTTGGTTTAATAAAATTTAGATATGCTTTCATTGTGGAGGAGGTGGTAATTATGTTTACTCAAATTGTTTATAGTTGCTATGAACTGAACTAAGAGCTATGAACTATTCGGAAACATTTCCAGATAACAAAAATAGCCAAAATGGTGAACTTGGGCACTTAGGAATTAATGATCGATGTGATGGTATGATGTCTATTTAATAATAAAGTTCACTAGGAAATCTAAAGATCATCATGGTAATTGTACTGCGAGTTTCTCGATGATGTCAGAATATTATTCAAGGACGCTAGTGTTTTCGGTTATACTCAAAATAGCTAATGAATGGAATCTATTGAACTACTAAGGGAAACATATGTTCATGTACTAAGATGAGATCTCGTTAACGGTCTTTTGGTTTCGATATGAAGTGGTTGTCCTGGTGGTGAAACAATCGATCCATAGAAATCAACATCCTTGAAGAGTATTTGCAGTAATTGCCCCTTTAGGGGGCATATGCCAAGGGAAGAGAGGTAGCTGTGGGTTATATTTAACATAAGGCCTGTACAGTCAGGCATCTGGTTCTCTTAGTGGTTCGGTATTAAGCTTTGGAGAATTATTCGCCACTGCAGGTGATTCAGTATACATAATAATGTGCTAGATCAACCAGTTAAGATTAGTAAAATAATATTTGTAGTTTATTAAACTTAAATAGAACAATATTATAAGTATTATTCACTATCATTAATATCTACTTTGGATTGTTTGGAAACATAAAATTATGAGAAAAAAAACGCAAGATTAAAAGATAATACAGTGAAGTTTACAGAGAATTATCATTAATACATGATCGTCCTTAAAACACCATCAGTAATATTTGTACAAGTTCATATTCTCCAACTAAATAGGTGCATTTGTTAATAAAATTTATCTCTTTTTTTCACTTTTTCTTTATTTTTCGTTTTTGTTGTAAATTGAACGTCAAATGCCTGTCATATGTTTTTGTAAGTGGTAATTTTTGTTTTTATTTTCATTTGAACTTGAAACGCGTGCCTGGTTTTCATTGTTTTTTCGTAGAAAATCCATAAAAGAACGAGTATGTATGTATAATTATTAAGTGACATGATCATACAAACAAACAAACAAAAAAAAAAAAAAAAAAAAAAAAAAACGTACCAGTATCTTAAAAATCTAAAATACTCAAATAAAATAATGCGTGCATAAATAAATGCATTAAAGTGTGTGTTGGAAGGTTGTGAATGGAAATGTGTTTAAATGTGCGTACCTACATATGTATGTATATGGGTGAGTGGATGAGTAAGTGGCTGAATGAGTGTTTATACATTTGTCAGTTTATCTATCAAATATAATAAAAACCTTGCTGACATGTGTCATGAAAATGTCATAAAATATGGTTAAAATTTAAAGAGTGTCGCCTATTTTATTACTACGAATATTATTAACATGTTTGATAAACGGAAAGCGGCTTAAACAAAGACTTAAAAGGTTTTAGTTGTAGAGCGGCTTTTGAACTTTAATACATTATTTAATTAAAATTGTTTTTTTTTTAGTTTTCCGGGTAAAATAAAAACGCACATTAAAATCTATATTCGAAAAACTTTACTAATGAGAATATTCTATATTTCCTATCTGTTAAAATTTGCCAGAAAAACACTAGTTACATTTAAAATTACAAAAAAGTGTTAAAATCACTTCAACTCTCTTTACCACTACTTTTAATATGGAATGTTAAGTGTTATAATCTTTAAACACTGTAAAATATAGACCAGGATGGCTCCAAGTTTAAAACTGAAAATGGCCCAAAAATTATTCAAACTTCATACAACAATGTTTAGTATACCGTAGTAGCAGAGATACAAATGGCATTAAAATTAAGAAATGAAACAAGTAAGAATCTACAACATACATGTGTACATTTTAGGGTCTAATAACCGATAAAGCTTCATTATGGAAATGAATAACTATTTTTTTATGGATTGACATTGGACCAACGGCATTACGACATTACGGACTGTTACTCACTAAATTTTGGTAATGTAATTTGTTTTTATATAAAACTTATTCGTGTTGAATGAAGTGTGATGATGATGCACAGAGTAAAGAGTCGCATTTAACGCACACAAGACTCAATGTTGTATGGGTGCTCTAAATTTTAAATTTTGACTTCATCTGATCTCCTTTTAATTACACCACCTATCGTCTCTCATGTATGGGCTGGTGCTTCGAAGTCTATTTGGAGTTACTCGACCGCATACAGGAGGGGGCAAAGGTGCTGGTCTTTAACTCTATTGATTCTCTGGAGCATTGCCGCAATGTGGTTTGTATTTCACTGTTCTATCGATACTAGAACGGAATGTGTTCTGCATTGCTTTTATGCAATACACGCTCTTCAGTAAAAGCTCATTCTTTCATGGTCGACTGGACAGTGGATCGCACAACACATTATAAAATTTGTTCTTTAGCCGTACTCTCCGTATTTGGTATAAGCTTCATGCAGAAGTGCAAATCAAACACTACTCCTTTTATCCTACATTCCATAACATATTTTTTTAGTTCCAACACAATGCATTGCATAAGCAAGGGTCATTCCCTGAGTGCTGTTCCAAGCAAAAAAAATATATATATATATATATATATTTGAAGAACATTTGTTTCTCCAAAACTTTCTCAATATCTCCGAAATTATTATAATTATAGATTATTAAACAAATATGTGCAGAACTTGTACGCAATTTTAATTATTATTCAAATTAGAGGTTCTGTAGCTTAATTGGTTAGCGCATTTGATCATTAAGAATGAGTTGGTAATTGTAGCCCGGTTTCGATTCCCAGCCGCTGCCACTCAAACAATATCAGTTTCTGATAATTATTAGTTTTCTTCTATCTATCAGAACTAATATTTATAACAGCGCCCTTCTTCGGTGGTATTTAAACGCCACCGAAGTAAAATAATTAAATAAAGGCTATAAAATCAAGCTTTAACATTAATGCGCCTACTCACCACCAGAGGCGCTGCAATTCTGCACTTAAAACAAACATAATGCGCAATTGCAGAATTGTGATTTAAAAAGCATTCTTCTTTCACAACCTTTACTTCTTCAACTATCCCCTTTCCAAAGAAAGTAACGCAAGTATATCCCTTAAATGCATGATTTTTATTTTGGATAAAAAAAAATCTTTTCTTATAAAAACTTAGACGTAGACTACGTTAAAAATAATAAAAAAATTTAATCAAAGTTTTATGTATTTATTTTGAAAAAAATGGTATGTAGACTTTTGGCAACAATATGCGTTTGGTACTTAAATTACAGAGGCATAAACAATAGCCGTATACATATTTATAGTACATATTGGTGTTTAGAAAATGATTTTTAATTATGAAACAATGCAAAACAATTACGATTTTTGTTGTGGCATAAAACAACTTTACATTTAGTGCACTAAGTCCTTGAAAATCCGTTGCATCCTGGAAGCTTGCACCTGTTTTTTGTAGAACACCTATTTTCATCATGACCAATGCCATCAGTGCGAATATCTTGGGCCATTATAGGTTTTGTGGGTCCTCGTTTTCTCTTTGCCTCCATCTATAGTTTTATACTGCAGGCTGAAGGTCTTCCTCTCTTGGTTTCATCATACGTTCAGCCAATGAAATGTTTGAGTTGTTTCTTTTATAGAGTACCCATGAATTTATCTATTAAATGGTAAAATAATCGTATGTACCACTTTCGACTTTTGATTCTAATTTTATGTCTGCCCAGAAAACTATCCATAAGGTCAACACCTCCCATATGGGCATTATATTCTTTTACTATTTTTGGACAATCTATAGAAATGAGTTTCTTTAGCGTTTTATTGTATCTATTGACAGCTGGTTCGGCGCCTACATAATTAGAAGCCAAATTTACCGGCTTATTGTCCTTCCAGCATGTCACAGAGATATCCATACCTGATAACTACCCCGTGCCACAGACTTTTTCATAAATTCTTTGGTGGCAGGTAACTTGCAGTTATTTCCAAGCCTATTTCTCTGAATTGTACCCAACGAGTATATTCCCTGGGTCCATAGATAATACATTAACGGAACAAAGGTATAATAATTGTCAAAATATATTACGTGGTTTATTTTAAGGGGAATTGAACGGCACAATCTAGTCACTGTGTTACCTACTACACCAATGCCAGGCTCATCCGGTAAATTTTCAACATCTTGTTTTCCAGAATAGATTTCAAAACTGTATGCGTACCCAGATAATGACCATAATGCAAATAACTTTAAACCCCATTTATGCGGTTTGTTAGGTAGATATTGTTTAATAAAATGTGATACCTTCGGGGAACACATTTGTTCATCTAAAGATAGCCTTTGCTCAAATGGTGCACTGTTTACAAATACTTTATTTAGATGATCAAGTAAATGTCTTATTTTATGCAAACGATCATGGTTTTAATCACCTCGAGGCTTGTGTTCACAATTATCGTTAAAATGTATAGTTGATCTAATGTCATCGTCTGATTTATGTAACAAAAGCCATATTTACCCCAATAAGACCTCATATTTGGATAGTGGTATACAGACATACATAAATATTATAATACCAAGAAATTTCCAAATTTCTGGTGCATTTACAGGTGTACAGTTAGAAACATTTTTTTGTGTGATGTATAAATTCGTTTGATCAGCAATAATTTTTAGTATATCCTCATAAATAAATTCAGAAAAAACTTTAAATGGAGTATCATTATATAAAAATCTTTCGGAAAGATTTGTATTACCCATAAAACCTATGCGATTTTCATTATATTCTAAATTACTATTTTTCCAAATATGGTTTCTATTTCGTTGCTTCCAGGCTGCAATACCAGGAAGTACTCGGAGCTGGATTAACTAATGTGACCATACGTTCTCTATTTTGGAGGACAATCATCTATTTTAACTCGCTGTCATCTATAAAATTTGTGTTCTCTTTCAGTCATCTTTTTCATACTCAGTCATCTTTTGCCATCTTTAATTTTAAATGCATGATCAATATTTGCTTTAATTGATCTTAGAGTATGAACAGAACAAGCACGGCACGGTTTCTAAGTAGAATGAGAATCGCCACCTGTAACAAATAAAACAAATTTTACTTCACGTCGTGTCGCGCTTGTTCTATTCTTACTGACTGAACTTTAAGTTTTTCAAAATAGTAAATGGTAACAATATGTAAAAAATGTAAACATTAATTTGAAATAAATTTTTTACAAATTTTCTTAATGTCATCTTTTTTCTTTTATAAAATCTGGTCGCCTTAGATTAACTAACTCTTCCTCATTCAACAATTGCTCTTCTAAAACTAAGTCTTCATTATCTAACTCTTTGTCATCATCACTAATGTCTTCCAATTCTTTTAATAGTTCTTTGTCTGGAAAATAGTTAATATGTATGTATCGTTTTCGTCACCAATATCCACTTCATCTTCAGAAATATCGCCATCCCCAAGAAGAGATAGAAAATCCTCTATATCTTTGACTTCTAATCTTCTAAATAAACTAAAGGGTGGTTAAATTGTAAGGGCCGATGTTGAATGTGAACCACACCTAAACGCCAAGCTTTTTTCCGAATTTTATTTGACATTTCTCTATTTCAGACTTACTTAATTTGAACCATGGAGAGATACACAATCCAACAACGTGTTAAAGTTATCCAGACTTATTATGAAAATGGGCGTTCAAATCAAAATGCATATCGTGCACTTCGTGATTTTTTGGTCAATTTGATCGTCCAAATGTGCGTACAATCGCAAAAATCGTGGAAAAATTCGAGCAAACCGGGTCTGTAGAAGATGTGAGAACACCAGTGCATGCTCGTACAGCTCGTACTGCAGAAAATATTGCTGCTGTTCGCGATAGTGTGGCTGAAGAGCCGTCCACCTCAACTCGTCGTCATGCCCAACAATTGCACCTCTCACGCTCGTCGTTGATGAACATTATGCATAAAGACTTGCATTTACACGCTTACAAGGTGCAATTGGCTCAAGAACTAAAGCCTCTTGACCATTCCAAACGTCGTGAATGGGCAGAATGGTGGCAAGAAATGGCAACAGTGGATGATCAATTTTCGAAGAAAATCATCTTCAGTGATGAGGCACATTTTCACCTCAGTGGATTCGTCAATAAACAGAATTGCCGCATTTAGGCGAATGAGAATCCAAGACTGATTGTCGAAAAACCAATGCACCCACAAAGAGTGACTGTTTGGTGCGGTTTATGGGCTGGCGGCATCATCGGGCCGTATTTTTCCAAAATGAGGCCGGTCAGGCAGTTACTGTGAATGGTGTTCGCTATCGTGAGATGATAACGAACTTTTTATGGCCCGAATTGGAAGATATGGATGTGGACGATATGTGGTTTCAGCAGGACGGTGCCACTTGCCACACAGCTAACGAAACAATGGCTCTTTTGCGCAACAAATTCAATGGCCGTGTTATCTCACGTAATGGCGATGTCAATTGGCCGCCAAGATCATGTGATTTGACACTGTTGGACTTTTTTCTTTGGGGTTATTTGAAAGAAAAGGTGTACGTCGATAAGCCAGCAACAATTCAAGAGCTAAAGAATGAGATAATTCGGCACATTAACGGCATAGAACCTCCATTATGCCTCAGGGTCATCTAAAATTTGGACCATCGGATGGAGGTGTGCCGCCGTGGTCGCGGCGCCCATTTGGCCGATATTTTGTTCCATACATAATTGAGTAATACCAATATATCATAATAAAATAAAATTACAATAATTTCCTAAATAGTTGGTGTTTTATTCAAAATCAACATCGGCCCTTGAAATTTAACCACCTGTTAGAAAAGAAAAACAAATTCTAACCGTCAAATAATATTTACATCACAAACGCATGTTGTTGACATTTGGCAACATACAATATTTTCGAAAAATATTCCATTTACTCAATAATATTATTAAATTAAAAATCACCAGGTCATAGCTTACCTATCAGCAGGTGCAAAATAATTTTTTTCCAATTTGATAATTCACAATTCACTGAAAACACAAAAACTCAAAAGTTGATTTTAACTAAAACACTCATCTCTGTCACCGGCCGCAGAAAAATACCAACTAAATATAAATCAAACCAACTAGAAAAAAACTAACGGTATTTTTTTGTTCTTGTGTGTGCTTTGACCTGTTTCACACTAATCAGTTCTGACTGTCAAGTCAAGTATTTTTAAATGAGAAGGAAAAAGATAATTTTCTCTCTCCTTCTCATTGAAAAATTCCTTGACTTGACAGTCAGAACTGATGAGTATGAAACAGGACTTAGCAACGAGCTTTTGTGATTGTACACACATAGGAACATAAAGAAAACTAACTAGAACTGGTATGTAGACAATTGGCAACAGTATGCATTTAAGGGATATATAGGCATATCATTTGCCTGAGTGTTACTTCTCTTTTAGAAAAAAAATAATCATTTGTTTTCGAGTTATTAACAAAAATTTGGTGCAAAATTCTTTATAGGCACAGAACGTCATTAGCGCCTGCTTCTCAGAATTGCCTAATAAATAAATCGCATACCGTAGAATCAGTGTTGCCATTTGTAAACAAATTGAAAATTTCTAAGCAATTTAAAAACTAGTGTGGAAAGGTTTCTCAATGTATTGTAAGTACACATGTAAATTTTGTGCTTTGAATTGTTATTTACAATGTTACAGAATGAGATTAGTTTCCAACAGTTCAAAACTATCTTAAAGCTAATTATAAATATTAACTTAACAAAATTGCAGAACAATTCTCAAAGCAAAGTAATTAAAAAAGCAGTAATTAACAGAATGTAATAGTAATGATATGGTTGCTATTGCAACGAACTTGCAACAAAGACTTGTACAAATTATCTGAAATAAATACAAAACAATATTCCGATTAAGATGTTAAGCAACATAATGTTACCTGTCCAAATGAGAGTTTTTGTTGTTGTTGTTCCTGTTGTTGTTGTTGCTGCTTTTGTTGTATATGGTTTTAGGGTTAATGCAGTTACACTTATTAAGCCAAAGAAATAAAGAAACAAATACAACCGAAACATCAGTCGAAAACCATGCAACTTAGTCGGTACTGACAGACATGAGGTCGGCTTTAAATAATTACCGCCTGCCTGTAAATGTTAGACACCACAAAATAATAATAATGTAGCAAGCCGCACACACACACACACACACACACACCTTTACATCAGAGTTTAAGCCAACTTTTGTAAAAATTTCACAGCTTTGTTGTGGCAACTGCAGCCGGTGGTGGTGACGTGTTGTATGATAACGAGGAGTGGAAAGCAAAGGTAAAAATTGCGCTGCTTAACAAGGACTTTGACTTGGCGCAGCTGCCTGCCAGGTTTATGTTTTTCTTTACTTTTCACTTTTTAATTTTTTATCCATTTTGGTTACTTTCAACTCCACCACACCACATCTAGTGTCTACTGCTGCTGCATTGCCACTCATTCTCCAAACTCATTCATACATTCATTCATTTGTTCGTTTGTTAGTTCGTTCGTTTAGTCCGTACCTGGTTGCAGCACATTCATTTGGTTTTATTTTTGGTGGAGATGTCAGCAAAGAGTGATAATAATATTGTTATTTCTTTTATTACTACACGCGTTGTATTATTAGCACTGACAGTTAGTTTGACATGTAAATGACTGAGTTTATGTTGTTGCTTTTATTTAGTTTTTGTTGCTTCGCTTAAGATATTTTATATCTTAATTCTTGTATTTGTACCCTACAGTTTGCGATTGCAAACCACTGGTATTTTGGGAAGAGTTGAATTTCCGGTTAGAACATGCAGGTACCGAATTCTAAACACACTCTGTGTATCTTGAAAATGTATACATGCTTTATATATGTATGTACATATGTACATATGTATGTATGTAATTATAAATTATAGTTTTATTTTCAATTCAGTTACTATTTTATCTAATATTTAATATTTATATTTGCAACTCGTAGAAGAGTCTTTTTCTTAGCGAACGTACTTTTTAGACCGTTTGCGTTAAGTTTTCTTTGGACAGTTCGAGTCGAAATTTTTAACTCTAGTTCCTTCCTCCTTTATATCTCTGGCTATCGTAAAAGAATTTGTATTTGCTAAAATTGCACTGTGATCATCGTTTAGCTTTGTGGTCTTACGTTTTCTGCCACATAAGTTCTTTAGGCTTTTATTTGAACTTCTTATTTGATAAAAAGCAATTATTTTTCTCATCGCAGATTCCGATATCTTATACTTAGAACTCAAATCTTTCTGTTTCATCCCATTTTCACAATCTATTACCAACAAATTTTTTTCCTTTTCAGTTAAAGTCCTCATGTCGAAAAAGTCTGGGTCTAGCCTTATTTTGTGTATATTTAAGTAATATTAAATTAAATAAATAAGTACTTCACTATAATTTATTATTTTTTAAAAACTTACCACAAATTAAAAAAAAATCAGGAGTACAACTCTTGTTTTAAGGTAGGGATGCCAGTCCCGAAATCCCGATTCCCCGGATTTGTTTTAAAAAATCCCGTAAATTTTTATTTGTGTAAAAGATCCAGACAATTGTTTTTACTTGCTTTTTTGGCATACACAAATACAAAACATCTACACTTAACATAAATCAATGTGAACAGAATGGTTGCTATTCAATAAATAAATACTTTTGCGATTAAAATGAATTTTGGATTGCCAAACCCGGTTTTTGGAACTGGAAATTCCAATAAATAAAAGCTTTAATTGATTTAAAAACTCAACAGATGACAGATAATGAATTTGCTTTACTTAAATCAATAGTTGTAATTTTAAATCCGATTAAAGTAACAGTTGAAGCCCTTTCTGGCAGTGATATGAATCTCTGTAAAGCCGATTCTGCACTTTAATTTATGCTAAAAGAGGTATCAAAAAGTGATTGTAAATTAAGTGATGAACTGGTGAAAGCTCTCCTTAAAAGAATCCAAAAAGGAAGAACGATTTACTCAACACTCTTAAATTTTTTTTAAAAACCCAAAATTGAAATCAGAATTTGATAACAACGTAGAAATGTTTGTTATTAGAAATGAGTTGAAACCGTTGATTGCTCATTTTAAAGGAAATGAGATCTGTGGTTCATTTCTTCTAATTCGGATTTATCACTGATTGAGGAAACAAATGATGATTCTAATATTTCAATCATAAAACAATCAAATGAAGTCCAAACAAAACACCTAATAACGTCCGTAATGGTATGGAATCAAACATTGAAAAAGAAATTGAATTATTTATTTCAGGGGGGTGAGAGAGGCCTGTTTTTGCAAACAGCATACAACAATTTGCTAACAATTTTGCCCACAAGCGTGTTTGTGAACGATGTTTTTCGTCAGCATCATATATTGATAACAAAATTAGATCATTAATATTTCATTATTTTTTAATTTATAAATATAGAAATTAAAAGCCAAATGACATATAATTTTTGTCAACCTTATAATTTAAAAAACTATGTAATGTAGTTTTGTTTTTAAAATTATTAAAGGTTTATAAACTTGTAATAAATGAAAAAACTAAAGCTTTGAGACAATTTTTTGTTTTTAAACAAATTAATATTGAATATACATCTGTTACTTTTTTGTTTCTTTATTACTTTAATTCAATGAACTAATTTTTTTGTTATATGTATTTTTATTTAAATTTATGAATTAAATAAATAGTTTTTCATTAATATTAATATGAAACAAAAATCCCGAAAATCTCGAAAATCCTGTCCGTTTGGCAACCCTATTTTAAGGTTAACTGAAAACCGAAGAGATTTCTTGTGTACTTCAATATAAATTTTTACCTCAAAAATATAAATGAGTGATTTTATATAATTGCAATGTTTATGTAAATAAATCAGATACTCTAACAAAAAACGGGACTGTAAAATAAATAGCAAATAATATATGTAGAAGAAAAATTATAAAAAAGGATTTAAAAAGGTTACAAAACCGCACTTGATTTTCTCCGACAGTGTATATTATCTCTTACCTCGATCCATCAATTAATGTCTTTGATGATGTTCTCCGAAAGATGGAGGTCATCGGATTTAAAAGGTATACTCGACATAAACAAGTTAAGGTATTTTTTAGTCAACAGCTCCCGGTCACACAAGTGTTCATGTTCCAATTTAATTTATTACACACTAGCAGTTTAAGGTATTTAACATTAACCGATAATCCCTTTGATCATAAGGGTAAAAAAGCCGATGTCGTAAATAGATTTATTTATTTATTACTGTTGTAACAAATCATAGTTATCAGATTTATTATTACTATTAATTTTTATTCCCTATACCACCATAGTGGGGAGGGTATAATGAATTTGTGCTGATGTTTATATTTGTTCAACATCCACTTTACAGTATACCGATCGACTCAGAATCATTTTCCGAAAATCTCTTTAAAGAGCATAACTCTCTTAAAAATGTTGGTATTCAAATCATATTGAACATAAGCCTGTTTCATATATACACAAATCAATTTTGTGATGATCAGTCTTTAATTAGTTGTAGCTCTCGTATAAGATCCCCTTCGTGAATCACTTTAACATCTATAAATCTTTTATAAGTGCTTATATCGAAATAAAATTGAACACAAAGAATATTTATATACAACGAAATCAAGCCTTCTAAATTTTTGGATGATCGGTCGATAATAGGTCATAGCTCCTATATAGAGCTCATTTCTAAAAATCTGTTTTTACACATACGAGTGTATGGGCTTGACCGATTATACTTTCTTACTTGTAAGTATATACTTTATATGATATATGATGTACTTAAAGTATTTAAAAATAAAATTTAATAATAGTACCAACTGTTAGCAAGAAATCAAAGAAAGTACCATTGTTTAACCAATTTCACAACTTTCAATTGATTCCCGTCACTGGTTCTCGCTATCCGATTCGCTTCAAAATAGTACAGTTAGCTTAAGCTACTAAATGCCTAAATAAGACCTATTTAAAGCAAATTCAGTTTAAAACCAAGTCCATATGTAAATATGTTTTTGTTGTTCTAGTGCCAGTGACTGACTGTATTACCACTATTTTCGCGAAGTTTTAGTGTTGCGATATTTTGTTGTTGTTATTATTAGTTGCTGTTTGTTACATTTAATGTCGGTATTTATTTATACTTTTTCTCGGTTTTGTTGTTACTTTTTTTGTTTTGCTGTTTAATACATTGCAATTAGTAAAATTTCATTTCATTGTTGGCTGGTTGTCTGTCCGCCTGGCTGCATTGTTTTGTTGTAGTTTCTTTGTATGTAGTTTCTGTTGCAGTTGTTTTTTTTTTTTGTACGAAGCTGTTGTTGCTTTTGTTTTTAATGACAGTCTAACAAGCGTAAAAACACTTCTGAAAACATACCAATTTGGACATTTTGATTGACATTTCACTTATGCAACAAACAACAACAGCTACAATGAAAACAAAAAAAAAACAAAAAAACTAAAGTTGAAATAAAATGTGGAAAAAAACATGTTATGTATGTATGTATGTATGTATGTAGTTAGTAAGTGTAGTAGTAATAATTTGATGTTTCTTACATGCATAAGTACATATTTATTTGAGTTTTGCAAGTTTCTGTTGTGTGCATTTTAAATAGATTGTAACTATTTAAATATATTATTTAATTATTATTAATACATCTCCTTGTCTATCCATCAAACGTTGTAAAAACTTGTTCTATGTGGAATAATCTATGGAAATTTTTTATAAATTTAGACCATATAGGTTGTTGCATATAACCTGAGACCTATTCAACAATTTAGAAATATAAAATCGTTATTTAATAAATATTTAATTTCAAATTAACATATGCTGAAATTAGTGCCCTGCAGGAAATGTCAATATGTCAATGTCTCCTTGTCTATCCATCAAACTTTGTAAAAACTTGTTCTATGTGGAATAATCTATGGAAATTTTTTATAAATTTAGACCATATAGGTTGTTGCATATAACCTGAGACCTATTCAACAATTTAGAAATATAAAATCGTTATTTAATAAATATTTAATTTCAAATTAACATATGCTGAAATTAGTGCCCTGCAGGAAATGTCAATAGTAAAATTATACTGATTACCTATTGACGATGTCACCATTACTATTGACGAATTATACCCTTACAAATGCTACCTACTATTGACATTTTGCACAGGCTTGTCCTACGAAATCTACCAGTAGACTGCGTCAATACTGACTAAGTATTTCTTTTGGGACCACCTTTGTCTACACTTTTGGTACTTTTCTGAAAGAGAAAATGAAAATACATTTTTTGCTAATTTTTGGAGTTTTATTAAAAAAAATAAAATACTAAAAAATACCTAATTAAAAATAAATTCGAAAACACCCAGAGTCTTTGGCGGGAATCGAACCGGCAACCCTCTGAACAGGGCTGCCAGAAATTTTCAGCAAAAAATCTTAATTTCACCAAAAACAAAAACTCTTATTTTTGAAGAAAAAATCTTTTTTTTTGAAATAAGTAGTACAAAACAGGTTGTTTTTAATTGAACATAACATTCGTCTAGACAAAACAAAAAATCTTTTTTTAGGAAAAACATCTTAAAATCTTTTTCGGTTAAAAAATCTTAAAAAATAAGGTAAAATCTTACTTCTGGCAGCGCTGCCTCTGAATGATAGTCCAGCACACTATCGCCTAGTCTATCAGGGTTCATAATTGAAAAAAAAAAATAATTGTATAAAAATAACCATTGTGACAATGCTGTTGACAATGTCGCTAAACCGTCGCCAAAATAGTAGACAAAAGTGGTGACTTGGAAACACTTGTCCCCAGGTTTCCTTCAGGGTGGTAACGCTTATTTCCATACACATATGAACATTCTCACAGAAAGGTCGATAGAAAAATACATGTGAATGTCGCGTTCTTCAGCTGGGTAATTACATATTTAAACAATGTATATCATATGCATATAATCTTGTAATATATCCAATAAAAGCTATAATTACAATTTTCTTATACAGCAATACTTAAGCAAATTTTATATTATCTGAGTTCTTACCTAATAAATGCAGTAAATGTTGCTTAGTTACAAAAGTTTTCTAAATATGAAGTAAGCGTAAAACTATTAATCTAGATGTATTTAAATTCAATTTAAATGATTTTTCAATATCAAAGAAGAAGTCAAATGTTTTATGATAGTTCTGGCATAAACACATCAATTAAACCCCACTTTCAAATATCTTGTGTAATTGAAAATTAACATCATCTTCATCAAATATGTAACTTGCAATGAGAATTCATTGACCTCAATTTCGAATTGGCAAAATGGGCAAAATCTGAATTTTATTTACAACATATGCGTGTGTGTTTGTAAAATTCCAACTAACTGCTGTTTGCTTGCGACAGACTGTGTGGTAGCAGTTGAAATACTTTTGAAATTTACAGAAATTCGTACTCGTATGAATCGCTGGCGGTTTTTAATTTAAACGTTTATAGCATGACAAATGACATAAATGGATTGTAGCAGCATAAACGATTGTGCAGGAGATTCAATGAAATTGAATTAATTAATTGGTAATCGGCACCTGATTTCAGTTGAAGCGACAGAATAAAACAAAAACAGACATACGGTCGAACAAATAAAATAAACATTTAGACTGATGATTAACTAGGTAAGAAGACTGCAAAAGAATCGATTCTTTAATGAAATAATTAAACAAAGTAATAAGTCTAACACACACTAGTGAAAGTATTGTGCAGCTTCAGTCGCCACAATACTTCAAAGTCCCTAAATGAAATTGATGAACATTTTCCAAAAAAAAAAAAAAAATAAGCATTCTTTTTCCCCCTAAACAGAGGGTTGTGCATAATAGAGTCTACAGTTCTGAAATGGGATCAGTAATGAACAAATAAATGAGTCAATAGTACTTGTCAAATGAAGCTGACCCACTTATTCTAGTTCCAGTCACGAAAACATTCAGTAAATTTGTATCCTTGATTATCCTTCTAATTAACCCTTTTAAGGATAATATTTTGCGAAAACTTAAAAGAAAAACGAATAGTGCCTTTCGTTTTCCATGTTGTATACGTTGATTTCCCAAAACATACATGGTTTATGAGTCTGGTTTCTCGAGCAGATCACCATATTCATGCAATGTCATGTCAAAGAGATGGAAGAACAGTTTTGAAGATTGTTTGTTAAGGCTTCATTGGTTGTTCCATTGGCGTATGTATATATCACTAAAATGTAAACTTCAGGAACGATAACTAATATTAAAAAAAGTAGTAAAAATGTCTGCTTAATTATCAGATTCACTTAAAAGTCAAACGCCCAACTGTGACTTGAATTGTAAATAATTGATTTAAACCTTTTAGGCAACTGTTTAAATCACAAACAATCATGGCTAAATAAAGTTGTATGACATGCAGTTTTAAATACCAAGAAAATCATGCCACACACAACAACTGCAGCAATACTGTTAAACGGCGCCAAAACCGACAGACGTACTTAATTTAAACTTAATGATTAAAATTTTATTTCAAAACAAAAGTGTAATTAACAAAAATTTATCAAGCCACTTAAAAACAAACAACATTAATGTATGCAGACAGAAACAAATCAAGAAAATCTGTTAAATGTGGCACCTATCGATCATGTGCTTTATGTTCATTTATATTCATGTGATCAGTTTCTATTAAATACGATCATAGACTCAAAAAGATTTTTGCCAATCTGAGCTTATCTTACAAAAGATACTAATTGTACTCCAAAGTGGATAATATTTATACCCTACACCACAATAGTAGGGAGGGTATATTGTATTTGTGCTGATGTTTGCAACGCCCATAAATATTAGTGAAACACCCACCTTAAAGTCTACCGCTCGACTCCGAATCATTTCCTGAGTCGACTCCGTCCGTCCATCTGGCTTGTGCGCAGAGTACAGGTAGTAATTGTGAAAATATTTCAATAAAATTTGATACGTGATATTTTTTTTGGCCCAAGACGGATGGGATTGAAACTGGTGGAAATCGGTACATTATTTCACCTGACCCCCATACAAATGTCCTCCCGAAATAGAGGCTTAACGATCATAAATGTTTGAATTATGCAAGCATCCAAACAAATTTCACCACAAATGAGTTATAAATGAAGATAAATTACATCTACAAATTTTGTCCATATCAGTCCATAATTAGTCGTAGCTCCCATATAAGGCCCACTTCTGAAAAGCACTTTAAAGAGCATAACTCCCTTAAAAATGTTGTTATTTTAATAATATTGAACACAAATATGTTTCTTATATATAAAAATAATATGGTAGAATTTTATGATGATCGGTCCATAATTAGTCATAGCTCCCATATGATGCCCACTTCTGAAAAACATTAACGATCATACATAATTTTGGTATTCAAATAAAATTTGACACAAATAAGTTTCATATATACAGAAATGATGACACCTAATTTTATAATGGTCGGTCCACAATTAGTCAAAACTCTCATATAAGACCCTCTCCGTGATTCACTTTAACCTCCATGAATCTTTTAAAATTATTTATATAGAGATAAATTTTAACATAGATAATATTTATATTCACGGAAGTCATGGCATTATATATTTAAACGATCGGTCCATAATAGGTAATATCTCCCATATAGCGGCCATTTCTGAAAGACTGTTGTATACATATAATGGGTGTAGGTTATTCTATGGTCGGGCTTGACCGACTATGTTTTCTTACTTGTTTTAAAATTAAAATTTCTTCATAAGATAATTCTTATAACAGATTTTCTATTAAATTTATTTATAGGAACAATGTTGGACATATATGTAATAATATGCCTTAAAACGAAGGTAAAAATTGATAAAAACAGAAAGAAAACGAGTTCTTTGAAGTAAAAAATGTATGTTAGTGCTTTCCACTAATGCTTGTGTGTTGAAAGTGATACTTGAACGTTGAAAAGATATTTGTCAGGCTACGCGGCGGAATTTTGTTGATGAACATGATGCTGCTGATCTTATATAATTAGTATAAATATTCATAACTCATGAAAGATGATATTTGTCATAACTCAATATCAAGAAATTAATTAGTAGTATTCTGTATTTGAAAGTTACCAAATATCAATTAAAGAATTCCCTTTCTCTTATATGAAAAGCAGCATATTACTTCACCTTAAATCAGAGGTGATAAAAATTAAAAAGCTTATGTATTGGTGAGAAAATGAGATAAATTTAAAGGTACAGTACAACGAAAAAGTAAACGAAAGATTTTTATAAAATAGTAAACGTAAAAAATTGTTTCGGTTTAAAAAATAATAAAAAATTATTTCGCATCGCAAAATAATGAGTTCCGTTTGTATTCTTAACTCATCTTTTGTAACTTCAACTTTAAAGGGGGCTTTAAAAAGATCAAGAAAGGGTGCAATGGCATAAAAATCTTTAAACCTATCTTGAAAATTTAAAAAAGTGTTTTCCACTGACCTTTAAATGTTTTATAACAGAAAAGGCATTCAGAATTAACAAATGAATTTTTTATTACGAACATTTTTCGTAATGGTACCATAATTTTTGTACGTACTGTATTTTAAAAACATTTAAAGCATCCGCTAAGCATGTGTACCATTTGCCATGTGAAAGACAACTGAATTAATGCTCAAAGTAGTGGGTTGGGTAAATAAGCAATTGCACTATGAAATGATCATCTCTGCCTTAAATAGTTTATTAATTTTTTCAGATAAAGTCCATTTTCATTTATATGGATACGTCCACAGGCAAAATTGCCGTATTTGGACTTCTAGAAATGCGGTTACGAGAGATGTTAAAAACCAAATTTTGACCTATCACATGTCGCACAGTTACCGAAACAATGAATTTTCTGTTCGCATAATTTGACGGAATTCATCTGATATACAATATAAATCCTATTAGATCTTTCGATCTTGTTGAACTCTCACTAGTATTCGCTAAAATAATTGATTGCTTAAATCCCACGATGATTTGTTGCATCATAGCAGAACTGTCTGTATGCTCTGGCTGCTATTTAACCCTCAAAATGGCTAAACTCACATAATTGGTCTTCTAAGTTTTTTAATTATTAAGCATTTGCATTTATTTTTTGTGTGTTTAACAGTAGAACGAGAGATTTTATTACACATGAAATTGTTTGGTTATTTGTTTGTTTTTGGGAGGTTTTAACTTTTGTTTAAAGAAACTTGTATCAAATCAAAATTCCCACACCGAATTGTTTATTTATACGTCAATTTATTGTTGCTGCTCTGTTTTGTTTGTTAAGCAACAACAATGATGACTGTTGTTTGGCTTTTCCACGGCAGTCTGAATGGTCTGCATGAGACTCTTCACTGCTATTCAGACCTGTTATCCGCATTAATTTATGAGTTCGAGTTGTTTGTGTGCTGCAGAATATTGTGTAGTTGTGGAATTGTTTTATTGTACATTTTTCGAGTCTGTTTGCCCATTTCAAATCCTTAAACTAACATCATAAAAATAAGTAAGTACAATCAACCCCCTCCGGCAGTGAGTTACGATTACGTTACTCTGCCTTGCTGTGCATTTTCTGAACAGTACGAACAGTTCTGAATGTCTCTTTAGCAGTTTCAATCTTGTAACAGAGTCAGTCGCAGTCACCCTTGTATGGTAAACAAATGTCAGCAAAAGCTGTGTGAGAGTGAATGTATTTATTAGGTTATATAGTCAATATATCACTAGTCATCGACATCGTCATCGTCGTCATCATCATCAAATTCAGCTTTTGTAAGTGCGTAAATATGAAACGTCGTTCTTTATTTGTATTATTTCACAATGATTATAAATGGCCAGGATATTCTACTCAGTAAATATTACCCAGCACTACCTTTAACACCACCAATAACTACCATTACAACCTACAGAGATTTGTATGCGTTTGTATTAATTTTCGTTCAATTCGAACGCTCTCTCTCAGACTTGTAACTATTGTTTGCCCGTTTTAAGCTGTGACTTTGACACGTTTTTAGACTTAATTGCATTTTATTACATTTTGTTACATTTCACAGTTAAACTGACATTAAATATTTTTTTCGTTTGTCTGTCTGCTTTTATTATGGTTTATTTGTCGGGCGTATTAGTGAGTCAGTGGGAAATTTAGGGTTTCTTAATTAGGCGTAGGAAGTTGGTAAGAAGAAATATGACTGTAGTAGTTAGAGTACATAATTTGGTCATGGGAATGAATTACAGGATAATAAAAATAGCACAAATGAATTGAGTTTGAAGAATATGAAAGTATTTGACGTTTAACTGCCTTCCTCTAGCAAACGAACGAATTTCTAAATCAAGTTTTCTATTGGTGATGATTTTATATCCGCAACTATAGTGGATCACTCTATTTCAAAACAAAGAATACACTTGAAAGTCGAACGTAGCAAAAGTTTTTTTATTTTAAATATATTTGTGATTAATAAAAGTTACAATCCAATTATGTACAGTGCCGGCAAAAATAATAGAACTGCGACAATTTATTTGATATCTAATAATACTACATTTTTAAAAATATATTTCATGACGGACGAGAGTAAAAAATTAATATATTTGGTGGAAAAGGTTCCCGTTCATATGTTAAACGTTCCCCTAAACATCAAAGACAGTAAAGCATGGAGGTTCTAGCATTATGGTATGGGGCCAGTACATTGCATATAATCAACAATGGATCAACATGTTTTCGTTGATATAATAAATAATGTTATGCTTCCCTATGCCATAAACGAAATGCCATTGATTTGGGTCTTTCCAGAGGACAACGACCGAAAACATACAAACAGAAAAGCACGTCAGTGGTTGGTTGACAACAATATTGAGGTCATGAAATGGCTAGCGCAATCACCTGTCTTGAACCCAATAGAGAACCTTTGGGCTGACTTAAAGAAATACAGCCGACTAATAATGTTCATCTTTGGGCTGTAGTGAAGGAGTAGAGGGCGAAAATATGTAAAGAAAGATGTAAAAACTTAATTAACTCCATTCCGAAGCGCTGCGCCGCCGTTATTGCCAACAAAGGCCATGCAACAAAATTTTCATAAGCTATATCAGTTTCATTTTATTTGTTTTTTATTTAATTTTTTTAAAATATAGTAGTTTAATTTCTTAAAATCTATAATGAATAGTGCTATTTTTTATCGTCCAAAGTTTGATACTTCACATAAAATTGTAAATCTTTTCAATAAAAGTTACACAAATCTTTTTAACGTTGAATAAATTATTGACATAATTCAATTATGTGTCACGGGAATAACTAGGGAACTAAATCGAATCCTGCCTTCAGTGATATTTTTACCGCAGCTCTATATAAGAAAAGATAACTAAAACTTAGAATAGACAGCCCATCACAAACGTTTTAATGATCATAATTTAAGGATATACAGTAGGAATTTAGAACCACTTAACAACATCTAGAACAGATGTAAGACCTTGTTCCGTCTATAATATTGCAATGGGTTGTTGGGCTTTAAATGTCAAACGAAATATCAGAAAAGTTCAGTCTCCTAAACTCCGCCATAAAGCACATGGTCACAAGCAGGCCAGATTTAAACATCTTATAATCCATAAGGCATTATTTGATTTTCTGTTTTTCAGTCAGGTAAAAGCTATGACCCGAATTGAGGGTTTCGGACTATCAGTCAAAGGGTTGCGGGTTCGATTCCCGCCAAAGATTTTGGGTGTTTTCTGCAGATAAGACAAAAGCTTCGCAGTTTGTGTTTGTTAATTATAAAAAAAAAATGTGGGATGATTTTTGTATATATGTATGTAGTTGATCTGTGCAAAGTTTTGAGTCGGTAGCGATATTTATACGACATAAAGATAAATGGTTTTTTCAGATGTGGTCCTTCTACGAGAGCTATGACCAATTATGGGCCGACCACCATAAAATTTAGTACAACAATTTATTTGCCTATAAAGATTATTTATGTCAAATTTTATACGTATTAAGGTGAATTTTGGAAGTGGACTTTATATGGGGTATATGGTCTAACATTGACCGGACTAAAAAAAAAATTTCGTTTTACAATTTTGTATTGATATTCCAATTTGATATGCATTTATATATAATTGAGCAATATTTCGGGAAGATTTTTGTATGGGTGCTATGAGAAATCATAAACCTATTCTTACTGTTTTCCTCACACTTTCTTCCTTTATCATAAAAACAACGTATAAACAATTGCATATCTGCAATATATTTCAAACTATTCCAATAAAATGGACAAGAAATATTAAATTTTTATGGAGGTTGTCTCAAAGTTTGGTCCATAACTCTGGTTCTAGTACACCGAATTTGCTGAGTTTCAATACCAAACTGCTTAGGGGAATTATAAGCGGTTTTTGTAAACTTTGTTGATTTTGGTTGTGTCCTTTGGACGCGAGAGTGTTTTTCAAATACAGACGGACAGACAGACAGACGGACATGGCTCAATCGACTTGGAATTTCGTAAGAACCTAGAATATATACACTTTGCTGTGGCTCAGATGAGTATTTCTCAGTGTTAGACACTGAATGACAAATATACCCTCATTCACCACTTATGCTGGTGGAGGGTATAAAAAGACGACGAAATGAGCAACAATAAGTTAAATATTAAATAATAGACTCTAGAAATTTTTTTGTAGATTAGCTTAATTAGAAGAAATAATATTGTTTAAACTACATGTATTGAAAACGAAAGAAAAATCAAATTTTATGTAACAAAAAATCAAAATTAAAATTAATTAGTACATATTTCATAACTATAAATACACTGATATTAAAAAAACGTAAAATACCAATACCCACAAAATATTTAGACTTAAATAATGTGTTAGGCCTCTTTTTTCAACAATTTTATCAGGCATAATATTTACCAGATTTATTCTTACATATTCAGATATATGTAGATCTACAAAAATCTATAACAGCTTCTTTAAGGGGACATGTGTTTTTCAAAAATAAATTCGACGGCTTAATATTCCCCAAATGTTTTCAATGGAGTTCTGATCTGGAGCCATGCAAGCCATTCAAGTGCATTAATATTTTTCGAAAAAAAAAAAATCATCCCTTTGTTTGACGATTTACATGTTTAGGTGCTTTGTCTTGTTGAAAAATAAATTGTTTTTCATTACTTAGTTACATTTACTAAAAATGGCACTTATTTCTCATCTAGTAATTTTGTGTAATGAGAAGAATTTATTTTTATGCTTGCAAACGCCAAATCAAGCATAGATAGTTAGTTTGTTGGTTTCTTCTAGCGAATTCAAGTCGAGTATTAGTCTAAGATTTTTTTAGTAATCTTCTTTTGTTTGATTTGGACACATTTACCTTATATTCATCAATAATCTCATTAAGACTTTTTATTGTGTTGCTGGCACAGTTTATAATTCTGCGGTTGAAGCTTTTTTTTCGGGCTGCCACTTTTATTTTTACCACAATAAACCGGATTATTTGCAAAATAATGTGTTTATTTTTACAATTTTCTCGAAAACTTAAGTACTTTTCATTGTAAACTGCATTATAAGAATAGAAGATATAGTTATACTTTTCTTTTTGTAGAATTTTGCTCTGTTTATTATAAAATGTAATTATAGTTATGAAACACTAACAAAATATTTATGCCCAATTTGTATCTTAAATTAATATAGTGCTCTCCCAAATTTTGAATAAAGAGAGATCATTAACCATACTCTTAAAAAATTTTACACGTTTTAAAAAACTGTAGGAAACATCAAGTGTAATTATTGTACAGTGTTGCTAGAAAATGAATTTCAAAATATGCTCAAACTTAAAAAACCAAGTGCTAAAATATTATCCAGAAGAAACAAGCAAGAAAGTATAGTCGGTTAAGCCCGACCATATAATACCCTACACCTAGTATATGTAAATAAAAAAAGTTTTTCAGAAATGGACGTTATTTGCGAGATATCACCTATTTTGTACCAAAATTCAGTGTCATGATTTCTGTGAATATAAATATTATATGTGTTAAACTTTATCTCTATATAAATAATTTTAAAAGATTTATGGAAGTTAAAGTGAATTACGGAGAGGGGAGCTACGACTAATTATGGACCAACATTACAAAATTAAGTGTCATTATTTCTGTATATAAGAAACTTATTTGTGTCGAATTTTATTTGATTATGGGCCTTATATGGGAGCTACGACTAATTATGGACCGATCATAATAAAATTATACCGTATTATTTGTATACATATGAAATATATTTGTGTTACATTTTATTTGGATACCAACGTTTTTAAGAGAGTTATGCTCTTTTAAGTGATTTTTGCAAGTCGGCCTTATATGGGAGCTACGACTAATTATGGACCGATCTTCAGGAAATTTGTAGATGTGCGTTAGCTTCATTTACTACTCATTTGTGGTAAATTTTGTTTCCATACTTGCATAATTCGAAGATTTATGACCGGTAAACCCCAATTTCGGGAGGAAATTTGTATGGGGGTTAGGTGAAATAATGGACGGATTTCCACCAGTTTCAATGCCATCCATCCTTGGGCTGAAAAAATATCACGTACCAAATTTTATCGAAATATCTTCAAAATTGCGACCTGGGGCCAAATTATCGCATTCGATATCGAGTAAAATTGATCGTAATTTTATTATTTGAGATTATGGCAATCGATATCGAGCAAGAAATTTAGTACATTTGATCATAATTTCGATATCGAAATCATTTTTCGATACGATAGCTCATTCGATCACGAATGCGGTAATTTGGCCCCTGTACTCTGCGCACAAGCTTTACATGGACAGCCAGCCAGCCAGACGGACGGACGGACATCGTTAAATCGACTCAGAAAGTGATTCTGAGCCGATCGGTATACTTTAAGGTGGGTGTTGGATCAATATTTCTGGGCGTTACAAACATCAGCACAAATCCAATATACCCTCCCCACTATTGTGGTGTAGCGTATAAAAAAAGTGCTAAATTTTTTCAATGTAACAATACAATTTTTATTTCAAATGTTACAAATATAAATTAAAGTTTTTTCTAATTTTATTCATAACAATTGTTGACTTGTTTTCATAGATTACATTTCATATATTAATTCAAAAATTTCCGTGTTCATTTACTTACCACACCGAAAGAAATTTAATTGAAATATTAATAAAAGTTATTTTTTATTTCTCCAAAAGTATTTGTTGGAATAAAATAGTAAAAATTTTTTCGAGAAAAAAATTTTTTCTTATCAAAAATTTCAATGCATTTTCGAGAAACGAAATGCTAAATCTAGCACTGAAAATCCTAAAATGGCAACACTGTTATTGTAGCGCAACTCAGCTTGTATGCCAATTCGGCATGTTGAGCGCTCTTGACAAAGTTTTATTCTCCATATTCATAAAGCTATGATAGTAAAGTCGACTAGGTTAAGAACCTTGTCCCCTCGATATAGTATTCCAGAGATTTCCAATTTGTACTCCCAACTTATTAGTTTGCAAATATCCAGCCGAGGAAAGCTAGCCGGTTTTAAATATACACTACCTAATCAAAAAAGCCATGACTGGGCTAAATCTGCACAATCAGTAACTGTTAAGGCATATCTGACGATTGGGACTTCAAAGACTGATTCACAAAAATAGAGACATGACATGTCTCTTATACTTTAGAGTATATTATGTAAAATATTGAAGCAGAAACTCAACCAATCGATCTTGCAACTGGTTGGTCGTTTTTTGTGCAGAACAAATAAGCGAAAAAAATTTATTGATTTTGTTTAGTTGTTAGATTTTCAAGATCAACAATTTGTGTTTATAAGACTGAACTGTTCAATTGAACTATCCATTTCTATCACTGAACAATTAATTGACTCCAGGTCTTCGGTAACAACAGACAAATGATATCAGACAAATTTGGGTAACAGGGTTGCAGCTCATCTTGTAATTTCTTAAACATTGTGATGGAGAAAATTTCGGAAAAAGCTGACACTTTCAACACTAAAGACCACATTCATCTTGAATATTAGTATATTTCCGAGATGTAATTGAAGTTTTTATAAGAATCGAGAAAATATCAGATAAGTTTATTTAGATGGTGAACGTGGCCTAGAGGAAATTTATAACTATATCTGCCCGAGATAGGTCTACAAGATCAAGTGCGGCATCTCCTTCAATAACAACACCAACAACAGGTTGCAACTTAAGTATTTAAATACTTACCCCAAGTTTATCCAAAAGTCATTATGTACTTTTAAAGAATAAGTACTAATGTTACTCGTGGTACATTTTTATATATGAAGAAGGCCTTAGAAAGGCCTTGTATGTACTGTAAATTATATATTCAGTTAACGTTAGAAATCATTATTTTGAAAGCAGTCAAAACAGTTCATTCCCCATGAATATATATTAAGAAGCATCAACATTTTGAATTATGATTACAATTTTGAAAGAAAAACAAAACTAAAACACGTGTTAAGGCTTAAAACATCATCTGAAATTGTTTTAAAAACCCAGGAACTGAACTGAACACACAATCAGCCGTACAAAAATAAAAACACTGTCCTTGTGGCCTGATATGAGTATGAATAGAATCTGGAGTGTGTTTGCATGTACGATGCTCGTACAAGTATTTGTTTGGTTAGGAAGGAAAACATACCCAAAGGACATTTTAACTATGAAAGTTGTTATTTGACTATGGGACTTAAGATTGAACGTACGTTGTTTGTACGCCTTCCAGAATTATGCTGTTCTTTTGATATGTATATTCGTTTAATTTTGTTTCAATATACATACATACATACATATTTTTTTTGTTATTGTAACTGTTTTTATATGTTTTCGGTTGGCCACTTTGGTAGGCTTTTGTTGCTGCTACCATTAAAGGTCTACAATGATAAACAAGTTGTAAGTATTGTCATTCAAACATGAAATTCAAATTGTTGGGTTGGTAAGAAAGTAATTAACAGTTTTAATACCACTTTTAAATAGACGAGTTGGTTTAGTTGGTCAGTCTAGTTACCAGTAACTTTACCAACTAACTGATTCATCAACAACATTTTTGGAAATTCGAATGCTTAGGTGTGGTAAACCCGGGTTAGGTTTTAATTTCAAAACCATTAAAATATTATTTCTTTAAATTTTATTAAAATCTAAGCGTTTTAGGTATATTTTGATAGTTTGCATTATATTTAAATAAAAAAAAAAACATTAAAATAACATTGTCAAAAAATAAAAAAAACATAATACGGCCCGGCCCGGCCCGTTAATGGGTAAAATTGTCTCTTTTTTTGGTACTTTTTCATAAAATATTTGCTTATATAAATTGACATAAACATGTTAATAAATACTTTGTAAATACTGTATTTTGATATTGAAATTTATCATAATGATAAAAACGGAAAATTGTTTTATTCAAAATTATGGAGCCAATTTTAAAAAAATTTAAACATTTCATCTTCATTGGTGTTATTTGAGACATAGAGAAATAGATAAGTCTGAATTCAAATAAACAATTTGCTAATTTTTCAAAAAAAAAAAAAATATATTTTGTCTCAAGCAAACGCACTCAGGAGATTCCATTTGATGTCTATAATGATTCGGTATCATTTAGACTTTCTGATCAATGATAAAAATTTCCGCCTTTAAAAAGGCCGTAAATTTTTATGGTTTTAACCGTTCTGAAATCTATTAAGATCTGACATCCTGGAGTGCCACGCATCTCTTAACGAGATTTCGCGGCATTCTAAACTTGGAATATTCTGGATATTTCGGCCCAAGGCTTTTAAAAGTGTAGTCCTCACTTCATTTAGAAACGGATGCGTAATGATTTGTCGGTATGCTACTTCAATGTTGCAAATATATGATTCTGAATAGACTCATGGTGATCCGCAGAGACTATTTGTAAGACGGCAAGGGTTATATGGCATGAATATAAATTTCGTCGATCGATTGATATGAAGAACATTCCGCCTTTCATTTGCGGTATCCAGTAATATTGATCAAAATTGGATGCTAAGAGATCAAATCACTTATTTAACAACTTCTGTAGAAGTTGTCAGAACGTGGAGAAGACGGGAAATCGACCACGTTTTATACTACATAATGACATTTCATGCACATTATGATAAAAAAGGATAAATGCCTTAATTCGTGGGAAGGGGACATTGACTCTATACTTCTTAGCCTCAACTCTTACAATCCAAGTCTATCATTAATTAAAGTATAACCAGTTTGAATAGTAATAATAATAATAATACTTTTGCCACGTGGAATATTTTGTTACTGAAATCCTGTAGGAAAAATACTTACGTTTGATCCGGCGGTATACAGTGTGTACAAAGTAGTTTTCTACATTATAAAATAATTCGGAAATGTAAATATATTACTAAAAATCTTAATTATTCATCCATTTATTTTTCTTACTGTATTTACATATTAGTTAACCTATTGAATTGAATTGAGTCCAATATATGTATTTGAATCTAACTGAATTCTTTACTTGATTGATTAATCTCGAAGATTTAATGAAAGTTGCCCACACTGAAACCTAACACTCGATATAGCCTTTCCATTTGTCATTGGTAACGAATTTTCGTTAAGTACACTCATACCCCGGTTAGCGTCGCTAATTGGGACCGGAAAAGCGAGACGCAAACTGAAACGACACAAACCGAATCACAGTTTTCCATACATTTGTATTAATTTTCATTTAATGCGTTCCGAGACTCATAATTTTAGTAAAAAAGAATTGATTTTTCAATAGCAAATACCAACTTTTTATTATTATTTGTGTAACAATAGTTTTTATTAAAGAAAAAAAAATAACAATTCATGAAAAACACATAGGTTAGGTTAGAAGGCTGGTGTGAGGTTGTCCCCACACCATCACCCAGAGACCAATACGGTCCATTGTGATGCCTTTCGGAAATGATTTGAGACAGTTAGTGCGTTCCAAGAGCGAAACGTGTAAGCCCTCACATAGCCCCTTCCCCTGTTGCGCAGCCAGGCCATATTCATTACGAACCCTTTGAGATCCCCGAGCCTACAACCCGAGACATCCCTTAATTCGCCTATGTATCTACTGTCTAGCCACCTCAACCTGCTAACTTGTAACCTGGGACAATGGCACAGAATGTGCTCGATCGTCTCCAGTTCCTCTGGGTCCTCGCATAACCCGCACATGTCCGACAAGTCAGATTCCATTATCCTTGTCATTCTACCTATCATACAATGGCCTGTGATAACGCCTATCATGGTTCTCACGCAGACCTTGATCTCAACCAGTAACGATTCCCCAGGCATTATTTGTCTCGCTTAGAACCCATTACCCATAAGATCCTCAATGTAGACACCCGCCCCTGTACCCCTCATAATCGAGACATCAGTAAATATAGCTAATCCTGTGTACAATCTGATTTTATCTGACCAGCTCTCTCTAGGTGGCGTTATTACCTCCGGCATATGCCCAAAATCAACCCTAGTCCCCGCGTAATCCGTGGAGCTGGTTGTTCCCAGATGGTAGCCGTTAGCCCCAATCTCACCCAGTATCTTGACATGACCCTGAGTGAAGTTACTTAACAGCCCCAACTCCCTCAGCCTAAGAAGAAGAAGAAGACTTCTGGCTGCCATTCCCATCACATACTGCTCAATCGGCAGAAGATGTAGAATAACATCCAGCGCCGTCTGAGGAGTGCTTCTCATGGCCCCTGTGATGCCGATCGAAGCACATCTCTGAGCCTTATACAGAAGGTTCCTACGACTGGATAATCGCATGAAAAACACATAAAAAACATAAAAATATTAAGATTAAAATTAAAAATAAGAAATTCATAGTTTGTATGTACATATGTAAATAAAAAATCAAACGTCCATACCGATATGTTAGTTTTTTTTTATTATGATATTGAGCCATCTAAATCGATAACCATTCCACGGTTGGATTTGTCAATCTTGCTGATTTTTGTATAAAGTTATGTGTAGATAATTTTCACATACAAATTTGCATTAGACTTCGACGGGAAATCCCCTTTTTCTATTTTTGCTTTGTACATACAAACATTTAGTAACGACGCAAATCGAAGCACTAACGATGCAACTTCGAAGCAATGCGACGCAAACTGAAACAAAAACGACGCAACATCGAAGTCACGGAAATTTTAAAAAGACACAACTTCGAAACGACGCAAACCGGGTAATGAGTGTAATTACGTTTGTAAGCTATATACATAAGTATGTATATTGTTGCTGTTGCGAGCGCACACACTCGCTTTTTAACTAGAGATCACTAAACACCTTACCCAGCAGTGCGTGCAGCTTCCATCACATCTAAGAGAACTTGCGCTACAAATTTAATATAACGTACGTAAGCATACACATACCTAATTTAAGAAATGAAACTTGAATTGTAAGAAACCCATACTTAAAACGTATTAAAACCTTGTTTCATTTTCTTTATATTCACTCAATCTATTATAATTGCTCCAATTATAATAATAACCTACATCTTGATAGCCCACCGTTTTACAATCAGCGGCCATCCCCTATCCAGAAGTAGGTTATTTCCCATTGGTGTCCAACCCACACACCAATATACAGTGGTTATTTTCCAATTTTATCCTGGCAGAAGTTGAAAATCATTAAGGGGACGTTAGCTTTTTTATTTTTTTATTTTATTCTAGAAACACCAATATAAAATATATATGTATGTATGTATATGAACCTAACTGAAGTTAGAGTCGATATTATTTCCATGGCCCATTCTCATTGTACAATGGAATGTGTTCTGAAATTATTGTGAAAATGCGGGTCTTGATAATGACATTCTTCAGCAATAATTCATTAATTTGTCATATAATGCACTGGTTTGTCTTAAACACAACTAAATTTCGTTAAAAAGTAGAAACAAACGAAATGTATTTTTCCACCTACCCAATAACAGACTTAAAAGCAAGTGCTTTCTAGAGAGGAGGAGGGCTGTTTTGCTTTTCGAAAACACTTGCTTGTTGCAGGATAAAAACAAAAACAATGTTTTGGCAGAGGGTGGATTTTTGTGACGAAATTATTTTGATTTTTCAAGCGTCTTGTTTACAATTCTCACGCGTGTGACTTTTAAATGACAGATTAGTTTGAGTAAATATTTATTTTTGGAACGTGGTCTGCTGTTAGAAGGTACGTTTGTCAACCAAAATGTACAGTAAGTGCAAATGTATGTGTGTGTATGGTTTTTGTGAGAGATATTTTGTAAATACCGCTTACTACTCGTACAATCTATTTTATGTCCTTATTAGATAAAGTTGTGCAGTGTGCATGCATTACGCTAGTGCCAAGTTGCTGTTTTTTTTTTTTTTTTTAGCTGATAGTGATCACATCACCAACCAAAATATGTACAAGTGAGGGAACGTGCAAACATACGAAAACAATCAATGTCATCACATTTTTTTTTTATGGAATACGAATTTCATTATGAAATTATTACTTATTCTCATTATGTTTCCATTGCAGTTTGTATTTTACTAATTCCCATCATCACTTTGCTGTGACAAAAAAAAAAAGACCAGGGAATAGAAATTGAAAAAAAAAACAAAATTTGTTTAAACACACGTGTCGTGGTTTAATTTCGAATGATTGTGAACAAACTAATTTCTGTTATCAGTGAAAAACAACAATTGTAAACTTTTTCTGCTTTTTTTTTATTTAATGTATGTATGTATTAATATTCTTTATTTCCCTTTCCTTGTAATATTCCTTTTTTATAACTTAATTTTTATTAATGAGATTATAATCATTATAAGCAGTTTTGTTGTGTCTCTGGAAAAAATTTAATTTGTTTTGATTAAAATTCACTTGACAATTTTTTAGCTGTTCGTTTTTTTTTTGTCTTAAAAAGGGTGGTTATTTTTTCTGTATTTCTAATTCGTCAGTGAAAAAGAAACCTGTCAATTTATCGCAAGATGATTTGATTAATATTAAACACGTTTTGTCATTTTCTTTGCATTTTCATTTTCCTTACTTACAACTTTTGAAGTTTTTGGTTGTTTGAATTTCTGTTTAATTCTTAAGTATTTTATTTTGACAGGATTTTCTCCAACCATTTCTACATGTTAATTTTTCATAGATTTTAATCAAGTGACGATGAAATTATTCCTTGGACAGGATGTTAATGACATATTTTTGTTTTTGTTTTTGTCATAATTTGCTTCTGTTGAGACATATTATACATAATTTAATCAATAATTAAATTAATCTTAAATTTAGCAACATAAGGTTTTGATTAGAATTGCACTTTCTTGAATAAAATTTAATACAATTTTGGACAATAAAAGTCCCAATGCTTTTATTTCAATAAAAAATGTCAATTAAAACTCCTCCTAGAGAACATCTGAAGCATCAGTTAAAAAGCTGCGATATGCGGAGGTCAAAATACACACTAATATTCTTCAAGTGATATCGGAGATTGCTGTAGCTTAATTGATTAGAGCATTTATTAATTAAGCATGAGTTGGTATTTGTAGCCCGGGTTCGATTTCCAGCCGCTGCCACTCAAACAACATCAGTTTCTGATAATTATTAGTTTTCTTTTCTATCCTTCATAACTAATATTTATCACAGCGCCCTCCTTCGGTGGTATAGCATTTAAAAACGCCACCAAAGTAAAATAATTAAATAAAGGCTATAAAATTAAGCTTTAACATTAATGCGCCTACTCACCACCAGAGGCGCTGCAATTCTGCACTAAAAACCAATATAATGCGTAATTGCAGAGTTGTGATATAAAAAGCATTCTTCTTTCACCACCTTTACTTCTTCAACTATCCCCTTTCCAAAGAAAGTAACGCAAGAATATACGAGTATAGGCATATTAATTGCCTGAGTATTACTGCTCTTTAAATGAAAAAAAAGAGATGTAACGAAGGATCATCTTTTTTGGGCGATTTATTTTATTATTATTTTTCAGACTTGTCACCATTTCTAAAAGTCTTGAACGCAAAATATTAAGAGATGAAAACTCATTAGCAGTGTCAAATGCTGCTTTTACTTCTTTATAAATCAATGGCAAACCATGTAAAAGCATCACTGTTAGAAAATCTTGATCTATTTCAGTAACCATTTCGTAAAGTTCTGATACTGCAACGTCAAACTCCACTAAATATTGCGATATACATATTTTGATTTTCAGACATCTTAAAATAAGCAATTTCCTGTATAATTCTGCCTTCTTTCTTGTAGACGTGTTTTTCAAATAAAACCCAATTTCATAAGATGATTTAAAATTTTTTACCATTCGCACAATTTCCGGTTCTAGTGAAATTATAATTTCTGCACGAGCGTCTTGATCAATATCATCGTAGTCTTGTTATTTCTTTAAATAATCTTCAAACAGTTTTCTCTCAGCTGCTGTAGCAAGCATCACTTTTAATAATTGCCACCTCCGGTTTGGGTACTTCACCTCTTGCCATTAGCAGTCAACGATTCTTGTGCAAAATTACCTCTATTTGCGGCAACCACGGGGAAAAAATCTTTCCATTTAGCAACGGCGTTCTTCCTTATACCATTGCCATCTTTAATCTTTACTGTTCTAGATTATTCTCTCCAAGATTTGGGTTCTGCGTCCATAACCTATTGTAATTATGTTTATTTAATAAGTATAAAATTATAAGTAAGAGAGCATGGTATAATTACACAAGGTGAGTGCAAATCGACAACAAATACAACACAAATCAAAAACAACAGGCATTTTGTTTGTGTAAAATACTACTGTCAAAAACACTTGAAAAAGTATTACGTTTTACATAAGTAAATTGTAAATAAAGTTAGTCAGCTGTGCTACTGCACTCACCTTGTATAGTTACACCATGTAAGAGAGTATTGAACAAATTAAAAACAATAAATCCAATAAACTACTAGTTCTGTATAATAAATAATTTAACAGAGTACAAAAAGATAAAGTTTATTTTCAATACAATGCTCAATAAGCAGACTGTCAGGTCTCTATGACCCACTTTAAGGTGAAGATTTTAACAGGTATACTCGTAAGTTACATATGAGCGATCAGCGTAGCAGTATAAGGCCACCATGGCTTTAAAAAGTTCTAAAAAGGATGAGATCTGCGTAAGTTCCTCTCTGATCTATGCGACCCAAAGCAAAATCTTAAGATACTACAAATTTAATACCCCTCAGCTAATAAAGCATATCAAATGTTACGAGTAATTGCTGAAAAGATGTGACGGAAAACCTTTCAACTGCTATTGGAAATTCGCGTTAATGTAGACGGCCGCTGGAATTGAGCGACAACGTTACAGTTCTTCAAACACAAAAGAAGTTTGTGTCTGAACACATCTAGAAGACATACAGAAGAATATTAGTACTTTGATGCCACGGCTCTTACTCAGTTTTAGATCATAGCTAAGAACTTCAGACCATTCAGCTATTCTGCCTTTCTGCTGAAAATATCTGAAAATGCCACAAACTTGAAACTTCAATTAAAAAATATAATTGGAAGACTAAAAAATTTAACTTGTTTACATGCATATGTACGAGTATGTAAGCAGCAATTTAATTAAAGTTTTTATTTTCTTCTTAATAATAAACAAGTAAGAGTGCTATATTCGGCTATGCCGAATCTTATATACCCTTCACCTTTGTTGTGGATGCAATTCTTACCACAATTTACAGAGTTTGTCTGATGTTCATAATAATCTTGAGTTTAGTTTATCAAACAGAGTATAAAAAAGGGGAACAATTCGGTTTTAGTGACTTTGTTCAAAAAAAAAAAAAAACTTTATCAAATAGGGCTTTTAGAGAAGATGCCAGCAAAAAAAATTGTTGGCGGTCACGCCTATTTTCGAGGGGGCGGGCCCGTAAAGTTGAAAATATATAGGCCTATATCTCGGGAACTACTGCGTGTCTGATAAGTTGTAATACATTAAATAAAAGGTATTAAAAATACCTCTCCAACGATATATATCATGAATATTTTTTGACCCGAATTTATTTGTTTTTTGGAAATGGATCTTATATGGCAGCTCTGACAAATTATGAGCCGATCTTTTCAAATTTTTGAACAGTGATTTTCATGCATATGAGGGTATTTCACGTCGAATTTATACATAATAACGGTATATTTAAAATATATATTAGTATTAACGTGGATTTCGGAAGTGTACCTTATATGGGAGACATAGTCAAATACGGACCGATATTCATGTATGTAAATGATCCGTGTAAAATTTTGGATTGGTACCCTTATTTATAAGAGATTTATGAGTATTAAAGTGATTTTCCGAAGAGGGCTTTATATGGGGCATACGGTTAAAAATATACCGAAATTCACAAAATTTTGGGGGATGATTTTTGTATATATGTAAATGATCTGTGCAAATTTTGAGTCGGTACCGATATTTATACAATATATATAGGGATAAATGTCTTTTTCAGATGGGTCCTTGTATGGGAGCTATGACCAATTCTGGGCCGACCACCATACAATTTAGTACAACAATTTATTTGCCTATAGAGATTATTTATGTCAAATTTTAGCCGTTTAACATTATTTATATCTGTTTAATACGTATTTAAGTGAATTTTGGAAGTGGACTTTATATGGGGTCTATAGTCAAACCGAACTAAAAAAAAATTCGTTTTGCGATTTCTTTATGCAATAAACTTATTTTGGCTGAATTTTGTCTTGATATTTCAATTTTATAGGCATTTATGTATAATTGAGCAATATTTCGGGAATATTTTTATATGGTGGATATGAGAAATAATGGACCGATTCATACTATTTTTCGCACACTTTCTGCTTTTATAATAAAAACAAAGTATACAAAATTTCATGGTATTATCTGCAATATATTCCAAAATATTGCAATAAAATGGACAACAAATATCAAATTTTTATGAAGGTTGTCTCACATATTGGTCCATAACTCTGGTTGGCCTAAACCGATTTTGCTGATTTTAAATAGGAAACTTCTCGAAAGCATGTCTGACAGAATTATTGAAGACTTGGATCCCAGAGATATCTGGGGACTTCAAAAAACTGATTTCAACATCCAGGCAGACAGACAGACGGACATGGCTTAATCGACTCCGCTATCTATAAGGATCCAGAATATATATACTTTATAGCGCCGGAAAATTATATTGTGGAAATTACAAACGGAATGACAAACTTATATATACCCTTCTCATGAAGGTGAAGGGTATAAAAAAAATAATAAATATTCATTACTTTGATATGTTCATTTTGTCGTTATTATTTGTGCAATTTAATTTTGTTTCTTGTTATTTGTATACCCTACACCACCATAGTGGGGAGTGTATATTGGATTTGTGCTGATGTTTGTAACGGCCAGAAATATTGGTCCAACACCCACCTTAAAGTATATCGATCGACTCAGAATCACTCCCTGAGTCGATTTAACGATGTCCGTCCGTCTGGCTATGTTGTAAATGCAGATCGGTCCATAATTAGTCGTAGTCCCCATATAAGGCTCACTTCTGAAAATCACTTTAAAGAGCATAACTCACTCAAAAATGTTGGTATCCAAATAATATTTAACACAAATATATTTAATATATACACAAATAATACGGTACAATTTTATTGTGATGGGTTCATAGTAGTCGTAGCTCCCATATAATGCCCACTTCCGAAAATCACTTTAACGACCATAAATCTTTTAAAAATGTTGTTCTCCAAATAAAATTCAACAAAATTAAATTTCATATATATAATATATACAATAATGATGGCTCCTAATTTTATAATGGTCGGTCCATAATTAGTCAAAACTCCCATATAAGACCCTGTCCGTAATTCATTTTAACCTCCATAAATCTTTTAAAAGTCTTTATATCGAGATGAAGTATATAATACATACACAACATTTATATTGACGGAAGTCATGGCAATACATTTTTGGATGATCGGTCCATAATAGGTAATATCTTCCATCTAATTTCTAAAAAACTGTATAATATATATACTGGGTGTAGGGTATTATATGGTCGGGCTTGACCGACTATACTTTCTTACTTGTTTATGTGTGTGTGTGTGTGATTATTAAATTAACATCATTGCCGTCGTCGTAGACATCACCAACATCAACAACAAATTGTAAATGACATGCAGCCATCGATGAATGTTTACATTCATCTCGAGTTGTCAACTTGAAAAACAGTCATTTCCATCAACATTTCTTTCTCATTTCAATAACTCGGTTTCTACTTTATCGTCCTCTATTGACCATAGTTTTGAGTTCCTGATTCTCCAACCCAACCCAACCAACCAACCATCCATTAGTGTAAATAATATTTTACAGAATTTGTCTGTGTTTTTTTTTTTGTTTGTTTGTTTGTGTTTGCAGCAGGTTAGAGTTCATTATATTAAAATTCATAATGTATGCAAAGTTTTAAATAAATATAAACGTACTTAAATATACCTATACATATGTACATACATACATACATATATGTAAATAAATATTGTATATACACGTGTATTTATTTTATATATACGCAAACTACATACAAATGCTTTTTTTACAGGTTCATTCATATACACGAAGTGTAAACAAATATTGTAGTCATTCGCGTACATGAGTTTTAATTACACAAATGTAGTCAGTCTGTCGAGTTCTTAAATAATGTAAATTAAAAAAAAAAAGCATTTATTTACATAGTATGTACATGAAATTACAAACAGACAGACATACTAACTTTTGTATACAAATAAATATTGCAAATAAACTTACATTTTTCAAATGTAATTAATTTAATGAAGTTGTAGTTGTGACATTGTCAATTAAATAAAAGTGTTACATGTAGACATAGAAAAGTTGTTTTTATTTCTGAATTAAATCATTTGAATTCTAACGACTTTTACATACTAATTAACCTTTCAAGACTTTACATGCCACTATACTGCGAATTAGGCAGGAATGATTTAGAAATGTTTCAGGCTTGACATTGTGTTAAGATAATTCCCACTTTGGTTAATACATATTTCGAATTAGTGTCTGTGCAAAACTGTGGAAAATTAGTTGATATTTTCAAATTAAAGTCCAATAATTCATATCAGAGTATTTATACCCTACACAACCACAGTGGGGTGGGGATTATTGAATTAGTGCTATGTTTGTAACGACCAAAAATATTAGCCCAAGACCCAGCTTAAAATATATCAATTAACTCCGAATCACTTCCTTAGTCGATTCAGCGATGTCCATCTTTCTTGCTGGCTGTGCATGTAAAAAGAGTAGAAATCGCAATTTTTAAGATACACCTAATTCTGTTTTTACACGATAGATACGTTCCTCGAAAACTCGCGTAAAAAAGATAGAGTATCCATATTAAATGAGGAAATTGGTTCCACGTATGCAATATCAGGTAAAATAAGATAAATAATTCAAATTCATGTTGCTTTATACACAAACATATTTTATTTAAACAAAAGAGTTGTTCATTTAGAAAAGTACATATGTACATATGTAGATGCAATATCTTTTCGTCTTTAACACTTAAATTTGACTGAATTCTTACACTCTTACTTTCAACTAAATTTATTTGAAATAAACAAGGGAAATCCCCTGTTTCGATTGTGTTGTTTTTCGTACCAGACGATTTTTAGTGCTGCCAACTATGTGTTTAATTTAAATTTCTCCAAAACCAGTACAAACAACGTTTTTCTGGTAAAAATACATACATTTTTAGATCGCGTTAAATCAAATCTAGTCGCATAAAAACAGAATGAAATATTTATTTGGAAACGCGTTAAAAAAAATGCGCGTTCAAAAAACTCGCGTAAAACAGAATTAGGTGTATTTCGATAAGAGAAGGATTTGGCTGAAATCGGTCCATTATTTCTCCTAGCCCCCGTACCACTGTCCTCCCGAAGTAGGAGTTTATCGATCATTATTTTTTGATTTATGTACATATCCAAACTAATTTCGCCACAAATATGCACAGAAGACATGCCACTAAATTTTTGGATAATCGGCTCACATGTAGCGCTCATTTCTGAAATACTGTTTCGACACATATACTGGGTATAGGATATTATATGGTCGGCTTGACCGCATATACTTTCTTACTTGTTTTAATATTCGTTCATGCATTTCCTACACATGTGTCTTCATAATGGTAGGGAATTTTAAATAACTCGAACTTTTTTAACTATATAAAATTAAATGTCTGTCAGTCTGTCTGTATGTTTGTGACCCTGGAAGAAATAATAGGCTATATGAAATTTTGATTGGACAAACGGGAGTGGCACTAAAAATTTAAATATGCCTATTTTGGTATTTTTTGGCCTACTTATGTCGATGATATTTGGTACATATGGTATTGGCATAATTAGAAATATGCAGCAGCAGAAAAGTGGGTGGGACCACGAACCTTTTTAGAAAAATTAAAAATAGTAACATAGTCTTAACTACTGTACCGATCGTCATTAAATTTTCACAATAGGATATTCTTACGAAATAATAAATTCTTGACCACATAAGTTGTGAGTGGACAAAGACACGTGGCACCGCCCATATAACCCAAAAATTTCAATCACCATATTTTGGTAATTTTTTGGCCTAGGTCGATGATATTTGGTACATAGTTGTGAGTAGACAAAGGGGCGTGGCCTCGCTCATATAACCCAAAAATTTCAATTGAAATATCTTGGGCATTTTTTGCCCAACAGTGGCAGTATTTGCTACATATGGTATTGGCATGAATAGAAATATGTACCAAGTAAAAAGTGGGAGGAGCACGCCTCTTTGATTGCGATATATTTGACTCGGGACTACTTATTACATGATAATATTTTTCGACCAGACTTCTGCACCTTATTTTTTACAACGTTTATTAAAGGCTTTACCTCAAACGGAGGGTAGCGAAGCACACCGGGTTCAGCTAGTTCTGTATATTATACGATTCCTTTATAAAGATGCAATATTAAATACACTTATTTCTTTTTTCAGAAACTAAATCAGACGTGCATTTCCATAGCTCATGCAAAACAAATTAATGTTGTTCAATTTTATTAGTTAACACTATTAAATTTTCAGAGACTGTTATAAGCCGCCCCTGATTCTTTGCAATTCTAGATCAAGAATAAATTATATCCAGTTCATTAAAAAAAGTTTATTACTAGCATATTTAAAGAACTATTTTGGTTTAAGGTTTTTGCAGGTCTTCCTTATACGGAAACTATAATTATTACCATACAAATGAAAATTTTTTGGAATTCATGTGAAAAACAATTTTTCTATAATTTTGATATGCTGAACACAAATCTGTCCAACATGTCAAAATTGTACGCTTTCAATTTAGGTTTTCTAAAAAATCAATTTTGCACATATAATGGTTGTAGGGTGTTATGGTCAGACTTGACCGATTATACTTTCTTACTTGTTTATATATCTATTAAATGTCAATATATATGTATATGTTTATCATATTTGTTGACTAAAGGCCTGATAAAGTTGAAAAATCGTTTGTCCAGAAAATGTTTATAAAAAAAATTAGTCAGTTTTTAATTAAATTTGAATGATTTTTATATCAATTTTCTAGGCCAATGTTCGTTCAGTATCATTCTATTAGAATCTTAAAGGAATATCTAGTAACTATATATTAAGGAGAGAAATCATTCTCTATCTCATTTCAGTTTTGTAGGATTCATTCCACTAAATACTCGTTCAACAAAAATGCGATCCTACACAGAAAAAAAATCATGTTTTTTTTCAATTAAACCTTTAATTAATTTTAAAATAATTTTCAATTAAAATTTTAATTGATTCAATTACTTTTTCTGATTTTTCTGATATTTTCAATTAAATCTCACATTTTTTTTTAATTGATACTATCATTGTTTACAGGTCCGATTTCAATTAAATTTTTAATTGATTCCACAAATATTTTAATTGAAACTCATTTTTATTTTTTTCTGTGTAACTGCCCCTCTAATTACCGTGTATTGTCTCTAATAAATACACTTTGCAAAATTTTTAATAACATCCTTATGAATCGCATTACTGATTGGATTAATAGAAACAATATACTAAATGAATATCAAGCAGGTTTTCGGAAACACTACTCAACTATCGACAATGTATTCAATCTTGTTAATATCGTTCAGTTAAACAAATTAAAAGGAAAATACACTTATGCATTTTTCGTTGACTTCTCATGTGCATTCGATTCGATTCCCAGAAATTATTTGTTTTACAAATTGTCCAGTATGGGGTTGTCTTCGAAAATAGTAAGAATACTTCAGCACTTGTATGATAACACAACGAGCAACATATTGTTTGGAAATACCTTCTCTGATTCTTTTGACGTAAATATTGGGGTCAAACAAGGGTGCATATTAAGTTCAGTACTATTTGCTTTATACTTGAACGACCTTGCGGATACTCTACCTGGAGGAATAGTTCTTGACCAAATCTCAGTGAAAACTCTGCTTTATGCTGACGACATTGTCATATTATCTGACTCTCCAAGCGGTTTCCAAACAATGATCGACTCCCTTTATGAGTACAGTAACATGTGGCATTTAAATGTGAACTTGGCGAAATCAAAAATAGTGGTTTTTCGTAGTGGAAACAGATTAGCAGGGAGCTTAAGTTGGAAGTATGGTGAAAATGTAGTTAAAATCATTAATTCTTATAAGTACCTTGGTATGGAACTTTGTTTTAATCTATCGTTTAGTAAACATCTAGAAAACAAACTAGCAACATCAAAAATGGCCATATCTTCCTCCTGGTCTAAATATATAAACTAATATTTATAATATATAAACTAAAAATATTCAACGCAGCATCCCGTTCTATTATGTTATACGGTGCTCAAATATGGGGTTACAAAAAATATGATGTAGTTGAAAAATTATTTCGATTTTTTATTAAAAAGATGTTATCCTACCAAGCAGCACTCCCAACTACATGCTCCTGCTAGCAACTGGTTTAATTTCATTGTATCTAGATACGTTAAATTTGCACTTTAATTATATTAATAAAGTACTAAAGATGCCATATAACAGACTACCTCGCCAACTTGCTGAACAAATAATTGCAAAACAAACTCTTTGGGCTGAAGAGTGGACAAATCTGTGCGCTAAAATCAACTTTGTTCCTGTAAATAACTCAGATATACTTAGTAAACACTGCAAAACAATTTTACCTCTCGTTTCAGCCTACGAAAAGGAAAACTTAGTCTCTCATACAAGAAATTCTCAATTCCACGACCTATACTCACAGCTAAATTATTGCTTAATGGAAATTAATACCTCTAACCTCTCGTCACGGGCTATAAGTCTTATAATAAAAGCCAGAGGAGGCCTGCTGGACATAAATTCTAGACCTTTTATAAGTGCAACGGATGGGTTATGTACACTTTGTATTCTTGATGCAACAGAAAACACTTTCCATTTTATTGGCATCCATTTTATGAATTTTGTAAACTATATTGAAATTTTGTATAATAATATATTTAATAGATATAAATAATGAAAGCGGCATGCGGCCGCGGGTGACAATCAGGTGTTCTTTTTTCCGCTTATACTTTTTGTATGTAATGCCAAAAAATTCAATTGATTTGTTTTTTACATAAATAAATTCTTAAATAAACGTTTTTTTTTAGCGTTTACAGGAAGAACATGTTCATAAATATAAATTTTAATATAAATAAATAAATTTTAAAATTTAAAAATTTTTGTACAAACATTTATTTTAAATAGAAAAATCGTACCATTTAGTTTCATTGCTGCGCTTACTTCAGCCCAAGCCTTTGCCCTGTTAAATTTGTTTCTATATTGGACTGAATTTTTTTCATACAACAATTTGTATTTTATTACTTCGGGAATTCATTTTTTGTCGTCGATTTCCAATTTATTTTATTTTTAACGAAACTCATATTTCACATATTGTATACATGTGTAACACAGTTTTAAGCGGCAAAGTTGAACAAAATTCTACTTTGCCGCGAGGCTGTTTCTCACAGCATTGTCAGATTAAGTAAATTGAAACAAAACTTTTATTTACTGGTAATACCGTTACCGCCCGCGGCCGCATGCCGCTTACATTGCCCATCCACTATAAGTATTTTTAAAATTATTAGAGAAAATGTATTCCAATGTGCCATTGTGTAAAAATATCACTTTACAATAGTATTCTTTAAATTATTATTTAAAACTTTCTCTAATAATAAATATAAAAAGTTCAACAATTATTATATTTTAATTTTTATATCCTACACCACCATAGTGGGGATATGTAGATGTTTGTAACGCCGATCGACTCAGAATCACTTTCTGAGTCGATTTAACGAAGTCCGTCCATCCGTCCGGATGGGATTGTAACTGGTTAAAATCGGTCCATTATTTCACCAGGCCCCATACAAATGTCCTCTCGAAATTGGGGTTTGCAGATCACAAATGTTTGAATTATGCAAGTATCCAAACAAATTTCATCATAAATGAGTGTTAAATGAAGTCAAATCACATCTACAAATTTTGTGCAGATCGGTCCATAATTGATTATAGCTCTCATTATAAGGCCCACATCCAAAAATCACTTTAAAGAGCATAACTCTCTTAAAAATGTTGGTATCCAAACGATATTGACCACAAATATGTTTCATATATATTCAAATTATGCGGTAGAATATTTTATGAAGGTCGGTCTATAATTAGTTGAAACTCCCATATAAGACACACTTCCGAAAATCACTTTAAGCTCCATAAATCGTTTAAAAGTATTTATATCGAGATAAAGTTTAACACATATAATACTTATATACACAGACATCATTAAACTAAATTTTTGTATGATCGGTCCACAATAGGTGTAGGGTATTATATGGTCGGGCTAGACCGACTATACTTTCTTACTTGTTTTATTATTAATTAATTTTTAAAGTTTTAATAATCTAAAAAATGCAACAATAAATGCCAAACGTAAAACCTTGCCGCAATGGAAATAATGGAAAACAATTGTAATGGGTTTAAATTAAAGGAAAATTAATGATAAAGGGAATAAATTCATTACGATGAAAGTACAAAATAATTAAGCATGTGAATTAATTTTTAATAGATGCTTTAATTCAGTGTTGAAAACATTAAATTTGAATTTTAAAATTAAATTAAAAACAGCTTTGTTACAGGTCTTAGGCAATATATTTTATTTTAGGTTGGATTTCAACTGAATTATTGCCATCTTATAAATATAACTTGCAACCTAACAATCATTTTATACTTCAAATTGATTCTTGGATTAAAATTATATTAATTAACGGCAAGATAGAGCTGCGTTTTGTGTGAACTCTACTATATTTTTGATATTTAAGAGTTCTGTTTGATTTCAGGGTTCACATGGACGTGAAATATTTCAAAAATATGGGCCTAAGACCCAAACCAGCCCAAACACAGGATATTCTATTCACCAATAGTAGTGTTGAGCATAATTATGTGTTAAGTATTAATAAAGTTTTCAAAATTAAAATTTTGGGGCGACATATGCCAAAACACTCACACACACAGTCCACACTGTAGCAAATATACAATAAATACACATGAACATATGTACTTTAATACCATTTTGACATATGCGTATAAAACTTTACATCAGCACATGCAAAACAGACAACAACAAGAACAACAACTAAATCATCACACTTTAATTATACATTTGTAAAAGCAATGTAATTTTTGCAACAGCGAATAAGTAAGTATGTATGTATGTGTATATAACATAACCCTTCCGCTTCCGGTCGTCTATTTGTCACTACTCCATTTTACTAAATTATGCCATGCACACACATTGTCGTACTTACATACAAATACACACACACACACACACAGAAACAAATTTATAATTCGTTCACAATCACACGTATGTGTTACGCAAACTTCCATTGAATAGCATTGAGCTGAGCTGAGTTGAATGAATGGAATGGTGGAGTGGATGGAGCGTTGATAAAAACTATTATTTTGAAATTAGTGCAAAAAAAATAAACTAAAAATCACTGCCACCGACATCGACATCGACACAGTCACAGTCACAGTCAGTCATATTCATTATTTATTATAAACAGAGTGCGTGTTTTTGTTTTTTCATGTATGAGTTTAAATATGGAAAGCTGTTTCCCATTATTGCTGGGGATGATAGCTGGAGTTTTTGTGGGTGTAGAGCCCCGTCAACAAACATTCATAGCATAGATTCATAGATTGAAGTGTGCTTGTATGTATCAATTTGTTAACAATTGTTTAACTTCCTGTATGTATACTGTTCGCACAAACACACTTACAATGTTATTTGAAAGTGCGTACACATTTATGTATACGAAATAAAGCAGTGTGGGTGTTTGTTAAAGTACAAATATGTCATGTACACATTAATGACATGACATAGAGTCATACAGAGACTCTCTTTGTCCGTCTGTCTTTCTATCATGAACAAGAATTAATGCACTCAAACATGAAAATATGTTTTGCTGTGATAATTTTTTTTTTGTTTTTGCGAATTAGATGGTGTATTAGCAAAATTTTAGTTGCCATAATGAAGTGTTTGAAAAAAGCTAAATCATGTTAAAACAATGTTTTATTTATGGAAGAGTGTGTACGGACGAGTAAGAGTTCATAATTGTTAGTTGGTTTCAGCAGTCTATAAATGCGAACATGTTTAGATAATGTCTAGTGAATACACAATTATTATTATTATTATTCTTTTGTTTCAGTTAGCAAAATAAAATCGATATATTGGATTATTTTCATGAGTACTTAACCCATTTTGTACCAGTGGTCGCATAGAAGAAATGGACCAATTATGGACTGATAGCTTCTAAATCCAGTATCCACTAATGTGATTTCTATGTATTTTAGGATTATATTGGTTGAATTTCAGTAGCTTAATTGCCGTATAACCGATACTAATATGATTTCTGGATTCAAATTTCTGATTCATATAAAAGTTGGTTCAATATCAATATTATTAGACATTCTTGTGGGTTTATTTGTTTTTTTTTTTGTTTTTTGGAAATGGTTCTTATATGGCAGCTATGACAAATTATGGGCAGATCTTCTTAAATTTTGGAACAGTTATTTTCATGCATATGAGGATATTTCACGTCGAATTTCAACATAATAACGGTATATTTAAGATATATATATATGTATTAACGTGGATGTCGGCAGTGAACCTTATGTGGGGGGATTTTGACAATTATGGACCGATATTCTCAAAATCCAAAAGTTTGATTTAGGCATGTATGTAAATGATCCATGTTAAATTCTGGATTAGTAGGGTACCAATTTACAAGAGATTTATGAGTATTAAAGTGATTTTCGAAAGAGGGCTTTATTTGGGGCATACGGTTAAAAATAGGCCGAAATTCACAAAATTTTGTGGGATGATTTTTGTATATATGTAAATTGATATTCCAATTTTATAGGCATTTATGTATAATTGAGCAATATTTCGGGAAGATTTTTGTATGGGGGCTATGAGAAATCATGGACCGATTCATACTATTTTCCGCACACTTTCTTCTTTTTAATAAAACAACGTATACAAAATTTCATGGTATTATCTGCAATATATTTCAAAATATTGCAATAAAATGGACAAAAAATATCAAATTTTTATGGAGGTTGTCTCACATATTGGTCTCACATATTTACACAGACGGCCAGACGGATAGACAGGCGGACATGGCTAAATCGACTTAGCATTTCATAAGGAGCAAGAAAATATATTCTTTGTTAGGTCACAGATGAATATAAAAAAAATTTTAACACGGAATGACAAACGTAATATAGCCTCATTCACCACTCTTAGTGCTGGAGCAACGGATACATATGACAAACAACGTGGCCTTGGTGCTAGCGTGGTTATGAGTCTAATACTGTGTTCAGATATGCAACTTTATTGCGATAATCGCAATCAACGCCATTATTGCGCTCAATATTCCATATAAAATCTCAATTAAATTTGTTATAATTAAAATTGTTGAGTAAGATTTCGAATGTGTTTACTGAACAAAATTGTATAAAATGGCAAATGTCAACAAAAGAAATCATTAAAAATCAATGTGATCAGATTGGAATCAGAGGGAAGAAGTGGTGGTGGCCACTTTGGGTTACCTACTTGGGCAGTGCCAGTGCCAATTCTTGGACTTGCATTGCATGATTGCTGCAAAAACCAATCAGAAGCCCATGAGTCAAATTGGTTTTTGAGAATTTCATAACAAAAACACTGAATTAACTTCGTCCGATGAAGAAAACGAAAGTTACGATGACTTCATAGATCGACCAATATCATTGCCCAAAATAAAAGGGATGCACATGTCTTTGTGTGTCAAGGGCTGCTATCGCCGGTACAAAATATGCAAATACATTGCCCTAAATGTAATGTAAACTTACATGTGGGCAATTGCTTCAAAGTCTACCACAAACATTTAAAATAATTTTTTTTTTATCAATAAACTAAAATGATAACTAAATTCCTTAACTGTTTTTATTTATTTGTAGCTTTAGCGCCTATATTTATTTAAAATTTATTTTATTATATTTCATATCACACAGAAAATTAATTGCTCTAATTATCCCAGCGGTCGAGATCTCGACCAGCAGTTTTGGCAGGTAGCCAGCCACTGGCAAAAAAAATTTTTTTTTTCAAAAATGACTTTTGAACGATTTCTATTATTCTATTATTATTTACGTAGCGTGGTACAAAATGGGTTAAGTGATTTAACTTTGTTTTACACATATGTTGTTATAACTGATAATAATAATAATGATGACAAAAAATCTGGTGTTAAAAACATTTTAATAATTATGTAGATAAAAGGTCCTTTGAAGACTATTTTTTAATATTTAAGACAATCCAAAAGAAAAAACCATAATTCATTTACTCTTATAAGAATCCGGGTTTTTGTTCTGATATATCACATTAACTGTGTACAAAATTTCAATCCAACTGCTTTTTATACCCTACACCACAATAGCCCAGAAATATTGCTCTAACACCCACCTTAAAGTATACCGATCAACTGGCTGTCCATGTAAAGCTTGTGCGCAGAGTACAGATCGCAATTTTGAAGATATTTCGATACAATTTGGTACGTGATATTTTTTCGGCCCAAGGATGATTGGGATTGAAACTGGTGGAAATCGGTCCATTATTTCACCTGGCCCCCATACAAATGTCCTCCCGAAATTAGGGTTTACTGGTCATAAATCTTTGAATTATGCAAGTATGCATAAAAATTTCACCACAAATGAGTAATAGATGAAGCTAAAACACATTTACCAATTTCGTGAAGATCGGTCCATAATTAGTCATAGCTCCCATATAAGACCCACTTCCGAAAATCACTTAAAAGAGCATAACTCTCTTAAAAATGTCGGTATCCAAATAATATTAAACACAAATATGTTTCGTACATATACATATAACATGGTAAAATTTTATGACGATCGGTCCATAATTAGTCGTAGCTCTCATATAAGGCCCACTTCCAAATAAAATTTAACAAAAATGAGTTTCGTATGTACAAATAGGATGATACCTAATTTTATAATAGTCAGTTCATAAATAGTCAAAACTCCCATAGAAGACCCTCTTCGTAATTCACTTTAACCTCCATAAATCTTTTAAACGTATTTATATCGAGATAAAGGTTAACACACATAATATTTATATTCAATGAAGTCATTGAAATAAATTTTTGATGATCGGTCCATAAGAGTAATATCTGAAGAACTGTTTTATTGATATACTGGGTGTAGTGTATTATAAGGTCGGGCTTGACCGACTATACTTTCTTACTTGTTTATTATGAAGAATTACAAAACCACGTCTAGTTACTTTTCTTTTAACAATAGGCCAATATTGTTCAATTGGCCGAAGCTGGGTTCAAAACACCAGAGTGTTGCTAAACATCAAAGCTGTCAAGTAATTTATGTGTGGTTACTTTCGTTTGGCATTTCAACATAAATAGACTGAAGCCTGAACAGCGCTTCCAAATTGTGCAAATTTATTTTGAAAATGCGGTGAATTGGCCCAAAATAAGAATGTCATTGATCCCGATTTTCATAAGCGATTAACTATGGAACGTTTTCGCACCACACGTACTCTAAATGATAACAGGCAGTGCGTACAGAAGAATTCATTGCTGATGTAGAGCGAATTTTGTTTAGCGATGAAGCCCACTGTTGGTTGAATGGGTACGTTAATAATCAAAATTGCCGTATTTCGAGTGACGATAATGCTCAAGTGTATGTTGAGACACCGTTACTCCAGAATAACTGACTCTTTGGTGTGCTTTATAAGCTGGTGGCCCATAATTGGCCCGTACTTTTTTAAAAACGAAGCTGACCAGAACGTTACAGTTACAGTTATAGAGCCATGACTACTGACTTATTCGTTCATCTATTGAACAATCATGATGTGCAGGCGTTGTGGTTTCATCAAGATGGTGCAACATGTCACACAGCTCGTGCCACAATTGATTTATTGAAGGAAACCGCATAGTTTTATGTTTTGAACCAGTGAATTGGCCTCCAATATCGTGCGATTTAACACTGCTGGAAGAGACTACGTCCAAGCCAGCCGTGGTGGTCATATGCCTGAAGTCACATTTAAATTATAATGCCAGAAGATTATCTTGCGAATAAAGTAAATTTTATGTAAATTTAAAAAAATCATCTTTGTTTTATTCCATTTCAAAATTCTAATCATCTAAAAACAAGTTAGAAAGTCAAGCCCGACCATATAATACCCTACACCCAGTATATGTATGTATAAAACAGTTTTTCAGAAATGGGCGCTATATGGGAGATATGATCAATAGATCATCAAAAAATTTAGTGCCATGACTCTTGTGCATGTTTAAGTTAAACTTTATCTCGATTTAAATATTTCCACCACAGCAAAACTCAAGGTAATAATAATTACTGTTTTATCTGAAACTTAAATTTTCTTGAATTACTCACTATCCCAATAAGAAACTGTGGCCAGAAAACTACTAAAACTATTTATAACGATTTCAAAGTGTCTTCTACATTCTGGACAAATATCTTTCGCTACTCTATTCAATTGAAATTATTTAAAAAAAAGTATAAATTTTTAAAATACTGTCACTCCCACCCTGTTTGAAATAAAAATCAATACACCCCAATGCGATTGTGGAATCTAACGGAAGGAGATTCATTATTGCCTTTAAAAAATCCTTTAATATAATAAATTACCAAACAAACAGCAACAACAGCAAAAAAAAAGACAACCACAAAATTGCCCACTGAAAATACGGCGACAACAGTTACAGGAAATTGTGATTTACAGCTAAACTTTAGCACCGCCATATGCCAACACACACTCACTTGCACATTCATATGTGCACACATACTCGTACGTACATACTCGTACATAAGTATGAATGGATTTAAGCATTGGATAGATGGAGTTAATGGGCAGGAGTTTCGGTGGAATCTTTATTGGATTTCATATGAAAACATTATTGGCGAATTTAGTTTGTTTTTGTAGCGCAAAAACAACAAACATGTTTTGGGAGCCAAGAGAGAAACAAAACACTTTATGACAATTGTCGGTTTGGTGGACCCAAAAGCCTAATGGATTTTTATTTTCCACTAAAAATAATATTCATGGGGTCTGGTAGTGTGTGTTTTCAAAATGTTTTTATTGTTATTTCGGTTACAAATCATGTTGGAATGGTTTTAGTTTTATTGAATTTTTATTGGAAAACAATTTCAATACCAGAGCGGAGATTGTATTTCTCGATTTGATTTATTTTAGTGCAGGGATATTAAATTGTTTGGTTAAAAATATTTCACATAATTTGTATTTAAATATATTGATCCACTATTAGTTCAGAACAGGACAACCAGGTGACGGTGTCATGTCATGTCATGTCTATGACCGTATTGTCTTAGTATTGCATGTGTTTCAAAGACAAAATTAGTTTGTGTTCATTCCTTGTTGTCAGTCATTATAATTAAATTGAGAACAAATCCGTAGACATTGTTTTAAATGCGACGGATGTCAATCATCTTTCATGCCCTGAGTTGTTTGTATCGAAATAACAGCATAAAATCTGGTCTCAGTGTTTCAAAGTGAATTTAACAACCCCTTAAACTCTTGTACTTATAGTTGTAGTAAATGCATGTTTCTGTGTATGTTTGGATGTCTTGTTTTTTTAATTTACATTGGATTAGGAGACACATCTGCGTTCATCTCAATTTCGTAGATTTCTAACAACTTCTTTTAACATATTTTGACGCTGTTGACGCCTTCTTTTTTGTATTTAGCAGTTGTTGGTACTTTTTTCGTCATCGTCATCTATACAGACTACTTAAATCCACTAAAGCAATTTGGCTTAGTACTGCAAACAAGCTGTTTCAATTTACTTCCACATTATAACAATCGTACAAGAACAACAACTGTAGTTTGAAGGAATGAAGTCATTTAGGGTTGGGAATTCGAATGAAAATCATGAAATTGAATAATATTTAGAGTTGATACAAGTATTTCCAAATGTTGATATTAAAATTTAAGTTTTGGGATTGTAGGAAAAATCTTTAAGTACTACTATCCTATTTTTACGCTCGTTACTTGATCTTCTACCAAATATGATCTAAATTATCTTTTTGACATGATTTTGGAACCTTCCCTGAATTAGGCTCGATTCAAATAATTTACCATACTTGTTTGTGATTATGTCATCTTAGGAAGCGGCCCAGAAAAGATGAAAGATTTGACACCAGAACAGAAGATGCTGATATTGTTTACACAGAAAAAAATAAAAATGAGTTTCAATTAAAATATTTGTGGAATCAATTAAAAATTTTATTGAAATCGGACCTGTAAACAAAATGATAGTATCAATTAAAAAAAAATGTGAGATTTAATTGAAAATATCAGAAAAAGTAATTGAATCAATTAAAATTTTAATTGAAAATTATTTTAAAATCAATTCAAGGTTTAATTGAAAAAGAAACATGATTTTTTTTTCTGTGTAGCAGCATCATAATTAGTGCAAACCTACGGTACTTTACCCACTTTAGCAATGTCAGCAACATTTCAACAATTTTCTCTATCGGACTAACACAATGTTTGCTCTGGTTTCGATTCAGCAACTATTCCGGAATTAATCAAGATATGGTTTGAGTGGATTCTTTTGTCACTTGTTTACAAAATTATACACCATTCCACAAAAGCCAATATTTTGCTTTATATTGCAGTTTATCTGCAAATTTCTTCAAGTTAAAAAGACTACACTAGGGCCAATGGTCGAGTCGTGAAGCTATTGTACCTCAAGTTACGATTAACTGCACGGACTTTATACGGCACGAGCTGGTCTGAAACTTGTAAGCATTAGTTTCCGTAAAGTTTGGTATCTCTCTCTTATTATGAAGTGAAATAATATGGTAGCGATTAAGTCTGCTGATATTACAATATCCGAACCTGAGCGATTCTCGCTTGAGAGAAATAAGATAAGTTAATGACTTGTGGTCCAGGATAAAGCATGCCCTCCGCAATTTACTCCCAGTACCCTAGACATATTCAACTGAAAATGGTGCTCATCACAGCCAAGGTTCTTACAAGATGATTTCTCAATATACCGTTTATTTGAGTGATTTGTCCCTATTAAACTCATCTTTCATACAAGTTTTGATAGACATCCTCTCACATATTCTCTTATGAGTTCATAGTTCTTTAAGGAATACTAAGATTCCAATAGAACTTCGGCACTGCTGAAATATCGCAATATCTTGTACACTCTTGTACACGCAGTAATAATTTCATATTATTTTACTCGTAGATTTTTGGTTCACTATTATAAAATGTCTAATATGTAAGTGCTGATTAAAACTGATCAAAAAAGATTAACAAATCAATATTATGAATAGATATTTGAATGACATAGGTACAATATTTAAACAATACATTCTCTAACAACTCTGCCATAAACTACAAAAAAAAAATCATCCCTTTGCATTGTTGTGTTTTGTCTGGTGTTTCAAAACTTAAGGAAACAAAATGAAAAAAAACAACAATTTGACACCCGCACTTTGCAAAAACCAAAAAAAAAAAAAAAATGTTGTTTCATTTTAATGTTAGAAACATGTTCAAAACAAATTCTCGGTTGATGAATGTTTAAATGAAGTGCTTGTACCAAAAAAAGCTGAAAATAGAAAAAGAATTATAAATACAAAAATAAAATGCACTATGACCCATAAAAACATTTCAACTATGTATTGTATACCACCAAAGCTGTTGATGTTGCTGAATGTGAAATGATACTCATGCTCGAGCAACAGGATTGACATTTAACATTGTTCAAAATAGCTAACTGGCAGACTAAGTGAGTGAGTGAGTGAGTGACAGACAGGCATGATGGCAGTCAAAGACTTTTCGCTCAGGGAGTATTTTTTGGTTTTTATATTTTTAACAATTCCATTTGAATTAGAAAACTGACTCTCTGGGTGTTAATCCTTTAATAGCTTTAACAAAATGTTAAATGTTTTTATATTCACTATTATTTGTTTCCTTGAGTGCATTTCACATTCTGCACAAAGGGCGCTTTTAGCTCTTTTGACATACAAATGAGATCAGCTAATCATTTGTTTTTTTTTTTTTTTTTTGTTTTGTTTTATTGGGTCTTTAACTCACATATGGAGTAATTTCGTTCTTTTGTTTCCAAATGTACATATATGTATAAGTAGCTGTGAGCAAGTGTGTAAAAGTATGTATGTATCAGTATCAGTTTACAAAAGTCATCCAAAGTTTTTTCAATATTCATAACATGTCAATGTCAACGTAAATATGTAAGTATGTATTTATTAAAATGAATATTAGACACATTCAAATAGTATCGCATATGTGACCCTAAGGACTATACAAAGATGTTTGTAGTTTTGGGAATATTCTTACACTCTTGGAAATACATACATACACATGGTGGAAATACATACAAAATTGGGGATGTATAGAAATTTTGTTCTAACTGATACATGAAAGCTACTTGAGTTTGTCACTCACTTACTTATGATATAAGAAGATTTATGTTATTTTTTTAAGGGAAAAACTGACAAATTAAAAAGTTTACTGATTTGCCAAATATTCTGACAGTGAGAAACAATAGCAACAACATACATACACATATGTATATTTCCTGGCAAGAAATATATTTTTTATTTTTATAATAATTATGTAATAATAATAACTATGTATAACCGGCTAGAAAATATACATATCTACTATAGTTTTTTAAAAGTTAAGACTATACAATTATATTTAACCATATTTGCAGCAATTTTGCATTATTATTATTGCGTAAAATTTAGTTTCTATATCGATATTTAGAAGACAGATATGTAGGTAAATGTGTTTTACGGAAATGATACTTATATGGGAGTTCTGGACCCACCTCTCTTACATCCATGTACAAAACGTTTATGTATTTTGAATATTAACGAACACATATTAATTAAAGATCGTTAGCTTTATCTGATTTGCAAAAGTTTTGTGTTTTCTCTTTATCCAATAAATTTTAATTATTTAGTCCAGGCAGCGCCGACCGGAAGTTGTTTATATGTATTAAGTTGTTATTCATTAACTCATTAGAATAGCAGTGTCATCAGCAAATATTGAAGTGTAATTACGATTGTTTGTTGGCATATCAGGTCAGTGTTATATCAAGTACAAGAAGGGTCCTAGGATACTTCCTTGGGATACTCCTGCTTCAATAGGTTGTGCGGAACTTAAAAAGTTTCCTTCTATAAGCTTAAATCTTCGACCAGTTATATTTCATTCCAATAACTTATATGTGCTTACGGGGAAAATTTAGTTTCAACGCTTAAGAAATGTCGATAAAAAGAGTAGAACAATAATTACTCCACCACCATAGTGGGGAGGATATATTATTCCAACACCCACCTTAAATTATACCGATCGATTTAGAATCATTTCCTAAGTCTAGCTGGCTGTCTATGTAAAGCCAGTGCGCAGAATACATGTCGTAATTATTCAAACTTATCGCAACCCCTTAAATATTAACCGCTAAAATACACTAAAGGAAATAGTTGTCGGGAAATTTCCTATAAGTTGAAATGTTATGAATGTATCGCTTATTCTTAAAAACTGGGAGACTATTTAAATTACAGAAAATAATGTAAAACCGGTAGCGTGATTTGTTTGTCAGTGGCAGTCGTTAGTCACTTTAAAATTGCAGGCCAATTGATAAGTTTTAAACACCTTATTACAGGTCATGCAACTAAACCATGAGTAACATATTACAATACTGGTCACCAAATTGCAATTAATTGATAATAATTTTGCCAAATTTGTAGAAAATTAATTGATAAATTGTCGACATTTTACCACAGTTCGCCAAGTTAAATAATAAGTAATATTTTTCACTATCATTGTATAGCATTTGGTTTTCAAGGATTTTTGTTTAAAGGTATATACATATGTATATAATCGGTATAATCAAATACAATTTATAGAGATCTGGAGCATTAAGTTCCTCCATCATATCAACAATTAAAATCAGTACCTTACAACGAAATTAAAAACAAAATTTTACACCTCCTTCGCATTTGCTGCTGCTGCCAATTGTATCACATGTAAATATAAAGTTGCAAAACACAAAATTCTATTCATTATTTAAAATGTTTCTAAGTGAAACATTGAATTGCCATCAGATGGAAACAAATTGAATATTTGTCAAGCCCAAAAAAAAAAAATAAGATTGTAAATGAAAATCCACAACCACCATTCAAGCAACAACCACATGTGAAAAATTGTTATTCGCCTCCCAACATGTTTCATTTTTGCAAAAGCACTGAGCTTGGGAGGGGCTAGAGTGTGGAGGGCCAACGAAAATACAAACTTGTGAAATTCTTTAAGTTGTTGGCTGGGTTGTTGCCGTTCAAACTACATTCATACAACAAACACTACATTGTTGTATACCGAACGTGTTTGGTGTGTGTGTGTGTTGTTTCTTTATCGTTTTCTTGCGCTTCTGGTTGTTTTTATTGTGATTTTCTCATTTTCCTTTCAGTTCTTAGACCATGTATGAGTTTGTACGTGAAATTGTTGTTGCTGTTAGTCATACAATGCATACGACGAGTACTGGCGGAAACGGAAATACGCCAACTTAGTCTGTGCGTAGTCGAAAGCATGAATGTGTATGAGTATGTATTTAGTATGTTTGACTGTGTTCATGTACATTGAACAAATATATACTCGTTCATATGTACGGCATTAAGGTTTGAGGTTTCTGTTTATAAGTTTGTATTTTAGTTGCTGTTATTGTTATTTTCCATTTAATAAAATTTTCATTTGAAATTTTCCAACATGTCTAAAAATTCTTCAGCCTTTAAATTTATATTTTTAAATATTCGACGATTGCGACAGTGTTGTTGAACACAAATGTATTTGACTGTTTTGTTGTCGTCTCGCAGTAAAATGCTTTTAATAACCATGTTGCAAATGTAGCTGTCTGTAACTATGACTAACATTTGGTTTGTAAATTCGACAAAAAGAAAATTGAATAATAAAAGAGGCAAATTGAGATATAAAAGCAGTTGTAGTCCTTGTGTCTTTGGAAAATTATGTAGTGTTTAACAATTCATTTGTATGTTGATTTCTTTTAACCCCTTTTCCTGCTCACAACTTGTTTTCAAATGTTGCCGTGAAATATTATTACACTAAAGAAGGCTTCGCTTTTTGGACCATAGTTGGTGTAGGAATATGTTCAAACATTTGCAAACACACTCCTTTACTTATTTTCCTATTAAATTTACATTGTTATTGTACATATTATTATTTATATTGTATGTATGTAGTTGTTTGCATGTGCTGTCAACTTTTAAGACATTTAACACACATTTGTCATTAATTAAATGGCGGTTGGTGTTACAACAAATTTTAATTGTTATTTTAAAACACGCACACACACTCCTCCCATTTTTTAGTTTGGAACATTTTCAAATGTGTCTGCTTTAAAATATTTTTCATTTCTGAGTAAATAATTGTGTTTAACGCAATATTTCCTTTTTAGCTTGTGCCATAGAATAGCGTGTAATATTTGTAAAAGTTTTTTAATAAAAACAATTCATTTTATTTTATATTTGTATTATTTATACAATATATTTTCATATTTCACTCATATCTATTCACCATATGGCTGGGGTTTAATTGCAAATTTATAATGGATTTGAATATTCATCTAAAAATAAAAGTTTTGTAATATTGCAAAAACTAATTTCATCTAAACTTATTGTTTGTGGAATTGTTTTTTACACACACATATATACAATTTTATTTTGTATTTTCCAAAAAAGTTATTACAAAATTTCACATATGTATTTTGTGTACATAATTGTAAAAATGTGTAATTTTGCAGTATCAGTAACGATTTAAAAAGAGAGTAGCCAGTTGCACGGTGGTCTAAAAACCCAATCTAGCTGGAAGAAAGTAATTTTGTTATATAATTCGAATATAATTTTTTTCTTCGGTAGTAAGGTGGCAAGTGTTCAAAGTATATAACAGCATATTTTTTATTTAAATAACTATATCAGTGTTATTTTATTCACTTGAATACTTGTCATCTCTTTTTTATTAGTGCATCAACAGATTAGTTCCTAATTACTAGTGCAAGTGAAGTTACTAGAAAAAAAGAAATAAGAACAAAGAATTCAAAATTGTTATTGGTGTAATTAATATAACATAGGTATGTGTAAATATTGCTATTTATAAATTTCGTGTAAGATGTTTTGTTTAAAAAAGAAACGCTATTTTGTACTGGTGTATTTTGTATGTGAAACTGGAAACTAAATTGTACAAGTTCTTTATAGACTTTTAAATAAGAATTCCGCAGACTTCCGCTATATTTTTTATTTTATTGTATTTTGTATGGTCGTAGCTTTTAAAGGGTATCGAAATTAGCTGCTAGTTTTTGCTTAAATTGTTTTTATTTGATTTATAGATCAAAATGTCCATTCAAAAGTGGGAGCTACAATTAATATTTGGCTGAAGGAAAAACACAAAAAAAAAAAATTAATGCCGTTATGCAGTACGTTTTTGATAAAACTGGACATCAAAATAAAAACTCAGATATCCTTTGTTAGCCAATAAAGCAATCCGTTCAAATGTTTGTATGTAAACTAAAAAAATGGGATCAAGCCACACGTTCAAAATCCCAGTTTGAATTTAAAAATAAATATTGGCTAGATATTCCTTTTGTTATTCCAGCCGAGTCATCCCTAACATCTAAATGTGGAAAATCTCTAAATGAACCATCTTCATCTAACTACGGAAGACCTTCCAAGGAATTCTTGAGGAAAAGTGAAAAAGCAAAGCGAATGAAAGTAGCACCTTTATTGGACACTTGGTCTTCAGAGGAACTTATTTTTGCTGCTGGAACAAGCCTTTATAAATCGGGAAAAATAGATGCTGCTACCATTGTCAAATCAATAGACTCTTCTCCACTAAGAGCATCAAAAATAAAAAAGAAAATAAGTATTCCACCTAAAGAACCAATATCATATAAACTTTTGCCTGCCAAAAAGGAATGTTATCCATCCGATGATATCAAAATTTGTTACATATCGGCAGAAGTTTCTTTGAAAAGTTTGTTAGATCCAACCTCAAAAAGGCTTTTAAAGCAGCAAAAAAAGTTGTAGAACAATACAAATGCTCTCAACTAATTTTGTCTTATAAACATTAAAACGTGTATTATTTTGTTACTCTATGAAGTAGAAAATATGCCACGCCCATTAACCAAATTTTGCCCATTTGTTGAGCGATTGTTTAGATTGATAAAATCTATTAACGTGTAAAGTTTTATGGGTGTGTGGCTTTGAAATAACAAGTTATGACTTTCTTCCAGCTAGATTGGGATATTAGACCACTGTGAGTTGGTTGTAAGCTAGTCTAACATCTCTGCTGCAATATATTTATTAAATGACAGTAAACAGTTTTTCGGTTTTCTACCATTTAGCAATTTTTATACTCACCACCAGAAAGATATAACACATCGAAACAAGTCGTTCTAGCTTTGTCCGTCGGTCTGGTGAAGGCGCGACATTCCTTGACGGAAACACTGAAGCGGATAGAATTTTCCGAAATATGGTGGTTTATTGCCTTTAAATAAACTGGATTCCAAAATTGCAAAATAAAAGCGTCAAGCAGTTTGAAGAAACGATAAGGAGTCTTCATTTATTCAAATGTACACAAAAACAAGTTAGAAAGTATAGTCGGTCAAGCCCGACCATGTAATACCCTACACCCACCTTTATAAAATTAGTTGTAATGATTTCTGTATATATGACTTTTATATATATAAATATTCTTTGTTTTAAATTTTATCTCGATATTAACAACTGTAAAAGATTTATAGATTTTATAGTGATTATGAATCGATATGTACAAAATTTGTTGATGATCATGTACAACTTCTTTCTTTGGAAATTTGTTGGGATACGTGCATAAATAAAACATTTAAAACCGATAAACCGATAAACCCTTTTTTCGGGAGGACAAGATGGACGGACGGATATCGTTAAATCGAATCAGAAAATGATTTGGAGTTGATCGGTGTACTTAAAGGTGAGTGCTGGACTAATATTTTTGGTCGTTACAAACATTTGGATAAATCCCCACTGTGGTGGTTTAGGGTATAACAATTTAAACAAACACCTTTAAATTACAGTTTGAGAATGCTGTGATGTTCACTCAACGATGAGTCACATTGAACCAAAGCTATGCATGTATAGACGGTCGTCAGATAATACAACGTTGTCATATCTACCAATGTGCTAGCAATGTTCTGACATTGAAAAATTTTTAGCAAAAGGAAAATTGTCATTTTAGACGACTGTAAGAAAACTAACAATGTCATTGGCACACAATTGTCACACAATGAATTTATCTGTCAACCGAAATTGTTTTTCCAAAATGTTATTAATGTACACTTGGTTGTTTGTTTATTTATGCGTATATAGAGTTGCATTTAGAAATAATGTCTATGACAATGCTGCCATTGGCAGATACATAAACTTTGCACATATGACAATGAAAAGTGTTATTGTTGTCTTAAAACAATGATAATGACAAAAATTTGTGTTTACACGATTGTTAGATGTCTGACAAAATTTTTGTCTTGCAATGTACTGAAAATGAATTTTCTGGCAACGTTAGAAGACAAACATGTTAAGTTCACACGGTTGTTAGACATTTTCTGAACATTTTTCGGACAACGTTTTAATATCTGACGACCGTCTATACATAGCTTAACTTTAAGTGGCCGTTTGTTCTATTTACACAATAGCGCCATCTTCTGGTAATTTATAGTAAATGTTGATAAACATGCTGTATGTTAATAACAGCAGTTAAATTTAAATACATACGAGTATATGTTTGTTATTGAAAATTGGTCAACTTGGTTCAGTAGAATCAAAATTTGAAGACAACTTCGACATTTTTGAAAAATATTTTGCTATTATCTTTAATAATATTGGAAATAATATCGTGAACAAATGTTTTTGCGAAAAATGATTTTATGGTAAATAAATGTCTAAAGAAAATCAATATCCATACAATATACAGATCAAAATGAATTTCTTATTAAGACAAATAAGTTTCAACAACTATCGAAAGTCACTTGCATATGCATCCAAATAATTATCAGTATAAAAATAATCCAAATATCACTAATCCTCACGTAAATAAAAATCAATGTATCTACTGAATTTTATGACAATCGGCCCATAATTGGTAATAGCTTTTCGAAAATCACTTCAATACGCATAAATCACATACAAGCATCGTTATGATAATGCTCATATAAAGGGTGTTTTTTTAAAATGTATAGAACTTTGAAATGGAATAAAACAAGATGAGTTTTTTTTAATTGACATGAAATTTACTTTATTGATGTAGACTAATCTGGAGGTTCAATTTTCGATGACTTTTTCCAACGTATATCGGCAATAATGCGGCGAATGTTGTCATCCATGTGGTCAATCATTTCGGGCTTATGGGCGTAGACTAGCGACTTCAAACATAAATTACGTGACAGCTAACAAAATGGCTGACAGTTAAAAAAGTGTTGCCAACATAAAGTTATATATGTACATCTTAAAAAAACACGCTATATTTTGTTTATGAGAACGTATCCATAACTGCAAGTAGTTAAAAATAAATAAATCTATTTAATTTATTGAGACATGAAGTTCCTGTACAGTTGGATTTGCAAAACCTTAGATTTATATAAGAACTCAAAAATTTTTAATACAACTGACACGTTTTAATCCTGAAACAAAATAAACAGGCTTTCTCTTTCAAAAGTTCAAGTAATAAAAATATGTACAATTTGGAAATATTTAAGTTTCGAAAGAATTACCAAATTTAATATTAAATTCTCACCCCAACTAATTGGAATTATTGTACGAGTATAAATAGCATGTGTCAACAGGAATGAAAAAGAAGCTTATCACGCATTTATTTCGTATTATTGAATTATTAATACAATGACATTTATTAAATTTTCAATTAACGTACATTTCCTTATGACAACGACTGCAAGGACATAACCATTCAACCCAATGTAAGTTGTATTATAAAAACAAAGGAAACTTGTAAAACAAACGGAGACAGGATAAATACACACTTCCATACATACGATAAACTTTCCAAATATTTGTATTTTAAGAAAAGGGGACCCATCGAACTGAATGAATGATTTTCTATCAAATGGCAGGAATAAATAAATAATTGAATGTATCGTAAGTATGTATGTAATATTATGAGCGGATATTGCGAAAAACTATTGAAGCAGCAGGAAAATAAGAATTAATTTGAACAATTCTAAGAAAACATATTTTAATTGTTTATTTGAACTCGTATTAATAGATTTCTTAGGCAGGGCATTTAATCATGTAAGACATATGTACGTACATACTATACAGTAAAGGAAAATATGTTTATTATTATTGCAGTATATTAAATAATAAATATTATAATAATTTTAGTTTATTCAAAATAAAATTATAGTCCAAATATTGGAATACATACTCGTATTCTATTGAAGGAAACATTTATTATAATAGTTCCTAGTTCAATATAATAAATAACCACAATAAGCCACGTCACACAGTGTCCGATCGTTAATATATTCATAATCTTTCTACCTTTTAATCAAATACACCAATACCTCGCTTTGCGCCGTTTCGTTTTTTTTTCGATTTCGATTTTCGAGGTTGCGTTGTTTTGTGGTAAATTTTTTTTAATCATTAGATGCTAAAACGATGACCCATACATAACGTGATAATATATCCCACTATTGACGGGATTCTCCTGTCATTTTGATAGCTCATCCCGCCCAAAATTAGTTATCGCGCTTTTTAAACCAAAATTCCGCTTTTTACTAATTTCGAAGAATATATAAAAATTTAAAACTGCAATCGTTGGACTTTTCTTTAAACATTTAAATATAATATAGGTTATTATTATTATTATATAATTTTAATGAAATTATTATTGTTAAAGTATTTTACCAGCCTGGAATGAAAAATAAAAACGTAGTTTTTGGGATTTTCGTCTAATATTCTGAGTATTGCGAGATTATTCATGTACTTTTGTTTAGATTTTCCCTATCTGACCAGCCATTTAGAAATGTCAAATTTATTAATATAGATTCTAAATTTTCTTCAGGAATAATTAAATTTTGAAAAATCTTCTGATCCATATTTTTGTTGAAATTGTTCCTAAATACAATGCTAATAATATAAGAAAGTTATAGTAAAAACTGAACAGATAATAGAAATTATCCAAAGTTTCATAACGATTGCATTTTCTGAACATCCCTTATTCTCAAAGTGATGATGTATTGGTGCCATAAGAAAAACTCTTTTTCCTTCTCCATATTTTATGTTTGAATATATTCCGATTTTTTCTCCAAATTAAATTTGCAAGAAACTGATAACTTTTAAATATATATAAACAAAAAAACACAGAAATTTATTTTTTGAAGATTATGTCTATCAAATGTTAAGCCATTGCTACGTCGCAGATGGTCTATCCGTTGATTCCAATTTTCGACGACTCGTTCGAGCATTTCGACTGATAACTGGCGAATGACATACGTGATGTTTTCCTTCAAGGCCTGAATTGAAGCGAGTTTGTCTGCATAAACTTTAGACTTTACATATCCTTACAAGAAAAAGTCTAACGGTGTGATATCACACGATGTTGGTGGCCAATTGACCGGCCCAAAACGTGAAATTATGTGCTTACCGAAGTGTTCTCTCAATAAATTCATTGATTGATGCGATGTGTGGGAAGTGACGCCGTCTTTCTGAAACCAAATATCGCCGAGATCACGAGCTTCAACTTCAGGCATCAAAAAATCGTTAGTTGTTCCATAAATCAGTCTGAGTTGCTGCGAACTACACCGAATCGACTCTCCACTCTGCTGGTGCTGGACGTGGTCAATTCGGTCGAATATGTTGCGAACAGTACGCTCAGTAGGCCGATTATGAAGTTCAGCTAAGTGCACAAAACACATTCCTCACAGAACGTGAATTTGCGTAATAAAGTTGAACGATTTGTAAACGTTGTTCAGGTGTAAGTCTTTCCATTATTAAATGTCAAACAATACTAAACAAAAATTATTGTAATTATTGTTTCAAGTTTGAATTTTTTTTTTTACAATAGAGAAAAATATTTTACAAATTATTCAATACTAATAATATAGTTACAACATTTTATAATTAAAGTATAAACAAAGTATTTTATTTCTACACTTCACATCTTTGTTTACAAATTATATAAGTCCTAAAAGTTTTCTTAATATTAACAATCGTGTTTTAGCAAGTGTTTTTGTTAGAATATCTGCTATCATTATATCTGTAGGACAATAATTAAGGTTTATAAACTTTTGAATACAATAATCCTTTACAAAATGATATTTGATGTCAACATGTTTTGTTCTAGCATTACATTTTTCATTTAAAACCATCTTAATTATCTTTCAGAATTGTAATCGGGGTATTTACTTTCTTATTCATTTCTTGAAGTAGTTCATAAATCCACTTTGCTTCTTTACAAGCTTCTGACAATGCTATGAATTTGGCTTCAGCTGTAGAGAGTGAAACACAACTTTGCTAACAACGACATGACCAGCTAACAACTCCACCATTTAAATAAAATGCGCAACCACTATGCGATTTCCTATCAATTTTATTTTCACCCCAGTCTGCATTCCACATATCCATATAACTGATGCACTGATGCACTACTAAATCTTAACGATAATTTTGCTGATCCTTGCAGATACTTCATAACTCTTTTTACTTCATTCCAGTCTTCTTTAGTTGGTGCTTGAGTTTTCTGAGCTAATATTGCTATACTTGCTGTAATATCGGGTCTTGTATTTACTGATAAATATAGAAGTGATCCAATAGCTTTTTGATACAGCTTATTATCTAAAAGTATTTCTGATTCATCAATTTTGTTATATGAAGGTATTAATGGAATATCTGAAGATTTTGAGTCTTTAAGTCCAAATTGGTTTATAATTTTCTGGATTAATTAAATAATGACCTTCTTCATCTTTTGTAACTTCCATTCCGAGATAGTGTTTAATTGGTCCCAAATTAGACATCGTAAATTTTGGACTTAACATATTAAAAATTCCTTCAATTAATTTTATCAACATATACCAACAAATAATCTACATTCTCTTTTGATTTTCTTATATGTATGTATATAAACAAGGATCCATTAAACTTTGACTAAATTTGAATTCGATTAATGCCTTGTGAATACATTGTTTCCACGAACGGGCAGCTTGTTTTAAACCGTATAAACTATTTTTAAGTAAGCAAACTTTATTTGGATACTCTTTTGATATAAAACCTGAAGGCTGCTTCATATAAGTATATCGTTTAATTCAAATCCCCATTCAAGAATGCTGTCTTCACATCAAAATGATATACATAAATTTATTTTCTCTTTTCCAGCTATCGAAAATAAAAGCCTTGTTGTTGTTTGCTTAACAACTGAAGCAAATACTGCATCATAATCAATACCAAATGTCTGATTATATCATTGAACCACAAGTCTAGCTTTAAATCTTTCAATTTCTCCTGTTTTCATTTGTTTTTTTCTTATATACCCATTTGCAGCCAATTGCTTTTCGATCTGGAGGAAGATCAACAAGAACCCAAGTATTGTTTTCTTTTATCGATTTAAACTCCTGCTGCATAGCACCAATCCACTGTGATTTCTCCTCCTTAATTGAAATGGGTTCGTTGAAATTATTTGGATCTGGTGATATAATGGCAGAATTGATTTGAAATCTACTTGGAGTTACTCCTTAATTGACTCTATTAGACATGCGTTGAACAGCATCAGGACTTTGAATAGCATCAGCAAATGTTTCCCCAGTACCAGACCTCTCAGAATCAGAAATTTGGTGATCAGTTGTAAAACTGTCTACACTTACTATCGTATCTTCTGAAATGTCATCAGTATCTTCAAAAAAATTGTTCTCGTCTGGATTTGCTACTTCATTTTGGGTTTCATCAATATTTTCTAAATGTTCTTCATTATCTTGAGTAATATTCATAAGCAAATAAACAACTTCCTTATTATTATCTTGAATTTCATTATGTAAACTGTTGTTACAATTCTTTGTACCTTATTAGTTTTCGGAACTAAAAGTCTGAATCCTTTTGAATTAAAATCATATCCACTAAAAACTTCTTCCTTTTTTCTTTTGGAACATGTACATAACATAAGGATCCAAAGGTATGAAAGTTTTTTAGTGATGGTTTCTTTCCATATCTCATTTCGAAAAGCGTTTTTGATATACTCCTTGAAGGTAGACGAAATGTTTATTTAAACCGGTATCAATCAACATACAATTCACCAGTTCTATTAAAGTACGATTCTTTCTTTCTGCGACCCCATTTTGCTGTGGATATTGAATTTTAGTTCCACATTCTGATAAGAATTGTTTAACATTTTTGCCCATATATTCTCCACCTCTGTCTGATCTTATAGCTTTCGGATAATGACCAACTTGATTCTGTATTAAATTCGAAAATTTAACTAATTTGCTATAAATTTCACCTTTTGTCTTTAAAAGATATACTGAACAATATCTGCTATGATCATCGATAAATGTTACAAAATATTTATAACCACTACAAGTTACAGGAGATATAGCGCCACATACGTCAGAATGAATAAGTTCAAAACAATTAGAAGACCTCGAAAAACTTTCTTTCGGAAATGGAGTTCACGCAAATTTTCCTTGTAGAAAAATTTCACATGTTTCTTTATCATTTTTGCTAAATCATCTTTTAATAATTGTTTAATACCTTCTTCATTATGATGACCAAGAACTCGATGCCAATAGTATACACAAACTTCATTACAATTCTGAACTGAAAAAACTTTTTCAAAAGTTAAACTAAGTGTGTACATACTATTTATAAGATATGCTTTACAAATAGTCTTAGAATTCTTTTCTAACATACATCCATTTTTAATAAAACTTACAGTATAAATTTTAATAAATTTGAATTGAAATCCGGAACATAGTAAAAAACATCATTCATAAATAAAGACATATGTATATCCAATCTTGATATTGCACATCCCCTTTACCTTTAGCCATAGAACTGTTTCCATTTGCAACACAAATTGTTTGACCTTTATCATTATAGTTGATTTCACTAAATAATTTTTTATCATGGGAAATATGGCAACTTGCGCCCGAATCTATTATCCAAGAAGCTTGATTCCCGTTCTCCAAATTAGTCATCAACACAAATTCATCTTCACCTTTATCTTTATCTTCTATTTCTTCAATAATTTTTGCAGACTTTTTATTATTTTTACACCACATTTGAAATTGATGACAATATTTTTTAAGGTGACCAGGCTTTTTACAAAAGAAACAGGATTTGCTTTCACTACCTTTGACTTCAAAGCGGAAACATTCGACCCATCATCACGAGACAATTTTTTAAAATATTCTTCTAATAACTTTCCTTTAAGAGTTTTCATTGTCAAATCTTTATCTGGTCTTACCTCAAGAGCAGTTATTAAACCGTCATAGCTTGTTGGTAAACTGCTCATCATCATAGAATTTATATGAATTTCCATATTCTCACCTTCGTCTAACCGCATGCTGCAAATTTTTCGCATTAGGTGCACTTTTGAACTTAATGTAACACGTTCATGCTGGTTTTGCAGTTTACTCCATTCATTTCTAGATAAGATTTCATTCCGAATATGAATAAGTTGGGAATCTTCTTAACATAAACTTAACACTGCAAATGTTTCCATATCTTTCTTTCTCCAATTATCTGTGTCCTGTATTGGCTCTTGAATCACGGACCATTGACCTTACTTGATTTTAGCATTTCTATACCATAAAATCTGGTTTCGCTCATCTTGATTTATAGCCCATGATTTTTTGAATTCCTTTATTGAATGTAATCCTTAATAAAATCCTCTTATGAAACAACAATGGCCCATAACCTATTGTAATTATTGTTTCAAGTTCGAATTTTTTTTTTTTTAAATAGAGAAAAATATTTTACAAATTATTCAATGCTTAATATAATTACAAAATTTTATAATTAAAGTACATATAAACAAAGTATTTTATTTCTACAAAAATAACATGACAGCATGACACGACTCACACCTGATTTGTCAAAAAAAAGGCTATTGAAAAAAGTATCTCTACTTGAATCACCCGTATTACATTTTATATAAACATTTTTAAATTATGAATTCGTTTAGAATCCTTTTTGTTTAATATGTTTGCTTAATATTTATCAATAATTCTGATTTGATTTTAATAATTTTACAAAAAACATAAACAGTTTTAAAAGTTTAAAATTAATGAATATGAGATTACTTAAAAGACCAGCTTTTTCATATTATATTTTTTAAAGTTCCGCTTTTCAATTAGAGTTAATTCGTAATCCCGCTTTTTCATCCTTAACATCCGGCTTTTTGTTAAAACCCTCTGGTTACGTTACCCATACAAGAAGTGCTTTGATGATCGAAATGGAGTCCTTGCTTTCTATTCAGATTAAGTAAATTGGTATTTCAGAAAAAAAGCAAAAAGCAAATTTGATGGCATAAAAAGTAAAGCATTATTTAATGATAATGCTGGTGGTAGTAATACCGACAATTGTTACAAGGACATTTATTTGACGTTGCAGAAAGCAAACATTGGATCAATTTTTTTGTGAAAGAAAACCGATCACTGCTTAATTCATTTTGCGTCGTATAAAATATTTAATGTTTTTAAAATCAAACTCTTATAGACTCTGTTGAAATATAGAGTGACCAGCGTCGTCTCAAAGTTGGCCACATTGAGCTAAAAGTTAACTATTGATCCCTTGTGACTCTAAGGAGATTAATATGTAGCTTCCTTCCTTCAGTCGCTTTCCTCGGTACAGTTTAGTTATTCCTTGATACTTTCAGAAAACTTTTAATAATTTTATATACTTAAATACATATTACTACTATGGGTACAAATCCAGATATTTTGAAAGAGAAAAGAGCATCATTACACTATATCATTCGCGCACATTATAACCATCATTAGGAAATATATAAGATCAATGTCCAGTAATAATAAATATATACGTCCACAATTCAGGTTATTCATGCTTAATATTCTCTTTAAAGATTCCCCAAAGAATTAATTTGAATTGTAATTGAATTTAGTATCTGTTACATTCTTGTTAATATCCTTATCAGCGTTATCAAAATTCCTTAATTGGTGCGCGGTGCACTTTTTTTAATTTTTCCGAAATTGTGATGAAATTATTATTTTTAATTGCAGTTTTTTAATAATTCATTATCATGAACTTATAATAAATAATTTGAAAATCTTTGTTTAAAAATAAAATTACCATTTTTAAACATGGAAATGAAAATTTTTGTATAACCCAATGGTTTGGTAGACGAACAACCAGGGTTAGAGGCCCCTTGGTGCCCTAACAAATTTTATTGAAAAAATTAAAATAGAAGTATTCAAAATAGAAAGCAAAAATAATTAAGAAAAGTACCAAGTACTGAAATTACCCCATTTTTACCAATTAGTACTTTAGTTCCGAATAGCATATCGTAAGTTAAATTTTGAGTGGTTAAATGCTTATTTTATCTTTATTAACTCGCTTATTTAAAAAAGGCTTTTACTATTAATTGTTGATCTCTTTTGAAAAAGTTTTATATAGAATTTATGATATTAAAAAACAAGTAAGAAAGTAATAGTCGGTGACGCCCGACCATATTATACACTACACCCAGTATATGTATAAACTAGTTTTCCGGAAATGGGCGCTATATGGGATATATTACCTAATATGGACTGATCATCCCAAAATTTAGTACCATGACGTGAATATAAATATTATATATGTATTATAATATATATATATACTGTATCTCTATTTAAATACTTTTAAAAGATTTATGGAGGTTAAAGCGAATTACGAAGAGGGTCTTATATGGGAGCTACGACTAATTATGGAGCGTTCTTCACAAAAATTTTGTAGATGTAATTTAGCTTCATTTATTACTTATTTGTGGTGAAATTTGTTTGGATATTTTCGTAATTCAAACATTTATGATTGCTAAACTCCTATGTCGGGAGGACATTTGTATGGGGGCCAGGTGAAATAATACACCGATTTCCACCAGTTTCAATTCCATCCGTCCATATCATGTACCAAATTTTATTGAAATGCGACATGTACTCTGCGCACAAGCTTTACATGGACAGCCAGCCAGACGGACGGAAGGACGGACGGACATCGTTAAATCGACTCAGGGAGTGATTCTTTGTTCTTTTTTTTAAAGTGTGCGTTTTTTCTCCAATTTGTTCTGTATTAAGATCTACATTGGCATGTGCTAATTATTCTATAATTAAGTCACATATTATCCAGCCCAGTTTGTTTTCAGCTTAGAAACTTCTTACAGTAAATTTTACTTAGCATGCCATTTTATTTCGTTGAACCTTCCGTAAATAATTAAAATAAATAAACGTTTGTGGTGGTCTCCTTAGCCCAATAAACTGAAGCCGTGTAATGAGCTTTTGTGTTTCCAGGTAATTTTTGCATATTTGATCACTATGCCTTTATCTGTCAGACGTTATCTGTAAAAAATATTTAAATGGATCACCGTTTATAAAACTTGTATACTCTGAAAACACTAATTCGTCTGGCATATTTATGTCCAATGTTTCGATGGTATATAGAATTCTTCTATTGTAGCTACAGAAAGTCACATCGTTAATATGTAAAATAATTGAAACAACGAAATATTTTTACAGCACAAGTGGAAAATTGACTCATTCAATTGGCAACAAATTAGGTTGTCACATTTCAAGACGGTGTAAGAATTTAGTAAATTATAGAATTTCCATCTGTGTCACTTCTGCCAGCACTGAACTCAACAATACAGCAATAAAAGTTAAAACCCCTTTCACACGTATGCTTTATATTATTAATTTGTAGCCAGTCTTCTTTTTAAATTGTAATGGTAATAAATTTTGTTTTTATTTTAAAATTAGTTCATTTTCAGGCCTATAAATGTAACATGTTCTTGTTTTTTTTTTTCATTATTTTTATTTTCAACTTGTATCTATAGAGAAGTAGAAGAAGAGAAGCAAGGACTAAAAGAGTGTCAACATGTTGTACAAGACAATTTGTAGCAAATGTTACACAATGAACAGCAACAACAATAATTTGTTTTTCAGCTCGGTTCATGATTTTAACATACACAAAAAATATTGTATAAAATTACAACCCGTTCACACTTATGTGAAATACACTCATATATCCTTAAAAAAACATACACAAATGCATAGAGACGACAATAACAATTGTTATTGTATTAAATTTTGTTGTTGTACAATAGATGACGCAGCTTTTACTTAAAAATCACTTTCAATTCATGTTTAACACACACACACATGTACCATTACTGATACATACACATACGCATTTATAGAGGAAGAGTGAGTTGTTCGTTTAAAAGCATTGAAAAGGATTAAGGATGTTGGTTCATATTCTAAGCAATTTTTGAAGACTTTCGAAAAGTTTCTTTCGTCACACATACACATACACAACGACATTCGTTCACACACACTGCCTTACACTTGATTTAAAGGTGTTAAGGAGGTTAAAGTGAAGGTGGTTGAGTGCGAAGTAGTGTTGAATTAATATAATTTTTATCATACTGTTCTTGTTGTTGCTGTTCTTGTGATTTTATTTTTACAATGATGTAAAATGTTTAAAGTTAAAAGTTTCATTGTAAATGAACATGTATCAGTTGTTGCTGTTGTTGTAGTTGTAATTTTTTTTGTTTTGTGTTAGATTGTGTGTAAGTCGATTTGTTACATTGTTGTGTGTTACAACATGTCTTAACAATGTGAAAGAGTTGTTCTTTCCAGCAAGGATTTTTAAACAACCCCCTCCAGCCATCCCAAACTCTCAACTCACACCGCACAAAATACACGTCTCACAATTTAATTTGAAGGTATTAATAGCAAGTGTTAGTTGGAGTACACTCACGAAATTTCTATTAGTAAAATTTAGAAAAATATTTTGTATATACATACATATGTACAAGTATAGAGCGTTTGAACAGAAGTATGAACTAAAAGAAAAGATTCACAGTCAAAAACTTAAATTGTCTTAAAATCTTTGGTTTGTAAACAAAATATTTGCCTTAAGGTATGGTCACATTTGGCAAATATTTACTCAAATAAACGTAACCACTTGCCTTACCACACATTTGTGTGACGTTGTTTACTCTTACAAGAGTTTTGCAAGATCAAACAGCTTCAAATAAAATAAGACTAAATATTTGTTGTATCTTGTCCTAAATAAACAAAGTCTTTGTTTTATAATAAATAAACGAGTTTAAAAACATCTTAAAACGTTGTGAGTTCTAAGTACAGGTATATCGTAATGATCAAACCAAAAACACGATTTCTTTTAAGAGAAAATTATTCTTAGTCTCTTATTATACGAGACAAGGATGAACCACGTAGTGGACGTCCAAAAACAGCAACAACAACAATAATTGTAGCCAAAGGCCATGATATGGTATGAAGTGATTGACGAATAAAAGTGCGTGAAATAGCCAATATCATGGGCATCTCAAAAAGCTTTCTGCAAAATGGTTGCTGCATTTGTTAACAGTCGACAAAAACGCATAAGAATGAAAAATTCTCAAGCTTGTTTGGATCGTTTTAAGAAAAATAAAATGGATTTTAAGCGTCGTTTCATAACTGTTGATGAGACATGGATCCACCACTATACTCCAGAGACAAAAAAATAAACCAAGCAATGGACTGAAGCTGGAGGAAGTGCCCCAAAGAAGGCAAAAACAATTCAATCGGCTGGTGAAATTATGACAAATTGCTTGACCACACACCTTATTCTCCTGATTTAGCTCCCAGTGACTTTTACCTGTTCCCAAATCTAAAAAAATTACTAGCTCGCAAGCGTTTTACCTCAAATGAAGATACACGGGGATGTCATAGAAACCAATATTGGTTTTGCTAATTGTCGGTTTTGAAAACCAATATTGGTTTCATTTGGTGTCACGAAACCAAGATGGTTTTGTTAACTTCGAATATAAATAAAACTAATATCGAAACAGTTGTTGTTTACATTTTTGTTATATTTTATTTTACTTTTTTGCAGAAAATTGACAAAATGTTATATTTTTTGATTAAAATATCAGTAAAAGTGTTTTTTGTGAAAATAATTGATATCAAATAATTAAAAATGACATCAGCAATTGTCAGCATTTTTGTTATTGGAGACAATGGCCATTTTAAAGATGTAGAGGTCAGTTCTTTCTAACATGCAGCATCTACATCTTCGTTGAGACCAACTGCTACGCCGCAAACACCTTCCACCAACTGCGAACTGCCACATAGCCGTACCTCTTCTGTTGTTGTCAGGTGATGCTATGCAAACGGTCCACCGCCAGTTGCCCTAGACTGTGTCTTATTTTGAGCTAGTTTTTTTTTTACCTCGCTCTTCCACTTGCTTTTCAATTTCTGTACAAATAAAAAGATATTTCATATAACAATACAATTTGTTCTGTGGAAAAAATTTTGTTTACCCTTTTCTACCCAATCACGTCAAATTGTGGTGGCCGGGCACTATTCAGTGAATCAGCCAGTTCTTCCCACAGGGCATTCACTGTTGGTTGTTCGTGAAGCCTTTAGCTAAATCCGGATATTTTTCCTTAAGTTCCATGATTATGGTATTTTGTGTACTATTTTTATGTTTTCCCCTAGAAAATAAAAAGGTCAATGCAAAAATTTTTCTTTTTATAAAGAAAATATTAAATTAAATTAATTTACTTACATTTCTAAACAATACACCCCTGAAAAACTAAAAAAGCGCGCCAAAATAAAAACTGACAGCTGTTAGCTGCTTGGTTTATTTCCAATAAAAACCCGATAACATTGGTTTCTGTGACACCTAAAACCGACACTAATTCTAGTTCGAACATAAAACCAATAACATTGGTTTCTATGACACCAAAGCATTTTTTTTTTGTCGGTTTTAAAACCAATTCTGACAATATTGGTTTCTATAACAACCCTGACAATTGCAGTTATAAACCACTATTTTGAAGGAAAATTATTTTAATCAAGGTATAGAATTGCTAGATAAGCGTTACACTAAGTGTATTGAAACTCAGGAGATTATATTGAAAAATAAAAATCTTTTTGAAAAACAAACTAGGCTAAGAAGTTTCCGAACCGCCCTCGTAGATTATTATTTGACCTTCTTTTAAAAATATTTTAGTAATTGTGCAAGCTGAAGGTCTTTTTTAATAATTTTTTTTTATTTTCCATATTTCGCTACGTCTTTGTGTAGCATCTTCGGGAAAAATTGTTTTATTTGAAAAATAAAATTTTATTAAAAAAGACCTTAAGCTTGAACAATTACTAAAATATTTTTAGTTTATTTTTTTAGATTTTCTTGAATATTATAAAATTATATGCGATCGGATTTTATGTGAACATTGCTGTATTTCCTATTGATTTAGTAATCACATTTTTTAATATCTTAATTAAAACTATGCAACAGAATATAATAATGGTATATAGATCATACTATTTGAAATGAATTGCGTATAGGCGGACAGTTGACAGGTCCACATGGAAGTGCATAATACAGTCAAACCTCGATATAAGGAGCCTGCATATAACGTATTCCTCGATTTAACGAATTTTTTTTAAATCCCCTACAACTCTCCATAAGAATTAGTACAAAATAAACCTCTCTATTACGAATACATTTGTCAATAGCCTCGTTATAACGAATTTTCATTCACTGCAGACTAACGAAATAGAAAAATGATGATTAATATACGAAATTTTTTATTACCTCTATATAACGAATAAAAGTGCAACTTCACCTCGATATAACGAATTATTCGATATAACGTTTTTTTTCTAATCCCCTTAAGATTCGTTATACCAAGGATGATTAATTTGGAGACTTTGTATCGGTACCAGTCTTTTCATGATGAATTGTCAAACAATAATGAATGAAAATAAAAATGACAGTGACACCAGACACATACACGCAGTGACTTTCATGTAAAATGAATCACTAATATATTTCTTTGAGTGTGAACAAAAATCTGTATTTGTAATAAATGTGTCTGTGTTTACGCTTAAATATTTATTCTTATTGTAGTTAATTTTGTATTAATGGGTTAAGAATAAATAATAAAATAAAAGAGTTTTCGTTGGGAGTAGTGGCAAGTGTGATTCTAGATTTGTAAATTTGTATTTTCTATACAGCAGTTGTATTGTGTATGTATGCGAGTATGTTTGCTTTCTTCCCAGCATACCATTCTAGGAGCGCTCCGAAAAAGGAATCAGAAAAGAACCCAACAAAAGAGCATTTTCGGAGCGAAAGAAAAATTTGCTTGTTACTGTCCTGAGTCGGCACGCAGTATGACTCAGAAATTCCACTTAATTATGTGTGTACCAAAGCGTTGTTGTCCTATTATTTGTGCTTTGAACAAAAAAAAAACTTAGCTGTACCACACAAGAATGATAAAAACAAGATTACACAGGAGCCCAAAAAAACCCTCATAAAAGACTCTTTTCTAACATTATCTAAGAGCTCATTCTGAAGGACCATTTTCGAATGTAATGACCCTCTTTTCTGAAGGTTTTCGAAACAATTATGATTGTTTTTTGGGCTCATAAAGAGCCTTAACGCTCCGAAAATGGTGTCAGAAAAGACTCTTTTCGCACTCATATGGCTTGCTGGGCCATTTAATTTTTTTGTGTTGTATGAGTGTTAGTAGTTAATTTAATGTAAGAATTATGTCTTACAATTAGTTACACTTTTGTTAACAATGGCACACAACATTTTCCATGTATTTTTGCATTTTAAAATAATTTCACTTTACTTTTAATTGCTTAACGTAATATTTTATGTATTTGTACTAATGTTTTGATTCACACATACATATGTACATATGTAAGAGTATGCGTGTGCGTTTAGTCAAAATGTGTTAAAACAATAGAAATCTGGAATTGAAAACAATTAAAATTGTTAATGTTAAACATTCTTTCTGAAAGGGTTATTTCATTATTCAATTATTCAATGTCTTAGATTAGATTTGAATAAATTTTTATTTTATTGTGGTATGAGTAAGAAAGTGTGCGGGACAAATAAAAATGTAATGGATTGTTAAAGTTAACTTTGAGTTTAAACAAATTATTACATTTCTAAACTTATTGAATTAATATTCCAAAAACTTATTCTTTCGCTATACATATATATGTACATATGTACTTGTATGTAAATTTGACTTATTTGATCCATTTACTTCCTTTTTTTTTATAATATTCTGAGTTTATTACTTGCCTATAAAAGTAAAACATTTTTTGAAGTTTTTCTATATTTGTTTCGTATATAAGCTAATTGGGCCTAAATTGTTCTGTTGTAAATTAAAAACGCATTTAATTACAATTTTTTTCCCGACGTTTCGTCTTCCTTCATGTTCATGGTGTTCTCTCTCTTTTGTTGTTTTCGTAGACTCTCCAGTGTATATCTTTTTCTTTCTGTTTTCTCTTTATCTAGAATTTAAGAGATTTATGGTCGTTAAAGTGATTTTCGAAGTGGTCCTCATATGGGAGCTACGACTAATTATGAACCGATCGTCATAAAAATCTACCATATTATATGTATATGTACGAAACATATTTGTGTTCAATATTATTTGGATACCTACATTTTAAGAGAGTTATGCTCTTTAAAGTGATTTGGGAAAGTGGGCCTTATATTGAAGGTATAATTTGGCTTTATTTACCACTCATTTCTGGTGAAATTTGTGTGGATATTTGCATAATTTAAACATTTATGATCGTTAAAACCGTATTTGGAGAGGAGATTTGTATCGGGGTCAGGTGAAATAATTCAACATCACCGATTTCAACAAGTTTCAGTCCCATCCGTCCTTGGGCCGGAAAAATACCATGTACCAAATTTTATTGAAATATCTTTAAAATTGCGGCCTGTACTCTGTGCACAAGCTTTACACGAACAGCTAGCCAGACGGACGAACATCGTCAAATCGACTCCGAAATCGATTCTAAGTCGATCGGTATACTTTAAGGTGGGTGTTGGATCAATATTTATTGGCATCGATTAAATAACTTATAACGACAATTTGTTTAAAATTTTGAATGAGTCAATGATTATAATTACAGAATAAGTCTGGAAGCTATAAACTTATATTGCATGTTTCAGATAACGCAGCAGGCTATTTTACAAAAAAAAAAAAATACGAATGTAACTATTGGTTTTTCTATTAAAATATGAAAATCTACAAACTATACAGCACACAGTGGGGGAATTTAAAAAAACCGGATAATTTGACATGATTAGAGAGGAAGTGAAGTTTAAGTTTTGAATTTTGATCTCATATCTGAGAAATTAAAAACGAACCCAATTCTTCGGTTGTGATCCGATTTCAAAGATTATAATACACATATACATATATGAAATCTATTAGGCGAGTACCTAAATAAATTTCTTTTAACTTTTATAGCCATCCTAGTCTTGTTTTTTGCAAATAGAGGATTTAAGTATTTCCAGTTTTTTTCTAAATATGTAAAAATAAAGGAAGAATTGTTTGAAAACTATCACAGAGGTTAAAGTTATATGCTTTTAAAGTTAAAAAATTTTTAAATTTTTTTTGCATAAAAAGGTACTTACTTCTATTAATTTTGCTTTATTTAAAAAATGTCTAAAAAAACTTAATAGTTTTCGGAAACCTAACTTTAAAGAAAATATGTTATATGAACAAAAATTAGAAAACTTTGTTACCGAGGGGACCAAAGTCATTCAAGATATAGCTTATGTTTGTTATGTAAAATTCAGCTTTAGGGTAAATCTTCTCATATCGCATTGCCGATATCCAAAAATAATAACCGATTTTCCAATATGTTCTTAATTATTATGCAAAGAGTTTCGATAACCATGCCGCTAGTATAGACAATAATAGGCGCATAATTAAAAAAAAATCTTTTTTGGGATTTTTCAAAACTATTTTGGAATTTCAGTATTTTGCACAAATTTATTAAAAAAATTTTATAAGTTAAATTTTTATTTCAAATTAAACAATTTTTGTTTTCCAAAAAAGTATTCCTTGAATTCATAGTTTTTAAAAATTCTACATATAAAAAAATTAGACATAATTTCCTGTCCGTTGGTATATAATATGACTTCCATGTCTCTTTCAATGTGTTAAACCTATTCGACTTTACTATAACGACTTATTTTATAATTGAGAACGCTATTATTTCCACTACTAATTCAAGAACACATGCATACATCCAGTACTTACTTGCTATTGATCAGGGCCGTATTAAAAATTGTGAGCGCCCTGGGCTAAATAAAATTTGTCGCCCTTTTATACAAAGTTTTATTTTTATATTCTAATATTCGATAATCTTTATATTTTATGTATACCTAGTATATACATATATAAGTATCAAAGCAAAAAATGACTAGCATACTTTACCATGTGCGTCATTAATACTCGGTTTTCACTTTAGAAACATAACAAATAAAGCATGGTACTCTGTACAAATTTGCGAAATTTGTTGAGCAACATCAATTATTTCGTTTGAAAATTTTGACAATTAGCAAGTGATGACAATGCCGCGATTTAGAAGAAAATTGTCGTTTTTATTGCGCTTAGGTATGCAACATTGTTTCTTTTATGTAAACAAAAACCATATGTTTTTAGCTGTTTTTTTTTCAATTTCGTGCGAAATAAGTGCCGCTTACATTATTTCACAGTTGGAAAAAAATGTTGCCATATACATTTTTTTGTTGAAAAACATGCTGCCAGAAACTTTTTGTAACTTTTCACAATAAGAACAGAGTACAACTTCAGCAGCATTAGTTCGCATTTATTTCGCGTCAATTTTTTTTATATGGGCGTTTGATAGTATTTCGCACGAAATGATGAACAGAGTACCATGCTTAACGCATAAAAACACTTTAATACTAAAATTAGTACTTTGTTGGATAACCCCTTTGTTTAATAACTTTACAGATACGTTTTGGCATAATATTCACTATACTAGCTGTATAGGCTACCAGAATTTGGTGCCATTCTTCTTGAAGTCCCGTTTTCAACTAAGATACTCATGTTTGCGGATACGCCGGTCCAACTCATCCCACAAATTCGCAATCGAATTGTCGTCTGGGGACTGAGCAGGTGGTTGCAGAACTTTAGGACAATATATAGTAGCTATTCTTGAATTAAATGCGACTTATGTTGTTGATCGTTATCTTGGTAGAAATTGAAAGACTCCAAAACGCCCAGCTTACTGGCACTATCTTTTAAATTTTGACATAAGGCGGCGATAAAAAACTTACTTTTTCAATTTTAAAATAATCTTTTAACGGTTATAACAAATTTATAAAAAAAACTTTGTATATAAACTTTGACTATGTATGTATTTGTAAACAAGTTTTTGACATTTAGGTAGATTTTGAAGAAATAACATGAGTAGAGCAAAAAATAGTCAGCTGTCTTATTTTGACCCACTGACTATTTAAAAAAGAATTGAGTTAAATATGAAATAAATATTATTTTTTTTAAGTTGATAAAAAAAAGAAATCAAAATAGTATCGTCTTGGTTATTTGGCGCCCTCGGATAATTGGCGCCCCAGGGCTGCAGCCCAATTACCCCTATGGTTAATGAGGGCCTTGCTCTTGCTTGGAGTTAGGATAAATAATATTTGTTTGTAACTGTCACTTCCAGAACTGGGTCGAAAAAAGCTTTGCGGTGCTCGAACGGTTCAGAAGCCAGTTCATTAATCAATGATTATTGTTTGAATTTGTTATTCTCGATACTGTTTTTATAGAAGCTTTTTAGAAGTTTTATGTTCAGTTCTAGGAACTAGTTCTTCCAAGGAGTGATTTTTATTATGGTTAATTTATAAAATTTGTCTTAGAAAAGTTATATTTAATGAACACATTCGTTGCATAAGATGCTTAACATACATAAAAGAGAATTTCACTGAAAAGGTTTTGAATAAAAATTCGTTGCCCATATATTGCATTAAATCGCAATATCGTATTATTTGCAACATTCATTAAGTATTAATACGAACAAAAAATGTTATTTAATTTTTTGACTGCACATTTTTTTCCAATAAAAGTTTTTGAAAAACGTTGTTTCAGAACTAATTTTTTTTTATAAAACTAGTCTTGAAGTAATTGCAACATCATTAGTTCTAACACTATTATCTCAAGTGATTCTGATTACATTTCAAAAACTAGTTATTTTGGAACAAGTTCTGAAAATGTTGCTGAGTACAAAGATAACAATCTTTGGCGCCTAAAGATATTCTGTGAAATTAAGTTGGAACAGAATATTTTCTTACAAAACATAATAAATTTAAGATAAAATTAAAAACCCTAATTCGTAATAATTTTTTAACCAACTTTTTTCTAAACTTTTGATAAATTTAAAAATTTATTATAAATATGGGGATAATAGCTAAAAAAATAGATTACAATTTCTAAATGATTTTAATTTTTACTTGTGCCTATAAATACATTTTTAGGATTCAGGCAAATAAAATTTTATTCTTCTATTTTTGTACCATATTCCATAACTGGATTATAGATCTTATTTATCGAATTATTACACTTAACATTTTTATGCTCTTAATTATTATTAGTAAAACCACAAATGGTTCATATCGATTCCAATTAGTTTAAACTTCAATTATACTCCTACCACGAGTTCATCAATCTGATAATATATGTCTGTGTCAAAAAGAAACATTACAATATAATAGTAATAATGATTAAAAATATATAAAATTTAATAAAATTTCTATACTTATAAATATTACTTTATATGTTTAATATGTTATTAAATTTACAATTTCATATAAAATAACTACATTTAATATATGTACATAGTATGTATGTATATCTACGCTTTTAAGTCCCATTTCCTTAAATTCTAACAAATTTCACTTGCAAACAATCAACGCACACAACATTAAACACATTAAATTTTCCCCTAAAAGAATTTAAATTTTATTTCATAAAATCCCAACAAATCGATATGGATTTTTTTAGACTTCTTTTTAACACAGCTGAGCCACAAGCAACAAAAAAAGTCAAATCAAACGCACCCACACAATTGAGACATGAAAATACGCGTTGAAATTTGTAAAACATGATGGTTTCTGTTTTTCACAATTTCCCCTCTTTTAACAGGAAACAACCAAACAAACATATCAAACGTTTGGGGAGCCATACAACCAATGTGACCTTAAAAAAATTAATAAATTCTTCAATAATCCCACAAAGAATATATTAAAGAACTCGACAATAGCTAAGCCGAAAAAAACACAATGAAGCAGCAAAAAATAAACCTGTTTATAAAGCTGTTTAAAGCCCAAACAAGAAAAACCGCATGAACACTAAAAGCAGGCAATACTAAATATTTCGTGGACGACAGTGAATACATACAACATAAAATCAATGTTACGGGTGGTTGCTACAGTTTGAAAGCCACTGCCGTTTGGGTTTTCAAAACATCAAGTGGGAAATTCCACACAAGAGGGGAAATATAAATACTCGTAAATGAGCATGTGTGTGTGAGTGTTTGCTGTAGTTTGTTAAATAAATGTTTTTGTTTTTTATTCTCTTTTAACCGTTTCGAGGGGAAATTGTGAACCGTTTCAGACTTGTTAACAAGAAATAACAAGTTTTAGCCAACAGCTCCGCCTTTTACTTAACAAATACGTTTGTTAAATGCTTTTTCAATGGCTGGAACTGTGGAAGAGAAGTATGAAATAAAATAGAAACAAAAACAAAACAAAACGAAACGAAACGAACTAAAACTGTTCAGGCCATGACTTTATTTATGTATGTTTTATTTATTGTTGTACTGGTACTTGAACGGTAGAAAAATGTTTGACAATCAAATAAGCGGGGTCTTTGCTTTTTCTTTGTTTGTTTAATTTTTTCACCGATAGTTTCATTTATAGGGCCAAGAGAGTGTAGTTGGAGGTTTGTCTATTAGAAAAAATTGTATTTTTTATAATTAAATGTTAGTAAGGTACTAAATTTATTAATGGAAAAAGTACTATTTTAAAAGTATTTATAAATATATATTTAAATATTTAAAAAAAAACCTTATTATATGTACAAGATGATTTCGCTTTAAAATAATTGTTGGTCATCATAACTACTACTCTCTGAATGAGTTTCTTCAGTTTACAATTTCAAAGAACTCTTTCCGTTCTGAATGAGGAAGTACCATCTTATCACTCAATATAATTACAATATATTACGAACTCTTAATGATATTATTAAAATGATTCAATTCAATTTCAATAATTATAACTTAAAATGCACTACTTTAGTGGAATTAGAGGTGAAGAAGTGGCGTGAGAAAATTATTCTAATATCATTATGATATAAATTCTGGTATAATTATTTGTTTTATTTTGAAATGTTTTAAAAACATTTATTTAAAGCATTAAACAATTAAATACAAAAACATTTTAAGCAAATATAAAAATATACTGATTTGGGATTCACAAAGAAAAAATGTATTAGTTCTGCAATGCTTTCTAGTCAAGCTTTGAGACCTTTTTTATTTGAAATCATAAGATTTGAGACCAATGATTTTTAGTTGAAATTGTCACCTTTTGCACCAGTTCAAAAAAAAAAAGGTACTTTACAGAGCTAGCACACGTTATTTGAGGTGGTTCAGGAACTAGTTCCTAAGTCAATGTTAATTGTCATCCTTCCTTTGTACTGTTCTACAATTAATTTTTTCATCAGTGATTTATGTTTGAAAATGTCACGGTTGAAACTAGTCTATAGAAGTAGTTGATCAATATTTAGAAGATTTATTTATGAAACACAATAAAGAACTTGAACTAAAACAGACATAATATACGCCACATAATAGATTTTTGTATTTATACGATGTTCGCTACAATATGTATAGAATTCGGTGGGGATGGGTTTTGAACATTATTTGTTTCCAAAATGTTCCTATTCCTTAACGATCCTTCTAAGGGATTAGTTTAAGAAAGTATTCAAGCGCAACACACCCGAACTTTCGCTGTTAGATACGATATATCGAAAATTGGTAAACCTGTCCATAAATTAGAGATTTTGAAAAAGAAACTAAAGAGGAGAATTCATCGATATATATAAATATAGACTTTTTAGAGTTAAAATTTTGAATGCGATATGAAAAATGTCCTTAGATCTGCAAAATAATAATTTCTTTTTTATTAATTTTAAATATAATTTATTGAGCTGGAGGACTGATTAACGAAATTTTTAAAATTGTTTCTTATTTCCAATATTATTTAAACTTAAAGTCGAAAACAAATTTTCTTTTGTTACTTTGACAAATGGGCCAACAACTTTAAGATCCTAATGTTAGATTGACGTTTCCGTGTTGCAATTGCCATATGTACTATGAGCCTCAAAAGTGAGTAAACACAACAAATTATGTATTTGATTTTTATAAGATAATGAAAATCCTAAAATCTATCCATCGATTAAAATTTTAAATATTCGTTTTGTTAGATATTGGGTTGAATACATAATAGATTCGGTGATGAAAAAAAATTTAATTTTAAAAAAACCAAAAAATTCACTGGTGTTTACACACTTTTGAAGCTGTGTGTATATCAAACCAACCCACGTAAGATTTAAGTTGATTTTGATAAAACGAACATTTTATTCGTTTTCTCTTTAAAATTATACATTTTTTAAAAACTTTAAAGAAAACCGCCCGAATTTATTAAAAAAAAATATTATGGGAATCAGAATGAGTGTGTTACTACAGAATGATGAAACTGTCATATGACAACCAATGCTGCCGCTTTGGGCTTCTCCTACTAAATTTGGTAAGATTTTTGATTTTGGTAGTTTTGATCACAAAATACTTTTTTTTTCGGAATTCGAGGAACATTTTGGCAATTACTGTATAAGTTTCGGTAAAATTACATTATTATTTTTGACAATAATCAGAATGATTAAGTTAAATAGAAACATGAGTTCAATATTGTATTTGTTATAATTTCCAATATTTCGCTGCAACATTGTGTAGCATGTTCAACAAGAAATTATAATAAATACAATACAATAACTCAAGCTTAATAAAGATACAATTTTTAATTAAAACAAAAAGGTCGAACAATTAGTTAAACAATTTAAATAGAAACATTGATTGATTGATGATGATTGATTCAATTTAAAATTTTTTACACATTAAAAAGTGGTTCTTAAGAATTTTTAACTAAATCTTTGAGTGTGACAAGAACGCTTGATTTTTTATATCTAAGACCTTAATAATTTTGTTTTAAAGCGACAAGTGTTGTCTCCTTGTTCAATTGCGTCAAAAGTTTTTGAAATTTTTTTAAATACCTAATTGTCAAACAAATATTGGTTAATTATTAATTAGTTTACCATCTCATAGATCACCGAAAGTCTTGTTAAACTGGCAAGATCTTTGCTAATATAGTGTTAGAGAACGGAATTTTCTTCCCTCTCTCTCTCTCGCTCTCTTTAGTTTGCTGTGGGATCTCTGTTTTGTTGTGAGTTGGTAGATTTTAAACGGAAAAACTAAGTTACGGCACATACGAAAAATGAAAACAGTTCATATGTTCTACTTATTTATAGACATTACAAATTTGCCTGATAAAAGTATTAATTTAGAATTTGTCTGGTATTTTTTTTTTTTGGATTCATAATGTACTTTTCAGCTAATAAAAATTTCTCTTATTTAGTACCAGCAATTTCTTCACAAAATTTGTATGTATGTATGAATGTATGTATGTATGTATGTATATTATAAAAAGTTTATTTATTACGGCAAAAATATCAGGCATGCGCGTGCTATGAGTATTTATTTGAACTTTATTGAATTCTCATTTAAGCTCCACCCATATTTTTCCCATCCAAACAGGAGGAGGGGGTGTTGTTTCAGGTGGCCTTATCGCTGTGAATGTTAACCGTGTATATGTGCAACAGAATTTTGTCTGATTTGCCATGTAGGTATGAGTAAGTTGGTATAACGTTGAATAGAAGGTTTGTAGTGGAGGATGGTGGGTATTAGAGAGGGTGGCAGTCGTATAATGGGAGCCGATTATTACTTCGTCTGGTTGTTTTTATTTTCCATGTATTAATGCAATAAAATTTTAAAGGTGTTTATTATTTATTACATGTTTGTGATTTGCTTTACACTTGCTTTTCTCTACATTTTTTTGACGTTTTTCCTATGTTTTCATATAAAGACTGGATACATATTTTCTTCACTCTCATTTTGTTACTCTCAATAACGTTGTACGATATGTTCTGTTGAATAATATCTTGTGGTTCCTAATCTATTTCATACTCTTGGAGACGAAACCCTACCGTAGCAATAGAAATAGAAAATTGAAAGTCATTTCATTTTATTAACAATTTATCCGTCTTAAACTGTTACCCAGTCTTGTTATTATCTCACACCTTCATATTTGCTTGTACGATTCGATGGATATAATACCCACCCTCTTTTGATGTTTTTGCTTTTATCCTTCATTCCTTTTGGCTGTTGTTTCAAAGTTTATCTCGATTGTAGTGTTTTTATTTAAAATTTTTTCCTAGAATACATATTTATTTCGTGTATTCAATATTTGCGTTGCGTTCTATTCAGTTTGTTTTTTTTTTTGTTTTATTTTTTGTTTAATATTTTTACTTTGTTTTCGATTTTTTTAATTATGCTTTGTTATAAAAACAATTTTTATTTTGTTCTACATTGTTAATGAATTTTCCTTAAGACATTAAACCTGCAACGGGCAAAGGGAATCTGCAAGACTTGTAAGCCACACATATTGAATATAAGTTAAACTATTTGCTTCACTTCATGAAGAAGACTATATTTATAAACAAAAATTAAAATTATTTATATTACAGATTATTAATTTATATATAAGATATTTTATTTTAATTTAATCACGTTGAAGCCCATTTCGAATGATTTTTCTGGAAAATCAAAGCTGCCATATGTAATCAAAATCTATCATTTTTACAAGTGGTAGTAGTACTGCGGCCCTTGATTTATTTTGCTTTAATTTTTAAATTTCAAAAAACAAATATTAAAGTATTTTAAAAAATGGTGCATATTTTCCAAAAACAATTTACAACATTTTTTTATGAATAAATGAAATGAATAATTTAATTTCACAAACACCACAGATGGAAATGTAACCTAATGGCTACTCAGTTGATTTTTATCCAGACAAAATATAAGATTAAACCCATGGTGAAATTACTTTACAAGGTGATATCAAGATTACAACAATGCAAAAGCAACAGAAACAACAGATTAATTTGGTTTTGATTTCATGTTTGTTACGTCAAAAACAACTATTGTTTACAAACATTCTAAAAAAATAGAAAAAAAAAATAAATATGTATATTGCAAACAAAAACACATGTGTCGTTTTAAAATTAAAAAATTGTATGTACATATGTGAATATTTGCAATAAAAATAATTTAAAAATTTATTAATTTATGAAACATTTAACCAAATATTTAACATGGATCGGTATGAATGTTATAAAATAATGAACTGTTCTAACAAACGGTTTAACTGGTTTGCATCATATTCATAAATTCATTCTTGCATTTTGAACACGTATTTGAACTTTAAGTATCAATCTCACAAAATTAAAAAATTATTTTATTTTAACATAAAGTGCACAAAATCTCGGAATTCCGTTCGGAAGTGGAATTAATTCCGTATTTTGCTTCTATAGGAAAAGAAAAACAAACAATTTTTTCGAAATAAAACCTAGAAATGCTTAAAATTACAATTCCACATAGCAAATTAAAAGTGGTTTCAGTTCGAAAACAATTTTCGTTTTGCTTCTTCTATTGAAGCAAAAAACTGAATTAATTCCACTTCTGAAAGGAGTTCTGTGTAATGGCTGATAGTAGCACTAATTTAGGCAATAAAATATGCCTTCAAAATGGTTTTAATTATTCTCTTTGTATCATGAATTGCTTTTTCACTTTTTCTTCAAATTTATATTTAAATTTTCTTGTTTATTTTTGAAAGTATGTAAAAATACAAACACAACAAGTAAGAAAGTATAGTCGGCCAAGCCCGACCATATAATACCCTACACCCTGTATATGTATAAAACAGTTTTTAAAAAACGAGCGCTATATGGGAATATTCAGTATTATTATGAGTGTCGTTTTCTTTTTACGACAACGACTGTTTCGTAATAGATTAAAGAAAAAATTAAATTTGTTTCTTTAATTAAATTTGTTTCTTTAATCTATTACGAAACAGTCGTTGTCGTAAAAAGAAAACGACACTTATAATAAGGATGATTACTTATTATGGACCGATCATCTAAAAATTTAGTTCCATGATTTCTGTGAATATAAATATTATATTTGTTAAACTTTATCTCTATTTAAATACTTTTAAAAGATTTATGGAGGTTAATATTCTTCGGCAGTTGTTACATGCATTATTCGTTGTCCATGGTTTGTCGAGAGACGCAGGTCAAAAGCCGAAATACTTCTTTTACGCTTCAGATAAATTTTTCGTATTAATTTTTCGCATCAAATGTTGTGATTTCTTTTTCACAGGAACACCACAAACATAACAAAATTCGTTGGGATCGATTGAACACATTTTATTTTTTGCACGTACAAAGCCAAACTGACAAACTGGGCTACCAACGTACATATACAGCGATTCAAATTCCGCTTTTTTTTAAATACGTTGAAACTGATGGACGTCGAATATTGTATGTGAGCAATGAAAATGAAAATATTGACGTTCCACAAAATCCTTAATAAAAACTTTATTTTCCATCCGTTTTTTTTTTCAAATTACGCTTAGAATGTTGACAATTAAATAAAATATTTGGTACAAAAATAAAACATTCCAGATTTTTACTATAATTATACATGGTGATTGCAAATCGACAACAAATACAACACAAAACACAAACAACAGGCATTTTGTTTGTGTAAAATAATGTACTACTGTCAAAAATACTTGAAAAAGTAAATTGTAAACAAAGTCAGTCAGCTGGGCTACTGCACTCGCCTTGTATATTTGCACCATGATAACGTAGAAAAAAAAACGAAAATGAAAAATTTTGAAACAAACGTAAAAAATATGCAAGTTTTAAACTTTAAGGTGCCATAACTCAGCCACTTCTTGTCAGATAGAAATTTCGGACTTTTCGGTTGGGATGCACAAGGGTTTGAGTGGTACCATACACCAAAAACCACAAAAGTACCCTTACCGTGAAAGTTTTTTTTGGATACTTGCTTAATTCAAACATTTCTGATCGTTAAACACCTAATTCGGAAGGACACTTGTATGGGGCCAGGTGAAATAATTGACCGCTTTCCACCAGTTTCAATTCTATCCGCCCTTGTGCCGCAAAAATATTTTGTATCAAATTTCATCGAAATATCTTAAAAATGGTGGTGTAAAGTATAATTATAATATATTTGTTTATATTCTTATCGAATTAACGATTAGTATACGTATTTATAAAAAAAATAATCATTTTTAATTTAACTAAAAAAAGCACCTAAATCTATATAACGTTGCATCACGACCTGATAATGTCTTAATTATTTTCTAACTATCATCCTTTCAAAGGCAAATAACATTATAAAATAGACCTAATCGAAAGTGTTTACTTGTTTCCCTGTCTTACAGCAAATACGAACACGTAACAATACATTCAATCACACAATCGAACTTCATTTCAACACGTAATAATGTGATTTTAATTAAAATAATTAAATTGCAATAAATACTAAATAACATTAGTTTGTTGCCACCATTGAGCATCATCAGTCAGATGAAATGTTTGCAATTTATACGAGTGCACACTACAATTGAGCGAAAACGACAAGGAAGTAAAATAAATGAACTACTACAACACCAACATCAATAGAAAAAATATAAAATAAATAACTAAATACATTGTTAAACACAATCTAATAAACGCCTAAAACAAACTCACTAACACATACACACACACACAATACAGACCCACATTCACATTCATAGTCACATTGAATCCAGGCGAGAGGGCAAAAGTTCATTTAACAAACATACTTTCGCACATAATTCATTCCGTAATAGAGATAGAAATGGCACCAAAACGAAAAAAAACTAAACTAAATAAGCCCAACTAAAACCCAATCGATTAAGTTCATATCAAAAGAAGGATAAACAATGGTCAATAGAGAGAAACGAGCAATCCAAAAACTAAATACAAAAAAAAAACGGAATCCAACAACAACAACAACAATAAGATTATACGTTGCACAAAACGAAGAGTTATTAATATCAATGAATAGTAGAAATAACTCATCTTCCAAAGAATGCCAACCGTTGTATAGTGCAGTAGCTAGTGGGAGGATTGCGACTGAATATTAAAGTAAGAAGAGGGATTGGATTTTTAAAAACAACATTATTACATATGTATGAGTATGTATTTATTCATATGGGTGTATTTTTTTATGTATGTATGTATGTATGTATGTATGTGTTTGTATGTTTACACAACAAAACGCAACCAACACCTCAGCAATCATTAGAAAATAAATATCATCCTCATCACTTACTTGATAGCCATATAAAGACACGAGGGTCGTGCAATATATTTCCTTCAGCCACCCACCACTGACTGCTGAAGGACAGCATTCATAACCCAACAAGTTTGAATTACAACACAGCAAATACCATGGCATTTATCCCAGACAGTCAGTATCCTAATGCACCATTAACAATTTAAACTGCTGTGGAGTGGACAATTTGTTGGGAAAGCAACAATTTCAGTTCCATATCGATGTTTTCAATTACATCTTACTAATCACTGCACCTAAAATCCACTTATTCAGAAAAAGCATATGCCTATAATCTTCAACATTCTCAAGATGTATCAGCTTTACTCCTTCTAATACCATGTGAAGTAGATTTACTCTTAATCTTAAGCCCGTGGGTGTGCGATGTGATCTTTGGTGAGTAGTAGGGTAACCAAAATTACTCGATTTTGCTTTTGTTCGAATAACACGAATTATTCGAATAAGACTTGTAACTTGTTCACATATTTCGAATTAATGAAATTGTTACAATAATTCAAACATTTTTTAATAAAGCAAAATAACAAGTTTTTTCTTTCATCAAGTCCTACATAAAGTAGTATCGTCTAAAGCCGCCACCTTTAATAATATCACTTATGTATATACATTTAAGTAATTATGTTTTTTGTCTATTTCAAAGTTATCAACATCAATGTCGTCATAAATATCAATTTCTTTCAGCATCTCATTCATCTCTACCTTAAGCTGGAGGTACACAACTCGCGTTTTAGCGTCAACGCGTTTATAGCTTTCTAAACGTTTAAAGTGTCAAGTATTTCAAGTTACATGTGAAGATTTTTCACGTCAATCATTTGTGTTTTATATATACGTACTCTCGGAGGTGATGCCGTAGCCCAGCTAATTTTGTTTTTATATAAAGTTTTTTATCGGTTTGTTTGTCAATTTCATATAAAAAATGTTTTTCCAGATGTCATTTTTTTTTTAGTGACATCACCTTTAAAATAAATTTGCTTTTCATTTGTCAATGTCAGCTGTTCTACGCTTGCGACGCTTTCAATAGTAGAAAGTAAATGAACTTTTCGCTTTTCGCTTTTCAAGTGTCAACGCTTTCTACGCTTCTAAGTGTGTAACTTAAAACGTACGTCTACATTGATTCTACTTTTTTGACAGTTGTTTAGAACGCAAGAAACGCGTAAACGCTTGGTATGGACCTTCAGCTTTAGGTAAGGTTGTAATTAAAAACCAGTCTATATTGAAAACAAAGCAGTACATCATGTTTCTATTTATACATATTATTCATTACACTGTACAACATTTTTCAGGTGATTGATTTTTTAAATTTGTTTAGACTTATTCGGACTAGTGGTTCTCGAGTTATGACAAACAAAAGAGCCTACAACGTGACAAATTCCCTATACGATACTACTAACTTCAAATTAGTTTTTAAATTATTATTTGATGTAACATGACCAAACGAATGATGCAGAAGTTCTTCTTTTTGGGGCTACTTTCATAAACAATTATCAGAATTGAGTCCCCAAATCATGTGTTGTACTGTGTTATGTTTTCTATATATTATAGGTATTTTAATTCGATGTATTGATATGTTTTAGTAATATTTTCGTGTTCTGTATTTGACATTTGATTCATCCCATACGAGTATTATACAATATTTTGTATGCAATCACTTTCAATATCACTTTCTTTTAAGCGAGTATTATACTTTTAAACCGTAGTTAATAAACTTGTTAAGAACTTTTTTTTTTACTAAAGAATTTTATTTTAAGAATTACAACTTATTGCAATAACATTTTTATACCTATACAGAGCCACTCATCTACAGTGGGAAGCAAAATTACCCAATTTTTATGGGTTTTACAGAAATGAAGGCGTTTTTGCACATTTAATTTAAACTTATTTTTGCTGAGTTTTGCATGGGACCTACTTTCTATATTTATTTATTAACCATTAGTCATTTTCCAAAAATACATTTTAAGGGAGGGGGAGGGAAGGGCCAAAGAAAAATCAGTGATTCTTACTATTTCCAACAAAATTTGTTATTTAATCATTTGATTTGCAGGTTGTCGCACATTTTTGTACTAAACATTTCTAATTATCCTAAGTTCTTTCCTTGATGCTCCATCGTGCCTTAAACAGCCGTATGGATATAACCAGATCATCTTTGAATTTTATAAGGACCCAAACTGTATGTACTCGTATATACTGTTTCGATGGCTTACAAACCGAATGAAAAAGTCAATTTGTGGGTATAAAAATGTCCTATTTATGAGTTGATATAAAAAAGATACGGCTTTTAAACGACATAATTTAATTTAAATATATAAAATTAACCATATGCTGCTCAAAAGTTTCAATTTTCTCGTTTTTTAAATTTAATTTAAATTATTATTATTGCCCGATAGAACAATCCTGCTCAACAAAATGATCTCTTGATAAAGCCATTGTGTATTACTCACATTTCTAATAGATCTTATAGATAAATAATTAAATGAATTGATTTGATTGCATGAATTAATAAAATAATTTTAATAATTTTATTTTATTACCTTCACCTAATCTTTATACTCAATATTCTGAAGAGTAACCATTTTATTTTTTTATTGGTAGCCCTGCTCTTCATAACAAAATATTATATTTTTTGCAGATAAAATTTGAATTTCTTAACTTGTACCTAATTTCAGATTTACTGTAAAATTGAATATCTCATATATTGACCCTCGTATATACACGTGTATTTAAAAAACAAGAAACTTTCGTAACAAATACATGTGTCTGAATAAGAGTGTTTGCTGTGTATGGATGGTACAAAGAAATGCCATCTATATTGAAAATGGTCATTATTCATGTGGAATGATTAAAATTCTCATGAGAAATACCAGTGTTAATATTAAACCGAATGACTTACATACTGTTCATACACGTATCCTTATTGCTAAACATTACTTAATAATACCAACAACACAACACACATACTCTGAAACACATACATACATAAATAAATGTATGGCAAATACCCAACATACCATTCTAGGAGCGCTTCGAAAAAAGGTTTCAGAGAAGAGTCCAACAAAAGAGCATATTCGGAGCGCTCTGAAAAAGGAGTCAGAAAGAGTCCAACAAAAGAGCATTTTCGGAGCTAATGAAAAATTTGCTTGTTACTGTCCTGAGTCGGCACGCACTTAATTATGTGTGTAACAAAGCGTTGTTGTTCTGTTATTTGTGCTTTGAACAAAAAAAAAAAAAAACATAGCTGTACCACACAAGACTGATAAAAACAAGATTACACAGAGCCCAAAAAAACCCTCATAAAAGACTCTTTTAACATTATCTAAGAGCTCTTTCTGACGGACTATTTTCGAATGTAATGACCCTCTCTTCTGAAGGTTTTCGGGGCAACTATGATTGTTTTTGGGGCTCATAAAGAGCATTAACGCTCCGAAAAAGGTGTCAGAAAACCCTTTTTTCGGACTTATATGGCTTGCTGGGATAGATTTATACTCGTACAGACATGGGTAAATACAAAACAACAATGATAATAACAACCATCATCACCATCATTGTGTCTTATTTTTGACTGTGCTGCTTTTTTCATTTATGGGGCATCTAAAAATGATAAATGTTGCAGACTTTGTTGGATGTTTGTGTAAACATTTACAAAAATTACCGTTTTAGCCTCAAGAGATTGTTCTTGTCTAGAAAGAAAGCAACAAAAAAAAACCGAAAACAAAGTCTTTTAATTAATAATGATGCCAACCATACGACCAGCAATAGACATGCCCAGAAAAACCACTATTTATTCCCTCTACTAATCTTCCTCATCACCTCTTCCTGGCCAAACATTTGGTAGTTTGTACGAACAAAGTCATAGTAGTACAAGTAACACCCGTAAAGCTTTCATCTTTTGTTGTCCATTTCATTTCTTTTCACTTCGTTTTGGCATCCGATGCTGATGAATTCCCTTTGGTGTCTAAAATACAGTGTGTGGTTGTTTGAAAGACGGACAGAAGGAAAGGTCATCGTTATTATGTTTTCATAGACAAATATCTTAACACCTTTTGGTATTTAAACTTAATAGTCGTATTCTCGACTCTATTAAGGACATCATCTTGTTGTTTTTCACACACAAAACCATACAGTAGTGTATTTATGTGTGTATATACTTATGTATGTACATACATATGTTTGAGTAGCAGGCGTTATAAAGGAGGACATATTTAAAATTTATTTCATATGGGTTATTCTGCAATCATTTGTCATGTCAAAATTCATGGGCATATGATGTCAACATCACAACATTTCATCGCAGTAGAATCTTAAGGAACAAGTTTAATACATACAATTACAGAGGTGAACAGTAAATGACACCAATATAAATAACTATTGTACTCTGATACTGGATATATTTAAAAAAATTTTATATAAATATTTTGTTTAATCCTGTTTAGTATATGTACATATGTATACCTTAATTTTGTGCTCAAGATTTAGATATGTTGCAAAAAAATTTCATTGGTGCATAAGACTTATAACGTGGCTTATTTACCATAATCATGATGGGATTGTTTCTCTGGCTAATCCAAGTTTAAAAGCCGAAGAACGCTCCTTTTAAGCAAACATACAATTTGACAAATAACGAAAATTCAACAACTTACATAGAAAATCCGAAGTTAGATTTGACCATGCCAGCGTTAAACAAGCTGTTACCACACGATTTCTTCTTAAAGTACCTGAACAAATGAGCCCCCTTCTTTACATCCAGGAAACGAATTCACAAATCCACGAACGTTTAAAGATCCGTTAAGGTTTGGAGTAGAGAGCAATAAAAACAGAATATACAGACTTTTTGGTTCTACGACCATTAATTCGATGTGTTACAAACGGATTGACAAACGCAATATAACCCCCATCTTTTTAGTGGTGGGTATAAAAATAATTTCATTCAAATGTAGACCGCAACAATGCAGTTGATGGTCAATTCGGAAGTTCTTATATTCGATCACTCTTTTCAGCATTGCTAGTGGTATCTGGCAAATTTCGACTTTTGATTATATTGTATGTATGTATATGTACATTGTGATTCAGTTTGGAGGCAAACACACTGACACTGATCAAGAGCCACTAGATACACTGTTTAACTATATGGAAATATATATGCCATCACATCTAAGGATATTTACTTCTAAGCACAGTCTAACTTTTTATAACGTCTGCTTTCAACAACCACCATATATCGTATACACACATTAACACGGTGTCGCGGCCAAGTTGCAGAGTATGGCATTGCACACTCATTACCGAATAGAATAATTTCTAATGCTTTCGCAAGATAATTCTAGGAATTTTTAGAAGATGAGGCTGTTGCATAAATAGTGGCAGTAAGACAGAGAACAAGTTGTGTTGATCGTAAGCAGTATTTTAGTTAATGGTTAAAGGTACGTACTCGTACATACATATTAACACCAGTGTATATTAAAATAGAGAGAGTGATTATTTAAATTATTGTTTTAAATTGGAATCTAATAAATAATTGTTACAATGTTTAAACTAATTGAAGCTTAATGTACAATTTAAAAGAACCCGGCTTATTAAAGTAACAATACGAATATGTAGTACTTTTGTATCTCCATCAAACCCCATCATTCTTCAGTGATGTTTTAATGGTGTTAGATAACCAACCATAGTTGTTATCTTACTTAGAATTCGCTTTATAATAAATAATACTCGTAAGTCGAATAGCTGCAACGTTTTATTTGCACATCGATCGGTTAAGATTGTCTTGAATTTCCGTTTATTGGATTTGAATTAATCATTGGAGAAAATCCTCAGCAGACTTAGTATGACAGTGACCATAAGCAGTGCCACATTTTGTTATTTAAACTGGCTTAGACAGTTGATTTGAAAAGTTGTCAAGATATTATTAAAATCTTCCTTTATATTTTTTTTGAAAACATTTAGTTTGAAGGACATCTTTATGTAATAGATTATCTTCTAAAGAACAGAGTAAATCGCTGTCTGGTAGTAATCGTTCAGAGTAAAAAAATATTTATATGTAATAATAAGTTCGCCTTAGTAGTTTCAGCTTCGAATATTTCCTTTAGAGTATATCAAGTAATGTTAGATTCGTAATCGGTTGCAATATTAAATTGCACTATCGAGGCATATGATAATAGACAAATAGTGAATGACCTTTTAGAGACTTTGATGTAGATCAACCAGTTATGGTTTCGATTACAGTCTACAATGATCAAGATAGTTTAACTTATTATCCACGTTAAATCCAACTTAACATTAGTACAACAAATAATTACTTAGAATGTTGATCGGTGAGCAAAGCGTAATTTATTGATAATAAAATATAAGATAAATTAGGTTATTTCAGAGTTGGTATTTGTAGCCCCGGGTTCGATTCCCAGCCGCTGCCACTCAAATACATCAGTTTTTGATAATTATTAGTTTTCTTCTATCCATCATAACTAATATTTATCACAGCGCCCTCCTTCAGTGGTATAGCATTGAAACGCCACCGAAGAATAATTAAATAAAGCTTTAACATTAATGCGCCTACTCACCACCAGAGGCGCTGCCATTCTGCACTAAAAACAAACATAAAGCGCAATTGCAGAGTTGTAATATAAAAAGCTTTCTTCTTTCACCACCTTTACTTCTTCAACTATCCCCTTTCCAAAGAAAGTAACGCAAATATTTAGGCATATTAATTGCCTGAGTGTTTCTTCTCTTAAAAAAAAAAATATACAGATTTTACTATTGCATACTTTTGCAATTACTGTCAAATCCTTTCATATAGTTTGCCCATTCTGGTTACACTTATCCACAATGGCTAATAGTACATCATAGTATGTTCATGGTTATTATGGGTAGTAGATGTACATAGTTCTAACCACACAACTTTAACACAATCCCTGGGTACCAACAATACAAAAAAAAAAACTTTCTTTCGACTTTTAAAATCATGTTCTTTAGTGGCCAGCTTGACCAACCAGTACATCTAGTAGTTAATGGTTTCTTTCGTTTGTTTTTGGTTTGGGGTTGGGGCATTTTTCTCAGTTGTCCAATATGCCAACAAAATGTTACTTCTTAAAAACATTTTTGTGGGTTCTTTCATCATCATTAGTATGAGCAGCAGCAGCAGTAGCAACGGCATTTTTATTACACCCATTCGATTATTTTCTTACTACCGAACCCTTTTGGGAGTCTTATAGTTTTGCAACAAATACTCGTACAAGTAACAGTGTCTAATTTGGTGTCATGTTGAATGCATGAAACTACTGTGTATGTATGTATTTGTGTGTATTTGCTGTTATTTTTGTGAGGGGGTGTTGTTTAACGTATGAATGATATTGTTGCACGGCTTGTCGAGTTGGTTGACCAGAAACATTGCTACTTGTGGCCGGCCAACTTGTTGTTTTAACTACAATGTTCACATCCAACTTTTCATACTTGTAACATGAACATTTAACATCAAAAACACATCATCAATGTTCATGTTCATTTGTATATGTATACTTGAGTCATAGTTTTGGGTGATTTTAATTTTGAAGTTTAGAAAAAATTCGATATTTGAATTAATTTGCTAAAATGGTTAAAGAAATGTGTTGGTGATATTGGTAATTGGGGAAAAATAACTGCTTACATTATTTTCTAGATACCGTACTGCCTACGTGACCAATGTTAAAGTTAAAAGTATCTAAATTGATTCAAAATGATCTTTCTGGTATTCTCAGGAAACTATAAATATAATTTAAAATGTTATTGAAAACCTCACAAGTCTCATTCAGGAATCAGCGCTACAACGAACGCGAGCTATTGTGACTTAAAAAAAATATTATATCGCACCTGTTCAACAAAAGGGTATTAACTCAAAATTTTGAAATTTTCACTTTTTATTAAAAAACGATACATTATGATCTACTCTATCCTCTGTAAAAATCTCCCATTATTTTGTCTACTCTGTCGCCATCTTCACTATGGCATAGTTTTTTGTATAATATATCTTTAACATTAACATAGACAGTTTTTTACCTCTACTGAAAAATAGAAAATTTTAAGTTATTACCCTTTTGTTGAACAGGTGCGATATGATCTGAAAAACTGTGAAACCATCAAATTCCTACAAAATAATAATAACACATGCGACAATACATTTAGCTTATGGAAAGCTACAAAGTACTTAAAAAACCGTTAAAAGAAATGTTCCAATTAGGAACGATGATGGTTCTTGGTGTAGATCAAACAAAAGCAAAGCGGAAATATTTTCTAAGCTCTTAGAACAAACTTTTAAAAAATTTACCGCTACAATTTCTGTCAACGAAAACAATATTTTATACTTTTTAGATTCACCATATCAAATGGATTTCCCGATGTCCAAAAGTGGGGCAGACGGATCTTTCAACAAATGCACACACATGTTCGTCGACAGCGTAATTTTTTTGACTCGGCTGCAAAAATATGAAGCTTTCAAGCATGCGTTTAGCTCATCTGCGGGCATTGATCTGGAAATAACGGGCAAGGTTTGACGAAAATTACCATCAAGAAGAATAAGAGCGCCCCCCATCGGTTGGTTGTTTACTTGAAAATCACATGGAGTCCGGTCAAGCGCTTCGAGCAATTTGTTTGAATGTACCATTATTTTTAATCAGCGTTTGATTTTCAACTTATTGTACAATGTTGCACCTTAGTAAGCGCGGAATTATCGAATGATGTACATAAATATTTTATAAGTAAACCGAAAAATTTGAATTTTTGAATGCAAAATTTCGAAAGTTTTAAAACTTTGATATTGATATCATTCTTAACATAGGTTTTTGTAAACATCTTCGGAACTACATAACCGATTTAAGAGATATGTTTTAAAAAATATTACAATGGCTTTCAAAAAAATAAAATAAAACAAGTCACTCTTACTATGCTATGCTATGCCGTATCTTATATACCCTTCACCTTTGTTGCGGATGCATGCATACATATACATATATGTATATATTATATTGTTACGTTTTTACCTTTTAAAAACGGTGGTTTATTTCCTTTAAATAAACCGGATTCTTTTTAATTACAAAATAAAAGCGCCAAATAGTTTGAAGAAAATATGTATAACGAGTCTTTATTTATTTAAATGTACACAAACACAATTAAAAAAACGGGTATAATGAACACACTGTCTTTTTACACACTTATATTACGGTTACAGAACACACTCAAGCTATGTGTCCACGATCGTCAGATATTACAACGTTGTCATATCTACCAATGTGCTAGCAATGTACTGACATTGAAAAATTTTTAGCAAAAGGTAAATTGTCAGTTTACACGACTGTAAGAAAACTAACAATTTCATTTGCACACAATTGTCACACAATGAATTTAGCTGTCAACCGAAATTGTCAGTTCACACGGTTGTCAGATTGTTGTGTGGCATTGTCAAATTCGTTTTGTTTAAAAATTTTAAATATTGTCATGGAACAAAAAAAGAGCAATTGGAACCATTTTATCTGCACTCTATTAAACAGGATTCATCAAAAAATATGTCGCTATCCATTTTTTATTTTCTTTAATTTTCTTCCACTTTTTTGAAAAATTTTTAATGCACATTTTAATTCAATTGTTTAATTTTCTTCAACTTTTTTCATACATTTTATTAATGTTTGTTTGTTTATTTATCTATATACAGAGTTGCATTTAAAAATAATTTCTATGACAATGCTGCCATTGGGAGATGCATAAACTTTGCACATATGACAAGGAAAAGTGTTTGACAATTGTCTTAAAACACTGGCAATGCCAAAATTGTGTCTTTAGACGATTGTTAGATGTGTGACAATATTTTTGTCTTCCAATGTACTGAAAATGCTTTTTCTTACAACGGTGGAAGGCAAAAATTTTAAGTTTACACGGCTGTTAGACATTTCTGCACATTTTTCTGACAACGTTGTAATATCTGACGATCGTGGACACATAACTTTAAAGTTTTCAAAGACTTTGTTTGATCAACGCCATCTGTTGATGAACAATATTACACTAAGTTTTTTTGATGCAATTTTCAGAGGTTGTCATATCTCCATTATTTATTGACGGATTTTGGTGATTTTAAATAGCAAACTTCTCGAAAGCATGTCTGACAGAATTATTTAAAATTTGAAACCCGAAGATATCTGGGGACTTGAGAAAATTTATTTCAAGCACATAGACGGACATGACATAATCGACTCTACTGTCTATATGGATCCAGAATATATATAAATACTTCATAGGGTCGGAAAATTATATTGTGGAAATTACAAACGGAATGACAAACTTATATATACCCTTCTCATGAAGGTGAAGGGTATAAAAAATTTTGAAGAAATTTTGCTGTTTACACGAGTTTGAAGCATTTTGAAGAGCAATTCTGAACAAAATTTCAATCGTGTAAATCTAGCTTTATTGTTATAATACCTGTTACAAAGTGTTAGTTAATGACTAACTTGTTTTATATATAAAATATTATTGTAGTATTTTTCAAATTATGTTTCAATGATTCTTATTTTATATACAAATATGAAAATCATACCTCATTTAATATAATTTTTTTTTTCAATTTTGTTAAACAGTCAATATTCCTGTTAAACATGAGAAAATTATGGAAACAACATGTTGAAGACAAAGTTGTTTAATTATGTTAAAATTCCAATGACAATAAAATGTAATTGTCATCTTAGTCGCAGAGAAAAATATCATTAAAAAATTGTTTTTATTCACAAAACTTAAATAACGGGTGATCCAAATAGAGATACTTTTTTAATAGCGGACTGACGTCTGGAACGACTTGGTGCATTTTACGTCGAGATCTGAAATTGAAAACGTACAAAAAAAAACAGCGTGTGCAACAACTGAAGCCGCTCGATCTTCCCAAGCGAATCGCTTCGCCTAATGGGCTTTTGTAAAGTTCCAAGAATATCCGACATTTTCGAAGCAAATTTTGTTCAGCGATGAGGCCCATTTCTGGCTCAATGGGTATGTAAACAAACAAAATTGCCGCATTTGGGACGAAGAGCAGCCTGAAAAGATTCAAGAACTGTCACTTCATCCAGCAAAAAACAACGGTTTGGTGTGGTTTGTGGGTCGGTCGATTGGCCACCAAGATCGTGTTATATCACACCGTTAGACTTTTTCCTGTGGGGATATGTAAGATCTGAAGTTTATGCCGACAAACCTGCGATGTAGGCCTTGGAGGAAAACATCACGCGTGTTATTCGCCAGTTACCAATCTTAATGCTCGAACGAGTAATAGAAAATTAGAATCAATGGATAGACCATCTCCAGCATTTGATAGACATAATCTTCAAAAAATAAATGCCAAAGAATGTTCTTTCAAATGATAGGCCCCTTTCAGATTAGGCAACTTTATTTGCGCAAGTCTTGTGTTTGGGGGTATGAGAGGGTTTGAAGGGAAAATAATTGCGGAGACTTGAGTGCAGGCTTGTTTGTACTTGGCAATTCTGTTGCTGCTGTCATTCTTGTCTTGTAATATTTATTTGATTTTGACATTGTCTTTTATTTCTTCTTTAGCGTGTTGTCTAATTTTGTGTTAAGAAAATTTTATATTTGTGAATAAATTTTTATTAAATTAAAATCGAAGCAAAATGAAGTTGAACAAAATGAATGTATTTTTAATATTTGTTCATTTTCATATTTCGACCGCAATAAAAGGCGGAATCATTTAATGAAATTTTAAATGTAATGAAAAAGACAGACAGCACCATAACCGTAGAAGAAATAAAACGCAAATGGAAGAATTTATGGACGCAATATATGCAAGAAGTGCGCACCGTTAAGCAATTAAAAAAAGTGGTTTTGGAGTAGCAGATGTTTATCGCCCAAAGTTATGGTGTTTCCAGCAACTTAGTTTCTTGGAAACCCACACAACTTCCATTGTATACACCAAATTTCAAATCACTTTCACAAATACAACGAATACAGAAAAGAAACAAAACGTCAACAAAGTAAGACAATTCGAGCATAAGAAAATTAAACTTGATCAACCAAGGTGCTGAATGTGAACACAAAAGCAAGTTCAAAAGAAAATAAATAAAAATGAAAATTATATTGCGCAATTAAAGTTGCCTAATCTGAAAGGGGCCATAAGAAACATTTCCCATTAAATTTGAATTTTCTGTGTTTTTTTCTTTAAAAAAGTAGGGAACCTCGAAATGGATCACGCTTTACATATATGAGTACATATGTACATTAGGGTGGCCCAAAAAAAATTGCGGATGTTCCCGACTAATATGAAAATTTGAGTCATTTTAAGACTACGTTTCTCCATTTTTTGTCCTGGGGTCAATATTTGGTGAGCTGGATCAAAGGATAAAAAGGTCCTTTTTAGAGGTTTTTTGATTTTTTTCACATTTCCCCCAAAGGAACTATATGTAAATTTGGTATCATATGAAAGGTCTTTGAGAGGCGCATTCAATGGGTTATCAAAAATTAAAAAAAAATTGTTTTTAAATTCAAACATTTTGAAAATTTCAGACAAAATTTTAGTGTTTTTTGATTTTTGGTTTTTCTCGTTTTTAAGCTTATAAAATGTTCGTTATTTTAATATCCATTACATTAACGAATTGATTTAACAGATATTATCAGATAGGGAAGAATTTAGGTTTAAAAAAAATTAATAAAAATTTAAATAGGTAGAATTTTAAAAAACCCATTTAGGTTAAATTGCATGATATTTATAATCAAGAAATTTCAATTTTTATTTATTTATTTAAATTCTATGAAAAAATAAAAAAACACTAAAATTTTGTCTGAAATTTTGACAATTTTTGAATTTAAAAATTTTTTTTTTTAAATTTTTGATAACCCATGGAATGCGCCTCTCAAAGACCTTTTATATGATACCAAATTTACATATAGTTCCTTTGGAAGAAATGTGAAAAAAATCAAAAAAGCTTCTAAAAAGGACATTTGTATCCTTTGATCCAGCTCACGAAATATTAACCCCAGGACAAAAAAATTGAGAAACGTAGTCTTAAAATTAATCAAATTTTCATATTAGTTGGGAACATCGATACCTTATTTTTTCTCCATACAAACGGGGCCACCCTAATGTACATATGTATATGTATATCTTTTATCTGGCTACATACGAAAATACTCGTATAATTATAATTATTTTTAATACCATCATGTATGAATATGTACTACAATATGTATCAATGTATGTATGTACATATATATGTATATCTACTATATAAAATGGAAAAAAATAAGTACAAAAAAATACAATTAATTTACATGATGAACAAAGAATCTCATATATTGAGCTCATTGTGCTACCGTTTATAAAAAATATTAAATTCATATTTACTCCTCATTTGAGTATTTATCATTGTATCAATATCTCGATATTTCCATATCAGTATCAGTCAATACAAATACTGATGGCAGGCATGACACGAATATTTGAATCAAAGTCTCCCTCATAAACTCAAACACTTCAAATGTGGAGATAAACGAAACATTAAAAAAAAAAAAAAAAGTGTTGAATCATTAATTTGATTATGACATTGTTAAAAATACATAATTTTTTTTGGTAAAATTTAAATATTGTTTTGAAAATAATAATAATAACAAGAAGTGTAGAAAAAAAATCATATTTCTCTTGTTGTTATTAATTAATCATACTTAAGGCTTTCTTCCAATCTTCTATATGATTGTATAAGTCTGAATTTTCAACAAGTTCACAAAAGTCACATACTTGATTTTGATCATTCATTCATTCATTTCATGCAATTCAGTTCAATGCAACACAATACAATACAAACAAAAAGACCAGAAAAAAAAACCTTAAAATCTGATATTGTTAATTTCAATACAAATACAACAGAATTCAATTCAACACAGGTCCTCCTCATCACTTTTTTACACTGTAAATCTGACTATTCTGATAATGTTGCTGTTGTAGGTATGAAATGATGTTGATGATGATACCGATGATTTTTATACTCATAGTCTCCATTTGCCAGCGACTACACGATATTGACCTTTGTAATGGCGTAGCAGTGAACAGATAGATACACAAGAAACACACTACTTTAATACCATTTTCACGTTTTAAACCTGATGCCAACGATCATTTCTTCAACTTCTTTTGCTGCTTCGATCTGCGTTCAATGATTAATAAATGTTTGATTTTTGTTCCTGTATTAAAGTGAACAAAGTGTAGAGGTAAGAGAACATTGTGTGTTCAGTTACTGTAATGACTTGTTAAATTTAATATTCATAAATTAACCCTTCGGCAAATGATGGTGGCCCATTTGTACCACTTGTAGATATCATTAATAATAATTATATGTAAGAATGTTTAACTTAAAGTGAATCAACATGAGATGTTTTTCAGTTCGTTTAAAAACTAAAACAAAATGAAATTGCTGAATTTTGGATTCCTGAAATATTAGTTAACACACATATGTACTCGTATTTTTTTTTTGTAAATTTTGCACATCTGAGGGAACAGAAATAATTATTTATTTATGGATTTGCTTGATATTTGAAGATATACACTGAAAAGAGTTTTAAATTTTATTTAAATTACTAAATATTTGCCAAGTGTACGGTCACACTTGGCAAATATTTACCGAAAAAGACGTAGCCACTAAATAACATACATATATGTATTTGAACTTGTTTATTTATTTAAAAAAACTTTTATTATTTAGGCCAAAGCTATTTGATTTTGTAAGAGCAAACAACGTCAAAAAAAATTATACTAAAACAAGTGGTTACGCATTTTTGAGTAAATAATTGTGAAATGTGACCGTACCTTAACTTTACCGATTGTCAATAGCAACTTAATACCTGATATATTTAGCTATCATCCAAGTTCGTAAGTTATTGGGGGGCTTCGCCGAATAATAAAATAAATAAGAAAGAAATGCATGTCATCCGAAAACGAACTTCTAGCTTCCGGAGAGGAGACGTTAGTCGACCTCACAGGAAACAATTGAAGGGTAAGAACGAAAATAAATGTGCAGGCAATATACAAACAAATACGACGAGAAGATCGCAATAAATATCAAGCTATGGTAGACAATAGATACTTTAAGTAAAATGATTGCGTAGCCAGAACTTTTCAGACAGCAGCTCAAGGAGAAAACGCTCATAGCAACACTGTTACCAGGAGCTGAAAAAGAGAAGCTAAATGGACTTTAAAAAGACCAGAAAAAGTGATATCCTTTAAAAAAAACAACCAACACAATTTTAATTCGAATTTTTTGATTTGTCGAATTAAAAGTCCGCTTTTACACTCTTCAATTCTGACTTGTCAAGGCAAGTATTTTTAAGTGAGAAGGGAAAAGAGAATAAAGGGGCTTTCCTTTTGTTTTTTTCTCTAATGCATGTTGATTTGCATGAAAAACTACGAAAATTAAATTGACGTGTGTGAATGGAATGGCAAGTTCAATAGATAATTGGTCAACTAAAATTGAAGAGTGTAAAACAGGACAAAGTAAAAGTAACATAAAGTAATGAAAAATATCAGCAGAAGCGGAACTAGGATTTGCATAAATATCTCGAGTGTCTGAAATCTTTTTTAAGAACATTGAATATTTATACCATACAACACCATAGTGGGAAAGGTATATAAGATTTGTGCTGATGTCCGTAACGCTACTAGTTCAACATTCACCTCAAAATCATTTTTTGCTTCGATTTAAAGATGTCTGTCTGTCCGTCTGGATGGGGGCCGACTGTCCATGTAAACCTTGTGAACAAAACACTGGGGGTTTTGCTAAAAACTGACTAGGATTCGTCTATGTCAGTAGTCGTAAGTGGAATATACTCTTCAAATTATAGTATAGATGTAGAATGTAGTATATACCAGGGTTAAGCAGCTGACGGCTGGTTTGTTTTGTGGAAAAGAACAATTGCTCCCCAAAACAGAAATTTTAGAAAAATAACAATTAACGTTTCAGCGCAATTGATACAGCGCTTTAGTTGTCACAAAGCGAAATGTGTTTGGGAAAAACTGCTGCTGCACGCGCCCGGATTGAAAAAAATTATTTTTTTTTTGCACTTTATCAGTTTAGTCCCTCGCGAAGAATTTATTTAGATACCTAAACATGTTCCCATGCCATGTTTTGATATAAAACAAGTAAGAGTGCTATATACGGCTGTGCCGAATCTTAAATACCCTCCACCTAAACGTAATATGAAATACAAAAACTATACTGGTTATAGGACTAGAATATCCTTATTCTGTATTTTCTCTTCAGTTTTAGTGCAAATTTAATTATTATTTGATATATTGTTTGAAAGGCAATTTTACGGCCAACATAATTTATGTTAAATATTTTGAAATTTTATCTAATTTTCACCATTTTTAATTGATTTAATTACCAATTCTTACCATAATTTACAGAGTTTGTCTGATGTTCATAATAATCTTGAGTTTAATTTATCAAACAGAGTATAAAAAAGGGGAACAATTCAGTTTTAGTGCCTTTGCTCAAAAAAAAAAAAAAAAAACTTCATCATACAGGAGATGGCAGCAAAAAAAATGTTTGGCGGTTACGCCTATTTTCGAGGGGGCGGGCCCGTAAAGTTAAAAATATATGGGCCTATATCTCGGGAACTACTGGGTGTCTGATAATTTGTAATACATTAAATAAAAGGAATTAAAAATACCTTTCCAACGATATATATCATGATTATAAAATATGGACCTAATATGGGTTAAATCCGAAAATAATATTTTTTGACCCGAATTAATAATAACGGTAATTTTAAGATATATATTAGTATTAACGTGGATTTCGGAAGTGGACCTTATATGTGGGACACAGTCAAATATGGACCGATATTCTCAAAATCCTGCAGTTGGATTTAGGCATGTATGTAAATGATCCGTGTGAAATTTTGGATTGGTATCCTTATTTATAAGAGATTTATGAGTATACAAGTGATTTTCGGAAGAGGGCTTTATATGGGGCATACGGTTAAAAATAGACCGAAATTCACAAAATTTTGTGGGATGATTTTTGTATATATGTAAATGATTTGAGTCTGTATCGATATTTATACAATATATATAGGCATAAATGTCTTTTTCAGATGTGGTCCTTGTATGGGAGCTATGACCAATTCTGGGCCGACCACCATAAAATTTAGTACAACAATTTATTTGCCTATAAAGATTATTCGTGTCAAATTTTAGCCGTTTAACATTATTTGTATCTGTTTTATACGTATTTAAGTGAATTTTGTAAGTGGACTTTATATGGGGTATATGGTCAAACATGGACCGAACTAAAAAAATTCGTTTTGTAATTCATTTTTGCATAAAACTTATTTTTGCTGAATTTTGTCTTGATATTCCAATTTTATAGGCATTTAAGTATAATTGAGCAATATTTCGTGAAGATTTTTGTATGGTGGCTATGAGAAATCATGGACCGATTCTTACTATTTTTCGCACACTTTCTTCTTTTATAATAAAAACAAAGTATACAAAATTTCATGGTATTATCTGCAATATATTCCAAAATATTGCAATAAAATGGACTAAAAATATCAAATTTGTATGGAGGTTGTCTCACATATTGGTCCATAACTCATGTCTGACAGAATTGTTGAAGATTTGGATCCCGAAGATTTCTGGGGACTTCAGAAAATTGAGTTCAACAGACAGACAGACGGACATGGCTTAATCGACTCCGCTATCTATAAGCATCCAGAATATATATACTTTATAGGGTCGGAAAATTATATTGTGGAAATTACAAACGGAATGACAAACTTATATATTTTCAAAATTTTCAAAAGTTGAATTGTAATTGAAAAGACAATTCAGATTGTCAGACGCACAAAAGATACATTTTTACAAAATTTACGTTAATTTCTTTTAAGTTTGTGATCTCCATGATAAGTTATTGGTGCGCTGACACCAACTTGATATAACTCAAACTTTATAAAATTACGCAGTTTTTTTAATTCTGCGCTTAAAACAAATTTTTATTAAACGGTGCAAAAACCCTATGTAAAATCTTCAAAAAGTTCAAAATTCTGAAAATTTTCGTTTCACTTGTAAACCACATGCAACTTTTCACCCAGCAGCGATATCAATTTTATTTTTTTGTGGATATATCCAAGTCTAGTGACTATATTTTGTATTGGTTTGGATCTGAAAGCTAAAAACTATTACAAAGAAAACACAATGGATGAAAAAACTCTTGTCTTGACTCAAGTCGTTTTTTTAATTTTTCAAATTTGAAATGACCACCAATTCTTAAGGTGAAGGCTTTTCAACGTAAAACTTTGCACGTCATATCCTTCAAGTACAACGTTTTTTTTGCAATTCATAAAACTTAACAGAATAAGAGCCATAGTATGAAATACCCCATATAAATTTTTCATTATAACTGGAATATGCATAAAATTCCTGTAAATGTCGTTATTGAAATGAAATTCAAAAAATAAACCTAGAGTAAATATAAATTACGGTACAATATTTTATGACGATGGCACCATAATAAGTGATTTGGTGGTTTGTATTTAACTGTCAGCGTCACTAATGTCAATTAATTCTATAAAACGGGTTGTCATATGGCGTCATCATAATTTCAATTCATGATTGCAAACATAGATGACGCCATATGGCAACCCGTTTTCATACAATAGCCAACAATTTGACAACAAAAATGACATAGTGAAAACCAAGCATTGGACCCATCGGTAATAGTAAAACACACGCAGACAACAAAACTTGTTTGGTAGCTATGGAAGCCATTGGTGATAAAGAAGCTGGCAATCTCTGAGGTAACACTTCAATTGGTATTATTATTTCTCGAAAATATATCGGTTCGGAAGTTTGAAAGCTTTCGAATGGAATTGAAAGTACATAGCAAGTTGCCTTAAGTGCTGCTAAGAAAATATTCAGTGGCTGATGCTCTTATTATTTTGAAATTAAATTCATTTCAAGTTGTTGTTCCAATATAAAAACTTATTTCAATATTGAAAATTCTTTTTAAAATCAAGTATTCACTTGTGTTAGTTATCCTTATAGTTTTGTTTTGTATTGTATAAAATTGTATAACGGAGACTGAAGGTTTATATTAACCTTTTTACATAATTTTATTAAAAACTTTTTCATTTGATTTATTTCTTACAATTTATAGTCATTGTAACACTTGTTTCATTCATTCTTTTCATCGTTCATACGTCCATTCATTCATTCAAAAAATTGATTTTTATTAATGCTTACAAGATGATCAGCATATTTGTGATAATAATATTCTATTTTACATTGAATATCATTTAAACCAAACAAAGGACAACATCTACAATACTCGTACAGTTAAATCAGTGAAATCAGTAGGTAAAAGAAACACACATGAATGATGTAAATTTGATATAAAAATGCCGACATAAAGAAGAGTTTTATGAATACGCATCATTACATGAATGTCATTGGATTTCAACAACCAATCTAGCAATCTAGAAATCTAGATGACTTTTGGAAGATCAACTGAGATTTATTTGTTCAGAGGAATTCTACATTGAAAAGTGTTAATGAGATCTTGTTTAAATCAAAAATTTATAAAATCACCGACTTTTAAGGAGTTTTGAAATACGTTTCAAGCTTTTGAAACAGAGAAGCTGTTAATGTGGTTGGCTAATTTTAGGTTACCTTTAATTGTTTGCCAATAAGAATATAAAAACTAAGGTTAAATAAAGCCTATTAACCGCTCACTATATTTTTCATGCTGTGTTATTGAACTCTAATATGGAAAGGAAGGAATACACACTGCTATTGGAAATTAATTACATCGTGATTGTAAGTTTGAATAGTGACTCATACATTGTAATTTACACTTTATGATTTAGAAATCTTAACTTTAAGATCCGGTACGAATAATGTTTCTAATAGCAACGAGAATAAAAAACAAAATATGTCATGATCAATCATTATAGTAAATTATGATAACACCGAGCTACCGTTTCGATTATCAAACTACATATTAAGATCCGTTTTTGTTACTTTTCGAGAAAATGAAATAAAAATGGAAACGTAAGAAACAAGTCGAATACTCACACAGATACACATTCACACCAATACCAATGTATGGAACATAAAATGTAACATGAGTACCGAAGCAGTGGAATACGGGCATACGACGATGACGACGATGACTACATGTAAGTTTAAGTACGTGTACAGACAATTCATGTATGTAATTTATATCTTTACTACCGTGTTTAAAAACAATATCTTTCAGTTTACATTTTTGTTGTTGGCTTTTTCAAACTTTTATAAAATATTTGTATGTTGTTCTTTTTTTTTGTGTTATTCGTACATTTTTTTTTATCTGTTTTAAATCTTTATACGCATACAACAAACAAGAACAACAAAAACAACATGATAGGTTTGGTTGCTTAAGAAACCACCAGCAACAATAGCAACAGCAACAGCAGCAATAGCAACAAACTAGATGAAAAACTATAGAGAAAAAGTGTTTAAGTAAAAACTCGTGTTAGTTGTTATCTGACAAACTTATGATCGTTTGTTGTTGATTTCAAGTTGTACACATTATTTTATACGTTCATTTCATACTCACACTCGATACATACATACATACAAACATACTCGTACAACATGTATTTATTCGTACGTATGATCAGCAGCTACTCCAGCTACAGATCTGAATTTAAAGCTTTACAACTCTAGTAGAAACATGCTCATGGACATACTTACCAACAAGCGCTCATACTTATGTATGTATGTAGTAGTATGTGCATACATTCAGAGATTCATGTGGCAAGTAAATAATAGTGTTGCTGCGTTATGTTGCCAAAGTTGTTGTCTACTTTACATTAAAAACTATTGTATAAATATTTGTACAGTGGGTGGCATAATAGGTTGGTAGGTAACCTTTATAACATCAAATTGTGACATATTTTCAAAGACAAAAAGTAACCATCTCTAAACATGTTTAACGTCAAATGTAACAACACTGTGCACTGCATATACGAGGTCTGATCAAAAAATAACTGTTATTTTAAAATTTCGTGAGTTATGTATGTTCGATTTTCGCATTTTTTGTCTGTTATATATGTTGGTAATATCAGCCATTTTAAACTGTCAGTTTGTTTTTGACAGCTAAAAAGGTTAGTCGTGTTTTGTTGTGCTCTTCGATTTTTTACTATTCGAAAAAATGGATCAAAGAAACTGTATTAAGTTTTGTGTAAAAAATGAAATTAAATGCGCAAACACATTTGAAATGTTGACTGTGGCTTTTGGCGAGTCTAATCTGAGCAGTTCAACACAAGTTCAATTGCCCTGGTCGCCCAAGCACGTCAACAACCGATGAAAATATTGAAGTAGTGAAGAAAATGATTTTGGATAATTGTCGAATCACTATCAGAGAGGTTGCTGATGATGTTGGCATATCGTTCGGCTCATGCCAATCAATTTTTACGGATGTTTTAGGCATGAAACGTACGGCAGCGAAGATTGTTCGAAAATTGCTAAATTTTGAGCAAAAACAACGTCGCATGGACATCGCTCAGAAGCTGTTGAACGTCGTCAACGACGATCCAGATTTCCTTAAAAAAGGCTATAACTGGTGACGAATCATGGGTGTATGGCCATGACATTGAAACCAAAGCCCAATCATCCCAATGGAAACGTTCAGGAGAACCAAGTTGTGAAGGTTTCGCTCACTGTTTTCTTCGACTGCAATGGCGTGGTGCATCATGAATTCTTTTCACAAGGTCGTACGGTCAGTAAGGAATACGACCTTGAAGTTATGCGCCGTTTGCCCGAAGCAATTCGTTAGAAACTCACAGAATTGTGGAAAAACCAATCATGGATTTTGCACAATCACACATCGATGCTTGTGCGTGAGTTTTTGGCCAAAAAAAAACCGTTATCATGCCTCAACCACCGTATTCACCGGACTTGGCCCGCGCTGACTTTCGTGCCTAATACCGTTGTGCATCAGTTTGTCTCTTTAATCTAAAAAATTTCAGTTATTAGTCCAGCCAGTTTTGGACGAAAATTGTTTGATCATTATTTGTTTTATTCATTAAGTTGGCATTCTTGCTTCTTGTCTTCGGCACAGAGCCGCTGTATCGCTTCTGTTTAGTCGAATATAGTCACTGTTATTTAATATGTTGCGGGCTAATGGGTTTGGTTATACTTCATACTTTTTTAAGAGTTTTTCTGCTTTTTTTGGATCTCAGTTTTTAACAAAGGCACGTTTAGGTCTTTACAGATATTCGATTTTTTTATTTCCCAGGGGGCAATTGTGATCATTCGTAGCAATTTGGTTTGGCGTCTTTGATTTCTGTCTACATTTGAAGCTGAGGCTGTTCCCCATAGCTGTATTCCATATTTGCAATCAAAACTTAGTTTAGAGTTTCTGCCAATGTGCCAATTAATTTCAATTTCATTTGCATTTATATGGCATCGATTGAAGTATGGCATCAATTGAAGTGTAAACCGAAGTATTTAAATTCGGATTGTTGTGTTTTGTATTGCTTGATTATTGATATAAATGGGAGAGCATGATTCTCTGCGCAATGTAAAAGTTATGTGTGAACATTTCTGCTCATTAACTTTTATGCTCCATTGCTTTAACCAGTTTTCTAATTCAGATATATGATTTTGTAGGTAGCGAGATGCTTCTTTATGGTTTTTATGAATATGTACTTAGAATAGCAGTATCATCAGCAAATGTAGATGTGTAAGTACGATTGTTTGTTGGCATATCAAGGGTCCGAGGATACTTCCTTGACGGACGTACTCCTGCTTAAGAAATCTCCTTCTTCAAGCTTAAATGTTCGACCAGTTAAATAGCTTTCCAATAGCTTATGTGTGTTTGCGGGTAAATTTAGTTTCAACTTGAATATTAGACCATCATGCCACACTTTATCAAACGCTTGAGAAAAGTGAATAATAAGAGCCGAATATTATATTTTTTCTTCAAATGTTTTTTTTTTTGTTGACGATATTGACCAGCTTGTTTGATAGTGCTGTGTTTTCTTCTAAATCCAAATTGATGTTTCGGAATACAATTGTTTTCACTTATGATTCTACATTTGTGTGATATTTTCCCGGCTTTGCTATCATGGTAACCAGTGAAACTTATAGCTTTGAATATAACAAACGTATTTGTATCTTAAACATTTTTTAGTTGAATTCTGGCATCAATTTTTAAATGAATGACATTAAAGTGTTCTTCTTGTTCTCTTTCACTGTAAGTAGTTTTCCAAGTAGTGATTGTTGTAGAATGTTATTATTAGCAGTAGTAGTTGTAGTTGTTGGTGATGATGATATTTTAGACACTTTAGTAGGTAGTACCACTAGTATGAAGCATGTATATTCAGGTGGCATACAAGTGTAGTAATATTGCTGTTACTAATGCCATTGCTGCTACCAACAATTACCAACCTCATCATCACTATTATTATTACTGCTGCTACTGCCTGCTACACACTCGTTCAGCAAACAACATACTCGTATTTCTCCAGTTTTACCAGAAACATTTATTAATAAATACATATGTATGGCTGGCAAGACCATACAATGTTTTGTAGCGTTATGGATTAAAATTGAAAAAAAAAATATTTAAAAAAAGTTTTAATTCATATAATTCATACAATTGCGTGTCTAATACAGACAGAACAAACATTTTATTCGTAGATTGTTTTCAAATACTTATTGTGTTATTTTTTATGAACCATTCAAAACTACAAAATGCTGCAAGGTTTCATGTGTATCCACATGCATTTGGAACATTGAAATGTTAATGCAAGCAATTAAAGGTGTATTACCAGTGCAGCAGATACTGCTCAGATGGAAGCTGTTATATTAGTTTTACTTATCGCAGGTAGGCAATTTCTCAAAACAGAAAAAAATCAAACAAGTCTTATCAAAATTATCAATAATCCCTGGACGCAAAAAATATAATATATATATAGATAGATCATTATATACATACATACATATGAACGTTTGAAATCCTGCTGGTGAGTTCTGAAATATCGAAATATATATTGAGGGTACTTAATTGGTTAGCGCATGAGAATGAGTTGGTATTTGTGGCCCGGGTTCGATTCCCAGCCGCTGCCACTCAAACAACATCAGTTTCTGATAATTATTAGTTTTCTTTTCTATACTTCATAACTAATATTTATCACAGCGCCCTCCTTCGGTGGTATAGCATTGAAACGCCACCGAAGTAAAATAATTAAATAAAGGCTTTAAAATCAAGTTTTAACATTAATACGCCTACTCACCACCAGAGGCGCTGCCATTCTGCACTAAAAACAAACATAATGCGCAATTGCAGAGTTGTGATTTAAAAAGCATTCTTCTTTCACCACCTTTACTTCTTCAACTATCCCCTTTCCAAGGAAAGTAACGCTAGCATATATCGGCCTATTAATTGCCTGAGTGTTACTTCTCTTTAAAAAAAGGCCTTGGAGAGCATAAAATAATCGGGTCTATTTGAAATAACAAATATCCTTTCGAAATATTAAAAGTGTTGTCATCACTCCTTCCATTGCAATCATGGGAGTGTTTATATCTTCTTTGATTTAGTAGATAGGTATATGATATCTGTAAGCATTGTCGCATAAATTGTGCCTCTGTTAATTTTAAATCTTCTTCATCTAATTTTACGATGTTTTAACTTTGAGATTTTTCGTAAAACACAAGTTTTCCATTCCATTATTGATTTATGTTTTCAATAAAATTTTTCAAAATGTTAAGTCTATTTGTTTGTTGTTTTTATTTTATTAGTTGTATTTATTTCTTTGTTTTGTTTTTGTTGTATCTCTCATTTATTTTAGGATTTTTAATTGTTTGCCATTAAAACTAATTAAGGGAAATTCATTTAGTGTTTAACATAAAATTGATTTGATTGCCACCGTTTGTATGGTTGTATTACAATCATGTAAATTTCAATGAACAGTGGTGTGTCGTCTGCATACTTATGAGGATGGGGTACAAAATAAATTGTGGTACCATACGATGGTATCACCGATTAAAAACAGGTTTTAGAAAGATTTATGCATTGTAAAGTGATTATCAGAAGAGGGTGTTATATACAAGCAATGACTATTTATGGACCGATCGTTATAAAATCATATTGGGTAGTGTTGAAGAGATTTATGGTGGTTAAAGTAATTTTCGGAATTGGGCCTTCTATGGGGGCTTTGACGAATTCTAAACAGATTATCATAAAATTGGGCCGAATGATTTGTGTATAAATAAACAATATATTTTGTTGAATTTTATTTGTACACCTATATTTTTCAGTCATTCATGCTCGTATAAGTGATTTTCCAAAATGGGCCATATATGGTACCTATGGTTAATTGTTGACCTACCTGCACACTATTTCTGTAGTGTGATTTGGTTTTTTATACAAATTATTTGCCGGAAAATTTGTTTATATACTTATATAAATTAAAAATTTATAAAGTCCTATTTCGGGAGAATATTTATATGGCCTAGCTATCCATGTAAACTTGCGGGAAAAATATATTTCGCAGAAGATATATTTTAAAATATTTCGATAAAATTTGCTACATTTCGACCCAAGGACAATTGACATATCCTAATTACTCAATTTTACTATATGAATGAGAAAATTTCGGTTTTCGAAAATATAAAAGACAAACGAACAGCTAGGAAGGGCACTAAATATAAAACGACTGAAATTTGTGAGTTTGTAAAGAAAAGGACAATCTCAGTTTATTCAAATCCCATATTTCAAAACAAAACCATACATACGAGTATATCAAGAAAGGTCAAACATCTAGCAGTAGTAATCGTATAACGCTATAGTGTTATATATGTAAATGGATCGGTACCATTATTTATAAAAGATTTATGAGTATTGAAGACATTTTCCGAAGAGGGTTTTATATGGGGAATACGGTCAAATATTGACCGAACTTCACAAAATTTTGTGGAATGATTTTTGTGTATATGTGAATGATCTGTGTGATCTTGTTGTTTCAAGATTTTGTCTGATTTTCAATACGAAACTGCTTAGGAGAGTTATAAACGGTTTTTTGTAATCTTTGTTAATTTTGGTTATGTCTTTTGAACGTGAGAGTGATTTACATAGATAGACAGACAGACAGACGGACATATAGACAGATGGATATAGCTCAGTCGACTTCGAATTCCATAAGGACAAAAAAATATATATACTTTGATGGGTCACAGATGAATACTTTTCAGTGTTACACACGGTGGTGGAGGGTGTAACAATATGGTTAGATTCCGACAACGATAAAACAAAGACATGGCTGAATTTAATAGAAGGCTGGTCTCATTGGTTTGTAGTCAAACATGACAAATTTGGTACTTTTGTACTTTGTAAGAGTACCGAAGTACTCTTAAGACTCATTTGATACTCTTAACCAATTATTTATACTTTGTTAATCGTATCGCCTTTAGTGTTTATATACAGTAGTATTGTAGAAAATCGTGTGTTCGAAAGAAAAAGTTAGAAAGTCTTCTTTATTTAATATTTTAATTTCAGCAATTTGTGGTGCATATAATTTTGATACCGAACAAACATACCAATTGCCATTCCTGACTGCAGTCACACCTTGGACATTGTAATTTGGCAGCACTTTGGACTACTATTTATGCCAGTGTCAGGGTTTTGATCGAATAAAGACAAATGTTTATTTAACTGGAAAAACGCTGAGTTGTGATTTCTATTGGGTTTCTAACCTAGATTAAAATATTGGGACACCGGGATATATCTCTCTAAAACACTCATGGGCGAAATTGAAATTTCCCAGTACATGTCATTGGCCACAAAATTCTGCTTACGCTACGTTGGCAGTGCCACCTTGATTCTGCTTGTCAACTTGACACACGTACACTATAAGCTTACTTGTGTGTTTTACTAAAATGAGAATTTGTTTCTTGCTTTGTTGTAATCTCAGAGATCAAATTTAAGTCAGTTGCTGGTTAATCTCAATTTAGACAAATCAATTCTTATTAGAAAATTGTATACAAGTTTTTCCTTGAAATTTCTTCGGTATTCACACGGAACAATCTTAGTGCTAAAATCGTTCGTATTTTTATTTGAGATTATACACACATGTATAATACCTACGAATAAGAGTGTAAAACGAATTACATACAAGTAAAATCAGGGGGTACTCGTCTTATTAAGGTAATTAACTTCACTTAAAGAATTGCTATGATTTCTATGATGTTTATGATTTTCTCTCTTAACACACAACTATAAACATCTTAGTACGTGTTTGCCCACCTCTGCTCTAAAGCCTCAATGAGACATATTTCCGGTCTGCTTGTAAAGCTAAACATATAAACATACCCATTCATGCATTTTTATTTAATATTCTTAAATGACCACTCAAATCACTGTGCCACACAAAACCAACTTGCCCACTTTGGTCACATCTGCATCAACATGTATTTTTAATTTTTCCTCTTTATTTGTTGTAGTAATTTTTGTTGTTGATGTGTTGTAAAGTGTTGTAAATTCATAAGAAAAAGTAACGTGAATACACACATTTTTAAGCGCGCCGCTTTGTCTCTCGATTTCCCACATGTTTGTATCTTAAATGCATCATTACCTGATATACTCATACACACATATATATGTATATACCACACGCATGTAAGTGTGTATGTGTGTGTAGCTACAAATTTCAGTATCGGTCGGAATGTATGCTAAATTCAATGGTCAAGCTATGATGTTCTCCGCCTAAGTGCAATCATTTGTATGTCCAAGCATAATGTCAAAATTCATTTAAAAAATGCCACAGTTAAAAATAATATTATAAAAAAAGTTTCACTAACTCGGTAATACAGCATTACAAGCCTGTTGTCCACACCAATACAACTTTCGTATTGTAGCTGTTATCTCATTAATTTTATTTTCTTCGTGTCTTTTAAATTTTTATGCAACTTTTACTTAAAAAAACATACGAGTATATATTGTAGGTACAAAATACATACATGCAAACAACATACAGCTCCGTTTATAGAATACACACATACATACATATACATAGGTATTGTGCTGTTTGGTACCTGTTAAATTCTGGTTCTCTAGTCTGGTATTGCTACTTCTGTTGTCTCAAGCATATTTGTTGTAGCAATATAATCGAGCAATATTTGTTTGTTTCGGTTTATTATCGGAGGGTATTTTTTTCAACCTCATTGTCGGCTTGTTTAATTTCCTTTTTTGACTGTTTGCCTGTTTTGGTGGCTGTACAGTGGCGGTTAAAATTATGATTGAAAAGAGATTGACTTTTAAAACTGTACTAAGATGGTGGTGGTGACACTTGATATTATAGACCCAATCACTAGGAAATATATACTAGAGATTTTACTAAAGTCTGACAAGAAGGGAAACTAAATTTATCACCAGGGCCAAAAGTAAAATTTTTCATAAAAATATTTCAAATTATTTTGTTTTTATTAGAAAATTGGAAAGATGAAACTTAATTTATTTCCTCTTATAAAAATCTGTTTTCTTTTAATTCGCTTCATACTTATTTCGAACGTCTAACATTTTTATACCCTCGACCGGCAAAAGTATACTCGTACACACCTATACAAGTAAAGGGTATAACTTTGTTTAACTTTAAAAAATATTAAATTTATATATATTTTTGATTCCTATGAAATTCTAATGCGATTTAGCTACTCGTATGTATGTCGGTGTTTACTTACGGAATACATTCTCCTAAATAGTGTAGCATTTAAAATAAGTGAAGTACGTCCAGCAGCATCTCCTACAAATATAAATATAATTATCAGGTTGTAATTCGACATGAATTCTGTAAAGATCTGTTTATAATTGTTTTGTAGCTCCCATATAAGACAACTTCTGAAAAACACATTAACCTACAAATCTCTGGTAAATATCGTAATTGAACTTAAATGTTTGTAGTTTCGGTACAAACGAATAGTGGGGACGTTGAGATCTCTGTGGATAATATAATTACGTTACGTATACGCAGACAATTTGTCGTAATATTCTAGACTGTCTTCTTTGAAGCTTTTTAATGTTAGATGAGCATGCAGTACCCTAGAATTGGATGACATATATCCATATTGGTTTTATGATGAACTTGTATAAGAGAATTTTGTTGTCTAACGACAAGTTAAAGTTTCGACCAAGAAGCCAATGTAGTTGAGCTGCTTTAAGTTTTATAGCCGTTATTTTCGCTTCAATATGACGAGACCAGGTCAAGCGTCTACCTATATGAATTCCCAAGTACTTAACATGGTTTTCTACCGGAACAGTGATGTTATTTATTTTTACAGCTGGGCACGTTTGTCTTCTGAGCGTGAAGGTTAAGTGAACACATTTAGCCGGGTTAACCTTTATTCTCCATATTTCTAGCCAGGCCTCTAGTTCATTGATGTGGGACTGCAGATTTTGCGATGCGACTTTTGGGTCATGGTTGACGCTAATAAATGCTGTGTCGTCTGCAAATGTAGAGGTATGTGTGCTCAGGTTTGTTGGCATATCTGCTGTGTATATTATATATAGAAGCGGTCCTAATATGCTGCCTTGGGGGACACCAGCAGTAATTTTCTTGAGGGAGAAGTATTTATCTTGCGACCTTACGATGAATGTTCTGCCTGTTAGATAGCTCTCCAGAAGCTTGTGAGTGTTTTGAGGAAGCATTCGAGTTATTTTGATAAGTAGCCCATCATGCCAAACTTTGTCAAATGCTTGGGAAATATCTATAAACATGTCTAATTTGATCAATTTTTGTTAATTAATATTTTAGATCATTTCGTTGCAACATAAAAGTTAAGTCCGGGAAGCTGTGTAGGTCCATTTTTGTATCTGTTTCATCATCCACAATAAGCTAAAGAAGGCGTGTCCGTCCGTTTTCACTACGATTTGGTTACTTAAATGCAGCATATTCTTCTTTTCTTGCGGTCTTTCACTTTCTATATTCTGAGTAAGTTTTTTTTTTTAAAGCGTAACATTCAATTATAGAATTTTAGATACGAGAAAATTTCTTAACCGATATCTGTCTTTTATATCTCTTTAGAAAGTTGATTGTGTGTAGAGTTTTTCAAAGAATACACGCGCTTTATATACTGTCTAGTTTAAACAAGTGTTTTTAAATATTGGCCACAATCTAAAACTATAATTTTAGTTTTCCATTAATTTTCTGGTTCCATTTAAGACAACATAAAAATATCATTACTTTTACTCTACACTGTCTGCTATGTAAGCCCAGGTATATATTCATATACATATGTAATGTATGCATGTATAAATATGCAGTTTTTAATGTTGACCACCGTATAAATTTTCGTATTTTTATTGATGATTTCTTCAAAAAGGACAGGACACATGTTACGGCCATCGTCGACAGCAGCAACACTAACAGGCAGTAACAACGAAAACATGCAAAGTTGTATTCAAAACAGAAGAGCGCATCAACAGTAACAACAACAACAGCAAAAACAAACAAAAAAACTCCGAAACGGCTGCTGCGTTTGATGTGACGACGATCGATGGTGGTCGCTGGGTAGAGTGGGGCAGGCAAAGTTGTCCTAAAGACTACTGCATTTTTTCCCTCATTTTCTTTATCAGTCTCATTAAAAGTCAGGTTTTTCGTTCTAATTTTTATTGTTGTAACTTGTTCTTCTTCTTGCCCAGCATCATTTTTCCACCGGTTGATTGTTTTTTTTACATTTCTTATCAATGAACACTAATTTTGTGTTCTTGTTACTGCTGTTACGTTTGGTTTTTAATACGTTTTGGTTGCTGCCGATGCTGTTGCTTTCATTATCTAGAATTGAATATTGAACATGTAGTGGCACTCACACACATACATACATACTATACATACTTATAAATACATATACACACATAAATCAATCATTGTAAGTTTTTGTAAGCAGCACAAATATGTCACCGCTGAAGAGTTTTAATTTTCATTTAACTAAAATCTGAAAACAGAAACAGCACAACGAAAAAAAGCAATAAATTAAAATCAATTAAAAATTCTTTTTGATCTTGACGCTCTTTAATGCTGTTATTGAGTTGAACATTTTAACGACTCTTTAATTTTTTGAATATTTTCAAAAATTACAACTCCACCTTTGGACGTTTGAGTGATTAGTCTGAAATAGAGGCGAATGTAATACAAGTTTTTGAAATTAATTCAAACCAACAGATTTTTAAGGTTCCAGTTGGTTTTTAGTAACCTTGTCAGTTTATCGTTATTTTGACAATTTTTTTAATTTTGTATTAAACTAATTAATACAGTGGCAAGCATTATCTTTTATTGCTTTAGATTTACGACCTATTGTTCGTATTGTATGAAACAAGCGTCAATTTATGTAAACAGCAACTTGTAACAGCTTTCTAGAAGATTAGATATGAGCTAAAACTTAACATTTTTGCACTCGCTGCAGTCCAGAATAATCAAAATATTACAATTTGAAAACATTTTTATATCATCCACGAGCATAAGTGGTGAATAAGGGTATACATGTATAAGTTTGTCATTCCGTGTGAAATATATTCATCTGAGACCCAACAAAGTATATACATATATTCTGTCTGTCTGTGTAAAACACTCTCACGTCCGAAAGACACAACCGCAATCAAAAGAGTTTACAAAAAACAGTTTATAATTCTCCTAAACAGTTTCGTATTGAAAATCAGCAAAATTGGTATAGCCGAACCAGAGTTATGGACCAAAATGTGAGACAACCTCCATTAAAATTTGATATTTTTAAACAATTTTCTTGCAATTTTTTTTTTAAAATATTTCAGATATTGTCATAAAATTTTGTTGACGTTACTTTTATGGCAAAAGAAGAAAGTATGAGGAAAATAGTAAGAATTGGTCCACCATTACCTCCAGAAATATGGCTAAATTCTAAATAAATGCCTGTAAAATTGGAATATTAATACAAAATTCGGCAAAACGAAACGAACAAAATTTTGTTTTGTTTTGTTCGGTCCATATTTGACCATAGACCTGATATAAAGTCCACATCTAAAATTTACTTAAATAGGTATAAATCTGGTATAAATATTTGTACCAAGTTGAAATTCGACACAGATAATTCTTTTAGATAAATAAATTGTTGTACTAAATTTTATGATGGTCGGTCCATAATTGGTCATAGCTCTCATATAAGGACCACATTCGAAAAAGTCATCATTATATATATCCCATAAAAATCGGCATCGACTCAAAATCATTGTGAATTTCGGTCCATAATTAACCGTATCCCCTATATACATATGGGTCAATTTAAAAACAAAACGCAATTTTTGTGTCCCCGCACTTTACACTACTATTTTAGGTAAAAAAAAAAAAACAAAAATATGAGAGTGACCAGCGAGGAATATGTAACAAAAAAACGTAATTCTCAAATTTGAATGTTTGTTTTTTATTATTCAGAATGGTGTTTTGTTTCTCCCTCTGATTCCTTCCATACAAAAGCATGTGTCCCCCGTTAGAATTTCTAGTAAACAAAATAAAATAAAATCAAGAAAAAAGTAAATATGCAACATTTAGTAACAGTTTTCCCATTATTGCGTTTCTTTCTTGTGTTTTGATTTGTTATAGTTAGTCGTCAAAACTTAAAGCATGGTACTCTGTTCATCATTTCGTGCGAAATACTATCAAAATCCCATATAAAAAAAATTGATGCGAAATAAATGCGAACTAATGCTGCTGAAGTTGTACTCTGTTCTTATTATGAAAAGTTACGAAATGTTTCTGGCAGCATGTTTTTTCAACAAAAAAATGTATATGGCAACATTTTTTTCCAACTGTGGAAAAATGTAAGGGCAATAAAAACGACAATTTTCTTTTAAATCGCGGCATTGTCACCACTTGCTAATTGTCAAAATTTTCAAACGAAATAATTGATGTTGCTCAACAAATTTCGCAAATTTGAACAGACTACCATGCTTAAGGCTCAGTTAGCCGACTGTAATGGAATGTAGCTGCAACAGTAAGAAATAGCTGATGGATATTGTTATGTGTAAAGTAATGCAAATGGTTATGGAGATGTAAAGTAACGCAACACCGTAATGTATAAATCTCTAAGAAATAGAATTTCCTTACATTTTTACGTCATTACACAACATTAAGTTACAGTCGGCTAACTGAGGCTTTAATTAGTGTTAATTTGGCGTTACAAAGAAAGGTTGTCCCCACAATTTGCATTGAGCGTCACTTTTTTATAAATCAAGTAATATTACTGGTTTTCAATTTGCATTTAAATAAAGTAAATAACGTAAGGAAAAGTACAAACTTTAATTATTATAAAAGTGAAAAAGCAAAAAAAAATCTATTAAAAAAGTGTGCATTTACGTAGTTTTTGTGAACACCATGGTAAGTGCGCGATAAAATTTCATGAGCGTCACCCTAATTTTTTTAAAAGTGAGAATCTTAAATGTAAAAAATTTAAGTTGACCATCATTGTTTACATGGTTTCAGCTTATTTTTTATAATTTGTGAATTTGAGAAATAAATTGCCTACGAAAAAAAAACAAAATAGGCAAAAATTTCATGAGCATCACTTTTGATATATATTGCTTCATAGCTTAAAATGCTTAATTTTGATTTTATTTTTTAATTCTCAAAAGCAAAACAACAAAATGAACGGCGGCTGAAAGAAAAAATAAAGAAAGATATTATTGTTTAATTTTTATTGTTACTGATTGATTCTGTTTTTGCCACAACCTTAATTTGAAAGTGGTAAAAATGAATGAGAATAAAAAAAAACAGCTGTTTGTCATATCATGAAGTTGATACAGATTCAGAATAAGAATTCGAATGAAAATTTATAAATTAAATTAAGTTAAGATTTTGTTTTGTGTCAAATATTTACATATGTATGTGTATAAGTTTCTTTAAGAATTACTTCCTTTTTTCCATTTTTGTTAAAGACAGCAAAGTATATGTACATGTTTAGTTTTGTATGAGAACTTTTGTTTTTTAAAGAATTTTTGTTTTTTTTTATTTACTTTTTGTAAAAGAATAAACTTTTTTTTGTTAAACTTTAAATTTGGCATTATTTCTTGTTTACGTGTAACAAAATCTCTTGATCGTCACAAAATATATTGAGCGTCACACGTGGTTTTTTTCCTTAAACGCTTATCATTGCAGTTTGTTTAAATACATTGTTTGCAAGTAACCTCTAAGTTCAAGTCTTTTTTAAAGAAAAATTTACATATTTTCATCTTAAAATTTTAAAATAACTAGTCACTTTAAAAAAAAAATGAAGGTATATCATGATTTTGTGTTTATAATCGAAAAGGTGATTTTCGTAAAAGTCAACCTTGAGAAACAAAAGAACATCGTAGTAAGCTTGAATTTCAAATATTTTTGCATTTTTAATGATTTTTTTATACATATTTGATGTGTGACGCTCAAGATAGAAAGTATAGAAAACCTAAAAAAAATCCAAAAATATTGATTTTTTTGAGAGCCTAAAAGTACTACCGGATTTTTCATCAATTTCTACATAAATTGGCCACTCTTACAGGCGAATTGAAAAAACTTTAAAAATAAGCAAAATAACACTTGTTGTGTACGTTTTTTTGAAATTGACCCTTTTATAAAGCTCTTATAAATAATGATACTGATCCAAAATTTTACATATGTAGATCATTTACATATACACAAAAATCATATTACAGAAATTTTGCGAATCTCGGTCCATATTAGACCATATTCACCATATAAATAACGATACCGATCCAAAATTTTACACGGAGCATTTATATGTATGCCAAAATCAACCTGCATGATTTTGAAAATATCGATCCATACTTGACCATATCCTCCATATAATGTCCACTTCCCAAATTTATTTTAATACTAACATGTAGATGTACTCATATCCTCCATGTGTCTCTAAATTGCAGTGCAGATCAGCGCTGCCAGAAGTAAGATTTTATCTTATTTTTTAAGATTTTTTAACCGAAAAAAGATTTTAAGATTTTTTCCCAAAAAAAAAGATTTTTTGTTTTGTCTAGACGAAGCTTAGGTTCAATTAAAAAAATCTTCTTTGTTCCCATTTGATTAATTTTAAACTAATCGATCTCAAAAAATGTACAATTTAGTATAAGAAACTGAATTTTTGTTGTTATTTTTTTGGTTAGTGTTAAATGAAATATGAATTGTTTTTATTATTTATAATAAAAAAACTACTTATTGCCAAAAATAAGATTTTTTCCTCAAAAATAAGAGTTTTTTTTTTGGCGAAATTAAGATTTTTTGCTGAAAATTTCTGCCAGCCCTGCTGCAGATTGTGATGAAAATCAAACAAACTCTGCAAATTATGGTGAACATTGGTAATTACTTCAATTTTAAATAATCAAAATTAGACAACATTTGGTTTAAAGATTTGAAATGAATTACATACATATGTAGTTCGTAAAATTGTCTTTCAAGCAATATACATATAAAATGCTAAGCTAGTAGTATTAAATAAGGATATTTAGTCCTATAACCAGTGTAGTTCTCGTTATAATTAGGTGGAGGTTGTTTAAGATTCGGCACAGCCTAATATTGAACTCTAACTTGTTTTTATGTTAGATTTGATGAATTATTCTATGTAATGCCAAATTTTAAATATAATTCATCCTGATGGAAACGAGAAATTACTAACGTAGTTAGTTATATTAAAGTACAAAGAGGAGTTTTAACGCAGTTTTTACAATAATATATCTTCGATAAGTTCAGTATAGTCATCAATCCTCTTATTTTCCTAAGAGTTTTGTGTAACACTGTAAAAGTGTAAAAATAAGTTTTATTTATCTTATAAAATACATAGTTTTAATATAAAACTGAAATTAGCTGTTTACACCTTTGGAGATGAATGTTTATATCAGAAGTAGTTTTCAAGTACTTCAGCTCTGCGCCAGATATGCCTATCATAATTTCTGCTTGAATTACGCAATCTTTAGTTATCTCATGAAGTTAATAACTGTATCAATTTTTCATTATCATATTAGGCTAACTAATGAGTATAGTGCAGTTTCGTTACATCTGAGTACCTGGTCTAGGAGATGATCTAATGTGGATATCTACTCCTTTCAAATATTTGAATAGAAAGATGAAGAGGTTGATTTGTCAGGATGAAGGCTTTGATTTATTTACAATAAATATCATATTTACATAGATTCTTAGTTTAAATAATATAAAACACATTTTAAATATTAGTTCTTATTATATTAATTTTCTTCTCTAAACTCGCTCGAATGATAGCATCAGATCTTGATTACTGAGAAACTTATAAATACCGAATGTATACGATCTTGATTTTCCTTTAATTGAGGATAGAGTTTCTGACAACCTGAAAATGCACAATTAGGACCACAGGTCTATTTGAGTTATATTTAGTGGACAGAAGGATGGAAGCTATTACCTGACAAATATCTGAGAAGTAGTATGATCTGTATATTCCAGATTGAAAGTAGTTTTTAGTAAATCTTCTATAGAGCTGCACTTAGTGTAATTTCGACAATTATTGAGGATGCTATATGGTTGCAAGATTATGATTATTATAACAATCATATTAGAGATACGGTTTCTTGACAATAAACTAACGTACTTCTCTTCCCATCGTATATTTGTATATTTGTACTCGTCATTGATAAATTATTGTTGCTTCGGAACATGTTTCAGTCACCACTAGATGTTGGCAGGAACTTTAATATTTTGCATACTTAACATTGGTTTTTTACAATAAATATTATCTTTAGATGCTTAGTTTAAATATTATTAAACATATTTTCAACGTTCTTTATTTTTTTTTGTTTCATTTCCGTTCTCGAAACTCACAAACAAAAAGCCAAACGAAAGAATGACAGAAAAAACTGCATACAATATTAAAATTCTTTTGAAATGAAGATTAACTAGAGATCAAACTCCAACGGAAACATGTTAAAAATGCAACACGAACTTTAATTTAATAATGGCCGATACTTTTGAAAAATCAGCGCCACCACATACATATGTACAGCAATCAAGAAGGAAAGGAAATATTATACACAAGGAGTAAAACAGTAGCGAACAACAATTCAGATAAAACAACAACGTAAATGCCGCAAAAAACGTCGCGCCATCGTGTCATCAACTGAAATGGGGAAAGAAAAAAAGGCCACAGAAGAAACAATGGCGCTGCAATTGATTGACAACATGTGAGGAGTCAAACACACAAACTCTTTGTACTTAAATATATGTATATACGAGTATATACATATGGTTATATAGAGCCCGTGGTAGAAGTGATGTTGCAGCACTACTATTGTTTTAACAAAACATTGCCACAGTACTCGTAGAAGCAAAAGTATGATTGCAATACATCGTATGCCAGCAAGTACGTGTACAATAATACAATGATAATCATATGAAATTATATTGAATCCTCGTCCATACAGCCACATCCAAACGAAACTACATACGATTCGTATATCCCAGTCCAATAAACCCAAACAATGATGGCGCCCTCTATATTGCAAATGCATGCATGAATGCATGACAATTCCAACAACAACAACAACAACAGCAGCAATAGCAATAACAACGACGACATCAGCAGTTTGGCATCGTAGGGATATTATAACAACAACAAAGACATCAGTAGTAGTAATTGTTGTTGCAACAGACACAAAAAATTGAATAAATACATAAACACTAAATTTTGAAAAATAATGCAACTAAAAACAATCAGAAGGAACAAAACCTTAAAGAAAAACACAGTCAAAAAAGTAGATGCCATTGTTGTGGCGTTTTTCTTCAGCTCATGGTTTTAGGGGGGGTCTCAAAGGGGGGGATATCATACTTAAACATGCAGCGCGCTGGGCACAAGAGTATGGGAGGATATACATAATAAAGGTGAAAGAATGTTTCCTTTTTTTTCCATTGAATCGAAAGGAAATGTTTAAAACTTTTTTTTTATTTTAGTTGAAGTTTTTTTTTCTTGCGCTTAAAAATGTTTTTCACTTCATTCACCGTATTTTGGATTTCTTGTGGTTTTTATACGTTTAACGAAACATAATGTTGCTTGACAGTTTGTTATTGACGTGTGCAATTTAAACAGCGATAACAATCGCACAATGACAATCAAGGAGCAATAACGACATACCTCTGTTCGTTCAATGCAATTGTATTGCATGTCTGTATGTACGAGTATATTTGGATTATTGTTATATGCATGATTGAATGTATGTATTTTAGTATGTATACGAGTAAATGTATCTTTAAGGGAGTTGTTTGTTTAGATGTCCAGGGGAGAGTTTCTTAGTGCAAAGCTCTATTTCTTAGTGTTGAAATACACATATATGTATGTACATATATTTATGATTAGTTGCATGGTTTAACTTTAAACAGAGTTTAATTTTTTATAAACTTCTGGGAGGTTTCCTTTCAATGAGACTCGAAATCAGATTAAATTTATAATTGTAGATGATATGGAAACAGCAGAATTATTTCATTACAATACAAGCGTTTCTAAGTTTATCATTCTGAATTCAAGTCTAATCCTCTATCACATTTTCTTTGAACTGTTTGTAAATTATTCCATAGCTTAGTATTATGATTCAAGGACTACCAGTTATATCTTGGAGGAATAATTTTGATGATACTCTTGTCCAAACGGACTTTAGTGATTAAGTAATCAGTTCTTTAGTCCTGTATTCTATATATTGCCGTGATAGCTGTAGACTTTCTCCAGTAATTCTCAGACTCACATTGTACTTTAGATTAGAAATTTAAGTTTATAATTCAAAATCACATATTCTCTGTCTTTAACAGTATTACCCAACATTTTGGGATCATATTTGGGTACATATTTCTGAAAATTTGTCATTAGAACAGAACTCATTTGGTTGGTGATCTTACGACTGTTTAGGTTGTAGCCCTAGTTGCAAAGGAAACAATGATAGCAACACCTATTTAGTATTATTTTTTTTACAAAGGCACGAAACAGCTGATCTGTTTTGTTATTTGATATTAATGCAAATGCTTACCGAATAGAAATATCACGTCTCAACCTGTATAAAATAGAATTTCCTAACTTTCTTACGTGACATTTGGACAGCAGTGATGGGCTGTTTGTATGTTAAATTGTATTTTTTTCCACTGACTACTCTGTAGCGTGAACAAGGTAAGAAATCCCTATAATGTGAACATTGAACATAGAAAATGTTTTCTTTTCTACATTTTTTGGCTATCGGAATCGTTTTTTTAACACGGGGCAGCCCCGTAAATAATTGCTTCTGTAAACATACCGGCATTTTTTATGTGGGTTGACATTTAGTGTAGTGCACACTTTTGCATAATTTAATGTAAAGTGTTTCGTAAAAAATGTCGCAAAAACTACCAAACCTCTTGTCTTTAAAGGAAAAAGTGCATGTAATAGAAAAACTTAAAGGAGGATCCAGCGTAACTAGCTTAGCAAAGCAGTACAGTGTTGCAAAGTCAACAATTTGTGCTATTAACAAGAAATTTTCACCTGTCATTTGATTCAATTTGTGTGATTGCAGGGTAGTTTTTCATTTGCTGATATCCGTGAATAGGCTGAAGATCTTCAAAACGCAATCGAAACGAGTGACGTTTTGACCAGTGATGAAAGTGAAAGCGATGATACTATTCTGGAAATAGCACGGCCCAGAATAGAGCCTACTGTAGCAATCAACATTTTCAATAAAGCTTTGGAATGGGCGGAAGATGAAAACATCAGTCAAGCAGATGTGAGCGTACTTAAACGTTTCCGAGAAAAGCCGGTGTTCAGCAATTTGCAAAGAAAGAAAATCCTGAAAGAGATACATAACCCACTTTTTTCCACATGAAATTTGTTCCCTTTTATTTTTTTTACATTGAATTTTAATAGGAAAAATGTGAAAAGGGAACAAATTTCATGTGGAATTTTTATTCACGATAGGGGTAAATAATTTTTATGTAAATTTTTCTTACCAAAACACACAAATTAATAAAAAAAATATGAATTTAATTTAAAAACTTGTCTAATTTATTTGGAAATTTTTAAGAACTACACCTTCGTAAACATGATTATGTATCTAAATGCACACACACACACACAATTTTACTCCTAATAAAGCTATTTTGGTACCTTTTCAAGCAAACATGTACGAAAAGAAAACTTAAGGCAGAATTACCCCCTTATTCAAAAACGATTATTAAATTTAACAAACGTTTATTAAGACAGATTTGCATATACAAATTTGCTTAATAAACGTTTGTTAAATTTAATAATCGTTTTTGAATAAGGGGGTTAGTCTTTACTTTCTGTTCCGTTCCGAATCAGCTGACTTGATTCTGTTAAATAGAAAATGTGTAGAAGTCGTTAGTTGTTTTGTTACTTTTCGTGCCGTTGCGGACGAACCTGTTGACAACAAAAATTTTCTAAGTAATTGTAAGTGACAGTACAAAACAGCTGACATCTGCACAACAAAAAAATGTTTGGTTTATTACAAAAAATTTCAATTTCTTTGATTTTAATTAAGTTTTTGTATAAAAGTTATAAAAATATAAAAAATAAACGATGGATGACGAAAAACTCATTACTTTAGCCGAAAGTAATGACATATTGTGCAATTAAAAAAACTTTGATTTGTATTTTTTGATTTATTTTCGCGGTGTGTTGTCTGTTTATCTAAAACAGCTGATACGTTTATACGAAAAAAATAATTACAAAAATTTAACAACAGAACGACACGGAACAGAAAAGCAACAGAAAGTAAAGACTAATAAAGCCTTTAGAATGACCATCATCGGTTCGAACAGCTGACTGTTTATTTATTGTATGTATGTATACGAATAGTGCAAATAAATTAGAATTTTAAAATAAATAAATTGTAATTTTGAAAATCTATATAAACAATTTCGCTGCACCATGTGATTGATATGATGGTAAGTTAAGTGGGTTAAAACGTCAAAGGCAAAACAAGAGAAATTGTTTTTGCACCTATTCAATAGTATTGGAATGTGTCTGATAAAGCGGATCCCAAAGTCAAGAATCGGACGCACAAGTCCATGTATAATGTTTTTGTAATATACGGATCATTAAATTCTTTAGAGCAACGTTTTATATATTATAGAATTTATATGTGGGGTAAAGTTGAATTTAGGGTCATATAACACCCACGTCCAGAAAGTTTTCAACGAACAATTTTTTTGGAATATAATCTAGAAATGCTTAAAATTACAATTCCACATAGCAAATTAAAAGTGGTTTCAGTCCAGTGTTGAATTTGGTCACAAATTTCTGCTTAGGTTACAGTTTTTTCAGCACAATAAACGACTGTGTTTTCAATGACTAACAAAAAACTTTGATAGTGAGCAAGCAACAGCGCAGCGCAAGCCAAACAAACCCCCTGGCCCACAAACTTGATTGTGGAATAAACAAACTTGATTGAGTAAAAAATAGATACGATAAAAAGTTTGTATCTTAAGTCTTATCTAAGCGAACGTTATCGTTCGACATCGTGGGCCAGGGGGAAAACAAAAATAAAACTATTGACTGTAGCTTAACTATGAGATGTTATTTGCTGAGGCAGTCAGCCACAGCAATTCAATTTAAGCTTTATAAATCTTTTAAAAGTATTTTTATCGAGATAAAGTTTAACACATATGTATAATAATTATATTCACAGACATCATGACACTAAATTTTTGGATGATCGGTCCATAATAGGTTATTTCTCCCATATAATATCAATTTTTTGAAAAAGAGTTTAATACATATACTGGGTGTAGGGTATTATATGGTTGGGCTTGTCACTTTCTTAATTTTTTTTCTTGTCGGCAGCCGAATGGTCAACAACACAATTTAATTACTAATTAAAATTAATAAATAAATTATAAATATAAAATTCGTATTTTCCTTATTGGGTAAATTAAAACTAATCAGAAACCCCAAATTGGTAACTTTCTTAATTGTTTCTTTTTTAATTCTATGATATAATTATTCCATAAAAAATGTTGAATCATTTTCACAATACAAGATTAAACTTGATTCAATTCAAATTTGTTTTGAATATAAAGCATGGTATTCTGTTCATCATTTTGTACGAAATACTATCAAAAGCCCATATAAAAAAAAATCGACGCGAAATAAATGGGAACTAATGCTGCTGAAGTTGTACTCTGTTCTTATTGTGAAAAGTTACGAAATGTTTCTGGCAGCATGTTTTTTCAACAAAAAATGTATATGGCAACATTTTTTTCCAACTGTGAAATAATAATAAGCGGCACTTATTTCGCACGAAATTGAAAAAACAGCCAAAAACATATAGTTTTTGTTTAAATAAAAGAAACAATGTTGCATACCTAAGGGCAATAAAAACGACAATTTTCTTCTAAATCGCGGCATTGTCACTACTTGCTAATTGTCAAAATTTTCAAACGAAATAATTGATGTTGCTCAACAGAAAATTTAAAACATTCATCCAAACTTCGTTGTCATAGGCAGACTATTTGTCTACATTTTTTGCAAACATATTTCCAAATTACACATAAGAATTTTTATTGAAAGATTGATGGATAACGGGTTAACTGGTTCTAAATTATACAGTGGTTAGCTGTGCTCTAAGCTTCAACGTACAAATCTCCGGTTAAAATAGTTAAACTTGAAAACTTTGGAACTATACCTAGATTTGTTAGTTACAATATGTACATAAATATACAATGATTATAATTTTTAGTTTTTTTTTTTTGTATTATTTCAAACTATTTTGCTTCTGTGGTCGTTTGCTTTTCTGCATATCCCAGCATACCATTCTAGCAGTGCTCCGAAAAAGGAGTCAGAAAAGAGTCCAACAAAAGAGCATTTTCGGAGCGCTCTGAAAAAAGAAGTCAGAAAAGAGTCCAACAAAAGAGCATTTTCGGAGCGAAAGAAAAATTTGCTTGTTACTGTCCTGCGTCGGCACGCAGTAGGACTCAGAAATTCCACTTCATTATGTGTGGACCAAAGCGTTGTTGTCCTGTTATTTGTGCTTTAAACAAAAAAACCATAGCTGTACCACACAAGAATGATAAAAACAAGATTACACAAAGCCCAAAAAAACCCTCATAAAATATTCTTTTCTGACATTATCTAAGAGCTCTTTCTGACGGACCATTTTCGAATGTAATGACCCTCTTTTCTTAAGGTTTTCGGAGCAATTATGATTGTTTTTGGGCTCATAAAGAGCGTTAACGCTCCGAAAAAGGTGTCAGAAAAGACTCTTTTCGGACTCATACGGCTTGCTGGGATGTATGTTATTGGAGCTTTTGTTTTTGTATGTACGAGAACCAAACGGGGCGCTGAAAAGAAGTAACAGAAGAAGTACCATTATATTTACTTGAAAATCATCTATAACAACATGGCGCTTTAAATGCACCACAATATATATGTATAAGAGCACGTTTATGAAAGTATGTACGTATACATACATACATATGTATGTAGATATGTAAAATATATGTTGCATGTAGCTGCTGTATTGTTGTATTGTTTCAAGAGCAAAAGTTGATGCTACAGGAAGTCAACTCCCAGTTTAACTCCTGTTAACACAACAAAATAACGTTGATTTTTATATTGATTCAAATGCATTGAAGTGAAGACAAGACAAGACAAGACCATCTTGAAAGCTGTTTTCATGATGTGTGGCATCTTATAGTTTATCTTTTTTGTTTTACGTTTTTTAAATTTATATTTATTGCATTGTATGTTTTTTGTTTTGTACATTTTCAAAGACATGAAATGAAATTTTAAACTACCAATAAGAAGCTGATTTCTCTTAAGTTAACAAAAGGACAAACCTATAAACATACTCGTACTCATGCATGCATACACGTACATTCATCCTTTGTACTTATACATACATACGATTACATACATACATACGTAAGAGTAAAATTTTATTTGTGTTGTTTTTTTCCATCAAGTTTATGGAAACGGCGCTTATCTTGATTGAACATTTTGTGAATCATCCAGCTCCTGTACGAAATATGTCTCAGCCGTATCTTCCACAATCATCCAAGTAGATGTTTATTACTACGTATTTTCTTTAACAAAACCAATGAATAATTGTGTACGTAATTGTGAGTGTATTTATTTGAAAAGTTTAAATATTTTTTTGCCAAAGGATGGCTTTACATATTCAAATCTCGTTGCTATTGTTGCTTCTTAGAGTTTTTGTGTCTTTTGTGTGCAAACATAAACGAGTAATTGTTATTTATTTCCGCCTCTTATTCAAAAATTATTTTATTTTGTTTGTTTGTTTGTTTGTGCTTCTTTTTCTCTATTAGTTGTACAATGTTGTTAAACAAGTAGTTAAGCCCTTAAAAGCAATTAAGAATAAATACCTCGTCCATGGTACGAGTAGAAAAACTTTTGCAATTTTTTTTTTTTTTTGAAATTTTTAAAGTCTGCCTAAAAGTCTGTGTGCGTTGTGCGTAGGCCTCTGTTGTAAGTCTTGATGTCTAAGTTAATTAAAATTGTTGCATTTGGCTGAAAAATAATAATGGAGAACAGAGAAAACAAGCCACCACAACAGGGTTATGCGGTTGTGTTTTTGTTCCTTTGAAGAATAGGAGGAACATAATCTCTAACAAGAAAATTAAATAAACTGTATGTAAGTACATTACAATTCCACTCCTTGTTTAAATGTGTCTAAGCGCGTACAAGAGTTTTTTCTGTGTAAGTCGTTGTCTTTGGTAATAAATTATAGTAAAATATGATTTTTGGTTGGATATTAGTTGGTTGTAGTGTTCAGTACTTGTTGATTCTATTTGTTAAATAAATAATAATTGCGTCTTTTCATTGCAAACCTTTGCGTTACTGCGAAGAAGAAACCTAAGTCAAAAACATAACTCTTGCAACTATAAAATACATGTAAATTTCTGAGAAAAATATAATTTAGTTCTTTCTATTACGAATCTAGTTACCTGTGCTTTGAACTTGTAGGCATCAATGTTTGGTTTGTTTTGTTCACATGGTCATTGAGCCACTTATGATGAGCATGTAGCGTATTCATCAACAATTTCATTTCTTCGGGGAGGTTTTGTATAAGTTGATCATGGGAATAAACATACGTTGAAGTAGATATCAATTAACATCATAAAATAGCCGCCTGGCCCACGATGTCGAACGATAACGTTCGCTTAGATAAGACTTAAGACATCGTGGGCCAGGGGGTAAAATTCTCGTTTCCTTTTCTGTGCTGTTTCGATGGCGTAAATTAGTATCGGGAAATCTAAGAGAAACCACGAGAACATGTTCCGTTTCCGTCCATCGCCCAGGTGCACAAAGTGTACAGCTTAGTTATCTGGTGTCGGTATTTTTATCATAAAATCGTTCTAGGATTTCTTATCTAGAGTAAAATTAGCACTCAAGAGACACACTGCAATGAAGGACCATAAATTGGCCTGAATTATATCAATCACATCTAATCCTATTGAAAAACAATAATATTTTACCCTAAACATATTGAAACACAATATACATACAATATTCATACATAAATCTAAAATTGTTTCATACTTACATCTCGAAGACCTTTGTATTTCTCAAAACTTTTATTTAAAAAAAAATACTTCATTTCGGTAAGTGACAAATAGTGCTGACAACGTCAAGCAATTAATAATATGCAGCCAACTCAAAGTTGAACCTTTGTACACCTGTATTTATCTCCACTCTTGTGCTCAACATATTTCTATAATGATTTTCATTTTTATCGTGCATCACCGCAAAAGGGAAAAAAGTAATGAAAATTCCAAAGTATCTCAAATGTATATCAATGTTTATTGTCCTAAAAAGATCTTAAATTGATTACGTTTTTATTTAAAGATGTCGTTATGTTTTTCAAAATATATAAAATCTTGAAAAAAAAGAGTGTCTTTCATCTTGGGCCGCCACAGACAACTACAAGAAATATTTAAACTACAATACAAATGCATACTCATGCTCAAACCAAAGGTTCCAACAATGGCCACACTTTGCATGCCCAACAATACGTACAACACCAGCCTCAGTCACTCAGTCAGCTTAGAGGCCAAGTATCACCTTTTACCGCCATCGACAACAACGATGAGAACAACAGCAGTACAACCATCGCCACCACCACCACCAGCAACAGCAAGAGCTGCAGCACAACAACAACAATAATAATCAACTAATGATTGCACTTAATTTCACGTTCGACATGAAATCCCTTTCATCTGAATGGACAGTTTTACAATTTTAGGGTCCATTTTGTCTTTGCGACTCATTTGCATTCATAATCATCTCATACAGTATGAACATCATTAAAGGTTCGTTCATAAAGCCGCCGCCATTTAAATGAATATGAATAAAAAAGAAAAGAATCTCCAAAAGTATTGGAAATGAAGAGGAACTAAAAGAGAAGAAGGAGAGGATATAAAACGACATTTATTTATTTATTTATTTGAGTACACTGAAAGTAATATGCATAGATATAGAATAATATTATTAAAGCGCTGATTGCTAATAATCAAAAATAGATTAAGCAATAGATATGGAACCTCTGCAGAGTTATCGTCCACAGGCATTCCGATCTTACAAGGCTTCAATCAGCAGATCCGCCATAACTGATCTTCTACATTGTCAGTAACGCATTGAACGATTTCCTTTCTTTATTAACTAATGAAAAGAATGTTGCAACATGCTTAATTTCTTCTGGTGCTTCCTAGATCGTGCCGCTTCCAATGCAGCATACATTCGGGGTCGCTAAGTTTAGTGAATTTATTGAGTAACTCATTAGAAGTAGCTCAATTCCTTGGTCTTGCCATTCATGCAGAATAACCACTTTGGACTATCCGAGAAAGACTAAATTTGTATCGTCTGCAATGAAACACGGTTCTACAATTGAGCAGTTCGCTACTCTATAATTCTCTCAAATAACACCAAATATTTGGGTATCATTCTAGATCATTGATGTAAACAGAAACCTTTCTTATCGAGAAGCTTTAGTTTTCAATCTATTTACACGGATAGCTTAAGAAGGAAATAGAGCCCAACTGGTTGTACATAGTATTCTTCTGGCTAAAGATCAGATATTCGCATAAACACTGACAGCCTAGCTGCGATAAAATCCATGACAGCTGTATACACAACATTTGTATGAATGTGTTAACGATTTAATTTCATATATTACCCGAGATGAACTTTCCAAGTCTCTATAAAACTTTTTGAAAGAGAACTTTTTCAGCTTTATTGTGGTAATCGTATAATGGACTTTAGTTTTTCTGCCACAAAGTGGCAATATCTTGGATGGTTAAGCTAGCATAATGAATTAGACTGATTGTCTCAGTCAACTAACACTTTTCGCTCAGTGTAGCAATAAATGCATGCATTGCATTATACCAGGATATTTGTAGACCACTTGTTTATGCTGTGTTTTCTTAAGTAGAGTACAACCTAGGGATGCCAAATGGGACTGGATAGCAGGATTTCGGGATATTTGTTTCATATTAATTGGTTTAATAATAATAAAAACTATTTTTTTCAAAATAGTAACTTATATTAAATATAAATATGTTTGAAAACAAACATTTTTGTTCTCATAGCTATAATTTTTGAATCGATTAAAAGTTTATAAACCATATTTTTTTCTTTAAAGAGAAGTAACACTCAGTCAATTAATATGTATATATATATTTGCGTTACTCTCCTTGGAAAGGAGATAGATTGAAGAAGTAAAGGTGGTGAAAGTAGAAGAAAGCTTTATATCACAACTCTGGAATTGCGCATTAGTTTGTTTTTAGTGCAGAATTACAGCGCCTCTGGTGGTGAGTAGGCGTATTAATGTTAAAACTTGATTTTATAGTCTTTATTTAATTATTTTACTTCGGTGGCGTTTAAATGCTATACCCTTGAAGGAGGGCGCTGTGATAAATATTAGTTATGAAAGGATAGAAACCTAATAATTATTAGGAACTGATGTTGTTTAAATGACAGCGGCTGGGAATCGAATCCGAGCTACAAGCCTTATCCCGTGCTTAATGATCAAATGCGCTAACTAATAAGCTACAGCACCCTCAGAATATTATCTGTCGATCTTAAAAAAACTTCTTGAAAATATTAAGGCATTTAAAGTAAAGAGAATCTTGATTTATTTTTGACCCCAATATATAAAGCTGACATTTTTAGATAATATTGCTAGAAAATTGTTGTATGCTGTATGAATTCTCACCCTCCGAAATAAATAATTATATTTCTTATTCAATATTTGATTCCATAGCATAACGGTGTTGTGGAGTGCTTCTGCGTTTTTATTTTTATTTCATTATGAAATTCACTCTTTAATATTCTTGCGTTTTTTCAAAATATTTAAAAGTGTTCTTTGCTGGTTTCTTTTAAGTAGAGATTTCACCAGTTCATCGCTTAATATGCAATCAATTTTTGATATCTCTATGAGCATAAATAAAAGTGCAACATCAGCAGATATTCATATCATTGCGACAAGGGGCTTTATCTGTACTGCTTGGTTTTCACTATGTCATTTTTGTTGGCAAATTGTGCAAATTGTTGGCAATTGTATGAAAACGGGTTGTCATATGGCATCATCTATGTTTGCAATCTCATTAGACGCCATTTTCATACAATTGCCAACAATTTGGACAATTTGACAACAAAAATGACATAGTGAAAAGCAAGCATTATTTTATCCGGATTTTAAATGACATTCATTTGTTTAAGTAAAACAAATTCTTCATCTGTCATCTATTGAGCTTTTAAATCAATTAAAGCTTTTTTTTTATAGAAATTTCCAATTTCAAACACCGTAGCCACATCAAGTTTTCTAGTTTGGCAATCCAAAATTATCTTAATTCTTTCACCACTATATCTTCGGCATTTATTAATCTCGAAAAATAACGGGCTTTTTTAAATCAAATCATTTAATTAGGTATTTGTCAAATCCCTAATATCCCGGAATTTCGGGATTGGCATCCCTAGTACATACGCACGTTTGGGCGCACACACGCACATGGAATAATTTATTTATCGACTTTTTGAATTTTTAATTTTCGTTAATGTTGTTTTTGGTGTTGTTGTTGTTGTTGTTAAAGTTGGCTGTTAAGAAAATAATGAAGAAAACAACAACAACAACAATAACAAGAAAAACGTAAGAACACTATAAATTTATGTTTTGTTTCTGTTTATGACCATTGTAAAAACGGCTTCTTGTCCACAAACAACGTTTATACATGGGATAAGAGTTGATAACGCCAAGAAAAACAACATCGTATTTTGGATAAGACCAAACAGTAACAAAAACAACCAACAGCAACAATAAACCAAAAAAAAAAAAAAAAGAAACACACCAGCCGCTATCACTTGTTATTTGACTTGTGTTCAGATCACTGAAATGGAAGGGAACAAAACCGAACCGAGTTGGATAGAATTGAACGAAACGGAAGGAGATGTGAATTGAAATAAATCAAATTTTATTTGAATTTGTGTTTTTGAAATGGAAATTTACGTATGAAGTCATTAGGCGAAATGTGTTTTTTTTTGTTTGTTTGTTTACTGGCTTTTGGCTGACCGAGACAATGAAGCGGCAGTGAACATATTTGAAGTTTTTATATGAAACACATTTAAATATCGTATTTCTAATCGAATGTTTTTGATGGTTTTTTTTTATTGTACGAGTTTAATGAAAACTACATATTTTTTATTCATGGCTACGGAGATGTAATTCTTGATTGAATTTTAGGGGAAATGTTAAATTCGTTGAAGAAATATATTCTGCAAAAACTTAGGACTCGATTGTCGTTTGTTTGAAGAGAGTTTGAAGACCAGCAATGCTAAAAATAATTATGTAACATCTTAAACGATAATATCAGATCATAGAAACATTTATAAAACTTAGTCTAGGTAAAGGTGCTATCAGACGGGATGTATTTTACATATGTACTGTCACTTTTCTTACCCATTTGTAATAAATACGTACTCTTCCATGTTCATTATTTATTTTCTTTAATTTTTCTTTAATTTTTCTTTATAGTTTTTTTCAAACAATTTGTTTCACAACAAACCAGCTGTTTTGTTTATGTTTGTCACAGGAAAACAGAGCGTGTTCTAATCGAAAAAATTACATATGTATTTCCACATGTATTTTACACATGCAAAGTTTCATATGTATCACACGACAACTTTTACAGATGGAAAATTTTACAGTACATATGTATGTAAAACACATCCCGTCTGAGAACACCTTAAGGTTGTGAAAAATGCAATACCCTATTGAATAGGAATACGAAAAAAGACTGAAGCTTAAGAAGTCGAAACATTAACTATGCACTCACTAATACCATTTGTGCTGCTCCGATCAATAAATTTACGGCTATCTGCCATAAAGAGAACAATTGAAAGTCCTGATATTGAACACATCCTAGAATTATTATACTAGGATACTAGGATATTTGATATTTAACCTGTGAATTAGTAAAGTTGACTAAGTCTTTGGGACAAAACACAGCATGATGTGAAATTAAAAGCAATATCTTTAAGTTAGGCTCAAATTCCGAAAACAGACAACACTAATAAGAATATAGCAATGGGAACAAGTTAACTTATCGAAATATTCGAAAAAATAAAGGATTGAGAACCATTAATGGTTTATTGGAATGTTTTATGCAAAACCCGAACCAACTACTTTTTTAATATTCATTTTTCTCCAACAATTCGGAAATAAACTTCGAAAACAAAACTTCAAATAGCAATTGTTTTATATTTACCCTAACATCAACATGCCACAACATTTATTAAATTGATTTTTAACAACCCAAACAAAACAAGAAATAAACAACCATGTTTGCAACATAAACATGCTGGTATGTTGCTCACCTCTTCAGAAATCAAAGGCAACACAATTTACCTACAACACCTCTACATATGACCATAATGTCATCAAAAAGCAATAGCAATCTGGAGGGGTGAATGAGCATCGTATGCAAATACAGCAAAATCGAATGTTGCCCATGGCCAACAATAATTCTATGGCCTGTAATAATGCTAAAAATGTTGCATCTTTTTGTCAAATACGCACATGAATTGTATGTTTGTTTGTTCTCTTACGTTCGGGGGAACATGAAAACATTAAATGCTTAACTGCTGTTTTGCTGTAAACACACAGAAATAATATCGACCACAATGCACCATCAACAGCCAACAACAAAAAGAACAGCGGGAACATAACTACTACAAGAGGAGAAACAAAATATTTATTAGCAACAGAAAAAAAAACACATGCAGTCAATAGGTGTAAAATAAGCAACATAAATACAGTTTGTTGCACATGTTGAAAAACTGCAACACTGAACCAAAGGATGTTTTCACCGCAGACAAGAAGAACGAAAAACAAACACATTTTAGCATCTGCATACAAACCTCAGAAATGTTGAAGTTGAAGTGTAAATAGTTAGGCAGCTTTCGAGGGTAAAGTCTTAACAGTAGGACTAGAGTTGTTCTTGTTGTTGTTGTTGTTGCCGCTGTTGATATTGTGAGTTGACAACAAGGAGTGGCCAACACTGTGTTGGGACATAGACATATTTAGTACATTTGCGCGTACAAACACATAAATGTTATTCATACTGTTAGTGTTGCACCCGGTTAATTTGATAAACATGCAGTTATTATGTACAACTTGAACACAAGTCAACTATGTAACTAAATGCAACAGCAACTACCACTACTAGTACCTGCCACAAACAAACACCACTGCATGGAACAGTCATTACCAACAACAACAAAAAAAAAAAAAACTACTATTACTTCCATAACTGCAGAAAACACTTTGCATTGGTATGACTAGATCTACATAACTGGACAACAACCGTTTTGTTGCTGGCAACATAAGAGACCTTTAACATGTTACCAACGAGCAGCAACCAGCAACCAGCAACCAACCAACCGCCTAACTAGATGCAAATGTCCTCTATTGAGAATATTGTCGATATTTGGTTTAAACTCTACAGTGTAACTGCAATCTTTGGGTACAACATGATTTGAGATTTGTTTCACCAGAAATGAATGTAAATACTCAGAAGTCATTAAGCAATCGATATATTTTAATTTTAAGAGATTACAGTTTGATAAAACCAAACTATGATATGGGCTAGAATGAAAAATTTTATACTGTTGCACTTTCTCTGTACTTTTTGACATGATATATAAAATACATTTTATGAATTATAAATTTAAAAAATAAATTATTTCATAATATAATTTATAAATATCTAAAAGCATCCTAAGCATCCTACCATACCACTTTCGCGAATTCCAAGGCAATAGAACATTTAAATTTATTCACAATACACTCCTAAATGCGAATAATTTTGTTTCTCAGTGAAAAGGTACTTAAAATTATCATCCGAAACTGTTATCAAATGACATGTGGTAATTTACATATTTCCGGTCAATATAAAATTGTATCAACCAGGATATATGTATAGAACTGTTCATATAATATCTGACCACAGCGCAGATGGTTTTTGAAAAACCTGCTCGAAACACTTTCGTCTTTCACATTTTTTCCCTTTATTATCATCATTAAAAAAAATTGTATTTATCTCTAAAGATGTTAAGGCGTCATAGTCTGACAGATTGGTGTGTCTGATATCCTTTCCAAACACAGAGTATATAGAGGTGATAATTTTGACGTTTCAAAGAATAGAAAGAGTGCATTCCTCTTTGGTACCTAATTTTTGTTCGTTAAAGTAAATCTATTTATTAAATCTAAATTATTACATTTTCGTTTTGCTCTGATGAGATTTATAATTCAAATAAAAGATTTTGACTTGTTTGAATAATTCGATTACATACCTACTTAAAATTAATCAATTTATTCGAAAAAAATAAAAATTTCTAAATGAAGTAAAATGAAACAAATCATTGTAGCAAATTTTATGACAATCAGTCCATATTTGATCGTATCCCCAATATAAGCTCCATTCCGAAAATTATAATACAAATAGTAATTGGCTTTTTGAAAATTAGTTCATAAGTGGCCATGGATTCCCATACAACGTTCACTTCCAAAAAGGTCTGTTCTGAAAGAAAGAGATAAATATAAAATATGATTATTTTCCGTCTCGTAACAGCTCGCTATTCTTTGTGGAATAACTGAAATATGCATAAAATTCTTGAAAATGTTGTTATTGAGATGATATTTAAATAAAACAAACTTCAAATAAATTGAAATTGCGATACAACATTTTATGGCGATCGTCTCATAATAGATAATTGATAGTACTCATATAAGAAATGCGCAAAGTCAAACAACCAGTATAATTAAAATTACCGATGAAAAAAAGTAACCAAAATTAGTTGCCAGTATTCACAGATCACACTACTGGCATTTGGTGGCAGATATATAAGATTCGGCACAGCCGAATGTAAACTCTTACTTGTTTTTACTAAATATCAAACACTTATTTTTAGAATTACAACTTTTTGCAGTACATTTATATATACTAGATACAACTTTCACAGCACTTGTTATTGTGCCTGAAAAACATTGTTTAACTTTCGTTTTTATTTAAAACTCCTAATATAATATAAATTTTTGAAAAATGTCGTCATTAAAAATAAAGTTGAATAAATAAATATTAATGCCCTCATTCACAAAAAATTAAAGTGGACTTCAAATGTACTTTAAGAAAATTTTGTCTAAAAGCACACTTCAAACCTACTTTATTTTTTTATGAATACGGCAGTAATAATTTAATTTATGTATATGTATCTGTTTATTGTAAAGATAATTAAAACGGAATGGTGATAAATTATCACTATTTTTATACCCTCCACCACCATAAGTGGTGAAATAATATTCACCTGAGACCCAACAAATTATACAGGGTGGGCCAAGTTTGACTGACTGATTTGAACTGCTTATAACTTTTCTTGGGCCAATTGAATTTTATATGGCAACATCTTCAGATCAAGTATATTCTTGATCCTCATGCAATTTTAAGTCGACTGGGGTATGCCCGTCTGTCTGTCTCTGTAAACCACTCTCACGTTGGGTATTGAAAATCAGCAAATTTGGTATAGTCGAACCAGAGTTATGAACCAAAATGTGAGACAACCTCCATAAAAATTTGATATTTTTAAACACTTTTCTTTCAATTTTTTTTAAATATATTGCAGATATTGCCATGAAATTTTGTAAACATTATTATAAGCAAGTGTGAGGAAAATAGTAAATATTGGTCGTGATTTCTCATAGCCCCCCATACAAATATCTTCCCGAAAGATGGCTTAATAATAAATACATGCCTATAAAATTGGATTATTAATACAAACTTCGGCAAAAATAAGTGTCATGTAAAAAGAAATCGAAAAACGAAATTTTATTTTCTTCGGTCCATGTTTGACCATAGACCCTATATAAAGTCCACATCTAAAATTTACTTAAAAACGTATACATTTGGTACAAATTCTTATGGATATATAAATTGTTGTACTAAATTTTATGATGGTCAGTTCATAATTGGTCATAGCACCCATAAAAGGACCACATCCGAAAAAGCCATTTATCTGTATATATATCTTATAAATATCGATACCGACTCAAAACTTTATATTTCTCATTTAAATATACACAAAAATCATTCTACAAAATTTTGTCAATTTCGGTCCATTTTTGATCGTATCCCCCATATAAAGCCCGCTTCCGAAAATCACTTCAATACTCATAGATCACCTTTAATTAACTGTACCGATCCAATATTTTACACAGATCATTTACATACATGCCAAAATCAAACTGCTATATTTTGAGAATATCGGTCCGTATTTGACTATATCCCAAATATAAGGTCCACTTCCAAAATTCACTTTAATACTAAGATACATATATCTTAATTATACCATTACTACGTTGAAATTCGACTTGAGGTATCCTCATATGCATATAATTCACTGTTGCAATTTTTAAGCAGTTCAGGCCACTTTTATATGGAGCAGAAATTCTAATCCAGAAATCATATTCATATCGGTTATACGGCAATTATGCTACTGAATTTTGTAGCTGTCAGTCAATAATAGCTGCCGAATTAAGTAAATAACGTTATTGGGATGAAATTCAAACAATATAATTCTAAAATACTTAGAAATCACATTAGTGGATATTGGATTTAGAAGCGATCGGTCCATAATTGGTCCACTGCTACTTTGTCACCCATAAATCTCTTGTAAATAATGTTATTGAGGTCAAATTCAAACAAAAAAGCCTCACCTTATATCTGATCTTTTTTTATACTCTGTTTCTTAATTTGGTGGAAATATGGAAAAAATGTTCTTTTAATTTTATAAATTGTTAAATTATACAGAAGATTATTATGAAAATGAGACAAACTCTGTAAATTACATTGAGAACCGGTAATTACATCAATTATAAATGGTCGAAATTAGATAAAATTTCAAAATATTTAATAGAAAACATAGAATAAGAATATTCTAGTCCCATAACCAGTATAGTTTTTCTATTATTTATTATGTTTTGGTGGAAAGCACAGCCGAATATTTTGTTCTAACTTGTTAATTATAAAATTATAAAAAAATTCTTAAAAGAAACTATAAATAAACACAAAAATATTTATTCGTTTTAGTCAGTTATTCTGCATAAAATTAATCGAATTATTCGTTATTGGAAAATGGTCATTTTGAAATTCTTCGAATAATGATTCCTAAGAAATTGTTTGCGTATTCTAACGACCATTATTCGAATGGATGCCCTACTATTTACGTTAGATGTAGCAAAAATATAAACCAAAGGCAGTTCTCAAAGAAAGAGAAAATTATAAAACTTGGTTATCTTCTGGCTTGTGACAGCTCTGTATACATACTTTGTGTTTCTAAAAACTCAAGACCTTGTAAAGGATCTTTGATATTTTTCTGATGAAGACAATCTATTGAATTTCTATTTGTTGAACTTGGCTCTGAACGTTGTTGGATCAGTTAGAAACCCGGAGAATTAAAATTGTCACATGTCTGGTGGTATTCACAACAGGTGGATTTCAGGGCACAATATCATATTTACAATAGTTGATAACATTACTCCCCCAAAACTGAATGGAATCACTGACTGAACTTAGGGTATTATCCTTGACAGGTAACTATCATGGAGTTTCAATATTAAGAGTAGGATAAATAAAAATAATATGGATACATTCTTCCCACCGGAAGTACTTTGACACTAGAAGTATCGATAGCACTAATAAAGTAGGTGGATGTGACTGCAATACAATTGGTATTCAACTCTGCATTAAACCTAACAATAGGGACTCATAAACTGTTAAATACTCATGGTAATCCAGGAAATATGTGGGAGAACTTGTAAATTTATTAGACTTCAGTGAATCTTTTGAAAAGTTTGACGAGGAATGCAAAGTCTAGACGTTTGGAAATATCATTTAAGATAATATCAAAATCACTGGTTGTGTCAAGCTAATGGACAATGATGCCTCCTACCACTCCTAATGGATACCATCGATTAATGAAACCATGATGGAACAAAATATAATCTCAATTCAAAATACCCTAAAAAATAATATTACATAACTTTGGTAAAAAAGTGGCAATAGTTTGGCAAGTAATTTGCATTTGGAGTCTCAAGAGCATCCTCTTGGTCAACTCTTTAAGTATGTAGATACTTACATATATAAAATAATGTCTGCAGAATTCTTTGCTACTTTTTATTAGACGTCTCTGGTCTTTGGTAAAGTTTAGGCTCGATTTAGCACATTGTTATTATTCAGAATCCACAATGAATTGGTGACGATGTAATAAAGAAAAAGTATTTGATTGTCCATAGTTTCCAGCAATTTAAAAAGATTAGGCTGTTGTCAAATGAATGTGAGTATCAATTTGCAGTTCAAAAGTATTCCATCTTATTTTATGTTACATAAATATAAAAAACATTTATGAGACTGGATTTTATGTGAACAATGGTTGATTTCAAAACCACCATTTTTCATAAATGGTGGATGCTGAATATCAATCTGGAAGGAATTAAAGTGTTTTGATAATTTTGCAAGAAGTTGTGGCCTTATTAAATATAAAGGAGAAGTACATATGGATAGTACCAAAAGTGCGCTAAAGACCTACTTAATTATCATTAAGTATAATTATAAATTTGTCATTAAATATCCCTGACACACTGTTAACTGCTGACTGTGCTGAGACAAGTATTTTCTCTAGGAAAGTAACATTAGTTACCCACATTAGTGTGGGTCAACATACATATGAACTTGTTGATTTTCCCACCTGATCAAACCTAATAATAAAATGAAACTATATATAATTTTTTGTAATCTGAACACTCACAATAACCACCAACTCTCAATATTTGTTTTCAAACAAAAATGTTTGAGAAACATTCATTATCACCAACTAATTGATATATGTAGATACATAAAAGCTCTACATGAACTTTTGATATCCGCTCTGTTCAGATTGCGATGACATTTTCGAAAGCAGTGGTCAAGTGGGTTGGCCAACTTTTCTATATGCCTTAGCATTTTGCTTTTAAATGTATGTACGTACATATGCATATGTGTGCGTTTTTAAACATTTTGAACACTTATGAGTATGTACTTTTGCTGCTGAAGTGAGCAAACAAAAACAAATAAAATGCAACACCAGTCAAGTGCATAATTGGATGCCACATGCTGTACATATACATACACCATCAAAAGATGATATTCAGCTAGACGGACGAGAAACGAGAATACACTAGGAACTGCTTAAATCTATCTTTTCAGTGTGTGTGTGTTTTTTTTTGTTTTTTGTAATTTTGTTCGTAAGTTTGTTTGTTTTTTGGTTTTGTCTACAAAAATGAAAACTCTATGTAATGTGTCAGATTGATGGCTGACATGCTGGACACTAACATCAACCACTCATCATCCATTCATCCAACTATTTATATCCAACCAACCAATTCTCCATCCATGGCTAAGTGTATGTACATAATTTAATGTATAAGTATATGTGTGTGTGTATCTGTATGGATTTGTTGCATGACTGTGTGCATTCATAAGTATGCACGTCCATTGTCTGTATGATCCATCCATGGATAGATAGATGGATGGATGATGTTCTTTTTGCGTTCATGTGAAAACAATCTGTTTGGTTCATCTTGGTCTTTGGCTTTGTTTTTAGAAGAGCTTGAATATTGTTCAGTAATGATTGCTTATTTGTTTGTACGTTCGTCTGTTTGCTGGTATTTCTGTTTTCTTTTTTTTTTGTTTGTTTCTTCTTGTTGCTGTTGACACAACATTTAAAGCTTTTTAACTTTAAAACATATTAACACCTTTAGAGACACCATCATCATTGACTTTATTACCATCAGCAGAAGCAACAGCATTACTACTCATACAGCATATTAAGTATTTGAAGAAATATTAAACAAAATTAGTTTTAAATGAAGTGTGTTAAATATTGTAGAAATTTATCAAATAAAAACATTTGCTTGTTTAAAAGTGCATCACACTTCAATTTCAAATGGCCAGCCATATTTGCTTTGGATTCTATTTTAAAAGTATTTAAGTCAATAACGTGGGTATTTATTAAGATTTTTTTAAGTAAAAATTCACTTTAAAACATAAATACATACCTCGTATTATTAGTGTTTAAATTTATAGATTTATTGGATTTTTTGAGTTCATGTTACCAGTAATAAAATGTCAGATTGCTGGTATATTATTATTCTTGAAATAAGATCAGCATATATTGAAAATGCAGCAATATTCCATATGTTAATAAGATTAATTAAAATTTAAGTATGCGCAAAATTTAATAACTTCAAAATCCGGAATCTATAATCTTTAATAAATGTGTAAATATTTTTCGACGTTACAAACATCAAGACAATTCTAATATGCCCTGTACTGTAGTGGTCTAAGGTATAATGAAATTGGACATTCATACAGATGTGGATTCTTTTATCAAAATTTGCAATAATATTTAGAAAAAGTTTAGGGCCTATTTCGTTAATCACATCACGAATTTTAAGTTTAATGGCTGTAATTCATTCGATTGACTCTGCAGACACAGCTTCACAAAAATTTGTCCAGCAGTGTTAAATAGCATGATCGAAGTTACTCAATAATGGCTGAATAAAACTATGAACCGGAAATTTTATTTGCAATAATTTCTTTGTTTCGGTGGCTTTAATTTGCTCTAAATTTATTATTTTTTTCTTTTTAAACAAACACAAACTGCGAAGCTTTTTGGCTTGTCTGCAGAAAACACCCAGAGTCTTTGGCGGGAATCGAACCCACAACCCTCTGACTGATAGTCCGGCACACTATCGCCTAGTCTATCGGGCGCACTATAGCGCGATTCATTCACCTAAACCACATTTCTAACCGAACTTTCGAAATATTATCCCAATCATGACTCTAAAGAACAAAGGTTCCCTACAAGTGCTTTTTGATTTATTAGAAGAAAAATTCGTAAATTCTATCGACCACATTTTTAATAACGGTATCAAACCAAAAATATTACGAATTTTTCGAAATTTAGCTGTTACAGATCCACCATTTTCATTGTCGATTCTATTCATTGCAACAATTGCCAAAGCTGCTACTATTGTTATGGCAACAAGTAAACTGTCAAAACTTTCATGTTATTCTAATATGCTCCTGTTGGAAAATAAAGTTCATGTTTAAAAACATTTAACTTAAATTTATCGTATTCTAGAAGTTTTAAGTTATTTTGAATAAATGTCCGTATTCCGGTAGGACATTTGTATGTGGAATAGATGAAATCATGGACTTATTATTGACAATTTCAATAAACTTTGTCATTAAGATTAACTTATGTCCGAAATTTTAAATGTGACCATATTTTGCTTATAAAGATACAATTGACCATTCTCCAAAGATAACAAGTAAATATTCTAAAACTAATCGGGTGTACTTACTAATTGAATATAACACCAATGCCCGTTATCAAAAACCAGAACGAGGATCCTACTTTTGTAAACATCGACGTAAGAAAATTTCTTAATCTCACACATATTTGACAGAAAAAACCTTCTGTAATCAGAAATATTTAGACTTTGAGAAAAATAACAAGTATAGTCGGTCAAGCCCGACCATACAACAGTTTTTCAGAAATGGGCGCTATAGGAGAGATATAACATATAATGGACTGATCATCCAAAAATTTAGTGTCATGATTTCTGTGTTAAACTTTATCTCGATATAAACACTTTTAAAAGTTTTATGGAGGTTAAAGTGAATTACGGAGAGGGTCTTATATGGGAGTTTCGACTAATTATGGACCGACCATTATAAAATTAGGTATCATTATTTCTGTATATAAGAAACTTAATTGTGTCAAATTTTATTTGAATACCAAAATTTTTGAGCGATTTTCGGAAGTGGGTCTTATATGGGAGCTACGACTAATTATGGACCGATCACAAGAAAATTTCACCGTATTGTTTGTATACATATGGAATATATTTGTGTTAAATATTATTTGGATACCAAAATTTTTGATAGAGTTACACTCTTTAAAGTGATTTTCGGAAGTGGGTCTTATATGGGAGCTACGACTAATTATGGACCGATCACAAGAAAATTTCACCGTATTGTTTGTATACATATGGAATATATTTGTGTTTAATATTATTTGGATACCAAAATTTTTGATAGAGTTACGCTCTTTAAAGTGATTTTCGGAAGTGGGTCTTACATGGGAGCTATGACCAGGTGAAATAATGGATCGATTTCCAACAGTTTCAATCCCATCCGTCCTTGGGCCAAAAAATATTATTTACCAAATTTTATCGAAATATCTTCAAAATTGCGACCTGTACTCTGCACACAAGCTTTACATGGACAGCCAGCCAGACGGACTGACCGACTTCGTTAAATCGATTGAGAAAGTGATTCTGAGTCGATCGGTATACTTTAAGGTGGGTGTTGAACCAATACTTTTGGGCGCTACAAACATCAGCACAAATCCAATATAACTTCCCAACTATGGTGGTGTAGGGTATAAAAATGCGACTGGATCTATTTAAACTCAGGAGATTAAATTGGGACACTTTTGAGGCAAATGTAATAAGCTCTTTAGCTCTCTCGTCAATAAACAGGAACTGGGTGCTCCGATGACATTGATTGAGTATCTTGTAATCTTAAGCAGGGGTATTAAATTGAATAGCGAATTAAGGATGTCTTTGTGCTAAAACTAAATCAACGATCACATTTGGCACACTAATATATTTGAATTCATTTATTTATTTCAAAAAACTTCATTTTGTTTATAACAAGACATAATAAATATTTAGTTGTACCTATTTTATTTGATGATGTTTGATCTTGCAAAACTATAATAAGAGTAAAAAAACGTTAAACAAATGTGTGCTAAAACAAATGGTTACCCTTATTTGAGTAAATATTTGTCATGTGTGACCATACCTTAACTCTTGTCACAACAGGACAAAAATTTAATGACCAGGTGTCATCATATTCAATTACAATAAGTTTTGATTTTTTAATAAACTCATGTACCAAACAAGTAAAAAAGTATAGTCAGTCAAGCCGGACCATTTAATATATGTGCAAAACAGTTTTTTTTCAGAAATGAGCGGAAGCAGTGACCTATTATGGACCGATCATCCAAAAATTTAGTGGCTTGACTTTTGCATATAAATACGTTGCATGCTAAATTTTATCTTGATTGTTTATTTTTATTTAGATACTAAAATTTTTAAGAGAGATTTGTGATATTCAAAGTGATTTTTGGAAGTGGGCCTTATATGAGAGCTATGGCCAATTATGGATTGATCTGCACAAAATTTGTCTACTTGATTAGGCTTTATGTGCAACTTATTTGTGGCAAAGTTTGTTTAGATACGTGCATAAATCAACCATTTATGACTTTATCGAGAAGATATTTTCGTTAGTGCTAGCTGAAAAAATGGAACGATTTCAACCAAATCAATGCCCATCGCCTTTGGGCCGAACAAACGTTTCATAATAAATTATATCGAAATATCTAAAACATTGCGACTGGTACTCTGCACATAAGGTAAGGGATTCTGAGTTGATCGGTACACTTAAAGGTGGGTGTTTGACTAATATTTTGGGGCGTTACAAACATCAGCACAAATCTTATATACCGCCCCCAATATGGTGGTTTAGGGTTTAATTATATTAAATTATCTTAAAACCTTAAATACATTATTTACATTTTTAATGAAAGATGGTTGTGTCGATTGGACTAATGAACTGAGTCCATAATTTCTTGGCGTTAGGTGGTATAGGTTATATATATGTATTATGGTTAAATTTAGTAAAATAAAATATGAAAATTGTTCCCCAAAAAGAAAAATTACGGCATATTAGGAATATAAAAAGCGGCGTTTACTAAAATATAATCAGCGGCGGCCTGTCGACTACAAATCACTTGACTTGGCATTTGAATTGATTTTCAATTAAAAGTATTTCAATTTAATTTCGATTTATTGTTTTTAGTTTGTACGAGTAAGTGTGTAAATATTCTCTGTTTTATTGCTTTTGGTTTTTATTTCGATTGTTTTTTTTTGTTTTTTTTTTTTTTTTTTTGCAAAATACCCGAAAATAAATCACTTGCAAATATTTTAATTAACAGTCGGTACAAAATAACACAGAAAATAATGTTGTCTTGTGTTGTTACATCGTGTAGTTTGTTGTATAATTACATGATACACAGATACCAACAATAGACTGAGGCAGGCAGACAGCATATAAGTAGATACTATTTGAATGTACAACATTTTGTTTTTTTTTTTGGCAGCTATTTTAAACATGTCACCGGGACTTTGGCAAATTGATTGAACAACAACTATTTTTTACACATTGATATTCTCGCCTTTACGCAATTCCAATTGCACTTGTACTGCAAAAACAAATGAAACATTTTAATGGGAAAATTAAAACAAAAAACTAAAAACATTTAATTTTTTATAGAATTTCAAAAATTATAAGAGACATTCATGTAGATATTGTAATTGAATGTGATATGAGTTTTACACTTGATGAAGCATATAAAACAAAAGTAAAGATTAATTTTATTACAAGAATGCATGATTTATTGGGGTATTCATAAAAATATTAATGAATTAGAAGTGTTAAAGTTTCAATAATTTGGTTGTTTTTGGATTACAACTATAATCTACTTAAATTCACAATTTATATGAACATGAGTCACAATTCCGATATAATTAATACGCACTTCATTGGGGATACATTTGATAATAACGACTTTAAATTAAAAAATTAAAAAAAAAAAAACGAATCCTATAAAACCACTTGCATATTTGGTGACTTGTCGTTACAAAATGTCACTGCAAATTAAATTTAGTTTCAATTTTTTGCAAAATGGATCTACAAAGAACATTTATTTATTTGATTATGTGTTGCAGTGTTGTGACCAGATCTGTTTTAAAGAGATATATCTGGGGAATGATATGGTCCATAAACATTAACAGATTAATATCCATCCCTACATTAAAGCAACGGTTAATTTAGTTCTGTATATCAAGATCTTAAAAGCGGACATTTATTACTCTCGGATCGTGTGACCACATCTAGGACAATAAACTTCATAGAAAAATATTCAAAGAAATTAAAACTATTTTATTTGAATTCAATTTACAGGTGGGGGCCAAATAAAAGTGTATAATATTTGCTGGCAATTTGCCCATGACTACTGAGCCTTCACCAGATCTGGAAAAATTGTCTACCACCAATCAAGTTGATTTGAAGCAAATCAATCATGCAAATTAAAACAAAATTAAACTAAGAATTTCTATGAAAATTGTTCAAATTGTTATCATATTTTAAATAGTAAGGCTTTAATTATAAATCAAAAATTATATCGCATTGATGTCCATCATGACCATGTAGATTGTTTTTATTAAAATTTTCAATCACATTTTGTTAAAATGGCTGGCCCTGTTTGTAATCGCGGCACGGACTTTGAGTTTTAAAGCAGTAATCGTTTCGATTGGCTCCAAAGTTTTTTAAAAAAAAGTCCACTCTACAGTCACAAGTTCAGCATTCAAAGGGTCCACAATAATTGATCTTGGATTTTCAGAAGCACAAATGCTGCAATACTGTTTGTTGACGAATCCAGACATATGGAGATGCGTTTTAAAAAGAAGAACATTTTTGTCAGAAAATCCAGCAATTGTCAAGGCTTCCACTACTGATTTGTTAATAAGAAAATGCAAAAATTGTAATATTTTTCAATGTGATTTGAGGGTACTGTAGCTTAATTGATTAGCGCATTTGATCATTAAGCATGAGTTGGTACTTGTAGCTTGGGTTTGATTCCCAGCCGCTGACACTCAAACAACATCAGTTTCTGATAATTATTTATTTCTTTCCATCATAACTAATATTTATTACAGCGCCCTCTTTCGGTGGTATAGCATTGAAACGCCACCGAAGTAAAATAATTAAAATAAAGGCTATAAAATCAAGCTTTAAAAATAATGGGCCTACTCGCCACCAGAGGCGCTGCAATGCTGCACTAACCACAATCATAATGCGCAATTGCAGAGTTGTGATATAAAAAAAAGCTTTCTTCTTTCACGAACTTTACTTCTTCAACCTATCCCTTTTCCAAAGAGAGTAACGCAATTATATATAGGCATATTAATTGTCTGAGTGTTACTTTTCTTTAAAAAAAAATATATATATATGCCTTTGTTGGAAGGGTAAAGTTCTTCTTGTAAACCCCTTTATATACTTATCAGAATCAATTTTTGAAACAACAAACAGAAGTTAAGTCTAGAAGAAACTACTTTCTTTGACCGTAAAATGTGAAAGACACTTGATCTTGTCAGATTTTTTACTACTAAAGATCACCACAATAATGGGAATTATACATATCTGTAGACTGGGAAATTTATGCAGTGTTTTCAGCAGCTACGGATTTATTCTAGTGATACACAATTGAAAAAGTTAGTTTTCATATAAAAATCAAATTAAATATATGACGATTGCTTACAGCCAAATTATATTATTTGGACTTCTTGATAAAACTTCCTATAATGATTTGACATCAGTGACTGATTTAATATTATTGAATAGTTGATATATAATAAATACAAATTTTCTTCAAATAATGGTGTTTAAATAAATTATCAATAAAACGTATGACGATCCAGTACTTGTTAAAAACAAATTAGACAGATGCCGTCAAAAAACCCGGCTGAGTAAAACTTTATAAAAATTCCACATTTTTGCTAATATAGTTTATCATTATAATTTTTCTCTAAAGTCATATATATTGAACCTATATATCTATACTCCAATATAAACTATAGGTTTTTGTATTCACGCTATTTTCAATTACTCTTAATTTAGATCCGTCACAAAACAGTTTAATGCAATGATGCGCACATAAAAAATATGACTTCACCTCACATATTTATAATCTGTACTCCTAGTATCTGAATAAACATTTAAAATTTGTATTAAAATTTCTTTCGGCGATAGTTGGTCTGCGGACATGGAAAAAACTTAAACACAATACTTTTCTTCTCCGCACTCTTGTGGCACGAACAGAGACGCCGGCGCCGAAACATTTGTCGGCTTAAATAGGCTTAAAACAAGCCGCCGTTTAAAACTTTTGAGTACAATTTTTATTTTGCAAAATGGTAATAATTGTACCATTGTACTTGTTTGTTTTTGTGAATATTGTAACTTTTTCAAATAAAAACAAGTAAGAGTGCTATATTCGGCTGTGCCGAATCTTAAATACCCTCCACCTAAACGTAATAAGAAATACAAAAACTACACTGGTTATAGGACTAGAATATCCTTATTCTGTGTTTTTTATTCAGTTTTAGTGCAAATTTAAATATTATTTGATACATTGTTTGAAAGACAATTCTACGACCAGCATAATTTATTTTAAATATTTCGAAATTTTGTCTGATTTTCACCATTTTAAATTGCTTTAATTACCAATTCTTACCATAATTTACAGAGTTTGTCTGATGTTCATAATAATCTTGAGTGTAATTTAACAAACAGAGTATAAAAAAGGGGAACAATTCGTTATTAGTGACTTTGCTCAAAAAAAAAAAAAAAAAAAAAAACAAAAAACTTCATCAAATAGGGCTTTTAGAGGAGATGCCGGCAAAAAAAATTTGTTGGCGGTCACGTCTATTTTCGAGGGGGCGGGCCCGTAAAGTTGAAAATATATAGGCCTATATCTCGGGAACCACTGGTTGTCTAATAATTTGTAATAACATAAAAGGTATTAAAAATACCTTTCCAACGATATATATCATGATTATAAAATATGGACCAAATATGGGTTAAATCCGAAAAGAATATATGATTTTCATGCAATTTCTAAATAATAACGGTATATTTAAAATATATATTAGTATTAACGTGGATTTCGGAAGTGGACCTTATATGGGACCGATATTCTCAAAATTCAGCAGTTTGATTCAGGCATGTATGTAAATGATCCGTGTACAATTTTGGATTGGTACCATTATTTATAAGAGATTTATGAGTATTAAAGTGATTTTCAGAAGAGCGCTTTATATGGATCATACGGTTAAAAATAGACCAAAATTCACAAAATTTGTGCGATGATTTTTTTATGATCTGTGCAAAGTTTTGAGTCGGTAGCGATATTTATACAATATACATAGGGATAAACGTCTTTTTCAGATGTGGTCCTGGTATGGGAGCTATGACCAATTCTGGGCCGAACACTATAAAATTTAGTACAACAATTTATTTGCCTATAAAGATTTTTCATGTCAAATTTTAGTCGTTTAACATTATTTATATCTGTTTTATTCATAGTTAAGTGAATTTTGGAAGTGGACTTTATATGGGGCTATGGTCAAACATGGACCGAACTAAAAAAAATTCGTTTTGCGCTTTATGTTTGCATAAAACTTATTTTTGCTGAATTTTGTCTTGATATTCCAATTTTATAGGCATTTATGTATAATTGAGCGATATTTCGGGAAGATTTTTGTATGAGGGCTATGAGAAATCATGGAGCGATTCATACTATTTTCCGAACAATTTCTTCTTTTATTATAAAATCAACGTATAAAAAATTTCATGGTATTATCTGCAATATATTTAAAAATATTGCAATAAAATGCACAAAAAATATCAAATTTTTATGGCGGTTGTCTAACATATTGGTCCATAACTCTGGTTGGCCTAAACCGAATTTGCTGATTGTAAATAGCAAACTTCTCGAAAGCATGTCTGACGGAATTGTTGAAGATTTGGATCCCGAAGATATCTGGGGACTTCAGACTTAATAGACTCCGCTATAATTAAGGATCCAGAATATATATACTTTATAGGGTCGGAAAATTATATTGTGGAAATTACAAATGACAAACTTATATATACCCTTCTCATGATGGTGAAGGGTATAAAAAAGACATATTTTTATAGAAGCATACACAAAAGTTTAAAATAATGGACAATCACAAAATTACAGATTTCTACCAAAATTGAGGCACGGGAAGTGAATTTAACCCAGAATCTGACTCCGACACCGACCTGGCAGAGATAAATGATTTTGATAGTGACATTCGTGAATACGAAAAAATATTAAGAATTAAAAGCTTAATAAAGGAAAAAGCCAAAATTGTCTTTAATAAGAAATCTTCTGCAAGATCTTGCGCTCGAAACCATTTTTGCCAAATGGTTATTTCAAAGAAAACTGTTTTTGAGACTTCTATGCGTCTAAAGGGGTAATGAATTTGTTAACGATATAAATAGGTATTTAATTATAATTATACAAAATTTCAACCTTTAGTATGAGTTCCATCTAAAAACGGAAAGCAGTTGTATTTGACTTATGCGATCGCAATGATATTTACCATAGTGATGAATTCTTGAAAATTAAAAAAAGTAAAAATTTCATAAAATTGTATATGTACATACGAGTATTACAATGAACAAATTTTAATATTGTTTATTGTTTTTAATACAAATTAAAGATGTGCAGTTTTAAAATACACTTTTATCGAGTTTTGCTGTTTGTTTTTCAGTATTCAAGTCATCATAATTCTGAACAGGAAAAGGTTTTCAGTCAAAAAGGCAATAATTTCATGGACACATCCAATATATCTGTGGCAAATTGTATTGAAATGAAGTTTTGTAATGGATTCTCCCTAAAGTGTATTATTATTGCTTTACTTTGTTATAAGACTTTAGTTAAACATTACTTAAGTTTATAGAAATAAAAAGTAATAAAATTCAGATATGGCGTTTCTACTTTGACGTCGAACCTCAGCTATTATTTGCGAAGTAAACCCAATTTATAACAAATCACAGACATTAGCAACAACTTCAGTCGTCGTTCTGCATTGAAAGATGTATATAATACATACAAAACAATAAAATAAAATTTGTAAACACCTATTGCCCAACCAATATTGCCCTGGTCCTTGCCATGTGACCCGATTCGTATCACATGGCATATCACATTGGTCGATACTGTTACAGCAATTTTGATGTAAATAGGAATTTATAACAATATTAGTACTTATTGAAATTTCATGGTACATGTAAATTTTCAGCCGGCTGACAGCCGAATTTTAGCCGCCTCCGGCTTGTTTTAGTGGCAGCCGCCGCCGCCGTAAAATTTGGTCGGCGCAGGTCTCTGGTCACCAACCGTTTTATTTTATTCATCTACTAGTTTGTTATATGGTCGTTAGATATTTGTCATTTACATTTATGGCTTAAAATAAAATTTACAATAACATCAGCAACATTTAACACAAGTCTGCATGTTGCCAATAAACTACTACAACAAGTACAACAACATGAACAATAGTAAACCAGCCAACTTGTACTGATAATGAATAATTCGATAAATGGTTAAAAAATAGAAACAAGATCGCTGACTACATGTTTAACTAAACCATAGACAAAGATGACAATGATCATAATGATGATGATGATGATGATGCGCACGATGATCATGAACACTGCAACAAACAATTACGATGTGTCGCTGATGATGATGACGATGACGATGATGATGATGTTGTTCAAAAGACTCATTTTAAAAACTTCAATGCTTAGATAAGAACGAGTATCTATTAAAAAAAGTATGTATTATTCGTTAAACTTCAGAAACAACAATATTCAGGATATACATATATTCGGTTTAAAATTGTTGAGTTACAATGTTTTTATATTCAGCTTGTAATGTGGCAAGTAAATGTTGTTTGTGTTATGATAGTTATTGTACCCTAATCATGGAATGAACGCAATTTGGAAAATTATTCGCAGAAGTTTGGCTCATATTCCACCTTTGGTGCAAAAAGGAGCCCTATAGATGATTTTGCACTTCCTCACAGACAAATATCCTCTGGAGGAGGGCATTTGTAATCATAAATTCTGAAAACAAAAAAAACTGCTTATAATAAAATAAAATTAAAAATAAATTAAAAAATTTACTTAAAACTATTGTAGTGTATCATTGGGTTGGACACGTCTGACTATTAACAGATTCTTCTTTCTGCTTGTCCGTTCATTGGAATGATTCTAATAAATGTGGTTGCTTATTGGTATGGAAGATTATGATAAACTTGCCCAAATCAAACATTGGCTACAACTATAAATTCTTATTCTCCGTTTAGAATGTTGCAAATATAAAAAAAAGGAACAGCAAATATTTTCTTTTGCTTGTTTTATTATGTAAATGCCGTTAGGAGTATAAATACAGTGGACACTTACTTGCTGATTGTAATTGTTAGATTACACTAGGCAACATATACATACATGAAATTAAATCAGCTGTTATATCAAATTTTTAATGGGCTTTTGCGAACTTAGTTAGAATTTAATTTTAACACGGTCATAAAGTTGTGTGTTTTCAGAAAAATAATTATTAATTGATTAATTAAGTTTTCAGTTACAATTTATTTTAATATTTTTAAAAAGGACAGCAAATGTGTAAGTTATATTGAGATTCAATCAATATCAATGATTTCGTCATATATGACTATACAGCTCATAATTGTAAAAATAAATTTAGATACATTCGGACATTTTCTCGCATAAATTCGTACTATCTTGAGGCTGATTATTATTAGTCCACTATAATTTAGAGTAACAAATCGCATGGTTGTGGTGATTATTACCTAAGACCACTATATCATGATGATAATTAAAATCATTGTCCCATCACGATCCATAAAAATGATAATTAGCATTTGTTCGAATTATTTCTCAAATTAATACATTTTAACATCGACTATAAATATTTAATAAAAGTGTTTACTTACTTAGCATACCATACTGTAAAATGAATCATTTATTTATTCAAATCTCAGTTTTCATTAAAAGTTTTATTGTTATGATAAATTAATATTAATCATACGTTACGATTGAAAATTAGTTTAGTTATATTGATCCAATTTGGATCCTGGTGTATTATTTATAGTTTAATCATTATCAAAAATTAATAGTGGGAAGGGTTTATTGGATTTATGCTGATGTTTGTAACCCCCATAAATATTGGTCCAACGGCCACTTTTAAGTATACCGATCGACTTAGAATCACTTCCGGAGTCATTTTAACGATGTTCGTCCGTCCATCCGGCATGCTGGCTGTCAAATGAAGCTTTTTCGGCTCAGGGATAGTTGGGATTAACATTGGTGGATATCGGTTCATTATATAACCTAGCCCCCATACAAATGTCCTCCCGAAATAGGAGTTTACCTGTTATAAATGTTTGCATTATGCAAGTATCCTAACAAATTTCACCACAAATGAGTGAAATATAAAGGTTCATATAAGGCTTATTACCAAAAATCACTTTAGAGAGCATTACTCTCTTAGAAATATTGGTATCCAAATGATATTTATTATACCTGCCTGTTTCATATATACAACAATCATTTGGCCCACTTCCCCAAATCACTTTCACTGCCATACAAATCTTAAAAATGTTAGTATCGGAATAAAATTAAACATAAATAAGTTTCATATATACAGAAATGATGACGCCTAATTTTATAATGGTCGGTCTGGTCTCGACTCATCTAAACTTGGTAAGTTATTTGGATTTGGTACATTCTCCATTAACATCCATTTATGAGCTAAAGAATATATAATTTGTATCAGTTGGTGTGGCGTTGAATGAACTGCCATATTAATCAACTAACCAACCAATCTCTATAATTTGTTGTAACTTGAATATTATCGAACCAGTTTTCGCTTGTTATCTCTTGTTGGAAAGATTATTCAGGGAAAATTAAGATTTTGTTAATTTAAAATGTATAAAAAGGAATGTAATTTCCTTCAGGGCTTACTATGTTAGGCTAAACGTGTAAAGATTATATAGAAAAGATGTATTGCCAGAAGAGGTCGTTCGAGTTTCACATATTATCAATATTATTCTCTAAGTTAACTAACATTTCTTCGCCTTTATTTTTGGACTAGCGCACCATTTCTGGAGTCTCTGTGGCAAATGATTAGATATTGTGGAAAGAATATTCCACTTTAGCATTATATGTGAGACTTATTGATGTTCCACTGTAAATTGTTCATTTATTTCGGGTATTTTATACCATCGTCTTTACAACACAAACATTTATTCTACACCTTAAATATTTTCTTTGCAAGTTGAAAACAACATGTTGGCGTTTCTTTTGCTGTTAAACTGATAAACAGTCAGCAATACGAGGCGGCAATATCGGCCGATAAGTCGGCTTCAATTACAACAATTTTCCATGTTTAGTCGCTGCTTAATCGTCATAGACAGCCTTTACGCTGGCAAACGCACATATGTACATACTTCATCATCGTCAGACGTACTGAGTCTATGTATGTAGTTGGTTTAGTTGCAGTTGTTGTTGTTGTTGTCGTAGTCATCATTATCGTCAGCAATGACGACAACAACTTTTTGCTAAATTGTTAAGGAGTGGCCAGTTGTGCTTACATACATTCATACTTACACACACTCATACATTGCTGCAACGTATTGTATGTAGTACATTGTATGTTGTTGCATGGAGGGGTTGTTTGCGCGTCGCTATATCGCAGGAGCATTTTACCGCATTTAAAGATACGTGTCGACATGATAAACAAGTTTTCATTTATCTTTTTACATTTAACGTTCGATCTTTTATTATTTGCAACGTTACAACATGATGTGTTGCTGTGTTTAAGTTGATGTTGATGTTGTTCTTGCTGTTGCCGTTTTTGTCTTTGTAAAATTTCCAGAAACATTTGTTGCAACAACAGCAACAGCCAGCAAACATAACATAGAAAAAATTGTATAATTTCTTGAATGCTTGTAAGCAATTAAGTGCTTACTTATGGATCGGCTATGAATTTTCAATTCAACATACATACATACATACACACACACACACTTACATACATACACACGTGCATTTGATATGTAAGATATCTACATACATATTTACGTATGGATCTGTGTGAATTTAAGTTTGCGTAACTGGCACAAAGAAATAGTACACACATACATACGAGTACTTAGCCGCTGTTGCTGCTACTACCGCAAGAATTAAAGTTTTTGTTCCTTTTTTATACCTTCTCATCTTCTTGCTATTTTCGTGCGACTTGCAAGTTGCTGCTGCTGCGGCGGCTGTTACTGAAACTTAAGACATGTTTGAGTTTTAATGGCTGCTAAACAATTCCAAATTGGTCTTAATACTCCCCATTATTCGAAAAGCCTTTTTAAGGAAAATACCAAAACAATTACAACATTCTACGTATAGTTGTCAGTCTGTCCGTCCGTCCGTCCGTCCGTATTTCTGCATGTACATGTGTACCGTCTTGTTGTAGATGTAGTTGTAAGTTGTACAATTATATTTGAATGTGTGTATAATAATAGTTATGTTCGGTATATTTGTTATTTATGGGTGATCGATTTTATAAATATGGTATTAGAGGTGGAGTTACATGTTGGCAAGTTATTGTTGCAGATTGTAGTTGTTACTTTTATTTTTTTTTTCATTTTGATTTGTTCACCTCAATAATGGATATTGCTGCTTTCTTAATCAGATGACTGGTTTTAATGTTTTGATGCTGTAATATGCCTGCAAGAAATAAAACCGGAAATATGCCCAAAAAAAGTGTTCTAATCGCTTAAAATATGCTGTAAAAACCGAAAAATAATGCTCTTAAAAATTAAAAGAAAAAAATTACATAATTTTTAGAGTCGAAAACTTATAATTTTTAAACTCAATACATGATCTTTATAAACAAAGTTATTGCAAAAATTAATTTTCTATATTCATATTCACCCTATTTTGAATAAAAATTCCACATGATTTGTGTTCCTTTTTATTTTTTTAACATTGAATTTAAATAGGAAAAATGTGAAAAGGGAACAAATTTCATGTGGAATTTTTATTCACGATAGGGGTGATTAGTAACATATGAACTGTCAAATTGTCTAGAAATTTGATTATTTTTTTATCCCAACTAGTTACATTTTAAATTCAAACAATAATATTTGACATATTATTCGTATAATTCCAAGAAGTTTCCATATTAAGACACTAGAAAAACAGTGTTTATGCATTAAAAAAGGAATTTTCGGCTGTATGGAGTCTAGAGTATTCAAAAAACCGGGAACCATTTAATCAGTTTTTTCTATTTTAAAACAGATTTAGAATATTTTATATTTTCGAGTTTGAATACCAAAATTTTAAAACAGATTTATGATAGTTAAAGTGATTTCCGGAAGTGGGATATATATGGGAGCTCAGATCATACGTTATAAATTAAACATTGATAACCGATACAATCCTATTTCGGGAGGACACTTGTATGAGGGTTAGGTGAAATAATGAACAAATTTCAATACCAATCGTCTTTGGGCTAAACAGAATGAACCAAATTTCATAGAAATGTTTTAAAAATTGAGATTTATACTTTGTACAGATGTATGGACATCGTTGAAATCGTTTCAGAAATTGATTCTGAGTCGCTCGGTATACTTTGAGATGGTATTAAACTTATATTTTTGGACGTTACAAACATCACCATAAATACCACTAAGATGGTGTGGCATGTAATAACATGACTGATTTCTACACAAACGATTATCTTTTATCAATTAATAAAAAATATGTATTTAGACTTCCTTTGAGATCTAAAAAAAATCAGCATTTTTATATTTTAACTGAACTAGAAAAGTATTAACAATCTTTGGCTAATATTAATTTTTATTTGCAAAATGTTTGTATGTATCCAAATATATGTTTGTATTTGTTTGTTCCCATTTAAACTGTTTATTATTTGCAAAAATAATTTTTAATAGAAAGATTAAAAATATGTTCTTGCTGAAAAAAAATTAAAAAAAAACTCATTTTAGAAAATAAATTGTTTTTTCATAAAAACAATTTTTAGCAAATAAAAATAAATAAAATATATGTACAAAAGGATAAAATATGCTCTAAAAAGGTCAAATATGCACTAAAAAGTCAAAATATGTCCATATTCTTAAAAGGTTATGAAACAGATAAAAAAAATACCTAATTTACCCTACCATACATATAATTATTATAATCATGTCTATCGTAGCTTAACTATATTATGGTTTTCGCAATCATGTAAATAATTACAGTGAACATCATATTTAAAAAACAATCTAAAAATGTGGTAAAAATGCACAACTATATTTTTTCTCTGAGTGTATACATTTGTTTAGAAAACTGGCTTTATTACAGTCTTTTCTTGTGAAACTGTCTTTATTGGAGTCTTTTTTTAGAAAGCTGTCTTTATTTAAGACTTTTCTATAGAAAACTGTTTCTATTAGAGACTATTTGTCAGAAAGTTTTAATTCCAAAGAGACATTTGCTCAGAAAACTGTCTTTATTACAGTCTTTTCTTTAGAAAGTTGTTTTTATTACAGTCTCTTCTGTAGGCAATTGCCTTTGTTGGAGGTTTTTGTTGAGAAAGCTGTTCCTATTTAAGACTTTTCTTCAGAAAGCTTTCCTTATTAATTTTTTTTTCAGAAACGTTGTTTTGGTTTGTTTAAAAAACTGGAATTTTTAGTAAACTGTCTTTATTGGAGTCTTTTCCTTAGAAAGCTGTCTCTATTTAAGACTTTTTCTCTAGAAAATTTTGTCTATTAGATACTTTTCTGGAATAAATATACATTTGCATCATTCCTGCTTTTAAAAGTTAAAAATCTGTGTAAATAAGAACAATTTATTATTTTTTATTCGAACTGTTAATTTTTAAATTTTTGATATTTATTTAGTCGGACGAAGTCTTGACATGAATACGAAAAAACTGAAGAAAAGGAGGCAACATGTAAATAGAAATTTATAAATAAATAAATGATAATTACAGCAAATTTCGAACCACCAGGTAACACTGGTTAAAAGTTTGATGTTTGTCTGTTGGCTAGCAGGCACCGCAAGTGGTGCAGAGGGTTAGAACGCAAATAATTCTGATGAGAGAAAGTGGTGTTTCTCGAAACATATGTAAATTCAACAACCCAGGTTCGAATCCCAGCCAAGAAAATTATCGATAAAAATTTTAATAATAAAAATTTTTCAAGTTGTAAAACAATTCCTACCTTCAGTAAAAATAATTTAATGAAAATTAAATTTAATGAACTCGAGTCCAACTAAATAAATATCAAAAATTTAATCTGTCTAAATTTTACACAATTCATTATAAATTTCTAAGTAAGTTTAATCTATATTATTGTTATTATTATGAAGTTAAATAAAGAAGCAAAACATTTTAGCTATGGCATGATTTTCAATCTGTTAAACCTGTAAAGGTATTACAAAGTTTAACCCTTATGTGTGCGGCAAAAAAAAACATCTTCTAATGTGCTGCAAGGTACCTGGGTACATTGTTGGAGCGTAGTTAAGAGATATTTTATACAATTTTTCTTAACGCCTTAACGTTTGCAAGCTACTAACAACTTCAAATAATATACTTGCAATGGCCGCTTTCTCATATAAAACACGTAAAGGTACCCGGGTACTTTGGTGCGCATTAAAGGGTGTTAAAAGTAAATTGGTCTCTCAGGCAAATTACAAAAAAAGTCAAGGCGTACGGCTGCAAAAAAACTAAATTATTTGAAATTTAGTAGTTCTCAAAAAGTTTCAGGTATAAAAGTTATCAAATTTAATGAAAAAACTTTGACTGAAAACGCCAAAGGTACACGGGTACCTTGGTGCACACATAAGGGTTAAGCAATAATGTAATTTTTCGTCATTTTTATAGTAAAGTTTTTGCCAACAAAAAAATCTACAACAGTTTAGGGCTAGTCAAAATAGAGCATTACATGACATAATGAAGCATTTTCTTTTTCGAACAATATTTCAAAAAATAATAAAATCGAATACAAATGAAGCTTTCTGGTGCGGATCATTGGACCATACTTCTTCATAAATAAGCCTAGTGAGGCAGTAGTGTCTATTACTGGTGTTCGATATCACTTCATAATAACAGAGTCCTTCCTGTTTACTATAGTTGATATGTAGTGGACGGTGCCACATATACAGCCTTGTCACAGAACTCAATTCCGATTGAAAGTGGTCTTGATTCCATAAATTGAGTCTTTAGAAAACGAAAAACGATTTTTTTCGGAATGAAACCACTTTAGATTTCTAAAGTGGAATTGTTGTTTTTTATGATTTTATACTGAAAAAAACTCATACTACTAATTTATAATGACAATTAAATCATTAATTTTATTATTTAATTTTTCTAATTATTTCATTGATATTTAAATAATATGTAAAAAATGTCAAAGTTGGTGTCAGCAACAAGAAACCGTTTGTCAAAAAATTAAAGATTTTTACACAGCACTGGAATATGACAGATTCGTCTTCGTAGCTTTTCAACTGCGTTTTGATGTCTTTGTTCATTTAAAACAGCAACAATTGAAATTTTCAAAAAAATTTTGTTAACTTTTATCTAAAATTTCTTACTTTTTATTACAAAAATCATATGTTTTTTGTTCTGGTTACACAAGGTTATCATATTTAAGGTAAGACGGAGATTTAAAGATTTTTTGGAAATAAACAAAATCGATCGGAATCTAGAAAATGATTTGCAAATACGGAATTGCAACCATTCCAATCAAATTATGTGACATGCCTGATAATTTCGGTGTTTAGAATTTTCCCTACACCAGTATATGTATAAAACAGTTTTTCAGAAATGGGCGTTATATTGCAAAAATAACCTATTATGGGCCGATTATCGAAAAATTTATTGTCATGATGTCTGTGAATATAAATATTGTATGTGTTAGACTTTATATCGATATTAATTTATGGAGCTTAAATTGAATTACGGAGAGGGTGTTATATGGGAGTTTCGACTAATTATGGACCGCCCATTATAAAATTAGGTGGCATTATTTCTGTATTTAAGAAACTTATGTGTGTCAAATTTTATTTGAATAACAACATTTTTAAGAAATTTATGATCGTTAAAGTGAATTTCGGAAGTGGGGCTTATATGGGAGCTACGAGTAATTATGGACCGATCTGCACAAAATTTGTAGACGTGATTTGGCTTCATTTAGCACTCATTTGTGATGAAATTTGTTTGGATACTTGCATAATTTAAGCATTTATGATCGGTAAACCCCAATTTCGAGAAGACATTTGTATGGGAGCCAGGTGAAATAATGGACTGAACGAAAAAAAATATCATGTACCAAATTTTATCGAAATGTCTTCAAAATTGCGACCTGTACTCTGCGCACAAGCTTTACATGGACAGCCAGCCAGACGGACGGACTGACGGACATCGTTAAATCGATTCAGAAAGTGATTCTGAGTCGATCGGTATACTTTAAGGTATTTCTGGGCGTTACAAATATCAGCACAAATCCAATATACCCTCCCCAATATGATGGTGTAGGGTACAAATATTTATTATTATGTGATTATTCAAAATCAAAGGTCTAAAAAATGTCTTAAACAAATTCAGCCACATGTTTGCAATATGGTCAGGAAAAAATTCGACAAAAGAAGGTAATATTTTCTATTTAAATCAAATCTTGCCTAAATGTTGCTACTTCTGTAAGGGACACAATTATGTTGCTTTTGGTATGTGTAATAGCTATATTGAGAAATTATTTTGTTGAACAGCTAAGTTTGCGTTTCGGGCCGGTGTTCGGAGTCAGATTATTAGCACATCTTTGTTCAGCTCAGATAAGAGAAACACCCAAATGTTAACATAAACTATCTTACGTCATTGGCAGTTAAATATTTTTCCAATAACAAAACTTGTAGCCGATGTCTTCCATAATTTAGAAGCGAAACATTTTAAATATTGTTAAAAGACGTATGTTTTCTGTTTCCAATATTTCCCTGTGTGGTTTTCATATCAAATTTTTTTTTTGAATACATTCAACAGTCTCTGATTCAAATATTTCAAATATTTTCAGAGGGTTTTTATCTGATTTGGAATTTGTTGTATTAACAAAAGTAACAACATCAACAGCAACATCACTAATCCCAACATCAACCGTATTTAGCATTTGAATTTTCGTTTAACCAAAAATAATTTATAGACGATCGTTTACAAAAATAGAAGAAATAAATTTTGTCTCTGTGCATTTGTTGAACACTACTCGTATGATGGCCTGATATTTTCAACAAAGAAACTTTTAAAAATTCCATCCATGCAAATAATTGCCAGATTGGAATTTTTAGTCGAAACGAAACTGACAGAATACCGTCGTTGTTGTTGTTGTTGTTGTCGTCGTCGTAGGTTGTCTGACAAACACACAGCAAAGTGTTAAAGTTTATGTGAGAATGTTTTTCTTTGATTTCTAGTTTTTTTTTTTTTTACACAAATTTTGTTATTTGTGGTTTAACATATGAACTATTTGTTGCAAATGTTTTGCAAATAAATTTTACACATGTTAATTGGTAACCAAAATACATACATGCCATTTACAATTGCGAGTGAATACGTATGTATGTATATATGTAAGCAACATTACAAACAGGCTACATACAGCAGACATTGAGATATAAAAAGTATAAAGTATAGTTAGATATAAAAAGTAAATAAAAGAAAGATTTAAAAATATTCATTACTCAGATTTTCGTACAAAGTCTTGTCTAGGAACTTTATGATAAGATAATAACAATACACAGGGAATTACACAGGGAAAACTGCACTAGTTCCACAACTATGTAGTTCTATTTTGGTATTACGAACATTGATTATTGTTTAAATTACTACTTGAAATTGAACGGTTCGAAAAAAAGTTCTTTAATCAACAATTTTTGTTTAAAATTGTTACCCTCAGAGTTAGTTGCTCCGTAACATACACATTCTTAGAAACAGTTCCAGAACTAGTTCTTGCAGTTCTTCTTGCATAGAATTGTGGAGCTTAAACTTCGCTTCAAGAAGAGAAAGGCCACATAATATTTTATGTTATTGATAAATACAATATCTTTCTGAATGAAAAATTGTTGAACTTTTGATAATTACTATTAAAGAAATTTTTTTTTGGCTGGAGTTCATTAATTTAATAATTTAAAGAATACCATTGTAAAGTAATATTTTTAGACAATTGGTACATTGTAATGAATTTTCTGCCCTGTCAAGGGCCTCAACAGCAATGTTTGTTGTCCAAGAACTAATTGCAAACATCATCTATTTAACTCACCATTATTGAGAAATAGATTTCGGGAATTAATTAAATTTCTTATTACATGTTATAAGGTTTTATATAGTTTTTATAGATTTTGTTTTTGGCGATTTGTATTTTTTTAATTTAAATATTTTTTTTAACAATTTTAAATACTAATTCCATTTTGGAAAAAGTATAGAGTGTTTCGTACATTACCTGGAATGTGACTTATCATGTAATCAATACCTTTAATTGGATATTCTCGTACGAATGCTTTGCTTTCGCTACAAAAATGGGCATTTTTTTTAGCAAAATTAAAATAAACTAATTGAAAAAATTTAAATTTGGAAAGTTTTTTTTAGGATAGGACTGCTAAGGATAGCAGCCAGAGCATAACTGATGCAGATCATTGTGTGTGTTAATAGCAACTCAAATGAGTGACACGCAATGAAGGAACGTTTTCCCAGTCACCTGTTAAACTTTGGCGGTATTTTCATCTCATTATCTCATTAACAAATGACCAGTAAGTCATCATTGGTTTTAATCCCCACGTTGTAAAAATATTTTTCTTTATTCAAAAACTCTATAGATGAGCTATTACAAATTGCCTTGAGCAGTCATAGATGTAAAATAATACAAGTTTTGGTGGGGTTGATAGCCAATTCTCTTTCTCCGCACCACAAGTTAATAATGTTGCATCATTTTTGAAAATGTAACGTCTTTCAACACAGCTATCATAGTTACTAGGATACTACGAAGTAACCAAGTTCTTTCAACAGTTCATCGATGATCAGAGTCCACAGAGTAGTAGCGATAATACAGCTGCATGTGGAAATAATCTGGTCGCTTGTATGGTCTTCGCTGATCCAAATAAGTACAACTTATGGCCGAATTCACAGCCTTTAGTTAGCTAACGACAAAGACTTAACTAATGATTCTTTATTCGCAATGCTTAGTTTGTCATAAGAATAACAAGTAATAGTTAAACAATAGTTAGTATTTTAGTTTACCAATGGTTAACTAATGACCGAGAATTCGGCCATTAATAACTTTAGATAATAGCTTGTTCAGTATTCAGCGCCTTATAATAATTGTTAAAGAATAAAAGAAGCGCTTAAGGCTTCCTAATCCATTGTGCCACATGATGAATGTCCGTCAAATTGGCTTTTCCAATTTGAAAACGAAAGATATATTCATGTTTAATTCATATCAATCCATATATCATTTGGGAACCAAATAAATGGTGTCGCTTAAAGGATATTTGTATATTTTGTTCTACATGATCCTCATATCGCATATATATGATAAAAACACATTGCTGTAGCATTACTCTTAATTGTAAAATAAGAATTAAAAATTAAACTCTAAACAGGCGTTCCACACAGAAAAAAAAATCATGTTTTTTTTTCAATTAAACCTTTAATTGATTTTAAAATAATTTTCAATTAAAATTTTAATTGATTCAATTAGTTTTTCTGATATTTCTGATATTTTCAATTAAATATCAAAATTTTTTTTAATTGATAGTACCATTTTGTTTACAGGTCCGATTTCAATTAATTTTTTAATTGATTCCACAAATACTTTAATTGAAACTCATTATTATTTTTTTCTGGGCAGTAAAAAACCTGCTCCAAAAGGAGGAGGTTTTATGTATGACTTTATACCTCAAATCGCTTCAAACCTGCTGATGGACTGCATGATTTTTGTATGAGGTATTCCCGCTATGGAGGAATACTTCCTGCTGACAATAAGCGCTTCTTTTAACCTAATCAAACATGCAAATAAAGCACATTATTTTTTACGTCACTTCGCACACCAATCAAAGAACAAATTCTATCTGAATGTTTTTGCTTAAGAAAAATTCATAGTAACTGAAAAGCGCGATATTCGTTTTGTAATTGACTGTCGTTGTCATACGTAAATCTGTAGGCTATAATTTCATTTTCAGGACTAAAAAATCATCTTTTACTGCTTCAAAAGAGCGCTTTTATTGAAGAGTTCGATTATACGCTTTTGCTCTTAAGTGCTTCAAAAAACACGATTTTTTTACTGGGATTTTACACAAATTGAAACGTTTCAATACGATATATTGAATCAATAACACGATGTAGGGAGTGTTTCTTTCATGGCGATTTATAAGAAAATACGTGACATTTTTCATACCTAATCAATCCATTTTTAATCGTTTACCTAATTAATTATACGAAGAGACATTATAAAATGCAAGGCTAGGATATTCGTATTGGATTTTATTTGAATTATTACTTGCAACAATTTTTTATTTTACATACATAAAAATGCCTGAAGGAAACTCCTTAAAAATTATAATAAATAAATACAACCAATCAAATTTTTCCCGTAAAATACTTTTGTTAAAAAGGTTATTTGGTGAAAAATTACAACACATTTTGTTAATTTTAGTTATTTACGATTCTATAAAAAATATGCAGATTATTGTGAAAAGCCATTCAATAACTACTTTTTACTAAATAGTTTCACAGAAAATACAAGCTTTGCACAATATCATTATGTATTTTAATTTATGTGGTTTCTTAAATGCATTTATTTTCTATTACACGGCCCTCAAACATTTGCTATAATTGAATTATAATTGTGAATTCTGAATTTGAGAGAAGAATACTAAAACTATTCTTGATAAATTATTTAAAACTCATGCCGCTTGACACAATGACATCTTGTCAACACCTATTTTTGTGTGATTAAACACTCAAGTGTTTTGCTAAATGTGACTAGTGTTGCGTCAATATGATAAAATATTATATTTGTAGAAATATGTGGGTACAGTGTCGAGCAAAACGTTAATGAAATTTTCATATTCCTGGAAAAATCATTATAGTCTTCTAGTAATCTAATTTTGATCATTTTAGTCCAATCAAACTATAGCTGATCCCTACTCCCCGAGAAACATAATACGGGTCTAGTTCTGTGTGGGTTCTTTTTCATCTAGGGTTGTCAAGAAAAACATTTTTTTTTAACTTTTTATTATTTATTTTTGAATCTCCCTTAACTTCATAAGCCTTAAAATAAGTAATCAGTTCTTATACCTGAACCTTAAAAACTATTTGCTCTAAGTTAAGAGAGCCATAATGCTTAAGTGGACCTTAAATTAGTAGGATGATAAATTAGGTCCACGAAGCCTTTATTCTGCTTGCGTTCTAGTAAGCAATCTTGCAAGCGGGTTCCGATGGTTTTGCAACTTTAAGATATATCTCTCACGAATTTTTCTGATTTCATTTTTAACCAATAGTACTTTTATAAATCTATGGATGTTTTTATTCTTTATATACCATGGTGCTGCCGTCAGGGTCCTAAGAATTTTCGATTGGGACCTCTGTATAAGATTAACTGGTATTACTTGCAGTTGCCCATAATTGAATTTCATATGTTCAAATTGGTTTTAAAAAAGTCTTATACATGATGACTTTACAATCAAGGCTTAATGTAGATTAGTCGTTAATTAGCCAGTGCAACATAGAAGGTTTTAATCTCATATGTACCCTCTTGGCTTTTATATATGACGCCAGGTAAGGCGTCTATCCACAGAAAAAAATAAAAATGACTTTCAATTAAAATATTTGTGGAATCAATTAAAAATTTAATTGAAATCGGACCTGTAAACAAAATGATAGTATCAATTAAAAAAAAATTGTTGACATTTAATTGAAAATATCAGAAAAATCAGAAAAAGTAATTGAATCAATTAAAACTTTAATTGAAAATTATTTTAAAATCAATTAAAGGTTTAATTGAAAATATAAAACATGATTCTTTTTTCTGTGTCCATATGTATACCAGGGTATGTGACATGTTCAGACTGTAGAATATTCACATTGTTTATCCATTTTTACACCCAAAGTTACACCCTATAGCTTTCCTGTGAAGCAAAATTCCTTTTACCTATTTGAATCGACACTGTACATCTATTAAGCAAGAATAGCTATGTATGTACGATTGTATTGATATGTGTGTAGGATTTGCTTAGCAGAAGTAAGTAGCAAGAAGTACTCTATTGCCAAAGTGATGTCTGAGTGAGTGATTGTAGTAAATAGTGTGTGATGGCATACAAAACATCAAATTGACACATGACATGGCGACGTTGTTTGCATATAAGAAGAAGACGCCAACAACAAAAACACACACACTCTCACACAGTTATACACCAAAACACATTCAGTTTTCGAAAAGAAAAAATAACAGAAATTCAAATAAATTCTTCAAATACTAGAGAAACCCACCATGATAATTATTCATGTATTCGTTAAGTTTTTTCTGTCTTTTAATTTTCATATTTTTCTTCTTATTTTTTTGTATTTGTTTTTTTTTTTTTGTTTTTGATCAACAGTGATTAATTCGAATAGATACACAACAATGTTAAAGAAGATACGTCAGCAACAACAGCAATGGCAACATTTAAAAATGAAAGGAAATTCAAACATTAAAAAAACTCACCGCACCTTGCGGTTAATTTCAAACACCGCATGTTCGAAGACATGTCAAATATTTTGACAGTATTGAAAACAAAACAAAAACACTATAACAACAACAGCAACAACATCAATATCACAACGAATGTCAAATGTTGTATTGGAAAGTGAAAGATTAGTTTTCACTTAAACATTTTTAATTTATTACACTTAATTTCTATTTTAGTTTCAAGTAAATTTTTAAATTTATGTCATTTGAAGGAAACCACTTGAGAAAGGGGGCCATAATTCAAACGTTATATTAAGAAAGCTGTAAAAGTGAATGGAAATGGTTGCATTTATATGTATAAAGTTTTTAATATGTCAATTTGTTAACAGGTTTGAAATTTGTCACAATTTCCTTTAATGTTTGTTATTTATGGAAGTTAAGTTAACCACGTTAAATAAAATGTATAGAGGGCAGGATGTTCTTGCGATTGTGTCAAACATAACGAAAATACAAATATGAAAACCTTTTAATCTACCATTTCTAGTACAAACACATGGCGTGCCAAATGTTGTTTACTGACTCCCCCCTGACTTACATATATTATATAGTATCATATGTTTTCATTTGTCACGGGGCACAATCGAACTTGTTGACATTGGTATTTGTCAATTTGACAGATTGATTTTTGACTTTCACACACAATTAGTATTAAAAAAAAAAAACAAAACAAAAAAGATGAAGAAAGATCAATAGACTTAAGAAGATCATTTAAAATTAATTGTTTCATTTAATTTTATTCTAAATATTTGAATTTTTGTCTTAAAAATTCAAAGAGAACAATTGTTATACAAGCGGCGGGGCTAATCATTGACAACACGCTCTATCGCATTCAATCACTATCATTTCAGTTTTCGAAATATTCTTATGTACGTCATATGACTGTTTATGTTAAATTCATGATATACACACATACCCAGCAAAAGCTTCACTTACATTCTTAACTTCCAGAATACATTATTTCGTAGCTTCTTGTTGCGCCACTTTTTGTATAAATAATTTTATATTTAAGAATTACTTTTTATAGGCCATAATTAAAAAAAAATAAATATACTTCAAATAAATTGATTTAAAGAAGTTATGATTACAAATAATTTTGCATTAAGTTTCCTCTTACATACTTTTTAATTTAATTTGTAAGTGAAGATCTGCAATCTAATGAATACTACAAGTAATTCCATATATATGCCTTGTATTAAGAACATGCCTCCAGGTGTGATATCGTAGTTAGGATGACTCTTACAATTCCATTTCTTGAGAAACTGTTTTGTTAACATGAAATTATCTTCAGTCATGAAAGAAATTAGAATATCTTAGTTCTCTTGTGTATATAGAGTTCCGAAGTTATTTGAATGCAGCCCGTAACAGTTTTTTGCTCAACGCATGTAAACCGACTGAAGTTGCATAATTGATCACTGATGAGGTACGAGTAAATAATTTGCAGGCTGCCAGTTTTGAATAATTCTCCATTGGACAGCGTAATTTATCATCTACCGACCAATCTTCTTTTAGTTAGCCAACAGCCATGTGGAAGTGCTCCCACTAGTGTTTTGAATTTTGTTGGTCGTTGTGGATTGGACAGTGTAGAGGGCTAGCGCATTTCCTGTGAGCTCTGAGAATCAATGATTGATAATGCAATTGTGGTACTGTACTTCTATGCTGGTGACGATTCAACAAGGATAAGAGCCTCAAGACAAGTAATAAATGGAATATCCGTATATATTATTATGCAGCTGCTGTCAGAATTATATAAGGTGGTATTCAAACACTTAAAAACTTTCTTAATCGGTCTAGAGACAGATGTAACTCATATTACAGTCCTTTATATGATCTAAATATTTTTCTGTGTGTTCTCATTTACCAATCTTCTGATGTCGCTATTGATCTAGGCGATCCTTGGAACTTTGGATGTCATCACGAGTCCCACTACTACTAGTCGGGACTAGTGCGGTCAGATCTTTGAAGACGAGATCGGTGAATTCTCGGATACCGCATTGTATTTTCTTTTGATTGAAAATAGAATACAACGATCAAGAAATCGTTAGGTCGATCCACATCAACGTTTATTGTTAAGTATTCTAAACCGATAGAAATAATTATTTGTGCAGATTGAGCAGATTATGGGATACGCTATTCGTCAGGCACATAGACATTTAAGGAGCAAAAGATGGATTCGTCAATTTGGTCCTGTTGCCAGGATGATTTCCTTTTAGATAGCTGACTACTATGTAGACATTATGGACATCCTTAACTCCGTTTCCTTAGTTTGGTACCTAAACCGGCTTAACTCAGTTAGTTTTCCTAAAAATAAAATCTGCAATATGGATATCAGAACTCAAAAAACTCAGTCAAGAATGTCATCGACAATTGTTATAGTCGCTGCTGCAGATGTTTGAATTATAACTGTAGTTGTGATTGCGGTGGTATGGGTAGTAGTGTGGCGTATGATAATTTGATTGGTGTGGGCCGACCAGTCTCTATCATAATTATGTCTGGAAGAGTTGCTGAGTTCTGAGCAGAAAAAAGAGTTGCGCCTTAATTGGTGAATGGTTTACAAACATGATTTTTTTAATGTACGTTTTATGCTTTTCAATGTAACCTTACAAATACTTATTCTTTCATTTTATAAAGTACAAATATTTTACTCTCAAAATACAATAATAAAAGTGAATACTTGGTTATTTCTCCATCTAGCATTTTAAATAGATACATGTGTTCAAATGACTATTATGAAACTGGCTAATAAGTAACCGCTTGCTAAGGAAATAAATACTTTATTCTGGAAATACTTAAGATTCTTATCAGGTTTTATGAAATCAATTCAACACCTCATAACTTTTCAAAATTCTATCAATTATGAACACATAAAAATTTCATCACTTTTCGTTACGTTTTCTAATACTCAAAACACTTCATTAAAACAAAAACAAAACCCAAATATCCTTCGTGTATAAAGCAAAGTGGGAGAGAAATATAGAAAAAAATTTAATCAAAACGATAAAAATATATTTTACGAGTTATATATGTTTTTTCATGCTTTTAATATACGGCATTAAATGCTCGAGGTTTTTATTTTTTTATATAATCAACTTTGGTCTATTAAGAAATCCTGGCTGGCCATAATAATATTCGGCTAACCAAACAAAATATTTTGATTGAACACGTCCGTTTGTCGTATACATAAAACGAGCGGAGCATAATAAATTCAAATAAACGGACATACAAGCAGGACTGTTCAATTGATACCCGTAATAAACTCTATTCTCAAGTGTACAAACTACAGAGAGGGTAAGACAGTATACTTTATTATTATTATTATGTATTATTTAGGATTTGTATTAGTCCAAATGTATGTATGTGTAGCAACGATGAGGGAGGTCGGCATTAAATAAATGTACCTCCATCAATAAATGTACCAGTATGTGTAGGCAAGAAAGCGGAAACTAATAAACTTGTTATTATTGTTTTGAAAACTACATACAACAAAAACACCAACAGCAACATAAAACAAAAAAAAAAACAATATAAAATAATAAATATAAACAAACAAATATGAAGCCGAAGTGTTTATTAAATTATTGCAACCAGAAAAAATAAAACGTAAAAGAGACAAGTAAGAGTTTGCATTCGGCTATGCCGAATCTTGTATACCCACCAGCACACAGTGGTTCAGTAGTAGGACATAGTGGTCAAATGACGTTGTTCGATTTCTTTCACCGTTAGTTCGCACAATTAGTGGTACTACTAAAACATGCAAAAAGATTTGCAATCAGTTGTTTTTTTTTTTACATTTACTTTTGTGCACGGGAAGTGAACAAATCAAAACAACTTTCCTTATTTTTTTCAGCAGCTTAACATGTGTCTAAGTAAACCCGTTATTGATATTGCTAGATATCAGTTTGGGTTATCTCATCTGCATTCATGGATAAGATTTTTTGAATATTTTATATATTTATCTTGCCGATTATATTTTAAAAAGTTGCAGGCTCGATTTGGTTTAATTGCCGACAAAGCTCAAATGACGGAAACACTGTAAGTACTTTTTTTTTGAATTCAGCTATATCAGCTGAAATAACTGGCTTAGATCAAGCAGTTATTGATCGGTGTCATCATCTTTTGCAATGTCTTTGGTCGGGATACGAAATTAATAGTATAGAATTTAACCGCATGAATGCTTATTAGTACGTATCCATGGTATAATTTGCCTTCTTCAGTTCATAAAGTGTAAATTCATGGATCGGAAGTAGTTGAATAAGGAAGTAGTTGTAATAAATTAGTTAAGCAATTAAGACTAGACAACACGCTAAAAATGTCTCGCATTGTCACTAACACTGATCTTTTGCATAGACTTCTTCCTAATTCCGACCCGCTGATTTCTTCTTTACGTAAATTACCACAAAAGAAGAAGTCTCACCAGAGGCTTTACGTATGTTAAGTTTTTGAAAATAATGTACAAATGTTGTATTAAATTGCCGTTATAAAATTTATTATTTTTTCTTTAATTAATAACTAACATTTTTGTGTAAATAAATTACTATAATATTATTTTTTTTTTAAAGGGAAGTAACACTCAGGCAATTAATATGCCTATATATAATTGCGTTGCTTTCTTTGGAAAGGGAACAGATTGAAGAAGTAAAGGAGGTTAAAGGTGAAGAAAGCTTTATATCACAACTCTGCAATTGCGAATTATGTTTGTTGTAGTGCAGCATTGCAGCGCCTCTGGTGTTGAGTAGGCGCATTTTAATTTCTAAAGCTTGATTTTATAGCCTTAATTTAATTATTTTACTTCGGTGGCGTTTGAATGCTATACCACCGAAGGAAGGCGCTGTGATAAATATTAGTTATGATAGATAGAAGAAAACTAATAAGTGTCAGAAACTGATGTTGTTTGAGTGGCAGCGGCTGAGAATCGAACCCGGGCTACAAATATTAACTCATGCTTAATGATCAACTGCGCTAACCAATTAAGTCACAGCACCCTAATATCTCAATTGGCCCATAAATACCGTAAACATAAATATTCATATTAATTTCGATGATTATAACTGAGGAAACTGAGTATGACCGCCTTCCTTAGAGACTTGAACCACTGTGCAGCAGCTCGAAACAAATATATGTTACTTTTTGTATCGATAACGATGTTTATACGAGTTATTTTATTATTTAGATCCCTTATATGGGATATGACTATCGTCATAAAATATTTTACTGCATTTGAGTCTTGTAGTGAATTTCATATCTCAATAACGATATATTTTAGAGTTATTTTTGGGATTCCAGATATGCCTACTTGGAAATAGGCCTTATATGGGAGCTATGGCCAATTATGGACTGGCCATCAGAAAATCCAATAATAAAAATTTTACTTACATATAATTCATTTGTGTAAAATTTCAGTACGATATCCATATTAATAAAATATATAGGTTTGTTTTTCGGAAGTGGTCCCCATATGGGAGTTATGACTAATTATAAGCCGATCACTATAAGGATTTATATTGTATATATAAATATAAATTTTTTTTTGTCGAATTTCAACTTGCTGATGATGTATACAAGAGATTTAGGTGATTTTATATGGAGGCTATGGACTAATATTAATCGATGATCATAAAATTCGGTACGATGATTTATATACGTGTATGAATGTATACGAGTTAGTGTCGAATTTCCACTTAATAGTAAATTTTACAAGAGATTTATAAGGATTTATGTTATTTTTGGAAGTGAACTTTATATGGGGGCTGTAGTGAAATATGGACCGATCGTAATAAAATTCAGTTCGCTAATTTATATATGTATACGAGCATAAATGGATTATTTGTGTCTACTGGACCAATATTGTACCAAACATTACGGGGAAACAAAGATTGTTTAGGAACAATTTTATTTTTCTAAATCTTATTTTCGAAACTCTATAGGGCCTTAAACATGTGGACAAACGGACGGACAAGGCTAGATCGTCTTAGAATTTTATAAGGACCCAGAATATATATACCAATATTTCGATGTGTGGCAAACGGAATGACAAACTTAATCTATTTGGTAGTGGGTATAAAAATTAATTTATTTTTTGTTTTCCACCACAATCGTTAAATAAATGTTTTCATAAATTTTATTTTGCTATTTATTTATTTATGTGTATGCGTAAGTTTCAAATGGTCAAGTTTACACATACAAACACATGTAAGTAAGACTTATTTATTTTAGGGTGTGTGGAAATGATTCATATTTTGTAGCAAGGGACACAACAGCCAAAACCAACCAAAAATACATATTTATCGAAACCATAAATTGTTGGTAATTATTATTCAATCGTAAAATTTTTGTTATTATTTTTCGTTTGTTAAATACACAAACAAGACAAATTTATGGTCAAGGATCATAAAAATTCATATTAAAATAGTTTCCAGTGTTGCCAATTTAGGTTGTTGGAAAACGTCAAAATTTTAAAGTTTTTATTAACAGTGTATTTCAGTTGATCTAAAATTACATTTACAAATAAAAATACATATACAATATATAAATTAAATATAATTACTAATAAATTTGCAAATAATTAATATAAACAAGCATTTAAACGACCGCGATTTATAATTATATACCGGTACGTTTCAATTGTAAGGACGAAGACTTAAATTTTGAGAGAGAGTAATATTTCAAAACTTAAATAAATTATGTTGTACCGAAAAAAGTATTGAATTTGTGCTGAAAATATTGTTTAGCTATGAAAGCTGAAACAATTTGTAATATTTTGAAAAGTATAAAAAGTGCATTCATTCAAAACAAATTATGTAGTGCCAAAAAATGGCACAATTGTTCCACAAATCCTTGCAATGCTCTGCTCCAATTGAAAAAGGTGTGTGTTGTTCGAAACGCCCAGGTCAGCCAAAATTGGAAGCATTACTATATGAAGATTGGCCAGACCATCAGAATGTACGTTTGAAAAACATGACAACACTCGGCCGCATGTTACACCTCTTAAAAGCTATCAAGAAAATAGTGGTTGGCACGTATAATCCAAATCTTGACACTTTCAACTCTCTGGGATACGCTTAATTTCAGAACAGGGTATCCAAAATTGGCTAGATTCGTTCTTGGCCTCTGCAGATAAGCAGTTTTTTTTTAGCGCGGAATTTAGAAAGATGGGAATAGGTCTTAGTTAACAATGACCAATACTATGAATAAACTTATATTGTACAAATGTTTCAAAATAAACGCTAAACATTTGAAAAAAAAATGTCGCGTTTTTAAGTTATCCACCCAATAAAATTGTCCATTACTTTTAAACAGACCTAACTTTTACATAAAGAAGTAGTTATAGTCAGTTGTTTTGTTTTAGATGCCTAAATTGGAAAAGTTTTATGCGTTTGTGCTGATGTTTGTGACGCCCAAAAATTGTTAACTGTTACTATTTTTCGTCAGATATTTTTTTTTTATAAAAAAAAAACAGATTAAATGCTGTTCTTAAAAAGATCGGTTAAAGCCTTGAGTATATCCAGAAAATACGCAATACGAGCTTATACCAATGCATTTTTAAATACCCATAAATATGAAAAAAAAATCACAAAATGATTTGTTCAACTTTGTAACAAAACGAAATGTGTTAATAAATTTATAGGCGAAAAAGTTTAAATGCGTTTAGGAAAATACGGACAATAAACATCCTTTCGTTATTCCAAATTTATTTGAATAAACGTAAAGTACTATTTGTAAGATAGATTGTGTGTGCAAACATTACTGTAGATGTTAATGTCCTTTTCTATAAATTTTAGGTTTAACGTTTTGTTGGTAATTTCTGGTTGCCATAAAAGGCCATAAAGGAATTAAAACGAAAATTTAGATGGTCATTAAACATTAACAACATTTTTACGCGGAATAAAAATCAAATTTATTAAGAAATTACCCCAAATGAAAGAAATAATTTTTAAGTTGCGGTAACCAGCAGTCAACAAAAAAAAAACAGCAACAACAAATACGCTTTTTAACCCAACAACAGCAAGCAAGAATTAAATAAATGGCCAAATAAGAAGATGAAGAAGCAAAAAAACGAAATCAAGAACCAAATATAAAGCATCTATAAACAACCCCTAGGGTCATTTCAATTTTAAATACAGCCAGCCAGCCAGCCAGCCGCTTCTTTCACTTCATTTTATTTCGCACTTCCACTTCCGTTAACGCAACGTTTAAATGGCCAAACAAATTTAAAAAAAAGGGTTGCACGTACGAACAACCTTACGTCGCGAGTTAAAGAGCAGTTTTGGGGCAGGGAAATGGAATTAAAAGAAAAGTTTTGGTTTGGTTTGGTTTTCCCAAAAATAAAATAAAACAATATAAAAGTAAAAGAAATGCCAGAGAAACTGTTTTAATGTCTTTTTTATGTTCAATTATTTTGTGATTTTTTTAATTGAAATTTGGAAATGTTAAGCATTTTTTAATGTAATTTTTTAGCTCTAAGGCCGCTATGATTTAATTAACCCGCTTTTTTCTACTTAAACAATAATTAATTGGGTCCATAATAGGAATAATTACTTTCTGTTTTAACATTTTGCTATATTTCTTATTAAAAGTTGTTTTCTTTCAGATTTTATATATGTTAATGTTGTTGTTGTTGTTGTTGTTAAGCCAAAGGCAAAACTGAAGATTCCTTTTAACAAGGGTTTAATGAAATGATTTGTTGTCACATTTGCTTGCGAACCGAAAATATCTTTTCAAAAATCAAAATAAAACTGATTACTACAACATAAAAGTATTTCGGTCACAAATTAAAAGAACAGAAAACAACAATTTACGAGCAGTTCTACAGCGCAACAACAACATCGTCGTCGTCGTCAGCTACATATAAAATAAGTATTAACAATAGTGACAATAAAAGCAACAGAAACAATAACAATAACAAAATTACTCATGCAAATATTTGCTAAATGTGAAATCGTTTGTTCAACAACACCTTCTTCACATTAACGAAAAAGCTTCCTCAACCGTAAAAACCCAAGTAAAACAACAACAGGGACAACAACGCACTGGGTCGTCGATTGACCATTTTTCTAAGAATCACTTTGGAAATATTCGTACATATAAAAAATCCATTAAAAATTTGTTTTCTTTCGATTTTTGTTCGCTTTCAAAATGAAATAAACATTTCTTAATTTGGCCTGAAATCGTCATCATTATCGTAGTTGTCATCAGCATCATCAGCAGCAACAACATCATGTTTACATTACACAAATTCACTCCAACATGGATAAACAAATCTCAACGGATTGTACGAGTAAATGACAAATAAAATACTATTCTTCATAAATTAATACTCGTAGTAATGGGTTGAATCAGTGCTGGCCAACGTAGTCTTACGTGGGGGACTTGTTGAGATAATCAATCAATCTCGATTGGTAGCAAAAATTATCGGTTTTTATAAATCAGACAGAACTAAGTCAAACAACTGCGGATATTCCCGTCCACATTCTTATACTGCCAAAATTAATTAAATCATTGTTCACATAAAATTTGGCCATTCTTTTGATTTTTACTCGAAATAAAAATATAATAAAAGACAAATGTCTTGAGAATCCGACATTCCTTCCAAAAAGTACTGTAAATGATGATATAAAACAATAAAAGCAAAACTTAAGCACAATGTTTAACGTTAGTTACCTGCCACAAAGGCCCAAACTTACGGTGCTCTTAACACCGGCTGAATACAATGCGTCCACTACCTCCCACGTGTACGACAAAATGTCATACACGAGTTCCAATTCGAAGTTATGAATTTGGACATAACCTCTTCCTTGCCAACTTCTTCCGTTCTATGGGTCACGGCACCCGGTTGCAGTGCAACTCCACATCGAGCTTACGCTCTACCTGCGGTTTGGTTATAAACCACAGCCACCACGTTACTCCCCGAAGGGTCTCTACAATAATCATACAGATTACAAACAGAAAGAAAGCAAAATTGTTCTTAAAATAAAACAGGATCTTTCAAAAAAAGTACAAGCAAACTCCGGCTCCCTCTGATAATGACCGGTAAAATAATACAACACCAATGTAAGCGCCACAAGAAAAATACAACTTGATGCTGCTTTCAAACATATCTTGCAATTAACTATCCAAATTGCAATAAAAAACAAAATGGTGGTTTAATAAAAAAGGCACTCATTCTTTAGGACAACGTTTTAACAAAATTCAACAGCTGTCTTATTATGAATTATGCAAAATATGTAGAAATGGACCTCAAACAGCATATTACATATTATTTTGAAGCAAATTGAAATAATATACAAAAAATAATACAAAAATGGATAAATATATTTAGTAAAAAGGCAACGATTATGCAAGCAATTTCCAGTCATGGTCTAAAGTGCCACACCTCTTCAACGATGACTTTATATATTTTGTGATATTTATGTATTATATAAAAGAATGCCTGCAGAAACGTTTGTTGCATCTCAGTAGCTGCCAGTTATTATTCAAAATCTGTAGCGATTGGTATTGTTGAAATTAGGTTGTCGTTGTCTCAAGCTGCGACCAATTGAACGATATTCGACTATTGTCAAAGGAAAGTTCAAGCGGAGTGGTACTGTATTACTTGACATCTAAAGAAAAGTTCCGATTTTGTATAACCTAAAATTAATTTTAATTTCTTCTTAATCAAAGGGTTTTTAGAAAAGATCTTTGTTTTTCAAAACAAAATAAATTAATGTTTTTTTTTTTTGAAAATCATTGAAATTTGTAATGTATTGCAAAAATTATGTTTTGAGACTTATAAATGAAAAATATCGGACATGTGTCTATCAGGCATATAAATTTCGATTATTTTATCAACAATTTCAATGACATTTTGACGAAATGGCAGGTTTATTTCGTTCGTTTCACCTCACGTATTTTGAGTTTTAATTCTGTAATTGATTTGGTTGGACCTGTATAGACTCTATCATTAATATAGCCCCACAGTGTTGTTAAATCGCATGATAGTTAGTTGAATTTCGTAAAATTATGTGATCGAGCTATTTGATTTGCAACGAATTCATTGTTTTGGTGGCTGTGTGACATGTGGCACCGTCTTGTTGAAACCACATTTTTTATCTTTTCTTGAACCAGCACTCAGGTGACGACCACTACTTATGCAATGCATTGTGTTGGAATTAGTAAAATAGGTTATGGTAGGGAGGATAGAGGGAGTAGTGTTTGTGAACATTTGACTTGAATTTTCCTATATTGAAATTGGTAGGGAATAATTCTGCTGGTAGTTTGTTCCACATACGGACAGTACGGCTAAAGAACGAATTTTCGCTGTAGTGTGTTGTGCGATCTACTGTCCAGTCGACCACAAATGGCAGAGCCCTGATTTCAGCAGAACACATTATTCCATTATAGTATCGATAGAACAGTGAAACACAACCCACATTGCGACGATGCTCCAATGAATCAATAGAGTTGGATACCCTACTGTTACCGATAAGCCGATTCGCCTTTCCTGTACGCGGTCGAGTAACTCCAAAATAGACATCGAAGCACCGGCCCATACATGAGAGTTGTATTCCATTTTCGGTCGAATATAGGTGGTGTAAATAGTTAGGAGATCAAATGAAGTGAAGTATTTCCACCGTTTTAAAATACCAAGGCACTTGAGCGCTTCTTTTGACACTTGAAAAATGTGTTAAGTCCAGCAGATTCTCATGCCTAGAACGACAGAGCGTCTTATTCCTTAATATTTACACAGCCCATAAAAACAGATGAAGCAACATGATCTGTTGTGCGTTTGTGCGTCAATAAACAACACTGAGTCTTAGGTGCGTTAAAATCGACTCTGTTCTCACAACCCCATTCCGAGATTGTCTCATGTCTTATGAATTTATCGTGTAATTATGTATTATTTTCTCCTATTCTTAATATGTTTAATAAATGGACCATAAAATATTTTCATTTAATAATGTTGCTTGTCTAGTAACCCAGAGCATTAAAATATTGCACACTGCTGGTGAAAATAGTTTGCTAAACCAACTTAAAACTACCAAATTGTCTAATCAAAGGCAAAAAAAAAAAAACATAATGAGAAAAATTTATGAAAAAGAAATATTGTATATTTGTCATCAAACAATCAAAGTGTTTGTTAGTTTACTCTTCAATTAAACAGCCACACGCAATTTTAATAAGAACACAAAAACAACATAAATATTAAAGACGATTTTTGTAATTTCAAAATTTATTCTCATACGACATTTAAATTTGAAAAGGGCTGATATTTGTTTAGATACACACACACTTATTCATATGAATTGCAGTAACCCAACAAAATTATAGATCTGCCGAATCTGACGAATAACTTGTGTTGGAAGCAGCCAAATATAGTAAAAAAGTAAGAAAGTATAGTTGGTCAAGCGCTACCATATAATACATTACTACATTGTGAGTCATATGGGAGCTATGTCCTATTATGGACCGACCATCGAAACATTTAGTTGCATGACTTCTGTGAATATTTTTGTACTAAATTGTATCTCGATATAATGCAATTAATGCATTTAAGGACCGATCTGCGAAAAATTTGTAGATGTGATTAGACTTCATATATAATGCATTTTTAGCGAAATTTGTTTGGATACGTGCATAAATCAAACATATATGACAGATTAATCCATATTTCAGGAGGACATTTATATGGGCGACGTGTGAAATAATAGACCGATTTCAACCAATTTCAATTCTAACTGTCCATATCAAAGTAGATAAAAAATTGCGACCTGTTCTTTGAATAAATTTATCTGGTAAAAATGTTTCAAAATAAAAGCTACAAATTAAAAAAAATCCTATAAAAAGAATTCGTGTTATAAACTTATTTTGATAGAAACTTGAAACGTGTTCTTCTTTTGTGTAATACTCCTATTTTACTCAAATTTCGATTTCTGATTTGGGGTTTGAATACCTATTTTGGGCTCATATGACCACTGATTGACTTACTTAAGGCTGTTTAGCTTTTACTCAAGTAGAATAGTTACTTTTTGTCATTGCTAAAATGTTGTTCTCAATAACTCTTGATAGTGTCTTCATTATTTATTATAATTTGATTTGTGTTGGCTAATTTGCAAAAAGTGTTTAGCACAAGCAATTAAATTAATATCAAACTAATGTTTTTTTGTTTCAAGTTAAAAACAAGGCCAACACATACAAATCTAAGGGTAAACTTTGATATTTTTGTGGAAATATTTTTCAAAAACACATTTGTGCAAACTTGATTACATGCTAGTTTTTTTCTAATAACTGTAATAATCTCTCGAAAATTATTATTTTTCAATTTGTATTGTGAATTATTTTGTTTAGCATTAAGCTTAAAATAAATGACAAAAGACAGTTTTAAATTTTCGTTTATTAGTTTTATTTGTATGCAATTAAAAGTGCACTAGGCACAAACTCATTAGAGCTCGCCACTGTATATACATATATTCTTAATCCTTTAGAAAGGGAAATTGATAGAACTATGTACGTACAGCGATTGAAATAACTTATTTAATCTTTTGTAAGTCTTACTCATATGAGTACATGCATACATTGTTAGATTTCCAATATCATTCAATGCGGATAGTTTGTATCTGCTTGACAATAATAATAGATATGCAGGGATTTGCACAGGTATCAGGTATCATAAGTATCATTAAAATATCGCCTACAATTCACGAGTGATTATCGTCTTGATTCCCAAACTAAATGTTTGCAACCCCCTGTACTTTGTATCGATTGTGTTTGCATCACAACTTGGTCAGTATATTTCAATATCGAATCAGCATCCAAACATTAGCTGGGTTACGCTCGTGTTCACATGTCTGTATGCTTAAGTCCAAATATGTTGGGGTGTCATTAGTGCTGTTCATTGTTAGTAAATATTTATTTATTAAACATTTTGTTGTTTTTTAACTTTTGTTGGTTTTTCTCTCTACGATTTATACTATGAAATATTAATGTTATTAATTCATGTGAAAATTAAGACTTAAATAAACATTTTGTTTATGTGGTTGTGTTAAAGTGTTGAATTGTTAACAGAAACTAAATGGATTTAATTTAGCGCCTGATTTTGTATTTGTTCGTATTCATGTGTTTGTTTGTTTGTTTGTTTGGTTATTTCTCTTTTTAATTAAAAAATAAACTGACATTTAATTGTCAACAAATGTCATTTAAATATGATGGTCAGTTTTGCTGTTAAAAACCATTTGACATGTCTGGTGACAGATGAGTTAGTTGTAATAGTTTTGAAAGGGATATGTCGATTTAAGATTTAAGATATACTTACATACATACACACATACATATGTATATTATTAAGTAGACATATTACATATCTGTAAATAGTGTAAATTGGAGTGAAATTAAGTTTTTGTCTTTATATCCTACACCACCATAGTGTGGTGGGTATATTGGACTTGCGCTGATGTTTGTAACGCCCCAAAGAATTAGTTTAAAACCCAGCTTAAAGTATTACGATCGATCAGAATCAGTTTCGATTAAATTATGTTCGTTATATCCGACGATACCAACATCTTAAAAATGTTGGTCTTCATAAAATATTCAACATAAATATGTTTCATACTTACTCAAACCATTCGGCATAACCAAAATTATGATGACCGGTCCATGATTAGTCGAGGCTCCCATATAAGACCTACCTCTCTTTATAACCTCTATAAATCTTTTAAGTGTTTCTATCGATATAAAATTCAACACACAAAATGCACTAAATTTTTTAATGATCGGTCCATAATAGGTAATATCTCTCATATAGTGGTAATTTCTAAAACAAAAAACAGTTTTTGCACATATACTGGGTGTAGGGTATATTCTGGGTATACTTTCTTAATTGTTTTATTTTATACTTTTGTTAACTGAGCAAAACTATCCTACATAAAGAGTGTAACTGAATTGTTTTAAAATCACTTACAAACTCTACTTTCGCTTCCGTTCCATCAAGGTTGAATTTTGCAATCGATTTTCATCGAGTTAAAAGACATGACTGTTTACTGGGAATGTTTTCTGTAAATTCATATATCTCCGTTAGGTGAAACATTAACAACTTAATTGTTGCATTATACTTATACAATATATTCCTCCCCCAAATGTCTATAATTTTTAGCTACTATCTGACTAATTAATTATCCTCTAAACAATTACAATTCTGAAATATTACTTGCAATGTCTGTTCGTTAGAATTTAATACCCCTGAAACATTTGTTGCGAGAGCATAAAATACCATGTTGTAACATCTTTTCTAAACAACTACTCGCTCAACTAAAGTTGCACGTGAACAACACGCTTTTTTAATGACAAGAAACCAAAAACATACAAACTTTGATTTAGTTTTTTTTTTCTGAATTTAACAACAAATAATTTTACACTCTAATAATTTTTGGAAACAACATTGCTGCTTGTATTTACACAATGACCATATATTTTTTTTATGCACATTTAAATGTTCTAATGTTCGTTCAGTAAACACGAGTTTAGAATAAATCTTAAGAAACGCAATCATATCTCATTATTCACTTGGACAATGATTCCAACTCAAATGCAGTGCCATCCAATTTGACTTTAGCGTTTTCTGTTTTCTGTTACGAGTATTTTTTTTTCTTTTTGTATTTTGGCTATTAATGTGCTTTGTGGTGTATCTGTTGTTAATGTTATAATTATGATAATTTTTGTGCATTAAAACGTTTTAATAGTCAAATGCCAAAATAACTAAAGAGCAAGCGACAAACGCATATTTACATACTTACATTCGTAGGTACGTAAACGAATTATATACAACTGGCAAGTACTTGTTTTAGTTGTTAGGAACGTGGCTCAAACTTGTAGTTTTAGAATTTATATGTACTTTTGTTATTCATGTAAAATGATATTTTATAAATGAGATGTCTAAGTCAGTTACTATTCCTTCGTTCAAGGGAGAAATGCAGTCAATGACAATTCCCAACCTTACTTTAAATCATAATATGTATGGCTCTGAGCGTAGACAGAAATTTGAAAATTTAGAACACAAATACTCTTTATGTCACCAAGTTTGTTTATTTATCCGGCTTTTGTTGGGTATAAGGCAGTTAAAGTTCCTTTGAAATACCAAAACCGGTAATCTTATCAGTATGTATTTCATTCTGGGTTTTAATATTCATGTCCTATCATAAAGTGGTCAGGATGGTCTTCTTGTTACTACTGGATATGTACTAATTCCAGTCTTGGCAAGAAAAGTCTCAATAATAGAACCCGTCGTCAAGAGCGGTGCCAGATCTCACAAACTTCAGACTTTAAATTTTTTCAGTAAACTAAAGATTACCAGGATTCACAGTGTTGGTGATAATACGATGCATACGATGCTCAATGTTTTATACAAGACAAACCTTATTTATGTCTGTTGATGTCAGAATCTGCTGCGTACTTGTATAGTTCCAACTAATAGCTGGAACGTATTCAATTTGTAGAACCTATTAATCCGATTGACTAATTGCGTCATATGACATGTTATCGAAGCTACCCTGTATGTTCATAAATGTGCACTGTGCCATTTGATTCGAGCTCAGAGCAATATCAATTAACGTCATAATTAAATAAAAAATAAGTATAAGCTTAAGTATTTTATAAAATTGCATTGTATTTTATTCAAGGAAATGAAGGCAATACAAGACTATTTGATACATTTTGATATCATTTGGTAATAATATATTAAATTATATTATATAGAAATAATATAAAAATAACATAACTAATGCATTTTATAGGTCATCCGATTTGGTATATCCGATTTGCAAAGATTCCAGTCACAGAAAAACATCTCTCTCATTGTAAAGACAATCTATTTTTGGAGCCATTTTTTACGTAATTTTTAAATTACAATTATGAATGTTATCGTTCATTAACCCATTAGTGCTTAGAGGCCCTTATATTTAAAAAATATAAATTTTTGAAAATTTTAATTTTAGGGCTATGCCGTAACTAATATTCCAACGAAGCTTGTTTTATTTCGTTTGTTTAAAATATTGTGATTTCTGTGCTAAGTTTTATGCAAAGTAATGAAAATGGAAATTGCGAAAAAACAAAAATCTCGAGCTGGCTAAAGGTGCTATCAGACGGGATGTATTTTACATATATACTGTAAAATTTTCCATCTGTAAAAGTTATACACATCGTGTGATACATATGAAACTTTGCATGTGTAAAATACATGTGGAAATACATACAGATGTAATTTTTTCGATTAGAACACGCTCCTGTGACAAACATAAACAAAACAGCTGGTTTGTTTTGAAACAAAATTGTTTGAAAAAATATATTGTAAAGAAAAATTAAAGAAAATTAATAATGAACATGGAAAAGGAAGTATTTTTCGATTTTTAATAAATTAAATTATGTTTATTATATTTATTGCAGTTAAATTGGCCAAAAGAAGCAATTCTTGAAATTTATACACATTAAAAAGGTCAGCTTTTGTTTACATTTATAGGTTATGTCATACGGAAAAACATAAGCAGGTATGATAGCAAAAATTATGAATCGTATGTAAAATGGAAATTTTGACATACATACGGTATTACATATGGGTAAGAAAAGTGACAGTACATATGTCAAATACATCCCGTCTGATAGCACCTTAAGAAAAATTGGAATATATTAAATATTTTGTGAATATTTGTTATTGTTTGTGTGTTGGTATATATATATAAAGAAGTACAATGATTCAATTGATGTAAAAATGTTATGACATAATGCTATACCAAGGCAGTGATTTTGAATGCAACGTCCCCTAAAAGGGACACTGCATCTGTGGTATGATTGTGATACGATAATTGAGTACATACTTTTCATATGTACGAGTATATATACTTGAAAACAATGAGCATAGCATTGTAATTTACACAATTCTAAAATTACATGGAGCCAATACTGGTCAAGATACCGATGAAAACGATGATGAGCAGGAGGCAAAGCTAAATCATCTCGGTCCAATACTATTATCTACAAAATGTGAAGTAGTACAGGCAGCTAGTGAATAGGATGACAGTGACGATGAACTCCTAGATAACAAAAAGTCCTCTTCGCTTAATCCTAGTAATGAAAAAAGAAGAAAGGGGGTCTGTAAATCATAGATTTACATATAAATAATTAGAACATATAAATATTAGAACATATCACACGATGGAAAGATAATAATGTTGTCACAATTGCAACAAATTTTGATGTCGATGAAATGGGATCGTGCCAACGATTCACTAAAGGAAGGTGCTGTAAGTATTTCCCAACCAAAAGTTTTTTATCGATATAATATATGCTCGCGAATCAGGCAAAAGCAATATAATATTTGCACATGTCCTTTATGCATCAGAAGTAACATCCCAATGATCCGGCATGTGCATCTCTTCTTAGCTTTCGCCGATATCTGGGTACATCCTATCTTGAAACGTATGGCACCCCAAAGTACCTAGTATGGTACCTCATCTAAGCACTAACAAAGTGCAAAGTGCACTAACTATTGAATATTCCAAAACTGATAAACGATGTGGACATTGCCGAAAAAAACAAACTTTATTTGCAATAAATGTGAAAAAGGGCTTCACCCCAAAAAATGCTTTAAATATTATCATGCGCGTGTAGTGTACCTACTGCGCAGTGTCCCTTATAAGAGGCGGCCCATAACTTCAAAACTATAATTTTTTTGAATAAAATGTTTTTAAAAGCAATTAATCAGATCATTTTTATTAATAATTGGTGAAAATTATTTGAGAAAAGTGGCCAGGGAACTTCGTCCACTAATGGGTTAACTTGACATATATTGGAAATACGTCGAATTTATAGCTAAAAGATCATAAAGGGAGCTCATATACCATCAACTACCGCAACTTTAATGGAGTTTAAAATGTCGACTAATAGTTTTAAATTTTAAACAATATCTTAATCAGCTCTTTTTTATTGCGTTCTTTAGGTTAAGAAATGACTGGATCATTCCAACCATTCTGTAGTGGACATCTTGATTTAGACTATACATTTTGTTGATGTCTTCTTTTATATAATTCTCAAGACAGGCAAAAATGTTTCAAAGGTCAGATTGTTTTTAGGGATTAGGTATGTTTGATGAAATTTATATATGTACATTGGTAGATACATATGTACATAAACAAAAAATATGAAAATTAAAAATTGAAAGAACCCAGTAGCAATTAAAAAATACTTATTTAAAAAAAACAATCAGTAGTCTTTCATAAAATAAATTTTAATTTATTTAAGTTTAACATTGTTCAACGGTGTTCACACAGCACAATTATTATGACTTAAATCGCTCGTATTTTTATTTGAGAGCATACATACATTTGTTTTTCACATACATATGTAATACGATTAAGAGAGCAACACAATTTGCAAGCAGGGTTGTCAGACTTTTTTCACCAACGTCGCCAAAACATTTGCCAGAAATCGCCAAAAAAAAATAAAAAAAATGTCTCCATAGTCAAATTTTTAAAATTAACATTTTATTTTCCATTTATGAAGATTATAAATAAATAATTTGTTTTTTACTTTTTGCCAGTTAATTAACATAAAATTGTAATCAATATACTAGATATGATATCGAATTAAAGACATATGTATATATATACACATATTTATAAGGTCGTAAACCTCTTTTTCAGACACTATATCTGCATCATTTTCATCATTGCACATTATATTAGCATTAAATCTTTTTAACATATTTTGTGTAGCTATATACAAATGTGTTGCAACAAATTTGATTAACATTCATATATGTATGTAGTTAATAATTCTTAAGCTATGTATAGACAATCGTCAGATATTACATCGTTATCAGATCTAGCAATGTGATAGTAATGTACTGACATTGAAAAATTGTTAGCAAAAGGAAAATTGTCAGTTTAGACGACTGTAAGAAAACTAACAATGTCATTGGCACACAATTGTCACACAATGAATTTATCAGTCAACCGAAATTGTTTTTCCAAAATGTTATTAATACACACTTGTTTGTTTATTTATGCAAATACATAGTTGCATTTAGAAATAATTTCTATGACAATGCTGCCATTGGCAGATGCATAAACTTTGCACATATGACAATGAAAAGTGTTTGACAATTGTCGTAAAACAATGACAATGCCAAAATTGTGTGTTTACATGATTATTAAATGTCTGACAATATTTTTGTCTTCCAATGTAATGAAAATGCTTTTTCTTACAACGTTGGAAGACAAACATTTTAAGTTCACACGGTTGTTAGACATTTTCTGAACATTTTTCGGACAACGTTGTAATATCTGGCGATCGTCTATGCATAGCTTAAGTAAGGCATCCAAAAGTTCATATTGAATTTAATTGTGCAAACAAGTTTTAGTACAATTCTTGTCTTTGCTTGTCGGAAAGCTTAAGAACGGTCAAACCAATCTCTTTAAAATGAAATGTTGCCGCTGCATCGCTGTAGTTGTAAACTTTAGGCAAATATAATATAATAAAATAATCTTTCCAATTAATGTAAGCCAATCTTGACCACTAAATTTCATACTCGCCTCAAAACATTTTAGGATCTTGAAAAAGTTTAAAAGAATTTTGTATCAATTAAAATTTAGCCTGTGTCAACAGATTTCCACATTTTAATATTGAAAATTCTGTATATACTTTAAAGAGTCTCATATTTTCCGGCAATCGTTTTAAAATTTTTTTTTAAAAGTCTCTTGAGATATATAAAACAAGTTTGTTTTAAAATATTTACTTGGTCCATATCCATATCGAGTTTGTTTAATTCAGTTTCAAACTCAGCTCCACAATCAATGAAAGAAAAGAATCGGCTAAATCGATAGCTGATTTTAAATCAACAACAGTCAATGTTACTTGTATTTTTTTGTTGACTTTAAATATGGTATTCACCACATAGTGGCGACACAACTTAAATAACGTGAATACGATATTTGTAAGAAAAATTAGCAAAAGAAAAAAAAATCGCCATCTCATTTGAAAACCCAACAGAAATTGCAATGTCGCCAAATGGAAATTTATTTATTTATGCGAAAAATCGCCATATCTGACAGCCCTGATTGCAAGTAGAATCAAGTGTGTACTCGTCTTATCTTTCCGTCACCCTGATATGAGTTTATTTTTGATGTTTTAAAACTCTATTGTTAATATTATATTCGATTGTCTTAGAAATTTTGAATTCACCCACTCATCAGCACTAGTACAAATCTAAATGTCGAATAAAAGAAACGAGTGTTTTTAATTTCTTTATTTTTCATTTTCGTTTACTTAGGATCGCATTTACGTGATTATATTTGTTAAAAATAAAAAAAAGAAAACGATATATTTCCCCTTTTGTAGCGAAGGAATTGTATCATGATGCTTCCACTTGCATTTAAATTCCTTAAAACATTTGCCGTTGTGCATGTAAATTGATGTGTGTATGCGTGCAAATGATTTTTTTTTTCGATTTTACTCTTGTGTTTAATGTAGTTTAACATCTCTTGACATTTGTTGTCATTAACAAAAATCCATTAGTTTGACAACAATATGGTACGACATGATTGCATCGATAATATCATCACATACATTTCTGTTCTGTTCTGTTTTTGTTACAAGATTTGTTGTTGTTGCTGTTATTTTTTTACATATTGGGCTACAGATAACTATCATACTCGTATATATACTTGCAGCATCCCAGCATACCATTCTAGGAGCGCTCCGAAAAAGGATTCAGAATAGAGTCCTGAGACGGCACGCAGTATGACTCAGAAATTCCACTTAATTATGTGTGTACCAAAGCGTTGTTGTTCTGTTGTGTTTCTGTTCTGTTCAGAACCCAAAAAAAAAAACCCCCTCATAAAAGACTCTTTTCTGACATTATCTAAGAGCTCTTTCTGACGGACCATTGTTGAATGTAATGATCTTCTGAAGGTTTTCGGAGCAAATATGATTGTTTTTTTGGGTTCATAAAGAGCGTTAACGCTTCGAAAAAGGTGTCAGAAATGACTCCTTTCGGACTCATATGGCTTGCTGGGATGTTGGAGCTTCAGTTAATTTGGCATGTGTGTGTGTGTGTGTGAAGGTACGATATACATATTTTGTTTTACAGATTTCAAAGGCTGTGGCAGTGCAAACTCGTAAAAGGAATATTTCTGTTGATTATTCATTTATTTAGCACAGAGATCGTTAAAACGATCGATTGATCACATTTAACGCAAATTGCATATCGCGTGATTACAAAAATATTGTTTCAATTCCAACTATCAGAGTGAATGAGAAATTCTTTTTTTGTTACTCTGTATGCAGAAGAGTTGTTGCCATTTATCGTCTACAACAACATGACCAACCACATTAAACGACATTTTGTTAAAAACCGACAAAAGTGGCTGATTTTATTCTGTGTGTGTGTGTGTGTGTTTTGTGTTTTTGGAATTTGTTTAACAAAAAATCTAAACTGCAGTTTAATTTTTTATTTATATTTGTTTGCTGCAGTTGTTGTTAATGTTTTTTATTTAAAAGAAAATCATTTGGTTTTACACACAATGCAACATGCGCCAAATGCCACTTATAGGAGGCCTGTTCACCAGCCTGCTAGTCTTCCTTGTAATGTTTCAATGCAACACTTGTGTATGTAAGCATACGTGCAGCATGTTGGTTCAAGTTGTGACCAGTATTGGCATTTCATCTGCACCTACCATTTTCGGTATTTTTTGCGTCAGTATTTTATTTCTTTTGAGTGTTTTTGCTGCGTTGAGAACGCATAAATTTTTGAATTTCAATATAAAAATTTACATAAACATGTTTTTTAACTTTACCAACCAAACGGTTTATCTTAACGATGCGTTTTTTATGGCCTTTGATTGGAAGTTCTCCCGTCTTTTCGTTTCTCTTCTTGCTTTTCAATGAATTTGTGTGCCCCTCTATTTTATTAGCACAAGGACATTTGTTTTCATGCACATAAACTATTTGCTGTTTCGCAAAAGTTTATGTGGATAAGATTTAAATTTGCTTATTTTTTTCTCCTTTTTTTAAAGTAAATTATTTGTAATTTTATTTTTGGAGCTTTTAATGCATTTTGGCTTAACATTAATTGTAAAGTGTTTTTGAATTTATTTTATGTAACAAGTATTTAACTGGCCAAACAAGGGTCAGCAATCGGAAATTATTGTTTGTTTCTACGAGACAAACAAAGGTTATTAACTCTTCTTGCTTGCTCATAACTCGGCTTTAAATTGCTTATACAAGAGCGCTTCGGAAACTAGCTACAATAGTTAGTTTTTCAAAAACATTTTTATTTTTCAATATAATCTCCTAAAACTTCAATACACTTAGTCCAACGCTTCTCTAGTAATTCTATCCCTTGATTAAAATAGTTTTTCTCAAGGCCTTCGAAATAGTGGTTTACAACTGTAATAAGATCATCTTTATTTAAGGTAAAACGCTTGCCAGCTAGGATTTTTTTTAGATTTGGGAACAGGTAAAAGTCACTGGGAGCTAAATCAGGAGATAAAGGTGGATGGTCAAGCAACTCGTACTTTAATTAATAAAATATCTTTGAAGTCCCAAAAAACCGTTACCATAATTTTACCAGCCGATAGAATTGTTTTTGCCTTCTTTGGGGCACTTCCTCCAGCTTCAGTCCATTGCTTGGATTATTTTTTTGTCTCTGGAGTATAGTGGTGGATCCATGTCTCATCAACAGTTATGAAACGACGCTTAAAATCCATTTTATTTTTCTTAAAACGAGCCAAACAATCTTGAGAAATTTTCATTCTTACGTGTTTTTGGTCGACTGTTAACAAATGCAGCGCCCATCTTTCAGAAAGCTTTTTCATCTGTAGTTCTTCATGCAAAATTAAATGGACTCGTTTATTTGAGATGCGCATGATATTGGCTATTTCGCGCACTTTTATTCGTCGATCATTTGATACCATATCATGCACTTTGGCTACAATTTCTGTTGTTGTTGCTGTTTTTGGACGTCCACTACGTGGTTCATCCTCAATGCTTGTATGACCACGTTTAAATTCAGCAACCCAATTTTTTACTGTTTCATATGAAGGAGCACTTTCTCCTAACACATTCACCATATCATTATGCATTTCTTGTCCCGATAAACCTTTTTTATTTAAATATTTAATGACACCACGAATTTCCATTGTGAAAAAATCGAGGATGCATCTTTTTTGAACTCCTGTTTCTATATGAAGGAGTTGACAGGTAGAAAAGAAATTTAACATGAGTTCATAGAAGAGATGGAAGTTTCCAAAACACTTAACTTTTGTCTGTTTATACTGCGCTTTCTGTTCTAGGCTAAAAAGTTTCCGAACCGCCCTCTCAGTCATAAATACACCAGTATACTATTTCAAAGTAAACATATAAATATGATTGTAAACATGTTAAGTGTTTTCATTAGATCTTTAAGCATTAACAGATATGCAAAGCCAGAAGTATCCAACTTCTCTTTGCGGCAACAATAGATATCAAGCGTTTGTATACGAGTTTTTTTTAATACTTTTGATTAAATAATTTCGCTTCCTAAGGCCCCTTTCAGATTAGGCAATTTTATTTGCGCAAGTATAATTTTAATTTTTCAAGTAACTGGGTTGCGCAAGAATAATTTTATTATGCTCGAATTTTCTTAATTTTTTGACGTTTTCTTTCATTCATTGTAATTGCGAAAGTGATTTAAAAACAATGGAAGTTGAAGAATTTTTTTGTTTTGCAATATAATTAAAATTTTATTAAATATGTCCGCCTTTTTTGAACGATTATTAAAAATGCATTCATTTTGTTCAACTAAATTGATTAGTTGTTCCGTTTCATTTTGCTTCCATTTTCTTATGATTTTTTTAATTTAATAAAAAATTTTTCACAAATAAATATAAAATTTTCTTAACACAAAATTTGACAACACCCGCAGAGTATACTCTGTGACAACACACCGAAGAAGAAATAAAAAAGAATGTCAAAAAGAAATATGTAAATATCCCAAGACAAGAATGACAGCAGCAACAGAATTTCCAAGTACAGACAAGCGTGTACTCAAGCCTCGGCAATTATTTCCGCTGCAAACCGACCTTTCCTCTCACACCCACAAACACTAGACTTGCGCAAATAAAATTGCCTAATATGAAAGGGGCCTAAATTAAATTAACATTATTTTAAAGTTTTAGCTTTTGAAGAAAGTCTATAATGTAGACCCGAAAATATATAAAATAAATTTTCACAGGTACATTAACCCTGTGCAGCTAACTTTTGCTGACTAGCTTTGATGTAAAAGTTTATCATTCTGTTTAATATAATTTGAGCTCAGATATTCATAATCTGAATAAAATAATTTAAGTTAGTAATTATGCAAAATTTTAAATCATTTATAAGAGAGAATAGCTGAAATAGGATTTTCATAATGAAGAAACTCACATAAGAATATCAGAGTCCTGCATGAAATGTTTTTCGTGCATTGCGATCAACAATTGAGAAATCAGAATGGTGATATTTTTCATATGATTATATGATTATAAGTCAAAAGTCTTAATTCGCGAGGTAACAACGGTGGAAAGATTGATCGAAAATTAGATCTTCTGAATGGGCCCACTACATCCTAGTGGCTGTCAAGATTTGGATTAAATTATATTCACAAAGTAAATGTCAGAGGTGGTTCTTTAGGGTCATAATAAAGATTCCGACATACAAGTGTATTTTTAAACATTTATTTATGTTTATGGCTGGTTCTGAAGAAACAATTCTTCAAGTATGTCTCCGATCATATGTAAACTGAAATTGCCATAGTTTAAGAGAAGGCAGATCTTCAATAAAATAATGTTTTTTTTTTAAACAAACACAAACTGCGAAGCTTTTTGGCTTATCTGCAGAAAACACCCAGGGTCTTTGGCGGGAATCGAACCTGCAACCCTCTGACTGATAGTCCGGCACACATCGCCTAGTCTATCGGGGCACACAAAGAATAAAGAACTAAACAACAATTATCACTTAAATATCAAAATAACAACTTATGATTTCCTACTACCCAACATACTTTTACTTTTCTCAGTATTCTATAGTACTCAGCAATCCCAAACAAAATTTGTGAAAATATATTTTTCATGACTTTGAAAACTGCCATAAACACATTTCCTTAACAATTTTAACACTCATAAGTTTAGACGAACGTTCAATTTCTTACTTATAAATATTTTTGTTAAGTAAACTAATAAATAAAACTTGGAATTTTTTTTTTCATTCCAGAAAAAAACTTAAAATAGTAAAAAACAACATAAAAATTCGCTATACAACAAGATTTAGTATAGGATAAATTTGGACAAAAGCCCTTCCAACATAAAGAGGAAAAGTCGTAAATATTTTGAACATTAAGGAAAACAAACGTACTACACACGTTTCAATTAGCAACGCTTAAATGTCTTACAACCACCTCAACAACTTAAAAACATCATACACACTACACACACATACGCTCATTTATCCATGTATGTACATATGTTTGTATGTAATGAAATGAATTTTATGTTTCCCGTGACATTAAAGGATTCGCAAACAACAACAACAACAACACTGAAACCTTTAATGAGCAACACATTATTTTATATGTTTCAACCAACAGCAAAAACATCATATAAACAGGAAGCACGTGCCCAACAAGGACATATTGTACGAAAGGATACAAGATACATACTCTCGCATTGTGGAGAGCCGCCGGCCACCTCCAACCAAATATTACTCGTAAATTCATAAAAAAAAAATTATAGAAACGTTTGTACGCAGGGATTAATAATTGAAGCGTTGACGCATACATTGGCTTTATTTGTTTTTGTTTACTGCACTTACTCGCATACACACACATACAACCGACTGCGACTACTACCCCGAGCAGACACACCTTCTTTGGCCACAACAAAACAATATACCAGAGATGCTGGCACTGCAAATGATGTTCCTGTTTACTGCCGCCAACCATCCATACATTCATCCATCCATCTATTTATTATTTTTATTTGAAATTAAAAATGAGTGAAATTTATAACCGCATCAGATGAATTACCTTCACAACGGGGTGTATTAAAACAAACTCATCCTTAACTGCTGCTCCTGCTACTTCACGAAGATGCCTTGTGCCAGCCATCCATCCTCTTCATTATCTCTATTAATAGACAACAACAACAACAACAACAACAATAATAATAAAAAGAGGTTGGCAACATTTCACACCGTTCGAAATTGATACATACGTTCGTAATTCGTTCAGGGTGTTTTGTTATCCCTTCGTCTGTCTGTCTCTTTGCCTGCCTGGCCTGCCTTTTTGGCGCTCTGCCTTCTTATGCTCACGATTCTAGATAATGGGACTCAAAGTGTTTTTGCTTCTTTAGTTTTACACACGCCAAAGCAGGGCCGTGTTAGGGTTGAGAGTGTGTGTTGATGATGTTTTGAAAATTAATTACAATAACGAGTGAAAGTGTCACATACCGGATATAAAATAAAAAACAAGCACAAGACGACTACAAATAAGAAGTAGTGAGAAAAAACCAAGCATTTTTTAAGGATGTTAGATTTAATTTCGTTTTATTGTATTTTTTTAAGAAACGGAAATTCATCCTTAAAAATATAACGAAAATTACAAATTTTTTTAACTAATGGCAAAAATTGTAAAATAGAATTCAAATGACATTTTTTCGCTTCTAGCAAATATGAAATTTTTGAATATTCACAAAATCTTTCATTATTGATATGTTTTTTTTTTGTCAAAAAAAAAACAAACAAAGTTTTCGAATGTTGTAGATTATTGTGCCTTTAGGCCCTACAAAGTATAAACTTTTCTAGTTCAGAATAATTTAATGGCAAATGTACAAGACAAAGAAATAATATTTTTATACCCATCATCAACAAGATGGGGGTAAGTTTGTCATTTCGTTTGTAACACATCGAAATCTTGGTCGTAGATGATCCAATTATGTCAGTCCGTTTGTTGCAAGCACATAGAGCTTCTAAAATTTTTTTTGTTTAACCGAAATGTTTGGTATTGAAAATGGGCAACATCGATCCGGTAGAACCAGTGTTATAGATCCAAATTTCAGTCAACTTTGGTATTTTTTAAAAATGAATTATACGTTTTATAACTATAAACATCTTCAACTTTTCTCATTTTTGTAGGTTAAAGAAAAAGTGAAAAGTCTACATGCATGTGAAACGAACAAAAAAGAAAAACAAATATTATTATACCCATAATGTATGGTATTGGAAATGGGCAAAATCGGTCTCGTAGTCCCATTCAAAATGGTAGGTATCGGTCCATGATTTTTCATAGCCCTCATACAAATGTCTTTCCAGAATATAGCTTTATAGTACATACATAAATGTCTATAGAAAAGCCGTATCCATACAAAATTCTACAAAAATCAGTTTCATGCTAAGTGAAATTTCAAAACGATATTTTGTTAGCATCGGTCCATATTTTGGCATAGCGTAAATCAGTTGTAAAAAATCACTATCAAGATAGAATTCAACATAAATAGTCCATACATACATAAAAATTGACATACTCAATTTTATGATGATCGCTTATTATTTGACCGTAGTCCCCTTATAGAGTTCACTTCGAAAGCTCGCTTAAATGCGCACAAATCGCCATCAAGTTGAAATTCAACAGAAATAATTCAAATATACATTATACATACGTAATAAATTTGATAATGAATGGTCCATATTTGACCATAGCTCACATATAGAGCTGAGTGCAACTAATTAAGTACAGTAGTATATAGTTTCTTTACTAAGTAATATAAAAATATTGAATCACTATTTTGGATGTAACTATAAAGATTCTATCTTTTACAAAGTATTTATGAGTATGAGTTTTTGTAATTATCAGTAAGTAATTTATTAAAATTAGCGGCAAACAAATCTTTAGAGTCCTCTTAAAATTAACATATTTTTTTGTTTTGTGATATATCTATTTAATTTTAATATATAAAATATGCAAGCAATCAAATCTCATAATTAAAATATCACTTATTGTTGATCGATCATCATAAGATTTAGTAGCATGACTATACAAGGTGGCGCAAAAGAAATCCTCCTGTTAGAAAATGCTATAAATTTTGCGCAACTTGATGAATTGGGATTGGAAAACATGTGGTTCCAACAGGACGGTGCACCGGCACACACTGCACGTGCCACAACCGATAGGATGCATTTCCCGGGCGCCTTTGCACTGGCCAGCAAGATCGCCTGATTGGAAGTTTACTTTTGCGCCACCTTGTATATGCCGGTTTAGGTAATTTTCCAAGTTGAGAGCTATGGTCAATTATTGATCTGCTGCAAATTATTTGTGGCACAATTAGTTTAGAAACGTGTATAAATCAAACATTTATAACTGACAAGACACATGTTTAGGGGCTAAATTTCATCTAAATACCTTTAAAATTGCGTCCTGTGCCCATGTTCTGTAACTTTAAGGAAAACTTTTCACATCGAAAAGACGTTGCTCGAAAAGTGAGAAAAAATGTGTTGTAGCTCATGTCGAAACCAACAATCAAAATGGATAACGTCGTTACGTTAGAAATCTTATAATATACAAATCAAAGCCAATGTAAAATTTCAGTATTTAAAACCTCTAATCACAAATATCGTTGACGGCGAACAAGAATTATTAAAATTGAACAATTTTCAACAAAGGCAGCAATAATACAACAGTCGGCTAACATACAAAATAACGAGTTTAATGTTTGTTTTTTACAAAATAATTTGCATTAAAATAAAAATAGTTTCGTGGTGTAAAAAGAAAACTTTGTTTCCCTAAAAGGAAATTATTAAATTGGTACATAAATATACATACATACATTTGGTATAGAATGTATACAATATATAAAAATGTGTTATTATTCATTGCGATCTATATTTTTAAAATTAATTATATCTCGCCGCGTTTTTATTTCTGAGTTCGAGTATATCTGACAGTTCAAAGCGGTTACCTTTCTCACAAAAATGTTCTTACGTGACAGCAAAATAAAAAGTTACAGACACAGTTTTGTGAGAAAGTAGCTGTTTGTTTCAGTTTATGGCATGTTTCTGTTGCATTCCATACATTTTAATCGAAAAGTTTCTTGACGCGGGAGTTACAGCACATGGGTTCTGGTCAGCCAGACGGACATTATTAAATCTACCCAGACAGTGATTCTGAGTTAAGCGGCATACTTCTAGGTAGGACTAATATTTATTGGCGTTATAAACTTCAAACAAAATCCAATATACCATCCTCTCTGTGGTGGTGTAGGCTGTAAATGCTTTGCAAAATAAATTCACTTTTATATTTGACTTAAAATACACACACTTGTATTATTACAATTTGATAATGGCTCAATTAAGATTCTCAATAAAACTGACTGGTTCTTTTTCTCGCTGTCATTATTTATATGCCAGCGGGATTTTTGAAAACTAATTGATAGCAATTTTAAATGTTGTTTTCAAAATAGTCGCCTGTACAGCAGTATTACGCTTCAACTATATGTGGGGCTTAATCAATAGAATCACTTACACATACCGTTCGGGACTTAAGTATTCATACATACATACAAAATTGCATTTTCGTCAATTGAAGAGTAATAGAAAAAAATTGTTTAATTCAAACAAATCAATATTATTTCTATTACTATACGAATACTCAGTAAATAAAACTTGTTTCCAAAAATCATTGCCTTTATTTATTTAAATGTGTTTTTGCAAATTCCATTCTTTACAAATATCAAAGCTTTTCTGCGCAAACGGGCTTGCATACCCCTGATCCCGTAATGTCCTTTGAATAGTTCTTGGATGAACTTTTTTATCCGTAGAATTTTCGAATATTTTCGCCAATTTGGGTGCTGAATTGAAAAGTGTTTCGGTATTAAAATGTTGTCTAAATTTTATAAAAAATTCAATTCTACGTGAGTTCTGAAAATTTAACGTTACATTCAGAATATCGCGAAATTTTAATCAATCATTTTTTGAAATGAACCAGGTTTTACCAGGTTTACGATTAAATATTAGTAAATACAGACGACATTCCAACAATTATTTCGCAGGTAGAACGAATAGCAAAAGAAAGTAAGAGAGTAGTAACGGTATTATTCCATTTCTTAGGGGATTTAAACAGTGATTTTTTACATGATTTTTCTCATTACTTTAAAGCAAAAAAATTAAAAAGGTAACCCCTACGTTCGGCAAAAAAATAAAAATTCATTTTTTCAATAGTTATGTTGGAATTATCGAAAAACTTCCTTTACAAAAGTATAATGATTTTTTATGAGCTTTTATTTTCTGATATTAGGGTGGTACATTAGGGTGGTAGGAACTGAGATCTGGTAAGTAAGTACTAAAACGGGACATTTGAGGTAAATGCAAGATAATAATATGATAGATCTCCTGAAGACAAAAACATCGATATATCACACTTTGCGATCGGACTATAAATGCCGAAGATATAACAAAAAATGTATTTTGGTGACCCCTACTTTCGGCAAAAAAAAAAAAAACAAAAAAATTTTTTTTTCTAATGTACATATTCGTGTGTATGTATGTATTTTAAAATTATTGTATTTAATATTTTGTTTGTAGCTCTTTTGTCTTTATCACAGCTGACAATCTCCTAGAGATAGACTCATCGAATTTTACAGTAAAATCATGAGAAATTTTGTTCCATTAATCCTATATTACTGCCTTAAGGCTATCCTTGTAATATTATATTCCCACAGGTGCTCAGTTTAGTCAATGAATGAGTTTTTAGACAATGATTGATCATTGTCATGATGAAAATTCCAGTTTTTTTCTACACTAGGGGCTACATCGAGTTTTAAAATACCGAGATATTCTCTCTTTCTTTTTGTAGATTCTCTAAATTTAAGATTACTGAATCCTGAAGCCATACAACTCAAGATTGCAGAGCCGCCGCCAAGTTTTACCGTCTTGGTAGCACATTTTTTACTTAAGGCTTTGTTCTTGGTTCGTCATATTTTTGGGGGGTATTTTGACTCCAAATATTTTAAACTTATTTTCATTTAATTTTCATATTTTTTTTTTGCGAAATTCAAACATTTGATTTGGTTGTTCTTACGTGGCACTATATAATGTAGGCTATTTAGATGCAAATATCTTCTAATCGTTTTCGCGCTTGTAGTTTTTCCAGAAGTTTTCGTCACATTTTAGATATTTTTACAGCACTAGATGTTGGGTTTGTTATTACTTCTCTTACTATAGCTCTTACGTAAGTAAGTCGCTTTGGTCGTTTTGCACCAGGCAAATTTTCTAGGGTGTTATGATTGGTATACTTGCCATTAACTTTTTTATTGTACAGTGATACCTTCCAAAGATTTTACCTATTTCACGCTGGGATTTATCTTTTCTATGTCTCAATTGATGTTTATCTTCCCAATGTAGGTAGGTAGGTAGGTAGGAAGGCTGGTGTGAGTCACCTCACACCTTCACCCAGAGACCAATATGGTCCATTGCGATGCCTTGATAGAAGAAGTAATAGAAGTATATAGAGTAAAGAAAAGAAGAGGAGGAGGAATGTTAGATTGTTAGAATAGAGAGAGAATAGGGAGAAGAGAAGAAGAAGAAGAAGAAGACCTGACCAAATCCTACTCAGACGTATGTCCTCCATTTGTGCGACCCGCACTCCGTATATTGGCACGTAACCAGGCCATTCCCATTACGAATCCTATCAGACTCTCAAGCCTACAGCTCGAGACATCCCCTAATTCGCTCAAGAATCTATTACCCAGCCATCTCATTCTACTGCCCTGTAACCTGGGGCAATGGCACAGAATGTGCTCAACTGTCTCCAGTTCTTCCGGGTCCTCGCATAGTCTGCACATATCCGACAATTCGGATCCCATTTTCACCGCCATCCTGCCTATCATGCAGTGGCCCGTGATAATGCCAATCATGGTCCTAACGCAGATCCTACTTCTGCCCAACAGCAGTTCCGACTCAGACCTCCTAAGCACCGGCCATAACGTCCGTGAGACTTGGCAGTCTGTTCGGTTCCCCCAGGCTTGATTGGCTGTGTTTACAACCCATTCCCTAATTCTTCCGTAATAGAAGCCTATTGGAGGCCCGACTACCTCCATACGGTCATCCATCTCTGTGCTTGAGCCCAATCTTGCCAACTCATCGGCCACCTCATTACCGGCGATGCCAGAGTGACCCGGTACCCAGCACAGCCTGACCGTATAACACCCTAAGGCTACCTCTAGAGCCCTCCTACAACTGTCACATAACAGCCCCTTATGGCCAAAAGGGCCGCCTGGCTGTCCACATATATCGTGACCTCCGAGCCTCTGTCGATGTTGTCCCTCCCAATGTAACTTTTTCACTACTTAACGTCACAACTTAATTCCTTTTAATAAGAAATTAAGAAACTTGCAATTATTTTGAACGCCACTTTACCACAAAGAAAACTTAAACAATTGCGATTACTTTTGAAACGACAGGGGTTTTTTTTGTATAAATATGATGCCTCTTTAATTTTTTTTGACGCTTAAAAAATTGTCTATTTTAACAATAAATCATTTAAATTTGTATAAGCTTTTGTTTTTGTTTGTTTTTTGAGAATTCAATTCTACTTAAATAATGCAGAACAATTTTCTAATATTATATTATTATTATTAATATAATTAAGATTTTCTTCCAATAATAATGTGGTGTTGACTCTACTTTGACGCTCACAATACGTATATGTATATAAAATCTGCATATGGAGCTAAAATTACATTAACAACTCTAGATACATTCCTAGAGCATTCCTCTACATATTTTTATGGTTCAAACAACATTAGTTCGAGTAATTTTCTAATACAAACACTAACTTGTATCAATCATTTTACATGTGTACATCTTTTCATTATTTCTTAAGTGTAAAGCTATGTATAGATGGTCGTCAGATATTACTACATTGTCAGATCTAGCAATGTGCTAGCAATGTACTGACATTGAACAATTGTTAGCAAAAGGTAACTTGTCAATGCTGTTTCTTACAACGTTGGAAGACAAAAATTTTAAGTTTACACGGTTGTTAGACATGTTCTGAACATTTTTCTGACAACGTTGTAAGATCTGACAACCGTGTATCTGTACCTTAAGTAAAAAATTCAAAGAATGTCGAAAAAGGCCAATCAAAAAAAAAAATGTTATAGAAATAATTTGAAAATAATTTTTAAACTTAGATTATATGAAATCGATTCAATTTTCTTTCGACATAGTGGAATAAGGAGTTAGATTTATTCAAAATCAGTTTAAGTGTTTTTAAATATAGGCCTGCATTTAATATTTTCCCAGGCTGAACTGAACAAACACAGATTGCCTTGTGATGATGCGTCACACATTATCAAAGATTTAGATTTTCTGTTGGCAAAATAACGAGGTGGAAAATTGGTGTTAATAATTTGACACATCTTCATTAGTTGGAATACGAGGGTGGAAATAACGAAGACTTAATTTGATTATAATGTTTTACGACTTATTTCATTATTTATCCAATATTTTCACAAAGGGGTGAAAAACGCAACGTCAGTCAATATGCAAAAATTATGAACATTTCAAATGTATTATTTCGTTAATAATTTGCCATGTATATCTTTACATACAAAGTCGTAGCTAAAATAACAAAATATAATACGATGTTTACAAAAACCCACAAACATTTAACGCTTGATGTAGTCAGTTTGGAGGGTGAAATTATAGTATAAATTTCTACTCCCTTGCTAATAGATTCATTTAAGGATAAACAAATAAAACTCATTTAGATACATTATCACAAGTTGAACAGGCAAAATAACATTTACATTCCAAACGGTAGAGTCAGTTAGTCATAGAGAGGGACTGACAAATAGACGAAAAGTTAGCCAGCATCAGTGTTATCTACAGCTTCATTATCGTCATCGTCACCGTCATCATCATAATCTAATTCAATTTAATTTAGTAGACCCAAACAAAAGCAACAATAACATTTAACAGTTTATATTTCCTTATTTCCCAACTCAAATAAAAAACACCCCTACACCCCTGGTTGTGCGTTAAAACAGAAATGGTGTTGGAAAGAGGAAGTGCAATAATAAGATAAACATCTCAAATTTCCAACCCTATAGATGTCAGATAATTGAAATCACAATCCTGTTAGAACAGCTACAAATAACAACAAAAATAACAACAGAAAAAGAAAAAAATCTCTTAAATACTGACAGGCTCTTGGACAGATACTGATTTGACACTTGTACAAGCATTTAGTTGGAATGAAATTGTATGTAAAAATTATTTTTGTCGAGAAGGGTCAAAATCTAGGCAAATGGTCTGCCTGGACGCACACTTCTTGGCTTAACTACGAGTCAATACGAGTATATCTTATTTTCTTTGTTTTTTTTTATATACTTCTTAGTTCTTGTCTTTCTGCTTGTGCAAACAAATGTTATTAAAAATTAATAAAAGGTCAATAGTATGGAAAAAAGGATGTCAATTGTATGAAAAAAAGGAAGAAGAACAAAAACTTAGGAAATCTTTTTGCTGTCCTTGTTCTTTAGTTTTGTTGTTTGTTTGTTTATTTCTTATCTTCGAAATAAATTCTTATTAGAAGTTTTTGTTTCAATTAAGAAAGTGTCAGTTAAGGAACATAAAACATTTTATAACACTGATTTCGTATAGGATTGACAGCACTAGTTTTCTTATTTTTATGGAAACAAACTGAAAGTGTTTGGTTGGTCTATCTAATCAATTATTTGTTGGATAAACCACTATTGGATTTTTGCAAATTTTAGTTAACTTTAAGAAAGAAACAAATCCCTTTGAGTAGTTGGATATATAAACACATTCAAATCACTTGTATTTGTAATGAAACAATTTAAGTTTATTGATGCTATGGTTGCAAAATGAAGATTTTGAAAACGTATGGAATTCTTTACAAACATTTTAGTTTCAGATATTTTAAGTACTTGTTCAGATTGAATATACGAAAAATATACAAATATTCTACCAAGATTTACATACTAATATAAACATCAGATGATAATGCTGTTCACAATATTGTGCAAATGGTATTGCATCATTGCATTTGCATAGAGGTGTAGTATAATTTTGCTCTACATTAACGAAATACACAGCAAGAGCAAAAATATGCTAAACCATTTTGCAAATGCAATGATGCAATACCATTTGCACAGGATTGTGAATTGCACTAATATCAATAATAAAATTCATTCAACCTTTGAATTCTTACAATTTAGTCAATTCAAACCTAAAGCTATGTGTCCACGATAGTCAGATATTACAACGTTGTCCGAAAAATGTTCAGAAAATGTCTAACAACCGTGTAAACTTAAAATTTTTGCCTTCCAACGTTGTAAGAAAAAGCATTTTCAGTACATTGGAAGATAAAAATATTGTCAGACACACAATTTTGTCATTGTCATTGTTTTAAGACAATTGTCAAACACTTTTCATTGTCATATGTCATAAAATGTATAAAAAAAAAGTTGAAGAAAATTAAACAATTGAATTAAAGTGTGCATTATAACCTAAGCAGGTAAAATGGTACCAACTGCTCTTTTTTGTTCCATGACAATATTTAAAATTTTTAAACACACACACACAGAGCGGCAAAACGAATTTGACAATACCACACAACAATCTGACAACCGTGTGAACATACAATTTCGGTTGACAGATAAATTCATTGTGTGCAAATGAAATTGGTAGTTTTCTTACAGTCGTCTAAACTGACAATTTACCTTTTGCTAAAATATGTTCAATGTCAGTACACTGCTAGCACATTGCTAGATATGACAACGTTGTATGGACACATAGCTTAAGCAACGTCTAAAGAATGTGTGTTAAAACAAGTGGTAAAGCTTTTTTGTTTAAATATTTGCCAAGTGTGACCGTACCTTAAGCGTTTATTGCTTATGCGTCCGTTAACTTAAGTCGGTTACTTTTATTATTTATTAATATTAATTTTGTAGCAAATAGAGAAAATAGAAAATATTGTGTTTAATAATTGTTATGTTGAAACAACCAGTGCAATAATTTATCTACTAAATCTAATATTAATCAATCTTAGACATACATATAAGAAATAATCGCTTAATGATGCCATGGTTACTTTCTTTCTTGCTTTCTTTCTTTCTACTGTCGAAGACGTCCAAACCAATCTTAAGGAAAAGTGTGCAATAAATGCCTTTGTACATTTTGGTTACGGATTTTCCAACAAGATAAAACAACAAGACAGAAAACAGAACATGGTCTTAACAAAAGTCAAGACATACTCGTACAAACATATAAACAGATATCGGATACAACACTAACAAGAACAAAATCCACTATAAACTATGTACGAGTACAACAACATTTTGTAAAGACCCAGGAGGTCCGATTTTTTTTTTTTTAGATATTGTTTAAAATTGTTTTTTGTTGCTTGTTAAACAGTTGTGCCAAAATACCACAAAATCTTTTGTTTAAACAAATAAACCGCTAGTAGTTTTTAGTAGTATGTTGTACTTGTATAAACATACATAGTTGTTGTTGAGGTTGTCGTTGTTATTATTGTTGCAATAATACTCTAGTGCAGGGTTTCTTAAGCGGCTGGATTTTGGTTTGCTTAATAACAGGACACTGTATCACTGAGAGCTACATGAACCTATTAAGTGTTGCATGCAACGAATTCTGTAAGAGATGATAATAACAAGCTTAGTATTGAGCACTTTCATTGACATTGTTCGAAGTTCAAGAGAAGCAGCCAAAAGAAAGCTCCTGAGCTGCATTGATTGAGAAACACTGCTGTGGTTAGTTATCAGCATGATACGGGTTCATACTACCACCACAAAAACCCCAAAAACAAAATAATACAACAAAAAACTAAATGGTAAAACGAAACAAAATGTAGTTTTATTTGCAACTCTCTCTCTGTTGGTGTTACTTTTGGCCACAAATGTTACTTTATGTTGGTATTCGATTTACTTTGTTGTTTTAATCTTTTTTTTTTTTGTTTTGTTTTTATTTTTTGCAACAAAACGCATTTGCCCAAAATACAAAATACAAGCAACAACAAAACTAAAATTTCCCGATCGTTTGCAATGATTGCAACAGCCGAACATGGTATTCTAAAATAATACAACAACAGAAACAACTACAACTACAACAACATAACCACAATCACGGCGCATGCTTAACAAAACCCCAAAACGGAAAAAACAGACATAGCAACAACATCTACAACAAACACTTACAATATTTTATTAAGCATACAAACGGAATCCTCTTTCCAAAATTTATTTTTGCGGACTTTTGCGTGTTGTTTTTGTTGTTCTTGCAGCATTTGGATTTGTTTCTTAAATTTCATTCCAATACCCATGTCGTTTATGATGTTTATGATGTTTGCCAACATCTTCTGCGAAATCTGTTTTAAATAATCAATGGCAAACAGAGCGACAGTCGGACAGACATCTAGACATCCAGTGAAACAAACTTTAAAAAAAACTCAAACATCCTCATCATAAAGTATTTGCTAAATGTACAATGTGTGTTTACACGAATCATATTTTTGTTACAAGTACCAATTTTGCATACTGCCAATATCGATGGAACAGTGATAACTTGACTTGACTTGACTTAACTCTACTCTACTCTACTCCACTCAACAATGTTGTTTCTGTTATTTTCTTTCTTCTCTGGCCAGATCATGTTGGTTGCTGTTTTTGTGTTTGGTATCCTGGTGTATGAAAATAAATATACATAAATATTTTTTAAACGGTTTGTCGGTTAAAAAGTTTTCTTCTTTTAGTTATGGTTTATTTTGTTTGTTTTTTTTTTTGCGACCAGGTGAACTTGCAAATGTCATCCCCCGCAGTTAAGCTGCTCTATGATCTCTGTCAAATGTTAAATGTTGTTTCCTTTAAAAAAAAGGATTTTTTGTGCGATATTTGCATTTTTTTCCGTTTGTCTGAGAATTTGTTACAGAAATGTTGTTACGAATTTTATAGTTGTTACTTTTTAATTTATGGTCAATTCCAGATCATGCGAGGGTTGTATGATAAGTGTGATATGTAAAGTTAAGAGGATAATATAAATTTCATTGTCAATGCCTTAACGCGCTAAAACGAAATCTAACATAAAAAAATGAATAATCCCAAACCCTCTAATGAGTTTGTGCTGGCAATGTATTATACATTTTTTTCTCCGAAAATAGGGTCTAGCGCTCATAAAAGTCTTAAATATGTTAGTAATTGGATGTTATTTATATGGATCATTTAAAATATTTCATATTGGCAGCACTATATTTCTGATGTACAAATGGAGTACTGAAACATTAAATGAGACTGATGACAATCTTCTTTTTTTATATTTTTTTAGTAATTATTGAATCTGCCTTGTTTCCTTAAGCATAGTACTCTGTTCAAAATTTCAAGTGGAATGCTGTCAAAATACATGTTAAAAAAATAAACATGAAATTTTCATGAAAAAATGTTGCAGAAGTAGTACTCTGTTCTATTTTGTGAAAAACATGTAAAATATATCTGGCAACATTATATTTTGACAGCGAAATAATTAAAGCCTAGTACTCTGTTCATTCGGAAAAAATGTTGAGCAACATTAATTATTTCATACGGAAAATTTGACGTGTAGCCAATGTTGCCTATCACGCGAATATACATAATTTGACGTTTTTTTTTATTGAAAGTACGCCACATTGTTTTACTTATGTAAACAAAACACATATGTTTTGCTTTTTTGTGAATTTAAATCGAAAATAAATAAAAGTTAAAATATTAAAAAATCCTTGTTGAATCGAAATCTTTAAATAAAAATGAATAAACAAATATTACTGGCCGCTTGAAACAATTGCTACTAAAATTATTTCGCTGTGAAAAAATAATGTTGCCAGATACATTTCACATGTTTTTCATAAAATGAACAGAGTACTACTCCTGCAACATTTTTTCATGAAAATTTCATGTGAATTTTTTTAACATGTATTTTGACAGCATTCCACTTGAAATTTTGAACAGAGTACTAGGTTTAAAGTAGCAACTGTTTCACGTGGAATTTTCATCTAAAAGCTCTTCTGTCGCAACAACAATATCTATTACTTGTTGTGCTGCTGCGCAAGCGGCCAGTAATATTTGTTTATTCATTTTTATTTAATGATTTCGATTCAACACAGATTTTTTAATATTTTAACTTTTATTTATTTTCGATTTAAATTCACAAAAAAGCAAAACATATGTGTTTTGTTTACAAAAGTACATTAGCTACACGTCAAATTTTCCGTATGAAAAAATTAATGTTGCTCAACATTTTTCCCAAATTTTAACAGAGTGCTAGGCTAATAATAAGGCCTAATAATAAGTATTCAAATCTTAAAACTAAAACAAGTAAGAAAGTATAGTCGGTCAAGCCCCACCATACCTAGTATATGTAAATATAAACCAGTTTTTTAGAAATGGGCGTTATATGGGAGACATGACCTATTTTGGACCAAAATTCAGTTTCATGATTTCTGTGAATATAAATATTATATGTGTTAAACTTTATCACGATATAAATACTTTTAAAAGGTTTATGGAAGTTAAAGTGAATTACGGAGAGGGTCTTATATGGGATTTTCGACTAATTATGGACCGATCTTCACAAAATTTGCAAATGTGATTTGTATTCATTTACCACTCTTTCGTGATGAAATTTGTTTGGATACTTGCATAATTCAAGGATTTGTGGTCAGTAAATTCCAATTTCGGGAGGACATTTGTATGGGGGCAAGGTGAAATAATGGACCGATTTACACCAGTTTCAATCCCATCCATCCTTGGGCCGAAAAAATATCACGCACCAAATTTTATCGAAATATCTTCAAAATTGCGACCTGTACTCTGCGCACAAGCTTTACATGGACAGCCAGCCAGCCAGACGGACGTACGGACGGACGGACATCGTTAAATCGACTCAGAAAGTGAATCTAAGTCGACCCGTATACTTTAAGGTGGGTGTTGGACCAATATTTCTGGGCGTTACAAACATTAGCACAAATCCAATATACCCTCCCCACTATGGTGGTGTAGGGTATAACGATTGTTCCATATCACTCTAGAACGCATATATCAGAGGGAGAAAATTCGAGATTGTATAAATGTAAGCATTTTAGAGAAAACATATATTTCCGAGATAACCTCATTGTTAGTAGCTGAACTAGATCGAGTATTGTAATATGTTCTTCAATAAGACATCTGCTGAAATATTGGCGGATCAATTCTTCAGGAATTATAGACTATGCCAATATAGAAACACCTTTATCTGCTTTTATGGAATATGTATGGCTTTAACTGTATCTTCAACCACCACAAGTGGTCAACTAAATTAGAACTACTGAACATCAATATGCTGGTTCTTACAACAGCGTAGTTTTTGTAATTCTCATTACATTTAGGTTCGGCACAGCCCAATATATCTCACTAACTTGTTTCTATTAAAAACGCTGTCATGGTTGCAAAATTATCATTGATGATGTTATTAATACGATCTATATCTGTCTAAAGCATCAGACAGTTCATAAAAGCCACTTTATAAATCAATTCTGATAACAAGCTAAACTTCAAACTCAATATTATATATAATATATATTTGTTTATTCTGAAGGATATTCCAGGATTTTCAATGTCTGTACACAATTCCTCCGAATCTCAATGGTATTTAAAAATGATACAAACTGCTTGAAAACGACTGTCGTGCATAACTTCCGTCAATTTATTTTTAAACATCCAATCAGAGTGACTGAGAATGAAAACTGTCTCAGATATCTTTGAACAATATCTGAGTAGATATAATTTAGATTTTTCATTCGTCCAAACTTCGGCGTCTGATTGAGGCACTTGCCAATAAGAAATAAGTCACGAGGTCTTTCGTTAAGTAGCAATTATATTTTTGGGACGGATCTGTGTTAACTTAATAGTTATAACTTATTTGGTCGGTATAAGCACATACAGGATATACAATAATTATTATTAGTTTCGTGTAAAAGAGAACGGCCACTTCACCGGATCTAAATATATGTATGTTTTTAATTAGCGAGGATAGATTGCCTCGAATCTACCATAGTACCAATTTAAACCAAGCAATTCCTTAAACCAAGCTAAGTGAAGGGAAGGTAAGACGAGTACACACTTGATTGTACTAGCAATTCGTTTTACTTTCTTATTCGTATTACACATGTGTATATAAATGTGTGTATACTCTCAAATAAAAACGCAATAAGCAATAAGAATTGTGCTATGTGAACACCGAAGAAATTTCAAGCAACAAATTGTATCAATCTTTTCAATAAAAATTGCTTCGTGTAAAATGGAACATACATCGAATTGGAGTATAAACGGTTCGGTGGACATTATACATGATCAGAGTAACCTGATATTGCATTGGATATATAGATCTAAGGCTCTTGTACCTAACTAACTAGCAATGAAAATTAGGAGAAAGAAAACGACTTTACCTTATAGTGATGTGGGAGTTCTTAATTGTTTTTTTTACAATGAACATTGAAATTTAACATTTATGCTTTATCGTGATCCTCAATTAAGTTCAATCTTTTCTTGTTGGCTTAAAGCATGTAAAGTATACATTTTTGTACATTAGCATTACACTCTATTTCAGAAATATTTTTTTTATTGTCGGTATGTATTTCTTAATATGTATCGGGTACTTAAATTTACTACAAACTAATAATATTGCATGTGTCTTGTACACGTTTCGTAAATGTTTTTACGTCTGTTGTTAAGTATTAGTTACTTGTGTGACAGAGATTTTGTTTTTTCTTGTTAATCGTTTTTGGAAACAAATGTTACCAATTTTATATCAATAAGCTACAGTGGGTTATTGTCAGAAGAAATTTTATTTAAAAAAAAATTATAATTGTTGGAAATTCTTATTTAAACAATTAAAGTATCTTGAGAGTGAAATAATTGTCGTGTTCTAATTCCTAAATTTTATTTTATGAATGTATCAAATATATAAACACTGTATCAAATTAAACTGGGTATATCCGGAGTTAATGGTAATATTATACGACTATAACTTTAAATATGGTCAGCATATGGGCCATAGGATTTATTCGAACAAAACAAAATTTGGTTTGTATGTTATTTACAAAATTACCACTGTAAACTTTTACTATCATACCGTTCGAAATATCTAGATACTATTCTATTCTCTAAATTATTATAGTAACTGTACAAATAATACAAGATTACGAGGGATAAGAAGCGAAATATAGCATCTAGCAATACGAGTAACAAATATGTTGAAGATTAACATACGGAATTTTTAATCCGCTTGTACTGGAATCATAAACACATTTCAAATTAGTCCTTCAGAGTCGGTTCGGAATTTTCTTAGCCTAGCAGAGAAAAATAATAGCTAGGTTTTCACAAACATTTTTATTTTTCAATATCATCTCCTGAAACTTAAATACGCTTAGTCCAACGCTTATCTGGTAATTCTATCCTTGATTAAAATAGTTTTTCTCAAAGCCTTCAAAATAGTGGTTTACAATTGTAATTAGATCATCTTCATTTAAGGTAAAACGCTTGCCAGCTAGGAATTTTTTTTAAATTTGGGAACAGGTAAAAGTCACTGCGAGCTAAATCAGGAGAATAAGGTGGGTGGTCAAGCAAGTCGTACTTTAATTAATAAATTTTAGCCATTGGTAAAACATGCTTGTCCGCTGGTGGGTTGTCTTGATGAAAAATTATTTCTTTTGTGTTGTAAGCCAGAACGTTTTTTTCGAATTTTTACATTTAATAGATTGAATTTATTGTTTTACCCTTTCGCAGACAGTCAATCAATAAAATATCTTTGAAGCTCCAAAAAACCGTTTCCATAACCTTACCAGCCGATTGAATTGTTTGTGCCTTCTTTGGGGCACTTCCCACCAGCTTCAGTCCATTGCTTGAATTGTTCTTTTGTTTCTGGTGTATAGTGGTGGATCCGTGTCTCATCAACAGTTATGAAAAGGCCCTTAAAATCCATTTTATTTTTCTTAAAACGATCCAAACAAGCTTGAGAATTTTTCATTCTTATGCGTTTTTGTCGAGTGTTAACAAATGCGGCACCCATTTTGCAGAAAGCTTTTTCATCTGTAGTTCTTCATGCAAAAGTAAATGGACTCGTTTATTTGAGACGCCCATGATATTGGCTATTTCACGCACTTTTATTCTTCGATCATTTGATACCATATCATGCACTTTGGCTACAATATATGTTATTGTTTTTGGACGTCCACTACGTGGTTCATCCTCAATGCTTGTATGACCACGTTTAAATTCAGCAACCCAATTTTTTACTGTTGCATATGAAGGAGCACTTTCTCCTAACACATTCACCATATCATTATGAATTTCTTGTCTCGATAAACCTTTTTATTTAAATACTGAATGACACGACGAATTTCTAAGTTTTCCATTGTAAAAAAATCGCAGATGCGTCTTTTTTAAAACCCTGTTGCCAGTTTGAAAAGAAATTTAACATGAGTTCATAGAAGAGATGAAAATTTCCAAAACAGTTAACGTTTTTTTTTGTTTTTACCGCGCTTTCTGTTCTAGGCTAAAAAGTTTCTGAACCGCCCTCGTATACGCATATAATCCAATAGACTTACATTTATACATCACTGGCATGCATCAGGATTATAGTGATAGGGGATATATGGAAATGACTGAATATTAAGTAGAGTAGTGTGTTCTTTTCTATAAATGCCACACTATAAATTTAAAAAATGTTGCACCTTTCACACTCTGTATTTTTAGAGGGGGAGAATCGCACGATAAAACAGCTGACATTTGTTTTGTTTATGAATGTGTTTTTGTGTTAAGAAACAAAAAAAAAAAATATACAAAATGGAAAATATTACTACTTTGTGCTGAAAAAATTTTGGATGACTTGTTGGATTCATCTTCATCATCTGATGATGATGAAATATTTGATACAATTGTGGAAAGAAATCCACAACCGCGAGTGAAAGGCTTTGTAGAGAACGTAATTAATAATTACTCTGAAGTTGATGTATGTCAAATTTCATAGGACAATATCTCCTACTTCTTATATGTATGTTTATATATAATTTGTATAGTTTAAGAAGAATTTGCGTATTAGTCGGGAAGGTGCCATTGGTTTGCTTCTTCTTTTTAACAAAAACAGCTGTACATGAAAAAAAAGTGTTACACTGTTGTGATTTTTTGTTCTATTCTGACCATTAAAAATGCGACATCTTTAAAATGTGGGGTAAACATTATAAAAATGTACATAATAAAGGTGTAACATTTTATTTCAGAAAACACCATTAATTTATTAGTTTAGAAAAGGTATGTTTCTTTTTGGATCAGTAGCACCTTCATTCATTACATTGGACTGGATTATATAGTATTACTTCGAACAATAATTGGAAACAAAGCAGGTGTTCGAAATTAGTCTCTTTAGTATTTACACTACAGATAAACTGTTTTTAATGTTCAGAATTTCGAATTAAAAATGTTACAATAACTTGGAAATTTTTATGATATGCAATGATGAATCTCTCTGTGCAACATACCTTCTTAATTATACAAAGATATTATCAGTACATTACCAGGATTTCACCAATTGCACTGGCATTTCTACTCCAATATAAAATTCGGAGCATATACAAAATTGAGTTTTGAATAAAATCTTTTTCTCAGGAATCAACATAACTCTAGTTAAAGAAAGTATATCAGTATCACTAGTAGAGTTACTTGAATTAAAAAAAAAAAATTGAATTAGCGGATGTTAAACGCATCCACTGTCCGAGAACCTTATTATTATTATTTATTTTGGTCATAACCATTGTTTTATAGTTCAGTCCTTTTTGTTCATCCAGAACATACAAAAGACTGTAGTACAATTATGATCATAAAGATTTGCTGTAGAACAGAAAAAACAATATGAAAAAAAAAAACCAACAAGAAAAAGGGGTATTTTGTCATAATTTTTATGTTTCGCATAAGGACGATGTCTTTTTCACTGGATGACATTATTTACTTACTTGGCGGTATAAATGTTAAAAAATAAACCAAGAAAGAAAACTCAAAATAATATTTGGCCAATATTGGCAAAAAAAAAAACATGATTTCTTTTTTTTTTAGCTAAAACTACAACGCCAACAGCAACAAAATGCGTTGGCTTATGTGGGGGGCCATGTATTGTTGTTTTGTTGTAGGGACAATTTAAACATGAAATAAATTTCAGTTACAATCGTGGCCAAAAAAAACACACACACACACACACAAAATCCGATCGTAATCATAAGCAAACTACAAGAAAACAACAAAAAACAAAATCAATATTTATGATTATTTATTGTTCCAAATTATTTGTAAGTACGACTAGTACGAGATAAAAAAAAAATATGGAAAATCGTGTTTAAAATATTTTTCTTATTTACAATAACTCTTGTAGTTGTTTGGATTTGTAAGAATCAAGTAATAAAACATTTGCTATTTATTGGAAGTAAATATTGTTAATGTGTTTTACATAGAGAAACATTCAGTGACACACATGTAAAGCATATTTTCATAATTGTTGCAGCCAAAGACAAGAGGACAACATAACTGGACTGCACCGAACTAGACCACCTTGGAGGAAAATACTATTAATATCAATTTTTGAAAATTAAAATAGAAAAAAAATATATATTTTTCTTTGTAACAATTATTACAGATAAAACATACATGAATTATTTTTGTTTATATTATTGCAAATTGGCATTTGTTATTATTATTTGAGTTGGTTGTTGAATAGAAGTGCGGACATGATTGTGCACTTGACTTGTGTTATTAAAGATTGTGTCCTTTTTTTCCTTATTTTACACTCTACACACTTAAACACACATTCAACCATTAACAATTGAAAACAAATATTGCAGCCAAAGGATATGTGAAATATTAGTAATTATGGTATCGTGTTACTCACAGTGCTGCAAAGAATGCATTCATTACTTTGTTGTGGTCCAAAGTAGTTTAATTAATCATATTATTTCTGAACTATTCTTAACTATATAGGTTAGCTAACAATGAGACATTTATCTTTATCCGATTACTTCTACTTTATTCGCCTTCGGATTTAATAAAACTTTGAAGATCTGCCAATCAGACGATATGTAGTTATAATATTCAGCATCCCCATATATATCTGCTCACCATCATCCACACAGAAAAAAAAAATCATGTTTCTTTTTCAATTAAACCTTTAATTGATTTTAAAATAATTTTCAATTAAAATTTTAATTGATTCAATTACTTTTTCTGATATTTTCAATTAAATCTCACATTTTTTTTTAATTGATACTATCATTTTGTTTACAGGTCCGATTTCAATTAAATTTTTAATTGATTCCACAAATATTTTTATTGAAACTCATTTCTATTTTTTTCTTTGCAGATACAACATATTTTCTACTCTTTGCGATACACTGACGTAGGAGCTCAGAACCGTGCTTTAGTAAGTAATCATAGATCTCTTATTCCTGTATTATCTATTTGTTTTCATGATCATTTCTATATGTAGAATTGTATAGTAATTTGATAAATAATAATAAGCAGTACCAATATTAGTTTTCTTCGGATTTTAACTTCTCTATGGTAGCAAGTTACTGATCCACACATCGACAGTATCTAAAGTTCATTAAATTTTAATAGTTTTCACGTTATTGAAGACCTCCTCTATGTATAAGAAAGCTGCCGAGTACATTTCTTAAATTCAAGTTCCTATGATCCTTACAATCTCATGTAGAAGGGTCTTCATCGAGCGAATCTTAATATTGGCACGCTGAGTAAAAGAAAGTCTTGAAGCTTCCACGATTTGGTGGCATAAGTATTAATCAAGGAGTCGTTCTAAAGTTTTGATGAAAATTTATTGATCTTTTGCATTTTCGTAATATATTCCTGAGCACCAGCATTTAAGGCTTTCCATCACATTCTGAGAGTGTGTAGATATTAATTAAATCTAGTTTATGACAAATGTTACTTTGTAGTCGTGGAACCCTTTTAATGTAGTATTATATCTACAATATTTTATTATTCCTATGGAACTAGTTACATGGCTAGTTCGGTTTCAGTTGCATTCCCTTTACGAATTTTATTGTATAAAAATAACTTTTATTAGTTCTACAGGTGTAGCTATTGGAAAGCTAAATGTTTTAAAAATTTAACAGAATCGCAAGCTGCAGTGACCTTTGTTAACCTTAAAACATCTCAACGTGTTAAAATATTGGAAATTTATCAATAAATTTTAATAATTGTGTACAAAAACTTTTTCTTTATGATTTTGTTTGTTAATCACTGTAATAGTACTCAAAACGAAAGTAATTTTCTGTTGTTAGTTAAGTGATCAATCACAGAGTGTAAAAAAGGTACCAATATCTACTCAGCTCTTTTAAAATGTAAATGTATAACGTAAACCAACATTCATATCCTTTAAGTCTTCAACAAGTGACAATATTTGCAAAAATTAGAGAATTATGCGACAAATGACATGACTGTTTGGCATCATTCATTCACTCTTCCCTGAATTATAAATGTGTCCTTTTTATTTAAAATTGATTCGCTGGAATTCAGCAAGGCAAGGAATTCTGTTACTTTATTTCTTATCTTTATATATGACCTCCTATATCAAACTTCCAATCCTATCTATTATTTTGCAGATGATAGCAACATTTTCCATGAGAAAAAACATGAATGATACGCTGAACCAACATCTTAAGACAATCTCGGAATGGGGTTGTGCGAACATAGTCGATTTTAACGCACCTAAGACTCAATTTTGTATATTAATACACAAAGGCACGACAGATCATGTTGCTTCATCTGTTTTTATGGGCGGTGTAAATATGAGAATCCAGTTTAATGTCTGTTGAGAAAAACACATTTTTCAAGTGTCAAAAAAACGTTCAAGTGCATTGGTATTTTAAAACGGTAAAAATACTTCACTTCATATGATCTCCTTACTATTTACACCACCTATATTCGACCGAAAATGGAATACAACTCTCATGTATGGGCCGGTGCTTCGAAGTCTATTTTGGAGTTACTCGACCACGTACAGGAGAGGGCGAAGATGCTTATCGGTGACTCTATTGATTCATTGGAGCATCGTTGCAATGTGGGTTGTGTTTCACTGTTCTATCAATATCAATAATGGAATGTGTTCTGCTGAAATAAGGGAACTTGGAACCCGAAACACGTAGTTTTTTGCATAACACACGTTCTTCAGTCAAGGCCCATCAATTCATCTTCGACTGGACAGTGGATCGCGCAACATATTGCAGGGAAAATTCTTTCTGTAGCCGTACTATCCGTATGTGAAATAAACTACAAGCAAAAATATTCCCCGTCATTTTCAATGTTGGAAAATTCACATCAAATGTTCACAAGCACTACTCCCTCTCTCGTCTCTTGCATAACCTATTTTCCTAGTTCCCACACAATGCATTGCATGAGTAGGGGTCGTCCCCTGAGTCCTGGTCCAAGCAAAAAAAAAATAAAACTATAGTTTTGAGAGTTCTGAAATTATAGAGGGCACCAACTTGTATGGAGACAACCCACTGTCAATGTCTTGAAAAAAGATTTACTAAATAATTGCGTGAGGTTATATGTAGACCAGCATTAATATCGCCATATATATTTTTAAATCAGATAGCTACATTTTGGATGGCCTAATTAAAATGAGTTTTAGTTTATTGATTATAATAGTAGTAGAAAATAAGAATACTTCAATTATATTAGTATTATAAATAGACTCTTTTGATGCTCTGATATTTATATATTTTACAATATTTTCCATTTTTGAAACAACAAACAACTCAAATACAAAAATATTGAAATTGATATGTGTTTTCCTTAAAATCAAAACAGAGTAAACAGGCAAAGAAATCCTTAAAACACTATCAAAATCATGTTTACATGTAAAGTGACAAAAAAGTGGCCATTCATGTATGAATATTTTGTTATTGAAGTCAAGTATCAATACAACACTCAAACAACGAACATTTAGACACACTGGCTTGGTAACACACATGTTTATTCTGAATGCCTTAAACAATAGGGAATCAAACGCACATCTCGTTGTAAGTGTCTTGTTAGAAAATATGTACGTATGATGTTTTTTTTTTTCTTTCTTTATTTTAAAAGACTTTTAAAGAAATGCTATTGTCCTGATACTGCACCATAATTTTACCCTCATTTTTTATGTTTTCCTTGTGGGAATTAAACATGACAATTAATTTTCCAAAAGAAAATCTCTTTCTTTTTTAATTCATTGACTTGATTTTTGCTTCCTTTATTCGCTTTGTTTTGTAGGTGTATTTTTTATTTTTTTTTTTTATTTTTTTCTCTAAACAACTTGTTGTTTTTGTTATACTTTCAATTCAATGTTTTGTTAAACAATTGTTTACTAATAAAATAATTAAGAATTTCATGTGTAGCTGCATACATTGTATTGTATTTTGTATTTTGTTAATAATACCCGCCGGTGGTCCAACTACTACTGGTACCGGTGTCCTTAGGTGTACTGGTGTCGTTGTGTTAACATTCATGTTTTTAATTCTATTTTATTTTAATTTTGTTATTATTTGATTGTTTGTATTTTATTTAAGGTGTAGAATGACTTGGAAAATTATTGTTTCTTCACTCTGTTTAAGATGTGTGAAAAATGTTGATAATAGTTTTTTTTCATGATTTCGTTTGTAATTTATCAAATATTAATGAATAGAGAGAAAATTAAGTAAATTATGTTTAAGGGAACATGAGTCAGGTACATACGAGTACATATGTTCCTCAATACATATTTATAAAATATTTTGATCAAATTTGAGGGTTATTTTTTTTTTGTATTTAAAAACTACATGTTGAAGCTATTTCTATGAAATTTGGTACGTGATTTTTTTTCAGCCCAAGAACGGATGGGATTGAAACTTGTGGAAATCGAACAATTATTTCACCTGACTCCCCTACAAATGTCCTTCCGAAATAGAAGCTTAATAAATTATGCAAGTATTCAAAAAAAAATTCTTCACAAATGAGTAGTAAATGAAACCAAATCACATCTACAAATTTTATGACAATCATAGCTCCCATATAAGTCTCACTTCCAAAATCACTTTAAAGAGCATAACTCTTTCAAAAATATTGGTATCCAAATGAAATTCAACAAAAGTAAGTTTCATATACCTATACAGAAATGATGACACCTAATTTTGTAATAGTCAGTTCATAATTAGACGAAACTGCCTCTCCGTAATTTACTTTTACCTCCATAAATCTTTTAAAAGCGTGTATATTGAAATAAAGTATAAGATACATAATATTTACTAAATTTTTTTGATGATCGGCCCATAATAGGTAATAGCTGCCATATACCGCCCATTTTTACACTTATACTGGGTGTAAGGTATTATATGGTCGGGCTTGACCGACTATACATTCTTACTTGTTTAATAACGAAATATCTACAGATCAGTTATGTGCACAGAATGGCAGGATTGCTCTATATTTGGTGTGACATAAAACTGCTGACATCTGGCAAGTGAGTTTTTTGAAGTGAGTATGAAAGAAATGGTTTTGAATTTTGCCTTGCCGCCTTATAGTGGAAGGCCAATGTAAGCGGCATGCGGCCGCGGACAGCAGAAGTAGAATTTTTTCAACTTTGCCGCTTAAAACGATGTTGCCATGTATATAATATGTGACATATAAGTTTAGTTAAAAATTAAAATTTATTTCCATTTTCCTAATTCTTTTTACGCAAGCCACACACTAATAAACGTTTATTTAAGCTGATTGCCGCCCGCGGCCGCATGCCGCTTACATTGGCCTTCCACTATTATGGTAGAGACCTTGGCCACTCCGACTACTATTTGTTTTAATAGATGCATAACACTTTATATCAGAACAGGGTATGCGAAATTGGCTTGATTCGTTCTTGACCTCAAAAGATGAAGAGTTCTTTTGGCGCAGAACCCATATGTTGCCAGAAAGATGGCCAAAGTTCATAGCTAACAATGGTAAATATTTTGAATAAATTTATTTTATACAAATGCTTCAAAATAAAAGCTAAAAATTTTAAAAATTCCACATTATTAAGTTAAGCACAATATGTTTCAATAGAAACATTCCTACATAACCCGCCTTTGTATAGAATCATTTTGGTTATAAAAGTTTTTTTCTACACAAAAAATGTATGTGTACAAGTTTTTTCTATAGAACACTTTCTGTAGAAAACTATTTCCTATAGAAAATTTTGTGTACAACAGATCTTTTTCAAAAAAATAATCAAACGTTTCCCATGTCGAACTAAGGGCGTGAAAAAAGTACCATTTGTTGATACAAACCACAAATTTAATTTGTAAACTTGTCATGATATTTAATGATATTTTATAATACTCACAAAATGCTACAATAATTCGAATACAGTTCTACCTGTTTGTTAAATATTTCGTATATTTTTTTAAATAATTTATACACATTTAATTTAATATTTAGCGACTCCCCCACTTTGTTTTTATTATATGTATGTATATGTTTGTATACACATGTAGTTATAATAAATATGGTGTTTGTTTGAAAAGAAAACCACAACAATATTCGGAATACATGGCCTGTCTTGTACAATTTTGCGGATGAATGGAATATGATAATAATAACCCACAGCCTGTCCGATCGACTGACCAAACAACCAATCGACCAACACACCAACAGACACCCAACTTACTAGTAGTCAACCAACCAAAATGACAGACAGACAGACAGACAGACATACGTAGAAGAACATTGCTGATATTTTGTTGATGTTCTAAATGTTTAACAATTTTTGCAACAAGCCAATTTTACAACAAGGCACATGCACACATACTAACATGCACACATACATACATGCACACACACGTATGCAAAAATGTAGGTTGTTGTAGTCATCATTTAGTTAAATAAATTATAAAGCCCTTAAACAAAATACTATGAACCATTAAGGGGGTATTGCTGAAAAAAAGAACCCTTCTGAACGACAAGGTTCACGGTTGACTCTTCTGTTCCATAGAATGTACCACCAAAGGTTAAATGTAGTGTTTCTGTATTTTTATTATTATAATTTTTTTTTTCAGTTTTTACATGTTCTTGATGTAACTTGTATTTTTGGATGTTCTATGTTGTCCGGTGGTATTGCTGTATGTGTGTTTGCTTGTGTGAGTATGTTACATGTTTTGTTTCTATGTTTTATGCAAAAAAGGTAGAGTAAGTTGAACAACAAAACGCTAGTACATAAATGTAACAAGCCCACAACAATATTATTTTCCATACAACCCAGTCTGTTCTGGAAATGTTACAGAACATGAACTATTTTGTTTTGTTGCATGTGACCTATGAAACGAATAAACAAAAGGCAAAATAGGCTTTACTTTAACATAAATATTTGTAATTTTGAAGTTCATTTGATTTGAATTAGTCAGTTGTGTGTTTAGTTTTATTACTTCATCATTCGAATGTGTAATCATAGTCTCTCAGAATCACTTTCTGAATCGATTTAACGATGTCCGTCCGTCTGGCTGGCTGGCCATGTAAAGCTTGTGCACAGAGTACAGGTCGCAATTTTGAAGATATTTCGATGTAATTTGGTACGTGATATTTTTTCGGCCTCAAGGATGGATGGAATTGAAACTGGTGGAAATTGATCCATTATTTCAACTTACCCACTTACAAATGTGCTCCCGAAATAGGGGTTTACCGATCATAAATGTTTGAATTATTCAAGTGTTTAAACAAATTTCATCACAAATGAGTGATAAATGAAGCCAAATCACATCTTGTAGAGATCGGTTCATAATTACTCGTAGCTGCCATACAAGGACCACTTCCGAAAATAAATTCAAATTCTTTCAAAAATTTTGGTATCCAAGGTGTAATAATGGACCAATTTGCACCAGTTTCAATCGTTACAAAGATCAGCACAAATCCAATATATCCACCCCACAATGGTGGTGTAAGGTATAATAAAGTCTGCAAAATTTGATGATATTATCTGAAGTCTATTTTAAGAAATTAGCAATGAATGTCTAAAAAGTATCGGGGTTGTCCAAAACTTTGGTCTATAACTCGGATCCCACAAACCGATTATGCACATTTGCAATAACAAACATTTCAGTGAATCAAAGAATGTTTGGGAAAAAATTTTATTGTTCTAATTTTTTTTTTTTTTTGTAATTAACAAACACAAACTGCAAAGCTTTTGGCTTATCTGCAGAAAACATACAGAGTCTTTGGCGGGAATCGAACCAGTAACTTTGACTGATAGTTCGGCACACTATCGCCTAGTCTATCGTGGCACTTTTTCTTCGAAGCTCTATTGTGTCTTCAAGAACAACGGACAGACGAAAAGACATGGTTAGATCGTCTTAGATCGTCTTATTGGTTCTACGACCAATATTTCGATGTGTTACAAAATAATGGCAAACTTACTTTACCCGTCATATTTTTGGTGGTGGGTATAACAACTATAATTGCTTGAATCTTTTACACTACCAATCAATACACAAATAGTTTTGTGGGGGGAGGTTAATAAATTGAGCAATTTATCAGCAATACATTGAAAAAATATATGTTTTTTTTTAATTTGTCACTGATTTTTGTGCATAACTGTGCATTTGGCAGATTTGCATAAACATACATAAGTACGAGTATATTATCAGGCATGTTCTGCAAATCACTTTTTATCAAAGTGATTTGAAATCACATAAAAGGTGTTCTGTGCACATAAGTTTGTGATTTTAAAACGTTCAGCTAAGTCACTAATGTTTTCAAGTCACTTTGTTATTTTTTCAGCTATTACATGGATAACATTAAAATAAATTATTTAAATAAATTAATCAATATGTTTTTTATTAATTTGCTTTTACAACAACACATTTTATTCAAAAAAAAAAAAAACACCTAAAAATTAATAAAAAACTTGAGACACATTTTTTTCCTTAAAAAATTTATTTACTTTTGTGATTTCTTTTGTGATTTTAGGCTTGTTTTAAGTTGTCAGCTGTTTCTGATTTTCGAAAATACACAGAAGTTTGCCTTGCATTTGACCTTTATCTATGTACTTACAATGCTTCGTTCATATCCATTGGATCTGATAAAACCCGCATACAACGCTTTTTAATGCATTCATCTCTTAACTGCTTTTTTTTTAACTCAGTTAAATATATTCAAGAAGCTCCAGGTATTTTATTTTATATATGTACGTTTTATTGTTTCTAAAAAAAATATTTCAAAATAAACAAATCAGCTGTTTTCTTGTGCTTTCGACAAATTAAATCACACCGAAAAACACAACAATGGTGTGATTTACAGAACAGCACAAAATCATACGTGTGATTTCAAAACGGTATGTGATTTGAAATCACGTGATTTTCAGAACATGCCTGTATGTAAGAGACGATAAATAGCTAATTTTACTTTCAGAATAAAATAGTTTAACAATTTTCTGCTGGTGGCAAAAATTATGATATCGTTGCAACTAATTCGGTTTATATGTAAATGTTTCCATATCTTTACAGATCATTTGTTTAATTTTAAATTGACATGTTCTTTGGTCCATTTTCATAACAAGTTTTTTTTTCACTATAAAACTTTTAGCATTTGTTAACAAATATTTACACATATTCTAAACTAAAAAAAAATTCATTCCTTTCAAAAAATGTCTCCATAAAAGCAACATTAAACACTTAAATGTCACATATTATATGATACATAAAACTCGTGTGTGTAAATTTGTTTTAGATTTTCCTTATTAAGCAGAGAAACATGCCAAGTGTATCCAGTCCGTAATCCTAATTGACAAAACCCATTAACAACACCACTACAGCATGACAACAAACAAGCAAATTCTCAATCTCCCACTCCTGAAATGCTACTTTTTAAAATGTCGGTAGTCAGTGGTTGTTTTTATTTTGCCCAAGTTATTGTAATAGACTTACAGTAACAACAAAAACTACAACAATTGCAAAGGACTCATATGAAAACTATTAGAAAGACAAGTGTCCTTTTTGAATGAATTTTATAAGCTAGTAATGAAATTGATATAATGTGAAAGGCACTTGCAGTAATGTCTGATGTACATATTGGTAATTTAGGGGACTTTTAAACACCCTATACAGCTTCCTACAGTAAATATACACCCTGCAGTAAATATAATGTGATAATGTAAACAGTATTTAAGTATTTTATCTTGTTGAGGAAAGTATAATTTATTGAAAGTTTTATCCATATTTGAGATTCTAAGGATATGATTGATTTGTAAAAATATTTTATGATTCGTATATATTTTAGATGTTTATGCTGTAGCTTGCATAAAATTCGTTGAATATGTAACTATTTGTTCAGTTTTTCAATTACGTATAGCATGATATGTATGTGTTTGTTAAACATTCAAATAAATAATGAAAATCTAATGACTAAAACATTTATAAATTTCAACACTGTAAAATAGATCCTTTTTAAAGCTTTTGAAAGCCAAATGAATGGTAGTTAGTCGAAGTACTGAGTTATGGGAACAGAATTACACCCTTTTTGAAATGTAACTTTTCGTGTACCTCCATCGCATATGGACAAATACTTGTTCTACATACAATACACATCTTTTTGGTTACAACAACACTCAGCTTTTATTTTATTTATTGTTGTTGGAAGTAACATTTTTTATAACAATATAACAAACAACTAATCCTCCATGTATTAACTTTAAAAGCATTTGCAATCCTCAAGTAACAGCACAACAGAACTGAATTGAATTTGAAAAATGGAAATAGAGATGGTAAATTGACAATAACGCCCACTTTTCCGCATCTCTTTTTAGCTAATTTTCTACAACCCGCATCGTATAACGCACATTATGTGGTGGTGTTAGTTAGTGTTGTTTTCCTTTTTAATAGTTTAATAGTGTTGTCATTTATAGCTGTAATAGTATCCGGTATAATGATGGTATGATTTCCTAACACTCTCTTATTCAGTTGTCCTTACAACATTGTCATTGTTTCTATGCTGTGTGGACTGGGGGGCAGAAAGCATCATAAACAATCCTTAAACGTTCAACCAATTACTTAAAATGTTGCCCTATTGTTGTTGAAATGAAAATAACACAAAAATTTACATATTTTTATTTGGGGTGGCCGGAAGGAGATGTGTTTTTCTTTTAGAATAAGTTTACAAAATATTATCTGCTTAAGTTGATGTGTGGCAATGTTAGGGGAGTTGTGGCAAAATGTATTAATATGGCAGCACTATGGGTTATAAGTTTTAGTTGAAAACTATTAATGCATAGAGGAAATTTAACTAACTGGAGGTCGGAAATCTAAGTGTATTCCGACCATAAAATTATTAATAAGTACCAATTTACACAAAGCAATTCTTATTGGAAAAATTGTGACACTTTTTCTCTTGAAATTTCTTCGGTGTTTACACAGCAAAATGTTTGTTGCTTAAATCTCTCGTATTCATACCCTACACCCAGAAATATTGGTTCAACACCCACCTTAAAGTTGGTAGACTCATAATCACTTTCTGAGTCGACTTAACGATGTCCGTCCATCCATGTCCATGTAAAGCTTGTGCGCAGAGTACAGGTCGCAATTTTGAAGATATTTTGATAAAATTTGGTACGTGATATTTTTTTTGCCCCAAGGATGGATGGGATTGAAACTGGTAGAAATCGGTCCATTATTTCACCTGGCCCCCATACAAATGTCCTCCCGAAATTGGGGTTTACCGATCATAAATCTTTCAGTTATGCAAGTATACAAACAAATTTCACAAAGAATGAGTAATAAATGAAGCTAAATTACATCTAAAAATTTCGTGAAGATCGGTCCATAATTAGTTGTAGCTCCCATATTAGGCCCACTTCCGAAAATCACTTTAAAGAGCATAACTCGCTCAAAAATCTTAGTATCCAAATAATATTTAACACAAATATAGTTCGTGTGTATGCAAACAATACGGTGCAATTTTATTATGATCGGTACAGAATTAGTCGTAGCTCCCATATGACACCCTCTTTAAGCTCCATATTTCGTTTAAAAGTATTTATATAGAGATAAAGTTTAATAAATATAATACTTACATATATTCACAGACATCATGACTCTAAATTTTTGGATGATCGGTCCACAACAGGTTATATCTCCTATATAACGTCCATTTCTGAAAAACTGTTTTATACATATACTGGGTGTAGGGTATTATATGGTCAGGCTTGACCGACTATACTTTCTTACTTGTTTTATTTGAAAGTAGGTACTGCATGTACAATCAAGTGTACATTCAGTCGTCTTATCTTGCCCTCATCCCGATGTCTTAAAGGATTGTTTCGTGTAAATTTTGACTAAGTTTGCTTTAGATACAAGTCAAACAAATCTGCGAAAGACTAGGGTTCAAAAAGTCCACCATTACAGAGTTCGAATGCAGCGAGTTGCTTCTGAACTTCAACACAAGCACTTCAAAAACTGTCCTAGTCCATACTAAAAAAGAATCGATAAAAGTCCCTGATTCCGGTCAGGAAGGTAGCTAAGGAATGCCCTAAGATAGACCACATCAGACGAGAATTTGTTTTACTCTTATAGAAAAATATTTAATATTTTATCTGGTTAAAGACATTCAGGGACGCAATTAAATGTTAATGTATCGAGGAGGTGGCACATGAAGAGAGCCGTGATAAATATTTTGTAATAAATATATTTTAAAATATTTATAAAGCAACTATTACTGCACTGACCCATAGTGGACTGATAACAGTAGAACTGGTCTCACATGCCAAATATTTGATTAAAAAAGCGTAACCACTTTTTTTGAAAAAAAAAACGCCTGTAAAATCAAACAGCATCAATTAAAATGTGTCTAAAGGACATTTTTGAAATAAATAAAAGAATTGTTGGCTTTTGTTAAATATTTGCTATGTGTGACCCATACTTTAAGAATATATTTGCAAATTAACTATGAATGTTTTTATTATAAAATTTTATGGTAAAACTATTATATAAATAAACCATAAATATGTACATGAGATATAAATGTGACAAATAATAAATGAATATGAATTATGACTATGTATGTAATACCTTATGTACATTATAATACAAATAAAATAAACTTATTTTATGATATTTGTAATTTAACAATGACAAATGAGTGACGTGTACTCAGCTATTTTTATTTTGATTCGATTGAAATTCCCAGTATAAAAATATGAACAATCAAATCTGAATACATTAAAAAAGAAATGCTGCTGGTTATTTATTTTTTTGTTTTGCCATCTTATCTTATATGAAAAGTAACCATAATAATGCTTGTTGTTTCTTATTTATTTTAAGACTGCATCAGGTGTAATTTCATACGAACCCTTTGTTACAGATTCTATGAGACTGTGGCAAATTGTTGCTCGTAGTAATTATCCTCAACGAATGGTTTCCTAATGTACAAATAGTAAATTTATGATGCCATCTTCAGCTGAGTTATAGAAATTTAAACTGCATTCGAAACAGGTACATTTCGAACATTCATGCAAAAATAAAAACATTTTCTCCATTCATACTTCAAATGAAAAAAAGGATACTTTTAGAATATTTTTTTCATTAATTAAGATCACTTTCAAAATCTTAACACAAGATAATTCTCAATGACAATACATCCATCTTGTGATCCAAAAACTGATAATAAAAGGATGGTTATGAAAAAAATAAACATCAGCAAAGCGAACAAGGTAAATCCATTAACGCTATAAAATGTATAAAAGTAAAGACTCAAAATATATTTAAAAAAAGTAACAATTTCAAATGGTTGCTTTAATTTCTGTTTGTTCTACTTCTGGTGATCTGATATAAACGATATAAGCCACCTGTATTTGTCATTTATACACTTAAACAAATTAAAGGTCATATTTCAGTTGTTTAAAAAAAGAAATTTAAAGAAATCAGATTCTAGTTTAAATTGCAAATAATTTATTGTTGTCGTTTTAACAATCAAATCTAATTGATGGTATACAAGTATCTATGAGTGTTGCATAAAGCGATAGCTTTAATGTGTTAGTTCTGTTCGTCTGCGATGATGTAGTGAGAATGATTATTTCGATGAAGAAAAACTTTCTTGTTTACATAACAATGTCTTCAAGACTGGGAGAAATTCATTTCCCCACGTAAATGGAGTTACGAGTTAGTTTTCGGGCAACCCGTAGCAATCCCTAAGAAAGTTTTTTATAATTTTTCGATTGGCAGGTTACGTGCGGTGAATATGTGTATTTTACTAAGGCTGCAGCCTATTCACCAGACCTCATAGTGATGAGGCTCGCAACCATAATGGTTCCATCGTAGGTGTATGAGATCACTTTCATTCTGATGAAGATCTAACGGGTCAGATGAGAGAGAAGATAAGCATTAAGCTCTTTTCAACAGGTGGCGAAAAGGACATCTATTTGTAATAATGACCGTCAGTCCCGTTTGAATATACCTATATGGACGTTTCTACAGGTAACTTTATTTTTCATGTAAAGTTTTGGTGTATCCGAGCCAAACTTAATTGCAAGTCTATCATACTTCCTCGTAGTGTTGGAGAGAGCCAGATCTGTACACCACAACTTTAGTTGAGGTTATTCAAGTTATCTAAACACTTTGTTTGCTTTCCTTCATTTACTAATCCGCTGATGTCGAAATTCAACTCGAGAGATCCTCTAAAATCCTTTGATTGTCAGGCAGCGAGGTGCGGCTATGTTAAGATTTAACAAACTTTTTCTCTGTCGGAAAATCAATGAAGATGTAATCTGAAGCACAGAAATTAATTAATGTGAAATTAACGAAGAACTGCTAGGTCAATCCAGACAAACTATTATGGGTAAGTAGCCTGAAGCTTGCCAGGTTTTGCTATTGAACAGACTCACAGGGCTTGTGAACTTTTTTCAATACATCTTACTAGTATTCCCTTAGGTAAATATTTCTAGGATAGCAAGATTATAATGATTAATTCCGAAACAGTTCCTAAGGTAACACTATCCCAAAGAGGGGTTGCAAAAGAAATGTGATTAGGGTGTTAAAATTATTAGAACATTTCAGTTCAATGTTTATGGTTAATGAGTTTTTCGGAAGTAGTCCTCATAAAGTAGTTATGACCTATTATGGACCGATCAGCATGATATTCTGTACTACTGTTTATACAGTCGTCTCTTGTTAATTTGAAATTCGTTAATTTGAACTGTTTTCCAGGTCCCTTGAAAAACATTTAATAAATTAAAAAAAAAATATATGAAATTGGTCCCCTCGGTAATTTGAATTTATTTGAATGGCATATTTATCGCCGACACGCTATAATTTGAATTTTTTGGCTCTACGCTCTACAATTTGAATTATTTTAATGTGCTGTGTTTTATGCAAAATATAAAATAAATAAAAGAATGATTTATTTTAGTTTATTACAGCCTTTAGACTATTATCCAAAATTATCCAAAATTATAAAACCCTCTACCGCAGAGAAATTGTTTCTAATATGTTGGATAGCATTGAAAAGGGTCAGAAGGCGTTCATAACACTTTTAACAGCTATAATCATGATTAAGCCTGGAAAAATATAAATTCTACAACCCTTTTTAACTGCTTCACAAAGTGCGGTTTTACAAAAATGTCTTTAGCTGCATTATCCACCACCAGAAGTTACGTACTCTCATCCAGGATGGAGACTTCTGCCTAACTCTTCAGAGGTGAGTTTTGAAAACTATGTTCAAGTAGACAATAATAACAGTGTCTATGGTGCCCTGAACTGTTGAATTTGACTTCTTTGGATGAGGAAGATGAAGCAGACGAAGATGAGCAACCAACAATTCCAGTTTCATTAAGTCAAGCAATGAAAAGTCTTACTACATTACGCTCCTACGCTCTCAGAACGGATACAAGTGACGATCGCCTGATTGGAAGTTTACTTTTGCGCCACCTTGTATATGTAATTATAATGAAAAAAAAAGTACGTAGTTTTCTTTCGAGTGAACAAATTCAATCAAACAAAGACAGATTGAATTCGTTCACTCGAAAGAAAATTACGGACTTTTTTTTTTCATTATAATTACATATACAAGGTGGCGCAAAAGTAAACTTCCAATCAGGCGATCTTGCTGGCCAGTGCAAATCGCCAAAACGGGAGATTAGGCGCCCGGCAAATGCATTCTTCAGCATATCGGTTGTGGCACGTGCAGTGTGTGCCGTTGCACCGTCCTGTTGGAACCACATGTTTTCCAATCCCAATTCATCAAGTTGCGCAAAATTTATAGCATTTTCTGATTGGAGGATTACTTTTGCGCCACCTTGTACATATGTAACTGTAAGAAAGTTCACAACAAAAATTTTAAATTTGAATTAAACTCTTGTTAATTTGAATTTTTTTTCCATCTCCTCTTGTTAATTGAACTTTTTTCTGGTCCCTTGAATTTCAAATTATCAAGAGTCTACTGTATGTACATACATATATAATTATTTTTATTGAATTTCAACTTGATAGTGATTTGTATAAGAGAGTTATGCACACTTAGGTGATTTTTCGAACTGGATTTTATATGGGGACTACTATTTATTGTATTTTCCCGTGTATTCTAAGTATTTTTATGCGATGAATTAATATGCTTTCGGGTTTCCAAAAGTTTCTTACTATGCAATTACTTTCAGTACTTTCTTTGAAGCTATAAATATTTTTTTATTAAATAGCAAATACCTATTTCTTTTAAGAGTTGTAATTTATTGCAGTACATTTATATTTCTGCAGAAGGAACTTTCACAGCACTCTTTTATAATGAATGAAAAACATTATTTAACTTTCGTTTATATTAATTTTTAATATAATTTCATAATGTAGTTTTAGCAATAGACGGATATTTAGATTTTTGAAATACAAAAATGTCATTATCATAAAATAAAGTTTTATAAATAAATATTAATAATTTATTTCATATGTTTGCAAATTAAATTTAAAAGGAATGGTGTTAAATTTTTACTTATTTTTACATAAATATGAAAAACTCCTAAAAGAAATGATAAATTATCACCAACATATTTATTCGTTTTATATTCGATTATTTTACATAAAAGTAATTGAATTGTTATTTATTCTAAAATCGTAATTTTGAAATTCTTTGAATAATTATTCGTAAGAAATTGTTCGATTTTTTAAACGATCATTATTCGAATGAATATCCTAGCTGTGATCTTTATCAAACTAATTAAATTTGTTCAGTTCATTCTTAGAATTTCTTACTGTGTATCAAGAGAATTTTTAAATACACGGCTCGCTTATTAAAGGTCTTCTCAAATTGCACACAATTTGAAACACATTAGTTGAAAATTTTAATTTCTCTACTCTTTTTCTAACTTAAAAAAAAATACCTGTGATTCTCCAAGCAACACTTCACAAACTATGAAAGCATAAAATCCTTTATAAAATCAAGATAACATTGTTTTTGTTCTGTTTAATAATCAGCGAGTGAAACAAACTCTACACCAGAGACTTGAGACTTAAAGATGACAAAATAAAAAAAAAATAAAAATAAAAATCTTGATATTTTAAAGGTTCGTTGCTGTTGTGTGTCTTTCGTTGCATATAAATGAAAGTATGTATTTGATATTAAAGTAATTTCTTGACATATTGGCTTAAAGTCATTGTTTAAATGTCATCGTAGTAACTACCTGATTGCCAGCCAACTTGCCTGTTTGTATTGTTTCTGGCTGGTCTTTACGGTCACCAACCATTTGCTGCGTCCGTCCATTGCTGCGTGAGATTAGCATTTTTGTGGGCTGTGTTCTGTTGTTGTTTTTAATCGTTTTCAAGTGTGTCGTTTTTGTAGTTACTGTTCTTGTTGCTGTTGCAACTAGTTAGTGTTGTCGTTGTTGTTATTATTATTGTTGCTTATCATATTGTGCTGAGTGTTTGAAAATTAAAACGCTATAAAATAAAAGCTACATACATCTGATATTCAATACTTTCTGCCTGCAGCACATTTTTGTCTCTACAAATGTGATAAAAAGTAATTTTACAAAAAAAAAAAAATAAATAAATAAATGTATAAAATATGATGTCGATGCGTTTAGCAGTGTTACAGTGTTGTGTGCTTATTGCCAGCCCGCTACCAGCAGTAGCAGATACAAACCAAACCTTGCTCATATGTACCAGTAAATTCAACATTAGCAGCTACTGTTTTTCTCCTCTCGGTTTTCTTATCCGTGTCTCATGGAGAATTATGTTTGTGTCTGTGTATGTATTTAGTGATTTTTATCTCAAAATTTTATATTTTTAATTCCTAAGAGTTACACGTTCACAAGCTATTTATTTAATTATTTATTATAAGCATTAAATTTCATTTAGGTATGTATTTCCAAAAAAAAATATTTTATAATTAAATTTGTGTTTAAGAAAGTCACACAACAAATGACAATGACATAATTCATTGCCTAATTTAATGCTCTAAATTGAAGGCAATTTTGTATCCCACAAGTATGCTACACAATTAAAATACATAATAACATCAATTATTAATAGCGTAATTCACAATTTTGTGCAAATGGTATTGCATCTTTGCATTTGCAAAAAGGTTTAGCATATTTTTGCTCTACACTAACAAAATACACAGCAAATGCAATGATACAATACCATTTGCACAAGATTGTGAATTGCGCTAATGTACATACGAGTAAAATATCAAAAAATAAAACCCAACACAAAAAATAAAACATCGGGTAGTTCATAGTTAGCTAGTACACTTGTAGGACCTATTGTGATAGCTGTCGATAAACATATAATTACATATAAGTTACATATAAGTTCAACCTATCTAATCCGGTTAAATTTCAAACCGTACGGTTTTTGTGACAAATTAACAGATATGTACAGTCAACAGATATGAAAAATGATCAATTTTGTTAGAGAAAGACGGAGTTTTTTAGATATTCAATAGGTCTTGATCGTAGTACACTTCATTGATCATGTTGAATGCCCATTTGTCAGCATTTTTCCTGCTCTAGTATCCTGCGTCTTATTTCAAGTTGGTAAAAGTTTTCGAATTTAAAACCCAGCTCTAAATTCAAAATTTATAGGTTTCTATCAAAAACTTTTCCAAGTCCACAACTAGTATGCATATAGCTAGGTTCAATTGATACTTTTATTGGTATTTTTTATACAATATTGTCAAATTTTGAACAAATTTGAAAATAAGTTTAAGAGAAGTTGTTAAAAAATGAATATTCAGGCATGTCACATAATTCGATCGGAATGGTTTCAATTCCGTACTTGCAAATCGATCGTTTTTACTTTGTGTTCTCTAGATTCCGATCGATTTTGTTTATTACCAAAAAAAATTAATCTCGATTTTTAACCTAAAAACAAAAAAAAACATTAGTTTTTTGTAATAAAAAGTGTAACAAAAGCGAACAAAAAAAAAACGCTAACAAAGAAATTTTAAATAAAAGTCAAAAAAAAATATTTCTAAAAATGCCCAGAATTTCAATTGTTGCTGTTTTAAATGAACAAAAACATCAAAAGCTACGAAGAAGAAATTCCTCTGTCATATTCCAGTGCTGTGTAAATATTTTTAATTTCTGTAATTTTTTGACAAAAGTTTTCTTGTTGCTGACACCAACTTTGAAATTTGCAAAATTTAATAGAAGTATCAATGAGAGAACTAAAAAAAACAATGAAATAATAAAATTAATTATAAAAGTTTGAAATATTCGACCTTTTAAAAACATTTAAAACTTATGACCTCGAGCTTGAGTATTTATCAATTTGAGATTCTAATAAAATTAATTATTTAATTGTCATTATAAATTAGTATTAGTTTTTTTCAGTATAAAATCATAAAAAACAACAATTCCACTTTAGAAATCTAAAGTGGTTTCATTCCGAAAAAAACAATCGTTTTTCGTTTTCTAAAGACTCAATTTACGGAATCAAAACCACTTTCGACCGGAATTGAGTTCTGTGAAATGGCTGATTATTTTCACTATTCATGAATTTATGAATAAAGACTAATTTCATTAGATTTTAATAAAGTATAAAAGTACAATATTTTTACATTGTATTGGATTTTTAAATACGAATGTATGATAAATGAATACATACTATCAAATTCGTCACATTAAGGTAAAGGTGAAAATCTTTGTTTGAAAATAAAATTAACATTTTAAACATGAAATTAAATGCTTGTATAGCCTGTACTGTAGACGATAAGTCATGCCGGAGTCTTAGTTATATCCCGTTAAAGTTTTAGTAAGATCGGTCCAGCGGTCTGGCCTTCCCGGCAGGCGTTGTAATTAATTGAAAAAGTGGGCGTTAAAGTAGGTGTGTTCATACCAACTCAGAAACCTTCCCGGGCTCATGCACAACAACTTTGCCGAAGATAATAACATGACCAGATGCTTAGTTTGCGAGAATAGAATAGTAGAAATAAATTTCAAAAAAAGTACCAATATAAGTGTACTGAATTTTGGCCCTTTTTTATACCTTTATATTTGAGTCATGAATAGCATGTTCTTGATTCTTTTTGGTGGGGATGGAAGAATATTTTATCATTTTTGTTATTTTTAAATTGAATAAATAATATCAAATGTCCGTTTTTACCCCGTTTTTGTCCCTTTTTCGTCACCCGTAAAAGAATAATTTTCAAAAAAGTAGCTATTAATTATCCGTAATACGTACTATTTGAAAATAATAGAATAATGGAATTTTTAGTGAGAATACAATTTTTAGGCCATAGGAATTCGAATTTCAAAAAAGTACCAAAAAGATTTTTAGTCTTTATTGATCTAAGCCACACGAATTTAATATAGTATTTCTATGTTTATTAATGTAGGAGATAGAAGTATATGTTAACGGAGCCTTCTACGCGGACTGTTTTTACCCCATATGGGCACTTGAATTTCGAATTTCAAAAAAGTACCAGACACCTGTCGGCTCTTTTTTTGATTAAGGCGGACGCGTTTAAAATATTATTTCTAAGTTTATTTGTTTTGGAGATATAGAGGTACTGGTTTTACCCGTTTTTGTCCCATTTGTCCCCCTTAACGATCGAATTTCCAAAAATCTCTTCTTAGTGGATCTACATGCTGTATAAGGAACGCATTACTAGCTTTAGCGGTTTGGGCTGTGCGATGATGAATGAATCAGTCAGTCAGTCACGTTACACTTATATATATATATAGATTTATGAAATTGAAAAAATGTAAAATTAATTCAATGAACATTTTAAACAAAAAATAAATTCTAAACATGGTGTGTTTTTCTTTGAAAGGTGCGTTTTTTTCTCCATTTTGGTGCGTTTTGAAATCCCAAAGGTGACAACGCTGGTGGTTGCATAAATTCTAAGATTTATATCTTCTGTTACTGCCTACACAAGGATGTGCTGAGTGAGCAACGCATTTTCATCATTGAACAATATTTAAAAAAAAAATAAAAGTTTAGTGGCAAAAGATTGCAGGAAAATCGTCATAAGAAGTGGAACATAGGTTCACATTGATGATTTTGTTCATTATAAAAATTGCTGTAATTGTGGTTTAGAGTGCATGTGATTGTCACAAATCAATTGCATTTGCAACCTTTCATTATTTGAGGCTGAAAATTTGGCTGGTCAAGAATCCACTTTTATCATGATATGATAACGTAGTAATATCTGCCTAAACGAAATGTGGTTTCAACAAGACGGTGCTATAAGCTACATTGAACGGGAAACAATTCAATTATTGCATGAGTCATTTCCTGGTTGCATAGGTATTCTCTCTCTTGTTTTCGTGAGCTGATCTGAATTTATGGGACTACGAGTATTTGAAGTCAGAGGGTTATGCAAACAAGCCCACAACCATTTATCCAAAATTTCTACAATATATGTATCAGCTATTCCATATATAACAAACGCAATTTAACAAGCTGACAATATTACAACGAATATACATACATACATATGTAGTTCGTTCATTTTCTATTTAACTTAAATATTGTTTAAATTCTTTTAACGCCCATGCTTAGATAACTGAACTATATAAATATAAAATGTTAAAGGTTACTTGCAGTAACTTTAAAGTCTAGTAAATTTTACACACAATAATTTACTTTCCAAATTTGTTTAAATGTAAATTCACGAGTGTTTGTTTTTTCTCTTCTTATTAAACCATAGTGACCAAACAAATCCCATCTAACATTGTTATAATGTCTGAACAATGAACTCATATTCTACACCACTTATTAACTACGACTACAATAGAAACATTGAAACTTACATACAGAACAGTAACAGCAAAAAAGGACTTGGAAACTTTGTAAAAATATTTTAACAGAAGTTTATCACATACTCGTACTTGTACATTTTATAGGGATCTAAATGCCTAGAGAAAAATCACTTCATATAAACAAAACCCAGATATGTACATATGCACACAGTTACACACAGATACGTTACACAATTTAAACATTCTAGTAGCTGAAAAGTTAGTTTTGCTTGTGTTAGAAAGCATAACAACCAGAACAACTCAAGTAAAACTTTTACTTGTTCCTTACAATAACAATGAAGTCAAGAACTGAAAATCATGAAACATTTACATTTGCACCAAAGGACGATGTATAAAGGTTTTTCTGTTGTGCTCATACTCTCTTACACAACAAAAGTTTAAACTACATATATTTACAATGTTAAGTTAACACCTTAAATATTTTCGCCTCTCTTCTCCATTGAAACAAAATTTCAGGGAACAGTGGGAGCAACTACAATCTTTAGATATTGGGCAAATGTTAGGATCTTTCTATACTCTTCTATAAAAAGGGAACTATAAGTATAGAGTTCAGTACGTTTTCTAAATTTGTCTGATTTGGATAAAGGAGGTGTAAATGATGGGAAGAAATTCATTGGTGTTAAATCATACAATCTAGAGGCCAATTCTGATCACAGAAACTGGACACAATATGTCAATTGCAATAATTTAATTGTTTCTTTAATGTGAAAATGTGCTCAGGATTCAATGATTTTACTCGAAATTTTGTCTTCATATTTAGAACGTGTTAACGAAATTCAAGAGTCTCTGCACTTAGACTTAATTAGCTTCGAAATGGCTTTCGATCGAATAGAACATCAAAACATATGCGATGAACTTAGAAGGAAAAGTGAAGCCTCAAAAGATATGCAACCTCATTAAGTCAAAACACTTACGACTTGAAGGATGAGTACGACATGGCAATACTCTTTATCAATCCATCGAAACGATAGACGATTTGTGCTACTAAGACAGTCAAAATTTACCAGATGGCATTGCACAAATTAATAATTCATAGAAAATAATAAAGTCAAAAGCTACTAAAAGTTTAGAAACAAAACTGCGTTTTTAAAAAAGTAACGTCTTGTCCGTACTACTAAATATTTACAGCAAATTGTAAGCCTTTATCATCCTTGATTTACATTTTACGAATTGCGTGATCAAACAACAGAATATCAAATGTCGTTTTATACCGAAAGTATGATAATATATAATGTAAAGCTAATAGTTGTTGAGTAACGCGAGAACATATGGAAATGACTTGATCATGTCGTATGTGAACCTGTCAATGCCATCTTTGGACTAGAATCACAAAGAAAGTAGAAGGTGCGATTAACCACGAGGTAGCTGGAGACGAAGTCTTAATGAATTATACGTCCTTCATATTGTGAAAAAAACAATGGATAATAATTGCATCCATAACGTTATTATACCTACCACCAAAAACATTGAAAGTATATTAAGTTTGTTATTACATTTGTAACAAATCGAAATATTGGTCGTAGAACCAAAAAGTCTATATATTCTGGATACTTATAAAATTCTAGCCATCCATCTGTTGAAGGCACGATAGAGCTTATAAAAAAAGACAGAACAATAATATTTTTACCAAACATTCTTTGATCCACCGAAATGTTTGGTATTGAAAAGAGAAAATGCAAAGTTTCAAACAAGCTCGATATTTTTTAGATCTTTTTTTTTTTTTTGCTATTTTCTTCCAATAGAATGCAGATAATATCATGAGAGTTTGCACAATTTATTTTTATTATAGAAGGACAAGTCCTGTTGAGAATGGTAGGAAGCGGTCAACGATTTCTTATAGGCCCCATACAAATGTATTTCCGAAATATGGCTTTATGGTACATAAATGTCTATAGAAATGTCAAATCCATAAAAATTCTGCCAAAATGTGTTTTATGCAAAGTGAAATCTCAAAACGATATTTTGTTGCATCGGTCCATATTTTGACATATACTTCCGAAAATCACTTAAATGCGCATAAATATTTTATAAAAGTCAGCATCAAGTTTAAATACGACAGAAATAGTCTGTACTTATTTAAAAACAAGTAAGAGTGCTATATTCGGCTGTGCCGTATCTTAAATACCCTCCACCTAAACGTAATAAGAAATTCAAAAACTACACTGGTTATAGGACTAGAATATTCTTATTCTGTACTTTCTATTCAGTTTTAGTGCAAATTTAATTATTATTTTATATATTGTTTGAAAGACAATTTTACAACCAACATAATTTATGTTAAATATTTTGAAATTTTGTAAAATTTTCACCATTTTTAATTGATTTAATTACCAATTCTTACAATAATTTATAGAGTTTGTCTGATGTTCATAATAATCTTAAGTGTAATTTAACAAACAGAGTATAAAAAATGGGAACAATGCGGTTTTAGTGACTTTGCTCTAAAAAAAACAATTTTCATCAAATAGGGCTTTTAGAGGAGTGCCAGCAAAAAAAATTTGTTGGCGGTCACACATATTTTCGAGGGTGCGGGCCCGTAAAGTTGAAAATATATAGGCCTATATCTCGGGAACCACTGGCTGTCTAATAATTTGTAATACAATAAAAGGTATTAAAAATACCTTTCCAACGATATATATCATGATTATAAAATATGGACCAAATATGGGTTAAATCTGAAAAGAATATTTTTTGACCCGAATTTATTTGTTTTTGGGAAATGGTTCTTATATGGCAGCTATGACAAATTATGGGCCGATCTTCTTAAATTTTGGAACAGTGGTTTTCACACATATGAGGATATTTCACGTCGAATTTCAACATAATAACGGTATATTTAAGATATATATTAGTATTAACGTGGATTTCGGAAGTGGACCTTATATGGGGGACATAGTCAAATATGGACCGATATTCTCAAAATCCAGCAGTTTGTTTTAGGCATGTATGGAAATGATCCGTGTAAACTTTTGGATGGGTACCCTTATTTATAAGAGATTTATGAGTATTAAAGTGATTTTCAGAAGAGCGCTTTATATGGGTCATACGGTTAAAAATAGACCGAAATTCACAAAATTTTGTGGGATGATATTTGTATATATGTAAATGATCTGTGCAAAGTTTTGAGTCGGTACCGATATTTATTCAATATATATAGGGATAACTGTCTTTTTCAGATGTGGTCCTTGTATGACAGCTATGACCACTTCTGGGCCGACCACCATAAAATTTAGTACAACAATTTATTTGCCTATAAAGATTACTCATGTCAAATTTTAGCCGTTTAACATTATTTATATCTGTTTTATACGTATTTAAGTGAATTTTAGAAGTGGACTTTATATGGGGGCTATGGTCAAACATGGACCGTCACAGCTGACTATAAACTTTTACTTGTTTTTGAAATATTGTTCAACAAATAAAATACTTTGCTTTCTCGTCAAACTATCAAACTGTGTTTCCATAAATATACTTGACAAATGATGGCAGATACAAATCTTGCGCATAGAAAGTTCACAGGTCCTCTATACTCGTATGTTGGAAATATATTAATATATTGTTAAATATATTTCGAAGAAGGATTTGAACATTTTTCAACATAAATATTTTTCCGTCACTGTACATATGACATTCCTACTAGGACGTATGACTTTGTGTATCATAGAATTGTATGTGTTTATAGTGTAAAAGATGTGCAAGATTACAATGTCTTTGAATGTTATTTTATCTCAATACATCGCTCATTGGAGAAAAGAACGATGTAACTCTAAAAAATAGCTCGAATTTTATTCTTAATTTATGCCCATAATATTGTCCTTAAAAAAATTATTCAAATCTAGTTATAGGAAAATTCATACAAAACTAAATTTGTTTTAACTTTATAGAAACGTAGATATCTTGATTTTTCGTCAAATGCATCAGAATATATAGTTAAATAAATGAGAATAGTTACTGTCTGCCTGTCTAACAATTGTAAATTTTGAGATATGACCATATTGTAGCAAATAATGTTTATGCACATTTACTATATAATGCAAGTACAAGGGAGTTTAAATGTGTGATAAAAAATCGTTCCATATAAAGGGTGTTTTAAGTAGTTTGACTTTTGTTCAACTTTTCTAAAAAAATATTTTATTTGTTTTGCCTGACTTTTCTCTGGCTTGTTGGTTTGAGTAATTAACATGTTGTGTAAGTGCACTAACTCCTTTGCACACACATACACATACACACACAAACACACATACATCAACATATTTCGACAGAGTCTTAAGGAATACATACTCGTACTTAGTAGTCATAATATTTATGTTTTTGTTGGTGAAATTCCTAGAAATTTGTAAAATGTCAGATGATGTGGTAAGATATTGTTATTTTAATTGCCTTTTCGATTTTAAGATAATATTTTGACAAAGCACTGAGACAATTTGTTTGTTTATTTTCAATGCAAATTAGTTGAGGCAATAACAATTATTATTATTTAAAATTAGATCGTATGCAATGCATTGACTTAAATAAAATAAAGTGTAAGTTTGCATAAACATTTAAATATTGCAAATGTTATCGTAAGGCAAACCAAATCAAAAAACGTGAATATTTGAAATATTATTATTATTACCTATACTGCAGTTTTTGATGAATTTCCTCTATAAACACAGGTAGCTGTGGGGTTATTGGTATAGACTTTAGTCTTCAAAGAAACCGATAAAACAAATCCTATCACATGATCTATGCAGACAAATACACTGCGCGTCATCAGGTTACCGCTTCCCATTCGCTCGTTTGTTTTTGATTTTTATACCCTACACCATCATAGTGGGGAGGGTTTATTGGATTTGTGCTGATGTTTGTAACGCCCAGAAATATTGATCCAACACCCACCTTAAAGTATATCGATCGACTCAGAATCATCATCATCGACACAAATTTCATCAAAAATTAGTGGTAAATAAAGCCAAATCGTAGCTACAAATTTTGTGCAGATTGGTCCATAATTACTCTAAGCTGCCGTATAAAACCCACTCCCGAAAATCATTTTAAAGGGCATAACTCTCTCAAAAATGTTGGTATCCAATTAATATTGAACGCAAATATATTTCATATATGTATATGCTAATAATACGGTACAATTTTATAATGGTCGGTCCATAATTAGGCGGAACTCCCATATAAGACCCTCTCCGTAATTCATTTTAAGCTCCATAAATATTTTAAAAGTATTTATATCGAGATAAAGATTAACACGTATAATATTTAATATTCACAGACATCATGACACTCAAGTTTTGAATGATCGGTGCACAGGAGGTTATATATAACGCCCATTTCTGAAAAACTGTTTTATACATATACTGGGTGTATGGTATTATATGGTCGGGCTTGACCGACTATACTTTCTTACTTGTTTCTATTTTTTTTTATTGCACGTAAAATGGTAATTTTTATTTTGGTTTTGCAAATATTACAAACCGTTACATATTATTTGCTATTTTGCTTTCTGTAATTCCATATATTGTGCGTCATCAGATTAGCTCCTCCAAATGAATTTGTACTTTTCTCGCTGGTTTTGACAATCACGGTTACCAATTTTTTTTTTGATTAAATTAAAATATTATTTACATATCTTTAAATAAATGTATAAAATGGTAAGAGGGACAGTTTTATCTTTGAAAGAAAAAGCCAAGATCCTTTAATTAAATTGCTCAAAAAATTGAAAGGCACAGAAAAACGGTCGCTAGTTTTCTTACAAATAAGGAACACTACGGAAAAAACTTCAAAAGCGGCAATAATCAAGTGCTTTCCCAAGCAGCAATACTGAGGCAAGCATCAAATTCGCACGTCTCGTCTACCAAAATCAAAGACAAAACTGGTATTAAGGCGAGCTTGTCAACGGTTCAAAGAGTAATTAGGAAAGCTGCTCACATACAGAGACAAAAATTAAAAAAAAACACCACTTAATATGGTAATGCCGTAGACAGACGACAGAGTTAATTTGCATTAAAATCTCACTAATGCGAATTAAGATTTTACCGTGACAGACGACAGTTTCTGCATTTAAAACAGCATTTAAACAGCTGTTTGTTTGTAAACAACTGTTTAATTATGAAAAAATTTGTTTGTCATATTTGAAAAAAAAAGCTGAAATTACTTTTGCTGAAACTCCTCCATATTGCAAAAATTGTTTATGCACTAGCAACCATCAACCTGAACGTGTTGCTACAAGTGGGGACCGCAGTAGGACACTCTGAAATAAGAGAAAGGCAATTGTGGAAATCTACAAATTTACAATAGCAAACAATTTGATAACATATGATTGATTTTCGACAATGTTGCCATATTGGAATAGCTAAATGCAGTATAAATTCACTTTGATTTTGCGCATTTACGTCTAACCTAATGCGCATCAGGATGGGGATAATTCACGAGTTAATTTGAATTAAGACTGATAATGCAAATTAACTGTGTCGTCTGTTTACACTATAAGAAAGGAAATGCGGTTAAATTTTGCTCGAACACACATGACGTGGTCACTGAGTGGCATTACGTTGTCTTTTCAGATGAAACGAAATTTAATTTAGAAGGGTCCGATGGGTATAAGGGAGGTATAATGACCTACGGATGGAAGAGAATTATTTGGACCGCCTGCACAGCCGAGTGGGGGATGTGATGGTGTGGGGAGCAATATCCTACTATGGCACCTGCGAATTGCAGTTTCTAACATCTGGTATGAATGCGGATAACTACAACAGCGTTTTGAAAACGGCTTTTCCCCACTTTCAAACTTATTTTCAAATTTAAAGTGGTATTTTCAGTACGATAATGCTCCAATTCATACAGTTCGATCCGTGAAATCGTGGATTCAGAGCCAAAAAGTTGACGTCCTTGAATGGCCACCATACTCACCCGACTTAAATATCACCGAGAACGTCTGGGGATGGTTGCTAGGAAAGTATACGATAATTCAAATAATATGTAAGTATTGAAAAGCTGTACAGTTGTTCAAAATGCTAATTTAATTGAAAATATTGCAGATGGCGCTATCGTGTTGACCAATTTTTTAATTAGTTTTTTAGTATATAGTTTTTTCTTAAAAATGAACTACATCAAAAACCCACCCGAATCCGGTTGCTAGAATTCTAGCTCAGAGCCAGACGGAGTCGAGGCTTCGTAGAGCTTAACAGAAATTAATGCTCTATTAGAAAGTAATTAGATTTATTTTAGTTTTAAGATTTGAATACTTAAGGAAATAAGGCAGATTCAATAATTAATAAAAAAAAAATGTAAAAAGAAAAATATTATCTTTAATGCAACAGCAGTCATTGTTGTTTTATTTTAAAGAGAATTGAGAAAAGTCTACTGGATAAGAACTTTAAGATTATAGCGCAATGGACTCAGATAATATTTGATATTAACGATCTGTTAAAAATATGTTTAGCAGTTTAGCATTTTAAAATTTAGGAATACTAATTTATTTTCTGTTGAAAATGGCAAACTTTAACTTCATATGAGTGGGAAATTCATAATCCAAGTGTAGAATTTTGGAAACAATTTTGTGAATATAAGAATGCGTTTTTTGAAAACTCCCTTTCATCTTTTGTTATAAAGATTTCAGTTTTGCCATTAAGCAATTTAGTGGAATGAATGCTATAAAAAGTAAGTAAGAATATATAGTCGGTCTAGCCCGATTATAATGCATGTTGAAATGATTTTCAGAAGTGATTCTTATATGGGTACTAAAACTAATTATCGACCAGTCGTTATGAAATTACGTTTCATGATTTCTAATTCTTTATTGCACTTAGAGAACCGTAATTAGTTTTGTACTTGAGTTTAAAGTTATTTATGTAAAATGTTTATTTTTTAATCATGCGTTGAAAAAAATTATTTCAGGAAAGTATTTAAAAAAAATTAGCACATTTTCTTGGCATTTTAAAACAAGTTTTAGCATATTTTGTCTTATTTTGAAATTGATTTAGCCGCTTAACTTTTTAAGATCTGGGCACACTGAATATCAGCAAAATTTATAAAAACCGTTTTTAAATTTCCTAAGCAGTTTGGTATTGAAAATCATCCAAATTGGGTAAGGCGAACCAGAGTTATAGACCAAAATATGTAACAGCCTCCATCAAAATACGATATTTTTAAACAATTTTTTTTTGCTATTTTGTTAAAATGCATACATATGTACATACATATACTGCAGATGAAACGATGAGAAACCCATAAAAAATTTGCAATATCTAATTAACCATAGTGCAATTCACAATCTTGTGTAAATGGTCTTGCAACATTGCGTTTGCAAAATACACTAACAAAATATACATAAATGCACATGCTACTGATTGTTATTTTTGTTAAGCTAATATGGCCTAGATTTATTCAATGTAAATAACAATCAATTTTTAGTTACAATATTTTGTTCCCGACGTTTCATCGATTGATTGTCGACTTTTTCAAGGGATTGTAATATGAAATTTAATCACATTAAAAAGTTTTAGATGTGTCCAGTAGCATACAAATATAAATCATAATTTTAATATTAAAATACATGTTACGTTAAACTTAAATACCTATACATATGTATATCACAGCTCAAGCTACTGTTTACTGGCAATGATGCAAGACCATTTACACATTTACACAATCCTCACCTATGATGATGCATAGCCTAAAAATTTTGAATTTTTGGGAATGTGGATTAGAAAGTCTAATCTTTAGACTAAAAAACATTGTTTATTACAAAATATCTACATACATACATAGTTTTTAATATATTCTTTGACACAAAACTAACATACATATATGTATGCCTCCAATAATTAAACAAATATATGTTCTTTTATAACCAGGCTGTGTGCTACCGTTTTCCTCTGTTTATCTGCATTCTTTTCTTTTTAAAAATATTTAGTTTTGGTTAACAAGATTTTATGCCTCAATTCGTGTAATTTTGTAACAAGCCCTAAAATATTTTCAGTTTTTTTTTTTCCTTTAAACAACTGCTAATACTCTTACAACACTTAAAATAATAAAGTCAAACACACATAAACAAAAATATTCATTCATGTCGTTGTCTTTTTTATGTTTTACTACGTCTATAGCGTTACTAATCACAGTTGGAAATGAACATCCATTTGGCAAATGATTGGATCACAGTGTGTTCCTTAGAAAACAAAAATTGTGCAAAAGATCTACCACCAAGTGACAATAGAAAAAGTCAAAACCTTCCTCTTATTATTCATTCTAATCCAATTTAAAAGGTCGTTACGCATCCCCTGATAATGACTTCTCCATGCAAAGAAACAGAGAGGGCTCATCATGTTGTTGGTGCTAAAAAAAAAAAAAATCAACAGAAAACTATAAAGTCGTTTTTACCGCTACAACTACTCGTATACAACAGTACGGAATTGAAATAGAAAAACAAGAGAATTTTTCGCAAACTGCTTTCATTCCTTAGATGTAAAAGCGTAAAGGTGTGATAGGCTTAGTTCAACTTAAGCAGGATATTTCATTTTCTAACCAAACAACTGATGCAGTACGATACAATAAACTAATAAAAATGTCACAACTCATCAAATCACTTGCGACATATTCTCACATATGATATAATCGTCCATTTCTGCTTTTTAAAATGTAAAGATGTCCTTTTGTTTAAGGATTATATATAAACACACATCTACTCGTACACTCAAATAAATATTCGACTACACTACTGTGTGCTGCGAAATGCTGTTACGCCTGTCACTCACTTTTATGATGGAAAAGTAACTTATATATTTTTTTTTTTTTGTCAAGCAACCGTAAAAAATAAATTTTTTTTTGCACATTCATTGTCATAAAGGAAATGGATGCAGAGCACGAAGACGGAGACGGAGACCTTTGTTTCCATTAAATCCTATTAGAAAACGTGTGTTCTTTCATGTTTCATTCTAGTATTTTTATGTGTCTTGTTAACACTTCATCTTAGTTCTTGGTCATAATGTTTTCATTGTTGTTTTCTTTGCTTGGACTAGCCGTTTTTTAAAAACGGCCTCTGAAAAACGGCAAACATGTGTCGCCCTTCTCCTTTTTGTTATTCGATGTACTATAAATATTTTATTATTTTTAATATTGACTGTCACACGTATTTGATGCGATTAGAAACCAATATAATGCGGCTCTTACTGTGCACTCACATCTGTCAGGGTGGTAAATAGTGATTTATTTAGTATTGGTCAATATGAATGGATTTTGTAAGAAGGTTAAGTTACATCTGTATATGTACATATGTTTTGCTTGTGTGTACATTTTGTTTTGTTATTAAAGTTTTCCTTAATGGGTTTTATGACGATTTAACCCGTTCCTATCGACTCTGAAGTTTTAAATTTAAATCTTACAAAGGACATATTCATTGCACTAAAGTGTTTTGTTATACGAGGGGAATTTTAATAACTTCTTTAAACCGATTTTATTACTTTTATATCATTTAAGAAATATAATTTATGTAATTTACGATTTCGTTACGTATGTACGTAAATGCGAAGTTGAATATCCAAAAAAAAAAAACTTAGAAACTCATTAAAAAATCCCAAAACATTGTGTTTTTTTCCATACATAATGGTATTCTGAGTGTTTTCCATTGCGAACCGATAGCTTCATACGACTGTGACTAACTTAACGATGCAGAATTTTAAAAACAGAATGTCATCTTGACAGCAATCTATAAAAAGTTGGCGTCTACAATGAATACTGAATTCTAATAACTAACTAGACATTTGGTATCTTGCGACCTAAATAGAAATCTATTGCTTTTAAGATGCGAACAAACTGCCGTATTTATAAAAAATAAAGTAGACTTGAAGTATGCTGTAAGACAAAATTTTCATACAAAATGTTCTTAAAGTCTACTTTTCATTTTCTAATAACTAACTAGACATTTGGTATCTTGCGACCTAAATAGAAATCTATTGCTTTTAAGATGCGAACAAACTGCCGTATTTATAAAAAATAAAGTAGACTTGAAAAACAGCATTTTTAGCTACTTTACGCCTTAAAATACAACATCATATTGTTTAGCCCCGGTCCAAGTATTCATCAACCATTGTCTGCGAATAAATTTTGATATATTTTCAAGACGAACTTTTTAATCGTAGATAATGCAAAACACAAGGTGACACAACCCCATGGCACCTAGAGACTTCAACTAGAATCTGAACTAGGTAAACCCAAATGGAATAAGCTGAAAAGATATTACAACGAACCGAATATAACGAACTCAGTTATAATGAATTATTGGTTTAAAACGAACTACTTTATGGTCCCATGGATACAATTTTTTTATTTTTTTAATGCGTCTAAGAAATTAGAAAACATTCCGGAACGCTTGCAAAAAATTAAATACTTCAAGAAATACAGTGGGAAGCAAAACTGTCTGGATGTTTTGCATTAAGGAAGTAAGGCAATGAAAAAAATACATATATATGATAATATGCCTATATTTGTATTATTTTCATTTGTTTATTTAAATTGTTAAAAAAAAAAATAAAAAAATTAAAAAAAAAATTCTCTATTTGGACACTTTGGCACATTGCAAGAAATAAACATTATCACGATATTGCTTCTTTAAAATGTAGTGGTATTTGACCCGTTGGTTTGTTGGTTTGTTGCGATCTTGTCTAAAGCTTTTATTGCTCTATTTGTGCATTAGTGTTTAACTTGATTTTAAAATTAAAAGATCTTTGAAAATAGGAAAAACGCCAACTGATATTGAAAACAATGTGATAAAAATGTTGAAAAATAATTATTCACGCCACAAAATTGCTGAAAAATGTAATGTAAGTAAATCCACGGTAAATGATATAAAAAAAAAACGGCGTAATGTAGCTTGCAATAATAACCAAGGGGATCGATCACGACTGCAATTCCTGGACGGTTAGAAGCGCATTAAATAGAATTGTTTTAGTAGCCAGTGTGAAAAAGAAAAAAACTGTCACTTTCCGATACAAATGTATAAATGTATCGGAAAGTACTGGTTTTTTTACGCCTTCATTTCTGTAGAACTCACAAATATTGGATAGTAGATGACTGGAAACGGTTTATATGGAGCGACGAAACGAAAGTCAACCGATACCAGTCTGATGGAAAAGAATACTATTGGCATAGGCCGCATGAGCGCATCCAAAAGCATCATCCTTAATGCAAGACATACGGACAGTTAGAACTAAAGTTATTTAGAATTGTTATATTGTATATGGTCAATATAATTTTGATGAACTATTCGTTCATGAATTTGTTTTACTGTTGTAATTATTTATGCTATCCTGGCACCAATGTAGATAAATAATTTGGCTAAAATTTACCAAATAAAAAGAAATATAAATACTGTTTCCAATAATCCACAGTCATCAATCCATACAAAACACTCAACTATAATCCTACCACTAATTCCTTTATTTGCAACCAACAATAAAGAACAATTTTAAAGACTCTTTTTCATTCTTCAAAGTTAATAAAAATAAAAACAAAGTTACTTTGCTTAAGAAACTTTTTGGAAATAAAAGTTTAGGAAGGACCATTGTGGACTTGTTTTATTAGTTAGTATGCATTAAAAATGCGAGCGCCAAAAAAAAACACGAAACAGATAAAAACAAATCCAACAAATTTAAATTTTTAATACAGACATTTCCACAAAATGTCGTTTGACTAGTGGTTTGGCAATATTTTTATTAATACGTTGCAAGGATTTTGTGAGTTTAAATTAAGAAGTCCTTTTGTTGTTACTCGTACTCGCACAACGGCTAGTCAGCGCGAAAAAGCGGCAGGAGGCTACACAAGTAGTTTGAGATAACCAGTGAGTACATTTGCTTTTCCCACCATTTGTATTTATTATGCAAATATAACAAACAAACAAAAAATCCGCTGGAGAAAACAAACCGACAAAGAGATTGTGTGTACAGAACCAGAAGAAATAATAAAGAGGAGAGCAAGTTTTCAGGATGGGATGATGGAATTGGCTGAATTGAATATAAACGAGTGTAAAATGAAATTGCAGAGCATATTTACAGCGTTTAAAGGTTTGTATACATTTTTCGAATATTCTTCGCCAACGAAGGTGTTTGAATTTGATCAAGGCGATCGTATTCTTCCCGAATGTAACTGCTTTCTTCCAAGAATGAAATATAGCTGAGCTGGCATGTTTTTAATTTTAGCGACTGAGAATTAAAACCACTTCTAGTCTACGTTAAAAATGCCTCTGCAAAAATGTAGTTTTGAAGTAAATCAACTACGTGATACTTTAACATATTCAAAAATAGTATCTGTTCACTCTAATTAGGATAAAGAATTTTTTTAACAACCTTCTAGATTTTGCTTATAAATGCTTATAAAGCTAACTGATTGAAAGATCACACTCCTTGCAATCTCTGTTTCGTGAAAATATTAACGAACGAATAAAAACGTTAACTGTGACTGAGACGTTAATGAATATTTCATTTGCGCTGAAAATGGCTTAACGCTCGTTTTTCTTTCATCTTCACATTATTTTTTTATTAATTTTAAGCTCTCGTGCGAATTTCGGACAAAAAGAGGATTTCTGTTTAACAATAATGGAAATGTTGCTTTAGTTGCTGCTGCTTATGGTGTTTCTTTCCGTTGTAGTTGCTGTTGTCATTATTGTAGAACAATGTACAATAAGGCGCCATTTTGAAAGCCATGTTAATATTCTAGAATTTGTTTGTTTGAGTGTAAAAAGAGCTCTTAGAATGAACGTAAAACGCAAGTATTTAAATTTATTTGAATTGCTGTTAGCGGTTGAGTTGGCTTAGAAATGTAAATTATTGTTTTTTTTTTTGTAAATGTAGGTGAGTGTGTGAGTATATCGAGGGTAGCATAATAAGTGCTCTAGGCTTGCAACAGCTAGATATCCTTTCTTAATCTGTTGTTGATTTAATGACGGCTTCAGTGTTTGTAAAATATTTTCGATGAACCAATATTTATAGCTTGAAACTATCGCTGGTGGCCAATTTTGGTAAATACAGTAACAGAAACCGTAACAGTAACAGTAAAAGTAATAGTAACAGTAACAATAACAGTAATAGTAACCGTAACAGTAACAGTAGATTGAATGCGTTTGCAGCTAACGAGTTTTCTGACAAATACGATGACAGAGGCATAATCAATTTCCCTTTTTTTATCATCAATAACCGATTTAGATGTTTTTAAAAATAATTTCCATACCAAGCAAGGTAATTACAATAATACATTCATTATAGCTAACGAATTAGTAGAGTCCAGTTTCTGCAGATAACCAGTTGCTTAGGCATTCTAATCCTTGGATAGAGTAATTGGTTTCAGAGATGATCCAATCTAGAGTTCAGTGATTTTTAGAACGTTTTAAGTATAAAAGAAAAGAGACTGATTATTCTTGATTTGCCTTGATATGAGTAACTGTCCTACTTTTGGTTTTAAAAAACTTCTTAAAAGCTGAAAACCCAGCAAACCATATGAGTCCGAAAAGAGTCTTTTCTGACACCTTTTTCGGAGCGTTAACACTCTTTATGAGCCCAAAAAATAATCATAATTGCTCCGAAAACCTTCAGAAAAGAGCGTCATTACGTTCGAAAATGGTCCGTCAGAAAGAGCTCTTAGATAATGTCAGAAAAGAGTCTTTTATGAGGGTTTTTTCTTTTTGGCTCTTAAAGAGCTCTTAGATAATGTTAGAAAAGAATCTTTTATGGATTTTTTTTTGGGCGCTGTGTAATCTTGTTTTATCATTCTTGTGTGTTACAGCTATGTTTTTTTTGTTCAAAGCACAAACAACGCTTTGTTACACACATAATTATGTATAATTTCAGAGTCATACTGCGTGCCGACTGCGGACAGTAACAATTTCGCTCCGAAAATGCTCTTTAGAATCGCTTTCTGTCCGTCCGTCTGGCTGGCTGGCTGTCCATGTAAAGCTTGTGCGCAGAGTACAGGTCGCAATTTTGAAGATATTTCAATAAACTTTGGTACATGATATTTTTCGGCCCAAGGATGGATGAGATTGAAACTGGTAGAAATCGGTCCATTATTTCACCCCCATACAAATGTCCTCCCGAAATTGGGGTTTACCGATCATAAATGTTTGAATTATGCAAGTATTCCAACAAATTTCATCACAAATGAGTGCTAAATAAAGCCAAATCACATGTACAAATTTTGTACAGATCGGTTAATAGTTAGTCCCATATAAGGCCCACTTCCGAAATTCACTTTAACGATCATAAATTTCTTAAAAATGTTGGTATTCAAATAAAATTTGACACAAATAAGTTTCTTATATACAGAAATAATGACACCTAATTTTATAATGGTCGGGCCATAATTAGTCGAAACTCCCATTATAAGACCCTCTCCGTAATTCAATTTAAGCTCCATAAATCTTTTAAAAGTATTTATATCGAGATAAAGTGTAACACACATAATATTTATATTAACAGACATCATGATACTAAAAATTTAGATGATTGGTCCACAATAGGTTATATCTTCCATATAACGCCCATTTCTGAAAAACTATTTTATACATATATGTACTGGGTGTAGGGTATTATATGGTCGGGCTTGACCGACTATACTTTCTTACTTGTTTTAACATTGAATTTTAATTGGAAAAATGTGAAAAGGGAACAAATTTCATGGGGAATTTTTATTCACGATAGGGGTGAATGATTTATGCAGTAATGTTTCGATTCTTTAAAGTATTTTAGAAAATGCATATTTATTAACTTTTTTGGAATTATCTTCCCTGGGTGACGATGTGAATTTGATTTCAGCTGTACAATGGAGTGTTGGAAAACATTTTTATATTATTTTTACTTGTCAGGAAGAAACTTAAAATAACTTTTAAGTTTGCCTTCTTCTGCAAAAAGAAGCGTTTTGTAAAATTTATTTTATTTAACTGCTAAACGATTCTAAAGGATTTGCATATGCAAAGCCAACTCCTCCGGCCACTTCACCAAATTTTGTGCTAACAACAAAGGCAGCAATAATGAAATAGACAATGCCACAATAAAAATGAGTGACATTTATTAAATTGAAATGAATAAATTCATTTAGGCCAAAAACAAATTCCGTTTGGCTGATTTAATTAAAAAATTATTCCACTAGTAAATTAATTTTCAGCCTCAATAAATTGATACTTTCCCCTATAACTCCTATAAAACAATACCGGTTGTTCCCTCCCACTCGCTATAAAAAACAAGGGTGTTATAATATTTTCACTCACCATCATCATTTTTGTCAACATCGTAGTCGTCTTTGTCATTAAACATTTGTGGCTTTTTTGTGATTGACAGTTTTAGCCTTGTCTACCAATCATGGTCATAAAGTTAATAACACTAATTTGCATTTTGGTTGCGGTCAAATCATGTTTAATTCTTTTCTTGTCTTGGGTTAGTGTGTGTGTAAGTCTGTCTGTCTGTCTGGCTGAGTGTGTGGCCGGATGGTATAGTTGAGAATTTCCATTTAATCCTCAACAAATTGAAATGCAAATTTCACTTCACACCAACACAAGAAATAGCTACAAAATTTTGTACAATTTCCATTTTAATTTAAAATTAAAACAAGACCCAAAAAAAATCAAAAAACCCCTTCCGCAATTTTTCACTCAACCAAAAGAATTTATGTGACAGTTTTTCTTCACTTGTAGTTGTTAAAAGAATTTCTAATTTTTGTCAAATCCTACTACAAGTATTTACTATTTATTTATTTACTAAGTTTATAAAACTTTAAAGATTTTTATCTCAATATTTCAATTATTTTATATAGGGAATTTTTCATTGCTTTTTTGATGCATCTGTGCTCACGTGTGGTTGTTTTACATTTTGTGTACTTTTACCGGAAATTAATGTCATTGATTCAGTTTACAATAGACCACCCGTTCGAAGAACACACTCACTCCACGTTGCCCATTCAAAATATTTTGAAGAGCTGTTGTTGATTGGCTGATTCTTTCATAAATCACTTGGCGGCATAGATGGCCTTTGATAAAGAAATTATTTTCCTGTTTGATTTGTCTATTTAATATTTATCACCTTGACTCAGTGTAATGTTGTATTTGTATCAAAAAATATAATAAATGTTTCGATTATTACACACAAAATAATATTAACTTAAAACAGATAAATTATCAAGGTGTGTGCTCGGGGTATGTAATTTCCTTTAAGATAAAAACTTTTGACCCAAGCCAAAAATGTAGTCAATCATACGTAAGTACCTATACATAATATTAGGAAGGCTTTAGTTTAGACATACTCGTACATATAGTAGTTATAAATTTTATCAAATGCATAGTTGTTAAAATAAATAAAATATTGAAAACAATCTCAGGTCATTGTTACTTCTGAAAACGTCCGTAATAAACATTAATATCAATATATTGTAGGAAGAACTACCAGTATATTTAGCTAAGCCTATAATGCCACCACTTTACTCCTTAAATATTTGTGATTATTCTAAAAGACAGATGTTGCAAATAATGAAATTAAATGGTTGAAGCAAAATATTAAAATTTTATTGATTGGAAAACAGTATTATACATCAGAAAATCGCAGATATTCTAAACAAGTAAGAAAGTATAGTCGGTCAAGCCCGGCAATATAATACTCTACACCCTGTATATGTACAAAACAGTTTTTCAGAAATAGGCGTTATATGAGAGATATAACCTATTGTGGACCATGACTTCTGTGAAAATAAATATTATGTATGTTAAACGATATAAATACTTTTAAAAAGTTTATGGAGGAATTACCAAGAGGGTTATATGGAAAATTTGACTAACTATGGACCAAACATTATAAAAATAGATGTCGTTATTTCTATATAAATGACACATATTTGTGTTGAATTTTATTTGGATACCAACATTTTTAACAGATTTTTATGGTCGTTAAACTGATTTTCGAAGGTGGAACTTGTATGGAAGCTACGACTATTTATGGACCGATCATCATAAAATTGTAGCATACAATTTGTATATAGACAAAACATATTTGTGTTCAATATTATTTGGATACCTACATTTTTAAGAGAGCTGTGCTCTTTAAAGTGATTTTCGGAAGTGGGCCTTATATGAGAGCTATGATAAATTATGAACCGATATGCATAAAATTTGCAGATCTGATTTAGATTCATTTACCGCTCATTTGGTATGAAATTTGTTGGGATACTTGCATAATTCAAACATTTATGATCGGTAAACCCCAATTTCGGGAGGACATTTGTATGGGGGCCAGGTGAAATAATGTACCGATTTCACCCAGTTTCAACACCATCCGTCCTTGGGCCGAAAAAATATCATGTAGCAAATTTTATCGAAATATCTTTAAAACGATATATCTTTAAGACGGTCGGCCATCGTTAAAACGATGCAGGAAGTTTTTCTAAGTCGATCGATATACTTTAAGGTGGCTGTTGGACCAATATTTATTAGCGTGACAAACATCAGAACTAATCCAATATACCCTCCCACTATGGTAGGCCACAAAATAATTATTGCTAACAGTAATCACCAAAAATTAACAAAATAGTTTGTACCTGCAAAAAACTTTAATAATATTTAAATGCATGTATGTAGAATGTTTTCATCACAGTAAATAGAGGCCAGTGGCTAATAGTGGCCGCGATTAGGTTTCCTCAGAGGAATCTAGACAGATTTCTCGGAATATCCATATTAGGTAAGATTTTCTTTCTCTTTTCTCTTGGCTTTCTTTGACAGTGAGATATAGTTCATGTGAAATTATTTAACATAGCAGAAGTTTTAAAATGTATTACACATTAAGCAACAATAAAGTTATCAATTACAATATTTGTGTTTAGATAATCTCTAAATGTAAATCGCTAAAGTTATTATTAATATTTTATTTTCATTGTAAAAACACTCAAAATCAAGATGTAACACGGTTTGTTTCAAACACTACATATGTATGTCAATAGGTTCCATGTCACTAATGCAAGTTTCTATTCAAAATTCTATTAATGCATATTAATAAATACAAATACTTACTTAAATGTGAACATATTTTTTAATTATTGATACATATACATACATATGTACTTGTGTGTATATTTATGTAGGCAATTTATGATTGTAATAAATATACTACTAATGGAATACTTAACCTTTTGCAAGTGATAAGTAAAACAGATTATCATCAATACTGATCTTTGAATATGTTGAAGTAATTTTTACATAAAACTAAAGCCGTTTAAGAGAAATAATAAAAAATAATTTTATTCATATGTATATATTACCAGTACGTATGTATATGTTATACAATACATATACAACTGAAATTCCCTTTAACGTAAACAATTATTTTCTCCTTCACCTTCATGAGATGGGTATATATGTATAAGTTTTTCATTCCGTTTGTAATTTCCACAATATAATTTTCCGAGCCTATAAAGTATATATATTCTGGATCCTTATAGATTACGGAGCGTATTAAGCCATGTCCGTGTGTCTGCCTGTTGAAATCAATTTTCTAAAGTCCCCAGATATCTTCGGAATCCAAATCTTCAATAATTCTATCAGAAATGCTTTCGAGAAGTTTGCTATTTAAAATCAGCAAAAGCCGTCCATAAATAACGGAGATATGAGCAAAAATCCGAGACAACCTCTGAAAATTTCATCAAAAAAAAATATCAAACAAAGTGTATTAATATAATATGTATGTATGTATTTGTATGTATGCATATATATATATATGTATGTATGCATATATATAATATAATAATAATGTATGTATGTATATAATATAATTATGCATCCACAATAAAGGTGAAGGGTGTATAAGATTCGGCATAGCCGAATATATCACTCTTATTTGTTTTTGCTTTCATTTGTAATTTTCAAATATGGTTTGTGTACTATTAATCACTGTGTCACAGTGTATATTTTGTTATAATTTAATATTGTAATTTCTATAAATGAGAAGAAGTTTCAATAGAAATATTTTTGTTTTTACAGTAACACCGTAAAAAAGAATATTTTGGCCTTTTAGGCCTCTAGTATTCAAAATTGTGTAGGGGTATTTATGTCTTCCGTTAATAATTATTTTTATCCCTTTCGCTTTCTTAGATTTAAACGATTTCGTTACACTGTTCAATGTCTGTCTGTCACTTTTGTTATAAGCACTTGTCCGTATGTACTTACTTTCAGTGATCTGCGTACGATAATTTCTGTTTTTCTTTCATTTGAAGTATTTTTCAATTATGCGCGACCATTTAAGTAGTTTATGTAAACAATGGAGTGAAATAAAAACGTCACATTAAAATGTCAAATTGACATTAGCATATAAACTATAAAATAAAGCACTGGCGCATGAAATGAAACGAAGGAATACGAAAGAGACGGAATACTTTATTTACACAAAGAAAGAAACAGTACAAAAAAAAACACATTACTCGTATTATTAAATGTTAATAAAAATAAAAATGTTTTGTAGGGTTGGGGTTGTGGCTGGGGCTGGGGTTGGGGTTGGGGTATATGCATGTCTAGCAAATAATATAATGGTGGCAATATTGAATGAATGAAGATGCTGCTGATGAGTCTGTTTGAGTTAAAAAGATGGCGGTTAAATAAATATCAAATAACCAAGAAACCGAACAAAAAAGCTATTGGGAGGTGATGAAATGTAAAAGAAATAATAAAACAACAACCACAAGAAATTATTATGAAAATAATGATTTCGGAAAATCATTTGATATTTAACAAAATATTTGTTTTTAAGTGATTTTGATGTCGTCGTCGTTGTTTTGACTCAAATCATTGACACTTTAAGATAATTGTCTTAGGATGCGCCAAGATATACATACACATACATACATACATACATATGTATGTATATCAAAATATAGCATTTTATTTTCTATTTTATGACATTAAATATGAATATGACTGTAGGTACTTTACTGTTTTTATTTATTGATAGCTTTAAACAAAAATATTATAAATGGGTTAATAAAATATTTAATTTTCCAGCAGTGATTTTTTAACGACGCATTAATCACACAAATAAAACTAGTTAAGAGTTAAATACACTAAGTGCAACATAGTCAATATAAGAAAAGTAAGAGTTTATATTCGGCTGTGCCGAATCTTATATACCCACCTCTTATATACCAGTAATCTGATTTATTCATTCTTGAAACTAATTTGTGTTACATTTTATAACGATAACGATATTTATACGATTTTATAAGATTTTCGGATCCCTCACATGAATTTCACATGAAATTATTATACGATCGTAATAAAGTATTGTTCCGTATTTTTCATGTATCTCTCAATAATAATATTTACAAGAATTTTATGCATATTCCAGTTATTTTCGGAAGTGATAAGATACACTGATAGCCAATTATATATTCAACTTCACAATATCCAATAGTATAGTTTTTGCATAAATATAACTGATCTGTGCAAAATTTCGGTTCGATATCAATATAAGAATTAATATATATTTATATAAATGTACATACAAGTGGGTTATTTGTGGCAAATTTCAACTTGGTACTGATGTTTATAAGGGAAATTATGCGCATTTGAGTGGTTTTCGGAAGTAAACTTTATATGGGTGAAAACAATATATCGTTTTGTGATTTTTCTTACGATGAAATTAATTTTTTTTTTAAATTTTGTATGGATGCTGCTTTTCTCTATGAATTTATGTAGGTACCACAGAATCAAATTCCGGGATGAAATTTGTATGTGGGCTATGAGAAATCGTGGACCGATTCTTACCATTTTTCATATTTAATAAAAGTTGTGCAAAATTTCATTTCGTTCATATTACTTACGTGCATTACGAGTATATTTGAAGAAAATAGTAAACAAATATCTAAAACCAAGAAAGAATGTACACACAGTATATGTATAAAACAGTTTTTCAGAAATGGGCGTTCTTTGGCCATGACCATGACCTATTATGGACCGATCATCCAAAAATTTAGTGCCATGACTTTCGTGAATATAAATATTATGTGTGCTATATTTTATCTAGATATAATTACTATAAATTGATATTAATGGAGGTTAAACTGAATTACGAGGAGTTTTGACTAATTATGGACCTACTATTATAAAGTTAGGTTTCATCATTTCTGTATGTATACAAAGCATATATGTGTTTAAAACTATTTGGATACCCACATTTTTAAAAGAGTTATGCTCTTTAAAGTAATTTTCGGAAGTGGGCCTTATATGGGAGCTACGACTAATTATGGACCGATCATCATAAATTCTAAAATTTTATTATTTAAGTGTTAAATATTGTTTGTATACCGACATTTTTAAGAGAGTTATGCACTTTAAAATGATTTTCGGAAATGGTTCTATATGATTAATTATGGGCCGATCTTCACAAAATTTGTAAATGTAATTTGGCTTCATTTATTACTTATTTGTGGTGAAATTTGTGTGGATGCTTCCATACTTCAAACATTTATGATCGTTAAACTCCTATTTCAAGAGAACATTTTTATAGGGGCCAGGTGAAATAATGAACCGATTTCCACCGGTTTCAATCGCACTCATCCTTTGGCTATAAAAAATAACACTTACCAAATTTGATTGAAATATCTTCAAAATTGCGACCTGTACTTTGCGCACTTTGCATGGACAGCCAGCCAGACGGACGTTAAATCGACTCAGGAAATGATTCTGAGTCGATCGGTATACTTTAAAATGGGTTTTGGACAAACATCAGCACAAATCCAATATACCTTGTGGTGTAGGGTATAAATATCAAGGTTGTCTGAAACTTTGGTCTGTGGTTTGCCCATTTTCAATACAAAACATTTTGGTGAAACAAGGAATGTTTGAGAGCAATTTCATTGTTCTAAGTCTATTGAGGCTATATCATGCCTTCAGCAGACGGTCGTCTTAGAATCTTATAAGTACCAGTTTTGGTTCTACGACCAATATTTCGATGTGTTACAAACTTAAGGAAAAACTTAATATATCGCCCATCTTTTTGGTGTTTCGTATAAATAGTTTTTGGGGATAAGTCGTTATCAGTAAAAAAGGAAGTCTGGAGTGATTGAACCCCAGAGTTGAAGAAGTTAATTGAAAATGAAAAGATTACAAAAAAAAAACAATAGTGTAAATGCAATTTAGAGTATAATTTTCTTAGATATTTAAAAGTTCTGCATGTTTAGACAATAATTATGAAATTAGAGCAAAAGGTTCTTTTGACATACTTATTCTCAAAAAATAAATTCAATTTTAGTATTTTTTGGAATTTGCTCCAAAAGTCCACAGTTGATGTCCGGCTGTAGTAAAATAATAATATTGTTAATTTACAATACTTTACTTTATCGAAACCTATACTAAAAAACTATTGTAGGTACGTTTGAAATCTCAGCTTTAGGATTTTTGAACACTTTTATCAATGTTTCGATTTACCTGAGAGAGCAAATGTTTCTGCTGGCATAGTTTTATATGGTTATGTCAAAAATAATTGCTTTTCAGACCAAACCTTCAACCCTGGCATTTTTTTTTTTTTTTTTATGCAACAATTATAAATATCAACTTATGGCTTAATACTTAATACCAACAAATTTGGTTGTCATAATGAATGTGCTTTCGCTGTGTATATATAGCATCTTTTATTAATATTTGAAATACATATTTGGCAAATTTAAACAATATATTTATCACATCATCATCATCAATGTCGTTATAAGATTTCGTTATGATAGATGTCATTCACATGTTTCCTATGGAAAACAATGATGACGATGATGTATGAATCTATGTATGTCGAAACGTGTGTGATGTTGAAATATATGTACAATACAAACACAAATTTTAACACGCTTTCACACACATATCACTGCAAACTTTTTAAAAGGATTTTCATATTATTTTTGGTTGTTTGGTGGTATGTGTTTACAATTTTGTGGTACATGTCATTATGAATGAATACTTTATTTTCTTTTCAAGTAGAGGAAAATTCATTTTTAAGGAAACAATCAGTCAAATTTATAATTTAGTTGATCCGACAGCCAGTCAGTTAATCACGAAGTCATTGATATTAAAGTCCTCTTCACATTCTTCCCCAAATGGCTCGCAAATCCATTTGCTCTCAGTCACTCTTGTTCTCGTGCTGCTGCTACTTAGTTGTTGTTTGAATTTTTCATTATTTCATCATTATGTTTATCGAAATTAACAGAGTAAAATGCTTGTAGTAACAACCATTGTTTTCTGTTGTCATTTCGAATGATGTTTGTGTGATGAAATTCCAAACATGAATGTACAAATTTTTGTTTGTATGTACTACATTCTGTATAGATAGTTTAGGGTTTTCTTAAACTTTTAATATGAATTTCGAGGAGTGTGGGTAAGTGTCGGATAATTGTTTCACTTGGTATAAATATACAACGCTGAAATTTTCAGATAATGTTAATTCTTGCAGCATCGGCTCTGAAGAGAAAATTTTTTAAACATGTATGTATTAAATTCAAATATTGGTCGCAATTACGCTGTTGGATGACCGCTCGAAAGTTCTAATATTCGATTACCCTCTTTCCAGCACTGTTACCGGTATCTCGCGCTTTAATTGCACATAACTCCAAAGCACAAACGTGGCCTTGTTATAACAAGACCTTGCCTGGAACGCAAAATTAGCTGTTCACCAAAATTCTCAATAATTCCGATTCTCGTAACACAGCTGAATAATTTAGAGACGTTGCAGGGGAGTGAACTTTTCCATAATTTCCTTTCCATGGCATTAAAATTATAAAAACTAGCTAATTTTAAATCAGGAAAATATAAATTAATTGTCAGTGAAATCGGGAAACTTTAACCTTTTCTCCACCATTGTAAAACAACAAATTCGAATTTCAATTCAATGTGTTTCCGCACGTAATTTAAAATTATGTAGACTTTCCTTAATATCAAGTAAATTTCTTAAGTTTTTAAACCTGTCTTAATCACATGTCTTTCGCAATCCTTTTAATATTTATATCAGCTTAAAACAAAAATCAACTTTCACATTTTTCAAAAATTAACTTTATAATTTTAAACCCTGTTTAAGCAGCACGGAATTTACAAATACTTGCACAACATGTGTTGAATGAATGTTCCAGCTACACACAAACATCATAAAATTAATTGAGTTTTACCACACTCATACCTCTAAACAGTGCTGGGCATTTGCCACGTTGGTCTGGTGTTTTGGTGGGTCACATGAAATTCTAATGTTTTTCTAACAAATTATTTTGACTGTTTTTATAGGATGATCAGTTTAAAACAAACTAATTACTTGTAGCAAAATCTGTTTGTACAAAATAAGATTACACACACACACACACACACTAATAATTTGTAGTGTTGTATGTAACAAAGTATTCAAATTCACATACTCATAATCACAAAAAATAACAACTACCTATAGAAAAACTGAAATTTAACCATCGGTCTGTGGTGGTTCAAGAAAACCACAATCTAATAATCTGTCGAAAAACGTTTTTCTATAAACAAACGCACACATTTTCTATGCTGGAATAGAGCACGCGTGTCAATGGGAAGTTATTTTAGTAGGTTGTCTAAGATTTTCCTATATGGAACTCCCACTTTGTGTTTCCGCATAAGCTTAAACATATGTTGGTTGCAACAGGAGTTTTCGAGTGAATAAGAAACAGGTATGCATCTTAAATACGTACATATGTACGTGGCAAACGCATTTGTAGAGCCTAATTTTCTTACCTCTTTCATGTTTCAACTATTGGCTTGGTTAGAAAGTGATTTCTTATATTTGTACATTATAAATCAAAGACCATTTAGTAGAATAGTCCTGACGTGTGATGGCTGAAATCGATTTTACTGGCCTGTCTGTCATACAACCTAAGAATCCATAAACGCGGTCCATACATGACTATAAGATATAAGCGGCTACCACGATTAATTTATTCATAATTTATACGAGTACACAACAATTACCTCCCAGATGTTTAAATCCTTCACATTGAAATTATATATTAAATTGTCTATTAAAATATTTTACATCTAATAAAGTTTATATGTCTGTAGTTGCCACTAAAAGAAGACTAAAGAAAAATGTTTCATAACTTTAGTGGCATGTTTCTAGATAACAAGTGTATTTACACACGGGCGAGTGCGTAAACAAATGAGTTTCTATCTGACTTATGTTTTGTTACGTTGATATCGTCACCTGAAATGCCCAAAGACGTAACCCTCAAAAAATCAAAATTCGTTTTTTGATTGAATCTGGAACACAAGGCTAAAATAAAATGCTCCTAAAAATTTTAAGCTTCTACGTTCCAAACTAACGATATTATTCAAGAAATGGAAAAAGACGTAACATCATTTAAACGTTTTCATAAAACACAAAAGACTTAACCCACATTTTTTTTACAGAAATATATAATATATTAAGACAAAATGTGAAGAAATCGCGATTTTCAATTAAACAGTTTTCATTTTATAATGTTTTTTGCTTCTCCTGTAAAATTATGATAATGAGGGTTACGTCTTTGGGTGACGATATTATTGTACTCTCAAATGACAAAGCATGTAATTTCATATTTTGTTTATTTTGATTTTTTTTCATGGTAATATATCATTTTTGCATTACTTAATGGCAACCCTGGAAAAGAAAGAAATACAGAACAGCTGTGTTTTATTTACAAAACTAAAAGTAATTTGTAATTATTATTAGTTGTTATTTTGTGTTTTCTATTTTTACACGTTTTGGCATACTCTCCACCAATTTTGTTATTAATTCATTAGGAATATTCTTTCATTCGTGTTGAACCCCAACTGTCACTTCACGATTGACCAACAATTCTCAATCAAATTGAGGTCGGGACTTTTTGCTAGGCAGTGCATCAACAAATTTTACTTACTAAGCCCTTGTTTCACGATTTTAAAAGCGTGCTTCGGATCACCATCCACCTAAAAAGTAACCTCATCCACATCACAGACTCTCTTATCTACAATGCCGTAAAGATTAGTTTGCAAAATACACGGATAGTCTACTTTTCTCAATTCTTTGCAAGGTGCCATATGATATATAACAGGCAATCTTTACTATGCGAAGCCCTGCCGTAGGCCGGCAATACAGTGCTATGCGAAGCCGGTGTTTTGTATACCTGGGTAACTTCTGAAATTTTCTTTTTCAACAGTGTTACAAAACGGAGTCGGTTATATATAATTATATATATATATATATAATTATATATAATTTTAAGAACTTTCCTATTTTTAAAACTATTTATAAAAAAAAATATATACATATACAAGGGATATATCAAATGAAAGGTTGAAATGTTTTTTATTGATTACTTGATACTGTTTTGTACCGTTATATCGATGATTATTCGAAATAAGGGAACTTTTGTAAAAAAATCTCCCTAAGAAAAAGTACGTTTTTTGAATTTGTGCTTTAATGGGTTAATAAAATGGGCCATATTATACATCATTTGAAAGGGTATTTCAAAGCACTTTCCAATCGTTGAGATATAGTAATATATATTTCTCAGTTTTAAAGCTCTATAATATTCATATCGAAAGCTTTTTGAAATGAAGATGTATTTGACGCTCAATAAAAAAAAAATCACGCACTTGTACCTAATGGTGTTGAGTTCTTTTTTTTTCTGAGAAAGAAAACCAAACATGGATTTGTGCATATGTTTGTAACGCACAGAAATATTGGTCCAACACCCATCTTAAAGTATACGGATCGGCTCAGAATCACTTTCTGGTCGGGTTAAATGACCGACTATACTTTCTTACTTGTTTTGATTGTCTACTGTTGACATTATTGACATTTGAAATTGTAGTGTAGAAACCACATAAGAGATAAACACACTATAACTCTTTCGTTTTCACTCAACTAAACTTTGTACATATGTTTTATAAAAAGGCAAAACAAATTTTTTTACTCAACTGAATAAAATTTTTGAGTCACTTGTTATCTAGAAACATGCCATGCCATAGGAAATGATTTCTTCAAACGTACATATTGGAATTTTCGATTCAAGAATTCATGTTCTTAAATAATCGCAGAAACATCTTATAACTAATCACCTGTAATAGTTTTTATTATAGAGGGAGAACTTTACTTTAAGAAAAATTTGTTAAAATAAGCGAAATATATCAGCTGTCATATCCACATGCAACCTCATTTACAGCATGAGAAATGTTTTGATTAATATGTAAGTGACTTCATGACCATTATTTCTGTTTTCGAATATTCTAAGTGCCAAATTCATACTAAAACAAATACGAATATTTCAATTTCGGATATTGATATTTCTTAAAAAGCAAAACTCAAAGGATTGTGGTAACAAAATAGATAACTGGTAGCAAACTATAGATTGTCTACTATAGATAATAGGGAAACCGCGAAGAGCGCTTCCCGTAGATTAAGAAACGTAACTTATTAAAATTTTAACCAAAAAATTAAATTTTTTAAAGGCAACAGAAAAAGAAACTGTGCTTAGTTGGTATGAAAAAATCCATATTGTTAATATTATAAATAAGGTCTTTCCACGAATATGTCGTACAAATTTAATTTAAATTCGAAGAATTCCCAGTTTCTATAATGGTTGGAATGTTTAACAAATGGTTTTTAGTACAAAGGATGCTAATAGAGTCATTAAAAACATTTTAAACTTCGAAATCTTATCAGATTAAGAATTAATAACACCATCTATGATTAAAAAAATACTGAACTTTTCAATAATATTGCAATATATATTTTTAAAATTTCTCATATAGTTGTGGTAACGCTTAAAGAGTTGTCCCTAAAATCTTCTAATAGACCTATTAGCCTACTTCCTTGACCCTCGAAGCTGTTCGAGAAAATATACCAAATATACCATTTTTTTAATGATGAAAAAATTAGCTCAGTTGGCCAATTTGCTTTTCGTGAACACATGAAATTATTTAAGCGTTTAAACGCAGAGATTCTTATTTACGACATCAAGGTTTAGTATGTAAAATTATATGTTTACTGACATGAAAACTCATACATAATATCTAGTTAACCAGAAAACTTTCTCAAACTTATGGAGACAATTTTAAAGTTTTAAAACCAGCCATAAAATCAAAATCATTATGGTACATAATAAATGAAAATCTCCAATATCCAATGAGCTGAAAAGTGCCATTGATAAAGGACGGGAACAAATCCTACAATGAACTTTAACGGAAAAATAACAAAAGTATTAAAAAATACTCGAAAACTGTTGAGTTACATCTATTATGGACATTTTAGTATTTAATGGTTCAAACTTTAACTGCCGTATTTATAAAAAATTAAAGTAGACTTCAAGTGTAGTTAAAGAAAATTTTGTCTTAAATAGCAGATCTATTTGGGATCATAAAAAGTAGATTGCGGTGAAACAAGCTTCAACTAAAAATTGTCCTTGAGAGATTGTTTAATAAGAATGATATTGTACCACTCCTGACGAGTTGTTATCCCTCAAATAGCGCAAAAGTCATTCACTAAAGACAATAAGTAATTCGTACTAATTTAAGCAGTTTTTTATTAACAATGAGCAAATTTAAGGAAACGTATTTTTAACAAAACCTTTGAAGAGACCTTGAAAAAACCAATATAAGTCATTTAAAGATGGAGTGTATAGGAAAAACTTTAATCTTTAAACTCCTGAAACATTTCTGAGATACAAAAAACGGCCACATTTGGCAAATATTTGCAGAAAAAAGTGTAACCACTAAATAACATATATTTGAACTCGTTTAATTATTTAAAAAACTTTTCTTATTTAGGCCAAAGCACAACAAATATTTAGGTTTAATTTATTTGATGCTGTTTGATCTTGCAAAGCTCTTGTAAAAGTAAACAACGTCAAACAAATTTGTGCTAAAACAAGTGGTAACGCTTTTTTGTGTAAATATATATTTGCCAAATGTAGCTATGAGTGATTAAATGAGTGATTAAATCTTTAAATCGTACTTTTAAGAAACAACTTTTGAGGCAACAAATTTCTTCCTTACCCAATATAATAATTATGTTATTGCTACACATGTCATGTTTTCCATAGGCCTAAATATCAGCCTTAATATTTTCCACTTTTTCACAGAGACCATCTCCAATGAATACGAAAACAAACAGAAAATTATCCTTTTCGTATAGTCTGTACTGTGGTTTTTTTTTGGGTTTGTTTGCCTGGTTAAATTACAATAGTTTGTTTAAACTAACAGCAACAACAACAACAGCAGCAGCAACAACGGCAAACGCTGTAACAACAAATAAACAGGCCAGAGAAAAAAATCCATTTAAATATTTTCAGCATCACCTACAACATTATTACGTGTTGTTGCACATACAGAGGACAGACGGACGGACAAACAAACAGTCAAATAATCAGACACACACATGTCTGGTGCGTATGTAAGTGTTGTTCTCTTTGTTGTTTTTGTTGCTTGTGCTGTTGGCAACAACGTTGGTTGTGTTGCTATTATTAGTGTAGTCATTAAATTTTTAATGAAAGTGTTTTCCCACATGTTTACAGTTCAACGATTTACTTTTGTGTGGGTTTTTTTTTTATTCTACTGCGGTTTGCCACATTTTTTTTACTCGTTTATTTTAGTGTCCATAGTTCAAAAAAAAAGCATCAACTGCAACAGCATCAACTTGCAACAACGCATTATGCCTGAAAATTGCATAGCATACTATGCATCGCAATGTGTTTGTGTGTTTCTGTAAATTTGAATGTGTGCGTTTGTGTTAAAATCATTGTCCTTGTTCATTTACATTAACATATGTTTTGTTTGTCAGCAGCGAATGCATGTGTGCAGGAATCTATGTATGTTCATTAATTAGGATGGCCTCATTTGAATACTTGATATTACCTTTAAATTTTCAAATACTATTTAATTGTACAAAAATTCATATGTTAATTTTTAACGTCTGAAATATTTGGGTGTTTTTGAACTTGCTTGAAAATTACAGTCACTAGAAGTTCTGTTTAAACATATATCACTGAAATATTTTATTTTTAATCTGGAATAGGAAACAAATTTTCAATACATAGTAAAAAAAAACAAAGAAGTTTTACTCTAAATAACTTGTTTTATTTGGCCATCCTAATATTCGTTTGTACGGACAAAAGTATGCTTTCGAATGTCCATACAATGTCAAAGATAAATATTTACATACAACATTGTGTGCGTGATAGTGTGTCTGTATGTGTTTATATGTTCAACAAACCGGACAAATGTTATTGCATACAATTACCGTAATAATATGGTGGTCTTGATTTTACCCAGTAAATGACCAGAACTACAAACAAACATTGTCTGATACGAAGTTTGTTTTTATTGCTTGTTGTTATAGAAAACAATGAGCTTTTCGTTTTATAATTTAAGAAATTTAACAAAAAACAATTAACAATATTTTAGAGCGAAATAATATAAAAAAAACAAAAACATAAAATTAACTTTAAAATGTAAAATAAATTTATTTTTAAATTGAAATTTATAATAAATATTTTTAAAAGCTCAGCCGAACTCCGACTCCGACTTAACTTTACAATTTTTTCACTTAACCTGCTTATTTTGTAATTATCTTTGAATGTAAATTGATCAAGTTGTATTTTAAGGGTGTATTGGAAATAGGTCTCGTCGCTTCTTTTAGTTTTTAATGACCGATTTTTATAAACGTTGATATCGATAAGTTTATAAAGTTTGACGTATTTAGATTTTTTAATTAATAATCATATGGATGAGCAGACTCTGTACAGCTGAATGTTGAGCATACCCTGATAGAAAATTATCTTTCTTAACATGTTTGAGAATGAAAACTTGTTTTCTTTTCCTTAAACATTTGATTTTATACACAACACCTTGATGCGATACGTTGTCTAAAAGCCTGACAAATAAATCATAGTAGCGCAATTCACAATCTTGTGCAAATGGTATTGTGACAAATAAATCAAAATACACAGCAAGAGCAACAATATGCTAAACCTTTTTGCAAATGCAAATGATGCAATACCATTTGCACAAGACTGTGAATTGTACTATTATTTCAATAGTTTCAAAAAGTTCACGGCAAGCAAATTTCGAACTGAGCTAATGTTTACATCATTAACAAATGCTATGATCTTCTGATGAAATATTTTCTCGAATAGCTTCGACCAATAAGGCAGTAGCCTACAGGTCTATCAGAAGACTCTAAGCACAAATCTTTACCTGTTATCATTATTATTTGAGATGCTGTAAATAGTATTTTTTTTTATTCATGGATGATGTAATTAAATTAGGTCCTGGTGAGTTCTTCAAGTTTAAGTTGTTCTTAATAACTTTATTAACATCCTCTGTACTAATAACCATTAGGAAAGCAGAGAGTTATTGGAACTTAAACTAATTTTTCGGGAATTTTTGTGTCAACCCCTTATTTAAATCATTATCATTTTCAAAGAGTTCGTAGTAGTTACAGAATAATTGTCATAAAATATTTCATGGACGTCATTGTTTGCTATCTATAGGTATGTTCAAAAATATTTACATATATATATTTGTATCTGGATAGTTTGTGTTGAATTTCACCTTGAAGCTGACGTTTATAAGAGATTTCTGCTTTATACTTAACAAAGTAAGTAGACTTTATGTAGGGACTATCGTGAAATATGGACCGATGCAAACAATATATCGTCTTGAGATTTATCTTTGCATGAAACATACTTACTGCTTTTCTATGGGCATTTTTGTATCATAAAGCCATATTCCGGGAAGACAATTGGGACTATGAGAAATAATGGTTTGATTCCAACAATTTTCAACAGAAATTGTTATTTTATAATAAAAATAATATGTACAAAATTGCATGCTATTGGAGTTACAAGAGATTTAAAAAAAAGCAAAATATTTTTGTTGTCTCAAATTTTGGTCCATAGCACTGGAACCGCTGAATTGATATGCCACATTCTTAATATCAGCCCTGAATAACAAAGAATATTTGGGAAACATTTCATGCTCTTGACAACACGCCAAAGTGCGTACATCGTCTTAAGGTACGGCCGTTTATTCAGGACAAGACACAACAAATATTTAGTTGTATATTATTTAATGCTGTTTGATCTTGCAAAACTCTTGTAAGAGTAAACAACGTCAAACAAATTAGTGCTAAAACAAATGGTTACGTTTTTTTTTGAGAAAATATTTGCCATGTGTGAGCATAACTTTAAACTCTCACTAGGGCCCAGAAGATATATACTTTTTGGTTTTAAGGCCAACATTTGGATGTGTAAGAAACGGAATAAACAAACCACATCTTTGTGGTGGTGGGTATACAAATTTAGAAGTACATGTACTTTGTTGAGCCATCCACAGGAAATTAAATTATAATCGAATATGAGAAGAAAATTATATTGCTTAACACTTCCTAGACTAAATATTTGCCAAGCAACGCTCCAGACAACGAACTTTAATCGTTTTTTTTATTGAAACCCTACAAAATCCTCAACATAAACTGAAAATTTTACAAACAAAACCAGGTTTAAGGAAATGCTGCACTAATACATTATCATTGAAATCACATAGTGTTGCTTGAACTGGTCGGACGTGTTATTTTTAGTGCGGCTGAATTTTCGTAATAGGTGAAAAAAAAAATAAAAAAAAAATATATATATATATAAAAAAAAGATATCGTAATAGGTGGAAAAATATCTATAGTGGTTTTTCGGTAATTTAAAAATCGCATAACAACTGCACGAGTGTCCCGCTCAGATGTAATTCTGAGAAAGAGCTAAGCTACAGTAGAAAAAATTTATGGATCTCTGAGGAAGAATCCTTAAGAAAATCCGTGGAGTCTCTTCTCACTACAAAAGCCGAAATACGGCGCCGTTCCTGTTCGCCCAATATAGTTATCTCATCAGATGCGAAATCATCATCTTCATCAAATAGTGCAGTCAAACCCAAAAAACAAGTAGATATGGATAAGTACATCACCGTTCTCAAGCGACAGAGGAGCCCGACATCTGCTCAAATGTCTTCCAATTCTAAAGTTCCTAAGACCGTCAGCAGTGATAAGCCAAATGATCAAAACAGATTTGCTCTACTTCAGACGGATGACCCAGAAATACTGAAAAAGACGTTTAAGCCCCCACCAATTTACCTGAGAGAGCCCACTTCCAATAAACTGGTACAAGGAATTGTTGCTGTAATAGGTGAGAACATGTTTAGCGTAACCTCAATTAAACATGGAAAAATCAGCGAGACAAACATCCAAGTGAATAGGGAAGATGATTTTCGAAAATTGTCCAATCAGTTGGAGAGGGAGACCAGGGATTTCTATACCTATCAGCTCAAAAGCGCAAAAGGACTCCAAGTCGTTCTAAAGGGTATAGACCCATGTGTTGATCCTGCGGAGATAAAGAACGGATTAATGGACAAAGGGTTCAAAATCAAGAGCGTAGTGAATATTAGAAACCGTGAAAAGATTCCTCAGCCCATGTTCAGGGTAGAATTGGAACCTGGAGATGTTGCCTTAAAGAAAAACGAGTCCCATCCAATTTACAATCCTATTTATCTTCTGCATCGTAGAATTACCGTGGAGGAACCGCATAAGTGTGTTGGACCCGTCCAGTGTCTTAATTGTCAAGAATTTGGTCACACCAAAGCGTATTGTAAATTGCCGTCTGTTTGTGTTGCATGTGGGGAACTACATGCAACTGCTCAATGTAATAAGTCCAAAACGGACTTAAAAATAAAAAAATGCAGTAACTGTGAAGGAAATCATACCGCTAATTATAGAGGTTGTCCAGTTTATACTTATTTGAAGGGCATAAGGACCAATAAGTCGCCAGTATTACCTGACCATCCTCAACAACCTAATTTCACGTCGAGTAAGAATTTTCCTCAAATTGTACGACCAACTACTCACGTAAACGCTCCTAATTCTAGACAAGTTTCTTACGCAAACGTGGTCAAATCTAATATGCCAGGTCTGGAGCAGGAACCTATATCGCAATATTCTAAGCCACACATCAGCAATCTAGAGACAACATTGCAGACACTTGTCCAAACTATGAACACTTTTACGACCACCATGACATCCATGATGCAGGAAATGCTGAAAATGCAATCCACTATCTTGCAAGCCATTTTAAAGAAATGATTTATTTAAAAATTTGTTTTTGGAACGCGAACGGCCTCCGCCAACATAAAAACGAACTGGAATACTTCCTGATGGATAAGCAGATTGATGTTATGATGATTGCTGAAACTCACTTGACGTCGACAGGGTACTTCAAAATGAATGGCTACGTGTTGTACGATACTAAAGATCCCCGCGGAAGAGCTTGTGGAGGTTCGGCAATTCTTATAAAGAACAGAATAAAACATTATCTAATGAATAACATAAGTGAGGATTACCTCCAAGCAACAAACATTTGCATTGAATTCTGTCAATACAAATTTGTTTTATCATCGATTTATGCTCCGCCTCGATTCTCAATAAAAGAACACCAATACCATAACTTCTTTAATTCCCTTGGAGCTAGATTTTTAGTTGCTGGCGACTTTAACGCCAAACACACATTTTGGGGTTCACGTCTGGTAACCCCAAAGGGTCGCGTACTCTTCAACACCATTGCTCAAATGGGCTTAGATGTACTCTCAAGCGGACATCCCACCTACTGGCCGACGGACCGACGGAAGATTCCCGATGTTATTGACTTTGGAGTAGTGAAAAATATCCCTGTAGAATGGATGCAAGTGGATCCTTCATTAGACTTGTCCTCAGATCACTCTCCTACTATCATTTCAATGCATTTCCCTCAAGTGTGTGGCTCTCCATTTAGAAACATGACTAAGACCCGAGTAAGGTGGATAAAATACAAAAAGTATTTAAGTTCTCATTGCACGGAAAATATTGTGTTGAGAACTACCGACGATATCGATGAGTCGATTGGCAACTTTACCGAGGACCTTCGACGAGCTGTGCATCACGCTTCCACTTATCACGTTGAATGTAAAAATAGGACAAACAGAACTTATTTATCTGAACTCGAACATCTCCTATCAGAAAAAAGAAGAATGAGAAGAGAGTGGCAACTTCACAGGTCTCCTGAACTGAAAGCTAGGCTACGGGTATGCAGAGATATACTAAGACATTTCTTAGAAACCCAAAGAACGGCTTCACTTAGATCCTACTTGGAGGGTCTTGATAGTACCCCACAATCTGAATACTCGTTATGGAGGGCGGCAAGAGGTTTAAAAAGACCAGTGAGAGGAAAACCTCCTTTGCGAAATCCGACTGGTGACTGGGCTAGAAATGATTCCGAGAAAGGGACATTATTTGTTAACCATTTAAGAAATGTGTTTACTAAAAACAACTCAAATAACGTATCTGATTTGCCACCACTCGTTATTAGACCTTCTGTACCTCTAAGGCTAAACTTTGGTGATGTCCAAAGCGCTATTGGTACTCTGAACCTTAGAAAGGCTCCAGGTATGGATAAAATCAGCAATAAAATGCTTGTGGAGTTACCTCGTGTAGCTAGAAGAATTATCCTCTTTATCTTCAACGCTATTTTACGCCTAGAATACTATCCTGCAGATTGGAAGGTGTCTATGATCACTATGATTCCTAAGTCAGGGAAGGATCACACCAAAGTAGAGTCATATAGGCCAATTAGCCTACTGCCGACAATTTCTAAACTGTTCGAAAAATTGTTAATGACTAAGTTGATTCCAATTCTGAACGACACTGAATGCATTCCTAATCATCAATTCGGCTTCAGAGCTAAACACAGCACCATCGAACAAACACACAGATTGGTAAATGTGATAAGAGGGTCGTTTGAAGACAAAAAATACTGCTCCGCCCTTTTCATTGATGTGTCCCAAGCGTTCGACAAAGTTTGGCATGACGGTTTAATGCACAAAATAAAATTAACTCTGCCTGCTAACACCCATAAACTTATGGAAAGCTATTTATACGGTCGCAAATTTAAAATCAAAGAAGGCAATTTTTTAAGCCCCGCTCAGCCAATTGAAACAGGTGTGCCACAGGGTAGCATACTGGGTCCTACTTTATATTTGATTTATGCCTCCGACATGCCGTCAGACCCCAAAATCCACACGTCAACTTTCGCAGACGATACAGCCTTTATCAGCGTTCACAAGGACCACCAAGTAGCATCACAGAATTTGCAGAATTACGTTTATAAACTAGAGAATTGGCTAGAGCTTTGGAAAATCAGGGTTAATGAACAGAAATGTATTCATATCACTTTCACATTGCGAAAAGAAACTTGCTCGTTCATCAAAATAAATAATCAAATTATTCCTCAACATAATGAAGTCAAATACCTCGGCATTCACCTCGACCGCCGTTTAACTTGGAAGTCTCATATTGAAGCGAAACTTACACAGATGAAATTAAAAGCAGGGCAACTTAATTGGCTAATTGGCAGAAATTCTTCACTAAAGTTGGACTGCAAACTATTGTTGTACAATGCAATTCTAAAGCCAATCTGGTGCTATGGAATTCAATTATGGGGTACTGCCTCAGCATCAAACATTGAAAAAATTCAAAGGGGTCAAAATAAAATTCTACGTATAATTACTGCAGCTCCATGGTATGTTAAAAATTCTCGAATTCACAAAGATCTATGCGTGCCATCAGTAAAAGTTGAATTTACAAAACACGCGTCAAAGTATGTCAGCAAACTTGATGTGAAATTTGTTTAGTATCATAAAATTTGTGTATAGCACTGGCTGGGCTTATTATTTTCTTTTTAGTATTAAGATTTGAATACTTATTGTCATTTCATTATATGAAGATTCAATAAATAAATAAAGGCTAAAAAAAAAAAAAAAAAAAAAAAAAAAAAAAAAAAAATCATTGAAATCATTGAAATCACTTTCTCTTTCTTGCATGAAGCTTGTCTATTTCTAATTGTTTGGATGGACTTGAGTAGATTTTTATTAGTTTTATTAAAATATATAATTAAAAAGAGGAATCTCAAATATACGGCAAATTATTCTAAGAAAGTCAAAAATTTAAAAATATAATTTTATGATATCAGCAAGTTTAAATCCCTAATTCTCTCCTTCATTTTAGAAATAATTTTCAAAATTAGCTATAATCCCACATATGTTTTTAATCTTGAGCTATTTATACATTTTACAACACATTCTTTTCTTCTAATGAGCACCAAAATACCATCAAAATATTTTATTTACTTTTTATTACAAATAAACATCTTCAAATGGCATTTATCCTTTTAAAACTGTAAAATAGTTACAAACACAATATGAAATTGACCGGTGTTTATATTTATTTCCTTTTACCATAAAATGACCACACCACTATGGTCCAAACAAAAACAAGAAGAAAAATCACTCTTGGTGGTGGCCAAAAACACACATCTTGCTTTTACATTTCAATAAAATGCTTAATGAAGTCATTTCAGAGGATAATAATGATGACTTACTAATGATGCTTCCATTTTCATTAGTTCTTAATTGCGAAACCACACTCTCTCTCTCACACATAAATGTGTTCTATATACAGTATGAGAGCTGCATGCTTTAACTTACAAATTGTAACACCTTTTGTAGCACTTTTACTTAATTTCTTCGCCCAAAATAAAATACGAATACAATCACAGTGGTCAACTAAACACGGCAGGATATCGTTTGTATTTGAAAACAATTGATTGAATTGTTTGTTTTCCTCATTGTTTTTGTTGTTTCCATTGAAGATTATTTATAATGAACGGTTTATTTTTATTTCTTTATAAAATAACGATATTTATGATGTTGGTGCTATTATTGTTTCAATGTTTAAATATTTTGACGGCTGTGATAAGGACATCTGTATGAGGATTTTCTATAAATGTATGACTTTTGGAGTGATGTTATTGTCTCATTTAAACCAGTCTAAACAATTCGAATTTAATTGAAAAGAATTCCTGAGAAATTAAAAATTATTATGGAAATGTATTTATGTCCACAAGAACGAAACTGCCAGACATTGTGGCCCCCGTTGAACAATGGCCACAAAATGGGGTTGGTTAAAAAAAGTTTTTGGTTTTTCATAAAATTTTGAGAATAAAAAATTAACGAAATTGTTCTTAATTTTCATGTATGTGAGTATTATGTTTGATTTGAATGCATTTGTCTTTTTGGATGTAAATTTATTTCTGAAACTTTAGCAAGGTCCCTTACTATCAATGACAGCCTTAGTCCGGATATCAAAACAATAGACTAAAATTACCTCCGATTTCCGATATTACTGTAAACTACTTATTAAGTCATATGGACATAAAATATAGTAAAGTAAATATAAAAACAACTCACTATTCAATCAATACAATAGATAAACTCTACTACAAACTTAAATAAGTTTTCATCCCTTAATTGACATTTGGCAAAAAAAAAAAAAAATAAGAATATACAAAGAAAAGAAGAAAAAGAAAAAAGAAACCTAATAATGGCGATGCGTTAAACAACATGGTCAGATTAGAGGTTTCCGTTTTATAAACGAAATCATTCAACAAAATTAAATGACACCAACCCAAAAAAAAAATCAGCACCATGAACAACAAAAAGGACAAACGAACCCATCCTTTTGGGAAAATAAATCGTAGAGAAATTTATTACAGGGATAGTTGGCAAAACAAATACATAAATAAGTTTACATACACCAGCATGTTTGCTAATACTTTATACTCATATAGCAGAGTGTGTGTGTGTGTGTACACTTTTACGCACACTGTACTAAACTAATACATCTATAATGTACAATGAAGCGAAAAATAAGTTCGATATCGATGTTAATCTTTTGAATTGAGCTGAACTGAAATGAATTGAAACAATATGGCAAATGATAAATGATGATGATTTTATTTATTCGTACCCATTCGTATATAACTACAATATGCTACAAATAAAAGAGAATTCTGTTACACTCACACATTAACTCAACTGAATACAAACAAAAAAGACAGCATTCAAAATATTTATGTATCTACACTCATCTACTTAAGGACCATGCACAAAAAAAAAAAAAGACATACCCATTTAACATAAAAAAGGATATCAAAACAATGTTCATTATATTGTCAATGTTTTCTTTTATTTTCCAACATTTATTTATTTATTAGAATTGGAGTATTAAATTGAAAAGAAATACGAAAGAAACAACTTAGTTTTGTAAGAAAAATTCTTCAAATATTATAATATAGAATAGGACAGACCACCATCAGGAGACACACGCTTCTTCACCAGTCAGGATGTTGGTTTTATTCTTATTTCTTATTTTATAATAAAAAAAAGTAACAACGGGAGGTCTTGTTCTCGTTCCTTGTACTCTTTGCTGTTGAGACAGACAACAATGACAAATGTATTTCTTTTCTATCAATAAGAGAGAACAGCTTGTTTTAGCACATGATTCTATTAACAATATTAATGAAAGGGACACTTTTTTTGAGAAACAAAAATATTTTAAAAATTGACAGACAGTAAAAGTCTGTTTCCGTTCGAAATGACCATATTTCAAATTTTATAGTTTTACAGTTTCCTTTTTCGTCGGAAAACTGTTTTAAATTTATTTTGATTTTTTGCTATTGAAAAAAGTTTAAAATTTCATTAAAAAAATAGTGATGTCTTGGATGCAAAAGAATTATTTTCAGCATTACAACTGATTCTACAATATTAGCAGGAAAATCTCTGTGATTGCAAATTAAGCGATGAACTGGTAAAATCTCTTCTTAAAAGATTACAAAAAAAGAAGAATGACATACATACTTTGTATTGGCAGATCCACGTTCTTTTTTACAAACTCAACAAATTATGTCCGAAATATAGATTTTTATCATATTGTCACTAATACGAAATTAAAAGGCTTTTGGTTTTGTACTTTTCAATATATAGAAATTTTAGTATTTACTTCCGCACACATATATTCATATGGACATTAAAGTTGCCTTTACAAAATTCGAGAATTCCAGCTGTTATAGATTTTCAGATAATCGAATTTGATTTATATGGCGGATGCCACGCCCCCTATTGCTGGTCCGACTATTTTCGTTCTAAATATTAATATTGACAATAATATTATTTCCTAAAGGACTCTAGCTGTCATATATTCACAGATAGCATTTAGCATTTTCTTTATATAGGGAGCATCACGCCCACTATGAGCATATGGATGTCAAAATTGTCTGTAGCAAATTTGCGGACTTTAGCTGTTGTATTTTCCAAGATACACGACTTTAATTACTACTTAGTACGTGGGCGTGGCATGACCTTAAAGTATACCAATAGACTCAGAAACACTTCCTGAGTCGATATAACGATGTCCGTCCGTCCGTCTGGCTGTCTGTCCATGTAAAACTTTGCGCAGAGTCCAGGTCCCAATTTTGAAGATATTTCGATAAAATTTGGTACATGAAATTATTTCGTCCCAAGGACGCATGTAATTGAAACTGGTGGAAATCGGTCTATTATTTCACCTAGCGCTACATACAAATGTTCTCCCGAAAAAGGAGTTTACCGTTTGCTTGAATTATGCAAGTAGCCAAACAAATTTCACCACAAATGAGTGATAAATGAAGCCAAATCACATCTATAAATTTTGTGCAGATCGGTTCATAATTGATCACAGTTCCGATATAAGCCCCACTTCTGAAAATCACTTTAAAGTACATAACTCTCTTAAACATGTCGGTATCCAAATCATATTAAACACAAATATGTTTCGTATATATACAAATAATATGGTAAAATTGTATGATGATCGGTCCATAATTAGTCATAGCTCCCATATAAGACTCAATTTCGAAAATCATTTTAAAGACCATAGATCTTTTAAACATGAAAGTCTTTACTATGCGAAGCCGATGTTCTGTATACCATAACAGTTCTCATGATCATATAGGTAATTAAAGACTATTTTATGAGGAATATTACTATTACATAAAATTCGACACAAATAAGTTTCTTATATACAGAAATAATGACATCTAATTTTGTAATGGTCGGTCCATAATTCATCAAAACTTCCATATCAGACCCTCTCTGTAATTCACTTTTACCTCAGTAAATCTTTTAAACGTGTTTATATCGAGATAAAGTTTAACACATATAGTATTTCTATGCACAGAATTCAACATTAAATTTCGTAGTCATAGTTAATTCCCATGCAGCTCTCAAATCTGAAAAACAGTTTTATGCTTATACTGGATTGACCGACTATATTTTCCGATTTGTTATATATGAAAATAGATAGATAGACACATAGATATTACTGAAGATTACACAAAATACATCAATAAATTCACATAACTTCTCTATATTTTAATGAAAAATTTCAGCTGAATAGGTTTGCTTTAGATTGATTATTATTATTAATTCAATCATTTAGATTTATGTATGATATAGTAGTACATCTTGTTGACACCACACGTCGTTTATATCAATATTATCCAAATAAGGCAGAAATAACTCTGTTAACATGTCTCGACATCCAGTATCACAATAATTGTTATATCCATTTGTTTTTTGATAATCACATGTGGGTTCTCTGAACAAAGACAACAATGCCAGAATATGCTCCATAATTTTGCATTATATTCCAAATATTGTTCAACAATGGGAAGTCGTTCTTCTTTTGTGTAATGCTGCATTTATGCGTCAACCCCAACTCATTAGTTAAATATTTCTGTATAGTTTTCGATGTTGTTATAACTTTTGTTTATTGCCAAAATTAAACAAAAATCTATTTTTGTATTTGCAATCGCATTCCTAAAGTTTACAGCCGAAGTGGAGCGGATTTAGATTATTTGTTTTACTATTTCAAATTTTTAAAGTCAGATCACTATATAGTAGATAATAATCCTTCCAGTATATTCCCATCAGTGTAACATTTTGGTAATCAGTGTGTTTAATGATTTTTAAAACTAATTCAGTTGTTAATCACGATATTTAGTTTCAGGTAATGATTCTTATAATATGTATGACAAGTTGCTGTTAGATCACTAGAGAGCACCATCATGAAATCTCGAAATGTTTTTAAATTCAAGAAGGATAACCTTTCCTTTACCACACCATGTAAATTAACACAACTACAGTCTAGTAACTAATACAGATCTGACAGAGATTATGTTTTAAATAAAACATAACATAATAATGCTCCGATCGCATACTAAATTAAGAGTTCACTGCACCTTCCTGTACGTGGTGACATCTTGATCAGTGTGAAGAAGATTATTCGATTCTAAGCCGACATAAAATCGCATATAATTTCATTGCCTTGATTCGTTGTAGCGGTATGGAAGATCGACTCTACAAAGCTTTTATCGCATTGAGTTTTACTAGACTTGACTTGATTTTTACTTGAAGGTGCATATGGCTTTGTATCATCATTAACTGATATAAGTCCTTGTAAATGTTTTCATATCTAAACAACTATGGCCGTGATAATACTTTGAATTTTCGGCATTTGTTGACTGTATGACATTCATTATATTGATTTCATAATTATATTTACTATTTTGACATTTCCTTGTTAGTTGTTTCTGTACAAACAATATAATGCCCAACATTATGATTTCTTTCAAATATTATTACAACACAACACGACAATAGTAAAAATGCAAAGAAAATCAAAGATTTAACTTCTCTCTTAATGAGGATCTTTTTCTCACCAGTGAAACTAAAAAAGAATGTCGCCCACGTTGTCCGATCGTCAATCACAACATTGTAAATGTAAGATTATCAATATGTCAACATACAAAAACCCAAAATAAAGTTGTACTTTCCAACTTCCGGAAATAAATCTTAAAAACAAATAAAAACAAGTAGATAACGAGAAACTGACCCAAAACAAAAACAAAAATTAAGGTGTTGAAATTGAAAATTTGTCAGGTGTAAACAGAACACCCTGAATTAAAAGACGGGCAGCAGACAATAAAAATTGTACAACAATTCATTCAACAGAGAAACAAGTGTCAGGTCACAAGAAAATTGTTGAAATTTGTAATGCAAGTAATGAGTTTAAAGACAATAGCAAGTACATGCTCACATACTAACATGCATACACACACACTTGTATAATGATAAGGATTTCTCTGGGACCTTTTAACGCAATTGTGTGTGTTTTATTTTTCAAATATATATGTACATTAATATTCATAAGAGAAATTTATGATTTTTGACTTGTACATACATATGTATACAAGTATGTATGTATGTATGTATATAATTGAATTTTTTAGAAATAAAAACTGTTTCTTTAACCGTTAGTTTTTATAGTTTCCTTTAAGTCAAATGAAAATTGTTTGCTGTTTTACGATATTTACATCCTTCAGGGTTTTTAATTTTTATAGAATTTTCGTTTTCCTCTTTTCAAAACATGTTTTTTACAGTCTTTATTTTGTTTTTTTTTATTATTTTTATGTCCTTTTTGCGAAATTTAGTTCAATAATGTTGCTACTTGTATTTTTTTTTTGTATTTAGCAATTTTCAACACGTGTTGTTGAAAACTAATAAATTTTACTTTAAATTTTCTAAATTTCCATTGTTTTTGTTGATGTTGTTGCATTGTTGCTGCTTTATTTTGTTATTGTTCTGTACAATTTCGTTGGTAGTTTTATAAGGTTAGAAAATTGTGATTTTAACACTGTTGTACAAGGAGCAGTGTTTTAAAAGTACGCATTCTTTTCTCCTTTTCTAGAAATTTCCATTTAGTTTTTGAGAAATGTTTAGTTTTGTTCATATTTTATTGAAAGTCCACAAATTGTGGAATAACTTTGTTAATATTGAATATAATATTAATATGCTTATTAAAGTGGCCACTAACAGAGTTAAAGATAATTTTCCGATAAGATAATAATTGTGTGAACATTTCTGATTTGCACCACTAAGTGGAAATCAATGTCCTTAGAGTACTTTATTATTAATTATTAATTATTATTAATTATTAATTTGGGCACCGTAACATTACGTTTGGTTCATCCCACAGCGCCAGTTCTGCTTACCAAAAGTGGCCCACTGGGCGCATTATATCACAACCACAACCTTCATACCAAGAAAGGTGAGGTTCTTACCCATTTAAAGTTTGAGAATAGGTTAAGATCGTTTCGACCCTAAGGTCCATTCCATTTTTTAGGTCAAAATGTTGTTTTTCACAATTTTGATTCAACAAAATCAAATGTGGTTTTGGACACTGGTTTGTTGCATCTGGTTATCAAGTAAATTTGAAGAATAAAAAATGCAACTAATCAATCAATTATCGACCCCATCGACAAAAGTTATTGAAAATTGGTTCGAAAATTAAACGTATTTAACTTTACACACTACCTACATTGATTTAAAATTAGTTTTAAAAAAGTGTTTTCCAATGAAAATGAAAACAATGGCTCATATTCGAAAAATAAGCTTGCAAAATATAGTAAAACTGAGTATCTTCTGCTTATGAGAGATATTCAATAAAAGAAAGTAAGAACGTATATTTTGTCAACCATACCAATGAATAGAACATATAATAATATGTTTTTATAACCTACACCACCATAGTGGGGAGTGTATATTGGATTTGTACTGATGTTTGTTTCCAACACCCACCTTAAAGTATGTATACCGATCGCCACAGAATCACTTTCTGAGACGATTTAACGATGTCCGTTCGTCTGGCTAGCTGGCTGGTTGTTCATGTAAAGCTTGTGTGCAGAGTACAGGTCGCACTGTTGAAGATATATCAATAAAATTAGGTACATGATATTTTTTTCGGCACTTGGATGGATGGGATTGAAACTGATGGAAATCGGTCCATTATTTAACCTGGACCCCAGACAAATGTCCTCCCGAAATTGGGGTTTACCGATCATAAATCACATCTACAAATTTTGTGCAGATCGGTTCATAATTACTCGTAGCTCCCATATAAGACCCAATTCCGAAAATCACTTTAAATGATATAACTCTCTTGAAAATGTTGGCCCATAATTAGTCGTAGCTCCCGTGTAAGGCCCACTTCCGAAATTCACTGTAACGATCATAAATTTCTTAAAAATGTTGGTATCCAAACAAAATTGAACGCAAATAAGTTTCTTATATAGAGAAATAGTGACACCTAATTTTATAATGATCGGTCCGTAATTAGTCGAAAATCCCATATAGCTTTTAAAAGTATTTATATCGAGATAAAGTGTAACACACATCATATTTTTATATTCACGGAAGTCATGGTACTAAATTTTTAGATAATCTGTCCATAATAGGTAATATCTCCCATATAGCGCCAATTTCTGAAAAACTGGTTTATTTATTTACTGGTTGTAGGGTATTACATGGTCGGGCTTGACCGACTATACTTTCTTACTTATCTTTTTAAATTTTGTTCTGAAGTGGACTTTGGACACCAACATTTTTATAATGATTTTCTGTAGTGAGCTCATATGAGAGCTATGGTTAATTATGGACGGACCTATTGGACTTATTTATGTTGAATTTTATTTGGATATAACAATTTTTAAGGCATTTATGCTCGTAAAAGCGATTTTCAGAAGCAATAGAACTTTATTTTGAAATTTGTCTGTATAATTATATGAATCAGATAAATCAGATTAGGGCTGGGTGAAATAATGGTGTAATTGTGCCAACCACCAGTTCGACAATTTAAAACGTCGATTTTCTGATTTGCCATTTGTGATAATTAACATTAATTAACTCTATTCCGCTTTAAAAACTGAAACTATATACATAGCTATACAAGTTCCAAAAAGGTATTGGATAAATTATCAGGGCCTATACGTTTAAAACTTCTCTTATTATATCAGGAATACTGTAAGTTTATTATTTTACATCATCTTGCATTAAGAATTCAAAAATGTTGCCGAATATTGATGACTCTACGTATTTTTTTAGCTTCTACCAGTGCTGCCAACTTTTTTTTTGGAGAAATCGTCAATTTTTTTAAAAAAAATCGTCAAAATCGTCTAGTGAAAAAGAAAAAGACAAAAATACGATAAAAATACCAAAAACATTTTTTATTATTAAGTTTTTAAATATTTTTATTTTATTTACATGTAAATAAAGTTATTATTTAATAAAAAACATAATTTAATTTTGGTATTATGTGACTGTACTCTGACATTTTTTTAATAAGTCATTTTTAATTGCTATATTTATTAAAACACTGAGAATTATTTCAATTAAGATAAACTTTTGAAAATAATATTCCTTGTAATGTGGAAGAATCCAAAGCATTTCCGGTTTTTGTTTTATTTAAATTTACAATATTAAAAATTCTTTTAACGTTGGCCGACGAATGTGGGAGTGCCATTAAACTCGAAACAAATTGTGTTAAAATTGGGAGGGCCTTTGCATTATTAACTCTCTTTAAATTAGAAACATTATTCCAAAACGCCAATGTTTCGAGTTCGGTGAATTTCTTACTACGTAATTCTCGAACTTCATTATCAAGTTTTGTATATTCTTTTCAATTTAATAAATTTGGAAAAAGTTTGGCCAATTGTAAAATTTCATCATTTTTTTATTTAAAGCTACGCTTGGTTCAATGGAGTTTAATCCTTCTAAAACGCCAAAATCAATTCAATATAAAATTGGACGCAGAATTCAACAAATATATTATATTGTCTCTATTCAATATTTAAACTAGATTGGTTCTCCTCCACGTAAATGCCAAGATACACTTCATCTTTATTTAAAAATATATCTTCGTTATTAAAACTTTGGATTAACAAAATTAACCAAATACTCTTCTACAAAAAAATGGCCAGTACAGATAGTCATGTACTACACACTCTACCTCTTCAAACCCTCGCCAACAAACTTCGTCTTTCAATTGCAAAAGAGGACTTACAAAATTTGAATTTTAGGGAAAAAGGTTACCATATGTTCGCTTTTAAAAAATTGTCGCGGGAAAAATGAAAAATCGTCAATCGTCAAAATGACGATAAATCGTCAAAGTTGGCAGCGCTGGCTTCGAAAATCGAAATAATTTTAAACGCTGCAGCGTTATTACACATATTACATATTATACGTATATACATATACGAGTATTCCTTGATTTTGTTATTTAAGTTTTAATTCTCACATTTTGAAATATTTTAGTACGTTTAGTAAGGATTGCTCTCATGCTGGGGAAGGAATTTGATGATCCTAATTTGAGAAGGCTATTGTTTACGTCACTTGTCATACCCATATCTGTTGTGTAGGAACACAATCCAAAGTCCATATAAAGAAAATTAGAATTTCAAAACAGTTAAAGAAATCTAACATTATTCTAGGAGCATATGAAAGTCGTTGGGGTTTGAACAAGAGATTTGTTTAAAAAAAAAATAAAACAAAAATCTTATGTATATAAAAATTATTTAAATTTATTTGTATTATAAATAAAAAACGATATTTCATTGTTTCGTGCCGTTTTAGCGTGTTGACGTATGTGGACAATTGAAAATAGGCTTCGTCTGGAAAAACCAGCGGGTTGTTTTGAATAAATGTTCTTTGTAGCAATTGCCAAATCTTCTACTACTGATATGTCAATAAATACAATGTAAAAACTTTTATGTAATTCCAATGTGGGTTTCTTCAAAAATCATGTTTCTTTTTCAATTAAACCTTTAATTGATTTTAAAATAATTTTCAATTAAAATTTTAATTGATTCAATTACTTTTTCTGATATTTTCAATTAAATCTCACATTTTTTTTAATTGATACTATCATTTTGTTCACAGGTCCGATTTCAATTAAATTTTTAATTGATTCCACAAATATTTTAATTGAAACTCATTTTTATTTTTTTCTGTGTGGTATGTGAATATTTTATTTATGACCAGTTTAATTAATATCATGACAATAAATAAATGAAACGAAATAAATTTTAAAAAGATCCGCCCAATATTGGTAATATGTAGCTGCATTTAAGGATCACTTCTGAAAAACATATTAATATATATTCGTATCTATCTTTTAAATATTGATATCGAATAAAGAAGATATCGTCTAAACGAGGTGAGATTTAGCTACACAGAAAAAAAATCATTGTTTTTTTTCAATTAAACCTTTAATTGATTTTAAAATAATTTTCAATTAAAATTTTAATTTATTCAATTACTTTTTCTGATATTTTCAATTAAATGTCAAAAATTTTTTTTTAATTGATACTATCATTTTGTTTACAGGTCCGATTTCAATTAAATCCATAATTGATTCCACAAATATTTTAATTGAAACTCATTTTTATTTTTTTCTGTGTAGCTGTATTAGTAAAAAGTTTTAAATCAAAATATATGAAAAACTGTGTTCACATTCATACATATTTTTCTGTTGATAACATTTAAAAGTATGATTCTAGAATCTAGGTGAAATTTATACTAAATATTGGTGGTGGGTATACAGGATTCGGCACAGCGGCACTCTAACTTGATATGTTTATTAAATGACATGGCCATATTATGATTTAGCTTTGAACTATCAGGTTCTGGTAAAAAATTACAATTTCTCATGAGATATTATACAGATAAATTAATAAAATTAAACATCGACTAAAAACTTTAAATGCGGATGCGGGTACAAAGAATATCTAGCTTGGATTAGAACGACACTGGGCAAAAATCTTATTAATTTATTCACACACATTTCATCGTAAAACCAATAGAACCTTTATTCCATATAACTAAATGTGTAACAAGTAAGATAGTATAGTCGCTCATGATCGACCATATATAGTAATAACTTACACCCAGTATATGTGTAAAAACAGATTTTAAGAAATGGGTTCTATTTGGGAGCTATGACCTATTATGGATCGATCATCCAAAAATGTAGTGGCATGCCTTTTGGGTATATATGCTAATATTGTTTCTGTTAAATTGCATCTCGATATAAACATTTATAAAATAGCTGTGATTCTCAAAGAGGATGTTATATGGGAGGTATGACTAATTATGTTCCAACTGTTATAAAATTAGTTGTCATGATTTCTGATGTAGAAGAAAACACAGTACTATCGATCGAACAAACCCATAGACTTGTCAATATCGTCAAAAAAAAAAACATTTGAAGAAACAATTTTTATTTACGTTTGGAAACAAACATTTGACGAAATTAGCCTGAAGGAAACTCCTTAAAAAATTATAATAATTATAAACATTGGTCAGAAAAACAAATTAATGAAACAATTATTGTTTTGCTATTTTTATTGACATTTATCAAGCGTTTGATAAAGTGTGTCATGATGGTCTAATCTACAAATTGAAACTAAATTTACCCGTAAACACTCACAAGCTATTGGAAAGCTATTGATCAGGTATACCTCAATTCTGAGATCCTTTTTGTACTTTATATATACAACAAATATGTCAACCAAAAATCGTACTCAGGTGTGTGAGTACATTTGCTGATGATACTGCTATTCAAAGCATTTATGAAAACCCGCAAGAAGCACCACGTCAACTACAAAATAATATATCTGAAGTAGAAGAATGTCAACTTAATAAAAACAATCAACAATGGTCAAACAATTTTCGTTTCGCATTAAATAATTAAAGTTCATTAGATACATAAGATATGAAATACTTATTGTTACTTCGTTTTTAAAGAAGACACAATAAATAAATAGAAGTAAAAAGAAATCTTCAAAATTGCGACCTGTACTCTTTAAGGTGGTGTTGAACTAATATTTGTGGGCGTTACAAACATCAGCATAAATATAACATATATGGTGGTGTAGGGGACAAGAATTAAGACGTAACAGATGCAGTTAAGATGGTTCTCATGACATCATTCCTTTAAATTCTGCTAATAACAAGCATATTGTAGCAGAAATATTTACTATTACAACACAAAATATATTTTGCTGTATTTAATGCCAAAATAATAAAACTGTACAAATACTTTGTTGTTCGTTGGTTGTACAGAGAACTGGAACAAGCAGTCCAAATTTTCAGTTTTTTTCTTCTTATTTTTTTAGGTGATGGCGGGGGGGGGATAATGTGAAAACATCAAGTGACACTTGTTTCATGTTTTCAGAGCAAAACTGTGAACACTTTGAGCTTTCGATACTTGTGTTTTTTTTTTTAATACTACAACAAACACATTTATACACCCACCCATATATGTACATTTAATACATACATACATCTAAACAACACATTTCCACAGCCATGTTATTTTTCCTAAAGGCATTTTAAAATGTTGCATAGATGTTTTTTCCAAATGTGTGTATGTACATACATCGTTATTGTATTGGTGAATGTTCATAGTATGTGTGAATGAATGTGACAAAGTGTTATTTAAAATATTACAAAATAATAGAAAATATTTTTCATCAAATTGTTATTGAAATCTTAACACAAGCTGCAAAAGGGTTGTTTCATTTTATTCATTTATTTTTTTCTTCAGCTTCCTTTGTAATTTTTTGACAAAGTGCCATAAAATGTTGTTTGTTGTTAAAATTTTTGTTATTAAAATGAAATTTCAAAATTATTGTTTTGTAATAAAAATTTAAAAAGTTGCTGTAAAAGGAGTTGTAACAGTCTGTTATTTATGGGCGTTTAATATTCTATTTAATAATTGACTGGCCTGGCCTTCTAGCATTTGGAGAAAGTTGTAGTGTCATGCTTAATAAATCTTTATTTAAAAACAAGTAAGAAAGAATAGTCGGTCAAGCTCGATCATAAAATACCCTACACGCAGTATATGTATAAAACAGTTTTTCAGAAATGGGCGTTATATGGGAGATATAACCTAATGTGGATCGAACATTCAAAAATTTAATGTCATGATGTCTATGAATATAAATATTATGTATGTTAAACTTTATCTCGATATAAAGTGAATTACGGAGAGGGTCTTATATGGGAGTTTCGATTAATTATGGACCGATCATAATAAATTTAGGTTGCATTATTTCTGTATACATATAAGAAACTTATTTGTGTCAAATTTTATTTGGATACCAACATTTTTAACAAATTTATGATCGTTAAGTGAATTTCGAAAGTCGGCCTTATATGGGAGCTACGACTAATTATGGACCTATTATAATAAAATTGTACCGTATTAAATTAAATTTTGATTTCTTCAACCTTTTTTTTGATAAAATATAAAAGTTTTTTTGTTTGGCCTCGAGCTCGAAAAAACTTTTTTATTTTATTGTACCTTATTATTTGCATACATATGAAATATATTTGGGTTCAATATTATTTGGATACCAACATTTTTGAGAGAGTTATGCTCTTAAAATTATTTTCCGAAGTGGGCCTTATATGAGAGCTACGAGTTATTATGAACCGATCTGCAAAAAAGTTGTGGACGTGATTTGGCTTTATTTACCACTAATTTGTGATGAAATTTGATTGGATACTTGCATAATTCAAACATTTATGATCGGTAAACCCCAATTTTGGGGGAACATTTGTATGGGGGCAAAGTGAAATAATGGACCGATTTTCACGAGTTTCAATTCTGTTTATCCTTGGGCCGAAAAAATATCATGTATCAAATTTTATTTAAATATCTTCAAAATTGCGACCTGTACTCTGCGCACAAGCTTTACATGGACAGCCAGCCAGCCAGACGGACGGACGGACATCGTTAAATCGACTCAGAAAGTGATTCGTGAGTCGATCGGTAGACTTTTAGGTGGGTGCTGGGCGTAACAGACATCAGCACAAATCCAATATACCCTCCCCGCTATGGTGGTTTAGGGTATAAAAAGATGTTATATTGGTATATAAAGAAATATTAAGAACTTCATTGGATGTAGAACATCATATGGTTGGACTTAACCGATTTGTAGTATTTTATATATTTCCATTAGTGCAAGTAAACAACTATAAAATTTTACACTTTTACGACTTGTAATTGCGATTTTTGTAATCGTTACACTATGAGTGTGTAGGTGACGTCATAAAATCAATGTAAAAACGTTACAATTCATGGCAACGATGTGGAATTGTGTGTGTGAATAATAACTTTTGCATCATTTAACGACAGTTTTGTCAATAAATCAATAAAAAGTAAATTAATTAAAATGCGAATAACAATAAAATTAAGTGCAGATACCAAAGAAACAACAAACTCAACACCCTCGAAGATAAACAAAAAAAAAAAAAAAACAAAGACGACAGCAATATTTGTAAAGCAGATCTGCATACCCAGTAAAATACAAACAAACAGCAAGACAGCTAAAAATAACATGCAGTTTTGAACACTTTATTAATGTCAACACAAACATTTTATTAATTTTTTAAATCCAGAAGACAAAAAATAAAAACTAAAGCACCAACTGATGGACATACACAGCAGCAGCAGCAGCAGCAGCAATAAAGATTGCAACGACTACAAGTAAGTTTTCGCTGACATATTAGCAATACATTTTTGATTAACATAATAAACTACATATTCCTTTTTTTTAAATATCAGGAATATGTACAATATGACATGTCAATAAACTCACTTGTACGTGATTGTGCATCAAAATATATTGGCAGAAAAAAAAACAAGTAAGAATTTATAGTCGGTCCAGCTTAACCATATCATACACTACACCCAGTATACGAATATGTTCTAAAACAGTTTAACAGAAATGGGCGCCATATTGCAGATATGTCCTATTATGGGCCGATCATCCAAAAATTTTGGTGGCATGACTTCTATGCATACAAACATTTTTGGTGTTAAGTTTTAGCTTTGGGCAATTTCATGTCAAGTGACCCAACTTTTAAAATCGATGTTGAATTCTTTCAGATCTACTCTCTGGCGATTTGTGCTTATTTTTTATTTGTTCAAAAACATCTACTGCATCCTTGTGATGTTGATTTTGGCACTCATTATTAGGTCTTATAGGTTTTACTGAAAAGTTAGAACAACCATCATCTCCTGCAGAACTGTCATTATTGTCAGAATTGATTTTGTTCTCATCTGGAATAACCGGTAATATGTCCAACTTTCCCATCATTTTCCTGCACGATCCACAAATTAGCAAACGTTGTGAAAGCCGGTTACTTTGATAATAAAAATTTCATTCAATATTACGTGCGCTCTAAACTACCTATAGAATTGACAAAAAAGCCTCAATGAAGAGATGTGTGAATGAGAAAATCGCAGGTAGAAATTTATAGTGGTTGGTTTCACACAGCACCATTTCACGGGCGTTTCTAGGCTGTTGTTGAAGTTTTTATTTTTATTATTTTAATAAAACTTACACATGAATGAAAAAAGTGTATATGGTAAAAATTCAAACACTTTCTTCTTTGAGTTGCAATTTTTTTTATAGATACCCCACTCGCATCCCATTAAGTGACCACAAAGCTTTTCAAAGGAAAAGACCTAAAGTTTCTTTTGAGGAAAAATAAAAAAAACTCCAATTTGAAAAAAACTAAAATAAAATAATGGGGGAAAATGAAAATGATACATGTGCCAAATATTGAAAAAGCCTATTCTTGAGTTAAAAAATATTTTTTTTGATAGATATTCCACTCGCATCCCATTAAGCCTTAAAGAAAATAAATATAAGCTTTCTTTTGAGAAAAAAAGGGCCCATTTGAAAAAAATTAAAAAAAAAAATAATTAAAAAAAATATATTTTTGGAATGATTGAAGAAATAGCTATCTAAAGTCCTTTGGACAATTTTTGCTAGGACCAATAGGTGAAAAGTTACACTCATTCTAAGAAAACCCTGTATGGCCAAAATGTCCAACTTTGACCCCCTCTAACTCCGGCAGTTATTGACTGATAGAGTTGTGTCTGGCCTACTATCGACTAGTACTAACCTTTAAAAGTTGGGTTTCATTTGATGTGAAATTGACCCTTTATATAAACAATTTCTAAAAAGATTTATACATTTTAAAGAGATGTTTGAAGGTTGTCTTATACGGGAGTTTCGATTAATGATGGCCAACCGTTCTAAAATTAGGTGGCATGATTTATGTATGTATGAAACTTGTGTATGTTGAATTTTATTTGGATACCAACATTTTTAAGAGATTTATGGTTTAAACCAATTTTAATCCCAACTGTCCTTGAGCCGAACAATGCCATCTACCAAATTTTATCGAAATATCTTCAAAATTACGACGTTTACTCTGCGCCCAAGCTTTACAGGGACAGCCAAGCAGCCAGCCAGGTGGACGGAAAACTTAAATCGCATTAGGAAGTGACGTTGGACTAATATTTTGGAACGTTACAAACATCAGCACAAATCCATTATGGTGGTTTAGGGTATAAACATTTAAACAAATAAAATTAAGACACTTAAACAAAACAACACGAAAGCCTTATTAAATTTATTATTTTCCCATGAACTGAGAAAACAAATAAACAATAACATTTGATTAAACTTTAAAATATATTTTTGGGAACAACACAATACAAATTATAAGACTTTCATCAATAATCTCAAGAAATAAAAACTACTTAAGATAAAGAAATAAATATTAAGTTTTTTAATGGCTACTTAAGTTTTTGATAGTATTGTATAAATTTGATCGCATAAATAATTTAATATATATTCCAACAAGGATAACGATCTTAGCAATTGGTATAAAATGGTAAAATTTTTTTAAAGTAGTGAAAGTTTTACTAACAACCGACAACGTAGACCCTTAAATTGTGGAGGTAAAAGTTAAAATTGCGCTATATTTGGGATTTCTCATGGAAATATAGCGAAATTTTATATATTTTTAGCTCGAAGTTTATGAAACTGGATAACAATATACGAGGTCTGATCAAAAAATAACCGTTATTTTAAAATTTTGTGAGTTACATACATACATATGTTCGATTTTCGCATTTTTTCTGTTATGTTGGTACACATGTCTGTTGTAGATACATATATGTTGGTAATATCAGCCATTTTGGATTGTCAGTTTGTTTTGACAGATCAAAGGAACTGTATGAAGTGTTTACTGTGGCGTTTGACGAGTCTACTATGAGCAGAATACAAGTTCAATTGTGGTATAACCGGTTTAAGGAAGCACGAGAAGATGTCCTGGTCGCACGAGCACGTCAACAACCGATGAAAACATTGAAGCAGTGCAGAAAATGATTTTGGATAATCGATGAATCACTATCAGAGAGGTTGCTGATGATGTTGGCATATCGTTCGGCTCATGCCAAGCGAAGAAGATTGTTCCAGAATTGTTAAATTTTGAGCAAAAACATCGTTCAGGAGCTGTTGAACATCGACAATCCAGATTTCCTCAAAAAGGTTATAACTGGTGACGAATCATGGGTCTGTGGCTATGACATTGAAACCAAAGCCCAATCATCGTAATGGAAACGTCAAGAAGAGTCAAGATGTGAAGGTTAAGCTCACTGTTTTCTTCGACTGCAATGGTGTGGTGCATTATGAATTCTTGCCACAAGGTCGTACGGCCAATAAGAAATACTACCTTGAAGTTATGCGCCGTTTACGCGAAGCAATACGTAACGCACAGAATTGTTTAAAAGCCAATCATGGATTTTGCACCATGATAACGCACCAGCTCACACATCGATGCTGGTGCGTGAGTTTTGGCCAAAAACAAAACCGCTATCATGCCTCAACCACCGTGTTCACCGGACTGGGACCACGCTGACTTTTTCCTCTTCGCAAAACTGAAGACACCGATGAAAGGAAAGTGTTTTGCTACTATAGAGGAGATAAAAGAAGAATCGAAACAGGAGCTGTTGACGATACCAAAAAGTGCATTTCAGAAGTGTTCCGTGGATGGGAAAAAACGCTGTAATATATCTGAGGTGGATTACTTTGAAGGGGACAAGCTAGTTATTGATGAAAATAAATGAAATAAATACTTTTTGAAAAAATTATAAATAACGTTTATTTTTTGATCAGACCTCGTATACTCGTATATTTTCTTATTTACCAAAATAGAATTTTTTCCTTCGGCATAAGTTGTATTCAAATCTTAGATTAGAAAAATGTAAATCTAGTTACAGTTTGTTCTTAAAAATTTCCTAAGGATTTAGATTTTAAACAAATTTTAATTCAAATATCAATTTAAAACAATATTTAAACATTAATATGCAGTTTTTGTTGTTCTTGTCGTTGCTTTTTTTTTTCTTTATTTTTCATTGCCTTGCAGTTGTCGTTGTGGTTGATAATGTCTCAAAAATAAAGAAACGTAAAATAACCAAAATCACTTAAGCGCCTGGAATACTAAACAGCTCTTAATTAGGCTTCGAGTGATTAATGTCGGATTCGGTTACGATTTCTTAAGAATTAAACATACAGAGATTACGTTTAGAGGTGACAAATCTTGATCTTTTTGAACGATTGGTTTTGCCTGGTACTTTTTACTTTTTGGCATTTATTTAGTCAGGGGCTCTTTGGCAAAAAAAAAAAAAAAGCAAATACAAAATCAACAAAACAAATAAAAAATGCAGTTAATAAAACAAAGTCAGCAAAAAAAAAAAAAACAAATGCAATAAAAAACGCGTTGTAAACGTTTTCGTTGAATTTCCATTTAAATAAAATATACAGGAAACATATGATTGTTATCGATATGATAAAGCCAGCCACCCATACAAGATTCGTGGTATTTCTATAAAAATCTTTAATTTTATTTTATGATGCATTAAACAATTTATACAAAAGATCACTTAAAGATAAGTCCTTCTCATACGAAAGAAACATGCTTTTAGTGCATTAAGTAAATTGTGTTTAATTTATTAAACTTTAATTGGTGGCTATGTTCGTTATTGATTCCTTTTTAAGTGGCAGCAAATTATAAGATTCTGTAGATTTTTTAGTTTCTTTGTTTTACAATTGATAAATGTTTAATTAATGTTAAAGAAATTATTGTTGCCCAATTACAACTACATATAGGTACAATAAGTAAGAGGAAAAATGTTAGATTTGATTTTTAATTGCCTTAATAATATTGCAAATATATTTTTTTTTGTTTAAACATACTGTTACAAAACTTCATGCTTATGGAAACACCTCGTCCTCGACTTCATTGATTTAAATCACAAATTATAATCTAAAGAACAGACGTTTAAAATTTGTTAATTGTTTGTATAGTTTATACAATTTATTACATTCACATACATATATCAACAGAATAATTAAATACAAATATTTATTTGAATGGCATATATTTTTGCATCTTTTTTGTGTGGCACCTATGACATACTTTGTTGCGATTTTTTTTTGAGTGTGATAGAAATCGGTCAGATTTTCCAGTGAATGAATCGTACGATTGTGTAGGATAGTATCACGACCTTTAAGCCCAGCCGCCGATAGTTTTTTTTATGTAAATACACTTTTTGTTTTATATGTACCTACAAACATACACACACAAGAACAAAAAACGCAATATAGTGGCCGGCGGCATTGTTCAAATTAATCGACACAGGTCTCTGGAAATAAACAATAAATTATTATAAATGTTTTACATGTTTTCGTGCATTATTTGCATATTTAGTGTATAATTTAGCTCGATTTTGTTGGTAAGTTCTGCAATATTTTATTATTATTGCTGTTTTTTACAATAAAATATGCTCTATTTTTTATACGAATTCCTTGTATAATTTTACACAATAACTTTCTTCCTCTCGTCGTTCTACCCATTTCTTTTGCCAAACATCGTCATCCAAAATCAGCACTGTACAAGCAATAGCTAGACCAATTCCTCCCACGTCATCATTTATGTTTTTTTTTTTTATTGATATTATTTAATTTTATTTCAAAAATTACACATAAAATACAGAAGTTGAATAATAATTAAAAAATGTTGTCAAACTGAATAATTTCACAAACAAATGATTATACGACTCAGCATATGTAGCACCACATACAATTCAACATATCGTATAAACACAAAAATCGTATGCTAACTCTTATGTTGAGATTTCATTTGCTGAGATATGCTGACATCCAAAAATTTGCTACTTTCAACATATCGTGTAAACGTCTAACATATGACATAGGAATTTGCTGCTAATTTTAATCATATGGCTGTCAGCATATATATGCTGATTCAACATATCATCTAAACTTAGCTTACTACTATATGGAATTTCAAATAGTAATTTTTTAGCATTTGCACTTAAGGTCTTTTGGAATCGTTTTTTTTTTTCTGAAACCAAAAAGCCGCAACAACAAAAAATTTTTAATAAAAGTTAAAATTTTTTGACTTTTTGTTTTCTGTGTTTTTTTAATATAAAAGATACAACGAGTTAAATGAATTGGAGAAAAATATACTATAAAAACGAAAATTCATTGTTGTTTATATGAAAGGAGAAGGAGTTCACGTTGCGAAGTAAAATTTATAAATCTAATCTGAGTTTGGTAAATCATCGTAAAAACTGTGCAAATCTGCCGGAAGTAAACATTATAGTGGTTGGCCAATGTAAGCGGCATGCGGGCGGCAATCAGCTTAAATGAACGTTTATTAGTGAGTACATTGTGTAAAAAGAATTAGGAAAATGGAAATAAATTTTGATTTTTAACTAAACTCACATGTCACATATTATATAAAAATTCTACTTCTGCCGTCCGCGGCCACATGCCGCTTACATTGGTCTTCCACTATTAACTCCAGGAGATGGCTACAGTTCTTTTTTTAAATATTTTTGTTTTTTCTTTATTTAACCTAACTGGTTCGTAATCTTTTAAATTTAATTTCAATTTTTTTTGAGTGCATCGTGGCAAGACCTCATATTCGTCTTTAATATTGGTTTTATAGAAAATCGTCCCATGAATCATATTAACGGCTCACCGATTTTTTTTTTTTTGACTGCAATTAAGAAACCTGTTTTTAGATATGTACCTATAAAATAAGTATACAAAGTTACCTGGTCGAATAGAAACATATCGCTTAGGTAGACTGTCTGTCATATTCAAAGAAATGTTTGTAATCAAGATGAACTTTTAGAGGAAATAAGTTTTTCCGTGAGTCCTTAATCAAATTTGCGATCTCAGATGGTAAATTGATTTGTTATATGATATATATTATATAGTTACGACTTTTTGGTTTATATATAATCCTTTCTCACCCTCCCAAACAAAAAAATCTTTTTCAATAATTTATTCCATATTATTACAGACAGTATTAGGCGTTGCGGGGGGCTTCTAACTACATATTTCAATCATATTTATTATTTCATTCTTTTCGTAATCAACAATTCATTTCTAACATAACAAACATTTCTATCTCATTATCAAATTCACTCTTCAATATTGGTGTTTTTCAAAAATTTAAAAGTGTTGAGTAAATCATCCTTCTGTTTTTTTTTTGGTTTCTTTTAAGGAGAGATTTCACCACATAACTTTTTGATATCAAAACAAGAAAAAAAAATATAGTCGGTCAAGCACGACCATATAATACCCTATACCTAGTACCTATATGTATAAAACAGTTTTTCAGAAATGGGCGTTATATGGGAGATATCACCTATCTCGATATAAATACTTTTAACAAATTTATGAAGGTTAAAGTCTTACACATGGGCGTTTCGACTAATTATGGACGGACCAATTTAAAATTAGGTGTCATTATTTCTGTATATAAGAAACTTATTTGTGTCCAATTTTTTTTGATTACCAACATTTTTAAGAGATTTATGACCGTTAAAGAGATTTTCGAGAGCGGGCCTTATATGAAAGCTACGACTAATTATGGACCGATCACAATAAAATTGTACCGTATTATTTGCATACATATGACATATATTTGCATTAAATATTTCGATACCAATATTTTGGGGAGAGTTGTGCTCTTTAAAGTGGTTTTCGGAAGTGGGCCTTATATGGGAGCTACGAGTAATTATGGACCGATCTGCACAAAATTCGTACATGTGATTTGGCTTCATTTAGCACTCATTTGTGATGAAATTTGTTTGAATACTTGCATAATTCAAACATTTATGATCGGTAAACACCAATTTTGGGAGGACATTTGTATAGGGGCCAGCTGAAATAATGAACAGATTTCCATCAGTTTCAATCCCATCCGTCCGTGGGCCGAAAAAAGATAATGTACCTAATTTTATTGAAATATGATAAAAATTGCCATAATTAGACGAAACTCCCATATAAGGCCCACTTCAGAAAATCACTTTAAAAAAATAACTCTCTCAAAAATGTTGGTATCCAAATAATATTGCACGAAAATATATTTCATATGTTTAAAAATAATACGGTTCAATTTTATTATGATCGGTCCATAATTAGACGCAACTCCATATACATATAAAACCCTCTCCGTAATTCACATAAGTCGTTTATAAGTACATATTTATATCGAGATAAAGTTTAACACATATATTTAATTCTTATATTCACAGACATCATGATACTAAATGTTTGGATGATCGGTCCGCAATAGGTTATATCTCCCATATAACGCACATTTATGAAAATTTTTTTTTATATACTGGCTGTAGGGTACTATATGGTCGGGCTTGATCGACTATACTTTCTTACTTGTTTTTTTTTTTGCTAAATTTATAATATAAATATATACTAAGATTTTTGAAACCATTTTTCCTTTAATTTTGATTTATTTCACCATTAAAGAAAAAATCATGCAAAGAAGTGTTAAATCAATTAAAGCTTTTTATATAGGAATTTCCAATTTCGAAAAACTGTAGACACAGCAAATAGTACGTACGATTTTGGAAATCCAGAAGTAATTTGAATTCTTTCACCTTTATTTCTTCGGCAAACGTTTTAAAATTTCAATTTTTCTTGATGACTTTTGCGGGATTTGTTAATAATTTGATTTGTTTTAAAAAATCCCGAGATTGGGGATTTAATTCTAGGTTTTCGGGATGGGCATCTCTAATATATATATACATATATGTATTTATAAACAATAAATTTAAGTGTTGTTTTCCATTTCTAAAAGCTAAAAAACATACCATCGATAATCTTTTTGAAGTATTTAACTATGACAAAGCTTGAATTGTTGTAATTGTAGTTAGCATTATAAATACATACATACATACATATATCGGCTTGAAATTGTTAAAAATTTTCTTGATCTAGGAATTTTACTAGACAACAAATTAAACTTTGTTTTGCACACACAGAAAAAATAAAAAAGAGTTTCAATTAAAATATTTGTGGAATCAATTAAAAATTTAATTGAAATCGGACCTGTAAACAAAATGATAGTATCAATTAAATAAAATGTGAGATTTTATTGAAAATATCAGAAAAAGTAATTGATTCAATCAAAATTTTAATAGAAAATTATTTTAAAATCAATTAAAGGTTTAATTGAAAAAAAAAACATGATTTTTTCCGAGCATTACCATGATGATAAATAAAGCTAGAGGGTACTTGCATTTATAAAGCGATGGGCTAGGGAATTTAATGATCCCTATATCACAAAACAATTTTACATTTCCTTAGTAAGACCTATTATGGAATATGGCTCTATTATCTGAGATCCTTATTATAATATTCATATTCAGCGTATAGAGTCTGTACAGAAACAATTTTTACTCTTTTGTCTATGTGGTTTACCTTGGAATCCTGATATTAACCTACCATCATACATCGATAGACTTAAATTGATTAAATTACCAACTCTATATAGTAGAAGAACTATGCTAACATTTATCTAATTTTTATGATCAATATAATTAATGGTGACGTCTGCTCCGAGTACCTTGTAAATAATGTTACTTTGAATGTTCCTTAACGATTTTCACGCCATTTTAAGTCACTGTATGTCAAATATGTTGGTACTAATTATGCTCAAGCTGACCCATTAATGGCCGAATTCACAGTCTTTAGTTAGCTAATGACAAAGGCTTAACTAATGATTCTTTATTCGCAATTCATAGTTTGCCATAAGAATAACAAGTGATAGTTCAACAATAGTTTGTTAGTATTTTAGTTTACCAATGGTTAACTAATGACCGAGAATTCGGCCATAAGAAGATTATTTTGCGAATTTAACAATCTATATGCAATAATTGATTTTTCTCTTTCAACAAATGTAATTAAACATAAAATAATTTTGTAAATTAATTGTAATTTTCAATATACTTTTTTTGAATTGTCTGTAAGGATTTAATCCATTGACTTAATAAATAATAAATAAATAAATATACAATAATATCATTCCATATTGTTTAGACAATGTGATTGAAAACATTTTCCTAGAACCAAATTTTCTCATTATATCATATTTTATGTTTCAACGAGACATTCGGCGACGAGATATGATCCCCATGTTTGTTTGTATACTGAATTGAAAAAAAGCAAAAAAAAAAACTCACAAAAACATTTGGCAACAAAACTGAAACTGATCTCAGCAACAACAATCTTTATTAAGCACCTGAAAACCAACAAAAAGTAATTTATTTTTGAAAATAATTTTGCTGAATTGCAGCAAAACCTGTCTACTTCTAAATGAAATAAGTTTTCAACAAATTATATTTAATGCTGACTTTAGAGGAATAATGGAAACAAAAACAAATTCCAAAGCAGTTGTCAAAAAGAGTTTCAAATTCTAAACCACGTTTCTTTTTGATAAAAATGTTTTACTACATTTAAAAATAAAAAGAGAAAAAATAATAAACTCGTGTTTTCAACAGAATTCCGGTACATTTTCTTGGAACTAATTTTTCCCAAGCCACTGGTATGAGTGTTACTTTTGTTGCGAAGTGTCTTTAAATAAAGAAAATAAGAAAAAACAACTGGATATAGTGTAAGGCTCGTATGACAGCTTAAAAATATTTGTACGAATTTATTTATTGCTGTCTGCATTTATGACATTTAAAACTCTATAGTTTTGATTATGTATATTTAGCTTTGGTCTGACACAGTGCAATCGGTGCTTACAGCAGTTTATCAGATCTAATGTTACAAAAGATCTTTATCATGGCCTACACAAACAATATTATTCACAACAAGTAAGACTATTATATTTGGCTGATCCAAATTGATGGTACCCATTACTAATATTTACTAATTAACCTAGATTCTAGATTCATACATTTAAATTAATTCAAGGTCACCTTGTTTAGGTCCTATCACGCTTTGATTGTTTTGAAATGACATATTTAAAATTCGATATTTAAAAGAAAAGATTTGTAGGTTAATACGTTTTTCGAAAGTGATTCTTATATGGGAGCTATGTCCTATATTAGGCCGATCTTTATTAAATACAGTAAGATGATTTTTATATATAAACGAGAAATATAAATGTCGAATTTTATCTGCACCTATGGCCAATAATGGGCCGATTGTCAGAAAATTTGGAAGCCGATTTTCATGTACATGAGAATTATTTTCATAACAGATTTATACGTATTTAATGATTTCGGAAGTGGACTATGGGACCGATATTCATAAAATCCATTAGTTTGATTTTTACAACAATTTTTTTTGCAACATTTTGCGATAGTTAAATAATGAGCGCTCCGATAGAGTGCCGGAAGTGTCAAACAAAGGGTTGCGGGTTCGATTCCGCCAAAGTCTCTGGGTGTTTTCTGCAGATAAGCCAAAAGCTTCGCAGTTTGTTAATTATTAGAATCTTATATACCCTTCACCTTTGTTGTGGATGCATAATTATATTATATACATACATATATATATTATTTGAATACACTTTGTTTGATAGTTTTTTTGATGAAATTTTCAGAGGTTGTCTCGGATTTTTGCTCATATCTGCGTTATTTATTGACGGATTTTGCTGATTTTAAATAGCAAACTTCTCGAAAGCCTGTCTGACCGAATTATTGATGATTTGGATGCCGAAGATATCTGGGGAATATAGAAAATTGATTTCAACAGACAGACAGACGGATATGGCTCCGTCTATCTTTAAGGACCCAGAATATATATACTTTATAGGCTCGCAAAATTATATTGTGGAAATTACAAACGGAATGACAAACTTATATATACCCTTCTCATGAAGGTCAAGGGTATAAAAAATAAAAAAAATTGTTATAAGATTTTCGATGGTATTTTATTAAGCTTTTTGAAACAAAAAACAAAACTGAAATCCATTGTTTATGTTAAAATAAACTTTAAAAACTTTAACTATTAAACATAAAATGGGCTTGTTCTTTTACCATTTTTTTATATCTTAATAGCGGAAGTGGTGCTTATTTGGGAACTATGACCAATTATTGTCATAAAATTCGAACCAAAGCTAAAAGAACAAATTGAAATGAAGTTATTATTGCACAACATTTCGATCTACTTGCGCCGCATACTTATTCCAAATCGTTAAGAATTTATATTTGCAAGAACTAAAGTACCATTCCTCTTTAACATCCCTTACTTTAATTGGCCGAAGCTTGCGAGGTTTCAGATATGTTTCTTTTAGATCTACCTGATTTCCTTGCAACTTTTCAATAATTAAAATACATATGAGGAGGTGAGAAGCAAAACTCGTTCGTTCCATGATTACAATATTTTGGTAAAAAGCTAAAAACTTACTACAGCTTAGTAAATGAGCCAAATAAGTTCAAAGCTACTTATTTTTAAATATTAGGATATTTTTTATTAAAACCTTAAAATGTACAAAATCAATACTCCTTAACTAAAGAAAAATTAAGTTTTGAAGTTTGGAACGAACAAGTTTGGCTACGAATTTTCGAACGACTTTTGCAAATTACAATAAGCCACCAGTAAAATAAATTATTTAACTTCACTGTATTTTAAAAGTTTTATTAATTTATTAAAACTAAGGAAACTTATTAAAAAATTAAAATAATATATATGAATTCTAAACAGACAAAGAAGCTACTTCATCTTCAGTATACTCCTTTATGTTTTCTTCCACGTCATGATCAGTATTGTCGTTGTCCCAAATCGATCTTTTTTCTTTTCAGATTTCATCGCCACATTTATGAGAAGTGGTTTCGGTATATATCTTGGATTTTCTTTTTTTTGCCTCAAAAATGGTTCAGGGTCGCAGAAATACATTCTGTAATTAATCTCCCCTTGCAAAGTTATCTGACAAATCACAATAATGGTCTTAAGAATTGCGAGTAATAATCTTAACAATTACAATTACTGCAATTTTAGGATATAAAAAACATAAGAAAGGATGTGAATTGATACAAGCAGCATATTTATCCTTATAAAGTAGCAAAAGAACTATCAGCATCCAGAACGAACGAGTTTGGGAACTCACACGCTCATATGTTTCTTCATCCATAATAAGGCAGTTGCTTCAGAACAACTGTATGAGAGTTATTTTTCATCTTCCACATTTACACAACGTGGTAATAGTCTAATACGTTAGTGTACCGACTGGTTGATGGACTAATTAACCATGAAATGGCCAATCAAGTAAAATTATAAAACGCATACGGACAAGCATCCAAAATAGAGGAGGTGTTTGTAATCACATTTTGCAAGGGACATTGCCTTTAAATGCAAGAATTCTTGTGATATCGGGTCTTATTGTTTTATGAATTAAGTTTGGGCGTTGTCGTGGACTATATTACATCATTGAACGTACTAGAGAAGCACAATTGTATCACACTCACCTAGAAACTCGAGTTTATTCGTCACAGGCAAATTGTTTTGTCACAATATTTAAGGACGACTTTAGAGTTATTACAGAATTCCCAACAGGAAATCTTTACCTTATATACGTTCTGGGTAATAATGTACGTCCAATGCGGGTTATGGTACGAAACATCGGAGCATGTGCTCAATGCATTTAATAATTATACCCTACACTACCATAGTGGGGAGGGTATATTGGATTTGTGCTGATGTTTGTAATGCTCATAAATATTATTCCAACACCAACCTTAAAGTATATCGATCGACCCAGTATCACTTCCTGAGTCGATATAACGATATGGTTAACTGACTGTTCATGCAAAACTTGTGCGTAAAATTTAATTTATACTTACATAAAATCTAGCACCTGATATTTTTTCGGTCCAGTGAACTTTGGGATTGAAATTGGTTAAAATCTATCCATTATTTCAGCTAGCTCTCATACATATGTCCTCTCGAAATGAGGGTTTATCGGTCATTAGAATTTGATTTACTTACATATTCAAACGAATTTCACTAAAAATAAGTTTTACATGAAGTCTTAACAGATGTACAAATTTTGTTCATATCGGTCCATAATTGACCAAAAATAGCTCTCATATAAGCCCCATTGTCGAAAATCACTTTAAAGACTATAACTGTCTTAAAAATGTTGGTATCCAAAAAGTATTGACAACAAATATATTTACGATATATACAAATAATGTGGTAGAATTTTATGATGATCGGTTCATAATTAGTCGTAGCTACCATATAAGACCCACTTCCGAAAATCAGCTTAACGAATATAACTGTCTTAAAAATGTTGGTATCAAAATAAAATTCAACATAAATAAGTTTCACATATACAGATATCATGACACCTAATTTTATAACGGCCGGTTCACTATTAGTCGTAGCTTCCAATTGCTCACATATACCGGGTGTAGGGTATTATATGGTCGGGCTTGACCGACTATACTTTCTTACTTGTTTTTAAGACGCCCTCGATTGTAGAATAATACTTCAATGGCCGACTCTCTGAGAGTATAAAAAAATTAACTTATCAGTTTTAAAGATAAAGTTAGTAGTCGTCTGGCCCTAATAAGATTATTTATGATTTCATCTTTAAAAGTTTAGAAGTTAGCAGGTTAAAAATCTCTTCACCAAAAGCGAGAACAGAACAGAGAAGTTAATTAGTGCTAACTTAATTTTTCAAGTGCTACTTTTAAATGCTTAATTAGTTTTAATAAATACAGATACAATCGCAAATAAACTGTGCCACTGTGTTTCCCAGACTTTTGAAACTCCACAAAAAACTACAATCAGAAACAAACTGCGTCCAAAAAATGTATGTTTTTTAAATTTAAGCAGGAGGAAAAAACATAATAAAACAATGTTAAAAATGTCATGCAATAATTTTATGATTGGCAATATTTTTGTGACATTTTTCATATACTTAAACATACATACAATATATTTTTGAACAACTATAACTACATGAATTCCTTTGGTACCCAAAAAAAAAAAAAAACTACAACATAAACATCATATTCCTCATGTTAGTTAACAGTTGTTAATCATGCCACAAACAATACTCATGCAACAACACAATGAGACTCCTATAAGTCTCTACACCAAAAGGATGCGATCAATTAGTGGTATGGTCCCATTCACTTGTGTCAAAGCGCTCGGCTGGAAGATGAAGATGGAGTCATACAACCCAAAGAGTATTTAAAATGCAAAGCACGTACAACGTGTGTGTCCTGACATTGTTTTTCGCATTGTTTTAGCCAAACGAGGAAGAGAGTACATATGGAAAAAAGCCCATACAATTTCTTTGGCCTGCCTGCGATACACACACAAGAGCCATAAAGACAACAGCATCTGCAGTTTAAAGGCGATTCATGTTTGAAAGATGTTTTGAACATTCCTTCTCAAAGCAGTCATAAATGCGCGACTTACAAAATGTTTGACAAAATATGAATTCATAAATTGAATTTATGAAGACAGCAGCAAAGTCCATAAACACATTATTAAGTCATCATTTACGAAAATCACAAAAAAAAAAAATCCCAACAACAAAGCTGAAGATGATGATGAAAAACTGACATACAACTGAAATTCAATAAATGACATTTGTGAGATTTTTTTGATGTGTTTGTAGTCGTCGTATGTGAAAGCAGTTGTACCGGAGCAGGATGATGAGGTTGTGCTCCTGCCTCTTTATGCTCGTGTCCGTTTTTTGCTGCTGCATGTTTTATGTTTGTTTGTGAATCGTTCATATTGGAGTTGCGTCCAAGTCGACAACATTAGTGATGGTATACAACATGTTTTATTAAGGAAAAATTATGAATTTATAAGTAGGTGTTCAAAATATAAAAAAAAAAATAAAAATGCCAAAAATAAATAGTTGTTAACATTATTAATGCAGAGATGGGGTTAAGTTTTGTTTCAAAAGGTCATAAATAAAACTTAAAGGGGCTATACTTTCTCCTTAGTATGTTGAACCTTCTCCATACCAAATAAAATAAGCTGAAGTGATACCAAGTGAAATTCGAATAATTTGGCAGAACCTTATCACCTTGGCTATAGAAGGTATGCAGTATGACCAGATCTCAAAAAGTTCAGCGGCTAAATCAGTTTAAAAACAAGTAAGAAGGTATAGTCGGTCACGCGCGTCTATATAATACCCTACACCCAGTAAATAAATAAACCAGTTTTTCAATAATGAGCGCTATATGGAAGATATTACCTATTATGGACCGATCAACCAAAAATTTAGTGCCATGAATATAAATATTATGTGTGTTACCCTTTATCTCGATATAAATATTTTTAAAAGATTTATGAAGGTTAAAGTGAATTACGGAGAGTGTCTTACATATATGGGAGTTTTGACTAATTATGGACCGACCATTATAAAATTAGATGTCATCATTTCTTTACATATGAAACTTATTTTTGTTAAATTTTATTCGGATAACAACATTTTTAAGAGATTTATGATCGTTAAAGTGATTTTCGGCAGTGGACTTTAAATGGGAGCTACGACTAATTATGGACCGATCATCATAAAATTCTACCATGTTATATGTATGTATATATACGAAACATATTTGTGTTCAATATTATTTGGATACCAATATTTTTAAAAAAATTATGCTTTTTAAAGTGATTATCGGATGTGGGAGCTACGACTAATTATACACCGATATTCACAAAATTTGTAAATGTGATTTAGTTTAATTTATTTGTTTGGATACTTTCATAATTCAAACATTTCTGATCGTTAAACTCCTATTTCGGTAGGGCATTTGTTTGGGGGCCAGGTGAAATAATGGATGGATTTCCACCAGTTTCAATTCCATCTGTCTTTGGGTCAAAAAATATCACGTACCAAAATTGCGTCTTCTGCTCTGCGCACAAGCTTTACATTGACAGCCAGACAGACGGACGTCGTTAAATCGACTCAGGGAGTGATATTTGTATTTTGTCACTTAAAACCCAAAGAAAAATAAATCAATGGCCGTACTTGTAAGACTAATAGATTTTGTTTACATATGGCAGCTTTAATTTTGCAGAAAAATCGTTCGAAATGGGTGACTCTCAGTAAAAAAATTTTTCGCTGGAAAAAATTTTTGTTAAGAACAAATGGGTGAATCCACCTTTATGGCTTTCTATCTACAAAAACAACTAAGCTAATTCCGAATTAAAGATAATTGTACATATTTATAAAAAAATAAAGTAGGCTTGAAGTGTGCTTTTAGACAAAGTTTTCATACAAAATTTTCTTAAAGTACATACTTTGATTTTTTATAAATACGGCAGAATAAAATTTGCAAGTTATTTGTTCTGCGAATAAGAGTATATTTTACACAAACCATTTAACCTGCGATATATACAGTGGGGAGTACAAATGTGTACATGTTTGCACATTGTGTATGTTTAATATTTATCGAAGTAATTTATAAATGCAAATTAAAGGCATCAAGTTTTAAGAGAAAATCAACAAAAGTAAAAAAATCTCATGTCCACAACTTTTCGCCAACCAAATGTTTAGGAAATTAAAGTATTTTTATTATTAATCCAAAGCCCGTTATTTGTCGGATTGAAAACTATTTAATTTGGATCGTCTGACCAGATTGAATGTTTCTAATCATCTAGCTACTGTCCAATTTCTGTGCTATCTGGCAAACTTTAACTGTGATTTTTTTTCTCGACAATGCAGACAATCGTGACGGCCTCGTCTTGCTACCCATCGACTAACGGGTTTGCCTATTGCTTTAGAACCATCTTTTGATGTTAAACATCTTTTGTATAATATAATTAGATTTTTTTTTAATTTTCAAATATGTTACCATGTTTTTTAGGAGTGTTTAAACTAAACACTATTAGACCATATAATTAAAGGCTTTCATAATTAACAAAGATAAACTGCGCAGCCTTTTGGCTTATCTGCAGAAAACACCCATCGTCTTTGGCGGGAATCGAATCCGCAGCAACCCTCTAAGTGATAGTCCAGCACACTATCGCCTAGTCTATCGTGCACCCAAAAGATTTATCATTTGTGTTATCATGCAACGTGCGTCTTCATACGCCAATAGCTTTTTGCGACCTCTGATTTGTAGTTTGGGAACAACAGAACGTCTCTTTGGACACTAATGACCACTGATTGACTTACTTCAAACTGTTTAGCTATTACTCGAGTAGAATAACTACTTTTTGTTATTCCTGGAATATTGTCCTTAATGTCTCTTGACAGTTTCTTCATCATTAATTGCAATTTGTCTTATACATTGATTTGTGTTGGATAATTTGCAATTAATTTAATAACGAATTAATTTTTTTTTTAAATCATAAACAAAGTAAGTGCACTTGTGTAAAATTGAGTACATACATGCAAGATTTTTTATACTAGTTGTTTATTTGCCGAAAATTATTGTTTTCTACTTTTTATTGTAAATTATATAAATAAGTGACAAAGCAGATTTTAAAATTTTAATTATGTTATTTATTTTTTTTTTGCAATAAAAAGTACACAAGGCACAAACATGTTCTCATTTATGCTCCCCACTGTATATAAAATAATATTATTTTGCGAGTTTGCAAGATTTTACGACAAATATTCCATGGAATTAATTTTGGTTCTTTTCCTACGCCTCTGATTCTAAATGCATACAAATTCGAATCGCAAAACCAACAAAATATTATCAAACAACTTCTTTATGATCTCTATATGATCAAGACAACAACCAATTGCGAAATATGAAACAACATTAAAAAACAACAAGAACAACAACAATAAAATAAATATGTACTAACAATGAATAGTAGATACTTACATACATACATATGTACTCGTATGTACATATGAGTACTTAAGTTACGCATGAGCATTAAAGCGTAACTGCAACAGAACTGTTTGGTGCTCATGTTGTAGTTTCCAACTTTTTTGATGACTGTTTCTTTTTTTTATTTCAATCGAATTTGTGGCTTTTCCTTTCAACAACAAAGTTCAACTTTTAGTGAAATAAGCTACAAACATACATTTATATACAAAAACCATCAAACACGACGATGCACTGCACTGTAGAATGATGGTAGAACTGGCGCCATGGTTTTTGCTTTATGATCAACTCATAAATTCATAACTATAAAATTTTTAAATTGTCAGTTTTATTGGTTTAAAACGTCATGTTTGGATACGTTGTCATAACGCAAAACGACTATGATTTTTCATGTTGTTGCTGTAGTTTTTTCGAAAAAAAAAAAAGAGAAGAAAAAAAATATTCAACAACAATCTTAACAATTAATGCGACATGTACCTATAGCTTTAGTTTTTGTTCTCAACTTTAAAATAATCATTGGTATTCAAAAGGTTTCATAAGTCATAAAACACACACATTTCGATACTAAATTTTCTATACGAGAAGAGGAAAACTACTATATAAAACAAAAAACCCAAAGATATTTGACTTTTATTACTTAAAAATTAAAAAAAACACAAAAATCATAAAAATACAAATCAAAAGAAATAAATTGAAAAACGTTTTGTTTTATAACTAAGATAAGATAACAAATTGTATTTTAATTTGTCTATTCTTTCTTCACTTTATTATACATACCCTACACCACAATAGTAGGAAGGGTATATTGGATTTGTGCTGATGTTTGTAACTCCCATAAATATTGGTCCAACACCCACCTTAAAGTATATCGATCGACTCAGAATCACTCCCTGAGTCGATTTAACGATGTTCGTCCGTCTGGCTGGCTGTCCATATAAAGCTTGTGCGCAGTCTCAATTTTGAAGATATTTCAATAAAATTTCGTACGTGATATTTTTCGGCCCAAGGACGAATGGGATTGACACTGGTGGAAATCGGTCCATTATTTCACTTGGCCCCCATACATTTGTCATTCCGAAATAGGAGTTTAACAATTATAAAGGTTTGAATTATGAAGGTATCCAAAAAAATTTCACCACAAATTTAATGATGATCGGTCCATAATTAGTCGTAGCTCCCATATAAGGCCCACTTCCGAAAATCACTTTTACGACTATAAATCTCTTTAAAATGTTGTCATCCGAATAAAATTAAAAAAAAAATAAGTTGTATAGACCTATACAGAAATGATGACACCCAATTTTATAATGGTCGGTCCATAAAGAGTCAAAACTCCCATATAAGACCCTCTCCGTAATTCACTTTAACGTTCATAAATCTTTTAAAAGTATTTATATTCACGAAATTCATGGCATTAAATTTGAGGATGATCGGTCCATAATAGGTAATATCTCCCGTAGAGCGCCCATTTCTGAAAAACTGTTAAATTTATATACTCGGTCTAGGGTACTATATGGTCGGGCTTGACCGACTATACTTTCTTACTTGTTTTTGTTGAATTTGAGAAAAAATCTTTTAACAATTCAAAAGTCATCAAAGAAGTATTTTTTTCAATGCATATGTAAATAGATATAAAAGACATGTATTAAAATTATGATCTTGATTTTAGCATAAATCTACAAATATCCATCGAATACCTAAATGATATGAAACTACTGTAACCGTTAAATTGAATTCCTGATACCGGTTTGTTATTTTTTTACTATTTTCATTTATAATCACCAACATTGTATCATTGATGTTTTGACGTATTGTCGTCAATGTCTTTAGTTCTATGCAAATAAATTATAATAAAAGCAAAATTAAGTTGTTTTTATTACATTTAAATCTATTTTATTAGCAATTAATTACAAACAACATTTTTAGCAGTTGTATTAATTAATTTGCACTAAAAACATGCCCAACAAAGTCCAGCAGTTTGTGACACACAAGATATTTGTCAGTTGTTAAAATTAAAACTTAAATTCCTACAGACTGAGCTGAAAATTTATTTAAAGTTGAAGTATAATTTGACGTTTCATAACGACACAAATTTGACTTTATACTATAAAAATGCTACATTTGAAATTATTATTTCTCTTTTTAAAAACTGGCTAGAAAATTTTAGCACTTAAATTAAAAGATTATTAACTGCGGAGGTCTTGGTAAAATTTACCCTATTTTAGAAGTGTTTTGGTTTGCAATCTGCAAAACTGTTGTTTAATATAATAATTTTTTATTATTAATATTTTTTAGTTAAAAGTTTTTTAGTTATAAAAAATTTCTTGTGAAATTAAAAGAGTTAAAACTTACCCGACGTCAATGGCTATATTAAAATATTTCCTCTTTTCCTTAATTTTTATACCTACCGTCAAAAAGACATTGCAAAAATTGGTCGTAGGACCAAAAAGTCTTTATATTCTGGGTCCTTATAAGATTCTAAGACGATCTAGCCAATCACGATAGACGTTCAGAAAAAACGTCATAAAACAATGAAATTTTTACCAAACATTCTTTGATCTACCAAAATGTTTGGTATTGAAAATGGCCAAAATCGGTCCAGTAAGTTCTGAAATATAGATAACAGTTTCAGACTATCTCGATATTTTTCAGATATTTTTTGCTATTTTCTTCAATAATACCATAAAATTCTGCACACTTTATTTTAATTATAGAGCGACAAGTTCTTTTGAAAATGGTAAGAGTCAGTTCACGATTTCTCATAGGCCCCATGCAAATGTCTTCCCGGTATATGGCTTTATGGTATATAAATGTCGATAGAAAAGACGTATCAATACAAAAATTCTGTAATACTAAGTTTCATGAAAAGCGAAATCTCGATATTTTGTTTGAATCGGTCCATATTTTGACCATAGCCCCATACTTAAATGCTCATAAATCAATTATAAAAATCACTAACAAGTCGAAATTTAACACAAGTTATCCGTAGATATATCTAAATTGTAGTACTAAATTTCATGATAATCGGTCCATATTTGACTATACCCCCATATAAAGTCCACTTCCGGAAATCACTTAAATACTCACAAATCACTTGTAATCATCAGCAGCAAGTATAAATTCGATACAAATAGTCCTTACATATATAGAAATCTTTACATCCAATTTAATGATGATCGGTCCATATTTGACCCGATATATAGTTCACTTTAAAAAATCACTTAAATGCGCATAAATCTCTTATAAAAATTATTATTACGTTGAAATTCAACAAAAATAGTTCGCCTGTATGCACACATAAATTGTCGTAAAAAATTTCATGACGATTGATCCGTATTAGGTGGACTTATAAGGAGTAATCCCGAAAACTCATTAACCTACATTAAGAGCCATATCGGACCGAAATATTTTGTCTGAATTTGATCTCAATAACATTATTGTCATAGAAGAAATGGACCAATAATGGACTGATAGCTTCTAAATCCAATATCCACTAATGTGATTTCTATCTATTTTAGGATTATATTGGTTGAATTTCATCTGATTAACTTTATTTGTTATGCTCGGAAGTGGACTCAATTCGGGAGCGATTGCAAATTATTGACTGACAGCTACAAAATCCAGTAGCTTAATTGCCGTATAACCGATATTAATATGATTTCTGAATTAAAATTTCTGATCCATATAAAAGTTGGTTCGATATCGATAATTATTAGACATTTTTGTGGGTTTATTTGTTTTTTTGGAAATGGTTCTTATATGGCAGCTATGACAAATTATGGGCCGATCTTCTTAAATTTTGGAACAGTCATTTTCATGCATATGAGGATATTTCACGTCGAATTTCAACATAATAATGGTATATTTAAGATATATATTAGTATTAACGTGGATTTCGGAAGTGGACTGTATATGGGGGACATAGTCAAATATGGACCGATATTCTCAAAATCCAGCAGTTTGATTTAGGCATGTATGTAAATGATCCGTGTATAATTTTGGATTGGTACCCTTATTTATAAGAGATTTATGAGTATTAAAGTGATTTTCCGAAGAGGGCTTTATATGGGGCATACGGTTAAAAATAGACCGAAATTCACAAAATTTTGTGGGATGATTTTTGTATATATGTAAATGATCTGTGCAACGTTTTGAGTCGGTACCGATATTTACACAATATATATACGGATAAATGTCCTTTTCAGATGTGGTCCTTGTATGGGAGCTATGACCAATTCTGGGCCGACTACCATAAAATTTAGTATAACAATTTATTTGCCTATAGAGATTATTTTGAGATTTTAGCCGTATAACATTATTTATATCTGTTTTATACGTATTTAAGTGAATTTTGGAAGTGGACTTTATATGAAGTCTATGGTCAAACATGGACCGAACTAAAAAAAAAATTCGTTTTGCAATTTTTTTTTCTTTTGCATAAAACTTATTTTTGCTGAACTTTGTCTTGATATTATAATTTTATAGGCATTTATGTATAATTGAGCAATATTTCGGGAAGATTTTTTTATGAGGGCTATTCGAAATCATGGACCGATTCTTACTATTTTCCACACACTTTCTTCTTTTATCATAAAATCTACGTATGCACAATTTCATGGTATTATCTGCAATATATTTCAAAATATTGCAATAAAATGGACAAAAAATATCAAATTTTTATGGAGGTTGTCTCTCATATTGGTCCATAACTCTCGTTGGCCTAAACCGATTTTGCTGATTTTCCTGCAGCAAAATAAAAAATATTTTTCTGGAAATTTCGTTTCGTTAAGTTGTATAGTTTGGGCGTGAGAGTGTTTTACACAGACGGACGGACAGGCAGACGGACATGGCTAAATCGACTTAGAATTTCATAAGGATCAAGAAAATATATACTTTGTTGGGTTTTAGATGAATACTAAAAAAGTCTCACACAGAATGACAAACGTAATATACCCTCATTTACCACTCTTGGTGGTGGAGGGTATAAAAACAAGTCCAATGATAAAATATTTTATATATAGTACTTTATTCTATATCGCTAAAAATTGTTAAAAGTGGCTAAAATATGTTTGTGATAATTTAATAAAAATATTTACATTAAATTTAGAATTGATTTCAATTACCAAAAAAAAAAGGGTGGAATGATTTACATATGTGAATGTAAAATTCTGCAATCAGTGTGATATATTATAATAAAAACCCTTCTATTAAGCCAATGAATTTGTTCCCTTTTCACATTTTCCTATTATAATTCAATGTTAAAAAAATAAATGGGAACAAAATCATGTGGAATTTTTATTCACGATACGTTTTTGGGATTTCTGCATTAATATTTTAGTGAATTATGCTTAAATTGAATGTATTAATTCGAATCACTGGTTATTAAAGTGTAAATTGTTTTTCAAAACTAACGTTAAAATAGGTGATCGATATTTTTTTTTTTTTTTAATGAGATACCCGAGGTGATCAACTTTGAGGGCCTACAAACTAGCCTCTATTTTGCGTACGAAACCGAACAACTCCAACCATGACAAATTTACAGAATTACAGAATTATTTCCAACAGAAATTATCTAAATCATTTTTCCCTTCGTTTTTCTATATGTCTTATTCAGTCGTAGGTCGCACTAATATCTGATAATGCTGAAAAGCATCCAGCAGCTGCTTTTTTTAGTAATTTAAATTATTGTATAACAAATTCCTTAATCCGAAAATGGAATAGGAGCTCTCACTTCTAGCGGGTGAACTATAAAATAAGACCACTTCTGGACTCTTGTATAGAGATGGTTTTTAACATTGAATTTGGAATCTAATTGTACAGATGAATCATAGTTTTCGCTATGATATATTGGTTACTATATACGGTTTTTAGTTCATCTGTTAATACGAGTTAAGGTATTCGAAATTGCAAAATTCGAATCTTGTTCTCATTAGGAGAAAATACAATTTCGACAACAATTTAGACAATCATACAGGGAAGATCTTGAAGTTAAATGCAAAGATCATTCACTGCATGGACATAGGAGTTAGGTGTATGGCTTAAGTAAGATTCACGATATTGATAACGATTTTGATATGTACGGCTTACTCTAGGTTGTTAATCCTTGGAAGCACTTGTTATATTCGAATTTCAAAGCTACCCTGGTTTCGATGGAATAGAAGTTGACTATTAATTCAAGAATTTATCTACGAAATGCTGTGCAAAGTAGAGCAAATAGCTGTGGTAATTTTGAGACTATATATCGAAGGTATTCGTAATAGGAGTTGCAGTCAGAGATTTTAAAATCATGAAAGTCACGAAATGACTGCATATTTAATTGTGGTATTCAAATTTTAGTTTCTAAGAACCAAAACCAACATTAGTTTAGGGGTGAGAGTTGCAGAGGGGAATGTATAACTTGCAGGTTTGAATAGATTTAAAATACACTTAGACATCGGCGTAAGACTGAATTATGGGCGAAAACGCGATTGTTGAAGAAATGACCAGGGAACTGTGTCCACTTCTTAGAACTTCCTCGCTGCTAATTGAGTTATGTGGGGTTATGTGATAGACCTACAGGCTCGGTGACTGGCAGTTGAATACAGTGTTTATTGTCGCATAGGAAAAGCGATGAGTCAAATATAATTAACAACCTTTGAGGACAAATATAACGAGTTCGGAGAATGATGAACAACAACATGCTGCTAAATAACGCAAAAACATTGAAACAAGGAAATTATGGTCATGTCATTTTTATAAACACGGTCACTATGAATTTTTCTCTCGATTTTTTATTTTTTTGCCAGAATCAATCCAGGTTTTATGAAAAATATTCTGGATATATCGGCTTATGACAATTATCCTCTTAGACAGGATAATTGATCACGATATGTGGTATCTTTTCGGATCAGTTGAATCTGGGAAAAACAAACAAATTTCTTCTCTTTGAGGAAAAGAAATATTTACACACAAGTTTCATTTAAATGCCAGGGAAATATGCAAAAGAGAACCCACTTGCAAGGAGACCAACACAATAAATCCGCCAAGAATCCATTCAAGATACCTCACAGTGGTCATTGCTAGACGCTGGAGTACATGATAATTGGCTTCTGCAGCAGCAACAATGACGACAAAGAAGGGGACACCACTGAACATCTTCTCTGTAGAATTCTTGGAAAACACAATGACCATGACCAAGAATTATAACATGAATATGCGCAATGCACACAAGGTACCAAACTTGGACAAAAGTAAGCAAGGCTTGGATCGTCTGCCTATTTAAAAAACTACCTGTTCTCAAAATTCAACAATTTGGAAGATCACCTGAAGCCGTAACAATTCTTTATCAATTAACTCTTTAAATATTTTATAAACTTTTATTTTATGTATTGTAATATGTTTTAAACAGTTCCTCAAATACTTAAGGGACTACAATTTATGAGGGCATCATAAATTTCCATTTATTAATTGGCCTGATACATATAAACTTACCAAAAAAGTATTTGATTACTACATATTTATTTAAGAAATACCATGACAATAAATCATATTTCTAATTACGTCCATAATAATCAAACAGCTCTATTTGTCATAATATAGACACCATAATTTATTTGATTAACAAATCGTAAAAATATTGTTGAAAGTATCAAATAACATATAATTTCAAACTATTTATACATACATACATATGTAGATACCTACACATACAAATCATTAGTGTATATTAGTAAATATGTATTGGAAACGAATGGGGGGAAACCATTTAAAGTGTGATCATAAACAATTTTCAAAACATAAATATTTTGATTAACGATGTGATTTAGAGAATGAAAAGACCAAAAACGAACAAACGTTTTTTCATACCGCTCTATTTTCAACTTCATTAAATAAGTCAAAACATGGATACGCAACAAACATTTAAATTAATTTTTTATTTTATTTTACACCCAACTCTTGAAGAAGCTGTAGCAGAAATTCGTACACCCAAAATGAATGGGCCGCCTGGGGATTTCAAATTGATCGTCAGCAGGCATTTAATCGATGAGACACGACATGAAACCGGGGGAAATACAAAAAGATTTTGTTTGCTGTGCTGCTACAAGAACAACAAACAGACAAGACAGTCTTGCAATGGATACAAATGAATAAATCGAAACTGATTTGATGATGCTTCATCAAATATTCCACAAAAAAAAATTAATGGAAAGAATCTCCAAAGAAAATAACCCACATCAAATAAATTCAGTTTGTAAAGCAACTAAATGAATGAACTACTTCCAAGTAATGCTATGTGCCACCACTATTCACATTAACAGCAACAACAACAGCAACATGATGCTGTTCTATTCATTCACTCATTGATTTTGTTAGTCATTTTTTATAATTGTTGTTTTTGTTGTTTTAACATAACAACAAACACAGAGGATCGGTGTGTGCCCAGAGCAATATCATTCACTTTATCCATAGAAAAGTATGTATGTGAAGTGAGATGATGATGATGATGATCATCGCCACCATCATCATTTAATGATTTTAAGAAGCAACAAACTTCGAACTACTCACAGTTTCATTTTAATTAGTTGATCTTTTTTCTCCCCATTTCATTTCAATTCGTACAATTTAGTATGACTCTGCTTTAGGTTATTGGGGGCTTGCTGAGAGAACGTTAGCGGGCGCGTTTAGCACAGCATGAGTAGCTGTGATTTGACACCTCACATGACAGCTTCTTCAATATTTTTTTTTTTTTTTTGTTTTTGTTTTGTTGTTTCGTAACAAGTAAAAAACAACAACTTTACGAAAGGAGCACAACGTATTAGACCCATCTTTACATATCACGAAATACAACGAATGAAGGGGAGGTGAAGCAGATATGACTGCAGATGGAGTGTAAATTATGAGAAATTCCAAGAAGTAGATAGTAAAATTTAATCGGGTTAGTACGACCATGTAACACTCTATATCGGTACAAAACTTTCAATCACAGCAGAGAATATTGAAACATGTTTAGATGGGCCTTGTAAATAGGTGGGAAAGACACTGACCTTCACCTACCCTAGCAATGTTGCTTGGATTGCAAAAACATGTTGTGCAAAATATTAGGACGTTCAGCCGTGCCATATCAACTCTGAAGTTAAGACTTGCATTTATAAAAGAAAAGTGCAATTTAATAGAGATTAACAGACTGAAGATCGGTCATCTTAATATAGCTTCCATAACTGATTTACAGAAGTAGATCTATGTAACAAACTTAAGCATATACATACATATTACACCCTGATGGAGTAGTGCTTTTAAAAAAGGTGGAGAAATTCAATTTGGAATTATACAAATTCTAAAGTCTAGTACTAATGTACACTAGTTAGTACATTTTCAGTATGCAGCTAATAAAAAGGTAAAATATATTTGTAGCTGCCCCATAATTAAGTCAAAGCCAAGTGTCTTTTTTATATCTCAAAGAACCATTTTAAATATCAAATGTTTAATAGTACTCGTAGGTACGTACATACGAGTATATACATATTTCTATTTTATTTTGTTATAAATACACTCATGTGAAGCAATGTATTTAAAGTTGTTATTGTTGTGTGGCGGGAGAAATTGTGTTTTGTGGTAATTTGATCTTAATGTTTATGTTTTTGCTAATAACATAATTTTTATTTAATTGTTAATAAGAATTGGAGAAATTTGTGTACATCACAATACACACAAATACTCGTATAGCAAAACAATACCTTTGCGTTAAATAACCAAGCCCCTTTTAGTGTCTCTTGACATTTTATTGCCTTTATATGGAGAAAGAAACTTTAATTGGTGTTTTATTGATGACTGTTTTACGATCAACGTTTATTGATTGTCTCTTATGGAAAAAAACAATGTCTCTTATGAATTTAAGTTTGAAGCGTGTTTTCTATTGAAAGCATTTCCAGTTTTTGGCACAAAGCCACAAATGCCATTAAAGTTAAAACTTTTGTGATTCTTAAAAGAAATTAGTAGACTTTAGAAAAATGTCCAAAACACATGTTATATTCTTAGAATTTTGCTATTTTTTTAATCGCAGCCTAACAGGTATTCAGAATTATTCAAAATTCGAATTCTATGCTGGTTCCTATACCGAAACTGTATACTGCTCGTCATTAAGTTTATATTAGTGTTTTAAATTTCTCCATTTCAATTGATTTAATGATACTGTACTGTGAAGTGAGCCAACTTAATCTTGGAAATCAGAGCTGCTTTTGCCGGCCAGATTTTTGCAATGTAGAACTCTTATGACTTTACCAGCTATTATGGAAAAGTGGTCGACGTAAGAGCTAATGCTTCAAGATTTATCAACGAGAATAGAAAGTCCATAATTTATTCTTTTATATAGAAGTATAGTTAGTTAAACATCAATTAAATAAATCAGTGGAACTTATTGACCTATCAAAACCAGAATAATATCGACCTGGAAAATTTCGCTTTTAATTTTAATTTATTTTCCAAATATTTCTCTTAAAATAAATGCACACAACCATGATTTTCAAAAGGTCACATTTTAAACCAATATTTAGTATTTGAGCTCACTTGGTCGATAGAACGATAGAAATGAGACATACAAATTTATGTAGTTTAAAAAGTCACAGCGAAAGTTTTAGAAGATATAGGAAATTTTAAGATCCAAGTAATTTGACGGATTTGAGCTCATCCTTAGGAGATGCATACATCCGTTAAACAGTAACTGTTCCTAATAAAGACTTCAATACACTCTAAATGCATGTCCGCTAGTTCAATGATGCTGTACATAGTTGTTACCACTGATGATAATTTCGAGTTAGAGCTTTGGAGGTGTGCAGCTTTCGCATTCACGTTCTGTACTCCGGGACGCAAATAATCTTCATTTTGTTGAAAGACGATCTGCAACCAAGTATTATTTAATTTTTCAAGAAGGAGGATTTAATGCCGTCACGCCTCTTCGTCTATTATTATAGGTTTTTTTTTTACCGTTGTGGAGAAAATATTTGATCCCAACTAACCTTAACTTCCACAATTCCCTGAATCTTTGTATTACTTTTAAGATCAGATTGTCTCTTTTTCGGCTAAAAATGCTGTTATTTGGAGTTTTGGAACTGGCTAGTTGATTTTCATTGATTAACATATCATTTTGCCATGCCTGCACCATTAACTGCACCAGATGGAAATTAACGCCATAAATACAGTTTATAAAGTTCCGAATTGAATGTCTAGAGGGTGTTGTTGTTGTTGTAACAGCAGTAATTGCTGAATTGAGAGCCCTTGGCCGAGTTATCTCGGGTCATTCCGGTGGGTACACGCAGAGAAAAAATATGGTTGGACATGGTTACCACAACTACACTTTGTTTTTGGTAACAATATATTGTTGTGGTACACAAATAATTGTTATTTTAATTTAATTTTAACGATAATTTAGTTACTATAAACATTTTTATGTTTATCGCAATTATAAAATTGAATATGGTTCACTGAAACATAATTATTGTTATTAAATGTTTACCACAACTATTGAATGATAACTATTCAAACATATTATATTATTGACAACTATTTAAACTTACAAATAACCATTAAATGAGAAGTTTCTACATTTGTACTCATATTATGTTTAAAATGTTTAATTTTAATAATATTATGTTTTTACCATTTGTAGAATGCTTTTGCATCAGTTCAGTATTTTGTCTGCGTGATATCGGATTAGTTATTTGGATGTTTCAACAATTAAAAAAAAAGCAATTCGTATATAAAATTTTACTATAAAGACCTAAACAGTGTATAATAAATATAATAAATAAATAATAAAGTGTACATAAAAGAAATAATCTTAAATATCATAAACAAAAATCTATTAAACATAACTAAAAATAAAATGTAATGTAATGTAAATTTTTTTATATATGTTAAAAGTGCATAAATATTTATTTCTATTTACAAAAATATTAACGAGTGTTTGTAAGTTCTGTGTTTAAAAAAAATGTAGAAATAATTGCGATTTATGTCCTGAAAATTAGTGTTTTCTAACAAATCATATTGTTTTATATTTAACCATTAATATGTTTTCCATTAAAAATATTATGTTGTAATTAAGTTGATTTATCATATTATGATGGGAAATTTCCATAACAGTTTTTGATCAAGGTTGCCAGAAATCCTTGATATAAAAGTGTCACAATTGATGAAACAATTTTAGAAATAGAAAAACTACTTATTTTTAACAAAAATTAAAAATATCTCTTTGATATATTTATAATTTAGTCTATAGCATTTTTTTGCGCTATAAGTTTATCATAATATGATTACTTTAGAACATAATATGATTACTTTAGATCATAATATGATTACTTTAAATCATAATATGATTACTTTATATCATAATATGATTACTTTAGATCATAATATGAGTACTTTAGATCATAATATGATTACTTTAGATCATAATATGATTACTTTAAACAATAATATGGTTACCTTGGGTCATAAGTTGATCATGTAGGACAATTTTATGATTATATTAGGTTATAATATGATGTTATAATATCAAATTATGATTAACAAGAAAATATTATGATGAAATATTGCGATGATAATTAATCATAATATGATATTTCATGGCACTTATATTTATCATAATATGTTTTGACTACAATCATAAATCTTATCATAATATGTTGCTCTTAGAATATGTTTACCACAACTATGTTTTTTCTCTGCGTGTAGAACCGCCTGTCGTGGGAATGTCTAGAGTTGGATCATTAATATCTATGTGGACAACCTAGTGTCAGTTATTCAATTTGAACAACACCTTATTTCTAATTTGTGTTCCAGGAAATAATTTTTCTTCTCTGGCTTCCAGGACATGAGAGCATCTGGAATAATGAAATTGCTGACAAGTGTTTAACAAAAATTGTCCCTTAGTTGTGGCATGAGTGCGTGTTAAAATACATGCAAGGCATCATTACCATTTGTGGAATATCCAAAATGTCCTGACACCAGGATTGTTATTGGTATTGATTCTTATTATTGGGCACTGTATGACTGAATATATATCGGAACGTGTAAATTGCTTCAGAAGTTGGATAACGAATCGTTGCAACATGAGACAATAGCACGTTAGTAAGATGTCTTGGCAAAGTCGGCCGGACTGGACAAGCAATTTTAAAAGTGTTTAAGGTATCATAATTATTATATTTTTATATAAATGATTATCATTTGGATCTTTTTCATTTGTCTCTGTTACAGATAACGCGTGGCTTAGAGTGGTTCAGAAAATATTTTGTGTTGGTCACTTAAAAACAATTTTAGAAATTATTATTTTTAGTCGAACTGTTAATTTCTTAAATTTTTGGTATTGGTATTGGTCAGGCTCAAGCTCATTAAATTTAATTTTCATTAAATTATTTTTACTGAAGGTAGGAATTGTTTTATAACTTGAAAAAATTTCTTATTTGATAATTTTTCTTGGCTGGGATTCGAACCTGGCTTGAATTTACATGTTTCGAGAACAACCACATTCTCTCATCAGAATTCTTTGCATTCTAACACTCTGCACCACTGCGGTGCCCGTTAGAAATAATGTTTTTATTTTTTTTTTTGCCATTTACCGCCCTTTTAGTATTTTGTTCACTGTGTCCTTATTTTTATTCCGATCATAACATTTTGTATACCGGTGTTCAAGGCTCTGAAAGGGCTGTATTTCTGTCCTTAATCATTTTTTACTACCACGTCAAACTCTAGTCATGAGACTTTTAAAAACTCGGTTCGTACCCACAATAATGCTAAATATTTTTTTTAGTTTTTCAGAGCCATGAGCACCGGTATCACGGCTCTATAGAGGTCACCAATCTGACCATGCTTCGTTGTCTCGGTGTCTCAACATATACTTGAACATTATCATCACTCCAAAATCGGCAGTTCAACCGAAAATGATATTCATCGTTAAACAAAATTCGCTTATGAAAATCGAGGTCACCATTGACCAAATCTACGCCTTGCTAGGTGATCGTGTGGCTTCAATTCTTGCCAGAGTTGGATTTTGTAACCATGCAAACCAAAATCTTCCATAAAATGGATAGACACATATTTATTCAATTCCTATGCAGGATGGTGATTCGGGTCTTTCTGTACGCTACGCTCTACAGCAGCAATGAATGCTTCTGTACGCACTGTACGACATATCTTTGGATACGTGTTATCATTTAGAGAACCATGATTTTTAAAATAAATTTGCACAATTTGGAAGCGTTGTTCAGGCGTCAGTCTATTCATGTTGAAATGCCAAATCAAACTTAACATAAATCGCTTTACAGCTTACAAAATCGCCGCTAGTTAAAAAAGTGTTGACTTAAAGTTCTATTCATCGAAAAAAAAAACACCCTTTCTTTCTAACGAATGTTTAAACAATTTTATGACCGATTTAACGAATGTTGAGGAAAAGAAAATCAAACGAACGACCAAAATTTTAACATTGGCAATTGTATCCATCTACAAAGAATTGAGCCATTCTAATCGTCGATGTTTTAAAAATTAAATATCGACCAAAGAAAATACAAAAGGTCTTTTAATTTGTTGCTAGTGTAGTGACAACTTTTCTTCTATATTAAATAAAAATAAGGTGTAGGATTTCTAAAAGAATCATGAGAGAAGTTATAATCCCGAGCTGAATAATATATAAATTATAATTAAGCTCCTGGTATTATACTCAAAGCGAAGGAAACTGGTATTTAATGGAAAAAACGTGATAAAACATTTGTTCAAGCTAAAGAAACTAGTGCTCCACGAAGAAAATTATCGAAGGACTGAGTTACAATATTACTCAAATAAAACCTCTTCTTTTTGGAAAGGAAAGGAGAGGAAAGGAAAAGAAATCACACTAATTTTGTAACAAAGTGTTATTTAAATTAACTTGGTTTAAATAAAGGGTGGATATATTTTCATGTTAGAATTATTTTTAGAACCGGATTACCTCCCAATCAAGTCTTTATTAATCCTTGATTATGCCCTTAATTAACAATAAGTAAGAAACTATCAAAAGACAAATAAATTTGGAGAGATAGTCATAAATCTCGAAATAACTATTCGATTTAAGGAATGAGGTAGACAACATATCATTCATTATTCTGCAGAGATTTGCCTGTAAATGTAGAATTTCATAACAAATTATAATAATTCAAGATATTTTGCTTTTAGACAAAATATTCAGCAACTCATATGCTATGATTATAAATAATATATCTTAAATCGAAACCAAAAAATACTTAGAAATTGTTGATACTTGTCACTTTTCACTCAGTTTGTGATCAACAGAACAGAATCTAAATTTTATTTAACCATTTTTTGTTTTGTTTGCATCAGAATCAATAGTGAAATAAATTCAAATTTAATTGGAAAGATATGATGTCGTGCTGTTGTAGAGTAAATGATGATGTGCCAAAAAAATAAATAAAATAAAAAATTATATACATACGTATAAAAAATGCATATGCCTACATATACAAACATATAAACAGATATATGTATGTATGTATATAAATACATACATATATATGTATGTACATACATATATGTATAAATATATAGAGGATCCTAACGATTCAAACTCATTTAAAACTGTTTGTCTTGATGAAAGAAAAAAAGAAAAAGCTTTAAACCAATATCACAGTCAGTTGTTTTGAGTTGCTGTTTGTTGTTGGTTGCTGTTAAAAGTGTTGATTGGTTGGCTTCTTAATTTAAGAAAACATATAAAACAATATTTGATGATGCTGCCTGCTGCTGCTGTGGATGATGATTCTGTTGCAACACATGGACAGACGACATACACAGACAGTTACTTAAATTGTGCACATATGCATGCAACATATATACCTACAACAGCATCTTGGAACAAGACTACATGGATTTTTACACAAGTGTGAATTAAAAAAACAACTAAACAAGTCAAAATAAATGTGAAGCGCCTTGTACTCTTGTATACATACATACATATATACATACAATATAGTGAGGCAGGCAAAACAGAAATAAAACTGATCGTATGCTATAAGTAAACTACATACATATATGTACATTCATATCTAAACTTAACAATCTTATGAAGAAGCAGAAAACAAAACAACAACACCAATAACAATATCAAAAAAAAAAACAAAATAAAACAAAAGAAACTTGAAGTTCTTTCATACTTGTCTACATGCTGCAACACCATCATCATTCAATAATTCAATTGCTGCTTTTTTTTTTTGCTGTTTGCTGTTTGCTTCCAAAATAAAACACACACCAAAAAAAACAACGTTTAAAATTTTACCATCATCATCGCCAGCCTGCTCCTCATCATCGCTAGCATCGTCAAAAAACGCCAACAACTACTACACGAATCATCAGCCATCAGTACATTGGAAGACAACAACCACCAACCATTCATATCCACCCACATTCATACTTGTTGCATCCACCAAAAACAAAAAGAAGACAAAAAAATCTCAGCAACAGCAAAACACGAACTGCTACAAGTTGTTAACTTAAACATGCGCATGCGCTTACAACTTACACGGAATCCTTATTCCTTAAAGTTTATTGTACGACTGACTACATACATGATTGTACCAGCAACAGGAACAACAACATCAACAAAACCAACATTTGACTACACAAATTTATATGTACAACATTCTCAGATATTCGAGGGCATTCTTAAAAGTATGTTAAACAATTTCTAAAGGCTTCTATAATTTTAAACATACATACATACATACATACATACATACATATGCAGAACTAATAACAACAATCTGATCTCAATTTGTGTGATAATGTTGCTATACACTTTAAGGAGGAACTGACAACTAAGAGCTTTTAATTTTGTTGTATTTTAGGAATCTCTGTGACAGGTCACGGAACTAGTCCAAAAGTTGAATCTCGATATAAATAAGTGTGGCCCAAGGCATACATACCAGCGCTGGTCCTAAAGCAATAATATTTGAAACTAAATGATTAATAAACTAACCTTTTCAGCCATGCCGGCGAATTTCCTTTAGAAGAGGTTTCAAATGTAACGAGAACTCCAAAAAAGGGAGATTCTAATAGACCTGAAAAGTACTTTCTTCTGAACTTACAAAATTTGTGGAGAGTAAATAATTAACTTATTGTTTATAAATATTTGGAGTCCAACAATTTACCTAGCGACCGCCAGTATTCTTCCGTTGGGGATACTCTATAAGAGAGTTGCTAGCTTTTCTGTCGAAAAAATGGTGTCGTTCCCCTCAACGTTTAGATATGGCACATTTTTTTCATCAAATCTGTATATACGAGTACGTGTTGTTATAGATGGAATCTCATCAAATGAGTTCGATACTAATTCAAGGGTTAAGATAGACTCCGTTGTTTCTTCCACTTTATTCTCGATTTTTCTAAACGACCTTTTGCGCCTAACTTCCAACATTATCAATGCAGCATTTGCCATTCAATAATATACCAAGCCTATAAAAGAAAGAGGATCTAGTGAAAATCTTAAATGGGTACGCTCAAATAGGTCGTTTTTAATTCTCACTCACCTGTGTTGGTTTAAATATTATGGAATTAGATCCTGGACATTCGAATATAGTGCGATGTCCGCCGGACTGAACAGATTCGGCAAATATCGGGTGTATTTCGTAAATCACGTTATCGATTTGAGTTTTAAGGCTGCATTTGATTCGATTTAACTTGGCAGCACAAAAAATAATCACGTGGTATTAAATCGTATGATCGTACGGCCAATCAGCAGCGGAATTTCGTGAAATTATGCGATCAGGAGGTTTGGTCTCCAAATGTTTCAGTGGCTGTGTGACATGTAGCACCGTTCTATTGAAACCATTGGTCACTGATATTCCTGTCATCAATAATAGGCCAAAATTAGTTATAAACATCTCCTGATATGTTAGGATAGGTGAATGTTCAGCCGTATTTTTGAAAAGTGACCCAATCCAGCCTACGTACTAAATGGTGTAAGTTTGCTTTTGATTTTTTAAAAAGTCCTTATGCGATTTAAAAAAGAAAATTTAATTTATTGTAACAATGTAAATGGAAATTTAAAACAATGTAAAATGTCAACACTTCCATTTAATTCCAATATGCCTTTGGAAAACAAAGTTATTGTTGTAAAACTCTAAACAATTAAATATATTCTGCTGGAATTAGAGAATTTGTTACTGACAGCCGCAGATTTTTATTTAATACATTTTATTCAGCAACAACTCCTAGCTGCAGTCGCTGTGCCAGAGGACTGCACCACTCATAGAAGGGGAAATTTATGCTCTTAATGTACCATCGGTATGTGAAATAAACTTTCTGCTGAAGTCTTCCCCTATCAATATGGAAAATTTCATACCAAACCACTTTCCTTCTAGTTCCAACATGACAATGATTCGATTACTCATGATGCCGTCACTGAAAAAACGACGATTATGAAGGAGCTTTGAAAGAAACATTTATATTACACATACATACATAAATTTGATATAGTCGAAAATCATGTTTCAAACTGCCCTCGTACAATACAAATATGTACATGTTACGTTTTTAAGATGAAACTGTTTTCACAAAACTTTTAATTCATGCTCGTACATTTACACAGACATGCAAGCGTCTCCTGTCCTATCCAAATGTATTTATGTATTGTATATACTCGTATGTAAGTTAGTATTGAAATCCTTATGAAACTTTTTAAATGTTTGTATGTAATAGTTACATTCAATGATACTTATGGACGGATGTATGGTATTTTTTTTGCTGTTGTTTTTTGTATCTGTTAAGCAACCGTGAAAATTAAGTGTGTTGATTGTTAAAAAAAGACTGAGAAAACAAGAAACAATATTGAAATCAGAGCCCAGTGTAAAACGTGCAAAAGATTTGTTTTAGGTTTATGCGTGATCTGTTTTCATTGTTTTTATGGTTAAACAAATCAAGAAAATTTGCAATTAAATCACTGAGTTGTTGCAATAATAAAAAAAAAACAAATACACCAACAGCAATATTATAAAACTGATGACTTTTTTATGTTAAACACATAAAGTTCTCCCTACACAAAGATTTGTTTGTAAAACAAATATTCTTCAGAAAGACTTTTCAATGAATTGTTCATAACAAAGAAACATAAATATCGGATATAACAATGGAAACTAGTTCTGCGGATTTGATTCTTAAATAATAATCTTTATGATTTTCTACTGTTCCACCGAAAATATAATCTCGCTCTTTTCTAATTAAATCTTCCAGATACTAGCAGTTGTTTTTAAACTTAAATAGATGACTCTATTGAACGATTTTTTACTTAAATAAGGAAATCATATCAAATACTAAAGACTGTTTTTTAAAAAATAAAAGATAAAGATTTTTCGAAAATGTGTTAAATATTATAAAAAATTTTAAAGTAGATTATGAAGGAAATCAATATTTGGGCTATTATCCAGAAAAAAACTCACAAATAATTTTAAAAAGTAAAAGAAAATTGTCGCCAGACCAAACTACTACAAATCTTCTAGAATAAGAATATGTTTTTGTTCAAAAAATTAATAACTTATTTTTATATTTAAAATTACATATATAAAACAAATAATAAAGTATAGTCGGTCAAGCCCGACCATATAATACCCTACACCCAGTATATGTTTTTCAATAATGGGCGCTATATGGGAGATATGAACTATTATGGACCGATCCTCCAAAAATTTAGTGCCATGACTTCCGTGAATATAAATATTATGTGTGTTAAACTGTATCTCGATATAAATTCGTTTAACAGATTTATGGAAGTTAAAGTGAATTACGGAGAGGGTCTTATATGGGAAATTTGACAAACTATGGACCGCCCATTATAAAAGTACATATGAAACTTATTTTTGTTAAATTTTATTCGGATAACAAAATTTTCAAGAGATTTATGGTCCTTAAACTGATTTTCGGAAGTGGGCCTTATATGATGAATTATGAAATATGATCAATTATGGACCAATTAGCACAAAATTTGTAGATGTGATTTAGCATCATTTATTACTCATTTGTGGTGAAATCTGTTTGGATACTTTCATAATTCAAACATTTATGATCGTTAAACTCCTATTTGTGGAGGAAATTTGTATGGGGGCCAAGTGAAATAATTGACCGATTTCCACCAGTTTTAATTCCATCTGTCCTTGGGCCGAACAAATGTAAAGTACCAAATTTTATTGACGGACAGACCGAAGACGGACATCGTTAAATCGACTCAGGGGGTCTGAGTCGATCGGTATACTTTATGGGCGCTACAAACATCAGCACAAATCCAATATACCCTCCCCACTATGGTGGTGTAGGTTATAAATATGTAGTTGTAGGCTGATTACAACAAAATGTTTTAGAATAAATAAACAAATATAACAAATATTAAGGAAATTTATTGCACAATGATACTAATAATGATTTTTAATCATATAATCACATTTTTTATATCTTTTTATTTGAAGTAAATTTTTTGGATTTTTTAATTATGACCTTTTTTTAATATATGAAAAGGTGGCATGTGACTCAAAAAAGAAATTGCGAGACACAGCTGTTAAAGATAAACAATGCATTTCGTCAGTTAGTTAGTAGTTTTTCTTTTCCATTATGAACAGTCATGCCCAAAAGGCAACCAAAGAAGGCAAAAGATTTATCTCTGCAGCGTCAGAAGCTTGGTTTCAGACCCTACGAATGCGGATATTTTAGCTCCATTGCCATCGAATAATTGCCATTAAAAAGCGGATGCTTCACCAGCCACCAAAGTGGCATCGAAGGAACCAAAGACTTCATCGTCACAACCTAAACCGAAGAAGTATGTAGCTTCATTTTCAAATCAAGATCCAAAAAAGAAAGAACTGAAGAAACCTGCGACTTCAACTGCAATAAAAAAATCAAGACAAAGGAGAAGGAGATTCGAAAAAACGAGCAACTTCAAAGGTTTCAACAAGGATAGCGACGAAGAAAACAAAACAGCTTGTTTTTGCTAAAATCGTTTTTGCAGCCTTAAATCCTGTTTTAAAATTTTTCAATTCCATTTATTATCTTGGTTCTAGATTTTCAATAAAATTCTGGTTTTCTTTCATTTGTGCTCTTCTTTCTCTACATTTTTAGTACACTTCTAAGCAAGTTAGGACTTGAAAGAGCGTCTCAAAAACTATCGAAACCAAAAAAAAAGTGGCCAAAAGCGATCACCTTCTCATAGGCCGGGTCACATATGTATGTATATGAGGTAATTCTCTAATTTATTATTTGTAATATTAAGTGGCGAATGAAGCTACGAAATAATGAATTCTGGAAGTCATTAAAATTAAGAATATAAGTCGAGTTTTTGCTGGGTAATCTTTTATTTACCAAATATATGTTGTTTGGGAACTCATATATCAATATAGAAATCTATATTTAAAACTACAAGTCTATAACTTTTTAGCTTTTTCTACTTTTTCCTTTTTACCTTCATGGAAAAATTATATATCAAATAAATATTTGAGTGAATCTACGAAGCTACAAAATAATTTTTATCATTTTTATCAATATAGAACAAAGTACCAACAGGACAAACAAGTACCCTTTAATTTTGGATTTACCAAATATAGTATGTTGTTTGGTGATATTACATACTAGAAATGCAAAATTCCCTTTTTACCCCTTATTTTGCTGATTGTCTAAATATATAACACAAATTTCGTTGTCTTAAAACAACATATACAAAAGGTACCAAAAAAGTACCAAAACACTTTTTTCACCTCTGTAGTCTGAACTTCCCAAATGTATAATTTTGATTAGTTTCTTGTTTTTTAATATTGGGCTTATAAATACAAAATTAGAGATTCTTAATAATATTGGTCATTGTTAGCTAAGGGCTTTTGCCATCCTACTGGTAACATATGAATTCTGCGAAGAAAATATCAGCTTATGTTTTTAGACCAATAACGAATTTAATAGTAGTCGAAATGGGAAAGATCTGGACTACAAGGCGAGTGAGACAAGTTTTCACAGGTGTGTAACATGTGGCTGAACGTTGTCATGATGGAATTATACGCTTTCATGTTGACGTTTTTCGGCCAATCCTCGCTTCAAAGGAATCAGTTGTATTCGGTCATGTTCTGGCTTTCGTATACCATCACTTGCATTTCGGCTGATCTTAATGTATAATTTTTTTTGTTTAATGCAAAACCGTTTTTCAAAATCAAAATCGGCTTCAATTCAGATGGTACTCAATTTCCTTGATTTTGGTTGAATCCTGCTGCTCTCAAACATTTTGAAATTGCAGATTGAGTAGCGACCGATGATTTTGTAAGCTCTTGTTGAGTTTAACAACAATCGTCATGGAGTAATGCATCTAATTCTTGGCCTTCATTTTTTTCTTTTTTATTTTGACTAGCCTGGGAGACTTTTTGTTTTCCATGTCAAAATGAATACATACGTCTGAATTGCACAAACCATCTGCCGCCATCGATGAAATATATTCACCATAAGCTTCGGTGGACAATCGGTGTGATGTGTTTCGAAGCAAAATAAAGATTTGTGTTTCAATTATAATGTTCAATAACCAAGTCAAGATAAATAGTATTTATATGTATTATAATGAGATATAAGTTATTAAAGACAAAAACCGCGTTCTAAAAATAAGTCATCTGTTATGAATTGCGCATTTTCGTCGAAATAATACCAAAATTCTACTTTTTACCCTCTTGAAGGGAGACTTTCGGAAAGTCAATTTTTGGGACTACGATAAACTGTAATAAAATTATCTCGCTTCATATCAAAGTTAATCATTATTTAAGAACAAAATTATCCCTTCCTGGTCAAAGATATTGACGCTTTCAAACATATAAAATTTTTAACTTACAAAAATATTTACAGTAATTGAAATATTAATAATTTAACGAAGGGGAAAATAGTCTTGCAATACAGAGTTTTTCTAAAATAAAATTTTTTCCAACAGACTCATTTGGAAATAACATGAAAGTTTAACATTTTCTTGTTGATATATTATTAGTAGAAGCTTTTGTGAGGCTAATTTAAAAATAAAGTTTATACAGAACAATCGAATTGATTACAGTCCTAAAACTCAAAATCCGAGATGTGATTAACAATTTAAAGAACGTCTAATCAATTGTTACCAGTCTTCACTCACACTACTACTGCTACTGCTTTCAAAGCAATATTATGATACTGCGGATTGGATGCGGTCTATTTGGTCGAAAAACATTTCGCTGATTTTCATAATAATGTGGAAACGCAGATGCGGTTAAACCGCATGTTTAATTGCCAAAGAATCCCATCACGCGATCTGTTAAAAAAAAACCCCTACAAATGTTACCGATTACACTGATCTCCTAACGATCTATTTTTTAGTTTTAAATTAAAAATTATTTAATTACAATTAAAACTACAAGCAGATTGCTACATTCACATCTGACAATATTTAACCTTGACTTTAATAAAGTATATATGTATGTACGTACTCGTAAGTATGTTATATATGTTTTTAATATGTACATATGTATGTAGAGGTGCCTTAATTGTTATCCGGCTAATGAATGTTTTATTTATTCGTTTTTTTTTTTTTTTGAACTTCTTAAGCTTGTTAAGCTGTGTTTAAAACGAGAGATTTATTTGGTCAGATTTAGATTTTAAGCATGTTTTTTGCGGACATGTTAATGTTGCTCCGAAATGTTCATTTAGGTGTCTGGCATAAAATATATCGACACTCGAAATCCAATTAATCAAAGTCGCGACAACTTCTGTCACCGATTGTTTTCAGTTTCCTCCCTTTTTGCGTTGTAGTATTTTTTCGCCACTTTGTGGTCTGTGTATTTCTTTGTCACCGTTTCGTTGCGTGAATGTGTAAGATCACACAACGAGGATCAAAAGAAGAAAATTGTTGCACAAAAAAATATAAAAGTGAATAAAAAAAACGATCTGCAAGCAACAAAGTGTCAACGTTTTAAAACGGATATAAGTAGAAAATTGTTTGCCAAAATCCAGACTGTTTTACGTAGATTTTTTGTGTTTTTTTTTTCTTTTTTTTTTGTGCATTTCAGCATCATTTTTTGTACTTGTTTGATGTTGGCATAAGGCGTTTTCAATGACTTGATTTTTTTTTGCAGGTTTCATTGAAGACTGTAAATTTTGGGAGAAAAAACTGAAACCGAAACAATACAACAATCGTTTTTTTGTGTTAAATAAGAAAATACAACTAACAACTCGAAATTTATGTTAAAATAGTTGAAAGTTTTGAAATTTACCCAAAAACAATTGACCACCATGCAAAAGGGTCGTCAAAGTATGAATTCAACATTGTTTAAGATTTGAACTAAAATACATATTTTTTTTTTTGTGAATTTGTTTGTGTTCCAAGTATAGGTAAATAAAAACGGCAATTGTTAAGGACTTTTACGTACCCTTGTTTTATTTTAACCCCTTGAATTCGTAATCCTAGTAAAGTGCTCTTACATTTATCTTCACAAAGTCTCAATTTTTCTAATCTTTCATATGATAAATCTGATCAGATTCATTAGTGAGGCATCTAAAGCTACAACGTTGTCAGAAAAATGTGCAGAAATTGTCTAACAATCGTGTAAACTTAAAACTTTTGTCTTCCAACGTTGTCAGAAAAAGCATTTTCAGTACATTGGAAGACAAAGATATTGTCACACATCTAACAATCGTGTAAACACACAATTTTGGCATTGTCATTGTTTTAAGACAGTTGTCAAACACTTTTTATTGTCATATGTGCAAAGTTTATGCATCTGCCAATGGCAGCATTGTCATAGAAATTATTTCTAAATGCAACTCTGTATATACATAAATAAACAAACAAACATTAATAAAATTTTTGAAAAAAGTGGAAGAAAATTAAAGAAAATAAAAAATGTGGATAGCGACATATCTATCATAAGCAGATAAAATGGTTCCAATTGCTCTTTTTCTTCCATGACAATATTCAAAATTTTTAAACACACACACAGAGCTGCAAAACGAATTTGACAATGCCACACAACAATCTGACAACCGTGTGAACTGACAATTTCGATTGACAGCAAAATTCATTGTGTGCAAATGAAATTGTTAGTTTTTTTACAGTCGTGTAAACTGACAATTTATCTTCTACTAAAAATTTTTCAATGTCAGTACATTGCTAGCACATTGGTAGATATGACAACGTTGTGGACACATAGCTTAAGATATCTTAATTGACCTTCCAGTAAAACGAGACAAATGCCTAAAAGGTACTAGTCGATTTCTTCGTGCAGAATAAAATGATTTCTAGCAAGATGAAATTTAACATCAACCCGGTTATTGAATACTGCATTACATTAGTTAACCTTTTTAGCACTTTATACAGTGCCGGTATTACAAGTAAATTACCATCTTCTTGCATATCTGAATCCAAGAATTTAGTCAGCAATCGCGATTGCCGCTTTCAGAAAGATTATGTCGTTTCATTCACCATTGTAGCCAAAGTAAAGTGGCTCTAGATACATATCTCCAAGGCTTTTGATAGAGTGTGGCAGTTTTAACATCTCAAGATTTATATAGATCTTTCACAGATTTACATAGATCTTTCGCCTTATAGAGTTAGTTATACGAGCAGATCAAGGTTGATCAGGGAGGCAAAAGACGATGGATGTGGTAAGTCCCAATTTAACATACTAATATAGGACATATCATGCTGGTTGACGTTGCACGGTGGCTCAGAATCAGTTTTTATTCGCCAAAACCTATATTTTTTTGACATAGATATTTAAAATTTGTATGCCATCAAAAAGGTAATAGATCAACACTAAGGAAGCCGAAAAATGTTGTCAATATATTCGCAGTAGTAGGCGTGGCATGCTGCTAAAAGCAAAGAATTTAAGTTAATTTAGAAATTAAAACAAATGGTAATATTTGATCTCATATTAACTACTATTTCTTGAAAACTATTTTTGATAATAGGGTGTAGTTTTTTTGTTATGTTGGGTGGACTGTTGTTTTTAACAAATGGTATTTGCGCACCCTGTCAGAACATTGTTCATGGTAGATTTGATTTTTAAGACATAACATTTCCAAAATAATAAAACAATCAAATACTTTTTGGAAGGTTGAAACCTATTCGCTCAAAGGGGATTAATATTTGTACATGAAAACTTCCACACTATTAATCAATAAATCGCTCATATTTCTTTTTTCTAAAAGTTACACCCAACCAACTCCATCCAGATTCTGTACTGACATACTGAACAAAACAAACATGCAGACAAGGAAAATGGCATCATACACAGAGCAATACAATTCGCATAAATCACCCTAAACAACACCTATTTGACTTTTGATGCAAATGCAAATTATCTACACGACTATGAATGGTTTTCACATCGGTATGGAACCTACGCATGATCATCAACATTTAACATCACATCGTCACAGTCACAGTCAGACTCATCGACATCATCAGAGCCACTGACTGGCAAGCCATAGCATTTATTCCATATAAATACATTCATCATTTTGGATACGAGTACATTCACCAGACACCACCAGGCTAAAAGCATATAAACATGTGTGTGCAAGACATGCATACGGACTGACTGACTAAACGAACTACTGAACATTGTTTTTGACTTTTTGTAAAAATTTTACAAAAATATTGAAGCCAACCGAACGAACACTATTTTAGCAAACAATTTGAGTGTAGTTTTTTATACCCTACACCACAATAGTGGGGAGGGTATATTGGATTTCTGCTGATGTTCGTAACGCCCAGAAATATTGGTCCAACACCCACCTTAAAGTATACCGATCGGCTCAGAATCACTTTCTGTCCGCCCGTCCGTCTGGCTGGCTGGCTGGCTGACCATGTAAAGCTTGTGCGCAGAGTACAGGTCGCAATTTTGAAGATATTTCGATAAAATTTGGTACCTGATATTTTTACGGCCCAAGGATGGATGGGCTTTAAACTGGTGGAAATCGGTCCATTATTTCACCTAGCCCTCATTCAAATGTCCTCCCGAAATTGGGGTTTACCGGTCAAAAATATTTGAATTATGAAAGTATGCAAACAAAATTTACCACAGATGAGTAGTAAATGAAGCTAAAGTACATCTACAAGTTTCCTGAAGATCGGTCCATAATTAGTCGTAGCTCTCATATAAGGCCCACTTCCAAAAATTACTTAAAAGAGCATAACTCTTTTAAAAATGTTGGTATCCAAACAATATTGAACACAAATATGTTTCGTGCATATATATATATAATATGGTAGAATTTTATGACGATCGGTCCATATTTAGTCGTAGCTCCCATATAAGGCCCACTTCCGAAAATCACTTAAAAGAACATAACTCTTTTAAAAATGTTGGTATCCAAATAGTATTGAAAACAAATATATTTCATATATATACAAATAATACGGCACAATTTTTTTGTGATCGGTCCATAATTAGTCGTAGCTCCCATATAAGGCCCACTTCCGAAGATCACTTTAAAGAGCATAAATTTCTTAAAAATGTTGGTAATCAAATAAAATTCAACACAAATAAGTTTCTTATATACAGAAATAATGACACCTAATTTTGTAATGGTCGGTCCACAATTAGTCGAAACTCCCATATAAGAGCCTCTCCGTAATTCACTTTAACTTCCATAAATCTTTTAGAAGTATTTATATCGATATAAAGTTTCACACATATAATATTTATATTCACAGAAATCATGACACTGAATTTTGGTCCAAAATAGGTGATATCTCGCAAATAACGCCCATTTCTGAAAAACTTTTGTATATTTACAAATACTAGGTGTAGGGGGCTTGACCGACTATACTTTCTTACTTGTTTTTTGTTGTGTTTTCGTTGTATATAGACTTCTGAGCATCTTTTGCTATTTGGGTTTTGTTTGTCTGTTTGTTTACGATTTACACTTAAAAGGAGTCTAAATATGAACAATTATAAAATTTCGAATAACTATGTACCCAAGTGGAATTGTATTCATCAGTCAAGTAATTGAAATTCATTAAATGTGCCGTTCGTTCAAGGTGGTTTTTGTTCGCCACCAGATGACAAATATTGTGAAGAATTGCCTACACTGGGTAACAGTTTTTTTTTTTTTGTCAACTAATTGAAATTCGTATTTTTAGAACTATTAAGGAGAAATCTTAAAATTGATTCGTCCGAATTTTAGTGCCGAGATTCTGTAATCTGTGATACCCGCAAATTTTGTACTAGCATCTGAGCTTCTGAGCTTTCTTGACTATCTTCCTATGGCTAATCGAACTCATAGCAGGTAGTAGGAAAACCAGTCTTTTTTTTCTTGCACCAAAACTCAGGGGACGACCCCTGCTTATGCAATGCATTGTGGTGGAGCTAGGAAAATAGATTATGGGAGATAGATGGAGTAGCGTTTGTGAACATTTGACTTAAATTTACTTTTGAACCGGAAAGAATGTTGTAAGTCGCTAATGCTCCTTCTGTTCCTAAGATGTAGATTTTTAATAGTTTCATTGTTTTTAGCAAATTAAATAGGCCAACAAAAATAATTTTAAAAGTTTTTAAGTTACATGCCTTATCGGAAATGTATATAGATTATCTACAACCCCTTCCCACCCCTTTGGTCGCCTGGAGAAGTAATAATTTGTTAAATATTTTATGTTCCATAGCGAGGAAAACTTCATTCCGATACGGTGGTTTATAAGAGTCGAATGTGTTCACCGCCCAAAACCTTATTTTCACTGGCAACTATACTGTCTACTGTCCTTATTATATGGCTTCGGTATTGACGAAGTGTCGAAATTAAATCAGTAGTACAAGGGTTTCAAATCTATATTCTGATTCAATCTTATATCTGTTTATATATTATCGGAGGCACAGTACAATAACTGTACTTTTTATACCCTTCACCTTCATGAGAAGGGTTTCGTTTGTAATTTCCACAATATAATTTTCCGACCCTATAAAGTAAATATATTCTGGATCCTTATAGATAGCGGAGTCGATTAAGCCATGTACGTCTGTCTGTCTGTCTGGATGTTGAAATTAGTTTTTTTAAGTCCCCAGATATCTTCAGGATCCATATTTTCAATAATTCTGTCAGACATGCTTTCGAGAAGTTTCCTATTTAAAATCAGCACAATCGGTTACGGCCAACCAGAGTTACGGAGCAATATGTGAGACAACCTCCATAAAAATTTGATATTTTTAATCCATTTTATTGCAATATTTTGGAATATATTGCAGATAATACCATGAAATTTTGTATACGTTGTTTTTATTATAAAAGAAGAAAAGGTGCGAAAAATAGTACGAATCGGTAAATTATTTCTCATAGCCTCCATATTAAAATCTACCCGAAATATTGCTCAATTATACATAAATGCCTATAAAATTGGAATATCAAGAAAAAATTCAGCAAAACTAAGTTTTATGCAAAAATAAATCGCATAAAGAAATTTTTTTTAGTTCGGTCCATGTTTGACCATAGCCCCCATATAAAGTCCGCTTCCAAATTTCACTTAAATACGAATAAAACAGATACAAATAATGTTAAACGGCTAAAATTTGGCATGAATAATCTTTATAGGCAAATAAATTGTTGTACTAAATTTTATGGTGGTCGGTCCAGAATTGGTCATAGCTCCCATACAAGGACCAAATCTGAAAACGATATTTATCCCTATATATATTGTATAAATATCGGTACTGACTGAAAACTTTCCACAAATCATTTACATATATACAAAAATCATCCCACAAAATTTTGTGAATTTCGGTCCATTTTTAACCGTATGCCCCATATAAAGCCCTCTTCCGAAAATCACTTTTATACTCATAAATCTCTTATAAATAAGGGTACCAATCCAAAATTGTATACGGATTATTTACATACATGCCTAAATCAAAGTGCTGGATTTTGAGAATATCGGTCCATATTTGACTATGTCCCCCATATAAGGTCCACTTCCCACATCCACGTGTATCTTAAATATACCGGTTTTATGTTGAAATTCGACGTGAAATATCCTCATATGCATGAAAATCACTGTTCCAAAATTTAAGAAGATCGGCCCATAATTTGTCATAGCTGCCATATAAAAACCATTTCCAAAATAAACAAATAAATTCGGGTCAAAAAATATTCTTTTCGGATTTAACCCATATTCGGTCCATATTTTATAATCATGATATATATCGTTGGAAAGGTATTTTTAATCCCATTTATTTAATGTATTACAAATTATGAGACACCTAGTAGTTTCCGAGATATAGGCCAATATATTTTCAACTTTACGGGCCCGCCCCCTCGAAAATTGGCGTGACCGCAAACAATTTTTTTTTTTTGCTGGCATCTTCTCAAAAAGCCCTATTTGATGAAGTTTTGTGTTTTTTTTTTTTGAACAAAGTCACTAAAACCGAATTATTTCCCTTTTTTATACTCTGTTTGTTAAATTACACTCAAGATTATTATGAACATCAGACAAACTGTGTAAATTATGGTAAGAATTGGTAATTAAATCAATTAAAAATTGTGAAAATTAGACAAAATTTCAAAATATTTAACATAAATTATGTTGGTCGTAAAATTGTCTTTCAAACAATATATAAAATAATAATTAAATTTGCACTAAAACTGAATAGAAAATACAGAATAAGAATATTCTAGTCCTATAACCAGTGTAGTTTTTGAATTTCTTATTACGTTTAGGTGGAGGGTATGTAAGATTCGGCACAGCCGAATATAGCACTTATAATTGTATAAGGTCACATTGTATCACATAGGATTCATTTAGACTTTTTTTCTTTTGTGTCAATATTGTTTAACAATTCATCATGGAAAGGCGCATTCGAGAAAAACCTGTCTCCACTAACTCAGCTGCATTACGAAAACCAGCGTTCTTTTAGAATTTTTATGCACAATATGGCTTTAGAAAGATATAATTTTGCGATATCGTGTGTATCACATCCCTACGTTGTTTCTTTGATGGTAGCAAAGCTAAAATGACGAAAAGAGTCGTAGTTCATAATTTGCTGGTAGTCATGCTGAAAAGAATGATCGAAAATTAGACCTTCTGAATGGACAATCAACACCGTAGACGCGGTTGAATGAAATTATTTTGAAAAAGTAAGTGTCAAAAATTGTTTTTTCGAACACCGTACCATCGATATTTGGTCTTTAAATTCCCTGGTCTACAAATTGGACAGTTACTTCTTTCTAGAAATGTTAACAGGCAAGAGAATTTTAAAATCACCCTTAATACATGAGCTAACTTATTCACCAACATTTTTCCACATCATGATGATGATGATGATGCATCAGTGGGAAACTAGTGAACTGTGTATCAAATTAAAATTAAAGTTTTGCTTAAAATTCCACCATTTCTACCGTATTGGATGCGCAATTTTCCATTTTCTTACATATTGAATTCCTAAAGGCGCAGTTGACATTGTGTCTCTTTTTTAGTCTTCCCTGAATCGCATCGCACCACTTTTCAACATGTTAAACCTTTCCACTTTGTAGCATTTTACAACAGGATTAACTTTATCTTGACTTTTTAGATTTTGTAACCTGGTGTAATCTAAGGTTTTCGAAAATTCTATAGTTTATTTAAAGTTTTCGATTCGAGTGCTGGTAATAGTAGTGTGTTGATGTGGTTCATTAATTTAATCATGTGTTGCTTTTTGTAAATCATAAATTTTTTTTTTAATATTTAATATTTGCGGGCGTAGTTTCATTTATGTACGTAAGCAAGCACAATTACGGAGTGTATTTATAAATCAGCACGTGCTGATTCGTTTGCCACATTTTAAATTCAGCATTTTTTGTTTTTAATTTTTCGGCTGCAAGTATATTTTCGTTAGTATTATTATTATTATTTTGCGTTTAAAGATTTCGTGTGAATTTAATTGTATTTAAGTATCTAATTAAGAGATCAAAGTAAAAATCGTTTCTTTGGGGGATCCATCCGATCATTATATTATTTTTATTATTTAATATCGTTATTTAGATTTTCTGGCGAACTACACAGTTATGGGGGAGATGGTGGAGCTCTTTTAGGTGTTGACGATTATTTTTTAAGAGAATAAAAAAAAAAACAAACATTGTAAAGTGTCAAAAACAAAGTGACGAAATTTACTTCCTGTTTAACAAGCTAAAACAATGCATGTAGGGATAAAACGTCGGCAAAGCTTTTATAAGATTTAAGAAAAAAATGTTAAATGTTCGAATTATAGTTAATAAGAATAATGTAGGGGTTGTATACATGTGTATTTGTTAAGGAGATGTAAATATAAATAATACATTAATCCATTAATGTTCTAAAGTATAAATTAGTTTGAATTTCAGAATTGAAAAAAATTAAAATTGGTATTAATAAGTCTGTTGGTAAGGTTGAAACATTAATAAAGCAGTCCTTTACAATTAGAGCACTTAAAGAAATTCTACACGACTTTCGGCTGCGATAAAAGCAATATAAGTAAATGGCCAACAAATTTTGGAGCCACTTGCAACATGCTTCCAGAAGGCATGATTTTTATATATCGAATTCCCACAATATCTATAATACCTAATTCACTTATTTCATATATTTTCGATTACATTAACACAGATATAATTTTAACCCTTCGTCTTACACATGGGTCTGACTTAGTTAGAGACTTGAAATTTCAGGTGCCCTTCTATAATTTTGTTTCCCATAAAAACTTAAAAAAGAAATCCTGGAAAGAATACAGAAAGATAATTATTCGAATATTATTCGAATAAGTACATGAAATACTAAGTGGGTCTAGCTAGACCTCATGCGTTACAATTGTGAAAATCAAAACATATGCAAGAGGGATGGGTTAATGGTATTCGCTTAATTACTGCTTCTTAGTAAGGCTTCGCTGTGATCGAATGCAGAAGCAGTTAGGCCCCTTTTTAGCTTCCTAGAATCTAAAATTTATCAATCCTAACCACTCCACAGTTTGTTTAATAAGAACACTGTATTTCTTGACGATTTTTACCTAACGATATGTTTGAAAATATCAATCCACAACAGTTTCATTATAATTGTAATCATGTTTGTATATTCCCCAAGTTACACAGCACGTTTAGAATATTTTCTTTCGAAACAAATATATTCCAATTAACATTTTGTTAAACAAATAATCCGAACGAGACATACAATAAGAAAATTATAATATCCATAAGATATATAAATATGTATGTATGTACATATTTAAAACAATTCTCAAGCCCAAAAACTAAACTTTAAGTCAACAATCAAATATTCATTTGCATTTAACACACACATCAATGTCGTTTAAGACACAAAAAGAGAACGGAGGAGAATGTAAGAGAACGATGATTACAATTAATTAACACTGTAGAAACACTGATTTAGCATAATTTGTGGCAAACACTTAATGTATTGTAAGCCCTCCCGATACACATTCATTCAGACAAACAGACACAAATTTTGGAACAATACATGCATCATACACATGCATACATACCTATGCATACATTTAACAATGAACAAAAAAAGGTGTAATTCATTAATTCAAGTTCCAGATCGCTTAAGACGGAAACATAATGCCACCTCATCATTATCGTTGTAATCGACATACGGACACGTTTGAGTGAGTTGCCAGTAACAACAACAATTGCCGAACACCATCGCCACCAGCTACAAGAGCGACAATAAAACAAAACAAAAAAAAAAAAATACAAAATAAGAAAGCTTAACATGTCAATACATATAAGCATATGCAAGCAACAAAGACAAAGCTTCTTGAACAACAACTGCAACTACAATAATAACACTAACAACATCAGCAACAATGAAAAGTTGTCGATAAGAATGAAAAAAGGTGACGTCTCAAATAACAGTAGTGGTTGTTGGGTTGATGTTCTAAGCAACAACTGCCTCAGAAAAGGGCGTAGCCCCTCTTTTTTTTCAAATTATAACGTGTCATCATTGTTTGTTTTCCACTTTCTGCCTTTTTTTTGTCTTTTCCACACAGAAGAATGTTTCTAAATACACCCAGGACTCTGGAAACAAAGTTTTAGTTTATAATTTGCAGCACCGAGTAAATGAGCAAAAATGGCAGCTATATTTTCTATTATCATCATAAAATTTTGTAGCATGTAAATTATTTGCACTAAATTTTCTTTTAAATATTTATGCAGTAAAGTGATTTTCGGAAGTGGACTTTACCCACTGCGACCGATCAACACAATTCGTAGGAGTAATACGAACATGGTTCTATATATAAGTTATTTGTGGCGAAATTTCTTTGGATACGTGTAAGAAAAATAATGAACCAATTTCAATCAAATTCAATCCAAATCATCTTTAGGCGGAACAAAACTGCACAAACATACTAAATTTTATCGTAATATCTTTAAGATTGCGCCCAGTTTATTGCGCAGGTTTCTTGGATTGACTATTTCAATAACTGACTATGTACATTGAGCTTAAGTTCCCTTAAAATATTATCAAAATCGTAGGTGCCGACTTTATATAACAACTATATAGACTGTGGAAGCTGCAATGCCAATACATTTGTTTACCAAAAATAAGATTGTGAAACTATAAAGGACTCTTATTGAATTGTGGACTAAAAATCTTCATATGTGAACAAGTTTTTTTTATGTATTTGGGAGCTTTAAAAGACCAGGAAAATCAATAGATTAAGACGGTTAAAGAGAGGCTAAAAAAAATTAAAACAAAAAAATGGATTTATTTTCCAGAAATACTAAAAAGTTATAAACTTTTGTTCTTCTCCTTAATGGGTAAATTAAAATACTTATGGATTCAGTTTGAAGTATTTTGATACCAAATATCGCGGTCTTTAATAAGAGCGCTACAAAAACGGTTTTGGATATCAATGAAATTCTTTATTCCTTAATTTTTTCGGGATGCAATGATGAATCATGGAGTACGTGTGTATTGCTGTCTGATCAATAACGTATATTTTGCTTATCGACGAAGTCATTCAGCCAGAAATGAGCCTCATTGCTGAAGATGATTTTGCGATGAAAATCCGAATCATTTTCAAGTTGTTGCTCAGCCCAATTCTCGACCATTCGACGCTTCTGGTGGTCAAGTGGCTTCAATTCTTGCGTCAATTTGATCTTGTAAGGATGTAGGCCAAGATCTTTTCGCAAAATTCGCCACAACGACGTCACAGAGATTCCCAACGGGAATGACGTGTGAGAGACACATTTGGGCTTTCTTAAATTGAAGCCTCAGTGGCAGCAGTATTCTCGACACTATGGGCATATCTTTGTCTCACTGGCACGGGACTTGTACTGTGCCTATGGATTCAAATTTCTCCACTAGACGCTCAATTGTTGATCTGATAGGACGATTATGACGACCATAAATTGGACGTAGCGCTCTTAACGTTAAGGCCACTGACTCGAAATTTCAGAAATAAATTTTAATAATTATGACTCGTTGTTGGCTTGTATATCTATCCATCATGAAATCTCAAACCTTACTGAAGAGAAATGTCAAAAAAAACGGCTAAAAATATGGCATCATTTGCTGTCCCTATCGGTCTACTTTTGTATCGTCTCTGTTGCAAAACGCTGTATGTATATTGTTCAAAGTAAAATTAAAGAAATTATTGAGTTTTTTGAACCATTAATTCATTAATAACCAAATTTAGTTTATGTACTTTTATAAAACTTTGAATTTGAAACAAAAACTATTACTAGTTTTGCATTTTTTAAGTGCTCTTTTTAGAGCATATTTTTGGTTTCCCTCTTTATAAATAATATTTGTGTCCAGGTAGGATATTGTATCAGTCAGAGGATTCTGAAATTCTAGAGTTTAATTCAAAACTAAGTCCCAATTTACACGAAGCAATTTTTATTGAAAATATCGATACCATTTTTTACCTTGAAATTTCTTCGGTGTTCACACAGCACAATTTAATTGCATAAATTGCTGGTATTTTTATTTGAGAGTATACACACATTTTGTTACACATACATATGTAATACGAATAAAAGAGTAACACGACTTGCTAGTACAATCAAGTGGGTACTCGTCTTATCTGCCCCTCACCACGATGTTTAAAAGGTAATCAGCTTAGCTTAAAGAATTGCTTCGTGTAAATTTGGACTCTCTTATAATCCTCTTGAACATCGAGCAAGTTTTTAATATAACGCATAGTGCCAATATATCTGCTATGGATGAACTGGGGTTTGACATTTGGAAGATGCTTAAAATGTAGTGGAATTAATATCTGAATATACTGAAATAATATAGTAGATATTACTTGTGGACTTAGTTCGAATTCCTTGAAAACGGAATTGGGTTTTCTTAAGGAGATTTGTAACAAAATTGAATGAAATCAAATGGAAAATAATGGATAAAGCTACATATGGTCAAAGGTGGGAAATATACAAATCGGGTTGGGGTATCTATTAGATTGACTTTCTAAAAAAGAAGCGGAAAGTACCACACAATCAAATGCTTTGTATACAATACTTAACTAAGTCCTACTAGATATCTCAATTTTCAGGTTAAACGCTTCAGGCTCATGGTTATACAAGAACTCTACAACTGGTAACGACCACGCTACCTTGGTAGATTTATGGGAGTATATAAAGACATATGTGTAAAATTTCGTTTCAAGCAACAAACCTTTAGTGCTCTTCATGCGGAAGTTTCTGCTATCAAACTGTGGGATTATCGAATATCAGATCGCTAATGCAATAATGTGTGTCTTTTTATCATTTAGATTAACCTATGATAACACACAGAGATAGTGTATGATAATGCTAATATGGACAGGATTTGGGCCGATAATGGACGATTGATATTTTTTATGGCAAATCTTATTAGATGCTCCAATGAAAACACAACTTAGAACCGCAACTAGGACTCCATTCCAGTCCATTTTAGAACATATATAACATACATACATACATATGTTATTACTTATCCCGCCACAATAGGCCCCAGTGTAGAAATGGCAAGTCTTTATGTTAAACAACTTATGAATGAATTTAAATCACATCATAACCTAAGAAAACAATAACATGGATGAAGTGACTGGTTAAATGGATGGCTGAATGAATGTTTATACTGGACTATGTTGACTTGGCCTGGACAAACATACGTAACTGAAAACAGTAACCAAAAACTAAATTGTCTTGTAGGTGAGTGTTTTCATTACTATTTTTCTTTTTTGTTGTCTTTTATTTTGAATTTATTTATTTTGTTCGAAAGTGGTCTCCTATTTTACATGTGGCATGATGAGACAAGAAACAATAAATACTTGTAAAGGTTTGATATAACGATGATGATGATGAGAATGACGATGATGTTGGAGTTGGAGTTGTTAAGCCACTGAAACACATGTTTTACTTTGTGCAGTTTGTCCGTTTCAAGAACACTCTTTAATATTTTGTGTATTTGGAGTGCTAGTAAATTGTATGTGTAGACATTTGCATACCCTTGGTATCATTTGTTTAAGAAATTTACATAATAATAGTTAAAACAGTGATGTCGTTTCCGGTGCTGTCACTGCTGTTGCTTCTCTGTTATATTGTTGTGTAGTGTGTCGATATTGTGATGAGTTACATTAAGAAATGTCTTAAATATTATTAGAATCATAGCGATTTTTAAATTTATTCAAGGTTTGTTTTTTTTTTAACGAACAATATTATATTTGTCTAAGAATTACTGAATACTATTCAAATTAAGTTTATTTAACTGTTTCAAGTACTTTGCTAAAATCTTATTTTAAATAAAACATATGTAAGTCTATATCTATTTTACAACCTTTTCTCTATTTGTAAAGTTTTAAATAATAAGATAAGATTGGTGTCCTAGAGGGAAGGTCACAAACACGGAACTGAACTTGAGACTCGGTTCTCCGGGTGTAAAGGCCCTGTCAGTTTAATGTGATGTTAGCCTACGGATTTTAAACTTTTTTGGTATCATGAAAATATGAAATGATATTTCTGAGCTTAAAAACATGTTCACAAAGTCAATTGTTAACATTGCTGAGTTCAATTAGCACTAGAAGCTTGTAATTGCTGATATTGAAATAACCAAGATGTCTTTGGCCTTAAAATCACTGAAAATATTCCAAGTACTACTTTACCCAGTTGACTTTTCATCTACATCTTGCCAGTGTAGATATTGTAAAGTTATCCAGTCAACAGTTACATATAAATATTGTTTTTACTAAGTTTAAAAATGCCTTAATTTAGAAGATGTGTCGAGTTGTCATAATCTTTAGAGACTATCAGTCATCCCACAATCTCTAAGAAATAGTGCAGTTTCCAATAAAATAAAGTCACTAATCGCAAAAGAAGGAGTGGAATCTATAAATCTGAAAACTGTTTCATTATTGTAAGAGTCTTTGCTGAGCTGACAATATGGTACCAGAGGTAAAACTAAATCAGGCAGTTTATATATTATTTTCCAATACATGACACTTAAATAATGTTTACATTAGAATGATAAACCAGTTGGAGCTATCCTAATAAAGAAGTTCTAGGCGGCCAGTTGACACAAAAAACTCTTGCATACTAAGAATTCATCTGAAAATATGAAAGCTACAAGCACATGTAATAGTTTAGCTTTAGATACTACAAAAACATTGCTGTGTAATCGGAAAGAGTAGCTTATCTCAACTTTCTATCTTTATATATATAATTCTACTGTACGTGTGTTGTGACTGAACTCCTAAACGGCTGGACCGATTTGCATAAATTTTTTTGTATGCGTTTGGGTGGCGCCCCGGGTGGTTTAGATTTACAATTCGGTGCAATTGGACAAAGAGGCGTGGTACCTCCCATACAACCCACAAATTAAAAGTCTATTATTTCTGCTCCTGATAACGGTATTTGAACAAAATTTGGTAAAAATAAAATTTGAAGGCAAAGCAACGTTTACCGGGTCAGCTGGTGTCATATATATACATATGTATATGAGTCGGTAAAAAACAGATGAATATCCACCCATTGGTACAACCATGACAACATTCTAGCAACATAAGAAGAACAAGTGTATTAGTGGAAAAAAATATTCAAAGACTATGACCAAACACAAGTAGCTAGTTCCCAAAGCTTGGAAATTAATCTTCAAAGGACATCCATGCTGCCGTTCATAAGTTTATTACACAACTACAATTACGTTCATGAACAAAATTTGAATGCAGTTCTTTTGAATTTAAAAATACTATCTATATGTATACATATAAAGTTTTCCTATGATTTTTATGAATGTTAATATATAAAAACTGGAATATATGTATGTATATTGATATTTTTCAATTTTATGTTTTCTTTCTTTGGTAATATATATTTTTAGGTAATATATATTTTAGAGAATTATTTATAAATCATGATTGATACATACATATGATATTTATGAATGAATTTAGTGTCTATAATATTGAGTGATTTAAATAGTCATTTATGATAATCACTCATGATAATCGGTACTCCTAGAAATTGGTTTAACAGCACTAAGCTAAAATAATTTCCGTTTTTACTAAAGTGCATGTGATCGATCTTTCCCATTCGAATCGTTGAACTATTAAGACACATTTTAAGTAATAAAGTGACATACAGTGCACTCGCGGCAACACGAACACCGTCTAACGTGAACAAGCTTTTGTTTACGTTGACTACTCTGTAACGTGAACAAAGTCAGAAAGCTCTCTAACGTGAACAATATTTTTCTTTTCATTGCATATGTTTTTAAGCCTGCAGACAACACTAAAATACATTAAATTCGATGTTTAAAGTTTAGGGAAAATCCTTATATATAAAATGTTTGTATCCTCTAAATTAATTTTTTTTTGTTTGGTATCAAAATTTTGTTTTAAATCTTTTTTTATGCAAAGTGGTCAATCAGTCGGCATGAGTGTTAAAAAATCTAAATGTTTGGAGTTAGAAGAAAAGGCAAACATTTTAGATAGTTTGCAGAAAGGAACAAGGGTGACTAGTTTAACAAAAAAGTATAATGTCGCTAAGTCAACAATATGCAGCATTAAAAACAAAAAAAGAAGCAATTTCAAAATGTGTAAACCTCACATACAAGGGAAACCTTAAAATCATCACAATTTCCAGTTATGGAAAAAAACTCTTTACCGTTGGTTCATCGGAATGCGTGAAAGGATTGGCATGTAAGTGGGCTAATGCTAAAATAAAAAGCTAAGGAATTACATTCCCAACTTAAAAAAAACGAGGGCGGGTTAAATGCTAGTGACGGATGGCTTCAGCGATTTAAGAAAAGATACAGAGTTAGACTACTTAAAGTAACAGGATAAAAACTCTCATCTCAGCCTGAATTTGTGGATCCATTTAAGCTAAAAATGATACAAAAAATTTAAGAAATGGAGTTATGCAATGACCAACTCTATAATACTGATGAGTCTGGTTTATTTTCCTACATAATTTTATTTTAATGGATATTTTCTCTATTTGTTTTGTAATGAATTTTAATTAATAATTTTATTTTTATATTTTCATAATGCAAATTATAATAAAAGAATTTCACGTTCAAGCGTGTAAAAACACATATATTTTTTTCATGACATTCGCTAACGTGAACAATTTCGCTAACATGAACTCCCTTGTTTTAATTAGTTCACGTTACCGCGAGTGCACTGTACATATATATTTTACAAGTGCAAAATAATTTGTGTAAAATATCTGGACCACGCTTTATGAGGAAAACCCTAACCTCAATTTAAAATTGTCCATGTCATAGAACAATTGTGCATACCACTACCAAGACATATTTTTATGCTCTTCAATTCAGTCGTCGATGTGACTTCGACAAGTGCACATGTCTAGCGGATTCTACGTTATTTTTTTCAGGTTAACAGATGATGACACTCAAAAAATTATGTGCGGTCAAAAATGCTTTTGGTAACATCCAATGTCTTATATGTTATGCAACATTTAAGGAAGGAACGGAATATGTTATTAAACGGAATTGCCATCGTTTTCATAATAATATAAATAATAGGGAAAGAGAAGACCTGTTTTATAAAAATAAAACAAAAGTATTTGTGTGCCAGCAAGATAATGGAATGGGAGGGTATAGAGGCACAGACCCCAACTAACACCCAGAATTTCCCATGCGAATATTCAACACCGTTTAAATATTTTCAGTTTATAATCATATAGGGGCTATATTTATTTTGTTTGTATCGTTATATTGGCCTTTTAGTTTTTTTTAGTTTAAACTAGGGAGTCTTTAAAAAATATTTGTATGCACAACTGGACTAGATGCAGATAGACACGAACCCCCCTATCCGATTGAAGCTAGCTCAAAATGGCTCCCGCCGTCTGCCGACTATCTAGAACTGAAGTAAGTTTTCTATGTTGCCTTTGGTTGATGTAGATTTCTATTAAACCAAATTACTGCTTTTCAGTTCTGCAAAATATAGCATATTACAGTTGAAGAGCCATAGAAGGGCCGGTTCAGATAATATAGCAGTGGAACTAATCAAATATGAAATTGGAATTCTTGTACTCTAGCTTTTCAGCAGATCTGGGCAATCAATATCATATACTTTCAAAGGGAGCAATTTACAATTATTATAATCCCCAAAAAACAATCATAGGAATTGAAGTTAAGGATCTCAATCGATTTAGTTCAATAATATATTAGTCCAAGTCCTGCACATACAAATTAAAACCAAATATTTTATATTTTAAATAATACAATTGTATTTAGATTTATTTAATTAATTATTATCATGCATTTAATTGTATCGTGTATCGAACCGCAGCTGAATCTGATTGATAGTTACATTAAATTTCAGTTCCTTAACTCCAGTTGTCACATTGCATCGAAAATGCTTGGCTTCCAAAATATACATATGTATGTACATACGAGTATATTTGTTTAGTCCGCAAACTAAGTAATTGGTTAAGTCCGTAAGAGACTCTGCAATATACCTTTAGTTAACAGTGTCAGCATAGTCGTTAAGTTTGACGATACAGGTGTTTGTTTATATTGCTTGATTGTATGATACAAATTGTCCAGGCAATATAGATACGACCAGCAAAAATTGATTTATAATACTTCTAGAAAAGTTTGTGGAATAAAATTTCAACTCGTATCTACTGTTTGTAGATTTTCATCACCATTTCAACTAAGATGCACTTTCTACAAGATGCTATAAACCGCGAACTATATTATAATACTGTGAGTATAGAAGAGAACACAGAAAAATGTTGCGTACAAAGAGGACTACTGGATAGCATTCCTTTGAAAAAAAAACAGAGAAGTTCCAGATGTTATTTAATTGCAATCAAACTACGCGACTTGAACTATGCTTTCTGTCACATACATACAATAAACTGAACAAGGCGCATTACTAGTCCTGCGTTGTTAATTACACGTAAGCACAAAGAAAACCAAACCAAATTTGATTTCCCAAATTTGTATATGTACACCAATGCCTCACTTTGCGTCGGGGTTACGTTCCAAAAAAAAAAAAAAAAACACGACGCATAGTGAATTAAGATGTTCTATAGCAAACCATGCAAATATTGAAAATAGGTTCTAGAATTACGAAAGTACAAAGTCGTCGGCTTTCTTTCACAAAAGCTGTCGGCTGAACAGCTTTTTTTCAACGTAAAATAATTTTCCTTATAGCATTTGTCTGTTGGATATTGCGTTACTTTTTATGTCATTAAATAAGCTTTTTGTTTTTGTCTGAAAATTAGTACTAGTAAAGCAGCGACGCAACTTCGATAAACGCAAAGCGAGCTATTGGTGTATATAGATAAATAGATGATGAATTAACAAAGTCAGACAAGCATATCACAATCCTTAAAAGGGTTTGTCGAATCGGAAAATATCGCAGTGAAAAAGTCTGAAGAACCTTCAAAACCAGTTTACTAAATATTACCTTTATATTCCATCATTTTACTGCTGGCATGATCTCCAATATAGATTTGCATTTCTGATATCATATCATGTAGACAAAATGACATTAAGATGGAAATCGTATCTAAGAAGAAGTCTTTTCACTCCGAATATATATGCAGAGGTCATTACAACATGTAAAATAATTAGCTCAAGACAGACAAGACAATGGATTGTGTTCGTTTTCACCACAAAGTCAAAGACTAAGAGTTAATAATTTTTTTATAAAAAGGACACAATTCAGTACAAAAATCTTCTGATAATTCAAGTTACCTTTAGATATAACAATTACAAAAACCTTAAAATTACACAAAAACATTTCTTTCGTCTAAAGTACTTTGAAATAAATTCACATGAAAAACATCTTTGGAATAAATTTATTTTTAATCATCCTTCTGTCAAAGATTAAATGCTACTTAATCAAATATTTGTAGGGATCTACGAACAAAAGTGTAACAGAAATTAAAAGGTTCCCATTATTTAAAACCGTGTATGTATTGGAATTATTGCTGAAAAAATGGGCTGGCTAAAAAAAAAACACTAAAGATTAAACAGACAGTCATAATAAGCGAATAAAACAAAATTGTACAATACTTATTTATTTGAAACCGAAAATCAAAGATTTAACGCATGGTTGCATTTGGGTTATTTTGATTCAAACACTATTAAAACTCTAACTACTACACAACATACTCGTATACATCCCAGCATACCATTCTAGGAGCGCTCCGAAAAAGGAGTCAGAAAAGAGTCCAACTAAGGAGCATTTTCGGAACAAAGGAAAAATTTGTTTGTTACTGTCCTGAGTCGTCACGCAGTATGACTCAGAAATTCCACTTAATTATGTGTGTACCAAAGCGTTGTTGTTCTGTTATTTGTGCTTTGAACAAAAAAAAACATGGCTGTACCACACAACAATGATAAAAACAAGATTACACAGAGCCCAAAAAAACCTCATAAAAGACTCTTTACTGACATTATCTAAGAGCTCTTTCAGAGCCCAAAAAACCCCTCATTAAAGACTCTTTTCTGACATTATGTAAGAGCTCTTTCAGAGCCCAAAAAAACCCTCATAAAATATTCTTTTCTGACATTATCTAAGAGCTCTTTCTGACAGACCATTTTCGAATGTAATGACCCTCTTTCCTGAAGGTTTTCGGAGCAATAATGATTGTTTTTTTGGGCTCATAAAGAGCATTAACGCTCCGAAAAAGGTGTCAGAAAAGACTCTTTTCGGACTCATATGGCTTGCTGGGATATGTATGCATGAATGTATGTATGTATATCGAATATATTCGAGAATACGAGTGAACGCACACAATTAAAATGAACCCACTACTTTTACTGTGACTGTGTCAATGATGTCAATATCGATAAAAGTAGTCGATGTTTTGATACGAATATTTTTGTCTCTTTTTTTTCTGATTCGTGTTAATGTTGTTTTCTTGTTGGTGTCATTTTGAAACATTTCAAAACCAGTAGCAATTCCAAAGACTCTGGATTGTATCTTAATGGATTTGGTTAGTGTGAGGTTTGATTATGTTTTCTTTTTTTTTTTTTATTTTGCTTTCAACTCATTATTACAGATACAACAACAGCTGTTGTTGTTGCTGTTTTTGGCTATTTTGTCTGATACATTTTGTATCGGAAATTTTGTATATGAGTGAGTATAAGTTTTAAAGTGTTTCTGAGCTGTAACAAAAGACCCAGCCAAAAAATAAACACAAATATTTTAATATTAAAACAAAATACACATTAAAAAATGAAACAATAGGATTTTATTTTATACATTTTACTGTCTACGGCATTTAAACAGGTATTACTCTGCTCTACGGCTGATGTCGTAGCCCATAGCCGTAGCTGCTAATGCTCTCTGTTGTATTGGATTTTTATTTCTTATTGACTGACAAAAAAAAAAAAAAAAGAGCTTAAGCATTATGGATTCGACGTGTTGTCGTCGCTGTTGTCAACTCATTTGAAATTGGATCAGAAACCCAAAACAAAACCCCAAAAAATAAAAACATACGCACACAGTTTTGATTTTCTTTTGTAAAATTTTAACTAATCGCATTGTTATTGATTTTAAAATACAAGTTCAGCACTATAATTTTATACATGTATGTATATGCGAGGGTCGTAGCGTATACATAAGAATCAAAGAACCAGTAGCTAATTATTTCTACAGTTTTTGTATGGTTCCATTAAGAAATTTCAAAATCATTAAATTAATTAATTTAGATGAAATAAAAAGTACCCAGTAATTATACATCATAATTCTTACACAAACTCAACCGTTTGGAATCTTTGAAATGTGTTAATTATTCTTAACTCCAATTTCATTTCTATAAACATGAACTCATATCACATTTGGCAAATATTTACACAAAAAAGCGTAACCACTTGTTTTAGCACAAATTTGTTTGACATTGTTTACTCTTGCAAGAGTTGTGCAAGATCAAACAGCATCAAATAAATTAAAATAACATATTTGTTGTGCTTTGTCCTAAATAAGAAAAGTTTTTGTTTAAATAAATAAATGATTTGAAATATATATTATTTAATGGTTACGTCTTTTTCGGCAAATATTTGCCAAGTGTGACCGTAGCTTTAAAAAACTTATGCTTCAATATTCACACTACTAAAGCAGATTCTCTAATGACTGGGTAGATAAATCTGGGATTCATCCTACACAGTACGTTCAAGCATAAACTGTAGCGGTCACACAATTTACGCTTCTTTCATGTTTTGACATATTCTGCAGTAGTTGTTGAACCTTGCATCCAATCTAATGGAATGCAATTTCCTATGATTTAATGTCCTGTAGTTGTTAATATCAATAGCCGCTTCTGCTTGCAAAGGAATCCATTGAGTAGATTAGTGATTTTAATGGACCAACTAACCTGAGCAAGCTCAACTTTTTTCTGTTTGACTAGCGATCTTTTGTTTAGTAACGGAGTTGCAGGGATTTGATCAATTGTGTCATGCCACATCATCGCCTTCCGGTTGTCCATTATACTATACAGTTAATCTGGCAGTTACCACGGCTCGATTCTCATTAACTCGTAATCCCATTAAACGACCCTCGTATTTTCTCTACTATCTTAAGTAATAATGATATCCAGACTCTTTTTATAACTTTCCAATTCACTAAATGCTTTTATTGTTGGGTGTTATACGTAGATATCAATTTTATTTGATCAATAAATTTCAGTTCTCTAGTCTTTTATGTGATTTGAATAACAAACAGCATCGTTTTACTGCGTTTACCACAAAACAGAACGACTACAACAACTTGCTACCAGTGGAGTTTCATTAATGCCACCATTATCAAGACCAAACATCTTTTCGAGCCAATAACTAATGCTAACTAATAGAAAAAAATAGAAGAATCAAAATGCAGTTATTTGGAATTGAAATATAGTCTTGAAGTGAGTGATGTTATTCGATCAAATTTCCATTTGGAATAAATTTTTACATTTACACTCATTTTGTTTCATAAGCTGCCTTCATCTTTTATCAGTCACGGCGGTTTTTCTGCTGCAGATCTTTTTAAGTCTGTTTTCTTTTCACCTCAGTCTCAATCTCTAAAGTATCTCGTGTGTCTTGTATTGTTTTAATCGGTTTATGTTCATGGTACTTTTGCTGTATTTGTACTTTTCCTCTTTCAACATTTATTATGAAAATTACAATACAAAATTTAAGACAGAAATCCACTTTTGTTATCAAAATGTTTATTTAATTTACATTTATTTATTATTGTGATTTGAACCTTCAACGTAGATTTGGCTAGTGTGTATGATTTGTTGTAGCGTTTGGAACTAATAAGCTTAGTAAATCAAATTGTTTTTAGAATCAATATTTTGAATAATGTCGCTATATGATCTGAAACCAGTAATTGTTTTAGTTCAGCAACGCTTTTGAGGACAAAATTATCAAACGATGCCGCCACTCTATAAAATTTATCAGAGTGTTAAAATATTGCTAACTATACATTGAGGTTTTCATGCGCATAGTTCGGCAAATTTTTACAGAATTCCGAATGTCATTCTGTTTTTACTATTTACCCTGCTACCGTTAACTATTTGCAATGTCTACAATTGTAGTTTACCATAATTTCGCCATTGAAAAGCTGATGTTTAGCATGATTTTGGACACTCTTTCAAGATCATACAGGGATCTAATAATTGTTTACAAGTAATTCATGCAAATGATTAAGCTGGAACCATTTTTAAAGCAGACATTTCATCTTAAAATTGGGGTGGAAACTATCGTTATATTCTTAAAACTAAAGGTTTAGAGTAAAATTGTTTACCGTACGTCCCCTAAGGTCCACTAATACGATGCCGAATCTCTCGTTTAACGATAATATTTATTTATGGAGTATATTTCTTGATCATTGTAGGTTCTAGGCAGAGATTGAGGAGATTACAGATGCTGGGATAGAATGTTGCCTCTCTTATCTGTTGAAACGTCTTTGTGGTCCTAAAATTATCTTTAGGGAAGAGGAAAATAGCTGAGAGTTACATTGGAATTTACAAACGTTATAATACGATTCTGCTACCATCGAGAAACGTTAATGGATTAATGGGTTATGGAAATCTCAATATTAAGAATACTGCCGGTTCACTATATTTTTTATCAGGACGATGTCGACTAAGTTCGAATTCTGCCATTGTGTTCTTTTAAACCCCGTATAAGAACATAAATTGAAATGTTAAATACGTACGATTATAAGGCTGAATATAAGACGTTTCGGAGAGAGTTGTTGCAGTATAGAAAGGCAACTGTGATTACATATGAATTAATGATGTACTTTGTTATTACTTTAGATGATTATGAGGGGGTTCCAAGATGTGGGTGAAATTTCTACGAAATTATTTTTTAAATGAATGTCGTAATGTAGGGAATATGGCATCTTTGAAATATCTGAAAAAATGCAATAACTTTGCTGCATATATCAGCCCGAATTTGTGCGATGGCCTAGGTTTAGTTTTACCACAACAAAAAGTTTAGCCGTCTTGGTGATACTACAAAATTATGCCACTAAGATGAGCCCAAAAAAACAATCATTATTGCTCCGAAAACCTTCAGAAAAGAGGGTCTTAACATTCGAAAATGGTCCGTCAGACAGAGCTCTTTGATAATGTCAGAAAAGAGTCTTTTTTGAGGGGTTTTTTTTGGGCTCAGAAAGAGCGCATACATCATGTCAGAAAAGAGTCATTGCAATTTTAAATACAAAAAATTAAAAGTTCACATTTTTTTTAATTGTTTTTACTTAAACAAAAAGGTAATTCATTTACAAATAAACTAAATTAGAAATGGAAAAAAATTAAATAAATTGTATTTTAATTAATGGAATTCATTTAAATAAAATATATAAAAATGGTAAAAAAAATAACTTTTTATGCAACCACATTCAATTTTCGCTAAAACAAATTCGATTTCATTGATATTTAGCACTCGTGATTTCGTCGGCTTAAAATCTACATATTTTATGGGTTAATTGCCACAAAGCGAACTTTGTCTACTCTACTGTTTCGCATTGGAGAGGAAGAGCATATGTTATCTAGCCAGATCAGTGATGGAAAAAGGGTTTTTCTTTTTCGTACCAACTATATAAATAAAATGTACTTTTTAGACCTTCATGGTACCATTTTTAATATTTGTGAAATAATAATAAAACTTTACCACAAATTTACTTTATCGAAAATTCGATATATCTTATAGCAACATTATTGCGTTAATTGTCGCGATTATCTAAAAATATTGTTATTTATGAAGTATCGAGTCAATTGCGAAAAGTTAAAAATAACTATAATTATTATTGTAAGAATAAAAGAAATAGAAGAGTTAACTTCTAACGATTTTCAAATCCTGACTAACTACATTTTAAGCTTTAGTTTTTGAATTCAGCCTCAAAATCATTTAATGTAAATGAATATGTCAAAGACTCATATTGTTCGATAATTCAACTAAAAATTTATTGTCGTAATAATCATCTTATAGATGGATATTTAAAGATCAAATTGATATCAGTTCCAAAATGTTCATAAAGTTTAATAAAATTTCTTTTGCTTGCACTCTTACACAAATAGTAACTTATATGATATACAGCCATGTCACAGAATTTAATGCCGTTCGGAAGTGGAATTAATTCTGTTCGGAAGTGGAATTAATTCCATTTTTTGCTTTTATAGAAAAAGCAAAACGAAAAATTTGTTCGCAATGAAACCAATTGTTCGTTTTACTTTTTCTTTAGAAGCAAAATACGGAAATAATTCCACTTCCGAACGGAATTAAATTCTGTGACGTGTCTGATATTTATCTGTTTCATCTGAAATATCAAATTTTTATGCAACAGTATTTTGAAATTGTACCATATGACTCGTGGTAGTACCACGGTAGCAACTGTGTTTAAAATGTATCAAAAAAAAGTACAATTGTACCATGTTTGCCAGTTATAAAAATTAATCTTTATAGCAAGCTTGGGAGAACTTTGCTTATCAGTGTTTTGTGGCATCACAATAAAGCAACGTGACCAGATCAGTGGTAAGTACTTTACTTTCACCACTTTATGTCAAAATTATTTAAACTTTTTGTATAAGTTTATGCTTTCGACAATTTTCAACATGTACACATCAACCGTAATATATTCTCCATGAAAGCATTATTAATTAATAAATTATCAATGAAAATAAATATAATTTGAAAATTATGAACTGTCAAGAATGGTGCAAAGTAAACTCTTATTGTAATCATTCAAATACAATTGTTTGAAGAGAGTAACAGAAAATAATGATGAATGTTATAGAGTACCACATTCGATCGGTTATTATCAATTAAAAATATTGTTGAAATTTCTAAATGAACAACTAATATTAGTATTTGATGTTCCAATTTTTTATAGGATTGAGTCTCTATTAAAAAAAGAAACACAAACGAACATACATACTATACATACGTACATTTATTTAAACTTCATACAATGGAGACATAATATGCCCATGTGTCGAACCATATGCCCCAGCTATTGAAGGCTTAGTCGTCTACCTTTTATTTTTGTTCATTTTTGACTGTAATAAATATTTGATGATGATCGCTATTCTATTCAACATGTTAAGTTGTACATATTTTATACTCATATGAGTGTATAATTTTGAATTAAACTGACTGAGAACGATCTAACGTCTGTAGGGTCCTCCGTTTTTCATTGTTTTCGTACTTTATTTGTTGTTGCTGCTGCTGCTGCTGCTGTTGCTGCTGCTGATTGACCGGTCTGTTGTGTTGTGTTGTTGCTGATGTTGGTTTTGTGACCAAAACAATTTGTACATTGTTAATATTATGAATACTTTATACAATGAATTATGATCTTTACGACATAATATACGTTTTGTCTCTTCATATTTAAAAAAAAAAAATAATAATAAAGAAAACAACATACTTTCATGCTCATAAATAAATAAAACTATTAAAAGAGCTAAAAGCTACAGCAACTGCGACACCACCACCACCACCAAAAACAACAACAGCAAATGCTAACGTTAGCATTTTGATTATTGTAGTCTTTTGTAGTTGCTAGGATTTGTTGTCGTTGTTGCGTTTACAAAACTTTGTTGGTGGTCACTAAGACTCGCATGTATCTACAATCCACATTTATCCATATATAATAGAAGTGACTGTGAATTTAGTGACGGCGACTACTGTGTATATGTTGCTTTTGTTCATTTATAAAATTAAACTAAACAAGTTAGAGTGCTATATTCGGATGTGCCGAATCTTAAATACCCTCCACCTCAATATAATGAGAATTAAAAAAAAAACTACGCTATTGTTCTTATTCGGTTTTAGCGCAACTTTTATTAGTAATTTGTATTTTGTTTAATGGACAAGTGAACACACAATATAATTTATTTCAAATGTTTTTAAAATTATCTTTCAGTAGGAACAATTTTTTAACCCGAGCAGTCGTTTCGGAAATAATTTTTTTTTTCTTTTTTGCAAAATCACAAAAATTTGGAGTTTATTAAAAATAATTATTTCCAAAACGACTGCTCGGATTAAAAAATATGTTAGTCTTACTTGAAGTTAATTTTGTTGCAGCATTTTGGCTTTTTTTTTTATTTAATTCAATAAACTAAACGTTTTCGAGTTACGCGAATATTTATTGCTCAACCTCCTCCATTTTTTAAATAATACTATATCTAGAAAACTGGATTTAGCTTTACCCAGTAGGTGCCCCGTTTGTCGGTAAAAAAAAACAGTGTCCAAATCGCACACAGTGGTTTGAGCCGATCGTCATAAATTTTATATATATGGGAATATTATTCAATAAAATGCCGGAATATTTAACGGAGAGATGAGTATTTAAGTAATTTTCGAAAGTGGAAATGGAAATTGACAAAATCCAACAGTTTGATTTTGGCACATACTACAAACAGGATCTGTGAAAAATTTTGGATCGCTACCATTATTTATAACAGATTTATACGTATTTGAGTGATTTTCGGAAGTGAACTTTATATTAAAGCAATGGTCGGTTTCGGTTCTCTGATTTATTTTCATGTGAAACTTCTTTTTGCTGAATTTTGTATCGATATTGCAATTTTATAGGCATTGATGTAACATTGTGCCATATTTTGGAAAACAATTTGTATGGGGGCTAGGAGAAATCGTGGACTGATTTCAACTATTTTAATCTCAATTTTTCCTATCAGCATCAAAATAACGTGCTCAAAATTTCATGATGTTTAAAAATATCGTATTATCGTATTATGACGGAAGGTTATTACACATTTTAGTCCATAACTTTGGTTTGCCTGAACCGATTTAGATGATTTTTAAAATCAAACTGTTAAGAAAAATTATAAACGCTCTTTTGTAAACTTCACTGACGTTGGTTACATAGTTAAATCGACTTAGAATTCCATAAGGATCAAGAACATACATACATATATACTTTGTTGGATCTCAGACGAATATTTCTCAGTGTTACACACGGAATGACAGACTTACATATACCCTCATTCACCATTTGTGGTGTTAAATTTTGTTATAAAAATATTTTTCACAAACATTTTTGTTTCCATTCAGTCATTCAAAGAGTTTTCTTTTTTTTTTTTTGTTCATGTTGTTGTTTTTAATTTGAAATGCTACTGTTTGATTATGGCATTATTATGGAAATTTAATATGTTTGATGATGATTTGATTTCCCTTTTTTGTAATTCCAACGACATTTCTACAACAAAACACTGAGTGGTAAAAAATTTCTACGACATACATGGAAAGTTAAATGCGACAACATTGATATTTGATAAACGAAATCAAACAAACATGTAGGTACAACTTTCAATGAGTAATGTTGCATTATGTCATTATGATTAACCATGTTTGTTGCATGGAATATTGGAAATTTTGTGTAGACAGGCTGTTTTTTGAGCATTTGACGAATGTGCATATGAACAGGTAAAAATTTGTTTAAAATGTCTAACAGAAATTACATGCTGTTCAACATAAAGAAATGCCTTACGATTGTATGTCAATGACAAATACAAAACTTTTCTGTTTTGAATTCATTTTTTCATTGTGATAAAGCTTACAAAACAAGTGCTAACCAGGCATTTTCAAATAATATTCCCCACTTAAAGATTCGAAAATTATTGCTTCCTTATTTGGAATTCTCATCGTTAATCGATTGCCCAACAAATTTTAATTAAACTTTTAATTGAGTTTTAATTGATTTTTAATTAAACTTTTAATCATATCAATTATATTTTTAATTGAAAAACAATTTTCAATTAAATAATATAATATTTTTTTTAATTAAAACTACTTTTAATTAAATTTTTACAAAATATTTTAATTGATACTACAAATTCCTTCATCGGTCCACTTTCAATTAAATGTTTAATTAAATATACGAATATTTTAATTGAAAATCAATTTTATTTTTTTCTGTGTAGGTAGCTTTTGGTTTCACAGCAACTAAAACGATCGAATTTTAGCCCATCAAGTCTCTAAGCCAATTCCAGCGGATCTTCAAAAGAGTAAAAGCATTTTTATATTACATGTTTCATCAAGATGGATTAGGAATTTTTGACCAATCAACATATCATTCATTCTGATGAAGTCTCTGGAACATAAATTTAATTTATGTCTACATTTGATCTTAGCTTGAACTGTTCCTGTAGTAACATGAAACTTAGCATCAGTGACACTATTTGTTCAGGCATAAATCAAATATGAACAGAGTTGCAACACCAGATACAGCTCAAGTCGGATAAAGAATCCAATTGTATTGACATGAGATATATTGACACCAGATATGGCACAATATGGATGAAGAATATGGGAATATAGGCGCGTTGTGACGATGATGAGGAGAAAAAGACAACGGAACATCGTATCTACCACGACTGAAACTATCGGTCACCGAACGCAATCTCACTAATCCCAGAATCCCATTTAAGAGCATTTCTCTGCAATACAACCTGTATCCTCGTAAGTGATTATAAAACGCTCAAAAATTCTTTAATTTTTTCGGTTACAATCTGCTTCTCTGTAAATGATAGCAGTAGATTTTAATTAATTTTCGATTACTTTAATACAAAAATCATTTGAATGTTATTCTCTTATTTACTGCTTCTTAGTAAGGCTTCACAGTAATCCACTACAGGAACAGTTAGCTTCCTAAAATCTTAAAATTGTTAACTGAGAAATCTCCTATATTCACTCTATATTTTGGTTATACAAGTTGGATATCGAGCCTTTATTTTCAACACAAAATATTTTGCTATCTCTTAGCATTAATATTAATAATTAATCTAATCTTTAGTAGCCAGACTAATGCGTCAGGTCTTGGCTTCTTGACAATTTTAAATTAAAGCGTCTGCTTTTATTATATGAATCACAGAAGATTCCGGATGTTATTGATATCCAAAGAAAAATGATTCAAGTTGAATCTCGAGTGCCCGAGAAATTGTATCCCCGAGTGGTAATTAAGCTATGACAGGCACAAATATAAACTGGATTAAATATTTAAAATACCTCATTATCCTGGAGGACAATACCGCATTGTCCTGGAAACATACAGCTAAGAACAACAGAAAATATTGATTTCTCACTTATCAATTTGGATCATAATCCTTAACTCTCTGCTCGACTACACAAACAGAAACTCCCCTACTAATCAGATATAATAGAGTTTATTCTGCAGATATCGAACGGCTCTTAAATAAGACAAGTTCGAGTGACATATTCGGCTGTGCCGAATCTTAAATACCCTCCACCTAAACTTACTAAAAAATAGAAAAACTATACTGGTTATAGGACTAGAATATTCTTATTCTGTATTTTCTATTCAGTCTTATTGCAGATTTTATTAGTGTTTGATATATTGTTTGAAAGACAATTTTACGACCAACATAATTTATTTTAAATATTTTGAAATTTTATCTAATTTCGACCATTTATAATTGATGTAATTACCGATTCTCACTGTAATTTACAGAGTTTGTTTGATTTTCATAATAATCTTGATTGTAATTTAACAATTTATAAAATTAAAAGAAAATTTTTACATATTCACAACAACAGATGAGGCTTTTTTGTCTGACTTTAATCTCAATAACATTATTTACAAAATATTTATGGATGGTATAGAAGAAATGGACCAATTATGGACAGATAGCTTCTAAATCCAATATCCACTAATGTGATTTCTATCTATTTTAGGATTATATTGGTTGAATTTCATCTGAATAACTTTATTTACAAGAGTTGTATGGTTGGTTGTTATGCTCAGAAGTGGACTCAATTCGGGAGCGATTGCCAATTATTGACTGACAGCTACAAAATCCAGTAGCTGAATTGCCGTATAACCGATATTAATATTATTTCTGGATTAAAATTTCTCATCCATATAAAAGTTGGTTCGATATCGATAATTATTAGACATTTTTGTGGGTTTATTTGTATTTTTTTTGGAAATGGTTCTTATATGGCAGCTATGACAAATTATGGGCCGATCTTCTTAAATTTTGGACCAGTGATTTTCATGCATATGAGGATATTTCACGTCGAATTTCTAAATAATAACGGTATATTTTAAGATATATATTAGTATTAACGTGGATTTCGGAAGTGGACCTTATATGGGACCGATATTCTCAAAATTCAGCTGTTTGATTTAGGCATGTATGTATATGATCCGTGTAAAATTTTGGCTTGGTACCGTTATTTATAAGGGATTTATGAGTATTAAAATGATTTTCGGAAGAGGGCTTTATATGGGGCATACGGTTAAAAATAGACTGAAATTCACAAAATTTTGGGGGATCATTTTTGTATACATATAAATGATCTGTGCAAAATTTTGAGTCGGTACCGATATTTATACAATATATATAGGGATAAATGTCTTTTTCAGATGTGGTCCTTGTATGGGAGCTATGACCAATTCTGGGCCGACCACCATAAAATTTAGTACAACACTTTATTTGCCTATAGAGATTATTTATGTCAAATTTTAGCCGTTTAACATTATTTATATCTGTTTAATACGTATTTAAGTGAATTTTGGAAGTGGACTTTATATGGGGTCTATAGTCAAACCGAACTAAAAAAAAAATCGTTTTGCGATTTCTTTATGCATGAAACTTCTTTTTGCTGAATTTTGTCTTGATATTTCAGTTTTATAGGCATATATGTATAATTGAGCAATATTTCGGGAAGATTTTTGTATAGGGCTATGAGAAATCATGGACCGATTCATACTATTTTCCGCACACTATTTTATTTTATCACAAAAAAAAACGTATAAAAAATTTCATGGTATTATCTGCAATATATTTCAAAATATTGCAATAAAATGGACAAAAAATATCAAATTTTTGTGGAGGTTGTCTCTCATATTGGTCCATATAGAAATATTTTTGAGGAAATTTCATTTAGTTAAGTTGTATAGTTTGGGCGTGGGAGTGTTTTACAGAGATGGACAGACGGACAGACAGACGGACATGGCTAAATCGACTTAGAATTTCATAAGGGGCAAGAAAATATATAATTTGTTGGGTCTCGGATGAATATTAAAAAAGTTTAACAAGAAATGACAAACGTAATATACCCTCATTCACCACTCTTGGTGGTGGAGGATATAAAAAGAAGTATTCGCACAGACCGCCCCAACTTAAAACTAAGCTACAAATTGCAAAAAAAAAAAAACAAAAAAGTTTTAAAGATAAATATCTGGACGCAACTCCGCAATCAGATTACTCATTATTTCGGGCTATTAAAAAAGTGTCATATGTCAGCTCCCCTTGCGAAATTTAAGTAGCACTAGGGCAAGAAATGATACCCAAAAGAGACATCTATTCAATCATTTGAAAAAGTATTTACCCCAAAACACAACAAATTAAAACAATATATTTGCCAACAGTTGTATACCATTTGGGAGCAACTGTAACCCTACGTTTTGAGATTTGAGAGATTTAATAGAAATAATGTTTCTTATTTTTGACGCTATATGACCCCTTGAATATTATCCACCAGAATGGAAGGTTTCACTATTTAGCATATAGACCCTATTGTCGAGTATATCGAAGCTATTCGAGAAGTTATATTCATGAACAAGTGATAATCGATTTTAATTGAAAGCAATTGGATTTCGAATCATCAATTTATATTTAGAAGAATTCATAGTACTATCATCGAACATTAGAAATAAAAAACAAGTAAGAAAGTATAGTCGGTCAAGCCCGAGCATATAATACCCTACACCCAATATATATATAAAACAGTTTTTCAGAAATGGGCGTTATATGGGAGATATCATGATTTCTGTAAATATAAATATTGTGTATGTTAAACTTTATCTCGATATAACTACTTTTAAAATATTTACAGAGGTTAAAGTGGATTACGGGGAGGGAATTTCGACTAATTACGTACCGACCATTATAAAATTAGGTGTCATCATTTCTCTATATAAGAAATTTATTAGTGTCGAATTTTATTTGATTACCAACATTCTTAAGAAATTTATGATCGTTAAAGTGATTTTCGGAAGTGAGCCATATATGGGAGCTACATCTAATTATGGACCGATCTGCACAAAATTTGTAGATGTGATTTGGCTTCATTTACCACTCATTTGGGATGAAATTTGTTTGGTTCCTTGCATAACTCAAACATTTATGATCGTTAAACCCCTATTTCAGGAGGACATTTGTATGGGGGCCAGGTAAAATAATGGACCGATTTCCACCAGTTGCAATCCCATCCATCCTTGGGACAAAAAAATATCACGTACCAAATTTTATTTAAATATCTTCAAAATTGCGACCTATACTCTGCGCAAAAGCTTTACATGGACAGCCAGCCAGACGGGCGTACGGACAGACTGACATCGTTAAATCGACTCAGAAAGTAATTCTGAGTCGATCGGTATAATTTAAGGTGGGTTTTGGACCAATAGTTCTGGGCGTTACAAACATCAGCACAAATCCAATATACCCTCCCCACTTTATTTGCATGTCTGATTAGGTTAAAAGAAGCGCTTATTGTCAGCAGAAGGTAGTCCTTCAAACCGGGAACACCTCATACAAAAATCATGCATCCAATCAGCAGGTTTGAAGCGATTTGAGGTATGAATTCATACATAAAAGCTGGAACACATTTGTTACTGGGTATGAATACTTAGTGGTTACAAAATGGAGTTTTAAAAGGTTTATGCTACAAAGATAAAAACTCATATACAAGTTTCAGCTTCAAAAGTATACAAAATTTAAAGATGCCAAGTCAAATTGCTACAAATGATCACAATTGCCCCTAGTTACTCGAATTTCGAATATTCATAAGGATCTAAATATGCTTTGGTAAAAACTGCGATACAAACGTATGCAGAAAAATATTTAAAGAAGCTTGAGTTACATCCAAACCAATTAGCCCGTAGTATATTAATTAATAGTGGCTATATTTGACTAAGAGGAAGGAATACAAGAAGGAAGAATGCCAACTGACCGGACTAAATAATTCTAATAAAATGTTCAATTTGTAGCATTCTTAGATATATGAAATATTAACTCTTGTAAGAGAAATAATAATGAGCATTGCAATGACAGAGAATATTTTCTTTATCCAAGTTAATAACAAAGTAAATTGATTTCGACGTTTATTAAAACGTTGGCTTATTTATTCTTATATTATTGTATTTTACAAACTAACATATATGTATGTATGTAAGTATGTATGTATGTAACTCTTAAACGAATGCATTTAAGCATTATAGACTAATTTAACTTTATACCAATCACTTGTCTTTTTACAACCAATGGCCAGCTTTTAGCTTTTCTTAACTCTCCACTAGCATTCATCCAATAAACTATTAACCCTTTTACAAATTTATTAGTTGATTGTTTAAATTTTTTAAATGTATAAATATGTTTCATATTTTTTGTTCATACATATTTTTTTGCGCATATTTCATCATCATATTTCAATATACATAATCAAATGCTATAAATTTAAATGGATTTATCATGTTGTTTGAGCGATAATATAATAATAAACGCACAAACGTTGAATGTTGAAAATAAAAAACTTTTTTTTTATATAAAATCACAACAGAGTGTGTAGTGGTGCAGTGCGATTCATATAGTGAGTAAGAAGTAGTATTCCATCATTATACCCCACACACGAAACACTCAAATTTGGGTTCTATTTATTAAGCCAAGTCAGGCAGAGTAACACAAGCGTCCTCATCATCAGCAGCAATATCATCATACTCGTCGTCAACTTTATCAAAAAAAAAATTTAAAACTTCAAAAGGAAAATAACGAATGTTGCATAGAACACTACCTGCACTACTTCACCTTCATGAGAAGGGTATATATAAGTTTGTCATTCCGTTTGTAATTTCCACAATATAATTTTTGACCCTATAAAGTATATATATTCTGGATCCTTATAGATAGCGGAGTCGATTAAGCCATGTCCGTCTGTCTGTCTGTCTGGATGTTGAAATCAGTTTTCTGAAGTCCCAGATATCTTCGGGATCCAAATCTTCAACAATTCTGTCAGACATGCTTTCGAAAAGGTTGCCATTTAAAATCAGCAAAATCGGTTTAGGCCAACCAAAGTTATGGACCAATATGTGAGACAACTTCCATAAAAATTGGATATTTTTTGTCCATTTTATTGCAATATTTTGAAATATATTGCAGATAATACAATGAAATTTTGTATACCTTTTTTTTTTGTGATAAAAGAAGAAAGTGTGCGGAAAATAGTATGAATCGGTCCATGATTTCTCACAGCCTCCATACAAAAATATCCCGAAATATTGCTCAATTATATATAAATGCCTATAAAACTGAAATATCATACAAAATTCAGCAGGAGTAAGTTTCATGCAAAAAGAAATCGTAAAACGAAATTTTCTTTAGTTCGGTCCATGTTTGACTATAGACCTCATATAAAGTACACTTCCAAAATTCACTTAAATACGTATTAAACAGATATAAATAATGTTAAACGGCTAAAATCTGACATAAATAATCTCTATAGGCAAATAAAGTGTTGTACTAAATTTTATGGTGGTCGGCCCAGAGTTGGTTATAGCTCACATACAAGGATCACATCTGAAGCAGACATTTATCCCTATATATATTGTATAAATATCGGTACCAACTCACTATTTCGGGAGGATATTTGTATGAGGACCAAGTGAAAAAGGACCGATTTCAAACCCATCCATCCTTGGGCCGAAAAAATATCATGTACCAAATTTTATTGCGCACAAGCTTTACATGTACAGCCAGCCAGGACGAACGGGCGGACGGACAACATCGTTAAATCGACTCAGGAAGTGATTCCTATTCGATTAGTACACTTAGTGGTGGTTATTGGACCAATATTTCTGGGAGTTACAAACATCAGCACAAATCCAATATACTCTCCCCTCTATTGTGATGTAGGGTAAATTAATACAAATGAATTCGTTTTGCTATTTATAATAGATTTATGAGTATATAAGTGATTTTCAAAAGTGGTCCTTCCATCATAAGGATCAATATATATATAAGGATAAAGATTGTCAAATATGGACCAAGGTTAGATTCAGAGAGCAGCGGCTCTTAGAACAGATCACTTGGGTCCATTAAGCTGATCTCAATTTTGTATGAATATTGTTATTTTATAGATATTAATGTACCATTAAGCCATATTTATATTCCCTTTTTTGAACGTTGTTTAACATTTGGTTCTACTATACCGATTTTTTTGAGTATTAGGAGAATTATATACTTTGTTGATGTTGGTTGTACAGTTTTTACATGCGAGTGTTTTACACCGACAGACGGACATACATACATAGCTTAATCGACTTTGAATTTTATAAATATCAAGAATGATGTTGGGTCTCAGATGAATATTTTTAAATTTATTTTGCAAGGCCTGTCTAGTTATTTTGCCCTGGTAATTATCGCTGGGTGTTATTATATACCGAATATGGGAATTAAGATCACATATATCGTAGTAAAAATTTGACACTTAAGCTCTTTCTCACTCTAACTTTTAACATAAATAATGCAATATAATAAACTTATAATGTAGTTGGCGGTATTTGATTTTGCGCTCTCTGTGATTGATTCGTATGAGTGTGTGTGTTTAAGTTTATTTATATGAATGACTGCAATTTCATCTTATAGCTGACAACATCACCAAACAATTGGACAGGAACATGAGTCCATCATAAACTGATAAAAACCGATAAAATAATGGTAAAAAATCGACTCGCAGTATAATACTACAGGCTGTATTCAGACAAAAATCAGCAAATAAACCAACAATACTAAACAAAAGTATTTGTATATTTAGTTTGGTATGTTTGCAGGAACATCATATGGACAACAGTAATATGATTTATGAAGATCACCCTTTTTATGCCAAGAGGACACTGGCAACTACAATGTCACACACAAAGAAACAACGAATTTAAGACACACAAACGTGCTTTATGTTCCCCAAAAAAATATATGGAGAAGAAATCCGTCGATAGGTAGGGATGCTTAGTATTGTGTTGTTGCTGTTGTATGACTTTTGAATCATTCTCATAAACAGAAAATCTGTGCTTGAATTATGATTGTTATATACACAATGACAGGCACACGGCTATTAGGATGGCATCTAGTTTTGTGGATGAGTAGCAAAAATCAACTTTTCTAAATTCTGATGTATTCCAAAAAGTTTGCTTTTGTTAAAATTAACTGTAATATAAAAGGACGTACATTCATTTCTAACAAACATAAATTGTCTGTCTTAAGCTCAAAAAAATCTTAAATATATCATTAAAACATGTACACTTTAATAGAGAAGAGAAACCAATATCATCTTGAGAACTACAAATTGTATAATATAGAAAATATAAAATATAAAATTAGCAATTATTAGCAACGTCCTACAATGTTCAGAAACAAAGGTACATAGGTATTTTATTTCAGAGGTTTTTAACTATATTTCAAATACCTAAAATTACATGGAATGACCAAATTTTGTAAATGTATTTTAATATAAGTAAGAAAGTATAGTCGGTCAAAACCGAACACATAATGCCCTACAACAATATACATATGTATGTGCTAACACTTTTTTATACCTGAGCGTTATATGGAAGTTATGATCTTTATATTATGAACCGATCATTCAAAAATTTAGTGACACGACTTCTGTGCATATAAATATTTGTTGTGTTAGCTTTTATTGCGATATAAACAAAAATAATTTTAAAAGATTTATAAATGTAAAAGTAACTTTCGGAAGTGGTCTATGGTCAACTATGCACTGATCCTCAAAACAAATGTGGTGCGATTAGGCTCTATGTACAACTTATTTGTAGTGAAACTTGTTTAGATACGCCCATAAATCACAATTTTATGACCGCTAAGCCCCTATTTCGATGGTACATTTCTATGGGGGCTAGGTGAAAACCGATTTTTAGCCAAATGCAGGTTGCATGGGTCGAACAAAAGTCTCATACTAAATTTTATCTTAATATCGTAAATATTGCAATGTTTACACTGCGCACAATGGTTACATGGACAACCAGCCAGACGGATGAACATCGTTTAATCGACTTATTGCAAACATCAGCTCAACTCCAATAAATCCTCCCCACCATGGCGGTATAAGGGTATAATAAATTTTTGTTTATGGCTCAATTTCAAAAAAAAAAAAAAAACGTACACAACGAGTTTTATTTTGCTTATTTTTAAAGTTTTTTCAATTCGTCTATAAGAGTCGTCAATTTATATAGAAATTGATGAAAAATCCGGTGGTACTTTTAGACCCTCAAAAAAACCAATATTTTTTTATTTTTTTTCAGGTTTTCTATGATTTCTATCTTGAGCGTCACACACCAAATATGTTTGAAAAACGCTAAAAATGCAAAAATATTTGAAATTGAAGCTTACTACGATGTTATTTTGTTTTTTAAGATTGGCTTTTGCGAAAATTATAAACACAAAATCACGATTCACCTTGATTATTCATTTTTTGTAAGTGACTAGTTATTTTAAAATTTTAAGATGAAAATATGTAAATTTTTGTTAAAAGACTTGAACTTAGAGGTTACTTGCAAAGTGGTAGGCTTATAACAATGTATTTAAAAAACTGCAATTATAAGCGTGTTAAGGAAAAAAAACTACGTGTGACGCTCAATATATTTTGTGATGATCAAGAGATTTTGTTGCACGTAAACAAGAAATAATGTCAAATCTAAAGTTTAACAAAAAAAAAAACAGATTATTCTTTTACAAAAAGTATATAAAAAAAACAAAAATTCTTCAAAAAACATAAATTTTCAAATAAAACTAAACATGTACATATGTATGTATTCTTTGATGTATTTAACAAAAATGGAAAAAAGGAAGTAATTCTTGAAGAAACTTATACACATATGTAAATATTTGACACAAAACAATAACTTAACTTAATTTAATTTATAAATTTTCAACGAATTCTTATTCTGAATCTGTATAAAATTCATGAAATGACAAGCGGCTTTGTTTTTTTTTCATTCTCATTAATTTTTACCACTTTCGAATTAAGTTTGTGGCAAAAACAGTATCAGTCAGTAACAATAAAAATTAAACTTAAATATACCACGATTATACATTTCTTTCTTCTTTCTTTTATATTTGTCATTACGCGCTTTATCGAACTTTATTTTCTCTCGATATCTCCGTGCTCCTTTCGCCGCCGTTAATTTTGTTGTTTTACTCTTGAAAATTAAAAAAAAAAAATTAAAATTAAGCATTTTAAGCTATGAAATATTTGCCTATTTTGGTGTTTTTTCGTAGGCAATTTATTTCTCAAATTCACAAATTAAAAAAAATGAGTTGAGACCATTGTAAACAATGATGGTCAACTTCTATTTTTTACATTTAATATATTCACTTTTAAAAAAATTAGCGTGACGCTCATGATATTTTATCGCGCCCTTACCATGGTGTTTACAAAACCTACGCAAATGCACACTTTTTTTGATAGATTTTTTTTCGCTTTTTCGCTTTTGAAATAATTAAAATATGTACTTTCCTTACGTTATTTACTTTATTTAAACTTGAAATTGAAAACTAGTAATATTACTTGATTTATAAAAAAGTGACGCTCAATGCACTAATCGCACTAATTAAATTTTGACGACTATAACAAATCAAAACACAAGACAGAAATGCAATAATTCAAAAACTGTTATTAAATGTTGCATATATAACTTTTTCTTGATTTTATTTTATTTTGTTTACTAAAAATTCTAGCGGGGGACACATGCTTTTGTTTTTTTTTACCTAAAATAGTAGTGTAAAGTGCGGGGACACAAAATTTGCGTTTTTTTTTTTTTTTTTTTGAAATTGACCCTTATACATACTGTTTTGTTTTTTGTTACGGCATTTATTATATAGTTTAATAATTGGTTTTACCCTAATGTTGATAAACATCACAAGTACATATTCATTCCCATTCCAGGATGTACGTGTATTGTCAACATTTCACAATTAATAATGTTCAGTTAGCGGGTGTTTTTAGTCGTTAGTCCATTTGATTGTGTCATATTTGTACGTTACAGACGTCCATCTAGACGATAAGTCACTTATTGAGTTCGTACACCAGCTCGTTCTTTTTTTTTAGCCATCGCCTTTAAACTCTTTCCCTTCTAATCAATCCTTTTGGCCGTTCTTAGGTTATGGAGTTGTTTGGGAGATTACAGAGCGGCGTCGGCATTATTGTTGAACAGAAATTCTTTTGGCTGCAAAAATTCTGTCATAATACTTGTGTTTTTATCTTGTTCGTTGTTTTAACATGTTTTTATTTTATTTTTATTCTTTTTTATGGTTCATTATTATGATTTTTTTTGCCTGGTTCTGCAGAGTCATGTAATTCGTACTGGACATGTGTTTGTTTGTGAATGTTTGGTAATTGTGTTGTTTCGCATGTTACATTTTGGAACGGTTTTTTCTCTTCCTTTTCTTAAATCAATTGAGCTACAGGCGGTATTAATCATATTTATTTTATATTAGCAAAATGTATTTATTACTGATTTGTTTTAACCCTAAAATTGAGGATATACATATAATTAATAAAAAGGACTAAAAAACACATCGCACACTCCGTTTGTAACACATCGCAGAACAAAAAAGTATTTATATTCTAGGTGTTTATAAGATTCTATGACGTCCTAGCCATGTCCGTCTGTCTGTTGAGCTTCGAAAAAAGGACATTTCTTACAAACAATTACAGGACGATTCTTACATGCCCCTTACAAATGTCTTCCCGGAATATGGCTCTATTGTACATAAATGCCTATAGAAAAGCAGTATTCATATAAAATTTAGAAAAAATAAGTTTCATGCTAAGAAAAATCATAAAACGATATTCTGTTTGCATCAGTTCATATTATACCATAGCCCCCATATAAAGTCCTGATTCAAAAATCCTGTAAATTCGCATAAATCTCTTATAAACATCACTATCAGGTTGAAATTTGATGCAAATAATCCACATATCATCGCAACGAACATGATGATCATCCCACTTTCGAAAAACACATTAATATCGATATCGAACTGCAATTGTACACATAATAACTGACCATCTATCCCATACAGGTTCATTTCCAAGAATAACTAGAATACAAAAAAAAGCTCTAAAAAATATATCGTTACTCAGATGAAAATATTGTTGTTGTGATATGAAATTCTCCATAAGACTCAAATACAGTAAAATACTTTACGATTTATTTGACGATCGTCCCATAATCGTATTATCAGCCATCTCACAGAATTTACCGCCTGGCCCACGATGTCGAACGATAACGTTCGCTTATATAAGACTTAAGACACAAACTTTTTATCGTATCAATTTTTTACTCAATCAAGTTTGTTTATTCCACAATCAAGTTTGTGTCTTAAGTCTTATCTAAGCGAACGTTATCGTTCGACATCGTGGGCCAGCGGGTTAGTTTCGTTCGGAAGTGGAAGTACAAGGAATTTTTTTTTTTTTTTTGAATGAAACCACTTTTAATTTGCTATGGAATTGTAATTTTAAGCACTTCTAGGTTTCATTGCGATAAAATTGTTCCTTGTACCTTTTTAATAGAAGCAAAATATGAATCAATTCCACTTCCGAACGGAAATAAATTCTGTGACATGGCTGTATATAATAACTCGATACAAAATGTAACAAAAAATTTGTTTTTAAGTACGCATAGATCACACTGCTGATATATAGATCTTGTTGAAAGGATATTTAGGAAAATTAAAAAAAAAACTGTAAACCAGCATCTGCTGGACTGCGGATGTTGGATAGGAGAGTGTGAGTCGTCATAATTGAAGAACCATATACTCATATTAGTCGGATCAAACTGAAGTTTAAATACTAGATCCCGAATTTTCTCTAAAAAAAAACACTGTGAACATCTTCATATTATCTAATTTCAGTGACAAAACTACAGTTACTGCGCTATGAAAGACTAAAACTGGCGGTGTCTTTTAATATAGTTGGAGATGTTTCCGACACACATTACATAAAGTGAAGTTCTGGATATTACTCCAGTTAGTGCTAAACACTTTAGCTTGATTGATAAAAAAAAAAAAACAGACAGATACTACAACTTACCAGGATAATAAAAATAAATAAGCAATATTTTATCAAATTTTCAATGATCATTCCTTGATAGACAGCTTTCCAAAATCATTAATCAAATGCGTCTAAAAATCTTACACTGAACTAAACAAAACATTGAAGTTTTTGTAATGTATAATGTCTTAACTTGCATTTGCAATTGGTCTCATTCCATTCCTATTCGGAAACTTCGATTTTGTATCACTGTGTAATTAAAGGAAATTTATAGTTTCGGTTAATTTGCTATTGGGAGATATAGAACATTTAGCTCTGACTTCCATTAAATCACTCAATTTCACTGAATCAATAAGATTCGGGTTTTTAAATTGGCAGTGAACAACCTTACGTAATCGTAAGGTAAAATTTGGGTATAAGGATCTTTTGAGACTATCGACTGAACGTAGCTACATACATACTTTACATAAATTTGGACTTTGAATAGTCAAGAAACCCATCTGGTATTACTTGATACTAATTTTCCTATCTGTCCAACGATATCTACATCGAACCTTGGACTATACGACGTCTAGATTTGTCTTCTTTTCAATTAATAGACAAAAACTGTGGTAGACTTTATTCCGTTTTAGTCTGTTGGTCATGGAACGCTGAGTTTATTCGACATACTAGGCATACATCCCGCTATTCTGAAATAGATGTAAGGTTGTTTTAATTTTAAAAGGAGAGTAGGCTTTATACACCAATCCTAAGGCCTTTAGGTCTATCAATGTTTCATTAATACTTGTGTGGTTAACGTTCATCTAAGAATGACTATTCCGTCAAGAAGGACATGACACTACTATGGCAGCCATATCGCGTCATGATGTAGGTGCATAGGAAACCTGGAAATAAGTTCATATGTTATACGATTAAGCAATCTAGTTTCTTTAGGCTGGCAGAACTATTATCTCACATTTTGTCTATGCAACTTGATAGCGATCTGTTGATTAAATTAATCGTTTTTGCGATTGACTTGGATTTGTGCACTGGTATCCATCATAATACGAACGGCTTTCGACGCGTACATAATCTGGAAAATTCCACCAAACCTAACCGAGGAGTTGTTTGAGGATATTATAATTTTTATTTTATTCTATTTTATACGTGTACGGTTACTCAATTCCAATCCAACTGATCTCCTTACTATCTAACCCATCTATAGACGTCCGATTATAAAATACCACTAGCATGTCTGGATGTTTGCATCAACCTTAATTTAGGAAATGCTCGAATGCATAAATGATTAACGCAAGTGCTTAACTGTTTCAGTGCTGGTTCCTGCTACCACAAACCTTCTACACGATCTTTCTAAACAACCAATACATCCATATGATTCCAAAATATTATATAAAGTTTCTAACTAATCAACGGTTAATCCTGGAATACAAATTTTCGAAATGGCATTTGAAGAGAGTAACGCAATTTCTTTTACATTTAGTTAAATATGGAATCCTTATGTATAGGTAATCACAAAATCGACTTAACTCTTCCAATATCAGCTAAAATTTTTAAATTATGACATAACTGCCTAAAAACAATATATCTTAAGCGATATTAGCTTCCAACGGATACGAAATGATACAAAACAATTTTATATATACATACATATGTACATCTACTACAATTGCAATTACTAAAATAAATCTCAGCTAATGTTACTGGCGGCAAAGTACTCGTTGTCATTTTTTTTTCTTTTATTAAGTTCTCTATACGGGAAAAGAAAATCAAAACAAAAACCACAGAAAATCTAAAACATAATCACTAGTCATACAAGTCATATTACAACTGATTTACTAACAAAACTTACTTACATACAAGCGATACATACATACTATTCGTTTGTGTAAGTAAGTGCAGCTAAAATAACGACAGCAGACAGACATGCGGATAGACGGACAGACGGACGGACAAGAGTTTAGATAGAATGACAGCATATGCATTTTGTTTTTGAGGTAATACGCCCGTGTAGTGACGTTAATTGTCAATGCTCCCATGTAGTGGAACATGCAATGGACCATATTCAATTAATACATACATACATATAAGCATTATACATACATACATACTTATACAAACCTGTACATGATTACGCTAATAAACTTACATAGATACTTATTACATATGGACATGTACATACGAATATATTACAATGTAAGTGCGTTTTGTAATATTACTTCAAAAACATCAGTAATGGTCAAACATAGTTTCTTACAATTTGATTAGTTTATTATTAAAGTTAAATTATTTCAATTGCAATATTAACGTGCACTCGGCTGCGGGCCGATAAACATGCACAAAGCTCACTTTTCCAAGTTTTAATTCACGAATTTCCGTATTGTGGTTTTCAAATCGGGCACAATATTTTTCAAAAATGTAATTTGTTTTTAATGTTTTTAGACAACAGAAATCAAGCTTTGGAAAAAACAAATTATCTCAAAATATAAAGTGTAACAGTGATAATCCATATCGCATTACTACCCAACTGCATTATGCATCACACAATGTCGTTATTTAGCTTCAAAATTTATGTTATATGAAAATATTTTACATTTTTTGATGACATGGAATGTTAAATGTGTTTCTTCAGGCCAAACATATTTTCCATATGATGCGTTTAGATAAAAATACACCTTGATTTTTTAAAGATTTTTTCATCCATGTGAAATGTCACAAATAAATAAGAAATTGAACATCAATCGCGAGAATTAGCATTTTCAAAATTGGAATTTCTAAATTGATAAAATAAATCAAAATGCATCTTTTTGGGTTTTAAAAAGCACGATGCCGTTTCAGATCGCACATATTCTTTGTCAAAAATATTTTGTTGTTGCAGAAAACTATGATACTGTACTGGAATTGATACTACAAGCTCATTATTGGATGTACGAGTATATTTTAAAAATGAGAGATTTTTCACAGTTTTAGCCCTTATTTTGATTTATTTATTTAAAATATTGCCCATTGTTATCTATAACCTTTTGCCATCTTTCTGGCAACATATGGATTTCGCGCCAAAAGAACCGCTCATCTTTTGAGGCCACGAACTAATCAAGTCAATTTAGCATACCTTGTTCTGAAGTGCAGCGATTCCCAAACATATAGTTTTGCATCGAGAGAAACAAATAGAACTCGGACGGGGCATGGTCTGCACTATAAGGCGGCTGTGGCAAAACTTTCCAACCATTTCTTAATAGATTTTAACAGGTATTGCAATATGTGGTCAAGCGTTATCAAGATGGAATATTACGTTTTCATGTCTAGCCGCATATTTTCGGCGTTTTTCGTGAAATGCTAGCTTCAAAAGAATTAGTTGTATTCGGTACAGTTTGACTGTGCTGGTCTGGCCAGATTGCAGTATCTCATAATAGATAGGACCCTTTTGGTCCCACCTTAGCGTAATGGATATTTGGCTTTGTTCTCAAAATCACCACTTCTAAACCGCACAAACCATCTCCCGCACAGTAAAACCGATGAAACGCATTCACTAGAAGCTTCGATGAGTAATTGGTGTGTTTCAGCTGCACTTTTTATACCCTACACCAAATAGTGGGGAGAATATATTGGATTTGTGCTGATGTTTGCAGCGCCCATAAATATTGGCTGAACACCCACTTTAAAGTATACCAATAGACTCAGAATCACTCTCCGAGTCGATTTAACTATGTCCGTTCATCCGTCCGTCTGGCTGGCTGGCTGTCCATGTAAAGCTTGTGCGCAGAGTACAGGTCGCAATTTTGAAGATATTCCAATAAAATTTGGTACGTGATATTTTTTCTGCTCAAGAATGGACGGGACAGAAACTGGTGGAAATCGGTCCATTAATTCACTTGGCCTACATATAAATGTTTGAATTATGCTAGTATCCAAACAAATTTCACCACTAATGAGTAATAAATAAAGCCAAATCACATCTACAAATTCAAATTTTGTGCAAATTCGTCCATAATAAGTCGTAGCTCCCATATACGACCCACTTCCGAAATCACTTTAAGGACCATAAATCTCTTAAAAATGTTTTATTCCGAATAAAATTTAACAAAAATGAGTTTCATATGTACAGAAATGATGACACCTAATTTAATAATGGTCGGTCCACAATTAGTCGAAACTCCCGTATAAGATCTCTCCGTAATTCAATTTAAGCTCCACAAATCTTTTAAAAGTATTTATATCGAAATAAGTTTAACATACATAATTTTTATATTCATAGACATCATGACACTAAATATTTGGATGATCGGTCCATTATAGGTTATATCTCCCATATAGCGCACATTTCTGAAAAACTGTTTTATACATATACTGGATGTAGGGTAGTATATGGTCGGGCTTGACCGACTATACTTTCTTACTTGTTTTTATACTTGTTATAAAACAACAACTAAAACTTAAAAACTTTTGTTATTATACTGAATCAGATAAAATTATATCATTTTTAAAAATACCCTAATTGTTTAGTTTTAATATTTCTTCAAGATTCATGAGAAATTCGGAAAGCCTGAAGAGTGTTTCCAATCGCAACGAACTTTCTGTTGGTGAAGCCAGCCTGAGTATAAAAAATCATTCTGGTTGATATGTTATCAAACATCAAGACTCATTAAGAACTGTTGAGACTTAGAACCTATTGAAGCTGGGCAGACTGGGACCTTTCGAGGTTGGGACTTTATTTGTATATTTTAAAACAATTTGCACGGTTATATATAATATTATTAGCCTCCACCATATAACGGGATTTTCAACAAGAACTTTGTTTTCCAAGAGGAGTATATTAAAATGACAGAAACGTAGTTGAAGTATTGATAATTTTTACAATGAATTTAACTATGCTACTATATTAGAAAAAAAAATACACATGTTATGTTCAGGTCATATTTTGACCCCACATTTTTTTATTAAGAAAATTCAAATTTGTACATTTCAAAAATATTTTTAAGGCTGGTTATCAATGCAATATAACGTCGTTAGGGTGATTGTGTGTCGGCGTGACGGACAAACACATTTTTTTGCAAGTTATGCAATGTTAAATACGATTTGGGTCATCAAAAGACCCTAAATGTAGTAGCAGGGTTAATTACGAAACTTCACTATAAAACTTGTGGATCTGTAAAACTTACATTTTATTAAGTACCTGATATTTTCGGACAATATTATCGTCTTTCAGTGACCGCTATTAGGAATTTGATCGATAACATTGCCGCATTTGTGCTTCTGAAAATCCAAAAGCATTTGTTGAGAAAGAAACGTGTCACTAGAGGCGTAATTTGTGACTTTTTTTATTTTTCATAATTGCACGAAATTCAGATTGCAATGCAATTTAACACCACTGGATAATATTTTGTGGTACTATGTTAAAGATTTAACACCACTGGATTATATTTTGTGGTACTATGTTAAAGATTGATGCCCTTATTCATAAAACTTACAACAGGTTTCATCCAAAATTTGCTTTATAAACCTGTTGTAAGTTTTTATGAATAAGGGGATGAGTCTATACAGAGTCAATAGCATCGATTACTGCTACAAAACTAAAAATCCTGGACGTCATTTTGCCAAAATATAATTTAAAATATTTGATAAAATGATCGGCATCTGTATGCGTGATTGTGGTGGTAATTGCTCAAGCTTACTCTTTCCAATACGATAACAGTTTTAATAATTTTCATATAAATTCTTTGTTTTGTTCTGTTTTGTTTTTAAAAGCAAAGTTCATGTCGAAAAACTCGTTAATTGTTTAAATTCGAAGCAGTAGGAAACGTTTTAGCTTTACATTATTTAGTTTCCAAAAAATGATGATAAAATGCAATAAAGTATTTATTTGCTTCCTTGATGCAATAAATTAAAATAAAACAGAGCTTCTAGGCGAGGAATCATGAACAAACAACATAACGGATTCTCTGATTTAGTGCTTCCAGGAAGCAGTAAGCAGTTCTTCTCCTTACTTTGGTTGCATTTTCCATTTTTGTATGCTTAATATTGCACGAAGCTGTATGGAACCAAAAAGTGATTTTTGCTGGGTACGAATGCCAACTTCAATAAATACTGATCAATCTATGTAATTCTGAATCTAACTATGGATGTATGTAGTTTTATATAACGCCGAGTTAAATGACTTAGCATTAAGATCTGTGATTTTATTTTGTTTTCACAATTTGAATGGACATAAGATGGGACATTTCTGATTAACTTGTTTGAAAAATACTGGTAGACTGTGTGTACAACAACATGTCATGTTGTGATTATTTTGTTTGACACAAATTGACAATCTGTTGCTTATAATGTTGTTGTTTATTCTTAATATTGTCGCTACAGTTGTTGTTGATATTTTTTTTTTTTGTTGTTGTTTTTACAAACGTTGTAAGCAACAGCAGCAATAACTTTATTATTACTTATTTACAACATACACTAATACCCCGATTTGCGTCGACCCGATTTGCGTTGATTCGATTTGTGTCATCAAAAAAAAAAGTTGCGTGGCTTCGAATTGCGTCGTTAATGTTTCGTTTTGCGTCGTTTTCTATTACATTTTGTGCATAGAAAGCGGATTTCCCTTTTTACTTGTTTTGGTCAAACACGAAGAATTCCTAAACAACGAAGATTTATTTTCTATTGATGTGGAGCACGCATTAAAAGACGAAATACTTACGCCAGATAATATAGCAGAAAAAAAGCATCTGAAGGTCACTCAGATATCAAAAGCCATGGATATTTTTACAGGCAGAAAAATAGTAGAAATTTTCAACTTTTCTAAAAATTTTCTTCTAAAACGAATTAACGAAAAATCCATACAAATATATGGAGAAAAGTGATTCGATTTGCGTTGTTTCGCATTGAGTCCCGTTTGGTCGGTCTCACTTAACGACGCAAGTCGGGGTATTAGTGTATTATTACAACAATCCTTGTGATTTTATTAAAAACTATTATAATTTAATTTTATGATTTTTAATGAATTTATTTACATCAAAAATCAAATCAAATAAAAAAAAACTTTTAGACAACAATTTTTGTGTTTTTTGAGTTATAATTAAAATTGATTTTTGTTGTAAGAAAATTGCTTAAAATGGTTTATTTTTGTAATTTGGTTATTTTGTTGTTTGCAGCATTATATTAAAAAATAATTGGTGTCACCGGCCGGAAATGCTGAAAAAAAAAACTCAAAATTTGTTTGGTTTTTTTGAAAAAATACAGTTTTTTGTTAAAAAATTTTGTAAACTATACAGTTGGGGAAAATTCACCTAAATTTGCACAAAAATTTTAATGAATGAAAACCTGAAATAAGAAAGGTAACAACGAAAAAAAGGCAGTAATTAAGAATCAGTAAAAAGTGAAATATTGCTTGTATAACCAATTTTTAGACAAATTGGGCACTTTGCAAATCAACATTAACACAAAAAAATAAAATGAATAAATTTTTTAAAACACACACTTGCTTACAACAATAAAACCAAACCTACAAGCTTTTAACCAAATTTGAACAGTTTTGACTCAAAATAAACCAAAAATAAAAATAAAAATCAGCCATACATTACTTTAAAATACATAATAAATAAAAAAACAATAATTTTATAAATTATCATAATTAAGCAATTAATGTTAATGAATTATTGAAATAAAAATTATATTGTTAAAATCAAAAAAACAAAAAATATAAAACAAATATCTATAAGTTCATACATACTCGTACATTCAAAAATAAAAAGCATATCAAATCGTTATAAACAATAAAGAAACACACAAGAAAGACACAATAGAACGCAAAATAGAGTGGCAAGTAAAATGAACAACACAGACAATTCCAATTTATTAAGACCGTTTATACAGTACACTCTACTCGATTTTAACATACAAGAACAGTAACAAAGATATTGATTGAGTACCTACCTATCTTATTTGTCTATGTCAATAAAAAATATTTCAGTTTTTAGAACTTATTTATCGTTAGCTGATCTACATAACAATCGTTTGTTTGCTAACAGCCAATAAAAGCTTTAAATACAGAAGAAAAAAATCGATTTAATCGACTTAAACGAATGTTAAACTTGCTATGTTAGGATTGTGCCAGTACCCATGTTCTGTAACTCTCGTGTCGAGAAACTTTTCGATTCAAATGTGTGGAATAGAAACAGAAATGCCATAAATTGAAACAAACAGCTGTTTTTCTCACAAAACTGTGTCGGTAACAGGGATGCAAAATAAGATTTTACAAATTGTACTAAATTTCAAGAACAAGTGTACTTTTTTCAGTCCAATTGTACTAAATTCTTTTCCTATTTGAATAATATTTTTTTTTTATTAAAAATTAACTTTACAATTATTAAAAAAAAAGCAAATTAAAATTCATTCGTACTATGGTCAATAAAGACTATTACAGTGGGTGGCCAAATTATTAGTTACACTATAGTTTTTCTTATTAATTAAGATTCAACCGCTTTTAATACGTATATAAATCTGTTTCTTGTACCAGATGTTTTCGTATTTTAATTCTGGTAATACTGTTAAATATTTTGTGCAGTGCCAACAATGATTGGTGCAGTTGTAGATCATTCTGCTCTGAAGTGTGAAATATGCAATTTTGAGGTTATACAAACAAAATCTTATAGAGGCGTTGATTAAAGTCTGGTATCACGATGAAGAACTAAAAAAATGTTCAAAAATGCATTCAGAGCATGCCAAAAAAGGTGCAAGCTGTAATTGATGCCAAAGGAGGTTCTACGAAATATTAAGATTTTTTTCAAAAAATTTCTTTTCCTCAAATATATGTTTTTAAAACAATAGAATTTATTTTTAATTGAAATAGAAACACTTAATTTACCTAAAAGAACAAATAAAATGATAAATTTTCACTATTTTAAAATGTTATACGGCTTCAAACTAAACAATTTTGCATGTGTAACTAATATTTTGGCCACCCACTGTAGTTGTTAGATCTGAATATAAAAATATTTTTTATGACATACTTCTTTCTAACAAATTCTTACTCATTTCGAAATTGTAGCAGCACGAATTAGATGACTTCAGCAAAGCCTTTGTTTGGATTAGATTGGAGACAGTCGAAACAAATAGTCTGTTCCTCTTTTTGGTTTTTATTATATTTTAATACGAAACTATCCTTTTCACATTTGCAGATGAATGTCGAATGGAAAATATTTCTTTAGCAATTCTTGAAATATCAGTAAACATTAGTTCATTTTTCATTTCTGATACCTTCGACCAAAAAGCACATATGGGGTCTTTAAATTTTTTGAGCACCTGCTGAAACCGACACACTATAGCTCTTATTTCGTTAAGTTTTATGAATTGAAAAAAAAAAAAACGTTGTACATGGTTTGGATGACTATACTTGAAGCATATGACGTGCAAAGTTTTACGTTGAAAAGTCTTCATCTTAAGAATTGGTGGTCATCTAAAATTTGAAAAATTAAAAAAAATTACTTGAAACTTGCAAGAGTTTTTTCATCCATTCCGTTTTCTTTGTAATAGTTTTTAGCTTTCAGATCCAAGCCAATACAAAATATAGTCACTAGACTTGGAGGTTATTTCCACAAATATTGGTTTCCAAGTGAAACGAAAATTTTCCTAATTTTGAACTTTTTGAAGAGTCTACGTGGGGTTTTTGCGCCGTTCAATAAAAATGAGTTTTAAGCGCAAAATTAAAAAAACTGCGTAATTTTATAAAGTTTGAGTTATATCAAGTTGGTGTCTGCGCACCAATAACGTATCACGGAGATCACAAACTTAAAAGAAATTAGCGTAAATTTTGTAAAAATGTATCTTTTTTGCGTCTGACAATCTGAATTGTCATTTAAGTTGGGTAGTGTATTGTGTGATGTGAGTAACTTCATAAAGGGTACCTCCGAGGCGAAAACGCACTTTAAAATTTTATGAACTTTAGAAAATTTTTGCAAAAAAAAAAAAACATTTTTTTAATATCAATACATGGCATGGGAACATGTCTAGGTATCTAAATAGATTCTTCGCGACGGACTGAACTGATAAAGTGCCAAAAAAAAAAAAAAGAATTTTTTTCAAACCGGGCGCGTGCAGCGGGAGTTTTTCCCAAACACATTTCTCTTTGTGACTCTAAAGCGCTGTCTCAATTGCGCTGAAACGTACATCGAATAGAAGACTTTACTGAGCTTGATACTAAAATTGAAAACGCACCAAAAACTGTTAAAGATTTAAAATTTTATGGAGGAAAAAAAATGTTTCTAACCTCAACAATTGTAATTTTTATATTATTAAATTTTAACGCGAACGGATTTCACATGCTCAAATATACACACGAAAAACGACATTGATGTCATTGATGCCGTAAATTTTGGAAGTTGCCCATATACAGTCAAAATTTATTAAATGTTCCTTTTTAAAGCTAATTAGGCCTAAACTTTTCCAATGTAATTAAAAACTTTTATTTACATTTTTTTCCAGACGTTTCGTAAATGTTTTGTCTACTTTTTTTATATAATAAAAACTTAATTTATTATCATTTTTATTTTTTAAATACTTAATAATTTCTATATCTGTCAGCGCTCGGAACTGGTTGTTTGTTGATTCAATATTTTTATTCTCATTCGGAACCATTTTTAATATTAATGGTACAAGTTCTACCCGAAACAAATTTTGAATAGTGCTAAATTAATCATTGGGATTCAAATAGTGCTTAAAAAAGTACAATTTCACCAACTTTTGCATCCCTGGTAACTAATCACACTGACGTAAGAAAATTATTCGTCAGATTACAGAAAAAGTGTGTCCATAAAATTTTTGTGAACTGAAATATACGCACAAATAAATACGTGGCAGGATATAATTTTAAAAATAAAAAATTATTGAAATCGCAATTACTTACTACATATACATATATTTCATACATTCTGTACACTATATTTTGTGTACCACTTTAACAATTGTCTTTTAGCAAAACAATGTTTTCTTTTCGCACCGCGAAATTTTTTTATTATACCCTACACCACCATTGGATTTGTGCTAATGTTTGTAACGCCCACCTTAAAGTATACCGATGGACACTGAATCACTTCCTGAGTCGATTAAATGATGTACGTCCGTCCGTCTGGCTGGCTGTCCATGTAAAATTTGTGCGTAGAGTACAGGTCGCATTTTAAAGCTATTTCAATAAAATTTGGTACATGATATTTTTTCGGCCCAAGGATGGATGGGATTGAAATCGGTCCTTTTTCACTTGGTCCTCATACAAATTTTCTCCCGAAATAAGTAATTACACACAATAATTTTCAAAATCTATAACTCCTTCGTAAAGTCATTATGTGATGATCTAGCAACATCTATCACATTACTATGCAAGAGTCTTCAACATTTAAATGAAATCAACTTTTAACATTAAATTATATATGTAGATCGTTCTATTGACTCAAATAAAGATTTCATACATTTCTCTTAATTTTATGTGTTTTTTTTCTCAAAACAAATTTGAGGGCTTTTAGAAAATCAGTCTTTATTATCAAAGTCTCTATTAGGCCCATTAAAACATGCTTGCATGTGCTATTTATCTTTTATAACGAGTTTTACGAATATGAAAATTAATATTTCACCATAAATTAAAATATTTGAAAAAGACCGAATTCACCCCACTTATTTAAGCAATCCTAAAAAAAATTATATGAAAAAACACTTCCAAACTCATGTCTTTTACGTGACCAATATACGAGTATAATATACAAAAACCAGCTATAACTTTATGCTTCCTAGAACAAAACAATATTGATAAAAAATTTTCCTTGAAATTTCTTCGGTGCAATATAATATAATTGCTTAAATCACTCGTATTTTTATTTGAGTGTATACACATATGTACATATATAATATGAATAAGAGAGTAACATGAATTGCTAGTACAATAAAGTGTGCGATGTCTAGAAGGTAATCAGCTAAGCTTAAAGAATTGCTTCGTGTAAACTGGGACTAACATAAAATACAATACTGTTAAGAAACATAACAATTAAGAGTTTATATTCGGCTGTGCCGAATCTTATATACCCACCACCAAATCACCTATTATGGAGATTTATAAGATATTTATATTTTTTTTTTCCGGAAGTGGACATTATATGGGGGCTACGGTCAAATTAGGACCGATTATTATGAAATCTAGTAAGACGATTTAGATGTGCATATAGTATATATGGATGGCTTGTGTAGAATATCGACTTTCGATGCGAATTTTATTGATTAGCGGAAGTAGGGTGTACGATGAAATATGGACCGGACATTATCACATTGAGACGGACGGTTTTTACATATGTATGGACTATTTTTGTTAAGTTTAAACCTGGCAGTGGTTTTTATAAGGGATTTATGCCCATTTAAGTGATTTCCGGAACTGGACTTCATATGGGGACTACGGTCAAATATGGACCGATCATCATGAAATTTAGTACGACAATTTAAATGTATATTCTGATCACGCTTGTCGAATTTTAACTAGATAGTCATTTTTAGAAAAGATTTATGTTCATTTAAGTGATATTTGAAGGTGGTCTTTGTATGGGACTTCGTCAGAATGAGAAACCGATGCAAAGAAAATATTGTTGTGAGATTTGGCTTTTCTATAGACATTTATTTACCATAAAGCCATATACCGGAAAGACATTTGTATTGGACTACGACAAATCGTGTACCGAGTCCTACCATTATTAACAGAAATGATCCTTCTATAACAAAAATAAAGTGTGCAAAATGTCATGATATTATATGCATTATATTTAAAGAAAACAGCAGAATGTATTTGAAAAATATCGAGGTAGTCTTTGATCCTACTGGACCAATTTTGTCCATTTGCAATACCAAACATTTCGGTGGATTCAGGAATGTTTGGTAAAAATTTCATTGTTTTATGTCTTTTTTGACGGGCAGACGGACAGACGGACGGACATGGCTTAATCGTCTTAGAATCTTATAAGGGCCCAGAATATATAGACTTTTTGGTTCTACGACCATTATTTTGATGTAGTACAAACGGAATGACAAACGCTATATACCCCCCATCTTTTTGGTGTTGGGTTTAAAAAAAAAAAACAACAAGCTTGTTCTATATTACAACGTTACATTAAGATTAGTGTCAATTTACTTGACAAGTAAAAGAATATAAAAGCTAAGTACCAGTTAACGTAGAATCAACTTCTAATAATTTAATGAAAACTTGAACTTTGCCAAATCCCCAATTTGTAGATATAGCCACCCTATAGCATTAATTTATGTACATATATCAATCATAACATTCATCACCCAACCAACAACATGCCACAGTGTAAATGTAGAGTACACCACATGAATTATTGTACATAGTAATCGTAAACATTATTAAATAGTTCGACGTCAGCGCTTTTTTTTTTTTTCTTTTTTTGTAGCAATTTAAATTTTTTTATGAAGAATTAAAACAACAACTTGTATTTGAAAACCAATAAACGAACAACAAAATGTAGTTTTTTGGTGCGTTTGCTTGTTTTGCAATTAATGTATTTAAAATAAGAAACAATATTAAACAAAAGCAACAACAATCAACCAACAAAACAAAAAAAAAATTAAACAAAATTGTTGTTTAACATTGTTTTTGCAAATTTCTAAAACATGCGCGTAATTTGATATTTTTAAGTATTTTTTCGAATTTTTTCACTTCTTATAAATTTGTTTCAACTTCTCTTTTGAGTTTTTGTAGTGTTGCTGCTTATAAATAACACCAACTTGCAGTTGTTGTTGTGTTTTCAATAGTTTACATTTAAATAATTGTTGTTTGGTTACCAGAGACATGTTGCTAGTTATCGATTTTCATTAAATTCATTCAAATCTTTTGTTTTTTTTTTTTTTTTGTTCGCTTAAGCTGTTCGTTCGTTCAATTCATTTTGAACGGTAGTCAATGTTTGTATATATGTATATCCCTAACTAATCTGATCGATGTAGGTTTGTTAAGGGTTTAAATTGAATACTAATAGCATTTCAGTAAATAATAAACTACTTTTTTACATTTCTAGAAAATAAATATAACTCGTTTAATAATATTTACTTTTAAAAAAAGCCAGTTAATAAAATTAAAAACAAACTTTTCTTCTCTATTTATTATTAAATTTGGCACACATACGTTTTGTGTAAACAAAAGTTAAGGTACGGTCACACTTGGCAAATATTTACTAAAAAGCGTTTGCAAGATCAAACAGCATCTAATAAATTAAAATTAAATATTTATTGTGCTTTGGCCGAAGTTCGGCAAATATTTGCCTAGTGTGACCGTACCTTTACTCTAGCAAAGTGACTCTACTCTTATTACATACTAAGGAGAGTTGTGTCGATTGTGAATGAAATCTTTCGTGACCACATAACTTAAAATTTACTTTGCAAAAGTTAATTTTACAAACAAATGAACGTTCACAATACCAGACTTATAAATCCGAGAAATTATAGAAATTTTAAAAAATGGCGAATGTTTGTAATAGTCAAGAAAGAAATCTTGATCAATCATATTGATAATCATATTGATGGTATTGATACAATTCCCGAAACTTCGAGAATGAAATTTTTGCTTCAGCCAACAGAGATAGTTTTTAAATATAATAAACGTTCGCATAAAGTTCGGTGGCTATGGAATTTTAAATTATGCAGTCAGATTTCATCAGGTAGTAAGATCTATAGAATCTCGGTATTAGATTTTGGCATTACACTCAGGAAGTGATAATACAGTATTTACAAACTGGAAATAGGCACAGGAGCTTGTATTTTCCTAGAGTTGACTGATAATATAATGTTATATAGACTCCTCGAAGAATTCAGCATATTCCTAGTTAATATCTTGTCGATTGGTCACGGCGCTGTAGATTTTGACCTGTGAAATAATCAACTTCAAGGTACTGAGCTTTACGTTGGATTTTCGTGGTATCGTGGCAATGTAACACAGAACTTGTGATAAAAGGTTTTAGGTTGACTTAAAGTACCGTACTCGGATGTCACCAAGGTTAGATTTTGTAGAATCCAGTATGCTAGTGTTGCAATTTGTGGTCCTTTGTGAGTATGATAACGGGTCACTGGTCAATGTGGGCTTGAATTAGTAAATGGCAAATCACCTGATACCTTACAAAATAGCCGCCGGTTAAGAAAGTGTTGCTAACTTAAAGTTCTATATATCTAAAAAAACATTCTATTTTTAACCATTAATAGGTTTTCCATTAAAAATGTTATGTTGTAATTTTCAAGTTGATAATCATATTATTGGGGTGTCCCCCAAGGCAGCATATTAGGACCGCTTCTATATATAATATACACAGCGGATATGCCATTTGCAGACGACACAGCATTTATTAGCGTTAACCATGACCCAAAAGTCGCATCGCAAAATCTGCAGTCCCACATCAATGAACTAGAGGCCTGGCTAGAAAAATGGAGAATAAAGGTTAACCCGGCTAAATGTACTCACTTAACTTTCACGCTCAGAAGACAAACCTGCTGTAAAAATAAATAACATCACTGTTCCGGTAGAAAACCATGTTAAGTACTTGGGAATTCATATAGATAGACGCTTGACCTGGTCTCGTCATATTGAAGCGAAATTAACGGCTATGAAACTTAAAGCAGCTCAACTACATTGGCTTCTCGGTCGAAACTCAAACTTGTCTTTAGACAACAAAATTCTCTTATACAAGTCCATCATAAAACCAATATGGATATATGGCATCCAAATATGGGGAACTGCATGCTCATCTAACATCCAAAAGCTTCAAAGAAGACAGTCTAGAATACTACGACAAATTGTCTGCGCCCCATGGTATATACGTAATGATATTATCCACAGAGATCTCAACGTTCGCACTATCCAGGAGGAAATTAAAAAATATTCAACTAGCTACATCGATAAACTAATGGCCCACCCTAACTACATAGCTCGGGGTCTGCTTCAGTTCGAAGGTCACCAGAGGCTAAAAAGAACCGATACTTTGAGCCTAACTAGAAGACATTTTTAAAATTTGAATACAGCAGTTAGTCGTTACATTGGCAACAACTAATAAACAACAAGTAGAATAAAGATTTGAATACATATTGTAAATTTCGATAAGAAAGATTCAATAATAAAAAAAATATATTTAAAAAAAAATATTATGATGAGAAATTTCCATAACAGTTTTTCATCAGGTTGCCTTCATATAAAAGTGTCACAATTGATGAAACAGTTCTAAAAATACAAAAACAACTTAAATTTAACAAAACTTAAAAAAATATCTGTTTAGAGCATTTATAATTTAGTCTATAGCATTTTATTTGCTATTAGTTTAAATTTCATTTATTTTATAAACCAGGATTTACAAGCACAAATTTTTCAGCAAATGGCGATTTACTCAAAACAAATATGATTACTATATATCATAATATGATTACTTTATAACATATTATGATTGCTTTGGTACATAATTAGCCTTATTATGAGTGTCGTTTAAAGATAAAATTAAATTTGTTTCTTTAATATATGACGAAACAGTTGTTGCCGTAAAAAGAAAACGACACTCATAATAAGGCTAATTATGATTACTTTAAACTATAATATGTTTACTTTGGGTCTTATAGTTATTAGTTTGGATCATAATGTATGACAAATTAATTAACATGCATATTGAGTTAAAATATGATGTCATAATATCAAATTATGATTAATAAGAAAATATTATGATGTAATATTACGATGATAATTAATCATAATATGTTTACATGGTTGTGATGTTTTTGTCCTGATCTTAGTTATGAATCAAAAAGTAAGACAATCTCAAATTGAATTAATTGGTTGTTTTTGGTGTCATGTAAAGCAACATTATTTTCTAGCACGGCAACCGACTTTACACGACCCACACGAAATTCCTTCTGAAGTTTTATTATTTTTACTAATATCAAGTAAAGTTTAACTTATTACTGGAGTTCAATTATAACAATTTCTACATAAAAATTCCAAGAAAATAAGTTATTGCCTGCACTACCCAAAATTGATTTAAAATCGCCCAAATGCCATTAAAGAATTAAAACAGCCAAGTGATTTTTTTTTTTTTTTTAATAATTTGTTGTTTTCTTTATTTAGGGATTAATTATTTTTCTGTTTCTTTTTTTTTCTCATTTTGTTTTATATTGCAACTAAGTGTGTGTGTGTGTTTTTTTTCGTTCAATTACTTTGTTTTTAGTGTCTATTTATATAGAAGTTTGTTTTCATTTCATATCATTATTAACATATTTTTCTTTTGTAATTGTATATTATTATTAAATATTATTATTTGTTGTATGTATAATTATTTGTATATTAAATAATTAATTATATATTCTTTTATGTATATTTACGATTATTTTATGGTAATATTAACAAACAGATACATTGTTCTCAGTGTATCTGCTAGACAAACATTTTTCGTGACAGGCTAGAGAAGTGTAATGGGTTGAGGAAGGGGTCCGTGGTGGTGAAGCAGGAAGGTTTTGAGAATATAGTAAAGTTGAGTGAATGAGTGAGTGGGTGAAGGTGTTTGGAGTAAGTGTTTCTTTTGTTTAGTGTCTTGGTAATTTGTTATAAATACTATTTGTTGTTATTTATTTCGTTTCGTTTTGTTTTTTTAAATGAATAATGCTTGTTTTTGTTTTTTTCTTTTTTTTTCATTTTTTCTTGTATTTTTTTCTCATTTTATTTTTCAGAAGTTGATATTACTACTTACAAAAAAATAATAACTTTTACATTAATACATAAGTACTTACATTGAAATTACACTTTATATTTTATTGCGCTGCTTACTCTTTTGCCAATTGAATTTTATTTTTGACTCCGGTTGAAATTTGTTTAATATTTATACAAAATTGATTTATTATTTTGAAAATTTTTAGCAAATTTCTTTATTTTATTTGTTTAAGTTATTTGTTTATATTTAACATAATAAGCTTACATAGATAATTCTGTTAGGTTTTCTTTATTTGTTTATAATTATTTTTTATATTTAATACTAAATTTTATAAAATTAGTTGTTTTTCTTCCTTTATTATAAGGGATTTCTATTAATATTTACACATTTTACAGCCAACTTAAAGATTTAGTTTATATTTTTATGTGTTTTTTTTTTCAAAACTACACTCAAAGAAATCATAGTGTAATTAAAAGAAGAAAGAGAAGTTTCCTCCATTTGTGCTTTATTTTAAAAATAAATTATTGTTGGTTGGTTTTTTGTTTGTTTCTAATTTAAAATTATTATACAGGAACAAATTTTTGAAAAAAAAAAATAAAATAAAAAGAATCTAAAAAAGACTTAAAACAATAAAAACAACCTATAAATTATTTAAAAAATATATGTTTGTTTGTTTGTATGTGTTGTAATTTTAAAAATTTTGTCAAAATTTGCCTTTCATCCTCTTGATATGTACCATCCATTCACACGCATTAAAATTATTAAATTTTAAGCCATTTTACTTTTTATTAATTTCATAAACCTATAAATATTATTTACAATTTCTTACATTTTGTTGTTTTAAGTTGGATTTTCCAAAGTGTGGCTTTTCTTTTGTTGTTGTTGTTGTTTAATACTCCGGGTATTCTGACGGCAAATCTAGTTTTATTTTAAAATTACTCTATAAGCTCTGATTGCATAAGTTTTTTACCTTATTTTCTACATTCCTTGACGGGCTGTGTAGCAGCGTTTTTAGAAATTTTAAATTTATTTTTTTTTTTTTTGTAACAAACACCTTTTTATTTTGTTTCAATTTTAAAGTGGGGTTTTCCTAAAATTTTCATTCACATCACATTTTTAATTATTGTCCGAAATTGTTTTTTAAATTATTATTTTTTGTTTTGTTAATTTTCATTCTCTGTTTTTAAATGTTCAAGTTTAAGTAAAATTTAAGGTCTGAGAGAAAGCTTAGGTGTTTGTTGCTGCAAATGTTGCTCTCTAAATGCTATCAGAGAGCGAAACGCTGAGAGCGGCGAAGTGGTGTTGATATTATTTGGTTTATTGTTTTGCTCTTGATTATGTAGTGGTTGTGTTTGTTGTGTTGGTGGTGGCGAGTTCATGCGCGATTGTCATGGCTTGCCGGGCGATAACTTACCAGAGTTCGAGGACGATGACGACGAATTGGAATTGTGCGAAATGGGTCCTAGACTATGATGCAAACTAGGCTGTGCGGAGGGTGAGGTTTGTACCACATCACAGCCCATGGATGAAGTGGTGCTGGAGCCGGAAGGTGAGGCTCCTGAAGGCGGGACGTGTTGGGCTTGATGATGTGGTTGACCAGTGGTTAAACTAAGCGGGTTAAAGTGTGGTCCTCCTGCGGCTCCGGTGACGGCAGCTTTCCACAGCAAAGGATTCATGCCCAGTCCATTGTGAGCCGCTAAACTAGCTCCAAAAGTTCTTTGGTGTTCTAGAAACTCCTGTGAAGGGGCACCCAAATGAGCCGCTGCCGCTGCTGCTGGTCCATAGAACCCTCTATACAAGTCGGGCCTTACATAGGGCGAATAATTTGGTATTCTGGCGGCCAGGGGTGATAAAATCTTACCCGGACTAGGATGTTGACCCGGATGACCATAGAAAGCAGGATGTGTGGGTGGCAAATCGCTGCCGGGAGGACTGTCTTTGTTACCATCCTTATTGGCATCTTTTGAGGCCATATCCGCCAAGGACCAAATGCGTGGCTTCGCCGCTAGACTAGCTGTGGTGCTGGCTGCGCTGGCCGCATGCAATGAGTTCTGTTGGGCCTGATGATGTTGCTGCAACAGCTGCTGTTGGTGATGGTGGTAGGCGGCAATGTCGGGTGGTGAACCGGCTGGTGGTCTGAAGTGATGCAAGGCGGCGGGATGAAACAGAGGATGACCACCACCGGGCATCATGCCGGGACGATCATAAAGATCTGGAGATCCATTAGGTGAACCGGGCCGTGAGCCAGACCATTCACTGTTACCCTCGCCGGGCATGCGATGATCTTTGTCTTCATTAGAACCCAAACCAGAATCTTTGGCATCTAAAATTAAACAATAGCAAAGGAAATTCGAAATTAATTAATGGTTTAAAATGTTTAGCATCTTTAAAGACTTGAGAAAATATGTTCGTCTGTCTGACTTCAGCTATGTGTGGGGGTCAATTACTGCACGGTTAAAATTTGTTACATACATACGAGTAAGTTTTGTAAAAATGCCAATAAATTTTTGAAAAGTCTTTAAAATAAAAGATTTTGAATTCAAAACTTACCTAAGACATCATTATCATCTGTGCTTTTATGATCATCATCATCCAAATTACAGTCATCATCATCGACACGATTGCGTGGCTCCCATGTCATTTTGTTTTCTTTCTTCAGTCTTCTGCGAGCATTGGCAAACCACGTCGAGACCTGGGTCAGTGTCATTTTCGTTATAATCGCCAACATTATTTTCTCTCCTTTTGTGGGATACGGATTCTTTTTATGCTCATTCAGCCAGGCTTTCAGCGTTGAGGTCGTTTCACGGGTGGCATTTTTACGGCGGGCACCATTTAGGTCCATGCCATAACTGCAAAGATAAAGAAGAGAAGAGGGCAGTGATTAGTAAGACAATTAAAATCTGTTTAAGTTGTAAAAAAAAATCATAAATTCAGATTTTTATACCCTACACCTTCATGAGAAGGGTATATATAAGTTTGTCATTCCGTTTGTAATTTCGACAATATAATTTTCGGACCCCATAAAGTATATATATTCTGGATCCTTATAGATAGCGGAGTCTATAAAGCCATGTCCGTCTGTCTGTCTGTTCAAAATAATTTTCTGAAGTCCCCAGATATTCTCGGGATCAAAATCTTTAATAATTCTGTCAGACATGCTTTCGAGAAGTTTGCTATTTAAAATCAGCAAAAGCCGTCCATAAGTAACGAAGATATGAACAAAAATCAGAGACAACATCTGAAAATTTCATCAAAAAAAACTAGCAAACAAAGTGTATTAATATAATACAGTGGCTTCAAAAGCCCAAACGTAAAAGTTACCAAAACAACAGACAAATTTTGACAGTCTTAACATTTACCTGTGGTGGTTGTAAAACTTTCGTCACTTTATTAATACAATTTGCTATTCAAATTATTTTTTTTTTGCAAAAACAATGAGAAAAAATTGCCTCGTAACATTGTTATACATGCGCACTTACATACATACATATGTATGTACATCGTGACGAACAAAAAGTTCTTATTGCGTTTAGGTGGAGGGTATTAAAGATTCGGCACAGCCGAATATTGCACTCTAACTTGTTCTAGTGGAAATATAACAGTCCCAGGTTACTTGGACTTCTAGTTCCGTTTTATAACATAATGTGATCCTTAGAGTAAATGGAGCTAATGCAAAAGAGAAAATTAAGTACCCTAGTTTGAAAATACACATTTTTACATTTTGTTTAAATTTAAACCAATTTTAATGTTTTGTTTTTTTTTCGGTTTGTTTTATTGTTGCTGCCATAATTAGCACGTGTGTTGTCTTAATGGTCTTGTTGATCAGTTTACGCTTTTTTTTTTTGTTGCCATACAATTTTAATTGTCTGCCATTAATAATTGTTACTTGCAACTTGTAGGTCTGTTGCAAAATTCATTTTTTGCTGGGTAAAATTTGAATAAAGCCTTAATTTATGTTATTGTTTTCACAACAATGTTATTATTGCTTTTGTTGTTGCTCAATTTACACATGCTTTTATGTTTGGTGGTCATTTTTATAGAGCAATTTTGTGGCTTTTAGCAACGATATGGAGGAAAACAATACATATTCGTATCAACATTTAAACAATCCACAACATATCCACAATTGCTGTTAAAACGAAAAGAGCCATGCAACAGCCAACAATTAAGTTAAAATGGAAGATACCAATACATGAGCGGTAGCAAGTGCAAATAATGGCTAACTACACTTGTACAAACACAGAAAGGTCCTGGCAAAAAGGATTCCATATAAAAAATGCCAATTTCAAGCCTTTAGTCAAAAAATTCGTGCATGTTCTGCTGAACCTTAGCAACAAAAACAAATGTTTAATAAAGAAATATGTTTCGTTATTAATTAGAATTTTAATTAACACCTGCAATTTTGTGCTCAACTCAACGTACATATTTTATATAAAATTTGTTGTGCTTGTATTTTTGCTGTTTGTTGTTTTCATTCATTATTTTTATAGAAAGAAGTAACTACCTTCTACTCGTTTATTATAAATTTTATATCAATTTTTTTTTTTTGTAATTTTTTTTCTACAACATGACTCAACTTGTTTTAGGTTTATATGTACTCATAAATACTTGTAGAGTTTAGTTGTGCGGCTTTAAATGACGGAGTGACTGAATATATGACTGACTCTATGACTGACTGTTTGTGTGAGTCTCGGTCGTCTATACCAGTACAATTTTTTTCTTACACTGTCTGTCTATACGTGACGGGATGTCTTAAATTGTTTAATTGCCTTCTTAAGCTGGAAATTAATAAGTTTTGTTTTTGTATTATTTTTTTTTTTATTAAATTAAAATAAAAAAAATGTATTTGTGTACAACAAATTATTACTGTTATTTAAAATGCAACTAACAGAGGAAGTAACGGTCATTTGAAGGGGATGTAAAAAAAAATGCAAAAAAAAAATATTTTTTTTTTTTTTGTTAATAATGTGTTAATTTTTTGTTCAGTTTGTGATATGAGCATTTAAATGCAATTTATGAATGAATTTTTATTACGAAATTTTATTGTATAGAACAACAAATCTTGACGTGAAAGCGGCAACTGTCAATAGGAGAAATATAAAATTGTTGTTGGAAATTAATATGTAAAATTTGCTAATAGATTTTTAAAAGAAAATCTTACTTAAATAACCTCAACACTTTGAATAATGTCGTAATTTCAGTTGTATAGGATTTAACATACATATCGCACCTGTTCAACAAAAGGGTATTAACTTCAAATTTTGAAACATTCACTTTTTATTAAAAAAAGATACATAATGATCTACTCTACCCACTGTAAAAATCTCTCATTATTTTATTTTGTCTACTCTTTCGTCAAAAAATACCGTTATGTTACTCTTCATATCTTCATAGTTACTATTTTGCCTCTACTGAAAAATAGAAAATTTTAAGTTACTACCCTTTTGTTGAACAGGTGCGATATATTAAATATATTTTGAATTCACAACGAAACCACTGTACCAACACAAAACTAAACTTTAAACTTTTTTATTAAAATATTTTTTTTTAAATTATAATTGAAGAGCTTAGTCACTATATAAAAGATAAGCTAAGAATTCAACAATTTGTTTAAATAATAAACAAATTTAGGCCCCAATTTTGTAAATAACTTGCCTTCAACGCATCACGTACGCTTTTGTGAACGCATCACCTAAAATATGAAATTTTGTAAATCACCACATTGCGTTTAGCGAACGCAGAAATATTACGTTGTTACAATACTGTCAAATCATTGCGTTGTTAATGTTGCCATTGTAAATGTTGATAGTCAAATTTAAACTAAAAATTTACATAAAGCTATACTTATTTTGCATTGGCAATGCTACAAACCTATCAGCTGTCAGATAATTTTGTTTCGTTATTTATAACGAAAATATTTAAAATTGTGAAGAAAAAAGCTTTTAAAGCAAATACATACAAAGTTGCTAAGGGGTATAAAAAAAATGTTCGCACTTATGGACATGTCCTGCTCTTCGGATGATGAAGAAACTCCAAGTGTCCTAGACATATCTTATAAAAAAAAAACCCAAGAAAAAGAAGCAAATTTTGCAACAACAACAAGATTTTTGGCAACGGGAGGATATCAGAAGGGAATTGGAAATGAGCTTATAACATCTCTTTTACAGTTCAAGGTTAGTGACGTCATAAATAAATGTTTGTCCGCTATGGAACAGTCGCTTTGTGTAAAATGGATAAAGTTTAATCTTACTGCTGAAGACGAGTTGAAGACAAAGATTGAATTTCTTGAAAATTTTGGTATCCCGGTTGTAATTGGCTGTGTTGATGGGACGCATATTAGAATAATACCTCCAAAAGAAGATGTGAAGCACCTAAAAACGTGTAAATCTAGCACGTTTTACTATTACCTTTTAGTCCTTTTAGCCCGTTATTACTTTTTGCTCGATATGGCTACATTTTTGTTTTTTCGTAATTTTTCGTTCTTTTATCTAATAATATAGAAATAATTTGATTGGTAATAAATAACCCATTCCTTAAACTGTCCAGTTTTGCCATACACATATTGACATATCCGTACTCAAACGCAGAAGTAGAGAGGAGTTTTAGTGTAATGAATTTATTCAAAAACAAGTAAGAAAGTATAGTTGGTCAAGCCCGACCATATAATACCCTACACCCAGTATATGCATAAAACAGTTTTTCAGAAATGAGCGCTATATGGGAGATATGACCTATTATGGACCGATCATCAAAAAATTTAGTGTCATGATTTTTGTGAATATAAATATTGTGTATGTTAAACTTTATCTCGATATAAATACTGTTAAAAGATTTATGGAGGTTAAAGTTGATTACGGGAAGGATCTTATATGGGAGTTTCGACTAATTACGGCCCGACCATTATTAAATTAGGTGTCATCATTTCTGTATATTATTTGTGTCGAATTTTATTTGCTTACCAACGTTATTAAGACATTTATGATAGTTAAAGTGATTTTTGGTAGTGGGCCATTTATGGAAGCTACGACTAATTATGGACCGATCACAATAAAATTGTACCGTATTATTTGTATATAAATCAAATATATTTGCGTTCATTATTATTTGAATACCAACATTTTTAAGTGAGTTATGCTTTTTAAAGTGATTTTCGGAAGTGGGCCTTATATGGTGGGCCTTTATGTAGATGTGATTTAGCTTCATTTACCACTTATTTGTGATGAAATTTGTTTGTTTCCTTGCATAATTCAAACATTTATGAGCGGTAAACCTAAATTTCGGGAGAACTTTTGTATTGGGGCCAGGTTTCCACCAGTTTCAATCCCGAAAAAACATGACTTACCAAATTTTATCAAAATATCTTCAAAATTGCGACCTGTACTCTGCACACAAGCTTTACATGGACAGCCAGCCAGCCAGACGGACGGACGGACGGACATCGTTAAATCGACTCAAAACGTGATTCTAAGTCGATCGGTATACTTTAAGGTGGGTGTTGGACCAATATTTCTGGGCATTACAAACATCAGCACAAATCCAATATACCCTCCCCACTATGGTGGTGTAGGGTATAATAAAATTAGCAACAAAATGTCATTAAATACGTGTAACAGTTTAACACACATTAAATGTAGCCTAAAAAGAGATAATGTATGTTGTTCAAAATACAAAATACCTGACGAAGTGTGCTCAAAAATTAATTCGAATGAAACATATAAATAATCTAAAGAAATCGAAATTTTGCTTAGTAACGACCAATTTTAAATTTAAACTATTTAATACTATAATATGTGTCTAATGGTAGTAATTTTTTTCTAATAAATTATTTTATAAAAATGTGTTTGTTGTTTTGATTTTTAAAAGAAACATTTTATAATTTAGCTCCTTTTCGAACTTTATCCAAAATTTTGACAGGATGTGGATTTAAACGGATTTTTTTAATTTAGCCCTTGTTTCAAAAATGTTTACGCGTTTTGAGTCTCAAACCCTACAGAAATCCATCAAATGAATGGCAAACAAATTTCAACACCTTGCTTACAAAAGCCCGCAACACTATAGAGAGATGCATTGATATATTGAAAACCCACTTTCGGTCTTTAATAGGAGAGAGAGGGTTGCATTATGGGGAGGAAAAAGCGAAAGCAATGGTTAATGTTTGCTGTGCATTACATAACATTTGCATTCATTATAAAAACGATTGGCCGCAGATGGACGAGCCTGAAGATATCACCAATAATGGTGTCGGTGATCTTGGTAGTGCTATTTCAATTTCTTCAGATGCGCAAACTATTAGGGATAGTGTAGCAAATAATTTATAATAATAAAAAATTGGCTTTTTATATTTTTTACAAAAAATTTATTTTTCAAATTATAACATGCAAAAAAAATAATAATTTTTATTTTAATTTATTTTAGCTATTGGTTAAAAAAAAATATTTTTTGAATCAAACAGTTTGTTAGCCTCGACAGTTTTCCTGACGAGCTTAACAAATTGTTCGCTTCAAAAACGATATTTTCAAACGGACCAGTAACTCCCATAAATTAAAATAAAAATTATATATATTAAAAAAAAATAAACAGAAAAAAAAAAACAATAATTCAAACTTTGTTAAATAAAAAACTAAGGAACAAATATCTACTTAAATCTTTCTCGAAGGATTTGGTTTTGCCCTTCTATGGCTGCAGTTAATTTTTCTAAAGCTAGCGGATTCCTTGCAATTTCACTTGTTTTTTTTCGGCTAACTTTATCAATTTTTTTTCTTTGTTTATTTTTTCCACTTGTCTTCTTTTTTTTGGATTTAAAAATTGTTTGCGTGGAGGAAATTATGGTTTAAGTGGTGTCTCAATAATAACTTCTATGTCGCTTTCGTTTTCTTTATTACTAATTTCCTCTAGGGAAGAGGATACCATTTGTAACACCTGAGGACATTCAGTAGATACATCACTTGGTTTAGGTGGCGTACTTTGCACTGGTTTAGGCGAATCGTTTATTTTATTGGTTACCTTTAAACCATAAACAGCGCCAGATGGATTAGCAGCCACAGTAGTATTAACAATACTATCAACTGCTACCTCAGATGGATTTAATTCACAATACTCCGATGGGTCACCACCAGTTTGTCGGATACTAGATTTATTCGGCGAAATTTTTTTTTTGAGTCTGCCTCTGTAGTCAGTCCAAACCTAAGGAAGAAGGTACATAAGTACATTTAAAATGTTTATACTCTACACCACCTAGTGGGGAGGGTATATTCGATTTTTGCTGATGTTTGTAACGCCCAGAAATATTGGTCCAAACACCCACCTTAAAGTATACCAATTGACTTACAATCACTTTCTGAGTCGTTTTACCGATGTCCGTGCGTCCGTCTGGCTGGCTGTCCATGTAAAGCTTGTGCGCAGAGTACAGATCGCAATTATGAAGATATGTCGATAAAATTCGGTATTTGAAATTTTTTCGGTCCAAGGACGGACGGGATTGAAACTGGTGGAAATCGGTCCATTATTTCACTTGGCCCCCATACAAATGTCCTCCCGAAATTGGGGTTTAAAGATCATAAATGTTTGAATTATGCAAGTATCCAAATAAATTTCACCACAAATGAATGATAAATGAAGTCAAATCAAATCTACAAATTTTGTGCAGATCGGTCCATAATTTATCATAGCTCCCATATAATTCACTTTAAGCTCCATAAGACGCTTAAAAGTACATATTTATATTGAGATAAAGTTTAAACATATAATACTTATATTCAAATATGGTCGGTCCATAATTAGTCGAAGCTCCCATATAAGACCTTCACCGTAATTCACTTTAAGCTCCATAAATCGTTTAAAAGTATTTATATCGAGATAAAGTTGAACACACATAATAGGTATATTCACAGACATCATGACACTAAATTTTTGAATGATCGATCCATAATAGGTTATTTCTCCCATATAACGCCTATTTATGAAAAACTGTTTTATACATATAGGTACTGGGTGTAGGGTATTATATGGTCGGGCTTGACCGACTATACTTTCTTACTTGTTTTTAATTGTTTTTATTTTTGTTTTAATGAAGTTATCGAAGAAAGGCTTTTTTCATTGATTTCTTTTTTTTTTTTCAACAAAATTGAGTTAGGCCTTTTTTATATTAAGCCATCGACATACATACATACTCGTATATAAACCATTGCTATCAAGACTTTACAATTATAATTTCATTCCGTTCTCTTATATATCTACATATGTATGTGTGTATGTATATGTTATATGTTCATAATTAAATTGTATTATTAATATTCTATGTAAGTAGCCCTCATCATATCTAATATGTTTAGAATATTGAATAAGAAATCATTTGCTTGGCATACATATTTTTTTTTTTTGTTTTTTTTTTCAATTTCATTTTTACTCCCACTCACTTTATTGTTGTTGAAAATTATGCACATTGCATTGAAGGCCATAAAAATATTAATGTACATTTTACAAGTACAATTGTATTGTATTATTTTCTTTAATTTTTTTATTTTTTGTGCACAAGAGGCGCCTCAAAGTAATAAAACCTTTTTGGTTTGCATTGAAAAAAGAACTCTTCTAACTATATTGCTTAGATATGGAAATATGTACATAAATATTTATACTCGTACATAAATAAATGGGCTGGTTGAGGCTGGCTGTATATAGACATCAAAATATTTGTAAATATTAGAGATACTAGAAAAAAGTGCGTGATTGTGTGAAGAAAATGTAAATAAATATTTGAATAAGTTTGGGAAAATGATTGATGGTGAGGCGTTTAGTTAGGCCGGCCGTAGTAAATTGTCTTGTTAGGGCATTGTAAATACAATATAAATCTGTAAAATTAGTTTGATATTCACGATGTTATAATATTCGTTACATTAAATAAGGGCTCTATATATCAATGCATCAATATTTTTAAATGAAATTCATTACTTTTGTTCTTTACTGTGTTATAACTTTTCCAAAATTTTTGCAGCTGCATATCTTTTTTCTCGCTCCAATTATAACAATCGCTGTTGCTATTTCCGTATATAATCTCCTTATATTGGGGTTGATTTTACCTAAATAATTTATTATTTTAAATTGCTCGTTATTAGCAAGAACTTATGTATTTTCTCTTGTAATACTAAAAGCATTATAGTGTTTCTTTGAAAGTCCCCAAACAAATCGTTGAAAACTACCCCGAAGGGAGAAAAAGTAGTAAAATCGCGTTTTGATTTTGAAAAAAATAAACAAAATGCTTAGAACACAAAATGCTTAATAATTCATCAACATATCAAACTGTATTTATACCCTACACCACAATAGTGGGGAGGGTATGTAGGATTTGTGCTGATGTTTGTAACGCCCAGAAATATTGGTCCAACACCCACCTTAAAGTATACCGATCGGCTCAGAATCACTTCTTGTGTCGATGTCCGTCCGACCGTCCATCCGTCTGACTGGCTGGCTGTCCATGTAAAGCTTGTACGCAGAGTGCAGGGGGCTAATTCTGGCAGTCGTGATCAAAATTGTTTTCGAATTGAAATTTATTTCGACAGTGCAAAATTTTCTAATGATGGTACTCGATACGAATCGAATCGATTCATTGCTTCAGTGTTGTAAAAAACTTAAACAAGTACGTATTACAACACTGAATAAAATAGAAGAAAATATAAACAAAAAAACATATGGTTCTGAAAAAAATAACTCAAGCAAAAGCAACATTTTTTAAAGAAACTTAAGGACCATAAATGTTTTAAAAATGTTGTTATCCGAATAAAATTTAACAAAAATGAGTTTCTTATGTACAAATAGGATGACACCTAATTTTATAGCGGTCGGTTCATAATTAGTCGAAACTCCCATATAAGACCCTCTTCGTAATTCACTTTATGCTCCATAAATCTTTTAAAAGTATTTATATCGCGATAAAGTTTCATATACACAATATTTATATTCACAGACATCATGACAGTAAATTTTCCCATATAGCGCACATTTCTGAAAAACTGTTTTATACATATACTGGGTGTAGGGTATTATATGGTCCGGCTTGACCGACTATACTTTCTTACTTGTTTTCAATTCAAAATATAAATTATTTCACAAGAGACTTATCACAGCTTTTGAAGCAGGGTTAGCAAACATGGAACAATTGTACTTTCTTTGATACATTTTAGACTCAGTTCAAAATGCGCTAACCAATTAAGCTACAGCACACTTAGCTTTTTTTTAAGAATATCGAAATATCGAAGAAATAGAAGCGTTAACTTTCAGATTTCGTTTTTGAATTTAGCCTCAAAATCATTTAATATGAAACAATTATTAAGAGGCTCGCTTTGTTCGATAATTTAACCAACAACTTCTCTTCATGATCAGACATTTGGTACAATTTCAAAATATTGATACATTTAAAAATGGTATTCCAGATGAAATAGATAAATATGTGCTCTAAGTTACTATTTATGTAATAGCGACAGCCGAAGAGATGATTTTATTAAATTTCATTAACATTTTGGAACTGATATCCATTCATATGATCTTTAAATATGCATCTGAAAAATGGTTATTATGAAGAGAAGTTGTTGGTTAAATTATCGAACAAAGCGAGCCTCTTAATAATTGTTTCATATTAAATGATTTTGAGGCTAAATTCAAAAACGAAATCTGAAAGTTAACGCTTCTATTTCTTCGATATTTCGATATTCTTAAAAAAAAGCTAAGTGTGCTGTAGCTTAATTGGTTAGCGCATTTTGATCATTAAGCATGAGTTGGTATTTGTAGCCAGGTTTTGATTCCCAGCCTTAAAATATAATGCGACTACTCACCACCAGAGGCGCATAATGCGCAATTGCAGAGTTGTGATATAAAAAAAGCTTTCTTCTTTCACAACCTTTACTTCTTCAATCTATCCCATTTCCAAAGAAAGTAACGCAATTATATGTATTATTTTATTGCCTAAATGTTACTTTTCTTTAAAAAAAAATCTGGACATTTTTGAAATGCAATCAGAGGATGTACGAATATAAATATATATACATACATACATATATATATATATATTTATTAAGGTTAATTTTTCGCAAATAACCCGATACTTCATAAATAAGAGTGTTAAGCTAGATTTACACGATTGAAATTTTCTTCAAAATTGCTCTTCATAATGCTTCAAACTCGTATAAACAGCAAACATTTTTAAAAATTTATTTACTTAATAACTATTTATAATAATTACATAAATAAATTTTGAAGAATTTTTGCTGTTTACACGAGTTTGAAGCATTTTGAAGAGCAATTTTGAAGAAAATTTCAATCGTGTAAATCTAGCTTTATAGATGATCGTGATAATAAACGAAATTAATGTTCTTATATATTCAGAAATCTGTTAAAACTATGACTAACTAACAACTACAGGCAAATCCCGATCTAAATCGAAATAAATCGGTGTGACATCGATATGCCCTATAATGTCACACCGATTAATTAAGATCTATCTATAGCTTCTATAAATTATTCCAAATATGATTTATTTCAATAAAGATAATTTAATTTATTACGAAACGAGCTTTAATCTTCTTTGTTTCAGATATATTGTCGTAAATTAAAATTGTTACGCTATCCTTCGATAATTTTCTTTCTGGAGCACTTGTTTTTTAACGCGATTAAATGCTTTATTTGGTCGTAATATAATAATATCGGTATGATTATTTCTCTTCTGATTCTTTCAGAAGTTTGTCCAATAAATCCACTATTATAAAAGCTTATTGTATTTTTATGGGTTTGATTTTTAAAGCAATTCAATTAACTTAAATATTATTTGTTTTCCTTTTGTGGAGAAATCAATATGAAAGTTCGATTTCTATTTAAGATCAGCGATTATTTTGAGACATTCTTGATATCCTGATATAATTGCAAATGTTAAAAATTTGGTTGCTCATTATATCGTATATAAAATTGTTTAAACATAGTTGGTACGAAATTGAAAAAGCTATTTTCCATCCCTGATATTGAAATTATCTAATACATTAAGACATTTATATGGAAATTAGGAAACTTGTGTAAAATTCTTCATTTATTTCCGATAGTAAACCGCTTCTCAAACAGTTCTTTTAGTATATAAAAGGAAGTATATTCTAAGTATAACAGTTTAAAAAAATTTTGCTTTTTGACGCCTGTCGCTTTTGTTGTGAATCACTGAGATTCTGTTCAAACTTTTGGAAATGGGTTTAATTTAAATATAATAGTTTTTTAAGCAATATGCCTATTTTGTTTTAATAAAATAAGATAAAAGTTATTTTTGCTACAATGTTCTACAATTTCTAAGATTTTTATAAAGACAAATAAGAAAATTTAATTGATTAATTAAAAAATCTAAAGTCAACTTGGTGCATTTCGCAGCATTTTTGGTGCTTTATAATTTTTTTGTGCAAAAATTAGTTGCGCTATTTTTTAAGTTTTGGTGCGTTTTTTAATTTTTGGTGGCACCAAAGCAAATACATACAACACAACTTTTTGTTTCAGTTTAAGAAAAAATCTTTGTATAATAAAATACACCTCTTTCAACAGTGCAAAATTTTGTTTACAACCAATCAGATCACAATAATAATGATATTTAAGACGTACCAAATTATAGTTCTGATTTCCACTCTTCAGTTTTAGCTAACCAGTTTTTGTTCAATTCTCTTTTGAACTTGCCATTTCATTCACACACGTCAATTAAATTTTCGTACTTTTTCATGCAAATCAACATGCATAAAATTAAAACCAAAATTAAATAAGAAAATTGACAGTACAGTAAAGTTTGTACCTCTTTTATTCTCTTTTCCCTTATCACTTAAAAATACTTGCCTTGAAGATTTAGAATTTAAGAATGTGCAAGTGGACACAGAGTAAAACGATCTTGTTGTTGTAGATATATTGTAATATGTAAAGAAAAAGAAATATTTCATTATATGAAATTTGCTGGCCCTTTTTGATTTTCATTGTAATTGTTTTTGTAGTGAAAGTTGCTGTCGAGTTGTCGAATTGTTCGTTTTTTATCAAATGCGTTGTGTGGTTATATAAAATGCTGTAAAACTAAAAGTAATAAGGCTTCTTTCTGTTTATTAAAAGAAATATTATATTTATTTTCAATGAAAAAAATTCTAAACTTTGTGCGTTTTTTCTCCATTTTGGTGCGTTTTGAAATTTTAAAGTTGACAACGCTGGTCGTTTAACGCCCGCTGCTTTTATTATAACTTTAAATTAGTTGATTTAAATTTTAAGGAAATATGTTAACTTTTTTTATGTATTGTGTAATTTTTATACTATTTTGTTTCTATGATTTCAGCTGCTTTTAAAATCTATACTAAAATATGTGTAAACAAAACTTACCTATTGAAGGGATAACCAAAGGCAGCATCATAGGGATGATACACAGAAGGATAAGGCCAAGGAGCACCACCAGCTACTAGATTTTCCTTTAAGTCCAGACCACCCTAAAATAAAACAGGAATTAAAACAAATAAAATTAATAAAAATTTAATGCAAAAGTACGACAAAAATTCAAATTGAATATGATAACGTAACAATGTATTTATGTCGGACCATCTTTAATTATACCCTACACCACCATAATGGGGAGGGTATATTGGATTTTTTTTTTATTTATTAAAAAAAAAAGCATGTTAAGACCTTGAACTTAAATTATTTAATAATCATGTTTAACAAATCATTAATTTATTTCTGTTTAAAGAGAACAACAACAATAACTGAACAACATTTGATGTAGAAAACAGCAACAATGCAAAGTGTTTAAACAATGTTTTAAAAAACATTTAATTAAATTTATTAAAATGAAAATGTTTTTGGTTTAATCTTAAAACGTAATTTCTATATAAATATATGTAGGCACATCTTTATAAATACTTATAATGCGTAGTTTCAGTTTCAGTTTTATTGTCTTATTTTTTTTGTCGAGCAGTTTGCTGATAATCTTTGCATTTGGATGGCTCTACCATTTGTACTATTACATATTATATAAAAAAATAATTATTTATGTATGTATTTGTATAGAAAAACTTTAAAGATTAATTTACTAATTTAATAGATTTTTTTATATTTCAGAAAACGGCAACAACAATAGCTATGTACTATATTGTACAACATCAGCTAAAGTTTATGAAAAATTAATGAAGGAAGACCTCACGTTTATGAGAATTGTAGTGTAACACAATGGGAAGTATGTAGTAGATTGATAACGTTTGAACTTTGCAACAACTTTAACTAAATGAGAATTATAAGCATATACATATGTATAATAATATTGTATGTATGTATGTATGTATGTATAAAAAACGAACAGTTTAATTTAAAGTCTTAATAATTCTATTTAATTTAAGCTTTAAATTTAATTTCATTGGGTTACACACAACAAACAAACTGTCTGTCTCACTGTCTCTGCATACAGTAGCCGTCGTAGTCATTGTTGTAAGTGTAAAAATGCTTTTTATATCTACATAAAATCGTAAAAGTAAAAATTTATCACACCTTTTTAAACATAAATTCAGCTGAAAAATGTACGTGCATCATTTGCTAAATGTTTCTTATTACAAAGACACCAAAAAATGGTTAAAGACAAAAAAAAAATACAACAACAAGACTCACAAAAAGCAACTAAAAGACAACCTGCACCAAAAAGCACACACTACAACAGAGTTTATTAGAAAGGAAAAAAATATTTACAACAAAACAGTAGTCATATCTTACGACAGCTAAAAAAAAAACTAAAAACAATATACAATTTACATACATACATATGTACATCTTTAAATGCAGATGTACATATTTGTTTGCTTTGTTAAATGTACAGATACATACGTATATATGTATGTGTGTATGTATATATCGTATAGTTATGTATTCGTAGGTATGCAATTATTTGCGTACACGCAACTACAAATTTGCAAATTCTCAAAAATCTGTTTAAGCAAAACAAAAAACTTGATAAAACTTTTTTGCCAATAGTAAAATTATTTTTTTTTTAACTAAATACTTTTTAAAAAAATACTGAAGCTCTGCAGTAAAAAAAATGAAGAAAAGATACATTTTCGTGCACTGAAGAAAAAGACGATTCCTAGAAGCAAATTGTAAGCAAAACGGTTCCACGGCTGCCTTGAAATGTAATAGAAGCTCATGAGTTTTACAAGTTGATAAAGCTCCTCCAAAAGCTTAGAATAACAAAGTATTCCTTTTATAACAGAAACTATTTTACTAAAAGCCGCACCTTTTTTGTTACTTCGAGCAGTCCTGTTCGAACTATTGTGACTGATGGATGTGTTAATTAGAGTCGTTTATAACACTTGTTATAAAATTTGTTTATATGTATAACTATTGAGATATCTACGTGGATATTAGAAAACTAGTACAATAGTTCTACAAGTATTAGACATATGTACTTATGTCGCTTGACACTTTAATGAAAAATAATATAATCCGACCGAGTATTCGGTTTTAAACTAGGCCAAAAATCTACCTAATACCAATACATATTTGGTATTCGGCCATATTTTTACCGAAACTATTATAAAGAAAAAACATACAGTGGCTCACAGCTAATTTTATGCAGAGAATTTTTTTTTTGTTTTCAAAGCTCAATAAAAAGAAAACTAACAGGAACTTAAAACCGAAATGTGGTACGGTCACACTTGGCAAATATTTGCCGAAAAAGACGTAACCATTACATAAAATATTTTTGAACTCGTTTAAAAACTTCCTTTATTTTGGACAAGACTCAACAAATAAATATTTAGTCTTATTTACCTTAACAAACAGAAAACATTTATGGAAATACTGTACATTTTAATATATTAAAACTCGTTTTTCACGTCACAGCTTATTTTATGCAGTCACGTATGGATTTCGAAAACTTTAAATTAAAACTAGCAATTACACTTATTACAACCGCTTTAAGGTGATTTGGCATAATACACGGCGAAATATTCGCTAGAAAACCTATTTTTAAATCGTTTTTTTTTTTTTTTTTTTTTTGTTAAAATTGTGTGGTTCCTTATGCTGGTTTCTAAAATTAACCATAAATTTTCGATAACATCAAGGTCTGGCGACTTTGGTGGCTGTGTAATTAAATTAAATGTGGGCAGTTATATATTAGCCACCTTTGTACAATACCCGATTTGTACTTTGGATCATTATTCTGGTGAAATCAAAAATCTGTTCTTATACCCAGGTTCTCAGCGCTTTCCAACAAGTTGTCCTTCTGAATCTGAAGGTACTTATTCTTGTCCATAGTTGTCTCAACAAATGTTAAATTCCCAGTGTCAGCAGTTGACATACAGGACCAAACCAATGTGACACTTTACTGTTGCCTTTACGATTTTTCTGTTGAGTTCTGTACTTGGTTTCCGCCAAACAGACGACATGTCATCTGAACCGAATATGTTAGACTTAGATTCATTGGCGAAGATGACCGAATACCAAAATACAGATTTCTAGCAAACATGTTCTTTAGTGAAATTTATCCTGAACGGTTACTAGCGCTCAACTCGGCCATTAAAATCATGTTGGCGCAAGACACGACAAACAGTTTCAACTCAACATAGTTTGCCCAGGTCAGCTTCAATGTGATAGCCTTGAATTTGCCCCTATTTTTCGTAAAATGTGTTGCTCAAAATTTTATTTGGTGCCTTTCGTCTTTGTTATGGATCCAACTTTAATGATTTTGTGGACTTTGGAAGCTTTATTTTTCGTTGTGAGTGTCCATTTTGGAAATGGTTTAAAACCAATTGTAGTTGTTCTTTCGTTGTGCGCGAACTTTTTTGAACTATTCTAAATTGACACTTGACGTTACAAAATCGGACTCACAATTCAACAGAAAATATTGATAGAAGTAGAAAAAATTAAACACTAACAACGTCCCGGTACAGTAGAAATTGACTGCATAAAATAAGCTGTGATGAGCATTTTTTGTGTTTTTTTTAGTTTAATATGTACTTATATTTAAATGCAATAAATTATTTTTGTTTTTTCTTTTAAATGACACCAACTTCTTTTTTAAGTTTCTGTTACTTTTCTTTTTATGGAGCTTTGAAAAAAATGCACTGTATAAAATAAGCTGTAGATTATGGAGTTTTTAAGATGCTACACGTTTTTAATATAATTAATAGAATACAATACATTTCATTGTAAACTATTTAAGAATACGATAAAAACTGTTTCTTAAAAAAAATATTGTCCGTTCATGATGAAAAAACAAAATTTATGGAGTGCGCAGTTTAGTTTTTATGCTTGAGTGCAACTTAATTTATTTAATTGTATAATTTATTAATTGCACATTTTTAAAGTTTCGATTTGTTTCGGATTATGGTTTTTTGGCCGAATATAAATTTCGGTTCGGTTTCGGTCGGACTCTACATTCTTTACACCGGTAAGTAAGCCATTTCTAAAACAGCTTTTTTTATAAAAACGAAGAAAATAAGAAAGAAAAAATTCGCTGAAATCAATTTAACAAATTATATTAAATAGCGGTTCTAATGTTAGACGTTTGTCGCCCTCCACAGACTAATCATACACGTCCCTTGACGCCTTAATGACTGATAACACAACGCGTTATTTAAAATGGCAAGATTTTTTTATATAAAAAAGAAGAATATTAATTCGCTAAAACCTATTTAACAACTTATGTTAAACAAGAGCCCGAATATTAGACGCTTGTCACCCTACACACACAAATTACGGTCGCTTGACGCTTGAAACACAATAAAACTTAACTGAAACTCTGCCCGACAATAGTAAGACTTTTCTAAAAGAGCTTTCTAATTAATACAAAAAGAAAGAAAATAAACTTTTTAACAGATTATACCTACTACGTAATTGGTATAGTAAAAGAGGTTTATTGCGTCTCTCAACACAATTTCTGGGACGAACACAAAAAAAAACTTAATAGCCGATGACACATTATTTGATTGAATTTAAATTTTCATATTTTAAGAAAATTTAAAGAAAAAATATAAAAAACAAACAACTTTCTAGAGTAGAATCTAGTTGATAAATCCTCTGTTTTTAACAATAACTGGATAACTAAAAGACGTCTCTTGCTGTTGCACACAAATAATATTTGTTACAACGAATGGGGAATAGAAAAGACATCGAACAATTTTAATGTTTAAAAATAATCTAGAACATTATAAATAATTTCTGCACTTTACTTCAAACTTAAGAGGCAAATAATTGTATTTCAACTCTCAAAACAATTACAGCCAGACAAAATTCTTTATTCATACCTAACGTAACCATACGTCCCGTTTTCACCTACTTTGTCCCGTTGTCCCCGACAACAACTCGGGGATGCAAAAATGTCCCGTTTTTAGAAATTCGAAAAAAGAAATAGTTGATTTGTTCAAAAATGTAAGAACAAATCTTCAAATTCGTCAAAGATAGTTTTTTTAATATATGTATGTATTTACAAACATACATATGTATGTATGTATGTACAAAGATCTAGAAAAACTTAATTAGGCAAATTTAACAGAAACGCCACAATGGGGAGATGTTCAAAAAGTTCTAGATATGTTGATCGAAAAAGAACATATCGATTGAAATAAAGATATGGAAGTATTCGATGAATATTCACTCGTATCTAAATATGTAACATCGCAGAAAATTGATGAATGAAATCAACAAAATATTTCTATGGAAAATCGTTTGTGTGAAAGTATTGAAATATTTTTAAAGCAATTACCAAAACTATGCAAATTTTCAAATTATCGTTGAATATATTTTATGTTTGCCTGCAACAAATGCGCCAGTTGAACGTGTATTTTCTTTGATGAACACGTAGTGGACTGCAGATAAAACTCAATTATACCAGTGCTTAAGGCTATGTTAATTGTTAAAGTTAATATTAAGAAATCCTGCCAAGAGTTACACACATATTTGAAATCGTCAGCTAAAATGTTGAAACAAATTTGTACCTCTGAAAAATATAACAATGTATAAACAATTTTTTTGTAGTGTAACGTAAAATAAATATGTAATGCCATTTACTACACCGAAAAAAAAATCAAGAATTCCGTACTCAAATCAATCCGGAGTGGTGTCAATAGTAGGGTATGTACGGATTTTCTTGAATCAAGTACAAAATACTTGATTCAAGTACGGATTTGTTAATTAAAAAAATCTTGATTTTAGCGCTCTTTAAGCCTTTTTATGGATAAAGTCGATCTCTAACCGTACTTGATTTAAGAATTTTTAGGTTGTTTTAAGCTCGAAGGCATCTTGATTTGAGAATAATATAAGATTGAATTAAGTGTATCCGAGATTGCATTAATCCTAAAATGCACTTGTTTCAAGAATTCAAAACTTGATTTTAGCTCGAATTCATACTTGATATAATCCTAAAAGAAGATTGATTTAAAAACATAGTATTTTTTAAAATTTCTTAAAAATTTATTCGAAGTTTACTTCTAGTTAAATATACAATTTATTTGAAAATAATTGTATACACTACTATTTATTTTTGTATATTTCTGTTACATGTTACACATTAGCTTTACGTTGGAAAAAAAGATTGATTTGTCAAATCCATCCCGATTTTTACTTATTTTAAGTATGAACTAGTAACAACGTACTTGAAAATTTCAGGCTAAAACTGAGAAAAATAAATTTAATTTTAGAATGCCATTTTTCTTTCTGTGTACGGATAAATAAAATATTAGGTATTATATTATCTATGCATTTTTATTTCATATAACCAAAACCATCAGAATTATTCGATGTCCCGTTTTCAAATAAAAAAAAAAATATGGTCACTTTATTTATACCAAGTACATAAACACTAAAAATTCATTCAATATTTTGAAATGTTGAAAAACAAATGCAACATTCTTACAAACATCGATATCTAATGTTGTAACAAGTAATTTAAAAACATTTAACATATTTCTGTGGCAAATGCTGTAAATATATGTAAGTAGTAATGTAGTAGTTGTTGCTGTTTATAATATTGCTTTTGCTTAATATATAATCAATACAACAACTACTTCTCCCTTTACACAGTTAAATGTCTGGATATCAAGCTGTGAACACTTTACACTCTGGTTTTCCACAGTATTTAAACTCACTAACAACAATAACAACTATACTTATAAAACTCAGTGCAATTGTTTGTTTGTGTAATTGTTTAATTTGTAAAACAACATAGATAGATCCCAGCATACCATTCTAGGAGCGCTCCGAAAAAGGAGTCAGAAAAGAGTCCAACAAAAGAGCATTTTCAGAGCGAAAGAAAAATTTGCTTGTTACTGTCCTGAGTCGGCACGCAGTATGACTCACAAATTCCACTTATTTATGTGTGTACCAAAGCGTTGTTGTCCTGTTATTTGTGCTTTGAACAAAAAAAAAACATGGCTGTACCACACAAGAATGATAAAAACAAGATTACACAGAGCCCAAAAAAACCTCATAAAAGACTCTTTACTGACATTATCTAAGAGCTCTTTCTGACGGACCATTTTCGAATGTAATGACCCTCTTTCCTGAAGGTTTTCGGAGCAATTATGATTGTTTTTTGGGCTCATAAAGAGCGTTAACGCTCCGAAAAAGGTGTCAGAAAAGACTCTTTTCGGACTCATATGGCTTGCTGGGATAGTTGTAATAAACAATATGGATGTGAATGGTTAAAAGATTTTTCAAAACTGATATGTATGTATGTATATAATTTATAAAATTTTCTACGTTCTGGTGTCTGTATGTTTGTACACATTGAACAAAACCACCATAAATTTTCTCTTCAGGTTGCTGATGATGATGATGATTTGTCTTGTTTCTTATAGACAAAGGTCCCTTGAATGTCTCCGTCTGGCTCATAATAATTTTCTCTGGCGTCTTTAACTTTTTTTTCCTCAAAATTTTCCTAACAAATGTCGCAATTTTTGTTCAATATTGAAAATTAAATGCTTCTGTAGTTATTTAAATTTAACAAGTAATCTTAAGTTTGAGTTTTTATTCAGTTACAAAGATTTGAATCTTATTTAATTGAAACAAAGAGAGAGCGCAAAATGCCAGGATGTTGTGCTGGCCAGTTTGTCAAATATATACAATAGTTACAGGCCAAATGTATAGTAGGTATAAGTTTTAAAAAATTAGTTGAAAATTTAAATAATCTTGTAAAATAATAAAATTATACAATTTTATCATAATATCGATAAAAAAAAAAATCTTTAAAAAAATTTCAAATATGTATAGAAGACATTCTGTTGTTGTTGTCTTCAAAGACTAAACAAATTATTGCTTTTAAGGCATATTATTTTTTACAGTTTTTTACAGCCATTGATTTCCTTTTACACTACTTTTACTCGTAGTTTCTTAACAACAAAGCATTTTTTATTACTTTGTATTACTTAAGGAAAAATAAGCTCTATTGAAATGCTTTTTATGCCCAAAAAATATTTATTTAACCGCAATATTTAGCTGAAAACCTTTTTTTTTTATTTTTTCTCCCCCTTTTCCGTTTCATTGTTGTAATTTTTGGTCATAACAAACTTTGACAAATCACTGTTTGTGTATGTTTAAATAACACTCACACTTCTTTCCTTAAAAAAAAATTCAAATCGGGGATGGAAAGTGCTAAGCTAATGTTAATTTTATAAAGTTCTACTGTTATACAGAACATTTTCTATATGAATTAATGTTATATACGAAATTTCCTGTTAAAAATATAGTTAACACTTAATTTTTCATAGAAAATAATATTCTGAGAATTTCTAAATAAAATAAACTGTTATACACATATGTACCTTTGTTAAGGTGGATTCAACCATTCGTTCTTAACAAAAATTTTGTTCGAACTCTTTTTTTTATGAAATTTGATGTCTCTTTTTTTGAGAGAGAGAAAATATTTTTTTCCGAACTTGAATTGGTTTAATTTTATATTTATTCTGGACAAAAATGAATTGAGTTACCAATGCCTTATGCATTTCCATGGCCATCAGCAAAAGCAACTTTCTTTTTTCATTAATTTTATATTTATATCTGTGATTTTGAATACACAATACTTTAAAATAATTTAATATTTGTATTTTGACACTTAAAACCCAAAGCAAATTAAATCATTGGCCGCACTTGTAAAACTTCGAACTACCAGAACTAACACTGGTTAAAGGATTGATGTTTGTCTGTTGGCTGACCGGCACCGCAGTGGTGCAGGTGGTAGAACGCAAAGAATTCTGATGAGAGAAAGTGGGATTTCTCGAAACATATGTAAATTCAACAACCCAGGTTCGATCCCCAGTCAAGAAAAATTATCAAAATTTTTAATAATAAATTTTTCAAGTTGTAATTCCTAACTTCAGTAAAAATAATTTAATGAAAATTAAATTTAATAAACTCGAGCCTAACTAAAATTATCAAAAACTACTAGATTTTGTTTACATATGGCAGCAAAGATTTTGCAAAAAACTCTCAATAAAAAAATGTTTCTCTGGAAAAATTTTTGTTAAGAACATATGGGTGAATCCACCTTTAATTTCCAAAGTAACAAATGAAATATGATTAAAGTAGTAGAGATATTTTTTACTTGTTTTCTATAATTTTACTTTAAAATATAGATTTTTGTAATAGTTTCCACTTGTCCATCCCTGTTAACCTCTCGTTGCTGCATTTTTTTCCGTTATTAGACTTGACGCCAAAAAAGAATAGCAACACAATTTGTTGCAAAGGTTTGTTCGGTGTTTTTATTTTTCTATCTGCTACTTTTTCTTTACACAATTTACAACAACAATGGCTGGTGGTTAGTTTGAACAATGTTACAGTTATTTTGTTGTTGTTGTGCTCTTAACGAGAACAGGGAGGGGCTTTTGTAAACAAAAAAATATACGATTTTTCACTTAACTCCCTTAAGGATATAAAAACGGCTCTCATATGAGTGTTTAACATACACATGTTTGTTTTTAACGAGTCTTTTTTTAGAGGTTTTTTTAGGGAGAGTATCGCACACAAAGCTCCATATTTAATATTGTTTTTTTATGGAAAAAAAAATATGTTTTTGTTAATGTTTAAAATTTAAACAAAATGTTCAAGTGCTTTAAGTTTTCTTTGCTTAAATTTAATTTGATATTTGAGTTGTAGCCATACAATAAAATTTCAAAAAAGATTTTTGATTTAAAAACTCTTAAAAGTGTTAAAAAAAAATTATCAAGTATTTAAGGTGCTGAAGGAATTATGAGCATATCTGAAATTTCAACAAATTAGGGCGCCACAAACAACAAATCTAAGTGATTTTTAATTTCAGTTTTCTTTTTGTTTTGCTTGTTCAAGAGAAAAGTGTTAAAAAATGTTTTTATTTGCTTTAACAAGTTAAGAAAACATTTAAATGAAAATCCGAAATCCAATATTCAAAATTCAAAAACCATATGCCATGTGTTTATTAAACACCTCAAAAGTACTTTAGCGTTCTAAAGGCTGTTGCGTTCTATACATGCATACACACATGCTGTCACCGCTTGTTGTGTTGACAAATTTATTAATAAGGCTTAATATGCTAAAAAGAACTAGTTGAAAAACAAAAACAAAAATGAAATTTTCAAGAAAATATTTCTTTTCTTAAAATTGTTCAAAGATTTTTGATTTGGTTGGTGAGCCAGGCGGCGGTGTCTCTTTAAATTTAGTTTTCATTTTTTTGTACCCTCGCTTTCAGTTTGTTTTAGTTTGGGAATGTGTTTGTTTATATGTACGCCGAATGCTCAATGTGACATGTGATGTCAAAGTAATGACTTCTTTAAGTCTCTATGACATTTGATAATGATGATGTTGCTGCTGCTGCTGCTGTTTATAAAAATGGCAATGAAAAATTGTTCTATTTTAAATAGATATGTTTGTTCCCCTTTGCATTTCCTTACAAACAAATTTTCCAATTTTTGTTTCTTTTTGTATTTTTCGGATATTTAAATGACTAATTACATTGTGAATGATTTATAGCAGGTTAAAGGGGCCTTAAAGCATAAAATTACTTTCAAATAAAATTAATTACTGATGAAGGCACGCGGGAAATGACAATTTTGAAGTTGGGAGTGTGAAATAAAAAATGAGCATTTTTATTTGAAATAATGGGGCTGTTATTATAAGATTTAATTTATGAAAAAAATATTTAAAATTTTATTAATAAAATGACAAATTGTTATTGTAGCTGAATTTGTGTTCAGCATTTTTTAATATCGAATTGAAGGCTTAGACAACAATAGAGGCTTTAACTGTTTTGTTTAAAATTAACCTTAAAAAGTTAAAATGAGATATTAACAATTGTTACAAAATTTTCTATAGAAAACCCATATTTTCTACAAAAATAACTGTTATATTCAAAAGTTTCTATTGAGAAAACAGTTGTACACATAATATTCTATAGAAAAAACTATTATACATAAAATTATCTGTAATAAAAAACTTTTCTAAAAGGAAAATGATTTTTATATGAAGTTCTATAAAATTAACTGTTCCACAAAAGATTTTATTTTAGAATGACTGTTATACACAAGGGTTTTTCATAGAAGAAACTGTTATACATACAATATTATTTTATTTAATTCTATGCCAAAAAATGTTATACACACAATTTTTCAATAGAAAAAAGATACTGTTCAACACAATTTCTTTTCTTAAAAAATGTTATAAACATTTAAGGGTTAAATCTAATCTTGAAATGGAAACAAGTTTTTTACAATTTTCTCTCTCTCGGTCTTTAAAAATTAAATTAGCTGATTGTTTAAACTTTTAAATTTTGTTATTTAAACAAATAGACATGAAAAATAATTTGCATAACAAATTATATCTTTTATAAAATGTATAAAAAAAAAAATAATAAAATTAAATTAAAATCAATAAATTGTGTTTCAGGCGTTTTTATTTCATTTCAGCAAATCAACACAGTACCACCAAATGATGTTATTTATATTTCTTCTTCTGATTTCTGATCACAAAAGGTGATTAAAAACGTTTAAGAAAAAAAGCCAAATATACAGTATGTATGTATTTAACGAGCTTGATATAAAAATTTGTTATGTTCAGAAAAACACACTAAATAATAATAAAAATAAGAAACAACAATGGCAAACTCAATAAACATAAAATTAATGATTTTATTTGGTTAAAAACAACAACAGCAACAGCAACAACAGCAGCAACGTTCTTATGAAAGTGAACAAAAAAAACAAAAACATTGCAATGAATAAAATAAATTTAAAAAAAATATATATTTTTTATCCAGCTTTTTAACATACAACAATTGTCATTTGAAAAATGTTTAACATCATGTTCATTGTGTTGAAGATCTCTTCATATTTGTTCCTTTAAATGTCCATTTGAAAATGCCATATGTTGTTTTGCTTAGGAAACCACTTAAATAAACAGCACGAGCCTTACAACCAACTAACAGTCTTAAATTGAAACTAAGTAAGTTTGTTATTTTTTTTACAAGAAATTCAATTAGTTCCTGAGAAATATTTTAAATTCATAAGAAATTGTTTCAATATAAACAAAACTCTTAAAAATACAAGTCAGAATCTTATATAATGAAAGAACTAAATTTTTTCATACCGTTTTTTTTTTTTTTTTTTTTTGGGGAAAAATCGCCTGATAACCGCACTTTCAGCACGATTTTTCTCTCATGACTGTTTTTAATATATTGATATTATCTAAAGAGAATTCGGTAAACCGATTTCAACCAACCGACTGATGTTTCCGGATTCAGAATATACATACCTATGTACATACATATGGTGTATATTAATATTCTTAAATTGTTATAATTAAGTATTTCACTAAATATTTTTCGACAATTTAAAAGTTTTTCATGCTAAATAAATTCAAAAATTTTCTTTTTATTGCAAATATTTAAATTTATTTGAAACACTTACCGGATTTGCATAAAATTGCGGCTGTTCAGCACCCATGCCAGACAGATACGCTGACATACCTTCTGGATAGACACTTAAGGGAACACCGCCGGGTCCGGCAACTAAACCACCGGCGGCCGCCAGTCTCTGATAACTTAACATGTCATATTGGCAGGAGCATAAGGTTTGACCACTAACAGGATCTGTGTAAATTGTACGGCCCGTATCACAGCAACGATTACCCGACGAAGGAGCGCCCGGTGCCCCGGGTGGTGGAGGCGGTGGTGGAGCACCCGTTGAACCGGGTGCCAAGGGGCCAGGTAATACTGATGTGGGAGGTGGACCACCGGCACCCGAACCGGGCCCGGTAGACGTCAAAGCCGACGATGAGGAGCTATAGGGTGTGGCGGGGGAAATGGAACGCGCGCCCGGCGGTACAGTTGATGTGACAGCCATTGCGTTGGCAACAGAGGGCGTGGTTAGGGAGGCGGTTGAAGACGGCACGGCGGCTACAACGGCAGCAGCAGCTGCTGCAGCGGCGGCGGCAACTGCAGTGGCGTTTAAAGCAAGTGAAGTTTGCTGTTGATGTTGCTGTTGAGTGTTATTCGTATGACTGGTGCTTAAATTGGTAGGTTGGGTTTGTAGGCTACGATGCAAAGGTGTCTGTGTGGAGGTGGGCGATGCACTTGGTCGAGTTGAAACGGCATTCTGTAATCATTGAAACAATTATAAAATAAATAAAATTTTAATTAATATTAAAAAAAAAAAACAAGACAAAAACACAAACTCATTTAACAATTTAATACTACTCAATGTATAAAGCTTATCTCTACAATAACTATTATGCAGCTTGTCAATAGTTTTAATGATAAGAAATCGTTAACTGGTCTTACAGCTAAAAAGTAAAAAGGGTTGTTTGTCTATATAAATAAATAATAATAATAAAAAACAAATCACTACTTATTTTCTGGCTTAAGCAAATACAAATAGCAACGATTAAACATCTAAAGTACACAACTTACACCGAGTTTGTTTTCCCCGCGTTTAATAAAAGCCGACAAATCATGTTCATATGTCAAGCTATAAAGACCCCCCGTCCCCCATTCTATTCCGCCATTAAATGTAGTCGAAGAGCCCTACCTTTTGCTTTACAAGGGGTACATATACAACAAACAAGACAACAACATTACATTGATGGCTGGCTGGCTGGCTGGTTGACTAGTTGTTTGGCTGGCTAGTAACTATTGGAAATGTAAACTTTAAACGATTGACATCAATGATTTAAAATTATACAACGATTGCTTTAACAACCACTTCAGTTAAACACTGAGGCACTGTCTCATTTGGCTGTTACAAATTTTTCAAAATCTAAAAAAAAACGAAACTAAATGTTTACATTGTCAGCCAGCCATCCAGTCGTTTAAGGTTTTTTTCTTTTATTTCTGTTTTTTTTTTTTGTATTATTTTATTGTCAACACTTTTAGTTACATTTAATATGATTTTCGTTTTTTATTTTTATCAATTTTCTTTTTTTCGTACATATTAAATTTTTATGGTTTTAAACAAAAATTTGTTTGAGTAAGTGATCTTTTGTTTTGTTTGAAAATGTGAATTGTTTGGTTTTAATAACCGGCGTTTTGTTTATATTTAATCTTTTTCAGATTGAGAGATAATTTTAACAGTTTTCTGTTTTGTTTATTTGTCATTTATACATATACGCTTTGTTTGGCTGTTGTTGAAAAGGTTTGAAAGCAAAAATACCGCCTTAATCTGTAAACTAATCAGTCCAAATAATATTGAAATTAAATTTGAAAAAAATACATTTTAAAGTGTTAAAGAAATTTTAAAGTTGGTTTGGCATTGAAGATGGACAACAAATGTGGTATGTACTACAAAATGTTGGCTATGGGCGAAAGGGAAAGCCAGCTGGAAAAATGTTTTTGAAGTTAAGGAGTAACGGCGAAAATGTATACAAAGTTTTTTGTTAATTTTATTTTAATTAAACTATGTTTGTTGTTTTATCGCTAGCTTGCTTATGTTTAATTGTTTTAATTTTCTAAAAATTAAATTTAATTTAAATTTAATTCATATTATATATTTATTATTTTTTTTTTTCGTTGATTATTAGCAAACGACTCGCATTTTTTTACTTGATGATTGCAAAGTTGATCTTCAGTTTAAGCGCCTTCAAATATGCAACAAATTCCAATTCTAATGCAATTAGGGGTTAATATAAAAAGATAATTCACAATGGTCGAAGTGACCATTTATAGTGTTAAAATCTTAATTTAAAGCCTGTTAAAGTATCCTATTCTCAAATTTCATTAGTTATTTTAAACTTGAATTAATCACATATGTTTGAGTTTCAATGCTTTTTATATTTATTCAAATTATGTAAAAATTTAAAAGATTCTAATGAACTTAAGATTTAAAATTTAAAAAGGTTTAAACGAAAGTTTAACTTGTGTTTGAACACCTTTAATGGCCGAATTCTTGGTCATTAGTTAACCATTGGTAAACAAAAATAGTAACTATTGTTTAACTATTACTTGGTATTCTTATGGCAACCTAAGCATTGCGAATAAAGAATCAGTAGTTAAGCCTTTGCCATTAGCTAACTAAAAATTGTGAATTTCGCCATAACAATATATTCTAAGTTTTAAAATGCATTGATTGATTTAGTATTTAAAGAAAGAAGCCCCAAAACGGTTGCTTTCGGTTCGCTTATTAAGCTAATAAGAACTTTAATTTAAAGCTCAACTTTCGATTCAAATAAATATGTAGTTGTTGTTAGTTTTTAAACCCTTTAAAGGATGAAAATAAAATTCACGAATTTGACTTAAAAAATAATTAGTTTAGTTAGTTTCGACAATAACTAGTTAACTTAAAAACTAATTTTAACAGTTAATTTCATCTATATTGCCTTAAAGTATGCTAACCAAGTTTGACTGAAATCTTTTTTCAGTCAGCAATTATTTCCAATTTGACCAATTGGCATAAGTGCGATTAGAGAAAATATTTCTAAGAGTCGTAGATTAGAGTATAGGGTATTTTTCAGATAAATAGAACTCTGAAATTGAAAAAAAACCAAAGATGGTTTTTTACTGGCAAGAAATTTATTTTTTTCGACAGATTTGGCATCTGCCGGCATTAAAATATAAATATGACTTCCGGTATATGATCGCCATGGTTGGCGAATGTTGTCCTCCACGTGGTCAATTGTTTCGGGCTTATCGGCGTAGCCTAGCGACTTCCCATATCCCCACATAAATTAGTCAAGCGGCGATAAATCGCACGTTTTTGAAGGCCAGTTCATGGATCCAAACGGTGAAATAATGCGATTACCAACGGTTGAATAAATAAATTTTGGCACGAGCTGTGCAACATGATGCGCTGTCTTGTTGAAATCTTAATAAGTACGAAACGATTGACAACATTCGTCGCGTTGACGCCGATATACGGTCACAAATGAAAAAGTTCTCGAAAATTGAACCAGATTAGACTACGTCCAAACCAGAAGATTATCTTTCGAATAAAGTAAATTTCAATTTAATTTAAAAACATCATCTTTGTTTTATTCCATTTCAAAGTTATATACACCTAAAAAAAACACCCTCTATACATACTGCGAACGAAACCATTATTTTCAAAATAAATTTGCACAATTTGGAAACGTTGTTCATCTTGAAATGCCAAACCAAAATAACATTAATCACTTGACAGATGACAAAATGGAAAGCAGTTAAAAAGTGTTGCCAACTTAAAGTTCTATACATCTAAAAAAAAACACTTTATATTAAAATGTTAAAAAGTACAAAAATGAAGCACAATCAATATTACCGAATTCTAACCCTGCATTTAATTTAACAAAGTTGGATTTTTATTCTCTTTAAATATTTCTCAATTTATAAAATTCCCAAAACTAAATAAATGTTTATGCAAATAATTAATTAAAATTTTTTTTAAGTCTCATATAACTCAATTGTATTTGTTTATATGTACCAAACATGTTGTTTTTGATGTTTGTTTTAGCCAATTTAATACAATTAAATAATAATTATACGAAATATGCTTAAAACATTTGTTTACATTAGAAGAGGTATAATCTTAAAATGTTTTACGAGATTGTTATTTACTGTGTATTTATGTATGTATGTATGTATGTAAGTAAGTTTTGGCTGATTTAAACAAATTTTATTTGAATTTTTGGGAGCTTTAAGAAAAATGGCTGTTATTAATAGTTTTTGATAAGAACAAAATAATGTACATTTTATTTTATTTAAGTTCATTTTTTATTTTGTTGTGTGTGTGTTATTTTGGCAACAATTTTAATTTCAATTCAATTAAAAGTAACACGAAAAATTATTTTTTGTTTTTTGTAGTGTTACTAAAATGCTCCTACAAAATGTACAAAAATAATGAATTTCAATATTACAACTTGTTTTGTGTTTTTTATATATATATATATATTTTTTTTTGTTTAAATATGTTATTGCTTTGCAAAACAATTCGATTGAAATCAATTAAACTGAAAGCATTTGAAAGAACTTAAAGACACAAACGAACTATGCCGTACAATCACAGGAACATTATTGTTCTGTAATTCTGTTCAACTACTTGCTACATGACAATCATTTAGTATATTTTAACACATACAACTTGTTGGTTGAATTGGTTCAAGATAACAATGTATGCTAGAACATCATTTAGTCTATAAATATAATGAGATAGACTGATAGATAGAAACACAGAAGGGCAGACAGACAGACAGACAAACGACCAGTAACCATGTATACAGTAGCTGTGACTAAAACAAACCACACAAAAACTTGTTTTATTTTGCTGCCAAAATAGCAATGTCTACTGAAATTGCTATCAAAACCAGCAAACAAGTTTAATTATTTGAAATTCTTTAGTAAAAAAAAACACAACAACAAAAACCTTAATTTACACCCCAAAATATAACAAATATTTTAGGTTGTGTTACAAATTCACCTCAAGACAAATGAAATGGCTGAATTGGGGCGTTTCTAAAATGTTTTTATAAATTTTTATTATTATTATTATTTTTTTTTTTGGCATAACACATATTTGATTATTTAACTCATGTTTTATGGTTTTGTTTCAACTGAGTTATAATAAATTTATTTAATTCTTTTTTTCTTGTGCCGTTTTTTGTAGTTCCATTTAAACATTTAGTTTTTATGTTTGATTATACAATTTATGACTGTGTTCCAGTTAGATATATTGAAGACTTTTCAAATGATAAGATTTATTTTTGAAGATAGAAAATCGTGCATATACGAATTTTTAAGGGGATTCTTTTGTTATTCATAGAAATATCAATCATATTTGTTAAGAGTGCTTTAGAAATTTAAAAATATTTTAAATGTGTCTGATACTTGAGAGTGGTACACGTTTATGACACATTTTTCCTACTGATCAAGTTTTAGAAAAACAAAAAGTTAATAATATTTTAAAAAGAAGTTTGTTGAATTAAAAATGATTGATAAAACTCTATATAAAATTAAATTTTGAATTTCTTTGGTTTCTCAATATTTGAGACTTTTAAATTTGATAAACGAAAATAGTTGCTGTTTTCTATAGATTGCCGGGAAAAATATTCTATAACTTATAAACTGCGTTTAGGGTTTAATGTACATTTCATGTACGTGCCACTAGTTAAGGACATGTGAGCTTGAAGCAAATAATACGAAAGGTTTTATGATTCTCAAAATTTGTCGTAGTTTGGACAATTTCACTCAAATAAATTAAACAGTCCAATCATGAATAAAAATTCCGCGGGAGTTTTTTCCCTTTTCCCATTCAAATGGAATGTTAAAAAAAAATAAGAACGGAAAAAACTCCCGCGGATTTTTTATTCATGATTGGGCCGAAAATTAAATATTTGTTGATATTTGGCCTAAATAAGAAAATTTTTATTAAACAAATAAAATATATGTTATTTAGTGGTTACGTCTTTTTCGGCAAATACTTGCCAAGTGTTACCGTACCTTTATAGCAATTTAACACCTGCATACATTTAGGAGGAACGCATGGAAGATGTTGCAAATGTGAAACATGCATTCACACTTGCAATATCTAACATCTACCATCAGTTAAGTAGACAAAATAAACAAAAACCACGACTCTTTTAAAAACTAAAATTCATTTTGAAAAGGATTTAATAATAGGATTGATTATTCGTTTGAAAGAGCAAACCCAGATATTATTGCATTGTATAGGGTTATTAATGGAATGTATACTGGAGGAAGATAATGATGATTTGTAAATTTCAAATTTCATTTTGTTTGTTAATTTTTTTTTTTGTTGACTATAATTGGCACTTTTGTTAGTGATGTTGCCACGTTGCCACGACCAAAAAAAATTAGTAACCAATATGTAAAAAAAAGTAACCAAAAGCAAAAAAAAGTAACCAAAATTTTTATATATTCAAAATTTTAAATTATATTTATACTTCAGCTAAAAAATATATGTATATGTAAAATATAAATTAACCATTGCATTTCAGTTTGTAGATAGTTTTTGACGTTTGAAGTACCTTACTCGTTCAACAATACAATGCTTGTGTTTGTTATGTTTGGCGACAGGCATGTATTTTTTTGTAAAGCTATATATACACGATCGTCAGATATTACAACGTTGTCAGATCTAGCAATGTACTGACATTGAACAATTTTTAGCAAAAGGTAAATTGTCAGTTTAGACGACTGTAAGAAAACTAACAATTTCATTGGCACACAATTGTCACACAATGAATTTATCTGTCAACACGGTTGTCAACTTGTTGTGTGGCATTGTCAAATTTGTTTTGCAGCGTTGTGTGTGTGTTTAAAAATTTTAAATATTGCCATGGAACAAAAACGAGCAATTTAAACCATTTTATCTGCACTCTATGAAAGAGGAAGGATTCATCAAAAGATATGTCACTATCCATTTTTTATTTTCTTTAATTTAATTCTTTTATTTTCTTACACTTTTTTCAAAAATGTTATTAATGCACACTTGTTTGTTTATTTATGTACATACACAGTTTAGAAATAATTTCTATGACAATGCTGCCATTGGCAGATGCATAAACTTTGCACATAAGACAATGAAAAGTGTTTGACAATTGTCTTAAAACAATGAAAATGACAAAATTGTGTGTTTACACGATTGTTAGATGACTGACAATATTTTTGTTTTCCAATGTACTGAAAATGCTTTTTCTTACAACGTTGGAAGACAAAAATTTTAAGTTCACATGGTTGTTACAGTGTTGTTATTATAACGTTATAAAAACGTTTAAATCGTGGTAGTTTAGTTAGTGGTGTTAAGTCAAAGTGAAAAACAGTGTAAAAAATGGTTACTTTTGTTTTTAAAAAAAAGTAACCAAAACGGAAAAAAGTACACAAGTACCATTGGAAAAAAAAGTAACCAATTTTGGTTAAAAGTAACCAAAACGGCAACGCTGCTAGTGATGACACTAAAAACATCGGAAGATGTAAATGAGAACAAAATGATATAGGAACATCTTGCAGAGATGTTGAAAGACGTTGATTTTCAGCTCTGTACATTTCTTATGGGAAAATTTCAATATAATATTTAAATTTATCAAACTATTTATTCAATCGTAGTATAGATACATATATAATTATAATACTGTGACATATTACAGAAAAAGCAATAGCATGCAAAAGAAATAGTACATGCTTAATCATTCATTTATTCATTTATTTCAACTATTATTTGGCAATAGTTTTTACAGTAAATAACTCTGGAGTTTCCATGCCTAAACCAACTACACCACTAGAACGAAAGTTAGAAGAGAATTCCGAAGGACCAGTTTTGTGTAAAATAAAATTAATGCTATTTATTTTGCGCCCAAAAATATGCTAAAGAAAAATAGCAAGCAAAAGCTAACTACAATATTCAAAACCGGTTTAGAGCTAAATAGAAAAAGGATTTTCACTAAATTTGGTTTGAATCAAAAACTTTTAAAAATTACTTGTATGGAAAATTGTGTAAATTTCCCTAAATTAACATGATAATACTGAATTTTATCGCTTAAACGCCCGATTGGTGAAACTTTAAAAAACTTTGAACTTAAAGCAGTAAATTAGAAAGAAGTTTTCTTTCTATAATTCTAAATTTATTAGAACAGGAATTCATAGAAGAATGAAACATTTTAATCCAGTCTCATATATTTCATGTATGAAACTGATTTCCGTAATTATTTTTATCTAAAAATAATGTCGTCTAATCTTTAGAAAATTAAACATAAATTTGTAATTATTTATGTATTTGCTGAAAATAACAGAATCAGAATCATTTGTAATCGCTTTTGAAAAAGTCTTGTAAAAGTCAATGTTATTTAAAGAAATAAGCTCATTCGGATTATTTAACTGAGTACTACCAAATATTCCCAGTGTTAAAAAAATTCAGAGTGTTTTATCATTTTTGTAAAATTGATCTTAATTTTTGTATTCTTAAATGTCGAATAATAAGCTTATATTTTAGAGAATATTTAAATCTCTGTAAAGTTTCTAAACACGTGAAAGAATAATAGAAGGATCTGAAACATTGAAGTCATTTTCCTGGAAATTATATTTTATGAGTACAGTCATTCAATTATTGGAAACTTGTCATAGTTTTTAGGTGCAAAAACATTTAGATTTCCTTCTAAGAATAAATTGAATTTAAAAAGTTCAAAATACAACATTTGCCTACTTGCAGCAGACAGACAGATTTTGAGAAATAAACTGGTTAAGTTTATATTAAGGAGCGCTAAAGTACAGATATTAGGTAATTGTAAAATCTGCGGCTTATTTTCAAATCCATTCAAAGTTGACATCCATTGCAAGTATCCATATGAAAATTATGGAGTAATATCCAAATAACATTGCACTTTTCACCAAATACATATAACTAACAATTGTTAATGTTTGCCAATTTATAAAACCCAGTTAATGATTTTTTTTTTTCAATTAAACTTTAAGGGTATTTTTAATTTAAATACTTAATAATAATAAAAAAAATAAACAACTGAATACACACCATTACTAAACACACACCACTATCATTACTGTGCACTGTCATTTAATATAGAGTTTACACACAAAATCAAATTGCTAAACAATCAACTCTTTTTACTTTAAACAAAACTAAAAAAAATATTTTTATTTGTTTGTTTTTTTTTTTTTTGCTTCAAATTTGTTTAAAATTTGTTTTTAAAGGATTTAAATAATAATATATAAATCCTTTGTTTTTTGTTGTTTTATTATCTTTTTTATAGAAACATTTTCTTTTGACAAACACTTTTTCCTTTTTCTGTAAGCAAAAGGCTGTTAAAACATTTTTGTTTGGAAATTAAAATTACCGGCGGCAATTTATTTATTTTTATTGGTAGGTGCATATATTCTTTTCATTTGTTTCAATCGCAAGATTTTTGTTTTGCGTTTTCAATCTTTGGTTATGAAATATTTTTAATTTTTGTTTTCACATTTAATTCATAAATTGAATTATTTATTTTGTTGTTAACACTTAAATCCCAAAATTCTAACGACGGTTGGTTTCTTTTAGAAAAAGCGTATTTTGTTTAGGCGAACGTACGGTTTTCTTTACTTTTTATTATTTTGCTTCTTACTGCTAAAAGTGTATGATTTTTTTTTCTTTTTTGTATAAGAAAAAAAAAATTTTTTCTGAAGGGAAAAAACAAACGGACGACACGAACGAACAATCTGCGTAACAGTCAAAAGTAGACTAACATGGGTTACTTGAGCATGTACAAAGTGGTGGTGTACAACAAATGGGAATTACACGACAAACACGACACAACACAGCAACAACAACATCAGCAGCAACATCACACACAGCTTTAAAACATGTCTACAACAACAGCAAGAAAATAAATACAAAAACAAAACAGAGAACAGAAAAAAAAACACAAAAATAAAAAGACTACTACCACTACTACTACTGCTGCTGCTGATTGCTAGCTGTGCTCCTCAACACACATACACACACACACACTCAGTCACTCATACTCGCCAGCACACACAGATACTACTCGCATTTAAAAATGAGTGCATATACTTTTCGCTATGATATCAAGCCAGTCAGTCAAACAGACAGCCAGCCAGCCAGCCAGCCAGCTAGTAAGCAAGCAATAACAATAATAATAATGATGATGATGTTGATATGATGATGGTGAATGAACATTTGTTGTGACGACTTAACAATACTATGCTAACAGGAACGAACAACAATAACAACTACAGCAACACCAACTACAACTCAAATAACAAAACACAGATACTTTACTAATACCATGAACACACAACACAGCCAACATAGATACGTATTTTTATACTATACCACTAAACAGCACTGTGAGAGCCACTGACTGGAGGGTAAGCAGTGCTGCCAACTTTTTTTTTTGGAGAAATCGTCAATTAAAAAAAATCGTCAAAATCGTCAAGTTAAAAAGAAAAAAATCGTCAAGACAAAAAATACGTTAAAAATACCAAAAACATTTTTTTTTATTAACTTTTTAAATATTTTCATTTTATTTACATGTAAATAAAGTAATTACAATTTAATAAAAAAAAATAATTCATTTAGTTTTGGTATTATGTGACTTTACTCTGGTACATTTCTGTGTGACATTTTTTTAATAAGTAATTTTTAATTGCTATATTAAAACACTGAGAATTATTTAAATTAAGATAATCTTTTGAAAACAATATTCATTGTAATGTTAAAGAATTCAAAGCATTTCTGGGTTTTGTTTTATTTAAATTTACAATATTAAAAATTCTTTTAACGTTGGCCGACGAATGTGGTAGTGCCATTAAAGTCGAAACAAATTGTATTAAAATTAGGAAGGCCTGTACATTATTAGAAACATTTTTCCAAAACGCCAATGTTTCGAGTTCGGTGAATTTCTTAGTACGTAATTCTCGAACTTCAATATCAAGTTCTTGATATTATTTTCCATTTAATAAATTTGGAAAAAGTTTTCCCAAATGTAAAATTGCATAATTTTTTTGTTTAAAGCTACGCTTGGTTCAATGAAGTTTAATCCTTCTAAAAGTGTATCGCCAAAATCAAAACGTTTTAAAATTTGTGAAACCAATTCAATACATATAAAATTAGACGCAGAATTCAGCAAATATATTATATTGACTATATTCATTATTCAAACTAGATTGGTTTTCCTCCACGTAAATGCCAAGATACACTTCATCTTTATTTAAAAATATGTCTTCGTTAGTAAAAGTTTGAATTTCAAAATTAACCAAATACTCGTCTACAAAAAAATGTCCAGTACAGATAGTCGTATACTACACACTCTACCTCTTCAACCCCTCGCCAACAAACTTCGTTTGTCTTCCTTTCAATTTCTACATTGCAAAAGGGGACTTACAAAATTTGAATTTTAGGAAAAACTGTTACCATATGTTTTCCTTTTCAAAACTCGTCATCTTTGATCGCAGGAAAAATGAAAAAGCACCAATCGTCATTTTAATAAATTTGACTTAAAAAATCGTCAAAATGACGATAAATCGTCATAGTTGGCAGCGCTGAGGGTGAGTATAAATTAAGAGAGCAAGAGCTTCTTTTTGGCAAGGTAAGAGAGCACTTTGTTTTGCTTCTTTTGATTGCAATAAAATGAGAAATTTTATTAAAAAAAAAAAGTACTTAAACGGGTAATCACAGTGGCACTTTTTGTAATGTTGAATGTTCTTATTGGGTGGTGGTGTTATTGAATAATAATATGTCGTGAAATTTTCAAAAAAGTTGATATAAAAATAAATCATGTGTCTTATTAAACACTTTTAAGTAACGGTCTTCAAATAATTAGAGATCCTATTAAGTATAAGCATGTAGTCGATTCGATTTCCGAAGCTTCAGATAACCTACGGATATCAGTCATAGTTATGATAATTTATATACAAAAATTAACTTTTGTAAACTCCTAGAAATACCTGTGTTGAAAGAATAACCAAAAGATATGTTTACAATATATGTAGGTACATATGAATAGAATATCTACATATGTAGATCATTTGAAGATGTTGGGTACGGAACAAAATTGATAGTATTGTACACTTGGTACCTAAATACCCTATACCTATACCTATAGTAGTTTAGATAAAAGGGATATTAAGCAACACTATTTGGTTAGTTAACGAATAAAGTCTAAAATCCTTTTTGGTGAGAGATAAAAATAGATCATTAAAACAGTATTTCACCTCCGAATAACATCGTTACAATTTCTAGATACAAATTTGAAGTTATAAGATTATGTGGTTTGAAACCAGGTTTATTATGTTAAACTGTTGGCAAAAATCTGTTTTATTATTTAAATTAATCAAACCTGTTTCCGAAAGTATTTCCTTGAGCTGTTTTCGAAATCCGCCTCATACCATCAGGTCAGATTTTGTTTAATAAACATACAGTTAGTATATATGTATTAAGATCTTTCAACAGATTACTTTAAAAAGCGTTCGTTTACAAATGATATTAACATTTTCGATTATAAAACGAAGTGTCGATTTTTACGCGATTTGATTACAGATTCTCTGTAATTATTAAAATGATGACTTTGGAAACAATAAAATTTTTTGAATTATGATTGTAATTATTTGTCGAAGCATATCAGAAATGTGTCAGCAAAAATTTTAAATATTTTAAAAGCATCAAATATGCAGTGCCCCGATAGATTAGGCGATTGTGTGCCTGACTATCAATCAGAGGGTTGCAGGTTCGATTCCAGCCAAAGACTCTGGGTGTAAGCTAAAAGCTTCGCAGTTTGTGTTAATTAAAAAAAAAATAAAAATTTAAAAGAACTTAAAAGTAAACAAGCCATTTTTTTGTATTTTCAAGTTGCGAGTTGCTTATACTGCTCTTTCCAATGCCAAATTCTAAGAAAATGCTTCCTTTAGATAATGTCATGATTAACGGCCAGGAAAGCAGCTCTATTAAAAACTTTCCAAATATTTGGAAAAAATACTGCACAATGGTTTTTCAAATATCGTTTAAGATACGATTTCTTCATACACATCCGGATTTCTTCTGTCTCAAATTAGTCAAAGGTAGCGCAAACCTAAAACAGATCTAAAAAGCTACAAACGTATTTGAGATGATAGTAAATCAGACATTTATTTTAGGAAGATGATTTTTAGTTTCAAGAGAAGGGCGGAGATAGTGGCAATGGTGTGCCCAAAAAATAAAAAGAATATTTATGAAGATTTCCGTTTATATTAAACATGTTTATGCAGATTTTTGTGGCAATAATGATATTTCAATATTCCATTGAACTACATATAATAATCAATTTCAATAGACTTTCTCTAAATGGATAAATACTTGCATATATGTATGTATGTATGTGGCCATCATACTATAGCTAAATAATAATGCTTTATTTAAAACCAAAAATGAAAAGCTGAACCAACTAAATTTCACATACATATTTCATCGGATGTACATATGTATTTTAAGATCCGAAAAGATATGTTTTATAAATGTATGTATGTACATATGTAAATTCTTAAAAAATTTTCAAATCCTGCATTTTAAATTACTAGATAGACAAACTATTTGCCTTTAGAACATTTAACTTTTACTGATTTATTAGATCATATTGTATAACATTTACAAAATCCTTTAATCTATTAGAAAGTCATAATTATTATCCAATTATAAAAAATATATGTACATACATACGTACACTCTGAAGTAGGATTTCTTTAAAATCTCATCCGGTTTCGAGAATTTTACCTATAAGCTACTATTAACTCTGACTACAAAGTTCCGTCATAATAAAATGCATTTGCCAACGGCACACAAAAGTACCTTTTTGAAGGTAAAAAAAGTACCTGTACTAAAGGTACTAAACAACTAAAAAGTGCAAAAAACAGCCTGCCTTATACATGAATTTTCAAAAACAACAAAATATTGAGAGTAAGAGCAAAACACACACACATATTCAAATAAATAAAAGAGAGAAATGCAAGATTGAGCACTAAATGTCTATAATTTGTATCTTGTAGATTGTTTTATATTAAGTGGTGGTGTTTAAGTATCTTTTACAATAACAAATGTTTAAATATGAGCTACATATAAGTATAAGTTTTTTTCCCTGCCGCTGTTGTTTTTGTTTTGTACTTCTTTCTATTTGATACTTTGATTATTTTTGTTGAGGTTTTTGGCTTGTACAAGGTATAATAGTACGTATGTATTTATAAGTAAGTGTATTTGTATATAGTACATTCATACTTCTTTACATACATACACATGTACATAACTACGTTTTGTTTCATAATGTTCATTCATGCTTAAACTCAATGGCTGGCTGTATGGTTGGTTGGTTGGTTGACTGGCTGCCAGCCTGCCCGCCTGACTAAATGTCTGTATAGATTGTATGTACAAGTTGGTTGTTTGGTATGATTGTCAAACAAAATACAATTGCATGGTTCAAATGGTAAAAAGGTAATTAGTTTAAAGTAAGAAAACGACAAGAATAAAAACCAAAAACGTTACACCAAATGCTAAACATAGAGCAAAAAAATACTTTAGTAATGAATGCTGAGAATTTTCGTTTAATCAAAACTGCCATATTTTTCACCAATAATTTTTTTAATAATTTCTTATTATTTTAGATTTTCATTGTTACAATTAAAAGAAAATTCTTAAATATAGGTATATAAGTATGAGGGCGTTGGCAGAAGTCCTTTAAGTATAACATTGATGACAATTGTAGTTTTTATCAAATTCAATTCATTTTACCTGACATTATATATTCAATGATATTGTTGTTGTAGTTTCATTTTCACAAACGATAAAAGCCAACATTTTTAATTATTTGCAGAACTTTTATTTAATTTTAATGAAAGAAAGATATTAAAAAAAAAATATATTGTTATCCTAGGGCATCAGTGATTCTAGGACATTGTATTTATTAGCCAATTTTGATTCATATGTTAAAATTAAAGATATCTTAAAACATAGTCTATTGTAAATCGAGAACGATTTGTTGCACTTTTAAAATTACTCAATAGATTTAGATTTAGATTTATTTAGAAAGTTTCAGAGAAAAAAGAAGTTTGAAGAAAAATTTAGAAATTTTTGGTTTTAAAAATTCATTCATAAAAATCGGAAATGAGCCAAAATGCACTTATACAATGTATATTCTATCGAGATAAAGCTAGATGCAAGTCACGAATAAAACAAAAAACATTTTATTAAAATCGATAAATTTTAAACAAATTGATTTTAAACAAATATGTACATATGTATGTATGTATATATGTACATACATATGTATATATTTGTTTAAAATCAATGTAGTGTATGTATTGTATGTATGTATTGTATTGAATGTAGTGAAATCCAAGTAAAGTTATCTAATAAATAGAATTTGAATTTATTGTGACAATTCTCAAAGCTTCTAGTACTGATATGCCAACAAGTAAGATATCTTGTTAAAACCCTTTATAACGTTTAGTAATGAAATCTTAAAATTGCCAGTAATTGCTGTTCCTCAGGGTTTTTGATCAGGTTTTTTTAATGAATCGACGAATATTGTATAACTGTCGTATAATTCTCTGCATGATTTGTAGCCAAGTTTGTAACATTTGCCCTCTTTTATTGAGAAAACAGAGGTATAATAAGATGTACTTATGTGAGAAAAATTGAATGAAGCACTTCACGAACTACTTCCTCTATGAAATAACAGTATGTAAAGAAATTTGTGTTTAAAGATGAGAATAGCGCAGAAAAAATTGCTTAATGTTAGGGTTTAGGAATAATTTCATTGGGAAGGATTGTACCCATAAAGCTTAACAAAGTGTTATACTAAAAAACTTAATAAATTATGACGATTTCTTGAAAAAGTTTTTTGCATTTTCTACTCTATTTTACAAAATTTGTATTTTTGGTATTAAAAACCGATCAATTGCCCATAAAATTAAAGTTATTTCAAAGTCCTATACCTATGTACACAATATAATATGTATCTATAAACATTTTTGGATATAGGTATGTAAGTCTATATTTTTTGTGATTTACCTATAAATATTTCATTTTAAATTTTGCATTTTTGCACAAATTGTATAATTTTTGAATGCTGATAGATTTCAAAAATACCTCTTATTTGATACCAGACAAAAGAACCACATTTTCACAGCAAAGCAAAAGCACTAGTTGTATGTAGTTGCCTACCTACCTATCTAAAAAACTTTTAAATCTGTCCTCTTGTAAATCTGGCAGCAGTAACAACAAATAACATTAGATCACCATTTATTATGTATTTTGTTACTGTTATTTTTTGTTGTTTTTCGTTTGATATTTTTCTTGCCATTTCTCCAAAACAAAACCATTCATCCATCCTCCTTTTCTACATACACACCATACCCACATTCATTCAAATGTAAACACACAAGCACACACACATTCTACCACGGCTGCCACTTACACTCATCATCGGTATTGAACAGGGCGTTGTTGTAATACCGAATGAATAAGATGCATTAGCACTCGGGTATTGGTGTGAGCGAGTCAGCGTACATTATGACCGACCGTATTAAATGAGTAGTTTGTTATTGTTGTTGTATGTTTATTTCGTTTCACTGTTTCGCATTGTTAGTGGTGTGATGTTGCTGTTGGTGGTGGTAGTAGTTGTTGTACAACATACACACACACACACACACCCATATATTAGCAACAACAACAATAAGAAAACAAGAAAAAATTAACTTAACAACTAGAAAAATGGCTGTTATTGCATGTTGTTGTAGTAGATGTTCATGTTTTATATTTTTTTCTTCTTCGTTCCTTGGCTTGTTTTGCAATGTGTGTAAGTGTGTTTTTTCTATTGGGGGGTATTAAAGTTTTTGTTGTTGGAAGCATATGTATGTATGTATTAACGATTTGTTCGTGTTTTTTTTTTGTTTGTTTTTTGGTTCATGCATGAATGTATCTATCTATCTATAGATGGATCTGTGTATGTATGTATGTAGGCATGATAGATTAAATGTGTTAGTTTGTATTACGTTTGTAGTTATCGCTGCTGCTGTGTTGTTGTTGCCATATAGTTTATGGCTACAATAGCTACAACAACAAAAGTAGAAAATAACAATAAGAAAACATGTATAAATACATATCATCAAAACAGCCAACAATTGTTTTGAAGGAGTGTATTATCATCATGTATGAATGTTTAAATATTGTTGTTGTAGCTGTTTGTATGTAAATGTTGTCGTTGGTTAAAAAAAAAACAAATGAAATTGTTGGCAGTATTGTTTTTTAAATTTTCATTAGAAATAAAATATACCTATTAACCCACTGTTTGCTTAATGAAAAATTGGCTTATGCCATTTTTAGATTTATTTTGTTTAATAAGAAATAGGTATGTACCTACACACTTTAAATTTTCCAATAAATTTGTTTGAAGTTTGTACTTTTTCTTAACTTTATAAAAAGAAACAGACTTTTGATAAAAAAATTTTTTTTTTCTTTCTTGATATAAAAATATTGGGTGTAAATCTTAAAAATGCAGGATGGCTTATTTACATATGTCATTTTGAAGGGTAAAACAACAAAATTTTATTTTCGAAAATGTCGAAGCAAAGGATGTTTTTATTCGAAGCAAGGAAAGTTTTTCTTTAATTTGAAAAGAAAATGCCGCTAAACAACGTGCGAGAGATGATTTGTTAGGTTCATATGTGGTGATTTTAATGCGCAACACGTAAATCGCCCAGGCCCGCCAAAACCTTTTGAAGATCAAGAATTGGAGGTACCTATTAAAAAATGAAGATTGTTGTCAAATTCAAAATAACATTTGATATAAGCAAGTTTTACTGTGCTTAAAATGCATACCCCCAAGGACTGTATTCTGAAAGGTCTTCTTTTTCTTAATTAATGTTTTAAAGAAATCTGGTTAGCAATTCAAAAATTAATTATGTGTTGCAATTAATTTAGCTTTGGGCTCTATTGTACATTGTTAGCATTGATTTAATGTCTTTGTTAAATTCGGCGATACCACATCCGAGAATGTCTACCCAATAACAATGACAATTTCTTACTGATAACTTTGAGATCGACTCTTTTAATGGGGTCTACTTGTTTAGCTTTGCATCTAGATTTTGAAAACTATCATATCCTAAATTATGATATGTGATTGTAATTCATTATCCTCCACCCCTTTCTAACCGTTGTTAATGGGTTAATTACCTTTATCTATTCAATACAAAATATACAAAACTTACAGACAGACATACAAAAGTATTTATTTAATAAAAAAAAATATGGAAAAAAAAACTAAAATGAATTTTAACAAACAAGTTACCAGCGGAGTACATAAATAAAAATTGTACGTGGAGTAAAAACGTTCAGAAAAAGGGGTGGACCGACCGACCGATCACACGGCAACATTTTTATAACAAGGCATGTGTTTTTTGTGACTGCTGCCTGTTAAAACTCATACTGTTGCAACAACTAAAATACAAATATGTATGTACATACAAACATATATATACCTACAGAAGATGTTCATGACGAGTATGATGATGTCTACAACTAATACATACAACCATGACACTGTTGGGTGGATGATGCTGTTGACGATGATGATTGCTGCTGCTTGTGAGGACGATGATGGTGGCGACGACAGCAATGATACTTGGTACTTACTGCCTGTTTGTTGGTGATGGTTGTAAGCTTGTCTCACATTAAAAGTTTAAAAAATAAGAAGAAACAAAAAATTGTAAAACAAGAAGAACAACAAGTAGTATATTGAAGCAACAACAGCAACAAAATCAACATGAAAAGGAACATAACCCACAAATATGAGCAGATGCACAAAAAATAACAATAACAACATCAGCTTACTTAGTAGGTATGTATGTATATACAGAGGCGGTGGCAGTTGTCATTACATACTGGTTGTACTGACATATCTGCAAGATACATGTACAATGTGCATTGTACATATTCTTTAAAAGTATATACCTACATACATACATACATATGTAGTTCAATCTTTCGAAAAAATGCCAGTTGTTGAGAGAGTGTTTGTGCGTGTGTGTTCGTTTTGGTTTGATAGTAATTGTAAATGTAGTAGCTACAAAATAAGCACGAGCTTAACAAAAATAAATGAAATGAAATGAAATGTACTCTTTGTCTATATTTATGTACTTTCCTACAAATAACTACTTACTTACTTACTTTTACTTACTTACTGCATTGGTTACGTAGATATGCATGCATGTACTAAATATTACTTAAGTATTGGTATTGGTTTTTGTATCTTTAACTGCTTCAGTAAATGTTGTTGTAGGTATAGAAAATGTATATTTTTTGTTTTAAATCTTTTGTATGTTTTTGTTGTTCCTTTGGCTTTTCGAACATGTTAGAGATTTGTTGCAGCTTGTTTGTATGTAATTGCAATCACATGAGTATTTTGTTCAGTTGTTGTGCATTTCTAGCTAATTAATAATGAAATGTATCTGCTCGATACATTTTTCTTCAGCTGAGTAGAAACTAGCACGCGTTACCAGTTTCTTTGTGATGTTGTTGTTTTTTTTCCTTTTTTTTTTTTGAAAATGTGTTAAGTGGGTATGTATGCTTCTTTGTTTTTTCTGCTCCTAGAAATTACTCATTACTCATTATTACCATTTAACACCCGCCTTCATTCATTATTAACTTTTTTATACCTACATAGGTATTTGTTATTTAACATTTAATTTTCTCCTACTCGCGCACTCTCTCTCTCTCTCTTTCGGTCTCTTCTCTTTCTTTTTTAGAGTAATTTTGTTATTTTGTAAACTGTATCTTAATGTTGTCTATTGCTTCTTATTACCTACATACGTATATACTGTTAGCTTCTTTTTAGTTTAATATTGTTTGTTGCTGTTTTGTTTTGTTTTGACATGCTTTAATCATGTTTCTATTTTTGTTATTCGTTCTTTGTTTTAATCCTTTTAATACTAATAGATAGTTTGTATCGTTTTTTATGTTTTTTTTTAGTTTTACATTTATTTAGTATCTATTTAACTATTGAATGTTTGTAACATGAGTCTTTATTGTAAACTAGAGAGATTATTTATGTCGTGTTATTTTGTTCTTAACATTTCTAAAACTCATGTTAGTGTTGCTACTTACCCCGTCGAGACATGTGTGTGCGTGTGGGGTAGTCTGCCCTTGTATGTACATACTTGTAATATGTTAAATTGGTATTAGAATTACTGTCATTAAATTAAGAAACACCTGGTGCTTTTGTGTTTATTTAGTATTTTGGTTTAAATGAAAAAAAAAACTTTAAGAATAATGTTTAATACAAATTAAAATTTATAATTTCTGGGTCCTTGTGTATCAAGAGGAGAATAAGTCAACTAATTTAGTGTTGCTCTACTTCTGGTTGTAAATTTCACATGGCCACTTTTTAATTTGGTAACGTAATGGTAGATAATTTTATATAAACAGGAAATTGTACCTAACTAGGTTTCATAAATTTATTTTAAAAACTTATTAAATTATACACTGTTGAAAAAAATTAACATTTTGACATTTTTATTGTTACATTTGTACATTTCTAGCATTACACGAGAGTATACCACGTTTTCATTGTTAAACAATATTCAAAAAAATCAAACTGTTTCGATCAATATCATTCTATCATTGTCTTGATGTCTTTGTTAATTTTCAAAATTGCGGCATTTATGGATTGTCAACGTGTCATATACAACATGTCATTGTTTGTAGCGGATTTTGGGCAAGAAATATCATTATTAAACCGTAAATGTCTCGAATATGGCATTGGTCAATTAAAGCCTTGGATGCCATTTGCCCGATATGTTATTTATACAGTTTCTATAACTTATCACTTTATTCAATTATGTAATTTCGATAATCGCTAATCATTACTTTAGGCTGAAAATGTTTTTCACATTTGGGTCACTCTAATGCTGTTTGTCATAACTTTAAAGACAAGGTTTTGAAAGCTCAACTCTTTTTCTATTATCTTTTAAATTTTCAAAGAAATCTCACCAGTATTTTACAAGTTATGTATGTACAGTAAGTAGTCGCTCTGGATAGTCATCAGTTATGTAAACATCCAGAATAGTGAACAACAAAATTTAAACATATGGTGTTCTAAAGAGTGAACACGGCCTATATCTATTACACCAATACCTTACTTTGCGTTGCAAATCGCAAATTGAAACGATGCAAAGTGAATTAAGATTTTCTATAGCAAACCATGTAAAGATCAATGATAGGTTCTAGGGTTACAAAAATATTAAGTCGTCGGCTGTCTTTAACGTAAAATAAATTTTCTTGTAGAAATTGTCTGCATTACTACCACTAGCATTTGCTTTACTTTTTATGTCATTAAATAAGCCTTTTCTTTTCTCTGAAAACCAATTTTACTTAATGATGTTCTCTGTGAAACTTGATTTTCAATTCAAATAGAAAGCAAGGACTCCCTTTCGATCATCAAAGCACTTCTTGTACGATCGTTTTGGTAAAATTTCAAAAAAAAAACAAAATTAAATACCAGAACCCAAAACAACATAACCTCGAAAATCTAACGTAGTACTAAATAAGCAGCGACGCAAATTCGAAAAAAATGCAAAACGAAACGACGCAAAGTGAGGTATTGGTGTATGTGAACAGCTTTGTTGAGTTTTGAGTGATTGTTAAAATAGGAAAAAAACATAACCGTCTACTTTCATGTAAGTTAATTATTAAAAAACTTATTGAAAATAAAAACTTAATGTAATAAAAATCATGTGAATGAATTACTTATTTTATATTATCTCGGTTCTGTGAACTTCTCCATTTAGTGAAGAGGCTCTGTTTTAATTAGCTTATATAACCAAGCGACTCCTATATTTGCAAACCTTTAGGTTGGAAGAAAACTAAAATTTTAGGCTATTAAACGTACATTTATGATCATATTCCAGAGTATATCAATGCCTTTTGTTTTTGAATTATAAACCAAAATATACAACAAAAACTTAAATATTAACTTGTGGTTTTTAAAGTATAAAATTAAGACATGATTGTGCAATGAAATTGATACATAATTTTTGTATTGGAAATAATTTTTTTCAATGAAATGTTGGAGCATTTAATCGATTTTCATAAAAATGCTTTATAAGATTTTGAGTTAATATAATTGTACTCACACCTTCTCAGACTTTATTGTTAAACTAATTGATAATTTTACTAAAACCTTAAAACACTTTTAGAAATTTTAAAGTTTTAGGGTCGAAAATCATTAACAACTGCTACTGGTTAACTTTTGTATTTTCTAAGCAAATATACATATGTACATACATACATATGGATATAAATTGTATTGCCATTCACGTATTTGGTACTTTTTGAAAATAAGATTCTTATAATTTTAGTTCTTTAGAAAATAGATCGCAAATGAAAAGGAAATAAATAAAAAAAAATAATTTTAGTCATTTTTACGTATAAATTCTATCTATTCTGTTAATCGGGTTAAGTGAGTCTAAATGAGTAAATGCAAATCAAATTGTAACATAAAGTAATTTATGGAATTTTACACCTGAATAAAGAGACCACAAATGTTGATATTGCTTAACGATTTGAAATATTTTTATTCGGTTTTCTATACTGCTTCCAAAATTTAATTTTTGTTTATACATCGATTTATTAACATATTTTGCTGATTTTAAATACACAAAATCTATTGGAAAACCCGTTTAAACCAACATAAAACAGACGGACATCTCGAATCTCTTTCCATAATTATTTAAAATATAATTTATAGTATCGCAAAATAAATTTTTAAAAATCACAAACAGAATGAAATGCATGATGAAAGGTATTATGATTCATACTTAAAAAATTCATATTTTGGAAGCAAAAGTGGTTTAATTTATTTTCATGAAAAGTTTTTTTCCGTTCAAAACAAATAAATTTCAATTTATTTTTTAATAAATAAATAAATATAAATATTTTTTTTTAATAAAATGGAGTTGTAAATCTATACTCTATTACACAAACCAAAAAAAAATGGGAAACGGATGTTTAACAATTTAAAATTGATTAGTGTATTAAAACCAATAATTTACTCCTCAAATACCACAGTCAATTTGAATAAAGACAATTTAAAAATATTGAAAATCATTGCTCTTTCTACAAATATTTCTATTTTATAACAGCGATATAAAAAACAAATTAAAATCGAAAATATGTACTCGATTGCATTTAAAAATAAAAATCAAACCAAAACCACGAATTTCAGATACAAACAAACATATGTAAATACATATACATACATATTGTATAACACGAAAAATTATATGAAATGTTAAAAATGTAAATAAACACCCACAAATGACGGCTCCCCACCCCAGCCTCTGCTAACAAAACATCTATGTACCCAGCAAGCCATATGAGTCCGAAAAGAGTCTTTTCTGACACCTTTTTCCGAAAACCTTCAGAAAAGAGGGTCATTACATTCGAAAATGGTCCGTCAGAAAGAGCTCTTAGATAATGTCAGAAAAGAGTCTTTTATGAGGGTTTTTTGGGCTCTGTGTAATCTTGTTTTTATCATTCTTGTGTAGTACCTGGTACAGCTATGTTTTTTTTTTCTTTTTTTTGTTCAAAGCACAAATAACAGGACAACAACGCTTTGGTACACACATAATTAAGTGGAATTTCTGCGTCATACTGCGTGCCGACTCAGGACAGTAACAAGCAAATTTTTCTTTCGCTCCGAAAATGCTCTTTTGTTGGACTCTTTTCTGACTCCTTTTTCGGAGCGCTCCTAGAATGGTATGCTGGGTATCTCTTACCAACACTCACACTCACACACACATGAGCAGGATGTCTGACAAATACAAATGTGAAAAACAAAATATAGCAAGAAAAAAAACTAAAACTTAACAGCAATAGGGCGGTAGGGAGCAATAAAAATTTATATCTCTATCTGTGTCTACGGCTGTGTAAGTGTTTTCATGTATTTGTAGGGAAAATAAAAATCAACAAGCAAAGCAGCACCATAAAACAAACAAAAAAAAACAAAATAATAATAAGTTTTACACACTACAATAGAAGCTACGACAAATACATGACACATGTAAAGAAAGAAAAAATACACGTAAAACAAAAAAAAACGCACCATATTTCCCTAACTAAAGGAAGGAGGGTGGAGGTAAAATAACGAGAAAAAACAACCGAATAACACTAAATATTAAATTCAGGGAGCAGCAGGATAACATGCAAAAATCTCAGATACACAAACAACCCTTAGAAATAAACTGAACAGCAGCAGACGCATGTTTTCAGTGTTTTTTTTTTATATTGAATGTACCTATGTAACGTAAGTAAATATTTGTAGCTTTCTGTGTGGGTGAGTGAGTGTTAATAAAACCACACTTACATAAAAAAGTTTATAAAAAAAAACGCTATTTTTTTTTATCGAAATCCCACCTAAAATGAAAATCAAATAGATTCTAAGGTAAGTCTCCTTTTGCTTACACTCTCTTATTTACGTTTTTTTTCTTCATTACATTTTACAGACACCTTTTCATTTGTATCTATTAGATTAAAATTCATGTCAGCAATAGAAACAACAACAACATAAGCAATAATACTAAGCAATTGAAAGCTTAAAATAATTTTTAGGAATCAGCAAAATAACGCCAAAATAAAGCAGAGAAAGAGTGTGGAAAATTGTATAACATACTTTTAAATGTTACTTTCTTGAAAAAAAGTACTTAAAGTTTTTGTTTAAAAGGTAACTTTTTTTTATTACCAAATAACTAATAAGTACCTGTCTGTTAATTTAACAAAATGTTAACTATATCAAGCTACTTTGCTGTCTGTAGATATACTTTATAGGATAGCAAATTTATAGTGTAGAAATTAAAATTACTTAAAAATATTGTGGCATATTTTAGGAAAGAAAGAATTTTAATTAAATAGAAAACTTAGTTTTTTCTTTAAATTATATATTTACTGCCACACAAACTACTGGGGTAGCTTTATGTATCAAATGAAATAGCGGGCAAAAAGCTCCCATAAATTAATTGATACACACGCTGTCTTTTGTCGAATGTTTTTCATTACCCGAAGTTTGATCCATTGATACCTGCTACACTTTCATTATTTTTAAAAAAATATTCACAATGAAAAAGAGAGATCAAACCTCTTGTCTTGAGTTATTCCAACATTTGTTTAGGTCAAAAGTCACCAGCTGCTTTCTGGGAGATTGTTTCTAATATTTAGATTCTCTTTTTATTTCTTTGGCCAAATTTTAAGCTGAACCGCACAAATCGATTTTGAACGAAATATAAAAATTTTGTTTTGGGACCACGTCCACGAGTTATTATGTTAATAATTGTTGTATATATTTTTTCATCATTCAAAATTTTGATCCGCTCAGGAAAATGTTCATTAACTTACGACAAAAAACTTTAACTTTAATTTTACACAATGGGGCGTATTCTACAATAAAATGTAATACAGTGGAAACTCTACCAACGGACACCTTCCATAGTGGGATTTGTGCTGATGTTTGTAACGCCCAGAAATATTGGTCTAACACCCACCTTAAAGTATACCGATCGACTTAGAATCACTTTCTGAGTCGATTTAACGATGTCCGTCCGTCTGGCTGGCTGACTGGTTGTCCATGTAAAGCTTGTGCGCAGAGTACAGGTCGCAATTTTGAAGATATTTCGATAAAATTTGGTACATAATTTTTTTTGGGCCAAGGATGGATGGGATTGAAACTGGTAAAAATCGGTTCTTTATTTCACCTGGCCCCCATACAAATGTCCTCCCGAAATTGCGGTTTACTGGTCTTAAATCTTTGAATTATGTAAGTATCCAAACAAAATTTACTACTGATGAATACTAAATGAAGCTAAAGCATATCTACAAATTTCGTGAAGATCGGTCCATAATTAGTCGTAGACCCTATATAAGGCCCACTTCCGAAAATCACTTAAAAGAGCATAACTCTCTTCAAAATGTTTGTATCTAAATAATATTGAACACAAATTCTCGTACATATACATATAATACGGTCTAATTTTATGATGATCGGTCCATAATCAGTCGTAGCACCCATATAAGCCCACTTCCGAAAATCACTTAAAAGAGCATAAATTTCTTAAAAATGTTGGTAATCAAATAAAATTCGACACAAATAAGTTTCTTATATACAGAAATAATGACAAATAATTTTGTAATGGTCGGTCCATAATTAGTCGAAACTCCCATATAAGAGCCTCTCCGTAATTCACTTTAACTTCCATAAATCTTTTAAAAGTAGTTATATCGAGATAAAGTTTAACACATATAATATTTATATTCACAGAAATTATGACACTGAATTATGGCCCAAAATAGGTGATATCTCGCAAATAACGCCCATTTCTGAAAAACTGTTTTATATTTACATATACATACTAGGTGTAGGGTATTATATGATCGGGCTTGACCGACTATACTATCTTACTTGTTTTTTTTAATGTTTTTTGAGTTGGCATCATTTGAGACAGTGAAATAAGTTATTTACAATATAAGCCCCCAGTAGTTATATAAAATCTATATGAATTTATTTATGATTTTGCTTAACCTACACAACAAGATATAAATCTTATAATTACAGTGAAGGAATTATATTTGTTTAAAACATTAATAGATCACAATTAAATATTAACAAAAAAGTATATAAAATAAAAATTATTAATAAAAACAAGAAACCATGTAAATATATATATTTTTTGTAGTAGAAAAATCGTTTAATTTCTCTATAGGGTCATTACTGTTAGTAATAGTGTTTAAAAAACAAAACTCCTTTTATTTAAATAGTACTTTTAATCATGGTACTTCAAGTTTACGCCTCCAAACAAATAGTACCATTTCCCTACAAAATGTACTTAGTAACTAAATATACATACCTCCATTAAAAATCCATTTTATTTATACATATGTAGGTATAAGCTTATAAAGCTTAAATGTGACTATGTTTAAAAGCGGTTAAAAGTGGCAGCCACAAACAAAAGAAGTTCATATAAGGAACAAAAAAAAAAAAAAAAAGCGGCAAAATAAATCCCAACATCTCTAAAAACTCAGATTCAAACACATAAGACCCTCTAAGATTGAACAATACAAAAATAAACAAAACTGTGCAAAAAATAAGCGAAGAACTGTATATAGGTACATAAATCTGAACTGAAATGAGAAAAAAATTAAGCAGTGACAAACAAACAAAAAATGTAGAAGAATGAACTAAAGTTGGCGTTAAGTTGGTTAACACACACATGTTATTAAAAGCATTGAGGCAGCGGGCAGAGCAGCCACTACTTCTCAGAGTATCATTCTCGTCAGCATCATCAGCTTCGTCGGCGTCGTCGTCATCGGCATCATATCACCATCATCAAGTAGCAACAACAGCTGCAAATGCTTAAGCACCAACAAACAGCATACAAAAGATACAAATGTATCTCATGTATAACGACATCAATGTAAAACGAGTATATTGACGAAAACAACAACAACAACAACAGCAACTCGTTGAAAACAAATACAACAACAAGAACAAAAACAAGAAAAATAAACTTAAACAAAAGCTTTTGTTCATTTCATTCTTTTCTTCTTTAATTTTTTGCAAACCTACAATAAAAATATGTTTTTTTTTGTTTGTTTGGCTGCTGTGGATTACAGTAGCTGCTGGAAGGGGAGGGGGGTTTCGTGTTTTTTTTTTCTTGTTTTCTTTGCAACAATAATAATGGAACCTCTTTAACCACAGACTCCATCCAAAACAAGACAAATCATGCCATTTCTTTCTAACTTGTATGGCTGTATGATGGTAAATCAATTTTATGCTCTTTTTTCATACTTATTCAACTCTTGCTTGTTTTTTATGTTCATTTATTATTTTTGTTGTTGTTGTTGTTGTTGTTGTTGTTGTATTATTATGTTGCAGACATCTTTTGCCAATTATACTGATATTAAGTGGCAACTCCGCCACTACTTGTATATTTTTTTTATTTTATTTAACTACCCACCCATTATATTGTTTGAAACTTACTTGTACATACGAGTTGTATTTTGAAGATTTTGCTTAAAATTTTTTGGTTTGGTTTGGCGCCCTCCTTTTCATACTTCAGCTTTTCATTGTGTTGTTTTTGGGAATGTTGTTGTAATTTTTACAACATCACGTAAATCCACAATACATGTGTTTTATATGTTGTAGAGTTCATTTTCGTTTACAAACACTCTTACATTTTCAACATTTTAACTAGTATGGACGTATGTATGTACTTCTAGTGGGTGGGTGTAAGAAGTATTCTGAAACATATTTCGTAAATTAAAGGAGTAAAGCTTCGAATTATATAATTTTTTTTTGTTAAATTAATTTTTACGTTTTTTATTGTCAGTTAATTAAAAAAAAAAGTTTCATATTTGAAATTTGTTGCTACATAATTGTTATTCTTCGGATTTCCGTTAAGAGACTTCTGTTTAAATTTCTTTAATTGGTTTGGTTTTTCTTTTGTGCTTTTCAAAGTATGAGCTTATTTCATTAATATGGTAATAAATAAATTAAGTAGACAAACGATAGATAATGTTAGTGTTAGTAAATTTTCTTTACAAATGTTATTTCAAGATAATTTAAAAACTTATGTTTTCTAGAATTAACTATTACGATCTACCAATTACCGACGCTGGAGTTTTTGGTATCTGGGATCAGATTGTAAGGATAATTTGAATTGAAAAATTGATGAATATCTGGAAAAACTCTGTAGTAATCTTATACATATACCTATTCCACGTGAAACAATGTATTAAATCCACTAAAAAATACAAAATAATTAATAGAAAAACATTTTTGTCATATCAAGAGTCTAATAAATGCTAAGCAAGTTTGTAGCCAATATTTGAAACTTTAAATAACTCATAAACAGACTCTGTTTGAGCTACAATTCCGAGATTTTTGGAAAAAAATCCGGACTGGTTGACTTTCGCATAAAAAACAGTTTTCCCTAAAAATGTTACGTACACGCAGAGAAAAACCATGGTTAGACATGGTTACGACAACTACACTGTGTTTTTGGTAACAATATATTGTTGTGGTACACAAATAATTGTTATCTTAATATGATTTTAACAATATTTTAGTTACTATAAACATTTTTGTGTTTATCGCAATTATAAAATTGAATATGGTTGACTGAAACATAATTATTTTTAAAAAAATGTTTACCACTACTATTGAATGATACTATTCAAACATATTATATTGTTATATGGTAAGTGATGTTTAAAATGCAAACAAAATATGTTTAATTTTAATAATATTTTGCTTATTTTGTTTTTACCATTTTTAGAATGCTTTTGCATCAGTTCAGTAGATTGTCTGCGTGATATCGGTTTATTTATTTAGATTTAAATTATTGAAAATTGAAAAAAAAAACAATTAGTTTTTTAAAATACTACTGCAAAATACAAAAATTTCAAAGAAGTGTAAAAATGCTAAATAAAGTGTATATAAAAGAAATAATCTTAAATATCAAAATAAAATTCTATTAAACATAACTAAAAATATATGTAAAATTTTTACATCCGTTGAAAGTTATAAATATTTATTTCAAAAATATTAACTAGTGTTTGTAGGTTTTGTGTTTAAAAAAATGTAGAAATAATTGCGAGTTACGTCATAGAATTCATTATCTTATATTTAACCATTAATAATTATGATACTTATAAAATCATAATATGATAAATAGTAAAAATAAAAGGATATTAATTTAACATATTATGATAAAGTACTATCATAATATGATTACTTTAGATCATAATATGATTAATTTAGATCATAATATGATTAATTTAGATTATAATATGATTAATTAATATCATATTATGATTACTTTAAACTATAATATGGTTACCTTGGGTCTTAATAAGAACATGTATGACAATTTTATGATTATATTAGGTTATAATATGATGTTGTAATATCAAGTTATGATTAACAAGAAAATATGGTGAAATCATATCATCATGAAACGCTATGAATATTTCATGACATTATAAATCTTATCATAATCTGTTGCTCTTAGATTATTTTTACCACAACCATGTTTTTTCTCTGCGTGTATACAGATACATTAAGGTAATTTTCTACTTATGTACATGAAGCATGTAGTATAAGACTCAGCTTAGTTGAACAAACTACTCTGAATATTTTTTTACATTTGTGGAAAGTTTAATTATTTAATTGGTTTATTTGTTTATTATTTACTCATAAAAAGCTTAATTTAACTTTAGAAAAAAAATACAAACATTATTTAGATTTCTTTTAAACAAAATCTAGAAGAAAAAATCTAAACATGATTTGTATATGACGCCATTTGTGCAGTAGAATATTGCCAATTAGAAATAATTGAGAGCTATATTTTTAGGATTAGTAAAATAGGAACATTACACGACGGATCAAGGCGTTTACATTGTTGAATAATATATAAAAGATAATTTAAGTTTTGTCGAAACAATTTGAGCAAAATCTTCCAAAGCGGTGAAACATATTTAAAGCAAATTGCCAACATGTAATTGTTGAAAAATTGATTTTGATTCGGGCTGGACTTCTTAACATGGAAATATTCTACAAAAGAATCAGAATGTGTCATCTATACCTCTAAACCCATTCTGTGTACTTTGTCATTCAATAAAAAATAAAAATATTAATCTAAGAAAAGTTGAACAGATTTTCTTGGTTAAATTTTATTATGTTATTTTGCCGAGAATTCTCTATTTAAAACAAATTCTTGGGTTCCAACAATCAATCTACTCTTCATATCGATTTTTTTAGAATCAAATGAATTCCACATAAATCATTTTCTCGAAATTTTAAATCTATCTTATAATTACAAATAACAAAATATAAAAGTACAAATATATTAAATCATGATGCTCATCATTGAACAGTTAGACTGTATTCTTCATGGACATTAAAAAAAATTAACTATAAAGTTTCAGTAGCTTTCTGGTTATTTTTTTAACTATAAAGCTACTGTAGGATATTGTAAGCCACTATAGCTTACAATATTGTAAGCCACTATAGCTTACAATATCCCTGACACAAGCAGAAACAAAACTTCGTAAAACTGATCTAACAAATCATTAAAAAATATCAAATAATTTGCATGTAAGTTATAAGTTTTGAATGCTAAGTTTTAGGCAAATAAATAAGTATTTAAAAATATGTTTTCACAAGATTTCGAATTCAAAAATATTATCAAACTTAAGTAAAACCAAAAAAGAATTGTTCTTAAAATAAGTAAATATATTTATTACATTCACACAATTAATGATAAAACTAATTACAAAGGCTAAATAATCTTTGTACAGAAATTCCTTGTAAATTAATTAAGAACTCTGACTGAATTTTCAACACTTTGGTACATATTTTAATACTAAAGACTAATCAGTGCGCAGAACAACTTGCCAAAAGCAGTCCATCTGTTTAAACAAAAAAAAAAATACTTCCGAAAACCATTTGTTAATCACATAGGCGCATATTCAGAAATCGTAACTAAAGTCGAAACGTATTAAACAGAACCTAAAAAATAATTCATAAATAGTTAAAGATCTTATTCACAAATTATAACTAACTTAGCAACTGTTTTCAGCTGTTAAAAGAAATGCAACACTGGAGGCTTACTCTCTCTTACGATGCGAAAGCAAATTCGATGCGTAAGAGTATCAATTTGTACGCTTATCGCATCGCAATAGAGATCGCATCGCAATGGAGAGTAACCCCCCTGCGTTTAGTAGATTTTTGTTGACGAAAAACACATCTCTAGTTTGTTTTCTTTTTTTTTTGTGATTTTTTTTTTTTTGGTCAAAATGGACACAATTAGCAAAGAAAATAAGGCAAGTTTATTATTATTGTTAGAAACAAATATGTATTTATTGCTTTGTGTATTTTAGAGAGACTCAAATTGTTTGCCTGATGAAAAAACTACATTTAAAAAATTCGTGGCCAAATATGTTAACATTATCGACGACAAGAAATTAAATCAATCAGCTGTTCTTTAAATGTATTTGTTAGTTGACATTTAGTTACAGCTTTACCCATAATTAAGTTGTAACTTTTTGTGCTGAAAGTAATCAACTACGTATAACTTAAGTTGGTACTTAAAAAAGTTTAAACTTAGATATCATTTCTGAATATGCGCCATAAAGTTCAATTTAATTTATTTATATTGAGTAAATATTTATGTTTTTAAAAGCAGGATCCGAATTACCGCATTCGATATCGAGTAAAATTGATCATAATTTTCTTATTTGAGATTATGGCAGTCGATATCGAGCAAGAAATTTAGTACATTTTATCATAATTTCGATATCGAAATCATTTTTCGATACGATAGCTCATTCGATCACGAATGCGGTAATTTGGCCCCAGTACAACTGATTCTGTTTTTAAATGGTTTTCATAGAACACGGTTTGAAAATAAACAAATTTTTAATTTTTGTACACGATTTTATTACATTTAGCACGATTCAAAATCTTTTGGGCCTAAATTTTATTTTGTTAAATTTAATTTTTGCAAAATACCAGCATGTTCATATCACAAATTTAGGAGAATTCCCTTTTTGTTGATACAAGCAATTTTAAATAGCACATATGTACATATTTAGGGGAATATCCTTTAATTAACCAAAAAAATGAACTTTTCATACATTTTTTTACATTACTTTTAAGCTTAGAGTTTATTTTTATTTTTTTTTAAACAAATTGTACCTACATTCATATTTAGATGTATGTATGTATGTATGTGATTTAATATAATAAACCTGAATAGTTGTTTTTAAAAAATTCTTGTTTTTTACTAATTTCAAAAGGTTTTAGAGATAAGGAGCTAAACACCTTTTTTCATGCGATCAATGTCTTTTTTTTACACGTTGTTTTTTTACACGAGTTTTCCTGAAACCAATTACCGTGTAAAAACAGCATTAGGTGTATTGAAACAAAAAGATATGCAAAACAATATTAATTAATATGTTAAAAACGCGTTTCTCAAATTACATAGTTTTATTGCCTAAAACTACTACTACCAGCGAAAACTTGGTAACGATTTGCAATTATTGGAAAATATAATTTTCTACCGTTTAGAAATTTATTTTATTTTTTATTTAGAAATTAAATTCAGGAAATGTTTGTTGGACTTGTTTGTCTGAAATATTTTTTAATTGTGGCTATATTTTGACAAATCAGCTTATGCCGATATTCGATTTTATTTGACAAATTGCCTAATAATATTTCTAGGGCTAAAAAAATTGTCATCTGAAAAGCCTTGGCTTGTCAGCAAAAGTTAACACAAATAAAATTTTTTTTAAAAACCAAAACATTTATTTTTTTGTTAAGAAACTTTGACTAAATGCAATCTTATTACATAGTTTTGTATTTAGCAGCTGTATATTTTTCGCAATAGTTTTTATTCAACAAAATGATGTAATTTATTTTCTCTTTTCATATTTCAACAAATTATTGGATTTAATTAATATTTTTATAATTTAATGCCTTTTGGTTTTATCGTTTTATAAGAAAGTTTCTATGCACAATACAATTAAAAAACCAAAAAAAAAAAATAGCATTTATTCAATAACACCAGTTATTACCGGTGGTTCGAAATTTGCTGTAATTATCATTTTTTTGAAGAAAAAAGGAGGCAACATGTAAATAAAAATTGGAAACAAATGATAATTACAGCAAATTTCGAACCACCGGCAACACTGGTTAAAAGATTGATGTTTGACTGTTGGCTAGCAGGCACCGCAGTGGTGCAAAGGTTAGAACACAAAGAATTCTGATGAGAGAATATGGTGATTCTCGAAACATGTAAATTCAACCCAGGTTCAAACCCAGCTCAGCCAGAAAAATTATCAATAAAATTTTAATAAAGATTTCATGTTGTAAAACAATTCCTTCAGTAAAAATAATTTAATGAAAATTAAATTTAATTAACTCGAGCCCGACTAAATAAATATCAAATATTTCGAGATTGTTTACAATTACATAACAATTTAAAGGTTAGTTTTGGCTGTCATTTGGAACCGGTTAAAAGGTTACTTTAACGATAATTAAGATTATTTAGGTAAGAGTATTTGACGGCAACAGTAGTTGCAGTTATTACGTTATTTTAGAAACAAAAGCCCTAACGAAAGCCGAACGAAAACCTTGAACTATTGTTTAATTTAAAAAATATTGCAATAAAAACGGTTGCCCAAAATATACTCTGTTGATGTTATAAGCGAACCTATTGCTGCAAAATAATAAACTCAAACAAAATGAGTCACGAGGGGAAAAAATAAAATACCAAAAAGCTGCAGAATTTAATTGTAATGTTTTATGGCCCCTAAAATAGGTTCTTCCCAGGACAAGTAACCAACAATTTTGGATTTTTTAGTGAAATATTTAACCGAGATATACTGTATAATTATAAAAATATTATTGAAATTGTAAGTTTTATAAAATCCACAAACTATTAATGTTGGCTGTTAATTTATCTGTAACACATACATATGTATGTATGTAGTACCAAAACTGTAATTTTGTAGAAAAGGGACAAGGGACATTCAAATGTAGGTAATAATAAAAATTACTAAAACAACTGTAGCAATATTTTATGAGTATGTGCAATTATAACACAGTTAATATTTTAAAGAAAATTTCAATATTCTTAATTTTATTAGAAAACTTTTGTTTTTTTCATACTAAATTTCTTTATAAAACAAAATTAGTACTTTTTTTTAAACATTGCTATGAAATAAAAAAAGTACATTTTAATTAAACAGAAACAGAAACAAATTTCATGTGGAGAGTTTTGTATGAAAAAAAACGAACATTTTTCAAATATTTGTTTCTTAACGTTTGTTTTATGTTTGTTCTTACTGAATTAGTCCATTATAAAAAACGTAAAATTATTAAAATAAACACCAATTTGAAACTTAGTCACACTTTAAAAAATATGTACATATGTAGTATGTATGTATATAATTCCATGTATTGAAATGTCTAACTATAAAAATGAACACTTTTTTCCGACGGCATTTCAATATGTTAATAAATTGTAATTTTTTACATTATTGAAATTCAAAATTAATGAAACTATAAATTAAATGCATTTATCCTGCTTGAGAAAATTTTATTTTCAAAAACATTTCATTATCACTTTACAATTTCTAAACGTTCTTAGATTTTTCTTTTCGTTTTTATTGCAATATTCAAGCATCCATGAAATGTTGCCAGGGCAAGTATCTCAACGATACTAAATATTGAAATCAACTACAAAATTAAGAGAACCCTAAGCTCTCACTGCTCAAACACACATCTTTGCACCCACAAATAAACACACAGATACTTAATTTCCCTACAAAAGCATGTAAAGAAAAGAGAACTGCTTTGAAGTACACACAAGAGTAAAAGAGATGACTTGAAAAAGTATCTATGAAATGCAAAAATGTATAAAAAAAAGAGGGGAAATACAACTGTTTGAATGTATGACAAAAAGTGTGTAGCTGTATGTGTGTGTGTTTGTCATCAAACAAGATAAATAAAATCTAAAAGATACTTTTTTGCTTAAAATACAACCCCTTAGTTCGTACTCTGTCTAACATGTATTTAACAAATTTATTGGCTGTCTCTTGATTTGCTTTGTTTTTGTTTATGGTTTTATTTCTATTTTATTTTCTTTTGGGCAATTGGAAAAACAAAATAGCAGCAACAACAACAAAACAAGTATCTACTGCTGCGTATTTTTGTGTTGTGTGTAATTTTCTACATACATACAAGCTTCGAGTACTTTTTACAGTTTTTCCATATATTTTAGTACTTTCTGCTTTTATTTTCTAGGGTTTTTAGTGTAATTTTCTTACTTGTTGTTGTTGTTGTTGTTGTTGTTGTAACTGCAATTGTACAAAGAATTTATTATTTTATTACAATCTTGTTGTTACCAACATGAATGTAACAAATGTCGATGGTTTGCATTATTGTAATTTTGTTACAAATAAAAAAACTATTCGTATCGTTGTTGCTGCTTTTTTCCATAACAAATTCTGTTCAGTATATTTATTTATTTTTTTTATACAATTTGTTGGTTTATATCGTTTTTAAGCTATTCAACATTGTAATGTTGGTTTTTTTTTCTCTTTGCAAGGTGGCAATGAAAGGGAATAAGTAGTTGTCAGGAGGAACAAATGTCCCCTTTTCTACAATATTTTTTTGTACATTATCATAGTACATAATTATATTTGATAGGAAAAATTCCATTGCATGTTGTTCAGTGTTTTAAATTTACAAAGATTTGTTTTCTTTGGCATAGAAAACATTTGCCAACAGTGAGTGACAATATAAAGGCAACTTGAGAATATTTATTGAATAAAAATAGATAGAATGGTTCGTTATTATGCTCCAATACATGCAAAATCATAGTTTTAAGTATTGTATAGACGGTTGTCAGATCTTATAATGTTTCTTAAAATTTTTGTCTTCCAACGTTGTAAGAAAAAGCATTAACAAATTACCTTTTGCTAACAGTTTTTCAATGTCAGTACATTGTTAGCACAATGTTATATCTGGCAATATTGTATGATCTGACAACTTATTAATATTTCTAGAAAACGAAAAATATATTCGCAAATCTATTTTGATTTTAGTTTTTGTTTTTAAAATTAGTTTGATAAATTATACACATGACTCTTTTTGCATGCGCAGCTACGACTTGCTTTAAGATGTGTAAGGAGTGTTTTAGCAACGTTTTGTCCGCTAAGTGGTCAATTCTGTGAGGGAGTAAAGATTCAAAATATAATTGAATATGTATGATTTTGATTGGGTATACATGGTCTTAATTCCCTCCAGCAGTGAGTGGAATAGGGGTAATCTCGTGTACAAATATGATACTAGGATATATACAGACGGTTCTAAGATGAGCTGCGGGGTTGGTTATGCGGTCTTCTGTGACGAACCTGAGGTAGGCATCTCGTATCGTCTTTCGAATGATTGTAGTATTTTCCAGCGGAAATTTTTGCAATCATGACAGCTACACTATATGATAATAATATCGGCGGCAATATAGGTATTTTTGTCGACAGTCAGGCGGCACTCCCTTAACTGAATGCCTGCACAATTTCATCCTCACTAGTTAGGGATCTGCCTTAGATATCTCCGATGTGGTCTCAGTAGCAATTCCACTGGGGACTATCAAAGGTGAGTACAGATGGCGTAATTTAGACACATGTAGGATAGCCAAGTTGAAGTGGCCATCTTTTAACGTGAAACGTACTATGCAACTGATAACCCGGAATAGGAAGGATATATCAAAGTTGTTAGCAGTATTAGCAGGAAACTGGATGTTAGGCAAGCACGCAAATCGCCTGGGACTCCCTTTTAACGATCATTGTCGTAGCTGTAAGGATAGGGAAAAAAAGAAACGATTTTCCATGGATTTTTTTCCATAATCATATCAAATATTTCATCATCATCAGATGATGAAGATGAATCCAACAAGTCATCCAAAATTTTTTCAGCACATAAAAAAGTAGTAATATTTTCCATTTTGTAGGTATATTTTTTTTGTTTCTTAACACAAATTCACATTCATAAACAAAAAAAATGTCAGCTGTTTTATTGTGCGATTCTCCCCCTCTAAAAATAATGAGTGTGAAAGGTGCAACATTTTTCAAATTTATAGTGTGACATTTATAGAAAAGAACACACTACACTTTAGCAGTGTTGACATTTGTTCAGAAAAGAACACAAAACAATTAAAAACGGTGCGAAATGGGAAAAACGTGTAATATTTCTGCCAGAAAAGAAAACGCCATAAATCTGACGAGTGGTGTGGTCTTATTAAAATAGGGTCCCTTCGACTCTATTTAAGTGTCCGCATGTAGTGAACGACCACGTAAACCAACCAACCATGTATGCGACAACAATGTATGACTTATTTTTTCGAAAACTTTGCTAAAGTCAGTGTAAATTTTATCTGTTTGCCTAACTAGAAAATGCGGGATTTATTTTTAAATTTTTGGTTTGAAGTTTTAAGCATTTGTACGAAGTATTGTCCAATGTTTGCTTTCTTTCTGGCAACATATGGATTTACCGGCAAAGAACAGCTTATCTTTTGAGGCCAAGAAATAATCAAAACAATTTTGGGTAATACATTCTAAAGTGAAGCGTATCCCAAAGAGAGCGTTCTGTATCGAACGAAACAAATTGTAGTCAGACGTCGCAAGATCTGGACTATAAGGCGAAAATTCCCAACCACTTCTTTAAAAATAGTAATATTACGCTTTCATGTCTGACTGCATATTCAATGCATCTTTTGGCCAGTATTCGTTTCAAACCAATCAGTTGCTTTCGGTGCAGGTTGTCTGTGATGGTCTGGCCAAATTTCAACAGCTCATAATAGATATAACCGTTTTGGTCCACCACCTTCAGAGCATTATCTTAGCGCCATTGATATTTTTCGTTGGTGTCGATTCTGCTGGTTGGCTGAACCTCACATACGATCTCTGACTGATCAAGTTATCGTAAAGGATCAATTTTTCATTGCAAGTAATGATTCGGAGCAAAAATGATTTACTTTTATAGATTTTTAGCAGCCAGAGACCATGATCTCGTCCCCAATTCATATGTTACCCGTTTTTCCCAATTTTTTGATGAATCATGCTAATTGCAAACATCTTGAAATTGCAGTTGATTTTGCAAACTCTTGTTGAGTTCTACTACAATTTTTATGCAGTAGTACTTCCAACTTTTGGTCTCCAAAATTTTTTGGCTGACATGTCTCCGTTTTAAAATCACCACTTCTGAACCGCACATACCATCTTTCTTACGTTAAAATTGAAAACACACATTCACCATAATCTTCGGTCAGCAATCGGTGTGAAGTAAAACAAAACTTTCCGTATATGACGCTTTGTTGGCACAAACTTTGACATTTAAAATATTGAGAATGAATGATAGATATGTACGCTTCAAAATTACTTGTAAGTTACTAAAGACAAAAACTGCGTTCAAATGATTTCAATTATTCAATATAAAGTACAAGTCACAATTTTCAAGATACATATATCGTTAAAAATTTGGTACATTATTTATTTCCACCCAAGTATTTTCATGTATATGCAGTTACTACGAGTAGTCACAACATACTTTTATCGCCCACAGTATAGTTGCACAATTCTCTAGTTTTCTCTATTTGTTCATACAACAAATAAGTTATTGTTTTTTTTTTATATTTTCTATATACAATTCTCTGATTTTTAGATTTGTTTCTTATTTCAAATGTATTTATATATTTTTTAATTTCTGTATTCTATTGCTTGTTGTCTAGTAGTTTTTTAGTTTCTTCTGTTATTTCCTGCATAAGAAAAAACACAACTACAATTTAAATGTCCTTTGAGAATTTTTTTTTTTAAGTCTAACAAAAATTTTCATTGTTTTGTTGTGGATATTTTTTTAGTTATAGTTTCTGTTTTCGTTCACATCTGTATAAGTTGTTTTTATAAAACTATAACAATGTCTAGCATGTTTTGGAAACTAAACAAACTAAAGTTAAATATTTACTTGTTACTTGTTATATTAAGCTTTGTAAAATCCTTAAGGATTTTGTTGTTACGTTCTTTCGTTTTTAGTGCAACATTTTTAGAGACTATCATGGCATCGATTGAATCTGTTTAACGGCACTGAGGGGTGCCAACTCCCAGTTGGAAATGGCTGATTTATTTCCAAAATATTATGACTAATTCCACTGTGTATCATTTCTAAAATTTATATGACCGCACAACACATGAAAACCAAAACTATTATTCTTTATGGAATCTAACATTTGAATGGAAAACATTGAAAATATCACTGTGGGAACAAGAGAAAAAACATGGTTGTAGTAAACATAATCTAAGAGCAACATATTATGATAAGATTTATGATTGCAGTCAAAAAATATTATGATGAATATAAGTGTCATGAACTATCATATTATGATCAATTATTATTGTCATATTTCATTATAATATTTTCTTCTTTAATCATTATATTGGATTATAACAGCATATAATAATCCAATATAATCATACAATTGTCATACATGATCATATTATGACCCAAGGTAAGCATATTATAGTTTAAAGTAAGCATAATATGATCTTAATATGATGATAATATAAAATAATCATATTCTGATCTAAAGTTATCATAATATGATCGTACTTTTTCATAATATGTTAAATAATAACATTTTATTTTTACTATTTATCATATTATGATTTTATAATTATCATAATATTAATGCCAAATTATGCAGTGGTACAAGTTGAAACATTATTTCTAATGAATTTATTAGTTTAACAGGTTCGATATAATCTGTATATACATATACATACATATCGACATATTAAACGCAAACGGACGTAACTACACTTTTTATTTTTTCTACAGGAGAAGCGAAAAACCTTCTGAAATCAACAAATATTATGGTTTCTTTGCAATTTTTGTAAATTGTACTTAAAATGTGGGGAGTTATTTATTGGTGAAGATATTTTTATTTTTTTTCGAACATTTAAGTTTTTATGTAAGTTACGTTCTTTTGACTTTCCACTTTTTTTTAAACAAACTGCAAAAAGTCACAGTAGTGGGCAAAAGCTTTTCTTTTTGCTATTAATACATTAACTTCTAAACTTCTGAACAGATTTTGACGAAATTTCAAGACTCAGCAGAAGAGATGTTAGACTTTCAAAGCGATGTTTTAGTTCTTGTGTATTTCTACAGTGGAACAAAGTTGACAATCGGGTATGTAAAATCTATTGGTCCGTATAACCTACCGATTAAAAATAAATTTGAATTTTCGAAAACTACTTGAAAAAGTTAAGAAAAAAACATACTCACTATATACTAGTATTTTAGTCTCTTATAGTTTAAGAGATATTTGACTTTATTATTTATGTTATCTCTTATAGTTTACCAGAAATCTGCCAAAAACCTTACCTATTGTTTTGAATTTTACCATTTTAAATTGTTTACACTTTTGAATAAAAATATATTTCCTTTTTTAACTTTTTTATTATGAATTTTGTGAATGAAAGAACATAGAAAACAAAAAAGAAAAAATGTACCGTTAGTTAACAATCAGTGTTACCAATAGGGATTGGTTTTGTGGAATCATGGGATTCGGGATTTTGAAATTATAAATAATTTATAAATTATAAAATTATGAAATTATATAATCATAAAAGTATAAAAATATTATAAACTACAAAATTATAAATTCTTACTTAAGACTAATACATAATAATATCGGCAAAATTCCGGAAAATTTCATAATTTTCGGGATTTTTCGTTAATCGGAAAATGCAAGGATTAATTTTTGGCAAATCCTGGGATTTGGGATTTCGTAAATCCCGAAAATCTTATTATTTTCAGGGTCAAGATATAAGGATTGGCATCCCTATGTACAACAAATGAGTTTGTATGTAAGGTTTTCATAAAAATGTGTAGTTACGTCTTTTTGCATTTAGAAATACACGCACTTGTAGTTACGTCCGTTTGAATTTCGTTAATAAAATCGCCATTTTTGATCGTAGGAATCCAAAATTTTGCGTGAGCATGTATTTTGATAAAACGAACCATAATCGGTAAAAAACTCAATTTCGAAATTTTGTGTAGTTACGTCCGTTTGTATTTAATATGACGATATAATAAATCATCGTCTTTTTTGCCATTAAAATTTATACCAATAATTTGTTTATTATTTTAAAATTTTGTTTTAATTAATTGGATTTATTCTGTGAAAAATTCTAAATTGAAATAAAGCTTCAACAGCATTGATGCTAAAGAAAGCAAACGCTGATGCCAGATTTTAAGTTTTTAGTATCAAGCATGTACGAAACGCCATCTGAAGAATTTTGTCGTAGTGATTTTTTTAACTTAATTGTAAAATTATATTAAAATTATTTTTGTATTAGTACATATGTACATTCAAAAACAAACAAAATACATACCTATGTATGTATGTATGTATGTATCAATATTTTGTTTGATACAGCTGCCGCGTTTTGTTTGTATTTATCTCTTTGTGAGCCAAAACGTTTTCGACAAAATAATGTAAATGCCGTCGTAAAAATATTAAATGTGATTATTTACTGTTGACTGTATGGCAAAATTTTAACGAAAATGTCGATTTGGCCATTCATTTGTTTCGAGTAAAACGTCATGTGTTGAAAAATTTTTAGCAGATCAAATGCTATAAACTAAAATATAAAAGAAAAACAGATATTTTTAATATTTGTTAAAGATACATAAGTAGTTTTTCTATTTTTAAAACTGTTTTATCCATTCCCAGTAAAAAAATTCGCGTTTTTTGAAGCACTTAAAAGAAAAAGCGCATAATCGAGCGCTTCAATAAAAGCGCTCTTTTGAAGCAGTAAATGTTTACGAATAAAATATACAAAAAATATGCTTTTTTAGTGCTGACAACGAAGAAGGTTTTAAAGCGAACAAACAAAAATGAAATTATAGTGAAATTAAAGTCAATTACAAAACGAATATCGCGATTCTCAGTTATTATGAATTTTTCTCAAGCAAAAACATTCAGATAGAATTAAAAAAACATTTTAGGAAAGTGCTTTATTTGCATGTTTGATTAGGTTGAAAGAAGGGCTTATTGTCAACAGAAAGTAGTCCTCCAAACCGGGAACACCTCATACAAAAATCATGCATCCCATCAGCAGGTTTGAAACGAGGTATGAATTCATACATAAAACCTGCTACTTTTGGAGCACGTTTTTTACTGGGTTGTAACACATTTACATATATCAAGGATTTCTGGCAAGATTGACGGAAATTTCTCATCATAATATGATGATCAACTTGAAAATTATAACATAATATTTTTAATGAAAAACACATTAATGGTTAAGTATAAAACAATATGATTAATTATAAAACAATAGTTTTCATGCTGTACTATGAGCCTCAAAAGTGAGTAAACACAACAAATTATTTGATTTTTTTAAGATAATGAAAATCCTAAAATCTTCGATTGGAATTTAAAAGTTTCATTTTGTTGGATATTTGGTTAAGTAATAGATTCGGTTATGAAAAAAAAATTCAAGTTGAACTATAATGCTTTTCATAATCTTAAAAAAATCAAAAAATTCACTGGTGTTTACATACTTTTGAAGCTGTGTGTAAATCGCAATTATTCTACAGTTTTTTAAGCACAAAACTTACAAACACTAGGTAATATTTTTGTAAATAGCAATAAACATTTGCGCACTTTCATTGTTCTTAATTATATTTAATAGGTTTTTAATTTTGTGAAATTTAAAATTTTTTCTTTTATGTACACTTTATTTAGCTCTTTAACACTTCTTTGAAAACTTTCTATTTTGTAGTAATATTTAGTATATTTTAAATACGAATTGTATTTTCTTCAATTATTAAAACATTTAAATGCAAATAAATAATTCGATATCAAGTAGTTTGTCTGACTGAACTGATGCAAAAGCATTCTACAAATGGTAAAAACAAAATATTATTAAAATTAAACATATTTTGTTTGCATTTTAAACATAATATGAGTACAAATAAAAAACCTTTTCAATTTGTTTTTGTGACCAATGTTTATAATTATTATAATTAATAAGGAGTTTCCTTCAGGCTAATATAATATGTTTGAATAGTTATCATTCAATAGTTGTGGTAAACATTTTTTAAAAATAATTATGTTTCAGTGAACCATATTCAATTTTATAATTGCGATAAACATAAAAATGTTTATAGTAACTAAAATATTGTTAAAATCATATTAAGATAACAATTATTTGTGTCCCACAACAATATATTGTTACCAAAAAACACAGTGTAGTTGTGGTAACCATGTCTAACCATGTTCTTTCTCTGCGTGTAGGCTTTATTGTGTTGTGTTGTTGTTATACCTTAAAGCTTTGTATAGACGGTTGTCAGATCTTACAACGTTGTCCGAAAAATGTTCAGAAAATGTCTAGCCACCGTGTGAACTTAAAATTTTTATCTTCTAACGTCATAAGAAAAAGCATTGACAATTTACCTTTTGCTAACAATTTTTCAACATTGCTAGATCTGACAACATTGTATGATCTGACAACCGTCTATACGATGTTGTACAAATTGCCAAAAATCTGTAATATTCGTGGGAAGTAATTTTCAAATATGTATTTTAATTGTATTACCTTCTTTTAATTTTCGGGGGATCGATTAGCACACACAAAAGTAGTACAAAAAAATCAAAATATTTGCTTAGAAATTTTAATTGACAAACTTAGCTATTAGTGTCATTTGTATTTATGAAAAATCCCATTAATAATTTTTTATACAAAATTGTACACAACTTTATACTGCTTAAGTTCAAGTTTTACTTAATTTTTTTTCATATTTTTTAATTAAAACGATTGAATTAACTAATAAATGGAGAAAATACAAATACGTTGAACATGTGTTATATAATGCACTAAACAAAATCAATTTTATTTAAAATAAATGTATTTAATCAACAAACCATGAACGAGAAAATAATGTGAAAAAAAAACAAACAAATGTCGCAGAAAAAATATAACAAATTATATGGTTAGATGATATGTAACATATGCACATACCCAGCATACCATTCTAGGAGCGCTCCGAAAAAGGAGTCAGAAAAGAGTCCAACAAAATAGCATTTTCGGAACAAAAGAAAAATTTGTTTGTTACTGTCTTGAGTCGGCACGCAGTATGACTCAGAAATTCCACTTAATTATGTATGGTACACATAAGCGTTGTTGTCCTGTTATTTGTGCTTTGAACAAAAAAAAAAACATAGCTGTACCAGGTACTACACAAGAATGATAAAAACAAGATTACACAGAGCCCAAAAAAACCCTCATAAAAGACTCTTTTCTGACATTATCTAAGAGATCTTTCTGACGGACCATTTTCGAATGTAATGACCCTCTTTTCTTAAGGTTTTCGGAGCAATTATGATTGTTTTTTGGGCTCATAAATAGCGTTAACGCTCCGAAAAAGCTGTCAGAAAAGACTCTTTTCGGACTCATATGGTTTGCTGGGTAGTACTCGTATATGTATTTGGAAAACACTTACATGTACTCGTACTCGTATAAAGGAGTGTAGCCATGTATGTTAATAAATATGTATGTACTTTAATGCCACATATTGCAAAAACAAAACAACAACACAAACAAATACATATTGGAAAGAAAAAGAAAAACTCCACTGGTTTTATAGGTATTTGAGAGTATACGAGTATTACTGTTTCTATTCAATTTTTATTTATTTATTTATTATTTTATGTTTATTTTGCCGCAAAACTCATAAATTTTATGCCCGAAAAAAGTGCAGAATAAGCAGAAAAGAACACAACATGGATAAAAATAAAAATGTATCTACTAGATATATACAAGAGCCAATCTAATTTTTGTTTCGTTTTTTTTTTTGTGTTGCAAAAAACTAGCATGAAATACACACACTCTATGGAAAATAAAGAAAAATCGAGTCATAAAAAAATGTTTGTTATAAATACAAACACAACCGCTGCACACTTCCATAGAATCATACACTACACAAACACTAACATAGTTGTAACGTGTTGTAGCGCAGAGTTACTTGTGTAACAACAAACGAGGACATTCGTTGTTGTAAAACTTGTGTCAACTTTAAGCTCAGTCAGCAACAGCATTGTAGGTGTATTTTATGCAGTTGTAGTTGTAATATTTCTATAAAAAACAAAGTGGAAAACATTTTAGATAAGAGCAGTAGTAATTTCTAGTTTCAGATCTAATAATATCGAAAGCTTTTTTTGAAAGTGACGTGACCTTATTCTTGAAGAAATGAGTTCAGCTTGCAAATAGTTAAACTTTAAGTAGATAAATAAAACTTAACAGGCGTTACAAGCTTTTCCACATTATCGATTACTATTTGCGGCAATAGCTTCCATGTTAAATAAACCTCCATGTTATCCATGGTAAATAGAAACTTCTACATATCACGGTAAAAGTAAGCTGCCTATTTCAAAATACACAATTCATATATAAAGCATTGCTCAAACAAAATCCAGTCACATAAATACCATAAATCACAATATTTATGTAATAAAAAGATCATGGAATATTTTTGAACCTCATTTATTTGCATTAAAGAAAAGCTAAATGAAGAATTTCTTTTTATAGAAATTCGTTCTCTTGCTTCGATGAATCGCCTTAACTCTTGCACAACATTTCGATCCACCTTCACATCACATATTCGAAATCGTGGTAAATGAAGGAATAAGTATATACAAACGTTTGTTATTTCGTGTAAAACATTAGGAAATATTTATCTGAGAGTTAACAATGAATATATTTTCTTAATCCTTATGATAAGTCAATTAATCTATGTCAGTCCGTCTGTGTAAAACACTTTCTCGTGCAAAATACATATGTAACTAAACTTAACTGGATTTAAAAAAAAAATGTTTATAACTTTATCAGAAAGTTTCGTATTGAAAAAGCGGTATAGTAGAAACAGAGTTATGGACCAAAATGTGATGCTACCTCAAACAATTTCTAAAAATATAGAAATCTGTTATAAATTTAGCTACCAAGTTAAAATTTTATAAAATCAGTCCGTATTTCACCATCGCTTCAAAACTTACAGTGTATCACAAAACTATATTGCCTATTAATTTTCAAGAGACATTTGTTTTTCATTCATATAGAAAGTTGTAAAAATCAGGTAAAATTTTTCTTCTTTTTTGTAATTGATAATATACATTTGTCTAAAATGGAAATATCATTTTATTAATTTGCTTCACAAAGTGCAGGTCATAAAAGTATATTGCTTTTTGGAAATTTCCGTTATTTTTTGGGGTTTTTATACCCACCACCACAAGGATGGCGGTATATTAATTTTGTCATTCCGTTTGTTACACATCGAAATACTGGTCGTAGAACCAAAAAGTCTATATATTCTGGGTCCTTTAAGATTCTAAGACGACCAATCCATGTCTGTTCGTCTGCTTAAGGCACGATAGATCCTCAAAAGACTTAGAACAATAGGTTTTATTATCTACAAGAGATTTAAGGCGATTTGGCATAAATGAGATAAATTTTTGGGTAAAAGTATGCGAAATATTTGTTAGTAGCACTTTTAAAATCGTTTTTTGTTAAAAATTTTGTGTTTCCATGTGCTTATTTTTAAAATTGATCATAAATTTTCGATAACATTAAGGTTTGGCGGCTGTAGTGATGGTGTTATTAAATGTGGACAGTTTAAGAACACCACGTTTTTACAAAATACACGATTTGTTCTTTGAGTCGTTCTCTACGCTTTTCAACAAGTTGTCCTTCAGAATCTAAAGGTACTTAAATTTGTTTGGTTATCTTGTCTGGTTGTTGCAACTAATGTTAAATCCCCATTACCAGCAGTTGATATACAGACCCAAACCATAACACCGTTTTAGGGTTTCGTTCTCGAGATATAGAACTTGGTTTCCGCCAAACATACGACATGCCATCTAAACCGAATATGTTGAACTCAGATTCATCGACGAAGATGACCGAATTCCAAAATGGAAATTCTTTAGCGAAATTTAGCCTGCAAATCGGCCATTAAAATCATGTTGGCGCAAGACACGCCGAATAGTTTTAACACAACATTGTTTGTCTTGGATTTGCGCTTATTTTTCTTAAAATGTGTCGCTTATTATGCTCATAGACAATTTTATTTGCTGCCCCTCTGCCTTTCTTATCAATTTTCATGGATGAAATTCATTTTAACTATTTTAAGTTCACACTTGACATTACAAAATCGGATTCACATTCAACAGAAAATATTAAAAAAAGTAGAAAAAAAAAGAAAAATTAAAAACCAACAATGCTGCATTGAGCTATCGGTGTAGTAGAAATTGACTGCATAAAATAAGCTGTGACTTGCAAAAACGATATTTGTTTTTCGCTTTTTTTTTAGTTTTAATAATTAAAATGTACTTTTTTGCAATAAATATTTTATGTTTGTTAGACTATAACTTTTATTATATTAAATGACACAAATTTATTTTTTAAGTTCCTCTTAGTTTTCTGTTTATGAAGCTTTAAAATCAAGAAAATGAACTGCATAAAATAAACTGGGAGCCACTGTATATATAGACTCTGCAAATAACGCGACTAGTCCATACATGCATGTAAAGACTAGACCAAAGAAGAGTAGGAGTACTCCAAAACTACTCCATGTATACACAGAAAAAATTATTGGCCGACAAATTTTAATTAAACTTTTAATTGAGTCTTAATTGAGTTTTAATTAAACTTTTAATCATATCAATTAAATTTTCAATTGAAAAACAATTTTCATTTAAATAATATAAAATTTTTTTTTTATTGAAACTACTTTTAATTAAATTTTTACAAAATATTTTAATTGATACTACAAATTCCTTCATCGGTCCACTTTCAATTAAATGTTTAATTAAATATACGAATATTTTAATTGAACATCAATTTTAATTTTTTCTGTGTATGAAAAAAGGTGGTCGATTTAACATTGCGATGTCCTAGGATTGGATTATATAACCCATCGGAGTAGCCCCAAAACTACTCCATGCTTCTACTCCATGGAGTCTCACGAGGGTTAGTTTTAAACAACAACAACTCAATATGCAATCATGTTAACACGAAACCATGTCGATTAACTACAAACAAACTCTTGTTTAACTATGACATGGTCCATGACTGCATTACATTGGACCATGTTGTAAGTAGTCCATTTCATCTAAAATGGATGACGTAGAATCAAAAAAATATTAAAGAAATAAGTTTTACGCCTAACCTATAAAGATTTTCTCTAACCCTCCCCCTTTGGAAATAATAAAAATATACAAAAACATCATCTTATTTTTCTAGTTTTTTTTTTTTTCGTTTTTTCGATTCTTGTTTTGTTGACAACAATTTTTACTTTTGCAAGTTTTTCCGTATTTTATTTTGCTTGTAACAAATATAAAAATGTCCTTAATGTTGTTGGCTTCAACTCACCATCATCGTCCTCATCGTCGTCATAAGCATTATCAGCGTCAACATATTATTATGACATTGTGGATTTTAGCGTTGCGCTTTTATTATTGTCGTTGTTGTATTGCTCATTTTCTTGTTGTATTTCTATAATAATGTTTTTTGTAGTTGTTGTAGTTTTTGTAATCTTCTTTTTTTTATATTGTTATTGTCCTTTAACAACCCCTTGTTTTTTTCAATTTAGTACGGATGTTCTTTTCGTTTTTCTCGTTCTTTTCATTCTCGTATTTAAGTCTGTCTGCGTTATAGTGCAACAACGTTGTTTGATCCTTGTTCCTTTTGTTGCTGTCGTTTTGTTTGTTTTTGCGTGTTTTATATTTATTATTATATCTGTTCATGTTCTTCAAAGGACATTTTCATATTTGATCACATCGTAAACCACGCCCTTCGCTTGTTTGTAGAAACATATTTAATACATTTTGTTGCAAAAAGAAATTAAAAAAAAAGACAAACGGACAACTACAACTTGAAATAGAATTTATTTTTTACTTATTTAGCTGAAGCAAACAAAATTAAAATAAATGTAGCAAATGTTGATAATTTGTATTGGAAAAATATTCTCCTTGAGGAGTTATCCGCAACAAGAAAAAAAAAAAACGTTACAAAAATCTGTAAAAATCTACAATATTAAGGAAAAACGTTTTTCTTTTTGTGTCTTAAATGTTTTAATTATTTTCTGTTTCTTTTCTTGTTGTCTCATTTTAAGTCTTCTAATTATCCGCTTTAGGGATTGACTCAAGTCAAAAACAATAGAGAGATTTTGTTTCCATTCATTAAATTTTTAATTATATTGTGTGTTCTATTTATTTGTTATTTTTAAGTTTTTTTTTTTACCATTTTCATAATTTTTACCTCAAAATGTGTGTAATTACGTTTTGTTTTCGTGTGTTTCAGTCTGTCTATCCCATCAGTCTTTATATTTTTATGGCTGTCTGTCATCATAAATGTGCATAAAAAGCAAACGTTTTTCCATTGTTACCACAAAATACGGTGTGAAATTAATTTTGCTGACCATTTCTTTGTTCAAATTTATATTTATTTTAATTATCTAAACAATTGGCTTGAAAGAGGCTAAAGAAATAGTTGACACATGGGAACTTAGAAGATAAATTTCAATTAAAATTTCAATTTTGGAAATCTAATACAATTTGTAGTCTTGCCTACAAAAAGGCATAAGTGTTTTTTCTAAAACTTTTCTAGAGAGCCAATAAACCTTTTTTTACATGAAAGTCACATGCACATAATTATTTGCGACGAGTGATTATGAATTACAATATTTGTATTGGTTCCATGTTTCCATGGTTATGCACGCGACATTTGTACACGTTTAATTGTTTTTGATTATTGTGAAATTGGAATTTTAGAATCGTTACATTGTATGTGATGAGTCTTTCCAAAAAGTATATATATTGGAAAATTGAGCACTGGGTACCCATGTTCCATGCAATCAAAACTGACTTACGAACGTGACAAAAAGCGAATTGTAGAAGATTTTTATTTCGGAAAAAATGTTTTTATAAAGCTTAATAATGGACCTTTATAATCATGTTTTGTTCAAAAACAACTATGCATGAGTTTGCTAAGAAAAAAATAATTTGTTGATTACGCACGTGACACTTTTTACCTTCATACATATTTTAGGAATTTTATATATATGTATATTTTTTTTTTACCAAAAAATAAACTTTTATTCTAATATGAAAAATAAAAATATACTACATTTATCAGGCATGTGATGGAAATCGAAAACGAATGAGTTTTAGAATTAATTTTTTTCTAAATATTTCTGTATGGAAAAACTTTTATCACATAAAATATAAAGATATTGGGCTACTAAAGAGAATCTTAAAACAAAAATTTTAAAAAATAGATTAGAAATGTTTTCGTTTTCGATTTCCATCACATACCTGTATATATTCATTATATTGGTAGGAAAAGCCATGTTTATACCCTCCACCACCATAAGAGGTGATTGAGGACATTCATTCCGTGTGTAACATTGAGAAATATTCATCTGAAACCCAACATGTATACTTTGTTCTTGATCCTTATGGAATTCTAAGTCAATTAAGCTATGTCCGTCTATCTATCTGTCTCTGAAAAACACTTTCACGTCCAAAACACACAACCAAAATCAACAGTGTTTTCAAAAAACCGTTTATAATTTTCCTAAGCAGTTTGGTATTGAAAACCAGCAAAATTGGTAAAGTAGAACCAGAGTTATGGACCAAAATGTGAGACAATATTCATAAAAATTTGATATTTTGAACATTTTTCTTGCATTTTTTTTTTAAATATATTGCAGTTATTAACATGAAATTTTGTACACGTTATTTTTATGATAACAGAAGAAAATGTGAGGAAAAAAGTAAGAATCTGTCCATGATTTCTTATAGCGCCCATACAAATATTTTCCCGAATTATTATGATAAATAAATGATTATAAAATAAGAGTATCAAGAGAAATTTCAACAAAAATAAGTGTCACGTAAAAAGAATTCGCAAAACAAAATTTTCTTTTGTTCGGTCCATGTTTGATAATAGAAAATAAATAATAAAAAATTTAATTAAGTCCTAAAGTAAAATTGAACTAAATAAATTTGCATGCTATGTTGCAACTGTTTCCTGTTGACCTTATGGCATAAGGCCGCTTGCTCGGCTATTGCCCGGCTCTGTTTGACCGCAGTGTGATAATACTGGGTTGGGTGTCTTTTGACAGAACTGTGGGATATGGATATCAGAAGGTTTCGCAATTTCATACGTGCAACGGTATGACTTGCTTTACGGTTTCCTAGAATATACACCGGTATGTTTATGAATGTTAAAGTACTTAGACAATATGTGCCTCGTCATAGGACAAGTTGACTCAAGCGCTCGATTATGATAGAGTACCCTACACCACCATAGTGGGGAGAGTATATTGGATTTGTGCATAGGTTTGTAATGCCCAGAAATATTGGTCCAACACCCACCTTAAAGTATACCGATCGACTCAGAATTACTTTCTGAGTGGATTTAACGATGTCCGTCCGTCTGGCTGGCTGGCTGTCCATGTAAAGCTTGTGCGCAGAGTACAGTTGCAATTTTGAAGACAATTTGGCAAGTGATATTTTTTCGGCCCAAAGACGGATGGGACTAAAACTGGTGCAAATCGGTTTATTATTTCACCTGGCCCAAATACAAAAGTCCTCCCGAAATTGGGGTTAACCGATCATAAATGTTTGAATTATGCAAGGAACCAAACAAATTTCATCACAAATGAGTGAAAAATGAAGCCAAATCACATATACAAATTTTGTGCAGATCGGTGCATAATTAGTCGTAGCTCCCATATAAGGCCCACTTCCGAAAATCAAATGTTGGTATTTATAAAATATGGAACACAAATATATCTTATATATATACAAATAATACCGTAGAATATTATTGTGATCGGTCCATAATTAGTCGTAGCTCCCATATAAGGCCCACTTCCGAAAACCACTTTTACGATCAGAAATTGTCTAAGAATGTTAATAATCAATTAAAATTTGACACAAATAATATACAGAAATGATGACACCTAATTTTATGATTGTCGGTTCGTAATTAGTCGAAACTCGCATATAAGACCCTCTCCGTAATTCACTTTAAGCTCCATAAATCTTTTAAAAGTATTTATATCGAGATAAAGTGTAACATACATATATAATATTTATATTCACAGAAATCATGACACTAAATTTTTGGGTAATCGGTCCACAATAGGTTATATCTCCCATATATCTAACGTCCATTTCTGAAAAACTGTTTTATACATATACTGGGTGTAGGGTATTATATGGTCGCGCTTGACCGACTATAATTTCTTACTTTTTAAAATAATATTTGATTTGATTGATATTTGATTTGATCAGTTTAAGATATCCACAAAATTAAATTACTATCAAGGTGCATTTTGAAATACTCGTATATTTTATAATATGTATCTCATAATTAGGTTAATTTCATTATAAATGCTCTAAATATTCTAATAATATGAAATGAAATTGTCCATGTAGTAGAATTTGTTAGAGTATTAGGTGAAAGTCTCATAAAGCTTTTACTTCTAAATCTACGCTTGCTACTTAAAGCCATAATTTTTATATTTCTAATAAATGTTTCACAATTTAAATTAAATGTTCTAACTGTAACATTGAAAGTGTAGCTACTAAATTTTAAATTAAATAAAAAGTTTGGCTTTGTTTTTTATTACGTTTTATTTACTCTTGCTAAATTTTCAAGATTTTTTTATTTACCTTTTTAAATTAATATGTTTGGTGGTTTAACTTTCTCCTCCCCCCCTATTTATCAATATTAAAAAATATATGTATGTAAGTACGAAACATAACCGGGGGAGGTCGACTATGTAAAGCCATATTATTATTATTAATATGCTTATTTGTTTAAATAGGCTTTGCATGATAAGTAATTGCTTTGATCCAGGATCCTTTGATTTTTATTGACATTTAAACAAATGCTGTGGAAATTCATCATTTGGATAAACTTAGAAAATGATGCCGAATCAAGCAGTTATACAAACAAAATAGCATATATTGTAGTACATTTTGTAGGGTGTTAAGAAAAATAAAGAAAAGAAAGTCATGAAAAAAAAAAATAAAAATTGTTTGTGTATGCAAAAATAAACAGTTATTAGTCGTATTTTCTGCTTTTCTTAATTTTTTTGTTGGTTCATCTTACTTAAATTTAATATTTTATTACACAACATTATATTTACGAGTACGTCAACAATTTCACACTACAAGTTTATTACGAGTACAAGCAGCAGTGGTGGTACTGATACACAGTTTTTGGCATCAGGGTTTGGGGAGGGAGTTTAAGTTAAAGCAGTCAGTGGCCGGAAAATAAAGTATACTAAAGTATGCTTATGTACTCATAGACATACACACGCACAGACATACATATTCAGATAGACATAATAAAGTCATTGTCGTCATTTACTTACATCTGCAACAACGATATTCATAATAAACTCTCGTACTCTCTACTCCACTGGCTTAAGTCCTTATGATAAATGATAGTCAAGTCAACAACCCCAAAGAATTTGTCTTGTGTCTCTTGTTAAAACGCTACGAGACTACACCATCTATACATACAACTATACAGCGAGTCAGTCAGTACATCATTACAATACACACGTAATTTTTTGCTCAAATATGTAAAATGTTGCAGAGAAAAAAAAAAAAACAAATAATATGTAAAAAATGGTATGAAATCCCACTCCATAAAATTAAGGAAAAAAAAGAACATCCAGCCAACACTACCACAACCATTGCCACCAACCGACATATCCTGTTAGAAGCAAAGCTTATGCATTTAGGATAATATGCTGATGATGGCATGTTTTTCTTCCTTATAATTTTATTTCAGTCTTTTTTTTTTTGCTGTTCACTTTTTTTTTACTTATTGTCGCTGTAGCTGCTGTCTTTTATTCATTTTTCGTTTTTTTTAATGTAGAAATAGAGGAGGCTATATGGAAAAAAATACAGCAATTTTACATCAAGTTGACATGACAAAGAAGCGGAAAATATTTATGAAATTATCACAAGTATACATACACACAATTCAGATATAAATACATATTTACATATACCTACCTATATACATATGTATAATATACATCTTCACTCTTACTAATGCAATTGTAGTTGTACATGAAAGGCAGCAGAGAGAAATATATTAGAGGGAATTAAAAATCTATTGCTGAAAGACATTAAAATTAAAGCAAACAACAATAACTTTCACGACCTTTTTAATATTGCGAAGATCTTATGGAAAATACATATGCATCCGAAATACTTGTAGATAGGAGTTGTAATAAATAGGAGATTATGGAATATTTGCCGAGGCTTTTAATTAAAATTTTGAACAATCAACATCAATTTGAATTATCCTGAACGTGATAAGAAAGATTTGTGCTAGAAAATATTCCTTTCATATGCCCACGGTGCACGGTGGTTCAGTGGTAGGATATAGTGGTCAAATGAAGTTGTACGATTTTTCACCGTTAGGTAGCTTTAATACTACTAAAACATGCAAAGAGATTTGCAATCAGTTGTTTTTTACATTTACTTTTGTGCACCGGTAGTGAACTCAAAATAAAAACAACTTTCCTTATTTTTTTCATCAGTTTTTCATGTGTTTAAGTAAACCCGTTATTGATACTGCTAGATATCAGTTTGGGTTATCTCCTCTGCATTCATGGATAAGATTTTTTGAATATTTTATACATTTATCTTACCGATTAGGTTTTAAAAAGTGGCAGGCTCGTTCAACAGATGAAAAGGAGCTTCTTGCACAGAAAAAACTATATGTTCAGCAGCACTTTAGGACACGATTAGGTTTAGTTGTCGACAAAGCTCAAAGTGGCGGAAGTGGCACATCCGGAAACTTGGAAAGAACTTTTTTTTTGAATTCAGCTATATCAGCTGAAATAACTGGCTTAGATCAAGCAGTTAGTGTGGAATTTAGAGATTACTCGTTACGAACCGCACGAATGCTTATTAGTACGTCTCCATGGTATAATTTGCCTGCTTCAGTTCATAAAGTGTTAATTCATGGATCGGAAGTAGCTGAACACTGTCTAGTTTCCATGGGCGAGCTCTCTGAAGAAGCCGCTGAATCTTGTAATAAATTATTTAAGCAATTCAGACTAGACAACACTCGAAAAACGTCTCGTATTGTCACTAACACTGATCTTTGGCATAGACTTCTTTTAAAATCTGACCCGTTGATTTCTTCTTTACGCAAATTACCACAAAAGAAGAAGTTTTACCAGAGGCTTTACGTATGTTAAGTTTTTGAAAATAATGTACAAATGTTTTATTAAATTGCCGTTATAAAATTTATTATTTTTTCTTTAAATAACTAACATTTGTGTGTAAATAAATTATTATAATATTATATTTAAAGGCTTTTTTTAATCTTATTTTAACCTAATTGGCCCATAAATACCGTAAACATAAATATTCATATTAATTCTGATGACTATAACTGAGTAAACTACATATGACCGCCTTCCTTAGAAACTAGAACCACTGTGCGGTGGATTGAATTTTACCTATAGTATGTTGTTGGATTGTGTAAAACACTCCGAGTATCAGTTACAAGTTCTCTAATTTCAGCAGTGAAACACAATCCCCCATGCAATGATGTTCCACTGAATCTTGTTTTAATGGGGTGCCTTTTTCGCCTTCTACCGTTCGCGGACCATAAACTCCAAAATATTCGACTACCGACCCAAGCCAGAGAGTTGTATTTCATTTACAGTTTTTTCAAAAAGTAGGAGGTAAGACGCACTGAATTATTGCTCACACCGTTAAACTAGAATGCTTCTTTCGACAGCTCCTCTGGTATGATCCCAAGTTATCACCACCATCAAAAGTAAGAAATTTAGAAAAATATGGTGCACATTTTCAGAAATGGAAATATCTATCTTTTCTCCCATAGAATGTCATACTCTAGGTTGCTAAGTAAATGATTTTACAATATATTAACTTAAATATTCCAGAAGAGTATTAATAGAATTGGCAACCTTTCAAGGTTAGCTAGTGAATGAGGTAGCGGCGAAAAACACTACTTCAAGACCAATACTGATGTTAGACTCAGCTAGAAGCCTTAGAACGAAAGGAAATATATTTATATATCTATTTCAGAAATGGAAATATCTATCTTTTCTCCCATAGAATGTCATACTCTAGGTTGCTAAGTAAATGATTTTACAATATATTAACTTAAATATTCCAGAAGAGTATTAATAGAATTGGCAACCTTTCAAGGTTAGCTAGTGAATGAGGTAGCGGCGAAAAACACTACTTCAAGACCAATACTGATGTTAGACTCAGCTAGAAGCCTTAGAACGAAAGGAAATATATTTATATATCTATATATATAAAATACAATGTTTGTATGTTTGTCCTCTATAGACTCTACGAATATCCAACCCATTTGGTCCAAACCGGTTTCATTTGAAAGGTTATAGTCTAAATTAGATTTTCGGCTATATATATTTCAAGTGGGCGTGGCCCCTCCCACATAAATTGAATAACAATATATATCTTGACTATTGTGATAGCAAGAGTTTTGAAACACTGCAGCATCCCATATGTTACTGATTTGAATAATCAAGAACAAAATGGACGGGATCGGACCAGTTGGAGTGGCAGCTCCCATACAAAGTAAATATTTAATATCATATATCTACAGTACAAGCCATAGTCTTAGAAATTTTTGCATGTTGATTATTTGTTAATGTGAATAGTCATGGGAAAAATGGGGGTGATCGGACCAGTGAGCGTGTCAGCTCCCATACAAAGTAATCACGCCTATCGTGAATAAAAATTCCACATGAAATTTGTTCCCTTTTATTTTTTTAACATTGAATTTTAATAGGAAAATGTGAAAAGGGAACAAATTTCATGTGGAATTTTTATTCACGATAGGGATGAATATTTAATCTATATATTTATATAAAAATGAATGTTTGTATGTATGTCATTTATAGACTCTGATCATACGATGATCTTCGGCAAAGTTGTTGTGCATGAGACCGGGAAGGTTTCTGAGTTGGTATGACCACGCCTACTCTAACGCCCTCTTTTTTAAATTGATTAATTTCTTCTGCATGGGTTTTTACAGAATTACTTCAAACAATTTGTATACACATCTTAATGAAGCGAGGTAAAAATAAAAATTTTATGTGCCAAAGCTTCATATTTCGTTCGACCACTCCTACTTTTTTTAAATGTGTAATTGATTCTACTCGGGTTTTAACATATTTGCTTCAAATCGAATACACATGTTACTCTAGGTGAGGTAAAAATTAAGATTCATACTCCACGCCTCATCTCTTACAGGACAACGCCTGCTGGGAAGACCAGATCGCTGGACCAATCTTACTAAAAATTAGACGTAATATAACTAAGACTAAGAATACTTCTTTCGACCGCCTACTTTTTTTCAAAATGACAAAAAATCAATAAAATTACTCAAAATGAATTGAATATGTCTTTCTTTCAAATTTATTTTAATTGGTAGCGTAGCAACGCGCGCAGGGTACAGCTAGTATGTATATAGTTACAGATAGTCTTAGTAGCTCCGGCAGTGATTGATTGCCTTTCGGTATTTTTTTTATAGATGCTACAATGTAATGGAGTTTGAACGACATTACCGTCTTATGTTAAGATCACCACACGACATGACATGTTTGTTGTAAACATTATTCACATATTCCTTCGTTTAGAATGAAAATGGGCACATTTTAAAAAATAAAAATACTAGATGAAAAAATATACCAATAACACCTCATTTTTCATCGGGGTTACGTTACAAAAAAAGAAACACGACGCAAATTGAAACAACGCAAAGTGAATTAAGATTGTAAACCATGTAAAGAACGAAGATGGTTCTCAGGGTTATGAAAATACTAAGTCGTCGGCATTCTGTCACAAGAAATTGGTGCTACAGAGTAAGAGCTACGCATATTTTACTACCACACTATACTGAAGAGGTCAAATGAAGAACAAATTGAAAACAAAGAGAAAATTGTATGCATTGAATGGGCTTTTTGCAGCTTTTGGATTTATTTGACCCTGTATAATCGTTATATAATATTGGAGACTATATGGCTTCCAGTTCTACTGTGCAATCAGAATAAACCAGTCTGCTGATGAATCCAGGATTCACAATTACTACCAAATGATGACCATTATAATATATGAATGAACATGCCAGTCTGAAAGCTGTAGGTGATTCTGAAATTAAATTTGCCAGATCGCAAAAGCCACACATCCTGTGTGAATTAACAGCGTGGTGCTTCTCTATATGTAGTGTCGTTTGTTGGGAATCTTACTAGCAGCATGTGAAACTGTTCAAATCGTACTTACTATAAAACATCTCTTTGTATATTAAGTATGTTCTTGTATGTAAGTATGAAAAGTAAATGAATTCACTTTATAGTCTGTAGCAAAGCGCGATTGCTCAAACTATTCCATAATAACTTCAACGTTTGTCATTGACTACAAAAACCAATCAATATTATATTGAATTTCCATTTATTTTAATAAATTTTCCTACAAAACTATTGTAAATATTGTATGTAGAAAAAAAAAACTTAACCCCACTTGCTAAAACTACTAAAAGTCTAAAAACTTTTCTCTCCATCTAATACAATTTCACACACAAAATAATAACCATGGTTGTAAAACTTGAACGAATGTCATAAAACGAAAAAGAAGTTGGGAAAAAATTAGATTTTTCTATGTTTTACATAAAGCGACATGGATAGGAACATTATTTGCCCTTTCCAGTGTGTAACCCCCAAAGCGCTAACTACAACGAAAAACTTTATAACGAAGACCAAAAAAAAAAAAAATGTTTCAATTTAACAAAGTAACAAAATTTTCGCATGTCATTATAGGTAAATCCTCTAATTTACGAGTATACGAGTGTATTTTTGATTATAAATGTTATTAAAACCAAAAAATAAAGAAGAAACAAATAAAAAGACGTGAATTAATTTTTGTTTTCCCCTTTCGTTCTCTCTAAGTTCCCTGTGTTCGACGTTGACTGATAAACATGTTTTCAGAGCGGGAAAAAAGTAAATAAAATGAAAGTGAATATTAAAATTATTTCAATTTTCGTTGTTGTTTGCTGCTGGCTGGCTGGGTCTTTTTAAGCAGTTCACAAATATGTATTTTGCAAACACTTTTTAAGCCGATTAACTGTGGTTGGTCGTTAATCAATACGGCCAAACAAAATGAGAAAAATATACGAGTACATACAAATATTTTTGAATATGAATTGTAAATTTGATTTTAATGTGTGTGTATAAGGACAGTGTGACTGGTATGAAATGCTACCAAATACTTCTTTAAGTATAGAGAACTGTTTTCCGTGTTTAAAAACATACTGCTATTTATCTGAACTTTTCCAAATCTTTACTTAGTTGCTCATATGTATTTCATGCTTTATACCTATTTTTAGAAAACTGGAAAGAAACATCTCATCTCATTTCCTACACTACTGATGGCAAAAATGGTACAATTGTACTTTTTTTGATACATTTTAAACACAGTTGGTACCGTGGTACTAACACGAGTCATATGGTACAATTTCAAAATACTGTTGCATCAAAATTTGGTATTTCAGATGAAACATTCGGAAGTGGAATTATTTCCGTATTTTGCTTCTAAAGAAAAAGTAAAACGAACAATTGGTTTCATTGCGAACAAATTTTTCGTTTTGCTTTTTCTATAAAAGCAAAAAATGGAATTAATTCCACTTCCGAACGGAATTAAATTCTGTGACATGGCTGTATATCATATAAGTTACTATTTGTGTAATACTTGCACTATTTTATTAAACTTTATGAAATTTTGGAACTGATATCAATGTGATCTTTATATATGCATCTATAAGATGATTATTACGACAATAAATTTTTGGTTGAATTATCGAACAATATGAGTCTTTGACATATTCATTTACATTAAATGATTTTGAGGCTGAATTCAAAAACTAAAGCTTAAAATGTAGTTAATCAGGATTTCAATATCGTTAGAAGTTAACTCTTCTATTCCTTTTATTCTTACAATAATAATTCTAGCTATTTTGGAAATATATACATATATGTATTTACCAAGGTGAACTTTTCACAAATGACTCGATACTTCATAAATAACAATATTTTTAGATAATGGCGACAATTAACGCAATAATGTTGCTATAAGATATATCGAATTTTCGATAAAGTAAATTTGTGGTAAAGTTTTATTATTATTTAAGAAATATTAAAAATGGTACCATGGAGGTCTAAAAAGTACATTTCGAGCCCTTACAGCCAAAATAGTGTAAGCGACACTTTTATCGATTTTCGTTTTTTTGATGAAAATCGATTATTTACTATTATTTGCATCATCCCTAAAAATTTCATAACTGTAAAAAGTTCCGTTACGAATTTACAGCAAAAGCTATTTTCAAGTAAGTGAACATTCTTAGTTTGTTTATATTTTTTGTGACTGCAAAGTGTCGCTTACATTAAAATTTTGTGTAAAAAATTAAGTGATAAATTACAATATATTCGTGATTTTACTATTTTTTTTATATAATGTCGTTAAATCAACTTGAGGTAAGTTTTTTTGAATTTATATACAATATTTAAAATAAAATATAAGTACACCAATACCCCGGTTTGCGTCGTTTCGAAGTTGCGTCTTTTTAAAATTTCCGTGACTTTGATGTTGCGTCGTTTTTGCTTCGAAGTTGCATCGTTGGTGTTTCGATTTGCGTCGTTAATAATAATAGAAAAAGGGGATTTCCCGTCGAAGTGTAATGCAAATTTGTATGTGAAAATTGTCTACAAGTTTGAATCTTAATATTTTTTTTGTTTTATGTGTTTTTCATGAATTGTTATTTTTTTTTTTCTTTAATAAAAACTATTATTACACAAATAATAATAAAAAATTGGTATTTCCTATTGAAAAATCAATTCTTTGTTACTAAAATTATGAGTCTCGGAACGAATTAAATGATAATTAATTAATACAACTGTGATTCGGTTTGCGTCGTTTCAGTTTGCGTCTCGTTTTTCCGGTCCCAATTAGCGACGCTAACCGGGGTATTAGTGTAGTATTATATTTTTTGGGTTGTTATAAAGAAATTTCTGTTTCAATTGCTTGTTCCATACAGCGACAGCGATTCTGATTCTGTGGAAATAATAAATTCACAAACAAGTTTTTCTTCAAAGACTACTGAATTAGAATCTGAAGATCCATCGGAAGATGTTGAAGAAGAAACGTGTGTGGGTAAAAGAGCACGATGAGTCTGTTAAAGATTCACTACCTGTAACAGATCAAGAAGACGAACAACCATTGAATTTAAGGTTAAAATCTTTAATTTTTTTTTTGTACACAAACAAATTTTTAAAATAAAAAAATATGAAGACAGAAAATTAGTTTTTTTTTTTTTTAAATTGTGTTAACGTAACCGACACAACATTAGTCCGTAGCTTGCCAGCATGACAGCGAAAATAACGTAAGCGACAAAAATACCCGTTATGTTGTGGATATGTAAATAAAACCAATTTTATCATAAATATTGGACAAAATAATTACATATCAAATTTCACGGTAATACTTAGACCACAAGCAGAGATAATTAGAAAAAACCTTCTCCTGTAAAATTTTGTTTTTGTCGCTTACACTATTTTGGCTGTAAGGGCTCGATTTTATTTATATAGTTGGTACACACTAATTTTGTATCTCACACATTTTTCTCACTCAGAAATTTTAATTAACTATACTACGAGTATATTTGTTATATTCAAACGAATAGCGAAACAATTTATGTACGTGTATGCATGTATTGTTTGCTTAAATATTGCTCACACTGTAAATACACTTTAATTCTATATATTCATTACACATAGTGTTGTTGAACTGTTCGGACGTGTTATTTTTAGTGCGGCTGAATTTTCGGTGAAAAAATCGTAATAGGTGAAAAAGTGTAATAGGTCGAAATAAAACAAAAAGTTAAAAAATAATTCGTAATAGGTAAAAATACCTACGGTAAAAAAAAATAAAAAACATTAAAAAATAAAAAACATTAAAAAAAAAAAATAATAAAAAACATTAAAAATCGCATAAAAACTGTATGAGTGTTCCTCTCAGATGTAATTCTGAGAAAGAGCTTAGCTCGACTAGAAAATCTTTATGGATCTCTGAGGAAGAATCCTTAAAAAAATCTGTGGAGAATCTTCTCACTACAAGAGCCGTAGAACGGCGCCGTTCCTGTTCGCCCAATATAGTGATTTCATCAGATGATAAAACATCAATATCTTCTACATCAAATAGTGCAGTCAAACCTAGAAAACAAGTAGGTATGGATAAATACGTCACAGTTCTTAAGCGACAGAGGAGCCCGACATCTGCTCAAACGTCATCAAATTCAAAAGCTCCCAAGACCGTGAGTATTGACAATCCAAATGATCAAAACAGGTTTGCTCTCCTCCAGACGGATGATCCAGAACTTCCTAAAAAAACGTTTAAGCCCCCACCAATTTATCTGAGAGAGCCCACTTCCAGTAAATTGGTACAAGGAATTGTTTCGGTAATAGGTGAAAATATGTTTAGCGTAACCTCAATTAAACATGGAAATATCAGCGAAACCAAAATTCAAGTGAAAAAGGAAGATGACTTTCGAAAATTGTCCAACCAGTTGGAGAGGGAGAGTAGGGATTTCTATACCTACCAGCTGAAAAGCGCAAAAGGACTCCAAGTCGTTCTAAAGGGTATAGACCCAGATGTTGATCCTGCCGAGATAAAGACTAGTTTAATGGAAAATGGCTTCAAAATTAAGAACATAACGAATATTAGAAACCGTGAAAAGATTCCTCAGCCTATGTTCAGGGTGGAATTGGAACCCGGAGATATAGTCTTAAAGAAAAACGAGTCCCATCCCATCTACAATCTGATTTACCTTCTGCATCGTAGAATCACCGTGGAAGAACCGCATAAGCGTCAGGGACCCGTCCAGTGTCTTAATTGTCAAGAATTTGGTCACACTAAAGCATATTGTAAATTGCCGTCAGTTTGTGTTGCGTGTGGGGAACTACATACAACTGCTCAATGTGATAAGTCGAAAACCGACTCAAAAATCAAAAAATGCAGTAACTGCGGAGGTAATCATACCGCAAATTATAGAGGTTGTCCAGTTTACACTCATTTGAAAGGCATAAGGACCAACAAGACGTCAGTATTACCTGTTCATCCACAACAGCCTAATTTTGCATCGAGTAACAATTTTCCTCAATTGTTACGGCCCACTAGTCATGAAAACGCGCCTAGTTCTAGACAAGTTTCTTACGCTAACGTGGTTAAATCTAATATGCCAGGTTTGGAGCAGGAACCTAAATCTCAATATTACGAGCCTAATATTAACACTCTAGAGACTACTTTGCAGACACTTGTCCAAACTATGAACACTTTTACGACCACTATGACATCCATGATGCAGGAAATGCTGAAAATGCAATCCACTATCTTACAAGCAATTTTAAAGAAATGATTTGTTTAAAAATTTGTTTTTGGAACGCGAACGGCCTCCGCCAACATAAAAACGAACTGGAACACTTCCTGATGGATAAGCAGATTGATGTCATGATGATTGCTGAAACTCACTTGACGGCGACAGGGTACTTCAAAATTAATGGCTACGTGTTGTATGATACTAAAGATCCCCGCGGAAGAGCATGTGGAGGTTCGGCAATTCTTATAAAGAACAGAATAAAACATTATTTAATGAACAACATATGTGAGGATTACCTACAAGCAACAAACATTTGTATTGAATTCTGTCAATACAACTTTGTTTTATCATCAATTTATTCGCCGCCTCGATTTTCAATAAAAGAACATCAATACTACAGCTTCTTCAATTCCCTTGGAGCTAGATTTTTGGTTGCTGGTGACTTTAACGCCAAACACACATTTTGGGGTTCACGTCTAGTGACCCCGAAGGGTCGTGAACTTTTCAACACCATTGCCAAAATGGGCTTAGATGTACTCTCAAGCGGGCATCCCACCTACTGGCCGACGGACCGACGGAAGATTCCCGATATTATTGACTTCGGAGTAGTGAAAAATATCCCTGTAGAATCGATACAAGTGGAGCCTTCATTAGACTTGTCTTCAGATCACTCTCCTTCTATTATTTCAATGCGTTTCCTTCAAGGGTATGGCTCTCCATTTCGGGACATGTCTAAATCCAGAGTAAGTTGGATAAAGTATAAAAAGTATTTAAGTTCCCACTGCACGGAAAATGTAGTGTTGAGAACTACCGAGGATATTGATGGGTCGATTGGCAAGTTTACTGAGGACATACGAAGAGCTGTGCATCACGCTTCCACATATGACGTTGAATGCAGAAATAGGACAAACAGAACTTATTTCGCTGAACTCGAACATCTCCTGACAGAAAAAAGAAGAGTTAGAAGAGAGTGGCAAATTCACAGGTCTCCTCAACTGAAAGCTAGGCTACGGGAATGCAGAGATATACTAAGAAATTTCTTAGAAACCCAAAGAATGGCTTCACTTAAATCATACTTGGAGGGAATTGACAGTTCCCCACAATCTGACTATTCGTTATGGAAGGCGGCACGAGGTCTAAAAAGACCAGTTAGAGGAAAGCCTCCTTTGCGAAATCCGATTGGTGACTGGGCTAGAAACGATTCCGAGAAAGGGACTTTATTTGTTAACCATTTGAGAAATGTGTTTACTATAAACAACTCAAATAATGCAACTGAATTGCCACCACTCGTTATTAGACCTCCTGTACCTCTAAGACTTAGCTTTAATGATATTCAAAGCGCTATTGGTACTCTGAGCCTTAAAAAAGCTCCAGGTATGGATAAAATCAGCAACAAAATGCTCGTGGAGTTACCTCGTGTAGCTAGAAGAATTATTCTCTTCATCTTCAATGCTATTTTACGCCTAGAATACTATCCTGCAGATTGGAAGGTATCTATGATTACCATGATTCCTAAGCCAGGGAAGGACCTCACCAAAGTAGAGTCATATAGGCCAATTAGCCTACTGCCGACAATTTCAAAACTGTTTGAAAAATTGTTAATGGCTAAGTTGATTCCAATTCTGAACGACACTCAATGTATTCCAAATCATCAATTCGGGTTCAGAGCTAAACACAGTACCATCGAACAAACACACAGATTAGTAAATGTGATAAGACGGTCGTTTGAAGAGAAAAAATACTGTTCCGCGCTTTTCATTGATGTTTCCCAAGCGTTCGACAAAGTCTGGCATGAAGGTTTAATGCACAAAATAAAATTAGCTCTGCCTGCTAACACCCACAAACTTATGAAAAGTTATTTATATGGTCGCAAATTTACAATCAAAGAAGGCGATTTTTTAAGCCCCGCTCAGCCAATTGAAGCAGGAGTACCCCAGGGTAGCATACTGGGTCCTACTTTATATTTGATTTATGCATCCGATATGCCGTCAGACCCCAATATACATACTTCAACTTTTGCTGACGATACAGCCTTTATTAGCGTTCATAAGGACCATCAAATAGCATCACAGAATTTGCAGAATTATATTTATAAACTAGAGAATTGGCTTGAGCTTTGGAAAATCAGGGTTAACGAACAGAAATGTATTCATATAACTTTCACATTGCGAAAAGATACCTGCTCGTCCATCAGAATAAATAACCAAATTATTCCGCAACACAATGAAGTCAAATACCTCGGAATCCACCTCGATCGTCGTTTAACCTGGAAGTCTCATATTGACGCAAAACTTACACAGATGAGATTAAAAGCAGTGCAACTTAATTGGCTAATCGGCAGAAATTCTACATTAAAGTTGGATTGTAAACTTTTGTTGTACAATGCAATTCTAAAGCCAATATGGTGTTATGGAATTCAATTATGGGGTACTGCCTCAGCATCCAACATTGAAAAAATTCAAAGAGGTCAAAATAAAATTCTACGTATAATTACTGCAGCTCCATGGTACGTTAAAAATTCTCGAATTCACAAAGATCTAGGCATTCCTTTGGTGAAAGACGAATTTACAAAATACGCCTCAAAATATGTCAGCAAACTTGAACACCATCCAAACCCACTTGCACGAGACATCCTTAACTTTAGTGGCCATGTTCGGTTGAGAAGGAGGGATACCCTTGCTTTAACTCAAACGCAAAACAGATGACTGGATCAGTGGATGTAAATTTTTTTGTAGTATCATAATATTTTGTCTAGCACTGGCTGGACTTATTATTTTCTTTTAGTATTAAGATTCGAAAACTTATTGTCATTTCAATATCTGAAGATTCAATAAATAAATATAATGTATTATAAAAAAAAAAAAAAAAAAAAAATATATTCAACGATATGAAATGTTTATAAAAATGGCTGTTAAAAACAGCGAATAACAAAATTATTTGTTTTTTTTTTTCTAACACATTAAAGATCTTTTTGTCAAATAATAGAGGTGTTAACAAATATGGTTTCATTCATATAAATGCTCTTTTATTTTGAAAAAGAAATATATGCAAATATGATTTTAAATGTTATTGATTTATTGTAGATTGTCTTGGTACTTAAACAAAGGTACAGAAAGACTTTGTTTGATTTCCAAGACAATCTTTTGTTTATTATACAATATTCGATACACAAATATGACAATGTCAAACAATAGATACTCGTCGTGCCAATTGTCTTTTGAGAAACACTAGAGAATATTTATGACAATGTAGACTTCATTATATTCAAATCATTTAATTTCATTAAATTAATGATAACAAGCTACAGTGCTATATTTGTTAATGCAAATATTTTATTTCAATTTACTATCGCACTTTGTTATTCGAGGTCTGATCAAAAAAATAGCCGTTATTTTCAAATTTCGTGAATTACGTATGTTCGATTTTCGCATTTTTTCCTGCTATGTTGCTACACATGTCTGTTATATTATATATGTATGATGACAATATCAGCCATTTTGGATTGTCAGTTTGTTTTTGATAGATAAAAAGCTTAGTCGTGTTTTAGCGTGCTCTTCGATTTTTTACTATTCGAAAAAATGGATCAAAGAAATTGTATTAAATTTTATGTACCAACTGAAGGACATTTGAAATGTTGACTATGGCGTTTGGCGAGCCTACTATGAGCAAAACACAAGTTCAATTGTGTTATAACCGGTTTAAGGAAGGCCGAGAAGATGTCAATGACGATGCTCGTCCTGGTCGCTCGAGCACGACAACAACCGATGAAAACCGATAGAAGTAGTAAAGAAAATGATTTTGGATAATCGTCGAATCACTATCAGAGAGGTTGCTGATGATGTTGGAATATCGTTCGGCTCATGCCAAGCGAAGAAGATTGTTCCAAAATTTTTAAATTTTGAGCAAAACCAATGTCGCATGGATATTGCTTAGGAGCTGTTGAACATTGTCAACGACGCTCCAGATTTCCTCAAAAAGGGCATAACAGGTGACGAATGTATATCTATGATATTGAAACCAAAGCCCAATCATCCCAATGGAAACGTGCAGAAGAGCCCAGACCGGTCAAATGTGAAGGTGTTGCTCACTGTTTTCTTCGACTGAAATTGCGTGGTGCATCATAAATTCTTGCCACAAAGTCGTACGGTCAATAAGGAATACTACCTTGAAGTGATGCGCCGTTTGCGCGAAGCAATTCGTCAGAAACGCACAGAATTGTGAAAAAACCAATCTTGGATTTTGCACCATGATAACGCACCAGCTCACACATCGACGCTTGTGCGTGAGTTTTTGGCCAAAAACAAAACCGTTATCATGCCTCAACCACTGTATTAACCGGACTTGGCCCTGGCTGAGTTTTTCCTATTCCCAAAACTGAAGACACGGATGAAAGGAAAGCGTTTTGTTATGATCGAGGAGATAAAAGAAAAATCGAAACAGGAGCTGTTGGTGATACCAAAAAGCGCGTTTCAGAAGTATTTCGAGGATTGGAAAAAACGCTGGCATAAGTGTAATATATCTGACGGGGATTACTTTGAAAGGGACAAGATAGTTATTAATGAATATACAAATACTTTTTGAAAAAAAGTTTAAAATAACGGCTATTTGTTGATCAGGTATATAGGAAGAAATAAGTCAACATTTCAAGGTTAAATTAGGTTCCCTGCTCTTGGAAACAGCTCACTTGGCACCATTAAGATGATCCCATTGTGATACCCATTTGGTAAACAACTTGTCGCTCACTCAGCATTGGTTGTTTCCTATTCAAACCAACCATATTCCTTGGCGAAGGTATATGTAGATGTGTCTTAGATTCATCCTTGATAGCTACTCCAAGCATGGTAGGTAAGATGCCCCAAGTACGCCCTCCCCTATTATTGATAGGGTCGGACATTTTCACAGAAGATGAGTAATTGGCTCTTCCTCATTCTCCTTATGAAAGCTCCTACAGTAATCCTGTAGAGCTAGTCTTCTTCACAGGTACTGTGGCCTGTAGATACAGAGACAATAAGTCTTATACGACGAAAGCTAAACAATGAATTCGTTCTTCTTTAATCAACTACGGGCCAAATGAACCTCGCAAAAGAACAAGTTATTTCATTCGACCACTCTGCCTGAGCAAGTCTAAACAGTTCTTTCTGAACAAGTAGGGAGGTCAATCGGCCTAATATTAAATTGGCATACAAAACGATATAGCCTAGTAACACTTGCCACAATGGAGAATTTGCTCCTCCAGTTAGCCAGAGAAGCATTAAAGCTATACACAACGGTTTCATTTTCTAGATCTGACTACAGCAGGACATCTTTCGTCGCGTTTGATTGAGTTTCTTGAATATTATCCTGCATTCGTTTGTGTACTACCACTGTTGGAAAACGGAATCTTCAGAAGCGACCACTTAGGGTTTTCATCTCTCCGAATGAAGAGTGATACTTTCAAAGCCATATTTTACCTAACAGTCTTTATTCTGAAATTGTGCCAAACATTCCTTATTGTGATATTGGTTCACCTTCACCACCTTTCAGTTATAAGTAGAGTGGTGAAGATGTCCTTTTTGAAAATTAATAAATTTTCCTGAGATATAGCGCCGTTACTAATGTTACTGACAGTAAATGTCCTGATAAGGATTTTTAGTATCCTTAGTGCAATGTATTTTAGTTTGTCCCTGTCTGGGACGTTTAGTTGTTGACTGTCTGAATAACTGACTGCTTATTCATTCTTTGCGTTTAGGTGCCTTAGCAACAGGATTGAAGACTTGTACGTTGTGTTGCAATGTGTTAGTTTGAATAGAGGTGATTCATTCATCTAACTAATATTTTTTGGTATTATTGACTGCACTTGAACCGCCAAACATCTTGACTTTCTGTCTTTGTAATCATTTTACTCCATCACAGTATGATGATGTTGGATAAAGAAATCCAATATGATTCAAATTAAATTTATATAGAAAATTCTTGCTCCACCCAACAATCCAAAATTAACCGAATGATTCTCAAAAACTTTTCAATAGGTAATTTTAGAGGATTTTTAAAATAACAAATAATGGATAATCTCCAGTTGTTGAATCGTTTGCGATACTCGTTCCTTATTGTTGTTGCAAGTTTTGCTTCTTTTGCAATAGCTGTCACACGATGAGGTTTCTTTAGAAAGGGATCTATCTCACGCAATATATATGAAAACGTATCCTTGTTCATTCGGAAGTTCATCTGAAATCTTAAAAAAGTAAATTAAAAATATTGTAATATTGTATGTACAGTGTTATTTTACTTACTCATTATTCGTTAAATTCATGATGTTGATAGTAGAGCGCAATTGGTTTTTTTGGTATAGATAGGTCTAGGACGCTTTGAGAATCTTCATTATCCGAAGATATATGACATATCCATAAAGTGCGAACATTTTTTTTGTACCCCTTAGTATCTTTGTATGTATTTTAAAAGCTTTTTTTTCACAATTTTAAATATTTTCTTTATAAATAACCCAACAAAATTATTAAACAGCTGATTGGTTTGTAGCATTGCCAATGCAAAATAAGTGTAGCTTTATGTAAATTTTTAGTTTAAATTTGACTATCAACATGTACAATGGCAACATTAACAACGCAATGATTTGACAGTATTGTAACAACGTAATATTTCTGCGTTCGCTAAATGCAACGACGCAGTGATTTACAAAATTTCATATTTTTGGTGATGCCTTAAACGCAAGTGATTTACAAAATTAGGGCCTTAAATCATTACACATACCATTGTAATTTCTGTAATTCTAATCACATTTAAGTGAAGGGTATTTAAGATTCCGCTGACCCGAGTGTCAGCCAAAAAAAACATACTTATTTTTCATTGTTTTATCAGGTTTATAAAGTCCATGAATATTAGTTTTTGTATGATTTTAAAAATTATGTTAAATATTCAATACATATTATAAATTTTCGATGTCTAGTTTTTTACAAATCTTGATACACAACTTATATGGGTTCATATAAATTGATTATGATAATTTCAGTTATCATTTTAGACCTTTGCATGATGACGAATCATATCAATTCAAGTTGATGCGCCCGGTTTCCACAAAAGCAATAACAAACACTCAAGGTTGCAAATGACACGCATTCCACAAACCCCTAAAAATACTGTTTAACGGATAACAAAAACTTGGGTGATCTATATTTGAAAAAAAAAGAAGAAAACAACCTAAATGTCGTCTTCCATTATTTGATTAGCATTTAATATCTAACAGTTGTGATCCATATATTCTCAGACACATAAACACACCTAATACATACTTACATATGTACATATGAATATGTATATTCACATACTATTAATTCTTGTGCGTATTTATGTATACAAATGCAAAGGACATGCTTGTTATACATTAACAAATAAACTACATACAAGCAAATCGAACTAGCAGGCAAATGGAATCGGATAAAACTAAACACCACTGTATTAAAAGTGCAATGTTTATGATGTTACAGTTACACTTCCCAACATAAAAAAGGTTATGGTTGCTGTTTTAACGTCCATATTTTATATTTGTTGTCAGTATCTACGATATCGCAAACATCCCTCTTAATAAAAATGGCCATAAATAAAATAGACAATTATCTCTATGTATGTATGTGCAAATGAGTGTGTGGCTATAACTATGTTTATGATCATTTGTTTGTTTTAAAGTAAATAATTTGTTTATGAGTGGCTGGCTCGTCACAGAGGAATTTTATGATAAAAAGGCCATGCGTGTATGTCTGGCTGGCTGATGATACTCGTTAAGGGGTGTGGGGTTGGTTTTTAATTCTCACACAATATCAAAACATAAAACATTAAGTGTTTTGCTTTTCCTTCATAATTAAATGATAGAAATGTGTAACTAAGGCAACCCTTAATAGATAAATATTAGACAGTAAAATTATAGAAATAAAATAACAAGAGGAAATATCCAGTAATGCGAGGGTCGTTTGCTCTTAGATAAGATTTTTTGAGTTTTCGTTCATAGTACAGAAGTTTAAACATCATAAACATAAAAATTCTACAATTCCGACCTTATTTTGGTGTGTTTTACAGTGGTCTCAAACCGTAGAGTGCTTGTTCGAATGCGGGAATCTAAAGGCACCGTTAAATTTCTACTTTTGTGAAATCTTGTGATAAATACATTCCTTTTCTGGCTAAGTGTTTGGAGGTACCCTAGTGCAGACTTCATAAGTAATAACTTGGAAAAAACTCTGTAAAGCATAGCTGGCTTTCAAAAGATATGTACACCAGTGTTTGAAATTCTATTAACTTTTAAAAACCATTTAAAGCTTACTCATCAACTTTTCTAATATTAATTTATCCCTTTGGCTATTTAACAACATGTAGGCGGAATAAATACTTTTGCAGTAATTTTTTGACATTATTTTTTCATCAAATATAATTAAATTCATTGTGACCAAAGAATATTATCATGCCTGCCAAAAAGTTTGTTCGGCATAGTTTCATTTTCTCTGTTATTATTCAGAACGATTGCATTTTTGTCTTTTCAGATGCCTCTTAATTTTGTTAATACACAAAAGTTTAAAAACTACAATCACAAAAAACTAAATATCGGTATAATCTTATTAAATGGACTTTTCTTTTTACAATAAATGTACTCATGGAATCAGTCACTAGCATACGTCTATTGGATATATAACTTAAAAACTGTGCAACATTTGTAGAATAGAAATTTATTCAGAATATTGGCCATTGTTAACTACGACCTTTTCCCATATACATATCTAGCAAAATAACGCTTCGTTTGCACAAAATTAAAAGCTCAAAAAACTTTGTGAGATATGTACTCTTCAAACTACATATACATAAGTTACGAAAGACAGAAAACGCGTTCAAAATATACGCCATCTATTATAAATCACACAGTTTTAGGTTATACGCCCAATATATATATTCTCTGAGTCGTAGTGATCTCAAAACACTGTCTCTTGAATTTTCTTCTTGGATTCTCTTACAGTGCACAATACTTACACCGTTTACCAGAAAGAAATCTACACCATCGACACGGTCTCGATTTGAAATCAACATTTATATCTACAAAGGAATAAGCTCGAAATTTCTTCTCGATTGTATTTATTTACAGACCCAATGTGGCTACACCCTGTTAAGTTAATATTGGATCCAAGACATAAGTTTCTTCCTTGGACTTAACTTTAGCGCAAAGGGGAATTAATATCCCCTTGGCTGCGTTATGTTTCATTATCAAGGAAAAGTAAAGAGTACGTTAGCTATTCTACCACTTGCAGAATATGCAAGCCCCGATTAATCTGTCTCTTTTAGGCAAAGAGAATAACCAAGTCTAGCTTGTTTATTAGTAGGAATTCGATCAGACTTAATAAAATTGATCGGAATAGTAACTACTTAAATGAAATCATACAAAATATAAAGAAAATCGTGCATCGGTTGTCGTTGGGTTGAATGATTGCAAGGAATGTCAAGTTACCAAAGAGTGGTGTAAATGCTAATGAAAACATACAACCTTAAGCACAGCTCATAAACAAAACTAAAACTGAAATATTATAAGACAAGTAAGAAAAAATAGTCGGTAAAGCCCGACCATATAATACCCTACACCCAGTATATGTATAAAAGAGTTCTTCATCCAAAAATTTAGTGTCATGAATGTAAATGTTATGAATATAAATATTATGTATGTTAAACTTTATCTCGATATACATAAATACTTTTAAAAGAATTATGGAGCTTAAATTGAATTAAGGAGAGGGTCTTATATGCGAGTTTCGAATAATTATGGACCGACCATAGTAAAATTAGGTGTCATTATTTCTGCATATAAGAACCTTATTTGTGTTAAATTTTATTTGGATACCAACATTTGTAAGAAATTTATGATCGTTAAAGTGTTATGGACCGATCATAACAAAATTGTACCGTATTATTTTTATACATATGAAATATATTTGCGTTCCATATTATTTGGATACCAACATTTTTCAGAGAGTTATGCTTTTTAAAGTGATTAACAGAAATGGGCCTTATATCGCAGCTACGAGTAATTATGGTCTGATCTGCACAAAATTAGTAGATGTGATTTGGCTTCACTTACCACTCATTTGTTTTGAAATTTGTTTGGATACTTGCATAATTAAAACATTTATGATCGGTAAACCCCAATTTCGGGATGACATTTGGCATGGGGCAAGGTGAAATAATGGACCGATTTCCACCAGTTTCAATCCCATCTATCCTTGGGCTGAAAATATGTCACGTACCAAATTTTATCGAAATATCTTAAAAATTGCGACCAGCACTCTGCGTACAAACTTTACATGGACAGCCAGCCAGACAAGCGGACGGACGGACAGCGTTAAATCACTTTCTGAGTCGATCGGTATACTTTAAGGTGGGTGTTGGACCAATATTTATAGGCGTTACAAACATCAGCACAAATCCAATATACCCTCCCCACTATGGTGGTGTAGGCAATAAATACCTAGAACTTACAAAGAAAATACCACGTTCAATAAAGCAAAATCCGGGTCTCTCAAACAATGATTGCTCAAAAAAATACAACACTATTGTAAATAAGGCAACAGCAATACGTGTGGATGCTGGTTTTTAAACCTTTCGTACAAATAAATATTCAAATCATTTTGGTGACAATATAATATAATAATTGATTTAGGTTTAATATAAATATGCAAAAATAAATAAATTGGTTAAGAAGGCAATGGTTTGGTAAGCAGAGTTCAGATGTAGTCTGAAGAGCAACCTTTTTCTCACCTCTTTAATTATAACTTCAAATATTAATATAAAATAATGCCTGCAGTATCGTTTGCTACCTCTTATTAGTCGTCATCACTCATCAGTTTTGGATCGATTTAGCTTCCTGTCAATATTGGAATGCTCCAATGGATTGGATATAAACACATAATATTACTCCCTTTGTGGTTGAAAAGTATTGCATCAATATTTTTGTAACATAAATATTTAAGCATTTACGCGACCGCATTTTACGTGTACCAATACAATGATTTATGTTTCATATCATGAATAAAAACGTTGTAAACTAGTATTATTATCAATAATTTTTAGTTGTGCTAAAAGTGAGATTCAAAAAAAAACATAAATTTTAAAAAATTCAACCTTTTAAACGCAATCTTATGGTAACGCAAACGCATCTGCTAGCCCTCGTACATCCCAGTATATAAATACAGTTGTGTTCCCATTCGAAATAACCAGTTTTATCTATATAGAGCACCAATATTATGACTACCGTTCAACATAACGTCAACAATAACAGCATATGTGTGTGAAATTTGTATTGACAATGTCGCGCACATCCGTATCCTGCATAATTAGAGTCTGGCGTTCTGTGTATGCATAAGTATATATGTGTGTGTATATAATTTCTGTTTTGTTCCTGTTCTGCTCTATATAGAAACACACATGTGTACATACATTATTGTTTTTGTATTGTATGTACATTGTTGTTTTTGTATGTACAACATAAAACTAATGCTGGTGGTACAAACAGGCTAACAAGCATGTTGTCGGATAAGGATGTTAATAATAAGGACAATGTTACTTACTGCTGCTCATAACGGACTGGCTGGCGATGACGATGATGATGATGATGGTTCTAATACGCTGTCTAACTAGTTCTAATGACATTTGTCTATGTAGGTTGCCATACGTGTCTGGGTCTATGGCAGTATGTTTTAACAATATTATTGTTAATAATGGCAGTTTGTTTTCATTTCTCAGCTCAAAACAGAAACAAAAATGTTGTTTTATGCATTTCACAACAATTAAGTGTATTAAATACATGAATCTGATTAGGCATTTATAAACAATTGTCAATAGACTCACTCTATGAGTTTTAAGTTTAGTTTAAAAATATATTTTTCACACATTTATGGGCCTGGAAACTATCAGCAATTGTATATATGTATGTATGTATGTATGTACATACATGCATCCTTTACGAATCCTTAATTTTTGTTATAAAGAGTTTATATTGTTTATGGTTTACTTTGTTGTTTTTATTGTTGCCCTTATATCGCCAAAAACGAAATACATACATATGTATAAAAAACGAACAAAACAAAATTTTTAATCCTATTAACGACATAATTCACTAAAAATAACATCAACAAAAAAATAGAGTTTCTTCAGTTGATTTTCCAACAACTAATTCAAATTAAGTAGAACTGCCGAAAAAAGAGCAAAATATTGTTCAGTTATTTTTTTTTGCCAATTGCAAACAACTGTTCACAGCCCGTTTGTTTTAGGGTTTTTCGTGTTGTTTTGTAGTCTTGCAAAAGGATAACAATAGGGCTTCTCATGGATAAATAGCTTATCTATAATAGGAAACGCACGCGCAAATGCGATTAAGAAACGGAACACACAAACAAAAATCACAAAGTAGAACTGAATGTCCTTGTTCATTTTCGTTAACAGTAGCTGTTGTCATGAAAGGTGGGAGAAGAAAGGAAATCTCATGTGTGAACACCTGAACATAGTTCAATTATTAATGTGTAAAGATATTAGATGGAGACGGTCTAGACTGAAATATCCACATATGTATTTGTAATTGAAATAAAAATGAATAAAATATAAAATTTTGCAAAAAAAAAAATTTAATAATTACAATTCATACGTCAAATTTGGTTTCGATAAGAAGCTCTTTTAACTATATGTGTCATTATCAAAATTAGATTCAATTAGAAAGCTGTACCAAGTAGTTTGGCATTTCTTTTACTAAATAGCTGCTTTCAAATCACGTTTACTTTTGCTACAATATATAATTTCCATAATTCAAATAAAAACACACTATTAATATTATTATTAGCCATGTATGTAGTTGTTCATGTTTCCTGCAACTAAGTAATAAAATAATAAAAATCGTCAATCTAGACTTTATAGCGCTTGTTAATTAAACTTTAGATTATTTTAACTAGTTCTATTGTAGTAAGTTGGTTGGTTTGTCTATAATGAAACAAAATTCACTCTAATTAAAAATTGCCTTAATTCTTTTCAAAATGCTTTCGACATGCGACAAAAAGACATTGTATTACACAAAGATGGTGTAAGTATAACTAATGTTTTCTTAATAGTTGTTAGACACGCGTCTATGCCAACACACATGTCTGTCGTTAGGTGTAAAGAAACAAAGTCCAATAAAAGTGTCCCTCATATGAAAGCTTTAATGGGAGTTTAAGACTCCGCAAACGCCAACTACAAACACACCTCAATTGTGGGCAAACAGCATATACTCGTATATCCCAGCCGACCAAATAATCGAAAATTTACACGGTTTTGTGAAACTTTAAACAAAATTGTTTGTAAAATTGTCAAGAATTTTTAAAAAATAATAAATGTCAATGCCTCATAATCAAAAGGTAAATCCGAGAAATTGTAAATAATTATTAAAATAGCGATTCCCTGTCATGGAAAATATAAATCAATCAATATTGCTAATGGTTTGTTAATGGTAACATTCGAACTTTTTATAATAAAATTTTTTTTTGTCACAAAGTTTAGTTGTCAAATATTTTTAAGATAAACATTCGCATAAAATCGATGGTGATAAATTTGTTGAATGTTCTGGTCAGGTGGGATATTGCTTTATATGGTGGTATAACACCACGTCGTTAACTTAGATTTTAAATGAGCCAAGTCCGCTTTTTATGCAATTTGAGTTTTTAATTCAAAACAATACGTTTAGTAAACATTTTACGTTTGCATTACTTAGAAAGACATAATTCACACAAGCACTTAAATACATCAACGAAAAATTATTATTATTTAATTTAATTTTAAAAGAATTTTCATCAGTATATGAGAAATACATATAGGGTGTTCTGTTAGATGTATAAAACTCTAATGGCCGAATTCACAGTGTTTAGTTAGCTAATGACAAAGGCTTAACTAATGATTCTTTATTCGCAATGCTTAGTTTGCCATAAGAATAACAAGCAATAGTTAAACAATAGTTAGTATTTTAGTTTACCAATGGTTAACTAATGACCGAGAATTCGGCCATTAGTGGGCAACACTTTTTTAACTGGCGGCCATTTTGTCAGCTGTCAAGTGATTTTTGTTTGTAGTCGCTATTCTGCGCCGATAAGCCCGAAACGCTTGACCACTTTAAGGACAACATTGCCACAAATGTTGGAAAAACTCATCGAAAATTATACCTCCAGATGAGACTACGTCCGAGCCAGTCATATACCAAAAGTCACATTTAAATTATAATGCCAAAAGATTATCTTTCGAACAAAGTAAATTTCATTTAAATCATCCTTGTTTTATTCCATTTTCATTTCAATTTCATTTCAAAGTTCTATACATCTAAAAATCGAGAACCAGAATTTTCAAAATAAATTTGCACAATTTGGAAGCGTTCTTTAGGCGTCAGTCTATTCATATTGAACTACCAAACCAAACTGAGCATAAATCACTTGGCGGCTGACAAAATGGCCGCCAGTTGAAAAAGTGTGGCCAACTTAAAGTTATATACATCTAAAAAAACATCCTATATACAAGGAAATCTTGCTTGCACTGAATGGCTCCATTACCATAATCTAAATCGTAAGATATCTTATGTGAAGGCTGGCTGACAACCAGCCGAATCGACAACAAAGCCAAAAAATTCACCATTTTGAAGTTATACAGCCAATATTTTGGACAATTTAAGCAAAATATGATTCGGTTGACGCTTGCAATCCGGAAACCGGAATGAATTCGAATAATATTTTAGAAAGGGAAAGTAACTATATCGATAATCTGGGTATTTGTGATTAACGACATTTTAAAAGAACTGGAGAAGATGATCATCAGAACGAAGCTCCTCCTTTTTGTAAGTAAAGTGCACCTAAATCGGCAAAAATTCCCAGCTGTTGTAAACTTGATTGAAAGAAAAATACATGCGAATGAGGAAGGCTTTTGTGAAACTTAAGAGTATGTATTTATTTTGGCGTCTTATGGAGGTTTACTAGTAAACTTGTAATATTTTATAAAATGATTCAGATTGAATAGGTAATGTGAACAGCCTATTCTGCCAATGTTGTTACAATGTAAAATTGTTTATTGGTCACAGGATATTCAGTGGTTTCACATGGAGTTGTCAATGGGCAACCTAATATTTAAGCTTTCTTTCTGTGTATTAAAGTGCGGTTAAAATCAGAATTATTTAATAATTAGAACAGATGAAATTGAAGAACACAATCACAAGTATTATGGTATGAATAGTTGTCAGATTTACATAATGTGGAACAATCATAATTCATTGAAGATGTAAAAGAATCTTGAGAATCATAAAGTTTAGAAAACGAATTAGTATCATAATGTAGTACTTTAATAATCTCAATAAAATATGCCATAAGGCTTTCAGAGTTGCGATTCAAATATAGCAGACTTTTCGCTGATATATGGAAAGCTTGCTATTATAACGTTACGAAGAAATAATCGTCGTAATCGTATTGTTAAACTTTATCTCGATATAAATACTTTTAAAAGATTTATAGAGCTTTTAAATTGAATTACGGAGAAGAAGTTTCGACTAATTATGGACAGACCCTTATAAAGTAAGGTGTCATAATTTCTGTATACATATATGAAACTTATTTGTGTTGAATTTTATTTAGATATGAACATTTTAAGAAATTTAAGGTCGTTGAAGCAATTTTCGGAAGTGGCCCTTATATGGAATCTATGACTAATTATGGACGGATCTGCACAAAATTTGTAGATCTGATTTGGCTTCATTTACCACTCATTTGTGGTGAAATTTTTTTTCATACTTGCATAATTCAAACATTTATAATCAGTAACTCCAATTTCGGGAGGATATTTGTATGGGGTGCCATGTGAAATAATGGACCGATTTCCACCAGTCCCATCCGTTCTTGGGCTGAAAAAATATTATGTACCAAGTTTTATCAAAATATCTTCAAAATTTACATGGACATCCAGCCAGACAGACGGACATCGTTAAATAGACTCAGAAAGTGATTCTAAGCCGATCGGTATACGTTAAGGTGGGTGGTGGACCAATATTTTTGGGCGTTATAAACATCAGCACAAATCCAATATACCCTCCCCACTATGGTGGTGTAGGGTATAAAGAGTAGCGCAAAGAACTCATGAATTTGTAATATTATGAATGTCAACAATAATTATGATTTATCTGGCGATACTAGTAGCAAACAAAAACACAAAATAAACGCAACATACGCAAACGTTTCTCTGCTAAAATAATTTAACATGCTAAATTTGTGCTAAAAAACAAGCAGAAACAAAACGAGAAAATTATGTCAAACAAAATTAACATGGCGCATAGAAATAAAAATGTTTCCAGTTGGCATTCATTAAAGTGGTACGAGCGTAGTATATACATATATGTATGTATGTATATAAACGAGTAACGTGGCTGACTGATTGACTTTATCATTGCACACCCAAAACACTAAAGCTAGAAATATGAAATACGGGTATTGGATTCCTTTTATATCAAATAGATGCAATAAGAAGTGTTTTTTTTTTTGGAAATTCGGTCGTTAAGGGGAATAAAATGGCCAAAAACGGGTAAAAATGACAACTGTATATCTCCAAAACTAATAAAGCTAAAAGAATTTAGTTTTGTTTGCCTTTAGTCGAAAAATGAAAGGAGAGATGACTGGTACTTTCTGAAAATTCGAATTCTTCGTATCTTCTAAAAAAGTAAACACAGACATACAATTTAAAATGTATTTGGTTAAAATCAATTATTTGTATTGATATTCGAATTTTTAAAGCCTAAAAATTGTATCCCTTTTTGGTACTTTTTTTTTATTAAAAGCTATATTCTTTATAAAAAGATATAGAAATATTATTCGCTAATTCCAGGCCTTAAAAATAACTAAAATTATAATAATTGTGCAAAATTATTTCTACCCAACGGAAAAAACTGAGGCCGAACAGAAATCAAAATAAAATCTGTAAAATAAATAAACACAGATAGAAATACACATTAACACTCATACACCTTAACACAACAAAAGGCAGCAATGTTACTGGTGCTTTATTGGCATTCGAATTCCTTGGTACTTTTTTATAAAATTCATTTTCTCAATAAAAACAAGTAAGAAAGTATAGTCGGTCAAGCCCGACCATATAATACCCTACACCCAGTATATGTATAAAACAGTTTTTTAAAAATGGGCGCTATATGGGAGATATAACCTATTGTGGACCGATCATCCAAAAATTTAGTGTCATGATGTCTATGAATATAAATATTATGTATGTTAAACTTTATCGCGGTATAAATACTTTGAAAAGATTTATGGAGCTTAAAGTGAATTACGGTGAGGGTCTTATATGGGAGCTTCAACTAATTATGGGCCGACCATAGTAAAATTAGGTGTCATTAATTCTGTATATAAGAAACTTATTTGTGTCAAATTTTATTTGAATACCAACATTTTTAAGAAATTTATGATCGGTAAAGTAAATTTCGAAAGTGGGCTTTATATGGGAGCTACGACTAATTATGGACCGACCATAATAAAATTGTACCGTATTATTTGCATGCATATGAAATATATTTGCGTTAAATATTATTTGGATACCAACATTTTTGAGAGAGTTGTGCTCTTTAAAGTGATTTTCGGAAGTGGGCTTTATATGAGAGCTACGACCAATTATGGACCGTATTATTTGCATACATATGACATATATTTGCATTAAATATTATTTCGATACACACATTTTTAAAAGAGTTATGCTCGTTTAAGTGATTTTCGGAAGTGGGCCTTATATGGGAGCTACGACTAGTTATGGACCGATCTTCACGAAATTTGTAGGTGTGCGTTGCCTTCATTTACTACTCATTTGTGGTAAATTTTGTTTGCATACTTGCATAATTCAAAGATTTATGACCGGAAAACCCCAATTTCGGGAGGAAATTTGTATAGGGGCTAGGTGAAATAATGGACCGATTTCCACCAGTTTCAATCCCATCCATCCTTGGGCCGAAAAATATCATGTACCAAATTTTATCGAAATATCTTCAAAATTGCGACCTGTACTCTGCGCACAAGCTTTACATGGACAGCCAGCCAGCCAGACGGACGTACGGACGGACGGACATCGTTAAATCGACTCAGAAAGTGATTCGAAGCCGATCGGTATACTTTAAGGTGGGTGTTGGACCAATATTTAGGGGTGTTATAAACATCAGCACAAATCCAATATACCCTCCCCACGAGTGTGGTGTAGGGTATAAATACCTATACAATAGGTAAAATATTAAAATTTCATGAAATTCGTATATCTTGGAAAATTGAAATAGTAGAATCTTAAGATTTTTAATAAACACCTAATTAGTTATATATTATCAACAACCATATCTGCATCATAAATGGTTGAGTTTAGAAAAATAAAATTGTATATCATATAAAATGCAACAGATCGAATCTTAAAATTTTGTATAGCACGTCTGAACCTGACATGTATAGTATAAATTCGTTTAGCGCCCCATACAAATTAGTACTAAAGTTCGTATATGTTGAATAAAACAAATGTTTTATGAATAAATTTGGAATCATAAATAGTCGATTTTGGAAAAGGATAGAGCTATTGGACTTGCTCAGTGAACAAAATCGCTATCGGATGGTATTTCATCGTATTGCCTTTTATAAGATAGAATAAAAACTAATCTGCAAGGAAAAGTGTGAATACTAATAACAAAATAATATATTTTTAAAATCTTTAATTATATTTCATTACGAGCACACCGGGCTCTAGCTAGTACTTACATACATACATATGAGTACATACATACATATGTACACACTTACGTACTACCAAAAATCACAAAACAACGCCAACAACAACTATAACAGAAACAGTTATGCAAAAATGTGGCAATAATAAAAATTAGCATACAGTCACGCCTTCACAAACTACAAACTCTTGCGCTAAATGAGTGTAAGTGTGTGAGTGAATTGAGGTGTGTGTGTGAATGTTTGTTTGTTTGTTTTACCTGTACATGTGTTTAGCACACGGTTCTTTTTATTACAATTTGCACGAGGACATTAAATTTTTGGTGAAAAGAGTAAAGTGAGTGAATGAATGAGTGACGTTTCTTTGTTGTTGCACGTACAAAAGCAAAAACACCTTACGCGCGTAATAAAATGTAAAAGAGTTCATGTAACACATTAATTTGAGTTGTTATTGACGTTGTTGCTGTTATTGTGTTGTTACCAGATTGTGTGTAACCTGGTACAAGGTACTCCTAGTATGTATGTATGTAGTTGTTTTTATCTATTCGTGGTCGCTGTCGTTGTTGTTGTTAGTGCTACTTTTACATGTTGTATGTAGTCCCGAAACTTTGTTTTAGTTGTTGGCTTGTTGTGCTGCCACTCTTAAGAAACATAACGGAGTGTGATTGTAAATGCAAGAGAATGGTTGTTAAAATCACGCCATGTTTTGTGTGTGTGTGTTTTTTTTACAGTAATTTTGTTTTTTTTTTCTTATTGTTTTTCACTTTTATTTTTTGTTTTTGGGTTACAAATGTCGTGCCATGTTAATTTAACGTTTTGTCACAATGTTTAACTACGCATTTGCACGCTAACACATATGAACATAACAACAAGAGTAAAAGCAACAACAACAACAACAACATCGCCACTATTAACTATAGTCACAATAACAACCCAGAAGAAATAAACAACTAACCAAGCGATTTGATAGTGTCTTAAAAATCGTGTTCAAAAACATTCATTTTCAGATTCGACGACAACATTAAAAAAGTCACATTTATTTAAGAAAGACTCAAACTGGATAGTGTCGATACAACAAGAAAACAGATTCATTGAAACAATTATTTATTTTAGATTTCAATGTTATGTTTCAGTTTTTACAGCCGATTTTTTTAATTTTTAACTAAAACCGAATAATTGAACTGCTATTTTGTTAAGTTATTATGTAATAAAATGACTGTCAGTCACCCCAAAAATTGTTATTCTTCGGGCGAAGTTCATCCATTGACTTTATGACGTCATAGGTACATATATGACATTTTTTCGTGTTTCCAATGTACAATTTACGTTATGGCTTTGGAATACGTTGGATTTTTAACTTTGCGTCGGAGTAAAGTTCCAAAAAAAAAAAAAAAAACACGACGCAAATTGATATGACGCAAAGTTAATTAAGATTTTCTATAGTAAAACATGTACAGATCGAAGATATGTAGGTTCTAGGGTTATGTAAAATAAATTACCTTGTAGCAACCCAGCATACTATTCTAGGAGCGCTCCGAAAAAGGAGTCAGAAAAGAGTCCACCAAAAGAGTATTTTCGGAGCGCTCCGAAAAAGGAGTCAGAAAAGAGTCCAACAAAAGAGCATTTTCGGAGCGCTCCGAAAAAAGGAGTCAGAAAAGAGTCCAACTAAAGAGCATTTTCGGAGCGAAATTGTTACTGTCCTGAGTCAGCACGCAGTATGACTCAGAAATTCCACTTAATTATGTGTGTACCAAAGCATTGTTGTCCTGTTATTTGTGCTTTGAACAAAAAAAAAACATAGCTGTAACACACAAGAATGATAAAAACAAGATTACACAGCGCCCAAAAAAAAACGTCATAAAAGACTCTTTTCTGACATTATCTAAGAGCTCTTTCTGACGGACCATTTTCGAACGTAATGACCCTCTTTTCTGAAGGTTTTCGGAGCAATTATGATTGTTTTTTGGGCTCATAAAGAGTGTTAACGCTTCGAAAAAGGTGTCAGAAAAGACTCTTTTCGGACTCATATGGTTTGCTGGGAATTGTCTGCACTACTACTACTAGCATTATCGGTGGATAATGCTTTACTTTTTATGTCATCAAAGAAGCTTTTTGCTTTTGTCTGAAATGCCATTTTTCTTACTGGTATTCTTTGCTCAACTGGATTTTCAATCTAAATAGAAAACAAGGACAACATTTTGATCATCGAAGCACTTATAGTACGAGTCATCGTTTTAGCATCTAATGATGTTGCAGATTAAAGACTCGAACCCAAAATAACGCAACATCGAATATCTAACGACGCAAAGCTGCGACGCAACTTCAACAAAAAAACGCAAAAAAAAAATTAAAGTTAAAACTCCAACGTATTCCGGAGCCATAACGTACATTGTACTTTGGAAACACCAAAATATGACAGTTTATCCTAGGGACCCATATCAAATATTGCAATATTTCTCTTCCTCGTAACTAGAAATATTACGTAGTGAATTCATTGGCGTTACAGCATTAATCATTATTACAATTATTTTTCGATCAGCATAAGTTTTAAAGAAGAATAACTATAGTTTAGTAAAGGTAAAGCTGTTTAAAATGTTTTAAAGCTCAAGAGAAGTTTACGAAAAGCCTCTTATCGATCAATTAGATGAAGTACACCATGTAAAAATGAGCAGGTAATGACTGAATATTTAACCCTTCACTTCTTAAGTTATAGTCACACATGGCAAATATTTACTCAAAAATGCATAATGTTTTAGCAGACGTTTTACGTTGTTTACTCCTACACGAGTTTTGCAACAAATAAAATACAACTAAATATTTCTTGTGTTTTGTCCTAGATAAATGAAGTTTTTTTTTAATAAATAAACAAGTTCAAATATATTTGATTTAGTGGTTACGTCAAATATTTGCCAAGTGTGACCGTACCTTTACGCAAAAATGTTTTAACGCAATATTCTAACACGGTGATATCATTGGAGACAAGTACTTACCAGAACCGCTTATAAGCAGGTGATTATTTAAATCACACTAAAACTAATTATAATAACTAGAAAATTAGCAGATATTTAAGAAATAATTAATAAGTCATCATACGCTTGCTTATAAGCAATACAGACGGTATGTAGTCATTGAAAAGTAGTAGCAAGTCATTACCAATGTTTTTGACACGTCATTTTCGGAACAATAGATATTAGATATAAGATTTGAAATACTAATTGTTAGTTTGTTTTAATGAAGATATAATAAATAAACAGAAGTAAAAAAAAATTCAGAACCAGAAAATATAGTAATTATGATATTTGTTGTTGTTCCATCTGTCTTAAAATCTATTAGGGTTTGGTATAAGCCAATTCAATTTTGTAACCATACAAGTGAAAATGGAAAAACATGGAATCCCACGTCTTGTCAAGACATCGTTTTAAGCACACAAAAACAAAACGGTCCCAAATTACCGATACATATTTGTTCATGTTTTTCTGTGCGGGAAAATGTGGCGATGTTTTTTTTTTTTGTAGATTTGTAATAATTTAAAATGGCTGTCTTTCTGTGTGTAAATTACATTTGATGGCAGACATCGTTGTGCAAACAAATGTTGAGACAACGTTATTCGAACTAGAAAGTAACATCGACAACTGTTGTCTACATGAGATAATTTCATGTGCAGGTAAGAAATTGTTTGCTGAATGAGTAGTAGAGTGTAACTAAAAAAGCTGGTTGATAGCTGACACTCTAGTTTAAGTAAAAATGGAGAACGAATTTTCGAGCCAAACCATCCACAGCAAGGCAGAACATTTTTTTATAAATCGTTTGATTGATAACTCTAAAACGTGTCACACTTTGATGTTGGACTGGAGGCGTAATACGTCTTCAAAAATGAGACATGATAATGAAGTTATTTTTGCCTAAATTGGATAGTAATGATGTGGACATCATGTGGATGGAACAAATCTTTGAATTTAATGTTATTGGTGTTTTCAATGTCAAAAGTTTTACAAACAAACCCACAACCATCCGGGTATTGAAGAAGGAAATTCAACGCTAAATCGTCTTGGAGAATTTCGACGAAGCCATTATAAAATAAATATTGGAACACTCTTTACATCTATTCATGCCGACGAGAAGGACCATAACAACTACAAATGTAAATCCAATCATAGCATTTATTGTCAATATGTGGTTGAGATTTGAAGCACTTGTAACTGGCAGCTGATCGATGGCAGTTTGAACTTTAGACTTGAGTGTAAAGAAAAAATTAACTGTGAACTTGAAGATTATTTTGTTTCAGTAGTAGACTGGACTAATAAAACTGGAATTTTATGCAAATGTATGTAATTAATTTGAACGACCAACATATGTATTTACACTGAAGTCTGTTGGCTTTAATATCTTTGTTGAGTGTTTTGTACACTTACAAATTAATTTTCAAAGAAATTAATAAATAACCTAATTACAATCTAACCGATTAACCAATAAATGATGTTTTTAATAAATTTAAACTCAACAGATAATAACACGAGCCACAACACACACACTCTCTCGCTCTCTCTGCGTTCCTGTACGTAATTACGACATCATTTCAGAAAGAACATTAAATAACAGATACATGAAGGAGATCTATGTATCTACTGGAACACTGAAGTCAGCTGAAACGTCTTTCACTGGTGCACAGATAAATTATGAAACTACAGACATGCGAACAAATAAACATCTGTATCTAAATCATCATAAACGAAAAGAAGCCATTAAAAACAATATCTGTGGTATTTAACAAGCTTATCAGTATAAAATAATTTATAGGCGAAATAAACAAAGAATGAAATAAATAAAGAAGTTTGAGTGAGTCTAGTTCGTTTGGATGAGGCACTACACAGAGTTGCAGGCATATTATTTCTAAATGTAAAAGGTTTGAGGTTAAAAAATTTGTCGAAGTTATTAAAATAAACCTTTATGTAGGATATTATTCCCTTATGGGTGTCTTATCACGATGACATATTTTGGAGTTTGAAAACAACTATATAATGGAACACTAATATGTATTGCAAGATAACCTAAAAAAATGTGCATTTGAGAGCTCTCTCGGCAGAAAATAAGGTCAAATCATGCAATAAAAGATTTAATATTCGCATCGATTCATTTGACACGAGGAAATGCAAAGAAAAATCAATGCACAATGGGGCCGATCGCTAAACAAATAAAAATAAATATGAAACTTGTTCACTGTTGGTAAAATTTCTTTAAAACTGGGAATTTTTAGAATATTATCTTTAGATGTATAGTTACATATATACTTCTGTATATATTTTAAGCTGCGACAAAAATTACTGAAAGCTTAATTAATCCTCTATTGAAATTCTAACTTTCAATGAGATCTGTTTAGTAGTTTAAAAGTTGCAAATTTATTATCATTTCTGTTTAAATTGCCTGATAAACAAGCTGTTATATATTTCATATATAACACAGACCGAATTAATAGTTTTCATGTTCGTTATCAGAACTTTTCAAGCAATTACCACATGTAAAGGTACCCAGTAAAAAATGTGCTCCAAAAGGAGCAGGTGTTATATATGAATTCATACCTCAAATCGCTTCAAACCTGCTGATGGGATGCATAATTTTTGTATGAGGTGTTCCCGGTTTGGAGGACAACTTTCTGCTGACAATAAGCGCTTTTTTTTAACCTAATCAGACATGCAAATAAAGCACTTTCCTAAAGGGTTTCACGTCACTTTGCGCACACCAATCAAAGAACAAATTCTATCTGAATGTTTTTGCTTAAGAAAAACTCATAGTAACTGTAATTGATATTCGTTGTCATACGTAAATCTGTAGGCTATAATTTAATTTTTGTTTTTTGGCTTTAAAACCATCTTCGTTGTCAGCACTAAAAAAGCAACTTCAAAAAATATGAATTTTTTTCACACAAAAAAACTAATCATTTATTTTAGCACAAATTTATTTGACGTTGTTTACTCTTACAAGAGTTTTGCAAGATCAAACAGCATCAAATAAAATAAAACTAAGTAAATATTTGTTGTGTCTTGTCCTAAATAAACGAGTTCAAATATATTTTATTTAGTGGTTACGTCTTTTTCAGCAAATATTTGCCAAATGTGACCTCTGAAATGGAGATCTTACTCAAACAGAATAACTTCAAGAACTCTTTTTTCAAATCTACATATATTCAAACTCTGACTGCTCACATAACTATCCTGAATTTAAAAGTAGCGCACCAGTAAAACTGAATTGAAGAATTATTTATAAATTAATGACGTGCGTTCAACAGACCTTTTGTTTGTGCAACCATATTGAAAATTGATTAAAAGTAAAGGCAACCAAATACAACAACAATAACATTATCGAAAAATGGTTGCCAAAGCTGTTTCACTTAATTGTATAATTGAACATTTAAGATACAGCGAACAAACGAATGAATTGAAAGGATGATGGGTGAACTGAAGTAAATTTAAGTTTATTACACTTTATTTTCTTCATTTTTTTTTTTTTTTATATTTTAATTTTATTTCATTTTAATATAAAGACTTGTCTATAAAATTCGTGATGGCACGCGTTTTGATAATTTTCGTTATTTTTTATTGTCTGATATATTTAGACATACATAAAGTAAAGTACATATACGAGTATAATATGTTTTTGTTCATAAATTACAATTGGTGTTTAAAGCAAAATAAACAAAAAACTAGTTTCAATTGATATGCACATTTTATGATGAAAATGCGGGCTTTTCTAAAGTATATATTCATATAGACACAATTTGTTATAAATGGTGGACAAACTTAATTGCAGCAATGAAATTTCCAATTTCTCTAGGGTGATATGTATCATTGAAATCAAATGGCATCATTTTGCTAATTATACTATTTTATTTATATATTTAAAATATTTAAAATGCTTTTTCTATCTTTGTAATTTACTGAAGATTTCTTATAAATATCAAAACTTATGTAAATATTTTCGGAAATGGGTTTTCTGTGGCAGCTGTGGTCAAGTATCGAGCGATTCGCAAACAAATGCTAAATGTGATTTCTATATAAAACTCTTTTGTAGCGAAATTGATGTGGATACCAATATAAATAATACATCTATGTATTTCGGGAGTCCTATTTGGGGATTAAATCGAATCAGCATATAATTCTGAGTCGACCCACTTTAACGTGGGTGTCAGACCAATATTTTTGTGCGTTATTATGGTGATGTAGGGTATAAATAAGAAGATGCAGTATTTACATTTATGAAAAAATAACTTGGTATCAAAAAATACTGTGAGCGTAAATATAAAGTCAACAGCACATATTATTAAACTAAAAGCTTAATTATATTAACAAAAATAGTTTTATATTGGAAAATAATATTCAATTCAACTATTTATTATTATTTAAATTAAATTATTTAAACAGAATTTAAATTACAATAAAATAAAAACAAAAACAAAAGCATGTGCAAATTTAATTGATTAATTGTTAAATCACAACAATTTTAACCTTGCCCTTCCAGAAGTAGTGGCAAAAATTTAAATATTTCTTTGCTTGAAAATATACAAATAATAATAAATAATGAAATAATTGCAAGTTCCATAATTTATTATTAAAACAAGTAAGAAAGTATATGTGTTAAACTTTATCTCGATATAAATACTTTTAAAAGATTTATGAAGGTTAAAGTGAATTACGGAGAGGGTCTCAAATGGGAGGTTCGACTAATTATGGACCGATCACAATAAAATTGCATCATGTTGTTTGTATACATATGAAATATATTTGCGTTCAATATTATATGGCTACCAGCATTTTTAACAGAGTTATTCTTTTTAAAGTGATTTTCGGAAGTGGGCCTTATATGGGAGCTACGAGTAATTATGAACCGATCTGCATAAAATTTTTAGATGTGATTTGGCTTTATTTACTTCTCATTTGTTTTGAAATTTGAAATTTCGGGAGGACATTTGTATGGGGACCAGATGAAATAATTGACCGATAGCCACCAGTTTCAATCCCATCCATCCTTGGGCCGAAAAAATATCACGTACCAAATTTTATCGAAATATCTTCAAAATTGCGACCTGTACTCTGCGCACAAACTTTACATGGACAGCCAGCCAGACAGACGGACGGACCGATATTGTTAAATCGACTCAGAAAGTGATTCTGAGTGTCCTATATATCAAAGAACAACCAAACCAAATGTTTGAATTACGCAAAAAGATGTATAATCGGGACTAAATGTTTTTAATAATATTCTTTTCACCGAAAGAAAGAAACCTCCCAAAATTATTGCGAAACAAAAACAAGCCTTTGATAATAAATATGTTACCAAGACAGTAATGGTCTGGGGTTCTATGGTGGCATCAGGGGCCGGTAATGTTACATTTATAGAATCTACAATAAAAAAGGAAGATTAACTCGATATTTTAAATAACAATGTAAACCCTAGTGATCCTAAGCAGACCTCCAAAATTGTTAACGAGTGGTTGTTAATCAATGTGCAAAATCTTTAGATCATACTCCATAGTCCCCAAAAATCACTGGAACTGGACAAAAACAATTTGGCAAAGTAACATTTCTTTCAAGGATAACCTAAAGGCAGTAATACGGGATGAATGGAACAAAATTTTTCCTGATTTCACTAGCAAACATTTCTGCAGACATTTTTGTAGCAAAATATCTGATAACATAGTTGTAGAGGTGACGGAAGGCTGCTCTTAATACCACAATTACAAATTGCTTGCCTCTGTAACCATTTTGCCAACAATCCATTTTTTTTTAATATTCATCTGAGACCCAACAAATTATATATTTTCTTGATCCTTATGAAATTCTAAGTCGATTGAGCCATGTCCGTCTGTCTGTCCGACGTCGAAACTATACAAGTTAACTAAACGAAATTTCCAGAAAAATAGTTCTTATATTTTAGGTAACTTTGCTGTTGAAAATCAGCAATAGCGGTTTAGGCCAACCAGAGTTATGGACCAATTTAATATAAAACATAAAAATTTGATATTTTTTGTCCATTTTATTGCAATATTTTGAAATATATTGCAGATAATACCATGAAATTTTGTATACGTTGTTTTTATGATAAAAGAAGAAAGTGTGCGGGAAATAGTAAGAATCGGTAAAAATCTTCCCGAAATATTGCTCCATTATACATAAATGCCTATAAAATTGGAATATCAAGACGAAATTCAGCAAAAATAAGTTTTATTCAAAAAGAAATCGCAAAATGAATTTTTTTTAGTTCGGTCCATGTTTGACCATAGACCCTATATAAAGTCCACTTCCAAAATGCACTTAAATACGTATAAAACAGATACAAATAATGTTAAACGGCTAAAATTTGATATAAATAATCTTTATAAGCAAATAAATTGTTGTACTGAATTTTATGGCTGTCGGTCCAGAATTGGTCATAGCTACAAGGACCAGATCTGAAAAAGACATGTATCCCTATATATATTGTATAAATATCGGTACCGACTCAAAATTTGCACAGATCATTTACATATATACAAAAATCATCCCACAAAATTTTGTGAATTTCGGTCTATTTTTAACCGTATGCCCCATATAAAGCCCTCTTCCGAAAATCACTTTAATACTCATAAATCTCTTATAAATAAGGGTACCAATCCAAAATTATACACGGATCATTTACATGCATGCCTATCAAACTGCTGGATTTTGAGGATATCGTTCCATATTTGACTATGTCCCCCATATAAGGTCCACTTCCGAAATCCACGTTAATACTAATATATATCTTAGATATACCGTTATTATGTTGAAATTCGACTTGAAATATCCTCATATACATGAAAATTACTGTTCTAAAATTTAAGAAGATCGGCCCATAATTTGTCATAGCTGCCATATAAGAACCATTTAAAAAAAAAAAACAAATAAATTCGGGTCAAAAAATATTATTTTCGGATTTAACCCATATTTGGTCCATATTTTATAATCATGATATATATCGTTGGAAAGGTATTTTCAATACCTTTTATTTAATGTATTACAAATTATCAGCCACCCAGTAGTTCTAGAGATATAGGGGTATATATTTTCAACTTTACGGGCCCGCCCCCTCGAAAATAGGCGTAACCGCCAGCAATTTTTTTTTGCTGGCATCTCCTCTAAAAGCCCTATTTGATGAAGTTTTTTTTTTTTTTTTAAGCAAAGTCACTAAAACCGAGTTGTTTCCCTTTTTGTATACTCTGTTTGTTAATTTACACTCAAGATTATTATGAAAATCAAACAAACTCTGTAAATTAGAGTAAGAATCGGTAATTAAATCAATTATAAATGGTCGAAATTAGATAAAATTTCAAAATATTTAAAATAAATTATGTTGGTCGTAAAATTGTCTTTCAAACAATATATCAAACACTAATAAAATTTACACTAAGATTTATTAAAAAACACAGAATAAGAATATTCTAGTCCTATAACCAGTGTAGTTTTTTTTTTATTAATTAGTACGTTTAGGTGGAGGGTATTTAAGATTCGGCACAGCCGAATATAGCACTTGAACTTGTTTTATTTACGATCTGGGTTTAAGATTTGCTTAAATCATTTTTTAATTACATGTAGAGTACTTTTTAGAAGCTTTAGCTTTTCACGATTCTGGTTTTTATTGTTCAGCACTCGTACAAATATATATATAGGAATGTTTTAAAATGAAATCAACGAAAAACCAAATGTATCGCAAATAGATTTAACAAATAGTCGGATTTTATGTGAACAACGCTTGAACACAAAAATTTAATGATATTTTGAAAAACCTCATAGAGTTGTGGCAAAATTTGAGAAATTGTATATAACTCATGGAAGTTCAATGACAAAGAAGTCATACTTTAAAACCTCACGGTATTACTGCTGAGGCGAGATCTTTTGCCAAATCTCAGATACACCAACATGAAATGTCATGTCTATTGATTGATTTATTTACAAAATACTTTCATTCTGCCCCTCAGTTCATTGATAGATGCACTTTCTAATTAGCCTACAGGGTAATTCCTAATGATATGAGATGCGTGATATTCGTTTCTCAAGAGATCAGGTTGTTCACTACCCTTAATTGTGAAACTTCGAAATGCGAAAACGAAATGCCGATGTGTGCAATAAATTGAAAATTGAAGTTGAAAATGCCGAATAGTGTTTGGAAAAGGAAAAAATATTTTCGGAGCTGATTCCAGGTTAGACCAACAACTAAATCCAATAAACTGAGTAATTTTATGTCCAGAAAATGGCTCTAAGTTTTACCATCTTCATCATACAAATCTTCTTACACAATAGTTTTCATTTTGTTATACGAGTATGCAGGCAAATACAAGTACAGACATTAATTTGCTGCTAAATGTTGTTGAACAATCACCAGATGTGCGTATCATTAACTGATGTTGAAAATATAAAAAATAATCCACCTTTAAAACCGCAAAAAAAAAACCGATTACACAATGGCTGCCCGTTCATTCATTCGTCATTTGTTCAGACATTCATCAATGCATTTGCGCATATTGTTTGCAACCACAAAATCTTTAGTTTAAATATTTAGTTGGTTTTAGAACAATTGTTTATATTTTGTTTATACAACATCCTAAATACACAAACTCGCGCACACACAGGAACATATAGGAAAAACATGCACAGATAAATGCTGGAAGAAAACAAGGAAAGACAATGAATACTTTTTGTACGCATAATTGTGTGTGAGAGCAAGCGCGTTCATATGAGTATGTGTATGTTTAATACAATATTTACTCTTTCCTTTTGTGAGCAAACAAATGTGTGGTTTTTCATGTTGCGCATGCTCTTTTCACATCCTTCCATATGCTTTAGTGTTAAGTTGCTAGATTTTCCTCTTTTATCTCTGTCTCTGCGTTTGTTTTTTCTTCTTTTTTGATTGTGTTGTGTGAAAAGTTAATGCTAAAACCATTAACAAATATGATCCTTTGTTATTTTTATATTATTTTCGTATTGTTTTGGTTTGTTTTTTTTTTTATGTAAATATCATAAATATCTTAAATTACTTAGCAAAATACATTAAAAGGATCAAATATTGTAAATATGTGCATTTAGTGTTGTGTGTCTAAAGGAAAATACGGAAAAGCCATTTAACGTAAATATTTATTAAATGCATTATTCATTTAACAATGCAGAAAATTCTTTTATTTTTGATTTAGTTAAATAAACGGATTTTAAGGGATTTTCAATAATGTCCCCTCAGTAATTTATTAATAGACGTGGCTTTATGCTGTGCATAGGATTTAGTACATTTTCCATATGTTTAACCAATTACTAATACTTTGTGGAGAATTCATTTGCTCTAACAATACGAATGTATGCGGCAATATTGTCAGGTATTAGGGAAAAATTACAGCTCTACAACATCAGTTGGAGAACTTAAATTCAGACAACAAATGTTGGTGATTTACATATAAATAAAAACTATTTAAGAATTGGCATATTAAAACTGATTTGGGGAATACCATATTTAGAAACATTGCTCTATTAAGGTTCAAAAAACCCAGTTGTAAAAGATAAACAATTAAATGCTAAAAATTTCATTTTTCATTTTATTAAAAAAAGAAAAAAAAAACATGTAACACTCTTTTTTAATTTTATTGTAAATGTGCATTTAATTCAATTAAGCAGCCATAAACAAACATTTAAACCGTTTTCATTCTATTAATTATTTCATTTTTTTTATTCTTCTATTCATTTTCAAAGCTTAACAAGTGCTAAGGCGCTGATGCACGCTTTCTTCGGGCCATTATGTTGATTAATAATACACATTTAAACAAAAAATCTTTATGTTTAAATTTTCTTCAATTTGATCTTAAAAGCCCCCAACAACAACAACAGCAACAGCAACAACATACCATGCAACACAATAATAATGACGATATGATTGCAATAAGTAGCATTATCTTTAACGCGTTCCTTTTTGATTAATGATGATACATGAAAATCATTTTATAAACATCATTAACAACTAGACTTCTTTTAACTCTAAACTCAGAAAAGCACACAATAACACTAGCAAACAAAAGTAAGTAGTAAAAAAGTAGTTTAACATTTATAAATATGTAAAATAGTTAGAATAGATACAATGCCTATTATACATATGTACATACATACATATATATATACAATGTGTGTATGTATGTATATAATATATATAACAGCTCTACTCAACAATCAGACATTATGAACACAAGTTGATATGAATTTATAAAATATCTACTCACTACCGACCAACAATTATGTAGTAGCTACATTTTAAAAGCATTTTCAACATACAATTTTAACAAAAACATAAACAGCAACTTCATAAATGACATGCCAAATCAATTGAAGACATATTTACAGATGTGGATAAAATGTGCCATCATTGTGCTATTTTATTTATAATACATATTAATCGTTTAGTCTGTCTAGATGTAAATTTTTATGACAGCCATTCTCCATAATTCTAATACTTCTGTCAATAAATCAAAGTAAATGACATTAGACCGACTCAGAAGAAAGTGATACTGCTAATACTTTCCTGCCAAACAATGGGCCCAATTGCAAAATGTTATTAACCCTCATGTTTTGATTTTCACATTCGTCTTGTATTTAATTCGAAAAGAGACAATTGTTTTAATTAAATGTGAATAATTTATATACACGATGTATTATAATTTTTAAATACATAAATTATGAATAAATATTCATATGTAAAAAAGGAATAACAACTCAAAACTACTTCATACTTCTACTCCATGGAGTACTCAAGCGGGTTAGTTTTAAACAACAACAACTCAATATGCAATCATGTTAATACGAAACCATGTCGTTTAACTACAAACTCTTGTTTAACTATGACATGGTACATGCCTGCATTACATTGGACCATGTTGTAAGTAGTCCATTTCATCTAAAATGGATCACATGGACCAATATTATTTGCTATACCTTGCAAATAATACTAGATAACTGGAGAAAAAGTAATTAAAAACAGTATTATAAAGAAACATAAAAATATATAGTATATGGGTCTGACTAGACCCATGTGTTACAAATGTGAAGTGTGCAGTAAAATATTCGAATAAGTGTCATTCTATATCAGTTCCAGGATTTAGTTTTTTAATATATATATCAAACTAAATTGTAAAATTATAAAATAAATTGTAAAAATAAATCTAAATGTTAAATATATTATAATAACATTTCAAATTGAAAAAGGTCTGGCCAGACTTATGTGCCAGACGAAGGGTTAAAACTTTAGGCCAAACAATAAGGCCGCGTTTTCACTATGTCATTTTTGTTGTCAAATTGTCCAAATTGTTGGCAATTGTATGAACACGGTTTGTCATATGGCATCATCTATGTTTGCAATCATGCAAATCATGATATGACAACCCGTTTTCATACAATTGCCAACAATTTGACAACAAAAATGACATAGTGAAAACCAAGCATAAGTATTAAAATCGTGTAACTAAAAATTTTTTGATCTTTGTTTAAATCCAATAATACGAACATTTTTGAACTTCTGTTTTCGCAGCCCTTCTTGGCATTTATTTTACAAAGCAAATTTATTATATTAAAATTGCCATCTGAAAGCCGGTGTCTGTAATAGTTGATCAATTCTTTATAAGAAGAAAGTCAACCTACCAGTCCTGTGTATAATTCTAATCTAATAAATTTACAATATAGAAAATTATATTATCTTCAAAAGATTTTCGAATGTCCTCTGGACTAATGACAAATTTAGTTGTCTAATTACAAGGAAAATTTTTCTGTACAAAATCACTCTCGGGCAGTCCTGTCTTAAATTACTCAGCTAAACTGAAGTTTTCTTTCGCATGAAATGTTTAATTACCATTACCAAATGGAGCGGGGATGGAGACATGAATACATATTTATTTGGTATTCTGTAGTACAAATCTTCTATAGAAAATACTGTTATATAAACAGTTTTCTAGAGATTCTACCCAAAGTTTTATATAGAAAAACAGTTTTACAGGCAATTTTCTATAGAAAATAAATGAATACACAACATTTTTGTTCAAAAGGGTTCTTGAAAAGACAATTTTAAATAGAAATAGCTTTAACTTTGCCTAAAATGAAAACGAAACAAAGGAAGATTAACTCGACATGAACGGACAAGCTTATATAAATAAAACACTGGAAATAGTTAGACAGTATAAAATGAGTCGCTGGAGTGTGAGATAGTATCAAATAAATATGATCCTTTTAAGTTTATAATCTGATATATCTCCCTCCAGTACTTGGGTAATGCTTTTTGTTGCTTTTATGTATTTCGCCAAACTGTCAATGTGAAGACCTCAAGTCAGGGAAACAAAATTGGTACAACTGTACTTTTTGTTAGCACTATTTGATAGTCAAAAGTACAATAGCACCCCAATGACTAATTTAGCACTATTTAAAATTTGACAATTTGACTGGCAGATATAGAAATTATTAACCCCCTTATTCAATTCAAAAACGATTATTAAATTTAACAAACGTTTATTAAGACAGATTTGCATATAAAAATTTGCTTAATAAACGATTGTTAAATTTAATAATCGTTTTTGAATAAGGGGGGTAGTAAGTCTTTAAAAAATGATAATGTATGTATGTACTTTTTGGTCGAAGGTATCAGAAATGAAAAATGAACTAAATGATCTAATGTTTACTGATATTTCAAGAATTGCTAAAGAAATATTATCCATTCGACATTCATCTGCAAATGTGAAAAGGATATTTTCGTATTCAAATATAATAAAAACCAAAGAGAGGAACAGACTATTTGTTTCGACTGTCTCTAATCTAATCCAAACAAAGGATTTGCTGAAGTCATCTAATTCGTGCTGCTACAATTTAGAAATGAGTAAGAATTTGTATGTCAGAAAAAATATTTTTATATTCAGATCTAACAACTAATAATCTTTATGGACATTTTGAAATTAAAACATTAATATTAATTATTAAGTTTATCTACATATGTATATGTAAGTAGATACATTTCAATTCGCTTTTTTTTTTAATAATTGTGAAGTTTTTTACACACATACATACATATATGTACAAATGAATTGTTATGTACGTTTTTAGTTAATTTTTAATAAAAAATATTTTTGAAAAAAAAATAGGAAAAAAATTTAGTTCAATTGGGCTGGAAAAAATACACTTTTTCTAGAAATTTAGTACAATTTGTCAAATCTTATTTTGCATCCCTGCCACAAGTTTGGATTTCAATACATATAAAAAAATATTATCTTGTTTCTTTGGATATCCATATAAACTTTTGCAAGATTTCAGGTTTTTTTCTTTATATTCTCAATTTTTAATCGAATCTTTAGGTGCAAAAGAAATGGTTATATATGGGATAACCCATCGGACAACTGAATCTCTTTTGTCGAAAATTTCCTTAATCATTTTGAATTGCCTTTTTGAATGTATGAGTTGTTGTGGTCATGTTGGCATACATTGTACCATTGACTTCAAATAATCTCCTAAAAAGAAATCAAATGTTTGTTAAAACTCATAATCTAGGGGCACAATTCTGACACGTCATCCACATCAATATCGTCCTATTCAGGCAGCAAGAAATTTGTTATCATGTCGCAATATCGATGTTATTGCTAAGAAGTATGGTCTAACGATTCCTCTACCGTAAAGTCCTCAGTGAACAGTTTCACGTTGCGGGCGCATTTGATTTTCGACAATGACATGTCGGTTTCTAAATTAGCAAATCCGTAGTGGTGTAAATGTGAAAATACCTCAGGCTGTATTTAGATTGTTTCATTAATGAAAATTGTTTCAAAATTTAGGCAGAAACCCAGTGCTTAACCACTTACTGGTTAACCAGTGCATGTGGTTCAATAATTCAAGTCTCACCAAATAGTAACTCATTGTAATTGCATTTGCTTTTCGTGGATTTAGGTGGGTTCTTTGAAACCTAAATTCCACACTTTTAAAAATTTACAAAGTGAAGTAAAGAAAAACTTGATGATATCACTTGCACTTTCCGCCAACATTATGTTTGCAATTTACAACGTAAGTAGCGGGAAATTCATAAATTGCGTTTTATGATTATAACTTAAAACGATTATCTGACTATTATTTTGTTCTCTACTACATGTCTATATATTTTTCTTATGTTTGAAGTTCTGCTTTCTCATTCTGTTAACTTCATCTTCTTTTGGCATTTGTTTTGTTTCCTTTTGAGATGAATGCCAGTTTAATATGTGTGCATATGCATTCGTATACAATTTAAAGTGTTTTGATTATGAATTGTATCTTGTAGCTGAAAATCATTTTTTTATGATTCTCTTTTTGTAGTTTTATCAAATATATTCCAAACAATATTTTCTTAGTGCATTGTTATGCTTACATTAGCCTGTATAATGAGTTTTTGAATTTTGAATGAATTTCGAGCTCTTTAACCTCTAGCAAGTATTTCATGTGTATATTACCATTAGACTATTCCCTAAAAAATATTTTTTTAATTCCAACACTTTTGTAAAAATGAATAGATTTTTTTTTATTAAATCTGTTATTCAATCATACAACACTAAAACGATTTCTGGAAGACTTATCTATTATATATATACATACATACATACTATATATGTATATGTATATTTAGTACAATTATTGATAAATCATTATTTTCAAGAGCAGGTCTATTGTGCATAACTTACTTTTATTATCTTACAGTTTCATTTATTTAACATTGTTAAGTAGTTTAATTAAAAATTCTTTTACCATGATTCTAATGTCGAATGACTGACTGATGTATTGAACGACAGAATAAATATGTATCTATTGCAAGCTGTATGTAACTTTATTGTTTTGTAAAATTACTTACTTAGTAGCTTTTCTTTTTCTTTTAAAGTTTTTGTTGTCATTGCTGTTGATGCTTTTTTTTTTTGCTATTTTTTTATATCGGTAGACATGAAATGCGTGCCCAGTAATTGTCGTTCTCCTTTTAGAGCGCTGCTGTTTTTAGTACAAAGTTGTTGCTGCTGCTGATAACCTGCTGTTTTAAATCGGTAGCATTCTCTTACATGCAGCTCGAAGTACTAAATAGTAGCAACGTTATGTTTTAACAACAACAACAGCAGCAACAATAACTTTAACAATAACAACAACAGCATTAGAGAACAACATCATCGGAAACTAAATAAAACAATATGTTGTACGTATAACAGCAACATCAACAGTAACAGGAACATACGATAGATACATATATCTATCTAAATATGTATATGTATGTACGTAAGTATGTATGTTAGTAATATTTTTATTAACTGGTTAGTTACCGTGTTTCTACATATTTATATTTCCATTTCTGAAGTTATATTATTTTTTGTATTCACATACATATTTGGTATTTATGAGTGTTTATGACTTGTAGATTGGTCGACTTGTTTGTAACTGAAATAATTTTAACCCACTCTGAGAATATACATAGTTCTGTTATGACAGTCGTATTTGTTGTCTGCGGAATGACATTGTTACTAAAAGTGAGATATTCAGTTGCTGTTGCCAAATATTTACAATGCTTTTGTTTTAGCAGAATCACTTTCTGAGTCGTTTTAACGATGTCCGTCCGTCCGTCCGTCTGGCTGGATGGCTGTCCATGTAAAGCTTATGCGCAGAGTACAGGTCGCAATTTTGAAGATATTTTGAAAAATTTTGGTACGTGTTATTTCTTCGGCCCAAGGACGGATGCGATTGAAACTGGTGGAAATTGGTCCATTATTTCACCTGCCCCCCATACAAATGTCCTCCCCAAATTGAGGTTTACTGATCATAAATGTTTGAATTATGCAAGTATCCAAACAAATTTCACCACAAATGAGTAGTAAATGGAGCTAAATCACATCTAAAATTTTTGTAAAGATCGGTCTATAATTAGTCGTAGCTCCCATACAAGGTTCACTTCCGAAAATCACTTTAAAGAGCATAACTCAAAAATGTTGGCATTTAACGCAAATATATTTCATATATCTACAAATATTATGGTCTAATTTTTTTATGATCGGTCCATAATTAGTCGAAATTCCATATAAGGTCCACTTTCGAAATTCTCTTTAACGATCATAATTTTTTTAAAAATGTTGTAATTCAAATAAAATTTGACACAAATAAGTTTCTTATATACAGAAATAATGACGCCTAATTTTATAATGGTCGGTCCACAATTAGTCGAAGCTCCCATATAGGACCTTCACCGTAATTCATTTTAAGCTCCATAAATCGTTTAAAAGTATTTATATCGAGATAAAGTTTAACACATATAATATTTATATTCACAGAAATCATGACACTAAATTTTTGGATGATCGGTCCACAATAGATTATATCTCCCATATAACGTCCATTTCTGAAGAACTGTTTTACACATACATATACTGGGTGTAGGGTATTATATGGTCGGCCTTGACCGACTATACTTTCTTACTTGTTTTTGATTGCATTATTTCTTAATAATTTCTTCTATTTGTGGTTGATTGCAGTTAATAGGCAATCTGAGCTGTACAATAATGGACGTATAAGTATGTTCCACAGGCTCTAATAGCTTCTTTTAATAGCTCCACCACAATTCGAATGGATTTTTCAACACTTTAACTATCAAAAGAAGACTCAATAAAAAAAACTTAACTAGATGCATTGTTCAGCATAAGTTACTGATGATCTATTTCAAGATAGAACTTACATAACCTCTGGAGCGATGCAGCACAAGTGTATGGGGCGCTGCGAATAATAGGCCTAAAACAAACGTAAAACAACCCCAAAAAATTACACTGAATTTAAAAACACGAATTTTTTGGGCTTTGTTTAATTTTTATTGAGGTTATAATGCACTTTTTCTTTGGGGTAATTTTGAATTTTAAGGGGAATGAAAAATGACCCCAAAATCATAGAATAAAAAAAGAGCCAAAAAAAATTCTGTTTTTGTACTTTGGGCCTAAATTTTTTTCGTTTAGATTGTAAAATATACTAAAACTATAAAAATGAAAACTTGGCCAAAAAATCTCATCCAAATTTGGTTTTCATTGTTATAATTTAGGAATATTTTATAGAAATTAAAAATTTTAGGGTGAGAATTCATTTACATAACTAGCGCAATTTTCCCCATGAAACTTTGGGATAATTTTTCACAACCCTTGGGGTGATTTTTCATGAAAAAATTAGCACAAATTTTCATAATAAAATCTCACCCCAAAATTTGGACATTTTTTCGGGTTTTTTTCTTTGGGGTCATTATTCGCAACGTCCCGTAAGGAGTTGCTTGAAGCAGAATAAGTTGGATGTATGGTAATGGCCAAACCAATCATCGGATCTCAATCCAATTGAGAACCTATGGACTCAATAATTTGGCTGAGTTGTGCAAGGAAATCCGATATCCTTGATATACAAGAAAAGCACTAAGCGCTGTATGGCTTTGGTGGAGATTTGATTAAAAACAAAAGATGTCATACTAAGTATTGGGATTTAAATGACATTTTTTGTTTGTTTCTCTTATGGGAATAAAATTTTTATAAAGTGCTAAATTACTGTCCAGAGTTTTTTTGAGTAGTTGTATTCTGCAAAGAAAACCACCGAAATGCAACAAATTAATAAACCAAAAAGTGGAGAGGCGTGTCCTTAAGTCTTTTTATTTAATTATTGAATCTGCATTATTTCCTTAAGCCTAACGACAGATCAGCTCTACGAAGCCATGATCGTTTGGCTTAAGCGGGTTTGGGTGCTTGAATTTAGTGTTAATTAATTGTACTTTTAAATCCCTGTGGATATTTTCAGTACTTATGTACCATGGAGCACCCGTTATTGTTGTAAGAATTTTCGATTGGGATCTCAGTTCAATTGCGTACGTCTAAATTGGTTTTAAAATTATTTTACACGAAATGTTTTTATAGTCAAGGCCAACACAATGTTTGCAGTGATTTATTGAAAAATTTCTTTGTATATTTTCCAAATTTTATTTTCTTATTTAAAATTATTTTCTATTTCAATTTGGTCACAAATAAACCAACAAATGCTGCAGGCTCTTGACTTCATGAGAATTAAGCAACAGTATCTGTCTGATACTGAGCGTTAATGTAATGTGTTTGCTTTTTAGTTCAATTGCTCGTAATATCTATTTATTTAACCTTATGTGGTTATATGTTTAAGTAATAAGCCATTGACCAATATCGTTTTGGCTATCTTCAGATTTATGCGGGAGTTAAGTATTGCTATTGTAAAAGCGTCTAGTCTTATGAGCGCAATAATATATACAGATAGCACGATTATAGCTCTATTCAATTTGGTTTGTAGTTTATTACTTTTGACGAATTTTCGAAGGAACTCTGAACTAACTCCGATTTGATCAAAACTTGATGCTTTATCTGTGGCACGTTTTGATAAATAACCAGCAGCCTTTTTTATCAGATTTGTTTCCTCTACCGGATGTTTAATGTTCCATATTTACTAACTATATTTAGTATTCCGTTTTTGTTATCCTCCTCAAAATAGTGGATTCTTTTCTAGTACCTCTGCTTTGCAACATTTGATATATTTTGATAGATACATATCTCTCCATAATTTGAGTCTGGCACGTGAAGTATTCTGGGACTGTTATCATTATACTATCACTAGAGAGCTTAGAACGAGTTACATTTACACTGGCAAATAACATAAGCTCACCATATAGAATCTAAAGTTAAGTCCGCTAAACTACAGTGGCTTTTTGGCACTGGGTAATATGGCTATATGATATAAGATACAGGGGACAAGACCTTTATCCAATATAGATGATAACAAGCAATGCTCCTGTTTCAAATATATGGTAATGATAACTTTAAAGTAAAATCATCCTAATTGCAAATATTTGTTATTAGAGAAAATGAATTCTCTCAAATGCAAATATTAACATTAATTACAATCCTCCAATATTTACTTGCATTGTACTTCTAGTCCCAAGTTCTTCTTTGGTATTAATATACTTATATTTTTAACTTGAAATTCGAACAAGAATCTTTCTCTTTAGCCTTTAATGGGTTAATAGTCATAATTATAAGTGCTTCAAGAAGAAACGGCAACAAAACATTGTTTGTTGTGTAGCATGATTGGCTTGAACATGTTCTGCGCTCTATAAAATTGATAACCGAAGAGGAACATGTTCTTTAAACAAATACAAACAACATCACGAACAATAATAACAAGAACAAAGTTAACAGTACCCACTACAAATACGAGTTACAGTATGCAGTCAACATGAATGGAAAAGGAAAAACCGGAGGCCCCCCTTTAATAAGTCTGATAAAATGGCATGTAACGCGTATCTATTGGCATGTAATGCATGCAAACATGACCCAAACTTTATCGGTCAGGCGAACGAAAATGTTAAACGGAGAAACTTAAAGAAGGAGAAAATCAAATAAGCAAACAAACAATAAAATAACATGAACATGAACATGCACTCGCTCTAGAAGGAAGTGCAGCAAAACAAAATGAAATTCCGCTTAAAAAGCAGATAATTTTTATTTAGGCCTTTGACTCTTCTGGCAAATTGTTTAAAAAAGCAGCAGCATATTGAGTAAGTTTTTACATAATCGTTTTTTTTTTTTTGTTAATTCACAGTTAGAGCAATGCAAACACACACCATTATATTAAGGATCACAAAAAGGACATCATAAATTATCGATAATCACATTTTGTTTTGACAGAATTTTAAAGCAACAGAAAGAAGAAACAAAAGTACTAATACAACTATTACAACACCAACAACAACAATATCTTTGAATGTGCTAAATTGTTTGCCAGTGCAAAGGGACAAACATCACAACATGCAACATGGCCTCATCATGCTGCACACAGGATACAAACAATTTTACAATCCCATTGTCTGTCTACATTGATAAATGCGTAATAATGATGCGACAAATATTTATGTGTTTATCTAGTTCTCCTAAACTGACTGACTGACTGGCTGACTGGCTGAATGGTTGTCTGTCTTTCGAACTGTTTATTTGGTTACGGACACTCCATATGAATTAAATGATGAGGTTTTATTTTCTGCTCGTCAAAATGTAAACAAGGATGCCATACAATGCTCATTATAATTCTACATTCAATAGATACTAATAGACAATAATTAAATTGGAAATAAATAAAATGGGTATGAGTATGAGTATGAGATGACGATTGTGTTTATTATTGTAATAAATTGTGTACGAGGGTCGATTGTGACGGTGGCTTAATAGATTTAAATACCAAAATGTTATATGATTGTAGGAAATAAAATTTTGCGTTCACTTCTGGGTCATGTTTTTGACAAAGTTTGAGCGTTGCAGAAATCCATTCAACGAAAATTATATACACCTCCAAAATACAAATCAAATTGATATTTTTCTATATCTTGATTAGGATAGCAATGAATTTGCGAATATCACCGGATGGATTATTGCTTCTATGGATGTAAAATTTACTTTCCAGCCTTCATATAAGTTCTCGTAATTAATCATTTGAAGTTGTCAGACATGATTTTCTAAGGGCACTGCTACACGTTCAATAAATATCGTGATACTAGAAATATTACGATATTTTTCAATAAATATGATATTTCTGTGATATTTCTAGTCTCACGATATTTAGTGAATGTGTAGCATGCAATATTTATGGATCGCGATCCATATCGCAGAATGACCTAAAATATGAAATCCAGATCGCGGATCGTGGATCTCGTGATATATATTGAACGTGTAGCATTTTCAGTTGGTAAAAAGTGACAAATAAAAGAAATAAATAATAAAATAAAATAATTGATTAAAACAATTGACAAAATTTATGTATTGTAATAAAGAGTAATGGCAGAAGACAGTAAAAGCGAGTGGGTTGAGAAGGTGGAATCGGAATTAACCAATGAAAAAATGATTTTAAAAGATTGCATTTTTAATTTAAAGGCAAAATAGCAAAACAGGCTTTCTTTTGGTTTTCTTGCGACATTGATAAACGAAAAATAACATAAATACTGATGCGATAAATATTGAACATGTAGCATACGCTCGTCATCCATCAATACTTTAAAATGGATCGCTATCCAAATATCACGATATTTATTGAACTTGTAGCAGTAGCCCTAGTTTCTAAAAAAGAATTCTAAAATTTTTGTTGTATTTTTAACACTTGCCTTCTATGAAAGTCGTAAAAACATACTTACAAAAATTATACAAATCAAAAATATTTTAAAAACCTGTCACAATAAATATAATCTTATAAAGGGTGGTTCAATTTTAAGGGCCGATATTGATTTTGAATTAAATAGAAATTATTTATGAAATGATTGTAATTTTATTCTTTTTATTATGATAATATGGCATGGTTCAAATATGTATGAAACAAAAAATCGGACAAATTGCCACCGCGAACTCGGCGGCACACCTCCATCCGATGGTCCAAGTTGTCGATGACGCTGAGGCATAATTGAGGTTCTATGACGGTAATTTGCCGAAATATCTCATCATTTAGCTCTTGAATTATTGCTGGCTTATCGACGTACACATTTCTTTTTTCAAATAATCCCATAGAAAGAAGTCCAACGGTGTCAAATCACATGATCTTGGCGTCCAATTGACATCGCCCGCACGTGAGATAACACGACCATTGAATTTGTAGCGCAAAAAAAACTATTGTTATCACGAAGTGCACGACATGCATTTAGATTTGAACGCCCATTTTCATAATAAGTCTGAACAACTTTAACGCGTTGCTCGATTATGTATCTTTCCATGGTTCAAATTAAGTTAGTCTGAAATTGAGAAATGTTAAATGACATGCAGAGAAAAAATTGACGTTTAGGTGTGGTTCACATTCAACATTGGCCCTTAAAGTTTAACCACCACAAGATATTATCTTATTTTCGAAAAGATTTATAATATTTAAACATAATTTTGAAGTGCCATTATATAACCTAAAATTTAAAAAGAATGCGCAAATTTTGTTACTTACAAGACAATTATTATACAGGAATTATTATGCATGAATCTATTCATAATATAAAATAAAACTATCAGGTCGCTCAGAAATGGACTATCAAATTCCTTTAGAGTAGAGCAACGTAGGTGTCCCACTGATCCATTCTTGTCCTCTACAAATGTGCTCCTATCGGAGAAACCGACCTTTTATTTATTGTATTACTAATTATCAGACACCCAGTAGTTCCCGAGATATAGGCCTATATATTTTCAACTTTACGGGCCGCCCCCTCGAAAATAGGCGTGACCGCCAACAATTTTTTTTTGCTGGCATCTCCTCGAAAAGCCCTATGTGATAAAGTTTTTTTTTTTTTTTGAGCAAAGTGACTAAAACCGAATTGTTCCTCTTTTTTATACTCTGTTTGTTAAATTACACTCAAGATTATTATGAACATCAGACAAACTCTGTAAATTATGGTAAGAATTGCATCCACAACAAAGGTGAAGGGTGTATAAGATTCGGCATAGCCGAATATAGCACTCTTACTTGTTTAAATATATAAGATACCATTTATTTACTTAAATGTTTTACACGATCCTCGTATATTTTGTCATAACTATTACTTTTTTGGGGGGGTTGGCATTCTCTATTTGTTTGTCCTTATAACCATTTAATATCGAACAATAATAATGGAAATGAAAATCATGCAATAATAAAAATACGGATGCAATAAAAATGTGTTCAACATTTGAGTGCAATATTTCAGCTCAGTACGAATATTTACCAATTGAACAAATAAAGCAATAGGGGTCTCTTTAGTTCTTCTAGGACACCCAAGTGATTTTTACTAAATGTGCGGCTGCCAGTATATTATAGCACTAGTATTTATTCTGTGCGATGCATTTGCGTTTGCAATGGATACACAAAAACTGGCGTTGTACATATTGTGCCATTGAAACGTCACATTATTGTTTTATACTCGTATAGAATTTATCAAACAAATATTGAGCAACAATATTTCCTTTAAGTCAGCCAGCCAGTTGTTGTTTTGTAGCATTTTCCCTTTTCCTCTTATGTTGTTGTGTATTGTAACATTTCCGTTTCCGCATAAAAAGCCGTTTTGAAGGTACGAAAGAGTGTATTGTACAAATAAAGCAGATGACTAACGTTTGTTGTCTGTTCGTTTGAGGTTGGATTTATCATTTTCATGACGCCCAATTGCTTGAAGATATATTGAAAATGTAGTTAATCCTTTTAATGGTATGTGAACGAATACGAATGATCAGACATGGTGTTGGGGTAATAGGATTAGTTATTTTGATTTATTTAGCTCCAGGTGTTAGGAAATTTATTTGGTATTTTGATCTAATTTTCTGTTACGCCAATAAAAAGTGAATAAAATTACATATTAATCACTTTATAAGAGTTTATTGTCACGAGCTGTGCAAGATCAGTTAATGTAAGTAGAGCATTTTATTTGGGGGATTTATGAATTCTTAGTTTCAGCAATTTTTTTAAGATAAATGGATGCAATAACAAACCGGACACCACAAATTTTTTAGAGTAACTTTTGTTTATACCAAATGTATTACAGGCGAATTTGACATCGATTTATGTGAAATTACAAGTGTTAAAGCTTTTTTCGGTGGGCCTTATATGAGGACTAAAATTAATTAAATACTGAATCTCAATTATGTTGATTTTTATATCGGAAAAAATTCCCGCTTAAGTGCAATTACGAACGGATGTTGAGCAGGTGGAAGTGGAGTTTGCGTCTGCTTACACCAGATGATCTACTTTAACTGTTTGCTCGAAGTGGAAACTTCCATGGCCCTTAAATAACTAACACAAATCGCTTCTTAGTCGGAATCGGCTACAAATTATTTTTATAAGGTGCACTTGCAAGGAGACTAAATAATCGATCCTTCTGTAGAAGTTGCAACACCTTTTCTGTCTTTGACATACTGTTCGGGAACAAGGACTCTGACAATGGTTAGTCGTAGGGTATGGATACGTTTGTACGTACATCAGGTTGATTCGGCAGTGACACTGACATGTGAAGGTTTTGATTGAAGCGATCGCAACATGATCCTTTGGGGTATCACAAAGAGATCAATCCAGGGACCCAAGTAAACTGCTGGAATTATATTCAAAATTGTGACTACTCAATATATTTTGAAAATCTAAATACTGTCAGCAAAAGTTTTAGTCGTAAATATTAGTTCATTAATTATAAAAATTATAATAAAATAATAATAATAATTGTTCAAATGATTTGAGCAAAATGTGCTTAATTACAATCCACATTATGAAATTTGCATTGTCAAAGACCCAGTGGAAATGTATATAAATATATTTTTACAAACTATAATATTTAGCCAATGGTTTTTTTATTTATTGCAAATATACTTCAATGCATATTTAAAAATAAAAACTAAAAAACTACATAGACTTTCATAGAAAACCATTTGTTTAATATTTCCACATCACGTTCAAATGTAGCCTCAAAATAACAAAGAAACACCTGTTTATAAACAAATTTAATCAAATTATTATTGTTATTGACAAATAAACGCATTTGAATACAAAACTGACATATTAAGTGAGTCACAGAAAACCAAACCATTAACCAAAGATACCAAATCAATCGATCGATCGTATCGATTGATGTCTTAGAATCGTTGAGTAATTTAACACGTGCATAACACACATTTTAGTTTTTATATCTATAAAAATAAGTTAATAGCTTTTTGTTTTGTTTTCAAAAAAATAAAAATTGTCTTTATTTTATACATTCATTCATTCATTCACATGTACGTGTTACCCAAATTATAACAAAAAAAAACAAAATTACAAAAACACTTTCTACACATTAACAAATGGCCACTTCCGGCCAAAATACTGCCAAAATGACAATAAATATCATCCACTGCATATTAATTTTACAAAAAAAAATACCTACAAAAATTTCAAAAATATTTCACTTTAGAAACATGAGAAGTAAAAGAAGTAGATAATAGTAAGAGTCGTAAACGAAGTACAACTCATTTAATTCAAATACTTGTAATAAACAATTGTTTTATTTCCATTTTATTGTTTTGTTTAGTTGCATTAACGATTTAAACAACAATTTTTAAAGCGTTCATATGATCATAAATTATTTTTTATATGACAAAAAAGTTTTATTTAAATGTTAAATGGTGACCCTAAATAGCAATGAAGACGAACAACAACAACAACAATAATAATAATAATAATACCAATAACACACAACAGCTTTATGGTTACATTTGTTGTAGTTTCTTTGTAAATAAAATTCACAAAAAAAAAAAATTTAAATAAAATAAAAATATTATTGTAGAAGAGGAGATGATAGTGGGTGAAGAAGGTTTACTTAATGTACGAACAACGTATAAGCACATCTTAAAGGAATGAATCCATTGTATTTCACGAAAGCTAAAAAAAAACCTGTTGATGTTTTCGATATTAGGTTAACTGTTAACCCTTTGACGACCAAACATTTTTGGCTGAAGCGATTCACTTTTTTGTTATATTTTCGCGACCTATGGTCTAATAGTAGTTATGAAAAAAAATTGTCTTCCTGGGAACCCTCTAAGTCCCCCATTTTGCTTTGCAAATATAGTTGCCTATGGGTTCAAACGAAATTTTTCATCCCAAATTATTTAATTGCAGAAACAATTTAAAAATCAGTTTTTATTTAAAACGTAAAGAAAAATACAAGAGATCACAAAAATTTATTATAATTAGTGTGTTCGTGATAGATTCCAAAGCAATCACGGGACGTACTGAAGCATTGCACACAAAAAACATTTGTGCAACTATACTTGTTAGTGGAAGCACAATGAGAACACCGTTTCCAACCTTCACGTTTTTCCATTTTATGGAGAAATTTGGATTTGATTATAAAATGGTTTCCACATTTGGTTGCGGCTGAAAAGGCACGCTTCCTTGAATTAGAGCTACTTATCAAGTCGTTGAATAAAGCTGCCCGAAATTCAATGGAGGTCAAATTAATTGAGGAACTGTTGGCCAATATGTGTTTTTTATATATTATATTGTTATTGTGAACACATAACTCGAAAAGGTCGAAGAATAAACGTAAATAAAAACGCCATTTACTTCTACGATCGTACTCATAATATACTTTTTTTTTTGATCCATTAGATCGACACCTCCCATTCCTTTATCATAGTGCTGTATAATCATTGGGCAATCAATATCTATGTTACCAGCTTGTCCAGCTACATGTCACTTGACCTTGAATACCGCTGTTGGGTCAATAAAACTTGAGGCGAGGTAGACACCACGATTATCCATCCATTTACGATTGATAAAAACTTACCTTCAAAATTACAAACGCTGTTGAACACACCCTACACTGACGGGATTTCTTCATGCGTATGCACAACGGGCTTTAAAATTTGGGAATGTGTGTATGCGCAATCCTCTTTAAATCCGGTAAAAAACGGGATTCCTATAAGCAAGACTCTGCGGAAGATATTTTCGGGTGGTATGAATAACGTTGGTTTTATTGGCTCTTGTACAATATTTACATTCGATGTAATTAGCTCATCTACTGCGCCAGCTGGTTTATGGTCAACGTGTATACTACCATCTTGTACTCCCAAAGCGTCATTTTCAAGAAGTAAAACATCTTCTGTGTCCAAGTTTGTAACAGCTTCTTCGTCGTCATCACTAAAATCGCAAAGTAAAAGTTGTTCGATTTGCTCTGGTCGAAGGAAAAAGAAACGATCTCGGGCTGCTCCACTCATTATAAACTTGTTTATTGTTTTCTCTCACTTTTCTACACAAACTGATGCACATTAGCTGCAAAAAGGGCTCAAAAGTTCGAACTTTAATATTAATTTGTAATGTTTTTTAGAAACGTTTATTTTCGTTTCAACCCATAGGCAAATATAAAAATATAATATATATATAGAATATAAAAATATAATTGCCGAACATAATTTGATTAGTTGTAGACAGCTTGGAGTTTACGCAAACGTGTCCATTATATTTTTTGATATATTAAGGTTGAATCCAAAACATAATTTTCCCCTTGCGCCCTATTGTCAGCCCTTGGCAGCCCTCGTCATATATACTTTTTTTTGGCCAAATTTGGAGCCTCGTAGGGAATAAGTGGGGCCCGATGGGGACTCGTACTCAACCACATTCTTGTTGCCCCAATCCTCTTCTATAAAACAGTCTTTGACAAATTTGCTATATCTGTTACCTGGACAAATATATAATCTAAAGAACCCCGGGCAAGCATACTTGCCTATGGTCATCAAAGGGTTAAATGGACTTTACGTGTACATGATATTTAGGAATATTGTGCGCTCTTAGGAATTTATTATTGTCCATATTCACCAGTAACAAAAATAAAATTTGGCTGGGTAAAAACCCTTGTTCCTTTTCTCCATATAGTTTCTTGTAGCGATTTCCTATTTGTATTTCTAAAATATTCCAAGTTTGACTCTTCTCCACTTTGACCAAACCTAGGACATTGGAACAGGTATCTAATGTAGCATCGATCTTGGTTGGCTTATTTATTGATCTTAATCAACATAGTAATTGTTGTTTACTTTTCTCAGTTCAGACTCTTACAGAAAAGGTCCCTCCACATTCATACAAATAGAAGCATAACCAAAGAAGAATATATTTTAAAATTGTTTAAAAATGAAAATATTTGTCAAGGTCATACTTTAAATATCATGATTTCATAGTTTTAATGGAATTTTTAGGTACCTAACTTAAAAGGATATTCATATTTTGAGAAATTCTGATTAAAAAAAATTATTTATTACAAATTTTGAAAAGAATCGTATAATATCTTAAAAGTTAACAAAAGTATTAAAATGAATTGCACAAAAAATACCACAAATTTAAAAATTTCTTGCGCAGATGGTAAAATACATTTTGAATAATTAAGAAATATATGAATGTTTCCAAAAGTGCTTTCGGTTTTGTAATACCAGCTTAGGTAATTTATATTTTTTCCACAATATACTGTGGGGAGCACAAACGAATACATGCTTGTGCCTTGTGCACCTTTTATTGCATAAAAATAATTAAGAAAATTGGTTAATGTTTTCTTATTCAATTATTTTATATTTAATGCTTAACAATAAAAAATGGAAAATAATAATTTTCGGAAAATAAACAATTAGATCAAAAAATGTTTCATGTACTCAATTTTACACAAGGTGTCTTTTGAAATATTTGCACAAAAGTATCAGAATTTATCGTTATTGTAGATATGTGTTAGATTTCTTTATGACTTAAAAATACAAATATTAGTCCTAATTTACACGAAGCAATTCTTTTTGAAAATATTGATATAATTTTTTCCTTGAAATTTCGTCGGTGTTCACACAGCACAATTCTTATTGCTCCTATTTTTATTTGAGAGTATACATACATTTATATACACATATGTAATACAAATAAGGAAGTAAAGCTAAACCAAACCAACAATCAAGTGTATGCTCGTCTTATCTTCCCCTCACCCCGATGACGGAAAGGTAATAAGATAAACTTATAGAATTGCTTCATGTTAATTGGGACTTAGTTTGATAATATTCCAGCATATAATTATAATAAAAATTATTATAATAAAAATTACAAGAAATAATGTGGAAACTGTCGAGAACATTGAGGACAATATTGTAGCAATAACTAAAAAGCAGCTAATAATTGTTAAAAATCTTAAAATAAGTCAATCAGTGGTTAGAAAAGGTTCAAAAAAGCGTGCTATTCTTCCCAAATCACATACTAGAAGTCGAAAAACTTTTAACAAAAGCGGATGAACTTCTTCATGACAAGAGACAAACGTTTAACACCAAATATGCTTTTATAGCAATAGGCAAACCCGTTTGTCGATAGACCGCAAGACTATCCCTTCGCGATATTGGTTACATATCAACAGTAAAAAAATTAAAACTGCATTGTCGATAAAAAATGTTAAGGCAAGGTTAAAGTTTGCCAGAGAGCAGAGAAATTGGACAGTAGATGACACTGGAAACGTGTAACCAGACGACTTCAACATTAATCGTTCTGAGTCCTACGGTAAACAATATTGCTGGCGCCAAACAGCCCAGAGAATTCAAAGACACTATATAAAGGAAACAATGAAGCACGGCGGGAGGAACGTCATTATATATGGTAGTACCTCGAAAAACTGCAAAGAATCGAATCCTCAAAAATTACTAACATGTACTCATTTGTGCTCTTCACTGTATAATCAAGAGTATACTTATGATCTTGCAAACTCAGATCTTAGCTAACTGCCTGAATTTGAATTCGAAAATTAATGCAGGAGAACCAGCAATTATGATCATATCTGGACCATATGTTTGTTCTAAATGGCAGAACGCAACGATTTACCGAAAAAGTGATATCGATTAACCCTATTTTTGTGGAGGAAAAGATATCACTAAGATATTTTGTATCGTGACTGTAGTAGCCAATAATTTTTAAAATGTTTTGGTAACGAGTTTGATTTCCATGGAAGAATCGTTAATGCGACTTCTCCCTTACATGATGGGAAAAATGTCGATACAAATTTGACAACGGTTAAGGTCTCTTGACTTAAAGTCTAAAACGCAGCTCTGACAATTTCTTGTTTTGAAATTTATTATGCTCAAGCATGTTCCCATTGTTGACGTCATTAGTGTAAGTATTTAAACTCCCTTTAATCGATGGAACTGGCAAAACTATAAGAAAAAACACCAAGAAGAATTTTTGGAATGGGTTGCTTAAAAGCTCTGCTTGTAAAAACATTTGTTGATCTTTGATCATTTATTAACTACGAGTACAAAACCAAAAAACAAAACTACATAAAAAAACTACGAGTAGTATTTCTGTCTTTCGCATTGGGATAGTGCGTCATACAGCTTGGATATGAAACACCAAAAAGTGCGTGCATGCATTTAAAAATTCTGGTTATTGAAAGCCGCACCTGCGCATTAGTGACTTTATAAAATACTTAGTTTAGCTACATACGTACATACATATGTATATGTTTACTTAGTTTGTGTTTTTATTACTTCCAACAATAAGTTATGCATCTACATATAGTTTGATATGTCGCGTCGTACAACATGCAGCAGTATCTCTACTAAATGATACTTGCATTGCAAAGTATCTATAATACACGGACTTGTATAAACTATTACACACACACTCACTAAACATTACTACACTGTACGCTGCGAGTACGAGTATGAGTACTACGTCTGTTTGGATGATTGTATGTCTGTCTGTCTCTCTGTATGTATGTAAGTAGTTTGTACCACCATCGCAGAAGGCGATTTTTAATTGCAACGACATGTTTAGACTTCAAATCAGCTGTCATTGTTGTTTACTATGCAGCATTTTCCACATGACCAATATGGTCATTGTATTTTATATGTATTTGGCTGAAATCGTAAAAAAAAAATGACAACAACTACAAAAATTAATCCATAAAAATGTTTTCGTTGATGACTATTATCTCAGCAATTTAAAGTTGTATTTGTTGTTACTTGATTAATCTCTATCTCTGAACGTTTAGCGTTGATCCCTTTGATTTCTGATATGTGATTTTGAAAAGTGTTAACTTTTTAGCCATTTATGGCCATGAATGATTTAAATGCTCTTTACAAAGCACCATTACAAATAGGGATTTGTAATCTATCATTTATGCTGACATTTCTGCCATGGCTTAAAGTGTAGCTTTAAGATTTACTCTTTTTGTGAGCAGAAAAGGGCGATTATCAAGCTAGTGATATCAAATCTGTTATAACTAATCAATTTGAAGTCAACTTGAAGACATTTAACAATTTCAAGAATGTCCATTTAATGTGACACTTAAGTAAAGTAACGTGTTCGTTTTTCTAATGCAATGAGTGAAGCAGAATTTCTCATAGACTTGCAGGGAGAGCAAATATGTAGTGATGTATATTTGGAGAGCTTCGTGTCAAACTCGCAGGAGATATTGATATTTTTGAAAACAGCAAAAGATTTTATCCAACCAATCTTGTCTACCAATTTACCTAGAAAAGATATCAGTCTTGTGTCTAAGGCTGAACAAATCTACATTTGAGCTTCTTCATTTGATCTAAAGATACACCCTATAAAAACTAATTAACCCTTTAGTTCCAACACTTTATAAGAAAATAATCTGTCACTTTCAAATGTATGTTGTTGGCCTTTGAATAACTTTGTGAAAGGTTATAGATATAACTCAAACAAACTGATTAAATGTTCTTTATTGTATAATAACATTTATTTATAATATCGCCAGCTTTGTGTACAAACTTATTTCGTTTTCACAAATTTTGCAGAAAAAGCCTTTGTTTTGAATATTTTCGAAATTTTTTAATGCGGTTTTATTACAAATTTGTTACGATTTATACTGATAAATAAAACCAATTCAGAAGAAGTGCATTGCTGACTTATAGCCCTTTTCCTAGATATTACTTATTTTGTATACTTTAGAGGCCTTAGTACATTTTCTTTATTTCTAAAGTTTTATCTCTCTTATCATATTAATTCTCTATTATCACTAACGATGCTCTCAAAACACATCAGAAGTCGATTAATTTCAAAGACTGCAATATTTAAAAAAAAAACACAAGCAAAAGTTTCTATTCGGCCGTACCGAATCTTATATACCCACCACCAAATCACCTATTATGGGGCGAACTTTATAAAATACTGTACAAATTCTGTATGTATATGTGAATTACTTGTGTTGAATTTTTATATGAGATTTATGCGCATTTAATTGATTTCTGGAACTGGATTTTATGTGGGGATTACGGTCAGATATGAAGAGATCATCATAAAATTTAGTACGACGATTTAAATGTGTACTTTCAACTTGATAGTGATTTTTAGAAAATATTTATTAGCATTTAAGTGATTTTTGGAAGTGCTCTTTGTATGGGGCTATGTCAAAATATGGACCGATTCAAACAAAATATCGTTTTGAGATTGCCCTTTTCATAAAACTTATTTTGTATGGATACGGCTTTTCTATAGACATTTATTTATCATAAAGCCATATTCCGGGAAGAGATTTGTATGGGGGCTATAGGAAATCGTGCACCGTTTTCTACCATTTTCAACAGGACTTGTCCTTCTATTATAAAAATAAAGCGTGCGAAATTTCATGATATTATTTGAATTACATTTAAAGAAAATAGCAAAAATATCTGAAACATATCGAGGTAGTCTGAAACTTTGATCTATAACTCAGATCCTACTAGATCGATTTCTTTGGATCAAAGAATGTTTGGTAACAATTTCATTGTTCTATGTCTTTTTGTCGAAGCTCTCATTTTTTTCGAATCTTATAAGGGCTTAAAATATATATGTGTTACAAATGGAATGACAAACGTAATATTCCCTCCATATTTTTGGTGATGGGTATAAAAATAATCGATTTTTGCACTTTTTTGGGCAAACAAGTGTCTTCTTTACGAATGTATTTACAGAGATAATTTTAGTAAAAAAAACATGTCGAATTTTCTGCTCCGAATTTGACCTATTTTTTTTTTTTTATCAAATTTAAAACTTTTGACCATATGTTCTATGATTACAAAGCTGGGATTAAAAAAAAACGGTTTAAAGTATTTTACCAGCGCCGTTCGAAATGTGAACCTTATTAGCATAATTGTAAAAAATCATCTAATATTTTTAGGAATTTCGGAATTATGTTTGTAGTTTTCTTAATTTTTTTTCTTAAATTAGTATCTTGAATAATAAATGTAACCAATATTGGAAATTTTATTGCTTTATATTAATAAATAGAGATTTTATCACATATTATATTTTCGGTGAATCTCAAACACAATTTGATAAAATTTTGATAAATTTGCAAATGTCGTTAACAATTTGACACATATTTTTCCTGAACTTAATTGCTTTTAAAAGGATAATTTAATTTTATTTCGATGCTGAAAAATCTCGGATTTTTTTTAAAGAGAAGTAACACTAATCTGCCTATATAATTGGCGTTACTTTCTTTGGAAAGGGGATAGTTGAAGAAGTAAAGGTGGTGAAAGAAGAATGCTTTTTAAATCACAACTCTGCAATTGCGGATTATGTTTGTTTTTAGTGCAGAATTGCAGAGCCTCTGGTGGTGAGTAGGCGCATTAATGTTAAAGCTTGATTTTATAGCCTTTATTTAATTATTTTACTTCTTTGGCGTTGCCACCGAAGGAGGGCGCTGTGATAAATTTTAGTTATGCTAGATAGAAGAAAACTATTAATTATCAGACACTGATCGGAATCGAACCCGGGCTACAAATACCAACTCATGCTATGATCAAATGCGCTAACCAATTAAGCTACATCACCCTAATTCCATTGTCTATTGAGGATATACCTTTCATATTTTCCTAATTTAGATGACATTTTTTTGAGTATATGATAATATTTTATAAAATATTGGTAAAGATAAAACTGACTACATTGAGACCCATGTTTTTTAAATCGAATAACGCAGTACCAAGTCCTATTTTATATAGTTTAATGCGGTATGGGGTTGCTTTATACGTCATAACGTGCGAGTAGATTACATTATTTTTTAATTCAATTAAAATCTAACTCTATATTTGGGTCGATAAAATATGGTATTACCCAAATATATGGCTAATTAGAGATCGATTGGTTCTATTTTTTTGGTGTTGAGAAAATATTTCTCCATGTTACAAATATCAATACTAACTCTATATATCTTTCTCACTATGATGGTGTAGGATATAGTAATAAAATTATAACAAACATATTCGAAAAAGGAATTCCATCCATATCATTTAAATGTTTCAATAATAAAAAATAAAATGTCTCTTCTTTTCTGCTATGGAAAGAAAAACTTATTATTTAAAAATATATTTACACACATTTAACGGATTATTGAGATGTTTCTTAACCAGAACCATTTGTTTATATTGAATGTGGTAAAACGTTTTGTGTACTTTGATTTTGTGAATACAAATAAACAAATACGACAAAACAATTTAAAAGTTAACAAAAAGATCTATGAATACCCGGTGTTTTTTTTTTTGTTTTTTTTTGCTAAAGCAAATACTTCTCACTATTAATGCCTGTTTGATGTTGATGACGAAGAAAATTGTTTGGTATCTATTTGCTAACATCAAGAAATCACTTATATATGAAGAATTTTTCTCAATGAAGGGTTTTTCCTGCAGTAACATCGACCGACAGCTTCAGCAATGCCGGTAACATGATGTGTAAATATAAACAAATGTTCTTAAAATGCGAACAAGGAAATTTATTCAAATACTTCAGCAAAAAGATAAAAACTATAGAAGACAAATGTGGCCAGCAAATAACAGCCATGGGATGCACCGTATGTGGCCCATACCACGTAAAATTCTACATCTTTGTAAAATGCAGTCTGGTGTCTGGTGATCAGATAATACCTTGATTTTGTTTAGTAACTACTAAACATATAATGGAATAGCGATTACGGACAATGGATCACGCAATCAAAGGATGTCAGCAACTAAATTTTTCGAAGCTATATGTCACACAGCTTGTCAAATTTCTTGAATTTCCGTGACATGATTAATGATATATTCATGCACTTGATAGTTTGTAACAGATTTGTTTAAGATTAATGTGACTTCTTGCTTTTCGGCCTGACGTCACGGCGCACTCAAACGCATTCGTCCTGCAAAAACATACTAATGTAAGTCGTGCAAAGAGAGTACTTGCAATGGCTCTATTGTTTCAGCAACAGCAATTAGAGACAAAGTGGTTGCCCGAAATTTGTTGCTCAAACAAACATCAGTCATTTAAACAATTAACATTCTCCCCACTTTGGGTATCAACCACAGCCATCACGCCCTCAAAGAAGCCTCACCAATTATATTATAGGGACCTGCACCATAGGTTTAATTTAATGACAAATCTCTGGGTTTTTGACCGATACCCGTATTACTAGCTAGAGGCTCTAGTCAGCTTCAAGTTTCACCGTCTTCGCCATATATATCTACCAAGTATTGTAATAGCGCCAAGGTGATGGAATTACACCAAGATAAATTATCGACTTGGGTTCATAGTTTGTAACAATTTGTAATATATTATTTAATAATAAACTTGTGGCGAATAAAGGTTGTATCCAATAAAAACTTAAAGAGACTGTACCCACATAGTCCGTGAAATGAAATCATACAGAAGTGAGGTTGAACACCTACACACCGAGATGTTTTGAATCAACACGAAGACGCCAACCTTATCAAATACTGTGGATAAAACCAAACAGCAACTCTAGCATATACATATACATACATACATATTCTTGTATCCTCGTATGTATGTATTACAGTCATTTTGTATAAAGAATTAATTTCCATTAAGTTATATTGGACCCTGAATTCCATGTACCAATCAGCATGTAAATATTTGTATGACCAAAAGGAACCTTCTCAATTTTTAAATTATATTTTTGTTTTTAAAATTTTCCGTGCATTAATTAGAAAAATGTTTTCAAAGTTTATGTTTTTCATAAGATATTACAAAAAATCGATTACTGGAAACGATAATTCTTCATTCGTATTTTAGAATATGTCGAAAACAAAATGTCGAAAGTGAATGTTCGACGACGAAGAAGTGAAGCGCGTATTCCCAAATAGACCTGATTATTTAATAATAAACTTGTGGCGAATAAAGGTTGTATCCAATAAAAACTTAAAGGGACTGTAGATTCCTTGAACCCACATAGTCCGTGAAATGAAATCATACAGAAGTGAGGTTGAACACCTACACACCGAGATGTTTTGAATCAACACGAAGACGCCAACCTTATCAAATACTGTGGATAAAACCAAACAGCAACTCTAGCATATACATATACATACATACATATTCTTGTATCCTCGTATGTATGTATTACAGTCATTTTGTATAAAGAATTAATTTCCATTAAGTTATATTGGACCCTGAATTCCATGTACCAATCAGCATGTAAATATTTGTATGACCAAAAGGAACCTTCTCAATTTTTAAATTATATTTTTGTTTTTAAAATTTTCCGTGCATTAATTAGAAAAATGTTTTCAAAGTTTATGTTTTTCATAAGATATTACAAAAAATCGATTACTGCAAACGATAATTCTTCATTCGTATTTTAGAATATGTCGAAAACAAAATGTCGAAAGTGAATGTTCGACGACGAAGAAGTGAAGCGCGTATTCCCAAATAGACCTGATTATTTAATAATAAACTTGTGGCGAATAAAGGTTGTATCCAATAAAAACTTAAAGGGACTGTAGATTCCTTGATCCCACATAGTCCGTGAAATGAAATCATACAGAAGTGAGGTTGAACACCTACACACCGAGATGTTTTGAATCAACACGAAGACGCCAACCTTATCAAATACTGTGGATAAAACCAAACAGCAACTCTAGCATATACATATACATATACATACATACATATTCTTGTATCCTCGTATGTATGTATTACAGTCATTTTGTATAAAGAATTAATTTCCATTAAGTTATATTGGACCCTGAATTCCATGTACCAATCAGTATGTAAATATTTGTATGACCAAAAGGAACCTTCTCAATTTTCTTCCATTAATATGACCAATAAGCAAATAATTACATTTTAAGCAGTAGTTAACAAAAGGTGTCCGGTCCATCCTTTCTCTCCGGGTTTTCTTTATATTCATGATCGTATGATAGTTATTTATTTCTATTTTTTTCTGAAATTTTCTTGTTTGCTAAATGCGGTTTTGTGCTTAAGATTATTTGAGTTTGTTGTGGTTATTTCTGTTTTTCTTTTTCAATTCACAAATATTGTTTTAACACGTAATTTTCCAAGCCGACATACATACATACATACATATGTATGTATCGACTAGTGTGCGTTTCATATAAAGTGCAGTGTAGAGAAGAGGTGAAGAGTAATGCAGGAAAGATTAACTGGCCGGGTCTGATGTTTTAAGTCAAGTTAAGTAGTTTGTTTAGTACGCGTGCTGACCAGCTTTAAATAACAACAAAAACAAATACTTACGACTCTAAAATCAAGAGTCGGCATGATCATACAAATTTTTGAAATTTTCAAAAACTACAAAAGCAAATTAACTCAAGTTACTTATTTATGTATTGACAGTAATTGACAATTAGTGTTTAGATTTTTCACAAACATTTTTTCTCTCTCTTCTTTAAAGTTTTTTCTCAAATTAACCAAAGACGCTAGCAGTGGGTCTGTGTATTGTGTATTTAAAAATTTCCAAATAATTTACTTCATCAATTTGATGTTTTAACAAGTTTTTCAAATATGGCAGCGAGGCGAGTTTTAGATCCTTCACCCATTTACATACATTGACCAAAAACAACAATACTAGCAGCACGTTGAGATGTTCAAGAGATCTCCTTAAGCTGTGAAATAAACATTATCAGCAAAGTTTATTTGTATGAAACATTTGCATTCCTTAATTCTCTGGTCTGTATGCTATTTTTGACGTTGACAAGTTTCCACCAACTTTGTAGTGGAAAAGAATTCATTGAATTTTAAAAGCAAAACGCAATTGATATTTTAGGTTATTCAAATGCAAGAAGATGGCATGAAAATGTGTTTGGTTGTATGTTTTTTATGTGACATTTCGGAATATTGTGGTGTCGACAATTTTTGGAGTTGTGGTTTTAAAAAAGAAAAGTTCGAATTGTACGGTTTTTAAACTTTACGTATTTAAAAATTATCATTTACTAAAGCATTGTTGATATGTATACTTAAAATCCGGTCGCAAAAATGTTTTAATATTCATGTGTTAGAAAAGCCATTGAATAATTTTGAACCACAAATTTTTAATCACATATTAATATTTAAGTAAAGCTAATAAATGCAACTTCTTCATTTAGTCTCCGTTTCAGAACATTTTGATTTAACTGCTCTGCGTACTTATTTCAAATCGCTGACATTATTTTATTTTTAAAGACTACTATACCTTTTTAACTTTCCTTTGAAAATATCCCAATAATCTTCAATTTACTGGGCAATTTACAATAAGGAGGTTCATATGTTTGTCTATTAAATCAAACTGATTTCTTCGAAACCAATCTACTGCAATATGTTTAATGAAAAACATATTAATGGTTAAATATAAAACAATATGATTAGTTGTAAAACAATAATTTTTATGACGTAAATCGCAATTATTTCTAAATTTTTTTTTAAAACACAAAATTTACTAGGGTTTGTAAATATTAATATTTTTGTAAATAGAAATAAATATTTATGCACCTTCAACGTATATAAAAAAATTTACATTTTATTATACCCTTCACCTTCATAAGTTTGTCATTCCATTTGTAATTTCCACAATATAATTTTCCGACCCTATAAAGTATATATATTCGGAGTCTATTAAGCCTTGTCCGCCTGTCTGTCTGTTGAAATCAGTTTTTTGCGGTCCCCAGATATCTTCGGAATCTAAATCTTCAATAATTATGTCAGACATGCTTTCGAGAAGTTTGCTATTTAAAATCAGCAAAATCTGTCCATAAATAACAGAGATATGAGGCAAAATCCGAGACAACCACTAAAAATTACATCAAAAAAACTATCAAACAAAGCGTATTAATATAATATATGTATATGGGTCAATTTCAAAAAAACGTACACAATGTGTTTTGTTTTGCTTATTTTTAAAGTTTTTTCAATTCGCCTGTAAGTGTGGCCAATTTATGTAGAAATTCGGCGGTACTTTTAGGCTCTAAAAAAATCAATATTTTTGGATTTGAACACACAAAAAATATATATAAAAAATCGCTAAAAATGCAAAAATATTTGAAATTCAAGCTTACTACGATGTTCTTTTGGTTCACTAGATTAACTTTTGCGAAAATCATCTTTTCGATTATAAACAAAAAATTACGATTCAACTTGATTTTTAATATTTTTTTTTTTTTAAAGTGACTAGTTATTTTAAAATTTGAAGATGAAAATATGTAAATTTTTTTTAAAAAAAGACTTGAACTTAGAGATTACTTGCAAATTAATAGGCTTGTAACAATGTATTTAAAAAACTGCAATTATAAGCGTTTTAAGGAAAAAAAAACTACGTGTGACGCTCAAGAAATTTTGTGACGATCAAGAGAATTTGTTGCACGTAAACAAGAAATAATGCCAATTTTAAAATTTAACCAAAAAAAAGTTAATTCTTTTACAAAAAGTAAATAAAAAAAACAAAAATTTTTCAAAAAACAAAAATTTTCATACAAAATTAAACATGTACATATTCTTTGATGTCTTTAACAAAACTGGAAAAAGGAAGTAATTCTTGAAAAACTTATACACATATGTAAATATTTGACACAAAACAATAACTTAACTTAATTTAATTTATAAATTTTCATTCGAATTCTTATTCTGAATCTGTATAAACTTCAAGAAATGACAACTGGCTTTGTTTTTTTTCATTCTCATTCATTTTTATCAAATTCGAATTAAATTTGTAGCAACAACAGAATCAGTCAGTAACAATAAAAATTAAACTCAAATATACAACGATTAAACCTTTCTTTCTTCTTTCCTTTATATTCGTCATTACGCGCTTTATCGAGCTTTATTTTCTCTCGATTGTTGTTTTACTCTTGAAAATTAAAAAAAATAAAATTAAAATTAAGCATTTTAAGCTATGAAGCAATATATTTCAAAAGTGATGCTCTTGAAATATTTGCCTATTTTGATTTTTTTTCGTAGGTAATTTATTTCTCAAATTCATAAATTATAAAAAAATGAGTTGAAACCATGTAAACAATGATGGTCAACTTAAATTTTTTACATTTAAGATATTCACTTTAAAAAAATTAGCGTGACGCTCATGAAATTTTATCGCGCACTTACCATGGTGTTCACAAAAACTACGCAAGTTCACACTTTTTTTTGATAATTTTTTTTCGCTTTTTAATTTTTTAATAATTAAGTGTGTACTTTCCTTACGTTATTTACTTTATTTAAACTTGAAATTGAAAACTAGTAATAATACTTGATTTATAAAAAAGTGACGCTCAATGCAAATTGTGGGGACACAATAATTGTGTTTTTTTTTTTTTTGAAATTGACCCATATGTATGTATATAATATAATTATGCATCCACAACAAATGTGAAGGATATATAAGATTCGGCATAGCCGAATATAGCACTCTTACTTGTTTAGTATAATAGTTTTTTATGTGATATTTATATTATATTTATTATACACTATTAAGGTCTTTTACACTTCTTTGACATTCTTGTAGTTTGTAGTAATATTTTAAATACGAATTGTTTTTTTTTTTCAATTATTGACACATTTATATCCAAATAAATAATCCGATATCAAGTAGTTTGTCTGAATGAACTGATGCAAAAGCATTCTACAAATGGTAAAAACAAAATATTATTAAAATTAAACATATTTTGTTTGCATTTTAAACATAATATGAGTACAAATAAAGAAACTTATCATTTAATGGTTATTTGTAAGTTTAAAGAGTTGTAAATAACATAATATGTTTGAATAGTTATCAATCAATAGTTGTGGTATACATTTTTTGAAAATAATTACATATGTTTCAGTGAACCATATTCAATTTTATAATTGCGATAAACACAAAAATGTTTATAGTAACTAAATTATCATTAAAATCAAATTAAAATAACAAGTATTTGTGTACCACAACAATATATTGTTACCAAAAACAAAGTGTAGTTGTTGTAACCATGTTCAACAATGTCTTTTCTCTACGTGTAGTTGCAAAAATGTATGTAGTTTAATGTTACGTACATGGTTTCTAAAATCTTTTTTTTTTAGAATATTGAAATGTTTAAACTTTTATAATGTTTTTTTGTTAAAATTTCTTATATTTATGTTGTTAAATGAATATAATTTCATACTTACTTTCCCTATAATTTATTTAATTTTGTTTTTAACGAACTCAACCTCATTTTGCTGCCATAACGTTTTGCAGAAATCTTGCGCGCAAAATGCTTCTGTTTACAGTTGCAAACAAATATTCGCACGTTGTTTAATAATTCTTCGTTTTTTCTTGGTGAAATGTTGAAACATGAAAGTGTTTGTCACATTCAATGGATAAAGTGACTGTGTGACTGACGTTTTGGAGACACCACAAACACAGTAATAAACAAAAACTAACAACTACGCATAATAATAAAAAAAATCACAGCAAATGCAACAAGAAAGAAAAAAAAACTATAAAATCGCGTGATATTAATGAGCCAACGCATATATAAACGTCAACAGACAACAACTGCAATGCACTGCACTCCAATAATAACAACAACAGCAGCAATCATGTTGATTTTGAGGAGGAAAAAAAATTAAAAATTGCACGCGTGCGCAATATGAGTTTTTTTAAAACAAAATTTTTACAAATATTCACTAATATTTACATATAGACAACCACTCCGATCGACCAAAAAAGGATTAACCCTGTGTTAAATGCAACTCTTTCAGTTCTTATTCTCCTGTTGGCTGGCAGTCAATGCCGTATTTGGTAGAAGTAGAAGTACGAGTATTGTGTGCATAAGAAGTCTACGTGATCAAATGACTAATGCAAAGATTTAGGCTCAAAAACACATGTATTCAGCTGCTAATACCCAATGATGATTTCCTACGAGAATAATGACATGTAATGTAGAAAAGAAAACAAAACCAACAATATTTCCAACAACTGCAACTTAAATCCGTGTGATGTATTGCATGCGAATTAGATTTTAATATTTTCGTAAATGACAAACAACAAAAAAATGTTTGTTCACATTTGGGTAGAATTCAAACAGGGGCGTATTTAAGAGAATTTAAGGAAGGTAAAGAAGAGTACATTTTATGGAACTTTTAAATATAACTGTCTCGATTGTCTACCATACTATCAGATATGGGTGCTAGTTGTCAGTAGTACAGTATGGCAGACAGTAGTCAGTCTGTTTAATTAACACCTACTAATCCCTTCCTAAACAAAGCCGGGTTTTTTTACCAGAAACTCTTTATGAGTTGTTAGCAACAGTCCTTTTGTCATGGTTTATATCACATGGACAGTAATTCTTTACACAACTCACTTGGATCTATCCAAAACTGATCCGTTTATGGTTCCCTATTTTAGAATGTCTCGCTCTCTAATGCAAGTCCTTCTTGCTATTAGTAATTATATAAATATTACCAATACTAGATATTATGAAAGTCAATTATTTGATATAAATAATTTCCACTTGAAGAGCAATACCGGTGAACAAAGAGTGTTGTACCCATAGCATATGTATACTTTGATCTAGAAATGAATTCTGGTGTAAAATAAAAATTAATATCAATGACTCTCTCCAAGGTTTTTAGTAAAAATAATAAAACATTTATAGGATTTACGTATCAATACTGCTAGATATTACTCTACCATCTTAATAGTCAGTCTTGCTCATTTTACAAAAGGTCTACAGGTATTTGTACGTATCGTATGAAGTTGATACACAGGTCAGCAGAATCAAAAGTTTGTTTATACTAATAAAGTTCCAACAACCACAGAATTTCTGTATATTGTATGGAACAACTGGTATCAATGAATCCTTTCGCGGAGCTCCAAAAGTTACTCCAAACTTTTGGATGATTCACAGATAACCAGTTCTATTATACGCTATACGAGTATATAGGTTTAGTCCGAACTGTGTGGATTACATTTTACACCACTGACATGCAAAACGACTTCGTTAGTACGGCTCCCTAAATATTATTCTTGTCTTCTATTACGTGACAGATACTGTGCGATGCAGCTCTCAGTTAGTCATTGCAGGTTGGTAAATTTGTAATTAGACGTGATTAAATACTCCCATTTGAACCAAAGAAACTGGGTTCAAACCCCTTATTAACGACTTTTTAACTGCTATTAAGTATGAAGGTGAAAAGATTCTCACCACTTAGATTAGTGTCACTTAGGGCTGCCAAATAGGACTGGATTTTAAATCCCGGTATTCGGGATTTAATAAATGTTAATCACGGGATTTTCGGAATCGGGATTTCTTAATTGGCATCCATAGTGTCAGTGCTATTTTATAGAATCTGTTACGATTTGGCATCAGTACAAAATTCCAAATGTATTATTCTGCACTTATTCGCCGTGTTTAATTTGGGAAAGACCAAAAATTGGCCGAATGCCGTTTTTCGGCAATAGCTTGATCGAAAATTAAACTATTCTAAAGGAAAAACATAGATGATGGCATTTTCAAGGTGATATACATTTTTAATATAATTAGTAGAATACAAAAAATTATATTTTATTGTAAAATATTTAAGAACACGGTAAAAACCCGTGTTTTCAGTTCAAGATGAATCAAGTAAGAGTTTATATTCGGCTGTGCCGAATCTTATATACCCACCACCAAATCACCTATTATAGGGTGAACTTCATAAGATATTGTACCATAATTTCTATTTAGTTTAGATTTGTTTTAGTTTTCATCTCAATAATGACATTTATAAGAATCTTATGCATATTCCAGTTTAATCAATAATTTACACTTTGTTTATATTTATGCAGCGTATAACATAAAGAGATTTACTTTCACAAACTATAAATTATCCAAGTACCAAAAACCCCTAGGCAACTGAGTTTGACTTCAACAAACGTCAAAATTGTCACCTACGTATAATCTGTGGTTATTCTCGGAAGTGATCCTTGTGAGGGAGCTATGCTTAATTATGCACCGACTTTCACAAAAGTCAATAGTATAATTTTTACATCCATATAACTGATCTGTGTAAATTTCGGTCCGATATGGATGTTTATGTAGGTTAATGAGTTTTCCGGGGAATAGTCCTCATAAGTGAACTATGGCCTACTACGGGCCAATCGTCATGCAATACTGTACGGCGATTTATGCCATTTGTTTGTGTTGAATTTCAACTTAATAATGATTTTTATAAGAGATCTAGGCGCATTTAAGTGATTTTTCAAATTGAACTTTATAAGACGACTAGGGTCAAATATGGACCGATCATCATTAAATTGGGTGTGGATATTTCTATATATGTATGGACTATTGGTGTCTTGCTGCTGATGCTTATAAGAGATTTATGCATATTTAAGTGATTTCCGGAAGTGAACTTTATATGGGGCTATTGTTATATGGGTCGATGCAAAAAAAAAAAAAAAATATCCTTTTGTGATTTCACTTTGTTAAAAAAAAAAAAAATTATTGCAGAATTTTGTATGGATACGGCTTTTTTATAGACATTTATGTACCATAAAACCATTTGTATGGGAGCTATGAGAAATCATGGATCGATTCCTACCATTTTGAACAGGACTCGTCGTTCTATAACAAAAATAAAGTGTGCAGAATTCCATTGTATTATCTGCATTGTATTTGAGGAAAATAGCAAAAAATATCGAGGTAGTATAAAACTGTGATCCAGAACTTGGATCCTACTGGACCGATTTTATCCATTTTCAACACCACCATGTAATAATAGAACACACACACAAACTCACTAGTTGAAAGCAATAACTACAATACGTTATTTTATTTTTGCTTGTGTAGTTACAGTTGGATGTGTGTTGATATAATTCCCAAGTAGTTTATTTTTATTTCTAGATAAGTAGTCAGTGTTATATGGAGAAAGGAAGAGCCGATATTGCCTTCGTGCTGTGCTTCCGAAGTATAACCCGAATCTAACCCAATACCTGCTCTTGTAGTTTGCCGAGTGTAAGAACTTTCGAATTTTTCTTACACTCATACTAACCGTATCGTAGCCGAATTCAAGAACCTCCGAATTTTTCTTGACTTCGTTGTAGTTTATGCCGATCGTAAGAACTCCCGAATTCTTCTTACAATCGTATTTATCCGTAGCCGTATTTATCAAGAACTTCTGAATTTTTCTTGATTTTGTTGTAGTTTGTGCCGATCGTGAGAACCCCCGAATTCTTCTTACAATCGTATTTATCCGTAGCCGAATTCAAGAACTTCCGAATTTTTCTTGACTTCGTTTTCTTTTTACAATCGTAGTTATCCGTAGCCGAATTCAAGAACCTCCGAATTCTTCTTTAGTAAGAACCCCCGAATTCTTCTTACCATCGTATTGTCGCATTCGTAGCCGACTTTAGATACTAAACACCCCGAGCTATTTGCGTTATTTTCCTACAAACTTTTCGTTTGTTCTTCTTTTACTTTTCTTCGAGGAGCTACCATCCCGCCGCTACTACGTTTCATCATCGTATAAGTTTCTACCATCTTGCAACGGATTCGCATTGCTGGATATCTTCGTAGATCTAAGTATTTAATAAGTAGATTAAAGTTTCGTTAAATAAAAACTTTGTTTTGAATATTTTTATATATAACACCCGTGTTTCGTGTTTTATTTCAAAGGAAGCAGACCTCTGAATAGAACCTTGGACCGACTGAGACATACCTCAGCTGGAAAAATAAACTGCATTACAATTTCGCCCGAGCCCGGTAGATCAAAGAATGTTTGGTAAATATTTCATTGCTCTATGTCTTTTTTTCGAAGCTCTATCGTGATTTCAACAGACTGACGGACATATCTAGATCGTCTTAAAATCTTATAAGGACCCAGAATATATAGACGTTTTGCCTCTAGGACCTTTATTTCGATGCGTTACAAGCGTAATAATCTTTATCTTTTTGGTGGTGGGTATAAAAATGGGTCAAAAAACACAGAATGACTTTTGACCTCACATCAAGCTAATCTCTGGTTGTTCAAAATTAAATTGGCCTGCTTCAACTCCCACATTTACATACGCCAGTGATAATGACACCCAGTTGTTACGTGCGTTATGACGCATGTCATTTTACATACAATTTAGCTTCTGTATGGAATAATATCAAAGACTTTTGGATTAAAAACATTCCATTCCATATACCAACAGCGATTTGTTACGTGTTAACAATAAGGACTATGAGTTGTGTATGTTTTATTGCTGCCTTCTTTATTCTCAAACACAAATAACTAAGTATGTATGTAAATACTTGAATATTTTAGATGATTTATGCTTTAGCACAAAGTCCATATGGAACTCTCAAATGACGAACTACATACTCGTACATATGGTGAAGCAACTCACTCAGCTTGTGTTTGAGTGAGTGTACATTTGGCATTGTAATAGGTTTTAATGGTTTTAATAGAAAATTAAAGTGAAAACATAGAAAATATTGTCATAAAAAGTAAGAAAAGTATAAAAGTGGATATAATATGTATATCGCATTTAAAGGTGATTTGAAACTTTCATTTCCCATGATGGGGTCAGAATTGAAGAACGCAAACCAATGATCATTTGCATACGAACGGTACGTACAACTTCAACAAAACGTTCAAAACAACTGTGGGAATTTTAAATTTATGCTCTTTAACAACATTTTCCTGTCTAGAATTAACCGGGGGTTTCTCAAATGTTCCAGTGTGAGTGTTCACCAAGTCGGCGATGTCAGCAACAGCAAGAGCTGACTTCTAGTTAAAACGTTTATATGTTTTTGTTTTCTTTTTTTAGCCACAACACCTTCTTCATTACACCTTGTTAGATGAATTGTTTAATGTTCATTGTAACGCCAAGATTTTATGACTTCTTTTTTTTCTCGGAACAAAATTGTACAAAATGCCGTAACACACACACACACTCACACACACATTAACTTATACTTCTTTTTCTTGGCCATAAAGACAACTTGCACCAAATGAAATATTACTTACTTCTTGCTACATGTTTGTAGACCGCGTTTGTGGAAGGTGCAAGTGAAGTTAAAGACATACAGTTGTAATTATCATTGAGGCGCAATGAAAATTCTTTTAAACCAAGTACATATAAAATTCTTCTTACCCAAGTATATCCGACATAGTTAATGCTGGCGTTAAGTGAGTTTATGGCCCACAAGCAAAAAATGAGGGAAAAAATAACTCGAAAAAGCAAATAAAATTATCGTTTCTTCTTAAGCGCAATGAGAACCAAATAAAAAAGCATTTAAGACAATAATAAAAAATTATTAACAAAAAATGTTTTACAGCTGTTTTGGAAGCAAATATGTGTAATAATTGAACGATATGTATGAACTTTGAATTCTAATTTAATATCTAACATTTTACTGCACGACACTATTAACATTATGTAACATGTATGTCTATGTTCAGTTTATATATTACATATATTAAATATTGTTGTCAAGGTAGCCTTACATCTGAGAAATTCGAGTGATCTAAAGTTCAGCGCGTTTGGCCATATGGTTAATGTTCTACGAAATGCAAGGCCATTATATAACCTGATTATGCCATTTATATGACATTTGGAAAAAGGGTCACAAATTCTGTTATTCCCATTTTAATGAACATTTAATACATCTTTGCTATGTATTCGCTAGTGCTTTTCTTAAGGAGATTGTTTTAACTAAAGAAGGCCACAAGGGCCAGGTTTAGAAATATAAATAAGTCTGAATCAAACACTTCAGAGAGTTACATTATAAGAATGGAATGGTTCTAATAGATTTATTCACATTAACCTGCAATACGATTCTAAAAGAAAGTCCTAACAAAAATTGTGAACGGCTCATAGAATTGCATTGTATCCAATCATAAAGTGTCGACAATATGCTTATAAGCAGAAAAATGCAATAAAAATAAGGAAGCAAAATACGATGTATATAATCTATATTCTCTCGTTATTGATCACATGAATCCAAATGAAACAGTAAATAGTCCAATATTTACAACCAGCAATGATTTTAGTTTCTATAGCCTTGGACAATGACAGATGATATGTTGCCATCTCATCGACATTATCGCACAGTCTACATTAATCAGATATGCCATTATCCCATTTATTAATCCTATGCCTTATCGAACAATGACATATATCACAGCCGCAGCTTTCTGCTTCATGAGATTTTAAATTTATGGGTTACGACTCTCAACACTTTACAGTCTATTTTGCTTTCTTATAATCTGTCAGTATTATTCTAGCACTTAATTCCCTTAGACACTACTTTCTATGCCTATCTCCATATGAGATAGATACGTGAATACTAAACAGTCTTCAAACAGTACCTTCTGAAATATAGTTTTGAGATCCTATAGACCATGATTCCCTGAAGATTATTGTCGTGTGCAAATCTTCTAATTTTATACAAAACCATTCGTTGAGATTTCCAGCGTTCTTATCTACGGAATTTCAGCCGATATACGTTCATTGTTAAGTATTTCATGAGTATATCTTTTCAGATATACCCAAGTATATCCGACATAGTCACATATTTTAAATTAACATTTTAACCAATTTTCGTTATATTAAACTTATTCGCCTTTTATCTCCTAGTAAACAGGAATAACTTTGTCCTCCTTAGGATTACTCTCTTATTTTAGTGCAGGAAGAAAATTCGATAAGCTCTACCTGCATGATTATACCGATATTCGGAAGAAACTTCATGTTAATCAGAATATACAAAAGTTTTCTGCATAGCATTACTCTCCAGTAGGAGTGACAAAACTCTTTTTTAGCGTTCCTTAGTCTAGAACGGAAAGCGCGACATAAACCGAAAAAAGTTAAGTGTTTTGGAAACTTCGATCTCTGCTATGAACACATGTTTAATTTCTTTTAGATCTGGTAACACCTTCATATAAGAACAGCTGTTCAAAAAAGAAAATGGAAAATTTAGAAATTCGTCGTGTCTTTAAAAATTTAAAACAAAAAGGTTTATCGGGACAAGAAATGTATAATGACATGATGAATGTGTTAGGTGAAAGTCAAGCCCGACCGATTTAGTGTCATGATGTCTGTGAATATAAGTATTATATGTGCTATATATTCTTTTAAATTCCTTTAAAAGATTTTTGGAGATTAAAGTGAATTATGGAGAGGGTCTTATGGACCGATCATAATAATATTGGACCGTATTATTTTTAGACATATGAAATATATTTTCGTTCAATATGATACCAAAATTTTTTAAGGGAGTTATGCTTTTTGAAGTGATTTCCGGAAGTGAGCCTTATATGGGAGCTACGACTAATTATGGACCGATCATCATAATATTGGACCGTATTATTTTTAGACATATGAAATATATTTGCGTTAAATATTGTTTGAATACCAACATTTTTGAGAGAGTTATTCTCTTTAAAGTGATTTTCGGAAGTGGGCCTTATATGGGAGCTACGACTAATTATGGACCGATCATCATAATATTGGACCGTATTATTTTTAGACATATGAAATATATTTGCGTTAAATATTGTTTGAATACCAACATTTTTGAGAGAGTTATTCTCTTTAAAGTGATTTTCGGAAGTGGGCCTTATATGGGAGCTACGACTAATTATGTACCGATCTGCACAAAATTCGTAGATGTGATTTGGCTTTATTTGCCACTCATTTGTGATTAAATTTGTTTGGATACTTGCATAATTCAAACATTTATGATCAGTAAACCCCAATTTCGGGAGGACAGGTAAAATAATAGGACCGATTTCCACCAGTTTCAATCCCGTCCATCATTGGGCCGAAAAATATCACGTACAAAATTTTATCGAAATATCTTCAAAATTGCGACCTGTACCTGCGCACAAGCTTTACATGGACAGCCAGCCAGCCAGACGGACGGACATCGTTAAATCGACTCAGGAAGTTATTCTGAGTCGATCGGTATACTAAGGTGGGTGATGGACCAATATTTCTGGGCGTTACAAACATCAGCACAAATCAAATATGCCCACTATGGTGGTGTAGGTTATAAAAATTTAGTTGCTGAATTTAAACGTGGTCATACAAGCATTGAGGATGAACCACGTAGTGGACGTCCAAAAACAACAACAACAACAACAGAAATTGTAGCCAAAGGTCAGGATATGATATTAAATGATCGGAGAATAAATATGCGTAAAATAGCTAATATCATGGGCATCTCATATAATCGAGTCCATTTAATTTTGCATGAAGAACTACAGATGAATAAACTTTCTGCATTTGTTAACAGTCGACCAAAACGCATAAAAATTAAAGTGGCTAAAATCAACGATTTAAAGTACGAGTTGCTTGAGCCACCTTATTCTTTTGATTTAGCTCCCAGTGACTTTTACCTGTTCCGAAATCTAAAAAAAAATCCTAGCTTGCAAGCGTTTTACCTCAAATGAAGATGCAATTATAGTAAACCACTATTTTAAAGGCCTTGAGGAAAAATATTTTATTCCAGGGATAGAATTGTTTAGGACTAAGTGTATTGGACTAAGTGTATTGAAGTTACATGAGTTTATATTGAATAATAATTTTTTTTTTGAAAAACTAACTATTCTCTTTCTGTGATGGGTTAAGAAGTTTCCGAACCGCCCTCGTTGTGTACCATCAGCAATGTTTTTTAACATAGTCGGAAATTCCACCTTCCAAACAGTTTATAAGTGTCGAATGAGTTCACCGCTAAAGGCACTGGAGACAATTCTTCTACTGTCTTAATTATACAGCTTAGGACCATTGATACCATGTCCTATCTCGACGCAGCCACGAAAGAGCTGGATAGATAATATTGGGTGAATTTTTGATAGCTCGTTGACATTATCGATGGAATCATAGTATGATAAGCATTAATCATTTGCGCTGTTTTATCGAAAAGATGCTGAAAATGATAGTTTAAGACACATTCATCAAACTTAAGTAATTTTTTTTATCACTTGTAACTTATTAAAAACTCAAGGTTTACCTTTGAAACCTACACGCAGAGAAAAAATATGGTTGGACATGGTTACCACAACTACACTTTGTTTTTGGTAACAATATATTGATGTGGTACACAAATAATTGTTATTTTAATTTAATTTTAACGATAATTTAGTTACTATAAACATTTTTATGTTTATCGCAATTATAAAATTGAATATGGTTCACTGAAACATAATTATTGTTATTAAATGTTTACCACAACTATTGAATGATAACTATTCAAACATATAATATTATTGACAACTATTTAAACTTACAAATAACCATTAAATGATAAGTTTCTACATTTGTACTCATATTATGTTTAAAATGCAAACAAAATATGTTTAATTTTAATAATATTTTGTTTTTACCATTTGTAGAATGCTTTTGCATCAGTTCAGCTGTGTGGCTGCTTGATATCGTATTATTTATTTGGATGTTTCAACCATTGAAAAAAAAAGCAATTCGTATATAAAATTTTATTATAAAGATAATCTTAAATATCATAAACAAAAATCTATTAAACATAACTAAAAATAAAATGTAATGTAATGTAAATTTTTTTATATATGTTAAAAGTGCATAAATATTTATTTCTATTTACAAAAATATTAACTAGTGTTTGTAAGTTCTGTGTTTAAAAAAAATGTAGAAATAATTGCGATTTATGTCATGAAAATTATTGTTTTCTAACAAATCATATTGTTTTATATTTAAACATTAATATGTTTTCCATTAAAAATATTATGTTGTAATTAAGTTGATTTATCATATTATGATGGGAAATTTCCATAACAGTTTTTGATCAAGGTTGCCAGAAATCCTTGATATAAAAGTGTCACAATTGATGAAACAATTCTAGAAATAGAAAAACTACTTATTTTTAACAAAAATTAAAAATATCTCTTTGATATATTTATAATTTAGTCTATAGCATTTTTTTTGCTATAAGTTTATCATAATATGATTACTTTAGATCATAATATGATTACTTTAGATCATAATATGATTACTTTAAATCATAATATGATTACTTTAGATCATAATATAATTACTTTAGATCATAATATGAGTACTTTAGATCATAATATGATTACTTTAGATCATAATAGGATTACTTTAGATCATAATATGATTACTTTAAACAATAATATGGTTACCTTGGGTCATAATTTGATCATGTATGACAATTTTATGATTATATTAGGTTATAATATGATGTTATAATATCAAATTATGATTAACAAGAAAATATTATGATGAAATATTACGATGATAATTAATCATAATATGATATTTCATGGCACTTATATTCATCATAATATGTTTTGACTACAATCACAAATCTTATCATAATATGTTGCTCTTAGAATATGTTTACCACAACTATGTTTTTTCTCTGCGTGTACTTTCCATCGATTAATAGTTCCATCAAAATTGAATCATAAGATTCAGTTTACGGTCTACAAAATGAACAGAAGTGAAGAAATAAAATAAGAAAAAGACAAAATGTGTGCGGTCAAATATTATGATTTAATCGATTTTTAACTACACTGTGTGACATAAAAGTCTAATTTCAGCAAGTCCCAATTAACACGAAGCAATTCTTAAAGCACTGCTAATTACCTTTTAGACATTGGGGTGAGGAGAAGATAAGACGAGTATACACTTTATTTATTAATTATTAAGATTGTACTAGCAATTCGTGTTACTCTCTTATTCGTATTGTGTATTTATTTTATTTATTTATTTATTAAGTCAATGGATTAAATCCTTACAGACTATTAAAAAGTATATTGAAAATTACAATTAATTACAAAAGATTAATTATTTAATAAACTAATTATTTTATGTTTAATTACATTTGTTGAAAGAGAAAAATCAATTATTTCATATAGATTGTTAAATTCACAAAATAATCTTCTTAATGGGTCAGCTTGAGCATAATTAGTGCTAACATGTTTGACATACAGTGGCATTAAAATGGCGTGAAAATCGTTGAGGAACATTAAAAGTACCATTATTTACAAGGAACTCGGAGCAGACTTCACCATTAATTATATTAATCATAAATGTTACATTAAGCATAGTCCTTCTACTATATATATTCATATGTGTGTAGCCTATCAAATAAAAATAAGAGCGATTTAGGCAATAAGAATTGTGGTGTGTTAACACCGAGGAAATTTAAAGGAAAAAAATTGTATCAATCTTTTCGAAAAAAAAATTGCTTCGTGTAAATTGTTACTTATATTGTATCCATTGCATTCAAACACCAAGGCGTTTCCAATGTATTCCAATTAGCTTCATGTATTTAAGATAAGGAGAGAATGGCATTTATAATTACAATTCCAAGAAACATTTACAACTGTTTTTGGATCGTTTAAAAGTAAATAAATATTTAAAATAAAATTAACAAAAATGCAACATGAAATTAACTTTAATTAATGTACAACCTCAGACAAATAAATATTAAAGTACATTTGTAGCAAATGCGGATTAAAGTTTGTTCATGCTGTTTTTTTTTTTCTTTTAAATTTTTTATTTTGGAGTTGTATATTTTTCTTAATATGGTTTTATGCAATTATGTTATGATATTTTCGCTGTTATTTTTGGAAGTTCATGTTTATGTATCCCAACATTACTTGTTAAATGGATTATCTCTAATTTATACTTCCGTGTTTTAATATTCGAAGTCTTAATCACCAGCAATATGACTGCATTTGTGGCATTCTTCATTTTAAGCTTCTCTTTGGTCGTTTTAATAAAATTCGTTTTAATTTCTGTAGTTAAATAAATTAATGACACGAATTTCTTCAATTAAATTCACACATAACAAGTGTTTGCTTTCTACTTACTTCATTTATTTAATTTTATTTATTCCACTGGTTTTAACGTTTTTTTTTTCTTTCTTTACTGATTACAACGAAACTTTAAGAAAAATAAAATAAAAAAAAAACTCATTTTTAAAACATCACATTTAACAGCCAAACAGATATGTTAATGTTTCTTTCTTTTTGTTGTTCGTTTTATTTTTTTTTTTGTATATTTATTTAAAAAATTAATGAAAAAACAGCAATTGTAAGTTAAATAAACAAAAACGAAAACGCGATTTTAATTCGTTATTTTGCATTGAAAATCCCAAATGCAATCACATTTGTTTCGTAAACTTTGTTTCTACTTAAAGCTCCCTACAATACGAGTAATTATGGTTATTTTCACTTAACATGAAATACCCCCAATTGCTTACATACTCGTATAAATGTGTATCTGACACTTGGTAATTGTTATAGAGTCTTTGAAATATTTCTCTTGTTTGTTTAAAAACATTTTAGTTGTATGTTTGCTAAGAAGATTTAACTTTTTTACTTTAATGAATGCAATTCGAGTCCAAAGCTAGTTTTTTTTTTTTTGGTGACTATTTCTTCTTTACTTGAGTTCTTCAGTCTAGTAATTCTAATCGCTGACTAGTTTCAACAACTCATTTAAATTTTTAAGGTAGCTGAAACAGAATAAATAACGTAATCGGTTCCGGTTCTTTGGGGATAGGAAACGGTTTTATTGTTCCAACATTTAATATGAAAGCAATCTGTTTCTTTAGCGATGCCTTGTAACAGCTAACTAAACAAATTGATATACAATCTACAGATAAATTGTTTTTAATGTATATGTACATAATATATATCATTTAAGGGAATGCCAATTAGTAGCATAAATCAGCTTTACTAGAATGAATAATTTTATATATTCCATAAGACGATTTGTCGCCGCGACTCTGCTGACGTTCTCTTTTCGCGTCCCTTCTAAATTCATCATCTGTTTACAGGATAAAACATTTGTTGCAGCATTCTTGCGACATTTTGACATTAAATTGTTCATTTCTCCCATTTCGCTCATTCGCGGATGTGTTGCCATTTAACTCCTTGTTTTTAGTTTTGGATATTTATGAAAAATATGTGCAAAAATATATTTTGCATACAGCAGTTTTTATTTTGGCGAATTATTTAAAAGTTTGTTACATGTATTTATGTACATGTTATTCGTAAAGAAACAACACTGGCAACACTGCTGATAAATGAAATGAAAATAATACAAGAGAAAAGAAGATGCAAAAAAGAGAAATGTCAAATTTGTCGCTTTGTTTGCGACACTAGCTACCCCGTACTCTCCACTACGTATTTCATCTATAAACTGGAGTCGCAGGAGAAATGTTGCAGAAAAAAGTCCCAGCGTGTGAACTCACTCTAAAGCTAAATTCTATACAGTGTTGAAACAGATAATAAGAACTACCATTAAAGAAATACATACATAGAAAGTTTATCAGTATATATTCAATATAAGATCATAAGTGTTTTACAATTAGAATTAACAAAGTTATATTTTCCCTGTTGTACAAGACATGGATGAATGTCACTCGGTCCAAAAGATTTGTAAGGAAGGCGGCCAAAAAACATAACATGATTTAACATAAGTTATGTAGACTTTAACCATCTATATAAGACAAACTGACGGCTTTTGTGAAGTCATTCTAGGATCAACAATTTCACCCCTGCTTAAATTACATGGGCTGTAAAAGAACATTGCTATCATAGGGAGACTTTATACAGACATTATAAAGTTGGACTCTTTTAGATATTGCGACTCTGTATTGCGAATGTTTCTAATGGATGGAATCGCTCTTGGATGACGAGGCCGACCGAATGTTAAGTCCGAAAATAAAAATATACAATATACTTCTTCAGAAATTATTATTACGAATAACTGGAGGAAAAAATGTGGCACCTCCTCAGGCACTTTACAGCTCTAGCTGACAGATACTGAAATATAAAATGGGTCATTCTAATTAGTTGATTTGATCCTGTAAAAGCTAAGCTAGTTAAAAAACTAAAATTTCTTTTTCATACAATTGACTTCAAATTTACTAGCCTTTCCAGTTTAGTGTAAATATTTTTCCGCGTTTGCTTCTGAATCAATATAATTTCCTTCCCAAAATCTTCTTCTTCTGCTAATATAATGCTCAAACTCATCTGGATTGTTTTCCAATTAGCAGGAATTTATGGACGAAGTGAAAATCATAGTTTTCAATTGCTTTCATTTCCGAAATGTTGTTATAAAGTATCACAATAATTTTTACGGCTGCTTATTATATCATCCACCAAAAAGATGGAGGCGTTTGTAAAACATCGAAATATTGGTCATAGAACCAAAAAATATATATATTATGAGTTCTTATAAGATTCTAAGACGATTTAGTCATTTCCGGCATGATAGAGCCACGAAAAAACGACATGATATTTTTTCCAAGCTTTCTTTCTTTCACCGAAATATTTGATATTGAAAAGGGAAAAAATCCGTTTACAAACCAAAGTTTCATACAACCTCGCTATTTTTTCAGATAGTTTTTACTATTTTCTTCAAAATATTACATACATATATTTAATTATATTAATATATATATATAAAGATCATTTATATGTAAGTAAAAATTTTACTATTGGATATTGTGAAGGTCTGTCCATAATTGGTCACTGTTCCCATTTCCGAGAATAACTGGAATACTTAAAAAAACACAACTCCAAAATATATAGTTATTGAGATGAAAATATCGTTATTAAGATATCAAATTCACCTTAAGACTCAAATACAGTAAAAGATTTTGTAACGATCGTCACATAACATGTAATAGAAAAATATAATAACTAGTGTAAACATCGATATATATTGATAAATTCTCAACTTAATGGCACAGTTGAACTAGTTATGTGATCCATTTTTTAATAAGCAGTGGTAAATTGGGACTAGAGGATTTAAACATTTCTATTAATAACAAAAAGAAACTGCGAAGTTTTTTAGCTTACCTGCAGAGTCTTTGGCGGGCATCGAACCCATTCTGACTGATTGTCCGTCATACTATCGCCTAGTCTACCCGGGCATCCTTACAAAAGGCAACACAAATTTGTTTCAAGTATGCATTGATCATACTACTGATATATAGGTGGTGGGTATATAAGAGTCTGCACAGCCGAATATAAACTCTTTTTATAACCTACACCACCATAGTTAGGAGGGTATATTGGATTTGTGCTGATGTTTATAACGCCCAGAAATACCCACCTTAAATTATACCGATCGGCTCAGAATCACTTTCTGAGTCGACATAACGATGTCCGTCTGGCTGGCTGTCCAAGTACAGGTCACAGAGTACAGGTCGCAATTTTGATAAAATTTGGTAAGTGATATTCCTTCGGCCCAATGACGGATGCGATTGAAACTGGTGGAAATCGGTCCATTGGGCACGAACCCAAACAAATTTCATCACAAATGAGTGGTAAATGATGTTAAATCACATCTACAAATTTTGTGCAGATCGGTGCATAATTAGTCGCAGCTCCAATATAAGGCTCACTTCCGAAAATCACTTTAACGATCATAAATTTCTTAAAAATGTTGGTATCCAAATAAAATTTGACACAAATAAGTTTCTTATATGTATACAGAAATAATGCCACCTAATTTTATTATGATCGGTCCATAATTAGTCGAAACTCCCATATACGACCCTCTCCGTAATTCAATTTAAGCTCCATAAATCTTTTAAAAGTATTTATATCGACATAAAGTTTAACACATGTACAGTCTAATTCATAAAAACTTATCAAGGGTTTATAACAGGCTTATAAAGCAAATATCCATACAAAATTTGCTTTATGAGCCTTTTATAAACCTTTGGCAAGTTTTATGAATAAGGGGGATAATATTTATATTCACAGACATCATGACACTAAATTTTTGGCTGATCGGTCTACAATAGTTCATATCTCCCATAAAACGGCCATTTCTGAAAAACTAGTTTATACATATACTGGTTGTAGGGTATTATATGGTCGGGCTTGACCGACTATACTTTCTTACTTGTTTGTTCTATATTTGTAATGTAATAATCCAGTGCATGGAGTTTCCAAGCTATGGCGGTTTGTTTCGTATCTAGTGTATGTAAGTTCAGTTATAAAGTTGAGTATGTGATGATTATTACCCTTTTTATTAAAGCCCCAAGTGACTTGACAATAATAATCGATAGAAACACACAAAAACAAATGGTTTGAATTTGACAAAATTCGATCTATAATCATTAGTTAAAATATCGTAGTTTAAAAAATCTCCAATAGACTAAACTACTGGCGGCAAACCGTAATCTATTTTTAAAAATAATCACATGTAAGCCTTTAAAACGCGAGAAGTAGACGACACAGGAGTCTAAGATACTTCTCGTATAGTGCGGGTCATTATTAGTGAAAATACTTTGCAATAGTTTTAAAACGTAGTGTCATGCGGTGAATTCGTATGTGTTGCTGTGGTTAATTTTATGGTTGAAATAAACTTATTTTTTGCGATATTTCTATTAACAGACGTGTTTATTGTTTTTGTTATTGTTGATTGTTTTTATTGTTAATATAAACGTTATCATGATTATCATGTGTGGTTATTAATATTATTGTTGTAGTTGTTGCAGCTATTTTATTGTATAAATAGTTGTTATTGTAAATGTTTTAACATTTACCGATGTACTTTTTTTAATAATACTTTTTTTTTTTGTTTTGTTTTTTGAATTTCGTATACTGCTTGTAACATTTGCAATTACTTACAATTCATTTCGAATTCTGCAACATTTGCAAAAGTCAATAACATTTAAAGCACCAAGAATAATGGCTGGCAGTAGCGTCAGTTGCAGCAGTAGGCGAATAGCAGTACGTACGCCAGCGTACACCAACTTTTTACAAATGTTTGGCATTGTAAAGATGTTACAATACAATGCAATTTTTTATTAACGTTTTTATTTTTATTAATATTTTTTCCATTTAAACATGCCATGATAACAATTATTCCGAATAAAATCCATTTAATAAAATAAACAAGCCATAAACAATTAAAATTAATAAAAAAAAAAATCTTGAATTTATAAGCGAAATATGTACTTGTTTGCACTTGTCTTTGCTGTGAATACTTAAACAAAATATGTTTTTGTTATTGTGTTGTTTTAAGAATTTCAACTTGAATTTAGTTGTAAATATTCATAAATGGCAACATGAATTAATAAGTTTATCTCATACATACCTATCGTTAGCAATTCTTAGCAGTCGTATGCTCCTAAAAACTGTGCAATGAAATGTGCCATATGTCATGTTATGAGGGCCACACTAAATTTAAAATCTTCAGTAAAGATGATTATTCTAGAGATAAACTTTTCCTTATTTCTAATTTCTAATTAGTTCAAATAATTTATCTCAAGACTTGCTAAATTAATTGCAATTCAATTGTGCAATAATTTACAATATACACAATTCTGAAAATGATTTCTAACCACGGAAATTATTCTTGATATTCTAATGTAATTTGTAGCCTTTTTCCAAAAGAACTATGTACCTACATTAGGGTTTGCCCCGTTTGTATGGAGAAAAAATAAGGTATCGATGTTCCCGACTAATATGAAAAATTGATTAATTTTAAGACTACTTTTCTCCATTTTTTTTTTGTCCCGGAGTCAATATTTGGTGGGATGGGTCAAAGGATAAAAAGGTCCGTTTTAGAGGTTTTTTGATTTTTTTTCACCTTTCTTCCAAAGGAACTACATATATGTAAATTTTGTATCATATGAAAGGTCTTTGACAAGCAAACAAAAATTTTGTCTGAAATTTTTAAAATTTCTGAAATTAAATTTTTTTTTTTTTAATTTTTGATAACCCATTAAATGCGCCTCTCAAACACCTTTCATATGATACCAAATTTACATATAGTACCTCTGGAAGCAAGGTGAAAAAAATCAAAAAACCTCTAAAAAGGACCTTTTTATCCTTTGACCCATCTTACCAAATATTGACCCCAGGAAAAAAATGGAGAAACGTAGTCTTAAAATGAATCAAATTTTCATATTAGTCGGGAACATCCGCAACTTTATTTTGGGGCCACCCTAATGTACATATGTATGCAATAAGTTTCTCTCAGCTGCTAAAACATATACATACATACAAACTCGTACATATGTATGTACATATATAATTAGAATAAAAAAATTATACATATTCTTGTATTTTATAATTAAATCAACACATGTAACAAATAACATTGATGAGTCTTGAAAGACAAAATCCCTATAAAAATAAATATTTTATTAAATGTACGAGGGAGGCATATGTACTCGTACATATGTATGTAACTAACAATATGTTGCAAATATGAATTGAAAACATGCTCTCTGAACATTGCAACATCATGTCTATGTCTGCTGTACTTCAGAGGTAGCTGTTTTGTGTGAGTGTTTTAAAAGTTTTATTGCATAAAATTTGCACCTTTTCAAACTTTGTTTCACTTGTTTGTTTAACACGCAAAAGGTCACCCACCAACTACTGTTAAACATGACAGCGACAGACGAGACGAAATGAAACGAACTGAGCGCTAAAAAAAACAACCTTGTCTTCTTGAAAGCTGAACTACTGCAGCAGCAACAACACGCTTAGCTACAGACAGATGAAGCCACACTATGTTGTTAAGTTCCAACAAAAACAATGCAAAGAGCTTGCTACATGTTGCAAAATTGAAATACATATCTACTAAGTTGCTGTTGGTAAGTTTAAAGCAAATTTTGTATTTTTAAAAACTTATTCATACAACCATTAAAGGATTATAGCAAATATGTTTGTAAATATTTTTGGATACAACAAACTCTATCATAAACGTTTTCTAACACTCTAAAGCTGGTTTTAGACGGTATGTATTTTGCAGTGCAATTGTCAGTTGTACCATACATTTGTATGTAAATATGCCTGTTTGTCAAAATTGGCAATATTCGAGCAGTTTATAATGTTTGCTTTCACACGTCGGTTTTTAGTTTCATGTGACATAATCTACAATAAAAGAAAACAGCTTGTTTCGGTAACTTTCAGCATCATTGCAATAAAAGTTTCTATGAAATATAAAAATAACAAATTAAGCAAGAGTTCAGAAACTGTTTGTATTTAAGTTAAATACAAGATTAATATATTTATATAAATACGTCTTTTATAGGTTTGTTTAATACAATTTGTTTTTAAATATAAATTTCCTGAATCACAAATACTATGTTCTTGGCGCCATAAAAAATTGACTTGCAAAACAGCTGGTTGCAGGTGCTGTGTCAGATGAAAATAGAACAGGCTCTAATGAAAATTTTACACTGTAAATGCAGGATGACGTTTGCAGAAGCATTCTTTTTTTTTTTGTTTTACACGACGTGTATGCATTTTGCAGTGGAAACTTTTACAAGTACACTGCAGAATACATACCGTCTAAAACCACCTTAAGTAAGATGGTTAACAAGATCAAAACAAAAATTTACATTTTTGTATTTTAATTCATTGCTCATCACTCGTCCACATACATCTGAATGTATATTCCGACTGACATATTATTTCAGAACAGTCAGAAATTGCATGCGATTAATTCAAACCTAAACTGTGCAAGCAGAGCTAATGTTTACGGCCCTACTTTTCTACTATCCGTATATTTGGATAAAGTTTTTTAAAGAATTCAGCCATTCTCTAAGCCTTAGATCAGATACGCATATAGTTATATGAAGAATAATTGGAAAATAGATGACAAACAGTCTTAAATACAAAGAGAAGATACAGTCAAACATGGTTATAATGAACTCGAAGTGTCCGCTGAAAATAATTCAATTATAAAAACTATTGAATCAGATTATGTCCAATGAATAAATTTTATTCACAATGTTTATTGTTTATTTTACAAGTAAATAAATAATATTTGTAATACTAACAACAACATGTAATTATCAAACTAACTACAAACATAAATAAAACTTAATGTGTGTATTTCGTAGATTTCATTTAAAACCGAAATGTGTCCCAACAAAGTCATTATTGCCAGTATAATCAGACACTTTAAAATGGTGAAACAAACAAACTACCTTCAACAATAACTTATACCTATAAATATTATTCACACTTCTATATAATGATTTTACAGGATACATTTTTCATTGGTGATATTAAGGAAATTAATGGGACTATAGCTAGCCAGCATATAATTGTTATGGATTGGAAAAGTATTCACCCCTCACGAAGAATTTCAGCTTTGGATGTAATTGGATATATTACTTGTTTGGAAATGCTATATGAGTCTGTCAGTTTTGACCTATGCCTTATACCCAAATGTCAAATATAAAACTCCATTTCGCGTGCCTTTTTATTTATTTAGATCTTCAGTAAATACTTAATTATGTTTCAAACTCTTTCAGTTATCTCTTGACGCAATGCTTATTTCATAAACCTTTTCCCAATGGACTTAAGGTAATTTGTAAGCTCTTTTAGTGTTCTGTAAGTTATGTATGCACAACAATGATGAATGTTCGGACTTACAAATAATGAGGTGATCATTCTGTTCTAGTCTGAATTAATCCTAAGAGTATCAATGAATAGATATATATATATGAAACGGATTGATTTCCAGTACTACTACTGGAAATCGAAGCTACTATTTTATTCATACTTATCCACATGGAACTGCATCTGTATGAAATATTGAATCTTGCACAAAAAAAAAAAAAAAAAATCAAGAGACCTGAAAATAACAGACCTGTTTAATAATATTGTATATGGTAGTATTCATAGAGATCTCACTAATATAACCTAAAGCGAAAACATCAAATACTACAAAGATAACAACGTGGTAAAACTAGTAGATCTTGCAAAGGAATTAAATACTATTGTTTATACTTAGATGTCTAAAGGAACGGTCACACTAGGCAAATATTTGCCGAAAAAAAAACGTAAATATTAAATAAAGTATTTTCTTTTAATTAATTAATTTTATTTACAATCTATCCAAGAAGGATAATAAATAAATTGTTTAAAGTAAAAGTAACACTGATTTCTGAACTCCAATGAGAAGAACAACAAAATAAAAGATATACGAGGTCTGATCAAAAAATAACCGTTATTTTAAATTTTTTCAAAAAGTATTTATTTATTCATCAATAACTATCTTGTCCCCTTTAAAGTAAAATACACTTATGCCAGCGGTTTTTCCAATCCTCGAAACACTTCTGAAACTCGCTTTTTGGTATCGCCAACAGCTTCTTTTTCGATTTTACTTTTATCTCCTCAATCGTAGCAAAACTCTTTCCTTTCACCGGTGTCTTCAGTTTTGGGAAGAGGAAAAAGTCAGCGGGAGCCAAGTCTGGTGAAGACGGTGGTTGAGGCATGATAACAGTTTTGTTTTTGCCCAAAAACTCACGCACAGGCATCGATGAGTAAGCTGGTCGTTATGACCTTTTTGAGGAAATCTGGATCGTCGTCAACAACATCGTCAAGTTCAACAAAATTTAGCAATTTTGGAACAATCTTCTTCGCTTGGCATGCAACGAACATCATCAGCAACCTCTCTGATAGTGATTAGACGATTATCCAAAATTATTTTCTTTGCTGCTTCAATGATTTCATCGGTTGTTGACGTTCTCGGGCGACCACAACTGAACTACTTGTGTTCTGCTCATAGTAGACTCGCCAAACGCTACAGTCAACATTTCAAATGTCCTTGCGAATTTTATTTAATTTTTTACACAAAACAGTTTCTTAAGTTTTATTTATGTTTGTAGTTAGTTTGATAATTACATGTTGTTGTTAGTATTACAAATATTATTTATTTACTTGTAAAATAAACAATAAACATTGTGAATAAAATTTATTCATTGGACACAATCTGATTCAATAGTTTTTATAATTGAATTATTTTCAGCGGACACTTCGAGTTCATTATAACCATGTTTGACTGTATCTTCTCTTTGTATTTAAGACTGTCTATCTATTTTCCAATTATTCTTCATATAACTATATGCGTATCTGATCTAAGGCTTAGAGAATGGCTGAATTCTTTAAAAAACTTTATCCAAATATACGGATAGTAGAAAAGTAGGGCCGTAAACAACAGACATGTGTACCAACATAAATAACAGAAAAAAATACGAAAATCGAACATACGTAATTCACGAAATATGAAAATAATGGTTATTTTTTGATCAGACCTCTTGTAAGAGTAAACAAAGTCAAACAAATTTTTGCTAAAACAAGTGGTTACGCTTTTTTGAGTAAATATTTGCCATGTGCAGAGTAAAGCTTATACTCGTATATTGGTTCAATGTTGTAAATTAAGTACGAATCAGCTCTCAGTATACAAAATGTAGGTTTGGTTACATATGGCAAATATTTGACGAAAAAGACGTAATCAAATATTTTACATTTATTTTATTTATTTCAAAAACTTTTTGTAGGACATTTGTTCTTAAAGAGAAAATAACGTCAAACAAAAAAAAACCCCCCTTTAAAGAACTAAACATTTTGGGAGCGACCCTGTTAAAATTACAATTTAAGCCCAATTCTTTGTAAAATTGCGGTGAATTTGGCTTATTTAACTTTGACAATTTTTACTAATGTTATTTCTAATATTCAGTTCATGTCGGACATGTTTTAACCCAAAAATAAAACAAAAACTTCCTGAAATCAGTTTCGGTAGATATTGTTGCTTATTTACTCTACCAACTGACCATATTAAATGTTTAATTCGTTTTTTTTTCACTGATTCATTAATTTTTTTCGAATTCCACAATTGTCGCTAACAGAAATGAACAAAAACAACAATAAAACAAATTCGATTTTTGTTGTTTCTTTTAATAAACACACATTTTTAATTAATTAAATTTTTTCAATTGATTTAATGATTTTTTTTTTATATTTAACAAGGAAAAACGTGAGCTTGCCTGGCATACAGTAGAATGAAATAAAAAGAAAAAAAAAGTTGAAAACAGAAAAGCACTTATAAAATAGATATTTTTGGCGGTGCCTTAATTGGAAATTGTATATCACTTAATAAAACAACATTTTGTTGTATGTTCAAATAAAAAAGAGCCGACAAACTAAAAAAAAAAAATACAAAAAACTAAATGGACACAGAAATAAAACCAAAGACCAGCCAGCCAGTTACTAAGCACATGCCTCAAATTGGTCAACGAAAGTAGTTAAAAGTAACCTTTTATTGATACATAAACTTTATTAACTTGACAATTTCCAAATTTAACACAAACAAATAAAAAAAAAAACAATTATTGTAAAGAAATGTTAATACGAGTACTAATAAATACGATCATATGTAGTACTGAACACACACATGTTTAATAAAAGAGGGGCTGGCGTAACAGGAGTACTCAAGCAGTCGTGGTAGTTTTATTTAGCAAAATTATCGGTAGTTCATCAGACGTTTACTACACTCTGTAAATACTGCTTATTTAGCGTGAAACACCTTTCGGAAACCTTTTCCATAGTTTATCTTCTATACTGAGTAATTGTTTTCTACTTTTTTGTTTGAACAATTTTTTGGACGCATTAAATACTTTCATGTGAATACGATTACCTGCCTGCATTCGCTCGTACAGTGTGTTTATAGACATAAACAGTATCAAATTTGTGTAACCCTTCAACTTTTTCTTCGTCATTTTCTTAATAGAAATAAAGATATTAATCTTACTTAAATATTTGTAAATGCCATACACTCGAAACTTTGTTTCAGTACTAATAGTATTTAAATACGTACGTTTGAGAGTTTTAAATATGCCGTTTCACAGTTGTTATAATCCAAATTAGACTGAGTACTAAAGCATACAAGAACTTAGTAATGACTTGCAATGCTTAAACTGCTTACTTTTCAAAGACTACCTGCATTACTTAGTTTTTTTTTTTTTAACAATCACAAACTGCGAAGCTTTTTGGCTTGTCTACAGAAAACACCCAGAGTCTTTAGCGGGAATCGAACCCGCAACCCTCTGACTGATAGTCCGGCACACTATCGCCTAGTCTATCGGGCACTCAAATACTTTAGTAATGGCTGACATATAATCTTGTATATTATCATTGTCAGCTATTCGAATTAGTATTCATTTAACATATAAATGATTACATTTTGCTAATTCAGTATAGAAGAGTGTAAGACGACACTCACCTTTCTATAGAAAAGTGTTAATGTTAGAAAGTGTTAAGCTATGTTAAGCTATGTATAGACGATCGTCAGATATTACAACCTTGTCTGAAAAATATTCAGAAAATGTCTAACAATCGTGTGAACTTAAAATGTTTGTCTTTCAATGTTATAATAAAAAGCATTTTCAGTACATTGAAAGACAAAAATATTGTCAGTCATCTAACAATCGTGTAAACACACAATTTTGTCATTGTCATGGTTTCAATATAATTGTCAAACATTTTTCATTGTCATATGTGCAAAGTTTATACATCTGCCTGCCAATGGCAGCATTGTCATAGAAATTATTTCTAAATGCAACTCTGCATATACATAAATAAACAAACAAGTGTACATTAATAACATTTTGGAAAAGCAATTTCGGTTGACAGATAAATTCATTGTGTAATAATTGTGTGCCAATGAAATTGTTAGTTTTCTTACAGTCGTCTAAACTGACAATTTACCTTTTGCTAACAATTTTTCAATGTCAGTACATTGCTAGATCTGACAACGTTGTAATATCTGACGATCGTCTATACATATCTTTAGCCTTGTTAAGGCACCTACAATAACTAACACAATTCTTTGAGTGTTAAATTAGTTGCATTGCACCTCAATAAGGTGCATTTGAAATAATTAAACATTCCATTATTCGGCCATAATATATATAAATTGTTTTTTTGTTTGCTTTCATGACTTGAAATACTTGTTGAAATATTAATTAAATATTAAGCATTCATGACTGCAGTACATTCATGTGACCTGTCTTCCGTTACAAGTAATCAGTCAGTCTTAGACCTACAGAGTTGATGTAGTGTAAATGCTTTAGAAATAATTATAAATATTTACTTTCTAGTTTAAATAGATTTTAAATGATTATTTTTAATTAGCATTTATGACGTTTTATGTCAATATGGTTTCCTGGATGACGACAAATTAAATTTGCTGTTTTAATATAAATTAAGATACTTGACTTTCATAAAGAGTTTTAAACATTTTGTCAAGTTAGTATACACAATTCTGCAGGAAGAGGAACCGACAGCGTACTGGTTCCTAGTGGACTACCTCTAGTTATAATAGCTAATCAATGGATTTATTGAGAGAACACTTTCGTGAGCACATAATTTTAAGTTTTGGGCCGGTCGATTGGCCAACAAAATCGTGTGATATCACACTATTAGACTTTTTCCTGTGGGGATATGCAGACTAACCCGCTTCGATTCAGGCCTTGGAGGAAAACATCACGAGCGTCATTCGCCAGTTACCAGTCGAAGTGCTCGAACGACTCATTGAAAATTGAACTCAATGGTTAGACCATCTGCGACGTAGCAACGGCCAAAGAATGTTCTTTCAAATTATAATAAACATTTCCAATTAAATTTAAATTTTGTGTTTTTTTTTTTCTTTAAAAAAGTAGGGAACCTCGACATAGATCACGCTTTATGTTCCGATTGGCAGACGTCGAAGTCTTTCAACTATTTACTTTCATATAAAGGTAGTCACCATGGCCTATTTGCACTTGTAAATCTTTAAAAAACTAAGATCAGTAATAAATGATAGTCTTGTAATATTTTTACAGTGCTTAATTTAAGTAATCAGTTATCATACATTTATCACTTACATGTTTGTTTGCCATAAACTTTATTATTTCGTTGAAATATAGTTTTGTTGCCTTAAACTGAAAAGTTCTTAAAACCAATAAAAAAAAGTATGAAATATAATAAAACGGTAGTTATTAATCTAAAGGCAAAGAAAAAATAAATAGTACAAACCAAAAATATTTACATTATTTGACTGTTTTAGCCAAGTTAATAATAATTGGCTGAGAATCTAAGAATTTCAGGTGCCACTAATAACTATTGTTATTATATTATTATGGTTAAATACATTTTAGCTTAACTTTATGTATTTTTGAGCGGGTGCGTTTATGTGTTCTACAGTTTTTATGGCTAAGAATACGAGAGCAATCTGAAAAGTACAAGTTTTATGAAACCAGACACTTTTCTATGAAAAGGTGCCTTAAGGAAACAATATTCTATAGAAATGTGTTATAGCCATATACTTTTCTATAGATAAACTAATGCATTTCATAAGTCATCTTACATTTGATTTCTTATTATAGTTTAGATCTGTATTTGCTCTAAATTAAGCTGATCCCATTTGAAAAGATTTTCAGCTTTACATTTTTTGGGTTTCTTTTGCTATATTGTAACTTGGTTTTATGTCATTACAGCCATCATCATCTATCGGATGGTTAAACATCGGATTAATGTTTCTATTAAATCCTGAATAGAATTTATAACGTTTATTAATATTTTTTTATGTTCTCAAGAATTTTCGAACCCCGATCTTATGATCGAAAACTTGCTTTATTATTAATTGACTTTGGTTTTTATTAACAATTTCATATATATTTTTAATGTGAACGAAAGTAGTCTATATTTTAAATTAATGATTCCATATTAAACGTTTGTTCACGTTAGAGGAACTAGTGCTCCAGAAAGCATGTTATCGAAGGATATAGTAACAATTTTACAAAATTCTGCTCGTTTCGTTGCAAAGTGTTGTCTGTAAATGATTTTCATTTAAATAAACCATGGATATCTTTTAATTGTAGAACAGAATTCCTCCCAATGAAAAAAAAATCCTTGGATCACTAGTCATTATGTATAGAAATATTGGCAAAGGGGGTTTGAATAAATAAATTCATCTTTTATTTAAGTTGCTGTAACCATATACTTTTCAGAGTTCCCTCGTATTAAGAGTTTCAGTTTAATAGTTCTTTTTTTTTGGTGTTTGGTAATGGCCTTTAATAGGCCTTCTTTATGGTTTCTTCCTGCGTTTTGTGTTCTCCGACATACATACATACATATGTACGTATTTTTTAGCTTTTGTAGTTTTTGACTGTTTTTCGTTTACCACAAATTTGATGATTTATGATATTTGTTTGTATGTTCGAATGTTAATAGAGGTAACTGCTTCTTGTTCTAGTTCTTCCTTATTGTTATTGGTGTCTTAATTTTGTTTGGTGTTCGTTAGCATGAAATATGGATATATAACACATACACACCTGTGCATGACCGTGTATGTGATAGCGTGTTAGTTTTTTTTTTTAGTACGCATGCCTGTAGTTTGTTCTTTTGTTTATTCGTTTCTTCTTTTATTCATTCAATTGAAATTATTCGGTTATTTTGTTTATTTGTCATAATAATAAAACCACTAAATGTCAGTCTATAAAAAGGTAATTTTCCACACCTGCTTAACATACCCAAACAAACACTTACTCACTCTCTCTCTCGCTCTCTTCATCACACGCACACACAAAACGTAGAGAGAAATTAATGTTTAATCATGATTATTCTTAATATCTACGTAACATAAAAAGCCGAAAAACTACTCAGAATGAAAAAATATTAATTTATGATCGAAATTATGCACAAGTTTTAATCAACCAACATAGTGTGGGGTCCTTTACAATGAAAATATAAAAACTACACCGTCATTTTTATATCATTAGTGTTGTAAAAAAAAGAAAACTAGTAAATTGATTAATTATTATTAAAAAGTTTGGATGAGTGGAAACTACCATGATGATGGAAAAGATAATTTTTCTAATTATAAGATCTCTAATGATAGACCAATAAAATGTGTTGACAATCACATGCTGTTAATATACATACTCGTAAGTAAATAACAATTATGGGGTTAGAGTTCCAGTCAACATTTTTCTAAAGAGGATCATTTTATGATAGAAATATATCACGTTTAATACGTTAATGCCAATAAAATATATGTAGATTAACCGAATATACATATATACAGTATATATTTGTCTAGTACATATAATTATTTAGTATTATAATTAAGCCACTATGATCAGAATATGTATAACTCCAACATCCGATTCTTTTTAATAAATTAAAATGATAAATTCTTTCACAATAGCATTTTAACTCATTATTTTAGGACGGTGGTGTCATTTGACGCAAATACTTTAATATCACTAAAAAATATTGTTAAAAGAAATTATTAAAAGCATAATGTGTGTACATGCAAATTACTAAAAATAAGCACTTAACAGATAATAAATAAGTCATTATACGACTGCTTCTAAATAATAGAGCTTGTCGAATTTGAATGGAAGATATAATGATTTTGCCATTCCGTTTGTAAGACATTGAAATATTGGTCACAGAGCCAAAACTATATTTGTATATGTTTACCACAACTATTTTAACATTTTTAATTTTTTATTTATTTTATGGTCACTGTAAGTATTTATATGATTTATGTAATCATGATATGGTTAAGCTACCATTTACATGATTACAGCAATCATATATGTATGTATATGATTATAGCAATTATGTAATGTTTATGCTGATCAGTTTTATGATGAAAGATTATATCATATTATGTTGTTTTCTAACATAATCAAAGACCAACAAATTATGATAAATGGATTTATCATAAACATTATTGCAACAAATATATACATAGTTACTACAACTGTATATATGATTGTAGTAATCATCTGAATCGTAACTTAACCATATTATGGTTACCGCAATCATATAAATAATTACAGTGCCCATATTTGTTGAAAAACTTGTAAAAATGTTGACATTGTTGTGGTAAACATGTACAACTATATTTTTTCTCTGTGTCTCTATACTGTGTCCTTATAAAGTTATTACACGATCTAGCCATGTGCCTACATCTATTTTAGTCAGGCAATGCAAAAAGAGCTGTCAAGACTAGGTTGACTAACTGACATTACTCTAGTTTGGGAGGGCCGACGAACTGGCCAAAGAAGGATCCGCTTTAGATGTGTCCACTTGCGTTTCAGTCGCAACACCACTTGGGTCTATTAAAAGGTTGGAGTTAGGTGGCGTAATCTGAACACCTGCAGAGCCACTAGAAATATGTGGCCAGCATACAATGAGAAGCGCAGTTTGCAGCTCCTGAATGTGAAACGAAGGGACACCTCGAGAATCATAGCGGTGCTAACCGGTCACTGGAAGATTGGTAAGCATGCGAGCAGACTCGAACTTCCCTTCAATGATTACTGCCGCAGCTGTTCTTTCTCTTACACATTTTCTGTTAGTTTTCCAGTGTACAACTGGCCATGCAAGGGGTAGGAGTAAAAAGCATCATAAGCCCAAAATATTTCTATATATGTACCATACTTTTCAGGCTTTGACAGCATATACTGCGTAAAGCGGGTACATCCATGATATCCGTATAATTGCTCACATAAACGTACGCATCGTAACAACAATTTGAACCTGGCTAGTGACATTGCTGCTCGAAACAAAGCCAAATTAATAGGTCTCCACAACTCAGATAAATGCTCTCTGTTTGACTTATGAACACCAGCATATATCAAAATACCAAAAATGCATTTAGTTCATCTATGCCGAAAGCTTTAATCTATTGTTTTTAGCGGTTTCGATTTTTCTACCCATGTGTGCATTGTTGTTTATAGCAATTTTGTATACCCTACACCACCATAGTGGGGAGGGTATATTGGATTTGTGCTGATGTTTGTAACGCACAGAAATATTGGTCCAACATCCACCATAAAGTATACCGATCGACTAGAATCACTTTCTGAGTGGATTTAACGATGTCGGTCCGTCCGTCCGTCTGGCTGGTTGTACATGTAAAGCTTGTGCGCAGAGTACAGGTCGCAATTTTGAAGATATTTGGATAAAATGTAGTACGTGATTTTTTTTCGAGCCAAGGACGGATGGGATTGAAACTGGTGGAAATCGGTCCATTATTTCACCTGGCCCCCATACAAATGCTCTCCCAAAATTGGGGTGTACTGATCATAAATGTTTGAATTATGCATAATTAGTCGTAGCTCCCATATAAGGCCCACTTCCAAAAATACCTTTAACGATCATAAATTTCTTAAAAATGTTGGTATTGAAATAAAATTTAGCACAAATAAGGTTCTTATATACAGAAATAACGACACCTAATTTTATAATGGTCGGTCCATAATTATTCGAAACTCCCATATAAGACCCTCTCCTTAATTCAATTTAAGCTCCATAAATCTTTTAAAAGTATTTATGTATATCGAGATAAAGTTTAACATATATAATATTTATATTCAGAGACATCATGACACTAAATTTTTGGATGATCGGTCCACAATACGTTATATATCCCATATATAACGCCCATTTCTGAAAAATTGTTTTATACATATACTGGGTGTAGGGTATTATATAGTCTGGCTTGACCGACTATACTTTCTTACTTGTTTCATTTTTCTATTTGTTTCTCGCAATATATTGTCACTAATTTCATTAGACATTATACTTTCAAATATTTGTTTTGTTGTGCATAATTTATATTTTTGGGGTGCTACTCCGCGTTATCTTAAAACATTTTTATTCGGAGTCTGTGTTTGAGAAAAAGGTTCTAGCAGCGAACAAGAACCATCTTTGCCCAACAATTTATTTCCGGTTTCTGTACCTATACTCCCGTTGGTTGCATCTGGGGCGTAGGAGTCCTCATATGTTTCTTTAATTCCTGTCTATTCAGCCTCTGAAGCTTCTATTGCTATTTTGTTCTCTGCTGGAGTGTACTCATCCTCAGCATCTGAACAAATGAAATTATCCTCACTGCAATTACTTTCACACAATAATTTATTTATATCTGTAGAAGTAAATTTTTATTACGGACTCTTGCACTTGGACTCATTTTATAATTTATTTGAACACTTTCACAACAAAAATATATATGTATGTATGTCCTTCCTTCAGCAGAATAAACTTCACTGCTTGAAAATTGCTAGTACGGGGAATCACCTACTACATAAAACACGGCCTAGAACCAAATCCTAAAAAACCATGGAAATCCCCAAATACATACATACATATGTATAACAGTATATAAATATACTCGTATGTAACTTTTATAAATTTGTTTGCAAAAAAATGTAGTTTTCTATGAGATTTGTATGAAGGTACCCGGGTAGCTTGTAGTACAAAATACGTAGCTTTTTGTCAGTCACATAAGGGTTAAACACTGTGGGTGCAGGGCAATTAAGAAACAGTAAAAATTAATATATTAATTTTAAATTAATACATTTTTATTAAGCATTTAATTACTGGGTTACATATAACATTTTACAATTTTAATGATAGAAAGATTTTGATAAATATATTTACAAAATAAAAAGTAAATGTTCGACAAACACGAATAAAAGCAATAAAATAATTTAAAATTTGTAATATAAATAATGAAAAACAAATAAAATTTGATAGAATTCAAAATGAATTTTCTGTTAATAAAAGTTTTCTTTATTTGTGTAATAACCTGTACACAGGCGGTAAGTAAAAAACAATTTAAAACAAATTTAAAGTTTTTTTTATAGACATTAACACAAATTTAAAGATGGAGTTTTATTGTTATTTTTAGAAAGTTTTTCTAACTTTCAGAAACCCCAGTATATTGTCAATATCATAGATGTCGAATGGAATGTAACATCTAACAATTTGGATATGGAATGGTCAATTACACAACCTACACGAGGAGTTTTTACTATCACTGGATTCATGGATTTTAAAGAAGATATTAATACAGACAATGCCATTGGCTTGGTTAATATCTACTACAGTACCAATGCCATTTCCTACATGTTGACACCCTTCCGAATACCGCCTACTGTGTTTACAGATGGAGTTAATTTTTTGTACAAAGTTTATTTAATGGACGTAATGACGGAATGTTGTGAGAATCCAATAGATTTTGAAGACAAATTTGTGCAACCTTTAACCAAACGCCGAATGATATGTAAGAACTGTTTACTGAAAAGTGATAATTTTCCATCTCACATGCGTATGGGTTTCTACAAGTTGGAGGGAATTTCAGATGGCGAAATTGCCTTTGCATTGGTGCTAACAATGCAACTGGAGAGAGAATAAAATCAGGCGAAATAAATTATTTACAGCTTTTATAAACACCCCTATCGTGAATAAAAATTACACATGAAATTTGTTCCCCTTTTACATTTTTCCTATTTAAATTCAATGTTAAAAAAATAAAAGGGAACAAATTTATGCAGAATTTTTATTCACGATAGGGGTGCATCTGTTTATAAATTATTAAATGTTCATATCTGTATTATAGCAATCAAAATAAAATATCTGGAACCGGCTAATTTAAAATGTTGGTTAATTTGTCTATTTTAAAATTTGCTTTGTTGGAAATTGCATATTCCTGCTGTTTCTTTTCAATGGGACCATGTTAAAAGGTCAATGGTAACCATAGACTCAAGTTTGAATAGATTTAAAACAAAACAATTTATAACTTTTAATATTTGGCCCGACGAATATATTTATTATTATTAGGAAACAAAGAAATTTTTATTCTATGTGATCATAGTACACCTAATTCTGTTTTTACGAGATAGATACGTTCCTTGAGAACTCGCGTAAAAAAGATAGAATATCCATATTAAATGAGGAAATTGGTTCCACGTATGAAATATCCCATAAAATAAGATAAATAATTCAAATTCATGTTGCTTTATACACAAACATATTTTATTTAAACAAAACCAATAGAAAAAAAGAGTTCATTTAGAAAAGTAATCACAAAAAACCATAAAACTTGAAAATAAATATTTTTGTTATATAAATACATACATTTTTATATTGCGTTAAATAAATGTTAGTCGCATAAAAACAGAATGAAATATTTATTTGGAAACGCGTTAAATCAAATTCGCGTAAAAACAGAATTAGGTGTACACCACTTACTATATGATAAACCTGAAGTCAAAGCAAGCAAAATGATTGCCAAATACTGTCATCTTGTAATTGATCATTTTGTATACCCTACATCACAATAATACGGAGGGTTATGCGTTTGTACTAATGTTTATAACGCCCTAAAATATTAATGTATACACAGAGGGAAAAACGACGTTCAAAAATAGACAACGGTTGGTGTCATTTTGAAAATGATATTTTACTCGACTTGGTGGTATTCATAATTTTGTGTTTTGTGTTTTGTAATTTAGATTATAAACGTGCTCATTTTTTAGTGCAAACAAAATTAAAAAACAAATTAAGAAAAAAATTGGTATAAAGACCAATTTTGTGACGAAAATTTAATGGTTTTCGGCAGTTAATTTGTATTAGATGAAGATTGAGGCAGTGTAACAAAGAAAAATGAACAAATACAAAGTTCATCGAATTCATTGACTAGATCGCAGTAGAAAGCAATTAGAGAAAATTATCTTTTATCTTTTTCCTTCTCATTGAAAAATAACTTGACTTGACAGTCAGAACTGATGAGTGTGAAACAGGACTTAGTTTTTGTTTATTTTTATAAAAACTCAAGTAACATTTAAGCTTGCAATATTTAAAGCAAGGATCCATTGGAGCTCCGGGTAGAATTTAGAGAAAAACTCTTTGCTTGAAAGAAAAAAACGGTAATGTTCTTTTGAAATTTTAAAAACGTAACCATACGTAAGTTTATATTTTGGAAAATTCTATTTTAGAATTAATATCCCAGCATACCATACTAGGAGCCATATGAGGCCGAAAAGAGTCTTTTCTGACAGCTTTTTCGGAGCCTTAATGCTCTTTATGAGCCCAAAAAAAAAATCATTATTGCTCCGAAAACCTTCAGAAAAGAGGGTCATTACATTCGAAAATGGTCCATCAGAAAGAGCTCTTAGATAATGTCAGAAAAGAGTCTTTTATGAAGGTTTTTTTGGGCTCTATGTAATCTTCTAGGAGCCATATGAGGCCGAAAAGAGTCTTTTCTGACACCTTTCTCGGAGCGTTAACGCTCTTTATGAGCCCAAAAAAAAATCATTATTGCTCCGAAAACCTTCAGAAAAGGGGGTCATTACATTCGAAAATGGTCCGTCAGAAAGACCTCTTAGATAATGTCAGAAAAGAGTCTTTTATGAGGGTTTTTTAATTTAATTGTATATGTATGTATATCCTCAAAGATTGTTAAACTATTTTGTTAGCAATCGCGAAATTATAGAAACGTTTCACGAAATGTTATTAAAGACTTCCGGTTTCTGTACTTACTTCATTACATTAATAAACAAGAGTTTTCAAAAAATTAATTTAAAATGTTCTAAAAACACGCAAAGTACCAATAAATATTAAAAAAAAGCAGTATAAAATAAACACAGATCTGCTCAACGGTTTTAAAGTTAAAGTTTAAAAAAATGAGCTACTTTATTTTTATTCTGTGCAATTTATTTATTTTTTATGTACAGGCGGTTAGTATGAATTGAAAACCAAATGAAAACCAAAATCATACAATAATTATGTCTCATTATCTTTCACCATCCAGAAACCTGAATATGATGTCGATGTCCTGGATATCGAATGGAATGTAACAACTCCCGAAAATTTCGATATGGCATGGAAAGTTACCCAACCTAGACGTGGTATTTTTGCTGTCAGTGGTTTTGCCGATTTCAAGAAAGATATCAACACAGACAACGCCAAGGGTCTGGTTAATATTTATTATAGTTCCAATGCTGTTTCTTATATGCTGACGCCGTTTCGGATACCCATGACGATTTTCACAGACGGAGTAAATTTTCTATATAAAGTGTATATGATGGAGGAGATGAAGAACTGTTGTGAAAATCCCATAGATTTTGAAGGCAAATTTGTGGCGCCTTTAACCAAACGTCGCATGGTGTGCGAAAAGTGTTTGTGTAATCCAAAAGAAAATTTTCCCACATACATGCGTACAGGGTTTTACAAGATTGAGGGAATTTCGTATGGTGAACTTGCCTTTGCTGTGACCTTGACGGTTAAATTGGACAAGGCGTAGTTTTTAGATAATTATTTATTATGTAATGTTATTAATTTATGTATATAACACTTTTAAGAATTGCTTATGGAAATATCAGGCAAAGGAGCACAAGCTTTTGGTACCTTTTGGCACTCTATATATCTGTTAAACTAATAATCCTAGAAATAAATTTCAAATCATGTTCTGCACTTATATGTTCTCATTTGGTTCATTTTGGAAGTTAAATAAAATCTTGAGACATTTTATTAATTTTATAAAGCGTTTTCTAAATTATATAATAAATTGTTTCTGTGTAAAAAATGTACAGGTCAGTTTGAAATATTCTGCCTTATTTCGCTTATACAGTGGCTCCAAAGCATAATCGGAAATATGCTCTGAACAAAGACAAAATATACCTAAGGTGATGTTTTTCTGTTTTGATTTTCTTTAAACTTTACCTGCTTAAATTTTACAACAATGCAAAAAAAAAAAAACAAAAAAGTGTTAATACAATTATTTATGTAAAAACAAATACAAAAGCGAAAACAAGTAAGAAGGTATAGTCGGTAAAGCCCGACCATACAATACCCTACACACAGGGCGCTACATTATAGCTATAATAGATCATCCATATATGTAATGGTGTGACTTTTGTGCATATAGAGATTTTTTGTGTTAAATTTTATCTCGATATATATAAACACTGTTAAAAGACTTATAAGTGTTAAGATAATTTTCAAAGAGCAGCTTATATGAGAGCGTTGACTAATAATGGACCGACCATTGTAAAATTGGGTGTATAATATCTATATACATATGTGAAACTAATTGATGTTGAATTTTTTTGGAATACCAACATTCTTAACAGATTGATATTCGTTAAGGAAGTTCGGAAATGGGCTTTATATGGGAGCCATAACTAATAATGGAACGATTATCATAAAATTAGGCTGCATGATTCATGTATAAATGAAAAAAGTGAAAAATTATTTTGATATCATCATTTTTTAAAAGAGTTATTCTAGTTAAAGTGATTTTCAGCAGGGGTCCTTATATGAGAGCTATAATAAATTATGGACCAATCTACACAAAATTTGTAAATGTGATTATGCTTCATGTACAACTTATTTTTCGCAAACGACAATTATTTGTCGAATTAAGACAATTAATAATCAAATTAAATTTGGAAGGTAAAACTGTGAGAGAAATTGCCGAATTGGTTCGAAATGGTAAATATACTGTCTATGACATTATAAAAAAAGTTCCATCATGAATTTTGACTGGCAAATAAAAACAGAGAAGGAGTTTTATTTCTTTTAACATACATACATACATACATATTCACCCATATCGTGAATAAAAATTCCACATGAAATTTGTTCCCTTTTATTTTTTTAATATTGAATTTAAATAGGAAAAATGTGAAAAGTGAACAAATTTCACGTGGAATTTTTATTCACGATAGGGGTGATTGCTTTTAACCTTTTCATAATACAATCAGTAGTTCAGTGAGCAACTGAACGAAAAGAACGACCTAGTTAATTTTTTTGAACTGAACAAAAATGAACGATTACGCCCAAGAATTTCATAAGCCCCAAAAATAAAAACCGTAGAGTAAAATTCGCCAAAGAGTACACCTAATTCTGTTTTTACACGGTAATTGGTACCAGGAAACTTCGTACAAAAAACCCCTGTAAAAAAGACATTGATCGTATGCAAAATAGGTGATTGGTTCTTTATTTCTAAAACCTACTGCAATTAGTGAAAAACAAGGATTTTTTAAAAACATCTAACTATTCAGGTTTATAATATTAAATCACATACTTATACAATGTGTTTTTTTCACAAGCAGCACTCTAAGCTTAAAAGTAATGTAAAAAAATATATGAAAAGTTAATTTGACTGTATGTACTAAAAGGAAATTCCCCTGCTATTTATTTCTCTGACCAGTAAATATGCGTGTATTCACAAAAAGGGAATTCCCTTCAATTTGTAATATGAATATGAATGTATGTACATATGTATGTATATTTCGCAAAAATTAAATTTAACAAAAAAAATGCAATCCAAAAAGATTTTGAATCGTCCTAAATGAAATAAAATCGTGTAAAAAATTAAAATTTGTTTATTTTTAAACCGTGTCTTTGTTTGGATCCAGATAATTTGGCAGTAAATCATCTAAAAAATGTTTCCATTGAAAGTTTACATAATTTTAACTTGCATGATTAAGACGGTAAGAAAATTGTCTGGCGCAAGCCAAATTGCGAATTTAACCACAATTAAGCACGGAGGAGGCTCTGTCATGGTTTGGGAATGCATGTTGATTGCTGGAGTAGGCAATTTGCATTTTATAGATGGTAAAATGAAAAAAAAAGTTTTTAAAATGTACAAAAATTGGGAATCGAGAACATATTTGCTTTTCATCAAGATAACATTCCTAAGCACACTTCAGAAGTTCCTAAGGTTTGGTTGACTCATAACTGCTCCAAACAGATCTAAACACCTGCACAGAGAACAGACCGCAATGTTATTGAGTATCTTTGAGAGGAATTGGCCAGAAGAGTATATCAAAATAAATTCAGCCAACACATTAGGTCAGCTAAAGGAGGCCTTGTGAGAATCTTGGAACTCCATAGAACTGGAAGTTTTTCAAAACTCAAAATATTAGATTTTTGTATTTTAATAATTTCTAGTTGGTTTGACTAATTTTTCGTTGAGCACAGGAAACTGCGAAAAAAACATGTTTGTGGTAAACATTATCTAAGAGCAACATATTTTGGTAAAATTTATGATTGTAGTAAAAACATATTAAGATGAATATATAAGTGCCATAAAATAAAATATCTTGTTAATCATAATTTAATATTATAACATCATGCTATAATCTAATATAATCATAAAATTGTCATACATGATCATATTATGACACAAGGTAACCATATTATAGTTAAAAGTAATCATAATATGATCTAAAGTATTCATATCATAATCTAAATTAATCATTTTATGATCTAAATTAATTATATTATGATATAAATTAATCATATTATGATATAAATTAATCACCTTATGATCTAAATGTATCATATTACGATAGCATTTTATCATAAAATGTTAAATTTTATTTTATTTTACTATTTATCATATCATGATTTATAAGTATCATAATTATTATTATATCGTAATTAATTAATGGTTAAATATAAAACGATATGATTATGTAGTTATAAAACAATAATTTGTATGACGTAAATCGCAATTATTTCTACATTTTTTTAAACACAAAACTTACAAACACTAGTTAATACATGGTGCAATTAAATACCAGGTGACAGCATTACTACAACAATTACAACAAGGCAAGAACAACAGGCATTTTTGTTTGTGTAATACTTTCGTTACTGTCAAAAACATTTGGCATAAAATAAAGAAAACAATTATACAAACATGGATAAAAACAGAAAACAATTGTGATTTTTTTTTGTTTCTTTTATTTTTTCAAAGTATTTTTTTTCAAGTTACGCATAATATTTATTTAAATAGACAAGTAACACGTAATTTTGCAAAGTAAAACATGCAAAATTCTTTATTTTCAAAATTAATGTATGTATCGGTATTGTATAACAACAACGCATTTTTCTGCACCAAAAAAAATCTTACAAAAAAAAAAAACCTAAAATTTTTAGCAAAACAAACACACTATTTAATATAATATAGTTTTTTTTAACACTTTTAAGCTATTTGACGCAGATAAAACGGCGACAAAAACTCAATTTTTCAAAAACAAAATAATTTTGTAACGTTTTTATATAAACTTTGACTATTTGTAAACAACTTTTTGACATTTTCAATTTCACCATGAACAGAGCAAAATATAATCAGCTGGCGCTATGCTGTCACCTGGTATAATTTCACCATGAGTTAATACTTTTGTAAATTAAAATAAACTTTTATGCACTTTCAACGTATATAAAAAATTTACATTTATTTTTAATTATGTTTATTAGAAATTCATTTTGTGATATTTAAAATTATTTCATTTATGTACACTTTATTTAGGTCCTTTACACTTCTTTTACATTTTTGTAATTTGTAGTAATATTTTAAATACGAATTATTATTTTTTATTGAGACATTTAAATCCAAATAAATAATCCGATATCACGCAGACACACAGCTGAGCTGATGCAAAAGCATTCTACAAATGGTAAAAACAAAATATTATTAAAATTAAACATATTTTGTTTGCATTTTAAACATATTATGAGTACAAATATAGAAACTTGTCATTTAATGGCTATTTGTAAGTTTAAATAGTTGTAAATAATATAATATGTTTGAATAGTTATCATTCAATAGTTGTGGTAAACATTTTTTAAAAATAATTACGTTTCAGTGAACCATATTCAATTTTATAATTGCGATAAACACAAAAATGTTTATAGTAACTATATTATCGTTCAAATCAAATTAAAAACAAAGTGTAGTTTTTGTAACCATGTGCAACCATGTTTTTTAAATGGGTGTGTAGTTGTCGTTAGAAATATTTTTTATTTTGTTATTATTAATAGATATAAATACAATAAAAAAAACACTACCTTAAGTACATTTTGTCTTTGTTCAGAGCATATTTAGATCAGTCAAACTTATGCAACGATTATGCTTTGGAGCCACTGTACATACATACATATGTAAGTAGAAATAAAAATGATACTTTAAACTCTTTGACGACAACTGGCATGTAATATATTTAATTTAAAATAGTTATAATCTTTCAAGAACCTTGAGCTTATTTTATGTGAGACTTGCAATTCAAATTCAAAGATGAACTTCTTTTTTTGGTTGGTAAATTGTTTATTTACCTTTAAATGGTCGTTACATAATAGATTTATTGATTGAATTTGTATTTGAAAATGTCTGTTAAAGAGAGACCCTGAATACGCAACTAATTACACATGTATTTGACATTATTTGTGTAATAAAAATTGAAAATTCATTGACTTGTAGTACCACCACGAAACAATAGTTTCTGTAGGTATTTAAAAATTGTATTTGTAGGTATTTGCATTTGTATTTATTTTACTTCACTAATAGTCACGTTCATTGTAATTTAGGCCTGAAACAAAGTCTTAAATGATGTTCATTCGAAAAAGACGTGACAAGGAGGAAAAACGTCAACAAGAGTTTGTCCAACACACAACTGAGACAACAAAAAGAACCCAGTAGACACAAAATCTTAATAATGAACTTTATCTAAAGCTAAACCGCCAGTGGGCCAGTCAGTCAGTGCGTCTGTCTGTCTGAGTGCCAGCCAGCCTTTAACTTCTGTAGACGTTGTGTCACTTAGTTCGCCACTCAGTTAGATTCGGTTAAAATATCATTGATTGATTAATATTCCGCTCAGACCATATAGAAATTGTCAATCGTACAACAATGATTGCTAAATAATGTGTCAAAAATGATGTTTTCGTTTTGAATATTTTTGTCGTTTTTTTTTTGTTATTTTTTTTTTTTTTTTTATAATTTTGGTGTGTGTTTTTCGGTAAAATCATTTGTTTTTCTATATTCGAATGCGATTGATTTCAAATTTAAAAAAGCTCTTTCCAAATTTACATGTTTAAAAATTTTGTTGAAAATCTTATTATTTTTGTTTTTGGTTTTTCGTCGTGTTCGTATTCAACAACAAACCCTTTCCAATCAGTCGTTATTTTCCTCCGTTTTGTTTGTTTGTTTGTTACTTTTGTTTTTGTATTTCTTAAGACATGTATTGGGAATTTTAAACACTTTTTGAATACTAAAAAAAAAACAATAACAAAACACTTTTAATATGAGATTTTTATAAAGTACATACATACATACATACATACATATGTATGTCAGAATGTTTACATATCTTTATGTCCGTCTGGCTTTTCCTGAGGCCCCCCAAATAGTAACAAGAATGACAGTAGTTAGAGGTGAACGACATGGTGGGGGATGGGTATTCGGGATAACTACAATGTTTAAGCAGTAGTAGGTAGTGTGATGTTTTGGTGACTGTATGGCTGACAATGTCACTTTGTTTTTAATACCCGTATGCAGAAGATTTTGGTGAAAAATCATCATTTCACGAAAAAAAACATACATACATATTTTGGGGAAAAAAATCATAATTTTTAAAATTTTTAGTTTTTATTTGTAAAAAATTAAAAACAATTCAAAATTTAAGTTTATTACGTTGATTGCTTATCGGGTTTTGTTATCATATTTTTACTCAATGTATGATTTGTTTTCATAAGGACATGATATAACCCAATAATCAACCAATTTTTAATAAACTACATGTTTTACCAAAAATATTGTATCTCGTATCTATTAGGTGCAGTAAAATACAAATTTTAAGTTTAAGTAACTCATGCTTTGTGTTATTGCATCTATAAATGTCGAAAGAAAGTTTATAGTCATTCGACTAAAGTAATGAGTTTTTCGTCATCCATCGTTTATTTTTTATATATTTATAACTTTTATACAAAAACTTAATTAAATTCAAAGAAATTGAAAATTTTTGTAATAAACCAACAATTTTTTTGTTGTGCAGATGTCAGCTGTTTTGTGCTGTCACTTACAATTACATAGCAAATTTTTGTTTTCAACAGGTTTGTCCGCAACGGCACGGAAAGTAACAAAACAACTAACAACTGCTACACATTTTCTATTTAGCAGAATCAAGTCAGCTGATTCGAAACGGAACAGAAAGTAGAGACTAATTCTGCCTTAAGAGATGAGAGACTGTAGTATCTCCTGAATGTCGACAGAACTACTAACTGTTCCACTTAAAAACAATACATACATAAAGACATCCCAAATTTTGTATAAAAATACGGGAAATTTTCTGAATTGTTTTATATTTTTGAGCATTCTGAAGCTTCCTGGATTTCGACATACCTATAATACTATGATGATTCAAAAGCAAACGGCTATTCCAGATTTTCAATCAGGAAATCAAGGATTGAAATCTGTTAAAAACAATCTCAAAAACTAAAAAAAAAATTGTATTGTAATATTACAATAAAAAAAATATAACAAATTATGTTTCATAATAATTAACGTGGGACAAGGGTTTAAAAATAAAAAGTGACCCATTTAACTAACTATATTATATATTTTTATTTATTTATTTATTTCATTTATTTAGATTAGGCCTAATTAATCCAGATTATTCACATGGCAAATACGAAAGTATAATTTAATATAAAAAAAAATTCAAAAATTTCTGTATATATAATTTTAACCCCCCTATTGCACAAATGTTGAATACTAAAAATAATAAAAAAAAACAATCTGGATTGTGGTAAATGTTTACAGCCACCTTCTATAGATTTTGCAAAACAATATTTTTAAATTTCGATATTGAGTACGAAAAAGTTCGTCCTCTATACATGGAACAATAGAGTTCCATAATCATGAAACTCGGACTATAAATGATAATAATAATTAGTGAACTAGTTCTAGTGAACAAGCCAAAATTAAATCTGTTGAAAAGGTACATTGACTTCGCAAATTTCATAAAATTCCAACAAAATTCTTAAGTCAATAAAACTTTCAAAATCACATAGCAGAAGATTAATAATAAAAGATGTCATATGTATATGAGCACCATATTTTAATCCAAAGATATAACGAGCTATCCTATTAAAACATTGCTTAAGTTTTCTGATGCCATTCCGTGATATACCCGAATATACCTCCAAACCATATAATAATATAGGAAGACACAATGCCATAGCTACTCGCCTTTTTACTTCAGCAGATAAATACAAACCAGTATTATATAAACGTTTGAGAACAAAATTAATCCTAGAAATAACATGATTCATATGGAAGTCGAAATTTAAGTTGTTATCAATGTATAAACCTAAAGTTTTGTAATATGAAACAAATTCGATCACATCAGTGTCTAATATCAGCAATGGTTTTCTAATAATTTACGAAAACCACATGCATCGCGTTTTGGAAGGATTCAAACATAAACAATTTATATCAGACCACTCCTTAATAAGCCTCAAATCCTTATTAACGCTCCGTTCCAAAAAATCTAGACCAAGTCCCATATTATCTGCTAGTACGTCATCTGCAAATGAATAGCATTTAAAAAATTGTATCTGCTGGTACAAGTCGTTCAAATAAATCATACAGAGAAGAGGTCCCAAAATAAAGCCTTGGGGCACCCCTCTAAAGGTTTTTAAAGTTGTTGAAATAGTATCTACAGACTGGATATATTGGTACCTGTCATATAGAAAAGACCAGATTAGCTTACAGGCCGATGAACCACAATCAAATTGTACTGATAATTTATTACATAAAATCTCATGGCTTAAGGAGTCAAAGGCTTTGCTATAATCCAGAAATATAAGAACTGTATTAATTTTTCGGTTCATATTACATCTTATATCTTCGACACAATCTAACATTAAGCCCGTAGTACTATATCGCTTTCTAAATCCTGATGGGTACCTGTTAAAATACTCGCGAGAATTAAGATATGCCAAAAGCTGCTCTCTTAAAATAATCTCAAGTATTTTCGGGCAAATATTCAATATGCTTATAGGGCGATAATCAGTAATTAGAGAAGGTGATTTAATTTTGGGTACTGGAATAACTCTCCCAACTTTCCAAGTTATAATATTGTTAAAAATAAACTTCAATTGGCGAGAAATATAGGGAACAATTAACTTCAGAAATTTCAATGGTATTCCATCAGGTCCTCGCCTCGTAAATATCATCTTCACTAACATTTCGAAAAGTAAAACCAAAATCACTACGAAATGATATTGACTGTATTACATTCATTTCATAGAAAATTTTAAAACTTAAAGGCAATTTTGGAATAGCAGACCAATTTTAGAACATGGTTCTAGTTCACAGGACAAACAAAACGTAAAAGTGTCTGAGAACAATGACAATATTTGATATATTCTATAATACTGTGGCCAATAAAAGCCTTATTGAACCGAAAAAGAAAATTTACATAAATAAAACACGTTTACATTAAATCCAACATACTATTTACGCTGTTCCCAATTTTAAATATACTATTTTGAAATACATATTTATGATTTGAAATAACACTAAATAAACATATTTAAATACGTGTCTACAACATGTTTCTTTTAACATTCATGCGTATTCAAATAGTATCTGGGCACATTACATGCATACTCGTATGTATAAAAAACATTCGTAAATATGTATGTATTTACGAGTATCTGCACTAGTTAATCCCAAAAAAATGTTGTATGTTAATACATAAATGTGTTCATTTGTTTAATATGTTGTCACTCCTTTGACTGAAGACATGAGTATTTTGTTTTGTATTTTGTGAACATGAACGTACACATATTTTATTAGTAATTTATTATATTTAGTAGTTGTACTGTATACATAAATATCACTACTACTGTATGAATACACAACTAACAAATAAATATAATCATACTTATGTACATACATACATATGTATATATGTATGTACATACTACTCGTACATATGCAAAACTAAAAGAATTCCTAAATTTTTTTTAATGAGTTTAGAGGATTGTTGCGACAACTGTGTGCACATAAATAGCACGACATTTTATAACTATAACAAGACAATTTTTAATATTTTTACTAAAATTTGAAATTCTGTATATCATCCGCTGTAAAACTATTTTTTGAAATTAGATAAATTTCTCCAATTCATGTGATAATCTTATGACTTCTCATAACATTTCAAATAATATTTAATTATGTACTTTGAATGCCAAAGAATTGGATTAATAATTTCTAAATTATTATACCCATGCACAGTGCGACATTTGGCCAATCTAGGTGGAAAAAAATCTAATTTAAAAGATCCTGGCTTGAAATGTGGTTAGATAAAAATTATAGTTATGTCCTACTAATATTGACAACAAAATTTGGAACAATCGAACAATTGCCACTCCCTTTTTGGGATATTAACTATTTGAAGAATTTTTATGAAATTTTGTTTTAAAAATTATTATTTGTGTACACAATAACCTCGAAGAAAATTATTAATGGGCGGTGTACGCCCACTTTTTTATAACAGATATTTAAGCTATATTGGACAACCTTGGGCTAGATTTCATTACAAAAAAAAAAAAATAATAAATTCATATTTTTTATATTACAATAGTTTACTCCGAGTTGTAGTTTATAATGCTATCTGGATATCGTAACAGTTCTTGTCTGGAGTTTTTGGAGCAGTGCGTAAACTGACGATACCAACATTCTATACAGCAAGTCTCTGTTTGTGTCCACTCTTGAAGTTCCTTATGTCCTTGTTTCTGGCTTCGGATGCATCTTCTGATAACTGTCCAATTGGTAGAATGCATGTTTCAATTATGTACTTACGGATTAACAAATAAGAACTAACAGTGACGACACTAATAATAGTGATGGTAAGGTGTTAAACTAAAAGTCCTTGGAATTAAAAAAAAAAATATCAAGCAAAAAGTCCATTTTAGACGTTAACTAAACTTTAAAATCGCAAAAAAGAGATATTCCAACACCTGCCACTTGTATAGGTAGTGTGAGGGAGCGTGAGGAAACTATAGTTTTATTCCAACGAAGTTTCCGTGTTTTTTTTTAAATTTTTAATTTTTGTTTTTAATAAATTACAACAATTAGTTTTCGATTAAATTGAAAAATTAACACGTATTTAAAAACTAGATTAAAAATGCTGTATTTAAAAAAATGGACTTATAACTCCAACAACAAAAAAGTTATAAGTGATTGAAGTTGGGATGGTGCTCACAAATATATGTATTTTATTTCTTAAAAGTCTATTACAAGATGTGATTTTAAACTCCTGTATCAAATGAAACAGCACTTTTTCCGTCATATTATGATTATTTCCATAGTATATGGATTGTTTGCTGTCACATTCATTTAAATTATAACAATCCGCCAACTTTTATTTTTCGATTTTTGTGCACCTAGATTGTCCAAATGTCGCACTGTGCCATGGTGTAACTATACAAGGTGAGTGCAGCAATACAGCCGACTGACTGACTTTGTTTATTTATATTTTATTTACTTATATTTTACACAAATAACTAAAATGCCTGTTGTTTCTGTATTGTGTTGTATTTGTTGCCGATTTGCACTCACCTTGTATAATTACACCATGTTTATACCCTTACATTGTAAATTTGAAAATTTAAAAAAAAAAATTAATTTAAAAGCTGCCACTTTACTCTTCAAAACTGTAAGTATTTTGAATAAATTTTTGTATTTTTTTTTTGTAGAACTTAACAATGTTTGCGGTATTTAAATCAATGTTTTCATACTCATACACATATGACAAAGTTTGGCAGCAACAAAAAAAAAACAGTTTTTTTTAATTCTTTTGAAACAATTTGCATATTTTTTGTTGCTTTTTCTGTTGCGGTTGTGTGAAGTGTGTGGTGGTTGATAATTTAAACAAAAAAAAAACATATAAACAAAATTTATTTTATTCTTAACCAATTCTTACATACATATTTACGTATATAACCATCCATTCATCTACTGGAATACGTGTCTCCGTAGTTGACTGTCTGTTAGTTTGCTTAAATATAAACAAGGTGTGAATTAATTTGCTTCGATTCTTTTACCTTTTGAATCGAAATTTTAAAGTTGCAACAGTATTGCAAAAAAAAAATCAATGAAAAAAAATTAAAAAATATAAAACTGAAGAGAAAAAAGTTTTAAAAAACTTTGGGAGTCAGTTCTTTGAAACAACAGCAAAACGTTTCGTAATAAATGTTTGCTGTGGTCTTTCTTAGCCGTTGTTTGATATTTGTTTCCTTTTTTAAAGCTGACCATTTTTGTATTAGACATTTCAATTTATTTCTAAAATACATCCAAAAAAGTGACACCCATTTAGTGTTGTGGTTCTAACTGATCACACACATTGTCGGTTATGTATCTGTAAACATAACGATCAAATCGGGATTCACAAGATACCTATTTTATTTAATAGAAAGAAAGTGCATAACATATTACATATTTTAGTTCATATTCTTTGTTCGCACTTTGCCGACAACTGGTTGGAGGCAATTTAAATTACTGAACGGCTTTATATTACTTACTGAGCAAGAGAGTTTAGATTTCAGTCTAATGTAGAGCGTAGTATCTTTTCAGTAATAGCTTGGTTTTTAAACCAGTTCTTTAATAAATAATTTCTGTTTGTCACCCTCATTACTAACTAGCTCTAGAATAGCTTTACAGTAGTAAACATACTCTTAATATAAAATGCTAACATTTCACATAAGAATAAGGTCACCTTATTTTGGAATACGACGCTTTTTGTATTTCCTTTTTCTTTTTATACAAATATCTAGACAGATATATGTACATACATCCCAGCATACCATTCTAAGAGCACTCCGAAAAAGGAGTCAGAAAAGAGTCCATCAAAAGAGCATTTTCGGAGCGAAAGAAAAATTTGCTTGTTACTGTCCTGAGTCGGCACGCAGTATGACTCAGAAATTCCACTTAATTATGTGTGTACCAAAGCGTTGTTGTCCTGTTATTTGTGCTTTGAACAAAAAAAAAACATAGCTGTAACACACAAGAATGATAAAAACAAGATTACACAGAGCCCAAAAAAAAAACAGAGCCAAAGACTCATTTCTGACATGATGTAAGAGCTCTTTCTGAGCCCAAAAAACCCTCATAAAATACTCTTTTCTGACATTATCTAAGAGCTCTTTCTGACGGACCATTTTCGAATGTAATGACCCTCTTTTCTGAAGGTTTTCAGAGCAATGATGATTGTTTTTTGGGCTGATAAAGAGCGTTAACGCTCCGAAAACGGTGTCAGAAAAGACTCTTTTCGGACTCATATGGTTTGCTGGGATGCATCATATATTGGTAATTTTTATCATACAATCTTATTGTTAAGTTTTTTTTTCAACTACTCTACCCAACCGTTTTGGTGTTTATTTTTTTGCTTAACAGTTTTTGATTTTAACACCAGAACAAAAGTATTGTACAGTAAGAAAAACCCCAACAAAAAGAGTTTTGTCTGCAAGTCGTTGATTTGCTATGTTGACACATTTTTTTTATTTTTTGCATTTTATTCGCCAACAACTCCCCAAGGATCACAAGAGTAAAGAAATATGTATATTGAATCAATTTCATTCACAAAAATCAGTTTAACTATAAACTCTATGCCATGCTTGGGTCTTCATTCAGTTGAATGAATCGCCCAAATTGAATGACAAACGGAAATTCGTTTTGTTGTTGTGGATTTTTTGGTTGAGATTTTTCTTTAATTTCATCTTGACTTTTTGTTGATTATTGTTGTCATTGCTGCTGGCTGTTGTAGTTGTTTTTGTTATTGTTGTTAGTGACATTATCTTAACCATGCCTAAGCTGCAGCAATCAAATATAAACTGTTGCTGACTGTCAACCCAATTGACTGACTGACTGGTAGACAGACTGCACCAGTATCTGTCTGTCTGACTGCTGGTGACATTGCTGCACGTATTAAGATTATTTTCTTGTTTCGCTTTCTATTCTATTGATGTTTTTTGTAGTCACTGTCATTTAATATTAAATGATGAAAACCACAAGGAAATATATAAATCGACAAAGCTTAAGTAGAACGTCATCAAATCCTTGTTTATATTTTCTTTGTTGATTGAGAGGATTTCTTTAAGACTTTTTTTCCGGCTGGTCCTGTAGTTATTGCCCTTTCACTCTTCACTCGTACAGTGGCTGTTGAAATGGTTTAGATTGAAAATTGAATGTCTATTGTGAAAAACAATTGAAATGGCTCAATGTGACCTGTACAAGAAGATAAACAAATTTGATATTGTCCAAAGGGGAATTTTAAATTATATATTATACTTGTGCTGGTAAGTACAGAGATAAAGTATTCTGTCATCTTCTCCTCTGTCGTTGTTATATACTCGTACCTATATATAAATAAAGTCTTAATAGATTAAACCCAGATCGAAACAGTTTCAAATTTTTTCGGTACCCAGATCGTGCTGATAAATTTAAGAATGTATTGAATTCATGTACTTTGATACTTCAGCGAATTGAGTTGTACTTGAATAATCAGTCAAAGATAGTCAATCTTGACTTGTATGATATTTTTCTCCAGAACACGCCTGTTTACTGTCCAATGTTAGCCCCTGGTATTTGCCATAATCTTTTCATAATTATAGTATGTATAAATATTCAAGTCCAGATCATTCGATTGAAAATGAGGGGTTTTCCTACAAATAAGAAGACAGAATATTAATAACATATTCATTCCCACTTCTAGCCGGTTCTACGCACTGGAACGACCTGAGAACACTCGGCCAAAGACTGTCAACTCAGCAACCACTGCTGTTACAACAATCAAAACTAACAACCAACCACATACATATATAGTCCACTATTGAGTGTAACGTGCGTTCAGTCGATTTATTCCTGTAATAGTCCTGTTAGTTAAGTTTGGAATAGAGTTCCTTGAGATGAAACAACGTCTTATACAATGTCTTTCCAAAATCTTCAGCAGAAGTGCTCCAACCTAAAGGTCTCCCTTCATTTGAAATGAAAACTAATATGTGTGCTGCCCACCTTGATGGAACGTAGGATATCAGAGATTAGTAAGTGATATTACACCAAAGGACCTCTCCTGTATATCTGCTGGTATATTGCCATCAGGACGAAAGCTCTTAATTCTTCATTGCATTATGTGCTTTTGATACTTCTAAATTTAAAACACTTTCTGAATCTAAGATGGTAGAGTCAGCTTAGACTAAATAATCAAATTGGTCGCTCTACAGTTTACAGATTTCAAATATATTACAAATACGCTACAAATATTTCCCCACAGCTTTTGTTTTTCTTTTCTCAGGTTTGAGTGAAAATTTCCAAGTGACTGGTTAATTTCAGCGTGTCATTATATTTTGTAACGTTCCGTGTTCCACTAAAGCATCAGTAGTACAAACTGGATGTATTGCAAATACATAGAGTTTTGACAGAAACATAGAATGGTACTAAGTATGTACCTTAGAGTGGATGGACTAGTTTTACTTACGAGCATTTGTGGTTAAAAAGAATGGACTGGCAACTGCAATAAATAGCAGATCAAAATTTTGTTTATGATGTCTTAAAATACTCAAATTTTTGCAACTTAACGTCAATCAGAAGATCAACTGTGTTGAATGTGGATCAGCTGTCATTAATTTAGGTACACTTACCACATTTTTACATAAACAGACAAGGTTGTTCTATGAAATCAATAGTAACAATATTTTACTGAATTTATTATGAATTTATTTCTTCGCTCAGAGCAAAGGTAAAAACTTGGCGACTACTCAAAATCAAAATGGGCCTTGAAAAGCCCAGTTGAACATCCTAGGGTTAAAAGACAGACACAATTTTTAATTCATTCAATTAAAGAATGTCACACTTCATGCAAAATGAAAATATGTATAGATATATTGTTCAACTCAGTGTTGCAAATGGGAAAAAATCTGAAAATGGAAATAACATGTCACCAAATCCTCAGTGTCATTTATTTTTCAGAAACAACAAATCGCCACCAAGGAATTAACAACGTGACAAAAAACTAAACTGTATGTAGTTGTTGTTATTTCGTAGTTTTTGTTATCAAAAACTAAAAATCTGTATAAAAAACAGAGGTTTTTACCTACCGCGCTTTTTAAAACAAAAACGAATGCGAATAAAAAAATATAAATATAAATGCGACACTATGAACAACTTGCTGGCAATCGAATACGATTGATCTTTATTTTGTTCGAAGCACTCTGCAACAAAATCAACAACAGCAACAAACAGTCGCAGCAACATTCGCAGACAACAACAGTAGTTAAATGTTTTATGAGTAACACTATACAGACAGACGGACGGACGCACAAGCAGAAAGACAAAAACATACTTGGATGTACTGTTGCAAGTGCCAATGAGTGTTTCTGCGCAGGAAGCATTTGTGTCCTCTTTGCCATAAAACAAATGCAACATTTAAGTATTTTGTTGTTTTGTTTTTTTTGGTGAACTGTTTGCTTTTGCATTGGACTGTTATAAACAGAGCAACCGAAACTTACAGGTAATGGATTGACATGCTAATATGAAAGGATTCTATCAACGAAAATGGTTCTACGGTTCTAACCGTAATCTGCTCTGATTTGAATATTATAATACTGGTTGATTGAGAGTAATTTTTAAAATTACATACATACATACATATGTGTCTATAAGAAACAAACATACGATATTGCATAAATATTTGTGGTTGCCCTGGTTATAGCCAATCTACAATATCCATAACGTTGCAAAAAGGAGTATGACGCAAGTTAAGGTGGCAATAAGAAACACAAAAAATATTTAACAATCGCGACCGGATGTACCAAATCAGATTTTGTATAAACGTACTCACTTGTATTGAACGTTTTTTGTTTATTTTATTTTCTTGATATGGATGAATGTATTGTTTTTCTGTTCATTTTTTTTTTGTTCATGCTTTAAACGAATAAACTTTTTATTTTTGGTGTCGAAAGAAAAAATTTTCATTGAGAAATTGTTAAATAAAGTAAAAATATTGTAGTTAGAAATGTCTTTTGGCATGAGGTTGTATTTGCGTTGTCAAAGTACAGTGTTCGTACTAGTTAAATCAAATTTGAAAATTTAATGTTTGCCTAGAGACAAAGGAACTCTTCTACTTCTAAAACTTTATATGAAATATAAAATTAACTGTAACATAGCGATGCCCTATGGTTTGGACACCCGAACTAATTTACATATATAGTACATCTTCACTTTGTTTTAATAGAAAATAAAACTTAAAGTTCTGGAAGTTCTGTCAATCTCTTCACAAGCCTGGTGATATAATACCCTACACCCAGTATATGTGTAAAACAGATTTTCAGAAATGATAGCGCCCATGGAAGCTATGACCTACATATTATTGAATGAATATCCAAAAATTTTGTTGCAATACATCTATGGATATAAACATTTTTCGTGTTAAATTTTATCTCGATATAAACGTTTTTAAAAGATTTATACATTATTAAAGTGATTTTCGAAGGGGATCTTGTATGAGAGCTTTGACTAATTATGGACCGGCCGTTATTAAATTAGGTTTCACAATATCTGTATATATGAAACATATTTGTGTTCAATTTTATTTAGATACCAAAATTTTTAAGAAATTTATGATCGTTAAAGTGAATTTCGGAAGTGGTCCTTACACGGGAGCTACGACTAATTATGGATCGATCATCATAAAATTAAGCCGAATCATTTGTGTGTATACGGAACATATTTATTTTAAATATTATTTGGATACCAATATTTTTAAAAGAGTTGTGCTCACAATCATTTTTTTTTTTTTTGCAGTGAGAGAGTTATTTGGGGTTAATTGTGGACCAATCTGGACAAAAACTGTAGATGTGATTAGACTTCATGTATAACTTATTTGAGGCGAAATTTGTTTGAATATGTGTATAAATCAAAACCAATTTTGGGAGGACATTTGTTTTGGGGAATAGGTGAAATAATGGACGGATTTCAAACAATTTTAATCTCAAAAATCCTTGAGCCGAAAAAACATTATATTTATAAATATTATATACCAAATTTTATGCAAATATCTACAAAATAGTGACCTGCACTCTGCGCACAAATTTTATATGGACAGCCAGTCAGCCAGACGGATGGACATTGTTAAATCGACTTAGAAAGTGCCCCAATAGACTGGGCAAGAGTGTGCCGGACTATCAGTTAGACGATTATGGGTTCGATTCCCGCCAACGACTCTGGCTGTTTTCTGCAGATAAGCCAAAAATCTTGGCAGTTTGTGTTTGTTAAAAAAAAAAGTGTATTTTAATGTGAGTGTTTGACTAATATTTATGGACGTTACAAACATCAGCACATATCAAATATACCATCCGCACTATAATGGTTTAGGGAATGACGTAAACATTTCTAAACGGCTTCTTCTATCGGGATAAAATTTTAGTATTCGAGATAAAATTTTGAAAATGCTTCCCACAAACCATGCAGAGATGAATTTGACATTCTAAATCATTAAATAGAAAAAATTTTAAGAAAAGTAAAAAAGAAAAGACAATCTCGTAATTTCGAAAAAATCAAGGTTGGTTAAACGCTTTAAGAATAAATATGAAATACATAAAGGTTTCCAAAATTCCTTCCGTTTTGTAATCTCAGCTTTGAGTTTTTACAACAAATGGCCTAAAGTTAAAATTTTGATTAAAATAAATAGTACAAATTCGGATCGCCGTAGGAGCACAATATTTCTTTGAAAAGATACTTTTCATGAAAATAAGAACTTATTCTATATTCAAAAAATAATAACAATATCTGAAAATTGATAGTCTTTCATTTTTGGATCTAGAAGAGATATTGCCTTGAATCTTGTTGTGTATGTTTGAAAATTTTGTAATTTAACTGGCAAACAAATTTGAGGATCTAATTTCTGCATGATATTAAAAAACCGTATCAGGCGGGTTATTGTGAATTTCGATTAGAAAGCAAAAGAATACAATGTAAAAAGTATGTATACCAACCAACCACCAGACATATTTACACATTATTAGCTGTTCGATATATCGATCATTCCCTTAAAATTTCATGATATTGAAAAGAAAACATTTGAGTGCTGACAAGACCCATTTTCTATACAAGATGTTGTGTATATCAGCATTTTTTACACACTGTGTTTTGTACAACAGCTGTTTTAATAGAGTGTTATTGTCTGTATCAGTTTATAGCACTTATTAGCAAACAGTCCTAAAATAATGTATGATGCCTCCTAATATATCTACATTTGTATTTCTGATAATCTTCATACATATCGCAGTTGTGCCTTCGAAAAATGTGAAATATGTCTATTTAAAGATTTGCATATCGCAGGGTCGACCCATATCACAAAATATACAAAATGTTACATACTTACTTAGTTCACACTTGTAATGTTTAATTACATTGTAGCAATTGTTAGACATTTAATTAAATTAAATTACGACCTCCAGCTCATCTGCATATGAACGCTTAATAATTACAAACAAAAAACAAACAGAAAATAAACACTGCGTATAAATAAAATTAAATGCAGAAATAAAAAGTAAGAAAGTATAGTCGGTCAAGCCCGACCATATAATACCCTACACCCAGTATATGTATAAAACAGTTTTTCAGAAATGGGCATTATATGGGAGATATGAACTATTATGATTTTTGTGAATATAAATATTATGTATGTTATACTTTATCTCGATAAAAATACTTTTATAAGATTTATAGAGTTTCGACTAATTATGGACCGACCATTATAAAATTAGGTGTCATCATTTCTGTATATATGAAACTTATTTGTGTTGAATTTTATTTAGATACCAAAATTTTTAAGAAATTTATGATCGTTAAAGTGAATTTCGGAAGTGGTCCTTACACGGGAGCTACGACTAATTATGGACCGATCATAATAAAATTGTACCATATTATTTTTTATGTATGTACATATATGAAACATATTTGTGTTCAATATTATGTGGATACCAAGATTTTTGAAAGAGTAATGGGAGCTATGATAAATTATGGACCGATCTGCACAAAATTTGTAGATGTGATTTGGCTTCAATCGACTCAGGTAGTGATTCTGAGTCGATAGGTATATTTTAATGTGGTTGTTGGATCCATATTTCTGGGAGCTACAAATCCAATATACCCTCTCCACTGTTGTGGTGTAGGGTATAAAAACATACTCGTATGTAAATAATTAACAATTTCCATTGAACATGAACAAGTGCTATGAAGTATAAGGTCTGTTTTGACTATTCTGTCGACTGTCTGTCTGTATGTCCGTCTGTTTGCGCGCACAGTCGTAGTCATTAATACAAAAATGTTTAATTTATGAGCTGCAAAACAAAAATAATTTCACATTGCGCCTAATGACGGGAAAGAAGGCTAGGAATAATGGGTGTCAGTGCAATAAAGCAAATTGCAAATAAATTTAATTCACGATTCTTGCTATTTTGTTGTAATTACTATTTGCTGTTTGTTGTTGTTGTTGCTGTTGGTGGTATTGTTGCTATTATAAATTAAGATAACATTATTATTATTATTATTATCATTATTATTTAAATAAGTACGCAAACACACATTGAACAATAATGCAACACTTTATTAAATGACATTTTAATTAAAAATTATTAACAATTAAAATTAATTTATTTCAAAAGTATGTAGACGCAATAGATAATGTGGGTGAACTATTTAAAATTTAACATGGGTAAGTATTTTGTATTGCAAGTGTGCGGAGTACAAGTGATAGATAAATACATAGATAGATACAATACTATACGATACATTGGAATGTTTTAATGCTTATACACCTAATACTGTTTTTACACGGAAACCCCGTGTAAAAAAGATATTGATCGTATTCAAAATAGGTGATTAGTTCCTTATCTCTAAAACCAATCGAAATTAGTGAAAAACAAGTAAGAGTGCTATATTCGGCTCTGCCGAATCTTATATACCCTTCACCTTTGTTGTGGATGCATAATTATATTATGCATAATTATGTCGATAAACACGCCATCTGTTGATGAATTTGTTCGTAACTATATTAATACACTTTCTTTGATCAACGCCATCTGTAGATGAAATTATTCGTAACAATATTAATACAACTAGTTTTTCTGATGAAATTTTCAGAGGTTGTCTCGGATATTTGCTCATATCTCCGGTATTTATGGCCGGATTTTGCTGATTTTAAATAGCAAACTCCTCGAAAGCATGTCTGACAGAATTATTGATATCCCGAATATATCTGGGGACTTCAAAAAATTGATTTCAACATCCAGACAGACAGACAGGCGGACAGACGGACATGGCTTAATAAACTCCGCTATCTATAAGGATCCAGAATATATATACTTTATAGGGTCGGAAAATTATATTGTGGAAATTACAAATGGAATTACAAACTTATATATACCCTTCTCATGAAGGTGAAGGGTATAACAAGGATTTTTTTAAGAATAACTATCAGGTTTATAATATTAAATCACACATATATAATGTTTTTTACGCAAGCATACACACATTGTTATTAAAGCATACAAAGATATGCACTCTAATGTTTGATTGTATGCACTGGAATGGAAGTCCCCTAAATTGCTGCTATTTACAATTGATCTGGCCAGTAAATTTGCTTGTATCCTCTTTGTGCAATTCCCATAAATTTTTGTTATGAACATACTGTGGTTGTCAGCTTAATTGATGCAAGCAATTTCAAAAAATAAAAACTCCTCTAATTATTAAATTATTTCCATTTATTTAATTTTTTATTAGCAAAATCATAAATTTATTTATAAAATATTATATATTTTAACTTAAAGAAAAATAAAAAAACAACAAAAAATTCAAATTCAATGCAAGATATTAAAAATAAAAAAAGTTTTTCCATTAATTTTCTTAAGTTAATATTTTGTATGGAAGCCTTTTTGATCCAAAACTGCTTTTAACCTGTTTGTCATTGAGTCAACTAGTTATTGTGTGGTTTCTTCTGTTATTTTATTCCATTCTTCTACTAAGGCTTTTGTTTAGCGTTTCTTTACTTGAAATATGGTGATTGCGAATATTTTTTTCTAATAACGCCCACAAATTTTCAATAACGTTTAAGTCCGGAGACTGTGCAGGTGGTTCCATTAAATGAGAACAGTTCCACATGAGCCAGTTTAGAACAACATGGGATTTGTGATTTGCGTCATTATCTTGGTAAAAGCGGAAGAAGCTTCTTAAGCCCAATTTTTCCGCACTCCCAAGCAAAAATTTTTAAATACATTGCTTTATCCATATTGCCCTCCATGAAAACTAAATTTCCAAACCGGCCGTACAAGCCCAGACCAAAAAAAAGTTTAGCCTAAAAAATTTTGAATCGTGTAAAAATTTTTAAAATTAGTTTATTTTTAAAACGTGTTCAATCGTAACCGTGTAAAAACAGAATTAGGTGTATAATTAAAATTACAATGCAGTTGAAGATTAATTTATGCTGGGCAGCAACAAGTGGGTTTTGAGTCTTCAATGTTTTAACCATTCGAAAATGTTTGACAACTTTAATAATGTAATGATTTATGGGAATTTACCAGACAATACAGAACCAACTAACAAGCGAGTGTTACTATATGCGAATACTAGTGAGGCTGTTTGAAAATATATGCAAGTACTACATATGTACTTATGTATATAAATATATCTATAAACTTATTCGATTTGAGAAAATCTGGAATGTCGATATGTGAAGGAGGAGTTTTAAGCTTTCAGTATATTAATATACCAGACCACTCTAATTGGGGGGAGTATTGAGCATTTGTAAAGATGTTTGTTGTTCTTAATCCACTAGAAATCGTCTAAGAGTTGCATCATAATTTTCAGAGTATCCCTTCCGAAAGTCTGTAACTGACTAATGTTTTGGCATCTCAAATAATCTCTAAGGTCTAGTACGTAATCCCAATATAAGTCGCTGAAATCTTTTTTGTTTTTATTTTTGCTTAAAACATTGTACATATAAAATCCGGTTGTATAAATGTTTTATTGTTTGTATAATTTAAAAATACGGTATTCATAACAGATGGGGTATCTTTCGATCTCGGTTTTTGTCTAAGTAATTTATATGTCATTTTGAAGGGTAAATACTGTGAGTGTCAAAATAAAATTAACACCACATGTTATTAAAATAAAAGCTTAATTATATTAATATAAACAATATTATATTAGAAAATTATATTGCATTTTTATATATGTAGTTGTTTAAGTAGAATTGATTTCACAAAAAAGAAACAAAAGCGAATACAAATTTAATATGTACGCGTCAAAATAAAGTAAACACGATGCCACATCCTTATGCAAAAAATCCATTTCTTTCCAAAAATAATGGCAAATCTTAAAAGTTTTCATTGTTTGAAAGTATAACGGTAAAGTGCCGTGAAATAGTTAAAATCGTTGAAAGGCATCACTGTACAATAAAAAATTATAGACAAGTGTATCAAACGGAATACCGTAGAAATAAGATCAATGAAAATGGTACAAAAACAGCTGGAAAACCTGTAAGCTCTAGTATGATTAAAAGATCTTTGCATCAAAATGGCCTATATGGTAGAGTCCATTTATATCAAAGAACAACGAAACCAAACGTTTAAATGTCAAAAACACAAGTATAAACGAGTCTCAAATTTTTTGGAATAATATTCTTTCCACCGATGAAAGTAAGTTTGAGATATTGAAGTCAAAAACCCCCCAAAAATATTGCGAATCAAGAACGAACTTATTGCTTATGGTGTCGTTGATAAATTTTCTCGATTAATATCGATTTGACTTGGTATGTTAACTTCCAACCCTATCTATTATTTTGCAGATGATACCAAAATAGACCAAACTCTTTGCAGATTGTTTAAAGAGGCAAAACATGAATGTTACATTTAACCAAGATCTTGTGAATGTGGCTTTGCAAGTAGAGTCACTTGTAACGCAAGTAAGACTCAATGTTGGTTAACACACAAACGCACGATAGATCATGTTGTTTCAATTGTTCTCATGGGCGGTTTAAATTTTAAGAAATCAGACGCTCTTGATATTCTCTGCATGATTATCCAGTGTAATGTCCGCTAGACTAAACACATTTTTCAAGCGTCTTTGTTTTCATTTGATCATTTTAATATTTACACCGCCTATTCGATCGAAAATTTAATGAAAATGAATTGATTCACTGGAACAAGGCCGAACACGAGCCCCATGTGTTTCACTGTTCTATCGATACCATAACAGAAAGTGTTTTGCTGAAATTAGGGCACTTGTCACCGAAACCTTTAGTATTTTGCATAATACACGTTCTTCAGTCATGGTTCATTCAGTCATAGTCTACTGGACAGTGAATCGCATAACACATTCGTTTTTTAGTCGTACTGTCCGTATGTGGAATAAACTTCATGCAGAAGTATTCTACAATGAAAAATGAATTTACAGCCATGTCACAGACTTTAATTCCGTTCGGAAGTGGCATTAATTCCGTATTTTGTTTCTATAGAAAAGAAAAAAGAAAAAATTTTACGGAATGAAACCATTTTTAATTTGCTATGTGGAATTGTAATTTTAAGTATTTCTAGTTTTCATTCCGAAAAAATTGTTCGTTTTACCTTTTCTATAGAAGTAAAATTCGGAGCTAATTCCATTTCCGAACGGAATTAAATTCTGTAACATGGCTGATAATCACATTTTTAAAACAAGTAAAAAAGTATAGTCGGTCAATCCCGACCATATAATACCTACATACAGTATATATATAAAAAGGTTTTCAGAAATGGGCGCTATATGGGAGATATATATATTATGGTCCGATCATCCAAAAAATATTATGTATGTTATACATTATCTCAATGTAAATACTTCTAAAAGATTTATGGAGGTTAAAATTAATAACGGAAAAGTTCTATTTTTAGACATATGAAATATATTTTCGTTCAATATTATTTGGATACCAACATGTTTGAGAGCGTTATTCTCTTTAAAGTGATTTTCGGAAATAGGCCTTATATGGGAGCTACGACTAATTATGGACCGATATGCACAAATTTCGTAGATGTGATTTGGCTTTATTTACCACTCATTTGTATGAAATTTGTTTGGATACTTGCATAATTCAAACTTTTATGATCAGTAAACCCTAATTTCGGGAGAACATTTGTATGGGGGCCAGGTGAAATAATGGAACGATTTCCACCAGTTTCAATCGCATCCATCACTGGGGCGAAAAATATTACGTACCAAATTTTATTGAAATATCTTTAAAATTGCGACCTGTACTCTGCGCACAAGCTTTACATCGACAGCCAGCCAGACGGACGGACGGACGGACATCGTTAAGTCGACTCAGAAAATGATTCTGAGTCGTTATTTATGGGCGTTACAAACATCAGCACAAATCCAATATACCCTCCCCACTATGGTGGTGTAGGGTTTAATAATTAAAATTAATAATTCATACAAGATGCCATACTTGTATCCCCGTAAAGTAAATCTCAACACTTCTGTGTATTCTTCCCCAATAACTTGGCCAACGCCTGTGTGCTAGTTAATGTCATTTTTAAAATGTAGTTTTCAATTCTATTAGCTTTTCTATAAACATTTCTACAATAACCCACCTTCTTTCTTGTTAAAATGATTTTTTCTCTTTGTTCAAATAAAAATAAAAAAAAAACTTGTACTAACGGCTTCCTTTTACCAGGGTGCTGCTGTTGAAGTAGTTTCTTTCTATGTTTCTGTTTTCTTTTCTAACAAAAATGCTACCTACACCTTGTCAAAGTAAACATTTGTTTTTTATCTAAGAAAAAATGTAACTAATTGTTAAACAGACATTTAAGTTCGATTTGTAATGAAGTAAAACATGCGACAAAATTAATTTCATTCCACAATCAACACAATAGAAAATAAGTTATAGAAACAAAAAAAAAAAAACAAGTAAGAAAGTTTAGTCGGTCAAGCCCGACCATATAATACCCTACACAGGGTATAGCAATAAAACAGTTTTTCAGATATGGGCGCTATATATGACCGCTCATCCAAAAATTTAGTGCCATGACTTCCGTGAATATAAATATTATGTGTGTTAAACCTTATTTCGATATAAATACATTTAAAAGATTTATGGAGGTTAAAGTGAATTACGAAGAGGGTCTTATATGGGAGTTTTGACTATTTATGAACTGACTATTATAACATTAGGTGTCATCCTATTTCTACATAAGAAACTCATTTTTGTTAAATTTTATTCGGTTAACAACATTTTTAAGAGATTTATGGTTCTTAAAGTGATTTCGCGAAGTGGGCTTTATATGGGAGCTACGACTAGTTATGGACCGATCATCATAAAATTCTACCATTTTATATGTATATGTACGAAACATATTTGCGTTCAATATTATTTGGATACCAACATTTTTAAAAGAGTTATGCTCTTTTAAGTGATTTTCGGAAGTGGGCTTTATATGGGAGCTACGACTAATCTTCAAGAAATTTTTAAATGTGATTTAGCTTTACTTATACTCATTCTTGGTGAAATTTGTTTGCATACTTGCATAATTGAAAGATTTATGATCGGTAAACCCCAATTTCGGGAGGACATTTGTATGGGGGCCAGGTGAAAGAATGGACCGATTTCCACCAGTTTCAATCCCATCTATCCTTGAGCCAAAAAATATCACGTACCGAATTTTATCGAAATAGCTTTAAAATTGCGATCTGTACTCTGCGCACAAGCTTTACAATGACAGCCAGCCAGCCAGCCAGACGGACGGACGAACATCATTAAGTCGACTCAGGAAGTGATTCTAAGCCGATCGGTATACTTTAAGGTACATACATTAGCACTTATCCAATATATTTCCCCACTATTGTGGTGTAGGGTATAAAAAAAAACAGCAAAAACAAAATGTTTATTTTTTATATAAATGATTTGAACAACACACCTTGTTCTGTTGTTAATCAAAGTTAGTGAATATTTTAAGATAAAATGATTGGAGAGGAGCGGAAAAACGGGCTAACATGCAGTTAAAATTCTTACTCGTATCTGGAGAATGGGTTCTCCTCATATAGATTTGTTTTACGAATAAGTAGCAGTTACACTTTGTTTCAAATTAATACAAGTAATTTTAAAATTCATATATGAATTCTTTTTTTTTTATTATTAATCTAAATAGTGATTTTTTTTTATTATAACTAGTTTATAAATACGAATACTGGTATAAATTTCGAATGTTGTATTACTTGGCGGACAATGTTTTATAATATTTAAGACCGGTAAATCTATTGCTAATAAAAGCTATTGATGTTTAACATGTATTAATCGCTAAGCTGACAACATTTATAGTTTAAATTCACTAAGTATGCATGTGTTTGCATTAGGTTCAAAGGGGAGAGAAGTTTAACTAAAATGAGTTCAAATTCAGATCCAAACAAATTCAAAATTTTTATAGGGTTGAACAAAAAAAAAATTAATTCGCCAGAATTAAAACCTCCGAGAAATTGGGATAAAGTAAAGAAACTTTATTATTATAAGGCGCTCTGCCGAAAATGAATTTAAAGGCATCAATCAGTTATAAAAATGTTGGTATCCAAAGAAAACTCTTTGTTTTAAAGTTTCTTCTATACGCAAATCATGGATCATAATTTTGTGACAATTGTTCCATAATTAAAACCACCGTACTCGATGTTAACACTTTCCTTTTTACCGACAAAAGGGGCACCTAGCTAAATCGAGTACGCTAAATCCAGTGGTGCTAACCTTTTTTAGGTTAGCTGTAGTGTTTGTGATTTAGCATTATTTAAAAATTGGAGGAGGTTGCGCAATAAACAATCGCGTAGCTCGAAAACTGTTTAGTTTATTGAATTAAATAAAAAATCGAAATTCGGCAATAAAATTAGAAGTAATTTTTTTTTTATCCGAGTACTCGTTTTGGATATAATTTTTTTTTTTTTGCAAAATCACAAAAACTTCGATATTTAAAAATTTATAAAAATCCATAATCGAGTTATGCGGTTATTTTCAATGTAACAAACAACACAAGCAATAAATGATTAAAACACATTCACAATTCACAATTTCTTTATAGTATCGCTAAAGTTCATAAAATTAATGAGATCCAAAATGGAAAACTTACGCAAACGAGTAAATTCTAGTTGATTGTGTGTATTTTTGTGATTTTGCCAAACAAATTTAGTCCTACTTAAAGATAATTTTGTTGCCGAATTTAATTTTTTTATTTAATTCGAATTACACGAATATTTATTGCGCAACCTTCTTAATTTCTTATATACCGCTATATCTCGAAAACTAGAGCTAACCTAAAAAAAACGTTTAGTACCACTGTATTTAGCGCACTTGAATTACCTTTACCCCTGGATACCCTGCTTGACGGTTTTTTCAACTAGCACAATGTAATTAATACTTTGCTACCGTTTGGCACACAGTATTTTTATTTTAACAAGTAAGTTAAGTATAGTTGGTCAAGCCCCACCATATAATACCCTACACCCATAATATGTATAAAATAATTTTCAGAAATGGTACATAAGAAATGAAAACATCCACAGAGATCTAGAAGTACCATTGGTAAAGGATGAATTTAGAAGGGTCCGCGAGAACTACATCAAAAAGCTACAAACCCACCCGAATCCGCTGGCTAGAATTCTAGCTCAGAGCCAGACGGAGTCGAGGCTTCGTAGGGCTTAACAGCCAATAAGAAATTAATGCTCTGTTAGAGAGTAATTAGATTTATTTCAGTTTTAAGATTTGAATACTTATTGTTAGGCCTAAGGAAATAAGGCAGATTCAATAAATAATAAAAAGTTATAAAAAAAAAGAAATGGACGCTATATGGGAGCTATGACCTATTATGGAGCGATCATCCAAAAATTTATTATGTATAATATGTATGTATATTATGTATAGTATAACATATACTTTTTTCGATATTAATACTTTTCAAGAATTTATATCATTTCTGTATATATGAAACTTATTTGTTTGAATTTTATTTTGATACTAATATTTTTAAAAGAGTACCGCAAGGTAGTGTTCTGGGACCTTTATTGTTTACACTCTACCTAAATGATATAAAAAACCTAGGTGTATCAGGCCAACTTTTTATTTACGCTGATGATATTTGCCTATTTTACCCATACAAACACGAAACCGTTGCAAAAGCATACATGGAACGTGATGCTGCTCTTATATCCGAATTTACGAAAATAAATAAACTTATATTAAATGCCAATAAAACAAAATTAATTAGATTTAAACCATACTGTACTAGCAACGTAGACTTCAGTATTTTGGTTGATGGCAGAGAAATCATGGAAGTTAGCTTTATAAAGTATTTAGGAATATTTTTGCAAAATAATTTGTCTTGGAGTCTACATATACAATATTTAAAATCAAAAACTGCACAAGCTGTTGGATTTTTGTATAAATTTAAAAACAAATTTGATCGTAGTACTAAATTGCTAATATATAATGCCTTAATTCAAAGTCATTTTAACTACTTGGCCATATTGTATGGGTGGAAGAAAAGTACCGAGCTGAAATCACTTCAACGGATGCAAAATAAAGCCCTCAAAGTAGTAGGTAACCTTTCAATTAGGCACTCAACATTATTATTATATAGTAAAAATTTTGATGCAGTTTTGCCAATATATGGTATATACAAAATGCAGCTTTTACTTTATGTTTTTAAATGTATACATCACATTGGTTATCATACAATTCAGTTTTCAAGTTTTCAGCACTCACATAACACAAGAAATAACACAAACTTATATGTAGCCTGGTGTAGATTAGAAACAACCAAGCAAAGAATTGAATATATGGGTAGTTTCGAATTTAACAACTTGCCACAATACTTAAAAAACCTTAATAGAATTTCATTATTTAAATCAGCTCTTAAAAATTATTTACTGCAAAATGTAAGAGAACTTTTATTATAAACAGTAACTTTTGATCTCAAAATAACTTACTTAACTTATTTGTTATTATATTACTATACCTACATATTATTTTTTTTTTCTTAAACTTTTCTTTACTATTTTTATTTAAAGTAAATTTAATTTATGTAATATTTTTACCAACTCGCCTCTATAAGGCCCAAAAGGGCGCTGAGGCATCATCATTGTAATATTGTAAATAATAAGAATTAAATTTTTTTTTAAATAAACAAAAAACAAAAAAAAAAAATTTATGGTCGTTAAAGTGATTTTCGAAAGTGGGCCTTATATAGGAGCTATGACTAATTATAAACGGATCATCATAAAATAGTACAGAATGACTTGACTTGCACATGTTTATTCAATGTTATTAGGATGCCGACGTTTTTAAGAGAGTTATGCTTTTTATTGTAATTTTCGGAAGTGGACCTTATATGGGAGCTACGAGTAATTATGGGCCGATCTGCTCAAAATTTGTTGATGTGTTTTGGCGTCATTTATCAATCATTTGTAGTGTAATTTATTTGGATACTTGCATTTATGATCGTTAAACCCAATTTCGGGAGGACATTTGTATGGGGGATAGGCAAAATAATGGACAGATTTCCACCAGTTTAAAGCCAATCCATCCTTGAGCAGAAATAGCACGCATCAAATTTTATCGAAATATCTTCAAAATTGCGACCTGGGGCCAAATTACCGCATTCGATATCGAGTAAAATTGATCGTAATTTTCTTATTTGAGATTATGGCATTCGTTATCGAGCAAGAAATTTAGTACATTTATTCATAATTTCGATATCGAAATCATTTTTCGATACGATAGCTCATTCGATCACGAATGCGGTAATTTGGCCCTGTACTCTGCACTTAAGCTTTACATGGACAGCCAACCAGACGGACGGACGGACATCGTCCGATAGCTTAGTTGATAGCTATGCTTAAAAGTGGGTGTTGGACCAATATTTATGAGCGTTACAAACATCAGCAAAAAGCCACTATGATGGTGTAGGGTATAAAAACTTTAAATGTATCATTACTTATAAGAGAATCGTAATATGCACTGAATTATATTTTAAATAAACAAAAAAGAAATATTTTTTTTATATTCTCAAGTTATTACAGATTCTTCCTGGTCGCCTTCCTTGATATGGAGACTGCATTCAAAAACGGTAAACAAGAATTGGTTATTAAAAATATGAGTCAACAATAGTCATCGTGAGGGCCTCGTATTTATAGAAAGGTATATCGAATCTAGTTTAGGTTCCTTGTTAATTTCAGTTCAGCAATTGTATTATCTTTACTGATATTGATCATTAATATCAAGACTAGCTAAAAGCCATGAAGTGACTCTCAAAAATTCTGGAATGGAAAACAGAACTATTATTGTTTACAAATTTATATAAAATCCCTCAATTTATTACTGCTAGAATAATAGAGTAGCACTAATTTTATGCGATAATGCCAAACATCTTTGATTAAAAAATAAAATTTAAACTTGAATCACATAATCCAGAATCTCAAAAGCGGCAATTGCAAAATACTGCAGTAAAAAGGAAAGCGGCATAAACATGTAATACTGGTAAACTGGTTTTTATCAAACCTATTTATTCTACAAGGCAGTGGTTTTTTGGTTAGCGCTGGAGAAGAACAATCATAGAAACAGGTTATAAGAATGGTGGCGATTATGATAACAAGTGCACACTACTCCACCTAAGCCTTTCTTTACTATTGTTAACTGTTTACTACCAGACTTATTGGCCAAACAAATAGCTACAAACACCGCAATGAGGACAATATTTAACATATTGCTCACTGACGGATCAATATTATACGACAAGATAGAATGCCATTTCGGACAACAAATCAAAGCCGAGACTGCCCTTAGGCTATCAGGTCACGGTAGGATAATTCAAGCTATAATGGCTTAAGCTGTGGCAGTGGGACAAATTTAATATCTAAGGGTATGGCACATATTTTGTTAAGCTTTACTTAATTGCAAGAAGTCTAGAAGTGGACACAATTTACGAGAGAATCAGTCTAAAATTCATCTAACAAACCTAGCGGTCATTAATGGTCACTGACATCTATCGTGTACATACACAAGGAATCATTTACAAGGACTTCTCTATTACTTGTACAACAAATACTTGTTGTTATAACCAGTCAATCTAGAGGAGTTGTAGGTAAAATCTCTGTCTCCATTCAAAAACAGGAAGACAGATAATAATGACGGCCAAAAACAACATATGATGAATAGTGTGATGGCAATAATATATTACAATGGAATCTATTGGGTTCCATTGCAGATTAGATTTCCCCAACCATTATGTGTTTGGTTTTAGTAATTTTGTTTGTAATATTTAGCCATTTGTTTGTTTTCAAAAGACCAATTTAAAGATCTTGAAAAAATTTAATATATTTATTTTAAAAATTTATAAATTACGGTTATATTACACTGTATAGAACACTGTAGAGAACACTGAGATAATTAATGACACAATGCTTACCGGATAAAATAATCGCTAAATCAATTATTTAAATAATATATAGATTCGTTAAATTTGTAAAATATTTACTAACTATTTATGATTAAATTAGACTACATATTAGTTCAGTTTTTTTTGCGTAATGTTGAGTTTTAATGATAAACAATTTAAATATACATATGAAGTTGTGATCATGTTATTTTGTTGCAAGATTTATTTCTCGGTATTTATTCGAAATCTTGCTACAAAATAACCTGATCTTAAATTCGTATTTGAATTAAAAATTTTCAAATTAAATTCAACATTCAACAACTGGTATTTAATTAATCTGTAGTAGAATTAAGTTTTGCTTGTTAGCTGCTATTAATAACAATGTTTAGTTATTCTGTCATAATATTGCTGTTACAGCGATTACAAAATTAGTAGTATAACACATTCAGTAATGGGAATTTTAACGCGATAATTGCTATTTTAATACGAGTACACTAAAGCCCCGATTTGCGATACAAATTGAAACGATGCAAAACAGATGGAAACAAAATTTCAAAGTCGACGCAAATCGGAATCAAAGCGACGCAAAGCGGATTAAACCACATTTAGAAAAGCTACGTAAATCTAAACGTCGCAAATCGGGGCTCTAGTGTACTCGTATTTGTTCGATATACAATGCAATTTTAATGCCATAATTGAACGAAATCGATTTATGGTATTTTTCTTGTTAAGATCTTCCGCTTATTAACTGGTTTAATTATAATGGATTGTAATGAAACTTAGTATATTTACTAGACGTGTTTACTAGATTAAATATCGTGTTTATTCAAATTATGATAATTTATTATTTTAATTAAGAAAATTGTGGTATTGTAGCTTTACATAATATGTATAATGTAAAGTAGTTTAATTAACATATTGACTATATTGACAGCTAGAAAGAAGTTGGCGAGAATTATACTCGTAAATAGTTGTTGCTTGTTGTAAAACTGACTGCTAAAATGAAATAGTAAGTAGATTTACTAACGATTTTGGACATTCACTTTCCGAATTCTTTTTCATTGCCCCTACGAATTTCTGTATACTCTTGGCTAAATTCACAGTTTGCCATGAGAATACCAAGTACGTTATAGTTAAACAATAGTTAGTATTTTAGTTTACCAATGGTTAACTAATGAATTCGGCCATAGGTAAAGCTTATAATTTTAATTTTATTTTGCAATATTATTGCAAAAATTATGTTAAATAAAACCTTTTATTGTATAAAATTATTTTAGATTAAACTTTTTACACCGAAATACATTTAATTTTTATGATGCCCCTCATAAACGGAAAATAAGTATGAAATAAGCATAAACTCTTGCCAAAACCATTTAAAAACATGTTCTAAAAAGTGTTTCACATTTATATGGTTTTATAGTAGATATTAATGCTATAATTTAAACTTGTCTGCTTTAGATGTGTGTTGCTCATTGTCTGAAAAGAGGAGAAAATGCATTTCACATTCAACACATTTGTAGCTTCTTTGTTTCAAGAGAAGCCGTCATTGGCATTTTTAATATTAAAGACAAATCGAGGTTCAAGAAAATTTTGGAAATAATAATAACAATTCCACTGGGGACTATCAAAGGTATCATCTTCAGACATTTTCTTACAAAGGCTGAGTATAGATGGCGTAATTTAGACACATGTATTATAGCCAAGTTTATGTGGCCATCTTTTAATGAGAAACGTTCTCTGCAACTGATAACCCGGAATAGAAAGGATATATCAAGGTTGCTGGCAGTATTAGCGGGACACTGGATGGTAGGCAAGCACGCAAATCGCCTGGGACTCCCTTTTAACGACCATTGTCGTAGCTGTAAGTATAGAGGAAAAGAGGAAACGATTTTCCACCTTCTCTGCGAATGCCCAGCCCTGAGTGTCAAGAGACATAAATTCATGGGAAACTATACATTGAACAACCTTGGTGAGTTAGCCGGGTCAAAACTCAATGACCTACTGAGATATCTTACAGCTATAGGTTGGGTCTAGCAAGACACGACTTTCTTGTACTCATCTTAGTTGTATAAGACATTAAATCTGACGAGTGGTGTGGTCTTTTAAAACGGGGTCCCTTCGACTCTACTTGAATGATCGCACGTAGTGAACTACCACGTAAACCAACCAACGAATAATAACGTTTAGAGATTATTCAAATATTCTGTTCTGCTGAAATCGGCGAACTTGTTTCTGAAACACGTAGTTTTTAACGTAATACACGTTCTTCAGTAAGGGCTCATCCATTTGTGGTCGACTGAACAGTGGATCGCACAACACACTACAGGGAAAATGCGTTCTTCAGCCGTACTGTCCGTATGTGGAACAAACTACCAGCAGAAGTATTCCCTGCCACTTTCAATATAGGAAAATTCAAGTCAAATGTTCACAAACACTACTCCCTCTATCCTCACCACACAGCATTCTATAGGATCTATTCAGCAGCACTTACATTGACCAACATAGACACATAGTTCCTATGAAGCCCATTAAGCCTCCCTGCGTTTTGTTACACCTAAGTCCCAATTTACACGAAGCATTTTTTATTGAAAAGATTGATACATTTTTTCCTTGAAATTTCTTGGGTGTTCACACAGCACAATTCTTATTGCTTGAATCACTCGTATATTTATTTGAGAGTATACACACATTTGTATACACGTATGTAACGAATTGCTAGTACAAGCAAGTGTGTACTCATCTTAGCTCTCCCTCACACCGATGTCTAAAATGTAATCAGCTAAGCTTTAAGAATTTCTTTGTGTAAATTGAGACTAATTTAGAGCAACCACAAAGTACATTCTCAGAGCCCTAGTCGCATGTAACGCAAAATCTGAAGCAGTTTAACTTAACATTACCCAAAGCAATTTGTAAGATAGTTGTTTTCGAGCGATAGAACTTCAGGAATTTAGACCTAGAAACAATCGGCCCTTGTATCACCTATGATATTTGGAATCATTTGCGTTCAAAACCTGATCTTATTTAGAATCCTGATCCAACCACTTATTCATATAAAGTGGCTAAGTTTAAGACTTCAAAATGTCTGTGCAACACCAGAGATTGTAACGAATAGCCTGGTAACCTAGTGAGTAAACTTCTAAATTACTTGATCTATACGATGTCATCATCTCTGAAATTAAGAACATTTTTTTAAATTTTAAGGTTTGGCGTAGTATTAAAGATTTAGTAAAAATTAAATGGATTATCAGTAATGGTCGCAAGAAATACAGTGATCTGTGGGCTCAGCTCAGCATAGAACGTGCTGCCTCATTAATGCCTATGTAAAAAGTTGGTCCATGAATATGAGTTTAGGAGAGCATTAAATATGCTGCTGTAACAGATTTTGGGGTCATGTCAGCAAAAGAGGAACAACAAATAAATAACATAAATTTTCTCAAGAAATTGTCGATTCTTAGATAGCTCTTTTAAAGGAATTCTCACTATTGCCACGATATCTCATTTAAAAATGACAAGAGCAGTCACATTGATAAATTCTGGAAATTTTTCGGACTCCCCAAAAAATGTAGTATTCTACAAGCCGAAATGCCAGTTATAACTTCAATATTTTTCCAAATTCACCATGTTAATTATATAAAAAATGAAAAGTTATAAGGTGAAGCTTAGTTTTCTGAATTTCGTCTCAATAAAAATATTTTCAAGAGATTTATAGGAGTTTTAGTGGAATTGGAGCAATGCTTTCTATGTACTCGTATTTGTGGCTTATTTAGGTTGAATTTCATCGGTGATTTTTTAGCTATTATCTTTTTTGAAACACTGGTTTAAACAGCTGACGCACGTTTCATGTTTTGTTTCACTGTCAAACATCTTCAGTTTGGTCTTTAATTTAACCATGAATCGTCTTACAAACGAACAACGCTTGCAAACTATTGAATTTTATAATCAAAATGCGTGCTCGGTTAAAAAAGTTCATCGCGCGATGAATTACCGAAAAATTGTGTTCAGCGACGAAGCTCATTTTTGGCTCAATGGGTACATAAATAAGCAGACTTGTGATTTTGGAGTGAATATCAGCCAGACGCATTGCAAGAGCTACCAATGCATCCAGTAAAAGTCACAGTTTGGGCTGGTGGCATCATTGGACCGTACTTCTTCAAAGATGATGCGAATCGTAACGTAACTGTGAACCGTGAGATGATATCCAACTTTTTTTTTGCCCAAAATGTAAGAGCTTGACTTGCATTAAATGTGGTTTCAACATGACGGTACCACATGCCACACAGCACGCACAACAATGGACTTATTGAGAGGAGAGGTAGGTGAACATTTTATTTCACGTTCGCGACCGGCCAATTGGCCGCATAGATCGTGCTATTTAACGCCTTTAGACTATTTTTTGTAGGACTATGTTAAATCTCATGTCTATATAGACAAGCCCGCTTTAATTGGCACTTTAGAAGACAACATTGAAGCATTTATTCGTGAGATACCGGCCGAAATGTTGGAAAGAGTATACCAAAATAGGATTAAGCGGATGAACCATTTGAGACCCAGTCAAGATCAACATTTGCATGAAATAATCTTCAAACATTAAATTATATGGACCGTACTATCGATTCAAATAAAGATTTCAAGCATTTTTCTGAATTTTATGTGTTTTTTTTTAACTTTCCTATAGCTTTTAAAAAATCACCCGTTATAATTAACAAACACAAACTGCAAAGCTCTTTAGCTTATCTGCATAAAACACCCAGAGTCTTTGGCGGGAATCGGACTGATAGTCCGGCACACTATCACCTAGTCTATCGGGGCACCCTAATAATAATAATCGGAAGCTTACTTTATTTGGGAGCTATTGCCAATTATGGACTGACAGTGAAATACTCCGATAGCCTAATTACCATATGATCGATATTAATACAAATTTGATGTTCGGAAGAGGACAAATATGGACCGAACCGAACCACATTTTGTTTTGTGATTTTATTATTTTTATTTTTTTCTAAATTTTGTATTTGTATTGCCATTTTAAAGGTACAAAGAAATTTGAATGGCGGCTATGAGATATCATGAACCGATTTTTACTATTTTCAGTATTCCACTATACCGATTTTGCTGATTTTCAATACCAAAATATTTTTTATAGATATTTCATTAACTTTAAATATGCATTTTAGACGTGAGAGTGTTTTACAATTACAGACAGGCGGACATAGCCCAATCTACTTAGAATTTCTAAAGAATCATTAATATATCACTGCCATAATATATACCTGTATATATGTATGTCATTCCGATATTTTCACACGGAATGAAAAACGTATATATGCGTAACTTCATTCACCACTTGTAGTGGACGAGGGTATAAAAATCATTATCAAGTTGATTGAATGGCGAGACATACAATAGTCACCTTTGGATGCTTGGTCCATTACTGGGAATTGTATTGCTGATTATTTAGCGGACGAATATTTATTTATTTATTACAGATGAGAACATAGATAGTCTGAGTGACTACAATTTGCAAATTACATTTTCTTTGTGGATGTGCAAACTTTATGCGTAAATGAACATACTTTTGTATAGTGAGATCAAAATGGTCAAGGTTGGATTTCTCTCGCACATCGAAGATAGATAGTCTAAGTGACCTCCTATGGCAGAGAAAACGTTATTTTCTCTTGGAAGATGGACAAACTAGATGGTTAAACGAAAATACTTACATTTCTTGTATCCATGTCCCTCACTAGAAAAGCGGGAGTTTATCCAAAATAACAGGCATCGATCTGAAAAGATTGAATTTCAGGCTGATTATGATTAGATACAGTTGCATTGCTACAATATAACTAAATCTGTCTTAATGTTCTTATGACTAGAACTAATTATATATCTATTGTACTTTGTACCAACTACGGCTGCGCCTGTTCTCACATTATCAAATCCAACTTTTTATGAACCGTAACCACTTTTACTTGTTCTCCTTAAAATCCATAGCAAAGCAAACAACATTTATACACCCCTTTTATAGCATTTATGTAATAAACTCTAAGACATTTCATCGAGTCGTATTAATAGATCCTTGGGGCGTTTATTTAAACAGTCTAAAGTCTGTCATGCAGCCAGTTTCAGTCGTACATTATTTAAAAGTTTAAATTCATATAATTCAATTTCATTATAGTTTACAAAGTGCGTGCGTGTGGTCCGCACGTTTTTATTTTTTCGTTTCTGTTTTTAGCCAAAATAGAAATAATAAACCGCAAACAATCACAAAGTCTAAGTTTAAAACAAAAGAAAAAAAAAGAACATGCTTTTGTTGTTTTATTTGTATTTGGAGTAGACCGACCATTAATCGTTAAATACATTTATGGCTACAATTACACTGTAAAATGTTTATGAAATTATTTTAAAACAAACCACAAGCTGTTGTTGTGCCTACAAATCGTACAGCTTTAAAATATCAAACGTTTTAACTCATGTTTGCATTTGTCCACATATGCCATGGTGTCCATCTCCATCTACTCCACTCCTTTGCTTGCTTTCTTTCGTTTGTATGTTCAATTATAGATATGTATGTACGTTATCCGCCATGTCAAGTCGTGTTGCTGAGTTTAACAATCAAAATCATTCAGTGGATTAAAAATATTTTGTAGAAAATATATTTTTAGTGTTTCTTTTTTTTTTTTGTAAAGATTTCAAATCACGATGATGGTATTTGGGTAAAAAACGTAACCGAGATAGCATTTCACTCATTGTAGACAGTAGAACATTGAATAATTCCTACAGCGAAACATGCTAAAAGTCTTTATAATTTATTTTAGAGCCGCATTTTTTAGTTATGTGAGTTTATTGAGTTATCATTTCGGTAAGTAACTAATTTCGAGTTCCGGGACTGTGATCTGTTTGCCCAGATCGTGTTATGTAGAGTCAAAGTCATAATTCGCGAGATACTGTTATCTATGCTGAAAAGGCTGATACAATATTACTGCTTCCAAATGGACAACACACAATCGAAATCGCAGCCAACATTCTACCGAAATTATTTTTAAAAAGTAATTGCCAAAGGTTGTTCTTTTGGGCAATAATAAAAATTCCGACATACAGTTCTAGTTTAAGTGTTTTATTTAAAATTAATACATAAGAAGGTCTAAATGAATCGCCCATTATATACATGTTATGACTTGTCACTCTGTTTATATCGACATAGTTTACTGCACATACAACCATTGTATTTTAGAATTTCCATTTTTGCAATACGAAAATAAATCTTAAAAAATTTGTTGTCGTTGGCTTGTTTGTCTTAAGGCGTGTTTAGAAAAGTTTTAAAAGAAAATTAATTTAAGTTCATTTTTCTTCATTCCAACAACTTTAAACATTATTTGCGTTTTGTTGTTGTCATTTTTTTTTTCTTTTTGGTTTTATTTTGTTGTTGTTTAGAAGTAGTCATTAAAAGCTTGTAAGTGGTAAAATTAATTACTTGTAGTTACAATCACCAACAACAACAAAGACAACAACATTATGACCGCTGTATTCTGGTTGTTGTTGTAACTTCTATAGCTGTTAATGGTTGTCGGCAATGTTGCCAAACATTAATTCCAAAAAAAAAAAGAAGAAAACCTTCCAGACAAAAGTCTAGAAGTTGAAATTTATTCTTTAGTAAAAACAAGAACAGTTGAATATATTTAATTGAATTTTTGTATGTACCCACACTTGATATCTGAGTGTTCTTGAGGGCGCTATAAAATAACAGACATTATAAATTGATTGTTATAAATGCAACAATTTCCATACTCAAAGTTTTAAAACACTTCATTCACTTGATTGGACCTATTAGGCTATTTATACAGCAATCATAATTTCTGGAAGTTTCAGAGCTAAATACTAGAATTTTCATGACAGCAGTGTAGAATATGCAGCCAAAAGCATAGTACTCTGTTCAAAATTTCAAGTGGAATGCTGTCAAAATACATGTTAAAAAAATAAACATGAAATTTTCATGAAAAAATGTTGCAGAAGTAGTACTCTGTTCATTTTGTGAAAAACATGTGAAATGTATCTGGCAACATTATTATTTCACAGCGAAATAATTAAAGTAGCAATTCATTCAAAAGCTCTTCTGTCGCAACAACAATATCTATTACTTGTTGTGCTGTTGCACAAGCGGCCAGTAATATTTGTTCAGTCATTTTTATTTAAAGATTTCGATTCAGCACAGATTTTTTAATATTTTAACTTTTATTTATTTTCGATTTAAATTCACAAAAAAGCAAAACATACATATGTGTTTTGTTTACACAAGTAAAACAATGTGGCGTACTTTCAATTAAAAAAAAAACGTCAAATTATGTAAATTCGCGTGATAGGCAACATTGGCTATACGTCAAATTTTCCGTATGAAATAATTAATGTTGCTCAACGTTTTTCCCAAATTTTAACAGAGTACTAGGCTAAAGTAGTTAAGTCTTGATGTTGCTCAATAATGTTTCTAAATTAAAACTTTTACAAATGCTAAACAAGTTGTATGTCGATAAATATGACATCTGTGAATGAAGATGTTGTATGTTGATAAACATGCTGTATATTGATACCGACCGTTAAATTTAAATGGAAATACAATATGTTTGATCCATATCCATTATTTTCACAGATGCGCTTGACAGCCGCACTAATTCCAAGCTCATAATTCCAATAGTGCTATGGAAAAGAAATTATTTGGCCCTACTTTGGTAACTGAAATTCTATATTTGTGGCACACGGACTTCATCTTAATGTTAATAGTTTGTCATACCTACATTTGTAAACACAGGTTTTTTAAATTTAATAAAATATTTTTAAAAATTTTCCACTTAATAAGAATTTCATTCATCTACTTTTCACATTTGTATCGTTTTTGTGGCCTTTTGACAAATTAATGCTGACCAATAAATTTCATATTGTCTTGGCATATCAACTTTTTAAAGAAAAATTTAATTACACTTTAAAATTTTTCTTTGCTTTCGCTAGCAAAATAGCATTTGAACGATTTACGAACGTAAGTAATGATTTTGACACTTGCTTTCGTATTAAATAATTGAATTTTCTTTATAATTAACAAACACAAACTGCGAGGTGTTTGGCTTATCTGTAGAAAACACCCAGATTCTTTGGCGGGAATCGAACCCGCAACTCTTTGACTGATAGTCCGGCACTCTATCGCCTAGTCAATCGGGCACATTTTTTGGTTTTCCGTAAGGGGAAAAAATGCCGCAAAATAATGTATGTATGTATTCGTAAACAAATTTACAAAAATCGTACTACACAATACAATTTTTACGCTTCGAATCGACACAATAGCCCCCCTTGAGTTTCGTAGCATTTCAAAAACCTAATTTTTCATGCATGATACATATGGGCGTTAATTATATCTACACTGGTTTAGAGGTAGTGAAAGTCTCGGAGTGATCTTTATTGTTACAAATACTACTTGCTGCTGCAGGAACTGTGATTTCCAGGTCATCAATGATATAATATATAATGGTGTTTCTTTAAAATAATTAGAAAACAAATTCATTTACATTAATTTGCCTGCAATATGAAACCAATCTGAAACGTTGTGTCAAGACCTATCAATTTTCTATTCTTCCTTTTTATGTGTTGACATGCTTTTAACGCTCACTGTAATAATGCTTTATAGTGAATAGTGTGCGACTACAGCTACGAGTATGTTGGTATTGTTTCAATTAAATTTTAATATTCATTATTTGCTGGCAAATATTTATAAGGTTTGCGTGATTAGATGCTTTAAAATAATTTTTAGTTTGTTTTCGTATACCAAAATTCGTTAGTGTTGTGTCTTTAAGTAGGTTTTGTACATACATACATACATAATTTTTGTTGTTGTTTTGTTTGTACATAACATTTCAATGAATATGTTTTTTATTACTTAAAAATTTGTTGTTTTAAAACATTTTCGTTTTTCTTTTAACCACTTTTGCTTAAATGCCAACTGATTTATGGCCATGTTGAAATTTTCATTATAGTATGTACTAAACAAAACAACATTTATAATTTAAGTTTTGTTTGTTACTTAAAATTTTATGCATAATTTCCAGAAGTAGTTGCAAGTGGTAAAGTTAGGCGATGTTTGGAAGCGGACAGTGAGAACTACATAGCTAGAATGCCAGCGTGATTCGTTTTAAAAGAAATTTAAAGGAATTTGTTATGGTTGATGTACACCGATCTTAAGGTGCTATCAGACGGTATGTATTTTACATATGTACTGTCACTTTTCTTACCCATATGTAATTCCGTATGTATGTCAAAAGTTCCATTTTACAAACGATTCATAATTTTTGCTTTTCCGTATGACTGAACCTCTAAATGTAAACAAAAGCTGACTTTTAAACGTGTATAAATTTTAACAATTGCTTCTTTTGGCCAAACCAACTGCAATAAATATAATAAACATAATTTAGTTTATTAAAAATCGAAAAATACTTACTTTTCCATGTTCATTATACATTTTCTTTAATTTTTCTTTACCATATATGTTTTCAAACAATTTTGTTTCAAACCAAACCAGCTGTTTTGTTTATGGTTGTCACAGGAAAATAGAGCGTGTTCTAATCGAAAAAAATACATATGTATATACTTCCACATGTATTTTACACATACAAAGTTTCATATGTATCACACGATGTGTACAACTTTTACAGATGGAAAATTTGACAGTACATATGTAAAATACATCTCGTCTGATAGCACCTTTATTGAAATGACAATTAACAAATATGTATCATTAAAAGTTTAATTTATTCAGTTTTTGCATTTAAAATATTTGTATTGTTGCAGTTGTTCTTTTGTTTGTAATTTTATTTTATTTGCAATAGTATACGAAAATGTTATAAAAGTTGTTATTTATTTTTTTATTTCTTAACGAATATTGTTTTCTGTTATTATGGGTTGTATGAAATTCAAAACCATTTGGTAAACGATCGAAAATAATCGTAACTTTTAGTAAAAACATGCAGTTTTACATGTAACAAGTATCAAATGATCGTGTAATTTAGTAAATTATGATGGTAACTCAACTCTACATAACCAAGTCAGCTCTGCAAATACACACGGGCAACAACAACTAACTATACGAATAGAAATCATGGCAATAAAATTAAAAGCATTTGTTTGCTTTAAAGGTTGCAACGCCAAAGAAGAAAACAAAAAAATAATTAATAATTTTTATACACCGACAGCCAGACTGTCAGACAATTTGTAACTTTAGACGTTAAAAACAAGTAGTTGTTTTTTTTTATATAATCAATGAAAAAAAATGTTATTGAGTTAAGTATTTTGTTAGCATTACAAAAAACTTATTCAACAATTAGATCTTTTGAAATAATGTGTTTTGTGAGCTTTATGAAATTTTGTCTACAAAAAAAGTTTATGTCGGCTTTGATATACATATGTGCAGCAACTAACAAGACCGGAAGTAGACGGAAGTAAAATTTTATGAAAAAGTCAACAAACAACATATGACATTTATGCTCGTTAAGCACATTCTTTCAAGTTTCTGGAAACTGTTGTAAAACATACGTTTTTTTTCAATTTGCGCATTGTTAGTGACAGGGTTATTAAAATTGCACAAACCCACACTAGCATAGCTTAAGACTCTATTTCAATAATATTGTGTTATTATAAATTTAACTACAAATATTATAATATGACCAACTGCACAGATTTATTGGCAATACATACCTCAGACTTCGAAGTGAAATACTAGTTCGTTAGCCTCTGGTGACCTTCGAAATGTAGTAGATCCCAGGCGAAATATTTGGGGCGGACTATTAGTTTACCTATATATACGAGTGCATGCTTTTTAATTTCCTCCTGAATAGTGGGGACATTTAGATCTCTGTGAATTGTGTCATTGCAAATATATCATGGGGCGCAGACGATTTGTCATAATATCCTAGACTGCCTTCTCTATAATTTTTGGATATTCGTTGCGCATGCCGTGGCCCATAATTGGATGCCATATATGTCCATATTGCTTTTATAATAGACTTATATAAGAGAACTTTATTGTCTAGAGATTAATTTGAGCTTCGACCTAAGAGCCAATGTAGTAAAGCCGCTTTAAGTTTCATAGCCGTTATCTTTACTTTGCATCGGTCTAAATAAATTCATAAATATTTAACTTGATTTTCCACCGGAATAGTGGTGTTATTTATTTTTACTGCTGGGTTTCTTCTGAGCATGAAGGTTAGATGAGCACATTTAGCCGGGTTAACCTTTATTCTTCATCTTTCCAGTCAGGCCTCTAGTTCATTGACGTAGAACTGTAGTTGTTGTATGGCTATACCTTCATACAAGCAAAGATCGCATAAAATCCGGTGGCATTAATGTTTTACATTTTATATAACGAAAAGTAAAAAGCAACAAGAACAACAATTCGAAGTTGAATACATCTCGATAGTCACCTTACATGGAAATCCCATATACTCGTAGATGCAAAATGGACTCAAATAAAATTAAAATGAATACAAATTAATTATTGGCAAAAACTCTAAGCAAAGTTCATATTGCAAACTCTTGCTTTACAAGTCAATCATTAAATTTATATGGGGAACAGTCTCAGCTTCAAATGTAGACAGAATTCAAGGACGCCAAGACAAATTACTATGAATGGTCACAATTGCTCTCTGGTATATAAAAAATTCGAATATCTATAAAGACTTAAACGTGAGATGCAAAAAATGCAGACAGATACTAAGAAAGCAAACATAGTTAGTTACGAAATGTTCCTTGTTCTGAGGACACTGTGGGTTTATCTGTAATTTAATATTGAGTTCTGTAATAAAGAACTTTATTTTTCAAAACCCAATGAAACAAATAATTAATAGTTGGTCTAGTATTCTGAACAATACTAGACATTCACTTGAAGATTTCTTGTGGTCCATGGCGATTCCCTTCGAGTTGAGAGTAAGAGTGAAATAGTGAGATTTACAATAGAGCAGTGTCCCGCAGAAAGAGGGGATGTTGTGATTGCATATGTATAGGTGATAGTACACAGAAAGAAATAACATATAATGTTTAAATAAACCTCAATTAAAAATTCGTTTGTTATTTTGTAAACAGTTGTATGTAATGTATACATTTATGTGATCGCTGCTTCTCAGTGTACTGAAAACAACAACAAAAGTGAGCTGAAAAAGAAAAAAACATGAATGAAGTATTTATATTTTTACGCTCTTGTAAAAATATCGTGTTGTGTACATTGTAAATATCCGAAAATCTTCGTATTCTGAACAGTACTAGCGACGAGCACTGCAATAGAGACATGTGAGGTTTCGAAAAATGAAATATGAAAATATGTAGGGGTTCTAATAACTAATTAAAACTTAATGCAGTCTCAACACACTCTCCTGTCATTTAACCATCTGATTTTCTTGTGAATTTGATGATATTAACAGATAAGAAACAACTGCACATATGCAGCATGAGGCAGTGACAAAAGATGTATTCCATTGTTTCTAACTCCTCTGCATCCTATCACTTCCTACAAAAATCTGTAGTGCTAATATTTTATATAAAAATCATTAAATTTGTTGATAGTATTGGAAAGAGTAACGCTTAAATGAACAAGTAATTTATATTCCCCTGTGCCGAATCGTATATAGCCACCACCAATATTTAAAGTAAATTTCACCTAGATTCTAGATTCATACATTTATGTAAATGTTGTTGAGAAAAAAATATGCACAGTGACTTATAGCGAACAAAGCTTTAAATATTTCAGAGGATTATTGTTGTCGAATTTCAACTTGGTAATTATGTTTATATGAGATGTATGCGTACTTTAGTGATTTTCGGAAGTGGTTAATATACGGGATCTACGACCATATATTGGCCGATTGTCATAAACTATGTTACTCCGCTTTCACACGTTTCAATTCTGACTCTTTAAGTCAAGCATTTTTGGGTTAGAAGGGCATAGAGAATAAAGGTGTACATACTTGATAATATTAGTCAATTTTCTTATTTCCCTTTTGTTGTTCTTCTATTATTTTCTCCGTCTTATTCTACGCGAAGTTGTTCCCATGTTGATTTGCATGAAAAAGTAGACACTTGATGGTAAAGAGCATGAAAATTGACACATGTGAAACAGCACTTAAGTCGATATTTATATATGTATATGAGAATTACGTGTTTGAAAATTAAGTTCTTGTTGGAAAAATTGAATTTAAAATAATTGTGTTTGTAAATTTATTAAAGATCACAAAATATAATTTTTTGAGAATGAGTTTGCAATTTCATGTGTTACACGGAGAAATTTTCATCTAAGGCCCAACATATGTATATCGCACCCTAAATACAAAAGGGTCACAACTCTAAATTTTCCAAAACTGACTTTTTTCCATAAATTAATTCAGAGAACACAAACTACTGCAAAAATTTCTTTCACATAACCATCTTCTTTAACTGGAAAAATGCAATTATAGCTATTTTTATGTTGAGTGTGCACGATGAAAAGTCTCTCCTGAAAATTTTAGTATTTTGAGTTGTGACCCTTTTGTATTTAGGGTGCGATATTATTGGTCCTTATGAAATTCCAAGTCGATTAAGCTAAGTCCGTCTGTTCATCTTACTGTCCGTGTAAAGAACTTCCACGTTCGAAATACATAACTAAAATCCACAAAGTTTACAAAAGAACATTTATAATTCCCAAGCAGTTTGGTATTGAAAATCAGTAAATTCAGTCATTCGGTAGATTCAGTTATGAATCAAAATCAGAGACAACCTCCAAAATAATTTTCACATAATTTTTGCTAATTTGTTTAAATATTTTGTAGATAAAGCCATGCAATTTTACACAAGTTATTTTTAAGATAAAAGGTCAAACTATGATGGAAATATTAAGAGTCGTTCAATGATATTTCATAGGCCCCATAGAAATTTCTTTCCGAAATATGGCTTAATGGTACATACGTGTCTTTAAAATGACAATAACAATAAAAAATTCAGCAAAAATGAGTTTCATGTAAAAATATATCACAAAATGATATTTGGTTCGGTTGATGTTTGGCCATAGCCCCCATACAAAGTCAAATTCCAAAAATCATTTAAATATGTTGGATCGGTACCAAAATTTTTAACAGATTATCAAACGTTGTTTTTTCCATTGCGAAAGTTACTTAACTACTCATACTCTCTTAAATATGCCAATATCAGCCATGTCACAGAATATAATTCCGTTCGGAAGTGCAATTAATTCCGTATTTTGCTTCTATAGAAAAAGCAAAATGAAAAACTTTTTTCGGAATGAAAACTAGAAATGCTTAAAATTACAATTCCACATAGCAAATTAAAAATGGTTTCATTCCGTAAAATATTTTCTTTTTACTTTTCTATAGAAGCAAAATACGGAATTAATGCCACTTCCGAACGGAATTAAATTCTGTGACATGGCTGTATATATATATTCCAAATTTTATGAAGATCGGTCCATAATTTGTCATCGATTTCATATATAGACGAATTCGGAAAAACAAATAAACACACAAAGATGTTTAATAATAAATATCGATATCGAACGAATATTTTATAGCGATCAGTTATTTTAATCCATAAATGATACTAATATCGGTCATACTACTGATATTTGGCAATAGCTCCCAAATAAAGTAAACTTCCAAATATTATATAGTATAATAAGCATCAAGATTTTGTAAACTCGGTATTGAGATAAAATTCAATCTACATAACTAAGACTCAAATACATAGAAATCACATTATTGGATACTGGATTTTGAAGATATTAATCGGTAATTGATCCACTTCCACTATAACATTTATAAATTTATGTAAATAACGTTATTGAGATAAAATTCGGCTAAAATATACCTCACCTTATAACCTTAACTACACTTTTCTTTGGTTGAGACTATTTTTAGTTTTAATAATTGTTACATTGCATATAAGAATGTTATGATAAATATACAAACTCTGTAAATAGTGGTAAGAATTGGTAATTGCATCAATTATAATTGGTTAAAATTAAATAAATTAAAAAATAAAAAATAAATAAATTGTATTGTGCGTAAAACTGTCGAATACTAATAAAATTTACGATAAAACTGAATAATGACATTCCAGTCCTAAAAACAATGTAATTTTTGTAATTTCCATTGTATTTTGGTGGAGGGTATCTAAGATTCGGCACAGCCGAATATACTATTCTAATTTTTTAATGTAAATAACAAAAGAGATTGAAGAAAATAATACAAAATTAGTATTTCTACACTGTGTAATACGCTACTTTTTGCAGAAATATAGCTTGATTTTTAATGATATCAAGAGTCCCTAATTTAATAACTTATAACAGACCTTTGTTTGAATAAAAGTGTTTTTAGAGCTCAACAAGTAGATAATATAAATGGACTAATATTTTAAATTATTACCTTCTATAGTTATACCAGACCTCTTTTATAAATATATTTTATTAAAATTTGACTGGTTGTTTGTGATTTATACTCCTTATAGGACACACTTCAACTTCAAGACTAATAAACGGATTCTCGGCCTTTGAATAAAATTGAAATTAAATTCTTCTTTAACTCAAGTGGTTCCACGACAGTTAATAAAGTTATATTTAAACAAAACGAGTCAGTATTAAATGCTTTGAACATTAACACCGCCAGCTTCAATAGTATGTTAGAAAATGATAATTGTCAGAATAGATTCCAGCACACTTAAAACTATAGCCCTTATTGTTATATCGCGAGACACTGTCCGCCGGAGTCCCTCCTCATCATAGACCCTGATACGGTTATATAATTCCTAATATGATTCCTTATGCATTACAATTAATGACTTTTTTCTTTCATTAGTTATAACTGATTTTCTTAATAATAATTTGGATGAGCAGATTTTTCTTTTAACTGTTTCTGAGAGTTACTAAAGCAACTAGTTTCAGTTAAGTTGAAGTAATGAGTTGCTGTACCTGCTTACAATGACATCACCAGGTATGAGATAAAATCACTTTGTGTAAGTAATGATAACTCAGAATATTAACATTTTAACTTATTACGAAGATACGTTCCGAAATGCAAATTAGTTGTGGCGATATCTTATATATTATTAATGTCAAATTATTTTTACTAAACCTCTTTGCTTGAGCTACAACAGATAAATTTATAATTTTCTACATTAACCACTGAAAATAGAACACTTTTAAACTATCTTTTCTGTATTTGATGACATCATTAAAATTTTAGCTTTTCATACTAAAAATATCCATTCCTTTTCTTCTTGTGGTTTAAAATTGTCGCATTGATGGTTACGCTACAAATTAGCATGACAAACTTTTCTAATAGTTTTTGCACATACATACTCGTATATGTACTTGTAAGTATAATAACACAAAAACCCAAAATGTCCTAAAGCCCCTAAAAAAATTACCGCACACTTGAAGAGTTGATTTTTTTAAAAGTTGTTAAACAAATCAAATTCAAACATTTTTGAAACCTGACACAAAACTGGAACACAAGGAAGTTTATTCTAATAAAAAAGCCACACGCTTTAATACACTCAATGAAAAATATTTGTGTCTTCATACAATTTCGCAAATATCCTTCTTGTGGCAAGGGCAGATTAGAGATATAACAGTCCTGTGGAACTCCATCTATTACCATCTATTGGATTCTGAGCGTTTGCCTTTTCACGATCCTTCATCGATCCCATATCTTTAGGATTTTGGACCAGATGCCCTGAAAGAGTCGTGTGCGATTTTCCAGTGTTAACTGGAAACTAATAATCTTCATATGAGTGCTTGTATTTGATGAATGCTTGTCGCAAGGATCAATGCTAGTGACAAGCTACTGACACTGGGGGTAGAATAGAAGAAGGATATCAGACTTTAAGATTTTGTTTGAGTATCGGGATGACTCTACCACTAACTGAAAACCTTGCTCATGTACTTAAAGTTTAAATAGATATACATACATTAGGGCCAATATCTTTGGATGGCTTGGCTGCTTTAAAGAATCTGTGTTTCAGACACTGAATGATTGCAAAGTTTGCGAACAGCACTTTGTTTCTCTTTTAAGATAAGAAATTAAAACCGAAAAAATGCAGTGGAGCCTAATCCTAAACTTAGATGTGATGCTCTGTTAGTTGTGATCCTGCTGTTCGTTGGGTTAGTGAGAGGCCGAACTGTAGAACAAATGATCTTGAAATTTTTCTTACCATTTCACCCAGGTCTCGGAATTCAAACAATGACGTTAGCGGTGAAGGTAGTCTTTCCTATTGCAGATTATGGAATGATGATGTCGATAACTTCTTTGAATTTCGTGGCTATTGGCAGTGTGGAGCGTCAAAACAATCTTTCATTGTAGTGTTGTTAGTATCTCTAATCCGCAAAACTCGCCCATATCGTTGTTTAGAACTAGCTGTTGTATGAATACAAAGGATGATCTAAGGATCTACTATAAGTATTTATATGTGCCGTGAACCGGTTTTCCCAGCCATATATTGTGCATCTGTTGTACCACTTCCACACACTAATTTATTTTTGTAGGTGTACATGTACATATGTAAAAGAATACAATGTATTTGTTGAAAAGGTTAAAAACCATTGTTTGAAACAAATGAAACTCATGTCAAAAGGCACCCACAACATACCTATACAACAACGATATCAAATTTCGGATGTTTTAATGACATGGTTATTTAAGTTTTAAATACAGGGCGCAATCAATGTGAACATGTATTATAAATACGAGTACATCTAAGACATACATTCATTCAAGCACACAAGTACTTGAACAGCCAAAGGTGGGGCAAAGCTCAAGTCTAACCTGATGACATTATAAATAATATAATGAGTTGGCATGACATGCTAAATGTGGAGTTAATGAAAAGTTAATGAACGATTTAGAAGGCTAAAAACCCCAAAAGGATTAACTGGAGCCAAACAATGACAACTAACTTAATCACTAAACCAATAAAATGTGTGTATGTGTAAGTATTTTCATTTGAGTCCTTGCAATAACTTAGATATAATCATGGAACACTTTACGATTTTGCTCTCCCTCTCTATATTTAGGAGGAAGCATGTGTGCATTTTCTGAAATGTTGTACATGTGTATAGACACATTTAGCGCCAAGTAGACGCCATGATTTTGAAGTGACTGAAAATAAACATGATTTGTTCAAGTGCTTAAGGAGGGAATGATTGGATGTATTGAATGTACGAGTATTTGGCGTCGGTATCTTTCTCTTTATCTATTCACATGATTGTGATAATAAAGCGGGTGGTGTCACACACAAGTACTTTTCATTTCATTTTATTTCATTTCAATATTGTGTCACATACAATTCATTTTCTTACCAATTATTGACACTTTAAAAGAATACTCGTACACTCACTCGCACTTGTAATCGCCGTTCGACGTTTCGATTTCTATTTGTATTTGCTTGCACTGCCTTTGGTATCTATCTGTAACTGTTCGTGAGTGTGACTGTATTACTGTCTCTGGTCTTCACTCAATAGCTGGCATATTGGTCTTCCTTTTCAATTTTCATTTAGTATTTATTTATTGAAAACAAAAAACTATCGATGATGACGATGATGATGATGATGATGTTGTCGTTGATAACTTGTTTGTATATTTTAGTGCGTATTTGGCTGGTTGCTGCTGTTTGATGTCACTTTGATGTTGTTAAGTGCTAAAGAGTCTTTAAGTAAAAATATGAATAGTATGAATGCATGCCACAGACATTTAAAGTATGAATTCAATTTTAGAAGTAACTCAGGTTGTCAACTACGAAACAAAATCTTGTAATCTGTTCAGGGAAATCAGGGCTGCCCGCATAGGTTTTGTCTCTATCGATAAGACAGATCGGTCTGTTTCTTGGCTTGACATCATTCTGGATAGTAAGTTGAGACTGAAATCTAAAATCAACTATCAGAGAATGGGTAAATACGATGACAACTGTTCTGAGCTCCTGCAAAAGTAAATATTGTTTATTGAAGCAAATATCATGGTATCAATATGTATAGTAAGTTGAACCTCAGAGAAAGGTAGGACCTATCGTCCGTTACTCCTGCATCAGAAGCATGGAAAAAGGCCGATTTCTGATTCTAAACTGGAACAGCTTGTTAGAATATTTTGTATGGAGTTATCCTTTGTAGTCTATTCTGGATGCATTTTTCAAGAAATGGTACTAAGCACTATTGAAGTTATTAGGAAAGAGGTAGGCAAAAAATTCTGAAATTTATGTACATTGTTCTTTAGCAGAAGGAGTGGAAGTATTTAGGGCCGTTTTAAAATTCGATATATTAAAGGCTCAGAAAGAATGGTGAATCACACCTCCCGCCTATAGCGATATTTCTTTTAATCAGTTTGTTCAATCTTCACATATCAAGAAATCAAGAAATTATCAAACAGATCTGGAATGTGATAGAATTCGATATCGAAAACGAATCAGTTTTGAAAATACATTTTAATGCATTTATAATATAATTTTTAAAATTTTTGTTTTAAGATTCTCCTTAGTCTCCAATATCTTAATATTTTAGGTGATAAAAGTTTTTCAATACAGAAATATTACGAAAAAATTGACTTCTAAAACTCATTCGGTTTCGATATTGATTTCCATCACATGCCTGATTATTTTAAGAATTTGCGACTCGACTCCACAACTTTACTAAATGGTAGCACTTGTTTCATTATAATTCTTCAAGCTGCCTTAACTGTCATTCATATATTACCGTGATAGCGAAGCATTTTATCAGAAGAATCATTTGGAGAGGATGAGCAATCATAACTCTTCTCTATCGAATCAACAATGTGTCTATACCTATGATATCATTTAAAAGTCTCACAAACTGTGCAAACTGTGCATTGTCGTAAATGAATTGTCAAAAATTACATAAAAAATTATTTACACATACTTCGTAAATTTGCCCAACAATTTTGGCTCATAAACTTGTGCATTTGTGTAACTCAAAAGCTGATTTTTATTTACTTAAAAAAAACAATTTTAAAAGAGAATTCTGTGATTTTAGGACTGATCGATGAACAAATGGCAAAATAGCGAAAATACATAAGTGAAATCTTCCAAAGTCTCTTCTTCCGCCTTTCGTTGATTATTTTATTTACAAATGGATTTATGCTTACCATAATTTTTACCAAAAATTTCAACGGTAACTTCTTGAAATAATCTGACTAATTTAGTTTTTTGGCTTTTTAAAAATTAATATCTTTTTTAATACAAAAAATTTTAAGTTTATTTTATTTGTTTTTGAATTGACGTTTCTCACAAACTAACAGTGCTAGATTGCACAAACTGAAACAAACTTCGCAAGTTTTAGCAATTGCGCAAATGGAAATTTTAAGCAATATCATGAGTACCCTTAATGACTTCCAGTTGCTCAATCATATGAATTTTAGGGTATACTCCAGAAATACTCAATTTTGAAATATCAAAAAGGCAATGGCTTTTTGCAGCGTCTATCAGCCAGAGATTCTTAAAATTTAGAAAGACTGAGCGATATAGAATGTCGTCTATCTGTCCTTCCGGCATAATTATTAACGGGAAGCCTAAGCAATTTATTATAAGGCCATTATTTGGATGCCGAAGCATAGAAAGATGAATTACAGCCCGATTACTACGGATGTATAAAAGGCATATCATAATTTAATGGGAAACTAATGGTCTTCACATACGAGGTCTCATCAAAAAATAATCGTTATTTTCAAATTTCGTGAGTTACATATGTTCGATTTTCGTATTTTTTTCTGTTATGTTGGTACACATGTCTGTTATAGATACATATATGTTGGTAATATCAGCCATTTTGGATTGTCAGTTTGTTTTTGACAGATCAAAAGATTAGTCATGTTTTGGTGTGCCTTCGATTTTTTACTATTCTAAAAAATGGATCAAAGAAACTGTATTAAGTTTTGTGTAAAAGTGAAATTAAATGCGCAAGAATATTTGAAATGTTGACAATGGCGTTTGGCGAGTCTACTATGAGCAGAACGCAAGTTCAATTGTGGTATAACCGGTTTCAGGAAGGCCGATAAGATCTCAATGACGATGCTCGCCCGAGCACGTCAACAACCGATGAAAACATTGAAGCAGTGAAGAAAATGATTTTGGATAATCGTCGAATCACTCTCAGAGAGGTTGCTGATGATGTTAGCATATCGCTAGGCTCATGCCAAGCAATTTTAACGAATGTTTTATGCATGAAACGTGCGGCAGCGAAGATTGTTTCACAAAAAAATGTCATAACTGGTGACAATTCATGTGTGTATGGCTATGACATTGAAACCAAAGCCCAATCATACCAATGAAAACGTCCAGAAGAGCCAAGACCGAAAAAAGCACGTCAAGTTCGTTAAAAGGTGTTGCACACTGTTTTCTTCGACTGCAATGGCGTGCCACAAGGTCGTGCGATCAATAAGAAATACTACCTTGAAGTTGTGCGCCATTTGGGCGAAGCAGTTCGTCAGAAATGCACAGAATTGTGGAAAACCAATCATGGATTTTACACCATGATAACGCACCAGCTTACACATCGATGCTTGTGCGTGCGTTCCATGCCTCAATCACCGTATTCACCGGACTTGGCTCCCGCTGACTTTTTCCTCTTACCAAAACTGAAGACACCGGCGAAAGGTAAGTGTTTTGCTACGTTGAGGAGATAAAAGAAAAATCGAAACAGAAGCTGTTGGCGATACCAAAAAGCGCGTTTCAGAAGTTTTTCGAGAATTGAAAAAAACGCATAAGTGTATTATATCTGAGGGGGACAAAATAGTTATTGATGAATAAATAAATACTTTTTGAAAAAATTTAAACTAACGGTTATTTTTTGATCAGAACTCGTATTTGATGAATCGTCTGACCTTTCACACATTGAATTGGAAGCTTTATAACTGTTGTGCAGAATATGCTGGAATTTTGTAATGTAATATTAAGACTATAAAAATTAATTGGGAAGCCATACTTATCATATCCATAATTGTCTTTCTATAAAAATTAATAGGATATAAATACATATCAAAAGATTATATTGCAAACTATCTATTTTATATAACATAGGTTGAGGACTTAAGTGAAGGATCTTTGTAGGTGTGATCACGTTTTATTATTAAATGATACGGGCTAGTTGTTCAGTATATGGAGTAACAGCACTTTCAACATTGAGGATTAGCGTAGTTTTCCATCTTTCTTTACATGTCCGCCTACTCCAAAGTAGGCATTCCAATAAATAGTTTTTTAATAGATTCTTACTGACATACTTGTGCCATAGTTATCTGTAAGTTTATAAAATTATTTTTATAGGGCTTTGACAACAAATCGAGGTATTTATAGTTTTTAATTTTACCGATTTTCAACACAAAAATTCTCATGCCTATATATATTTTATGTTAAGTGAGTTCATTGGAATTCCAGGGAGAAATTTCAACCAACACATATTAGACATCTGGAACACATACTTAATAGAACTTAATATTAATACTGTGGAGTATAATAACAATTTTAATATTAAATTCTTTTGCAAGTCTGTAGAACTTTTGTTAAAAGCAGATCGTTTCCAATGTAAGTGGTATTGGTATTTTGTCGTTTTGTGTTTTATTTTCTTATCATTTTTCAATTATCTGTCGATCGTTATGAATTTTTAATATTTATTAATATTAATAATACAACTATTATAAATACATATAGATAGACAGACAGACATACAGTATATATAGTTTCATACTTCAATTCTTTTGTATTCCTCATGTATTTTTAAATGGTCAATTCAAAAATTCAAACAAAACTTATCATTATTTTTTTTTTCAATTCTTTTATTTTAAAGCCGCCTTTATCTGCCGCTTTCTCGTTTCAATTTGGTGGTTGTCTTTGAATAAAATAAATAAATAAATAACCACTTAATCATAAGGCAAAAAAAAACAAAAACAAACAAATAAATAAATTATATACATATAAAAAAAAGTGTTAATACACGAACATCTGAAAACGCCAAATACTCGTGCGATTTATTAGTTTGGCCAGCACAGTTGAGCAGAGCCAACTAACTCATCAATGCATGGCTTAATCGTTAATTTTCAATCTATACTTTGTTGGCCGTCATTATCAGCAGTGTTCAGGTGATTTTTGTTTGCCATTCATTCATTCATTCATTGATGCAGGCGTGTTTTCTTTGAACATAGTTTCTTTTTTTTTTTTTTTTTGTGGATTAATATTTAGTAAATTTATCACGAATGCTTGTTGTAAGTTATTATTATAAGGAATGTTTTTGTTTAAAGCTAATCAAAATTGGTGATTATTGTTAAATAAGTATGGAATACATACCTATAGAATCTATGAAATTAATACAAGACAAACTAACAGATATCGCTTGCACGCGAGAACGAATGCCAATGACTCTATCAGCTATAGTATATAACTATATATGTATGTATGTATATAACACTGCTACAAGTTGTTGAAAGTTTAGGACCTTTTATATTTATTTATATAAATCATATCAGTTGATATGACTGTAAATAATCGTCTTTAATCGAACATCTTTGTGAATGTGAATTTTATTTATTTTAAAAATACATACCAAACTGCATAGTTCTATTTCCTCTAAAATTTGCAATACACCCAACTCTTTTTTTACACGGTTGAAAAAAAAAAATTTTGTAAAAAATGTTTAATGTAGTACGATTTCAAAATCACCGGTTTGTAATTATGTCTGTTCTTAACACACTTGGCACCATTACTGAAATAAACATATGTACATAGTAGTAACTGGTAAATCCCCTTCTTTGATAAATTTTACCTACACATTTTGTTTGTGTGTTTTATTCTATTCTAATTCCGGATTAATAGATTTCATTTGTTTTTTGCTTGCGCTACCAATTTTTTACCTGTATGAATTATGTATGTTAAGTTTTAATGCTCAATAAAATGCCATATGAACATACAATTTGTATGCATATCTGAAATTTTATAGTTTTCAACATTTTTTACACGGTTTGTCGAAGTAAATATAGTTCTTTATTTTATCTTACACGGTTTTCAGATGACATGAAACGTATCCCACATTTTACTATAGGAAACGCCTTTTTTTGTTACAAGGATTTCTGAGGAGCGTATCTATTAATTACTTGTCGATATCACATATAGTTTAACTTGAGCCAAAAATAAGCACTCAAAGCTATAAAAAGGACCAGAGAAAAAAATTAATACAGTGTCGTCGTCGTCTTTTGAGGTGCCATAAAGGGATCCAAATTTGGTAAAAATAAGGAAAATCACACTTACTTAAAATGAAGTTTATATTTCTTTTACGGAAGATAAGCTCTAGCCTAACTCTTATAATATTTATATAGATCTATTAAACTAAACATAGACATATTCAACGACAGTGGCGTACATACATAAAATATATAAACTAAATTAATGAGAAACACAAGATTTCAAAAAACCCATTTTTTCATTTAACATTTAAAATAATAAGTTTAGACTACTACATAAGTTTATATTCCGATTTCTTATTATATCGTGGCATGATAGATCTAAACAGCTAATATTGGCAGAGTTTTATGCAATTGGCCATACGTGGAAATACCAGATGAAGTAGAAAGGGTGGTAATATCTTTAAATAAAGGCAAGTCTGAATTCATAGTTAGATCATCTAACAGACTATCACCTAACTCCACGGATGTGTCTTTATCGCGTTTGTCAAATTTCTGAATTTTATAACGGTTGGCTTCTTGTAGGGATTGTTCTTGTTTCAGTTTTCTTTTTTCCCCGTTCTTGAAGCTGTTTTGTCGTTTTGTTATCAATATTTCCTATCATCATTTTTCTTGCAGTTCTTTAGTCTAGTAGAAACAATCTTTACGTCACAGGAACTTTTTTGTTCTTTTCGCAAATGCACTTTTCGCAATTTTTACATTTGCATGAAGCAATGTCGAACAAAACTTTCGATTTATCTTTAAATTCTTCGGTTTTCTTTATAAAACTGGGAATATTGGATCGTTGTTTGAAAGGTTTTAATAAGATTTCTGTATTTACAGTGGTAGTCAAGGATTATTTCAATAATGCGTTCAGTAGATATTATAGGTATGGACGCTTTCTTACAAATAGTTTCAAGAGAAGGGACAATAATTTTGACTACTTCTGCAAATGCAACTGACCTTCCAATTTCAAGTAGTTGCGTGTAAATATATACTGCCTCAATATATCACCATATGTGGGTAAAACATTTTCATTGAATGGTATCCAACTCCAAATAACGGACAGTTACTATCCTTTGAACGCGTTAAAGTTGCCATTTTATTTGGTATATTACTTGCCCTAATCTGAAACAAAAGAAATATAATTATAACGGGTGGTTAAATTTCAAGGGCCGATGTTGATTTTGAATAAAACACAAACTATTTAGGAAATTATTGTAATTTTATTTTATTATGATATATTGGTATTACTCAATTATATATGGAACAAAATATCGGCCAAATGGGCGCCACGACCACGGCGGCACACCTTCATTCGATGGTCCAAATTTTCGATGACCCTGAGGCATAATGGAGGTTCTATGCCGTTAATGTGCCGAATTATCTCATCCTTTAGCTCTTGAATTGTTGCTGGCTTATCGACGTACATCTTTTCTTTCAAATAACCCCAAAGAAAAAAGTCCAACGGTGTCAAATGATCTTGGCGGCCAATTGACATCGCCATTACGTGAGATAATACGGCCATTGAATTTGTTGCGCAAAAGAGCCATTGTTTCGTTAGCTGTGTGGCAAGTGGCACCGTCCTGCTGAAACCACATATCGTCCATAACCACATCTTCCAATTCGGGCCATAAAAAGTTCGTTATCATCTCACGATAGCGAACACCATTCACAGTAACTGCCTGACCGACCTCATTTTGGAAAAAATACGGCCTGATGATGCCGCCAGCCCATAAACCGCACCAAACAGTTACTCTTTGTGGGTGCATTGGTTTTTCGACAATCACTCTGGGATTCTCATTCGCCCAAATGCGGCAATTCTGTTTATTGACGAATCCACTGAGGTGAAAATATGCCTTATCACTGAAGATGATTTTCTTCGAAAATTGATCATCCACTGTTGCCATTTTTTGCCACCATTCTGCCCATTCACGACGTTTGGGATGGTCAAGAGGCTTTAGTTCTTGAGCCAATTGCACCTTATAAGCGTGTAAATGCAAGTCTTTATGCATAATATTCATCAACGACGAGCGTGAGAGGTGCAATTGTTGGGCACGACGACGAGTTGAGGTGGACGGCTCTTCGGCCACACTATCGCGAACAGCGGCAATATTTTCTGCAGTACGAGCATGCACTGGTGTTCTCACATCTTCTACAGACCCGGTTTGGTCGAATTTTTCCATGATTTTTGCGATTGTACGCACATTTGGACGATCAAATTGACCAAAAAAATCACGAAGTGCACGATATGCATTTTGATTTGAATGCCCATTTTCATAATAACTTTAACACGTTGTTGGATTGTGTATCTCTCCATGGTTCAAATTGAGTAAGTCTGAAATAGAGAAATGTCAAATAAAATTCGGAAAAAAGCTTGGCGTTTAGGTGTGGTTCACATTCAACATCGGCCCTTACAATTTAACCACCCAAAGAAATATACAGTAGAAACTCGATGCTTGCACGTAATGAAAATCGGACTCGGTGCAAGTTTCGAGGTTGTCGCAAGCAACGAGTATTAATTTCCCATACAGAATAAAAGGCACATACATCTGTTTATGACGCACCTCTCAATAGTCAGCTTAAAACTGATTCAAATTACAACATTTAATCAGCAGCATAAAACGACGGGGATTTCCCGAAATGTATTCAATCTAAGAAAACGTAAACAAAGCAGCACGTAAGAGTAATACAATAATGTTGCAAGTATCGAGTTAAACATTTTCGAATGTCGCAAGTACTGAGTGCGTAATGAAAAATATTTCTATGTTGCAAGAATCGAGGTGTGCAAGTATCAAGTATGTATGTGCAAGAATCGAGTTACTACTGTAGTTATATAATAAAAGGAATATAATTACATATGTATGTATATAACTAAGAAAACGAAAAACTGGAAAATATGTGTGATTTTGGTGGTAAATTTTCGAAAATTAGAAAAATATTGTGGCACCTCAAGAAATCTGTTTGAAATTATGACATATTTTCAGGGCGTTACTGACACCATAAATATTTAATTTTTTGCTCAAGTTAAATCATATTTTGAACAAAACACAAATTGTATAAGCATTGATTTTTGCGTAATTAAAATTTTTTTTTTTTAAATTTTTAAGGTCGCCGTGGCACTTGAAGATATAATTCGATTTATTGCAAATTCTAAGGGCACAATCAGTATACGGAGTAACAACTTTTGAGCATCCAAGTTTTATCAAGTTTTGAAAAAAGTTCAAAACGCTACATTTTCGCTCCACCCTAGTGTATATGTATGTATTTAAGTATCTGATATCTGCTTCATATTTAATTTATACACCGGATGTATATTATATAGTAAGTAAATTTAGTAAGTACAAAGTTGAAACTCTTTATCCTTGTGTAATTTCCCAATCATAAACATAATTGCGTTATCGTATTTTATTCAATAATTAAATTAAAATTCGATAATAGAAACAAACACTTTTAGTGTTTCATACTAAAGAAATTCATTTAAATGTGTTTAATAAAGATAAATAGATATTACAATTAATCAATAACCTTAAAAAAACAACCTCAAATATCTAATAATAATAATTTTAATTAAAGCACCTAAACAAATTATAATAAACAGCGGATATACAAATTTATTTTTGACGCCAGCTTATCTTAAGCGTCTATATTAAATATTTAAACAAATATCCAAGAACAAAACACAAAGTATTTTTAAAGATAATTTAACTAATTAACAATTTTTAGAAGTTTTTCAAAAGTGTGATTTATTAAGAATACAAAAGTATGATGAAACTTTATTAAATAAATCAAAACTGTTTTAACTACGAGTATTGTATTTTGAAAATATAAGTACATATTTAACTTAGGTCACATGACATATATTAATTTATATTTTACAAAAAAAAAAAAAAAAGAAAAAATTAAAAAGGTTTTATTAATTTAATTAGTTAATTATCGTTTTCGGTTTTATAGGTACATTTAAAAGTAATGTACATATTCCATATAGTACTATTTAAATAACATTAACAAGAGTCTTTTCTGACACCTTTTTCGGAGCGTTAACGCTCTTTATGAGCCCAAAAAACAATCATATTTGCTCCGAAAATCTTCAGAAAAGAAGGTCATTACATTCGGAAATGGTCCGTCAGAAAGAGCTCTTAGATAATGTCAGAAAAGAGTCTTTTGTCAGGGTTTTTTTGGGCTCTGTGTAATCTTGTTTTTATCAGTCTTGTGTAGTACCTGGTACAGCTATGTTTTTTTTTTTTTTTTTTTTTGTTCAAAGCACAAATAACAGGACAACAACGCTTTGGTACACACATAATTAAGTGGAATTTCTGAGCCATACTGCGTGCCGACTCAGGACAGTAACAAGCAACTTTTCTTTCGCTCCGAAAATGCTCTTTTGTTGGACTCTTTTCTGACTCCTTTTTTCGGAGCGCTCCAAAAATGCTCTTTTGTTGGATTCTTTTCTGACTCCTTTGTCGGAGCGCTCCTAGAATGGTATGCTGGGGTATTCCTCGTTGATCACTCTTATATTTTTTTTACCTAAAATAGTAGTGTAAAGTGCGGGGACACAAAAATTGCGTTTTTTTTTTAATTGACCCACATACATATGTGATTAAATATTATAAACATGAATAGTTGTTCTTTAAAAAATCCCTGTTTTTTACTAATTGCAATAGGTTTTAGAGATAAGGAACCAATCACCTATTTTACATACGGTCAATGTCTTTTTTACACGGAGTTTCCTGGAACCAATTACCGTGTACAAACAGAATTATTAGAATTTTTTGTTGAAATTTAATTATTTTTTTATATATTTTATTTTAAATTTGTACTTGTAGTATATAAAATAAAATATTATTTTCAACAATATTAGGTGTTTGCTTTCTATTGACGCTGACAGTATATGTATGTAAAAAAACATTAACAGAATATGTAGGTTGAACCGGTTGATAGCTTTTGTCGAAATATATAAAAAACTTTATTTGGATTAAAATTTTACCAACTGTTTTAATACAATAAAATAATAAATTGATTCGGCCAGATATAATAGTCTTACTTGTTAATACACAGTGTAGGTAGGTAGGTAGGTATTTATCTGAATTTGTAATTATAACTGACCAATTTACAATAAATGGTTTTATCGCGAAAGTATATAGGTAAACTCATTTAGTAAAATTAGTATATATATATTAGTAATATGTTAATTGACTAATTTCATTGAGTTGATCAATTAAAAATCTGAATTATTAAATTTATTTTAAAGATGTATTTATGTACATACTCGTATTTAAAGCAAATTTTAAAATTATAAGATCTAAAAAGTTATATTTTAAAAACCATCTACAGATAGTAATGTCAAATGTCGTGTCTATAAGTTTTGTATATTAACTATTTATGACTGTATAGGTCCTACATATTCAAAAATTGTCAAAAAAATTTAACATTTTATGAATGTACCTACATACTCGTATGTAATAAAAAAAACATTTTCGAATTTTACGGATACGTAAACTTGAATTTTCTAACCGCTGCCAAATCGCAGAGGTATCAACGACATCCGCACAAAGAGCGAAATAAAATAAACTTAATAAGAACCACGAAAGAGAAAATAAAGCATAGAAAATAAAAGTTACAATTGAGCAACTTTAAGTTTCACTCAACAACAAAAACAAAAGTGAAAAGAGGGGAAATTGCGCACGCATACTCTAACAATCAGATAAATTATAAGAAAACGAGATAAAGAAACTTTGCTCCACAAACTAAGCAAAATATAGTTGAACTCTTTCATCACACGATGTCAACCCAAGACGATCGTTGTATTTCAACAAGAAATTAGCAGCCATTTTTGGGGTTTAACTTTTTTCTTTGTCTTCCCCTCACCTGCCGACAGAAAACAAACCAAATATTCTGTGTGTATGAATAGCAAAAATTGCACTCCAACTAGAAGAATAGTGGGAAATTATATTAGCAATAAGTTGAAAGATAAATTTCAGAAAAAGAAACTTTTGTAACAAATTCAGTAGCTATTGATTGTCAAGAGAGGATGGTATGAATACAGAACAGAATTTGCTTTTTAAAAGCAAAGGGAATTTAAAAGTAACTAAAATACTGTTTTACAAAAGCAACAAGAAAGTAAAGTTTTGTTAAAGTTTAAGCAACAAAATCCCTGTTTGTATTTATTCCTTTTCCATTTCATGTGACTTTTGAGCTTTTAGGGTTGCATTAAATACACATGTTTGTTAGTTGGATAAACTTTTAGGTGTTAAAATTTTAAGTAAAAGAAAATTGTGAACCGTTATTATATACCTACATACCTACAAATGTTAAGCTTTATTTTATATTTTTCATGTTAACTTAAGTCTAAAGGATTTAAACCTTTAAATAAACATTTGAATTTTATAATCAACCTTAAAATATTTCAACTATCGTTGAAAAAGCATTTAAACAAAATTCCGTTAACACCTAATTCTGTTTTTACACGGTAATTGTTTCCAGGAAACTTCGTGTAAAAAAACTGTGTAAAAAAGACATTGATCGTATGCAAAATAGTTGATTGGTTATAATATTAAATCACATATGCATATGTACAATCGCGTAATTCACAATCTTGTGCAAATGGTATTGCATCATTGCATTTGCAAAAAGGTTTAGCATATTTTTGCTCTACACTAACAAAATACACATCAAGAGCAAAAATATGCTAAACTTTTTTGCAAATGCAATGATGCAATACCATTTGCACAAGATTGTGAATTGCGCTAATGTGTTTTTATACAAGCATAGTTATTAAAGAAAAAAAAGAGACATGCACTCTAAGCATAAAAGAAATTTAAAAAAATGTATGAGAGTTTCATTTGATTGTATGCCCTAAAAGGGAATTTACCTAAATTTGTGTCATTTACAATTGCTCTGAAATCCAAACCCGTGTAAAAACAGAATTAGGTGTATTTTATTGAAATTCTTTTATCTTTCCTAAAGTAAAGCAACTCTTTATATCTGATTGGAATCAATAGTCGAAACAGTATTGATCCCATGGTAAAATAACTGACTACCATTTAGACGGGCATCTACATTCGTTATCTCTTATGTTAGGAGTATGTATATTGAGAAGTTTGATGATTAGTGATCTGGTCTCTCATAAAATATCATAATTACCTTCAATCGATACGGGAATATTTTCACGTTTACTGAAAGTAAAGCGGTAATTTTTTCCAAAGAGAATTGTCCAAGAATGCCAGGTGTCTCTAGAGAAGATACGTTGACATTCATCGTACCCTTCTTGGGTTCCAGAATAGGCAGGTATGTGAAACAGCGAAGCTGTAAACCCAGACACAAACACATATACATATATTCGAATGAATTCGGAATGCTATTGGTATTTTTCTTTCGAGGGGTAAACAACTGATTTCACACAAATACACAGAAACATCTAGCAAAATACGGATATACAGAGGACAAGACTTTATAGCTTATCTGCTTAGATAAGCTTTAAGAAACCTCATAGCAGTCATCACAAGCTGAAAGGTTACCAATACCTTACAATGACTTCTGTGAAAGCTTTGTAGAAAAAGACGACGAGATATCTGTACGTGTCCTGTCTATCTGGGTTAGATGGACACTTTCTTAAAACAAAGGACGAATGGTGCAATAGACACAAGGTATCAAAAGGGAACATACGCTTATAGGAAAGAAACAAATCGTGCTAGAAAATAACTAAATTAAATCAAATTAATAAATTTAAGTAAAACATTCCTACTTGCAGTCATTATGTCCAAATAAAAAAATTAAAAATTGGTGAACAGAGAATAATTTCAGCTTTTCTACAAAGACATGAAAATTAATTTTATGAAAATCTGGAAAAATTTTGTGCACTCACCATTATTAACTTCGTATTCTCCATACCTGTTATGTTTCATTAAAGAAATTTGCTCATCAGCAGCTGCACTATTGCACGCTTTATAAACAAGCATTTATAAAGCTTTATGGCATTGCTATCAAAAAAGCTTTGTAGGTTTATGAAATAAAATATGAAAAACAATTGCACAAAACCAAATACAAACATAGCCACTACCTATAGTGTAGGTTACAATTGATATTTAGTCACCTCTAGCACCTAAAAAGCTTTATTTTACACTGCAAAAGCTTTAAAGGAGTTTTACTACATTTCAAAATTTCACAACTAGATGACGCTTTTATCTGGGATTTTAAAACAAAAATAAACACTCCTTTTTTATTCTTGCCAGGAAACTTTTAATTCTGTACTAATTGTTAACAAGCATAAAAAAAAAATAAATATCTGTGTCATTTACAAGTCGCTTAACATCGCATGCGTTATCTTTGATCAATGTGGCACTTGTAAGCAAATGTTGATGCTGATGATGCTGCAAAGATGATGGTGATGAAAAATTTATAGCCTCAAGAAAATCAACAGAAAAAGAACAAACAAGGTTTGCATTGTGTATATACCACCTATAAAAAAGATTTTATACTCCTTAGTAAATCATAGAATAGAAATTTTACTTCAACTTTAAGGAGACATAAATTTCTCATCAACGACAACAGGCTACAAACAGTATCAGTCACATTTGCGGTATCAGTAGAAACACCAACAAACTAAAAAATAAAATAAAATAAAATAAAAAGAAGAACATTTCAAATTGGTTTGTTTATTTAAAGCAGATACTTAAATGTATAAAAAACTTGTAGTTGTATTAAAAACTAACAGAAATCCGAAAAGAGCGATAGATACTTATCTGTTAAAAGAAAATAAAATTATATGTAGCCATTGAAGAAGACAAATCTCAAAACTCTTTTACAAACAAAATACAAATACAAACTCTTAACCATCATCAGGAACATGTAGCTGAGTTCGAATGTACATATTTATATAGTTAAAATATATATATACATATATATATAGTAGGTATAAAACAAAGCTACCAGATGATATGTTGGTTACAAAAACGTTAAATACCTATTAAGAAAAAAATCTATGAACGATTCTTTGGCTAATATGTATATTCAATACAAGTTGGTCAAAGGGTAATATTTTGATATTCTGAGAAATGTACGAATCAGCGCTGTCAGAAGTAAGATTTTACCTTATTTTTTAAGATTTTTTTTAACCGAAAAAAGATTTTAAGATTTTTTCTCCAAAAAAATGATTTTTTGTTTTGTCTAGACTTTAGACGAAGGTTAGGTTCAATTAAAAAAATCTTCTTTGTTCCCATTTCAAAAATTTTAAACTAATCGATCTCAAAAAATGTACAATTTAGTATAAGAAAATTAATTTTTGTTGTTCTTTTTTTGATTAGTTTTAAATAAAATATGAATTGTTTTTATTATTTATAATAAAAAACTACTTATTTCCAAAAATAAGATTTTTTCCTCAAAAATAAGACTTTTTTTTTGGCGAAATTAAGATTTCTTGCTGAAAATTTCTGGCAGCCCTGCTACGAATATATGTATAAGTATAATAACTCTTTGATAGTTTGGTCTCACAGTAAAAACAGAATTCTCAAATGCAAATGATGAAAAAATAACTGTTATATAACATATTTTATTTTATTATATTGTATTGTCTTGCTATTGTATGCGAACTTAATTTCCCAGCGGGAAAAAGATGCTGTAAAGAGGCCTACTAGAAGGCTTTATTTTGCAGTAACGAGAACTTTCAGCAGCATTGCGAAATCGTTTTAATTTTAAATGGCGTGTCATTGTTAGATGAATGATAGAAGATCTATTTGAGAAGGGCAATTGGAAGGTCTAAATTAATAATTTCACTGATAAAAGTAAAAGAAGGTTAATTTAAATGAATTTAAAAAAATCACCTGTATATAAAGTACTGCTTCACGCGTACTTTACACCACAAACTTTTATTAAAGACTAACTAACCCCTTATTCAATAACTATTATTAAATTTAACAAACGTTTATTAAGACAGATTTGCATATAAAAATTTGCTTAATAAATGTTTGTTAAATTTAATAATCGTTTTTGAATAAGGGGGTAAATTTACAGATGTCCTCTTTATTAATTTTTATACCCTACACCACCATAGTAGTGGGATTTTTGCTGATGTTTGTAACGCCCAGAAATATTGGTCCAAAACCCACCTTAAGGTATACCGATCGACTCAGAACCACTTCCTGAGTCGATTTAACGATTTCCGTCCGTATGGCTGGCTGTCCATGTAAAACTTGTGCGCAGAGTACAGGTCGCAATTTTGAAGATATTTCGATACAATTTTGTAAGTGATATTTCTTCGGGTCAAGGATGGATGGGATTGAAATTGGTGGAAATCGGTCCATTATTTCACCTGGCCCCCATACAAATGTCCTTCCGAAATTGGGGTTTACTGATCATAAATGTTTGATTTATGCAAGTATCCAAACAAGTTTCAACACAAATTTTGTGCAGATCGGTCCATAATTTCTCGTAGCTCCCATATAACTACCACTTCAGAAAATCACTTTAAAGAGCATAACTCTCTCAAAAATTTTGATTATTATTTAACGCAAATATATTTCATATGTATGCAAATAATACGGTACAATTTTATTATGATCGGTCCATAATTAGACGTAGCCCACTTCCGAGAATCACTTTAAAGAGCATAACTCTCTCAAAAATATTGGTATCCAAATAATATTGAACGAATATATATTTCATATGTCTAAAAATAATGCGGTCCAATTTTATAATGATCGGTCCATAATTAGACGAAACTCCCATATAATACCCTCTCCGTAATTCATTTAAGTATTTATATCGAGATAAAGTTTAACACATATAATACTTATATTCCCAGACATCATGACACTAAATTTTTGGATGATCGGTCCACAATGGGTTATATCTCCCATACAACGCCCCACTATACTTTCTGACTTGTTTATACTGGGTATAAGACTAAAAAAATTATAATATCCTCCAAAAATTATAATATCTACGTGGGTTACCTTGGAATCCTGATATTAACCTTCCATCATACATCGATAGACTTAAATTGATTAAATTACCAACTCTATCTAGTAGAAGGACTATGCTTAATGTAACATTTATGATCAATATAATTAATGGTGAAGTCTGCTCCGAGTTCCTTGTAAATAATGTTACTTTTAATGTTCCTCCACGATTTTCACGCCATTTTAATGCCACTGTATGTCAAACATGTTAGCACTAATTATGCTCAAGCTGAACCATTAAGAAGATTATTTTGTGAATTTAACAATCTATATGAAATAATTGATTTTTCTCTTTCAACAAATGTAATTAAACATAAAATAATTAGTTTATTAAATAATTAATCTTTTGCAATTAATTGTAATTTTCAATATACTTTTTTAATAGTCTGTAAGGATTTAATCCATTGACTTAATAAATAAAATAAATAAATAAAAAACTAATCCATAAAAGGACTTTTGTTTAAAAATCGCTGAAATTGCCAAAACAAATTTCGATCTGGCATCAATGGCTTACATGTCTATCTATCCGTTTATTAGAATGAGAGTGTGTGTATATGGGAGTTTAAATAACAACAAAGACATCCTTTAATATAAACAACAAATATCGCATAAAAGTATCGGTGTTTTGTTTATTTGAATATAGACAACAATAACAACAACACCAACATCATCATCATGGTAATCATCATTATTATTTTTATCATCTATGAAATTGTCATATCACACAAGAAAAAAATACAAACAGAAAATACATATGAACAGCAAGTTGTACTCGTATATGTAAGTAGATGGCAGGCAATATGTAAATGTTGTATGTATATTTGTTGTTTTTTGTGTATACAACGCGTTTCTTTAGCCGCCGCCTTTAATATTCCTTTGATGACTTTGCGCTGGGTTGTCATTGACATCGTCATCAACATCTGCAGCGAAATCTTTTTTCGCCAAGAGCCCGGGCATATTGAAATGTTTTTCTTTCGTTAAATTTTCTTTATCTTTTTAAGTCGTTTAAAGTCAATAATAATGAAATGATTTCTTTCCTTCTTTCTATAACTTATTGCGCTGCTATCAATAGTTGTTGTTGTCTCTCTTAATGTAGACGAGATGTTGTGTTCTTTGATATGTAAAACATATTGCTTTATTTGTTTCTCTTGTTCGTATTGATCTCAAATGATGTGCGCATATGTGTGTTTGTTGTATTCGTAGTTGCTCTTGTTGTTGTTGCTGTTGTTATTGTTGCTTGTACATTTCTTAGTTGTCATTTGTTGTTTTAAAGTGATTAATTAATTTCAAAAACATTTTGCACCTCATTGCTACAATTTTGATCAGGTTCGAGATTCGAAATAACACAAAACGCAAACGAAACGAAATGTACATATGTATGTACGAGTATGTCTAAAAAAAAAAAGAAATAAAAACTTAAAAGATGGACGAACGTAGAAAAGCCATAATAAAGGTGAATTTATTGATAGACTTTGATATTAAGCCGCCTTTTCAAATTCAATAAATGCTTCTATGCGTGTATGAATGTACGAGGTCTTATCAAAAAATATCCGTTATATTCAAATTTTGTGAGTTACATACATATGTATGTTCGGTTTTGGTATTTTTTTTTCTGTTCTGTTAATACACATGTCTGTTATACCTATATGTTGGTAATATCAGCTATTTTGGATTGTCAGTTTGTTTTTGACAGATAAAAAGGTTAGTCGGTCTACTATTCGAAAAAATGGATCAAAGAAACTGTATTAATAAATTTGTTTTTGTGACCAATGTTTATAATTATTATAATTTTTAAGGAGTTTCCTTCAGGCTAAATTGGTCCAATGTTTGTTTCCAAACGTAAATAAAAAACTTGTTCGATTTTTATTTTTTATTTTATTTGGGGAGTTGGCGATACAAAAAAGCGCGTTTCAGAAGTGTTTCGAGGCTTAGAAAAAACGCGGATTAGAAACTAAGTGTAGTAATGGGACGAGATAGTTATTGGTGAATAATTAAATACTTATTGAAAAAATTTAAAATAACGGATATTTTTGATCAGATCTAGTTTTTAATAAAGATATCTTAATGTCTAAAGAACTATAACTTATGTATTTCTAAATTGTGGCAAGAATATTTAGCCTTTTTACAATTTTACAATCAAATTAAAAATTCTTTGGCTATTTATCTAGCAGGGCATGGAAGACGGTATTTCCCGCTATTTAGTACCGTATCAGATATAAAATTTGCTGCCTTAAGCACAGAATGCCAACTTACCTTGCTTACTTTGAGCTAATATAATGAAATTTCGCACATGGATGTTTCATGTCAATCGGACCAGCCACTTAGGAATGTATTTTCAAAATATTTTTATTCTCTCACACTGTGCATTGACAGGTTACAGGAACAATTTCAGCAGTGAGTATGTTTTGCCTCGTTACACTGTGGTTTCAAATTTTACAAATTTTGAGACTTTTGAGAATAATTTGAAATAAATCTTTTACAATGGTTGTTATTGGGTGAAGCAACCCATGCACCCTGTTCCAATAGATTCATAACATCATTTTAAAGTTTTTAAATTAAATTTTATTTATAGGTAGGTATATAAGTAAGTAGTTGCTGATGTTGAAATTCCTACAAATTAGGGTTTACATAAATAATAATAATAAAATAATAATAAAGAAAATAATACAAACTTTTTTAATTTGTAATGGGAGCAAGCTTCAGTAACTATTCACGCACAAGTTATTTGTCCTAACACCATTTTATATTTGAGTAGCCGTACATTTTCTTAAAATGTGCGCCCCTATAGCCAGTTACTATCAATAAATACAGAGAGAAAAATAATTGATATTAAGATTAACAAAACTGCTTAACGAGTGGCGATAACAATGGTTAATGTCACATTCAAATACTCGTAATATGTAAAATATAATTATTTTTAGTTTTGTAATGTATTTAAATATAATCAAATCACGTCACATAATTTTAAAATAATCGCTCCAGAATTATTCAAGGCCACATGACATACAGAAGTCATGCTAGCTAATTTGTATATGACCACAGTCTCGAGCAAATCATCATTATAATTAAGCGATGAAACTCATTTTTACCTTAATTGTTTATTAATCATCAAAATGTCTATATTTGAGGTTTCGAGAACTAACATGTGACTGTCAAAAAATAAATGCGTACACAATGAATAACTGTTAGATGCTGATTTTCAACTGAAGGCGTTATTGGACCAAGCTTTTAAAAACGCAGTTGGTGAAGTAGTAACTGTTACTGGTGCTCGAAATTGGATGATATTGATGTGGACGACATGTTGTTTCAGCAAGACGGTACCGTATGCCTTACAACCCGCAAAACAATTCAATTACATCACGAGACATTTCCTAGTGATATACTATCATGTTTCTGAGATTAAATTTAATGGCTTTAATTTAATGGCGTTATTGGATGCCATCATTCTTTGCCAAAAGCCCACAACCAATCATGTATTGAATCGGCGTACATGCAATGTGCTTATGTACCAGCAAAACCCTGGCTGCTAAAAATAACCCTATTCTGTGTACTTTAAATTAAAACAAGTTAGAAAGTATAGCCGGTCAAGCCCTACGACCAGTATATTTGAAAAAACAGATTATCAGAAATGAGTTCTATATAGAATATATGACCTATTATGGACCGATCATCCAAAAATGTAGTGACATAAATTCTGTGCATATAAATATTATTTGCGATAAATTTATAAAATATTTGTAGATGTTTTCGAATGGGATCTTATATGGGAGCTTTGACTAATTGTGGACCGACCGTTATAAATAAATAGTTGTCAATATATACAGATATATACTTGTATAAAACTTATTTGTGTTCAATTTTATTTGGATACTAATATTATTAAGAGATTTATGGTTGTTAAAGTGATTTTGGGAAGTGGGCCTTATATGGGAGCTATGACTAATTATGAACAAATCATCACAAAATTGGTCCAAATGATTTTTGTATATATGGCTTATGTTGAATATGATTTGGATACCAACATTTGTAAGACATGCTCTTTAAAGTGATTTTCGGCAGTGTGCCTTAGATGGTCAATTATGGACCGATCTACACAAAATTTGTTGATTAGGTTTCATGAAATTTGTTGGGATACGTGCATAAATCAAGCATTTATGATTAAATTTAAAGAGGATATTTGTATGCGGACTAGGAGAAATAATTGACCGATTTCAAACAGTTTCAATTCCAACCGTCCTTGATCCAAAACAAAATTTTATCGAAATATCTTCAAATATGCATTCTGTACTCTGCGCACAAGGTTTACATGGACAGCCAGCCAGCCAAACGGAGGGACATCGTTAAATCGACTCGATCGGTATATTTTAAGGCAGGTCTTTACAAACATCAGCCCAAATCAAATATAACCTCCCCACTATGTAAAAAGAACTTTACATTGAGATGACTTTCTTAAAGATAATTTTATTTGTGTAATGACAGGAAGCCAAATCGGTCCAAACTTTACTGAAGAGTTTCTACAGGCATTCTTTTATATAAATATCCGAAGTCATATTTAAAGAGGTGATAAAAGGGGGCGCTCACAAACTGGAAATTGCCTTTATCCGTTATGTATATTAATATTTTAAATCTGCTCTCTCTCTCTGTTTCAAATGCCACATACAATTTTGATCCCGGTAGTTATTTTGAGGTCCTTTTCTAGTTATGTTTCATCATTTCGTAATAAGACAATTGTTGAAATTTGTTAAAACTTTTATATGTCGCCATTTTCCATTTCAATACAATTTGAATATTTAATTGCACTACATATAGGTTTACAAAACCATTTTTTGCGCGGCCACTGTCGGTGAAGCCCGCATTTCGGTGGATTTGTTTAAAAAAAATTAGTTTTAATTTAAGATCTGTGCTACAGGATTGCTTAGCAGTTTTTGCAACCATTAAACCCAACAATGTGGTACTTTCAAGAAATTTGTGCATGTTTCTACCCTACACCACCATAGTGGGAAGGGTATATTGGATTTGTGCTGATGTTTGTAACACCCAGAAATATTGGTCCAAGACCCACCCTTAAAGTATACCGATCGACTTAGAATCACTTTCTGAGTCGATTTAACGATGTCCGTCCGTCCGTCCGTCTGGCTGGCTGTCTATGTAAAGCTTGTGCGCAGAGTACAGGTCGCAATTTTGAAGATATTTCGATAACATTTGGTAGGTGATATTTTTTCGGCCCAAGGATGGATGGGCTTAAAACTAATGGAAATCGGGCCATTATTTCACTTGGCCCCCATACAAATGTCCTCCCGAAATTGAGGTTTACTGATCATAAACGTTTGAATTATGCAAGTATCCAAACAAGAGTCATCGCAATTTCGTAGTAAAGCCAAATCACATCCACAAATTTTGTGCAGATCGGTCCATAATTTATCATAGCTTACATATAAGGCCCACTACCGAATCTCACTTTAAAGAGCATAACTCCCTCAAAAATCTTGGTTTCCAAATAATATTTAACGCAAATATATTACATATGTATACAAACAATACGATACAATTTTCTTGTGATCGGTCCATAATTAGTCGTAGCTCCCATTTTCGAAATTCATTTTAACGATCATAAATTTCTTAAAATTTCTTGTATACAGAAATAATGACACCTAGTATTATAATGGTCGGTCCATAATTAGTCGAAACTTCCATATAAGACCCTCTCCGTAATTCACCTTATCCTCCATAAATCTTTTAAAAGTATTTATATCGAGATAAAGTTTAACATACATAATATTTATATTCACAGATAGCATGACACTAAATTTTTGGATGATCGGTCCACTGTAGGTTTTATTTCCCCATTTCCCATTTCTGAAAAACTGTGTAGGGTATTATATGGTCGGGCTTGACCGACTATACTTTCTTACTTGTTTTTCGATTTTGATTTTCTTTTACTTCACAGTCATAGAAGTATATTCTGACTGGTTAATTTGGTTGAGAGCATAGCAATAGTTTTGATTAAAAATAAATTATTTAAAGAAGTGTGGCCGGATTTTATGTGTACAATATTTTATAAGGATATAATAAATATTTTTTTGTTTATGCTGGTAGTTTACGTGCTTCAGAGAACAAATGCAAAAGTGTTAAATGGCTTAATAAAATATTTTCATAATTAGGGTTAAAAATTGCATTTTAATAATCCATCAATCTGCTGGTTAGAAAAAAGGGGGATAAAAGATGTTAGAAACAAAAATGTAATCTTAAAAAAATACGCCCTTTATTAACATTTTAATTTAAAACTTATTAACATGTGTTTCAAAATTAAAAAAAAAAAAAAAAAAAAAAACGAAAAATGTTATATGCAAAATTGTTTATCTTTTTTTTTTAGTTTAAAGTTGAATGGAAAACAAAACCAACCCATCATACTTTAAATCATAATTAAGGCTCATCCATCAAGTGTAAAATGTCAAAAACACACGTTAAAACAAATCAAAGTGACAGCGGAGCTACAAAAATCCTAAAAAGCATCTAATGGAACGTCGAAATGCTAAAATAAAGGATAACGCGGTAGAGTGGCGTACAAAGTCTTATGCAAAATGTGACAAAAAGATTATGATGACTTTTTTTTTAAATTTTCGTATTGGAAGAGTATTTCAACAAGCGCATCTGCATGTCAAACATGTAAAATTAAAAAAAAAAAAAAAAACTAAATAAGAATGTCAACTAAATGTTAAATATTAAACCACCCTTGTTAAAAAAAAAAAAAAACAAAAAAGAAATAAAGGAAAGTTACACATATTTACCGCTTTTCAATCAAATAAATTGGAAAAGCCTAAAAAGAAAAAACTCCTTAATTTAATTGATAGATGTGTATCAAAATTTGACAAATTTCGGCTTAACATTCGACTTTAGTTGTATGTACTTGCTGTTGTTTGTTTTTGAAAAAAAAAACAAAATAAGATAATTTATGCGTTTGTATCGCTGAACTCGTATACTATTGTAGAGATGAATAATTGCTCACCCACGGAAATGGTCAATAAATTATGCAAGTGTCCCTGTTTTGTTTTGACCAGTATTTAAATTAAATACAAAGAAGGTCTATTCTCTTTACGGTTAGTCTTTTGTTGTTGTTTGTTATTGTTGTTTCTTTCCACATTGTATTTGACCAAATGACCATAAAAATGTCTCAAATTTGTCTTAACTACAAAATAGTTCGTTCTATGCGGTACAAGAGTATCTGTTGAATTGTTTTACCAGCTAAACCATAGACAAATGTTGTCTTGTTCTGTGTGTTCGCTAGCAACTTATGAACTCCAGTTGACCGGTGTATTTGTATCGGTTTCTGACATGTCTAAAATATGTATAAACATCCATACATCCACATATGTACATACATGCACTAAATTGTACATATATTGTATTGTATCTGAGTGTGTTTTATTCAAGATGTTGTTTTTAAATGTACATTTTTGCATAAATTATAGTCTTGAATTAATTTTTTCTACCTGTATTAAATGTTTTCTTAAAATTTTAAATATGGTTTTTGTATAATTTTACATTTGTTAAATTAGTCAAGCGTAACATTTGTTTTATTGGTTTCTTTATTTCAGTTTTGTTGCTGTTGTTTCTCAAAATGTTTTATTGAATTTATTATGTTCCATAGAAACTATTGGAGCAACTCGCTAAAATAAATAATAATAAAAAAAAAAACAATTTAGTAAATGGCGTGAGAAATGCTTCTGATATTAAAACATAAAGTTAAATTAAAACTTATTTCAACAATTTAAACGCGTAAAACTAGTAGACATGATTTTAATATGTTTTTTAGTAATTTAAAGGGTCCGCCAAATAGCTTTTTTTTTTTTTGAAAATGCTGTAAAAAACATTACTGAATATTTTCTCAAATTTCTTTTTTTATTTGAAAGTACAATCCTTCCGGTGAATAATGGAAAATAATTTTATTAAAATGGCTGCCTCGGCTGGCCATGCAGTAGCCCACACGATCGGTCCAATTTTTAACGACATTATCGATTCTGTGCAGCTCTATTTCACCAATGGCTTCACGAATATTGTCCTTTACAGCGTCAATTGTCTCTGGCTTGTCGGCGTAATAATTATCTTTAACAGCACCCCACAAATAATGCGGTCTTCAAAAACAGGGCACAATATTGCCAATATTCTCCTCTACAATTTTTGTGAACAAAAATTCGTTCAACATGGCCCGATAACGATCGCCATTGACTGTAACGGCCACTCCTTGCTCATTTTCGAAGAAAAATGGCCCGATTATGCCTCTGGACCAAAATCCGCACCAAACAGTGGCTCGTTTTGGGTGCATCGGCTTTTCAATCTATACGTGCGGGTTTTCTGTGCCCCAAATGCATTGCTTGTTTACATACTGAAAAAATGATTTTTTTCGCACACATTCTGCAACATTGCCATGATTAACAAAGTAATGTCGCAATATTTCCCAGCGTTGTTCAAGCGTATACACAATCATATTCGTTTAGCGGAAGAATAAAACTAATTATCTGTCAAATCAGGGGCCAAAGCACCGCATTCATGATCGAATGAGCTATCGTATCGAAAAATGATTTCGTTATCGAAATTATGATAAAATGTACTAAATTTTTTGTTCGATATCGAATGCCATAATCTCAAATAAGAAAATTACGATAATTTTTACTCGATATCGAATGCGGTGCTTTGGCCCCAGACATGCGCTAAGTGTTACCATTCACGAAATAAGCACTAGTTCTAGTTGAAAAAAAAACGTTAGATGGCGGACCTGTTAGTAAGAAAAATGCTCGTAAATTTCCAATGTCATTTCGAAAATATATTTTATTTTATTTTATTTATACAATATGAATTTATATTAAGTTTTAGCTACATATGTTTAGTTGTAAAAAAGAGTATTGGGCATCCTCTTTTATAGTTTTTAAAATTGTTATAATCCACTAATTACCAGCAGTAGAGGAGAGGGTAACCTTTGAACACTTTTTACTTTCAAGTCACATAAAAATTTATATTTTTGAATTATTGACTTTTCACATAATTTAACTATGCAATATGTATGGAAATAAACTTTAGTTTAAGTCTACAAGTAACTAATTTTTAGTTCGATTTATATATTTTTTATTTTTTAATGGATGAAGTCATTGTGTTCAAATGTGCCCCCCATACGGGGCAGCTTTGAACTAGGCTGGGGCAGCTTTGAACGCCAATTTTTTCTTGTAGCGCTTATGTCCAAAAATAACATAAACAATTATATTTTTATATACATATATAATAAATTCGATTTATTTATTAAGAAAAACATTAACATTATACATTAAAAAATAAAAAAAAAAAATCCAGATCAAAAATAAGTTTTATATTATTAAGACGGAAAAGGCCTTGCGATTTCAGGTGACATTACATTTTCCTTTAAAGCATCATGATCAGCATTGGATTCGTCATTTTCAGAAAATAAGAGATAATCAACAATGTTTGGTACTTCGGTTGATAAATTAACATGTTCAAAGGTGCCCCCTTTTTCTTTGTTCAAACCTGCCATTTCATGGAAATTTATAATAAATATTTTTTTTTACAATAATATCAAATAACTTACCTTAATTTTGTTTGAAATGAATTTTAGACTGCAATAAATTTCTTTCTCGAAAGAAAATGATCACTGAATACTTCTTACACTCTAACAAAAAAAATAAAAAAATTTACAATGGCACTGCTAAAACTTGGTCACCCAACTACATTCGGTCGACGACGGAAAAAACTAGCAAAAGTTGTTGACGTTGCTAGAAAACAAGGTTGTCATGTGAAAAACTCGATTAAGGATCGGAAAAAATGTTAAACTGAGATTTTATCAACATTGTTCAAAGGTGCCCCGTGTTCAAACGTGCCCCCCCTCTCCCCTACATATTAAAAATTAAATTAAACGTTTTTTAACTATATACAATGCCACCTCGCTTAACGCAACCCTCTATAAATGCAACTCCTCACCTCAATTATTGCAACGCGAAAAATATTTGCATTGTTGACTCAGTTAACGCAACTTTACAAACAAAAAAAAAAAAAACACTCAGTTATCGGAACTTTTGGTCAAAGCCATCAATATATCTTTTTATTTACATTTTTATTTACTGCTGCTTAAAGCTCTTGCGTTTGAGATTAAATACTTTCAGATATTAAACTAAATATAAAATCATTTAACTTATGGAATGCAGTTTGCCTTTTTTCAAATGCTTGGAATAACTACTGTCTGATATGATTAAGAAATGCTGGAACACTTTAAGTTCCCTGATAACAAGTGGACTCACAAAGATGATATGCCACTGAAAATAATATGAGCTGAACTCTTTAATGAACAATCGATGTGTTCTACTGTGGCGTATTATCTTCATGAAATTACACCAGAGATTTCAAATGAAGAAATTAATGCTTGTACTTTACTTGTGAAAGCGACTAATAGTTCAACTGTAGAAGAAATTCCTTTAGAAGAATTTTAAAGTGAAGATGGTAGTGAGAATTTTAACATTATTCCAACGCTTCCCAAAATTAGATCTCATAGTGTGGCTTGAAAAGACATCATGTTTCTACAAAATATTTGTATTTTTTTGTAGTGCAGAAAAATATATCATATAATAAAACACAATCAAAAATTTCCAAATTCTTTAATTGATTTTTTTACGATTAAGTTTACAAACTGATTTTTTATTCGATGTACATTAGGATGTGTATTTTTTTTTATTTATTATTAATGTTTTTATGTTGTTTTTCAATAAAATTAATAAATTTATTGCGCAACAGCCGAAATTTCTAATAGTTGTGTTAAGCGAGGTTGCACTGTACTATATAAAAATTTACTTAAAATCACTTGCCCGCGTAATATTGTACGCGGTGAAAACATCTTTGTATTGTTCTCATTACAGGGAAAGGGGGAATTGAAGAGGTATTCACCCAGAACTTTGTTTTTAAACAGGGGCATACGGGAATAACATTTGAGTTTTAACCTTTTACTTCTTGTCATATTAATTCAGTTCAGTAACAGTTTCTTTTGGAAACATTATTTTTTTCAGTCAAAGTACATTTTCATTTCAAGAGCAATTGTTTAGATGCATTTTTATGCTTAAAATATCACTGTATGGTGTGATATGTAATCGGGGACATCACTTTTTCCTATTATTGCTGATATGGATATCACTGAATGTGGTTTCAACAAGATGGAATATATTACAAATCAAATTTCCTAATCGCATAGTTTCAAGCAAATCCAACCGTTAATTTGAATTTTTAATTAATTTTTGTAGGGTTATGTTAAAGATAGAGTTTATACGGAGCAAATCGAGTCGATTACTGCTAAAAAACTAAAAATCAGTGATGTGATTAACAAAACATACTCGCTGTTTTTCCAAAATCGACATGTGTAAGCGTGGTCGTGGTAGACATCTGTCCGATAAAATAAAAATAAAATATTAGTCTAAAACTCATCTACCGATCGATTCAGAATCACTTTTGAATGGATTCAACGATATCCGTCAGCTCGTCTAGATGGCCCAATTGATTGAAATCGGTCCATTATTTCACCTAACCCCCTTACAAATGCCCTCCCGAAATATAACTTTATTGGCCATAAATATCTAGTTTATATATGCAGGTATACACACAACTTTCGCCGCAAATAAGTTTTATATAAAAGTAAATCATATTGGAAAATTGCTTGCGGATCGGCAGATAATTGATGTTAGTTCCCATATAAGGATATCTTGTATTTGAATATGAATATTTTTGTGTTATATTTCGATATAAACACTTTAAAAAATGTATAAAAGTGATTTTCGGAAGTGGTCTTTATATGGGAGCTATGACTAGTAATAAATCATACATTTATGACCGATAAACTCCTATTTTAGGAAAACAATTGTATGGACCGATTTCAACTAATTTCAATCCAAACCGTCCTGGGAAAAAATATCATTTACCAAACTTTATGAAAATATCATCAAAATTGCGACCTGTACTTTGCGCACAAGTGAAATCAGGTGAAATTTTGTTCCATGAATTCTGTATTAATGCCTTTAAATTAACCTTGCAAGAAATATTTATTTGCCTAATTTGTTTGTCCAGATATTCCCTCAGGTGCTGAATCGGAGTGAGGTCTGGTTAGTGCGTAAGATGATTTAAAGTTTTTTACAATGATTGAGCAATAACTATTCCACAATTTGTCTACCCTTTACGTTATACATTGTTTTTTTAAATTTTTCACTGTAGATGCTATAAATGTAACATTACCGACCACTGATGCCGCCATGAGCCTTCAGACCATTACTGAGCCAACGCCATGTTACCATCTTGGTACCATATTTGTTACTAAAGGCTTCGTTCTTGGTTCGTCTCCGAATATCTAAAACTTACTTTCATAAGTGAAAAGAATATTGCAAAAAATTTTAGGTTCGTTTATACTATATTTTTTTTGCGAAATTTTGGTTTGGGTTCTTTGATATAAAGGGCTTCTTATGTAGCACTCTACCTTGTAGTCCATGTTAATGCAAATATCTTCTAAGCATACTCGCGCTTACAGGTTTTGCAGAAGTTTTCGTATTTTCAGATATTTTTTCAGCACTAGATGTTGGGTTTGCTCTTGCTTCTTTTACTATAGCGCTTACTTTAGTTTTTATACGTTGCTGTGGGCGTGTTGCACCAGACAAATTTTCTACTGTATTGTTTTTCAGAATACTTGTCTTTAGCTTTATTGTACAGTGATGACTTTCAACGATTTCACCAATTTTCTTTTCTATGTTTTTCCATTGTCAATTTTCCAATACTTAACGTAGAAACTTAATCTCTTCTATGGATGGACAGCCAGCCAGACGGACTGACATCGTTAAATCGACTCAGGAAGTTATTCTGAGTACTTAAAGGTGCGGTTGAGACTAATTTTACTGGCGTTAGAAATATCAGCACAAATCCATTATACCCTCCCTACTTTGGTGGTGTAGGGTATAAAAAACAAACTCTGTCAGGCATAGAAATGTCTTTCCAGATTATGGCTGCATAATACATAAAAAATGCCAGTATCCGTACAAAATAAGTTTTAGTTAAAAAAATATCACTAAAATATATTTTGTTTGGAAAAGTTCATATTTTTCAAATATGTATTTGCTCAGCGCGGCCGACTTTGACGATTTTTTAAGTAAAATTTATTAAAATGACGATTGACGATTTTTCATTTTTCCCGCGAACAAAAATAACGATTTTTTAAAAGCGAACATATGGTAACCTTTTTCCATAATGTAGAAATTGAAACGTAGACAGACGAAGTTTGTTGGCGAGTGGTTGAAGCGGTAGAGTGTGTAGTACACGACTATCTGTACTAGACATTTTTTATTGGTAGAAGAGTATTTGCTTAATTTTGCAATCCAATGTTTCAATAACGAAGACATATTTTTAAATAAAGACGAAGTGTGTCTTGGCATGTATATGGAGGAGAATCAATCTAGTTTAAATATTGAATATAGACAATATAATATATTTGTTGAATTCTGCGTCCAATTTTATATTGAAATGGTTTCACAAATTGTTAAACGTTTTGATTTTGGCGTTTTAGTCGGATTGAACTCCATTGAACCAAGCGTAGCTTTAAACAAAAAAATTATGCAATTTTACATTTGGGCAAACTTTTTCCAAATTTATTAAATGGAAAAGAATATCAAGAACTTGATATTGAAGTTCGAGAATTACGTAGTAAGAAATTCACCGAACTCGAAACATTGGAGTTTTGGAATAATGTTTCTAATTTAAAGAGAGCCAATAATGCAAAGGCCTTCCCAATTTTAACACAATTTGTTTCGAGTTGAATGGCACTACCACATTCGTCGGCCAACGTTAAAAGAATTTTTAATATTGTAAATTTAAATAAAACAAAAACCAGAAATGCTTTGGATTCTTCAACATTACAAGGAATATTTTTTTTAAAGATTATCTTAATTTAAATAATTCTCAGTGTTTTAATAAATATAGCAATTAAAAAAATGTCACACAGAAATGTACCAGAGTAAAGTTACATAATAAATACCAAAATTAAATTAATTATTTTTTTTTATTAAATAATAACTTTATTTACATATATGTAAATAAAATAAAAATATTTAAAAAGTTAATAAAAAATGTTTTTGGTCTTGACGATTTTTTCGTTTTAACTTGACGATTTTGACGATTTTTTTTTTAAAAATTGACGATTTCTCAAAAAAAGTTGGCAGCACTGGTCTTGCTATTAATTTAATTTACTTAATATTAAAATATATTTATACAATTGTAATTATTTATTCATTTATTTTAATTAACTTGGTGTCATGTTATTCCCGTTTTAATTACAATATATTTTTAAATAATAACAAATGATGTAAAATAAGATAAATTATCGTAATAAAATAGCTCCTGAAGAAGTCGAAAACCCACATCGACGAAACGTAGAGCAAATTGATGAAGTAAATTGTTTTCATTTACATCATTTAAAGAAGAAAATATAATTGACCGAAATCAGCCCGTAGGAATAATATCCAAAACTAAATAGAAATCTGTAATTGGTCATAAATATAACCTAATTAAAATATAAAATTTTACCGTCTATATACATATTCTATTAAAATCTTATTGTTGTTAATATATGTTTTAAGAGCCCCAAGTTGAGTGTGTAGTGAATATGGTCTGCCTGCCCTCACAAGATCGGCCATAAATCCATGGATAATAGCAGCAGTGGCATGTAATGGCACACCAAACCCGACTGAGGCTACAGGTCATAAAATGTTTTGTAAATTTTTTAAATTACCAGGTAATAAATATTTCGCCTAAAATGACACGTGCAGAAACAAGTCATAAAACACGGATTTTCCATAAATATGGGGAAATATTTATTACCTGGTAATTTAAAAAATTTACAAAACATTTTATGACCTGTGGTCGGCTTATTGGCAGTAACCAATTAAGTCCCTCTTTAAAAAACATTTTATGCCCAGTAGTTCACGCAAATTAGGTGAAACGCCTATTAGAAAAAGAAAGTTGCGAAGTGAAACATACAGGAAAGAGAAAAAAGGCAAGGTTGTGAGTGCAATCGCGACAATATTTGATGAAGGCTCTGATAACGAATGCAGTCAAGCAGATGACGTTGATGACGGCAAACAAATGATTGAGCAGTTGAAAAGAAAATTCAATTTAGTGACCACTTTTCCGGAGAAATATCTCATTTTATCTGTGCTGCCTCAAGAATTAGTTCGACAGAAGGGCATATTGGCGACTCCCACCAAGAAATTTGGCTCAAGGACCCTCAGCGAAGCAACGGTGAAATTGATTCAAGATTTTTACTGCAATGATGACAACAGCCGCGCCTGCCCAGGTACACGTGACTATGTTATCACACGTGAAGATGGAGAAAAAGTACACAAGCAGCGCAGATTATTATTATGTGTTATGTTTTCGTGGATTCAAAGCAAGGAAATTCCCATTAACACAGTTTTATGCACTCAAAAAAAAAAAACGATGCCATGGAGCGACGAATTCAAAACAGATATAATAATGTCAAAACTATAACTGGAACGCAAAAGTTTCATTGCTTCATACCAAATATTTCTGATATGTCAATTAATGTAAAGCGGTACTCTTCGTCTGCCGACGTGCTAAATTTAAAGTTACTTTAATTTTATAATGATGCCAAGACAATTGAAATTTTTAATAAATATTGTAATTAAGTATAAGCAGCAAAATAAGAAAGATTTTTTCTTCATAAATGTATTTTTAACTGTAAAATAATTTTTAAAATGTATTTTTAACAAGGTGGTCTCTTAAATGCTCTTCTCCTGTCCAAACAAGGAGTCGGGGCCCATTTTTTTATTGCTGATTCTTAAAGCAAAAATTATGAGGAATCCAAAAAAAAAAAATTAGCCGGAAAATTTAGGAGCTTCTGTGGAAAATCGGAAAATTTAATTATCATGGGAAAATTTAAAGGTAAATTTCTAAGAAAAATTAGGAAAATTTTATTTTTCAATTAAAGCCTGATTCAATACCTTTCCAACGAGCTATCACTCGTTGCGATCGCTTTAGCAGTTTTTTTTTAAAACAACTTTCAATGAGGTCCCTTATGAAGAATTCTTCAATTTTGTCAGTGACAGTTGTGTACAGCACCACTAAACCACTCACTATAAAAAAAATATGTAGGTACATTATTTTTTGCTGGGCAATCGATTGAGACTATTTATTTTAAAATCGGAGAGAGGTCGTCCAAAAGGTGATCGCTTTCATATGGAATTGCTCAATACGTAATTAATTATTTAACGATTGTTCATAAACAACTGGGACCAAATTACCGCATTCGTAAATGTAAAATTGATCGTAATTTTCTTATTTGAGATTATGGCCTTCGATATCGAGCAAGAAATTTAGTTCGTTTTATCATAATTTCAATAACGAAATCATTTTTCGATACGATAGCTCATTCGATCACGAATGCGGTAATTTGGCTCCTGTTGAAAATACTGCAGTCAATATTTTGCTTGTGTTTAAATAACGAGTGTAACATATGAGCAAGTCTATATATTCGAGATAACTTCTTTAATCATCTGTAATAAGAATGCTGTTGAAAAAGGTATTTATGTATAATAATTGTATTAACTGTAGTATTTGACCTGATTTTCTTGTATCTTTAAAAAAATTCGCTAAACGTTTGAAGTGTTGAAGCGATGATTGTAAATATTCATTTAGAATGTGTGTGGTGGTGCGTGATCTTAAATTTAGATCAATCCAACCCTATTATCACATGCGTATATATGTACACCTAGCAATACCATACGAATATATAGGAAAGATGCCTTTAAACTAAAAACGTGCTAACATATTAATGGTCAAATGTCGGTAAATTTTAGTTGGCGCCACCGCCAATAAGAAATTAAAAATATATAATCCCTCGCATACCTATTTATCTTATCTAATGTTAAAGGACCTTTTTTCATGTTAAAACAAAACAAACATATGAATGACATTCTTTTAAACAACAATTACTCTGCAGTGTAGCGACGCCATGTTATCAGTGTCCCTGCCATTATTTCAATGTCCTTTACGTTATAAATGATTTTATATGACATTTAGCAGTTTATCTTTCATTCATTCATTCATTTATTCATTGAAAAAAAATCTAATGGTAATAACATTGATTGGTATGTTAGAACTTTATGAGATGAAAATAAATTTTATGGTTTTATAGACATCATGCAGAGTTTTTGTAAGATGCAGGTATTTAAACTAAAATCTCTACATTTATTGTTTGCTTTAGGTATTTCGAGTTATTAATAAATTGTTGCATGATTGTCGGGTTACTCTATCTAAAGGTCGTGTATATTCTGTTGTACAATGAACATTTAATAGTCGTCAGTACAAGTCTCCTTAAGATAAAAACGTTGTAGTTTTTTTTGTTTTTTTTTGATTTTATGTATCTTGCCTGGTTTTTATTTTTTTGAATGAAATTATTGTCGTTTTATGAGAATGAAATGCAAACTTCTTTTAACTCGTATATTCTGATGAGTTGCCATTTTCAGTCTCAACTTTTCTGTACTCTACCTGTGAAATGTTTCGTATATTTTCTGTAACATTCAGTTTAAAGTGAATATGAGGACTTCGTCATTTGTGGTTTAACTGTTTATGGCCGTACAGACCGTTGAATGTAAAACATGATAATTTTTAATTTTATTTTTTATTTTTCGGTTGTTTTACGCTCGTTATAAAATCTTGGCTGAAGGTTTAAGAAATTTTATAATTAAATAATGTTTATTGTAAAGCTGTAGTTCCGCACAAAAAATTTCGTATCCATTGGACTTGCAACTTATTGGCCAACTGATCTTCGTAAAATTCCGGTTCTAATAAATTTGATCATGTCTAGAAATTTTATTCAAAATTCAATATCCAAGAATATCTTATGATCTTATGACTATTCTCCTGTTATAGTTACTTATTGCAGGAGGAGTAGCATACCAAAATCTATCCTACGGATTCTTTGTATTCTAAGACAAATAGGCTTAAATATAGGAAATCTATCAGCAGTCATATCCACAATTTTAATTTGTCAATTTTGTACGAATTCGGATACATTTATTGCAAAGCAGTGGCAATGCCAGTAGGTGAGGAGAAAATATAGATATTGAAAATTTGGCCACACATATATACAAATATCTGCCTTTGAAATGTAACGAATAATATTAAGCTTAAATTCATGAAGCCATAAGCCTCTATCATTCACTGGTTATTCATGTAAAACTACACAAAAAAAAATAAAAATGAGTTTCAATTAAAATATTTGTGAAATCAATTAAAAATTTAATTGAAATTGGACCTGTAAACAAAATGATAGTATCAATTAAAAAAAAAAATGTGAGATTTAATTGAAAATATCAGAAAAATCAGAAAAAATAATTGAATCAATTAAAATTTTTATTGAAAATTATTTTAAAATCAATTTAAGGTTTAATTGAAAAATAAACATGATTTTTTTCCGTGTATGATCGATACACCAGTACTGCGATTCACTAACTTTTTCAACGATAATCGTATCGTTTAAATATATATAACGAAAATTTATCGAATTTGCAATTCAGTAACATTTTCAACGATATTCGCTGTCGGCTGAAGTCAGCTGTTACTCTAATAAGTTTTTTTTATCGTGATATTAGCGACAAAATCTTGAGTTGTGTTTATTTTATCGATAAAGTGTATTCATTATATAAAGTGCGTATATAAGTTTATTTTGTGTTTAAAATGGCTTTTGAGTATTTGGCATACGAATTAGCAACGGATGACCTTTACGTTCCATCAGTTAATCGTCTTGTTCTTCGGAATTTGGAGTTGACAGCGAAGGAATTTCAAATATTAGACCGACTAACTCTGGACTTGGCTGAAAATTTAATTTTTGAGCTAGATGATCAACTAAGAGGATCTAGAATAACATCTACATATAGCGACAGAAAAGCAGGTAAGACATGCCAGCTTCAAGTTAAAATGAAATTTTCTGCCATATAATCAACTAAATGGCTGAGTTGTTCTGCTGAAGCCCGACTCCTTTTAGAATTAGAATTGGTCGCCATTCTGTTAAATGCACTTAAAATGTATGTATGTACATATATAAATGTAAATAAAATAACAAAATAAAAACATAATTTAATCACACATTTTTTTTACCAAATTATGCCCAATTATATTTGTTTTTTTTTTCATTCTCTTTTGTGCTTTTCGCTTATTTTGGCACTTTGTACACAGAGGTGCCACATTTTATTAAATCAAATGAGTACAAAAAACAGCTGTATACTATTGTTAACAAAAAGTTACAGAATCACACAATCGTTACTGCAAACGAATATTTATGACGACAAATGTTACGATTGTCGGATCGTTAAAAGTTAGTGAATCGCAGTACAGAGATTATATATGAAATAGTAATACCATCTACAGGAATTAGTAATAATATGAATCCAATAAGATTTTAATACCACTTGTAAAAAAATATTTGTTTGTTTTTGTAATTGTTTGATACTAGTTTGGATCACTGAAAAGCTCGTTTTAAATTCAGTGCCATACAACTGCTATATTAAATAATCGCAATAATAAATTATAAACAAATAAACGTTATACCAAAAATATTCTCTGAATTTTACTGTCATAATTTCTGTTGGTGTAAATCTTCAAATTCTACAAGTTTTCTCTTTGGTTTTAGGTTTTTTTTTTTTCAAAAACACTTTAAAATGTAATTTAATACGAGTATATGCGCCGTTCGTTGCAGCTTGTTGTTCCTTAATTTTATTATTAGCAATTTCAGTTAAAGGACTCAGATTCGGTTTAATGTATGCAATTCTTTTAATATTACGAGCATTTCGTTTGAACACTGGCTCGCTCGCTCACCAGTTCCATGTTTGGTGTTTATGTGTATTTGCGGTCATATCTATTGGGACATTTGTTAAGCTTGTAGCAGTGGCCGTGTTTTACCTGTTTGTTAATGGCGTTCATATTAACATGAGTTTCTGTTGTTGTTCATTCACTCGTTTTAGATATAGACCATTGTCATTGTCATTGTCAACCACACAACTAACTCATCTTGTACGGGCATGTGACGCAGCCGTCCCACTACATTCGGAACAACACCAAATCACAACACCGGCAACAAGAACAACAACTTCAAAGGCGCAGCCTTTTTAATGGCTGAAAATCAAAGAAATAAAAAAGAGGAACCAGAGACAAGAGTCGCAAAGGCCACAAAAAAATTATCTTATAATCCAGTCAATATGAATTTTAATATCATTAACTATTTTATAGTTGTTTCTTTAGATGTACGAGTATGTATGTATGTATGTATGTATGTACTCTGTGGTTCATACTGCTGTTGTTGTCATCTTTAACTTATAAATTTGTTATCACTTGAATAAACACCAAACATTTGTTACCAATCAACGTTTTCTTAATTTTTACGACTCGTACGTTTAATTCGTATAAAAGCGGAGTGAATTTTTAACACGGGGACATGTTGTTGTAGTCGTTTTTATTTGTTCTTTGTTGGTTTTGTTTTATTTGTTCTTGCTGTTTATTTTATTCTTGCCAAATAAAACTTTAATGCCAACCAGTATCGGAGAAATCTTTACTCAATGCTCTACATTACAGAACATTGAAAGCCATTCTTAGTGTTGGTGTTGCGTTTGTAACAAACAACAAATGCAATTAATGCCCGGTTTCCCTGTTTCGATTTGTTTTATATGTAAGCAAATATTCTTACATATTGTTGCATTCCTATTACAAGAACCGGTACAGCAGGTCAATGTCGTAATTAGAACGAATTACAGTCTCAAAAATTCTTAGCTTATCATTTAGGACCCACATTTGGGCGCAAATAGTGATGCACCATGCTACAGAATGAATCACCTTAGTATAGCTACTCAGAAGAAAATTAAATGTATCGCCTGTCCTAATTTCCTACCTTGAGCCATCAGCGAAGATATAAATATATTTATATATGTAAATATATTTGTCACATAACTTTCTAGTATTGTTGCATTATTAACGATTAGATATTGTCAATCAAAGCACTTCCGGTACGATTATATTGGCAGAATGAGAGTAATCCCATTTAGTCATATCATCGTTAGCGTATTTATGAAAGAAATATAGATCTAGAAAGTTTATTGCATATGGAACCCTTGAATTTCAGAGGCCAAATTCACAATATAGGACTGAAGGTCACTTGCCTTGCTGTAATGACGCTGACAAAATTTTGCTCAAAACTTAGCCAAATCAATTTTCGAAATTGAATTTCCTTACATTATTTAACCTTTAAATTTTGGCGCCCTTTAAATTATACCGCCCTAGGCCCAGGGCTCACGGGCCTAGGCGTAAATCCACCACTGTATATAGGAGGTTGGAATGGACACACGTATATAAGTAAGGAAAATAAGTTGGCGTAATTTAACTAAATACGCCAAGGCTCGTTTTATGAGGAAGATGTGCCTATTATGCCAGAAGAAACGTTCATAGAAAATTTTCGAATGAGCCGGCAAACATTCCAATTGCTGTGTTCGAAATTGAGGTCAATGACAAAAACAAAGAAATGTTTATTTATTTATTTAGTAGACGGTGTATTTTGCCGCAAATTTTTTTTATATCCCGCTCTTTTTATTATTTTTTTTAAATTTATTTTTGTAGAACTGTCAAATTTTTCTTCTTCAGTGCGGTAATTTTTGGTACTTTAGTATGAAATTTAGAGTTGTATTGCAAGATTTTGTGAGATTTTGCCAAAATCTTGTGACGAACTAGATTTTGGTTTGTATGGGAATTCTAGTAGAAATGAACAAGATTTCGCTAAGAATCCCTTAAGTACTAGATTTTGCGTAGGTGTAAATGTAGTACAAGTTCATATCTCTAATGCTGACACCGTACAATCAAACAAAATACATTTGTGCTCGGATCGTTCAAGAGATCCAAGAAAGTTCTACTGTTAATGTAAACTTTATTAATTTCAAATAATTGCCTTCCTTAATCCATCAAGTGTATTTCAACAAAAAAAAATAAGCATAAAAACCATTTTTGTTCTTACAATATAGTAAAGAAGCAAAGTCTAACATTTGCGATGATTGCCTAACGCAATACTATATTAGGAAATCGTCCCACTTTATATGAATAATAATAGCCAACACATTACCTTATACAATACTCAACCAATATCCATCCGTGGTCTGGTCAGACCAAGAGGTCAACAAGAAGTTAAGGTGGATATGATTAATTGTGGGTCGATCATTATAAAATCAGGTGAAATGATATTTGCATAATTTGAAACTTATTTATGTATATTGAATTTTATATGAATACCAACATTTTTAAGAGATTTATCTTTGTTAAAATGATTTTCAGAAATGGACTTTATATGGCGGCTGTGACAAATTATAGACCAATCATTATAATATTTGGCCGAATGATTTGTATATATTTATTTATATGAAATATATTTAAGATGAATTTTATTTGGATACCAATATTTTTAAAGTGACTTTCGGAATTGGACCATACATAGAAACTATGGTAAATTATTGACCGCACGAATCCAATGGCTTGATACGATCTTTCCGGCCAGTTGAAAGACCTTGAACTTAAATTAGCTGAAAATTAAAAAAATAATCAATCAATTAATGCTGATGCTATATTCCATGAAGTGTATAAAAAAAATCTCTCAACGAACAAATGAATTCTGTAATACAGCTGAATAAGTTTGAGATGTCGTTGAGGTCTGAACCTTTCCGTGATGAATTGTTAAACTAAACTGAATAAAAATAAGATGAAATATGATCTAGTCACGCGTGATCCTTATATTGTTAATTAGAGTAAAGTAAAGCTGACTTCTCCATTCAGCACAAGGCGCAGATACTACTAGCCAGTCATGCATTAATCAAGGCTCTTGAAACTAATGTAAATAATATTGTCAATATATTCGAAATTACTTTTATTACATGTCCCCAGTCGAGTTAGTGAGAATTCGAGAACATGAGAGTTTCAACGTATTTAAAGTACTTCGAATTCGCTCGTGGTTGCGATATCGAATCTATGAATGGGAGTTACACGATAAAACTGTTTTTAGGTACAATTAATAAACACTGTATGATTATACATATGTTACCCTAGTAAAAACTATTGAGTGAGGGCAGTAATCGATAAAATTCATTAGATATCTTGATAAATGCCTCCTTCATGATCTGAACTGTCACAAGACAGTAATTGTTACCCAGTGCCCAAAAGTTTTCCAAATACTGCCACAAAGTATAGAAACCATTTCCATTAGTAAATCTGATCTTGGGTTGTAAAACAGTTGCGTGAGGCAATGATGTCTCTCAAGCCATGAAACCGATTCATTTATGGAATCTGACTCTTTAAAAAACATTATTGGTAATTCAAAATTTAATATATTCAAAGTCTTCGGAATAACTCAAAGGCTAGATTTAGTTTCTTCGAGAAAGCGCACATTTATTTTAACTTGGACAAATTTAAACTTTAAAATATTAAAACTACAGATGTTTTTTGTACAAGAGTCCAGGGACTTTCGAATTAATATTAGTGCACAATTATGATGTAGGGTAAAATAAATATGCCGATTAATTCCTGTCTCCCTTTCGTAACATAGTTTTTTGTTTTGCCTGTGTATCCCTTCGTAGCTTTTTGTCGGTGTAACCACAAAAATTAGTCTCATCATCGTCGCCGTCGTCGTCATCATCATCAACATAGTCAGATTGGTGTCTTAAGGTTGTGATCAATTATGTATATCTTAATTGGTTTTGATGTTATTTTGTTTCTTTCGCGATTTTTTTTCTTAAGATTTCGGGATGTCGTTTCTGCTTGATTTTAAAAGCGTGGAAATTTATGATGGTTTCTTTTATTTTAAAGAGACAAAACTGAGAAGAAAAAAAAAAACAAACTTAAATTTGACTGGCGCAAAAAATAAAACCATTTTGGTTTGTAGTTTTTATTTTCAACTCTCATTTGAATGTATAAAAATTTTTATTTGTGGCTTTTATTATTATTTACGACAGATTAAATTTCTTCATTTAATGACACAGGAAAAGCATATATTTTATTAACTTAAACATATTCGTATATTTACGAGTAAAAACAGAAATGAAGCTGAATAGAATGATATTGTTGAATGCAGACATGCTACATGCCAACATAAACTGCTTTAATTGAAATAAATATTTGCATTTTATAAAAAAAAACACTAAATGACAAAGTGACTCTTTCAAATGTGAACTTGTTTAAATAAAATCTGAAGAATGTTTAAAGTGCCATTTAGTCGGCTAAAGCGGTAAATTTTTATAATTACTAGTTACTAGGAATAGTGTTAAAAGCCTAAGAACTTTACCAACATATTTCATACCCCCTGGCCCAGGATGTCGAACGATAACGTTCGCTTAGATAAGACTTAAGACACTAACTTGATTGTGGAATAAACAAACTTGATTGAGTAAAAAATAGATACGATAAAAAGTTTGTGTCTTAAGTCTTATATAAGCCAGGGGGATAATGTTAAGCATCTGCTGTATTAATAATCCAGCAGTCGAAATTTTTCCCATTAACAGTTAAATTTAGTTCCTATAGAAATCTCTTCCTTATTTATTGCTCTCATAATGACTCTATTATAAATTACAAATACATAACAATAAAAAATAAAACAATAGACTTTAGTTTTTAAGCAAAAAAAAAAAAAAAACACAATTCAGCTTCCGTTCATTGATAGTTAATTTGCAAAATTATAATCCAGTCTCCAAAATAAGCAAAATAATAAAACGAACAAAACAAAGCTCATCATAATGTTGCGCATAGACATTGGGCGCCACCTGTCATCTATATGCCACAACAACAAAATTTCTGCACGATTTTCCATTATGAATATATGTAGTGGCATTATCATGTTTAAGGTAGTAAGTTAAATGCCGGCTGAGGAATAAATCCGTATAGATTCTACTTAGTGGGTTGCATATAGATACAAATACTTACACGTACTAGTAGTAGGTTTGTTTTTATGTATGTGAGAGCATGATGATATCTTTTTGATAATGTTAACAAAAGGCAGAAAAACAAAAAGTTTAACATAAGTTAAAACACTATTAACTTACGAAAAACAAGCATTTTCAAAAAGAAAATAAACGTTTGAATAAAAACTGAGCTGATGCTACCACAGCTTGGCCGCTTCATTCGAATATGGAAACTTATTTCTGCTTCGGCTGATTTAGTCAATGTCAAATTCAAACAATTTTAAGTAGATGCATTGTGTCGCATAGACGCATTGATTACAAAGATTGTTGAACATTTTTTTTTGAGCTTATCGAATTGTAAATTTAGTTATTATCGCCTTATTAATTATTTGCCATTGACGGGAAACAACATAAGGTGGGATGATATTTTATAACTAATTAAACATTCGTTTTATAAGTTGTATTTATATTAAGAAAACAAAAACAATATCAAACGAACAACCACATTTTTATACCCTACACCACCATAGTGGATTTGTGCTGATGTTTGTAACGCCCAGAAATATTGAACACAAACATGTTTCGTATATATACAAATAATACGGTACAATTTTATTATGATCGGTCCATAATTAGTCGTAGCTCCCATATAAGGCCCTCATCCGAAAATCACTTTAAATAGCATAACTCTCTCAAAAATGTTGGTATCCAAATAATATTGAACACAAACATGTTTCATATATATACATATAATATGGTAGAATTTTATGACGATCATCCCAAAATTTAGTGACATGATTTCTGTGAATATAAATATTGTGTATGTTACATTTTATCTCTATATTAATACTTTTAAAAGATTTATGGAGGTTAAATTGAATTACGAAGAGGGTTTTATATGGAAGTTTCGACTAATTATGAACCGACCATTATAAAATTAGGAGTCATTATTTCTGAATATAAGAAACTTATTTTTGTTAAATTTTATTTGAATACCAACATTTTTAAAAAATTTATGATCGCTAAAATCAATTTCGGAAGTGGGCCAATTATGGGAGCTACGACTATTTATGCACCGATCACAATAAAATTTTATGGTGTTGTTTGTATACATATAAGATATATTTGTGTTGAATATTATTTGGATACGAACATTTTTGAGAGAGTTATGCTCTTTAAAGTGATTTCCGGAAATGGGCCTTATATGGGAGCTATGAGTAATTATGGACCGATCTGCAGATGTGATTTGGCTTCATTTACCACTCATTTGTATGAAATTTGTTTGGATACTTGCATAAGTCAAGCATTTATGATCAGTAAATCCCAATTTCGGGAGGACATTTGTATGGGGGCCAGGTGAAATAATAAACCGATTTCCACCAGTTTCAATCCCATCCATCCTTGGGCCGAAAAAATATCACGTACCAAATTTTATCGAAATATCTTGAAAATTGCGACCTGTACTCTGCGCACAAGCTTTACATGGACAGCCAGCCAGCCTGCCATCCATCCAGCTAGACTGACGGACGGACGGACGGACATCGTTAAATCGACTCAGAAAGTGATTCTAAGTCGATCGGTATACTTTAAGGTGGGTGTTGGACCAATATTTCTGGGCGTTACAAACATCAGCATACCCTCCCCACTATGGCGGTGTAGGGTAAAAAAATAAAATGGAATTCAATTAAATAAAACATGTATATAAAAATGGAAAAAAAATATCTTTTAAGCAAATTTTTCTTTCGCTCCGAAAATGCTTTTTAGTGTACTCATTTCTGACTTCTATTTCAGAGCGCTCCTAGAATGGTATGCTGGGAGGCAAGTTATCGAAGAATAGCGAAACAATTAAACTTTGCACTAATGAAACAATGAAAAGAAAACCAGCATGTTTCGTAACAAAGTGTTGTCCGTAAATTATTATTTAATAAAAGCGTGGATATTTTTATACCCAACACCAAAAGATGGGGCTATATTAAGTTTGTCATACCGTTTATTGATCGTAGAACCAAAAAGTCTTTATATTCTGGTTCCTCATAAGATTCTAAGACGATCTAGCCATTTCCGTCCGTCTATTGAAGGCCCGATAGAACTTCGAAAAAATAATATGTACATAGAACAATGAAATTATTGAAAATAAGCAAAATCGGTCCAATACGATCTGAGTTTCAGACAACCTCGATATTTTTCAGATATTTTTTGGAATTTTTTTCAAATATAATGCAGATAATATCATGAAAGTTTGCACACTTAATTTCTTTATAGAAGGACAATTTCTGTTGAAACTGGTAAGAATCGGTCCACAAATTTTCATAGCCCCCATACAAATGTATTACTTTCATGATACCTAAATGTCTATAGAAAACTCGTATCCATACAAAATTCTGCAATAATAAGTTTCATGCAAAGCGAAATCTCAAAACGATATTTTGTTTGCATTGGCCCATATTTTGGCCAATATTAGCCTCGTACGAAGTTCACTACCAAAAATCCCTTAAATGCGCATAAATCTCTTACAAAAATTACTAACAATTAGATCAGTTATAAGTATAAGTTGGCTTTTTTTAAATTTTAGGCTAAAATTGGTCATTTCCGAGAATTACCACAGAGTATACAGAGGAGACAATTTTGACGTTTCAAAGAACCAAAATCAGCTTTCAAGGACTTTTTGGTATTTATTTAATTTATTGTGTGTCAAAGTAAATCGTTACACGCTGCAAATATATAAATATATAAGTTCTGCAAGACGTCTCTTGACATCTCTGTATACTTTGTTCGACATTACGATTTCTACCTTAGTCAGATAGTGTAAGGAAAAATTGTCAAGGGTAGATCATTTAACTGGCATCGTTTTAGTTTGGATGGAGCAGGCAGACGAGCTGAACAGAGAAAGATTTTCCTTAAATGTCTCAGCTATGCCGTAATACCATTTGGAACCAGTAAAAGCAAAGAAATCGTTTTTTTACACCTCTGTGAATAAGATTCAGATTGTGATTTCCGAACATATAACGATGGCTGGCTGGATGGATGGCTGGCTGTCCATGTAAAGCTTGTGCGCAGAGTACAGGTCGCAAGATATATGGATAAAATTTAGTACGTGATTTTTTTTCAAGCCAATCGGTTCAATCGGTTTATTATTCCACCTGGCCCTAATACAAATGTCCTCCCGAAATTGGGGTTTACTGATCATAAAAGTTTGAATTATGCAAGTATCCAAACAAATTTCATCACAAATGAGTGGTAAATAAAGCCAAATCACCTCTACGAATTTTGTGCAGATCGGTCCATAATTACTCGTAGCTCCCATATAAGACCCATTATCGAAAGTCGCTTTAAAGAGAATAACTCTCTCAAAAATGTTAGTATCCAAATAATATTTAACGCAAATAGATTTCATATATGTATATACAAATAATACGGTCCAATTTTATTATGATCGGTTCATAATTAGTCGTAGCTCCCATATAAGACCCACTTTAGAAAATCACTTTAAAGAGAACAACTCTCTCAAAAATATTGATATCTAAATAATATTGAACGAAAATATATTTCATTAACATTCAAATAATACGGTACAATTTTATTATGATCGGTCCATAATTAGTCGAAATTCCCATATAAGACGCTTTCCGTAATTCACTTTAACTTCCATAAATCTTTTAAACGTATTTATATCGAGATAAAGTTTAACACACATAATACTTATATTCACAGACATCACTAAATTTTTGGATGATCGGTCCACAATAGGTTATATCTCCCATATAACGCCCATTTCTGAAAAACTGTGTTATTCATGTACTGGGTATAGGGTATTATATGTTCGGGCTTGACCGACTATACTTTCTTAATTGTTTTAGTATTATATTGATTTGGTACAGTTTTCGCCAATCTCATTTAGAATCTGGTTAAAAATTTTTCATCTCATTACCACACATTCCATTCATATATAGAAAGGAGAATTTTCTATTGGTAGTCACCCCTACGGATTTTAAGAATTGTAAATTTCAACAAAAAATTATATTTTTGGAAAACCAAAGTTGTATTCAAAGTTGAGCCATACGTTTAAGCATTAATAAAGACATAAAGTCGAGGCTGTCATTTTCGAATGATTTTCCGATATACAGACTTTACTCCTTTCGTAGGAATAGTACCATCAATTTAGTTCAGTTCTTTGGTTGGAAGTTTGTACGAATATTATTATATATAAAACATTTCATATAAATCATAAGATCTAGTCTAAACTAAAAAGAATTTGCTCTTCCATATTTTATTGTAGGTTTGAATTAAGAGTTATATCAATAACAATGAAAATTAAAGATTTATCAGCATTAAGGAATAATTACTTATATTTTACATTTCGACATTTGTGGAAATATGTTTGTTACTCTACTCAATTTTCGTCAAGTATCCTTTTTTTTTTTTTTTTTTGCTGAACAACAACTTTGTGCTTTACTCCATTACAATGTTGCATGGGGGGTCTAAAGACGCCACATTATTTCGCCTTATAAGCTCTGTACTTGGATGCAAGCAAAACAATTGTAAAAATTGTGTAACTATGAGAAACATGATTGTTAATGTTACAATGGAAGTCATGTTTTTCGACTCGTACTTTATTAAAACATGAAAACACAACCAATTCCAAATACACATACAAAGAATAACAAAAAAAAAAAAAAAAAGCAAAATATTTAGTTTACAATAAGACCTCACAGACAGCCAGTAAGAGAGTCCAATATAACTAAATAATAATAAAGATTTGTTCATATTTGAATGCAATAAAATTTAACAGATTTGTGTAGTTGCAATAAAACAGTCAGTCTTTAACAAGTCCGACATCAGTTTCGACGACGCGAAATTATGAACAGCACAACTAAATGTTGCAACATTGTCTCGACGTCTTTAATAACTCAACACTAATTTTGAATGTCGCGTCTTTTTCACTGCGTTAATGATGTCGAATCTCTTTCATATCGTTTCGCAGTTATATTCTGCATTCAACGTAACGTCTTTATCTTCACTAGCACTTCCAGCTGAGGAAACCACAAAATCTATTATGTATTTACACCCCACAGTTTCTTTGTCAAACAGCATTGTTTTCGAAACTCATTCATTTTTTCATTCAATTCGCAACTCACGAGGAATAGTAGGGATGGCATTTCTGAACAGTTTGACCAATTTGAAAAAGGTTGTGCAAGCGTTGTCTGTCTGTGAGTGTTTATGTCCGAGGCAAATATCCTGCTGTTAAACATTGCGTGTATAGTCTGATGTCTTTAATTAAGTTATCCTTAGAGGTCAGCTATATTAGTGGCAGCAGTCTATGGCTGAGTTCTTGTCGTTAGTTCTGCATTTACTTTCTACTTTTAGTTCTCTAATTTCTTGCTTTACCAAAATAATAATAAAGTAGTTGGCTGAGTGTGTCTGTGCGCCTGCGCACGCTGTACACATATATTTATTTAAGTATGTGTGTGTTCTTTACCTTAAGTGTGTTTTCAGTTCATGTTTTGACAGTTATTAATACCTGAATGTCATTTAAAATGATCGTATTTTTATTCTCAACGTATTTTGTTTGTTTCTCTCATCCCATCATATTTAATTCGTTGTTCTTTTCTTTGCTGAATAGTTTTTACTGCTTATTTTTTGCCATGATTTATGATATCTAGATGACCTTATTGGTTTTTTGTTTTACCTGAATCAGCGATTTTGGCTTGGAAGTAGTATTGCGAGTTGCTTGCTTACTTGCTAGTTTCCTTTATCTAAGACAATTGTCGTCTTTAGCTGTATTGTCTGCAATTCTGTTCGTATGTCTGGCTTTAAGGAAGATCTTACAGTTCTTTGCTTACAAAAAAGAGAAAAGACCCCATAGTGTTTCATTGTTAGGTTTTGTTTTGACTTCTATTCTATTTAGTTGAGAATATCAAATATGTTTGTTTGTTTGTGTGAATTATTTTTTGTTTTGCAATATCATCTTATGCAAAATAAATTAAGATCCTATTTTGTTTTATTGTGGAGTATTAAATCAACAATTGTTTAAATCTTCTGTGTGAAGCATATGGTCGGTCCTGTTCAATTGCCATTTCTTTTGTGCTTTTGTAATGTGTAACGTATTGTAATTAAATTGAGTTATTATCATACCTTTATTTCAAATATTAACATTTTGGTTTTAATTCTTAATCAGCACTTAAGAAAAGGTGTGATAGAATAGACAACAATTTAGGATTAAAGAAATTTAGATCATTGTATAAAAACTCTTGAAATAGTCTGCACTATTTCGAGTCTATTGTTATGAAAACATCTCAAGAAATGTTTGTAAAGGCATGTACATGTATGTGTATGTATGTATGTATATTAACACAAAATTTATCCAAGAAATTTTTTATTAAAAATTATACTACATTTTATAATCTTTACAAAACCTGCATAATATTGTCTTGGTCTTGGTAATACGGCCTATTTTCATTTATTTTTAACATTTGCAGTATACGAGTATAAGTATTGGCTTATAAAATAGCTCCGATACTAAAGAGGAATTCATTTGAGAAACTTCCAGACAAATGAAAAATTATTGAGTCAAAAATGGACTGGAGATATAATACGGTATGATAGTGTGACGTTTTAAAATTTTAAATCAATATTCTGAAATACTTTATCATACACAACAATTTTAGCTTACAGTTTATTTTAACTAGAACAGTATTTTAGATATTAAATCATTATCAGCCCCAGTATTTGTAGTTATTTGCTTATTAAATTTTAATCTTTGTTTTTTAATCTTTAATCTGGTTCATAATTTCGAAATTGAAAGAGTTTCTTGAAACTTTTCAGCAAGATAACAAAAGAAATGACTAATCTTGTATAATTTTAAAAAAATAATGATGTCAATCAATTAATGATGAAAACAAAACTAAATCGAAGTTGTATATTGTAAAGGCAAAGCTTAAAAATTATGACCAATAAAGATATTTTTTGGTGTTTTTTTTTTAATTTTCTTAAAAACATATTTTGAACCGGAAGGGTCCAGGACTCATGAAGAATTAAGTATTATATAATCAAGTGCAATAAAATATAGCTGAGGCAAAATCTAAAGCACATGTAAAATATTCATAAAAAGTCAAGTTATTAAACATTTTAAGTAAATTTTAATTTTACAGACAAAATCGGAAATCAATTATCTCAAATTATAGTAAGAAAAATAACAAATAATTCGATTGTTCTAATATTAATGTATCAGTTTTACAGCTGATAATATAATTATTAAAAGTATTTTGCAAAATTGTTGAAAATAGTAAAACAAATATCGTTTTCGTTAGCTTAGAGGGTAAAAGTAATAAGTCCAAATTTTATGAAAATTGGGTTTTCAATACAATTTTTTTTTCGATTTTATCTCGTTGTAATACTGTGATATGCTACCAATCCAAGTCCATTTTAATAACGAAATTAAATGGAATTGAGCATAACTGCGTTATTAAATATGTAATTTAGCTGATTGCCTAGCCAGCCAGTGCTATTACTTTTATTATATTATAATTGTATTTATATAATTTTAATATCATGTAATAAATAAATAAATATGTTATAATGTCAAACTTGTTTTAATTAATAATTTATACATTTAATTTTAAACAAATGTTTTATGGATAATTTTTAAAATTATTTTAATTTCTAGCAAATTTACTAAAAGGCGAGATTTAAAATCAAATAATAGAGTTAAGATAATTAAAATAAAATGTTAAAAGAAAGTGTGTAAAATGTCCACTAATTGAAAAAGTACTAGAAAATGCATCCCAAAAATACTTATAAATAGCCAACTCTGATTATTTATGTTATAAGTACTGCTTTAACAGATTTAAAAATTATTTATTTATTTATAATCAATGGATTTTTAAATGCTTTTTTTTTTGTGTCACCCATAAAATTTCTGAAAAAGGACTTAGCACGTTTGTACAATAAGCTAATGACATGATTAAAAGCATTAAATTTTTTTTTTAGATAATCAGGATTGGAAGTACATTTTAATGCATTTATAATCTAATTTTTAAAATTTTTGTTTTACGATTCTCTTTAGTAGCCCAATATCTTTATATTATATGTGATAAAAGTTTTTCAATACAGAAATATTACGAAAAAATTGACATCTAATTTATAAAGCTTTAAGTTGGGAAATAAAATATGTCAATAAATAATTTAATTTTGGAGAGATTGAGCCAAAATGTGGCTTTATATTATCATATGTATTAAGCCATGAAAAAATCTTGAAATGTTATACATATATGTATAATTTTTGCGATCATCTAAATTAATAGTTTTCACATCAAAGATTTTCAAATTGACTTGTAGTGTATTATTGTGTTCATTTAATTAACAAACAGCATCATTATTTTAATAGTTGCATGAAAAATATTTCCTAACACACATGTACAAGTAAGTACACATACTCAATGCTAACAAAACAAAATTTATAATCAGCCCTATCGTAAATAAAAATTTCACATGAAATTTGATCCCTTTGATTTTTTTTAACATTGAATTTAAATAGGGAAAATGTGAAAAGGGAACAAATTTCATGTGGAATTTTTATTCACGATAGGGGTGAATTTTTTTGATAGTTTCCTTTATTTCCATTAAACCAGTTTTTTATAGATTTCCCATTATTTTCAATGTTTCCAAATAGTTTCTACAAGTAATTTTCCAATTGGAAGAAGTTAAATATTACACCCAAAATTAGGCAAAACAAATTTCAAAATTGTTTGTTATCAATGATTAAATTTTACTTTTACACCCCTAAGGTATGCTAAATAATTTGGTTATAAATATTTGTTTATACCTTTCTTGTTACCTGCATATGTTAAAGAATACATATGGAGTGTATGGATTTTGGAGGAAATGATTAACAAAAACTTAGATTTTTAATAAATTTTATATTAGTTTCCTGATCTTGCTATTAATTACGTGTGCATTCTGCATGCAATTCAAATATTAATATATGTATGTATTTTCGAAATCCTCTAGGAATACAAAGAAACTATTTAGATGATTGTTTAAAGTTGTCTGTATAATGCAACTTAAATTCGGTAAATGTTCTTTAAGTATTAAGTTCATTTGCAATAAAGACACATTTACGCATAGAATATACATGCCAAAATGACCTCATTAGTTAAAAAGCGATACTTTGATTAGTCAGGATTTTGCAAGTAATTTACTTCAAATTCAATTCTCCAAATTAACAATCTATATGTATTTATTTTTCAAAGGATGTAATACTTTCGGTTTTCTGTACTTTGATTTTGTCCAATCTTCCGGCTTGTGTTTAATTTGAAATTAATTATTTCAAGTATTTTTTTTTTAATTCATTTTTGTAATCTGTTACATTATATGTATATGAAAAACTTTAACATATATACATATATTTTTCACCATTTCTTTGCACAACTATATTTACAAATCAAGAAAAAAATCTTAGTCTATACATCCATAAATCTGTTTTTCCAAACCAAAAAAATCCCAAGTTTTGTTAACTCTATAAATAGCTTTTAAACAAGAAAATAAGCTTTATCTGTGATCACTTATATTTAAACTTAAATATGGCATTTTGAAATATACCCTACACCACCATAATGGGGGAGGGTATATTGGATTTGTGCTGATGTTGATACCGCCCAGAAATATTGTTCCAACACCTACCGAGTCGATTTAACGATGTCCGTCCATCTGGCTGGCTGTCCATGTAAAGCTTGTGCGCAGAGTACAGGTCGCAATTTTGAAGATATTTCGATCAAATTTGTACGTGATATTTTTCGGCCCAAGAATGGATGGGATTGAAATTGTTGGAAGTCGGTCAATTATTTCACCTGGCCCCCATATAAATGTCTTCCCGAAATTGGGGTTTACTGATCATAAAAGTATGCAAGTATCCAAACAAATTTCATCACAAATGAGTGGTAAATAAAGCCAAATCACCTCTGCGAATTTTGTGCAGATCGGTCCGTAATTACTCGTATCCCCCATATAAGACCCACTTCCGAAAGTCGCTTTAATAAGACTAACTCTATCAAAAATGTTAGTATCAAAATAATATTTAACGCAAATATATATCATATATATACAAATAATACGGTACAATTTTATTATGATCGGTCCATAATTATTCGTAGCTCCCATATAAGACACACTTTCGAAAATCACTTTAAAGGGAATAACTCTCTCAAAAATATTGATTTCTAAATAATATTGAACGAAAATATATTTCATATATATTCAAATAATACGGTACAATTTTATTATGATCGGTCCATAATTAGTCCAAACTTCCATATATGACCCTCTCCGTAATTCACTTTAAGCTCCATAAATAAAAGTATTTATATCGAGATAAAGTTTAACACATATAATATTTATATTCACAGACATCATAACACTAAATTTTTGGATGATCGGTGTACAATAGGTTATATCTCCCAAATAATGCATATTTCTGAAAAACTCTTTTATACATATACTGGGTGCAGGGTATTATATGATCGAGCTTGACCGACTATACTTTCTTACTTGTTTAATTTTGTAGGCGTTCTCAAAAAAATGTTACGGACGTTATGACATAACAAAAACTATCATATTCAATAAGTACTTGTATCTGATGTATAGGTAGGCCTTTTTAAATACAAGTCAACGTTATGTAGCATAAGAGCCGCGGAAAATAAAATATACAAATTGCCAAAACGATAAAAGGAAACAAAACAAATTAATACTTTCTATATAGTAACTTAAAATAATTGAATAATATTCTTAAATAATATAACAATAGTAGTAACAATAGTAGACTACAGTTTAAAATCATTTCATTTTATTTATGTATGTATATGAATTCTAATTAAATAAATTCTAATGATATATTTCTTTTATTATTATTTTTGTAATAGAAAATTCTTAAAATTCTATTTACAATTCACAATACAGTTTTTCATTTTGTTAATTTTATTCAATTTCATTTCAAACATAACAATTTCAATTGATTTCATTTTAGATATTTAATAGCATTTATTTGATTTTAGTTTTATTAGTAATTTTTTTTTTCTTGTTTCTTTCAGAAACAAATAAATATAATAAATATAGTTAATAATACAATTATGTATTTACTCGCATTGTTATTGTTGTATTACAGTACAGTTGAGTAGAGTAGTGGCAAGGGGTATTTGGAATTGAAAAGTTATACTTCTATTGTTACGTATACAAAGGAAACATTTTTTTAATTTATTTATTATCTAAACTATCTATTTAATATAAAGTACACATAATAATATAACTATGAAACATTGTTTTCTATTTCAAATAGAACAATTCGCAAAATGAATTTTATGTTAGTACTCCCACATGACTGAATAGAATTACCCTACACTTTACGTGGTAGCAGCTAAGATTTTGTGATTGATTTAGCAGATTTGATTTAAATAATTTATATCTGATTGGTTAAATGTACAGAATATATTTGAAACTAGTTAACTGGAAAATAATAAAAACTTGGCAAAGATTTAAACTTGTAAAAAATCTACAGTGTCACTATGTTAGTGTAATTTCTTAAGCGAATATTAAAAAAGCAATTAAAATAATTCTTTATTTGGAAACTGCAGCGGACTGAGTTGAATATGTATGGAACTGAATAACTTGGAAGAATAGGAGAAATCTATTAACAAGGCAACATATGAATAGAAATTGAAAAAAGATAATTACAGCAAATTTCGAACCACCAGGTAACACTGGTTAAAGGATTGATGTTTGTCTGTTGGCTAGCGGGCACCGCAGTGATGCAGAGGGTTAGAACGCAAATAATTCTAATGAGAGAATGTGGTTGTTCTCGAAACATGTAAATTACAGCAGATTTCGAACCACCAGTACCAGTGGTTAAAGATTGATGTTTGACTGTTGGCTAGCAGGCACCGCAGTGGTGCAGAGGTTAGAACGCAAAGAATTCTGATGAGAGAATGTGGTGATTCTCGAAACATGTAAATTCAACCCAGCTCAGCCAAGAAAATTATCAATAAAAATTTTAATAAAAATTTTTTCATGTTGTAAAAACAATTCTTACATTCAGTTAATTTAATGAAAACTAAATAAATATAAATATATCAATATATCAAGAAGTAAAATATATCAATACTATAGAATATTATTCCAATTATTTCCATAGACTTAATTGATAGCGCCAATTAGAAAAGAACATTGCAAATTGTTAATATAGATTTCCGCAAATGACGGTCATTGGACGCATGAACGCATTACATAATTAAAAATTCATGAAGGATTTTGGGCTTTCCAAAAAATGTAATTTATTAAACCCTTATGTGTGCACCAAATTTTGGCGTTTTCAGTCAAAGTTTTTCCATTAAATTTGATAACTTGTATATCTGAAACTTTTTGAGAACTACTAACTTTCAAATAATTTAGTTTTTCTGTAGCCGTACGCCTTGACTTTTTTTTTGTAATTTGCCTGAGAGACCAATTTACCTTTAGCACCCTTTAATGTGCACCAAAGTACCCGGGTACCTTTACATGTTTTATATGAGAAAGCGGTCATTGCAAGTATATTATTTGAAGTTGTTAGTAGCTTGCAAACCTTAAAGCGTTAAGGAAAATTATATAAACTATCTCTTAATTACGCTCCAACAATGTATTTAGTGTGAACTCTCATATAGGTACCCAGCAGAGTTGTAAATGAATCATTCTTTTTTGATTTCAATTCATTACGAATTAGCTAAATTTTGAATTAATTCTTTTCAACAAAAAAAAAAAAAAAAGAATTAAATTAAATTTGAATCAATTCATTTGAATTAGGCGAACATGAATTGCAATTAATTTCCAATTCAAATGAATTGGGCAAAATAAGTTGCAATTCATTTGAATTAGGCAACATGAATAATTATATTTTACAAATAAAGATGAAATTAGGAAGAATTATAGGCATCAACTATTTTTTCTATGATTTTAATTAGCTAATTAGATTAAATTAGAATGCATCGTTCACTTTCAGCAATAATAATTTTTCAAAATTTATCATCTATGTAATAGATTTCCACGTTTAGGGATATTTAGAATAGACGCGTACGAAAACAATCGTTCAACAGCAGCTGACGATTGTAACAACACATTATACTTTAAGAAAGCCTTCTTAACAGTCGGATAATTATGCAGCATACTTAAAGACTTTGAAGAATCTGCTAAGTATGCTGTGAATTCTGATTCTGAGCGAAGATTGACGCACAACGTATTTTCTGGAATTTCTATAATAAATAATATAATATTATTTATATTTTTCGAGTTAATTCAAATGAATTGCAATTCATATTTTAACTCATTTGAATTAATTCAAAATCAATTCAAATGAATTGGGAATGAATTGCAATTCATTTCAACTATTTTTTCTATGATTTTAATTATAAAATAAATGCTAATTAGATTAAATTAGAATGCATCGTTCACTTTCAGCAATAATAATTTTTCAAAATGTATCATCTATGTAATAGATTTCCACGTTTAGGGATATTTAGAATAGACGCGTACGAAAACAATCGTTCAACAGCAGCTGACGATTGTAACAACACATTATATTTTAAGAAAGCCTTCTTAACAGTCGGATAATTATGCAGCATACTTAAAGACTTTGAAGAATCTGCTAAGTATGCTGTGAATTCTGATTCTGAGGGAATATTGACGCACAACGTATTTTCTGGAGTTTCTATAATAAATAATATAATATTATTTATATTTTTCGAGTTAATTCAAATGAATTGCAATTCATATTTGAACTCATTTGAATTAATTCAAAATCAATTCAAATGAATTGGGAATGAATTGCAATTCATTTCTTCTAACTCATTTATATTAATTCAAAATCAATTCAATTCAAATGAATTGGAAATGAATTGCAATTCATTTTACCAATTGCAATTCATGTTCGCTAAATTCAAATGAATTGATTCAAATTTAATTCAATTCGTTTTTTGGAGAAAAGAATTAATTCAAAATTTTACCAATTCATTGCATGAACGATTCGCGAATTAATTCAAAAATGAATGATTCGTTTACAACTCTGGTACCCAAGTACCAGAAAAAGAAAAAAACTCTAAGCTAATCAGAATTTGTCAGTACAAATAAATTAAAGGATTTGTAATGGTTCAACTGATTATTAGTGATCGTTAGTAGGACTTATCTGCTCTGTACACAATTATGAAGCTTGATTTGTTTTCTTAAATAAAACACATATTTGCTGATAGCTATTTTAAACAATGTTGTCCAAAAAATTCTGTTTCGGAAGGATATTTCTATGGAAAATAATGTACCGATATTAATCAGTTTGAATTGGGTTGGGTCACTGGCCAAATGTGGTTGTATTAAGCTCAAAATTATGCTGTGTGATTTGATAACAGTGTTTAAATTTGCGGATCGCCGTACCGAGATCCATACATAAACAGAAAGTGATTCTGAGTATATTGAAATACTTTAAGGATAGCTGAGCTGAGGTGCAAATATGTAATTGTATTACAATAATAAAGCGGAAAGTGAGAGAATTATTTTTCAATTAATTCATTAATTTGAAAAATTTGGAAACTGTAGATAAATGCTAGCAAAAACTGGATTTTTAAGCAATATAAAAGTTTAAACAAAAAGCAAGTAAAAAAGTATAGTCGGTCAAGACGACCATAAAATACCCTACACCGAGAATGCGAGCAAAACTAGTTTTTGAGAGTGTAGCGTGAATTCTGCGAATATACAAATTTGATTTACTTGTAAAATATATATGCATGTCAAGGGATTTTCAGAAGATGGTCTTACATTTGTGTTGAATATTAAGAGACCATCATTTTGAAGAGTATTATGATTTTTAATGTGGTTTTTAAAAAGGGGGGGGGGGGTCTTATATTGGAGCTATGGTTAATTATGTAGCGATCTACACAACATTTATAGTCGTGATTAGGTTTCATGTACAACATATTCGTGGCGAAATTAGTTTGGAGAGGTGCATAAATCAAACATTTATAAACAATAAACTACTATTTCGGGAGGACATTTATATGGGGGATAGGTGAAATAATGGACCGATTTCAACCAACTTCAATCCCAATCCTTGGCCCTTGGTCCGAAAAGTATTATGTACCAAGTCTTATTATAATATCTTCAAAATTGCAACTTGAACTCTTGTAACTAAAGATAAATAGTATATAAAGCTAGAACTGTTTAATAGAATTTAAGGAAATAATTATTAAATCTTATGCATATATTTAACTAGAGATATGACTGAATTTTAGTTTTAAATCACATAATCAATGAACTTCGAATGCATGCTTTTCAAATTGAAATATGTACATATTTGAATGTCAATTTGTCTGATATTCTGCTTAAATACAAAATGCCGCCATTTCAGGTGTAGGCTCTATTATGTTCTACAAAATGAAATTGAAAACAAAATTCTATTGTAACAAATACAATCAATAGGTTAGTTAGTTAGTTAAACATAGTTTTTGTTTTCTTTCTGTCTTTAATAAAAAACAAATAATATTAAATAATAATAAAAATAAAATAATACTATAGACAATACAACACAATATTTGGTTCTTATGATATTTTTTTTTTCGTTTTGCACTTGTGCCCAGTTACAGAATATTTTTTTTTTTAGTTTTTTAACGTTTACAACAATTGAATTTTGTTTTGTTTTTGTTTTTTTTTTGTTTTAAATATTTAAATTAAAAAAGTAATAATTGTTTTGGTTGTTTCATGTTTTTTGTTTGCAATATGTAAAATTTTGTTTTGTTTATTTTCCATGTCAATGGACACTTGTTGTTATAAAAATATTAAACTACATTATAGTAGGTGCTATCGGCGTTCCACAGTGTAACTTGCTGCTGCCGCTGATGAAGATGATGCTGTTAATGACGACGACGATGACAACAAGTGATGTTGAGGAGGCATTAATAGAGATGTGTCGTAACTGATTTGAGGTCTCATGGTTGGTGATAGTGTTGTTGCAGATGCTGCTGCATGCTGGGGATGTGAATATTGTTGATTGACAGCTGCTGCAGCAGCAGCATTGGTATAGTAGAAATTTGTTGAATACTGTTGCAAGTTTTGGGGTAAAGCCATGTGGTAGGGATCTGTAAGAGAAGTAATAAGTTATTAATTTCTGGTTAACGAAATAAAAGCAACATGAAACGATTTCATTAGTGTACTCGTGTAACAAACATCACCTTTTTATAGCCAACATGAAAAGAAAAAGAGAAAATAAATTTACAATTACTTATTATTAATTGGATTTGTATTACTTTTATTTTAATTTCATTATTTAGTTGTATGTCTGTTATAAAAATATTATTGCTTGTAACCATTTATTTGCTGTGTTTAATTCTGTCAGACAGTTTTGTTTCTCCTTCTAATCGTTGTAGGCGAAATAAGTTTTTAGTTTAAGTTGACTGTCGTCGTCTAGAATGTTTTTATTGCCACATTAAAAATGTCTTGCAGCAAATGTTAAGTGTCTTATTAAGCTTTAAATGGGATATAAAGTTTCATTAAATAAATTATCAAACAAATTAACCATGAAATTTATGAGAATTTTCAGCAAATAAGAAGACAACATTATTGGTGATCATTTCAAAAATATTACTGGAATTGTCTAGTAAAAGTAAATGTAAAAGTATTTCAGAAACTGAAAGCAGTTTCCAATATATTCTTAAAAGTCTATTTAAATGAATATTACGAAATATTTCTCTGAATAAGGTTTGGGATTTCCCGGAATATTTTTTTTTCCAGGAAACGGAAATGAAAAATTTAATTTATTTAATACTTAACAAATAAGTATAAAGGTTAACAGTCTAATTCATAAAAACGTATCAAGGGTTTATAAAAGGCTTATAAAGCAAATATCCATACAAAATTTGTTTTATCAGCCTGTTATAAACCTTTGATAAGTTTTATGAATAAGGGGGTAATTATTTTATTAAATTTTATTAAAGAAAAACAATAGATTAAGAGGGATACACATTTGAAGATAATTTGTTACTAAAAAAATTATATGTATATGTATATGTATGTAATACATATTTAATAGAAAAAAATTTGAAGTTCGTCTAGCTGAAAGGTTTTAATGTGCTTCTAAAATAACTAATGCATTTAATTTATTTTACTGGCAAAGCTTTCACCCCCTTATTCAGAAACGATTATTACATTTAACAAACGTTTATTAAGTCAGATTTGCATATAAAAGTTTGCTTAATAAACGTTTGTTAAATTTAATAATCGTTTTTGAATAAGGGGGTCAGTCTTTCGCATTCTAAAGATTTCTTGTACGATTTGCTCTGGCTTCAGTTTTTCGATAATTTGCCAATGACATGAATCGTTTTTTAGATTTACATTCATAAGGAATGTTCATATACCTACTGCAACCCCCTCCAATTCTTGTAATATTTTTAAATGTGGAACAAGCTCTTTATCTTTTTTATTGCGTACTTTAGTTTAAGAAATTAACTTGATCATTCCTACCATTGTTTTTCACCTAGTACGCACTCATTGCTGAATTCTTTCTTTATTGGTTTGAAGAACGTTATATTACTTATTATTAAAATTTAGCTACGTCAAACTTTTCAAAATTCTTAATTTTTTGTCCAAAAATGTTAAAGTTTTGTTAATATAAAATTTCTTGTGTTTCCGGAAATTTTCCCGAGAATTCCCGGAATAAAATTTTCGGACCGGGAATTCCTGTACCCCAAACCCCTTTGATATCGATATTTATAAGGTTAATGTGTTTTTGGGAAGTAGTCCTCATATGGAAGCTCTGACCATTTATGGGCCGATTATTGCTGTCCAATTTAAACTTGACTTATTTAGCTGATTTCCGAAATTGTATTTCATATGGAGACTACTCGTATGGTCAAATATGGACTCATGCAAACAAAATGTTCCCTTAACATGAAACTTATTTTTGCAGAATTTTGTATGGATACAGATTTTCTGTAGGCATTTATGTATCGTAGAGCCAGATTCCGGGAAGACATGTGTTTAGGGGCTAGGAGAAATAGTGTACTGATTTTTATTATATTCAACAGCACTAGTACACCTATAATAATAATAATAATAATAATAATAAAGTATATAAGATATTATCTGAACTATATTTATAGATGATACTGAAAAATATCAAGATTGTCTGAAATTTTGGTCTATAAATCTGTTCCTTCTAGAACGATTTTGCCCCCTCCCCTTTTCAATACCAAATATTTTGGTGAATATTCTCAAACCGACGGAAATGTCTAGATCACCTTAGAATTTTATAAGGGCCCAGAATATATAAAGTTTTTGGTGCTATGATTCGATATGGATTGACAAACTTAATATACGCCCCATCTTTTTAGAGGTAGATATAATAATGTTCAAATAATTTCCAAAAAAATTCAGAGAAGCGCTTAATAGTTTCAGAAAACTAAAATCTACTAATTGTGTGAATGAGCAAACCAAGAGATTAAACCTCCGTAGTTGAAGGCTTAAAAAAACTTTTGTCAACCTTCGTTTTATTTGTAAAGATTGAGCATCTTTTGGGTAAACACCGCAGTCTAGCCTCCCAGCTGAAAAGGGATTTGTTAGATATCTTATTCATTACTGTAATACAACAAATGCGTAAAGTTCTACATTAAAGCGAAAAATACAAGAAAGACACATTTAAAATTTTTAATCAACAACATCGTTTTGTTTCCAAAATTCTTTCTATTAACATTTGAATACCTTTATACAGGGTGGGGCAACATAACCCCCCGATTTTGTAACGCAATAAATGAAAAAGTATTAGAGATATTTGTTTATTTTTTTAAATAATGTGTAGGAAATATCTTAAAGTTTTTTTTCACATAGTTTTGAAAATCATATCGGCCAAGTGACGCCCTCCATTATCGATGCACTGAACGAACCGATTTCGCGTGTTTCGCATCACCCTCTCCAACATGTCGACCGGTATGTTCGCCACTTCCTCGCGGATGTTGGTCTTAAGGTCATCAAGAGTCCGTGGACGGTTATTGAAGACCCGGGACTTGAGGTAGCCCCACAAAAAGAAGTCGCACGGGGTTAAATCAGGCGATCGTGGTGGCCACTCCAAATCGCCTCTGAGAGAGATGAGGCGTCCAGGGAAGTGCTCCCTCAACAAAGCCATCGAACTCCTCGCAGTGTGAGCCGTTGCTCCGTCCTGCTGGAACCATACGTCCCCTAAGTCCATTTCATCAAGTCGGGGGACAAAAAACTCCTCAAGCATATTGACGCAACGGTCTGAATTTACCGTGACCACCCGCTCATCTTTTTCAAAAAACCAAGGTCCGATAATCCCAACTGAAGAAATTGCACACCAAACTGTGACCTTTGGCGAGTGCAAAGGCTTCTGATGGAGTTGTCGGGGGTTCGTCTCGGCCCAGTAACGCATGTTTTGCTTATTGACACACCCGCTGTGATGACTGAGTTGCCATTGGATAAATAGGCCTCTACGGCGAACGCTCGTTGCTCTTTACTCCACCGCATGATCACGACTGGCCTTGGTGGTAACAAAACTTTAAAACCTTATCTATCAATTGAGACCACGCCCACCCATCCACATTATCATTGAGCGGAATGGCGCTCATTTCAAATCGGGGGGTTATGTTGCCCCACCCTGTATGTATAAATTCCAAAAATACTTCTGAATTTGCCTTATATTAAGATTATTTCGTTTTAAAATGATTCCTAAAATATTTCAATTCAATTTATTCACTTTTGTGAGCAGGATTATACTCTGAAATAACTCTAAAAATGTAATTTACGGTTTAAGCGTATTTGTAATAATCATGTCATTATCATCATGTAAAAGTACTTTAACACGTTCCAGCATATTTACGTATTATTTATTCTACATTATTCAGCCTACATTAAAAACTGTTCACCATGAAATTATTGAATTCGTTCTTGAGCAAGATCATATTTTTGGATTTTTTTTTTAAAAGGAATATTTTGGACATCGTGTTGAAATATTCGAGTTACAAAATATTTAGTATTTGATATTTAAATGTATGTATGTCTATCCTATTTCATTTAAAATTAGTTTACTTAAGTTAATGACTTTACAATATTTCTTGCAATTATTGAAATTGCTTTTCCACCACATGTCACAATGAACTTATAACAATTTAAGATTGAAATATGGAATTTTCTATTGAAAGTCATTAATGCGCGAATTAACTTTTGGCAGGCATAAATCAATACAAATAAATCAACGAATAAATAAACAAAAATAAATTATCTGCAATTAATTGCTTAAATATTTTTCTCTTTCATTTTAACATGTTTGTGTTTGCAGTTTCTTGTTGGTGGCGAGTCAGTGAGTGAATGAATGAATCCCTTAAGAACATTTTCTCCAACTCCAGACGTCGCACAGTGGTGGAATTTGAACAAAGGGAAATAAATGTGTAATTTCTAAACGGCAAGGCCGATTACAATAATGAGTTCACATGCCTAGGGAGGAAGTATTGTCAAGTTTGAGTTTTATATTTTGGACCTCATAAACCCACTAGGAGTGCTGCCAATATGTTCTTAATTATTTTGCTACGGGTTTCAATAACCCCGCTCCTAGTTTAGACAATATGGACAAAAATTAAAAAAAAAAATAAATAAATTCAGTTTAAAATATCTTTTATTTCCTTAAAAAAGCCAAATAACAAATGCTTGCCAAATTTTCAAAAAAAAATCTCCCATTAATCTCTTATTTGTCAAAAATTTTATTTGTATTAAAAGTCCAAAGATAGACACAATTTCCTATCCATTGATATATAATATGGCTTTCTTGTCTTTTGCATGCGTCAAATTATTATCCATTGGCCAGTTTCTTATATTTACATTAAAAATTTCTAATGACCGAATTCTCACTCGTTAGTTAACCATTGGTAAACTAAAATACTAACTATTGTTTAACTATTACTTGTTATTCTTATGGCAAACTAAGCATTGCGAATAAAGAATCTTTAGTTAAGTCTTTGTCATTAGCTAACTAAAGACTGAGAATTCGGCCATAAGACATTTTTACTCGAAAGCACTACTTCTCTAAACATTTAAAATTGTATTGCTTAACGACTTAACGTTCAGAAAAATACAGATTTATTTTCATTTTTCCCCACTGTTTGTCAAACTGATTAATTCTTAATACTTAAATTAGCTTAAGTCTTTGAAATCAATTAAAATTTTAGCAAAGTTTATTGGCGCAAACCCATCCATCCACAAGTCAGTCATTTTCAATGTGGCGATCAAATCAAGCCACCAACTACTACTTCGAACAGCCAGCCCCTGCCACCATTATTACTTTGGCAACAAGAATATGCGAACATGCGACGAAATAGAGATAATTGCTTAAGAAATTACTCACTTCATTAACTTCTTGACGGACATTTGATTATAAATAAAGTGACTGCAATTAGAATTGAAGGTGGTTTTCTTGTGAAACCAAAAGATAAAGTTTTATTTATTAGGAAAGATTTCATTTCAATTCAATTCAATTTAACATATTTTCTTTTTTCTTCTAAAGTGGAAAGGGTTGTTGTTATTGGTGGTGGTGGATGTTGTGCTTGTTGTTGCGAATGTCTAAAGGACAAATGCAAAGAGTTCAAGTGAAGTCATTTGGAAAATTAAATGAATTAATTAAAACTCAATCAGTATACATTAAATCTTAAAAGGAATGAAGAAAAAACCCAAACGTTTATTGAAGTGTAATAGAGTGAAGTTGAGTTGAATTAGTTCCTTAAGATGGAGTATTTGGCAGAGTTTTGAATGTATGTTTTTGTTAGCGTTAGATATTTTATAGACATTTTATTTTATCGTAGATAATGTATGTTATCGATATTTTTTCTAAAGAAAATGGGCGTTGTCGATAAACTTTTCTATGGAAAATTTTAGTTATCGTTAAATTAAAGTTTTCGATATGTTTAGGTTTAATCGTTAATTAGCATTTAAGTTATCGATACATTTTCTATAAAAAGTGATAGTTATCAATAAATTTTCTATGCAAAATTAATGTTATCGATCAAGATTCTCTAGAAAATAAATGTCATCGTTAAAATTTCTTTAAAAAATCATAGTTATCTATAAAGTTTCTATAGAAATTTGATGTAATCGCTGTGATTACACGCCCACTTCCAACACATGTGCTACAACTTAAAATTGGATTGCCAATTGTTTTACTGCGTAATATCGATCACCACAGCTTTGCAATGGCACTCGACTTGAAGTAAAAAACTGAGAAATAATTTAATAGAAGCGACCTGTATAACAGGAAAATATAAAGGTACAGATGTACTTTTGCTACGCATTCCAATGCTACCAACAGATTTACCTACCATTCGATTTTAAACAATTTTTTCCTGTTCGGTTAGCGTTTGTGATGACTGTTAACAAAGTTCAAGATTAATAACCCGTGTATATGTGTATGCTCCTGATGGGCAAACTAAACCTAATTGTAATAAATACATTAAAATTAAATAAATAAATGGTTGCAAATATATAAATACGTTTTATTTTATTTTATAACGAGGGAGGGTTTAGCTAGTAATGTTATAAAATTAAGGTTAATTTCAAATTAAATATTATTCCCTGTACCATGGTGTAACTATACAAGGCATTGTACTTAAGTATTGTACTTAATTAATTATTGTACTTTATATCATGCTCAGCTGTTACTAATATTTGTAGCTGAATTTTTAAATAAATAAATAAATTAATTAATAAAAGCTGAGTGCAGTAGCACAGCTGACTGACATTGTTTACAATTTACTTATGTCACATGTAATACTTTTTCAAGTGTTTTTGACAGTAGTACATTATTTTATACAAACACAATGCCTGTTGTTTCTGTATTGTGTTGTATTTCTTGCCGATTTGAACTCACCTTGTATAATTACCCCATTTAATAAAGTTTAATAATTGCAAACCATGTCTACTGAACAAGTTCAATAAAACTTTTAATAAGTATGCGTCGAAATTCGGAAACTTGATGTAAATTACTAAAGAACAGATCTAGCCTATGTAGTATATTTAAAACCCTTGAAATCGGTTTTAATTATTTTTATTCCCAATCAAAATGCGAGCCTAAGCTGTTATAAATTGTTTTCTAATTCCTTGGCAGTTCTGTTTTATACACCATTATTCTGCATGTACGAACATGTTTGAGGGGAGGTGTGTTCCACTGCTTAAGTATGTATGTACATATACCACAAATACTTAGTTAGTATGAGTTATTAAGTAAGGTAATGGTTGGTTTATGTACAACAAGAGGAACAACAATGGCAACAAACATTTTAAGGGTAAAAGAAAACTCCCTGGGGTTTTCATTTTTCCAAACATTCAAATTATATTGCTACTTAAAATAATGAAATATTCCAGTAAATTTGCTCACTTAGGAATCAAGAATGATAGAAGGAGGTTTGGCTAAAGCTCAGCAAGGGGTTAATTCGTTTTAGGTTTTAAGTAATTTTAACGCTGAATTCTTCATGAACACGCTTAAAACGTAAAATTTAATTCAATTTAAGTTTGGCTGCCCAACTATTTCAACTGAAGTCTAAGGAAACTGTTTTAAAAACAAGGACAAATACACCCTCTCCTGTTTGTTCTATGGGATGGTTGTTTGTTAGCATCAATGAAACGCAAGGCAGGCAAATAAAATATTTTCGAAAATTTATAGTTTAAAATCGTTCATTCATGGTGGGTCGGTCGGTCGTTCGTTTGCTCGTTCGCTTGCCAGCTTAAATGTTTCTCTTATTGTGGCATCATTTATCAGCTACGCAGCATCTTTCATAATCAGGCCAGGCTAAAATGCAAATGATTCCGTAAAGCCACCACACACTCATTGATAAACGCATACACACACAAGTATATACGTACATAAATAAATGTATAGTTAGTTGTTTAAGTATTTAATATGAGTAAGACACACGTGGTTGATTCTTTGGCAGATTCATACTTTAAAACAGCGGCAATTTTTTAATTTATAACCGGCATTCACCCATTTCTCAAAGTAATGTAAGTAAATAAATGAATGGATGAATATTCAGAGCGTATACAGTATTGGATTAAGTTAAAATAACAAATTAACAAAGTCCGTAAAAAAAAGCCCAAAGGGTTTTTAATTGCTTGACATAGTTGGTCTGAGCAGGAGCTAAAATATTATTAAATCGGTAAAAATACCAAAGAGTTATTAAGATTTGATTAAAGAAATATTTTCTTCAAATAAACAGGGTTTCCTTTAATTGCAAAATCAAAGCGTCAAGTAGTTTAAAGAAAATATAACGAGGTTTATTTATTCAAATATACAAAATAATTTAAAAAATCAATACTCTTTTACAATTTACTTAAACACACACTTAAATTATGATTTAAGAACGCTGGTTTTACACTTTAATATTTACGCAATTAAGACTTAAGCTAGATTTACACGATTGACATTTTCTTCAAAATTGCTCTTCAAAATGCTTCAAACTCGTGTAAACAGCAAAATTTCTTCAAAATTTCTTTATTTAATAACTATTAATATCAATTAAATAAATAAAATTTCAAGAATTTTTGCTGTTTAAAAGAGTTTGAAACATTTTAAAGAGCAATCTTGAAGAAAATTTCAATCGTGTAAATCTAGCTTTACAATAAACTCACTTTTGAGTGGCCCTGTTTGTTCTATTTATACACTAGCGCCATATTCTAGTAATTTTCGGCAGCATCTAGAGGAGACAATCGAAAGTTTCTTTCTAGGGACAACTTTGCAAATGTTGATAAACATGCTGCATGATGATAATAGCCGTTACAAACCGTTAAATTTAAATTGGCATATAATTTCATAACAATATCAATAATAATAAAAATAATAAAATAATAATTGATGAAATGTTTATTGCAAAAGAACATTTCGAAAATAATATTAACGATGTCGCCCCGGTATAAGTATGCAATGGAAGGAGGTGTCAAAATGTAGGGAAAATATGAATAATGAATCTGACATCACTTTTGTTTATGTCATAATAGCATTTGGGTAAAACTCAGTTATTTTTAAATCACTTTTTAAAAGTTTATTAATTTTAATTTTTGCCAAGGGACTTTTAGATCTTTACTTTTGATATACCAAATGGAATTTGCAATCTTTCGTAGAAAATTGTTTGACGTTTTTGTATTCTATCTACAATAATTGAGAATAGTGGGAGTACAGTGGTTCGGATATCGCGAACCGTATCAACTGTGTCAGACGTTCATTTGTCCTCATATATCGCACCCTAAATACAAAAGTGTCACAACTCAAAATTTTCTAAAACTGGCTTCTTTCCATAAATTAATTCAGAGAACACAAACAAACTACTGCAAAAATTTTTTTCACATTACTATTTTTTTTTTTGTCAACAAATGTCTGTTGACAAATACAAATGCAAACTATTGCCCAAACATAGTAACCAACACCGGTCTATGGGCATCCACTAATCAAACACCATTGCAAACCGAAAATTTGGAACGTAAATGATGTAACACGAACAGCTACTGAGGGGCACCCATAGGAAAGCAGATCTGACACTTGGAGAAGACAACTGGACAAGGAAGTGCATTCGGCACGAAGGACCTGGAATGATGTTTGTATGATGCTCATAGGTGGAATTAATATACTCGTATACATGTATGTACATATATATAAATGATCTAAAAATTATACTTTGGGAAATACCGGCGGGACTCCTGTTTGTCATATTTTATTAAACGCCTGAGAATCATTGTTTAAAGAAGTAGAGTAATCATTTTATCTCTAACGTTTTACAATTACAAGTCTATGATTTACAAGTCCTTAAACAAAACAAGTTGTTTTCTTGGAGTTTAAAGGAAGAACAGCAAAATTGTTTCATTTGATATGCTATTTTTTTTAAATAATATACATTTTTCATTTTTATAAGCAAATTCTCTTTTTCAGCATCAATTTATGTCCAAACTTTACACGAGTTTGGAAAAGAATAAATCATTGAAGAGTTTTTATGGTTCTGCAGTGAGTAATCCAGTTGTAAAGTTATTTAAATTTGTAAGTAAAACAGAACAGAATGTGTTCGTGTAATAATATAATTACATATAATAAAAATGACTACTTCTAAGTAATGCATAAGGTATGCAGTAGTCATTGAATAGTAAGTTATTATGTTATTGTGTATTTGCAAGGTATTTGAATAGTCTCAGACACTGTTTTAAGTTCGGGCAGTATTTGCTAGTTTTCCTGCAAGTGTATGATTGTGTAGTAAATATTTGGTAATTGTGGCTAGAGATTCTTTTAACTCGGACCACACCTGTATATGATAATGGTATTTAAAAATACATTCACTGTTGGTTTAATATGAGACAACCACGTATGACGACACAATTCCTTTTGTCGTTCCTTTTCCTTTGCCATTAAACACTCTCCCATACATTCTACTTACTTACATGCATATACGAAAATACAGACTTGTGTATTATTCTAAAGTGTGTGTTTGTTTGCATATGAGCATGGATGGATGGTGATGATATTTTTGGTTTTCGTTAAAGGTTTGGAGTTTTGGTAGTGCCAGACAAAAGGTCGACATTCCACCAACTAACTTAATTAATTTATGCGACTTTGGTAAAATAGCCAAAAACAAAACTCAAACCAAAGTATAGCAATGCAGGCCCAATTGTAAGGCAAACAGGCGGTTAGGCTGAGCGATGGACGGACAAACAAAGAAGCCAACACAAGAAAAGAAAAACAAGAGAAATAAAACGAACAAAAAATGCATTTATTTAGTATTTGACAAGTTTGGAGTGTGTATTGAGTATGGTTACGAACGAATATGGTGATGAGGCGAATGAAGAAACTTCATTTCAATTCATTTCATTTCATTTGAAAACGAGCCTAATTTTAAAATTAATGAACAGTATTTTGATGAGCGATCTAAAGAGAAGATAAGCAAAACTCATTGATGTTTCCATAAGTAACATGTGTATGGGTAAAGAATCCCAACTAGCGACCTGATGACTGACTAAATAACCAAGTACCACAAACGTCATACACACACACAAATAGCCATTTAAAGGAACTTGCAACATCCCAGCGGGAAAAAGATGCGGTAAAGAAGCCTTCTAGAGGGCCTTATTTTGCAGTCACAAGAACTTCCAGCCGCATTGCAAAATAGTTTCAATTTATCATGGCGTGTCTTTATTAGTCAAGGCTCTGCCTATTCGCTACTGGTTAGATGCCTGAAAGAAGACCTACTTGAGAAGAGCAACTGGAAGGTTTACCAAGTAATGACGCATACTTGGTAGGCCTTCCAGGCGTAATTAAAGATCTGCTAAATTAATAATTTCATTAAGGAAATTAAAAGAAAGGGTTTTAAATTAATTTTAAATTAATTTAAAAACCACAAAATTTTCATAATAGATTAATTTTTTTAGACGGTTTCTTTAGTCCTTTTTATTACTTGTATAACAAAGTTAGTAAAATAATGTTTGTTGTTGTAGTGACGATATACAGGAATAATTAAAAAATAATAGTTCAATTCACAATCTTGTGCAAATGCAATGATGGAATACCATTTGCACAAGATTGTGAATTGTGCTAATGATTTGTTGGCATTACTTTAAAATGCAATTTTTGATGTGTAAGAATCGCCTTATAGAATGCCTCTTGGAAGAAGGCATAGTGAATGAGTATTAAGGCCTGCAAATGGGAGCACTTCCTCGCTCGGATGTTTGTTGTTCTTTACGCGTAGATGTATTTTGAAACGTATAAAATAAAATATATAAAAGTAAATCACGTGTTTATTAGCACTTATTTTGTATTTGTTTTTATGTTTTCAACATCTTTAAAACTACAAAAAAAAAAACATTTTCAGTTAAGAATCCAAAAACCAATTTTCAGTGTCTTTTAAAAGTTTAAAAGCCATCAATTAAACCCACCAGCTTTGTGGACAAAATGCCAGTGGAAACAAAGTGTATAAATATAATAAGAGTGATAGTGAGAGAGGAGTTTATTCTTTTTTACCGCCACAGCTTCAAAGTACGAGTACATTAAGAAATGCCATTTGGTTCTTTCAAATCTTGATCTTCTATCATTATTTTTTTCGATTTCTGTTTTTTTGTATAATCAATATGGCATATTTAAAAACTCTTACCGGAAATCTTTTATCGTTGGGGACATCTACCACTTGTTTTTTTTTTGTTCGTATTTTTTTTTTGTCAATTAGTTGTCAGGGCTCTTCTTAATGTTAATTAATGTTTTAGAAGTATTTCAGCATGGACATTCCTTTGGAATATTAATTGGAATTATGTACGAGTTTAATATGGAAATTTATTTTTTATAGTTTGTCTAATTAGTTGTGGTGAAATTAAAAATAAAAAATTGTCATTGTTGTAATTTATGCTGAATAGTAATATGATTTTCAGTAATTCTACATTTAGATTGGAATTTATGGAATCTACAAAATTAAAATTCAGCGAGAATATTTAAGAAAACTTAATATTTTAACTTCTCAGCAGATGGCAGTAAAGCTTTGTTCATATAAAATCCGACCAAACTGCACAAGTTTTATTCATATATAAAAATGAATGTATGTATGTAATGTATGGACCCCAAAAAGGCTGAGCCGATTTTGATGAAATTTTCACAGCATGTTACTGTGACTCTGGAAGGAATAATAGCCTATATAAAGTTTTAATTGTACAAACGGGAGTGGCACCGCCATATTTTGGGCATTTTTTTGACCTACGTCAATGATATGTGGTACATATGGTATTGGCATAATTAGGAATACGTAACAGGAGAAAAGTGGGTGGGACTACGCCCCTTTTTAGGAAAATTAAAAATCGTTATATAGTCTTAACTACTGGACCGATCGTCATTAAATTTTCATAATAGGATATTCTTACGAAATAATAAATGGACAAAGGGGCATGGCCTCGCCCACTGAAATGCATCGCTCATATGACGCGCTTAAGTATCTTATTATTTTTCCATATAGAGAAGATTTATATCATTTTGAAATGCGTCAATTCAATCAAGTAACCCCTATGGCCGTTAATTATCCTGTTGAGTTCTTAAATTCACTCGATGTGCCAGGCTTTATACCACATGTGCTACAACTTAAAATTGGAGTGCCAATTATTTTACTGCGTAATATCGATCACCACGGCTTTGCAATGGCACTCGACTTGCAGTAAAAAAACTGAGAAATAATTTAGTAGAAGCGACCATCATAACAGGAAAATATAAAGGTACAGATGTACTTTTGCTACGCATTCCAATGCTAGCAACAGATTTACCTACCATTTGATTTTAAACAATTTTTTCCTGTTCGGTTAGCGTTTGCGATGACTGTTAACAAAGCTCAAGATTAATATCCCGTGTATATGTGTATGCTCCTGATGGGCAAACTAAACCTAATTGCAATAAATACAATAAAATTAAATAAATAAATGTTTGCAAATATATAAATACGTTTTATTTTATTTTATAACGTGGGAGGGGGGATAGCGAAGCACACCGGGTTTAGCTAGTAATGTTGTAAATTTATACAAAAACACCTTAAGTACCAGGAATCGATCCCGAAAATCCCGGGATTCAATACTGAAAACCCCATTTTTAAAATCCCGAATCCCGGTATTTGCAAATCCAGTCCCATTTGGCATTCCTATTAAGTACACATCTTTAACAAAAAGAAAGCAAACCTGTTTTAAAAAAAAAACTAAGTTTGGCGTCACAGCAGATGGTATCAGAAAGAGCAGAATGTCCTCTTGCTAAAAACTAGAACGTAAGCAGTTGCAATATAGATAATAAATAAGCCATTATACCAATACTTCTATGTAATGCAGAAGGTATGTAGTAGTTATTAAAATGTAAGTTATTTATATTGGGTTTCAAGCGGGCCGACGACAAAGATTTAAAAAAATTTCAATAAATGCCTTTTATGTTGCAAAGAAATGAGGGAGTTTCAACCCAAAATATAAATGTCATTATTCAAAAGGAGCAATGGTACCGAAGACATCCGGTCGATGTAATTGAAAAAATAATATGAACCGCCCGAATTGTTTACAGCTTTGAAAAAATAAAGCAGAGTTGTATTGTATTTAATTGAAAATAAACAAATTTGGAATAATTTTGTAACTCTAGTGGATAGAAACAAAAATAGAGGCAAGTAATTTTAGTTTATTTTTTTTCTTAAATATTATTTGAGAAAATTTTATTTGGCTTCAGTACATAAATTAAATTGCAATGCATTTTCTGTCCTGCCAAGGGCGTCATTAGCAATGCTTATTGTCCAATATCTACTTGGATATAATATCACCTATTTAACTCACCATTAGTGCGAAATAGATTTCGGGAATTAATCATATCTCTGATTACATATCATGAGTTAGAATGAAATGTGTGTATTCTTCTTTATTATTATTATTATTACAAATTTTGTATTACAAAATTTTTTTTATTGTTTTAATGGCTGTGTCTACCGGTGGTTGTAATTAATAAATGAGTATCACTTTATGGTTAAAAATTATTCAGTCGCTTTTTGATTATATAAATATTAATATAATGCTTTAGAATTATAGACTGATAAAAAATTTATCTTTTTATATCTTGTATAGTTTCGAAATTTTTATTTACTTTAATGTTTAAATGACAAAACTTTGAATATCAAACTAAATACTAAATTACATCCAAATGTTCATAAATAAATTAAAGATAATTATCCCTGAAATGTCATCTCTAGACATAAGTGTGAAATAAATGTGTTGAACATTTAACACTTGGCCTTTGAAAATTTCTCTCAAAATTTTAGAAATTCTAAATACATACATACATATATAATTATATGAATGTGTGTATATATCTGTGTGTAAGTATTGTTATAAAAGTAAAACTTTTAACAGACTTTTAAATAATTAATGTCAATTATATGTATTAAACAAAAAGAAGGAAATTCTCAAAACTAAAAATAACAAAAATGTAAAAAAAATACAAAGACACTTATTTTTCCATTATAATTGAAATTTCAAGCACACAGACACTTGACTTAAATCTCTGAGAATTGTTTTTAAGTACAGTAGTACTCGTATCATAAATATTTTATGATATCAATTACAAAGCACTTAACTTTTATGAAATTTAATATAAAACAACTCTATTCTGCCAAAATACTACAAAATAAAGAAAAATAAAGTTACGTTTTTCGTATTTTCGTTTTGCTAAATACTCCAAGTATGAAGTTTATTGCCAAAAAAAAAAGAATAATCAACATCTAAAGCCAGCACTTTTAACCCTGTTGCTATAAAACAACATTTAAACTCCCTCCCTGAAGTAATAAAATCAATGTTTTTCACTACGTTTTTATTTAGTTATTTTTTTTTGTGGTAGTTCATTGTCTCAGAATTTATAGCTGTGGAGCAAAATCTTTTGCTATCTGGACATTTATTATTACTTGGGAAAAAGCAATCAGATTGTTTTATTTTTCACTTTGGCCGAATCGCGTGCCAATATATTTTAACTTGCACATATTCATACGAAATATTTGTAGATACTCGTGCAGCAGATATAAGAATATACATACATACATACATACGTATATAAATATGTACGTATGAAGAGTGAAATATGTTTTTCGTAGTTATTTTCTACAACTCACCCCCCCAACAAAAAGTATCTACAAGTATTGAATTCACCAACAGATTTATGCCATCATCAAAATCTCATCATTCTTATCAAATGTACTGGATTTTGAGGGGAACAATTTATATTTAATTTCTCTAGTCTTAAGGGTAGATTTAATTATAATATTTATTGAGTATTTACCTGTTTGTTTAGGATTGTTATAAGAAAAACTTATTAAATATTGAGAGAGCATAAAGTAGTACCAGTTATCGGTTTCACGACCTTGTGGACTTTGGACTGCTTGACTTTCTCAATAAGATAGAAAAACTAAATCCTCCTTATTTTTCTTGGTTCAATAAATTCTAAAATTTAAAATGTACAAGTACTATAAGTTTTCCTATAAGGATTCTCATACATTCTGAATCTTGGTTTCTATTTCATGTTTCTAGCTTCATTAATATAAAAACATCAAAAAGTGGCGTTATTTAAAGTATCACATGGTTTCCCTTTATAAATAACACTTCATTTGGTATTAAATATCACTAAAGCTATAGTCCACTTGGCAAATGTTTACTTAAAAAACCGTAACCACTTGTTTTAGCACAAATTTGTTGAACGTTGTTTACTCTTACAAGAATTTTGCAAGATCAAACAACATCAAATAAAGTAAAACTAAATATTTGTTGTGCCATGTCTGAAATTAGCAAAGTTTTTTAAATAAACAAACGAGTTCAATTATATTTTATTTAGTGGTTAAGTTTTTTTCGGAAAATATTTTCCAAGTGTGAACGTACCTTAAGCTTTACTATTCTTGTTTCTTTCTTCACTCACAAAATTCAATCAGTTAAAATTCAAATAGCTCCAAAGATGTCCATGTACCATTGGACGGAAAAAAGTACCACTATTATTTTTTGTTATTACTCAAAAACATACCAGCTAATTTATATATTAGTAAGTTCATTATTTTAAATATTAGAAAAGTATCGCTAGATTAAACTTGATCAAGTTTAAATAAAAAATAATTCATTTTGTTGAAAGTTCAGCGTTCATTGCCTCAAAAGAACATTATGTTTTAATTAAGTAACAAACCATTTAACCGAATTTGTCCCTTAATCAACTTTTGAACTCGAGTTTAAAATAACATTTAATTAGTTAATTTTTGCGTGACTGGAGAAGCAGTTACTTCTGGGGTGTCGCCGGAGGAGTCATCAAAACATCCATATCACATAGCTGTAGGCTCTCCCCGAGGTATGTCAGACAGGACCAACGTATATACGAGGAGAGCTTAGGCATGTGCAGCATCCATTGAATCGCAGTTGAAATATAACAGCTTTGAACGACACTCATAGAGACGCTACCAATTCCGCATTAATGGATAACTTGGAGGTCGCCCATTGCCGATAGCAGATATCGAAAAAACTCTGCCGCGTAAAACATGAGTAGTTCTGGCACAACTAAGCATATTGCTTCCTCCAGATCTTCTGGTCCTGCATTGACCGTGCCGATCTTAATATATGCCCAGCATGTGTTCATCATATCCTCCACATATTTAACTGTCCATCGGAAGTAGCACGATTTCCCCTGTTTAAGATTTATTGACTGTTTTGCTCCTTCAACAATAACAACACCAACAACAATATATAAAATAATGACTGCAGAAACGTTTGCACCAGTCTTTAGTAAAGTTTTCACCTGATTTAGCTCACACTCAATATTCAAAAGCTTGAATGGATAAGTATCGAATAAATCAGGTCGACTTAATAGAAAAATACATGATTCCTTCTAAATGTTTCCAGCTTCGGCCATTTAAACAATATTGGGATATTCAAAGGAAAGTAAAGCAAAGTGATACTGTAGTTCTTGACCTTACAATAATGTTAGATCGTTCGAATAAGTATGCAGCATAGGTGGACCTAAATGTTGTGTGTTTTTAGATTCAATCGCTTTATAAATATTATAACTGGCGATTTTCAAATCAAAATGTTATCATACTTTGAATTTTCAAAAATAACTCGCTAAAGTATTTTAATAAAATCCGCAAAATTTAGTTGCCACACAACTTTCCAAATGCAAACAACATTATATTGAGATTCCGTCCGTCTGCATGGCTGGCTGGCTGTCCATGTAAACCTTGTGCGCAGAGTAAAGACGCAACTTTGAAAATATTTCCATAAAATATGGTACATGATATGTTTTCTGGCCCAAGGTCGGTTAGGATTGAAATTGGTTGCGATCGGTCTATTATTTCACCTAGCTCCCATACAAATGTCCCCCCAAAATAGAACTTTATGCACATATTCAAACAAATTTCAGTTTCTGATAATTATTAGTTTTTCTATCCTATCATAACTAATATTTATCACAGCGCCCTTCTTCGGTGGTATAGCATTTAAATGCCACCGAAGTAAAATAATTAAATAATGGCTATAAATCAAGCCTTGATCAATGCGCCTACTCACCACCAAAAAAATGTATGGTCCGGCTTGACCGAATATACGTTCTGATTTGTTTTCTAATATAAAAGACATTATCTAATTTGGTTGCTCTTTCCATTGACACGAAAAGTCAATATTTCTTTTTAATATTAGACCTGTTTCATACTCATCAGTTCTGACTGTCAAGTCAAGTATTTTTTAATGAGAAGGAAAAAGATAAAAGATAATTTTCTCTTTCCTTCTCATTAAAAAATAACTTAACTTGACAGTCAGAACTGATGAGTGTGAAACAGGACTTATATTTTCTTTGTTGACTATCACAGAAGTTTAGAATTTGATAAATTTCTTGTCAAGAACACACACACAATTCTTGCGGATTTAGCTTATTTTCTTAAATCCCAAAGTAGAAATTCGCACAGGAATTTAGTCTTTTGCCAGGCTGGAGCTTAAAGGGACCACAATGGGAAATTTTCGAGATTTTTCATATTTCATGAGTAATAGGCCAATTGAATTACATACTCGTATGTATAGTATATGAAAACGTTTCAATTTGTGTCAATTAACTATTTCGAATTACGAAGTTTACCCATGTATGTAGACAATTTATTTGGGACATGTTGTCATAGCTTAATATTGTAGCTTATAGTGTTTTATTAAAAACATTTTTAACTTTTTGCCAAGATATTTTTAAATATTTAATATCCTTAATCACATACATATGTATCTTAAAATATGTATGTAAGTATGTTTTAGTTTTGCTGTCTATCATTGCTTTGACAATTTTAAATAACAAATTACTTCAAAGTCAAAATACTTAAATCTCAATTACTCATAAAAATTCCTTAATATAAACATTCATACTACGGCTCAGACAGACATACATACATACATACATATGTATTTACCAACCAACTCGTACACAAATATTTGTGTAAGTAAGTATATTGCCATGGATCTCCCCTTAATATACGAGAAAACCTGTGATGATGACCTGTCATCATCATCGCACACTCACTAAAGTTCTGTTGTATCTAGCTTAACGCTATAGTGACTGACAAAGTCTGTATCTGTATCGGTTTGTCTAGGGGAGTATATTAAGAAAAACAAAACAAAAAAAAAAAAAAACAACAACAGTCTAACTAATGAAAATGCCACTGATGATGATGCGGATGATGTTGCCCTCTTGCTGCACATGGTTTTCGCTCGTAAAACAAACCGAGCAAGATAAAGAAAACAAACAAAAAACAAAACAACAAAGAAAAACGGCCTATAAAAATAAATTATGTCTAAAGCAGAATGATATTCCTGGTACGAGTGTGTGTTTCCATTGACTTGTTAACAGTGATATCTTTAACATTGCTGGCAGTTGGTACAACCATACCATTGCTAGCTACTGTTGATGTTGGTGAGGATAATGACGAGACTAAGAATGACGGTCGGTGGTGATGTTTCTGAAAAATGATGAATTATATTTGACAACCACATACTAGTACATAAGTACATACATATGTACATATGTATCTGGATATACTTAGTATGTAGTACATATTTGTAGGCATGTTGTATACAAGTGTACTTGAGCTTTAAGTATTTGTTTATATTTTGTCTACACACACCACTACGTCAATGGATGTGCCATAAATATAAATATATGTGCAGTCAGTCGGTGTCCCTTTTGTTGTATACAACTATGTATACATAAATATAATCTGCATATAAGTTCGGTATAGACCTATCGACTTTTCGACTTTTAAGGGGGAGCAAGTTAAAAGCTTTATCATTAAATTTAACATCCTTGACATTGTGTTTACTTTAAGAGTCACGTGATACCCAACGAACCATGCCACAAATTTACTTATTGTACATTCATACAAACATTTACTCATTCAAACTGTGTTTTATGTTTGCACAACAAGGGAGACTACAAATACTTTGAATAGAACAATATACACATTTCTTAACCGCAACTTTTAAAACTTTAGCCTTCATATTTATTAAAGAAAAGAACTAAACAAATCTACAAGAATCTCCCAAGAATGGTATTATTTGTTATATATGTAAGTTCCATTTTCGAATTTCACTTTAAAATACCACATGTGTGTCATATTCGGCTGTGCCGAATCTTATGCTGAAACTATTCCCAAGAAACTCGAAACTGCTTAAAACCGATCATGAATAAACCTGCTAAAACCGACTCTAAATGTAAAATCTGAACCTGAAAATAAAACTAAAACATATTATTTTAATATACCCTTCACCTTCATGAGAAGGGTATATATAAGTTTGTCATTCCATTTGTAATTTCCACAATATAATTTTCCGACCCTGTAAAGTATATATATTCTGGATCCTTATAGATAGCGGAGTATATTAAGCCATGTCGGTCTGTCTGTCTGTTGAAATCAATTTTCTGAAGTCCCCAGATATCTTCAGGATCCAAATCTTCAATAATTCTGTTAGACATGCTTTCGAGAAGTTTGCTATTTAAAATCAACAAAATCCGTCCATAAATAACGGAGATATGAGCAAAAATCCGAGACAACCTTTGAAAATTTCATTAAAAAATCAAGTGTATTAATATTGTTACGAATAATTTTATCAACAGATGGCGTTGATCACACAAAGTGTATTAATATTGTTACGAACAAATTCATCAACAGATGGCGTGTTTATCGACGTAATTATGCATCCACTTGTTTTTATTTTAGTTATTAAGTCAATTGATTAAATCCTTACAGACTTTTTAAAAATTATATGAATAATAAACAATTTATTAACAAATAGTATAAAAGATTAATAATTTAATAAACTAATTATTTTATGTTTAATTACATTTGTTATTAGAGAAGAATCAATTATTTCATATAGATGGTTAAATTCACAAAATAATCTTGGGCATAATTAGTTCTAACATGTTTGAAATGCAGTGGCTTGAAAATCGTAGAGGAACATTAAAAGTAACATTATTTACAAGGAAATCGGAACAGACTTTACCATTAATTATATTGATCATAAATATTACATTAAGCATAGTTCTTCTATCAATGTATGATGGAAGGTTAATATCTGGTTCCAAGGTAAACCACGCAGACAAAAGAGTAAAAATTCTTTCTGTACAGACTCTACACGCTGAATATGAATATTATAATAAGGATCAATCAGAGCCATATTCCATAATAGGTCTTACTAAGGAAATGTAAAATTGTTTTGTGATAATAGAGCCATATTCCATAATAGGTCTTACTAAGGAAATGTAAAATTGTTTTGTGATATAGGGATCATCAAATGCCTTAGCTCATCTCCTTATAAATGCAAATACACCTCTAGCTTTATTTATCATCATGGAAATGTGCGAAACAAAGTTTAATTTGTTGTCAAGTAAAATTCCCAGATCAAGAAAATTTTCAACAACTTCAAGCCGGTAATCACCCAAAGTATAATTGTTAGGAATATAATTACTTCTTGAAAAGCGCACAAGTTTACATTTTTATAAACATTATTATAAACCGAACCTGCGTTAAGCTGACCCCAATCTATCAAAGAGACGATTAAGTCGAAATATTAACTCGAAACCCAATAACAGTAATATTAAATTGTATTTGAAATTAAGAGAATTCAGTAAAGATTTACTGAGGTTACTTAAGGTTTTGTAGAGCAGTAAGTACAACCCGGAATCCACTAAATTACCTCAGCCGGCGACAAAACCGCGTTACAAAATATCACCACCAATAAAATAACGTCACTGATCTTGGTGTATTTTACATAAAAACACTTACGGTTCAACCGATTTGGTTACTTTTATATATTCTATTAATAGAAAATATCGGTGTATGGTAAATATTAATGGCTTTAATGATTTTCGCAAGTGGTCGAAATATTGACTGATATTTTTAAAATTCTCTATGACTATTTCTAAATATATGTATATGGGGATTATTTTGATTCAACGTGATAGTGATGTTTAAGTAATTTTCGGAATCGGCATTTATATGAAAACTTTGGTCAAATATAGAAATCTCAAAATCTCGTTTTGAGATTTTTTTTTTTTTTTATGAAACTTATTTTTCAATAGATTGACGGAAATGATAAGAAAAATTGTAATAAACTACATATAGGTACAACGAAGAAAAAACTAAAAATAAATCAGACCAAAGATATAGAGACAATATTACTTAACAAAAAACTGCGTTCGTTATCTTCTCATTGTAAATCACTATCCAAACTTTGAAATGTTTTGGTATTAAACACTGAAAATAAGTACAAACGTCGTTATATGTTAGACATGTTACAGATAATTAGGATCAACTACAAAACAGATACTGAAACTATAGCAAAGATTTACAGACATTCAGTACATAAAAAATAACACAACTTACAAATATTGTATAATTAGTAATATTTTCTAATTTTTATAAATTAGTTTAAGATTTTGTTATTTTAAAATTATCATATACTTTTTTTCTATGACAAATAATTTGAAATTTTTAAAATAATAAATTCTTTCCTGAAGATGCTACACAAAGATGCAGCGAAATATTGAAAAAAAAAAATTTATTAAACAAGTTAGTGTGCTATATTCGGTTATGCCGAATTTTTAATACCCTCCACCTAAACGTAATAAGAAATACAGAAACTACACTGGTTATAGGACTAGAATATCCTTATTCTGTGTTTTCTATTCAGTCTTAGAGCAAATTTTATTAGTATTTTATATTTTGTTTGAAAGACAATATTACATGTTGGTCGTAATTCACAAATGTGATTTTATTTTAAGTATTTTGAAATTTTATCTAAATTTTACCATTTATAATTGATGTAATTACCGATTCTTACTCTAATTTACACAGTTTGTCTGATTTTCATAATAATCTTGGAATATAAGAATTTATAAAATTTAAAGAACATTTTTCCATATTCACAACAAATTAAGAAACCGAGTATAAAAAAGCATCAGATATAAAGTGAGGCTTTTTTGTTTGAATTTGATCTTAATAATATTATTTACAAGATATTTATGGGTGGCAGAGTAGAAGTGCACTAGTTATGGACTGATATATTCTAAATCCAATATCCACTTATGTGCTTTCTACATATTTGAGGCTGATTTAAGTTGAATTTCATCTCAATAGCGTTATTTACAAGAGTTGTATGGTTGTTTAGTATGCTCGAAAGTGGACTTAATTTGGAAACTAATGTCAATTATTGGCTGACTGCTACAAAGTCCTGTAGCATACTTGCCGTATAACCGATGTTAGAATGATTTCTGGATAAAAATTACTGATCTATTTAAAATTGGTTCGATATCGATATTTATTAGATATGTTTATTTGTTTTTGTTCTTATATGGCAGCTATGACAAATTATGGGTCGATCTTCAGTGATTTTTAGGCATATGAGTTTATTTCACGTCGAATTTCAACATAATAACGGTATATTTAAGATATTACGTATTAACGTAGATTTCGGAAATGGACCTTATATTGGGGATATAGTCAAATATGGACCGATATTGTCAAAATCAAGCAGTTTGATTTCGGCATATATGTAAATTATCCGTGTAAAATTTTGGATCGGTACCATTATTTAAAAGAGATTTATGAGTAGTAAAGTGAGGGCTTTAATGGGGGATATGTCTAACAATAGACCAAACTAAACAAAATTTTTTAGGATATACAAGGTGGCGCAAAAGTAAACTTCCGATGTTTTTGGCTGTAGTTAAAAAAAAAAAAATGAAAATCTTTGATTCTTCTTGTGGATTATTTTTATTTGGTCTTTTAATTTTTTTTTACATCAAGTCGAGAATATGATGTCTTTCCATCACTTTTGCCAAAACTTCCGGCGATAGGTCCTCACATTCTTGACGGATATTGTCTTTAAGAACTGCAAGAGTCTGAGGCTTGTTGACATAAACCCGCGACTTCAAAAAGCCGCACAAAAAGAATTCTGGAGCGGTCAAATAAGGCGATCTTGCTGGTCAGTGCAAATCGCCAAAACGGGAGATTAGGCGCCCGGGAAATACATCATTCAGCATATCGGTTGTGGCACGTGCAGTGTGTGCCGTTTTACCGTTCTGTTGGAACCACTTGTTTTCAAATCCCAATTCATCAAGTTGCGGCAAAAAGAACTCGTTGATCATTGCTCTGTAGCGCTCACCATTCACAGTAACCGTTTGGCCTCCAGACTCCTCCAGCGAAAACAGCACACCATACAGTGACTTTGAGCGGGGGTAATGGCTCTTCGTGGGTTACACGCGGATTTTCAGTGCCCCATAGATGGAAATGGGCCTCATCACTCATGATTAATTTTGATGAAAAATCATCTTCCTCTTGGTGGTGATTAAGGATGGCTTGAGCGTATGTTAGACGCGATTGGCGGTCAGCAGCTAACAGCTGATGCACCGTCTGGAGTTTGTACGGAAACATCTTCAATATTCTCTACAGAACGGCTACTACGGGGTCTGCCACGCCTGTCAGCATCTCGTGTTGTGCCAGTCTCTTCGAGGCGAGCGGTTAAACGTCGCAGTGTTTCACCAGTAAGCGTTGGACGGCCAGGAAATCTGCGACGAAATTCACGTTGTGCCAAAGTCACCGACCGATTATTGGTCAAATATATAGTCAGCAATATTCCGCGTTTTGGGTCAGTGTAACGTAACATTGTTTATTAATGTGTATTTCGCATGTGTTTACTACACAAATGTCAAAACAGAACTGACATTAGGGGCCAATCGCAAAATTTATAGCATTTTATCATAGGAGGATTACTTTTGCGCCACATTGTATATAAATGATATGTGCAAAGTTTTAAGTCGGTACAGATATTTATACGATATATATAAAGGATGTGGTGCTTGTATGGGATCTATGACCAATTATAGGCCGACCACCGTAAAATATAGTACAACAATTTATTTGCCTATAAAGATTATTCGTGTCAAATTTTAACCCTTAAACATTATTTATACCAGTTTTATACGTATTTAAGTGAATTTTCGAAGTTGACTTTATCTGTGTTCAAACATGGGCCGAATAAAAGAAAATTCGTTTTGCGATTTCTTTTTGCATGAAACTTATTCCTGCAGAATTTTATATTGATATTCCAATTTTATAGTCATTTATTTATAATTAAATATTTGAATGGGGGCTATTAGAAATCATGGACATATTCTTACTATTTTCCTCACACTTTCTTCTTTTATCATAAAAACAACGTATATAAAATTTCATGGTATTTTCTGCAATATATTTAAAAAACTTGCAAGAAAAATGCTTAAAAATATCAATTTTTTATGGAGGTTGTCTTACATTTTGGTCCATAACTCTTGCTCTACTGTACCGATTTTGCTGACTTTCAATACAAAACTGCATAGGAGAACTACAAATGGTTTTTTGTAAACTTTGTTGATTTCCAAAGTGTGTACTTTGGACGTAAGAGTATTTTACAGAGACAGACAGACAGGCGGACATGTCTCAATCGACTTCGAATTTCGTAAGGATCAAGAATATATATACTTTGTTGGGTCCCAGATGAGTAGTTCTCAGTGTTACACACGGAATGCCAAACTTATATATACCCTCATTCACTACTTATAGTGTTGGAGGGTATAAAAATACCTTCAGCTGGAACAAATACTAAAATATTAATACAAAAAGGTCAAATAAACTATAATAAGATATATACGAGTATAATAACAATTTTATTATATATAAGATACTTAAAGAATATAGCAATACATTTTGGAAAAGTATCGAGGTTCTCACAAATGTTGGTTCTACTAGATTTTTGCCCGTTTTCAATACCAAACTACCAATACATAGCTAGATCTTCATAGAATTGTATAAGGAGCCAAATATATGTATGTATATACGAGTACTTTACTTTTTGTTGCTACGACTAATACTCGTATTTCGATGCATTGAAATCTATTTTTCTTTCAGAGAGCCTACTGGGATTATTAAAAACCAATACATCCACAACTTGCCACTGTATAATACGAACATTTTGGGCTGGAGCCAAGCACACTTTTTCGAAAATGAGGCTGGATAAGCAGTATCTGTCATTAATGCTAATTACCATGGCATGACAGCAGAGCTATATTTGCCTAAATTGGATGACAGTGTTTGGACGTCATGTGGTTTCAATAAGACGGAGCAAACTGCGGTAATTTTGAAAACGATTTTAAAAAATCTGCAATTTCTAATAGAATTGTCCGATTTTAACAAAACTTTCCCTTAATTTAGACCTTATAAAATAATGAAGGAGTGAGGCAACAATATCCCAAAGGGCTTTAATGTAAAATTTAAAACGATCCCAAATTTATATATGTGATCCCTTGCGGGTCTCAGTGTAAGTACCGTTGAAAGAATACGTGTGGATGCTGGTCCTTAAATCTTTCCTACAATTAAATAGCCAACTCGTAAAATGTTGTTGCTATAAAACGGGCACGCATTACATACATATTTACAACAAAGTTGTAACAAAATTCAACAACTCTCCTGTTATATATGATAGAACAGACATACAGTGATTAGCAAAACTGTCCGAATGTTTTACATTAAGGAAGTAAGGTACTGCAAAAAATACAAATATATATATATATATTTTTATTTAATTGAGCCTTATTCGAAATTATAAAGCACAAAAACTCACATAAATTGCTTGAAAAAAATAAAAAATCGACCAAGACTGCTTTCTGAGGATGATGGTCGGCAGATTGAACGTTTGCTACATAATAAGGACATTAAGACCCTGAAAAATGCTGCAGAAAGTGTTGATAAGGATGTCAGTTGCTGGACGGTTAGACGCGCATTAAATAGAATTGGTTTAGTAGCCAGTGTAAAAAAGAAAAAGCCAGCACTTTCCGATAGAAATGTAAAAAAAAACACTGTTAAACACTGTTATTTGGAGCGACGAAATGAAAGTCAACCGATACCAGTTTGATGGAAAAGAATACAATTGGCATAGACCGCATGAGCGCAATACTTAGTTACTTCCTTAATGCAAAACATCCGGACAATTTTGCTACCCACTGTATGTACAAATAGAACTCTAACAGCTAATTATACAAAAATTGTATGTAGCAGCGACACGATAAAATTTGATAAAAAGTCAATGGGTTGGCATGGAAACTATGCTGTTCCATACATAATCCAATCCTGTGTAATTTATGATTTAATAATCCAAAGAAATGATATTGGTCAAAGTCGTATGTTCTATTTACTTTAAAACTCTTTTTTTAACTTTGTAACAAAAGAAATGAATTAAAAAAAAAAATAAAGAAAAATTAAGAAATATACAAATAATTTTTTAATATAATTCGAATATAGCGTAATGTTTGGAACATCTTTCATTAAGACAGTCGGTGTTCTAGCATGCGAGGTTTTTTTTTCGAGGAGGCAAGTTAATTGACACTTTATAAAAGTCACATCGGATAATCTTCATCCTCGACACATTGGCTTAAATTTGGCAAATACAATTAGAAGTATCCCCTTCTAATTGTAGTTGAAAGTTGTTTGATTTTACTTGAATTCGGATTTAGTTATAATACTTGGAATATTACCCAAAACATAGAAAATATATACTAAAGATTTTACAGAAATCGAAAAACATTAACTTTTACGAGCGAAGTAAAATTTTGGAATTTTTGGAGAGAAATATATTTAATTCAGCTCAGAAATGATAGTGAAAGGGAAAAAATGGAATTTAGCCGTTAACCACAAAGTGATCAGAGATTGTTTTAACAAATTTTAACGCCAAGTTCGTTTCATCACTGCCGATGCGGCTTTACAAAACTTGTTAACGTCACTTGAACTTTACAATCAGTACAAAAGCTCTAGTGGATGTTAATAGCCAAAATTATTTTACCTCTATGAAAATGGGTCTCATAAAATTAAATTAAAGTTATTTCTGTTGAAATTAAGTAGCTATCTAATCCAAATATCAACAACCCTTCTTGTATTTACTTGATTTTCAAACAATATCAGTTCATGTGTTTATTTTTAAAGTCATTAAGCCATTCATTTCACATATAAATTATTCAATTTTTGTGTGTTGATAGTCATTTGTCAACAATATGACAAATTCATAATTTGATCATAAATAATAGACAGTCTCTGCAAGTCAGAGAAAAAAGTGAGCATCCAACTAATTAATAGAAGACAATTTGATGACAATACACACACTCAAACACAAACACAGTTGAACATTATCCTAATGACATTAGTATCTGAACCTTCGCCCCCTCAAAAATAAATACAAAAATACACCCTTTTTAACAGCACACAAACACTTGCTAAGCAAACAGATAGTTACTCGCATTATGCGCCAAATTAAATTAAACCTCAATTGAGGGTTCATTTTCTTCACTGTTTTCGTGTATGAATGTAGAAAGGAAGGGGGAAAAAACTAAAATAATATGATATGAATTCATGTATGTAGAAGGACAAACAGGAGTTGGCAATTGTACTTCTCAACTGATGCTTTAATAATGCTACCACTCAATTTATAACAATAATGAATGATAGAATGAAAACAATAATAAAAATAAGAACAAACTGAGAGAAGTCATTACTTCATTTACACCCTTTCAAAAGCGCACATCATATATTAAAAAAAAAAAAAAAAAAGCATAAGCAGTCATGTGCTTATAAAAAACACTTTCAATTCTTAACGAGTGTCATTGAGCTCTTTATTGCGTTCAGTGTAAACTTTATGCGACACATCATACGCCCTCAACGTCTTTTCCGGATTGGTTTTTGTTTTTGTTGTCGTTGCTGCTACTGTTTTTCCAATATCACACATTGTCAAGGCCAGCCTAGTATTTTCCTTGTGTGAAAAGTTATTGAAACATAAAGAGCAGAGTTCTTAAGGAATTAATTCATTCTGAAACTTTTGAGGATTTAAAAACAGAAATGTTTTTTTTTAAGACTTTATGGCGATCCTTATTTATCATTTATTCTTATTTATAGCGATCCTTAGTTTTATTTATTTATACACGTAGGACTATTGAAACCAAACTAATAACATTTTTAAATTAGCGATAAAAAGTTAGTATTTTGAATTTTGTCCTCAACGGATTTGTGTCTTAGACCTGTTTCATACTCATCAGTTCTGACTGTCAAGTCAAGTATTTTTCAATGTGAAGGAAAAAGATAAAAGATAATTTACTCTTTCTTTCTCATTGAAAAATAACTTGACTTGACAGTCAGAACTGATGAGTGTGAAACAGGACTCAGAAGTTGTGTATTGATTATTTTTGAGTTATTCAACGTCCTGAAGTTATAATTAGCATTAAGATTTATCCTTTAACTTCAAATCAGCGGATTCAATTTCATGCACTTTTAATTTCACTTAAATTTCAAAACAAATATTTATACATTAGACGTGCTGTCGGAAAAAAAAGAATGTTATAACGAGCTTCTGCTTGTTACACAATTTGGAAGATCATTCACTGTCTTTGATTTAACCTTTAATTAGGCGCATGGGGTCAGTAGAAATTAATATTGAAAAATTTATACGTTAAAATGTTCGAATAAGTACTGAATTTTATTCCTGTTTTATGTTTTTAAATGAAAAAATGTTATGTTTTTGTTTTTTTTTATACATAATTAAAATAAATAAATGATGTAACATAAGATAAATGATCTTAATAAAATAGCTCCTTAAGAAGTCGAAAACCCACATCGACGAAACGTAGAGCAAATTGATGAAGTAAATTGTTTTCATTTACATCATTTAAAGAAGAAAATATAATTGACCGAAATTAGCCCGTAGGGATAATATCCAAAACTTAATAGAAATCTGTAATTGGTCATAAATATAACCTAATAAAATAAATAACTTTGAAAATTTAACAAAACATACTCATTTTTATTTTTTTGTAATCCAACACTTGAAATAAAATTTGGGGTCAAGTAAGACCCCATGCAATTAATTGCGTGATTTTCTTGATCCGCCTAATTAAAGGTTAAATTAACCGCGCAATTTAATGATCAAAATATGTGTATCGAAGCCTGGATGTCATAGAAGCGGTTATTTATGCTGTTTGCGCAAATTGAAGCGAACATTTTGAATAAGGATTAACTGCTATAGATTTCAGCTCAATATTCCAAGTAAATCTTATAATGCTATAAAATTGCATATTATTCCTTTGAAGCAAATCGATTCTATAATGTTTTAATAAAAATATTAGAGGAGCCGGTCTAATATACTTACATACATGTGTATGTATGCATTTCTGTTAGAATGAAATTGAAAAATGATGCTAAATATTAAATATATTTATACGACGAGTAGGTATTTATTTCAAATGAATGCTGTTGCATGCAACTTATTTGATTATTTTTTTGGCAACCCCTTTGATTCAGCACAACGGGTAACCATTCATCTTTCCCCTATCCCCAATTTCTTACTTACCCAACCACTTCTAGTCCTTTGCGTAAGTTTTACTGTGGCCAGCGACAGTGAAAATAAAAATGAAAAACAAGTGAACGTATTATTCCGAATACGTTTCAAAAGTGTTGTTGTGTATTCCGTTGAAACGTTTTATTTTTGGTTAACCATCGCACTATACTTTTTACAATAGCACACACACACACACACACACACACACACACACACACACACACACACACACACACACACACATACGCATAAACATTTGCTTATTTAAACGCCCTTAGTTTATAGTATGCTTTTGATTTCATCTAGTTTTTTTTTTCTGTTTTTGGTTTGTATAAAGTGGTCCGGAAGTTTTTTCTTCTGTTTGCCACAGCGTCTAACGTCGATGCTAAGAGTTTCTTTGTTGTTGTTTCTTTGGGTTAAAGCTATAAACATATGCAGCTCACGTTGCCCGGCATAAATCTAATGCGTTCTGCTCAACGCCTCTTTGTTACCATTCGAATTGTTTGTGTTGCTTTATTGTTGCCGTCTTTCCAGGACGGAATGCGAATGAGTGTACGCGTGAAAGTAAACTGATTCGAGACAAGTTAAAATGTGTGTTTGTGTGGAGGGCGAACGACTGCGTCTCGTCTAGTCGTCTAAATGTGATTTTTATTTTATTTGTTTGCCGATTGTGGAGGGTTAAGCATTAAGCATCGACTGGCAAACAGTCTGGCTGAGTGACTGACTGACTGCCTGCGTGGCTGAATCCTTTAGTATTTATTGCACAACCAAAGTATAATTTTGGTTAAAAAGGGGAAACCGCTGCATTTTGTTTAGCCAAATATATTTGTGGGTCTCTATTTTATGAGCTGTGCGTTAAAGAGCTGGGCTGAGACGAAGTCTGTTACATGCTCTAACGCCTTATTTAATCTCTCTGGGGACATTTTTAGTTTGAAAGCTTTTTATTGTGTGCTAAAAGGACTATTTATTTTCAATGGGGGTTACTTTTTTGTTGTTTGTCCTTTTTTTTTTTGCAAAATTTAATTGAATTAAAAGAAAAAAATAATGGAATAAAAACAAACTTGACCTACCTTAAAAGATATATTTAAATAGAAATCTCTAAAATATGCTTTAATATTGATTTTATGATTTTAACCAAGGCTGGCTACCGATTCTAAAAGGAACATTTCGCCAACCAGTGATTTACCGGTAACGTTATTAACTAATTTATATTCACCCCTATCTTGAATAAAAATTCCACATGAAATTTGTTCCCTTTTCACATTTTTCCTATTAAAATTTAATGTTAAAAAAATAAAAGGGAACAAATTTCATATGGAATTTTTATTCACGATATTGGCGATTACATTTTGTAACGATGCAAATAAAGATGTGAGTTATTTTATTTTTCTAATCCCTCACATAAAATATTATGCCGTATTTGAATTTTACTTTGGTTGAATTTCATCTCAATAAGTGGAAGTGGATCTTATATGGAAACTTTGGCCCCTCATAAAATCTAAAAATATAGATTTTACTTAAATATAAATGATATAAAGTTTCGGTTCGATATCGATATTTATAACATATTTACGTAAATGATTGGCTTTTCGGAAGTAGTCCTCATATGGAAGCTATGACATATTATGGGCAGTTCATAATGGAATTTTCTATGGTATTGTGTTTAGTATACAAGGTGGCGCAAAAGTAAACTTCCAATCAGGCGATCTTGCTGGCCAGTGCAAATCGCCAAAACTGGAGATTAGACGCCCGGGAAATGCATCGTTCAGCATATCGGTTGTGGCACGTGCAGTGTGTGCTGTTGCACCGTCCTGTTGGAACCACATGTTTTCCAATCCCAATTCATCAAGTTGCGCAAAATTTATAGCATTTTCTGATAGGAGGATTACTTTTGCGCCACCTTGTACTTGTCTATAATTTGTTTATTGTATAGTTAAGCCTTCCAAGGATTTCACCTATTTCACGCAGGGCTTTACCTTTTTGAGTTTCTATTGATGTCTGTCCTTTCATTGTAAATTTTTCACTACTTAACGTCTCACAACTTAATCTCTTTTAATGATAAATTATTGAACTTGCAATTATTTTGAACGGCACTTTACGATTATACTTTCAAACAAAGAAAATTTAAAAGAATTGCCACTACTTTTGGAATGACAGGGGTTTTTTTACATAAAGATGATGTCGTTGTTGAGTTTATTTTGACGCGTAAAAATTGGTAAAAATTTGTATAAGCTTTTGTTTTCTCTACTTAAATAAATAAAAATGCAATACATTTTCTAATATAATAGTATTTATATTTTTAGTTAGTTAAGTTTTTCTTTTCATAATACGAGGTGCTGACTTTATTTTGACGCTCACACTATATGCATTATCTGTGTTGAATTCGACTTGTTAAAGATGTTTATAGGAGGCTATAAATTATTTTTGAAATTGATATTTATATAGGGGCTATGGTCAAAAATGGACCCATCATCAGAAAATTCGGTATTAGGATTTTCCCATATACATATATGAATTATATATAGGGAATTTCTACTTGATAGTAATGTGTATAAAAGCTTTATGCACATTTAAGTAATTTTAGGAACTGGAGTTCATATGGGTGACATGCTCAACTATAGATCAATGTACACAAAACTTAATTTTGCTGATTTTTGTATGAATACTCGATTTATGTACCATATTTGCCAAATTTTGGGAAGACATTTTTATGCGATCTATGCGAAATCGTGGATCAATTCCTACCATTTAAAATAAAAATAAAGTGTGCAAACTTTCATGATATTATCTGTATTATACAAGGTGGCGCAAAAGTAAACTTCCGATGTTTTTTGGCTGTAATTAAAAAAAAAAATGAAAAACTTTGATTCTTCTTGTGGATTATTTTTATTTGGTCTTTTAATTTTTTTTACATCAAGTCGAGAATATGATCTCATGTAAATGGCCGCCGCCACAGTTGATTGTCATTTGAGCCCTAGGTCCTCACATTCTTGACGGATATTGTCTTTAAGAACTGCAAGAGTCTGAGGCTTGTTGACATAAACCCGCGACTTCAAAAAGCCCCACAAAAAGAATTCTGGAGCGGTCAAATCAGGCGATATTGCTGGCCAGTGCAAATCGCCAAAAGGATGAATTCAGAAGGGTCCGCGAGAACTACATCAAAAAGCTACAAACCCATACGAAATGCTTGGTACTACTGTGAAAATTTCAATAAAAGCCAACTAGCTTGGCATAATTTTATTATAATTCCAATTTAATAATTATATTATCGAACTTTGATTTGACCTTTAGAGTACAAATGACTAAATTTTCTCGGATGAATATTGAATCTTGTTTTCTCTCAGATTGCCTGATAGCTGTACCTGACAGCTGTCCGTGAAAGAAATCCGTGAAAAGAATATACGTGGACAGCCTTAAATTTAGGCTCTCAACTGTAACGTATTAAGGTAGAAATATCTTATCGATTATATTTACTCACTATCTCAACTTAGATAATACTTTCTCGATTTATTATAGACTATAAGATACACAACGAATTGGGATGGAATTCAGGTGCTCCCCTGATGATTCCACATAAAGAATATCCAAAGATTTCTGGCAAAGAAAACGGTCAAGACTCTTATTGAGTACTGTATAATTGGACATATAATGGCACCTAGGCGTTGCCCACTTGACAACTCTTGCAAAAGATGTCTGGTATATTTACTATCCCTAGTATGTATCATTGACAAATCTTATCAAATTTGTCAGACGTACGTTTTTGTTCTCAAGATTCGACTTAAGTCAAGTATTTTATTGAGTATTGTAAAGCAGTGATGGAAAAATGAAAAATTGAAATGATACTGACCGTTAACAAAAAGAGTACTTTTTTCAACATTTTGGTACTTTTTAAGAAACATTATTTTTATTCAAAAATAAAATTAATTCAGTTTAATAAAAAAAAAAAAAAAAAAATAAAAAACTATAAATTAATTAATTTTTATGTAAAAATACATGTTTAAAAAATGTTTATTTGTTGTGGGTTAAGATAATAAACATATGAGCATGCCTGCATTTTGTTAGTGTTAATGCTATATATTTAATAGACCTTTCACCAATATGTTTAAAGTTGTCAGACTCATATGCTACACAAACAATATCAAACAAGAAATGAGGATTACAAAAAATGTACGAAACATAAGAAATTTGGTAAAAATACATTGGAATTGGTTGCATGAAAAATATAACAACTTTTGCAAACACACGCACACTAACAACAATATGAATAACAAATTGTGCATTCCTTATCAGGCATGTGATGGAAATAGAAATCGAAAACGAATCAGTTTTGGAAAACCATTTTAATGCATTTATAATCTAATTTTTAAAATTATTGTTTTAAGATTCTCTTTAGTAGCCCAATACAGAAATATTACGAAAAAATTGACTTCTAAAACTCATTCGTTTTCGTTTTGGATTTCCATCACATGCCTGTATGTTCTTGTTTTGAAGCCAATACTGTTTGTCAATGATTATAAAAATATTAACGCTGGATTTCTAAACAGGAAACAAATCAAAACAAACAAAGAGTACTAAATATGATTTAGTGGTACTGTGTTTTTTTTTTTGTTGTGAAAGTGTACTGAAAATAGTACAATAGTATTGAATTTTCCATCACTATTGTAAAGTAAACTTACACACTATAGCAATAGTAATTTATTATTCGTATTTATTATTATTATTTCTTATTCTTATAATAAATTATAATTAAGCGTAAATTAATGTATATTGCATTCAGAATTTTCGTTCCCCCCAAATCTTACTTGAATTTCCCACAATACTGGATTAAACAAATATATTATACTTTACCTTTCACTTGCGTGCTTAATCCTGTAATACTATGATGATTCCCAGTGAGATCTGTTGCAACACCCACGCCAGCCAATGCACCACTGTTTGCCACATTGTTGTTAAGACCCATAGCGCCATTACCACCTGTTGCACTTAAATGCGTCTCGTATTCCACACGCTTAAGCGTTGGCATGACTGGCGTCTGCAATGGTACGGACGCAGCAGCAGCAGATACAGCTACACTTGTACTTGATGTCGATCGTATTCTGGCATCGTCTTCATGTTCTTTTTCCTCATCTGAGCCCAGGGCATCTTCGTCTTCCGTACGATTCTTGGGTTCCCATGTCATTTTGTTTTCTTTTTTCAAACGTCTGCGAGCATTCGCAAACCATGTGGAGACCTGCGTCAGAGTCATTTTAGTGATTATTGCCAGCATGATCTTCTCGCCTTTGGTTGGATATGGATTTTTCATGTGTTCATTTAGCCAGGCCTTCAGTGTTGCCGTCGACTCTCGTGTAGCATTCTTGCGACGTGATGCTAAATCATAACTGGCGCCATAACTGTGAAATGGTTAGAGAAAGAGAGAGAGAGAAAGTGAAAGAGAAAGAATGAAACAAAAAGAAAAAAAAACAAATAAAATATTTAAGTCAGAAGAATTAAACTCGTAAACAGAAAATAAAAACAGATGAGTGAAAAACAAAACAAAATTATTGTTAACTTTGTTAACAGTGAAAATAAGAGTTAAATGTTTTTACAACTACGTGTATTTATGGCCTGTTGGTTTTTTGTGCAACCCATTAACGCAGCAGCAACAACAGCAAGAAAAGCCAAAAACAAAGAATTGTTTGAATGGTTTATACATACGAGTATTAAGCCCACATGAGGTCTTGGCATAAAAAGCTAAAGCCCCCCTTAGAGCTGGAGCTGTGTAAGACACATTAGCACAATCGTACATTTTCTTCTTTTCACTTCTACTCCTGGCGTTATGCAGTTGTTCTCTTTTTTTTTGCGCACACACAATTTATGCAGCGTTTTGTTTCTATTGTTGTTGCTGTTTTGTTTTTCTTGCTAGTGTTGTTGTTGTTGTTGATGTTGTCCAAAAGCTTAAATATTCATCATTTACAGTTGATTCATAACTTTATTAACTTGATAGTGGGCAATTGATATTTGTGCTCCGTTTTTAAATGCAGTCTCACATTTAACTAGACTAGATACACTCTACTTTAAACTAAATTATAAACTAAGCTGCTCAAATTATTATGACTCTCAGCATTTTTAAGGTTGACTACCGATTCAAAGTGCTTTAAAAGTCATGTTTATTTTGATTATTTCAGTTTCTGGATTTAGCGGTAACCAACTATCGGTTATTTTGAGATTAATGGCTCAGCGGTAAAGTTAGCCAATCTTGATAGAAGATAAACATAATGGTATCATTCATAGAGAGATTCAATAAACCGCAATAATTTTCATGAGGTTATATTGTGGTGATTACTGAAATATAAAATTGTTAAAAATCAGGGCTATCTTTGGTTCAGTGTGGCTGAAAATATCACCTCCCAACATATCATTCTAGGAGCGCTCCGAAAAAGGAGTCAGAAAAGAGTCCAACTAAAGGGCATTTTCGGAGCGCTCCAAAAAAAGGAGTCAGAAAAGAGTCCAAATAAAAAGCATTTTCGGAGCGAAAGAAAAATTTATTTTTTTTTCCAGTTTTATTTTAATGAATTCCATTTTATTTTTTTTACTGTAAATGCAATTTATTTAATTTTTTCCATTTCTAATTTAGTTTATTTGTAAATGAATTACCTTTTTGTTTAAGTAAAAGTAATTAAAAAAAATAATAAATGCGAATTGCAATGACTCTTTTCTGACATGATGTAAGAGCTCTTTCTGAGCCAAAAAACCCTCATAAAAGACTCTTTTCTGACATTATCTAAGAGCTCTTTCTGACGGAACATTTTCGAATGTAATGACCCTCTTTTCTGAAGGTTTTCGGAGCAATAATGATTGTTTTTTGAGCTCATAAAGAGCACGAACGCTACGGAAAAGGTGTCAGAAAAAACTCTTTTCGGACTCATATGGCTTGCTGGGCTTGTTCTATAACTTTGATAGAGATTAATATTGTTCGGGGAACAAATAAAGGGGCATGTCATGATAAAGCTTATTATGTAATTTAGTGAAGCAGTGCATGATTGACCATGAAGAATTTACATGTGAATGCATGCATTCAAACAATATTATCAAAATATTTTTTTTTTACTTAAATGACTGATTTACACATTACATATACACAGATTTATTTGGTGTTGAAAAACAAATCCAATCATTATTTTCTTTCGTCTGCGTTTAATTTCGCCATAGTGAAAATAAATGTTCAATACAAACCCAATACTCATTGCGAGGTAACGACGCGATGGTGTCACAAGCCTTTTTATTTTGAGGTTAGAGTTTAAGAAAACTTAAAGTAGTGCTTTGAAAAATTCCTATGTCCCAATTTACACGAAGCAATTCTTTAAGCTAAGTTGATTACCTTTTAAAAGATAAGACAAGTACACACGAATTGCTAGTGTTACTCCCTTATTCGTATGTGTATAATAAAATTGTGCTGTATGAACACCCAAGAAATTTCAAGGAAAAAATTGTATCCAAACATTTTTTTTTTTAAACAATTCCACATAGTAAATTAAAAGTTGTTTCATTTCGAAAAAATTGTTTTGCTAAAAAAGAAATTAATTTCACTTCCGAATGGAATTACAATTTGTGACATGATAATAATAATATACATATAACTATAGAAAATAATATGTATAGTATAATTGTTTTTGTTTTCTATAAAACTGGTTTTTTATAACAATTTTTAATGGAAAATTGTGTTTTTTGTATTGAAAATATGCCTTTTTGTATAATAGTTTTTTAAACAAAAATTTTGTGTACAACGATATTTTCTATAGTCGATAATTAAAAATCATCCTAAATCCCCAGACTCTGAAAGATACCTTACTCAATTCCTTGCAATTTGCCATATCGCTCATTACACGTTCAAGTTTTACTTTAAAATTTTTAACACATACTGCTTGTCAAAATTCTCAAAAAATTTAAAGCAAATTTACAACAAACTCATTTATTTAACTTTAATTAGTGCTTTTTAATTTGGTGGATTATATAGAAAAAAGAAACAACACAACACAAAAAATAAGGACGCCAGAATGTTTATAAGGGAAAAAACAAAAGAATTTGTTTATTAGCTGTATTTAAAACACACAATTGGAACAAGAATTTGAAATCAAACTCGTATCAACTTTCAAAAGTATGAATGTATTAGTTAAAAAGTGTGAGTGTATTGAAATTCGAAAGGCAAAACTTGAACGTGTAAGCTAAACCAAGTAACTGAGAACTCTCAATGGTGTCTAGATTACATTAAGTGGAGAAACTTTAATAGTTCAGATTGATAATCGCTTTACGATTAATTCACATAAAAATATTTTGCCATCTAATCAGAGCGAGAACTACATCAAAAAGCTACAAACCCATCCGAATCCGCTTGCTAGAATTCTAGCTCAGAGCCAGACGCAGTCGAGGCTTCGTAGAGCTAATCAGCCAATAAGAAATTAATGCTCTGTTAGAGAGTAATTAGATTTAATTATAGTTTTAAGATTTGAATACTTATTGTTAGGCCTATGGAAATGAGGCAGACTCAATAATTAAGAAAAAAGTATAAAAAAATGTAATCAGAGCCTGATTTCTACATAATGCTGAATTGGAAATTGGAATATGCAAAAATTACTCTTTGTAATTGAAAGCATCTGATGATTTCAAGATATGGGAAATTTTGAATATGCTAACCTTACCGCTTGTGAGTGGAAGCATTGCCTCAGTAAATCTTATTTGATACCCTGCTTTTGCCATATGCAGGAATATATTTATAATAATATTGTGTCAATTTGTAGAACCTTACTTAAGATGTGCTGGAATTACCTAAAACCTGCGAATTTCATATATTTTTTATTAAATGTCAGCTGGGCAAAACTAAAGGTTTGTTAATGGGACATTAGGTTGAATTTTTGTACAGATCGGAGAACGCATGATTTTGCAATATAAAACAAAGTAAGTAGTTATATCCAGGATCTTAAAATTTATATCTTCTGTATTTAATTTCCCATTAACTGTTAATTGAGGTAACCACAACAACCATAACTATAACGTATTTTTTTCAATCCAATAATCCAAACCACTTTTAAAGTTTCACAGTGTCGACTTGCACCAACAAATCACCTTGTTACATGCTTTGTTTGTTAACTGCATTAAATAATATTCTCAATAAATATCGCACTGAGGTCTTGGCTGGTTAAGTGGCTAAATTGCTGAATGGCCGGCTGGACGTCTGTCTGGCAGGCCATTTTCGTTCTTCATATGGTTTCACTTAAGAAAAATGTGTATTGTGCGTTCTTTATTATTATTTTTTTTTTTTGACTCAGCAGGTGTTTGTCATTGTGATGTATTTTAGCAAATGCATTTTTAGTCAGTTTGTGTTTTTTATTGCATTTTATTTATTTATGTTGTCACAATTCGACTAATATGTTTAGTGGCATTGTAACAGCAGGACAAGAAACAAAAAAAAAAAAAAAAACTAAATAAAAATACAGCAAATGTTGAACAAGAAACAGAACAAACAGAAACACTGCTGTTCAAAAATTACCCAAATGGAGCTGAAAGTAAAGCCGGTTGGGTTGGCGGCCAACACACGTAATAATATTTAGTTTTCAAACAAATCATATGAAATAATTTTCAATTTAAGTTGTCATCCATAGCAAAAATTACAATAAATCAATCAATGGCAGAACTAGTTTCCATTGCACAAACACACACACACACACACACACACACACACACACACACACAGCCACACATTTTCGCTCGCCAAGCACATCAATGTCTGAAAATAATTAATTTTTAAGGAGATTTTAAACATTTTTTAGTTGTTTATTTAATTGCAAAATCATTTTAATAAATATTTGATACAAAACAGTTGGCAATTAAAAAATAATTGAGTGACACCAAACTAATGTTCTATTCCTCTTTCCAATGACCATAAATGTTTAACATTGGTTGAGTGTGAAGTGTGGAGTCTATATGGAAACGATAATACCGTTTTATTTGGAAATAGTTGAATTAAGGATGTATCAACATTATGATAATAAATAATTTAAAGTTACTGATTTGTATGATTCTCAATCCAGTTCTTTCATTCTCTTTAAATACAATATACTCGTATATCAAGTGGCATCGATTAATGGAAAATTTTACAATTTGTATTTGTGCAGATTTCCATTTTTCCGTTTAAATTAAAAATATAAATATTACTCCGTATATGTAACATTTAAATGAAATGTAGACGATTTGTCTAAAATGTCTCAAAGACACTGCTGCCAAGAATTCATCATTAGCTAAGATTTGCTAGTTTCTTCATCAATCTTACATTATTTATTCATTTCACATCAATTTGTTAAATTCACTCCTTTTTCCTACTCGTACTCAGTATTCTTAGTAAAAGAGCGTCAGCTAAATTTAGTTTTGAAGTGAAGTCACCTCTATAAGAATGTCACTAAAAGTGTGGCATTAAAATTTATTATCAAAATAACGTAAGATTCATTATGTGAATGAAAAATGTCATGAAACATACTGACAACACACACACACACACACACACACACTCAGCAACATTCAAGTGTTAAATAACATGCAACAAACAAATATTTTGCTGATACACGTACAGTGTGTCAAAGATGTCATTTGACTTTATAATATTAACATAAATTTAAAACCTTCTTTTGCTTATAAAGTATTTATGCGTGGTTTGTGGGAATATAAATAGCAAATACTTCTTAAATATTTCGGCTATAAAACACACATGTAGAAAGCTTTGCACTTCAAAAAAACTCTCAATCGAAGACTCTCAAAAATTCAGTTTAACATTCACTTTACGACTAAATCGAATGAGAAAACAGTGCTTTCAGAATTGAGTTTGATTGGAAAATATATCTGGACAGGGATAGTCTGTCAAAATGTGATATGGAACGTAGACTTGCAATGAAACCCAGAAAGAACGGAAAGTGTTATCTTTATAAGAAAGTATTATGGCTTTGATATGTTCTAAATCAACGCCCGAGATATTTTTAACATGTCCAACATCTTGTTCTAATTCAACTGACTGATAAAACATTGCTGAGAAGATTGCTTTTGGAATGATTTAGAAACTGCTTTCAAAAATCTATAACATGATATTTATTGCAATTCATCCGATTGTGCTAGTTCGCTGGATTGATTTGGAGAAAATAAGCTACATAATCAAATGTATTCATTACAAAAGTTACAAATAATGGCATTGTTATGTGTTATCACAGGTGTTCGCAATATACTTTAATTGCCATTGTAAAATTTTGGTTAAGAATTGATGGTGTAGGAAGTGATGAATTATGATTTCTCCCGGTTTCTATTAGTGATTTTTTAGCTCAGATGTTCGAGATGTCTCAATCGTCTCTACGATTATCCTGTATTTATTCTGAAACTAGATAATGGGTTTGATTTGACGCTAACAACAAACCTTTCAAGTGATAGAATTTTAAATTTTTGTTCGTTATAAATATGATATCCATGTAATACTATTTTTTTATCCTCAGACTAGTGAGTTTTTTTTAATTATTTTCATATTAGCATAATTCAGTGGTTCAAAATTCTATAAGAAATAATTTAGCAGGGTTTTCAACAAGAGTTTTGCTTTTTAAAACAAGAAATTTATATGAAAATCATTAAAATTTGTATTGAATTGGAGATGTTGGAATGAAAAATTATATCGAACAGATGTCCACCAAGATCACACATACATTTGTTGATTCCTTTATCAGCATTTAGTATAAAACGCATTTGCAACAATTCTCCAAAATTGGTCTTGGATTTGGAAGTCCAAATGGGTAAACTTAGCTTGTTCACGTGGTATCCAGACAAAAATCAATCATCTGAAAAAATAATTTTTCCATTAAAATAATTTCCTATATCTAATGGATTCAGCGAATCTACGGCAGTTTCAATTCATATACTATTTGCACCTAGTAAGGCTTTAAATCCAAATCCCAACGCAAAATTCGCCATGTGAAATTATAAAATAGGCCGTAAGTCATTTTATTTAAGAATAAAGATAATCTGTAATCACTTATGAAAGGGTGTTTTTTTAGATGTATAAAACTTTGAAATTAAATAAAACAAAAATTAGATAAAGATAATCTTCTAGCATTATAATTTAAGTATCACGACTGGCTCGTGCGTAGTCTCAAAATAAATTTGCACATTTCGGAAGCGTTGTTCAGGCGTAATAAAATGGCCGCCAGTTAAAAAAAAGTGTTGGCAACCTAAAGTTCTATATATTTAAAAAAAACACCCTCTATCTTCCACCAAAAATCATAATTTTTGAGAACGTCGAAGAATTGACAAATTAGGATCTTCTGGACAGCGAAAAGCTTCTACTACTGATATGCCAACAAGTAAAATATCAAAACGTTCATGTTATTCCTTTGTTAGAAAAAAGTTCTTGTTGAAATAAAGTACGATCGCTCAAATTATGCTATCCCGTACTAATACTTATTAACGACATTTGTGAGACTTATATTATTACAGATGTTTTAAACCAAAAAACCCAAAAAAAACTGAAAAATTTTATGTATACTTGAATTGTTTCATAATTGATTCTAGCACTATGTAGGCGAATATTGATCCATAACACCAAGTACAGACTTGTGAAAATAAAGAAATTGATTAAATTGCTATCTTGTCAAAAAACTTTTCTAACATACTATAAAAACACACACATACGAGTACACTTCTCTGCATACAAACATATTAATGTGAAACGTAAACATTTGTCAACCGCTTGTCAAAGTCGTAAAGAGGCAAATAAATTTGTTATTTTTGATACCGTTATACCAACTTAAATATTTTTATACATTTGTATAAATATAAAGTAAACTTTACGTATGTATGTATATATGTATTTATCTGAATATGTATGTATGTAACTAAGTAAATAAGTATGTGTGACATAAAAATATATGGCTTTATTTTCAATACTACAAGACAAAATAAAAAACTGTAAGTGGATGTGAACACACTGAATGAGTGATTAAACACCCGCAGCAGTGCCTAAAGGCTTGTGAGACATTCACATACTCACACATACTTGTGCATACGAAGACATTACCATGTAAGTTTGTATTAGTATTAGTTAGTGTTAATATATTAAATACAATAAAAAGGAATTACAGACATTTACATTAACCACATGCGCGTCTGCGTGACATTTCAATATCAATCATTAAAAATCTAAACAACAAACTTGAATCCAAAGTTTTTAACACAACAACAACCAACAACCAACAACAATAAAAACCCAACCCGTACAAATATTTCATTTGAAATTGAATGGATTTCTTTGGCCCGCATTAATTTGCGAGTTTTTTGTTTGTTTTGTACCTACGTGTGTATGTATATTTGGTTTATAAGTAAAATTTATAAGTGCCAAAAAAAGACATTTTGACAAATTTCTTAAAAATGTTCTTCTACCAATAACTGTCTACATATGTAAATATGTATATGTATAATATATGTAAATGTAAATGTAGGTAAAAGAAACATTTTCGTATTTTACTTTGAATAAAATAAATTGATTTTTTTGCTAGACAAACATATCTTTATAGGCATGATGTATTATTACATACATATTTACTCACTTAGTCAAGGTCAGACAAAAGAAACTTTTTTATTATGAATATTTTAAAGAATTTATGAAAAGTTTACAAGTTTTTTGATTTTAACACTTTTTTTTTGTAGTTATTTAAACTTGTCATTGAGAGGAGTAGTATCCTTGTAATATTTTTATTATTTTTGAGGCAACAGGCACTCCTTTGTGGGAACTAAATAAATGTTATTTGTATTTTTTACATGTTCACATGCTGAAATGAAAATGTTGGCATAATGTGGCCACCTATTCACCACAAATGAATATTTAGCAAAAACCTAAGTAGTGATTTATAATCACTGAATAATATACTTTTCAATTATATGTGTTGTGAGTAGATTTATTTCATAGGTGTTATAAAACCGCTTGTTTTCTAGTCATTTGAATGAGCATGATCTGTTTCTACGGTTCGATCGCTTTAAAATTATAAGGCGTAGTCAATGAGCAAAAGCGGCGCTGTTGGTGCTAAAATTAGGATACCTTTGATATTCACCCCTATCGTGAATAAAAATTCCATGTGAAATGGGTATGTAAATAATTTAATATTAGCCACTTACTACGTGAATGAAGAATAACTATATTGCTAAAATTTTACAAAAAGGTTTTGTTCCTCCCGAAGCCTTTCTTTATCTTGATAAACACGGATTTATGCAAAACGGTGCAGACATACCTATATTTTATCACATCTATAGAAGAGCCAATAATAAAACCATAACAAGTAATCAATTAACTAATTTAAATTGCAGATTTGATATCAATATTTATCAAGCGGACAAAAACACAAATACAAATCAAAACAAGAAAAAATATTTGTGGCTCGCCGAATAATTTCCATCAAGTCTTTTTTTTTAACCCTTGACATACACTCTTAATTCCAAACAATAAAGTGAGATTTTTTCGACTTTTTGTCTCGCATTATAAATATAATTTAAAAAACAATCACATTCTCAATTAATTATAATATTTGCTAAACATAATAAATTATATAATCAGACCAATCATGAATAAAAAATCCGCGGGAGTTTTTTCCCTTTTTATTTTTTTTAACATTGAATTTGAATAGGAAAAATGTGAAAAGGGGAAAAAAACTTCCGCGGAATTTTTATTCATGATTAGGCTGAATATTATATATTGTACTTGAGTGCCCATTGAAAGGGATTGTGTATTATAATGTATATTTATGCATACCATTTGTTTATTTATAGTTAAAATTTTATGTATTGTGAATAAATAAACGAAAAAAAAAGTACAAGAATTGCTAATACAATCGAGTGTGTACTCGTCTTATCTTCCCCTCACTCCGATGTAAAAAAGGTTAGGAATTCCGCTGCACTATTTTCGTCGTGTAAATGGGGACGGGGACTAAAGAAATAGCAATTATTAAAAAGGTTTGGTTTATGAAATTCTACAGCAGTAGTAATTTCTAGAAATATTCTAACGTCCGCAATGACAATCATTCTTGGTCACATTATCTTCACATTTGTGCTTTGGGGTAACATGACGTATGCTTAATAATATTAATATGTACAAATACTCGAACAAACAAATATTGTATTGTTACTCGCAATATAGATATTACACATATGTATTGTTATTGTTGGTGGCATGTTGCACGTATGAATATGTTTTTAAACACACATTCAACTTGGCTTAAATAAAACAACTACGTGCTTATACTGATTTCATGTGAGTGTGTTTGACTGTAAGTGTTGTCGTGGTTGTCGTTTTGTTGCGATTTCATTTCATTTTATATGATTTGATTTATTTTATTTGTTTTATATGACACCCTCAAGTGGTTCGTTGTTATTTATTTTTATTTCGTTTTTCTTGTATTTTTGCCTGTACAAAATACAACTTCCAGTACTACAACACATTAATAACATATGAACCTTTTTTTCATTCATTCTTAACTATGTTTGCATATACATACATACATACATACATACATACATACATTTTTGGGAGTTTATTTGTATGTATGTAGTTCATCGTGCGCTTTTTGGGTGTTACAGTTTGTATAGATTGTGTGAATATTTTGAAAAATGGCCTTATATTCTTATTTGAAAAACAAATGTGTTACGGCGCAAAAATAACAAATGAACGAATGTGGGAAAATTTGCTAAAATGTGTCAAATTAGTGAATATCTACAAAAGAAAAGAAAAAAAAAAGATTTGGAAAAATGTTTAATTAATCGAAAGCTTTTAGAGATTTCTTAAAATGCTATTCTATAAATTCAGTTAGCTATTGTTAAGCTAAAAACCAGGTTTATAATATATTGCTGTAAACTGAATTATTTTGTGTGTAGACCTGTATATAGATTTAGAAGAATCAGACTTATTTAGAGTTGATTTACTAATAATTCAAAATGAAACATTTTTGAAGAGAATGCTGCAAAATTTGACTGGTTTACTAAAGTTTATGCTATCGAAAACGAGCAGGCGAAGAAACTATACAATGTGGGATCATGCCTGGATACCATCACCTAGGAGAATGTAAAACAATTCCTAATGCAAGTCCGAAGTCATAGAATGGGCAAAAAATAAACTTGTTGAAAACTGGCAGAACGAAATTCACATCAAGAGTAGACAGAGGAGATTCCGAACCTTTACTTGACACACTGATCTAAAGTCGCATCGTATAACCAACGACAAGATATTTAGAGCGCGTGAAGTAGAGTACGAGCCGCTTCTCGAATTAGAGACAAACACTTTCATATACACGCAGAGAAAAAGCATAGTGGGACATGGTTATAACAACTACACTGTGTGTTTGTTAACAATGTATTGTTGTGGTACACAAATAATTGTTATTTTAATTTGATTTTAGCGATAATTTAATTACTATAAACACTTTTATGTTTATCGCAATTATAAAATTAAATATGGTTCACTGAAACGTAATTATTTTTAATAAATATTTACCACAAGTACTATTCAAACATATTATATTATTTACAACTATTTAAACTTACAAATAACCATTAGATGATAAGTTTCTATATTTGTACTCATAATATGTTTAAAATGCAAACAAAATATGTTTAATTTTAATGGTATTTTGTTTTTACCATTTGTAGAATGCTTTTGCATCAGTTCAGCTGTGTGTCTGCGTGATATCGGATTATTTATTTGGATTTAAATGTTTCAATAATTGAAAAAAAAATACAATTCACATTTAAAATATTAAGACAAAATATAAAACTGTCAAAGAAGTATAAAAGACGTAAATGAATTACTCTTAAATATCACAAAATAAAATTCTATTAAACATAACTGAAAACCAATGTAAATTTTTTTATATACGTTGAAAGTGCATAAATATTTATTTCTATTCACAAAAAAATATCATAATATGGTTACTTTAGATCATAATAGGATTATTATATATAATAATATAATCACTTCAGATCGTAATATGATTAATTTAGAACATAATATGATTACATTTAGATCATATTATGGTTACTTCAAACTATAATATGGTTAAATTAGTTTATAATATGATCATGTATGACAATTGTATGATTATATTAGGTTATAAAATGATGTTATATTATCAAATTATGATTAACAAGAAAATGTTATGATGAAATATTACGATTATAATTAATCATAATATGATATTTCATGGCACTTATGTATATTCATTATAATATGTTTTGACTACAATCATAAATCTTATCATAATATCTTGCTCTTAGATTATGTTTACCACAACCATGTTTTTTCTCTGCGTGTGGATTCTATACCAAACTTGAAATATCTTACTTTTGTAGGTTTATGAATATGTCATTCACAATCAGTTTTTTAAGTTTTTGTTTTGTTTTCGAGTTCAGATGTTTGAATACATTAATTTAATTGAGAATCATTTATTAAAATCTTAATAGAAAATTTTCAATTCTTACAAATTATTTAATAAAACCATTTCTAAAAAATTAATTATGCACCTTCATTCATTTCATTGTTGAATTTTATATAGAAATTAATAGTATAAAATAAGTAAAATTCAAGGATGCAATAAATTTTATAAAGCTGGGACCAAATTTCCGCATTCGATATCGAGTAAAATTGATCGTAATTGTCTTATTTGAGATTATGGCATTCGATATCGAGCAAGAAATTTAGTACATTTTATCATAATTTCTATATCGAAATCATTTTTCGATACGATAGCTTATTCGATCACGAGTGCGGTAATTTGGCCCCTGTATTTTAATGGTTTTGTATTAAAGGCAAATCGAATTATTGAATAAGAAATTATTTGTATTGAAAACGAATTCATATGATTTTATTATTTATTATTTTATTTTTTTATATTAATTACATAATTAAATTATTGTAACTAATCTAGGGGTAAGGAGTACTAGCTACGATGACTTTCGACTCCGAAATGTAAAAAATACTTAAATTATGTTATGAAAATTAATTTCAACTATGAATTTGTAAATTAAATTTATGTTATTATCACAAATATAATTTTTAGGGGATCTGTTGGTAGTTGAGATCCAAAGATGGATGTTCTGGAGGCGTTGTATGCTGGGCATTCGTTTAAAATATGGGTTACATTGAGTGGTGTGTTGCAGGTATGACAATGCGGCGCAGAATTTTTCTCTAGTAGATGTTTGTGAGAGAATTTGCAGTGTTCAATTCTTAGGCGAACTATTGTAGACGTTACTCTTCTGGAGGAATGTTTTAGGAATATTGGTTTGCTACCTGAAGGATTTATGTCTTTATAATAATGTTGGTAGCTAGTCCATTTTTCTGTTTTTTTTATATTTTAAATGTCTTGAGATAGCGTTGATTATATCACAAGATTCCTATGTAGGGAACATTAGCAAGGGTTGTCGAATAGCTTCAGTTGCTGCTGAATCAGCATACTCGTTACCAGTGATTTTAACGTGGGATGGAATCCACATTAGTTTTATTTTATTATGATTCTGTATACAGGTGTTTCTTATTTGGTTTATTAAAGGCGAATCAAAGAGAGAGTTTTTACAGCTTGTATGGATGATAGACTATCTGTACAGATAATATAGTTCGATTGAGTTTTTGAAGCATATTCCACAGCAAATAGAATCGCCAGTGCTTCGGCAGTGAAGTTGGAGCAATAGTTATCGTGGTGGCCAGATTTGATTATATTGCCATTGTGTTCCACAGTTGCAAATGTAACCAAGTCGTTTGTTTTGGAACCGTCGGTGAAGAGAAGGTTCCAGTTTTGTTTCAGAAAGTAGTTGGTTATATAATGAAAATGTTGTTGATAAACAACAGGAGGTGTTGTAGTTTTAGGTAGATCGACCATAGATAAGATTAGCGAGGATTCTTCCAGACACCATGGTGGCTCTGTTGTATTTTTGATGAGTTTAGGTTTGATGTTTAAATTAAGATTGCGTAAAAGATTAATGCTTTTTAATATAGTAGGTTCACGTTTAGGTTTTCTTTTGTAGTTAATAGTTTTCGTTACTTCCTGGAAAAGTATTTTATTTCGGCAAATAAATAGTTTTGGTATTAATTTGTACGTTAAATGTAAAACTCGGTCCTCAATAGACGGCATTCCTGCTTCTGTCAATATATTCACAGTGGTGCTAGTGGGGAAAGCTACGACGAACTGCCGCATGAAATGGTGCTTGAATTAATTTGATATTTGATGGCGCACACCAACCGTATATTGGTAGTGCGTAATCAATTTTGGAGAGCATAATCGCACGCGTTATATTTACCACAGTGGAAATATGGATCTTAAAATTTTTTGATGTTAGGTATTTGATTATATTTAATCTCGAATTTAAATTTTTTCTTAGTTGAAGACAATGTTGTTTAAATGTGAGGTTTTTGTCGAATGCCACTCCTAGGATGCGTAAATTATCAGTTTGTTTAATTTTTATATTATTGTATTCGATATGAAATGTGTTGCAATTGAGTTTGTTGGAGATATGTAATAGACTGCATTTGTTTACAGAAAGTTTTGCACCAGATGCACAGCACCAATTGTCGATATCTTTTAAAGTATTAGACAAAATTTGTTTTACCTTATTGTTATCAGAATGCTTTGTGAATATAATGGCATCGTCAGCATATATGGAGTGTTGGATATGTTTTTGCGTAGAGATTAATATGCTAAATTGATTGAAGACTATGATAAATAGAGCAACTGATAATGGAGAACCTTTAAAATAAAAGTCCGTTAATTCTTATTTTTATTTTTCTATTACTTAGGAAGCTTTTATACCGATTTTCCATTCTGTTAATTGCTGTAGAATTACATGTATTCCGATACGATCGAAGGCTCTTTCGAAGTCGGTTGAAAGTATGCTTACATGGTTTTTACTCGATAAAGCTTTTGTAATAAAGTGTTGGAGGTTTAGCAGAACATCGTCAGTACCTTGTTTTTTCATGAATGCTACTTGATTCGGTGTGATAAAGTTATTTGTTTTCACAAACCACACTAGGCGCTTGGCGATTATTTTTCCATTATTTTACTAATGCAGGGCAAGAGAGATATTGGTCTATAACCAGTTTGGGTTTGGGAATTGGAATAATAACTGCCGTTGTTGTATTCAAAATGAAAATATGTAAATATAAATTCTATCGCACCTTTGTTCGAGATCTATGGACTAATTCATAATTTCTATACAAATGATTTTCTCCGTAAAGAAGAAGTAAAGAACAGCAGCTTTATTTGATTTGTTTTCAACCTCACAGAAGATTACAAGAAAACTAATAAAAAAATTTACGCAAAATTGTAATTCATTTTGCATTAATTTAGCTGTATTTAGTGTTGCATTCCCTTCTTCAATACACAGGTGACCTTTGAAATCAAATAACTCTATAAAAATAAATTTTTAAATAAAAAAAAATATCAATTCATATCACTGAGACAAGAGAGTACACGATCATGTCCTGTCGAAACTATATCAGTATCATGTAATACGGGCACAAAAGAACTCGTCTACTCTGTCATGTTGCGATATCGAACACCAGTAACAGTAAGTTCTCACTAGTTAACAGACATTTAAAATAATATTTAAAATTATGTAAAAATTCGAACCAAACTGAATATTTATTTATTTATTTATTTTGGTTCGGTTACTTATTATTTTTCGACAATCTCATGTTATTTCTCGAAACCACAAATGCGCTAATGTGAACAATTAACGAAGCCACCAAGGCAATTTGCTTATAAATCGTTTACGATGATTTTGCTATTGCTGCCAATTTTTCATTATCTTTTATATGTACATACATATTTACATATATTGTTTCACATTGAAAACACGTTGTTCTCCTTGTAATGCTCCAGGTTTACAAGAATTTTGTTTTTGATTTCGAATCGCAACCGCTATTTGCCGATTTTTTTTTTTCTATTTTTTAGTTTTTTCTATTCGACTAATTGAGGAGGTCCATAACAAAACGCAATAATTACATTTTTCAAGTTTTTTGATTTTTTGATTGAATCCTATTTTACACATTGAAATCTATATTACCTTTATTATAAAGCATTCCAAAACTCAATAACTACACTGCAATTCAATATCAAATATAATGGTTCAGAGCAAAATGCAATAATTACATTATTATGTGCTACTAACTTAAATTACATTTTGTCGTTTATCCAAAAAAATGTGATGGTGTAATTATTGCGTTTTGTTATGGACCTCCTCAATTTATTATATTATAAGGTAATTAAAAAAATTAATAAGCAATCATAACAATGCGTAACAGGATTTAAGATCCCATTGATTGCTGCCATAATTGACCTAATGTCCTTATTTTGTTTAAAGTCAAATGCAAAAATACCCTGCAATGAATTCCTCTGTAATAATTATTGTATTAAATCAATTGTTAAGGTTGAACATACAGCCTTTCGTGTATTTGCAAAACTTATAATATTAACAATTTATTTAAAACTATTGACTACATTGATCCAGACAATTAATTTTCAAATAATGTTATTAATGCAGTCTTTTACAAATGAGCAACGTTTTTTAAGCATTTTTGTACTTTGGTTCTTTTCTCATACATCTTTGAGAGTGGGCGGAAAAAAGTCTTGAAAGCGATCCCTGTTATTATTTAGACAAATGCCTTGCATACCAAAGAATTGTGAGAAAAGAACCAAAGTCCTTTGACAGGTTCAAAAGCGATTTTTTCGAAAAATCGTTATAAAAAAACATTTTTAGTTTATTTATTATTTAAATTTTCTGCAACATTTTTTATTGATGCTGATTACTTTGAATTTTTTCGAACTGTTTTTGTGTACAAATATCAGTAGAAAAGTTATATATCAGATTTTGAAGCTTTACCATTGTCTCTGTTAAATAGTTAACATGACTCTGTTAACATGAATGTTTTGTGTCTAGGGAGTTAAATTTAAAATTTATCTTCACGCACATTTGGTTAGTGAGTGGTTAGTGTACTCATTTCTGAGTACATTTTCATACCGTCTAGTGAGTGGGTTTAACAGTTTATAGTTGGTGTATAGTTCCCCTTGAATTACTCCTTGTATTTTGAGAAGCTGACCCAATAATTTATGTACATAAATATTCTCAAATGTGACAATCAAATAAAGTATTGTTTTATAAACAAAATGTGTGTTCCAGTGAATAAAAAAGAAAGCCGTTTAAATATGGATTAAATTTCGTAAATGTTTGCTATTAAATTAAAATACATGTTCAGAAGTTGATTCGAATTTGTAGCTTCCTAGTGTTTGCACGTTAGTTTCATTAAATTTTCTGGCTGCCAAATTCCACGCAGTTTTAAACCCTTTCATAGTTGATATTGTCATTTCTGTCTTGTTTAAAGTTGTTTTTCTTATTGTTCAATATTCTTATATTGGATTTAATCCTGGACAATTAGATGTGTTGTTTTCTTTTAGCATAAAATATTTTTCCTTATTTCTATGACTCTCAATCATTTAACTGAATATCAAAAAATATGTAGAAAAAATTGTCTACGTTTTCTTTTATATAAAATGAATTTTTTTTTGCATTATTTGTAAATAAAGGTTTTGAATTTCTCTCACAACTACAAATTATTTCTCAAACCATTTTGGAAAAATTAAATTTTATTTTTTGTTTACCACGATCGTCTCACATAGTTAATTAATGTAAATATTTAATATTCTGAATAAGTTTAATGATTTTGTGCCGCTTTGAAGTTTCTTTGATCATGATCGTCGCTTTTAAATAGTTTTTTTCATTAAGCCCCAATTTACACGACGCAATTTTTATTATCCTTAAAATTTTTTAGATTTTTCAAACTTTTTTTTGAGTAAAAGTATATACAAATTTATATACATACACATAGATATGTGTTTCTCTCTCTTTCTTATGTAACAATAATAAAAATTGCTATTAAAATCTAGTGTGTATTCGTCTTATCTTCCCATCACCCCGAAATATTCAAAACGCACACAATTTTTCTGAAAGAATTGCGTCATCTAAATTGGGACTAAACTATGTTAAATATTAAAAACCTATTTATACCCTACACCACAATTCTGGAAAGGTTATATTGGATTGTACTGATGTTTGCAATGCCCTTAACTATTGGTCCAACACCAAAGTATACCAATCGACTCAGAATCATTTCCTGAGTCAATTTAATGATGTCCGTCCGTCCGTCTGTCTGTCTGGCTGGCTGTCCATGTAAAGCTTGTGCGATATTTCAATAAAATTAGGTACGTGATATTTTTTCGGCCCAAGGACGGATGGAATTGAAATTGGTGTAAATCAATCCATTTATTTCACCTGTCCCCTATACAAATGTCCTCCCGAAATTGGGGTTTACTGGTCATAAATCTTTGTATTATGCAAATAAATTTCACCACAAAAGAATAATAAATGAAGCTAAATCACATCCACCAATTTCGTGAAGATCGGTCCATAATTAGCCCTAGCTTCCATATAAGGCCCACTTCCGAAAATCACTTAAAAGAGCATAAATCTCTTAAAAATGTTTTCATCCGAATAATATTGAACACAAATATGTTTCGTACATGTATATACATATAACATGGTATAATTTTATGACGATCGGTCCATAATTAGTCGTAGCTCTCATATATGGCCCACTTCCGAAACACACTTTAACGATCATAAATTACTTAAGAATGTTGGTATCCAAATATAATTCGACACAAATAAGTTTCTTATATACAGAAATTATGCCACATAATTTTATAATATACAGTTCATAAATAGTCAAAACTCCCATATAAGACCCTCTCCGTAATCCACTTTAACCTCCATAAATCTTTTAAACGTATTTATATCGAGATAAAGTTTAACACACATAATTATATATTGACGGAAGTGATAGCACTAAATTTTTGGATGACCGATCATCATAATAGATAATATCTCCCATATAGCGCTCATATCTGAAAAACTGTTTTATTGATATACTGGGTGTTGGGTATTGCATACTTTCTTACTTGGCTTTAAATCATTGGCATTTCGTAGATTGTATGATTGTATATCGTTGACATATATTTGTTGTTTCGTTAGGAATTCTGGTGCGCTTCCTATCTTCATTTTGTTGGCTGATATTTGACTATTTTAATGTATCTATCATAAATTCAATTGGTTTAAACCTATTGCATTTTATTATTATCCTCATCCTTTTGTTTTGTAGCTTCTGCAGACTCTCCATTTGTGGATTTGTGCAACATGTTTATAAGATTGTCGAACCAAATTGAAAGTGGGATTTTATCATTGTGTTAAATATATTTATAGCAGTTATCGTCGAAACTTTACCAATATGTTTTCAAATGATTTTGCAAATATATTCTAAATGATATCATAGGTTCATATTTGTAATTATTATGCTACTAGGTCGAGTAGTTTTTAAAATAGCTTTAAAAAGGTTCTCAAATGTGTAAATCAATTCAGATAAATCGAGGAGGACTAGGATTTTAGTTAAATCATAATTTCGAAAACCTTAAATAGTTAAATAATGCCTGCATTCTAAAATGTTTATAAAAATGTTCCATTCAAATGAATATTTTATTCTAAAAAGCTTCAACAAATTATTCCGTTTTTGCATCTCATTTTATTGGAAGGAAAAAAACACAACAATGTTCATACACTTTTCGTGAGACCCAAGGGGATTTCAATGAACTGCTAATGAAAAGGAAACTCTTAGTTAAAGCCTAAGGAAAAATATTGACATTCAAACACGTAAACACTCCAACAAATACCAAACACTGATTGATGAGGAAAAAATGAAGATAAACGTCACAATCTATCTTTGAAATCTTCGACAACAAGTAGTAAAAAGAATACATACATTCATAAATACACAAACACTTGCTAAATTACTCTTACTTACATACATACATACATAGAAACATACATATATTTGTGGATGTCTGTACAAACGAATGTGGAAGTATGTGATCAAATTTGTAAAGGCAAAAAAAGGAATGAATATAATAAAATGAAATAAACATTATTTATGCAAACGTTTCTTATGCCACATAAAACACTGAATTGAAACGGAATGTGAAAAAAATAGCAGAAAAAATTGTAGGTGTAAAACATTTAATAGTCTGTTTATATGAATGCTACTATTTATATTTCCCTTTAAATGTATACGAGTGTTTGTAAGAGTACATGTGTGTGTGGGCTGCAATAAGGGAGGGCAACTGATAAATCACATATTTTCGCTGATCAAATCAATCTAATTGACATTACTCAAAATGATGGCTTAACTCTGTTGGAAAAATGTATACGTACTCGTATGTTAAACATACATATATATTATATAACTGAGTATGTTGGTGTATTTGTTTGTTTGTATGGATATGCTAACAGGGGGTAACAGAAATACGTAAATGGAAATGGAAATGTGATTTAAATGAGACTACCAAACAGACGGTGAATGATTGCTAAAGTTTTAACACAGCATTTGTGTATGAGTTGGAGCAGGAGCTGGAGGGTGCACATACATATTTCAACATAAAATACGAGTGGTTGAAAATATTTACGCACAACCAGTACACATACACACAGTCGGAATGATTTATTTCATTGATGAGCCACCCACTTTGAATGTTGGAATACGTTGAATGAAATAAATGTTGGAGAAAAATAAACCTGAAACACAAGTGAATTTAAATTGAAATGCAAATGCCACAAATACGCGCAGTACAAAATAAAAAAATACACCCTAATATTCGAACATAAAGCGTTCTAATAGACTGAAACTAAAATGAGCAAGTAGCAGCATAAACAACTAAATCAACGTACAATCACACAACACTTCTAGAGCACCAATATACGGTGATTCATTTAGAGCTTTACGCATGACAGATGTCATACTGTCATCTTATTTTCATGCAGTTTTGTTTAACAACTCATCACCGCAACCACGTCGCCAAATTATGCAGCTGTATTGCTAAAATCAGCATTCTGTGTTATTTAAACAATGGCTTTATTGGAAAATATTTTTCTTTAAGATTATGTGAAGTCAAAAGTCGTTTTTTCGAGAGTTACCGGTAGCTATGGTGGAAAGAGTAAATGAAAATTGGACTCCGAATTAGAGTAACCGGATTTTAGCATTTAAAAAAAATAAAACTTATATAATAACACATATAATAAACAACTAGTTAAGCGGGTTTTAGCTTAAACTCTACTACGAATGGACATTCTGCAGCGTAGTCGTATCCAACATTTGATTAAAATAATTTCTAAAAAGTAACTGTCAAAGTTTTTTTTCTTTCAGACAAAAAGGAAGAATGATTCCAACTTACATTTCTTGTTTAAGTATTTTATTTGAAATTAAAAATCCATATCATGGTGTAACTATACAAGGTGAGTGTAGTAGCACAGCTGACTGACTTTGTTTACAATTTACTTATGTCAAAAATAATTCTTTTTCAAGTGTTTTCGACAGTAGTACATTATTTTACACAAACAAAATGCCTGTTGTTTGTTGTATTGTCTTGTATTTGTTGTCGATTTGCACTCACCTTGTATAGTTGCACCATGATCTATATATTATTACTATAGTTAAATTTGGCATATTCTGATGCGCTGCAGGGAATTATAAGAGAAGGCTGAGCTATCTAACACTCAAAAAATACCAATTAAATACACTCTGAGTAGATGTCATGATGTACATCCAGATGTCTGCATCTACTTCTGTATATTAGGATCTTAATTTCAAGAATTTTTTTTAGAAAATGGCACATTATTTTTCTGCTTCTAATATATAGCGCTGTTACAAATAAATTCTTCTGTTAACGCACGTAAGACAATTAAAAATTTTAAACTGGAGTAGGGCATCATATATTCGAGCTTGTTCGACCCTTATTTTTTGTTTGTTTCGTATGCATTGCAGCATTGCTATTTGCTTTGGTTCTGTCTACTGTGGCTTTTTATTATTGTTTGTCAGTTTAATTCATTTGCGATGCTTGCAATACTTTTCCATTGTTGTTCTTTCTGCTTTAATTCCAAGTAGATTAAACTACGAAAGATGTGCAAAGAGTGAAAAGTCTTAAAGGTTTTAAATGTAAATATTTAGGAAATGTTTGGACATCATTAGATATAATTTTAAGGTTATTTAAAATTACTACTAACATTTCAGATATGTGAAATTTTAAAAATAACTAAAGACGAAGCATGTGTTTGTTTCTTTTCTTTCTATTATACAATTTAATTTTAAGACTGTCTCAGCCTCATTTTATTCATGTTTATTGCCGTCACATAGGCGACAGGTATATCATGTAAATTCTCATGTATGGTACTGTATGGTACTAATAGGTTTCGTAAGCTATTCATTGAAGTGAAATCTCTCTATTAAACATTCTGTAGGAGTATGGAAAACTACTCCGAGACAAGTTTACTGCATACGCTGTTGTTGAAATCTTCCTCTACGTACACAGGATACGCTAAATGTCTTAATGAATACCGACTTTTCAGTGGCGTAATTCGAAAAATCACACAGCATCCGAAAGCATCCAATCCAATAAATTACTTAGCTTGGGTGAAATAATTTCAGCTGATTTATAGATCAATATGTTTAGTGTTACAACAAGGAGGCAAATAGTATTTGTCTCATCAGTGGATTATTGCATCATTATTTTGTTTTTAAATATTGGAAGCCTTCGCATGCTAAGACAAAGGATTATAATCAGTCCTTTATTATTTTCTATTGAAAACTTTCAAAGTTTAATCGATATCCATCTTCAGTGCGTATAAAGGATACATCTTCCTCGCAACAAACAAACGCCTATCGAAGGTTTGTTAATACTGCACCAAACACTTTCATATGATGGATAGAAAGATTATACGATATCGAAAACTATACTATTGTAGCCTATCTGGATATATAATTTGTCTTCTATAATATCTAATAGATTATCTTGCTGATGTATAAGATGACAATCGACTCCAAATACGCCATGGGATTGACACTACAGGTGGGAGTGCATTCGCCTCTCTTGTAGATCCTGTTAATTAATACAGTTCTTAGAAAAATGGAATTCACGATAACTAAAACTGTCGCCTACACGGTTGGCGTGGCCTGTCGTAGCTGGAATTACTATTAGTAAGCTCACGCGGAAATTGAAAACTGCGAATGATTCCTCAACACAAACAAAAGTTATTCTGTTACCGAATGGAAGGGTGCATAATTAACTCTGTCGGATAGCGCAAATATTTAGACATCATTTTTGATAGAAAAAGTCTCCTGTAATCTGCAAGCTAATAGAATCTACTGCAAACATGCTCCCGCTAAGCACCGGGGCCCGAGTGATTTTCGCCATTTTCACACTTTCACAACACGACTGTTAACGAAACTCACTACAAAGAGCGTAACAAACCATAACAGCGTTGTCAACTTTGAAAGTTCAAAACGCACCAAAATAGAAATTTGAAATGTTTATGAAATTAATTCAACATAAAATATTTTAATGTTATAAATATAACAATAAAACTGTCTTTTACAGTTCAGTGTTGTTTTAAAAATAACTCTTAAAAAATAAAAAATACTAAACAAATTTGTTTGTAGTTTTTATTTCACTTTTTAGCTTTTTTAAATAAACGAGCTGATAAAGATAAAAAAATCATTTAACCACTCAAAATTGAACACATAATATGCTATTCGGAACTGAAGTACTAATTGGTAAAAAAGGGCTAATCTCAGTACATATTTGGTACTTTTTTTTAATAAGTTTGTTTTCTATTTTAAGCATTTCCATTGGAATTTTTTAAATAAAATTTATCAGGGCTCCACTGAAACTCTAACCTTGGTTGTTCGTCTACAGTTCAATAGACTAAAACATCAGGCTACACAAGAATTTTTATTTTCATGTTTAAGAATTTAATTTTATTTTCAAGATTTTCACCATATTCAGGTTTAGCAATAACCTTCATGTGACGAATTTGATAGCATGTATTCATGTATCATCGTATTTAAAATAGATAGATGATAATGAATTGTTAAAAACCTACAATTAAAAATTAGTAAAAATAGAGATTTTATCACATTTTCGGGAAAAAAGCCCACCCCGCACCAACTAAGAAATTTTTCGCACAAAAAATATAAAAAAATCACCAAAAATGGCGCGTATCCATAATTTCATTCACTTGTATGCTAGCTTTCAAACAAGCCAGGTTATTGGCGTTTTTTTTATTATAAAACAACAACAAAAGACATTGTACTTGAGATTGAAACGAGAATTAATAGATCGCAACTGAATACTTTCATGTATCTTGTTTTCAGCACTTTTAATATTTTCAGTATACTTGGAATATTTTTGAATTATTGCATTATATTAAAATGTGGACAGTAGAGTAGGAAAAATATAAGAAAAGTTTGAAAAGCTTGAGTATTTATAAATTTGGGATCGTAGGAAAAATATTTTTTTATTTTCATTAAATGTAGATATTTAACATGTGTATGTATGTATGTATAAAACATATACATATATAATAACATACACAAACGAATATTTTTATAACTGCAAATTTACAATCAATCATACATGCGTTCATATTTTTATATATACTCCTATACTGGAATTAATATTTGTTGAAACATAAAAATATTGTTCAACGAAATGTCTTCCAGTACACTTAAACTACACTCGCCACTACACACACATTTTAAACTGCCGCTTTTTGTGAACACCACTGCTCTAAGGTGATGACAGCAATATGGAACAGGGCCATAGGAACGACTTGCGGCATTAATTTCAGTAAGCTAAATTTGCTTGTAAAAAGACACTAAATTAAGTTGAAAATCTCTTCTAATAACAGGTGTCATGGAGACCACGCCTTCGAATTACATGGATGTCTACATCCCTGCAATAAAGCGAGTACTCCAAACATACATGTACTACTCCACAATGAACCAGGAGTACTCCAAACATAATCCATTTATATGAAGAAAAAACTAGTCCATTTAACATTACCATGTCCTTGGACTAGACCATATAATCCAGCTTTGCATAACAAGGGACTAGTTCCAAAACTCTCCTTGTAACTATTTCAAATGTTTTACAGCAATGATTATGGTCGTTAAAGCACCAATAATTGTCGTATAACAAGAAGTTCTGCTTTGAAAATTAATATTATGTTTCCACGACGACTTGAATCACCTGCTTCGCTGTCTGAATCATGTTTAAGAATCATGCTGTTTACAAGACTAATTGACTTGATTCGATTTGACAGTTATTTTTAATAAACAAACAGAATAAAAAAAACAGAATTTACAATTTCTGGAAAATAATTTTTTTTAATGGACAAAAAAAGTGAGTGGAAATTAGTTGGCTTATTTGAAAAAAAAAACATACATTCGTACGTATTTACTTTGTTTACTTCCAGCAACAAGAAAATAATTTGCTTTGTTTACAATAATATCAAATTTTTACAGCTAGTGCAGATAAACTTGCGATAAAAATTAGAGAAGAGTGCAATTTTTCGTGCTTCGCAAGTAAATTCAATATGAATCTACTTGATTCGCTCATAAAATTTTGTTTGGTGAAGCAAGTTGCTTCGCTCATGATTGGGGTGTGAAGCATGAATAGAGAGCGAAGCATGTACCGTGGAAACGTAGTATAAATGGTCCATGAGTGCATTACATAAGACCATATGTAGTCACTACATTTGCTACAATGGACCACATACTACACAGATTTTTGCAGGGATGTTCCCCTATTCATATCAACAACCAAGCAAAAACGCAAAAATCTTAGCTTCAAATGTAGACAAAATTCAATGACGCCAACACAAATTGCTTCCTGCTATATTCAACATAAAATATTTAAACGTGCCTTTGATGAAAACTGAGATTCCAAAATGACGCAGACAAATATTTAAAAAAGCTTGAAGTACATATATCCAAATTCATTAGTCCCCAAAATATTAAAAAATGGTGATCATATTCGACTAAAAAGCAGGGATACAGCAGATCTGAGCTAAAGACAAATTAATACATATAAAAAGCAATTGATTAACATCTATCGTTTTGAAATGTTTAATATAAGTTCATTATATAATGAAAATACAATAAATAAGAGAAGATAATAATATTGATATTATTTACATTGATTGCTTTTCAAGGTTCTGAATGATTGTAGATGGCTATTAATATGATATAGAATAGAGATACTTGCATCTTTGTTGACAGTCGAGATTTTGAATTTTGAAGATGCAAGAAGCTATTGCATTTTCAACTTTTATCAACAACTTGTATATAAAAATTTGTCTAATAGTTTCATTTATATTTAAGTTTAAAATTCTTAAAACAACCCTAGTATGTATAAATTATAAATACTAACACACAATTACAAATAGTTATAAAGTGTTGCTCAGGTGGCTGCTGTTGCAGACATTAGACTGCTCCAAAATTCAATGGAGAAACAGTAAATGGTGTCAGCAAGAACATCAACCAATTAGTTTTTCGGCAAGCAGTCATTGAGTTAATTACAATTAGTGGTATTTTAAAGTTTGTAATATGAGTGGCTTATTAAATAAAATGTTAATTATTTAAATCTGTTGTTGTATAAATTTTAATAAATAAAGAATTGTTAAAATGTTAATACTACTTGTTGTTTTATTTGCAAACGACAAGTAACCGGCTTATTGAAAGAAAATAAACCAGCGTTTTTGAAAGGTAAAACAACAGTTTAAATTTAACAATTTTATACACTAATTTCAAACAAAATACAATCAATTTCAATTGGATATTGTGAGAATTGTATTTATTCAACCTTATTATGAGTGTCGTTTTCTTTTTACGACAACGACTCTTTCGTAATAGATTAAAGATAAAATTAAATTTGTTTCTCTAATCTATTACGAAACAGTCGTTGTCGTAAAAAGAAAACGACACTCTAATAAGGCTGATTATTTGTGTACCAACCTAATGTACTACACATGTATAGGAAGAAGTTGGTGGCACAGGATGTACAGTACTTATGTATGTGTAAATTCCATGTATGATACTTACAAACGTACATACATATACTCTTGTATATGATGATGAAACCATTTTAATTTGAATAGAATACTCGTATAAAATGTGCCGAGCACGCAGCTTTAGCAGTTAACAAATGAAAATCCATCATGGCATTTGCTCACACCAAAAACATGAAGATTTAAATACAACTGCTAAAAATACTTAAGTATTCGGATTTTAAAATTATGCAGCAGACAATGGCTGACAGTGCGTATGAGTATGAGTACGAGTATTTTACATACTTGTACCAATACACAAGTGCATAAGTGTGTGTTTTTGATGTAGATGTGTATTTGATATGACGATTATCATCGTGATGAGGATGATTCTGGATTTAAATCAGTGTGCCATAAAGGAACAAATTTAAATTATTTTCTTTCAGTGGAAGTAATTAAATTTGATTTTAAAAGTTTAGAACTTCTGTTATACTTCATATATACATAAATATCCGAAATTTTCACCACTTGAATAAAAATCTTGTCGCGAAATGTTGGCCTTAGTGCCGGCTGCAGGTTTTAACTTGGATAACGATTCTATTAACTTTCGAGAGAAAGATTTCAACACCTTCTCGAGCGAATCTAAATTATTTTAAGCAATTTCAGATGCAATAAGATACTTTTTGAGGTAGGACTGCACTATGAGACAAAATTTTTCTTTAGAAATGCAAAAAGAGAAAAAGCACAATGTCTGAGGTAAAAGTTCTGATCTATATAAATCACCAGAACCAAATGATTAGCAGCAAAGTGACCCATCATTCCTGCATAGAATACAAATAACCTCCCTCTATATCAAATATGTTTTATATGTATTACCAAAAATAGCAAAATAAGTCATGAGACTTTTACCCAATAAACTTATCATCATTTATATGGAAAACCTTGATTCGTCTCATATGTAAGGTTGCTAACGAAAACATTACTGCATAAATAAAGTTATAAAATCAATAGAAATATCAAAATAGATCTGGTGTTGTTTACCACAATTACCAAGATAAAAAGCTTTCGATTACCATGGCTACAGGACTGTCAAATGTTCCTATTAAACAATGCGAAATATCTAGGCATTATTAGGCATTCGAAATTATCATTGCAAACTGAACGTATAAAATACAGTTAATACACCTGGCGCAAGTTGTTCGGCGTTAAATGAGTCTTGAACTCTAAGCTGGTCTTACTGGATGTATAGTTTGTAATACAACCTTAAGATTCTGAGATCTGATTGCATGGGCAACACGAGTTCACGTATTAGTCGACCAATGGCTATATCCACATATGCATATATCCAATAGATCTTCACTTAATGGCTGTTTTTGCCCGCGGTGCGATGATGGTATTTTTCTCTGTATACAGAAGATCCAGAAGGCAAGGATACTGAACTCGCTTCTAAACCAAAGCTCTGATTACATAACGTCCCTCGCAGACATTGATTGGATATTCAGGGATATTATTTCATGTAACATTATTAATGTAACTTAAAAGTAATGATGGTTCTAAGATGAGTTCTGGCGTTGGACCTGGTTTGGTTAATTTTGTTTTGCCGATGCAATGGTGATCATGGAGGCATTTTTGTTGACAGTCATTCGGCATATATATGATTTAAGGCCTATATTACAATATCAGGCAGTGTAAGTAAGAACTGTCAATGCTAGGTCTAGCCGATATAACTCTAATTTAGGTGACTAAGTATAGGGACTAATAGGGTATTATGCTAAATGTCTTAGTTGCAGTACCTCAAACAGTTACTGCTAAGAAAACAAATAAATAGTTTTTCACCTTCCCTGTGAATACCCGGCTCTTCATACAATTTTTCAAACATACATATGTACACTGAATGATCTAACAGAGCATTTGAAACCATCGACCGTGAAATATTACTACATAAACTGTACATGTATGACATACAAAATATTGAGCTTAAGTGGTTTGCATCATATTTATCAAACAGAAAGCAATTTACAAAGGTAAATGACGCTAAATCGGAGAAAATTGATATTACTTTTGGAGTTCCCCAGGGTTCAATACTGGGAGCGTTACTGTTTATTTTATATATAAATGATATGCCGAATGTGTTGCAAAAAAGCGAAATGGTTTTATACGCGGATGATACTCTCATATTTACAGAAGGGTCCAACCCTAAACAATGTCGGGAAAATTTAATAACAGATCTAAATAATATTAGTGCGTGGTTAAAAATGAACAAACTAAAGTTAAATGAGAAGAAAACTAAAATTATGGAAATTAACATGACCAGCGAATATAACCTTGAATTAAATGAAGAGACAATGGAAAAAGTAAACCAAATGAAATATCTCGGGTTCGTAATTGATAAAAAATTAAACTTTATTGATCACTTTGAATATATATGTAAAAAAATTGGAAAGAAAATTGGGATTTTTAAGAGAATAAGAAACAAAATAAATGTGCTTACTGCGATAAATATATATAATACTATTTTAAAACCTCATTTTGAATATGGCTCTACGATATTATATACTTGCTGCACTGAATCACACTTAGAAAGACTGCAAAAACTACAAAACAAAGCTATGAGATCAATTTTTATGAGATCAATTTTAAAAACAGATATGCCTCAATAAATATCATGCTAGAGACTCTGAAATGGCTTTCAATAAAACAACGACTTGCGCTAAATACACTGATTCGAAAAATAAGACTTGGGAATGCATCTGATTATCTCTGTGAATAAACCACGTATCTGCAGATACGTTGGCGAAATACATCCATATTTGTTAAGGAGCGCTTATAAATTCAGACTACCTCGTGTTGCGACATGTTCAATGCAGAGGTCTCTTTTTTTCAAAGGTTTTAAATTATTCAATTCGCTTCCGAATGTAGTTAAAACGGAGACAAATATCAATGAATTTAATAAGCAATGTGTACTTTTTGTAAAATATAATATATGATCATTGTAAGCTACTGTAATGTATTTTCAAAAATATGTGAATCTAAGAGTTTAATGAATACTAATAAATGAACTAACTAACTAACTGACTAACAATGTGTCATCTTCAGGTTTATGCTTATTTTGCATAAAGTCCATATTCTGTGTGCTTTTTCAACAAATACTACTCCTTGGTGTTTGACTTTTTTTTGTTATTTGTATTGTCTTATTTGAAAGACAGGTGATTCATAGTTTGCAATTTTCCGCTTTCTTGCGGGTTCTGCTTAACCGGGTTTATTGATTGTACTCTCCCTCTCTTGCCCAGTTATAGGATTTGTTTAAAGATGCCTTTGCCCTTTCACATCAAAGGTTATTTTATGTAAATCAAGGAAAGCTAAAACATTAAATGAACTGGAGTAAGAACATGCAATCAAAACAAAGTGAAATTCATGGTTTCAAATAAGAAAAAACAATTAATAATTTTAAGGTGCAAAATATAAAGAAAAATTTATAAAAAATATTTACGATTTTAATCTGCGGTATTTTTCAACTCTAAGTTTTATTTAATAAAATTAAATTTACAGCATTTAGTGGTTTAAACTACATATGTACATGTATAAGGCAATAGATTTATTTAATTCATGTTTTATAGTGGTTTTTATAAAACGGTCTTTGTTGACACAACCAAAACCAAAAAAAAAGCAAAAAAAAAAAAAACAATTCCCTAAATACCTTGTAGTCCTATAATACCACTTTACTTAACATTATTGTTCTTGTACAACAAGCAAGTATAACAATAACAAAGCAAACAAGTCAACAAAAACAAAACGCAAATATGTCCCCAACATAAACAATGCGAATAAAAACAGCACAAGCTCAAATAAATTATAATTCAAGTTATTTTTGGCGCATCTCCATTTCGACATTAAAGTACTTTTATTCCTCAAAAGCAACAAAAACAATTTCACTCGTTCACTCAGTATGAGTTTGAAGGGATGTGTGAGTTGTAAGTGAGTGTAAGTGTATGTGTCTGTGTCTGTAAGTGTAAAACAACAATATAACTGTGATTTTATTCAATTTATTTTTGTATTATTTGTTGTTGCTGCATAAATGTTGACTATGGCGTCCTTCCGGTTTTGATTTTCTCTCTTTTGTTTTGTTTAAATATTTTTGTAGCTGGCTGTGTGTGTTGTTATTTGCAATGTTGTATGTTTGTGTGTTTCTTTAGTGTATGAATTTGTTGTTTGGGGTTAAGTTTGTCTGTACTTTAGGAGGGCAAACTGAAAAGCTTTTTCATAAACAAATTATTACATATATTATTATATTCCACGTATAAATGTTGAAATGAAATTATTAAACGAATTATGTGACTGACCTAGTATGCCGTTGTCGTCTTTGTACTCGTACACCTCGTTGAATGGTGCAAAATTGTAGCATACAACTAGAGACATCATCATTATTCATGTACAGCTGAGTGTTTATGGCTGTGTAGGTATGAGTTTAACTTCTAAACGGGGAAAAAAAGATGAGCAACTTATTTGTATAAAACTGTTTTTGTAAATGTACAAGTAGGTTTATTTCCGTATTTTATTTTTGCTTGGCATGCGCTCAAAGGCATACACATGTTAAGCATGTACAATCACTGGATATTGTTTTTATAGGATTTCATTTTTGATATTCAACTGAAAGAAGATAAACAACAAGCTGAATAAAGGCGAAAATTAAAATTTTAGCCAAAACCACTTGCAGCCGTCATTAAAGATTTGTCTGTAGTTTGTACATATTTAATAAGCTCTAAAATATAATTTTTATTATTAAAGTTTCTAGTTTTATTTTCTAGTATTTTATGATTCATTTAGAGCTTTTTTCATTTGTTTGGTTCTTTTTTTTTTTTTTTTTTGTAATGATCACTTGTGTCTAATTTTTTCCAGTATTGTTGGGCAACTTATCATCTGACTAAAAAAAGTTGCCGCATTTTGGCTAATGGGCAATCCGAAAAGATTCTCCAGCTACCATTACATCCACAAAAAAGCACTGTTTGGTGTGCTTTATGAGCTGGCGTTCCATATTTCTTTAAAAATGATAACGAATAGAACACATACAATGACAATTGCTACCGCACCATGATAACAGATGTTTTGTTATTGTAATTGATGCTCATGATGCCGACAAAGTTTGGATTCACACACGCCGCACGAAATTATAGCTTTAACCCGCCAATGGTGACGTACCCCAGTAAAAAAAATCGTATTTTTTGAAGTACTTAAGAGAAAAAGCGCATAATCGAGCGCTTCAATAAAAGCACTCTTTTGAAGCAGTAAATGTTTACGAATAAAATATACAAAAAATATGCTTTTTTAGTGCTGACAACGAAGAAGGTTTTAAAGCGAAAAAAAAAACAAAAATGAAATTATATACACAAATCGAATATCGCGCTTCTCAGTTACTATGAATTTTTCCTAAGCAAAACCATTCAGATAGAATTTGTTCTTTGATTGGTGTGCGCGAACTGGCGTAAAACACTTTAGGAAAGTATTTTATTTGCATGTTTGATTAGGTTAAAAGAAGCGCTTATTGTCGGCAGAAAGTAGTCCTCGAAACCTTATACAAAAATCATGCATCCCATCAGCAGGTTTGAAGCGATTTGAGGTATGAATTCATATATAAAACCTGCTTCTTTTGGAGCACATTTTTTACTGGGACTTGTCTGTAAGACCGGTTGTGTTAAAAACTGCGATTTCGAATAGCTGCAACATTGCACATCCCCCACCACAACTTCTGTATTATTTTCTAACCGGGTGTATGAGACTGTGAGTCACCGTGTATGTAAGTAAAATAATCAAGAATTATTTTTTATCTTTATGGAAATACCAATTTTTGTTCATTTTATAAAAGTTCCTATTATTTTCCTTAATGAATGTTATTTTTTTTTTTTGTTGTTTTCTTAATTCTCAAAAATGTATTGCTAAAACATTTGTAGCAACTACTACTCTACCATAAAATACCTATTTTAATAAATAAAATATAAAAATAGTTTCTTTGAACTTTTTGTAAAAATATAAAAAAATAAAAAACATTTTAGAGTCTTGAAAAATATTTTAAAGAAAAATCATTGTTTTAAATTGGTGACCCCGAATTCTTTACGCAAGATGCCCAGACATGCTCAAGATTCCGCAGCAGAACCTGTTGTAACTACATCAACGGTAACACTTCGTATTCCACGTTTTTGGAAAGAAAATCCAGTAATTTGGTTTGCTCAGTTGGAGGCACAATTTGAGAACCATAACATAAGCAATGAAAACTCGAAATATTTTGCAGTTTTTCCGGAATTAGATCCAGAAGTCCTCTGCCAAGTCAGTGGCATAATTACATAACGCCCAAACGATGCCTACTCGAAAATAAAACAGCGCCTCATTGACCATTTCTCCATCTCTGAAGAGAAGCGAATAAAAACTACTAAATGAATTACCAATTGGTGACAAGAAACCAAGCTTTTTACTACGCGAAATGCGTAGTCTAGCCAACGGTGGTGTCAAAAACGAGTTTCTCCGCACTATGTGGCTTCAACGTTTACCTCCTCAAACTCAAGCAATTTTAGCCACTTCCTTGGAACTTTTGGACAATTTAGCAACTACGGCCGAAAAAATTGGAGATATTTCTTGTTCATCCTCAAACAATATTGCTACCATCCAGGGTACAAATGAAATTGGTGGGTTACGTGAACAAATTTCGGTCCTAACGAACGCAGTAAAAAATCTTCAAACTTCTCGAAACCGTCGTTTAACACGGTCTAATTCCCGTAACAGATCACGAAGATCTCGTAGTTCATCAGAACAGGTTGCCATTATCATTGCAAGATTGGAAACAATGTCTTGAAAAATATTTTAAAGAAAAAGCATTGTTTTAGACATTGTTATTTTTAATGCTATTTTTAATCATAAATAATTTTGGTGAGCAACTAATTTCGGGTTTCGAACTTGTTAAATGGCAGCCTAGATAGTGTGATATCACACCCCTGGATTTTTTCTTTGGAGTTATGTAAAGTCTTGGACAATAAGCCAGGTACGAGTCTGCACTTGGAAGCTAACATAACTCGCATAATTTAAGACATACAGGAAGCAATTCAGGAAAGAGTAAGCTTCCAAATGGAACATCTACAGCATAATCGCGACCAAGATTTGAATGAAATACGAATGAATGTTTAAAAAGTAAATTTTAAAGATTTTTCTTCCAGGCTATAATGCAGTCAATCCAGATCTATTTTAGTGCCTTAATTCATAAAACATTCAACAGGTTTATTTCCATACAAAATTTGCTTTATAAATCTGTTGTAAGTTTTCATTAATAAGGGGGTAAGCCTTTAATTTAAAATAAAAAAGGTCTAATAAATCTCCCCTTATTAGTTTATAGTCAAGTTCTCAAACATTACTGCTTAAAGTAATTCATTTAAAATACCTTAAAACTACCAATACAAAAAAGATTTTATTAAAAAAAAAGCAAAAACAAAAATATGTCACACTTTAACATTTACATTCTCAATAACAATATTCATTTGTTGACATCATATAAAAGTTATAAAATGGTTTTTCATACACTTCCATAACAATGCCAGTCATATTCGTACAATAACAAAACAAAAAACAAAGCCAACAAACAACATACTAGACTATAACAATTTTCCATTTTTATAGTAATAAAAACATATGTATGTATCTATGTACATATGTATGTATCTATATACATATGTTTTACGTACGAGTACTTTGGAATAAAAATGGCATAAACGAAATAAAGCCAACTATGAAATTTGAAATAAAATCATCAATTCGATTAACTCATTGACAGCAGCCGCAGACATGTTTTTAGAAGCACTTGAATTATTTAAATTTAGTTGCAATTTTTGGGGAAAGTTGTTTTTTTAATATTTTTGCAGTTTATGAAAAAGAAGAAATTAATTAGTGTTTTATAATTATAAATACACTGAAATTAAAATATCTTAAAATGTATTCACAAATATTTAGACTTCATTCAATGTGTAATGTGTGCCCTCTTTTTTATACCATTCACCTTCATGAGAAGGGTATATATAAGTTTGTCATTCCGTTTGTAATTTCCACAACCCTATAAAGAATAAGAATATGTATTTTTATTCGACCTTTATTATTTCAATTATTACTAATTTTTCAAGCTTAAGGTCTTTTTTCATTAAATTTAAGGTCTTTTTTCATTAAATTTAATTTTCATTAAATTATTTTTACTGAAGTTAGGAATTACAACTTGAAAAATTTATTATTAAAAATTTTGATAATTTTTTTGACTGGGGATCGAAAAGAGAAAAAAAACAACTACGAATAGAAATTAATAAAGAATGATAATTACAGCAAAAACTTCGAACTACCAGAACTAACACTGGTTAAAGGATTGATGTTTGTCTGTTGGCTGACCGGCACCGCAGTGGTACAGGTGGTAGAACGCAAAGAATTCTGATGAGAGAAAGTGGGATTTCTCAAAACATATGTAAATTCAACAACCCAGGTTCGATCCCCAGTCAAGAAAAATTATCAAAATTTTTAATAATAAATTTTTCAAGTTTTAATTCCTAACTTCAGTAAAAATAATTTATTGAAAATTAAATTTAATGAACTCGAGCCTAACTAAAATTATCAAAAAGTAAAAATTAACAGTTCGATTATGAAATAATAATTTTTCTAAAAAATAAAATATTTATTTTTTTTTGGTTTATAAAAATAATAAACGTAGATATAATTCACTTTTTTCTACATTTTTTTTTTTTTATTTTTAATGCATGGTAATTGACTCTTTTCTATTAATTATTTATTTTGTTTTATTTTTTCTATTAAAAATTTGGGAATGTCGTCAGTTGCTATTTTATTAAAATAAGAGATACACATTGGAGAGCTTGAGAATACAGAAACGACTATTGAATACTCTCAACACAAAAGAAGATAGAAATAATACTAATAATAGTTCTGTGATATCCGTAGTTATAAGTTTGAAGATTCTGTGATTTATTTTACATTTATACAATTGTAATTAGTTATTTATTTATTTTAATTAACTTGGTGTCGTGTTATTCCCGTTTTAATTACAATAGTTATATTTTTAAATAATGGGTCTAATTATTCATTCCGTTCCACGATTGCGGAAGCCATTTTTTGTGCAAAAGCAAAATTTGCAATTACTCATTCCGTTTCTGCGGTATCCTTCCGTTGTTGCGGTATCATCTCTACACTGACGGTATAGCCATATTATTGATTCCGCAATGTAGATATATTTCTTCATTTTCCTAACGCTCAAATTTTATAACGAAAAACTAACGGAAAGAATAAAAATTTAAGGATTTGTAAAATTTTTAAGAAAAATTGTTTTAAATATTAATATTTTGATTTCGAATAAAAAATAATAAATTGTTCTTAAAATAGCTAGGGTACAAGCTAATGTTTGCAATTGTTCTTAAAGTAGTACACAAGAAATGTCGACGAAAGTGGACAACAAACATAATAAAACAAATGTATTCAGGTTTTCGAGACAAAGTCTTTACAAGAATACAAAAAAACTGAAGAAAAGGAGGCAACATGAAAATAGAAATTAATAAATAAAAATGATAATTACAGCAAATTTCGAACCACCAGGTAACACTAGTTAAAAGATTGATGTTTGTCTGTTGGCTAGCAGGCACCGCGGTGGTGCAGAGGGTTAGAACGCAAAGAATTCTGATGAGAGAAAGTGGTGTTTCTCGAAATATATGTAAATTCAACCCAGATTCAATCCCAGCTCAGCCAAAAAAAATTATCAATAAAATTTAATAAAGATTTCATGTTGTAAAACAATTCCTTCAGTAAAAATAATTTAATGAAAATTAAATTTAATGAACTCGAGCCCGACGAAAATAAATATCAAAAATTTAAAATTAACAGTTCGAATAAAAAATAATAACTTGTTCTTATTTTGATTTCTTTTGTATTTTTATAGGAGTAAAAGAAAAAAATACTCAAGTAAATTGCAAATAGAAGCAATGGTTGATTTAATGAAAAAAAAACACAAGACATTGCTTGTGGTTTTAGTCAATGCAATCCAGCTAAAGTAAAAAAATTCTGGGAAGTCATATTCTTTCTTCATCTTCATTCATGCTTATGGATATCCATTTACTGCACAACAAATTTGTTCAAAACCTCATCCAGCACTTGGCAAAATATTGATTAGGCAATGTTGATATTGAAATCCTTACCGAAACAATGCTGGTAGCTGCCTTCTGCAAAAAACCATAAACAAGCAGAAAGTTTATCTTTTGCAGAAAGTGATCCTTGACGACCGCTGCCAGAGCTTGCAGACTCCAGCTCAGACAAACCAGATTTAAACGCTGCTTTATTTAAGCGAAATTTTTTTTGAAAACTGTGAAATATTTAAATTAATTTATAGTAAAATTATAAATAATAGTTTTCCTGATATTTTTTAATTTTGAACTTACTCTCTATCGTTCAGATTTATAGCGTAAAACTCTTCTTTCTAACCGCATGTCCAAGTAATCATCGTCACTACTATCATCAAAAAAAGTCAATTATATCCATTCTAATGAACTGCCTTTTAAAATTTCACTTATAATTTACAAAAAACACTTTTTTTTTAATTTTCAATTTATAATCTTGTCTTGAAATGTCTTTTTTTTCATCAGCTGACACAAAATCAACTCGTAATTAATTAAAACAGAGATGTTAAATTTGCCTCGCGGAAAATGTATATTTGCAATTTGAATGAATAATTGCAATTTGCATATCGATCGATATTTTTTTCCACACAATTTTCCTTTCCGTGCGGAATCAATAATACCACCCAATAACAAATGATGTAATATAAGATAAATTATCTTAATAAAACAGCTCCTGAATCATTTAAAGAAAAATAGAATTGACCGTAGGGCTAATATCCAAACCTTATTATTATTTCATTCAACTTCTACTTGACTTTCACTGGACGACATGTTTCCACTTCAATAACAATTAGACGTTTGATCTCCCTTTGCTCAAGTAATTGCAATTGGTTTGAACTCATTTTTATGCATACGAAATTGAGCAAAAGCTGTTGCTATTAATATTATTCGAAGACAAACATTATTTTGGTTACAAATTGCCCTAATTTCTCAACTAGTAATTTTGTGTAATCGGAAGAATTGATGTTGGTGCTTGAAAACGCCAAATCAAACAAACAATATTTGTTGAGAAATATCCTGGTTCCTTCCGAAAGACTCTGAAACCATCTAGATCATTAAGATTGAACTTTTTCTCATCGGAAAAACTGAACTTTAAAAATTATATGTTTAAATTGTAACTGTTTTCAGTTAGTTTGTAAGTTCTTTTAGCAAATTCAAAGTCTAGCAGTTTTGTCGCGGAGTACAGTAATAGCTTTGGCATAGACAACAGCATTTGTCCAGTAATAGTCTGAGATTCTTTTAGCAGTCTACTTATGATTGATTTGAACACATTTTCCTCAAATTCATTAATAATCTAACAAGACCTTATTGTGCTGCTGGTACAGTTTATTATTCGACAATTGACCCGTTGAAAACCCTTTATTTTCGGTCTGCTTTTATTTTTGGTTGGTTTGTATTTTTTGGCAATTGTTGAAAACTTAAACCACTTTTTATGTAAATCATTAAAGTACGAATCAGGCGGTATTTAATAGCAAATTGTGGAAAATGTTATAATAAGATTAAATAACAATAATACTTTTGTTTTTCTAGTTTTCTTCGTCCGTTATCATATAATGTAATTATAGTTATGAAAGACTAACAAACTATTAATGCATAATTTCTTTCTTAAATTAATAAAGTGGATAAAAAGAGCTCTTAAACAATTGTACAGCTTTTAAAAAAAGTGTTTGTTTTTGTTTAAAGCCCTAATTTTACTAAAGTAACAACTACTCGAAACCTGTAGCTGGTTTCTATATTTTTCGAATCAAAAAATTTCTCACATGAAGTGTGAAACAAAAAATTCAATCGTTTCTCGATTTGTAAGATTGTTTCTGGAATATTTCCAGTTAGTAAGTGTTTAAGTGTCAATTGGAAGCCAAACGTCAACGAAGAAAAAAATGTTATACTGTCGTTTTTGAGCAAGCGATGAGAACACATGCGGATGGTTATTGTCATTTTTTTTTCAGAAATTTATTAAGCATTGTTGTTGTTTCTTGTTGAACGAAGCATAGCAAACATACGTGATTCAATTACAATTAAACACGAAAAAGAAAAAACTGCTTAAATGGACTTATTTTTTGTTTTTTCTCAAAATAACTGTTCTAAAATTATTTTTAAATATTGATATTTACGGTCCCTGATGTTTTGTCTTTAGGTGTTTATATTTGGCAAAAACTCTTTCTTTTTTTCTTATTTTAAGCGTTTGCCAATACATATGTAACATATTTAAAAATATCTACATAAATATATACATATGTATTTTGAATTGTGTGTTTCTCGCACCAATTTGAAATGTGAATTTTTTTGACAGTTCTTTTGGGAATCTTTTCGCAAAATATTCTTACAGAAACACTATTTCTCATCTTCTTCCAATAATTGTTGGTAACGTATTTAAATGACAGATGTTGCTCGCAAACTAAAGTTACAGAAACACTTGTGTTAGAAAAACCATTTTTTGTTTCATTTTACACTGTTTTTGTTGCAATTCACTAATTCCATGCGAAAAATTTTACAATGCGAGAAATACAGAAACGATCTACTACTCCTATTACTGGTCATTGAAAAAAGTCAAATAAACGATCTCGGTACGTACGGTACGTATAACTAATAAATTATATACAAATAGAATTAATAATAATCATACGACACGTGTTGTTAAGTTTTTTTGTGGATATTGTTAGATGTCAAGGAGAAATAAAATCGGTTTATCTAAACAAAACTATGTATATGTATTTGTTGTTCTCTCGAATCAATAACAATTAATATACAATAGATATGTCAAAATTGATACAAATACTTATAGGTAATTTGGAAATAAAAATTCAGAAAAGTTTCTTTTAATACAAGATAACATTTAGAGACCAAAGGTACTAATTTATAACAATTATCAGGACTATAGAATTATAGTTTTGAAATCAGTATCCATAATAAAAGTACATTTTTAAGGTAAAATTTTTAATGGGTTTTCTCTAAGAGTTGAGCAAAAATATTTCTAATGCAAATTTATTCCTATAAATAAAACTAATAACAAAATATAGATGGTAAAATCCGAACTTATAATACCCTACACCCAGTATGTGTGTAAAACAGTTTTTCACAAATGGGCGTTATATGGGAGATAAAACCTATTATGGGCAGATCATCCAAAAATTTTATGCCATGACCAGTGTTGCCAGAAAATGAATTTCAAAATATGCTAAAATTTTAAAAACTAAGCGCTAAAATGTTCTACAGAAGAAAAAAAAGTGCTAAATTTTTTCAATATAAAAATACAATTTTTATTTCAAATGTTACAAATATAAATTATAGTTTTTTCTAATTTTGTTCATAACAATTGTTGACTTTTTTTTAATAAATTACATTTCATATATTAATTTAAAAATTTCCGTGTTCATTTATTAATAAAAGTTATTTTTTATTTCTCCAAAAGTATTTTTTGGAGTAAAATAGTAAAAAATTTTTCGAGAAAACAATTGTTTTTTATCCAACAAATAATGCTAAAAAGCATTTAGCATAATTTTGAAAGTGCTAAAATGGCAACACTGCCCATGACTGTACATAAAAATATTATGTATGTTAAAAAAAGAGTTATGGAGGTTAAAGTGTTTTTTGCTGAGAGGATCTTAGATGGGAGTTTTGACTAATTATGAGCCGAACATTATAAAATTAGGTGTCATGATATCTGCATATATGAAACTTATTTGTGTTAAATTTTACTTATGGACCGATTTCCACAAAATTAAGGTATGATTAGGCTTCATCTATAACTTATTTGTTTCGAAATTTGTTTGAATACGTGCAGACATCAATCATTTATGATCGATAAACCCCTATTTAGGAGAGGATATTTGTATGGTGAAATAATGCACCGATTTCAACCAATTTCAATCACAATCGTCCTTGGACCGAAAAATGTCATGTACGAAATTTCATCGAAATATCTTCAATATTGCGACCTCTACTCTGCGTACAAGCTTTTCATGGACAGCCAGCCAAACGGATGGACGGTCATCCATAAATCAACTCAGGAAGTGATTCTGAGTCAATCAGTCTACTTTATAGTGTTGCACCAATATTAGTGGGCGTTACAAAAATCATCACAATTCAATATACACTCCCCACTATGGTGGTGTAGGTTATAAATGTCTATAGGTTAGGTTAGCAGGCCACCATATTGCACGGCCCACTTAGTTCCATATTGCTGGTCCCATTGTGTTACCTGATTGGATAGGAAGAAGAGATAAAGTGGAAGAATACGTAGGGTAGTTAAAGGATGTGTAGAGTGTAGGAAGGGTGAAAAATGAGAGATATGTCAGGATCAAAACCCAAAGAGCGCAGATACGTAGATGGATATATAAGGGTGCTGCAGCCAATTACTGCTTTCCAAAGCTGAGAATTCAGATAAGTCATCGAAGAATGGTTGCCCCAGAAGAATGGTACTAGATTCACTCATTGCTGAGCATTGACATAAAATATGAGAGACCGTTTCCTCTTCTTCCTCATTATTGCAACTCCTGCAAAAATAATTATAGGGTAAACACTGACACTAAGTTGCTAAGTTGTGGTCGCTGTAATTTCAATAAATACTGCGTACGTTTCCTATTTAGTGTAGGCCAAATCAGGTTTGTTTCTCCACCTGGTCTGAGCTAGCTCATAGTGAAGGTTGCTAACTATTTGCTTACATTTCGATAGCGCAATGCCGCAGAGACGGTCAATGTTATCGTCTGGTAACATGGCACCTTTCTTCGCCAAGTCATCTGCGATACACTTACATATTGTGTCACCATATCCGCGCACCCATATGAGTGTGAGTCCGGTATTCCTTGACCAGGCTTGATGTAGTATGTACACCTGCCAGAGACTTTATTGCAGCTTGACTGTCAGTGTATATACGTATATCCCTTCCCGATATTCTGTAATAACTGATCCAATTTGCCGCTCTTTTTATTGCTGATATTTCAGACTGAAGAATGCTACATCTGTTTGGAATTCCGAAAGACATCTTGATTCCAAATTCCTGAATGGGGCCTACATTCTTATAGAACAGAGAAAATTTACTCAAAATAGAACATTTAGTCTCAGTTGACAGGCATATTGAAACTCTTTTAACTAAATACACCATTTATGATTTTCTCATATTTTAATTTATAATTAATTGGAAAAAGTAATAAGAACTGCTGCTCATGGTTAATATTTATTCATATCTCTTTAATGGTAAAAAATTAGTTTTCTAAATTTTATTGAAAAATTTCAACGATATTTTCAAGGCAACTAAAAACATAAGCAAACATAGAAAAATAGTCGAAATTCATGATATCTTAAGTACAAAATTTTTGGACTCATCATAAGATCATCAGTAGCTAGTTACCAGTAATAAACTAATTTAAAAGTTTTTCAGTTTTTTTTTTGTCACATCATTGAAAATGATTAGCCTGCTTTTATAATTTTTTCCAACACTATATAACTCATTTTAATATCTTTAAGTTTGAAAAAACTTACGTCTTTTTCTATAAAATTCTTCTATATTTTCTCCAAAGCTAGTATAAATATAAACTGAGATTTGAGAAATCTTACTTAAATACATAGTTTATTCTCTAACGGCCAGTTTTTAACTTAAAAATTAAAGTGTGTTTAAACTTAAGTTCTGTTTAAATACCAAATTCATTTTTATAGATCATATTTAAATACAACTTGAATTACTAACTACATCCATTTAAATACAACTTAAGTTTTTCGTACTATTTGGACGATTTGGACAGTTCTGCAAATCATTACTGCCTGAATGGCTTCGTCAATAAGCAAAATATGCGTTATTGGTCAGACAGAAATTCACACGTACTCCATGAGTCATCATTGTATCCCGAACAAATTTCAGTTTGGTGCGGTTTATTTGCCGGCGGCATCATTGGGCCGTACTTCTTCCGTGATGATCAAGACCGGCACGTTACTGTGAATGGGAATCGCTACCGTTCAATGATAACAGAATATTTTTGACCCCAATTAGATGATATGGACTTGGAGGGCATGTGGTTCCAACAAGACGATGCCACAGGTCACATATCGAATGTCACAATCAATTTATTGGAAACCAAGTTTGGAGAACGTGTTAGCTCACGAAATGGTCCAGTCGATTGGCCGCCTCGGTCGTGCGATTTGACGCCGTTACACTATTTTCTGTAAGACTACGTCAAGTCTATGGTCTATGCCAATAAACCAGCGACGATTGATGAACTTCGTACGAATATCGAACGTGAAATTGCAGCAGTATCGGCCGAATTGGGTTCAGAGTCTGGACTTCTGCAAGCGTGCCCGTGCCGGCCATGCAAAAGAAATCGAACGTACTTTCACAGGAATAAAGAATTTCATTGATATCCAAAACCATTCTTGTTTTATTTAAAAGAAACTTTTGTTTCGCTCTTATTAAAAAATCCGATATTATAGTAATAGGGGTGATAGTTAATAGCTAATTTAAATTACTTTACTTTAAACAAAATTTGTCCTTTAATGGCAATTTTTTTTTATAGATTTTTTTAAGTGATTAAAAAACTTTTCACGACTTGAAAAATAAAAGAGTGAAAACTAAAAACAAAAAACAACTAACGAATATTCTTTGGCAATTCTTAAGAATTTGTATTTTTTTCTATTATATTTTAGTTTTTTTAGTTTTGTGCAAATTTTTCAATTGTAAAACAAACTTTGTTTTTATTGCAAACTATGTAAGCAGATAATACCGGAAAAAAGTTTCCTTAAATCCCATTTGATTTGTTTTATTACTGGTAAATGAAAGCTACCAAATAAAGATACACACACTAGTACAATGTTGGAACCCACAATCCACGGTTTGTAAAACATTTTGTTAATTTTACTTTAGTTTCCTGTACACAAGTAAGTGTATATATGTATGTACATATACATATATAAATATGTGTGTGTGTTTGTCTATGTAATAGTGTAAATATATATTGTTTTTTTTTTTAATGTTTTTCTTCTATTTTTTATGTTAGTACTTGTACATTAATTTACATAGTTTCTAGAGCAATGTGTCCATGGTCGTAAAATGTTGCAAGTCGGCATTAAATCCTTATTTTACATGAGCTTTTGTATGCCATTGTCTGGCAGTTAGCTGATTTTTTTCTTCTTCATATTTTTTTATTTTTTGTTGTTGCTAAAGAACCTCAACCTCAGCCACTTGCATGTAGTGGAATACCAAACAACAACAGCAAGAACAACATTAGTGGCAGCAGTATGATGAAAATACAAAAAAAAAACAATACTGGTGGTAAATATCACAGAGAAAAAAATGGCAACAACAAAGTTTTAAAACTTGTAGAAAACGTTGTAGACAGCGTGTTTTCATTTTATGCGAATTTAGCTGGCACCTCAATAAAAATGTATGTACAACAATAACAATATCAACAAAAACAACAACAAAAATGCACACATATTGTTGTTGGTGTGGTGTAATAACTGCATATGTATGTGTTGATATTGTAACAACAATAATGGGGTGCAATAACGCCTTACGAAATACGGCCTTTAAGGCTTTATTTAACTTCCAATTGAGAAATAAGACCTTTATTTGCAAAAAGGTTTCATTGCACTTTGAAAGTGAAATAAGGCCTTTATTGAAATTTAGCCAATGGTGCAATAAAGCCTTTATTTTATATTTTTTGATTCTTTTGTTGCATTGTTCAATTTATTGTCATATACAGATTGTATTGACAATACAGAGATTCTGTACTATGCGAAGCCGGTGTTCTGTATACCATGGAGGAGAAAACCCTTCCGCCCGGTCGTAGGCCTGCAATATAGAGAATCTGTACTATGCGAAGCTGGTGTTCCGTATATCACGGAGGAGCAAACGAATATTTTATATTTTTTTTTTTTTACTTTTTTTGAGCCTCATGGCAGTTTTTCTTTTTGGGCGTTATGGCCTAGACTATAATTTGAAAAAGATATTTCGACCAAATTCAATGTCGTTTAGCCCAAATGGAAAAGCGCTAAAATGCTTGGGCGTTATGACAATATGGGTTGTGGGTGTTATGCACTTGGTCGCTTTAACCGTACGCCAAATTTAAGTGAAATAAGACCTTTACGAATTTATTTCACTTTCAAAGTGCAATAAAGCCTTTTTGGAAATAAAGGCCTTATTTCTCAATTGGAAGTGAAGTAAAGCCTTTAAGGCCGTATTTCGTAAGGCGTTATTGCACCCCATTATTGTTGTTACAATATCAACACATACATATGCAGTTACTCGCATACTCACCCAGTTGTTCATGTGTCTGTATATACGAATACAAGTGGACATTATTATTCACATGCAATGGCTGCAAAGGAAGTAAAAGACAAAAAAGCCATCATATGTATTGTCCATTAACTGGAGACGAGTCTCTGTCTATGTATGTATTACAAAGTGTAAATGAACGACAGACAGACAGAGAGACAAACAGACAGCCAGCAGCAGCACATGGTTGCAAAGTGGTAGTAGTGGTAAGTGATAGTAGTAACAGCCGTAAATATGGTCTCTAATAAAGGCAACATTTTGATATTTCATTCTAAGATGAGGCCAACCAAACAACCAGCCATTCAGACACATATTGTATGCAGCCTGCCATTCTTTATGTCTCTGAGTTTAAATCAACATACATACATACTTACATACAAACACAAATATACGAGTATAACAATGTTTTAGTGTTTGTATGTGTTAGTATTATGATATTTGTGTTTTAATGTAAATACACTCAAAACAATGCAGTATAAAGTAAGTGAAATTTTATAAATATTTTTTTTTTTAAATTACAATTTAAATTGGTCCAATAATTAAGGTGCAATTTATTGACTTGAAATAAAAGCAAACAAAATTTGAAGTTGACTGAAACTGGATAAATTGCGAGCGACTCAGTTTACATTTGTACTGTTTTCGGCATTTTCTTTAGCAGAGTTGAAAATAGAGAAACCGAATTTTTTATGCAAATGAAAATGGTTTTAGTTCGAATTGTAGTTCGAGACATTCGAATTAGATTTCAATCATCTATAAAGCATTTATTCGATGTCGAAAAATCATTTATTGATTTATTATGAAACTTTGCCATTTTTTGTAAGATCTGCAGAATTTTATCAATTACTCAGTTTTTCGTAACGAGTCTTTGAAAAAATCCTCAATAATGATTGAATATTGGCCAATTGTTACTTCAGCTGTATGGATGGTGACTTGACAATGCTAAGCCTTTAATATGGGTATTCATATTGATGACTTTGGAAAGATGCCAGTTGAAATTCGCCACACAAATCTTCAATTTAAAAATCTTTTTAAAATGTAATCACTTCCATCTTACAGTCGTAAGAATCAGAAAAATTATAACAAAAACTATATGGCTTCCTCCATGTAACAAGGACCCATGATATTTTCATGATATCTGAGAAACGAAGATTGCGAAAACTTGCAGCCATACAGATATTGGATAAACAATATACACTTAACAAATGAAACATATTAAACAGATCGAAGTAATAAAATCAACTATTATTATCATAGACCAATAAATGTGTCAACATATTTATTAAAATCATTTAAAAACTGAATAAAGATTCTTGTCATGAACATCATCAACATCCTCACTACGAATAGCTTTTGCAGGATACAACTCGCATACATTAAAGGTCAGTGCAAGCAGCACAGCATAACTTTGCAAGTACTAACAAGTAAAAATATGACAGAATTCTGTTGCACATGCACATTTTCTGGTGCAGCAAGAATTTTAAAGCATCTTGAATAACAAACTGCAAAGCTTTTGGTTTATCTGCAGAAAACACCCAGAGTCTTTGGCGGGAATGGAACCCGCAACCCTTTGACTGATAGTCCGGCACTCTATCGTCTAGTCTATCGGGCCACTTTATTGAGATCCTCAGTGATTATTGGCTAATGAATAAACAGTCTAAGAGTCACTCCGTTGAAGACCAAATTGGTACTTTTTTAATAAGAACAATTTTCTTCCACGATTTACAAATCCTTTAGGCATGACCATATTATTTTAGATATAACTGACAAAAAATGTTGAGCCCGATCTTGGGACAGTAAACAGATTATATAGTAATAACACCCAACACTTCAAAAAAGGAAACGAGCACTCACTAGCTCGAGAAATTTCACTGATGAACTTGTCCTTTTACAGACAGATATTTTATTTTATCTATAACATAATATAATTTTATAATAGGAGAATAAAAGTAATTTTTGGTTCCAGGATATGAGGGCATCCATGGCTGATAAATGTATAATAAAACTGTCGTCCTTACACGAAAGTGTGGCGGAAAAGAACCTACATCTTTGGTAGTAAAGTCGATTATGATTGATAAAGGGGAACTACAGGAGACTGAATTCGGACGGTACAAAATGACTACAAGTTTCTCTTACACAAATATTAACAGTACTATCTAGACTCTGGATAGGAACTAGATTAGTCCTTTTAAAGAAAGTTTAAAATATGTCAGAACGTATGGGTTACCCATGTAGCAACTATTACAGAAATTTTCTGGACGGGCAGATGAGAAATCGGTACAACTGTTCTGCTGAATTTAGAAATGGCAGTTACAAGAAAAACCTGATTTAAATATAAAAAATACTTCAGAAATACTACTGAGTAGAAATCTTAAACTGACTTCTCAACTACTAAACACCTCGACTAATCAGAATATAATTTATTTTGCAGTTGTCGATGGGCTCTTAAATGAAAAGGAGAATTGCAATTGCACAGATCCCCTGAACTAAAATAAAAACTAAAAGATTGCACAGAAATACATACATAAAGAGCTCTTGGACTATCGGAAGAGGCTACTGTTGATTTGGAGCTACACTGGACAAAAATTATTCTTCTTGTTTTAGTGCTGTAATACGGCCTGAATATTATCCACCAGAGGTTTTAGTCTTTTGCATTAATAACTATGCCTAGAAAGATATGTTTATATATCAACGATATTTGAGAAGCTACTAATGAACAACTTTAATTCGCTTTTAAATGTAAATAGATGGATCTCGAGTCATCAATTTGGATAACGGTACTTATAAACAAACTCGTAGTCTTGAAGGAAAGATAACCAGTTAACGCTCATCGGCAATTGCAAAGCTATTAAACTGTGCCATATTCAACAAACAACTTTATAACTTTTCACATTGCATTTATCAAATTGCAGTTTTTTGCAAAGTGATAACTGATTTTGTTCCACAATATTCTTTGCAAGTCTCACTTTGCACTAAGCAAATATTTGCAAAGTCTTTGAACACTTTGTAAAGTCTGTGCGTTCTCCTGTAAAGTCAGTGTGCCAAGTGTTCCACAAAGCATTTAATAATTTTTACATTTCTGTCTTATCACTTTGCATTACTAAATAGAACTTGTTAAAATTAGCCGCAGTCTTACATGTGATTAGTGAAAAAAAAATTATTTTATTTCATCGTTTCAAAACAATAAAGTAAGTATTTTTTATAAAAGTATTGTAAATATTTAAAACATATTTAACTTAACATTTAATTTAATTTACAATCTTTTTTTAGAATGCCAAAACTATTTTCAATTATGCGCCGTGTTTTTTTTTTGTGGCAACGATTAGAAGCCTCTTCAGCATCCATTGTCAAATCTTTAACTGACAGCCGAATCCCGCAGCATGCTTGAATTTACACCATAGTCAAAATTTAAACTAAGCTTGTATTGCTGTGCGAACTACCCAGCAAACACAAAGTCAAGCGATTGAAATATGTATGATGCCTTCATTATAATTTTACGTTCTCGAATAAAACAACCATTTTTAAAGGGTTAAATCAATTTTTTGGTTTGCAAATGAATTTTAAATAAAAATAAATTTTGGCAAAAAAATATATATTTTTTTTTAGCATTTTTTAAGCTTCGTAATGTCTTTTAATGACATATTCGTTTTTTCCCTTAAATATTTTATAACATTAAATGCATTTGCTGGATAAGTATGTATCAGCATCCGCCGCATGTGCACTAGTCGCTTTCTCATCGACGACTAAATGATAAATGATATGAAATTGCACAGCAAAATGTATAGTCTGTCATAAAAAACTTTTCAGCAAAATTACTGGGTTCATGTGGCCACCACATTGTATTTTGATATAAAATGTTCTTCAAACTTTTGATTTTGTAACACCATGCATAGCTGCAACTCCAATAGCAGTTGATTTTCAGCCGAAATTATATTTTAAATAAAATCAACTCTTACATTCCTAATTATATTTAAAATAAAATCAACTTGAATTCGATTTAAATGAAAGCACTCTTTAAAATAAAAATTTTGTAGTCCCGAAAAATTATTTCGGTCTTATTCATGTCTTAACATTTTGAAAGCTTTACTAGTTAAAACAATATAAATTTATAAAGCAATCGTTTGTCTTCTAAATTTTTGACAAACTTATCAAAATTTGCTTTGCAAAATATTTTGCATTATCGTTTGCCCAAATCGAAATATAAAACTCCAAGGTTTTTTTTTTGCCTCCAAATTTCTCCCAAGTGATTGGAAAAAGGGCTCCAACATCTTTTTTAATTTTAGCTTTAATAATATCTATGATTTTCTTTCCTCGCCTCAAGAATGGGTCGCAGGAATTCATTATATAATTATTCTCACCTTTCAAAATTATCTGAATATTTTAATGGTTGTTGTATTTCTAACAAATCACAATAATGGTCCTAATAATTGCCAGTAATAATCTTAACAATTTCAGAGATACATATATAAGAAAAATTAACACATAAAACATTTGGAATTTCACCACACACGATGGTACTTTGGCTCACTTCAAACAGGGAACCAACGAGTTTTGCTAAGAAATATGCATCGAGACAGTTTTGACAATGATTGTTAATTGGATTGAACTGCAATTTTAGGATATAAAAAAAACATAAGATAGGATATGAATTGATACAATCAGTATATTTATCCTTATAAAGTATCAAAAGAACTATCAGCATCCATTGTCATCTCATTGTTTTAAATTTTTGGAACGAACGAGTTTTGGAACTCACAAAGTTCAATTTAAAGCTTCATCTAAGATTTACTATTTGAGTGTGGACCTGTGTATTGGACATTGTTTACATTTCTGTAGAGTTTTAAGCATAATGTAAATGTTGTGGTGTTTAGTTTATGTAAAATGAAAGAACTTTCGCCACAAACAACAAGCCACTCATAAACATACAAACTTAAAGGATTTTTACTTTAAAATACGACGAGCACAAGCAAACACGGCTAAACTACAAAGGCAACATTAAAACCCACTCTTACACATGCACTTTTCTTCTATTACAATCACAATACATTATATACACTACTATAAATATTTACATACATACATATGTATATGATATGTATAAATATACATACGTAGGTATGATTTTTATGTATATAAAACCTCTAATATACATACATATGTATGTACTCGTATGTACACATGTGTTTAGTATTTTGCTTCGGTTATGCAGTTTTTGAGTGGCATTTTCAAAAAGAACATTGACTTTAATAAAATGTACAATGCAAAGACTTATTATTGTGTATACACACTTTTACATATCTGTATACTACATACATACATACGATAGTATAACCATGTATAATATATACAAAGGATATATTGCCATATATTAATGTAACCATGTGTACACATACATTTATGCATATGTAAGGCTTGTTGCTATTTAAGCCCATAAGGACTCTTTCAGTAGCTCTCTTTGTTTTTGCCTCGGCAAGCCTTTTACTTTACACGTATATATTGTGTTGATGATGGAAAAAATCAGTCTGCTTTTTAGAAGTCAGACCAAATACGGGTATCCCAACAATCTCCTGTTGTTGGTTGTTTGCTTTTTATTGAAACATTGTCTTTATGCAATGGTTTTTGTTTTTGTTTTCTTTTTCATATCGTTCCTTTTGTTTTTATTTGTAGTTACTTGTCTGTGTATGAGTTTGTTTTAAAACATCCTTTAAGCCCCTGTTGAAGAGCTAAATTTGATTTACATTTTTAAAATGTATCTTCCGTAGTAGTCCATCATTAATCTTTAGTAAGGCAGCAAGCAGACTCTATATATATTAAAGACAATTGTATGGAGTAGAAAAATTTTACTGATAAATGATTTTCGTAAAAATTTTGCAAAAAGGTATGTAAAGGCTTAAGAGTATCTTAGTATTACAGAAGTGACATATTTTGTTAATGTTTTATAAACTGCTTAAAATTATAGTAAAAACTTAACGGTCATTCTAATTCAAATTTATCCTACAAAATTAAATTTCTCATTTTGGACAGGGCTGTGAGCCCTAAATTTTGATTTTTAAAAGACCAAAATTATTCAACAGGATCAAAAAACGTTGACATAATGTTAATAGGTTACGCACACGGAAAGGATTATTGATTGATTGGAGGTTATAACTTGAATGCTCTTACTCCGATTAGCATAGCATTTCCAGGAGAATTGTCTAATATATATTCACTGTTCTTATCGATGCTAGTGAATAACCAGAGATGTTAAGACATTTCTTAAATAGAAAACAAAGGCATGGTCCAAGGAAACCAAATGATGGACGCTTAGACTTATGTTGCTAAGGAAACATTCTTGGTAAATGTCCAATAGGGCTAAAAAAGACAACAATTCATAAAGCAAAAAAAAAAAGAAACAATAAAGAAAGTATAGTCGGTCAAACCCGAACATATAATACCCTACACCCAGTATATGTATAAAACAGTTTTTCATCATCAATCATCCAAAACTTTATCTCGATATAAATACTTTTAAACGATTTATGGAGCTTAAAGTGAGAGGGAGGGTGGTTATATGGGAGTTTCGACTAATTATGGACCGATCATAATAAAATTGTACCGTCTTATTTTTAGACATATGAAATATATTTTCCTTCAATATTATTTGGATATCAACAGTTTTGAGAGAGTTATTTTATTTAAAGTGATTTTCGGAAGTGGGCCTTATATGGGAGCTACGAGTAATTATGGACCGATCTGCACAAAATTTGTTGATCTGATTTGGCTTCATTTACCACTCATTTATGGTGAAATGTGTTTGGATACTTGCATAATTCAAACATTTATGATCAGTAAACCTCAATTTCGGGAGGATTTCCACCAGTTTCAATCCCATCCGTCCTTGGGCCGAAAAAATATTATGTACCAAATTGTATCGAAATATCTTCAAAATTGCGACCTGTACTCTGCGCACAAGCTTTACATGGACAGCCAGCCAGACGGACGGACGGACATCGTTAAATCGATCGGTATACTTTAAGGTGGGTGTTAGACCAATATTTCTGGGCGTTGCAAACATCAGCACAAATCCAATATACCCTCTCCACTATTGTAATGTAGGGTATAAAAAGAGTGAAGAAGTAATCATGGGTGTGTTTCTGTGGAGATTTAGAGAGTAGCAAGGAAGGATCACGGCAGAAACAAAAACAGTAGGTGCTATCTACAGATCACGGCACGCCAGGTTTTCTGATGAGGTTTAGTACTGCCTCTGTATATATTATATCTCCCTTTGGAAAAATATTAGGGAAATCTTGTATTTAAAAATGGATGCACACATCGGTCATATACGGTTGGATGATGATGGAAACCAAAACAATTCCTGGATTGCCCAAGGATTAATTGATTCAGGTCTTGTTTATACAAGGAAGGAAAAACTCGGTACAGCACCTTCTATGTGACTACCTTAGACTAGAAGAGCTCAAACTAAAAAAGGAAGTGTAACTGATGGATCTAAATATATTTGTGACGAGTTCCGGGAAGACTCGTAGAAATTAGAGTGTACGATTTTTTTTGCACGTGTATCAGTTACATAAATTTTAAATATACGAGTATTTAAGCGTATGTATCCTATGTGCCTCCGAGTAAATGTTAATGTTAAAATCGTCATAAATCAGAGTAATTTCAACATTTTTTAAGTGTCCAATAAGTTTTGTTGTCTTACTAAAGGGTGCTTTTTAGACGTATAAAACTTTGGAATATAATAAAACAAAAATAATTTTTATAAATTGACATGAAATTTACTTTATTTGATGGATAATCTTCTGGCATCATAATAGCAGAACACCGTCACGGCTGTCCCACAGAAAATAGTCAAGCGGTGTTAAACCGCACGATCTTGGAGAATAATTCACGGGTCCGAAACGTGAAACTATGCAATTACCAACCGTTTCCTTCAATAAATCAATTATGGCACGAGCTGTGTAACATGTTGCGCCGTCTTGTTGAAACCACAACTCCTGCACGTCATAATTGTTCAATTGATGAACGAAAAAGTCAGTAAGCATGGCTCTATAGCGGTCACCATTGACTGTAACGTTCTGGTCAGCTTCGTTTTAAAAAAGTACGGCCCATCACCAGCCCATAAAGCACACCGAACAGTCAGTTTTTCTGGATGTAACGATGTCTTAATATACACTTGTTTTTTGACGTGTACATTCAACCAAAAGTGAGCGTCATTGCTAAACAAAAGTTGCTTATAAAAATTGGAATCAACGGCAATCTTGTTTTGGGACCATTCACCAAAATTGCAAGATAAATTTGCACAATTTTGATGCATTGCTTAAGCGTCAGTCTAGTCATGATGAAATGCTAAACCAAATTAAGCATAAATCACTTGACAGCTGATAAAATGGTCGCCAGTTTAAAAAAAACTTTTGCCAACCTAAAGTTATGTACATCTAAAAAAACCTCCCTTTAGCTCAATAATGCCAAATTATGCAGAATATGCGACTTTAAAGAAACTAATTATGGTTTATCTTCATCATCATCTTCATGAAAACTAAGTTACACATTGAGATTTTTATAACCACCTCCACTCATCTTTAAAACTTCAGTAATAAGAGCAGTTATAAAACGTCCTAAAGGCCTTTTTTTACAGATACAAGAATACCCAGTCACATCGTTCTATTTTACATGGAGTATCATTGAAAGCAAGGCCTTACCTACTTGCAACTTGTTAGATGACTTCTAGAAGCACTTTGTGAAAAGGTTAATTGTTGGCTCTTAGGCTGGGCTCTATTTGTAAACATTTTTCAGGAAGATCATTTGGATTGTTGGTGGCTCACATGAGCCACTCTTTTTCAAATAAATTGGACAACAAAAATCAATGTTAAACGAAAAATATGACTATGAGAGTGTCGTATAAAATACAAACACAAAATAAATTAAGTTTAGTATTCCGATGGCTAACTAATCCCATAGTGTTACCTAAAGGGAAACTCAATTAAATGATTGGGAGAGTCATCCTAGTTTCTTCTTTCTAGCAATTTCTTCGACTTCTTAATCTCATATCATACGTTCCTCTAATGAAATGTCTTGTAGTAGTTGCTACGAGTAACTTAAAATCTCCCTTACAACATCATATACGGGCCATGTTAATCTTGCAGTAGTACAAGTGGTTTATTTATACCGTGAACGGGTCATCGTTAACTCTTTAACCAAATCATCTGTTATACAGTTGCAATAACCAGATAATATCTCGCTGCACCTTAAGAGGCTCCTGGAAGTCTGTTGTTAACTTAGAAGACGGAATTCCATTAAGGGCCGTCTTTTTGCCGCTCTAAATACAGACATATGTATGGTTATATGAGAGATATGTCAGTTAAGAGAATATTCAATCACTTGTAGAGCAAAACTAAATTCAGATATACTGATAAAGGACATTATTCCAAACTTTTCAATAATCATCGTATATAATCTCTAAAGGGTGAAGAATTGAAAATCAAAGAATGTCTTTCTTCATTGTACTTCAAGATCCTAGAGTTCAGAGAATTCTTACTTGTATCCATGTGTATCCACCTCCTCAGACTTAGGGTTCAATTGTATCGTCATCATGCTTTTGAGACTTGCGCCGAACAGATTTCAGCTAGGAATCATTTAAGGTTTTTAAAAGTTCAATAGTAGAAGACTATTAAACAACAACAAGACTTAGACAACTAGGTTTAGTCAGAGAACCAGCATAGAATTGATGAAAAACTGATTGGAATGGATTTTGGGCTTCTTCTATGACATTGAGGCTGGCTGGCAGTGACTGTTACTGGTCTGCGATTCAATGATATTGATGTGCACAACATGTGGTTTTAACAAGCAGATCACATGTCATAAAGCTGGTGAAATAACACTTTACAGGATGAAACATTTCCTGGCCTTTTTAATGATCAGAATTGGCCCCCTAGATCTGAGTAGAGGCTCAAAACTACCCTATTGAAAAAGGACAATGCAGGACGTTGCATCAATTAAGTTCAATCACAAAATAGTGATGGAAATTTTAAATTTAAAAATTTAACAATATAAAGAAAAAATATGTTTTCTATTTAACACAAATCTGACGCAAATTTTTGTACACCCTTCAAATATAGAAAATCCTTAAAAACTGTATAAACTTTGAACTACTCAATGTTTAATTCTTATTACATTTATTTCTGTTTACTAAATCTTGAAACTTTATTACCATAAACAATTGTGAAATCTGTCCTCATAAATGCCATTAAATACAACAATTTTAATGTAATTTTATTTTATATAATATAATTTTTGTTGTTGTTCTTATTTCTTGAATGTGTGAATTGGGGGGGGGGGGAAGGGGGGCTTTATTACTCGTACAATATAAACAACTGCTTAAATTGTTGGCAAAATTCCGAACTTTTGAACTTGATGCAATAAAAAACCTCATACAACGACGTGAGATAATTCCAGCTGGTGAATGAATGAATGAATGAATGAATAAACGAGTGAACCAACTAACCAACGAACGAGCGCGTACAAAGTAAGATTCAAATGCGTGTGGCAAATATGTACCAACAAATCGTACACAACAAACACTTTCTTCTTTTAAATAAAATAAGAAGACCATCATAGAATTGTGTTGATGCTTTGTTTTATTTTACACTTTTGGTAAAATATTTACAAACATTTTCTATACAAAATTCTCGTTCTCACACTCAAACAGTTGGGGCAAACGAAATGATAACTTTAAGTGGTTGTAACTGCCAATATGCTCGTAAGTATGAAAGAGCAAAAGTAACCAACGACAACAAAAACAACTTTGCCAGACATCACACACAGAGAGAAAAAAATTGTTTCAAACAAAATCTTTTTATTTAATCTCTCAAGGAGTGGGTGTGCATGCATGTGTATGTTTGTGACTTTAAGTTTCAGAGTGTGTGTATGTATGTATATACATATGTATTTGACATTACGTATGTATACGTTGAAGACAAAATAAAAAGTCAGAAAGCAAAAGTGCCCAGTTTAAACAATTTAAAACTGTTTTTAACAATATAACAAGGAATTTTTCCATTAAGGAGTTTGGTAGTGGGTAGAGGAATGTTGGTGAGAACAAGAACAAAATGAAAGTCCTTAATAGGGAAGTCAAATGTTAGACGATTTAAGTAACTTACAAATATGCCATATTGTACGAGTATGCCAGGCGACAAAGTTCTTTAAACATTTCTTTATTTCTAGAAATTCATTTGTTTTACTTTTTTGTACCCTACAACTCAACAAGAAAGACATTTACAGAAGAGTAATGCTATCTGTAGCTTCTTAAGGATTTAAATTAATTTAAATTTGAAAAATTAATATAAAATTTGAAACACTGATAGATATATCAACAACACTCATACTTTACGTGAGAAAAATTATTATTCAGGCATTTGATGGAAATCGAAAACGAATGAGTTTTGGAAATACATTTTAATGCATTTATAATCTAAAATTTTTAAAATTTTTGTTTAAAGATTCTCTTTAGTAGCCCAATATCTTTATATTTTATGTGATAAAAGTTTTTCAATACGAAAAAATTGAATTCTTAAACTCATTCGTTTTCGTTTTCGATTTCCATCACATGCCTGATTATTATTTATACGTTTTGGTAACTAATAAATGCCACGCAATGTCAAATATCGTTTAAGATTTCATTAAATATTTACTTTATAAATTTAAAATCTGATTGGATACTGATATGTAATAAATGAATTGGTCTTGGTTTTACAATAGAGTATTTCCGACTTCGTCTATGATCTATTTCTCCTTATTTCGTAAAAGTCTAGCAGCAGATTATTTTTTTTTTGTTTAAAAAACACAAATTTGACTTACATTTTTTTATCGTACTTAAAACAACTTTTTTCTACCAACTGGCAAATGGTGACTTTGGTTAAGTTTTACTTTTTATCAAAATGTTTTTACTTTTTTTTTTCTTTTTTTGCTGCTAACAACATTATGTTGTTAAATTTAATTCAATTAAGAAATTTTCTTTTCTTATTTAATTTATAAATCAAACTTTTGCTTCCTATAGAATTCATTATATGGGCAGTTATCAGATGCCTCCTTTTGTCATCTACAAAATATTGTCTCCTCATACACAAAAACTGATATAAATAAATAAATCAGTTTAAAACTTTGCAACTGCTCTATTGTGGCCTTAAGGTAAAGTTTAAGGCGGATGGAGGTATTGGAGAGAGTTGAATTCACATTAATTAAACTTTTCAATTGTTGACCAAATACTATGAGCAGACTGTATTGAACTGTATTTATCTACATGAAATGTGGGGGGTGGCGAAAAATAAAACAATATAAAACTTAATATCTTGTGTGCACTTTAAAACAAGGTTATTGGCATTGTACTTAATGGTGTGTTTTGTGTGTGTCTGCTTGTTACCCAGCAAACATTTCGAGATGTCATTGGAAAACGACTTTCATTAATATTGTTTCAAGATCCCAAGATATGTCTATCCTTTTCCCAAAGTTCGCGTTAGACATGAATTTGCTGCCATTTTTGCAGTAACCAGATATGTAGTTGAATTTGGCAAATGTCGAATTTTGTGCCAACAAAGAAGCGTCATATGCTAGAATTTCTGTTTTACTTCTTTTTTTTTCTTGGACCAGCACTCAGTGGACGACCCCTACTTATGCAATGCATTGTGTTGTAACTAGGAAAATAGGTTATGGGAGGGAGGATAGAGGGAGTAGTGTTTGTGAATATTTGGCTTCAATTTTCCCATATTGAAAGTGCTGGTAGTTTGTTCCACATACGGAAAATTATACATAAATGGAATATCAATACCAAATTAAGCAGGAATAAGTTTCATGTAAAAAGAAATCGCAAAACGAAATATTTTTAGTTCGGTCCATGTTTGACCATAGACCCCATATAAAGTCCACTTCCAAAATTCACTTAAATACATATAAAACTGGTATCAATAATAAACGGCAAAAATTTGTCATAAATAATCATTATAGGTAAATAAATTGTTGTACTAAATCTTATGGTGGTCGGCCCAGAATTGGTCATAGCTCCCAAACAAGAACCACATCTGAAAAAGACATTTATCCGTATATATATTGTGTGAATATCGGTACCGACTCAAAACGTTGCACAGATCGTTTATAATATACCAAAATCATACCACAAAATTTTGTAAATTTCAATCCATTTTTAACCGTAACCCCCATATAAAGCCCTCTTCTGAAAATCACTTTAATACTCATAAATCTCTTATCTCTCAATATAAGGTCCACTTCTGCAATTCACTTTAATACTCATAAATCTCTTATAAATAACGGTACCGATGCAAAATTTTTGCCAATATAAGGTCCACTTCCGAAATCTACGCTAATACTAATATATATCTTAAATATATCGTTATTTTTTTGAAATTCGACGTGAAATATCCTCATATGCATGAAAATAACTGTTCCAAAATTTGAGAAGATCGGCCCATAATTTGTCATAGCTGCCATAAAAGAACCATTTCTAAAAAAAAACACAAATAAACCTACAAAAATATCTAATAAATATCGATATCGAACCAACTTTTATATGGATCAGAAATTTTAATCCAGAAATCATATTAGAATCGGTTATACGGCAATTAAGCTACTGGATTATGTAGCTGTAAGTCAATAATAGCTCCTGAATTAACTCCACTTCCGAGCATAATAAACAACCATACAACTCTTGTAAATAACGTTATTGAGATAAAATTCAACCAATATAATCCTAAAATACATAGAAATCACATTATTGGATACTGGATTTAGAAGCTATCAGTCCATGACTGGTCCACTTCTACTCTGCCACCCATAAATCTCTTGTAAATAACATTATTGAAATCAAATTCAAACACAAACTCCTCACCTTTTATCTGATCCTATTTTATACTTTGTTTCTTAACTTGTTGTGAATATGGAAAAATGCTCTTTTAATTTTATAAATTGTTTAATTACACTCAAGATTATTATGAAAATCAGACAAACTCTGTAAATTAGAGTAAGAATCGGTAATTACATCAATTATACATAAATGGTCAAAAATAGAGAAAATTTCAAAATATTTAACATAAAAGCACATTAGTGAATTATGATCAACAGGTAATATTGTCTTTCGAACAATATACAACCCAGAATAAGGATATTCTAGTCCTATAACCAGTGTAGTTTCTGCATTTCTTATTACCTTTAGGTGGAGGGTATTAAAGATTCGGCATAGCCGAATATAGCACTCTAACTTGTTTTCTTTAATAACTACGCTTCTGTAAAAACACATTGTGTCTATGTACATATGTGATTTAATTTTATAAACCTTGTTTCTCACTAATTTCAATAGGTTTTAGAGATAAGGAACTAATACCCCATTTTGCATACGATCAATGTTTTTTTTTAAACGAAGTTTTCCGGAACCAATTACCGTGTAAAAACAGAATTAGGTGTATATAGGAATTTTTAAATTCTAAAAACTGTACACACATCAAATAGTTCGTTCGAGTTTGGCAATCCAAAATTAATTTTAATTCTTTCACCTTTATTTCTGAATTTAAATTTAAATTTTTGTTGTTGACTTTGTAAACAAATAATAGTTTTCGCGATTTGTCAAATACAGGGAGTTTGCCCTTTTTTTTATACAACTTTTTATTATTTATTGAATCTGCCTCATTTCCTTAGGCCTAACAATAAGTATTCAAATCTTTTAAACTAAAATTAAGTCTAATTACTCTCTAACAGAGCATTAATTTCTTATTGGCTGTTAAGCCCTACGAAGCCTCGACTCCGTCTGGCTCTGAGCTAGAATTCTAGCCAGCGGATTCGGGTGGGTTTGTAGCTTTTTGATGTATTTCTCGCGGACCCTTCTGAATTCATCCTTTACCAATGGTACTTCTAGATCTCTGTGAATGTTTTCATTTCTTATGTACCATGGTGCGCCCGTCATGGTCCTAAGAATTTTTGATTGGGCCCTCTGTATAATTTCAATACTGGTATTACTAGCAGTTCCCCACAATTGGATTCCATATGTCCAAATTGGTGACTTTAAAGTCCAGGATTAGCTTAGATTGGTCACTGATTAACCAGTGAAGGCTAGATGCTTTTAACTTCATGTGAAGTCTCTTGGTTTCTATATGACGACGCCAAGTAAGTCTTCTATCTAAGTGAATACCAAGGTATGTATGTAACATAATCGGACTGAGGTATATTTACATTGTTAAGTGTGACAGGTGGACAACATCCCCTCCTCAATGTGAACGTAACATGTTTGTTTTTTAACTCATTTACTCGTATTCTCCATTTGTTTAAATATGGTTCCACAGACCTTAGATAGCTATCTAGTATACTAGATGCTATATATGGATTTTCATGCGAGCTAATAATTTCCCTTAATGTCCAAATGCATTATTAGTTGCCTATGTGCTTCTTAATTTTCCCTTAAAATATAATTCACTTGGTTACTTTTACTCTACGATGTCTATATTGTATTTAAATAATATTGTTAAATTGTTCGTTTTTAAACATTCGTTTTTATAGAGATGATTGTTTTTATTGTTTAAAAATTGCTAGACTGTATTTTAATTTTTTGATCTCGTTTATTTTTATATAGTACAGTCCTGCTGCACATTCATTTGAGTCCACATATGCCAATTTATTTACATATGTACATATGGATGTATGTAAGTGTGCAAGTGTTTGGTATGTGTTTAAGTTTGTGTGTGAAAGTGTTGAAGAAATTTACATAAATCGATTTTTATAATTATTTGCATATGAAAAAGATGCAAAAGTGTTTTATTAAATTTATGCATTTGCTTAAATTTCTATTGAACTTATACAGTTTGGTTCATGGTAGGAAAATATTTACGGCTGGTGTCAATTTAAATTAAAGTTTAAATTGTGTTTAAATATGTTTAACAATAAACTATCAGAGGTAATGAAAAAATTTGGAGCAATTTTTAATTTTCTGAATAGTTTCAAAAATAATATTAAGAAGACCACAGCAAACCATTGATTTTCAATTAAGTTTTAAAATCCCAACAGAAAACTAATGGAAGCTGTCATTGATAAATATTATATAGTGGTAACTTATGATACAAATACAAATTAACATACTTTTTAATGACTAACTATTTTATAGCAAATTTTTTTAATAAATAAATTAAATTCAGCTGCTGACAGAATCATACTCGTACAATAAGGAATGCAATAAAATGCAATTTTCTATTCCACTTAGCCACTGAGACTTCATGTAAAGTTTTCCAATTTGAATTACTTTTCGTCTGCATTTTGCAATTTATTTGAACTGTTCATTCATTTAAACTTACATTTTCACTTACCCGCACGCACCAAATGTTGGATCATACGTATAGTAACTGGAAGGCTGCAACGGCGTCGATGACCATGCTGCCGCACTACTTCCAGTATCTTTTAAGGCATAGGGGGTTGTCTGTAGAAAATACAAAATGCAGAAAACGGAAATTGGTATCAGATTTTGCGACTTGTAATTAAAGACATTAACATAAATTATAAAGAGAATTAAAACTGGTTTCGTTTATTTTAATTTGCATAAAAATGATTTCTTGCAAACATTTTTTGACAAATCATCATGTGGCAGCAGCACGAAGATTTTAATTACACAAAATTAACCCACAATAAGCATTTATGTGAACATGCATTTTACAAACAACCGTAATTTGTTTTTAAGAGACTGTGTGTTTTTTACTTCCCTCCCTTTCCCTCTTCCCGATATTTTCTGCTCTAATATGAAATTTTAAATACTGGTTATGGGTACATTTCAAATAAACAACTACAAAGTGATTATTGGTGTACGAGCACAGTGGGAGCAAACAATCGAATATTAGAGACAAAAGCTGATTCAGTTATATTAATGTTAAGTTAAACATTATTCTCATAAAATCCGGCCACCATATAGACAGGAGCTTTTTTAAAAAGCTGGTGCCAACACTTTTGTTTTTTTCTTTTCAGTAAATTTTTTCTAAACATTGCTACCGTTACTCTATCAATTAATTTCTGAGCAAAGGAATATCAAAATAGAAAGGAAATCATGCACAAATTCCTGAACATTCCACATTGTCGGATGATTGAAAAAAAGGTATAGCTTTAAAAAGTACTGTAAATGATAAAAGCAAACCTTAATTATAGGTAATTAAAATAAGCCAGATCTAGGTCACTTCAACAAAAAAAGTTAACATCGTTGCAAGTATGTACCTACATATATAGCAAGTGGCGATGTCAAACCCTAAATTCTAATTTGATAAACCTCTCAAATCTCAATTCTTTTTTAAAATAAATCCCGGGATTTTCCAATGTAATTTAATCATGAAAATTAGGCATGCACAAATACAAAATATCCTCACTTAACATTAATCGATGCTTTTCAACATTTTCAATAAAAGAGATCTAATGACAGATTCCACATTTAAACATTTTAAAACTATTTACAAAGTCTCCAACAAAAATTTAAATTTTACAAAAGTATGTTGAAGAAATAAAGGTAAAAGAATAAAATTTAATTTTAGATTGCCAAACTCGAACGCACTATTTGGTGTGTCTGCGGTTTTTGGAATTTGGAAATTCCTTTGAAAAAGCTTTAATTGATTTTAAAGCTCAACGGATGATAGATGAAGAATTTGTTTTACTTAAACAAATAGTTGTCATTTTAAATGCAGTTAAAGTAATAGTGAAGACGATTGTCATACTGATATGAATCTCTGCCGATGTTGCACTTTTATTTAAGCTCAAAGAGATATCAAAAAGTGAAAACTGCCGTATTCCATAAAAAAATAAAGTAGGTTTAAATTGTGCTTTTAGACAAAATTTTCTTAAAGTACATTTGACGTCTACTTTAATTTTTTATGAATTAGATCGTGAAACAAGTAAGAGTTTATATTCGGCTGTGCCGAATCCTATATACCCACCAATCACCTATTATGGAGATTTATAAAAGACTTTTATGCGCATATAAGTTATTTCCGGAAGTAGACTTTATATGTGGGTTACGCTCAAATATATATATCGATCATCATTAAATTTGATACAACAATTTAAATAAATATTCTCATTATGCTTGTCAAATTTCAACTTGATAGTCATTTTTACAAGAGATTTATGCGCATTTAAGTGATTTCCGGAAGTAGACTTTATATGTGGGTTACGGCCAAATATGGACTGATCACCATTTAATTTAGTACGACAATTTAGATATATATGTATGTCGAATTTCAACTGGTTAGTCAATTTTACAAAAAATTTATGTTAGTTTAAGTGATTTTCGGACGTGGTCTTTATATGGGGCTATGGTCAAAATTATGGACCTATGCAAAGAAAATATTCTTGTGAGATATCACTTTGTATGAGACTTATTAGTGCATAATTTTGTTTAGATACGACTTATCTATAGACATTTATGTACCATAAAACCATATTCCGGGAAGATATTTTTATGGAGGCTATAAGAACCGATTACTACCATTTTAAACAGGACTCGTCCTTCTAGAACAAAATTAAAGTGTGGAAAATTGCATGATATTATCTGCATTATATTTGAAGATAACAGCAAAACATATCTGAAACTCTGATTATAACACGGATCCTACTGGACCGATTTTTTCCATTTGCAATAGCAAACATTTTGGTGGATCAAAGAATGTTTGGTAAAAATATCATTCTTCTATGTCTTTCTCTCAACAGACGGACAGACGGACGGACATGGCTAAATCGTCTTAGAATCTTATAAGGTCCCAGAATAGATAGACTTTTTGGGTTTATGACTAATATTTCGATATGTTACAAACGGAACGACAAAAATAATTTACCCACCATTTTTTTTGTTGGTGGGCATAAAAATCCAAAATTGAAGAGTTATCTTTATTATGAAATAGAAATGTTTATTATTAGAAATGAATAAAATTCGTTTCGTTGATTGCGAAACGAATGAAACAATGTCTGTAATGATATGGAATCAAATATTGAATAATGCTTGGTTTTCACTATGTCATTTTTGTTGTCAAATTGTCCAAATTGTTGGCAATTGTATGAAAACGGGTTGTCATATGGCGTCATCTATGTTTGCATATGAAAACCCGTTTTCAGACAATTGCCAACAATTTGGACAATTTGACAACAAAAATTACATAGTGAAAACATAGTGAAAACGCGGCCTAAGAATTATTTGTTTCGGAGGCTGAGAAATGCAATCAGCATACTAACATTTGCTTGTGTGACAACATTTTTCGTCAGCGTCATATATTGGAAACAAAATTAAATCAAGATTCTCTTTACTTTAGATGCCTTAATATTTTTAAGAAACTCTTTTTAAGATCGAAGCATAATACTTTATTGCTTTAAACTTTTCTCTATCTAATTTTCAATGTTATTATGTATGTTTTTAAATTATTAATGGTTTATAAAATTTTGTTTATAAAAAACAAAATATGCTTTAAATAATTTAAACATTTTAGCTATGACGACAGAAAATATTTGTTTTCATTTATATTTATATTTAAGATAAATATGGATTCATCCATTCGTTGTTTTGGGTTCGAGTCTTTAATTTTTTTTTCTCTAATTTTTGCAAAATCTGCAACATCATTAAATACTAAAACGATGACCGGTACAAGAAATGCTTTGATTTTCGAAATGGAGTGTTCGCTTTCAATTGCTACTAGGAAATTTATTTTACGTTAAAAAAAAATCTGGTCAGCAAATATTGGACTCTTTTAAACATAGAACCTATATTCGATCTTTACATGGTTTTCTAAAGAAAATCTTAATTCACTTTGCGTCGTGTTTTTTTACGTAACCCCGACGCAATATGAGGTATTGGTGTATTTTTTTTTTGAGACTTAAAAACCAAAGCAAAATAAATCAATGGTCGCAGGCAGTATTACCACTTGTAAAACTAAAACATTGTGTGTTCATATGGCAGCTTCGATTTCCAGAAAAATCGTTTGAAATGAGTGAATCCTGCTGCAAAAAACTCACAGTAAAAAAAAATTTTTTTCCGACAAAATTTTTGTTCGGAACAAATGGGTGAATCCACCTTAAGTTACTTTATTAAAATAAATATTTTTTTTATTATCAATAAACCAATTTGTTTTATTAAGAAACAAAAATCCCGAAATCTCGAAAAATGTAAATTCCGGGCTCCCGGGATTGGCATTCCTAATAGCAAGATGAATACGTGTGTATGCTGGGTTTTAAACATTTAACATATCGTATCATTAAATATGCAAATCGCTGAGACACGCATTCTTGACGACAAAGCTCAACAAACTGAAATCCCGATATTTTGACCGATTGAATGATAATGCCTTAAAATGTTTCATTTAAATATTCGTGGTATTTGAAAATTCTCGAAAAATTCCACTGTTTTGAGTCTCATAAAGTCGGAAAACAATTTGTTTTTCTATTTATAAACATCTAAAAGAAAATTAAGAGAAACAAAAAAAAAACCTTCCATGTTCACTCCACATCCATGTAATCGACAGCAAACGGCAGAACAAATCACTAACCAGCCACCAACAATTAGAACAACGGAACATTTTGCATAAAAAGCAAAACAATATTTAAGTTTTCTTTAGTTACATTTTAACTACTTTTAAAAACGAAACTCCAACTCCTTATATTAAGAAAAGTAAGACAAAAAAACGAAACTATATATGTAGCTACATATATTTTATAAATAAAATTTTCTGAACACGAGTCGGAACATGTACGTATAATTATTTGAATGTACCAGCTGGCTTTTTTGTGCATTTTTATTTTATACAAAAAAAAAAAAATGCAAACTAAAAAAAAAATATAATAATAAAAAAAAAATAAACTATTTTTAAGATAAATTTGCATAAAATTGTAATTAACTGCTTTTTTATGAGCTGTTGCACATTTGAATATATTTTTTCTATGTTTTCATTTTACTTTATTTGCTTTAGCAACTAAAACTGAAAAATAAATATAACGAACAATTTATTTTTTATTATTTTTTAAAAATGAAAATAAATTTTCAAAACAATAACATGCGAAACTATCCATGTATTTATATTTGTAGCGAATGACTTATTGTTTTGCATTTGATATTGATATTCGTTATTAAATTAATTGTATACTACATATTTACCAGCTCTTACATGGTAGCAGGATATACAAATTTTATTATTAGCTTTGTAACACATTCAGATGGTCAAGGATCTACATGCAATCTTTATGGGAATTTGAAAATAATTTTGAAGAGTGTCGTATATATTATTAAATTTATTCCATTTATTCCAAACATGGACAAAAATGTGTTATTTGTAACAGCATTTGTTAGTGATAAAGGCCAGATAAAGGCGCTTAAAATACATAGATAGTCTTCTTTAATTCTATCTTCAGCGTTGCCTATAAGGTTTAACCTTTGCGCCTTTAAATCCTCAATGCATTCGTAAATCGCATGAGCAGACAAGAAATATTCAGAAGAAAATTTTACCTTGTTGAGGGGGAAAAAACTCAATTTGAAGAACTTGAATTCTGTGTAAATGAACCTCAATGCTTAGCAAAAAAATGTGGACGAGATGCTGAAGTTTTATAACAGAATTTATGATAATCGTCATGAATTAGGTTATGATATTGATGGGGTAGTCTATAAAATCAACAACTTAGCAAGCAATTATAATTGGAGTTGGATTCTCAGAAATCCAAGTGCGGCAATTTTGTCAAATAAATTCTTAATAGAAGTTAATTTTAAAATGCGTCTATTTTGCTTGTTGACATATTCGTTCTGTGAATCAGGATTGCGAACCACAATAATTGCTGTGGTTTCATTTCGACACTTGCCTTTGACTGCCTCCCATAAACTTGAAGATCTGACATAAAACTATTTAATTTACATTCACATCAATATTAAATAGACTCAATAAAAAAGAGACTGTAAACGAAAGAAAATAAACAAAATGAGTTTTATTTAAAACGAAGAAGAGTTTTATTTTAGACGGAAAAAATAAAACTCCTCAAAAGAGTTTTGTTGTGGTTGGTGATGTTGCAAAACTCTTGTAGAATAAAACTCCTCAAAAGAGTTTTTTTTTATGACTGCAAAATAAAACTCTCTTTCTAAGAGCTTTATTCGATCTTTTATTTTTTCGCTGAAAAATAACTCTTAACTGTGGAGTTGAGATTGTTTTTTAAATATCACTATACATTCCGAAAGAGCACTTCAATACGAATCTATTGGTATATGACAGTATAGGTCTCCGTTGACTCTAACATGGAGAGTTTTTGAGTTTAAATTTTCAGGATAACTGTTTATTTACGGTCCCTGCATCAAACACTATCATACACTTTAGGTACGGTCGCACTGGCAAATATTTGTCAAAAAAGACGTAACCACTAAATAAAATATTTTTGTTTGCATTGTTTAAATTTAGTTTTAACAGCTAATTCAGAAAAACATGAATGGGAGAGTGAATCTTGAATTTTTCTATCCGTGTGAAGATGCTATTACTATCCAATGAATATGGTAGAGACATGAGAAACATTATGAAATAAAGGTCACACCACAAGAAGGCTTGTCTAAAAATCCTTTTCAGGCTCTCAGTAAATGTAGAGTGTACAAAGTAAGTAGCATATGCTGACAACGTTCTCATCATGGGTCTTACAGTCAACACGACGAAAAACGCTTTTACTAGAAGATATAAAATTCCAGACCGATTAGATTGTGACTGTCATGCATAGTGAGCTAGAATCAAAAATAAATCTGATATTTTAAATATTTCTAAATTTTTTGGGTAACAAAAACTAATATCGAAATTAGTTTTAGGCGACCTTGGAATATATGCCTTGGAATATATGCTATTTAGGATGTTGTAAGCAAATTTTTTGATATTTGGCAAGTTAATAAATGAGCATCAGTTTGTGGCTATTAAAAAGTATTTTTGTTACATAAATATTAAAACATTTATACAACCAAATTTAATATGAACAATGCTTTGACTGAAGAGACAACATAAGACAACAAAGTCGACTTTGGTCTAAGCAATTGAGACCTGGAAGAATGTCATGCATAGCGCACAACATAGTTATTAATTGTGATTTGAACTGGCTGTTCTGATTTGCATGACATTTAGCATATGGAAATAGCAGAAGTGCATTCGACTTTAGTTTTGGGCAAGAGATATAGCTGGTGCCTCACGAGCTTATAAATCAGATATGTAAAATATGCCTACTGGTTTTCTGTTTCAGTTTAGGTACATTCAACACTGAAAACCATTTGGCGGCAACAAAAAATTTTAAAACTAATTACGTTTGTATTTGGGAAATATATTGCTTTGAAACATCTGCTATACCACAATCAATGCATACAAAAAATTGGGAGGTGATTGGGTCTCAGAACATTTATTGTGTACTTAATGTAAACTGCGGTTAAAAGACGTTTTCAGACCTATGGTGATTAGCAGTGAACTTTAGAACAATAACATGTCTTCTGATACAGATTTAGGAATTAATCAATCTTGCTATTACTGGCTCCTTGGCATGGATACGATTCCGGATCATCGATAACTAAATCTAATAAATTTCCGCAAAAAGAGTTGACTTAGACAGATTGATGTTTGACTATATTGGCCACGCCGCCAAAACACTAAAATTAGGTAGGCTAATCTTAGAGATGAGAATATTTTGAGAGTAACCTACTCCCTAATCTCCAACTAAATCAGGTCAAAATGTCATCACAATTGATAAGCGCAGCACGTGAGGGTATCCGGGAGATAAAATCTCGGATGAATTTGCAACTTATGGGTCGTCCTTGTTGAAACTGTGGCACTAACAAATCGATTACGATTGTAAAAAAAAAAATCTTTTAATTCTGTTACTTTAGTAGTTTTACTTTTACTGGAATGTGAGTTTCTTTAAGTGTTTAATTTATTTACAATATTTGTTTATGAATTTAATAAAGTATGTAGGATGTAAATCAATCGTCATATATAATTTCATGTTTTATGTAAAATACCTGCTGCCTGCCTGCTGATGGTTTTCACAATCATTTCCATTTATAATATATATAAATTCTCTCGCGCGTACATACATAAATACATATATACGACAATATAATCATAGAAACGCCTTTAAGTTTATGGTCACATACAAATTACTTTCAATATATTTACTGGCCACTGCCTGCTTCCTTTTTTAGCCAAACAACTACTGGTGTCATTATCTGAAGGCAAGACATTTTGTATTTAAAAAGGAACAAAAGCAAACACAAACAAATACATAATATACACATGTATTATATACATATACAAACAAACAGTATTTTGTTTGTATATGTAAATGTTTATAGTGGCCATAATATTTATGAGGAACTTGTATAAGGTTACAATTTCATGTCTACAAATCTAACATTTCAATTCGATTGCTGTGCCATTCACTCATTTGTTTACAACTTCTTAAGCGCATAAAACTTAGTTTTTTTTCTCTTCTTGAATAGAAATACATTTATTTAACTATAATTAAGTTATTCATTCGTTGGCACCGCCAAAAGTTTGAATACAAAATAGCACATGCTAAACACGAAAAATTAACTACTTCAAGCAGTAAAAATACTGCTACTCGTACTTAAATGCTCATTAAAAAATACTTGATCGCAATTATAGTTGAATTAAATAAAAAACAAGGCGCTTAATGTTGAACAAACAGTTTTCATGGTTTAGGGTAAAAGTCATTTCTATAGTTTACTAGATGCTAAAAAAAAATTAAAACATAAAAAGTCGGAGTCAAACTTTAGTTAGTGTTAGTGTACGAGACAATACTAACTACTCTAATTCCAAGCCAGTATGATGATGAATGACGTGCTTATGCACGCTGCACAGTGAGTTAGAATCAAAAATAGCAAGTAAGAAAGTATAGTCGGTCAATACTTTACACCCAGTATATGTATAAAACAGTTTTTCAGAAATGGGCGTTAAATCGGAGATATAACCTATTGTGGACCGATCATCCAAAAATTTAGTGTCATGATTTCTGTGAATATAAATATTATGTACGTTATACTTTATCTCGTTATAAATACTTTGAAACGATTTATGGAGCTTAAAGTGAATTACGGATAGGGTCTTATATGGGAGTTTCCACTAATTATGGACCCATCATAATAAAATTGTACCGTATTATTTATATACATATGAAATATATATGCCTTCAATATTATTTGGATACCTACATTTTTAAGAGAGTTGTGCTCTTTAAAGTGATTTTCGGAAGTAGGCCTTATATGGGAGCTATGATAAATTATGGACCGATCTGCACAAAATTTGTAGATGTGATTTGGCTTTATTTACCACTCATTTGTGATGAAATTTGTTTGGATACTTGCATAATTCACACATTTATGATCTTTAAGCCACAATTTCGGGAGGACATTTGTATGGGGGCCAGATGAAATAATGAACCGATTTACACCAGTTTCAATCCCATCCATCCTTGGGCCGAAAAAATATTACGTACCAAATTTTAGTGAAATATCTTCAAAATTGCGACCTGTAATCTGCGCACAAGGTTTACATGGACAGCCAGCCAGCCATACGGACGGACGGAAGGACGGACATCGTTAATTCGACTCAGAAAGTGATCCTGAGTCGATCGGTGGGTGTTGGACCAATACTTCTAGGCGTTACAAATAGTAGCACAAACCCAATATACCCTCCCCACTATGGTGGAGTAGGGTATAAATATAAGTGAAGGAGTGTTCCTTATCGTGAATAAAAATTCCCCATAAAATTTGTTCCCTTTTCACATTTTTCCTATTAAAATTCAATGTTAAAAAAATAAAAGGGAACAAATTTCATGTGGAATTTTTATTCACGATAAGGGTGAATATTCGAAATTAGTTTTAGGAGACAGACATTACGGTACCTTAGACATGTAACATTTTTAAACGCTTGCTGGTTTTTTGTTTCAGCTTGGACATATTCAAATCCGAGCGACATTTGATGGATTTTTGGCCGAAAGAGTTAAAAAATTTAAAAAGAAAATTCTATAATAATAATTATCAAAAGTTCAACAATTTTTCAATAAGAACAAACTAAAGTTTAAAAAAATTAACAAAACACACAATGCTCGCTGTTAAAAGTTGTCATCCCATCTCCGGTGTTTCGAAGTTGCAAAAAACAGAATCTACCATAGGAGAAATGTTTGACTAGCGCGATCATTTCGCGACTCTTTTTTTAATCGTTCCGACGATTGTTAGAGTAGATTTATATTTTTTCCTTCCAAATGGTGCTTTTGCGAGTCATTTCGACGTTTGCTGGACGAGTGAATCATCGTTTCCGCATATAGGCGAGCATTGGAAGATTGTTTGCAGTCAACGATCGTATTTAGCTCTTCAAAATGATACTATCATCGCATAGTAAACGACTCATATGGAAGAGTCGGCGTCATGACACAGTTTCTCCTGTTGCACTAAACTTCCGCGATCAGAATACGACATCGCGGACGATTAATTTAATCGCCAGCTCCGATTGCGGAAGTGTCCTCAACGATTAAAAATGCTAGCTGGAAACATACATTTGCTGAACGGCAGACGCAGCAGTAAAAACAACAACAAATTTATAATAATACAAAATTTATAATAATAAGAAGAATACACATACATACATACAAACATACATACATACATACATACATGCATACATTTTAAACGTATGTACATTTCGTTCTAACTCATAACATATAAAAAGATATACATATGATTAATTCCGGAAATCTATTTCTCAATAATGGTGAGTTAAATAGATGATATTTACAAGTAAATCTTGGACAACAGTCATTGCTGATGACGTCCTTGGCACGGCAGAAAATGCATTCCAATATGCCATTTTTTTTTTTTTTGACACTCAGGCAATTAATATGCCTATATATAATTGCGTTACTTTCTTTGGAAAGGGGATATATTGAAGAAGTAAAGGTGGTGGAATTAAAAGAATGTTTTATATCACATATCTGCAATTGCGCATTATGTTTGTTTTTAGTGCAGCATTGCAGCGCCTCTGGTGGTGAGTAGTCGCATTATTTTTAAAGCTTGGTTTAATAGCATTTATTTAATTATTTTACTTTGGTGGTGTGATAAATATTAGTTATGATGGATAGAAGAAAACTAATAATTATCTGAAACTGATGTTGTTTGAGTGGCAGCGGCTGGGAATCGAACCCGGGCTACAAATACCAAGTCAAGCTTAATGATCAAATGAGCAAACCAATTAAGCTACAGCACCCTCCTTGTCTAAAAATGTTACATTGCACTAGTATTCTTTGAATTCTTAAATTAATGAACTCAAGCCAAAATAAAAATTGTATATTTCTTACTATTGTTTATTTGACCTTTTTTTAATAAGATTTTGGTAATTATTTATTGCCGTATTCATAAAAAATAAATTTTCATACAAAATTTTCTTAAAGTACATTTGAAGTCTACTTTAATTTTTTCTGAATAATACTGTTAAGCTTTCGGTCTTTTTCATAAAAAATTTGAAATTTATAAAATTATAAAATTTTTATTCTGAAGAAGCTGCTCAAAGAGTAGCGAAATATTGAAATAAAATTTAAATTTTTTATAGAAAAGACCTAAAGCAGAAATAATTACCAAAATCTTAATAAAAATTTTCTTAAAAAATTAATTGCTTTTGTTTTTAGAAAAGATATTTCTTCAAATCCACTTTTACACAATATTGAAAGTTTCATTGCAGATTCATGGTCAAAATATTTAATTCAAGACTAGAAAACAAATAAACTAGTTTATGCAAAGAAATCACTTTTGTCCCTACCCAACACCAAACACACCACAATTTAAATTGTAACCGTTTGGAAAAAGGTGTAAGGAATTCTCTTGTTCAACTAGAATTCTTTTGCCAAAGTCCATACAAAACTAAACTGAACTAAATGGAAATGAAATGTAAAGAAATTAACAAATACCAAAAGCAAATAAATTACATGAAGCGAAAAAATACCTTAATAATTTCTTTATTTGCGTTTAAATTTTACATCATTTACAGGCAATTTTGTTCGAGCACAATAAAGACATTCATTGCAACTGCAACGAACCAGTGTTTTCAGTTTGCGGGGAAAACATAAACAGTGGCAAACAGACATTCCAGCATTAACAATTAAATTGGTTAGTTATGAACAAATAATATAGCAATAACAAATACTCGTACACACTTACAGCAATACACAAAAAGGTTTTCAATGTTTACTTAAGCTTTTTTAATTGTTTTAAACATAAATAATAATTTGTTATTTGTGGTGGTAGTTTTTATTTCCACTTTTCCACCTTTCAGTGGCAAATAATAAAAAAAAAAAAAAAAAACTAAATAGAATAATAGTTCTCTGTACGATTGTGTGAAACATGTTGTTAACGAGGCACTAGATTTTATTTTTGCAATTCCCACTCTCAACTGAATGTGATTAATTGTTGTGGCAAAATGAAAACATAATTAAGTGTTGTGCACTTTAGTAGTTACTTAAAGAAAACAATAAATAACTACGATAAAGTAAATTCTAAATATGTCTTAACTACATATTATATATGTATTGTTATTGTGCATTTAATTTTTCTTCTCATAAGTAATTACAATTGCGATTTGTAACTGTTGAAAAGTTTTCATTCATTTTGCAAATGAATTGAATTGTCTCTGACAAAAAATCGTAATATTAAACATATGTACCTACATTAGGATGACCCCGTTTGTATGGAGAAAAAATAAGGTATCGATGTTCCCGTCTAATATAAAAATTTGATTCATTTTAAGACTACGTTTCTCAATTTTTTTTTTGTCCTGGGGTCAATATTTGGTGAGCTGGATAAAAGGATAAAAAGGTCCTTTTTAGAGGTTTTTTGATTTTTTTTCACATTTCTTCCAAAGAAACTATACGTAAATTTGGTATCATATGAAATGTCTTTGAGAGGCGCATTCAATGGGTTATCAACAATTAAAAAAAAAATTAAATTCAAAATTTTTGAAAATTTCAGACAAAATTTTATTTATTTTTTATTTTTTCATAAAATTTACTTAAATAAATAGTTGAAATTTCTTGATTATAAACATCACTCAACTTAACCGAAATGATTTTTCCGGTTTTTTAAAATTCAATTTATTTAAATTTTTATTATTTTTTTTTAAACCTAAATTCTTTCCTATCTGACAATCTCTGTTAACTCAGTTCTTTAATGTAATGGGTATTAATATAACGTAAATTTTATAAGCTAAAAAAAACGGGAAACACCATTTGGGTTAAATTGCAAGATGGTTATAATCAAGAAATTTCAACTATTTATTTAAGAAAATTCTATAAAAAATAAATAAAATTTTGTCTGAAATTTTCAAAATTTTTGAATTTAATTTTTGATAACCCATTGAATGCGCCTCTCCAAGACTTTTCATATGATACCAAATTTACGTATAGTTTCTTTGAAAGAAATGTGAAAAAAATCAAAAAACCTCTAAAAAGTTCCTTTTTATCCTTTGATCCAGCTCACCAAATATTGACCCCAGAACAAAACAATTGAGAAACGTAGTCTTCAAATGAATCAAATTTTCATATTAGTCGGGAACATCCGCAACTTTATTTTATGACCACCCTAATGTACATATTTATGTACATAATTACGACGAGGAATATATTATTATTTATACTATGTATACATATGTATTTGTGAGTAACTTCAAGTATTTATGAAATTTGTTGATTCTAATCAGCTTAAATGTAGCTATTGCGGAAACAATGCAATTGTAAACAATCCGAATCTGTAGTATTGAAGGTTGTTAGTTATGAATGAACATTGCAATGATATTGATTATAAAAGCAAGTAATGGAATGAGGAATTTAAATTTAAAACTATCAGAAACACTTTAATTTAATTTATGCTCATTTAGAAATTGAGTTGAGTTCTTTAAATTATTTTAAACTTAAAAGATTTCTTTCTCTTTTTCTCAGTTTCAAACTAATTTGAGTTATTAGGCTTCAGCATAAACATTTGTCATTGCAACCATTCTGTGGAATAATGTAGAATACCAACTACAGATGACTGGTATCCGAAATCGGTTATCCGGGACAACGCAAAATCAGCCTATGTACAGAAGACAGACAGGAGAATTTGTTCTTACGTTCTCTCTAATGAACGTGATGGGTATTCCTACCAGTGTTGCCATTTTAGCACTTTTAGTGCTAGATTTAGCATTTTGTTTCTCGAAAATGCATTGAAATTTTTAAAAAAAATTCTGCTAAATGCTTTTTAGCATAGTTTGCTTGATAAAACAAATTTTTTCTCAAAAAAAATTTTACTATTTTACTCCAAAAAATACTTTTTGAGAAATAAAAAATAACTTTTATTAATATTTCAACTAAATTTCTTTCGGTGTGGTAAGTAAATGAACACGGACATTTTTGAATTAATATATGAAATGTAATGTATTAAAACAAGTCAACAATTGTTATAAACAAAATTAGAAAAAACAAACTATAATTTATATTTGTAACATTTGAAATAAAAATTGTATTTTTACATTGAAAAAATTTAGCACTTTTTTTTTTTGTTCTGTAGAACATTTTAGCACTTAGTTTTTCAAGTTTTAGCATATTTTGAAATCCATTTTCTGGCAACACTGATTCCTACGAAAAGCACAGAATTCATTCGGTTCTAAAGCGAATCTTGGTTTCAAGATTCTATGCTATGTATATCTAGCAAAGTGCTATTTAATTTACTAAACTGATTATTGCAAAAGTCTGGTATTTAAAAAGAATTATTTCTGAGAAAACGGCTTCGTGGTAGCAACTGTATTTATTGACATACATATACGAGTATATATAGGATTAAATTGTATACATACAGCTAAGTGTCGAAATTCACTAGACATTGTTGGTTCGATGTGCTACGATTATTGTTGCTGTTGCCATAATTGGGAGGAAACTATAACTACTGTTCATCTGGCAAGGTTAAGAATAGCAAAGAAAAAATTGTTTCACTCATGCAAGTTATATTCCTTTCCGAACCAGTTTGACAAACCTATGAACTCACTTAAACTATAGAACAAACCGAATAAATACTATGTCGCTTAGTCTCCGTTGCCATCCTCATAATGTTGATAATTTCGTCAAAAGTCATTATAAGAACGTCTAAGGTTTCTGGCATATCGACAGTTCAATTACAAACCATGCTATGCCGACTTAGCATGTTTTTCATTTTTTTGCGTTTTTGAATTTAGAGTTTTTCAACTTAAATTCTGTCAAATTTTTGTTGTTATTGGCTAGTCCAATCAATAGTTATAAACAACAAAGTTCTACCTCATATGGTTTTTTAGATATCGCCTGTAAACTTTAGGAGCTTTTCCTGCAAAACTCACTTTTTCGACTTGGCATGTTTTGGAATTGAGCTGTCGATATATCCCGAAAGTTACTAGGTTGCTGAGAAGAAGTTATGCAATTCTCACTAATCTTTAATATAGTCTCAGTAGAAGATCTTTGCTAATATCCTTTAGTCTATATGATGACATCGTATTCTACGAACAATAAAACATGTCTTCATAAATCATATGCCTATAACCTTCCACCAAACTTCACCAGATTGTCCTTTTACCAAGATGCGCCAGCCATCTACATACACCTTAAACACAGAAATGCACCACAGATCTATGGAACAGGATCAACAGATGATGCTCATTCTTTACACGACTGATGAATATATTGACCTGGGTTAAATTCTTTTGTTTGTACATTCAAACACTAAAATATATTATTTGCACTAGCAAATAAATTACAGATCTTTATCACCTACATGTACACATTATAACAGCGCACAGTGGAGCACACTATACTCTAACAACCCAGTATAGAGAATATAATCGAATTTTCTATACCCTCTATGTTTCAGTGAAATATTGCCAATGTAAAGACTTGATATTGTAGATATTAGTAGGGCAGCATGTATAACTATAGTTAAATTCAGTATTTATGTATAAATAGTTGTGTAAAATTTAAGAGCAAATACATTTTTCAACACCATTCAGAGAGGTTTAAAAATATTTATAAACCCACTATGAATTAAATTAACCAGCCTTTTAAGAATATGTAGTTGAAATAGCGTGTGAGTTTTTAATGAAGTGTGAGAAAGATTATGCTCACAGCCAACAAATTATGACTTTTATTGATATAATTTATGACAGCTTGTTTCAGCTTCCTACCATCTTTTTTAAATTTTGCCACTTGGCTATAGATAAAAAAAAAAACATTTCTAAAATGAAATATTTGAAATTAAAATATTTTTTTTTTATTTTTTTATGCTACAATATAAAATTCAAAGAACCTTACAAGCAAGGCTGCCAGATGAATTTCGAATAAAATCGTCAAAATCCCCATAAAAAAGAAAAATATCGTCATTTTGAATTTTAAAAATCGTCAAAAAAAATCAGAAAAATAAAACGTCTCTATTTCTAATAGTATTTTGAAATTTTTATTTAAACGTTCAATTTTATATAGTCTCTTGTACAATACATATCAAAATACATAAATTTTAAATTGTTTTTAATAAGAAATCACAAAATATTATATATTATTATAATATCTTAGTCCGCTTTCAAACTTTTGAATTTTGTCTCGTCAAGGCAAGGATGAGAAGGGAAAAGAGAATTGAAGATACTAGTCAATTTTCTTAATTCCTTTTGTTTTTTTCATGCATGTTGATTTGCATGAAAAAGTACGAAAATTGAATTGACATGTGTGAATGAAATGCCAAGTTCAAATAAGAATTGAACAAAAATTGGTCAGCTAAAACGGAATAGTCTGAAATAAGACGTACAGTATTTTATAAATAAATATCTGAGTTTAGCATATTTTATTAATTCAGATTAAATTACAATGTCAAAACAATTTATTTTATTATGGTTCAAATAACATTTTGAGTATAGAATCCAATTCATCCATCATATACACGTACTTATTTTTAAAGATGTCCGTATTTTTGTTTTATTCAAATTTATTTGGCTGAATATTCTTTCGACGTTTTGTTAAAAAAAGGGGAAGTTTTTGTAGAATTTTCCCGTTACAAATTGTTTCCACTAAAAATTTTAGTTCATGTAATTCAGCATTACAAATTGCTTTTTATGTTTACAGATAAATAAGTAATCTCTACTATTATTTGAAATTATTATACTTAAACTTAACAATTGTCAATAATTAAGAAAACACTTTGTTTTTGAAATATGTATGTCATGTTCTTCTTAATATTTATGATATTAAATGAGAAAAATAGTTGTTGTATCAAAAATATATAATTCAGAAAATCGTCACTTTCAATTAAAAAATCGTCAAATCGTCACTTTGCTATTTTTGATACAAAACATCGTCAAAATGACGATAAATCGTCAGATCTGGCAGCTATTCTTACGACTTTTTTCAAATTCTTCCTTATTTAAAGCAAGGACAAATTTAAAAAAATTCCCGTTCGGCTGTATTAATCGCCCCAACACGTCATTGTAAGCCGTTTTGGCGATATAACATAGCATTTTGGCATTTTGCCATTATTATTTTTGGGTTTTGGGCAATACAGCAAGATTTGGGCGTTAAGACAATTTTGGTTTAGGGCGTTACGACCTTGGGCGTTTTGACCTAACGCCTAATCAAACTCCTAAAAATAGTTTTTTATGGTTTGTAGTTCATGATTTGTAGTTGTAGTTCATTGATTCATTTGATTGCTTTGTACTTGACAAGGGAGAATTCTATCGCAAAGCTTCTTTATAGAGCAAGTAAATTTCAACCTCTTAGATTCATATCTGCTAATAAATATTTATAGTGGCAATTCTAACTTTCAAACCTCCCCGTATGATCCCTAATTATTTGTTTTTATAGTTTTTAAAGGTCCAATCGGATATAGCAAAGTTATCGTATACTTTTATTAAGAGTCAAAATTTGGGTTTATGACCAATGCAAACGGAATGCCGAAATCAATATGTAATATTAGGTAAGGGCATAATTAAATTGCACAATTTAACAAATCAGTTAAAATTTTAGACAAGTGCAGATGAAAAGATGAGTGTGTTGAATTTGGGACTTTTGGGGTCTAATGCTAGAAACTATCTAAAACCATATATAGGACATTTTTTTGAATGAGGGTATACATACATAAATTTAATATTCATCGATGACGGAGATGTACTTTGAACTTCTTTTCTTAATCCTTGTGAAATTATAAGTCTGCATATCTGAATAAAATATGGTCGCATTCAAAAGACACATCCACAGCTAACCAGATTTAAAAAAAATGCAGTTTGGTACTGAAAATCACACAAATCGGTTCAGTAGGATCAGAGTTATTAAAAAGATGTAAGACTACCGCTAAAAAAAACACGTTATTTTTATCATAAAAGCAGACATTGTGAGGAAAATAGTAAGAATAGGTTCATACCGTAAAAATTTCGTCCCGTAATATCCATAAAATTTCAATGTAAGTTTCGTGTAGAAATAAATCATTAAACCATGTTTTTAAAATATCGGTCCATAGCGATTTCAAATCAATTTTGCTGAAATAAGATACCAAGTTTAGTAAATATCGGCCCGTATTTAATCATAGTCCCCATCACCTAAATATGTATAAATCATTACATTAATTTTTTTCAAAAAGTATTTATTTATCCATCAATAACTTGTCCCCTTCAAAGTAATCCCCTCAGATATAACATACTTATGCCAGCATTTTTGCCAATCTTCGAACCACTTCTGAAGGGCGCTTTTTGATATCGACAACAGCTCCTGTTTCGATTTTTCTCCTCAATCGTAGCAAAACGCTTTCCTTTCATCGCTGACTTCGGTTTTGGAAAGAGGGAAAAGTCAGTGGGGGGCCAATTCCGGTGATTGAGGCAAGATAACGATTTTGTTTTTGGCCAAAAACTCACGCACAAGCATCGATGTATGAACTGGTGCGATATCATGGTGCAAAATCCATGATTGGTTTTTCCACAATTCTGTGCGTATCTGACGAATTACTTCGCGCGAACGGCACATAACTTCAAGGTAGTATTACTTATTGACCGTACGACCTTGTGGCAAGAATTCATGATGCACCATGCCATTGCAGTCGAAGAAAACAATGGGCAAGACCTTCACATTTGACCGAACTTAATGTGCTTTTTTCGGTCTTGGCTCTTCTGGACGTTGCCATTGGGATTATTGGGCTTTGGTTTACATGTCATAGCCATACACCCATGAGGAAATCTGGATCGTCGTTGACAATGTTCAGCAGCTCCTGAGCGATGTCCATGCGACGTTGTTTTTGCTCAAAATTTAGTAATTTTTCATGCCTAAAACATCCGTAAAAATTGCTTGGCAATAGCCGACCGATATGCCAACATCATCAGCAACCTCTCGGATAGTGATATGACGATTATCCAAAATCATTTTCTTCACTGCTTCAATGTTTTCATCGGTTGTTGACGTGCTCGGGCGACCAGGACGAGCACCGTCATTGACTTCTTCTCGGCCTTACTTAAACCGGTTATACCACAATTGAACTTGTGTTCTGCTCATAGTAGACTCGCCAAACGCCACGGTCAACATTTCAAATGTCCTTGCGTATTTAATTTAATTTTTTACACGAAACTTAATAGAGTTTCTTCGATCCATTTTTTAGAATAATAAAAAAAACGAAGAGCACACCAAAACACGACTAACCTTTTTATCTGTCAAAAACAAACTGACAATCCAAAATGGCCAACATATATAACAGACATGTGTACCAACATAACAGAAAAAAATACGAAAATCCAACATATACGTAACTCACGAAGTTTGAAAATAACGCTTATTTTTAATTCAGAACTCGTAAAATAACTAAAATAAATAATAGGTACGGAATTGTATGAGGATCGGCCCATCATTCGTCATAGTTACCCATATAAGGACCACTTCTGAAAAACAAGTTATAGTAAATGACTAAGGAATATCGATATCGTTACGGGATACCGGATTTTGTGAAATTTGTGTTCCAAACACTGAAACATATTTTGTTTTCTCTGGTCCGAAACAATGTTTTTGCTTGTGTTAACTATTTTGAAATAAATAATTCAAATCACTTTACAAATAATAAACTGCTCACTTATAAAGCCTCACATATTCTATTTAGAACAATTCTTCTACTTATGAGTTGTTTGTTCACAATTTAATCAAAGTACATACACAACATGCATAAATACATTACAAATATGTACTCGTATGACTGGAACATGGAAAAATGTGTTCAAAAAAGAGCAAAAAAAAAAAAAACAAATCATGTAACATGAAGCGCCAGTTATTATTGACGTACATACCATTAAACTTGTTTATGTTTTATTCTTTCTATTAAAACTATTCATTATTGTCTAGATCATATATGTAGGTGCGTTTTATGCGTTTGTGCTGATGTTTGTAGCACCCAGAAATAACAGCCCCAGATCGAATAAATTTAACAGTGCTGGACCACCATTTTACATATACATAACTGAAATTGATTCAATATGCTTTAAAAGTTTAAAACTTAAATTCAAATAAGTTTCAAGTAAGGAGAAGTATTATAACTCACGAACTTTTAACTGGTAGAGGGTATCTTGTGGTCGGGGTGGCCTGACTGTAACTTTCTTAGAGAACTATGAATCTAACAAAAGAAAAGGCAAACATCACACGACCACCTTCTAGCCAAACGCACGCATTATGATTTCAGCAATTATCTGAATTCATTATTGAGACCATACTTAAAACCGTAACAAGAAAAGTGCTATGTTCCAACTAATTTATGTACTTGCAACACAACATGTACATTTGTACCTGTATCTACTCGTACTTAAAGCATATACATACATATGCTCAATCATTTAAAATTTTGCTTCAGAACCTATTCCCAGCATACCATTCTAGGAGCGCTCGGAAAAGGGAGTCTGAAAAGAGTCCAACTAAAGAGCATTTTCGGAGAGAAAAATTTGCTTAAAAAAATTTATTTTTTTTCCACTTTTATATATTTTATTTAAATGAATTCCATTTTATTGTTTTTTTTTTTACTGTAAATATAATTTATTTAATTTTTTTCCATTTCTAATTTAGTTTATTTGTAAATGAATTCCCTTTTTGTTTAAATAAAAACAATTAACAAAAATGATAAATGCGAATTGTAATGACTCTTTTCTGACAAAAAAAAACCCTCATAAAAGACTCTTTTCTGACATTATCTAAGAGCTCTTTCTAACGGACCATTTTCGAATGTAATAACCCTCTTTTCTGAGCAATAATGCTTGTTTGTTGGGCTCATAAAGAGCATGAACGCTCCGGAAAAGGTGTCAGAAAAGATTCTTTTCAGACTCATATGGTTTGCTGGGTTCACTATTGCCATTTGCTGATGATGTTAATGTATACATGCGTACCGTACCCTATCGTCAAATGTACTAAATATAAAGTATGTATGTGTTTATTACCGTAGTTGTAAGCTTTTCCACAATAAAGGTTAAAATAATCATTCATACAAAAGAAATCTATCATCAGACTTGTTGGTTAACAGTTGTTTCTCATGTCTCTATCAAACCTTTGGCTAGAATGAAGGTGCAAAATGTAAATAATGGACATAAATTTAAAATCGTATTACAAATGCATGCGTTGGTAATTACACAAGTAAGTTTGTTTGTTTAAGAAACAGGCAAATAATTAGTGTTAAAAACATGATGGTTAATTTGGTGCAATTAGTCCACAATTCATTTTATACTCCAAATAATGCCTAAGCTGTAATTTTCAAAAATCTTTTATAAATATTGACACCCTGATAAGAATTTGGCATAAAAAAACTTTCTTGGCAACAATATTCACATAGTATGTAAATAAGAAAGCTTATCGGTCTATTTTTGATAGTATACCACTTTTTATGACGCCACCTTAAAGTATACCGATCGAACAGAATTACTTTCTCAGTTAATTTAATGTTGTCCGTCCGTCCGTCTGGCTGTTCATATAATTATTGTGCGCAAGGTACAGGTCACAATTTGGAATATATTCCGCTATACTAATTTAATATATTCGTTTTCTTCGGCACAAGAATGAAACTTTTTGAAATCAGTTCATTATTTCACCTAGCTTCCATATAAACATCCTCCCGATATTATAAATCATAAATATCACAAATGTCTGATTAAAAATGTTATGCGGATCGGGCAATAACTGACCATATACAGATAAAATCCAACACAAACTATTTCACCGATTATGATAGATTCCTTATATGGACATGTACGAGGTCTGATAAAAACATAACCGTTATTTTAAATTTTTTCAAAGTAATCCCCCTCAGATATAATACACTTATGTCAATCCTTGAAACACTTCTGAAACGCGCTTTTTGGTATCGCCAACAGCTCCTGTTTCGATTTTTCTTTTCCTCAATCGTAGTAAAACGCTTTCCGTTCATCGGTGTTTTCAATTTTGGGAAGAGGAAAAAGTCAGCGGGGGCCAAGTCCGGTGAATTGAATCATGATAACGGTTGTGTTTTTGGCCAAAAACTCACTCACGAGCATCGATGTGTGAGCTGGTGCGTTATCATGGTATAAAATCCATGATTGGGTTTTCCACAATTCTGTGCGTTTTTGACGAATTGCTTCGTGCAAACGGTGCATAACTTCAAGCTAGTATTCCTTATTGACCGTACGACCTTGTGGCAAGAATTCATGATGCACCACGCCATTGCATTCGAAGAAAACAGTGAGCAAAACCTTCACAATTGACCGAACTTAACTTGCTTTTTTCGGTCTTGGCTCTTCTGGTCGTTTCCATTGGGATGATTGTGCTTTGGTTTCAATGTCATAGCCATACACCCATGATTCGTCACCAGTTATGACCTTTTTGAGGAATTCTGGATCGTCGTTGACCATGTTCAATAGCTCCTGAGCGATGCCCATGCGACCTCTCTGATAGTGATTCGACGATTATCCAAAATCATTTTCTTCACTGCTTCAATGTTTTCATTAGTTGTTGCCGTGCTCGGGCGACCAGGACGAGTCTCGTCATTGAAATCTTCTCGGCCTTCCTTAAACCGGTTATACCACAATTGAATTTGTGTTCTGCTCATAGTAGACTCGCCAAACGCCACAGTCGGCATTTCAAATGTCCTTGCGCATTTAATTTAATTTTTTACACAAAACTTAATACAGTTTCTTCGATCCATTTGTTCGAATAATAAAAAATCGAAGAGCACACCAAAACGCGACTAACCTTTTTATCTGTCAAAAACAAACTGACAATCCAAAATGGCCAACATATATAACAGACATGTGTAGTTATATATTTAATCATAGCTTCCATATTAACTCTGCATTATAAAGATATGCAAAGATTTACCGCCTGGCCCACGATGTCCAACGATAACGTTCGCTTAGATAAGACTTAAAACACAAACTTTTTATCGTATCGATTTTTTACTCAATCAAGTTTGTTTATTCCACAATCAAGTTTGTGTCTTAAGTCTTATCTAAGCGAACGTTATCGTACGACATCGTGGGCCAGGGGGTTAATATTACTAGATTATTGACGGTCGATCCATAATGGGTCATAACACTCATATAGCATCGACAACTTCTGAAAACCCCTCCCAATACATTGATCGAAAACAGTTGTTTTGCTCATATTCTCGGTGTATATAATGAAAAACTGCTGCTTGGCAAAAGGTTTTCTCTGAGGTTTCTCAATGTTGGATGTATCTTAATGCCAAACGACTATATCGGTTTTATAACCGACTTATACAAGAGAACCTTGTATTTATAGTCCACAACTGACTCAGTTCTGACCGAGGCTTCCAAATAAGAGTTACAATTCGATGTACTGCGTCTGCTTCTGATGATCAGGAGCAACCAAATTGATACGATGATAAACTATTCCAAAAGTTTTGAGATTATTAATAACAAACTGACTGTCATATGGCAACAGTTGTCTAATTTCGGATTAACAGAAGAATGTGTTAGCTAAGTGCTTAGCATACATATGTCCTGACTTTTTCATTTAAATTGTTAGCCCGCTTCTTGGGCTAAATTTTATTCTCTTGCTGTCAAAGTTTTGCATATAGTTTCTGATGTTTGATTAAAAAATAAATTTTATCCTATGAATTTTGTTCTAAGAGAAATTGTGTTAAAAGAGAATTTTAATCCATTGTGTATGACAAATTCTAAAAAACTAAGAATTTTAGGAAGAACTAAGTCAAGTCTTGCTGTGCCATAACTAGATAGTACCAAATTATGTAAGTAAGGATTTATTTTAAAAATTTATAAAATCGTCCAATATATTTTACACAAACAATTTCCAAATCTTATGGCTCAAATTAAAAGGAATGCATATTTTACAAAAATCAAATGGTTTATTAAAAAATGTTCATATCCGAATTTTGCTGAAGCTTTACAGTAGGCAAAATTGCACCCTTTGCTAGATATTCTCTGGGTCAGAATAAGCTTTTACTATTTTTGTTTTCAGCTCTATTTCGCCTCAAATCACAGAAAGTTAATTTTCAACTTTAGCTCTTCTAAATGTTTTACTACAACTGTTGTGTAACCCTTTTACATTAATGAAAATGTTAAATGCGATCCAGTCGATTGTACAAAAAAAATCTTTCTAGTTTTTTATTAAAACACTTTGATTGTAAAGCTTTTAGTGGAAAATTCTTCAATTAACTTTTCATCAAACCAGAATTGAATTTTTCATCATTTTGTGCATTTTCACGTTGCTGCATTTGCAGCCAAACTGCATTGACGCACGCACATTTATAATTCCATACGTTCAGCCGAATGTTGCATACAACTGTACACTAACACACACACACTTAGACCCTCTAATAATAATGCACACGTTTGTGTGGTTTATTGTTGGTGCTTTAAAACTTATTATCATTCAACATTCTGGCACTTATATTGCTGCTACTGCTGTTGCCATCATTTTATTTTAGTTTTTCTTTTTTTTTTTTTGCTCATTTCATGGAGGAGAAAAACGTGAATAATTGCAAAAACTTGCAAATTTTTCATTTAATTAAAATCCTTAATCAGCACAAAGTCATAAATTAAAAATAAAAAGAAGAAAAAACTTCATTTTAGTTACTAAATGTTGGAAAATTAAACAAGGCGTATTTCTTCTGTTTGCGTTCTTTATCCATTTAATTTCATTTTTCCATTTAAAGTACACGAAACTGGTTAAAGAAATTGTTATAATAATTCTATTCAATTTTAGTTCTAGCTCATTATGATAGGACGACGATAACAGTACGGCCGCCAAGAGGAATATGATGATGCACTTAGTTGAAGTATTTCTTTAGCTACTTGCAACATACAATACTTATTTTTGTTATGTGTAAAATGTATTTATTTAATTATGATTGTATGCATGTATTCGTATGTATCTGTTTGCTGCATGTTACGCAATCAACCAGCTGTTTTTATGTCTGCAACAAATATTGCTGCAAGCTGATTTCGTTCCAAATAGAAGCAACAATGTAGTGTTACATGTTTGCTCACTAAATTAAATGTTTATAAAAAGGTTTTCTTAAAGATAAATTCTATCCTGTCCGCCCAATTTTAGCAATTCGCCCCTTTAACACATTGAATTTTTGCTCATACCTGTACTAGTTCCATCGCACTTTCTTTATCTTTGTTCTGCCCAATTTACCCGTATTTAACCATATTTATTTAGTGTTGTAAATTAGTGTACTGCACACAAATATTAATTAATTAATTTTAGTTTAATTTCGATTACAAATTTTTTAAGTTTTAAGACACAGGAATTCTCATTTTTATGAATGTCTGCTCAATCGTAGTGGAAATTAATCTAGTTATTACGTGCAAATAGCTCGTAAATCATTTAGTTAATTTCATTTTGCCAAATTAAGAAATATGTAATTGATCTGGTTTTTCTGCCTTAAGACTTAATGTAGGTACGGTCAGATTACGCTAATATTTGATACCGATGTTACGAGATGTTTTATTATGTTTGATGAACACTACATAAAATAATGTATGTGGTTACACTGTACACGTACTCGTATTTCTTTAACAAAATATGCCAAGAGGAAAACATTTACAGTGGCTCGCAGCTTATTTTATGCAGTTCTTTTTTTTTTTTTTTTTGTTTTCAAAGCTCCATAAATAGAAGAAAAAGAAAGTAAAGTCATATAAAAGACAAAATGTTGCAGTCTAACAAACAAACAACATTTATTGCAAAAATGTTCATTTTAATATGTTAAAACTAAAAAGAAAACAAAAATAAATGGTCGTTTTTCGTCACAGCTTATTTTATGCAGTCAATTTATATTATACCGATACCGAAATGTAGTGTTGTTGGTTTTTCTTTTTTCAATATTTTTAGTTCAAATGAGGCCGCGTACAACGATAGAATAACGAGAATTGATTTTAAACCATTTCCAAAATGGCCACTCACAGAGAAATATAGCAGAAATGGTTAACATTAATGCTTCCTCAGTAAAAAAAAATATCATTAAACGCTCCATCCATTAAAAACGGGTTCATAACAATAGCAGAAAGGCACCAAATTAAACTTTCAATCAACATGCTTTTGATTTGCAAATCAAAAGCTGTCACATTCACAACTGGCCCCCCAATGTTAAGCTGACCTGGGCAAACAATGTTGCGTTGAAACTGTTTGTCTTGTCTTCTGCCAAAATGATTTTGTTGGCCGAGTTGCAGCATGAAACCGTTAATAAACCCGAAAAACAGACTGTGTAGGCTAAATTTCGCCAAAGAATATGTTTGTAAGGAATCTGCATTTTGAAATTCGGTTATTTTCGCCAATGAATCTATATTTAACATATTGGGTTCATATGGCAAGTCGTATCTTTGGCGGAAACCAAATACAAAACTCAAAAAAAGAAAACCTAAAGGCAACAGTGAAGAATAGTGGCGGCAGTGTCATGGTTTGAGTCTGTATGTCAGCTTCTCGTATTGGGAATTTAATTTTGCTGAATCAACCAAGTTTAAGCAGATTCTAAAGGACAACTTGTGGGAAAGCGCAGATAACCTGAATATAAAATCATGATCATCAACATATGGAAACTCAAAATTAAATATGTTGCAGATCTTTATTATCAAACCAAATATTAAATCGTATAATTGCCAGTTTTAACTTCAAGTTTTCGAAACCCTGCCTGCATAAAATAATAATAATAAATAATTTTTCACGTGACAAGAAAAAACTATATTTTTTAGTTTAAATATAAGTATGCGTATTAAAATGAAAGCTTTTGTGATAAATTATTTTTACTTGCTAGACTATAATTTTTATTTTTTTAAATGGCACCAATTTCTTTTTTGAGTTCCTGTTCGTTTTCTTTTTACGAATCTTTAAAAACAATAAAATGCACTGCATAAAATAAGCTGTGAGCCACTGTATGTCAATATTTTTTCTAAAAAATCTGTTAATAAAGCTGGAAAGTATTTTAATTTCTTTTTTTTCGATAAATAGAACCGTTTTAGAAAGTGAAATATTAATATTAATTTCATTATATTTATTTAAACGTGAAATATTTATTGTTTCTAAATTGAACATAAAATATGTTTGCATGTCAAACAACAAAACAGCTGATTTCTTCAAACAAACTCTTTTGTTGACAAGTTAAAATACATATTTGTAATGTGAACAATGTAATTAAACACTAGAAAGCATTTATTTGTCCTCATTTTACATAAATATAACTAATGTTGCAAGACATTTACATACAAAAATAGAATCAGAAAAAATTGCAGCGATTTATAGCAAGAAGTTCATTACCAACATAATGAATGAGTCAGACTATATGTATATACGTTTGTCATTCCGCGTGCCACATTTAAAAAAATATTCATCTTAGACCCAACATTTGTCCGTCAATCTGTTCCTCTGTCTGTGTAAAACACTCTCTCGTCAAGACCACCAAACCAAAGTCAACAAATTTGACATGGAATGGTTTATCATTCTCCTAAGCAGTTCAATTCTAAAAAGTAGTGTAATTTATTCTGTAGAACGAGAGTTATGAACCGAAAAGTGAGACAATTTCCAAAAAAGTTTATATTTTTTTACTTTTTGATAATAATTGAAATTTGAAATAATAATTATTCTATGTTTATATTTTATTTTAAATTGTTTTGGTATTTTATTTAAATGTATAGTAGATAATCCTATAAAATTTCGCACGCGTAATTTTTAGATTAAAATGAAAAATGGAAAAATTAAAAGATGAAAATGGTAAGAACCGGGCAGCTTCTCCTAGCCTCCATACGGAATGTGGATCTATGGCAGATAAGTACATATAGAGTTGCGAAATCTTTACAAAATTCAGTACAACTATGTTTTGCATTTAAAGGAATTACGAGACTAAATTTGTTGAGTATTGTCCCATATTTGCCCATAGCCCCCATATAAGGTCCACTACCGAAAATCACTGAAATACCTATAAATGTCTAAAATTCGACATATATTCACCCGCATCGTGAATAAAAATTGCACATGAAATTTGTTCCCTTTTCACATTTTTCCTATTTAAATTCAATGTTAAAAAAATAAAAGGAACAAATTTCATGTGGAATTTTTATTTACGATAGGGGTGATTATCTTCATATACACAATATATACATGTACATATATATGCATATGCATATGCATAATACGAGTATACAAATCTTCTTAACAAATTTTGTAAATTTTTGTCTCATTATATTTAAGTGGAGGGTATTTAAGATTTGGCACAGTCGAATATAGCAGCCTAACTCTTAATTTCATTCAAAAGCTGTTTTTCTGTTTTATACTTATTTAGCACATCATTTGATTGAAATATCTACAAATCTCTTAAGATTCTCTAGAAAACTAATCGGCCCAATCATGAATAAAAAAATCCGCGAGAGTTTTTCCCCTTTTTATTTTTTTAATATTGAATTTGAATAGAAACAAGTAAGAAAGTATAGTCGGTCAAGCCCGACCATATAATACCTACACCTAGTGTGTATATGTAAATATAAAACAGTTTTTCATGGGAGATATCACCTATTTTGGACCAAAAGTCAGTGTCATGATTTCTGTGAATATAAATATTATATGTGTTAAACTTTATCTCGATATAAATACTTATAAAAGTTTTATGGAAGTTAAAGTGAATTACGAGAAGGGTCTTATATGGGAGCTTCGACTAATTATGGACCGACCATTATAAAATTAGGTGTCATCATTTCTGTATATTATTTGTGTCGAATTTTATTTGATTACCAACATTTTTGAGAAATTTATGCTCTTTAAAGTGATTTTTGGAAGTGGGCCTTATATGGGAGCTACGACTAATTATGGACCGATCATATTAAAATTGTACCGTATTATTAGTATATATATGAAATATATTTGTGTTAAATATTATTTGGCTACCAACATTTTTGAGTGAGTTATGCTCTTTAAAGTGATTTTTGGAAGTAGGTCTTATATAGAAGCTACGACTAATTATGGGCCGATCATCATAAACTTCTACCATATTATATGTATATGCACGAAACATATTTGTGTTCAATATTATTCGGATACCAACATTTTTAAGAGAGTTATGCTCTTTTAAGTGATTTTTGGAAGTGGTCCTTATATGGCTATGACTAATTATAGACCGATCTTTATGAAATTTGTAGATGTGCTTTAGCTTCATTTACTACTCATCTGTGGCGAATTTTGTTTGCATACATGCATAATTCAAAGATTTAAGACCGGTAAACCCCAATTTCGGGAGGACATTTGTATGAGGGTTACGTGAAATAATGGACCGATTTCCACCAGTTTCAATCCCATCCATCCTTTGGGCCGAAAAATATCAAAATTTATCGAAATATCTTCAAAATTGCGACCTGTACTCTGCGCACAAGCTTTACATGGACAGCCAGCCAGCCAGACGAACGGACATCGTTAAATCGACTCAGAAAGTAATTCTAAGCCGATCGGTATACTTTAAGGTGGGTGTTGGACCAATATTTCTGGGCGTTACAAACATCAGCACAAATCCAATATACCCTCCCCACTATGGTGGTGTAGGGTATAAAAATGGGAAAAGGGAAAAATTGCGCTGAATATTGTGACTAATCATTCAGTGTTTTATTTTACTATTTCTAATTTCACTGTTTATATTTTATTCGATACTTGAGTAGTTTTTCTTTGCAAATAGTTTTGCTTGGTTACAGTTGAATGTATTGTGATAAATCATATTTCAAGGTTACGTTTGGCCGGAAATTTTTGTTGGTTGGCAACTACAGGGGCTTCTTGTAAACAATACTGGAAAACTAACAAAATGCATACGCACTAAATGTCTGCTCGTGTAAGTAAACTAAGTTAAACCTATTAATAGAAAATAAAAAAAAAAACAAAAACAATTAAATTCAGTGGTATATTAAGTTGTTCGTTTTATTGGCATCATGTATTGAGTTTTTCCCACTAAACTTGACTAAACAAAAACTGAAACAACTGATTTTTATTTCAAATTAGCATCGATTATACTTTTCCCTTAAACGTATGTACTTGGATAAGTTGGTGTTTACTCGTATGCCTATTCCCAATGTCACTTCCCAATAATATTGTTTTGTTGTGTGCTTTATGAGACATAGGGTATCATATATTCGGCCTTAGCTGCGTATTTAGCTTACTCTTATTTCGTGCCATTTACCTGAACATTTTTGAATATCTATTAAGTAGACAAATAACGGCACCAATATAATTATGAGTTTTTCGATACTTGAGTAGTTTTTCTTTGCAAATAGTTTTGCTTGGTTACAGTTGAATGTATTGTGATAAATCATATTTCAAGGTTACGTTTGGCCGGAAATTTTTGTTGGTTGGCAACTACAGGGGCTTCTTGTAAACAATACTGGAAAACTAACAAAATGCATACGCACTAAATGTCTGCTCGTGTAAGTAAACTAAGTTAAACCTATTAATAGAAAATAAAAAAAAAAACAAAAACAATTAAATTCAGTGGTATATTAAGTTGTTCGTTTTATTGGCATCATGTATTGAGTTTTTCCCACTAAACTTGACTAAAAAAAACTGAAATAACTGATTTTTATTTCAAATTAGCATCGATTATACTTTTCCCTTAAACGTATGTACTTGGATAAGTTGGTGTTTACTCGTATGCCTATTCCCAATGTCACTTCCCAATAATATTGTTTTGTTGTGTGCTTTATAAGACATAGGGTATCATATATTCGGCCTTAGCTGCGTATTTAGCTTACTCTTATTTCGTGCCATTTACCTGAACATTTTTGAATATCTATTAAGTAGACAAATAACGGCACCAATATAATTATGAGTTTTTCTTTTCTATTTTATTTTAGGTGACGGGTATATAGGTACAAAAATACCCTTTAATACACATTCGAATTGTACTAGTTTGCAAAAATAAGGTTTTCTATGTTTTTAATAGACTAGAAGAATAAGAAATTAGTGTTTGCACAGTGTGTCCTAGTGAATCGTATACACAAATTTTAAATCTAAATGTTCAATATAATTTAACACATTTTAAACCTAGCTTTCATATTAAGTCTACCTGCCGTTATATGTATGTACGAGTATGTGCAGTAACGTGTTGACAGTAAAAAAAACAGTTTGAAAGATTGAGTTTAGTAAAAATGTAGCATTGTGTATAAATGCGAGATGTTGATTCTTTTATCAAAATTTTCAATTACATTTTGCCAAAATGCGCGTAAATTTCGTTAATCAGTTCACGCCAGGGATGGAATATAACATTATGGATTTAGTACTAAATATATAAATAAATTGTACTTTTTATTGGATATAAATATATAGAACATTTTTATATAAATATTAAAAGTGATCTCATTGCTTGAAAAAGAAATTAAAGAATTACAAGATTTATTTAACTTTTAACATTTTGAAATCCTAATTAACTCAACTTTACGTGGGGAGGGTATATTAAATTTGTGCTGATATTTGTAACGCCCAGAAATATTGGTCCAACAGCCACCTTAAAGTATATCGATCGACTCAGAATCACTTTAAAGAGCGTAACTCTCTCAAATATATTGGTATCGAAAAAATATTGAACACAAATATATCCCATATGTATACAAACAATACGGTATAATTTTATTATGATCGGTACACAATTAGTCGTAGCTCCCATATAAGGACCACTTTCGAAAATCGCTAAATAAAATTCAACACAAATAAGTTTCATATATACAGAAATGATGACACCCAATTTTATAATGGTCGGTCCATAATTAGTCGAAACTATCACTAAATTTTTGGATGATCGGTACATAATAGGTAATATTAACCATTTCTGAAAGTTTTTTATACATATACGGGGTGTAGGGTATTATATGGTCGGGCTTGACCGACTATACATTTTTACTTGTTATCTATTGCATTTGGAATATCAGTTTTTGTTGCTGCAATATTTTGAAATTGTACAAAAGGTTTCTTGGTAGTACATACCACCAACTGAGTGTAAAATGTATCAAAAAAAGTCGAATTGTACCACGTTGACAAACCTTGCTCACAGCTTTGGAGTTTTAATGCTCTAATCACTTTGATTGACACTGTCTAGACTTTATCCGTGTTCTTTGAATTTGTTGAATTTTCTAAAATTATGCGAACAGAAAATTTGGTTTGCAATTAATTCATTATTTCGGTATTATTGTTCTCTTGAATTTTCAAAAACCCATTTTCGGAGAAATGAAAATGAGATTTGTCTGAAAAAATTTTTTCTCGAAAAACCAGCGATTTGTTCTTGAATGAATTCAGCGAACCTACGGCCATTTTCAGGTGAAAATGAATCCATCCTACCTCGCGAAACCAATCACAGGACTAGTATTTTTTTAAGTACCGCTATTTCCTTATTTAGTATCTTCAACTTAGAATTGGTTAAATAAACAAAAAGTACCAGACATCATAAAGGGTTAAGTACCATTGCAATCGTTATTATTTAGTACGTTTTTTTTTCTGGCATTCTATCATTCATTTCTAGCATTCGCTATTGAATTAGATAATTTTTAGTTTTGTTTTGGCCCCTATTAATCTCTCTCAACGAGTGACCACATACAAATTAACCTTGTTTCTCATTCTGTGGTTTCATTCTTGTAAACATTTTTGTTCTTTTTAAACATTTTACATTCTCTGTTTTCGCTTAATAGCAAATAAGTGTGTGTTCAGTGATGCTTAATAATTTCGTAAGTACTATTATGTACATTTTAATTTCTCTTATATTATTTGAGTTCTTTTTGGCATTTGTCTTCATTTTGTTTTAGTTTCTGGCAATTAAAACGTGTACTGGTATGCTAATATTGCATACAAGTATACCCAGCAAACAGTATTAAAAGAAAACCTAGTGGGAAGAGTTCTGTAGGGATTGGATCTAGTTTTTAGATTCCAAGGAGGGTATAAACTGAAATCTTTAGGACACTCAGCAACATGTCACAAAGCAATTGCAAAGTTTTTAAGGTCACAAAATTGTTTTAAATTAATTGATATTTATTACAAACTCAGTAAAGTTGATCACTGGGTTATGGCTGTTAAGTTGGTATGTCTGTTAAGACACTATTCTTTATTGTATTGCTTATTTAGTTAGTAGTTGTTGTAATTATAGACGTTGTTGTTGTTGTTGTTGTTGCTGTTACTATAACTGTCATTGTTGGCGTAATATTTATGCTGTTGTCAATGGGGATGCGGTTTTAGAATTTGCATTAACTATTCACTCAAAAACCAAAACAAAACATTACTTGTCTGCATGTACTTTAGAATATAAACAAATGTGTTGACAGATCTTGAAAGGAATTCAATAAATATTCATTTAAAACTAAAAATTTATTGAAAATAACCGCAATAGGTGAATGCTTATTGAGGAAATCTTTTTAGATATCACTAATTTGATAACAATCAATATTGCTTTTGAAATGAAAACTCAACGTAGAAATTTCTAAATTTTTGAATGAATAAATATGTGGTTTTTAATTTTCATTGATTTGATAATCATGAATCTTTGCTTTTGGAATGAAAGCTAAAAGTACAGATCCGGTGTCATAAAGCCATAGGACATATGCCATTATGGATTTATGTCTCAATTCAAACGGACATAAAGCCATAATTTTGATATGGCCTTAAGTCTCATATCAAGTTTAGTGACCATAATGGCTTTATGTGCCATTTGATGTTTTGCGTTACATACTTTATTTTTATATTATATTTATTTATCTATGAAATTAATGATTTAAAAAAATCCTAAATTTCTAAGCTCCAGGAATTGAAGGTGCAAACATTTCGTATAGGGAAAAATTAATAGTTGTCAACTATAATTTTCCCAATTTTTTGGGACTTATTTCAAAATGTAAAAATAAATCCCAATAAAAATGAATTAACGGCAATAGAAGAAATTTGCTGGTATTCTGTATACCATAGAAGAGAAAATCCTTCCGCCCAAATGAAATAACTCCGAACAAAAAAAAAAAACTGTTGGGACTTACATACTTCATTTGGGAGTTATTTCAGAAAAAACAAAAATTATGAAATAAGTCCCAATAAGTATGGAAAAATCTTTGGGATTTATTTAATTTTTCCATTGGGACTTATTTCATTTGGAAGTTATTTCACTGTACCGCATTTTTTATATGAAATAGGGTGACATGAAACATTATCAAAAATATGGCTTTATGTCTCATTTTTGGAAACAAATTTATGGCGTTAAGTCCAATTCCATTGAGACTTGATAACATATGCCCCTACGGCTCAATGGAATGAGACTTGACGCCATATGGCTTTATATCCTATGGCTTCATGACACCCCACCGTCGATGTTTAGAAAGCTTTAATTAAACTTACACAGATAGTTGCACATGACCTACTAACAATCACATATAGGGACAAATAAGATCGCGACTTAGCTAGATGAATGAGTTAATGAAGCTTTAAGGAAACTTCATTGGGTAAACCACACGCAAAAGTCGAAAGATTAATAATACTCTCTGAGAAGCAGTACGATATTACAATTATATCTGCTCATAGGGAATATGCAGAGTACTCTGCTCCCGTTGCTGAACTCAAGGTGATCCAAGGAGGTATGAAGGTACTTAATTCTCTCCACCCAGCAAAGTGTGAGAAGCAAAGAACTTTAGGGATAGTTCATGACAAGAGAAATTTATTTTTTCAGAATTCGAGAGAATTTACTGTAAGTAGACGCCGCCTCAAAAATTACACAACAATTTATAGCAAATGGATATGGATAACTGCGGTAGGACACCTACAATAGAGAACCCTGATAGGGATATATTAAAGAGATTCGATCTAGTGGATCGAAAATGGAAAACAAACACCTGCTGGTGTTTGTGATACTCAAGGCTTAGAACTATACATTCTATATTTATAGTGTGACAATGTTAACAGCTGTGATAGGTCACAAAATCAAAGACGAATCATGAGCTAAGACATTCTTCTATAGCAGAACACTGTGATATTGGGGTAACGAGATTACGGTTGAAATACCAAGACAGGGTTTGGAACTATCCCTGTAGGTGGGGGATCAAGTGGTGAAAAAACCACTCAGTCAGGATATCAATGGCCCATTAACATGGCAGGTAACTGATTTTTAACGTACCTCAACCCATTTAGAGCTAAGACAAGGAGATTGTACAACGGCAGCTAGAACTTTTGTGTAATGTGTGGGAACGTAGAGGAGATTTTGGCATTTTTACTTTGGATTAAAAGTTGTGTGGAGTGCAAGTCAGAATTATCAGAAAAATATGGCTGCTTGATGTTGAATATTATAATATTGTTTATGGAAAACTGTTCTTTAGATTATTTTTTAGTGTTTAGGATTTAGTTTTTAAATATTCTATAATTCTTCTTAAAGAGATTGAACGAACACTGCCTTTCAAAACAAAACTAATGTATTAATTCCTTTAAAGCCAAAGCACGAAGACACCGCATAACAAAAAACTAACATTTAATAGTTTTAACTTTATTTGTTTTTATTCTGCAATAGAATGTGCAAGTTTAAACCAAGTTTATGCATCAGAGAGCATTTCGAATGTGGTATTAAGAGTTCATCCTTAAATACTCACCAACCTTCTTTCAGCTCTTCACTTTCATTTTGTACGACTTACAGAGGTATAGAAACACAATTACACACCATTACTGCTATAGACCCTGCAGTTTTAAAGGCGTTTTTAAACTGTGCTCTGGCCTCATCATTAGCTAAGAGTAATTATATTTTAATGATTGTAAAATTATTAGATTTACCTGAGAGATCAAAGTCAATTAGTTAACGTGTAACGACTGCGGATAAAGGACTAGCACATTATTGTAAATTAAGATACATATGTAGTTCATAAAAATGCTTATGAAACGAATCACAAAAACAAACAATACTTTCCAGTTAAGATTGTTATTAGAGGTTAATGATAATATCAGACTAGTTCGTAAAGGGTCCGCCAAATAACTTATTTTTTTTTTTGAAAATGCTATAAAAAAAACTACTGAATATTTTCTCAAATTTCTTTTCTTATTTTAAAGTACAATCCTTCCGGTTAATAATGGAAAATAATTTCATTCAAATGGGTGCCTCGGCTGGCCATGCAGTAACCTACACGATCGGTTTAATTTTTAAGCACATTATCGTTTATGTGCAGCTGTATTTCTCCAATGGCTGCACGAATATTGTCCCTTAAAGCGTCATTTGCATCTGGCTTGTCAGCGTAACACTTATCTTTGACGTCACCCCACAAATAATTGTCCAACGGTGTCAAAACGCAGCTCCGAGGTGGCCAAACTGCTGAGTATAATGTTATTTGTATGTATCTACTGTAAACACTTTGTTTGAGAATATTTGTAGTAAGCTTTTTGAATATTGTATTTTATATCTTTGATATTTTCACTTTTAAATTTTCACTTCAATAAAAAACGTTATCTTAAAAACATCAATACTCAACTCAAACGACATCAGCTCTGCGGCTAATAATGCAATCTTCAAAAACATGGCGCAAAACATAGAGTGTAGCTTCGGCTGTGTGGCACGTAGCGCCGTCCTCTTGAAACCAAATGTTGCCAATATCCTCCTCTTCAATTTTTGTGAACAAAAATTCGTTCAACATGGCCCGATAACGATCGCCATTGACTGTAACGGCCCAATTATGGCCAAAATATGCCTCTGGACCAAAATCCGCACCAAACAGTGACTCGTTTTGGGTGCATCGGCTTTTCAATGTATGCGTGCGGGTGTTCTGTGCCCCAAATGCGTCAATTTTGCTTGTTTACATACCCGCCAAGATCAAAATGAGCTTCATCTGAATAGATGATTTTTGTTTGGCAAAATCGACATCTTCTGTAAGACGATCGCAGGCCCACTTAGCAAAGCGAAAACGCATTGGATGGTCAGTTGGCTTCAATTCCTGAACCAATTGGACTTTGTATGGCGTCATACCAAGGTCTTTATGCAAAATTCGTCTCAATGACGTCTCCGAAATTGTTAAAAACGACGGTGAATTCTCGGGTGTACGCACTGTTTTGGGCTTTTCACGCTTTGGTTTATCGATGCGGATGCCAGTTTCTTTCACTTTTTTCACAAGATAACGAACATATGTACGTAGCTGACGGTGCTTCTCTTCTTCCAAAATCCGTACGCAATTTTCGCACACATTCTGCAACAATACCATGATTTTCAAAATAATGTCGCAATATTTCCCAGCGTTGTTCAAGCTGCCAACACAAGTCTACAAAACGATGGATCTCAACATGGATTCCTGTCTGAATACCATAAATTTTAAATAAACTATTTCAGGTTTCCCAAAGAGATGTGAAGTAATGGGCATTTGAGAACAAGCCAATTTTAAACATTTTGAAATGAACAGGGAGCGCTGGAGGTTGCCAGTTTAGTTTTATTTTATTTTACATTAGAGGAAACGAAAACTAGCATTGTTGTGCACCTTCATGGGAGAACATGTTGGAGGGACGACGCCATAACTAAATGCATTAGTATATTTAGACTCTAAATTTTAGAGTTTGGACGTGGTACTTTTTTTAACTAGAACTAGTTATATGTACTGCAGGGCAACTATTGCTATCAATGATGTCGTTTGGCTTTGTTGTTCTTGTTTGTTATTTGCTACTTCTTAATTCAGTTTGTTGAGTGTGAGGGTTTTTTTTTTGTTGTTAATTTTTTTTTATTGCTGTTTCTCATATTGTTGTTGTTTGTTGTCGCTGTTGTCATTACCGTTGTTGTTTTTATTGGTGTTGTTGTGAAGACTGATGTGTGCTCATGTTATAACAACAATTATTGTAAATGTCACAAATTGCTATTGTAATTAGTAGTTATTTTGCATTGCATTTGTTTTACCAAAGTTGTTGTCATTACTGGAGTTGGTTTTAGTTGTCATTGTTGTTGTTATTATTATTTTTATTACTATTGTTACTGTTATTGTTAGTACGTATTATTGTTATTTTTTTTTATTATGGTTGTGGTGTTAAAACAAAATAAAAACGAAGAGTAAAAAATTAAAATAAAATACATACTTGCATAGGTATGTATAAGTATAAAGAACTCGAGAAATTTAAAACCTCATTGAATTTAACAAATAATGCTCATCATTATTTAATTTCATGGCGAACCATTTCATTTTGTTGTTGTTGTTGTTGTTGTTGTTGTCATTTGTTTGCATAATAATTAATAGTAAATTATTAAATCATTGTACCTGGTTATGTTTTAGAATGTCATATTTGTAATGATGGCAGTGAACTCGTGTTTGCATGCAAAATATACAGCTGCTACACTGAGCAAAACTAATGTCTTGTCTACCTACGTTAAATATATGTATAAGAAACTCAATAGCTACTCTCCTTAAGTTTTTAAGTTTGGAAAAAAAAAAATATAAAATAAACCATTTAAATTTTCATAAAGCAATATACCAAGAGCTAAAATTCCACATGTGTATGTATGTATGTACTTATATACTTATTTGAAATTGCTCCACAGCGAGATTTTTTTAATTTGAATCAAGGAACAGGTATCTTTAAACTACAGGGTGGGCCAACTTGGACTGACTGATTTGAAATGCTTATAACTTTTGCATTTTTAATTTTTTTTAATTTTTTTTTTGCAGATAATACAGAATTTTATAAAATTTCATAATGTCATCATACTCAGTGGAAGAACGTGTAAAAATTGTTGAATTTTATTATGCTTCCGGACGATCAATTGTTACAACACAAAGATTATGAGCGATGAAGCACATTTTCATTTAAATGGATATGTGAATAAACAGAACTGCCGAATTTGGGGTACAGAGCATCCAAGAGCATTGCATCAGCGACAATTACACCCTGTCAGATGCACTGTTTGGTGTGGAATCATGGCTGATAAAGTTATTGGTCCATATTTCTTCGAAAATGAGCTTAATGAACCACAAACCGTCTCTGGGGTGGTATACCGGACCATGTTGGAAAATTTTTTACGTCCGATAGTTCTCAATAATCGTAACATATGGTTCCAGCAAGATGGAGCTACAGCTCATACCGCAAGAGCCACAATGGCACTTCTGCGAGAACTTTTCGAAAATCAGTCAGTCAAACTTGGCCCACCCTGTATTTTTTTTAATAATTTTGCTATGACTGCGACAGGTAACTATAAACATTTGTATTTAATAGAAGGTTAGAACGCAAAGAATTCTGATGAGAGAATGTGGTGATTCTCGAAACATGTAAATCCAAGAAAAATTATCAATAAATTTTAATATAGATTTCATGTTGTAAAACAATTCTTTTAGTACAAATAATTTAATGAAAATTAAATTTAATGAACTCGAGCCCGACTAAATAAATATCAAAAAAAAAATTGTATTTAATTTTATTATTATTTTATTATAAACTCTAGGGCAATCTTTCAAACTTGTTCCTAAATCACTAGCTCTAAAATGACTATAATCAGAACCATTTCAGATTATTTTATAACATCCATAGAATTAGTGATATCGCAATCTATTTTGGAAACAGTTCTGTGGAATGGAATTAACATACTTATCATTGAGATCCGAGAGATCGTAAAGGATATTGTGAATTTAAACTCTAAGAAAGCACCTGGTATTAAAAAATTCAATAATAGGAGGCTTATTAAACTACCCCGGATAAAAATTAAAATAATACTTCTTATTTTAACGCCATATTATGCCTTGAATATTATCCTCCAGAGTGGAAGGTTACATGTTACCTACATATACCGGAAAAAATATCACACAAAAGTAGAATCATTTAGATCCATCAGCCGAATGTCGAATATAACAAAGCTATTCAAGAAGATACTCATGAGCAAGTTATACCCAATCTAAATTGAAAACAATTGTCATCATCAATTTGGATTTAGATAAAAACGCAGTACAAATGACAAAAAAAAATCGTAAGAAAAACATTTGAAGAAAAACATATTTTTCTGTTTTTTTTTATCGACATTTCTCAATCGTTGGAAAAAGTATTGCTAATATACAAATGATATTTTTATATATAAAGTGAATCTAAATCTACCCGCAACCTGGTCGATAATTTAAGGAGATTTTTTAAGCGCAACACAACCTATTGAAGCAGTAGTAGCTCAAGGAAGTATCCTGGAAACCTTCTTATACTTTTCAACTTGATTTCATCGATTGAAATGATGCAAGTCATTAAATACAAGACTTTGAAACCATATTATAACGGGTGATTCAAGTAGAGATACTTTTTTCAATAGCTTTTTTTTACAGATCACGTGTAAGTCGTGTCATGCTTTCATGTTATTTTTGTTTAGTATTGTTTGGCATTTCATAATGGAAAGACTTATGCCGGAACATCGTTTACAAATCGTTCAACTTTATTACGAAAATTCACGTTTTGTGAGGAATGTGTTTTGTGCACTTCGCTCAATATAATCGGCCTGCTGAGCGTACTATTCGCAACATTTTGATGCATTTGGGACGAAGAGCAACCTGAAGAAACAAGAAACCAGGAAAAACAACAGTTTGGTGCGGTTTGTGGGCCGGTGGAATCATTGGTCCATATTTCTTTAAAAATGATGCCGGTGCGAACGTAACCGCCAATGGCGACCGTTATCGTGTCATGATAACCGACTATTTTATGCCTTAAATTGAAGCTCGAGATCTCGGTGAGATTTTGTTTCCGCACTTCAAACACATCGCATCAATCAATGGATTTATTGAGAGAACATTTCCGTGAGCACATAATTTCAAGTTTTGGGCCGATCGATTGGCCACCAAGATCGTGTGATATCACACCGTTAGACTTTTTCCTGTGGGGATATGTAAAGTCTAAAGTTTACGTGGATTCAGGCCTTGGAGAAAAACATCACGATTGTCATTCGCCAATTACCAGTCAAAATGCTTGCACGAGTCATCGAAAATTGGATTCAACGGATAGACCATCTGCGACGTAGCATCGGGCAACATTTGATAGACATAATCTTCAGAAAAAATACCAAAGAATATTCTTTCAAATTATAATAAACATTTGAATTTTCTGTGTTTTTTTTTTCTTTAAAAAAAGTTTAAGAAATGTTCTTAATTTCTTAGTAGAACCAGGCGATAGTATTAGTTGAAAAATACTTAAGTAGAAGTAGTTCCAAAAATAATAACTGGTTCAGAATCGTTTTATCAAAGAAGTATTGACTCTGTAATACTTTCATATAAAGTGAATCCAAAAATATGTAGTACTATATACACACAGCTTCATGAAAAGCATTATAGTTCAACTTGAAATTTTTTTTTTCATAACCGAAGCTATTATTCAACCAAATATCCAACAAAACGAAACTTTTAAATTTCAATCGATGGATAGATTTTAGGATTTTTATTATCTTAAAAAAATCAAATAATTTGTTGTGTTTACTCACTTTTGAGGCTCATAGTACATGTGACATATTTAAAAAAAAATTACATATTTTTTAGTTTTGGAAAATCAGTTTTAGTTTGTAAATTCTTAGGCCTTCAAATAACTTTACAACTAAACACATTAAATTTTGAAGAGTAACGTTAAACTAAACTTACAAATTTTAACGAGTACTGACCTTTTGCAACTACTTGTGGATATTTAAATTTAAATATTAACATATTTGATAACTTTTATTTGCAATTTATTTTAATTCAATTGTTTTTTAATTTGAAACAAAAATACCGAATCCTTACAAGGCTTTAGGTACCAGAAAATTTTTGGTAAGGACTTGCATTACAAGTAATGTGAGCTTTAATATAAAGTAAACACATATTATTGTTAAAAAAGAATTGTTTACATGTATTACATGTTCAAATTTGAAACAAAACATATTGCATAAATTATATAACAATATAAAACGTAACTCATTAACAAAGAAAAATAAGTAAAATAACAAAAATAATTCAATTTTAACGAAAAAGTACCAGATTTTTCTGGTCAATATAAAGCTAATTATGTAAAACTATCAATATTTTTGACATAGAATCAACGAGTTTTTTTTTAGTGAAATCTGTCTTAAGGTTATCCTTGTAAGAAATATTTATTTGTCTATTTTTTTGTCCAGACCTGTGGGAGGTCCTCGATTGGATTGAGGTCTGGGAACTATGGAGAATGATCTAAAGTTTTTGCACAATGATTGAGCAGCCACTCTTTCACAATTTTGGAGGTAAATTACAGTTCTGTGCTAGTTATAATTTATCTGCACTACAGAATCTACAATGGAAAAGGAAGATTATCTCGACATTATATAAATCAATGTAGAGTTTACATTGTTGTGTTTACATTGTTGTTATAATGTCGAGATAATCTTCCTGTTTCATTGTAGATTCTATAAATTACCGACCCCTGATGCCGCCACCCAAGATCATTACTGAGCCGCTGCCATATTTTACCGTCTTGGTAACACATTTATCCGGGCGTTTTAGATTCAAAATATCTCAAACTTACTTTCATAGATGAACAGAATATTATTTCAAAAAATTTGAGGCGTTTTGCTTGGTTGTTCCTTGATATAAAGGACTACTTAAGTGGTACTCTACCATATAGGCCATTTTTATGCAAAGATCTTTTATTCGTACTCGCGCTTAGGGGTTTACCAGAAGTTTTCGTAACATTTTCAACTATTTTTTTAGGCAGTCTTGGATGCTATGGATGCTGCCACTGTTTATTTTAAAAATAAATCAATTAAATTTGTATACACTTTTAGATTTGTTTCCTTTTTTTTTTTTTTTTGAATTAAATTTTAGATAAAAATGCATAATAATTTATAATATAACTAGCTAAAACCCGTTGTGCTTCGCTACCCGTATCGTAATGAAATAAAAAGTTTAAATATACCATATTTGCCGGACGATAAGACGCCCCTGATTTTAGGTCAAATTTTCAAATTTAAAATAAATCTTATTACATTATCTTATTATGATTTACAATATACAAACAAACAAACAAACACACAATCACTTTTATATATAGAATAAGGGTTTCAAATGTATAAAAATTTTAACATTTACTTAATATTGTTGCTAGTCAGCGTATTGGTGTCCTAAATATTAATATTGATAGCTGATATAGCTTTCTCTATATATAATTTGTCATCATATCAATGGGAGGTGCCACGCCCACTATTGATAGTCCGCCCATTCTTGTCCTAAATATTAATATTGATGGTAGAATAACCGTACCATATATCTTATTGTATACCATATATTTTATCTTTTTTTAAATTATTATCATCATATGGTAGGTGCCACGCCCCCTGTCGCTACTACTCCCATTTTATCCGCAAATATTTAAACAAACAATGGAATTGATCATGCAAAATTTGAGTACTATAGCTATTATAGTTTCCTAAGTATTTGATTTTTAAAATTAACTTTGTATGGGAGGTACCACGCCCACTAAAAATTTCAAAAAAAGTAGCCTATAGCCTCAAGCAAATCGGTTCAGCCGTCTATAGATCCCAAACTAATAATAATAAACATACATACATACAAACATATAGACACACAATCACATGTATATATGTATATAGATATTATTTTTGTATGGGTAAATATTTTTAAGATTTTCTTTTAATAATAAGTATATGCTGTTGGCTCACAGTGTGTAGTAGAATTATAACTTTTTTATTATCTGACATTATTGTAAATAAGCAGTTGTCTGAGCAGATTCTGTATTAAGTTAAAATATCTTTCATGAGTTTTCCGAATCAATTATCAATTAATAAGGACCATTTGTGTCCATAATGTCCATAATAAACATTAAAAAACAACAAATCTTTCCAAAATTATACATACCTATTTTATATTGAACTTTTTGGATTTTTGGAGTTATCAATATCTTAAATTATCCGTCGGCTAAAAACCAAATACTGAAAAATTTAGACGAAAATCTAATAACATTTAGAGTTTACACCTTGCTCCAAGAGTAATTTTCAAAAGTAAATATTATGACATTTCAATTAATTTTATGTTATAAATCTGTTAAGAAAGTATTAGAGACACACTTTGCTTTGGCACCCTGCTGCTTAACAGGCCCACTACTCTGTTTTTAAGAATACATATTTCCATAATAATTATGACGATCGGTCTAGTAATTTCAGTGATACAAAAGCAAATAAATTTTAAAACTGTTTTGCCACACGATCATAATTCTCCAGCCAAAATAAACGTGCGTGATATTAATGCATCTATTTGAAAATGTGCGTTTTCGTGAGACATTTCTCATTTACGTGTTATCATCAATTGTTTGAAACATTTGGTTGCCCATGAGAAATTAAGAATGATGTTGTCACTCTTTATTTTCCCCTGCTAAACAGAGGTGCGATATGAAAATTAAAGAAGGTTTTAGCGCACAAAAAATAAAAATTAATAAAATTATTTTTAATATTTAAAAGCATATTTAACACTATTTTACCGTAGTTTGGTAAAACGGTAAAGAACAACTCAACGTGATTTTAGGTGTACAATTAGAGATGAAAATACATTGTAGAGACATTTTTGCACACTTACCAAACTTGTGTAGAACGGTGTAGCACTTTCGACAGCTATACTGGGATAAGGATTTTGATCATTCGAAGGATACGTTGAGCCAAATACACTCATGCCAACACCTGCCACCGCCGTGGTAGAGGACAAGCGTGGATAGGAACCCAATGAGGACAGTCTTGTTGTATTGTTAGCATCATATTGACAAGAGCAAATGGTTTGACCCGTTATGGGGTCCGTTACCATGGGTCGGCCATTATCACAACAATTGGGAGAAATTGCGGTTGCAGTGACAGTCAAGGGATATGGATTAGCAGGATTCTCCACCGAACTGCAGGCGGCCGTTGAAGTAGTTGTACTACCTAAGGCTGAGGTTTGTGAGACCGCATCTGGTGTCAGAGTACCCGCTGAACTGTCGCTATTACTACTAGTTACACTGTTATCAGCTCCCGTCGCTGGTGAGGGACTTATAGACGAAGAAGTGGAGGTAAGAGTTGTTGCCGCTAAAGGTGATTGCACATTTGGATGACCGCTTGTTAGCAGATGACTGGATGTTAAAAACTGTAAACATGAAAAAGATGTATCATGATTATTGTTTAATTGAAATCAATTAAATTAAAAAACTTTTACTTTTCATTTCATTTCAATTTTATTTCATTTGTACTTAATTTATCATTATTTTTGAGTTGAAAATTTTTATTTTTGCTAATTCGCTGAAAACAACATCATGTAATGCTTTCAAACAATAAAAAATAAACAAACTAACTTGTATTTAAAATACAACTCTGTTTCAGTGTTTATTTTGTTTTTTTTTCTTTAAATAAATGGACTCGTTCGTAGTTCGTATCTAAAAGTTCATTACAATTTGATAGCGTGCTGAGAGATCATATACATTTTACGAATCCGAACAGTTGAGTTACATAGAGGTAGACGGACAGACAGACAGACAGACAAAGCAGTCTGAGTTGAGTAGTTTTTGCATGATACTTTTTTGCTTCAGTTTTATTTTTTTTAGTTTTAGTTTTATTTTATATTTATTGTTTATTTTTTTTTTTATTGTGCACTTTGTTTTGTAACGTTTTATGAATTAATTAATTCATAATTTATTTTTATTACGGTGCAAATTGCAAATTGCAAATATAACCAAGTCTACTTAAAGAAAAACATACAACAATATAAAAGAAAATTCTTGTAAAAGCATAAATTAATTGTACATCATTTATTTTGAAGCCTATTACGACCACATACATACTTATGTACTCATATACAACAATGTACTCGAAAATAAACACATACACGTTCTAATATGTACGTACATTCAGAAATACAATGGATGTTACATCAAATTGTTGCATTGTTTGTTTTTCAAAATTGTATTTTTTTTTTTTTTTTGTTTAAGAATCTTCCACATGAAACCTTGACTGTGGTTTCCATTATAAGTTTCTCTTTCAGATGTACCATGTTAGAAGGGATTCATTAGTAAATAGTTCTGCACATTGTTTTATAGTAGAGACTAAAGACATTATAAAATACTTAAATTTTCCAAGCGCTGTCATCTATTTTTATAGGAAAATTTGAGGATTTCATGGTAGACTACACCCTTAAAAGGAAAGAGCTGGGGCCAAATTACCGCATTCGATATCGGGTAAAATTTATCGTAATTTTCTCATTTGAAATTATGGCATTCGATATCGAGCAAGAAATTTAGTACATTTTATCATAATTTCCATATCTAAATCAGTTTTCGATACGATAGCTCATTCGATCACGACTGCGGTAATTTGGCCCCTGCTATTTTTTAAATAGTTAACAAATTTTACCAAAGATAATTTATATTCAAAATTCCAATCATAGCTTTTTAACCAGAGATCCTTTCCCTTCCAGAAATATGTCATTCTAAATATTAAAAAAAAAAATTAATTGATACCCTTCAGAATGTTTATTTAGATGTACAACTTTTAGTTGACAACACTTTTTTAACTGACGGCCATGTTGTCAGCCATCAAGTGAATTATGTTTGTAGACTAGCACCTACACCGATAAGCCCGCAAAGATTGGCCACTTGAAGGACAACATTGCCACAAATGTTTAAAAAAAGTCATCGAAAATTGTACCTCCACATTAGATTACTGAACCAGTCATATGCCAGAAGTTATTTTTAAATTTTAGCGTCAGAATATTATCTTTCGAATAAAGTAAATTTTATTTTAATTTAAAAAAAGTCTTCGATTTATTCCATTTCAAGGTTCCATACATCTAAAAAAAACCCCCAGAACCATGATTTTCAACATAAATTTGCAGAATTTTGGAAGTGTTGTTCAGGCGTCAGTCTATTAATGTTGCAATGCTGACAAAATGGCCGCCAGTTGGAAACGTGTTGCCAACCCAAAGTTCTATACATCTCAAAAACACCCTATATTACACATTTCAAAAATGTGTAACTTTACAATAAATAGCACACATCAAGTGTAATCATTGTAATGCAACACAGTGAATATACATACATATGTACGAGTGTATATAGCTATTTCCGCTTTTACATGGTAATTGGTTCCAGGGAACTTCGTGTAAAAAAAAATCGTGTAAAAAAAGACATTGATCGTATGCAAAATAGCTTCCTTATCTCTAAAACCTATTGAAATTCGTGAAAAACAAGGATTTTTTTATTCAGGTTTATAATATTAAATCACATATGTATACATACGATGTGTTTACACTAGCATAGTTATTAAAGAAAAAAAGATATGCACTCTAAGCTTAAAAGTAAAGTAAAAAATGTATGCGAAAAGTTCATTTGATTGTAGATATGCACTAAAAGGAAATTCCTCTAAATTTGTGCTATTTGCAGCTATTAAGAAGTACATTTGTTTGTAACCAGAAAAAGGGAATTTCCCTAAATTTGTGATATATTTCTCAAAAATTAAATTGAACCAAAAAAAATTAAGCCCAAAAGATTTTAATTGTGCTAAATGCAATAAAATCGTGTAAAAATATTTTAAATTTGTTTTTTTAAACCGCGTTAATTCAAAATCGTGTAAAAAAAGGCAGTGCAAAACCAGAATTATGTAGGTATATACCGAACTTAGTATGTGAGATAAGGCAATCTGACCACATGGCGAGATGGTGAGATTGGCAAATCAAACAAACAAGATCTAGTATCTATATATACTTTAGGGTTCAGTGAACTAATATTATTTAGAAAGTTAACATTTAGTTCTTTATATTTCATAACCACATATTTTATATAACATAGAAAATTAACAAGTTAGAATGCTATATTCGGCTGTGCCGAATCTTTAATACCCTCCACCTAAACGTAATAAGAAATACAAAAACTACACTAGTTATAGGACTAGAATATCCTTATTCTGTTTTCTATTCAGTCTTAGAGCAAATTTTATTAGTATTTTATATATTGTTTGAAAGACAATATTACCTGTTGATCGTAATTCACTAATGTGATTTTATTTGAAATGTTTTGAAATTTTATCTAATTTTGACCATTTACTATTGATGTAATTACCCATTATTACCATATTTTACAGAGTTTGTCTGATTTTCAAAATAATCGTGAGTGTAATTTAACAATTTATAAAAAAAGATCAGATAAAGATCAGGTGAGGCTTTTTTTTGTTTGAATTTGATCTCAATAATATTATTTGTGACATAGCAGAAGTGGACTAGTTATGGACTCATAGCTTCTAAATCCAGTATCCACTAATGTGGTTTCTACATATTTGAGGCTTATTTTAGTTGAATTTCATCTCAATAACATTATTTACAAGAGTTGTATGGTTGTTTATTGTGCTGGGAAGTGGACTTAATTCGGGTGCTATTGCCAATTATTGGCTGACTGCTACAAAGTCCTGTAGCATAATTGCCATATAAATTATATTAGTATGATTTCTGGATTAAAATTACTGATCTATATAAAAGTTGGTTCGATATCGATAATTATTAGACATGTTTATTTGTTTTCCGGAAATGGTTCTTATATGGCAGCTTTAACAAGTTATGGTCCGCTCTTCTTAAATTTTGGAAAAGTGATGAGGATATCTCACGTCGAATATCAACATAATAACGGTATATTTAAGATATATATTAGTATTAACGTGGATTTCGGGGATATAGTCAAATATGGACCGATATTCTCAAAATCCAACAGTTTGATTTTGGCATTTATGTAAATGTTTCGTGTAAAATTTTGGATCCGTACCGTTATTTATAAGAAAATTATTAGTATTGAAGGGATTTTCCGAGAGGGCTTTATATGGGGGATACGGTCAAACATATACCGAAATTCATTATTATTTGATGGATTGATTTATGTGTATATATAAATGATCCATATAAAGTTTTGAGTCGGTACCGATATTTATAAGATATACATATGTACATATATAAAGATTAATGACTTTTTCGGATAAGTTCCATATATTGGACCTATCACCAATTATGAGCCGACCATCATAAAATTTAGTAGAACAATTTATTTATCCATAAGAACAATTTATGTCAAATTTTAACCCTTACACATTATTTATATCAGTTTTATACGTATTTAAATGAATTTTGGAAGTGTACTTTATATGAGGTCTATGGTCAAACATGGACCGAACTTTAAGAAATTTCGTTTTCCGATTTCTTTTTGCATGAAACTTATTCCTGCTGAATTTTGTATTGATCTTCCAATTTTATAGGCATTTATGTATAATTGAGCAATATTTCGGGAAGATGGGGACTATGAGAAATCATGGACCTATTATTAATATTTTGCTCTCACTTTCTTCTATTATTATAAAAACAACGTCTGCTAAATTTCATGGGAATATCTGGAAGAAAATTGAAAGAAAAATGTTTAAAAATATAAATTATTTATGGAGATTGTCTAACGTTTTGATCCATAACTCTTGTTCTACTATACCGATTTTGCTGATTTCCAATACCAAACTGCTTAGGAGAACTATAAGCGGTTTTTTGTAAATTTTGTTGATTTCGGTTGTGTCCTTTGGACGTGAGAGTGTTTTACACAGACAGACGGACATGGCTCAATCGACTTAGAATTTGTAAGGACAAAGAATATATATACCTTGTTGGGTCTCAGATGAGTATTTATCAGTGTTACACACGGAATGACAAACTTATATATACCCTCATTCACTACTCAAGGTGGTGGAGAGTATAAAAATGTATGAGTGCATAGGGATCAAAATTTTTAGATCGACTGTCTGGAATGATCGATGACAGATTGAAAACATTCTATATAATTGGGAAGATAAATAGTTTAATAATTCTGCAATGGAATGGCATTGAAGCATGTACTTTGTTTCACAGTAAAAAAGCCTCGTAAATCGCTGCGTGCTATTTGTACATATCAGCTGTAGCATTAAGTGGCTGTAGATTTTTCTTCTTTTTTTTTGCAACAATATTACTTTAGTTCATAAAATACATTTCTAAATTTGTTTTTGTAATTAATTACATTGCTAGTTAGTTCATAACCTAATTGTTTCAGACATTTTTCAAGCGCGCACTTACACATGTGCATGCAACACATAAATACTGGGGATCCATTTCGACCTTTTTTAATTTTTTTTTTTCACTTATCACGCATCACTGAATCATATTGTTAATTTATTATTATTGAGTATTGTTGGCACTTTTGATCTGAACCACAAATATATTACTTAAAAGTGAAACACCGTGTCGTTTAATTCAATAAAAGGTTTATTCAAATAATATTTTACAATAGTTAAGAAAAAGTAACTTGTTCGATTAAGGATATAAAAAGGAATGAAAAACTAGATACATACATATTATTAAAGCGCCAGAAATTTCTACTGGAAAAACAATTGGAAAACTAATACATGGTTGATAATATTTTGGTTTGTATCAGGGTACTGAAATATTCAACAAGTATTCTTTGATAATTCATCATAGAAATGCTTAAACCACAACGAAATGTCCGACTTATTTAGCTGTATTCCGAACATCAGCATTCTATGAGAAAAGCTTCTCCTGAACTTCAATATACATATGTATGTTATGCATCATCGACCACTGTATTAATGGGCCGGTGGACAAAACGGACATAACTGTCAATAGGGAGCGCAAGCACAGCATGATAAAGAATTTTTTGCTGCCTGAAATTGAAGACGACAGAAAGGGGCAGCTAATTTCGCGTTTCTGACATGTAATTTGCCCGCAAATGGCAAATATTTACTCAAAATAGCGTAGCCACTTGCTTTAGCACACATTTTTTTGACGGTGTTTACTCTTGCAAGAGTTTTGCAAGATCAAACAGCATCAAATAAAATAAGACTAACTATTTGTTGTATCTTTTTCGAAATAAACGAAGTTTTTTTTTAATAAATAAACGATTTCAAAAATATTCTATTTAGTGGTTACGTCTTTTTTGGCAAATATTTGCCAAATTTGTGACCGTGCCTTTAGAAGCTAATATTGCTCGCGTAATACTCGAGATAACAGTAGCAATGATTGAAAAAGTAATCAAAACCACTTCCTTCGTTAAGATTACGACATCAAGTTTTATTTTAAGTGTTTTATTTAAAATAAAATCAAAAGTCTAAATTAATCACCCATTAGATTGCTATTAAAAACGTACAAATTTTAATTACACAATTTGCTATTTCGCACATAATTTAAACAAAATATTTTAAAATTTATGATTTATAATTAGAAGCAAAAAATACAAAAGAAATTGAAAAACAAAACTTACAACGGTATCTTATGTGAACCATATTAAAATTATGACCTAAAAATAACAACAACGTCATCATTTACCAAAAGCCAGAAGAAAGTGAAATAAGAAAATTTAACAATGCAACAACAATAAGAAGCCAAAATAATAAAAATACAAGCAACCAACCACCTAAGAAAACTATTCGTACGATTACTTGCCAACACAAACATGGGGCAGTTAGTAAGTTTTGCGGACTTATACATGTGCACGTGTCCATGATGTAAATATCAGGGCTGAAATAAGTAGTTGTGGTATTGTATTGATTCTTGGTACAATATTGAGGCCTAAAAATGTTAATTGGTAAAATTCTAATTTTTAATCTATAACATCTCTTTAAATATTTGATATAGTCGACTGGACGTTTCTCATAAACTAACCTTATACAGGGGAAGAGAAAGACTACCAACACAAATTTGGATATTTAAGAATTCAAGCTTCCCATATATGGATATAGGTCGTCTTGTGGGTTTTACTAGTGTTTTAAGTTTTGCCTTTTGCGTAACTGTCAACTTATTGAAATCCAAGGAAGACTTATCATATCTGGAGTATGTTACTAGGTTCGCCCGAAATTAGCTCTGAGCCCTTAAATACATGTCCTTATATAAATTATTCATGGAGAAATTAAATTTAGACGAGTTTGTAAGTCATTTAGCTCCTGTCGAATCTGATTATCATTATATCTAGTCTGCCAAGATATTTAATCTGCGGTCTTATAAACCTGGACTTTGACACAGAATGTGTTGTACCGATTTATCTTTATATTCCTTCAAACACTCATACATTACATACTATATGGGTCAATTTCAAAAAAAAAAAACGTAAACAACGTGTTTTGTTTTGCTTATTTTTAAAGTTTTTCAAATTCGCCTGTAAGAGTGGCCAATTTATGTAGACATTGATGAAGAATCCGGCGGTACTTTTAGGTACTTGAGCGACACACACCAAATATGTATGTATAAAAAATCGCTAAAAATGCAAAAATATTTGAAATTCAAGCTTATACGATGTTCTTTTGTTTTTCAAGATTGACTTTTGCGAAAATCATCTTTTCGATTATAAACAAAAAATCACGATTCAACTTGATTTTTAATTTTTATGATGAAAATATGTAAATTTTTATTAAAAAAAGACTTGAACTTCGAGGTTACTTGCAAAGTAATAGGCTTGTAACAATGTATTTAAAAAAACTGCAATTATTAGCGTTTTAAGGAAAACAAAACTAAGTGTGACGCTCAAGATATTTTGTGACGATCAAGAGATTTTGTTGCATGTAAACAAGAAATAATGCCAAATTTAAAATTTAACGAAAAAAAGTTTATTCTTTTACAAAAAGTAAATAAAAAAAAAACAAAAATTCTTCAAAAAACAAAAATTTTTATACAAAACTAAACATGTTAATATTCTTTGCTGTCTTTAACAAAAATTGAAAAAAGGAAGTAATTCTTGAAGAAACTTATACACATATGTAAATATTTGACACAAAACAATAACTTAATTTAATTTATAAATTTTCATTCGAATTCTTATTTTGAATCTGTATAAACTTCATGAAATGACAAAAGGCTTTGTTTTTTTCCATTCTCATTCATTTTTACCACTTTCGAATTAAGTTTGTGGCAAAAACAGAATCAGCCAACAATAAAAATTAAACTCAAATATACCACGATTATACCTGTCTTTCCTCTTTCTTTTATATTCGTTATTACGCTCAATGCAAATTGTAGGGACAACCTTTCTTTGCAACGCCAAATTCGCACTAATTAAATTTTGACGACTATAACAAATCAAAACACAAGAAAGAAACACAATAATTTGAATACTCTTATTAAATGTTGCATATTTACTTTTTTCTCGATTTAATTTTATTTTGTTTACACATGCTTTTGTATGGAAGCAGTCAGAGGGAGAAACAAAACATTAGATTAAATTCCAGAGGCAGTATTAACATTAAACCACAGTGTAGATTGAGATCGCACAATCCAGAGTATGCGGCCAAGTTTTCTATAGTTTATGTGCTCGTCGTAAAAATTATGTAGAAATTCGGTGTAGGTACCACATAATTCAATTCTCGACCTCCACACTGACTGCTTAACTTAAAGGGCCGACTTAGCAGAAGTATTTTTAATGAATATCAAGAGGAACTTTGTTTGATCTACTGATGAAAGCTTAAAAAGAACTGCCCAACTCCTCTTTAAGGCTATTTCTACACTTTTATATACACATCAGGGTTGGAAAACATGGTACAATTATACCTTTTTTGATACATTTTAGACTCCGTTGGTACCGTGGTCATTTGGTACAATTTAAAATATTGCAGCATCAAAAATTGATATTCCCGATAAAATAAATGAATATGTTATTCAAGTTACCATTTGTATAATAGCGCAAGCCGAAGATATGATATTATAAAATTTCATTAACATTTTTGAACTGATATCCATCCATATGATCTGTAAATATGGCTCTGACAGATGGTTATCATGAAGAGAAGTTGTTGGCTACATTATTGACACAGAAAAATATAAAAATGAGTTTCAATTAAAATATTTGTGGAATCAATTAAAAATTTAATTGAAATCGGTCCTGCAAACAAAATGATAGTATCAATTAAAAAAAAATTTGAGATTTAATTGAAAATATCAGAAAAATCAGAAAAAGTAATTGAATCAATTAAAATTTTAATTGAAAATTATGTTAAAATCAATTAAATGCTTAATTAAAAAAAACATGATTTTTTTTTTCTGTGGAACAATGCAACCATTTTAATTATTATTTCACAATAAATGCTTTTGTGGCTTAATCTAAAAACGAAAGCTTAAAGTTAAGTTAGTTACGATTTTAAAATATTAGAAGTTAAATAAATCTTTTAATTTTTGAAATGCAATCGGTGAATACACAAATACTCCTACATAGGTATATATTTATTTTTTTCTTTAAAGGTTAACTTTTGGCAAATAACCCAAATTTCATAAATAAAAATGTTATAGATAATCGCGATGACGAGACTAATGCTCTTATAGATTCAGAAATATATTAACACTATGACTAACTATATACAGGCAAATGCCGGTATAACTAACGATATATTGCCGAGTTTATTTGTTATATCGAGATTTATTTTAATACCCTCAAACCTGTAACACTGAGATATATTCATCTGAGACCCAACAAAGTATATATACCACCTTATGGAATTCTAAGTCTATTGATCTATGTCCGTCTGTCTGTCCTAAAGACATAACCAAACTCAACAGACTTAACAAGAAACCGCTTATAGTTCTCCTAAGCATTTTTGGATTGAACATCTGCAAAATCTGTATAGTGGAACCAGAGTTATGGACCAAAATGTGAGACACCCTACATATTGAAATATATTGCAGATATTGCCATGAGATTTTGTACACGTTATTTTTATGACAAAAGAAGAAAGTGTGAGGAAAATAGTAGAAATCGGTTTATGACTTCTCATAGCCTCCATTACTAATATCTTTCCGAAATATGGCTTAATGATAAATAAATACCTGTAAGATTGGAATATTAATACAAAATTTGGCAAAAATAAGTGTCATGTAAAAAGGAATTTTGTTTTGTTCGGTCCATGTTTGACCATACCTCCATAAAAAGTCCACATCTAAAATTCACTTAAATAGGTATAAATCTGGTACAAATATAGTTACGAGGTTAAAATTCGACACATATAATTACTATAGATATATAAATTGTTGTACTAAATTTTCTGATGGTCGGTCCATAATTGGTAATAGCTCCCATATAAGGACAACATCCAAAAAAGACATTAATCATTATATATTTCTTGTAAATATCGGTACCGACTCAAAACACTATATATCATTTAAATATACATGAAAATCATTCCACAAACTTTTATGAATTTCGGTCCATATTTGACCGTATCCCCCATATAAAGCACTCTTCCAAAAATCACTTTAATACTCATAAATCCGATCCAAAATTTTATACGGATCATTTACATATATACCAAAATCAAACTGCTGGATTTTGTGAATATTGTTTTTATGTTTTACTATATCCCCCATATAAGGTCCAATAATATATATATTAAATATATCGTTATGGCATTAAAATTCATTTTAAGATATCTTATTATATGCATAAAATTCACAGTTCCAATATTTAAGAAATTCGGCGCATGATTTGTCATAGGTGTCATAGAAGGACCAGTTTAGAAAATCAATTTAACCCACAAAAATGTCTAATATCGATATCGAACCAATTTTTATATGGATTAGAAATTGTATAAGTTATACAGAATTATGCTACTGGATTTTGTAGCTGTCAGGCAATAATAGCTCCTGAATTAAGTCCACTTCCGAGCATAACAACCAACCCTACAACTCATGTGATTACGTTATTGAGATAAAAATCAACTAAAATCAGCCTCACCTTATAATCTTACCCTTTTTAACTTAACTTGTTGTGAATATGGAAAAATGCTCTTTTAATTTTATAAATTGTTAAATTACACTCAATATTATTATGAAAATCAGACAAACTCTGTAAGTTATGGTAAGAATGGGTAATTACATCAATTATAAATGGTCAAAATTAGATAAAATTTCAAACTGTTTAAAATAAATTATGTGGGTCTTCAAACATAATAATAGGAGGCATATCATAAAATAAAGGCCTCTATATTTTCTATGAATTATTTTAAATGTGACTTATAATTTATATGAAACCTTCTTTACGAAATAGGCTCCATTTCCAAGTAGTATAGGTTTAATTGTCTTTGTTTCGGATGCTTTATGATAATATCAGTCTGATAACTTCTCTTCTGATTATCATAGTAGTCTTACACCTTATACTTTTTTTTGCAATAAATCCAACATTGTAAAGCAATACAATTAACTGAAATATTGCTTATTTTTCCTTTTATCGAGAGAATTTTCGAATTTATTTTGAGACATTCTTGATATCCTGATATAATTGTCAATGTTAAAAATTTGGTCGTTCGTTATATCGAGTATGCATAATATTGTTTAAACATTCGTTATAGGTTATGTTACAAATTCTTCCGTAAGTTTTATTATTATTTAATAAATATTAAAAATCGTACATTTTACGTATACAGTTGGTACAAAACCCAAAAAGCTATTTTCCAGCCTTCCATTTACTGAAATCCGCTATATAAATCCAGTATACGGTTTTCGATACCATATTTTCGCAAACATCTTCTTACAAGTAGCACAAGTGGTTTTCTCGAGAGCTTACAGTGTTAAACTGGACCGAGAATTACGAGAACTCTAGAGTAATCGACGAAATCTGACTACTGGATTGTTGTTTGGTAACATTCTTGCTCCATGATAATAATATTTACAAAGCTGACTTCATAAGTTCACAGATCTCTAATATGTAGTGCCTTTCTCTAAAGTCTAAACTAAACCATATATAATCTTATAAAATATATGATTTTCAACATTCACATCAGAAGAGTATAAATATCTAAGTTCTTAGCCCAGTCTAAAATTTGTTTTTTAATATCAAGAGTGCAATTGGTAACTTTTATTCCGCTGCGCTATATTTTCATTAAGTACACACGTGCAACTTTATTATTTAAAACTCACTCTCTCAGTCACACATACGAGTACGTACGCTCTAACTACCTCCCTCCCTTTTGTAAACATTATCATGTAGTTTATCGTCATCATAAATTAATCACAAACCGAAATTGTGACAGGCTTTGACAAATTTTTAAAGGTCCTCAAAGAAACTTGCCGCTTTTCATTTATTAACTTTGTTTCATTTCTCTGTGTTTATTGGTGGCCGTGTGCTTTTAGTTATTGTTGTTTTTATTTTAATATTCTTTTAAGGGTCGCCGTACTACCGGTTTTCTTTTTCTTTTGTTTATGCTTTGAATTTTTACATTACTTTATTTTTTATACAAAACGTGCAACTTGTCTGTCACAGTACTCGTACGTAGTCGTAATGTGCTCCTACCAATATTCCAAAAACATTGGATGTGTATGTTAAAGGAGAGTTTATTCTCTTTCAGTTTGTAAGGAAGTCATAAATTGTTCTTTTTATACCCTCCACCACCTTAAGTGGTGAATGAGGGTATATATAAGTTTGTCATTCCGTGTGTAACACTGAGAAATACTCATCTAAGATCCAACAAAGTATATATATTCTTGATCCTTACGAAATTCTAAGTCGATTGAGCCATGTCCTTCTGTCTCTGTAAAAGACTCTCACGTCCAAAGAACACAACCGAAATCAACAGAAAACAAAAAACATTTATATTTCTCCTCAGCAGTTTGGTATTGAAAATCAGCAAAATCGGTATAGTAGAGCAAGAGTTATGGCTCAAAACGTTAGACAAAGATTGATTTTTTTAAACACTTTTCTTGCTATATTTTTAAATAATAATACCATGAAATTTTGTATACGTTGTTTTTATTATAAAAGAAGAAAGTGTGAGGAAAATAGTAATAACAGGTCCATGATTTGTCATAGTCCCCATACAAAAATCTTCCTGAAATATTGCTAAATTATTTGTAAATGCCTATGAAATTAGAATATCAATACAAACTTCAGCAGGAATAAGTTTTATGTAAAAAGAAATCGCGAAACGAAATATTTTTTAGTTCGGTTCTTGTTTGACCATAGACCCCATATAAAGTCCACTTCCAAAATTCACTTACGTATAAAACTGGTATCAATAATGTTAAACGGCTAAAATTTGACACGAATAATCTTTGTAAGCCAAATAAGTTATTGTACTAAATTTAATGGTGGTCGGCTCATTATTGGCCATAGCTCCCATACAAGGAGCACATCCGAAAAAGCCATTTATCTTTATATATATCGTATAAATATCGGTGCCGACTTAAAACTTTGCACACATCATTTACATATATACAAAAATCATCCCACAAAATTTTCTGAAGTTCGATCTATTTTTAGCCATATCCCCCATTAAAGCCCTCACTTTAATACTCATAAATGTCTTCTAAATAACGGTACCGATCCAAAATTTTACACGTATCATTTACATACATGCCTAAATCAAACTGCTGGATTTTGAGAATATCGGTCCATATTTGACAATATCCCCCACATAAGGTCCACTCTCGAAATCCACATTAATACTAATATATATCTTAAATATACCGGTATTATGTTGAAATTCGAGGTGAAATATCCTCATATAACTAAAAATCACTGTTCCAAAATTTAAGAAGATCGAACCATAATTTGTCATAGCTGCCATATATATCCGAAAAACAAATAAACCCACAGAAATGTCTAATAAATATCGAAATATCGAACAGATCAGTAATTTTAATCCAGAAATTACATTAATATCGGTTATACGGCAATTATGCTACCGGGATTTGTAGCTGTCAGTCAATAAATGGCAATAGCTTCCAAATTAAGTCCACTTCCGAGCATACTAGACAACCATATAACGCCTGTAAATAAAGCTATTGAGATGAAATTCAACTAAAATCAGCCTCAAATACGTAGAAATCACATTAGTGGATATTGGATTTAAAAGCTATCAATCCATAACTGGTCCACTTCTACTCTGCCACCCTTAAATATCTTGTAGATAATGTTATTCAGATCAAATTCAAACAAAAAAGCCTCACCTTATATCTGATCCTTTTTATAATCGGTTTCTTAATTTGTTGTGAATATGAAAAAAATGTTCTTTAAATTTTATAAATTGTTAAATTACACTCAAGATTATTATGAAAATCAGACAAACTGTGTAAATTAGAGTAAGAATCGGTAATTACATCAATTATAAATGGTCAAAATTAGATAAAATTTCAAAATATTTAACATAAATTATGTTGGTCGTAATATTGTCTTTCAACCAATATATAAAATACTAATAAAATTTGCTCTAAGACTGAATAGAAAACATAGAATAAGGATATTCTAGTCCTATAACCAGTGTAGTTTTTGTATTTCTTATTACGTTTAGGTGGAGGGTATTAAAGATTCGGCACAGCCGAGTATAGCACTCTAACTTTTTTATATTATATTTAATTTCTTATTTTATTTTTCGGTAGCCAACCCTGTACGTGTATTACTTATTTTATATTGGATTTTCATTCACCGCTTGAGCCAATATTGTTAAAATCAGGAAATTAAAAAATTACTCGTATTGTATGCAGTGCTCTGGTAACGTGACCATTTATTTGATTTTTTTTTATTGTTAACTCCAACACTCAGGTGATATTGACTTAGTCCATCGCAAAACATTGTGTTGTTTTGTGACACCAAAAAAAAATTAAAATAAAAACACAAACTTAAAATAAGTAAAGTGTCAACAGGCTCTTGGCTCAGTTTCAATATGCACCTTTTTGTTAGATAAGTGACCTACAATGAGTTTTTCGAATTATTTGACAAAATTATAAAATTTCTTTTTGTTTTATTTACTTACACTAAATTGTAAAGTTACCTTTGCAATAAAACAGTTTTTATTGCAGTTGTAAGTTAACAAATCGTTTATAATCATCTGAGTATTCAACAACTAGCTCGCACTGTATATCTCACTCAATTGTTGGACGTGTTGGATATTCAAACAGAAAAAAGTCAGCTTACGGATAGAGTAGTACTTTAAATAACATTTTTAGGCCCGTTTTCTCACTATGTCGACAAACTGCCTGTCACTAAATGTCGACATAATTTTATTTTCATTTGGCAATACCTCACAAAATTTATGTGAAAATTGGGAACTCTGTCTTCAAGTGACAAGTTGCTTACACAAAACAGCTGTTTTCCAAATGTGAAAAAATAACAAAAAATAAAATCAAAAAAAAAAAACAAATATTTTTAAAATTAAATAATATCCATGTCTGTCAGGTAGTTAGGTCTGGCATGATAAACTCTGTCAACATTCACTTGGAATTCATGTTCTTCGAGTTCATCCTCCATCAAATTACCACCTTATTCAAAAACGATTATTAAATTTAACAAACGTTTATTAAGACAGATTTGCATATAAAAATTTGCTTAATAAACGTTTGTTAAATTTAATAATCGTTTTTGAATAAGGGGGTTAATGTTTATTCCTCTATTAAACATTTTTTCTAAAATCTATTTAATTTTTTTACAAAAACTCAAGGTATTGCCACATAAAAAATATCAATAGCAGTCAGCTGTTTGAATTTATCTGTACAAGGCTGGTTAGTTTTGCGACAGAATAGAAGCAAATGAGACATTGAGAAACCCAAATTTCTTTAATCGGCAGTTTTTCGTAGGGAAAAAAGATAATCGCCTAATGAGAAAACAGCCCTTATAGTTTGTATAACTTATCATATCATCAATTTAAATATAATATACGAGTATAGGTATCATCTATATTTTGAATCATAATTTATGTATCCTACACTTTAATGTCAATTATTCGATAGGAAAATCCACATTCGTACTCAAATATGACCGAAAATTAGTTTGTAAATTTTTGTAAATTTTATTTTAAAATTTAAAAAATATTGCTTGTATAACTTAAAAATGTGGCTTTCATTACAGATACGCACCTTCTGAATGTGGTTTTTGTCTTCACTTATATGTATGTCATTCGTCATTGAACATTATACCTATACACTATATGAAATGTTTAAAACATCGAAGGTCTTTTGCTCTAAAAATATTGAATTTTATGCCAACAAAGCGGAAAGATTTGCTTTACTTCTTTAAATTGAAAAAAAGGTGTAGCTGAAGGACACCGCTTGCTCACCAAAGCATCGAAGAAGGCAAATGAGTTCAACTGGATTCAACGTGCGAGATATGGTTCAAGCGGTTCAGAAGTGGTGTTCTTGACACGGAAGACAAAGATAGTCAAGAGCAGCCAAAAAGTTTGAAGACCAAGAATTGGAAGCGTTACTCCATGAAGATTGTTGTCAAATCCAAACATAGCTTGCAAAATCATTGGGAGAGCAGCAATGAAATTGTTTACAATATGAATTGAAGCCGAATGCTGTTTCAAGGTTATAAAAGGAAATCATTTTTGCAACCAATCATGAAAAATGGATGCCAATCATGAAAAACCAGCTGAATCGATGGCGCTAAGGCATTGCTCGGTGTTTAGTGGGACTAAAGGAAACTATCTAAAGGGAGATTAATTAGCAACTTTCTTTTTGGCCGGACTATTTTTGGCAGCTCAGCTATTTTTGTGAAACATGTTACTGCTAAACATATTCAGTTTAGTCTATAATTTAACCATGACTCGACTTATAAACGAACAACGTTTGCAGACTATTGAAATTTATTATCAAAATTCATGCTCTGGTAATAAAGTGCATCTTACACATTTTATCGGAAAACTGTGTTCAGCGAAGAAACTCATTTCTAGTTGAATGGATACGTAAAGAAGCAAAATTGTCCTATTTGGTGTGAAGAACACTGGTTGGTGTGAATTATGGGACGGTAGTATCATTGGACCGTTTTTTTTTAAAGCGACAAAGACAGGAACGTGAATGGCGAGCGCTACCATGCAATGATTAAATTTTTTTTTTTTGAACAAAATGGAAGAGTTGGACTTGGCTGACTTGTGATTTCAAAAAGACGGTGCCACATGCCACACAGCAAGCGAATTAATAGCTCAATTGAGGGCCGAGATTGGTGAACAGTTTATTTCACGTTTGGACCGGGCAATGGACCGTCTAGATAGTGCGTATCTAGAGCTCACTAACGCACTGAAAGCTAAAATTGAAGAATTTATTTGCGAAATGCCGGTGTAATATTTCATCATGACAAAGAAGTAGTTTTGAAATTTTGCTTCACCCATATCTCATCGTTTACACCATGCCCTCCTGACTACTAGTTGTTTCGCTGGATGCATAACGCTCTGTTTTTGGATACGCTTCACTTCAGAACAGTGTTTCCGACATTGGCTTGTTCCGTTCTTGGCATCAAAAGATGAAATAAAGATGGGAAAAGGTCATAGCTAACAATGTCCAATATTTTGAATAAATTTTTATTGGCAAATCTTTCAAAATATATGCTACAAATTTGAAAAATTCCGATTTTAAAGTAATACACCCAATAATTAATGAAAAACTTAATGAAAATAAAATGACAGTATGCCAAAAAAAATATAGATTTGAAAAAATCTCTAAATGAATCACCCCATACCAATAGATAAATTTTCAAGTTTCTAGATATCGATACTGCTACATTGTCTACCTAAAGAATAGTTTTGATATAATCAGAGTTTTGTAGGCAGAAACTGAAATAATACTACACAATGTCTCTTTAGTGACAGTGGGCTGCTTAGCATTAGATTGATAGGTTCTCCCTATTAGCGAAGGGCATCTACTATAGATATAGGTAGAAAATTTTCTAGTTTACTTTATTCTACATACTCGTAGGTCTTCAAAGTTATTTTTGAAATATTAAATTATATAATACAAAGATTAAACCCTAAATGATCAAAGCAGTGTATTAATTTATATTCGCCCAGATTGTAAGTGAGCAGATAGATTTCTACAGGGATTCGATCACAAGTGGATGATTTTTTATGAAAGATGGCGTTTGCCTGACATCAGAACTAAGGGTGAGACTATGAAATACAGTTTTTCTTTGGATTTTAAAAAGTAAATAAAGTCCTAGCCTCAGTTGTTACTTTCTCATTGGTTATAAAAATATAATTAAAGAAAAAAAAAAATAAAAACGCTTGGAAATAAGTGTATGGAAAAAATTCAAACTATATAATTGATATGAATTCAAGTTAAAGTTACAGAATGCATGATAAACTAATGTGTGCCATAATAAACTGCGATGAACTGGATCAGAATGAATGATAAAATGCAAATCATTGAATTATATCTTTGTCTGTTAAGTGACACACTAACTTATATTTCATTTTCTTTTATTTTGCAGTTTTGTTTTTCTTTTATATTTACACATACAAAAATTAAACAAATTAACCCACTAAATAATACAGTATATGCCCTCTAAGAAACATGTTTTCTTACTTAACATTCATAATTTTAGGCCTGTGTCGAAGGTAGAGGGTAACATGCAGTTCAAATATTGAACAGGGAAGTTGGTTTAAAGTGTGTTTTAATCTAGATATCCTTATATCTAGAAATAATTTCGTTAAAAATAAATGTCTTCAATTAACTATAAACTACAAAAATTTACAGCCAATAATTCATTATTGGTCTGAGAAAAAACTCATATAAGGATATAACAGATATAACAAGAATTTGTTTTCAAAATTTATTCAATTCATTTCATACGGGCTTTTCAGATTGGAAAAAACCTTTTGTTGAAAAATTTTCTCTTGAAGACATTTTAAAATGTTCATAATGGGTTAACAACCGATTCATTAGTACATAAGCCAGACCGTTGTCTATACACGCAAGTATTAGAATGTGCCGTAAAAGATTTAAAATGAACAAAAACAAACAACAGCTAACAAGAGAGAGAAAAATAAACTTAATACCACCACCCCTGCTGTGATGATTTTGACCAATATTTGTAAAACAAGACTAAATACTTTTTGCAGCGGACATAAGGCATGTACGGATGAGAAAACGTTAACGAAAACTTATTGCAGTGTAAAATAATTGCTTGCAGTGTTGCCAGTTTAGCCTTTTTATTCACCTTTTAGCCTCGAAATTTATGTTGCAGCTTCTTTTAAAGGCAATTTTTTATTTTAAGTTTTAAGCATTGCTCGATTGTTAAAATAGTAAACCATTTCTAGAACAACCAACAGAACCACTGAATTTTACCATTGATGCTAAACTGCAAACTTGATTTTTAACTTATTAACATCGCCACTTGAACATTTTTTAATGTCGTCGGCACATTTTTCATATAAATATGGAAGATAAAATTAAAACTCGAATAATATGTGAAATGTGAAATTTCTGAAAAAAATTGTTCGCCAAAAGTTTCAATTTTTTTAGGAGGAATATTCACAAAATCCTGTTAAATGTTTTATACTTGAAGCACTTTTGAACTTAATTACTTAATGTTACTTTTACTTTTAATTCGAGAAACCCGAAAATTTTAGTTAACTTTTTGTTGGCTGAATTTTTCTGGCTTTTTTAAAGCCCATGTAACTTCTTTGTTTCCAGCACCTGGCAGCACTGGTTGCTTGCTCTACAGAGTCACACATTGTTCTTAATACATACCCATCCATATATATGTATATGTATAAACATACAAACATTAATTTATCTACATGCTACGTATGTCAATCTGTGTGTTTGAATGTATTGTAGATGCGTAAATATTTATTGAATAAATATAAATGTAGGAGAGCAGTTTCTTTTTGTTGATCGACAAAACTTTAGGTTTTTTTTCAAGATTTTCAAGATCTTTAACACTTCCTGCAGCCAGAGCAAAAATAACGAAGGAACTAATGAACGTGAGATTGAAGAAAAACATTGAATCAACATATAAGTGTGATACTTTGAGCAAAGATGACTTCATGTAGCTGAGTTCGTGTTGGAGTTCTACGTTTTCTTAAGATGTCCCAAATTGCATTACTGGTGTGTATGAAAGGATACAGCACTTAGTAAACATATTTAAATGGCTGAAACATATGAAACAATAAAAGAAATAGTTTAAATATTCAAAATCGTTGTAAATATTAACACTGTGAAAATTATTCGCAAACAGCGTTAGGAAATTTCGAAATTTGAATGTATAATTGAACCATAATTTATACAGAATTATCTGTCTGTCAACTTCCTTGTATACTGGAGTGAAGCAGTAAAGATGAATGTGATAATCGATCTTGGCAATATATTCAATGTTATACTAAAATGTTTATTTTTTTTTAAACCTAGATCTCAAAAGACACCCTTTACGGCCACCTTAAAAATTTGGAAAAATATCCAAACACATAACACTCGATATACGATTATAATCAAACCAGTAAGGATCACACTTAATAGCAGAGATTACCTCATGTAGAGCACTGCAGCAGTCGGGTTGCCGTAAAAAGGAAAACTGTGTTTACTCTCTATTTTCACTTTTCCAGTTGTCCCTATAACTTCCCTTTGCGGAGGATAGAGACCGTTGAACCACATATGTTTCTGGATTTAGTATGGGAAATTGCTTATCATAAAATGATTTCAGTGTGCAAAAGCCGACAATTTTAGAAATGTCTCCAGAGTCCAAGATTCGTGAACGCCCAGATTTCTGGCCAAAATATATGTGCAATCATGCGCCAAAGCATGAATTCTTTATATGTACAAGGTGGCGCAAAAGTAAACTTCCAATCAGGCGATCTTGCTGGCCAGTGCAAATCGCCAAAACGGGAGATTAGGCGCCCGCGAAATGCATCCTTCAGCATATCGGTTGTGGCACGTGCAGTGTGTGCCGTTGCTCCGTCCTGTTGAAACCACATGTTTTCCAATCCCAATTCATCAAGTTGCGCAAAATTTATAGCATTTTCTGATAGGAGGATTACTTTTGCACCACCCTATACATACATATGTGTACATTAGGGTGACCCCAAAATAAAGTTGCGGATCTTCCCCACTAATATGAAAATTTGATTCATTTTAAGACAACGTTTTTCAATTTTTTTGTCCTGGGGTCAATATTTGGTGAGCTGGATCAAAGGATAAAAATGTCCTTTTTAGAGGTTTTTTGATTTGTTTCACATTTCTTCCAAAGGAACTATATGTAAATTTGGAGGCGCATTCAATGGGTTATCAAAAAGTTAAAACAAAAAAATTAAATTCAAAATTTTTAAAATTTCAGACAAAATTTCTCAAGAACGGGAACATCGATAACTTATTTGTTCTCCATACAAACGGGGCCACCCTAATGTACATTTATGTATGAATGAATTATTTGTATATTAAACTAATTAAAAGTCTATGAAGTTTGTGTCACATTGATTATAGGCATTATTTCATGATCTAACGACAAAAGCATTATGAACAGTATATACTGCCAAGATGGTTTTTTCGAAAATAAGGACTGAAATATTTTTAAGGATGCTCATCGATGCTGCTAGTAATGAAATAGTGAACGAATTATAAAGTTACTCCCGCCATAACAAATTCATGCTGAAATAGATTAAGATATACAAAGTGGTAAAATGTCACAAACTAAGAGAAGTATACTGGACCACCTAAACTTCTGAGAAAATGTTTAAGAATTCGAAAGGAGCAAAAGCTTTTGAATGAGATCTTTGACTTTAACCCCCTAGCCCACGATGTCGAACGATAACGTTCGCTTAGATAAGACTTAAGACACTAACTTTTGATCGTATCTATTTTTTACTCAATCAAGTTTGTTTATTCCACAATCAAGTTTGTGTCTTAAGTCTTATCTAAGCGAACGTTATCGTTCGAGATCGTGGGCCAGGGGGTAAATTTAAATTTACTCGTGATCTAAAGGAAATAGTTAGAAAATCTTATATTTTTATGTATTCCTGTCAGGTATATGTAAAATGTATGGAATTAAGAGTATGCTGGAATAAATATTAATGGTTTTAGAAATACTGACTACTGATGTTGAAGAACTTACTGGCACGGAAAATTAAGTTTATGGTGAAGTTCTAAACTTTGTCTAATTCTAGACTCTCATTGATGCCGATATATTCAAGCAATGACACCATATTGATAACTATTCAGGTTGCTTGATGCAGATATACTGTGTGAACGTGACATTGGAGATATTATTAGGCATCATCAACGACATAGATAATAAACTTAAATAATTTCTAACAAAGAATCGGCTGTGCGAAGATGTAACTTGCTTATGACGTGATGGAGATGACAGAATACACATCTTCTGTCAATGACTTGCACTATAATGCTATGTATGTTTTCACGACGACTTGAATCACCTGCTTCGCTGTCTGAATCATGTTTATGAATCATGCTGTTTACATGACTAATTGACTTGATTCGATTTGACAGTTGTTTTTAATAAACAAACAGAATAAAAAAAAAACAGAATTTACAATTTGTGGAAAATAATTTTTTTAATGGACAAAAAAAAGTGAGTGGAAATTAGTTGGCTTATTTGAAAAAAAAAAAAAACATACATTCATACGTATTTACTTTCTTTACTTCCAGCAACAAGAAAATAATTTGCTTTGTTTACAATAATATTAAATTTTTACAGCCAGTGCAGATAAACTTGCCATAAAAATTAGAGAAGAATGCAATTTTTCGTGCTTCGGTCTTAAAATTTTGTATGATGAAGCAAGTTGTTTCGCTCATGATTGGGGTGTGAAGTATGAATAGAGAGCGAAGCATGTACCGTGGAAACGTAGTATAACGCAATTGTTCCGCATTTGTTGAATCCTTTGTCATTAGGAAGGACTTGAAAGATATGATATCAATGGTAACAGAAACTTTTCTTAAAGTATCGCAGATTTTCTAAACTGTACATATGAAGACCGCAAATGGATCATCGACTTAACATAATGTTCATTGCCATTATAAAACTGGAAATTGTAAAACCCCAATAATAGCAGTAGAGTTATTTAAATCAAACTTATACAAATTCAAAAGTTTTTCGTCAAAATTTCCGATGTTAAAAAAAAGCTTTCTTGGCACAAATTGTTAAAAAAAAATGCGAGAAGGTCGTTATTGTTCAAAAAGATTTAATTAAAAAATTAACAAATTTTTTTAATAAACCAGATTAAGAAGTCTTGATTACGTTTTGATTACGTTTATTAATTATACCTATAAAACTAAGTAAATAAATATTTAATTCATTTACTCAATATTTGTATCAACATATCTTTGTCACACTATGCACTTATTGAAATAAGTACGTATGGAGTGTGAAGACCAAAATAACACCAAAAAAAAAAAAAAAAAGATGCAAAATCTAAACTAAACAGGAAAAAGGAAAAAATAGACCGTAAACAAAAGTTAAGCGCCTTTAAATTTTAAAAGCGTACGTAGTATTTTCAGAATTAAATATTTGTTGTTTTTGTTTTTCTTTTTTGGTTTGCTAAAGGAAATTGTTTTTTATTTCATGGCTCATCAAAATAAACAGATTTAAAGCTCTGATTTTTCTGTTGTTTTATTTTCTTCGTTTTTTTTTCAACTAGACATAGACAAGAAAATCGTGCTCAAAGGTAGACGAATAACAAAACCCCAAAATACCGAATTTTTTCTTGTTGCCAGACATTTTTTTAAACAAATCATGTCTCTGGCGCAAAAAAAGAGATGATGCTTTTTGCTATTCTTTTTCATTGCAATCACTTAAAGGGCTGCCCTAAGGTGGCCTTAAAAATGTTACCAATGATTTTTTCAAGTTTTTTTTATATTTTTTATATATATTTTTTTTTTTTTTTGGGAGACAAAAATATGTAGCCATGCATAACCTAACAAGTTGGCAAAATTCTACTTTTAACCATTCCACATTTAAATAACTAACGAACTTGAAAATTGCTACAAAAAAGAAAAAAAACAGAGCAACGAAATTTAAATAATACTCATAATAAAAAAAAAAACTAAAAAAAGAATAAGGAAACGAAACAAAACACTTTTAAAACCTAAAGCGATGAATTTTTAAGTGGCGCTTAATTAAATGTTAAAAAAATTAAACCGTCATATTTCTTATGGTGAGAGTTTATGGGATAGTTTTATTTTATTCATTTAAACACATTTTTATGAGCGAAAGGTTTTTCTTAAATATTTAAAAAGACATTTATAAAATATTATTGTATATAATACAATTTAATTTAGATTAAGTTTTTACTTCTTTTGATACTTCTTTAATAATTGTATTCATTTATCGTTTACAATGCAATTGTAATTTACGAAACCAAAACTCACACACTTACATATACATATATAAATATTTGACACAAATGCTTTCAGATATATAACAAGAAAGCAAAAACAAGTTCAAATATACGAGTATGTTATTCAGTGGTTACGTCTTTTTCGGCAAATATTTGACAAGTGTGACCGTACCTTAAGTGTAAAGTAAAATATATTAATTAGTTTTTAAAAACACATAAGTCTACTTGTGTTTTACAAATTTGTTAACTTAATAATCTATTTTTGGACTCCAAAAGATTTTGGATAATCTAATTACTGAGCAATATTTGCCGAAAAAGACGTAACCACTGAATCACATACTCGTATATTTGAACTCGTTTTTTTATTAAAAAAAAAAAAAACTTTACTTATTTAGGCCAAAGCACACCAAATATTTAATTTTAATTTATTTGATGCTGTTTGTTCTTGTAAGAGTAAACAACGTCAAACTAATTTCTGCTATATTAAGAGGTTACGCTTTTTTGCCAAATGTGACCGTACCTTTAGTATAAAAGAGTATCCCCGGACCAAGTTGTGGTTGTTCATTCATTTATCATGATTATTGTTCGAGATGAGCTGTAAATATGCAATTTTTATTGATTCCGAAAATTCTATAAAGTATCATTTAGATAATCATTTACTCACTGTATGCAAGCAATCAAGTATGATTGCGTTTGACAGATCACACTTCTGAATGAGGACTAGATAAATGTAAAACTAGTATTAGTGGTATCCACTACGACCACTCAGTCTGGGTCGTCGAACCCCAGACAAATCGTTTAGTTCAGAGGGACAAAAAGGAACCAACAAACCCGATTCTACACTACTACATACAGTAAATTCTGTAATGTCAGACAAACTTGATAGCTGATGCAACTCTTAAGGTGCGGTAACACTTGGTAAATATTTGCCGAAAAAGACGTAACAAATAAATAAACTCGTTTATTTAAAAAAAAAAGCTTCGTATATTTGAGACAGGACATATAAGTACTTAGTTTTATTTTATTTGATTCAGTTTGATCTTACAAAATTCTTGTAAGAATAAACAACGTCAAACAAATTTGTGCTAAATCAAGTGGTTATGCTTTTTTGAGTAAATATTTGCCATGGTTACATGGTGTAAAGCTTTAAATGTGTCAATGACCTTCAATTACGTAGCTTGAAAAACACAATCATTATTGGAAAGATGATATGAAAATTTTATACCGAGTTTCTTACAGAAAACTCCAGATCCTGTGCTGCAGTTCTTCTTAAAACCTATATTACCCCTACATTGCGAACGAAACGGAATTGGTGTGTAATCAAAAGTATGTTTTTAAGAACAAAGACAACAGCCTCGATAATTTCTTTAGAATCACAGTTGATCCTCAATGTGTTCCTCTCAAATGCAGTTTACCGTATAATAGATGTATATGATCATTAACCAACTTAGATTTCAATTATACAGGACACATCCTGCGACAGGGCAGTATTGGTCACAATATCATTGGGATTTTTAAAATTTTTAGCTATTTGTACCATATTAAAAAAAAACAATTATTCAAAGTATTGGCCATTGTCAGCTATGACCTTTTCCTATATTTGTGGCAACATATGGGTTCCGCACCACAATTGTTCTGAAGTCAAATGAACCTTAAAGAGAGCGTTCTGCATTCATCGACATAAATAGTAATCGGACAGGTCAAGGTCTGCACTTTATTTCTAAATATATTTTAACTGATATTGCAACATGCAACCGAGCCTTGTCATGATGGGATATTACGATGTTAAGTCTGGCCGCATAAACTGGGCATTTTTCGGCCAATGCTAGGTTGAAACGAATCAGTTGCATTCGGTACAGATTCTCGGTGATGGTCTAGCCTGATTTCAGTAGCTTTTAATATATAGCAGCCTTTTTGGGCCTACCGAATACAAAGCATTACCTTAGCACCATGAACATTTGGATTTGGTATCGATTCGGCTGGTTGACCGAGCTTCACATACGATGTCTTAAGCTTTGGTGTGCTTCAGCGGCACTTCCTTTTCAAATTAAAAAAAAAATATAGCAAAATTTCCCGCAATGACGTTTTGTTGAGACAAAATTCAACACAATGCCAACATAATATTTTACATATAACTAAGTGAGCATTATTGATATATAGGTATCTTTAAAATTACGTATGAGTTACTAAAGTTATACACCCAATATCATGGTGTAATTAAATAAGGTGTGTGCAAATCGGTAACAAATACAACACAATGCAAAAACAACAGGCATTTTGTTTGTGTAAAATAATGTACTACTGTCAAAAACATTTGAAACAGTATTACTTTTGACATAAGTAAATTTTAAATAAAGTCAGTCAGCTGTGCTACTGCACTCACCTTGTATAGTTACACCATGCCCAATATATTAGAAACCACTTTGGAACGTATATTGTCTAAATTGAAATGATCTTAAATTGTCATTAAAAGGGAAACACGCCTTTCCAAGATTTTCATAAAGAAATATTTGCTGCACTAGCACAATTTCTTTTTCCAATATTGAGATTAATTACAACTCTTACCTTCTCCCAGAAAGGTAAGAGTTTCTCTCTCAGATGATGATTATTTCTTTCTGTTTTCTTTAATTTCGAAATTTGACCCACTGTGGCGCATTTTTCCAACAGTCACATCCTGAGTATAATTTGCAGAGTTTGCTTTACAGACTCTAACCAGAAACAGCCAGTACTTTTATTCTTATTGACAAATATTTTTAGCTGCAATCGAAAAGAAATTTCGCAATATGAGTAAAAGAAAAATTGTTGATCTTCAAGACAATTCCATTTCAGGATATAGGAAACTATTACAACCTTTGACTAGCATGACTTTACAATCTTCGTCACCGGTCTTCTCCCATATGTTCTTACGACGTTGTGTTGCTTGGTATAACTAACAGCCCACAGTGATAGATAGTTCAATTTTAATAAAAATTTGTTTTATCTTTCAAATGTCTTTTGTCAAAATTTCAACAAGGTAACAAAATTTTGATAGAAACAGGTGTTCAAAAAAACGCATCCGCGATTTTTAAAAAATTGAAAAAATAGAAATTCGTGGTGTCATTAAATATTTAAATAAAAAAGATTTATCTGGTCATGAAATTCATAATGATTGGTGGATGTGTTAGGTGAAAGTGCTCCTTTATATGCAACAGTAAAATTGAATTGTTGAATTTAAACGTGGTCGCAAATGCATTGACGATGAACCACGTAGTGGACGTTCAAAAACAGCAACAACAACAGAAATTGTAGCCAAAGTGCATGATATGGTATTAAATGATCGACGAATAAAAGTGCATGAAATAGATAATATCATCTGGGGATCTCAAATGATCGAGTCCATTTAATTTAGCATGAAGAACTACAATGAAAAAGCTTTCTACAATATGGGTGTAATATTTCTCATTTTATTTTCACTATCATTTTAATAAAAATAAAATAGATTTTTAGCATCGTTTCATAACTGTGGATGACACATGGATCCACCACTATACTCTAGAAACAAAAGATCAATCCAAGCAATGGACTGAAGCTGGAGGAAGTGTCCCAAAGAAGGCAAAAACAATTCAATGGTCTAGTAAGGTTATGGCAATGGTTTTTTGGAACTTCAAAGGTATTTTACTGATTGACTATCTGCAAAAGGGTAAAACAATAAATTCAGAGTACTATTGCAACATTTTGGATCAATTAAATGTAAAAATTCAGCGCACAAGAGTGTTTTAAAAATGGCTAAAATCAACGAATTAAGGTACGAGTTGCTTGACCACCCACCTTATTCTACTGATTTAGCTCCCAGTGACTTTTACCTGTTCCCAAATCTAAAAAATTCCTAGGAGACAAGCGTTTTACTCAAATGACGATGCCATTACAGTTGTAAACCACTATTTTGAAGGCCTTGAAGAAAACTATTTTAATCAAGAGATAGAATTGCTAGCTAAGCCTTGGACTACGTGTATTGAAGTTTCAGGATATTATATTGAAAAATAAAAATGTTTTTGAAAAACTAGCTATTTTTTTTCTGTGCAACACAAGTATTGGATTCTTATAAAAATGGTAGTGAAATAAAGACCTAATAAAGTTATCAAACTAGTGTATGTTTCACAATATTTTTCATGATTCAGTCCTTAATTTATACCTTTGAAAATATATTTATTTAATTGTGGTTTTATATATACTCGTATAAAATAATAGTAAGTATAAAGACTTTACCTTGTTGGTGAATCATTGAGCTCCATAAATTAAGAAAAATATCCTAAAATAACAATATGGGTCAGTTTTTTTATATTTTTTATATGTTTGATTTTATTTTATTTTTATTTTTTGCTAAAAAAAAATATTTAGGCCTTTTTGGCAAGGAGTCGACAATATACTTATGTGTATATCAAATTTCATTGAGTGTTGCATGTAGTTTTCCTCCAATGCATTGGCTAGTATGCGATATCGATATAAAAAGTTAATACAGATATTTAAATAGCTTTTGGCAAATTTATTCAGGTGTAAATTTTGCAGTCATAAACTCGTTTGGCATTTTGTTCCACATAAAGTTTACGTGACAAATACAATTGTCACCCTGTAAACTTAAACAAATAACACGAAAATATTTTTGCAAGTATTATTCGATCAAAACTAAAGAAAAAAAGTAAATGCAAAATTATTAATAAAATACCAAACTAAACGCATTGCGTGACTGAAGACATAAAAACCAACACATCAGCTGAAAACTCATTACACACTCGCTCACTTTGTTTAAAAGTTGGGCAAAATATATGCAATTGCACTTTTGTAACGTACACATACACGCACACAAATACATACTCGTACATCCCAGCATACCATTTTAGGAGCGCTCCGAAAAAGGAGTCAGAAAAGAGTCCAAGAAAAAAGCATTTTCGGAGCGAAAGAAAAATTTGCTTGTTCCTTTCCTGAGTCGGCACGCAGTATGACTCAGAAATTCCACTTAATTATGTGTTACCAAAGCGTTGTTGTCCTGTTATTTGTGCTTTGAACAAAAAAAAAAAAACATAGCTGTACCACACAAGAATGATAAAAACAAGATTACACAGAGCCCAAAAAAAAAACTCATAAAAGACTCTTTTCTGACATTATCTAAGAGCTCTTTCTGACGGACCATTTTCGAATGTAATGACCCTCTTTTCTGAAGGTTTTCGGAGCAATTATAATTGTTTTTTGGGCTCATAAAGAGCGTTAACGGTCCGAAAAAGGTGTCAGAAAAGACTCTTTTCGGACTCATATGGCTTGCTGGGATACATATGTACACAGATACATACTCGTATCCATGCAGCTAAGTATGTATTTTAATATTAATATGCAGTCTATTGGTAAGAAAGCCATTTACCGCTATCTCTATAGCACTATCGCTTCAACGCAACGTTCGGCTTCAACAACGACAAAATTATCATATAAATAATGATAAAAACTATAAAAACAAAAAATGTTAAAAAAAGAAACGAAACGAAACAATGCAATACGAATACATAAATGCAATATTTAGTTACAGGCTGTTTTATGCCAGAAGAGGGACAAAACTCTTTTTAGCTTGTAGCACTTCCTATTTTTATCCCTGTAGGTTATTTGCACACATAGACACTTGGACACTTGGTTAGATCCATCAAGTCATCAAAATCAACCCAAGTTACTAGAAATACTTTAACTGGTGTTCATAATAACTTGCTATATATGTATGTATGCAGTTGTTCAGCCTTTAAGGTAGCCGCTTAAATTTAAATAATACACGTACACTTAAAAAATTGTTTGTTTAACTACATTGACAAGTTTTTTAAGCTAACAATTACAAATCGTCACCTTAAAGACCAAACAACCTAACAGCAAAACTTTCAAAATTGAGTTTTTTTTTTATTAAATATCATTTCTTATATCTTAGCCCATATGTACGCAAAATTTTGAACATCTAATATTACAAACTAATACTAAATTACCAAGTACCCTATCAGCAAGTGTACAATTTTCTGAAACCAAATAACCTATCAGCACTCATGCTAAAGAAGAAATCAGAGTAACTATTTATTTGAATTTTTTCTTCTTGAAAAAACGGTTACCTAAAGTAAACATAATTCGGGATTTGGCGTATGACCCAACAGGATATATATGGGGAATGCACGTGAAGTGCCCCAATTTTTAAAATCGATGTCTTCCGATTTGGATGAAATTTGTACCAAGGTTAGTACTATTGGATAGTATGCCAGACCCAAATTTTCAGCTCTGTTAATCCATAACTACTGGAGTTAGAGGCGGTCAAAGTTGGATATTTTGGTCATACAGGGGATTTTAAAATGAGTGTAACTTTTCACCAATTGATCCTAGGAAAAATTGTCCAAAGGACTTTAGATAGCTATTTCATCAATCATTCCAAAAATATATTTTTTTTTAATTTTACAAAAAATTTTTTTCAAAAATAATTTTTTTTTTCAATTTGCCAAATATTGAAAAATCCTATTCTTGAGTTAAAACATAATAATTTTGATAGATATCCCACTCGCATCCCAATAAGCGATTATAAAGGCATTAAAGAAAATTGTATAAGCTTTCTTTTGAAAAAAGGGCCCATTTGAAAAAAAATTTTAAATTAAATAATAACTATATTTATAAAGAAATCAAAAGATGTTCCTGCTGGACATAAAATGCGTTGGTGAGCCGAGTTCAACCTGCGTTTGAGTGCGTCTTGCGGTCTATGCCTTCAACGAAAAAACATCTGCACTCCAGGTGATTGAATCTCCTAAATAATGACATTTGTACAAGTTGTCAGAATAATAAAAGGTTCTAGCGATTCAACTGATGCTAGCGGAGAAATACGAGAAGCTTTGAAAGCTGTCAGAAGGACGTTCAAAAAATCCAGTACCTTTCTTTCGTTCTAGCGATTCAAATGATGCTAGCGGAGAAATACGAGAAGCTTTGAATGCTGTCAGAAGGACGTTCAAAAAATCCAGTACCTTTCTTTCGTTCTAGCGATTCAAATGATGCTAGCGGAGAAATACGAGAAGCTTTGAATGCTGTCAGAAGGACGTTCAAAAAATCCAGTACCTTTCTTTCGTTCTAGCGATTCAAATGATGCCAGCGGAGAAATACGAGAAGCTTTGAATACTGTGAGAAGGACGTTCAAAAAAATCCAATGCCTTTCTTTCGTAAAACTGAATGATTTGGTTAATTACTCAATGGTCTCATAGGGGATGAAAATTCTCTATTACTTACCTGGGCCCTATCTTTCAAGGTACATATCACAATGTGAACGATTCTTAAGCACCCAAGTGTGTTACTAATCAGTGTCATTATTATACAAAAGGGACAAAAGCCAGCTCACGATATGATACGCGAGTTAACATTTAAGACCAGGTATCCAGTAGGGACCAATAGATTACCGAGCTACTTAAATGCTTATAATATTGTCCATGATGACCCCAAACATGATATAGTCGCACAATCAAAGCTCATAGTTTAGTTGAGAAGAAGCAACTCCTCGTGACAAAAACTGGCCCCGGTGTAATCGTAAATTCCAAAATCCGTAAGACTTTCTCATATGGCTGATTCAATTCACCAAAACAATGAGTTAGTACAGGATAAATTTCAAAGAGCTATTTGGTGTTCTTGAATGTAATTTGCAAGTCCTTCCAACGTAGTGAATTTTGACACTCGATTAAAAGTTTCGAATCTAATATTTTAAATTGTAAGTTAAATTACTTTGAAATAATTCTACTATCGGTTCTTTAAGCACAAAATGACCGCAGTACTGATGCTATCATTGTATGATAGTATTCAGATATTTGCGAGACTCTGTTACATCATCTGTCTAAACGAGCACAATTGATCAGTAAAACTATAATGTGAATAATCATGATAAGTTAGTTATTATTTAACCGCTTCTAAGTATTGCGGAGGGTATGTAATATGTTATTCAGTAATTGCAAATCATTAACAAGTTTTGCTGGATATAGGGTAGGGATGTCAAGCGGTACTAGTTTTGCAAATCTCGGGACTCGGGTTTTAAAAAATGTAATTCCCGGGATTCCGGGATTTTTCGGCATCGGGATTTCAGGATTGACATTCCGATTATAGGATATATGGAATTAAGACACTTTTCTTTGAGTGTAACATATTAATTTTGTTTACATTGTTGTTGTGATAATGTTGATAAAGAAAAAATTTTATATAAATTATGTTTTAATTTCATTATTTCTTATTTTATTTTGTTTAAACAAAAAACGATTCAAGAATTTTTAATTAGTATATTTACAATTAAACCTACAAACAGAAGAAGTTTCTCATTATAAACAGTTCAATGTTGCACCTTTTTCGAAAATGCAGCAATGTTGCATGTTACTTACAGAACACGTCTTATACACATACTCGTACATACATACGTAAATGCATTATTGTATAATACTTTGGCATACAAATAAATAATAAAAAATTTATTTATTTATTTATTTATATTTACAAATTATATGCAGTAAGTAACCTAGGCAAGCAAGCAAGTAAGTAAGTAAGTAAGTAAGTAGGAACGAGTGTGCGGTGTGAAATTGCTGTTGCAAGTCTGTATTACTTGCAACAAACGAACTCATGAATGCAACTTAAGAATGTAATCGCCAGCATTATTTTGTATTCAGTTAACGTAACATACACAAAAAACATTTTTATCACTCAAACACCATGAATGAATGACTCTATGACAAATGGCCTTGTAAAGTATTTAATGTTTAAGGACGCGAAAAACAAACCAACAAACGCATTTCTTTATTCGTTTTCATAAAACTAAAGGTGAATAAGTCAAGGCATTGCGGCAGTAACTCAGCTTTAGACAAATTATATAATATTTATGAAAATAAAGTTACGAAACCTACATATCTACATAGTTATCTACTTACGTATGTATGTACGTGTAAAGTTATTCATAGTTTACATACACATGTTAAATTGTGATTAGGAAACGTGTAACAAGTTGTCTGTTACAAAATTTCAACAATGCATTCTTCTATAAATTTACATACATATAAGTAAGTTAAATTTTTTTTTCTAGTTTTATGAATTTGTTAATCAGGTGCTGCGTAATGGTGTCGTAAAATTATATATTTTATCAAATACAATTTAATGACAATTGATTTGTTTACAGATGCCTTAAGTATATCAATTCCAACATTGTTAGATAAAATGTACATTTAGCATTTACAAAAAGGTTAAATTCATGATAGCAACATTTGCCAATCAGACTCATTTAACCATAGACCAAACCCTTTGGTGATTGGGGAAATGAGATGGAATATGAATGATACGCTGACATGCAAGACTTGTTTATTAACGCGCAAACGCAGATCAGGTTGCTTCATTTGTTTTTGTGGACGGTGTAAATATTAAGGAATCAGACGCTCTTGACGTTCTAGGCATGAGAATCCAGTGTGATGTGCGCTGGACCAAACACATTTTTCAAGTGTCGAAAGAAGCGCTCACGTGACTTGGTCTTTTAAAACGGTGTAGAAAGTACTTCACTCCATCTGATCTTCTTACTATTTACACCAACTATATTCGGCCGAAAATGGAATACAACTCTCATGTATGGGCCGGTGCTTCAAAGTCTATTTTGGAGTTACTCGACCGCGTACAGGAGAGGGCGAAGATGCTTATCGGTGACAGTAGGGTATCCAACTCTATTGATTCATTGCAGCATGATCGCAATGTGGGTTGTGTTTCACTATTCTATCGATACTATAATGGAATGTGTTCTGCTGAAATCAGGGAACTTGTTCCTGAAACACATAGTTTTTTAAGAAATACACGTTCTTCAGTCAGGGCTCACCCATTTGTGATCGCTTGGACAGTTGATCGCACAACGCACTACAGGAAGAAATCGTTGTTTAGCCGTACTGTCCGTATGCGGAATAAACTATGTACCAGCAGAAGTATTCCCTGCCACTTTCAATATATATAGGAAAATGCAAGTCAAATGTTCCTAGTTCCAACGCAATGAATTGCATATGCAGGGGTCGTCCCCTGAGTGCTGGTCCAAGAAAAAAAAAAAAAGTTAGATCGAAAATAAAAATAAGACTGTTTCAGTCTTCATGAACCAATTTTTTAGTTGTGGTTACAAGTTTTATATTGGCAATTTTACGTTTGTCACAATGAATCAGTTTTCTCTGTGTAGATATACCCACTACTTCGGGTTCAGTCGATGGGCGAAAACTTTCAACTCCGATATGGAACGTATTTAGGGTAAAGATCTTTTGCAAAAATTTGTTATTAAAAACACACAAACAATCAAGTAGAATTGATTCTGTTTTCAAATTACCACATCCCTCAACAAGATTGGAATAATACACAAAAACTATCAAGACGCCAGAGGGATGTGTACTACATCCAACCTGACACATTGAGGCATCCAATAATATTGTATAGGTCTCTATGCCTTAGGTTAAGATTCGAAGTGGGAATCATTTTAAGCAACTGTTCTAAACTTAATTGAAAATAGTAACAGGAGCATATTCTTAAAACACTTTTGAAGAATTATTGCAAAATTGGTGATCGTATATCATAATCACCCCTATCGTGAATAAAAATTCCACATGAAATTTGTTCCCTTTTCACATTTTCCTATTAAAATTCAATGTTAAAAAAATAAAAGGGAACAAATTTCATGTGGAATTTTTATTCACGATAGGGGTGATTAGCTTTAACTTCCACATGTTTTATTGTAATTAAGGGTGGTAAATTTTGTAGCCAAATTACGTTTATAATTATCTTTATCCTCACTACAAAATGTACATTAGAGAAGAAGAAAGTCATTATAAAATGTTAGAATGTAGAGTCTCCCTGCAAGATATATGATAAAACTAAAACATCACGACGTATATCCATTTTTTCATTACGCATTAAAATCATTATTTACCAAATTGTTTACTACATATAATAAAATAGCTACAAGTCACTTATTTCTATGGAAAATTTGTCAATTGTTATTGAAAGACTACCTTATTAGAATGAAATGTATCTGAGGATTGCACCAATACGTGAAACTCATGATTGAAGTCATTGACATGAAGCTATGTCCAATTATAATAAGAGAAGAACCCTTCCACCTCTGTCGACTAGTGAAAGTACTTTTGAAAAGGCAACCTCACTGTTATCCATTTAAACGAACGGTTTGTGGAGCTACTTTCTAAATAATCGAAAAGATTGCAATTAACTTTTCAAAGAAGTAATATCGATGGGAAATTGGAACCCTGATAAGAAAAATAAAAAGCTAGTTCAGGATCATACCGGCTGATATGCAAAATAATGCAGCCCAGATTTTAACCTGCCTTCGCATTGTTGAACCATTTATTTGCCGAAAAAAAAACCTGCCCACTAAAAAATAGATATTTCTGTTTCCATTGAAGACAAATAAAGTTAAATGAAATAAGCATTAATTTAGAAAATATCACAATGTAAAAACATTATTATACTATCTGATGTTTACTCTTATCAAAGGCATCTAATAAACATTTCCTAAAAATAGTGATAAAGTTTATTAATATATTTTTATTCGAATATCAAAGGCCTGTTATGAATCACTGAAGAGTATGAGCTCTAATAAGAGACAGCAAAAGTATCTGCAGCTATTCTCGTGTATAAATAACCGCAGTCATATTTGAAGAGGTGACAAAAGGGGTGCTCTTCCCGCCACATCTGCAAATTGTTTTTTACCAAATGTTTCTATTTTTGTTTTACGTCCAATTTTATATAAATATACGGGCATCTCAATTGATCGAGTCCATTTAATTTTGCATGAAGAACTATAGATAAAAAGGCTTTCTACAATTTGGGTGTCGCTATTGTGAACGAATGAAAATTTCTCAAACTTATAAGCATCATTTTAATAAAAATAAAATAGATGTTTAGCATCGTTTCATAACTTGGATGATACATGGATCCACCACTATACTCTAGAGACAAAAGAACAATCCAAGCAATGGACTGAAGCTAGAGGAAGTGTCCCAAAGAAGGCAAAAACAATTCAGTGGACTAGTAAGGTTATGGCAATGGTTTTTTGGGACTTCAAAGGTATTTTACTATCTGCAAAAGGGTAAAACAATAAATTCAGAGTACTATTGCAACATTTTGGATCAATTAAATGTAAAAATTCGACAAAAACGTCCTGGCTTACAACACAAATATAATATTCATCAAGACACATACCAGCGCACAAGAGTGTTTTAACAATGGCTACAAATTAAGGTACGAATTACTTTACCACCCACTTGATTCTCCTGATTTACTTCCCAGTGACTTTTACCTGTTCCCAAATCTAAAAATTCCTAAGCGGCAAGCATTTTACCTCAAATAAAGATGCAATTACAGTTGTAAACCACTATTTTGAAGGCCTTTAGGAAAACTAAGTGTATTGAAATTTCAAGAGAAATAAAAATAAAAATGTCTTTGAAAAACTAACTATTCCTCTTCTGTGCTAGGCTAAGAAGTTTCCGAGCCGCCCTCGAAAGCAATTGTTAAGAAACAACTTTGTCGTAAAAAATGCATGACCATTTTATAGTCACATCATACCGCTTTTTAATATGATTTGGATACGTCACACACTGTGTCCACTGTGGCAATATATCAATTTGGACCTGCTCTCTGATTTTGATGATTTGTGTACCGATGGTTAAAACCAGGGTTTAAAAATGCTTAACTATTTTTAAGCATTTTGAAAGGCAATTTTGAAGAAAATTTCAATCGTGTAAATCTAGCTTTACAGTTTTTTGAATTTTTCTTTTATGCTTTTGCTGAGCTAAAACCTGTGAACGTTTGCTGTGCTGAAGTTAAGCAAGTCTTATTTTCGTTGTACTGCTTGCTTGTGTTGTTTTTTATTGTACAATATAAAATACAAATAAAAAAGCACATACATACAAACTTATATATGTATATACGACAAATCAAAGAGAACTGTAACACAAGCATGCACTACATTGTAGCACGAGTTGTATGAGAGGTGGGCGGATTAAGTTTATATTTTCAGGAGCTCATTCTATAATTATAATATTAATCTTTTATGAAAATTGAGTTGATATATTTAAAATTATGAAAGTTATGTCACATTTTCTATTTAAGTTGTATGGGAGGTGGGCGTAAAAGTGGGCGGATTAAGTTCATATTTTTAGGAGCTCATTCTATAATTATAATATTAATCTTTTATGAAAATTGAGTTGATATATTTAAAATTATGAAAGTTATGTCACATTTTCTATTTAAGTTGTATGAGAGGTGGGCGTAAAAGTGGGCGGATTAAGTTCATATTTTTAGGAGCTCATTCTATAATTATAATATTAATCTTTTATGAAAATTGAGATGATATATTTAAAATCATGGAAGTTATGTCACATTTTCTATTTAAGTTGTATGAGAGGTGGGCGTAAAAGTGGGCGGATTATGTTCATATTTTTAGGAGCTCATTCTACAATTATAATATTAATCTTTTATGAAAATTGAGTTGATATATTTAAAATCATGAAAGTTATGCCACATTTTCTATTTAAGTTGTATGGGAGGTGGTCGTAAAAGTGGGCGTAATTTTGTAAAAAAAAAAATTAAAATTCTTAAAAAATTTAAAATAAATGTGTGCAAAATTTCATGAAGGTCCGCAACCTCCTTGATTTATGGCCATTAAATACACTACACAGCCACAGTGTACGTCATTGCACGGCAGATGTAAAATCTGGTATCCACACGTATTCTTCTTGCAGTATTTACCGGATTGTTCTTTATTGAACGTCGTGTTTTTTTTCGATCGATTTATAACATCATTAGGTTTAAAACAAAAAGCTCTTTGTGTTGCTCGATTTTATTTGAGCATTCCCTTTGGATATGATTTAGGATCACTGGTCATAGATTTGTTCGTTTGTGTTTGGATCCACTTGGAGACTGTGAGTTAAATCCAATCTTCACACAAGTTCCGTATATAAGCAAAAACTATGTACATATTTTCAATACATTGCTACTTCATATATTTGTTGATATAAAAGGGAGTAAGAAACACCTTTTTTGGACAATGGCATTAAAAATCACTGCATGTTTCAAAGTGCTGTTCTACAACCAAAGACTTACATCCTCCAAAATGGTTTACAAATTGTTATTAGAAATGACTAAACGTTGTACGAGTCTAATAGCTGTAATATTTAAGGCACAATTTGTCATTTAAAAATACCAGTGAAAACTTTTATAAAGGGTGATTTTTTAGCAACTTTGTTTTTGGCAAGACTGTTTTCGTGCAACATGTTACTGTTAATCATGTTTAGTTTGGTTATAAACAAACAACATTTGCAGGTTTTTGAATTTTATTAAGAAAATCTTTGCTCTGGTAACAAAGTGAATCGTACAGGTTTTTGGTTGTATGGATACGTAAACAAGCAAAATTGTGTTGGTGTGAAGAGCAGTCATAAGGATGCACTGCTTGATGTTGATTATGGGTCGGTGGCATCATTCAACCATACTGGCGAGCGCTACCGAACAAAATGGAAGAGTTGGACTTGTCTGACATATGCTTCAAAAAGACGGTGCCACATGTCACCCAGCATGCGAATCATTGGCCCAATTAAGAGGACAGCTAGGTGAACAGTATTTCACGTTTAGGGCCGCCTAGACCGTGCGATTTAACGCCCATATATTCTTTTTTGTGGAGCTATGTTAAGACTCATATCTATACCTTCAATACAAGCCCGCAACGGTTGACGCACTGGAAGCTAATATTGAAAAATTTATACGTAAGATTCCGGCCGATATGTTGCAGGGAATATGCCAAAATTGGACCCAGCGTATAACCCATTTGAGGCGTAACCGCGGTCAACATTTGCATGAAATCCTCTTTAAACATTGAATTATATATGTAGATCGTTTATCGACTCAAATAGACATTTCCTACATTTCTCTAAATTATAGGTATTTTTGTTAAATCAAATCCGAAAGCCCTTAAAAAATCACTCTTTATAATTATATATTAGAGGATAAATAGGGCTCGTTTTATTAATCTCACACTTTAAAATTTAACAACTAAAACACATTTCATAAATCTCCACATGCACATCACCACTTAATGTTAACAAATCTAAATATCACTGCCATTTAAGCCTAAATAATTCTAAACGATGTTTATAAATGTTTTCTTTATATTTTTCTCTTTTTTGCCAGTTTAAATGACAATTAATTGCGAAACTAATTATTTTAGTGTTAAAAATCTTTTCATAGAAAATATCCATCATCAATAAACATCAACAACACCATCACCACTTTATCAAACATATCGCTCTCTTTCGTTGTATCTGTAACAACAAACGAGCAGAAAAAACAACTATAACACACACACACAATAAAAAAAAAGAAGAAAATAGTTTATCGGATTTAAAATCATCATTGTCAACGACGCGTCGTCATCATCAGCCACAATCATTATCAGGAATGGAATAGCCAAAGTATCATCGTATTTAGAAGTTGCAGCAGCATTATTGGTCTTAAGAGAATCGACATTTAACATCATTCATATACCAGCAACAACAACAATAACAACTATAGCTAGTGTATTACTAAAATAACAAAAACAAAAGCAACAATATCAACAACACATTCAATACTACATTGATCAACTTCACCAAAATTGTCGTCGAGTGCATCATGTCCGATGTTGCGATAACGACAATAAATAATCTTTTTTTTTCAATGCTTTTTCGATGAATGAATGTATGAATGATTTACGATGTTTTAAAAAGCGACTAAAGAAAAACAACAATAATAACAACAACAACAACAGCAGCAGCAGCAATCCTGAAACACACAAACCAACCAACCAGCCAACAACAAAAGCAGCAGCAAACATACAAACAATTTTTGCCTTAAATAATTTATTAAAAATGAAAAGTTGCTGACTGCTGCTGTTGCTGCTGTTGTTGTTGCAACAAAAAATATTTATTTTCATACGAGTATTAATAAAGAATAAAAACACTAGAAATACTAAAGCATACAAGAGTTAGAGCCAGCATATTAAAATAACAACAAGTGACAAAAAACATTTCATCATACATACATATGTACATACGTTGTAGAACTACATATACGAGTACATACACAAACTCACATATAAATGTATGTACGTATCCGTACATACTTACGATGTTTGTATGAATATGTTGGTGTGTAGATTCTCCAAAACTACTCATATTTTACATAACCCAGTAAACAATTTATATTCCTAGAAGCATTTTTTTTTAATCAATATCCCAACTTAAAACCAATTTACGCAGTATGTATAGCGTGACCAACTGGCCCGGAAAATCCAGGACATGGACCGGTTTTGGAACCAAAGGTGTCCCGGTGGCATCCCCCGGATTTTTATTTTGAATTTAATTAAATAATTAACAACAAAACAGTCTATTTCATTGAAATTTGACACAATCGCATCATATTTTAATGGAAATTAATTCTTTTAAATGATTAATTTTAAAATCATGTGTCTATGCATATCTCCAGCAAGCCATATGAGTCCGAAAAGAGTCTTTTCTGACACCTTTTCCGGAGCGATCATGCTCTTTATGAGCCCAAAAAACAATTATTATTGCTCCGAAACCCTTCAGTAAAGAGGGTAATTTTTTGGGCTCAGAAATAGCTCATACATCATGTCAAAAAAGAGTCATTACAATTTTAAATACAAAAACTTTAAAGGTCGCATTTATTATTTTTTTAAATTGGTTTTACATAAACAAAAAAGGAGTCGCTGCTGCACGGAATTAAAAAGATATTGAAACAGCGATCAAATTTATGGTTGAAAAGAATTGGTTAAAACCTGAAGACAACAATGTAGAATTGTTTGACAAGTTTGGTTACATATTGAATTGTATTACCCCAGAGAAAATCAGCGAACGGAATAAAAATAATCCTCCTACTAAGCCACGTTCTACTAATCATTGAATTTATATTTTGTTTACCAGCAACATCTGCAAGTGTAGAGCGTATATTTTCGTTGATCGCAAAATTATGGACAAAAGAAAAATCGCAACTCAATCTAGATACTTTGAAACATATGCTATATCTCAAATATAATTTAAAGTACGAATGCGTTGAAGAATGCCCAACATTGCTGAAGCAAATTTTATCTTAGGATAAATACGATTTTAAACAAAAAGCGAAAGAAACTTAAATTCAATTAAATTCATTATAATTGTCTAAATTTAACTTGAATAATAAAGTTTTTTTCCCATAAAAAATGGAACGGTTTTTCGTTTGAATGATCCGGATTTTAGTACTTTTTTCGAAAAATGTCCCGGATTTGCTTAAAATTTAGGTGGTCACACTAAATATGTAGTATAGGTAGAGTGACCAGATGGTTTTTATCAAAAAATTAAGGATGAAAGAGCGGGATTTGAAAGTAAATATTCACCCCTATCGTGAATAAAAATTCCACATGAAATTTGTTCCCTTTTATTTTTATAACATTGAGTTTAAATAGGAAAAATGTGAAAAGGGAACAAATTGCATGTGGAATTTTTATTCACGATAGGGGTGATTATGAAAAAGCTGGATTTTGAAATTATGGTATGAAAAAACAGGTGTTTTAAGTTTTTTAAACCTTTTTATGTTATTTTTAAATCATTAATTTAAGAACTAGCTAAAACAGAACCACTGCAGAATATTTAATGCCAGCCTTTTAACAAAAATGGGCCACAACAACTTAAACAAACTATGACAAGGAATCGGAGATGTAGTGTACAAGTGATTAAAAACGAATTATACACTGAATCTACTGCATACATATTAATAAAGTTCAAACGAATACTTGGTTTCAGATTAAAAAAAAATTGGATTTCGACTTTTATTCTTTTAAAAATAAAAACATGATTAAAGGTTTAAGGTTTAAAACCATTAGGATACATGATGGAATAAAACATTAAAATAAAAAGATTTTTTCTAATTAAAAGTTTAAGCTATACTCGTATATTTATATTTTAGCGACTTAAAGTTCATTCAAGTTACCATTGATTTGCGCAAATATCTTAATCTTTTAAATAAAAAGCTTTAAGAAAAACATTCAAAGTTTTTGATTTAAGAGACATTTAAGAAACATTTCTAGAATCGTTATAAACAAGAGGTACGATTCTAAAAAAATACAGGGAACATTTTTCAAAATTTAATAATTATAGAATTAATAATTATTAATTCCGAAACCAGAAACAGTGGGACAGAATCAAAATTTTTTTTTAATAAATCTGCCATTTGTAAGTAGCTAGTCCGATCGGGACAAAATTTTACACGGGCGTAGCCAAGAATTGGATATTTTGGATATATTTTGGAACCAATTAATTTTCCCGGTCAAAAAATATAGTTTAGGTCATATGTTCTAAAATATCAAAACTGGGTTTACAAAACGAAAAGCTGTTTTGAAACCCTTAATGTATATTAGTAATGTGGACCTCTAAAAATACCATTTGAAAAACAAAAAACATTTTTGCAACTTTCGTCTCATTTTTTGAGAATTTCTGGATTTTCTTTGTGCTTTAACAATAATAATGTTATTAAAAGGAAAATAAAGCAAATTAAATTCAAATGTTAAAAGAAGTTGAAATGTTATCATAGTTTTTAATTTTTATATTTCCTTTAAAATTAGTAAAACACTAAAACAGTAAAAAATGGGATTTTGTTTTGAAAAACGGGTTATAAAGTCTGTGCAGGATGAGCTATCGAAAAACGAGATAAACCCCCCAAAATCGGGATATACATATGGTCACGTTAAGTACATATATGGCATTATATCGTTTAGCTCTGCTTCTTTGCATTTTTTTAGGTACACATGCAAGATCGACCTCTCAAAACTGACCAATTCCGTTTCTTATCTTCTCAGTGACAAATGAAAAGTAATCTTCTAACCATGGTAACTTAGTTCAGTAACGATGTTGTCACGTGACCAGTTTTGTCTCAGTTTTTTTTTTCTCTACGGTTCATATCTTAATGTTCGTTAGGTCAACGGCAACTACATATCTAAAGCTATGTGTCCACGATTGTCAGATATTACAACGTTGTCATATCTAGCAATGTGCTAGCAATGTACTGACATTGAAAAATTTTTAGCAAAAGGTAAATTGTCAGTTTAGACGACTGTAAGAAAACTAACAATTTCATTTGCACACAATGAATTTATCTGTCAACCGAAATTGTCATTTTATACGGTTGTCAGATTGTTGTGTGGCATTGTCAAATTCGTTTTGCAGCTCTGTGTGTGTGTTTAAAGTTTTTAAATATTGTCATGGAACAAAAGAGAGCAATTGAAACCATTTTATCTGTTTATGTCCTAATGCAAACTTTAATTTAATTCTTTAATTTTCTTCTAATTTTTGCAAAAATTTTATCAATGCTTGTTTGTTTATTTAGAAATAATTTCTATGACAATGCTACCATTGGCAGATGCATAAACTTTGCACATATGACAATGAAAAGTGTTTGACAATTGTCTTAAAACAATGACAAAATTGTGTTTTTACACGATTGTTAGATGTCTGACAATATTTTTGTCTTCCAATGTACTGAAAATGCTTTTTCTTACAGCGTTGGAAGGCAAAAATTTTAAGTTTACATGGTTGTTAGACATTTTCTGAACATTTTTCGGACAACGTTGTAATATATGACGATCGTGGACACATAGCTTAACAGAACTACTCTTTTTTCAGCGACTGGTTTATATCTGTATCTGTCATGAGCGATTTCCGTGCGACATCCCACGACGAAGGAATTAATGGCGTCTCTATGAATGTCATTCAAAGATGAGAATAGTTAATAACTCCAATTCAATGTTGCCCAAATTTGATCAGCTATCGCTTTGAGATTCTTCTCCCTATTTATGAGTGATTCGAGTAACATAAGCTTTGTGGGTAAACTGGTGGTCAAATGTGATCCAACATTTTCCAATGGTTCACAGTCATAAGATAATACAACGCCAATATTAAGTAAGACTTGTTAACCGGTATTTAACTCCAATCTCTCAATGTGGAATATCAGGAGCCAAAGAAGCTAATGACTGCGAGTGTTTTGGTCTTTTTCGAATTTAATTCCTCGTCAGTGGTGTACCCTTGACGGAAAGCTTGTGTGGTTTGTTAACAACATTTCAATCATCAACCTTCTAATATCGGGATTGGAACGAGTAGTATACTAAAAAATAGATGTGTATTCTATAATTTTGAGCGTTACAAATACTACCAGTTGATCTTATGACCTGGTGGCTGGTCTTAACTCTGTAATGAGACTCGACATTTTAGATGCAAGAGCTGTAGCAGCTTGGGATGTGAAAGCTTTCTCCGTCCGTGGTTTTAATAAGTAAATCGCAAATCTTAGATCATCTTTCTGACAGAAGTGACAGAGAACATAATTCAACTAAAGGCTGAAGTTGAAGGAGGGAGTAGGTGACGGACAGTGGTTTTTTAGAGTGTTTTTTTTTTAGACTACAAACTGGATATGTTTCTATAGAAAATACGATGGAGATATTAAAAAACTCTGAAATAACTCTAAAATAAATAAAATACCTAGGGGAAACAGTATTGCATAGAATGCGCGATATTCAATAGGGGCTTCGATTCTGGATGACCAGACCGATTGATCAGTGTACCGCTTTCAATATGCAAATGTAGGGTTCAGATGAAATGTGCTGTGTCACCAAAATCAATTGGTAACACTGAATGTGGTAGAAGCACCACATCGATCATTTTGCAATAGCATAAGTTGTTACGTGAAAGGAAAGAAGGAAACGATGCCTTCCCTGTAACTGCCGTCACTTTATATATGGAATGCTAAGTAGCATCGTGTAGTATGACCTATCAGAGTCCAGTTTTTTAGAGTTTGACTGGACGCATAACAATATTTATTTTCCCCGGACTAAATTATCACAACGTTTAACCTAGCATATTAAGAAAGTGTAAACGTTTTACCAAAATAGAACACCTAAAGCTATAATATACTGTTAAATGGAAAATTTCAAGAATATTTTCCACTTTTGTTTACTGGGCAATAAGCTAACAATAAACGTCCAAAAGTATTCAGGTATTCCGAATAAATGAAATATTGTAACATCATATGGACTGGAACTTAATCATAACCACAATTTATTGATTTAATAAAACTGATCATCGGACACACAAACACACAATTGAAATGATGGAACAAAAAAAAATGGTTATAAAACAAATACAAGTTGCCTAAATTGGTAGAAAAGAGGACGCCTTGCTGGCAGAGCAACATACAACATACAGCAAGTGAAACAAAAACAAACAACAACAATACAGAATTTTATATCATTCCATTTCTCGTTATGCATTTGAAAAATGTCAATGTAAATTCCCATCACATGCTACAAAGCAATGAGACGTGATTCCCTCCATTTAGTTTTAACTCTACAATATGAATACGAATTCGAATATGAACATGAATATATTTTATAGAATTTTTTCCCGCAATGCCATAGAATCGTGTGATATAAATCGATCGTATTCTCACTCTCATAGTTGGCATGTTTTTATAAGGAGCCACCAAAATCATTCCTACCACCACTACCACCATCAGCACATGCAAGTGTTTCACTTAATTCTCCACACTCATAAAGTTTTTAAACGTAGCAGGAAACAGATCAACAATACACTCTGACTTTTAAGTATATTTTGTTGTCCAATGATGCCCACTCTCAACGAACAGTCAGTTAGTCATACGAACGTACCAACACATAAATACAAACGCATACACACCCTCCCGTGAATGCCAATGGACACAGGATCTTCCTCACACAACTTCTTTGACTGTTGCTGCTGCTTTTACAAAACTATTTGTTATTCAATGCGTGTGCCTGTCAAAATATGCATGATGGAATTATGACAGATCATCATTATAGTGATGATATATGAGTAAAAATCTTACTGCAAAAAACCAGCAAACAAATGAAGAAATGGTCACACAAAAAAAGACTACAAATAAAGAAGCAAATCAAAGGGCAAAAAAGGAAGCAAAAACGACAGCCACTTGCAACAAGAAATCTAAAAGACAGTGACGACAATACTGTTGTCATCGTCATATTTGTGATGTGTAGTTGACAAACAAGTTGAAAAAATATTTAATGAATTGGTCACCACATACTCCTCGTACTTAAACTTACTTTTACATGCCTACTTACTTACTTACTTGTTTTTGTTTATTAAATGTTTATTTAGTTATTCATTCTTTAAAGGACGGCGGCTGAGAGATGCAGACACTCGAGTTCCTCTTCAGCTACCACCACCAATATCAGAAGTACATCCTACGAGTACATCCTACTACTGGGCTGACTGTGCGAAAAAAAAACTTAACTCTTTGAATTGATGTTACATTATTCTTAGACGTTTGTATGTAAGAATTTCTACTGTACATAATATCACATCTTACATATTAAATTCTAACATCTTTAATTGATTTCATGATAAATACTGATGTGTATTAAGGTTGCATAAATACTACATACATACATACATACATACATATTTAGTCCTGCCTAGTAACTTCTCACATTTTTATGGGACATGTTTAATGCACTAAAATATATTTGTAAAAATTGTTTTTACAGTGAGAGACTACACAGTGTAAAACTATCAAACACAAATCATTTATGTACCTTATTTGAATACAAATACATAATAAGCCTTTTGTATTATGTCCTAACAACACCTGGTTTTATTAGGAAACTCCACTCCCAAATGGACAGAAGATGCTATTTTCGTATTTACATTTCCGATTTAATTAAAAAAGAAATTCAAGATATAAAAAACTTACATATTTTAAATAAATTTGTCAATTCTTGGGGGGCCAAAGCTCAAAGCTATATACATACATACATACATACATACATATGTATGTACGAGTATGTATCTCAAAAACCGACACTTTAAAAATGATTATTAATAGAAATGATTATGAATCAGAAATAAATGATATTTTAAGTACATACAGTAGACTCGCGGTAACAAAAACACCGCCTTACGTGAACACCGGCTAACATGAACATAATTTTTTTTTACACTGACTACTCTGTAGCTTAAACAAAGTAAGAAAGTCCTATAACGTGAACAAATTTAAAATGTATTCAACATAGAAAATGTTTTCTTTTCTACATTTTTCGGCTATCGGAATCGTTTTTTTTTAAACGGGGCTTTCCCGTAAATAATTGCTTATGTAAACATACCGGCATTTTTCTGTAGTTTGACATTTAGTGTAGTGCGCGTTGCTGATTTGGCATAATTGAATGTAAAGTGTTTCGTAAAAAATGACACAAAAACTACCAAAATTCTTGTCTTTAAAGGAAAAAGTGGATGTAATAGAAAAACTTAAAGGAGGATCAAGCGTAACTGGCTTAGCAAAGCAGTAAAATGTTGCAAAGTCAAAAAGAAACAAGAGAAATTTTTAAAATGTGTTAACATTTCCTGGTCCTGCAATGCCGAAGACTTTGAAGTGTTCTGAGCTTCCTAAAATGGAAAAAGCGCTGTACTGTTGGTTCGTAAAAGAGCAACAAAAAACGTATCCTGTCTGATGGTTAAAGAAAAAGCTAAATTTTTTAATGCAAAATTAGCGAAACTCAAAACGATTTTAATGCGAGTGAGGGATGCTTGCAACAATTCAAGAAGCGGTATGGTGTGCGTTTTATTAAAATAAGCGGAATTATCTTCTAGAGCTGAACTTGTGAACCCTTTCAAGAATAAGCTGCAAGCCAAAATTAAAGAGCTAGGTCTGTCTCACAACCAAATCTCCGAGAAAAGACCGTGTTCAGCAATTTGCAAAAAAAGAAAATCCAGAAAAAGATAACGCACTTTTTTCAATAATTTTTATGTACATTTTTTCTTAAAATACACACATTACTACATACACACATTAATTTATTTGGAAAATTTAAAGAATTAAACCTTCGTAAACATGAACAACTTCGAAAACGTGAACACGCTCGGTTTTTAATAGTTCACGTTACCGCGAGTCTACTGTAATTAGATACTGAATAAAAATCCCACAAACAAATTACAAAAACTAAATACCTAATAGTATTGTTGATACTCTTTTTAAATTTGCAATAGATACTTAGACCAAAAATTCATAAAGAAACATTTCCTTTAAGACCAATTTGTTCATGTCTTATCTCTTTATCTTACCAACTTAGTAAATACGTTACTAACATTCTTATAAAGTTAGCTGTAGATTCTAAATATAATGTAAGGAATTCATTTGAATTCATCATAAAATTCTAAAATATGTATGTATGTATACAAATTTTATTTCAATATTTTAGTTCAATATTATTTGGATACCGACATTTTTAAGAGAGTTATGCGCTTTAAAACGATTTTCGAAAGTGGGCCTTATATGGAAGCTAAGATTAATTATGGACCGATCTTCAAGAAATTTGTAAACGTGATTTATTTTCATTTACTGCTCATTTGTGGTGAAACTTGTTTGGATACATCTATAATTCAAAAATTTATGATCGTTAAACTCCTATTTCGGGAGGACATTTGTATGTGGGCCAGATGAAATAATGGACCTATTTCCACCAGTTTCAATCTCATCCGTCCTTGGGCCAAAAAAATATCTCGTACCAAATTTGATTGAAATATCTTCACCCCACTATGGTGGTGTAGTGTATAAATAGTTATCCTTGAATTAATTTGAGAGTCGATTCTAATCATCATGAAATATTGTTAGAAAAATGATTCTTGTACTTTATAGAAGTTTCAGAAGCTACACAATATTTTTCTACAGAGCGCGATCTAAAAGTCGTTGCTGCATCACAGGTTTGAAACGTGTTAATAACGAATATGAAGTGGTTTTGCTTTTGACTCGTTTTCAAAAATGTCAGTTGAAATCAATTCTGCTTTTTAAATATGTGTAAGAAAAATAATTGACGGGTTTCATTGCAAAATCTCATATTTTCTTCGAAAATATTGAAACAAATTTAGACTTTGAACACATGTAAAGATTCCTAAAATGTTGTTAATAAATTTCCAAATAATATTCATTCTGATAGATAGAATTTGATTCAGTGGAACGAAAAACAAAGTCACTCGAAGTCTATTGAATTTGAAGAAAGAATATGTATTTTAAAACGAATTTTCGATCGTATGTAGTTGGGGTTAATGATACCCAAAGCAGATTTCTTGCACATAGAATGTGAACAAAAACATTCTTTCGATGACGAAAAACGACTCGAAGGTCTATAGGTCTGAATATAAATAGGTTTTGATGTCTTAATATAAAGACAAATTTTTAATTTCGACAATAAAGTGTATTTTTTTTTGTCAAGATTTTTTTCAAAATCCAGCTTCTCCTTCCGGAATGTCAAGCTATTTGACTTATCGAAGCTGGTAAACTCTTATTAAAATCTAAAATTAATATTACATTTGTAATGATGCTTTTTGTTATTTAATATATTCATATTTAAAATGTTTCCCTTTACCGTCTAGCAGTCGTTTGATGGAAAAGATGCTTTGCAAATAAATATTTAAGTGAATCGATGAAGCAACATTTTAATTTTAATCGATTAAGAGCAAAGTATAAAAAAGATACCACTAGTACAATATAATTTATCGCTTTTTTACCCATTTAAATTTATGTTGCTTGGCAACTAATAACTTTATTATAGAAATTCATATTTAAAACTTTAAGTCTGTTTGCATAAAGATACTGCACAAATTTCGTTGTCTTGTCTGTATTCTAATTTTTATTAAAATTCTTTGTCCTATAAAATTCCATAATCATAATACCTATTTCCTTTCAAGAAGTTTTGGTATTCAGACAAATATCTGACAAATACCGAATACTAGTAGGTCGATTAGGCCGATGTTTAGTCAACTACACATGCGCTAGAAAAGAACAAAATTATACTTTATTTGTGAATGACATGCTTTACGAGTGAATCTTTTAAAAAAGTGTTTTTTCTTTTAAACTTAAAAAATTCAGCAATTCATTCCATAAAACTATCCCAACAAGTCCAATAATATTTAAAAATTCATACGTAATATCTCAAAGAATTACTAATATGTTTGAGTGTGGTTATTAATGAATATTTAATAATTACATAATTCTAAAATTTTAAATAAATTTTCTATTCAAAATTTCGACATAATAATTTGAATTGTTGGTATTTTACTCACCTGATTTGCCGTCGGATATCCACAATCAATTTGATACGATGCCATATTTTCAACTCGTGTCTTTTTCCTTGCACTGGCAACACTGTATGTAGGTCTTTAATTATTTACAAAGTTCATATTGTTGGGGGCTAAGTGAAATGTCAACTTTTAGGTACATATATTGATTACAAATTGTATATTAACATATATTGTATTATTTTAAAAGAACTAAAGAAGAAGTTGATAATATGTACCTATATTTTACTATTTTTTTTTGGGTTAAAAACTTTGACACTTTATTGTTGTTGCTGTTGTAGGTAGGTATGTAGTATTTCTTTTTTCTTTTGTTTTATTTAATAGCACAAAAATGTCACTATGTCACTTGATTGACATAATAAATGTTTTGCATAAACATTTGACCAGCATGCGAAATAAACAAATGAAAAAAGTGTTGACATAAAAATTTAATTTGTCTTTGCAAAAAACAATCATCAACCACGATGAAGAGCAGTGCGGTAAGAGAGAGAGAGAGAGATAGTGAGAGCAAGATAATGACAAAACAGAATAAGACGCTACAGATGACGGCTACGGTAACCGACTATGCAAATGTAAATTATTTTAATAACTTGACACTTGTTTGACGTTTAAAAGGTCAATCCTACTTTTAAGTACGTGTTTAAATAAACGTAGTTATGTAGCACGTTCGCTTCTGCACACATCACTTAATGTAAAGCAGTTGGTTAAATTTGCTTAATTTTTTGGTTTTGCTGAATGTCTCGAATTTTAACACATGACAAGGTCAAGGATTTTGTTATAAAATTATAATTTCATTAAATGAAAATTGCACTAAATTCTTTTTGGGAATTTTTTTCCAAAACAAATTAATACCGACGGCTTTTGTTGGTTGTTGTTTTTTATTTTTGTTGGCAATAATATTTATTACTTTGAGTGTGTAAATTGTCGTCGTCGTTGAGACGTGTTCAATTACGTTACTTTTCTGGGCTCACTTTACGTTTAACTTCCGGTATTTTTTTTCAAAAGATTCTCATAGGAAGTCTGGTTTTCTTCGTAATTCCAATTTGATTCTTTTGAACGCCACTCAGACAATCCAATTGGAGTTGTACGTATTTGAGTGTGTGTGTCTGATTTTCTCAAATTTCTTGTTGTGTGTTGTTGAAAACCCAAACTTGTTTTTTGCGTGCCTACTCTTGCTTAGATGCGCGCGATTTAACGTTCGAGCACAAACTAGTTGCAAGTTGTCGGAAGGTTGTAGCAGCAGTCACAGCTAAACAAGCAATGCAACAGAAGAGTCAAACACTATCTATACGAACAAAAATAAAGCAAACAAACAAAACCTAAAAACAAACAATAAAGATAAACAAACTCAGACTTGCGTGAGAGTCCACACCAGAGTCAATCGAAACACTAAGAGTAAGAAAGAGTAAAATATATGATACTTGGATAACACTTATAAAACTCGTTACTTTGCAACACCATGTTGTTGTTGCGGGGTGATTATGATTTTTCTCATTACATATTTATATTTGTTTTAGTTTGCTTTTTCTTTTGGTTTGAAGCAACGCCTTTGTGTTTGATAAGAATTGTGGCAACTTTAGCGCCACCAAGGAAAATTTACGTCAATTGTTCACATTAAACAAATCGTTACTCGTTACTTTTCCACTTTACAGAGCTGCATATTCAAATGCGTTTTCTTGGCATTACTCAAACATCTTATGGTTGTTTCTTTTTAGCTCATCGAACCTCAAACCCAACAAGTAGTATTTCGTTATTTATTATACTGAGTCGTAACAAAAGTGCAACTGGAAGTAGTTAAATTCCCATAAAAGGGGAAATCAAAAAACTTAAAAAAAACACAAGTATTGCAACTTGTTTAAGGAGTGTTGAAAGGTTTATATGTATTTCATTATTTTTTTTTTTAAATGTTCGAAATCTCTTTCCCCCTTTAGTTGCCACAGATTATATTCGTTTTAAACTGCCAGTTGTAGCTGATTTTTGCTGGTTATTTTATTCTTTTTTAATTCTTGCCAGCACCTTTCAACACCTTCTTTGGTGGAACAGGCAGTGGTGGATTTACGACTAGGCCCGTGAGGCCTGGGACTAGGTAAAAGAATGTAAGGCAATTCAATTTCGAAAATTGATTTGGCTAAGTTTTGTTTTAAATTACAGCATCTAGAAACAGCTATTATAGTCATTGTTTGGAATGCAATTTTAGACCGTTTTAATGCTGCTAGTAAGAAACTACAAATTTACAGTACTCTAGCCTCATTTCTTCATAATACCTATGAGAAATAAACAATTTGAAGAAAAAGCCAAAGCGCTATTTGGAGTTCGGGATTATTATCATTATGATACTTGTCGCAGAAAAACCAGAAAACTTCAGTTAGATGAATCACGGGTCAATGAAAGAGCACAAATTTCTGGACAAGAAAATTTTCGTACAAATATTTACCTACCATCCCATTTTGGTTACTCTGAGCTTACAGTTATCCGAACGTAAAATCGCATATGAAAAGCTTTTTGTAAACTTCAGCTTTTTTGATAATTTATATAAAGTAGATTCCTACAACTGAGTTAAAAAGTCAGGCAAATAAACTCGCCAAAAGGTATCCTGGTGATCTAGAAGAGACATGCATTCATTTACATTATCAACTTGAAGATTCACTGGCAAATACTGAAGATGTGCGTTCTGCACAAATTTTTTGTTTGCAAATTATAAACAAAATTTTATACATGCATAAAAAATTTTAATATCTATGAAAAATAAGACTGATATGACATACATATGTATGTATATGTATAAGCAGGTACATATGAATTGAAAAACGTACATATGTGTATCTAGGTATATAAATTAATAAAAATTAATACACATTAATTTAAGTATTTAAAAATTATACCTACCTATGGTTTTTTATTATAACTTCTGTATACTCAAAAAGGGCGGCATGTCAAAGAGTGCCTAGGAAGGGAGCAGGCCTAAATCCGCCACTGGGAACAGGCGTGGTTTGCATTGCATTTTTAGATTTCTTCTCTAAAAATTGTAATTTCGTTTTTGTAACACCATCAACGTTTTGCTGCTGTACGAAATCATTTATTACACTATTTTAATATTGAGCTTAATATGCACTTTTGTTGTAACATAATGTTATTAAAAATTTGTAATTAAATTGTTCGATTGTTGTAATAAATGGTAATTTTAATGTTTCTTCAATTCACACTCCCAGACACAGACTGGAAAGAAATAGGTGCATACATATTTAAATGTGTTCAAAATGAATGGTATTATTTAGCCCCAGGATTGTACATTCTTATGTACATACATGCACACATATGTATGTATGTATGTAGTATGTACATATTTTGTACCAAACAAGCACTTTATAGATATTAAGTAGGTATGTATGAATGTATGTAACTTTACAATCGCAATGAAATGAAAAAGAAATTCATCAAAGATGACATGGATTTAATTTTATTAATTTGTGACCTTAGTTGAGAAGAAAAAGTACCTATGTAGGGCAGAAGAAATGTTCAATTATAGTAATGCATTCAAAAGAAAACATGTTGGTGAAGCAGCATTTGGTATTTTGGAAATAGGTACCTACACCTAATTCTATTTTAACACGGTTTGAAAATACATACATAAAAAATTTTTATTGTTTTTAGAGGATTTTGTTTCATTTAACATGATTTAAAATCTTTTGGGCTTATACCTATTTATACCCTACACCACCATAGTGGGGATGGTATCCGTCCGTCTGGCCGGCTGTCCATGTAAAGCTTGTGCGCAGAGTACAGGTCGCAATTTTGAAGATATTTCGATAAAATTCGGTACATGATATTTTTTTGGCCCAAGAATGGATGGGATTGAAACTGGTGGAAATCGGTCCAATTTTTTATCTGGCCCCCATACAAATGTCCTCGCGAAATTTGGGTTTACCGATCATAAATGTTTGAATTATGCAAGTATCCAAACAAATTTCAACACAAATGAGTGGTAAATAAAGCCAAATCACATCTACGAATTTTGTGCAGGTCAGTCCATAATTACTTGTAGCTTGGCTTGCCAGGCGTACTGCATTTAGAAGTACGCATACTTTTTTTTTACTAATTGTACTTCTGTCTGCATACACAGAAAAAAATAAAAATGAGTTTCAAATAAAATATTTGTGGAATCAATTAAAAATTTAATTGAAATCGGACCTATAAACATGATGCTATCAATTAAAAAAAATTTTAGATTTAATTGAAAATATCAGAAAAAGTAATTGAATCAATTAAAATTTTAATTGAAAAATATTTTAAAATCAATTAAAGGTTTAATTGAAAAAAAACATTATTTTTTTTCTGTGTAACACCTAAAGAAGTACGCAAATGTACTTTTTTCAGCCTCTGTACTTCTTTTTGCATTTTTTTTTTAAGGAACAATTTCTTATTTGATAGCAAATATATATATTTATATCTTTAAAGACTTTTGCTCAAAATATTCCGAAAGAAAATTCTGTTGAAGAAAAATGGAAAATATTCCTAAAAAGTGGATCATATCCCAATTTCGAAAAAAATTTGTATGTTTATATTTTCAATTCATCATTCTAATGCGGCAACCGAGAGAATTTTTAGTTTGATGTTCAATTTTTGGAGAAAGGAAAGAAACAAGCTTCTAATTGAAAATGTAGAAAGCGAATTAATAATAAAAACAAATTTTGAATATACTTGTATTTGCATTTTACAATTTTTTAAAAACGGAAGATGGTAAAAATGGAATAGTTTACCAAGTCCAAAAAAGCGATAAATATTTAAAATTTTTTTAAGTTGCCAAAAAAACAAGTTGTTTTAAAACATTTAATATAGAATAGGAAAAAATTATTTTATTTTTTAAAAATAAAATCAAATACACCTGACTAATTTTAAGTTATTTTTTTATTACACAAAAATATATATGATCTCTTCCTAATTCTTAGTTACATCAATTATTTCTTTTATGTACATGTAAACTTTGTGCGCAGAGTACAGGTCGAAATTTTTAAGATATTTCGATCAAATTTAGTATGATTATTTTTTCGCCCCAAATATGTTTGGGATTGAATTTGGTTGAAATCGGTGCATTATTTCACATAATTCCCATACAAATGTCCTCCCGAAATAGGTGTTTATCGGTCATTAATGTTTGATTTATTCACGTATAAAACCAAACAAATAAGTTTTACATGAAACGTTATCACACATACAAATTTTGTTATTGTTTACGAACTGTGTTAAAAGCTTATGCCCTTATTCATAAAATATTAAAGTAGACTTCAAATGTACTTTAAGAAAATTTTGTATGAAAATTTTGTCAAACCTACTATATTTTTTATGAATACGGCAGTTACTCTTCAGTTTCAGCTGACCAGTTTTCCTTCAATTATCTTTTGAACTTGCCATTTCATTCACACACGTCAATTTAATTTTCGTACTTTTTAATGCAAATCAACAGGCATGAAAGAAAAAAACAAAAGGAAATAAGAAAATTTACTTTTCCCTTCTCGCCCAAAAATTCTTTAGTCAGAACTGAAGAGTGTGAAAGCGGACTTACTTGTATCGTTTCATAACATCATTGCGATCATTGAACCCAACAATGTCGGTTTTTAGATTTTTATTATCTCAAAATCAAAAGATGACAATGTGAGCAAAATGAGATAGGACAATTGGGGTTGAAATTGGTTGAAATCGGTCCATTATTTCACCACCCCATATAAATATCCACCCGAAATACGTATCTAAACAAATTTTGCACCAATAAGTTCTATATGAAGCCTTATCATGCCTACAAATATTGTAGAGATCGGTTCATAATTGACCATAGCTACCGTATAAAGACCACTGCCGAAAATCACTTTGAAGAGCAAAACATTCCTAAAAATATTGACATCCCAATAATATTCAACACAAACGTGTTGCATGTATAAACAAATCACTCAGCCCAATTTTATGATGATCGGTTAATTATTAGTCATAGCTCCCATAACTATAAAACCCACTTCCGTAAATCACTTTAACGACCATAAATCTCCTAAAAATTATGGTATTCAAATAAAATTCAACACAAGTTGTTTAAGTTTCACATATACAGAAATCAAGATTTCGAATTTTATAGCGGTTGGTCAATAATTAATCAAAGCTCCCAAATATGAAGATCACTTTAACATGTATAAATATTTTAAAAGTATTTATATCGAGCCAAAATTTAACACAAAAAATATTAATATGCACAGAAGTCATACCACTTAATTCTGAAAAATTGTTTTCTCACATCGGTCGGACTTGACCGACTATACTTTCTGACTACTTTTCATTCGAAAATATCGAATTTTGTGTGAACAAAACATAATACAAGAAAGTTTTGCTGTACTTTTTTAATTTGGAAAAAAGTGCCGCTGAAGCACACCGATTGTTTAAAAGTGCGAGAGATGGTTTGTGTGGTGCAGAAATAACGATTTTGACACGGAAGACTAAAAACGCTGGCCTAAACAAATTTCTTGTCAAACTAAATCATTGGGAGCTACTCAAGCAGCTATTTCAAAACGTTTGTGAGCAGCAGGATTTATTTAAAAGCAGGAAAATTGGTTACCATATGTATTGAAAAAGAGACATCTTGAAAGCTGCTTAAAAGCAATGAAAGGAAATCATTTTTGACAGAATCATTTATTTGATGAAAACTGGGTCCATAATGTAATCTTTTTCGTATCATTAAGCGAAATATATCGTATGTGACGCCCGGTCAAGCAGACAAATATCCATGGCGCTAAGTACAGCTTTGGTACAGCGAACTTGTACCAAATGCAACTGATTCGTTTGAAGCGATCATATGCGACCTGACATTAAAGCGGCTTATTCCATCATGACAATGCTCGGTCACATGTTGCAAGTAGTTTTAGTTTTTCCCGCGTTATAGTTATAGTTTAGAGTTTGGCCCTTCCGACTACTATTTGCTTCGATCGATGCAAAACAGTCTCTCTAGGATACGTTTCACTTCCGAGCAGGGATCGGAAATATGAAAAAAATATCAATAGCTAACAATGGCCAATACTTTGATTAAATTTATATTGTATAATTGATACAAAATAAAAGCTAAACATTTTTGAAAACTCATTTTTTGCAGGATCTTTTGTGATTAACATGATTAACATACTGTATTTATTTGAGAGACATTTTATTATTATTATTTTCCAAAGTTTGGCCACTTTACTCCTAAACTCAATTACTGCTTCCTTTAAAATAACAAGCACTACTTTATAGTTAGAAAACTTTGTGTAGGGAAATATACTACTCACTAACGTTTAGAACATAGATTCATAAATTTTAAATTACATACAATCTACTAAATTGGTAGCTTAAATTTTCAATAATATTCTTTCAGAAAATGACACAGAGATTCAGACGTGCATATGTAAGAAAAGATATGTTACGATAACAGCAACTAATATCCAAAAATAGGCTGCATAAATATTCGTTAACAATAATGTTTAGTTTAATGTTGTTCAGTTATTTTTTGTTTTTTTTTTTGCCTAAGGTTTTTACGAAAATCCTTTCTCATGCATAATGTCCTGTAAGTTTCGTTAACTCGAATTTTAACAAAAGGAGTACATTTGTAGATGAAACAAACACTCTTACCGAGTGATGTGCAAGGCAGTGGTGGTACATGTCGATTGAAAACGATGTGTGTTGTACATGTCATCATATTTGTGCACACAATTTTTCAATAGATTTTAAAAATAATTGAAAAAAAAAACGTTTTAAGTCTATGCTGTATATGTATGTATTGGTAGTACACTTATATGTCTGTTGGTTAAAATATGTATGTTTTTATGTGTATCTAATATGTGTACGAGTGGTAAGTAACTCCGTATCATCAAACAACATCAAATAGTACATGGTCGGTGCACAGCATTAGAATCAGTTGAGTTGAATTGAGCCTCAACTGAATGAGTGTTTTCAGCTGCAGCAACAGCTCCCATGTATGGAACACATGCAACATCCAAAGAGTTCTTTTATTCAATTGTTGTAAATTAGAGATGCGTATTAAATATTACCAAACTAGAAAAATGTTTGGTACTTTTTCAATCTTATTTAAATCAACACTTGCTATGGTCATATGCAATATAAATTATATAAATATATTGTATAATATGGCCAATGAAATAAGATTGAAGCTATTTAAACTATTGTTGTAATAAGCTTTGTTCACATAAAAATCAGTAGATATTTGTAGTAGTTAATTACTTAAATTACTTTTTTCAGCGATTTATTTTTTAAACATTCCTATGGTAGTTCTGTCAAATAACTTAATTAGTCGGAATAAATTTTAACGAGTGCTAAGCAATGCAAGATCAAAATAAGAAAACAATTGCGCACAAATTCCCTGAAAATTCCAAATTTTCGGGTGGAATGCTGCTTCTAAATAGTACTGTAAATTATGATATAAAACGCTACTAGCACAAATCGTAAATTAAAGTTGTTTTTAAAAGAAACCCGCAACTTACAAAATTAATACAAGATCCAAAATAGAAAACTGCAAGTGTGTCCGACAATGCCCGCATATCCATTTTTAACGACAAAATTTTAACAAAACTAGAGATTCTTGATAGGAAAATAAGAACATACATACATATTTGTACAATTAACAAGTGGTGTTGTAATGTCGTAGGAGTAGTAGTAGTCATCTTAATTTACAACAGTTGTACAAATGTTGTTGGTAATTTCTATATAAATATTTTTTACAACACCTACAACATTTTTTACATACCTAAGTAGGTACATATGTTTTTCAATGAAAGTACAAGTGTTGTCAAAAGTTAAAATATCTATCTCAATATAAAAATTAGTCAGTTTAGTTTAGTTTAAAAAATAAACAAGTGTTACTCAAATCATAAACGGACTGACAAATTTTAAAAAAAAAGAAATAAAATAAATAAACAAAAAATTTTAATAATGGACATTGCTGATAATACTGCGGTATGTTTAAGTTTTGTATACATATCTGTTTTTCAAATATTTTTCTTTGGACTTTGCTCAAAGTTGTGTTCACTATCAGATAGTTGTATCATACAATGTACAACATACAACATCACTTGTAAATTGAACAATTATCAAAAGGTATAACAAGCGGCAAAAAAAAGTACAAAAAGTAAAAAGGAATTGTATTTTTCGATCAGGAAATAAAAACTCTCATCCTGATTTTAACTTTAATATTGGAAATAAACAATGTTTTCTCATAAGTGCCTAAGTTGTCTGTCAAACTAGTCAAAATGTTAAAAATTTGCAGAAATTCTAATGATTCCTTCCTGTTTTTTATCTTCCCTACAGAAAGGCAATTTAATTCCCTAAAATATCAACTCTTGTTGATAACTTGTTTTCTTTATTGTTTTCCTTCGTATTTCCTATTGGGTTTCATGAGAAAAGCAAAATAAGCTGAATTATAATTAAATTTTTTCATCTATAGCCAGCAAAAAAAAAAAAAGTGTTGAAAAACACTTTATTAAATCACTGCAACTAGCAAACTTCAGCTTCAAATTCTGGTGAATATTTCATGAATTTCACTTGAGATTTTCATTGAAGGAATGTTGTTAATTTTCGATGACGAATTTATTCGGCATATAATCCACATTTCTAATAATGTAAACTTTCGATATTTAGATGTCATTTCTAAATAGAAAAAAATTCTATTAATTTTATATTTAAGACAGAGACGATCATTTCATAGTGCAATTGCTTATTTTCCCAACCCACTACTTTGAGCATTAATTCAGTTGTCTTTCACATGGCAAATGGTAGATACAGATGCTTAGCTTCCGAAAATCACTTTAATACTCATAAATCTCTTATAAATAAGGGTACCAATCCAAAATTTTACACGGATCATTTACATACATGCCTAAATCAAACTGCTGGATTTTAAGAATATCGGTCCATATTTGACTATGTCCCACATATAAGGTCCACTTCCGAAATCCACGTTAATACTATTATCTTAAATATACCGTTATTATGTTGAAATTCGACGTGAAATATTCTCATATGCATGAAAATCACTGTTCCAAAATTTAAGAAGATCGGCCCATAATTTGTCATAGCTGCCATATAAAAACCATGTCCAAAATGAACAAATAAACCCACAAAAGTGCCTAATAAATATCAATATCTGTATACGATAGAGGAAAATTTTCTATGATTATTGTACCTACAGACACATATTACACCTTAAATTAAAGCTTAATGTCTTGGCTATTAATATTAATAAACTAAAATAACACTTATATATAAATGTCTATTATTTAAATTTTTTTTTAGATATTAAGAAAAATTCGGGTCAAAAAATATTCTTTTCGGATTTAACCCATATTCGTTTCATATTTTATAATCATGATATATATCGTTGGAAAGGTATTTTTATTTTTATTTAATGTATTACAAATTATCAGACATCCAGTAGTTCCCGAGATATAGGCCTATATTTTTTCAACTTTACGGGCCCGCCTCCCCCGAAAATAAGCGTGACCGCCAACAAATTTTTTTTGCTGGCATTTCTTCTAAAAGCCCTATTTGATGAAAATTTTTTTTTTTGAGCAAAGTCATTTGTTCGCCTTTTCTTATACTCTGTTTGTTAAATTACACTCAAGATTATTAAGAATATCAGACAAACTCTGTAAGTTATGGTAAGAATTGGTAATTAAATCAATTAAAAATGGTAAAAATTAGACAAAATTTCAAAATGTTTAACATAAATTAGTTTGGTCGTAAAATTTTCTTTCAAACAATATGTAAAATAATAATTAAATTTGCACTAAAACTGAATAAAAAATACAGAATAAGGATATTCTAGTCCTATAACCAGTGTAGTTTTTGTATTTCTTATTACGTTTAGGTGGAGGGTATTTAAGATTCGTCACAGCCGAATATTGCACTCTTACTTGTTTTTTATTAGTTTTATTATTTATTATTTTTTCTTTATTAATTTTTAATCTCTTAACTAGACAAAAATTAAGAACTATTTTGAATATCAGTTTTGTAAGGATTTGTTTATCCAATGATATCACCGTGAATCACATGAATTATGTGTATTTTAACTCATTACTTTGTAACTTAAGATTATTGCTTTGGCAATTAAGCTCAGTCTATATTAAAAGCAGACAATCGTAGCCGCCAGTAAATAAGAACAAATATCATAGAAATTATAAAATCAACACAACCTGTTATTACAGGTATGTACAATCCATGTTTCATTGTCACTTTATGCCGACCACTGGTCTAAACATTAAGAAATGCTATAATCAGTTCGGCTTTTGATACAAACAAATAATGTCTTAAATACTCCAAATTTTAATGACAAGTTACTACTCCATTAGGACAGTGGTACAATGGTACATTTATGCTATCAACAAAAAAGTACAATTGCTTGAACTTATCTCTTCCTGTTTCACAGAGCACTTGCTGCTGTTGTTGTAGTCCTAGTCGTAGTATGTACAACACGAGTAAGTTCATTTTACTGAACGAACAAACATCTTGTTGAATTAGCTAACAAATGGCTTTTGGTTTTAACTTTCATCTCCTCTGTGTTTTTCTATCCTTGTTTTTCGTTACTCTTTTTTTCTCTGGACCAGTGTTTGTTTGTGTGTGTGTTATTATTGTCCTGTTTGGATCCTGTATGTCACTTTTTTTGTCTTTGTTTGATGTCGTTTTGTAATTTTTTCCCATTTTGGGAGATTTTTGTAAGGATTTCGTTTGTGTTGTGTCACTCACTACAGGACTAATATTACTTATAATACTACATACAGATTCTCACGCATACACACTTAAATGTAAAGGACATTATTGTTAATTCAAATTGTACTTGTTGTTGGCAGTTTTCATTTTTTTGGGTATGTTCGTTTGTTATTGTTGTTGCTATTGTACAACTTGCAATAGTAGTTGTAAGTAGTAGCAGTAGTAGATCTATAAAGATAGGATTTTAATTAGTTCGACTATCCGTTACGTTTTGTAACTTGCACAAATCCTTTGTGAATACAAGCAACACACATTCTTATATATGTATATGTACGTTGTTTTGTGTAATTCTAGTATAAATTGTTGTACGTATACTCTGCAGTTTTAGTGTGATTTTACTGAAGGCAAGTTTTTCTAACAATTGTTGGCTGGAGCTAACAAGCAGCTGATTGCTGTATTGTGTGCATATAAATAGCAATCTAGGTTACATGAACGATTACTTTGGGTCTATAAATCTTTATTTCGAAACAGTGGTCTATATAAAGAGATCATGGAGGAAGGATTATTATCACATGGTATACACTTGATTTTTTGTAGCCTGCTAGCTACTTATATTAAATATTGTTTCTAATTTGATAATATTTATGAAATTCCTAGAAATTAATTTGTTCTACAGGAAAACAATCAATCATGTTCGTGCCCTCGGTTAAAGTATTTTATTTAATTACAAACTCCTTAAGGTTCACGGCACTGCAGGGTAATCAACATTTCTAACACTCTTATCCGTATATATAATGCATATACATATACATATATTTACAATTTTAAAACATCTAAGAATCTTGCGACTGCAAACTATTGTAACGGAGAGAAAAAAAAATAATGAAATCGAAAACATAAATAAGGCTTAAGTTTACATTTTTAAGCCAACGATAACTTTTATTAGAAATTTGTTGATGAAAGACACAACTGATTAACTTTGTTTCTTTACTTTTTAGTGTGTTTGAATTTGGTAGAGATTTTAAATTGAAATCAAACAAAGCGAAAAAACAAACAATTTAATTTTATAATTGGCTGTGCCGAGTTTTTTATACCCACCACCAATATTTAGTGGGAATTTGCTACATAGATTTGTATATACTCGTACGTGAAAATTATTTGTCACAAATCTGTTAACGATTTTCTTAACAGATTGATGGGTATTTTAGTGATTTTTAATAGTGGACTTTATATGTGACCTATGATCAAATATGGACAGATATTCACTAAATCCATTAGTTTGATTTATATACAATATATAAGGATTATTGATGTCAAATTTCCACTTTATAACGATGTTTATTTAAAGTGTATGGAGGGACCTATGACCAATTATGGTAATTTGTTTGTGGGCTATGAGAAATCATGTATCTATTATAATATATGCAAAATCTCATATTATTTGAAATATATTAAAAGAAATTAGCGAAACTGGTTTGAAAAATATAGTTATTGTCTCAAATTTTGTTCCACAACTCTGGTATTACTAAACCGATTTGTATGATTTTCAACACCAAACAGCCCTGTTTAACAAATAATATTTGAGACAAAATTTACCACCTACGTCCTTCGCTCGAGGACCTATGGTATCCACACAATTCGGGCGTACATTGCTAGATCATTTTAGAATTGCATAAGCACCCAGAATACCATGGGAAGTAAAACCGCATTATAGTGTTTAAGCAGAATTTCGGACATTCAAAACCTTATACAAGATATCTTGGCTTTAGTTCCTTTTTTGCCTGCTTTTAAGTGAATCTTGCTGCTTGCAAAGATTTTAAAATTGTCAGATTATTTGGCCAAAGTTGTTGATCAATGAAATTTTCCTAATTAATCATACTATTAGAATAACAAAAGTCTGTATTAAAACGATTTTTGTGACTTTAATAAATTGAACCTTAAATCAATTGCTCAAACAATGAAACTATTTTCTCTATATTAGCAAAAGTAATGTTTGAATTTTCTCTTTGCTCTTTGTCTACCTGTGCGTTTCATTCCTTTGATGATCAGTATCATTTTATCAGTTAAGGAAATTTATTGCTCAAAGTAATTTTAGGTAAATAACAGTTTGTTGTAATGATTTCAATATGGATTTTAACTAGATTCAATTTCAATAAGATATTTTTTTATTTTGTAACGTCTGCCAGTTTATAACGAAGCTCTTTTCTTACTTCTCTTACTATATTACTAGTTTAGATAGATCTATTCAAGAATTAAATTTCTTTGAATTTATATTTTTGCTGGACTTCTAAAACAATATTTCATTAAACACTCCTTTAATTTATATAAGTATATGCACATTTTTTATTATTTTTTTCCAACAACCTACAAAACTTGTCATTTCATTTAATTTATCATTAAAATATTTTCTTTTCATCACGACCAGCCAGCCAGCTTGGCGGCAACAGACGGTTGAAAATGCCTTTAAGTAAATTGATATCCGCGTTTAGCACTTCTTTGTCTGCTTTTTTCACGGGACACATCATCTTCATCAAAGGCACAAAGAAATTTAAAAAAAAATAATAAAACAAAAAACTATCTTAAATAACACCCAACTTTAAGATTCACTATAGTATTTAGTGGTTTATACACAACTAAACAAAAGAATATAAAAAGAGGAGAGTAAATAACATTTTATTTTGTCGAGGGTTTTATTCGTTTGTTTCTGAGCCGCCCGAAAACGAAGAAAGCAATATCAACTCTTCAAACAGCCTACATAAAATGTGTCAATGAAAAACCAAGACCTCATCAATATTGTATTTTTAAGGGAACCCTTTTTCTTAATGCCTTTTTTCCACCTCCAAAGATCCACAAGAATGCGAGATCTTAAACAAATGTATTGTATGTATTCGACTAAAAATAAACCAAAAACAAAACAGACCTAAATAATTAAAACCTTCTCAAATAAATATATTTAATTTAAAAGCGATAAAAATGGTGTGGTTGGTTGGTTGTCTTAGTTTTTTCCTTTACAAACGTAAAACAGTTTTTGAAGCTGTTTTATTTTTGTTCATAAAACGTAGTAAATTCTGTTTTTCTTTCTTTAGGTGTTTTCGTTTTTGTTTGCCTTCAGTTTGAGTTAATTATCGTGAAATTGAAACAATCAATTTGATACAAGAATTTCTTCACTTCACTAAAATGATAAAATATCTTCCTATAAATGATATAAATTAAATTGATAAAGCCATACATGCATACATTTAACACATGATGACTGTGTGCAGTGCACTATGGTTCGGTGTGATAAAAAACGTGCCGCTTACTATGTGATGATGTAGTTAAAGATGTGATTGCAACTTCTATTTATTTAATGACCCAGCATACATATTGGGGCTCCAGACTTATTAATCCTAGATGTAATGAGCTATACAATACCGTAACTGCAAATAATTTTGATGTCGTATCGAGTGGTGAGCCTACCTATTGGCCAACCGACTTCAACAAGCTACCAGACCTTATTGAGTTTTCTGTAATTAAAAACATCAAGCGCGATCAGGTACTAGTTAGTTCCTCCTATGATCTATCGTCTGATCATTCACCTTCAATCCTCATTTTAAAAGGCAACTCTGAAGCCGCAGCTGCAAACTTTATTTCCTATCTAAACAGAAACACAAATTGGTTAAAGTATAAAATGTATGTGAGCTCTCACCTATCACAGTGCATTCCCCTAAAAATTCATCTGACATCCAAATAGCTGTCGACCGACTAGAAGTCTTAGATTCTGCAGCAAGAAATGCAACCCCAATCAAGCGGACAATTAAACGTGCTCCTTACAATACATCGACGGATATAGAGACCCTTATCAGAGAAAAAAGGAAGTTAAGAAGATAATGGCAAAACAGTCGTTCCCCAAATACTAAGACCCAACTACAATTATGCCTGACAACTCTTCGCAACAAATTGAGACAGAACCATGAGTCTGCAATAGAAGGCTATCTAAACAGCCTCGATGCCACAAACAACTCCAATTACAGCTTATGGAAGGCTGTACGGAATATGAAATGCCCTATAACCCAAGAATCTCCATTAAGACTATAAAACCGCACATGGGCCAAAAACACAAATGAAAAATTAAACGCTTTCGCGGGCCACCTTGAGAAAGTTTTCACGCCACATGATGCACATATATGTTCCTGTCGTCCAATCATTCCTGATAAGGTAAACTATCCAATAAAATTTAACATAAATCAAGTAAAATCTGCAATAGAAAAAGTGAATATTAGAAAATCTCCCGGACCTGACCGCATCACAGGGTCAATGATAAGAAACTTACCATCGCCTGCTTCTAGAATCTTGCTGCTCATTTTTAACGCGATATTAAGAGTCGGCTACTTCCCATCCTCATGGAAGAGATCTACAATTGTTATGATTCCCAAGCCAGGAATAGATGCTAGCCAGGTTGCGTCGTACAGACCGATAAGCTTTGATAATAATATCGAAGCTTTTCGAAAAAATATTCCTTTTAAGTATAACTCCCCATCTAAATGAACACGACATCATCCCGGATCACCAGTTCGGATTCAGAGCGAAACATGGTACAAAAGAGCAAGTGCATAGAATTGTCACCTTAATTAGTTCAGCGTTTGAGAAAGAGCAATACTGTTCAGCCCTGTTTATAGACATTTTCCAAGCATTTGACAAAGTTTGGCATGATGGGCTGCTCATCAAAATAACACGAATGCTTCCTCAAAACACTTACAAGCTTCTGGAGAGCTATTTAACAGGCAGAACATTCATGGTAAGGTCGCAAGATAAATACTCCACCCTCAAGAAAATTACTGCTGGTGTCCACCAAGGCAGTATATTAGGACGGCTTCTATATACAATATACACAGCGGATATGCCAACAAACCTGAACACGCATACCTCTACATTTGTAGACGACACAGCATTTTTTAGCGTTAACCATGACCCAAAAGTCGCATCGCAAAATCTCCAGTCCCACATCAATGAACTAGAGGCCTGGCTAGAAAAATGGAGAATAAAGGTTAACCCGGCTAAATGTGCTCACTTAACTTTCACGCTCAGAAGACAAACGTGCCCAGCTGTAAAAATAAATAACATCACTGTTCCAGTAGAAAACCATGTTAAGTACTTGGGAATTCATACAGATAAATGCTTGACCTGGTCTCGTCATATTGAAGCGAAAATAACGGCTATGAAACTTAAAGCAGCTCAACTACATTGGCTTCTCGGTCGAAACTCAAACTTGTCTTTAGACAACAAACTTCTCTTATACAAGTCCATCATAAAACCAATATGGACATATGGCATCCAATTATGGGGTACTGTATGCGCATCTAGCATCCAAAAGCTTCAAAGAAGACAGTCCAGAATATTACGACAAATTGTCTGCGCCCCATGGTACATACGTAATGATATTATCCACAGAGATCTCAACGTCCCCACTATCCAGGAGGAAATTAAAAAAATATTCAACTAGCTACATCGATAAACTAATGGCCCACCCTAACTACCTCGCTCGGGGTCTGCTTCAGTTCGAAGGTCACCAGAGGCTAAAAAGAACCGATACTTTGAGCCTAACTAAAAGAGATTTTTAAAATTTGAATACAGCAGTTAGTGGTTACATTGGCAACAACTAATAAACAACAAGTAGAATTAAGATTTGAATACATGTTGTAAATTTCGATAAGAAAGATTCAATAATAAAAAAATAAATTAAAAAAAAAAACAAAAAAAAAACATGATAGATAAGTGAATGTGAAAAACCGTTTTGTTTTAAATAACTTGTGGAAAATCAAAGTTTTTGAGAAATGTTTAGGTTTAAAAAAAAAACTAAATTTTTGCTAACATTCGTTAGCAGATATAAGAAGTTTATTATTTAGCAAAAAACGTTTATTAATATTTATATATGCTTAAAAACTAATTACTAAAGTATTCAAAAATCGAAACGATACAGATTAACTGTATCCGGTTTTGCTATTAAAAACCAAAACCGAATGAATTAAAAAAAAAAAAAAAAACAAAAATCAAAAAAACATTATTTGTGATAGTCTTCGAAGATGGGAAATAGGTTGATTGTTTACGTTTGATTTTTATACCCTTCACCATCGTGAGAAGGGTTTGTCGTTCCTTTTGTAATTTCCACAATATAATTTTCCGATCCTAAAGTATATAAAGTATATATATTCTGGATCCTTCTAGATAGCGGAGTATATTAAGCCATGTCGGTCTGTCTGTCTGTCTGCCTGTTGAAATCAATTTTCTAAAGTCCCCAGATATCTTCGGGTTCCAAATCTTCAATAATTCTGTTAGACATGCTTTCGAGAAGTTTGCTATTTAAAATCAGAAAAATCCATCCATAAATAACGGAGATAGGAGCAAAAATCCGAGACAACCTCTGAAAATGTCATCATAAAAACTAAGTGTATTAATATTGTTACGAATAATTTCATCAACAGATGGCGTTGATCACACAAAGTGTATTAATATTGTTACGAACAAATTCATTAAATTCATTAATCGACATAATTATGCATAATATAATTATGCATCCACAACAAAGGTGAAGGGTATATAAGATTCGATATAGCCGAATATAGCACTCTTACTTGTCTAATTTACATATCAGGAGGCTGGGCGCCATTCCAAAATTAAAAGTAATATTAGAAAAACCTAAATTTCCTTATGCAAAATAGTTGAATAATGAAAACTATTTTCTTACATTTTCTACACTAACAGAAAATTAAAACCCACAATTATTCCATAAACATCATTGTATTAAAATTCATTAAACAACTTTACTACTAAACTAACAAACAAACAAAAACTATCATTTATTTACCGCAATGATGGGAGTTCTTTTCGAGAAACTCCCATTTTTCGCACCTTTTTGTCGAAGCGTGTAATTTGTTGGAAAAGAAATATCAATTCATTGAACAGATTTTCGGTGTGTCATCAATGCAGCACAAATACAAAAGAGGAAAAAATACATCAAAAGACATTAAACATTAAATCCTCTTGGTAAAGAAAAGACAATATCAAACAAATTTTATTAGCCAACAAAGAGCTCTTGAGAGGATATACTTAATAAGGCAAAAGGAAACTATTGTTTAAATAAACTCGTGCAAACACAAATACAAATACATAGTTACAACCTGCTTTTTATTCCGTCACAAATGCTTTCACCTTACAACGCCACTATTTAATTCCTTTTCTTTTCGTTTGTGTGTGTGTTTTTTTTTTTTTTTGTTTTCATTTTATTCCTGTTCCACCTCTACAAACACAAATTATTTATCTTGATGATACATTAAATACTCGAAAACACACACACACACACACACAATCTCGCAAACAACAATTCATTGATAGTTGTACAAACAGTTACAGCCAGAGAACTGGGAATATTTAGATAGATAGAAAAAAGAGATACCGATGTTTGTAGGCGTCAATGATTTTGTGTATTTAAAGCACCTGTGTCTACATACAGCAAACAAAACACATTTTGAACATTTTATTTCGCAACTATCAAAGTCCTTAAAAGTACAACAACAGCAACCTAGATAAAAGAAACAAAAACTATGATGACAACAGTTAAACCACACTAAACTGTAACTGAAACTGAACTCAAACCATCATCATTATTGAACCCATAAATATAAAGACTGGTGAAGAAAGGCAAACGAATAAGGGAGTGGAAAAAAACAAGAAAAACTCAACGGGACATTTCTGACAAATGATGACAATTAAATTGAACCGCTTTCTTACAAAAGTCAATAATATCCATACACTTGAACAATGTAAAAAGAAGTATGAATGTATGTATGTATGAGTTGGTTTGAGTGCAGATATAATCGTTTACTTTTAAGATTAACTTTATTTTGTTGACTTAAACAACGTTGCCAGATTAATTATGCTGCAGAGCAATTGTGCCAACCGATGTCATGTTAAATATTTTGCACTATGGCTGGTAGTAAGTAATGAAGCAAAGTCATAGTTAAAATTTGATAGATGGATACTTTATTTATTTCATATTTGTTTGTGACCGGAAAAACATATTGTGAATAACGACTGCGCTTTTTCGTTCAAAATTAATCAAACATTTTAATAGCAGCCTAGACAATAGTACATATTTTCACAACCCGTTTTCTATATATCAGACAAACTCCTTTGCTGAAAGAGCACCTATCAGCTCCCCACGAAATGAGTTTAACACTTCCAAATGGTAATTGCCTTTCTCTTTGATTAGAAAATCAAGTTATCGGAAAGAAGGAAAAATGTTCAGTTGTTGTGAACAGTAAGTTAATTAAATGAAAAAAATATATTTTCTAAAATGCCCTTTTTGGCATTAACGTTAATAGATTTCCTTAAGAAAATAATGACCAGCTGATATGAAGCACTCGTGCCGAAATGCTAAATTATATCAGACCTCTTTATATGAGATTTGTTTAAAATAATGAATATAATTTGTTCTTTTTAAAATTATAGCTTTGTTCAGGTATATTCCAAATCTACACCGGCAGATCATTGTCGATATTTCTTTAAGAAATTTCATCGAGTTGATAATAAAGAATAAAAAAATATTCGTTAGTTAATAATGCTAAATACGTTTTAGTGTTCAGACCCATTCATAACATTTAAAGGTCACTTACAAAAGCTAGAAAACGACTTAAACGATCTAGAGTTGTAATCAACTTTAAAGTAAAATTTAATGAATTCCAAAAGGTCTGATGGGAATTCCAACACGCGATTCTATGTAACAACAAAACCGTTTTAAACAGGTATATCTGAAAGCAGACTCAGACCCATTTTGGTTTTTAAAGGAAAAATTATATATTTTTTTGACACAAGGAAAAACTAACTCAAGCAAAGACAATCTCTGAAGACTTTTCGCTTATCTGCAGAAACAATTAGAGTTTTTGGCGGAAATTGAACTCGCAACCCACCGACCAATAGTCCACCAAACTAACATCTAGTCTATCGTACAATAATAACAAATAATGAAGATCAAATTTAGACAGACGCCAGAGTTTCATGTTGTATCATAAGATTACATGTCAATCAGGAATACTTCAAAATATTTGCTGAAGTACATTTGTATGTATATGTCCAGTGTTTTCCTGATCCTCAGAAAAAGCGAACCCAAAATCTTAGTCTACTTGAAACAATTGGGCAAATACTCAATACTAATATGAATTTCGGATCAACTCTCCTTGTTGTAGTAATAGCTCAACTAGGAAATAATTACGCTTTGTAAGCAAACAAAAAAAATTATCTAAACACTAACTAAACTTAGCGTTTCCATATTTTTTTCCAAGGATAATAAGTAACTGCTTTGAAAATATAAAGCTGTGTTAGTATGTAGATGATGGTATCCTCGGTATTGAGACCTTTGCAATGAAATATTATGCATAATAATTCCCTTGTGCTTAAAAATCCAGAGAAGATATCGATGCGACATTGACGGCATGACTTTTCAAAGATAATTTATTCAAATATTGACCGTGACTAGAAACGCTGTAAGAAGGTCCCATTAAAGTCTAGAGACTTCAGTTCTTGAACATGTTGGATTTTGTAAGCATTTAAAGCAAGATCTTGGCCGAAAATTAGCCATTGTTTCCACTACGTGCAGAATGTGATCTACTACATACATAATCATTTCTTACTGAACCCTAATTTTTCGAATACGTTGTTGAGTTGTGAATTGTCAAACAAGTCACGCTTGATCTCCCAAAGGAAATCTTAAACATAGCCACGATAAAAGATGACTAAAGTCCATTTTGTAGTGCTTGTGTTAAAATATTTATTCACTACCTGACATCCTAAAATTTGACATATCAATTCAAGTTACAATATTAAAAACTAACATAAAATTTAAATACAAGTTAACAAAGCTGGCAACCTTTTATCGACAAATACACTTGTTTGTCTAAGAAACCTACTCATACACATAAAAGGTTTCCACTATTTGTTTAGACGACCGCACGCACGTTATGTTATTGTAGATACACACATCCTTTTTCTATTCTTTTCATATTATATTGCGACTTTTATTTATTTGCTATTATCATTGTCTATTTAACTAGTATCAATAGTACTTGTTCAATCTATTAATTAACCATTTTGTATTCTTATCTTCTTATTGGTCTATTGATTATACTTTTACAAACAATAGACAATAAGAAATAAAGAGTAAAGAAAGAAAATAGAAAAAAAAGGAACAAATTACGTTGCAAACATACCAAATAGTTACACACTCGTATTGTATTGCAGTTATTGTTGTAGTTGTTCGTTGCTAGTCTCTCGTTAATTACACTCGTATTTATTACCTGGTACCGTTACTAAACACTTCGGCCAAGAGTAGTGTTTTCGCTTATCTTTACATGCATTTATGTACATATGTATTGTATTGGTATGAGTGTGCATTAGTGGATATGTTTGAGTGTATGAGTTGGTTCTTGTTATCAATGAGAATTGTTTTAATGGCATTTGTTGTTTATCTAAAATACTGACATTTAAACGTTATTTCAAGATTATTTTGATGATGATGATGTCGTCTTTATATAGGAATTAAATAATTTTGTGCTTTTGGTTGGGGTGAATACACAGTCATACAAAACTGAATGAAATAAAAATCCAGACACCTCCATAATCCGGATTTACGGTAAAAAAAAACCGGTTTTTGTACCTTTGCGCACTTATAAGCCTGTAATTTTGTTGATAATGATCCGATTTTCAATTTCTTACTATATTTGGAAAGACCTCAAATTCGAAAAATTATGAAAGATGCAGATTTCATTAACAAGCTAAGTCCCGTTGAAAGACGTGCATGGCATAGTTTTGTTGCGCTATGCGATAATTTCCTTGGAAATCATAGAAGCAACGTCTATGTCACAGTTGTCAATGAGTTTTTCAGTGCGTATGGTGAAATGGGCTGCAACATGTCCATAAAAATTCATTTTCTGCATTCGCATTTGGACTTTTTCCCAGATAACCTGGGCCAGTTCAGTGATGAACAAGGCGAACATTTTCACCAGGAAATGGCAACTATTGAAAAACGCTTTAAAGGAAAAAATAAAATAAAAATGATTTCAGAATATTTCTGGTCACTTAAACTAGAAACTGATGATGCTGATTTAAAAAAAAAAAACGGTCAAGAAAACACTTTTGAGTTAAATAACCAAAAATAAAATTTGTATAAAATGTTTAAAAGTTTATTTTCATGAAAAGCTGAATAACTCAGTCAATTACTTATCTATTTTTGAACCCAAATATGCGTTGTAATCGTAAATAAACGTACTTTCTGAATAAATTTAATAGTATTATAGTTTCTTAATAAAATAATGTCTAAAAACGTCACCAAAATTGAAAATTTTTTGAAAAATCTATAAAATTTGCCCAATTTTTTTTAATTTTCTTAGATAAATTATATTTATATCATTCGAAAGAGATAAGTTTCTTCTTTCCAAATCTTAAAAATCAGATCATTAGCAACAAAATTACAGGCTTATAAGTGCGCAAAGATACAAAAACCGTAAAACCGGATTTTAGAGGTGTCCGGCATATTTCACTATTGAAATCTTGTTTAACTCGACAAGCCCTACAAGAAAAGTAATATCCGGTCCCAGGTTTTTTTGACTGTTTTAGTTTTATTTTAAGGCAGCTAAATACATATACATACATACATATGTTTAATAAAATATTTTTAATTAATTTAAATGCTAAGAAATTAGTTGAATTTAAACAATTTAGAAATAATTTATTTGAATATAGCATGCTCTAAATTAATTAGTTTTGATATTTTAAGAAATTATATGAAAAATTATTATTAATTAATTAAAATTGTTCACACAAACTCCAATTTGTCAGCTCTTCAACTATGACTCCTCCTGCCTTTCTGGATAAGAAATTACCTTGCCCACCACACAGAAAAAAAAATCATGTTTTTTTTTCAATTAAACCTTTAATTGATTTTAAAATTATTTTCAATTAAAATTTTAATTGATTCAATTACTTTTATTGATTTTTTATGATATTTTGAATTAAATCTCACATTTTGTTTTTAATTGATACTATCATTTTGTTTACAGGTCCGTTTTCAATTAAATTTTTAATTGATTCCACAAATATTTTAATTGAAACTCATTTTTATTTTTTTCTGTGCATATGCTGCATTATAATTCATCTGAAGCAATTATTGTAAAACAATTTCATAAAACAAAATTCAATTGAAATTTTTACATTGATGTTTAGGGAAATTGAATCAGGATCTAAAATTATTTTATGCACTTATTATATTTATTATTATAACCTACAATATAATAAATTTTGTTTTCATTTTTAGATTTTTTGATTATTCTGCTGAATATATTGTAGTACAAAAAGAAAAAAACTGAAATCGTAAGAATAATTGCAGATTTTAGCCCTTGACCGTATGTTTCAGTATAAACCAAACACGAAACTCTAGGTTAAATAGAGTCGAAAAGGAAATCAATTGTTACCATAAAATCTGGGTATAGCAAAACCACAGATTATAAACAGAGAAGGTATCGTTTTCATAGCATTAATTAATTATTTAATTATAGCAAAAATTTCTCATTTAAAGATAAACAAGATCAAGAGAATTTATTTTAAAATTCCTATTTATCTTTTCCAAGTAGTAATTAATTTTCAAAAATTTCTTATTAACATAGCCTTCAAAACAAACTCAACTCTTTAATTTTAATTAAAATTTTTATTCCATCAGAAACAGCTTAAGTAAATAAATAAATATTTCTCACGTTTGTTAAACAAACAATAGGAAACAAATAATATTTTGATAGATTATTAAAACAGCGGTGAAAGCTACAGAAGATGTACAATACTTTGTTTGAAAATCCAAAAAACAAAATAAAAAAAAAACTGCAAACTCATTTACACAAACCCCAGGGTCAAAAGAATAAATATTATGGTTAACAAGTAACAACGTATAGTCGTTCAAGCTCGACCATATAATAACCTACACCCAGTATATGGGAAATATTAACAATTATGGACCGATCATCTAAAAATTTAGGGTCATGAATTTTATCAATATAAATATTATATGTGTTAAACTTTATCTCGATATAAACAGTTTTAAAAGATTTATGGTGGTTAAAGTGAATTATGCGAGTTTCGACTAATTATGGACCGACCATTATAGAATTAGGTGTCATCATTTCTGTATATATGCAACTTATTTGTGTTGAATTTAGATGCCAACATTTTTAAGAAATTAACGTCCTGGCCCACGATGCCGAACGATAACGTTCGCTTAAATAAGACTTAAGACACAAACTTGATTGTGGAATAAACAAACTTGATTGAGTAAAAAATCGATACGTTCAAAAGTTTGTGTTTTAAGTCTTATCTAAGCGAACGTTATCGTTCAACATCCTGGGCCAGGGGGTTAATGTCTTTAAAGTGATTTTCGGAAGTGCGACTATTTATGAACCGATTTTCATAAAATTGTAATATATTATTTTTATATATATGAAACATATTTGTGTTCAATATTATTAAGATACCAAGATTTTTGAGGGAGTTATGCTCTTTAAAGTGCGATTCGGGAGTGGACCTTTTATGGAAACTATGATAAATTATGGACCAATCTGCACAAAATTTGTAGATGCGATTTGGCTTCATTTACCACTCATTTGTGGTGATACTTTTGTTTGGATACTTGCATAATTTAAACATTTATGATCTTTAAACCCCAATTTAGGGAGGACAATTGTATGGGGGACATGTGAAATAATGGACCGATTTCTACCAGTTTCAATACCATCCGTCCTTGGGCCGAAAAAATCAAAATTTATCGAAATATCTTCAAAACTCTGCGCACAAGCTTTACATGGACAGCCAGCCAGACGGCCGGACGGACGGACAACGTTAAATCGACTCAGGAAGGGATTCTGAGTCGATCGGTATACTTTATGGTCAGTGTTGGACCAATATTTCTGGTCGGTACAAACACCAACACAAATCCAATATACCCTCCCCACTATGGTGGTGTAGGGTATAATGAAAGACTAGAGAAAACATTGCATTGAAAATTTTAAATTAAACTATTGACAGGCTCTATACATTTAAACGAACCAAATGAATGAAGACTGAATAAAACTGTTGTATGAATGATCATTAATCACTGGCTGGTTAAGACTTAAAATTAACCCAAAAATGATCTACACAAATTAGCTGTGACTGTGTGTAGTCTTGAGGAACACGAAAACAAAGATGAAAACTTGTTTAAAAATGTTTGAAACAAAAATATTAACTCTAATAGATAGTCAATGAACTAGAATGTAAAATAATTGACGCCATAGGCGTGGCAAAACAGGTGAGATGAGTTTGTTTTTATTAAATTATGTACATACAGTATAAAGAAAATTTAAAACAGCAAAAAAAAAATTAAAACTCATTAAAATGTATGTATGTTGCTGCTAAGTTATACAGCTTTTGCTTAAGAGTAATTAAAATCATACATTTATTTGAACCAAACACAGGATCTTTTTATTAAAAAAAAAACTTACATATACATGCAAACACATGTGTGGTTGCTTGAAATCTCTTTAGCATATTAAAGCCATTAGTTATAAAATTTATTAATTTTCATAATTAACATTTGCACTCATACTCGTAGCCGTACTTGTACTTGCACTGACACTTACTCTCACACCCATACATGCAAATCATTTTCATTATTATTATTATTATGATTATTATAGTCAAAGTAGAAGGGCTGTATGAGAAGTTATTTGAAGTGTTCGACTTTGGAACTGTAGGTTTTTATTTAATATGTTGGTGATGCCCTTCCGTACATCGAGTATCTAAATCTAAGCAGTTGCTGCAGTAATTTGAATGCTTAATACACGTTAACAATTAATATAGCTTCTTGAGTATCCAATGCACAATGGTTTTTTTTTGGATTTTTTTGGCATAAAGTCAATTTTTTTTTTGTTAAGTATTTTAAAATGTTGTTGATTTTTTATTTTTAAACACCCTAGTTAGATAAAAACATATTTAACTTTAACATGTAGAGCAACACTATTCTGTTTGCGTGCTGTTAAAGTCAGCTGATTATGTACCAGACGTTTTGTGTGAAATAGGCGGGGAAAATTTTGCAAATTTGATTGTTTGTTCTGGCGAAAGTTTACACAAAAGTGAAAATTATTACTATGGAAAACGATTGTCCAGGTATGTAAAACTATAGTTTACAAATGTTTGTGTAGTTTTCAATTGTACCGTGTTTTGTTTATGTGTATTTTTAGAATGAGCTTAACGAGTGTAGTTGTGTTTCGTGGATCAGTACTTTTGCATGGCAAAGCGTTGTAAAAGCTGTTAATGAGAAGTTATTAACCAAAGTGTGCAGATTAATAAGAAACTAATCTTTTTTGTCCGAATTCATACGTTTCCGAAAAAATCAAATTTTTCTAGTACAATATGTGTTTAGTCGTGTTGAGCTGGTTGACATTTGGAACAACAATAATCGCTCAGGAGACGCCGTACAACAGCACATATTAGAAAGCATTGCTCAATAAACAATTAAATAACGAGAACATTAAGTCAGTAAATGAAAAAGTGAAAGCCTTCGTCAATTATATAAATAAAACCTTGCCGAAGTGTAATTTAACTCTGGAAAGATTTAAGGAAAAGCACTCAAAATGGCTTGCCAAAAGCATATTCATAGAAATCACTGGTAATTATGCGTTAGAAAATAAAGTGGGTCGCCCAAAATATGATTACAAAAGCGCTGGTCCTCGTCTAAAAAGAAAATTAGCCGCGGAACTCTCAGAGGAGAATAACAACTTAGCTTTCTTACTCATAAATGCTGCCACAATAGGAGATGAATACTGAAATTTGAATTTGTATAAATATTATTTTTTTCTTTTCATCAAATATAATAGAAAATTTAAAAATAATATTTTTAATGGAAACGTCAAAAACCTAGTTGCATGTTGGCCAGATTTGCTATATAGCAGCTATATGAAATAGTGCACCAAATCATATGAAACTTGGTAGGTCATTTTAGAAGCATAAAAAATGTACACAAACAAAATTTCATTTCAATAGCTTTAAAATTAGAGTTTATGCCAAAATAAACGAAAAAAAAAACATAGTGCAATGGCTGTACTTGCATGGCGAAGAGCAATAACCTACAGAAGTTGCCTATCTCCATGGAATCAATGGTACCACGTTAGCGTGTGCTCTCTAAGCAAGAGTATATTATATTAAATTCTTGTTGGTCCCCATTAATCAATTAAATATTTTCTTACAGATAAAAATAGATAACATTAATTCAGTTCCCTATGAACCTGTTGCAGGATCTCTCAAAACATACAATTGATAGGCCGAAAAGTACGATTTACCAACATCATTTTGCTGATTAATTGTCGTTTACTTTTACTAAAAAGATTTCATTGTGGAGTTGCCTAGACTGCTATATTAATCGTCAAAATTGAAACCCCACATGTGATTGTTGAAAAACAAGTGCATCTGTAACATGTTACTGTTCTGTATGGGTTTTGAGCTGGATGAGTCTGATGAAGCTGTGACAGCCGTGCGATATCACGACATTATACCACAGTTCTTTAAGTCTTAATTGAATGATAATACTGTGGATGACATGTTATTTCATGCTAAAGCTCGAGAAACAATTCAATTACTTCATGAGACAGTTCATAGTTGTGTACTCTCTCTTCTTGCTGATTAGAATTCACCTTCTAGATCTTGTGATTTTTTTTTTTTTGCTTTGGTTATTTTAAGTTGAAGGTAATGTTTTGATTCAAGTTGGGTTTGATAAAAAATCGACACTCTGTATAAATAAATGAATCCATCATTCGAATATCCACCTCTGATGGAGATGTCAGGTCGTGCAGAAACGGACTGTTCAATGTCACTATCCTTATCAACTGTTTTATCATGTCTTCAACTTTGTGATGGCGACATATTTTAGTTTTATTTTGCTGTATTAAGTTATGATTTAAATGTTTTTATACTTTGAAAATTTCACTATGTTAAATATTTTTGTTTTTGATTTAGTTGGCATTGACTTTGTTTATTTCTTTATAAATTTTCAAAATTTCGGAAAATATTTTTTTATTGTAAAGATGTGAAAATAAAAAAAATTAGTTTTCAATATTCTGTTTGTGTTGGTCATAATTTTATTTGCAAATTTAAATAAATTTTATTGGTGTGATATAAAGAAAACCAAAGGTGAAGTCTTATCTTCCATTTGGATTCGTGGAATCATTTTGTATTTTATTCAATTGGTAAGGTTTTATTTGGAAAGTTGTTAAAATTTTCCATTACTTGACTTTCTTTGTGTTTGTAATTTATAGATTGTCATTGGTTTCTTATTTCACTGCCTAAATTTGTTTGTATTGGAGGAAGATTTTATTTGAACAAAATCTTTGGAAGATTGGAAATATCATCGGCTTTTGAAAACTTCCTGAAGGCGGCAATTATTCAATACAGAGGAAGCTCCGTTTTTCTTAAATTTTAGCCACTTGAAGAGCTGCCGAGTTTAACACAATAGAAAAGGGGACATATTGTTTTTATTGAATATTATAGAGTGACCATTTAACTGAAACGGAATATAAATACAGAATATTCGTAGAATAATTAAATTTTGTTTTGCAACACCTGCGGTGACCAGGTGTTAAAGTAAATTTTAAGAGAAAAGAAAATTTTACAACATTATTTTTATCTTTTCAATATTTGGACAAAACTTTTACCGATCATTTTTTTTAATTTTCTAACTAATTTTTTACAATTTATTTAGATTTAATATTTGTTAAGATTTGAATTTTGCTTATTAATTTATTTTAAATTTTCATAACGTAAAATTTTTTTGTTTATGGTCTTATGGTCACTTGAATTTTATTATTTTTTTATTATTTTATTCTAAACAATACAAACCAATCATTAATAATTCATACACCCTACATACATAACATAATACACACATACAATCGATAACAAAAGTTAAACTAAGCATAAGTGTAACGCAATTAGTCTACTGTCATCTGGCGCCTCCTGACTTCGTTGGACTTTGAATATGTAAGTTGTGAATGAAATTTATTTTTTACACTTTAAAAATAGTTTTTTGAACGTATAACTACGTAATATGAATATTAACCTATAATCATACTTCCAAATTAGTATGAAAAATATATCAGAATTATAATATTCATATTGCATTTAAATTAAATACACCCTACATTTGTTACATACACTGTTGTTGAGTATTGGTAATCAAAGTCACCACCGCATTGTCAAATATTTGAACTATGCATTATTTTTTTTGTTTTGTTAAAATTTTGGTATATTTTGATATATATTTTCATGTTGAATAATCAAATTTTAAATGGTGACCATTTTTCCATGAAAATTTCTAATTTTAAATTCCTTATTACACATTTAATGAAATACTTTTTAAATAATTATAAATAAATATTATATTATTATTATTATATTTAGTTCGTTTATTTGACCTTTTTTTAATATTTAATAGTTTCTTTTTACAAGCAATTAGGTCATTTTAATTTTATATAAAAATATTTGATTTATTTCTATATATTTATTTCCAATATTTCGCTATCACAATGGATAGCTTCTTCAGGGATAATATAAGTTTTGAATTATAATAAAATAATAATTGAAGTATGTACAAAAATGAAAAAATTTTTTAACAGAAAATGAAAAGCTTATAATTATGATATACAGTTATGATATATATATATATGTATGTAAAACTTGTTTGGAATTGTAAATGATATATGTAATATATGTAATATTTTTAGTTTCTAAACCTATTCTTATAAATTAAATGTCTGTAATTTTGAGCTACATTGTCTGTATCTGTTTTAAAATTAATTCTCTTTTCTATCGGTACATTAATAATCTGTAACATTTCTAATATAAATCGTCTTTTATAATTTGTTTCTGTATTTAATATGGTGGTATTTTTAAAATCTGGATAATGATCTAAATTGTAACAATGTGATGTTAATGCAGTTTTTTGAGAAGAAGTATGTTTGTGTTTTTGGTCAGATTTATGTCCAGCTAATCTAGTTTTCAATTTGTTCTTAGTTGTACCTACATACCTATATTTAATTACATTTTTCATTATTTTTACCCTTACACGGTATTTTATAAACAATATTGGATTTATCTAATTTTACTGTTTTATCTTTTATTTTACTATATAGTCTATTTAATGTGTTATAAGTCTTATGGGCTATTTTATAATTATTCCTGTCATAAAATTTTGAATTTTCTAGTCGTTCAGAAATTAATGGAATATAAGTTAGAGATTTATACATTTTAGGTTCAGAATTTATATTTGTATTATTATTTATTGGTCTTTTATATTGTCTTATACATTTATTAATTAGTTCATTTGGAAAACAATTATCTTTTAAAATTTGTTTGATTTTTATTTTATTATTTTTATGAAATATTTTGTCACTAATATTTAGAACTTTATCTATTAAGTTTTTAGAAGAAGAAAAAGAATTACAACAATCGAAAGATAAATGAAGAAGCAAGAAGGACAGTCAACAAATTTAAGAAAGTGAGGGATAAGATTATAAAATTAAAGGCAACAATTACTTTTCTTATTCGTTGCCGAAAATCAGGTATAATCCCAAAATTTATTAGCGATTCAACTAAAAATTATTTTAATCTTTTTGAGGAAAATGGACCAAGGAATTTTCGACAAGCTGTATCAAGAAATATATGTAATATGCAGAACAAGATCCTTAATTTAAGTATAAAACAAAAACACTATATCTTAGATTATAATAAGAAACTTTTAATAAAAATACAACACAATTTAAACAACATTTTCACACATGATATAATGAATAACTTTTTAGACCATGAAAATAGATTAGGCTTAAAATTAAAGAATAAAATTAAAGACACACATATTAGAAAGTTTAATTATCTAGTTGACTTACAGAAAAAAGAATTAGATATTAATATTAATAAAAAATTTTTCATAAATAAAACGAATACAGATATACCAATAGATATACAATGGACTCTTTCATTAGGCAACAAACACGCATTACCAATCACGAAAAAAGAATTTCCGGTTCTTAGGATGATAGCAGAAGGAGAAGATTTCATACAGACTATAAAAGAAAAAGAGGAACAAGAAATAGCAAGGACTAGACTAACTACTATAATAGATAATGGTATCAATAAAATAAAATTATCTAATAGAGATAAATTCATCCTTAATAATGTTAAAAAAACAGAACATTTTCTTAAAACTAACAGAAATATTTTAATTTTAAATGCAGATAAAGGTAACATTACAGTTGCTATGAATAAATCTGATTATATTTCAAGAATGAATGATATTCTTAATGATCAGTCAACATATCAAATATTAAATATAGATCCGACAATTAAATTACAACAGACAAATAACAATATAGTAGAAAAACTTAGCAAATTAGAAATTATTACAGTGATGGAAAAGAAAAATTTAAAAATAACTTCAGCTATAGCTCCGAAATTATATGGAGTTCCTAAAATCCATAAGGAAACATTTCCATTAAGACCTATTTGTTCATGTATAAATTCTCCATCACATGAACTTAGTAAATATTTAACAAAAATTCTTAAAAATATAACTAAAAATTCAATATATAATATAAAGGACTCATTACAATTTAAAGATAGAATTAAACAAATAAAAATAGAAAATGATGAAAAAATCATTTCTTTAGATGTAATTTCATTATTTCCTAGTATACCTATAGATTTAGCATTAAATATTATAGAAAAGAAATGGAATATAATTAGAGAATATACATCTATGGAGAAAGAATTGTTTTTAGAAATTGTAAAATTTTGCATACAGGATAACAGATACTTTCAATATAACAACAAAATATATTCTCAGCATAAAGGTCTACCTATGGGTTCTCCAGCTTCTCCAATTATAGCAGATATAATTATGGAAGAACTACTTAATACTTGTATTAACAAATTGTCTATTAAACCAAAAATTATAACAAAATATGTGGATGATTTATTTTGTATTATTTCAGATTATGAAATAATAAATATATTAAACATATTTAATTCTTTTCACCAAAATATTAAATTTACAATTGAAAAAGAATCTAATAATAAACTTCCATATTTAGATACAATAGTAATTAGAAATGGAGATTAATTACTAATAGATTGGTATCAAAAACCGATTTCATCAGGAAGAATTATTAATTATTATTCTAAACATCCAAAGAGAGTTATTATAAATACGGCTAAAAACTTAATAGATAAAGTTCTAAATATTAGTGACAAAATATTTCATAAAAATAATAAAATAAAAATCAAACAAATTTTAAAAGATAATTGTTTTCCAAATGAACTAATTAATAAATGTATAAGACAATATAAAAGACCAATAAATAATAATACAAATATAAATTCTGAACCTAAAATGTATAAATCTCTAACTTATATTCCATTAATTTCTGAACGACTAGAAAATTCAAAATTTTATGACAGGAATAATTATAAAATAGCCCATAAGACTTATAACACATTAAATAGACTATATAGTAAAATAAAAGATAAAACAGTAAAATTAGATAAATCCAATATTGTTTATAAAATACCGTGTAAGGGTAAAAATAATGAAAAATGTAATTAAATATAGGTATGTAGGTACAACTAAGAACAAATTGAAAACTAGATTAGCTGGACATAAATCTGACCAAAAACACAAACATACTTCTTCTCAAAAAACTGCATTAACATCACATTGTTACAATTTAGATCATTATCCAGATTTTAAAAATACCACCATATTAAATACAGAAACAAATTATAAAAGACGATTTATATTAGAAATGTTACAGATTATTAATGTACCGATAGAAAAGAGAATTAATTTTAAAACAGATACAGACAATGTAGCTCAAAATTACAGACATTTAATTTATAAGAATAGGTTTAGAAACTAAAAATATTACATATATTACATATATCATTTACAATTCCAAACAAGTTTTACATACATATATATATATATCATAACTGTATATCATAATTATAAGCTTTTCATTTTCTGTTAAAAAATTTTTTCATTTTTGTACATACTTCAATTATTATTTTATTATAATTCAAAACTTATATTATCCCTGAAGAAGCTATCCATTGTGATAGCGAAATATTGGAAATAAATATATAGAATTAAATCAAATATTTTTATATAAAATTAAAATGACCTAATTGCTTGTAAAAAGAAACTATTAAATATTATTATTATGTTTTAAAACATGGAATTTTAAACTTATATTTAGTTTTGCGAAAGGTGTTATAGAGAAGGGGTAGGGGGCTTTATTTGTTTGTCTTTACTTTTAGGGCTGACAATTAATATGGTTTCATGTCAGTAAGGAGGGTGGGCCTGGATCAGTGTAGCAAATAAGACCTCAAACTACACGTCAATCATTGACATATTTATTCTTTCTCTTCTTTATCTGTTTTGGATTACTTTTAGTATTTGCTACCTAAAATTTTGATTTCTCCGGTAACGTAATAAAACATATTTACATTGGGAACACTATTAAACCCCTCCCACCACCGACGAGCACGGACGATCTAATAGGTAGCCAAGTTAGCATTCTATTTGGACATTAGTCTAACAATCGTTACAACTTCGAATAGATAGATGGGATAGATAGATCGCATAGGCTATTAAATATTTGAGTTGACAAAATTTTAGGAAAACATTGGAGTGTATCAGCCAACTTTTTAGCCTACCCTCCTATATACATATGTACATATGTGTATCTTTTTTTTATTTTCTCAGAAATAAATAACAAACTTACACACTTCTATTAAAATGACTTTTTATGGGCATAAAGGGTATCATTAGCTGTATGTATTCAAATATGTGTGTTTGTTTTTGTTTCATAAGAGACTTGATGTCATTAAAAAAACTTGTTATCAAACATGATTTCTACATAGAGGAGCGTGAAAAAAATCCTATTTAACACCACCCTCTTTTGGTTTTAATTTTTGTCTTTTTTTTTTTTGTTTTGCTTCAAGTAATTGTAATGTATGCATTTACATACACATATCCATTCACAAATATAAGCATACACGTGTTTGTTTATGTGTGTGTGTGTGTGTGTGTGTGTATGTGAATGTGAGTGAGTGTGCAAATGTTTTAGTACATAATGCATACATGTGTAAGTTAAACAAGTACTCAAGTACATACTAATATTTTTTTATGACTTTAAATGTTTATTTCGCTCGTGTAAACGAGAAAAAAGTCAAGAGTTTTAATGGTTAAATTTTGCTAATTACTATTAGCCGAATATGTAGATTATGTTAAACATTTTAATACTTAATGTTCGTTTTTTTTTTGTAGTCTTTTAGAGTGAAGTGAAGTAGGATGCATAAGAACAAAGTGGCTAAAAAGGAAATAACATTGACAAATCAAATGAAAAAAAAAGAAAAATATTTACATTTAAGAGTATATAATATAACTACTCTTAGCACAAGTTTGTTTGACGATATTTAAACTTACAAAGAGACCTTTGAAAGAGAAATCATCATCAAATCATCACCATTCAAGCCCGACTATATAATACCCTACACCAAGTATATGTGAATAAACTTTGAGTATTTAAGGATTAATATTGAATAAACTATAAGTAACTAGTGTAACTGGAAGTTAGCTGCTTTTATTGTTCTTCAACAGGATTAGTTAGGGAAATAAATAATCTATTGAATTTAAATAAATTGAAAAGAATAAAAGGTAACTGAATTTAGCCGCTTTTATTCTTATTCAAATAGAATTAGTATGGGAACTAGCTAATTCTATTGAATTGAGGGTATTGTGTGAGTTACACAATGGGGTTAAGGTTTTATAACCGGGTTGGTTATATGGGAAGATTATGATGGATATCTTCTTGGTATTATAAGGGGATCTTATAATAATAAATAAAAGAGTCTTTTTCAATTTAACTCCAACTCAGTATGCATATATATGGGATGGGATTGAGGTCCGGTCTTATGGGTTGCTGGTTACTAAATGAACTGTACTTTTTCTTATGGCTTCTTAATTTGCTTGGGACCTCAAAGACTCGTTATTTAACGCTACAAATATGCATTAAGCTACAATTTCATATTGTGGATTATAAATTCAATCACAATAATGGGAACATATTAAATTACAATAATATAAACAGGTTCAATTCAATCACAAAAATATAAACAGGTTAAATTAAATTACAATAGTATAAACAGGTTTGGGAAATTAATTTAAATAATAAAAGTTATAATTTAAACAATATGTATAAAACAGTTTTTCAGAAATGGGCGCTATATGGTCATCCAAAAATTTAGTGCCATGACTTCTGTAAACATAAATATGGTGGTGTTCAAAAGCTAGTGGTCGATTTACGCCTAGGCCTGGGCCTAGGGCGCCAAAATTTAAAGATAAAAGATTTCAATTCAATTTCGAAAATTGATTTGGCTAAGTTTTGTTTTAAATTACAGCATCTAGAACCAACTATTCTAGCCATTGTTTGGAATGTAATTTTAGACCGTTTTAATGCTGCTAGTAGGAAACTACAGAGATCACATGCTGATTTATCATCTGTTATCCAAATTTACAGTACTCTAGCCTCATTTCTTCATAATACCTATGAGAAATAAACAATTTGAAGAATTTGAAGAAAAAGCCAAAGCGCTATCTGGATTTCAGGATTGTTATCAGAAAAACCAGAAAACTTCAGTCAGATGAACGAGCACAATTTTCTGGACAAGAAAATTTTCGTACACATATTTACTATCCCATTTTGGTTACTCTGAGCTTACAGTTATCCGAACTTAACAACGCATATGAAAAGCTTTTTGTAAAATTCAGCTTTTTTGATAATTTATATAAAATAGATTCCTACAACTGAGGCAAATAAACTCGCCAAAAAGTATCTTGGTGATCTAGAAGAGACATTAGCAAATGAATGCATTCATTTACATTATCAACTTGAAGATTCACTGGCAAATGCTGAAGATGTGCGTTCTGCACAAATTTTTTGTTTGCAAATTATAAACAAAATTTTATACATGCCTAAAAAATTTAAATACATATCTATGAAAAATAAGACTGATATGACATATGTATATGTATTAGTAGGTACATCCCAGCATACCATTCTAGGAGCGCTCCGAAAAAGAAGTCAGAAAAGAGTCAAACTAAAGAGCATTTTCGGAGCGAAAGAAAAATTTGCTTGTTACTGTCCTGAGTCGGCACGCAGTATGACTCAGAAATTCCGCTTAATTATGTATGTACCAAAGCGTTGTTGTCCTGTTATTTGTGCATCGAACAACAAAAACCATAGCTGTACCACACAAGAATGATAAAAACAAGAACACAGAGCCCAAAAAAACCCTCATAAAAGACTCGTTTCTGACATTAGAAAGAAATAAGAAATTGTTCGATTTTTCGAACGATCATTATTTGAATAGATATTCCAGTGGTTAAAAATTGAAAACATCATGTTGACCCGTAGCCACAGAGTACATACAACCGACATAATCTACACAGCCCAATGGCAATATTGCCCATAGCGTTCTGGTGGTATCTTAGACTACAATGTTCAGTTAAAAATTCTGTTTGCCTAAGTATAGATTTTAGTCTGGAATTTACTCATAGCTTTGCCTGTATAAGCTCATGTAGACAAATCGCTGCTCGTAAACATGATTCCAACTTTTTTGTTTTTTGTATTTTATGGGCGCTCTTAAAAATCTCCTGTCACGTTGATACTTTTCCATGTCTTGAACAAGCTAAAGTAGAATTTGTCAAGCTAAATTTTACTAAATTCACAACTATTTTAAAAAATATTCATATTGGTAGTATTTAGCTTTGTTTGTCGCTACTGCCAAAGGGTTTTGTTAGTTCTTGTTACTTTGGAATAATTTTTATAAAAGCGTTATGGACACATTATGTGCAAGTGTTCCTTAATTGCTACTTTCATTTGTCTGTTTTACTCGAAATTATATCGTCTGAAAATATATTCTATAGGCGGCAGTTGAGGAATTTTCTTTGATTCTTTTATAAAATAAGTTTTGAAAGTTTTATATTAACTCGCTTATCGCACAATAAACACGAAGAAACTAAAAATTTCAACAGTTGAAAATATTGTTTGAAGTTTACTTAAGGTTTTGTAAAATATTCCATTTCCTACGAAAATATTAAAACAAATTTAGACTTTGAACGCAGGTATAGATTCTTAAAACGTTGTTAATGAATTTAAAAATTGTATATATTCTAGTAGATAAAATTTGGCCAACGAAAGTTAGTCACTCGATGTCGTTAGTCACTTAACGATACCTAAATCCATTCGTATGATATCGAGAAACGGGACGAAGTTTTATATAAATAAATTTTAAAATAAGTTTTTAAATGAGAATTATTCCTCTTGCGAGTATTTGAAAATTTTAAAACATTTTTATTCGAAGTTTTACTTCAAGTTAAATATACAAATTGTTTGAAAACAATATATACAAAAATAAATTGTAGTGTATACAATTGTTTTCAAACAATTTGTATATTTAACTTGAAGTAAAACTTCGAATAAAAATGTTTTAAAATAAGTTTTTATAATCTTTTTATAAATAAAAATCATATTTCTCCCAACGCAAGTGTATATTTAGTTTATCAAATTATTTTTACAAAATCAAACTTCTTTTTCCCGACTGTCAATGTATATGACCTATCGCATCTGGTAACTACAATCGAGGCTGTTTAAATCAAAACTTGTTCACGAAGTTCGGAGGCCAAACTGAAACGGTTTTGAAATCTTGTCTACCGATTAGCCGTAGTTTGTAGTTTGTCTTCCAGCCTGGCAAATCAACAGTGACTATTATTCATCTTGGTTTGTATCAATTATTTGCTCAAATACACATATCAATGCATTTTCAAATCCTACAAAGTTAAACATAGTTTTGTATTAGAAGTGTTCTAGGACTCATAGAGAATTTCAAGTAATACGATTATTTTTAAATATTCTTTGGTATACATTACGATTTACAATAATTTCAAATTTCCGTTCAACACTTATTTAATTAATTATTTTAACACAGTGATGTCATTGGAGACGTACTTTTAATACTTAAACTAATTACAAGTAACGTCTTTAATAACTTATTAATAATTACGGCCCCGTTTACCGTTTACAACACTAAGTATTTTGATGTTGTATGTTGTAAACTGCGATTACGATTTACAACACCTCTCGGCTTAATCGCATGAAAATTGCATGTTGTGTTGTAGTCGAAACAACACAACATTTTAGTGTTGTGAACGATAATCGGGGCCTAAATCTCACATAAGCCTTGAGAACAGCATTTCAAAAATAAGCATTTATACGAATATATTTTAGTAATTAGTTATATGATGTTATTCACAGTAAAAAAAATTTAGATTTTAAAAAGCTAAAATGTGTCCTAACTTCTTCTGTATTCGTTTACTGTGAAACCTTACTAAGAAGCAGGAAATAAGCGACTACCATTGAACTTCGTTTATTTAGGCCAAAGCACAACAAATATTTAGGTTTATTTTATTTAATGCTGTTTGATCTAGCAATACCCTTGTAAGAGTAAACAACGTCAAACAAAGTTGTTGCCCTTTTTTGAATAAATATTTGCCAAATGTTACCATATCTTTACTCTAATCTCTTACGAGGAAACAGGTTGCATTGTAGAGACAGGCTTCCAAGTGGGAATTCGACATATAAAAATCATGCATTGTAAAGGGGAATTTAGCTTCTAAGCTCGAATTTGCTACGTTGCCAATGTTATATAGTGTGAAATTAGTTGTGTTTTAATATCAAATTTTATCGCGTTATGTAAATTGACAACTAAACAAAAATAAGCCTTCATTTATTACGATTTAAAGAATTATTCAATACAAAATCATTTCCAAGACATGAAAGTCTCAAAAATTAAACACTAGTCAACCTAAATAGTCCGCTCAATAAATCATTAGTATTATATTTAATTTTTTAAATTTTTACAGAAAATAAAACTTTAAACTGTAGTTTGAAATAATGTGTGAGAAATGCAGCAAAAAATCGATAAATATCCTTGATTCAATGCAATTTGTATGAAATAAATTAAATTGCTTTAATCAATAATCAAAACAATTTAAAATCATTAAAAATCGTTTTTTTTTTTTTTTTGTAAATGTGTGCACTTTAATATGCATGTGTGTAGGTAGTATCTGTATAAATTATATAATCATTTCACTGTTATTTGTTTTTTTTCCTTTTCCATTTAATATTGTGTTTATATATAGATATTTATATGGCAAAATAATGCACATACTGTGTAGTTTTGCTGTCACATGCAATGTTTTAAAATGAATTGTTAATTACACAAATTAACGCAAATTTTCATGCTACTTTCCACAATGAGACGTACTCACACACAGTCACTTAACCCATTATTGCCCGGTACCCGAAAACGTTGAGCGATTTTAATGAAACTTCGTGTGTAGTATTTCTTAGGTCTAACTAAGATATATTTAAAGTTTAAAGAAAATAGAGCTTTAGGTTTTCGAGATATAAGGTGGTAAGTTTATATATTAACTTCTTAAGAATATTGCACAAAAATTTAAAAATTTGTGAATATAATTCTTTAAAAGAAAAAAAAAACATTTTTTAAAAGGCAGCATGTATTAATTTCTTTATATGTGCTTTAAATATATGGCAAAGCATTTGTTGAGTAAATACAAGCAGCATACGGTGTATGGATATAATCGTCTTGGGTTGCCAGGTAATTATATAATAAATTTGATAGTTGTGAAAAATCGTTTCTTTTTGGTGATTTTGTACATGTCAGCAGTTGTTTTACAACTAAAGCTTGAAATTTTGAGACACAGGCTTTTCTCCACCTTTTGTAGCAATCAATACATGCAATTTCCATGCATTTACCATCAGTTTTCTCAATAAATGTATAAAGAGTGGCCATCGCCATTTTTTAGATCGTACAGCAATTCTGTAATTAGCCAACGCATTATCGCGTAGATCCACTCCACCCATTTAATATATTGCGCAATAGTATTAGGAATATCAATTAAAGCACGTTCATACTAGTGCTGACAAAGTATTGAGTACTGGGTACCGAGTATCGAGTATTTGCCCTTTTCTTTGAATACTCAAAAGTAGTTACTCGATACTTTCAGAGTTGTATTTTTATGCACGTTAAGTGGGTAAAATAATGCATAAAAATACATCACTGTAGAAAAAGAGAACAATGTGTAAGCTACAAAATTCATTAATTTTCGAAAGAATTTATTTTAATTTTTTCTTAAGTTGTTCTTAACGTTGAATTAAAAGAGTTAGCTTTACATTTATTTTTGATTTAATAATAAAATACATACACAACCAATAATAGTTGAAGATCTATTTTTATTTTTTGAAGAAACTACTTCAATTTGCAGATAAAAAGTATGCGTTACAATTTCAAAAAATCCGTTCAAAGTATCGAGTAGTATTGAGTACCCAAATGAAATGTATTGAATATTATTGAGTAATGGAAAGTAGTAGAATTTGCCAGCACTAGTTCATACCGCCTGGTGTTTAATTCCATGGTGCCATGATTTGTCAGGATAGTAACAAGTGCATTCTCTTTCCAGCGTATGGCCAACACCACACTTATCCGATCAAAGAGATATGCACTTTCGGCTTATGTCATATTCTCGGACGGTTCCTGTAGAAGCAAAGTATGTAGAATGTCAGAAAATACATTACTACCTGTAGCACAAAAGTTCTTTGTGTTTAGGAGACACATTAGGTTGTACAAAGTGAAGATGTTATCAACATAAATACAATGAGTGGATGGAGATTCTACGTTCTTCAACAAACTGAGCACAGTATCAGCTCCTAAACCAATATCTTTATCGTAGTTTGTTGAAGAACTGCCATACACTTACATATATAATATAAAGATATACATGCCGAAACGAATGGGCTTCCCTTTAATTAACATTTTACAGGAATGTCTACCGCAGTACGGAATCATTTTCACGTCAATGGATAAATTGTGGGCAAATACTCCAAATTGCATAAAACGCCCGTTACATATGTATGTCTACTAATGGACTCACTTTATCGAATCTTTCCGTCGATCTATGTTGTTATTGTCCGATAAATGAATTAATCTTTTGATCAATTCAGCACGATTTCTCGGAAAACCATTAGATATGTATATTTTTAATGCCAAAGAATGGATCCCTTGACCAGTATAGTGTTCATTCTGGTAATTTGTGATAGCCCGTAAAGAACAAAAATCTAAAGCACGATGGCCACGTATCAAACTGATTTGACAAACTCAGTTTTTTTTTTGATTGTGTTAGTGAAAAAAATCTCACACGTATATGTTGATGTGAGTTTGACGAAAATCAAAACAATTTAGATTTCACTGCCGCCGCTACTTCAAACTAAATATTACCAATACATACATATTATTTGTCAAATCAGTTTGATACGCGGCCATCGTGCTTAACAGATAAAATAGTACAATAGGGGATTTTCCACAACGTCACGGATGCGGTCTTCTTCAATGTTTTTACTGGCCTTTTATCAAATGTTAAAATAGCTTTTTTGTCCATCGTGGCTGTTTTACGATTATGTTGTTTCCTCTAGCAATTTTATGAAATCTTGCCTGATTAGCTATACGTTTCTACCCATTGGTAAGTAAAATTACCACACGAAAATGTTATAATATTTCAGGCATTTAGTGAAACTAAATCAAATTGTTTTCAACATTTATAATTACAAATTGTTTTTTATATGTGATAAAAGCACCATGATTGCGAAAACTTCAGCCAAAAGCTCGTGAATAATAATGTATACAAAAATCCTTTAATTTGTTTTCGCAAAATACTTCAAAATCTTGTATAGCTTAATAAAAAGTATATTTTCTTACATATTTTTAGCTTTACAGCTGTTTAAGGAATCGGTAAGTGAAATTACCGGTTGGGCAATAATGGGTTAAATACATTCCCGATCAGACTTGTTTTATTGGTTAAAAATGTCTATTGTTTTATTTAATGTTTATTGTTCATGCAAAATATATTTTCTTTTTTTTATATATATATTTTTTTTTATTAAATTTTCATTATTCTAGCAGTTGTTAGTAAAATAATAATGGGTTTCAGTTTCACAAAACGTAAAGTGACAATTTGTTTTAAATAATGTTTTAATCATGTTTTTTTTTTATAAACTATATTTTTGTTGAAAATAAATCATGTTCTAATGTTAATTATACAGTGAGTGCATTTTAAATGGCAACTATTTTTTATTGTCGTTGGTTGTTTTGTTTTTGTTGTTTTTGTTTTGTGTTTTTGTCTAAAAGCGAAATCAATGTGTTTTGAAATTTGAATATTTTTAGTTTTCAATAAAATGTAAGAAATTCAAACTTGATTTACAGTTGATTAATTGATGTTATACATGTTAATGGAGGTGAATTATTTATTGATATTTAGAATAGTTTGAAAATAAGTATCGAACAGGTTTTTTTTATTTACATATGAATGTGTGAAATATGTATTTAGTTAATTAAATGTATTGTTTTCGAAACGACACAGACTTGAAGAGAATTTTATATCTAAGCCAGTAGTAGCGAATAACCAACTTATCCGTAACATTGTCATTTAAAATGATTACTCAGGAAGAATGCCTTTTTATGGAGCCGTTCTACTAATGTTTGTATAGGAGTGCTTGTAAAAAAAAAACGTCGCATACTTCTAGGCTTATAAAAATTAATTAATTAATGTTTAATTAATTGAATTAACTTTTTTTGCAACTAATTAATAATTAGTAATATTATGTATTATGTACTATAATCGTATTCAATGAGAGCGGTGACCATGAAATGCTCCACAATAGAGTGGCTTTTGTGGCTAACAAGCTAAAATTTTAAAGAGAAGTAACACTCAGGCATTTAATATGCCTATATACATATAATTGCGTTACTTGCTTTGGAAATGGGGCAGATTGAAGAAGATTCGGAAAATTATAATAAACCAACATAGAGAAAAGTTAAATCCCTGCGTAAAATAGGTAAAATTATTGAAAGGCATCACTGTACAAGGGTAAATTATTTTTGAGATTTTGTTCAGATTTTTCGAAAATGGGTTTAAGGTCGCACAAGTCGTATTTTTGCCAAAAATCGAATTTGCCGGCCGTTTTTTTCTTCATAACTTTGTCAAAAATCACGATTTTCTTCACTTTTGAAGAAACAATTTAAGAAAAATTGCCAAGCTATACTTTTGTGTGCAAAAACTATAAGTTTTGGCAATGAATTTGCTCATTTAGGTGTAGGGTGGTACATTACAATTTTTAATAATTTTTTTCCATAAATTGCGCAAATAACGCTTTATAACCTTTAAAATTTATAGGAAAATAAAAAAAACTAATAATAATAATTTAGGAAAAACAATTTTTCAGCTTGCTCTTATCGTTCCGATTTTTTTTTTTTTGCTTCCACTGTTTTTGCTTGTTGGGAAAAAAGCTCAACCTTCCGAAAAATACAAAAAACAAACAGAGTTCTCAAAACTAAATCGGAAATTTTGGAAAACATAAAACCGTAGAAAATGTTCCTGTTGCAAAACAACTGAAGCGTCTTACAAAAACTGAAGTAAGGGATATAGAAGATATTTGCATCATAATGGCCTTAATTGTAGAATCGTAAGAAGCCCTTTATATCAAGGGATATTCAAACCAAACGTTTGAATTTCGCAAAAGAATATAACAACCAAATGATACCAACATTTGCCATTCATACTAATTTAATAACAATAGACCAAACCCTTTGTAGATTGGTGAAATGAGACGGAATATGAATGATACGCTGAACAGAGATTTTGAAACAATCTCGGAATGGGGTTGTGCGAATAGAGTCGATTTTAACGCACGTAAGACTCAGTGTTGTTTATTAACGCACAAACGCACAGCAGATCATGTTGCTTCATTTGTTTTTATGGGCGGTGTAAATATTAAGGAATCAGACGCTCTTGACGTTCTAGGCATGAGAATCCAGTGTGATGTCCGCTGGACCAAACACATTTTTCTAGTGTCGAAAGAAGCGCTCAAGTGACTTGGTCTTTTAAAACGGTGTAGAAAATACTTCACTCCATCTGATCTTCTTACTATTTACACCAACTATATTCGGCCGAAAATGGAATAAAACTCTCATGTATGGGCCGGTGCTTCAAAGTCTATTTTGGAGTTACTCGACCGCGTACAGGCGAGGGCGAAGATGCTTATCGGTGACAGTAGGTCATCCAACTCTATTGATTAATTGGAGCATCGTCGCAATGTGGGTTGTGTTTCACTATTCTCTAAATTCTATAATGGAATGTGTTCTGCTGAAATCAGGGAACTTGTTCCTGAAACACATGGGTGAGCCCCATTTGGGATCGCTTGGTTCACTCATGAAAGTAAGTTTGAGATATTTGGAGTCAAAAATATGGCGAACCAATAAATATGTTTTCAAAACGGTAAAATATGGCGGCGGCTTAGGAATGGTCTGGGGTTGTATGGCGGCATCAGGGATCGGTATTCTTACATAAAAATTTACAAAGAAAAAGGGAGATTTTAAAAAACAATGTAGCACCTAGTGTTGAGACATTAGAACTATCGCAAACCTGGATTTTTCAACAGGACAATGATCATAAGCATATTTTTAAATTTGTGAAAGAGTATTTGCTCAATCATTATCCAAAAATTTTTTACATCTTCCGCGGTCCCCAGATATTTCTGTTTGAATTTCTGGTCTAAAAAATTAGGCAAACACATATTTCTAACAAGAATAACATTAAAGGAACTTATACACAGGATGAATGGAACAAAATTTCGCCTGATTTCACCAAAAAAAAAACTCGTTATTCTATGTCTAGAAGATTGTCTTACTTTATTTTGATGTGAAAATTCTGGTAATTTTCCGTTAAAATTAAATTATTTTAAATTATTTAACTTACATTTAGGAGGAAAACTGACCTTAAAAGCCTGTTAGAAATAATTTCTATAAAAACCAAGTTAAATTATTTTTGTTATGTTCCTTATTATTCTACATGATTAGATTTTATACTTAAGTGACTTATTAATTATGCAATATATTATGTTTTAAAATTACAAATATAGAGTATATATGTATGTATGTATATATAATACAATTTTTTTAAACAATATTAGATGTTAAAATTATATTGACGCTCACAGTATGTACCTTCTTAAGGATACATGATTCAAATCTTATCATACAACACTTTAATGTATAATTGCTTTTCTATTTAGGTTGGATTGAGTAGAAAGACATATGTATATATTCCGAGTATCCACAAGTCCAAAAACCTTAGCTATTTCATATTTCAAGTTCAAAGATCGGCGAAGGTGATGAGTCACTTTCGACGTTCACCATTCGATGCATTCTAAAATACGCGTGATGACTTATCGGTAAAAGTTGTCAAAACTATGTCATCACTAAAGCAGCTGATTGTGAAATTATTCTTAAATTTTGCGCCATAAAAGTTTTAAGCAAATACCAATTTAACAAAATTTTAAAAAGAGTAGCTAAAAATGGATTCCATTGCGTTCTATATTGATGAAAACAATGGAAATCTTCGACGCATTCTTAAAGATTTAAGAAATAATGTAATGATTATACTTACATATGTTCAATGGATGATATCAGGTATTTAATAATAAAAAGCTAATATAATCCCCCTTTTAATCCGGAGAAAAGTTTTTAAAAAAAATTATAGGATTAATATAGAAGCATTCGAATATATCTTGCCCGAATTAGAAGACAAAATTGATCCATAAACGCGGCTCGGATGCTTACGTCTTATTGACAAGCTTGCAGCATGTTGAGGTTTTTTGCTGCAGGTAATTAATTATCAACATGGAGTTGGTAAGGATTGACAGTTTAACATTTCTCAGTCAACATTTTTCAAAATTCGCTCTGAAGTATTGGTTGCATTTCAAGAGGTTCTATGTCCCAAATGGATTTCTGCAAAAACGGATGAACAAACAAAAGAAGATGCCAAAATGTATTTTTTTTTTTCAAAAATCAATACCAGGTGTTATAATGTTGACTAACACCTCTTGCAATATCTGTATTCCAACATAAAATCTACTAGAATCTTATATCATATATTATGTGGCTTTAATGAAATAATTGCTATTCCTCTTAATATTTTCCTGTAACATTTTAAATTTATAAAACTAATAACTCTCTCAAAGACCTGCAAGTGAGTGAAAGCATCAACTATAAATTTTATTTTAATAAATGCAGGCAATAAAAATTAATTATACGCAAATAAATAAATGGCACCAAAAATAAGCAAATAAATAAAGATGCATTCGAACTAAATTAAGATTTATATTAAAGTTAAATTGCCACGATTTTGCTTTTTTGCCGTTTTATTTTTGGCAATAAATACAAACCACACAAATTGTTAAATTGAGGGTTAAATTTACACATGCAAAGACACACACATACACACACACTCTCATATACTCACTTGCACAAATAAAGAACACACACTACATAAAATAGTTATAGTTAGTTTGTTTTCCTATTATGAAAATATGTGTAAGTGTGTGACCAAAAAATATGCATGCCAATTGTTGGAATAAAATGCATTTTTAATAAAAAAAAAGGCACACATTTGCATGCACACTCTAAAATGAAATGCAATGAACTGCAATGTGATTCGTTTATTTTTTGGTTAAACTTATTTTGCACTTCTCTTTCAAACCATTGCTACTCTTTCCTGGGCGGTTAGAGGGAAGCATAATGGCCTTACGGACCAGTCCGTATAACTCACCAGAGGCAGAGAGAGAGAGAGTGAGAGAGGGTGGCCGCTGTGTGAGGAGAGGTATAGGGTGTTTGAGAGGGAGGGAGGCAAGAAGGTTGATAGGTCTTGTTTTAAAAACAAATAAAATTGGTTGGAATTTTATTTGGATGCGTAACATGACAACAAAATGGCCAAAACAACAAACCTCTATAATTTACCATAGTTTATGACCGCGTTGTGGCAATAAAATCGCCAACAACAGCTATAATTCATTTGGCCATGTGCAGCACACGGACACACAGTCACACAGTTGCACAGACACAACTTTAATGAATGGCAGTATTTAGCACACTCGTACATACACTGCAATGCGCTACAATGGTAAAACGCGCTAACCGAAACAGCAACAACAACTACAGCAATAACCAAAACTAGCATAAACATGCAGAACGAAAAAATAAAATCATAAAAAAATAAAACTACATCAACAACAACAACAACAGCCAGAACCAGAACAGCAACCAAACAGTACAAAGCCTATATGTATGCACTAGTTTAGCGGGAGTAATTTGTAACTTGATACACCAGCTACAAGTACATATCTCTTAAAATATGTTTGCATGAATATGCCTACCGATTTATAACGCACTACCTTACTCTACGGCTGTTAAAGATGTGTGGGCCAAGAGACTGCTCCCGAACAATTCACTTTAGAATCGGGAATGTAGTTGTTAGCTTTACTATGGAATAAATTCTGTTGACTGATTAGTTATTTTGCTTGTAATTAATATTAACAACGTCCTTTATAATTGATCCATCCCATCTCAAACAATCCACCATCAGATGTAGTGCTGGCAAAATATTGAGTAATCGAGTATTTGCCCTTTTTTTTGGATACTAAATACTCAAAAGTAGTTACTCGATACTTTCTGAGTTGTATTTTTAAGCAAGTTGAGTGGGTAAAAATACATCACTGTATAAAAAGACAACAATGTGTTAGCTTCAAAATTAAACTAACCGCAGAAATAAAGCTGTCTATTATTTCTTAAGTTGTTGTTAACGTTGAATTAAAAGACATACAATACCAATAATAGTTGAAGATCTATTTTTATTTTTTAAAAAAACTACATACTTCAATTTGCAGATATAAACTGTGCGTTACAATTTCAAAAACTCCGTTAAAAGTATCGAGTAGTATTGAGTACCCAAATGAAAAGTATTGAATATTATTGAGTAATGGAAAGTAGTAGAATTTGCCAGCACTAATCAGATGCCGTTCACAGGTAATGAAACAGTAATTTAAGCTAAAAAAAAAATAGCTTCATGGAAGATGGTTACAAACAAAAATCATTCTTAATAAACGAGTGGGAAATATCGTCAACTAATGGGAGGATATATGCGAGCTTTGACCAATTATGGACCGATCATTTAGTATCATATGCAAATTATTTGCAATAAATTTGATCTCGATATACATATATGCATTTATACTACATACTTCTATTTAGTTATTGTATCTTCATTGTAAACGAACTAATAATAAGTATTTAAAATATTATATCTTAAGGATTTTAATTATTTAGTTGTGATGCAGTTTTTCTTTTCTAGTCTGTCCAGGTTTTTCAGAGGTCTGCTTCATCTGAAATATTACCACAGAGTTTTTTTTTATCTTCAGTATACGATGAGCACATTAACGGAATCAATCTTTGACTATTTGCCAGACAATTAGCATATTCTTTATTGTGAACAAGTTTTGTTTCTTTACAAAATTATTCATACACAAATTTTGAAGTATCGCAATTTACTTACCCCCTGGCCCACGATGTCGAACGATAACGTTCGCTTACATAAGAATTAAGACACAAACTTGATTGTGAAATAAACAAACTTGATTGAGTAAAAAATAGATACGATAAAAAGTTTGTGTCTTAAGTCTTATCTAAGCGAACGTTTTCGTTCGACATCCTGGGCCAGGCGGTTAATCTGTAATGCTGTCAGAAGCGGCCGCCCGGCAAAGTAGAATTGTGTTCAACTTTGTCGCTTCAAAAGATGTTGCCATACACATGTACTCAAATATAATACATACATATGTGACATATGAGTATAAAAAAAATTGTTTTTCCATATTATTAATACTTTTTACACCATATGGACACACTAAAAAAACGTTTATTTAAGAATTTATTAATGTAAAAAAAAAACAAATCATTTAATTTTTTTAAAAGTATAAGCGCAAAAAGAAGAGCTGATTGCGTCCGCGGCCGCATGGCGCTTACATTGGCCTTAAGCTAAGTTTAGACGATATGTTGAATCAGCATATATATGCTGACAGCTGAGTCGTGTAAACATTTGTTTGTGAAATTATTCAGTTTGACAACATTTTTTAATTATTATTCAACTTCTGTATTTTATGTTTAATTTTTGAAATAAAATTAAATAATAAAAATAATATCAATAAAAAGAAACATAAATGATGACGTGGGAGGAAATTGGTCTAGCTATTGCTTGTACAGTGCTGATTTTGGATGACGATGAAGTGGAATTAAAAGCAAAAAGATGCAGAGTTTGGCAAAAGAAATGGGTAGAACGACGAGAGGAAGAAAGTTATTGTGTAAAATTATACAAGGAATTGGTATAAAAAATAGAGCACATTTTATTGTAAAAAACAGCAATAATAATAAATAATAAAATATTGCAGAACTTACCAACAAAATCGAGCTAAATTATACACTAAATATGCAAATAATGCACGAAAACATGTAAAACATTTATAATAATTTATTGTTTATTTCCAGAGACCTGTGTCGATTAATTTGAACAATGCCGCCGGCCACTATATTGCGTTTTGTGTTCTTGTGTGTGTATGTTTGTAGGTACATATGCAACAAGAAGTGTATTTACATACAAAAAAAAACTATCGTCGGCTGGGCTTAAAGGTCGTGATATACTGTCCTACACAATCGTACGATTCATTCATTGGAAAATCTGACCGATTTCTAACACACTCAAAAAAATTGTATGTCATAGGTGCCACACTAGTACACAAAAAAGATGCAAAAACATATGTTTTTGTTAATGTAAACAAACGCAGTTTTCCGCCATTCAAATAAATATTTGTGTTCAATTATTGTGTTGATATATGTGAATATAATAAATTGCATAAACTATACAAACAATTAAAAAATTTTAAACGAAGCCGACATTGTTGTTTTCTTATCAGCTTTATTAGAAAATACAACTCTGATCGCATAGACACTATCGCATATGCATATGAATTTGCCATATGCTGAAAAGCTTGCATACGCTTTTCAACAAATAACATATCTGTCAACATACGCAGGAAATTTGTCAAACACTAATAATATGCTGTTTACACGATATGCTAAAATTACCAACATACGTTTGTTGGCATTGTTAACAAAGTGTTAGCCAATGTTGTTAAACATACGTATGCTGAAAAAATTTTGCGTTTACACGATATGTAAGCACTTGTAACAAATTTGTCAGCATAAATATGCTGATTCAACATATCGTCTGTACTTAGCTTTACACTATTAGCAATAACTATTACGTGGTTACAACTAACTAATGGTACGGTCACACTTGGCAAATATTTGCCAAAAAAGACGTAACCACTAAATAACACTAACTTCGTTTATTTAGGACAAGACACAACAAATATTTAGCCTTATTTTATTTGATGCTGTTTAAGGCTTCATTAGTCTTTACTTTCTGTTGCTATTCTGTTTCGTGTCGTTCTGTTGTGAAATTTTTGTAGTTAGTTTTCCGTATAAACGTATCAGCTGTTTTAGGTAAACAGACAACACACCGCGAAAATAAATCAAAAAATACAAATCAAAGTTTTTTTTATTGTGTTACTTTCGACTAAAGTAATGAGTTTTTCGTCATCCATCGTTTATTTTTTATATTTTTATAACTTTTATACAAAAACTTAATTAAATTAAAGAAATTGAAAATTTTTGTAATAAACCAAACATTTTTTGCTGTGCAGATGTCAGCTGTTTTGTGCTGTCACTTACAATTACTTAGCAAATTTTTATTTTCAACAGGTTCGTCCGCAACGTCACGGAAAGTAACAAAACAACTAACGACTTCTACACATTTTCTATTTAACAGAATCAAGTCAGCTGATTCGGAACGGAACGGAACGGAACGGAAAGACCTCTTGTAAGAGTAAACAGCGTCAAACAAATTTAAAACATGTGGTTACGCTTTTTTGAGTATATATATGCCAGGTGTGACCATATCTTAAGGAATACAATCCCACGAAATAAATGCTTCGGCTCTCGGTCGCTTAATAGAACAACTAAAACTATGATTGCAAGCCGATAAGATAAATTCTTCAGCTCTCGTCGGTTAACTATTAAGTAATTAGAACTAAGTCTCAGATCACACACTGCCACTTTTGCTATGCAACTTTTGAGTTTTGAGAAGAGAGTGAAAAGTGTCACTGCCACTTTTGCTGTGCAACTTTTGAGTTTGTGGATGAGAGGGGGTAAAGCGAGTTTGCTGCGCAACTTTTGAGTTTGTGGATGAGAGGGGGTAAAGAGAGAGAGAGAGAGAGAGAGAGATAAGAGGGGGTAAAGAGAGAGAGAGAGAGCAAAGAGTTTGCTGTGGCAGTGGCCCTTTTCAATTGTGATCATTCGCGACAATTTGTTTGGGCGTCTTTGAATTCTGTATACATTTGAAGCTGAGGCCGTTCCTCATAGCTGTATCTTGAAAATTGTGATATGTAATTTGCGCATAATGCTTACATGCCAGACAGAAGGATATCGTTAACTCGTCTCAGAAAGTACGATCTACTACATTATTTAAGGTGGGTAACCTCTCCACTATGATGGTGTAGTCTTTCATAGGTTTCATCTAAAATCGAAATGTTTGTGATAAAATGGATTCATAAAAGAAAATACGTCAAGATTTTGGAATCGAAAAGTTTTTATGTTTTATTTTAACAAGTCTGTAATGCTTTCAATTGATTATATTTATTATGTATATTTTATAGATATTTCCTTGAGACAGTTTAATCTCCAATGTGGGAATTAATGATATTTTTGTATTCATCTAATGGTACTTTGTTTGTTGGACTAACATAATGTTTAATGGAAACTTGTTAGTTGGTTAAGTTCGAGCGACTACGGCTGCGGGTACTGTTGCTCGACCTAAGTGAGCTCTAATCTCAAACTGGGACTATATTATTATACCCTCCATCACCTTAAGTGATGAATGAGGGTATATATAAGTTTGTCATTCCGTGTGTAACACTGAGAAATAATATATATTCTTGGTCCTTACGAAATTCTATGTCGATTGAGCCATGTCCGTCTGTTTGTGTAAAACACTCTCACGTCCAAAGAACACAACCGAAATCAACAAAATTTACAAAAAACCGCTTATAGTTATCCTAAGCAGTTTGGTATTGAAAATCAGTAAAATCGGTAAAGTAGAGCAAGAGTTATGGCTCAAAACGTTAGACAACCTCCATAAAAAATTGATATTTAGAAACATTTTTCTTGCTATATTTTGATATATATTGCAGATAATACCATGAAATGTATACGTTGTTCTTATGATAACAGAAGAAAGTGTGAGGAAAATAGTAAAAATAGGTCCATGATTTCTCATAGCCCCATACAAATATATATATTCCTGAAATATGGTTTTTGACCATAGATCCCATATAAAGTCCACTTCCAAAATTTACTTAAATACGTATAAAACAGATATATATAATGTTAAACGGTTAAAATATGACATAAATAGTACCTATAGGTAAATAAATTGTTGTACTGAATTTTATGGTGGTCGTCCCATAATTGGTCATAGCTCCCGTACAAGGACAACATCCGAAAAAGCTATTTAGCTTTATATATATCTTATAAATATGGGTACCGACTCAAAACTTTGCACAGATCATTTACATATATATAAAAATCATTCCACTAAATTTTGTGAATTTCGGTCCATTATTAACCGTATCCCCCATATAAAGCACTCTTCCGAAAATCACTTTTATACTCATAAATCTCTTATAAACATACATGCCTAAATCAAACTGCTGTATTTTGAGAATATCGGTCCATATTTGACTATATCCACCATATAAGGTCCACTTCCGAAATCTACGTTAATACTAATATATATATTTCTAAAATATAACATTATTATGTTGTAATTCGACGTGAAATATCCTCATATGCATGAAAATAACTGTTGCAAAATTTAAGAAGATCGACCCATAAGTTATCGTAGCCATTTCCAAAAAACAAATAAGCCTACAAAAATGTCTAATAAATATCGATATCGAACCAACTTTTATATGGATCAGAAATTTTAATTCAGAAATCATTCTAACATCGGTTATACGACAATTATGCTACAGGACTTTGTAGCTGTCAGTCAATAATTGGCAATAGCTCCCGAATTAAGTCCACTTCCGAGCATAACAACCAACCATACAACTCTTGTAAATAAAGCTATTGAGATGAAATTCAACTAAAATCAGCCTCAAATACGTAGAAACTACATTAGTGGATACTGGATTTAGAAGCTATCAGTCCATAACTGTTGCACTTCTACTCTGCCACCCATAAATCTCTTGTAAATAATATTATTGAGATCAAATTCAAACAAAAAAGCCTCACCTTAATCTTATCCTATTTTATACTCTGTTTCTTAACTTGTTGTAAATATGTTCCTTTAATTTTATATATTGTTAAATTAGAATCAAGATTATTATGAAAATCAAACAAACTTTATAAATTAGAGTAAGAATCGGTAATTACATCAATTACAAATGGTGAAAATTAGATAAAATTTCAAAATATTTAAAATAAAATCATAAATATTTATATATGTATGTACATATATAAAACAGGATGTGTGTATGTATGTAACGTATGGACTCCAAAACGACTGGGTGAAATTAAATGTTGAAATTTTCAGGGAATCTTTAGAATATTCAAACGGGTGACACTGTTTAGTTTGAATTTTGATTTTCAGTCTGCGGGCGGAGGGGCGTGGCAAAATCCAATTTTTGTACTGCACCAACAATGACATATATTTATGTATGTACATATATTTATTTTTTTTTGCTTTTTTTTTGAAAGCCATTGTCATGTTTTTCAAAACGAGATATCAAACTCTTAAATCGGTTATGTAGTTCCGAAGATATTTACAAAAACCTATGTGAATAATGATCCAATATCAAAATTTTAAAACTTTCGAAATGTTGGATTAAAAAACTCCGAGTTTTTGGTTTATTTACAAAATATTTACATCATTCGATAACAGAAGATATTCCGCGTTTACTAAGGTGCAACATTGTACAATAAGTTAAAAATAATATTATATTATCAATCGATGATAAACAACTCTTGCATTCAAGATACCCACATTTTGTGCACATTTTTTAATTTTTTTTAAACGCTGATAACAAATAAAGCCGTTGTCGACAAGGTACTTCCAAATCTAACAATCTTCTACAAAAATTCGGATTGGCTGTGAGAACGTGCAATTTTGGCACCAAAAAATTATGATGCCAACAAGCTGAATGAGCAAATTCAATTGAAACTGCTCGGCAAATTAATCAAATACAAATCAATCGACATGGTAATGGATGAAGAACAAGCCGTCAATTATCCCACAATTATATTAAAGGTTGGATCACCGGTAATTCTTATTCGGAACTTAAACGCACCAAAGTTATGCAACGGAAGCAGATCGACCATCAAGAACTGCTCACCAAATTTAATCGAGGCCACAATCATCAGTAGCAGATTTAAAGGCGAAGACGTACTTATTCTACGAGTTCCGATGATTTTCAACAATTTACCATTCCAATTCAAGCGTCTCCACTTCCCTTTGCGTCTTGTCTTTCCTATTACCATCAATAATACACAAAGCTATTGACTATTGCTGGCTAAATTTTGGAAAAACCATGTTTTTCACACGGTCAGTTGTATGTGGCTGGCTCCCGTGTTGGCACTCCAAAAAATTTATACGTTTTTACACCAAATAAAAAAAAAAAAAAAAAAACATTGTCTATCCGCTGGCCTTAAGATGAAGTAATAAATAAATAAAATTTACAATTTGCCTTAAAAACTTGCGTTTCTTTTTTTAATTGAGCCCATATCTACACCATATGTAAGTTATTCTGTAGAAAAACTTTATGATAGGTATTCCATGGATATTTATTTTAAGGGCGTAAATTTCGTTAAAAGCTCAATTTAAATCGTGTGGTAATACAACACTAATGTTTGCTTAAGACCAGCAACGCGGACCGACCGGGTCAGCTAGTAAAATATAAAATACTAATAAAATTTTCACTAAGACTGAATAGAAAACAAAGAATTAGGTTATTCTAGTCTAATGTAGTTTCTGTATTTCTTATTACGTTTAGGTGGAGGATATTAAAGATTCGGCACAGCCGAATATAGCAATCTAACTTGGAACTATGTTATTAACGGCTTCGTAAAAGAAAAATTTGAACTAATTTGCGTATAATTAGTAACAGGTGTATAAGTACATAATATAATTTAATTGTATGCAGCCCTATATTTTGAATTAAAAAAAAAATAAAACTGACATTACGATGTACGTACCTAAGTACTACTGCAGTTATTCAATATTGCGTAAGTATAGAATATATGTACATACATACATACATACATACATATCTGGTATACTTAATTTGTTTGCTACTCTTCTGGGGTTCATTCATTCAGTCATACACTCATTCACTCATTCATTCATTTATTGATTCTTGTCTATTTGTGTGAGTATATGTATCTCTCTCTGAATCTATAATGAACAACTTTAATGTTAGCTTCATGCAAATTGCAGCACCGTCAGCAGCCTTAACAGGCAATAGCCCTGCAGTTGTAAATATGTTTAGCAGATTTCAAACTACCTATAAAAACGATACTTATACAATACATATGTAAGTTAACTGTGATGCTTATCACCAGCCAGCCACTAGTATAAACGAAAGTAATCCAGGTGGTGTTAATTGGTCTGGCATGTTAGAGCTTTTGATGATCTCGTGTTAAATTCTTGAGTCTTAATCCTTGCAAGCAGATTCGTGAATAACTAGTGGCGCTTCTTAGATGCACCATTAGTTTCACGTACTGCCGGACTTGAAGAGTCAACCATTTATGCATTTTACTTTCACACACACACACACACATACACGCATGCAAACAATTGATTTTATACTGCATAATTTGTTGTTGTTGTTGCTGCTGTTATGTTGTTGTTGTTGTTGCCTACAATTACTGGCTGTATGCTGCAATGCGTGCAAAACTAATTAAATTATTTATTCAAATGTTACCACAAAATGACACAAAAGTGGTCTTTCATATTGGGAATGGCGCGTACTCCACAACAACCAATTTATTTATTTATTTTTTTCGTTCGTCGTATAAAAAATTGTCAGAACGTGAACTAGCTGGCAGAAGAGAGAGATGTATGCCACAGCAATGTAAAAAATACGCAAAAAAAACACAATTAAAATTATGGCTTTTAATGGCCAGAAACAGTAAAAAAAATACAAAAAGCACAACAACAAAATTAAATTAAATCGATTTTGTGGCATTAACTGGGCAAGGTTCAACATCATATTAATGGTCAATGAAGTACGCCATTGCTGTTTGTTCTTGTTGCTGTTGTATAATTTTAATATGTAAAACAGGCCTATGACCACTAAAATGTAAAAAAAGAACAATTCAACATACACATTTATGTTATTGCAAGAACAACAACAGCAACAAGAACAATAACAAAAAGGAATCACACAAAAAAGTTGCAATAACAAAGCAAAAAAAAAAAAATAAGGACGCGTGTTTCTATAACCACAAAAACTGTCTAGACAACAGCAAAAATACGAAAAACGCATCCATCCATCCAAGTGTTCATGCATCCATCTATCCGCTATTCTCCCGGGAAACACATACGCCAGTAATCTGAAAAGTTCTCTAAATATTGTAACTTGACCAAACGACAGTTTATTGACATGGATTCAAAACGATAATTGGTCTCTTATAATAACATATTTGCTGTTCTCTGCATAAATCGTTAGGTTTCGTAACCGGCATCTTTCGAACCTAAAGAAATCCATAAATTTGTCAAGACGATCTAAATCTACAATGCGCTTTATAAATCCTCTCTAATAGAACTTTTCGGCCTGCCCTTTAACAAACTTGTGCATTTGCACTTATAGCTGGAAAACAGGACATCATTTAAGGCATAGTAAATGCATGGCTCCTGTTTGTCGTTATAATTCTTGTTTATAACACGCAAACCTTTTTAGCCAAAAGATCACTTTTACTGCGACAACCAGAATGTGGACGAATTAAATCTTCTGCTTCAGTGCTACACCTTCTTTCACCGCTTTAATTTCCATAAGCAATTCGCTGTGAGTTTATTTTTCTAAAACGTTTTACAATTTTTGTTAATTTTTTTTTTTTATTTATTTTTCATGTTCGAGCTTCAAGCGCGTGTTTTCTTTGCAGTTTAAAACCATTTTCTTTTGCTTTTTATTTAAGTTGGTCAATTAAATTTATGTTTTTGTTTGTAGTTGCTGTTGTTGTTGGTTGTGGCAAGTAAATGTTAGTGTATGTGTGTGTCTTGTGTGAGTAAAGTTTAACTCCTTCGTTGGTTCTTATCTTGATTTTTTGATCGAGCATCGTTGTTGTCAACTTGTGAAAACGTTGTTTGTAAAATGTAGAATGTTGAATGAATACGAGTACAAAAATCTAAAAAAGAAAGAAAAAAAAAATAACTAAATCTGATGATGCCTGACCGCACTTGCTTAGTTTTTATTTAACTTATTTAAGTTTTTGTTTCTTTTTTTTCAGTTTACAAAAATATTCAACTTTGAGATTTATCTGCATCCGGAATAAAATAGCTTCTGACAAAAATAAGTTTCAAAATAAATACACTGAAAGCATTGGTATATAACTTGGCAATTTGAGGGATTAATTCTCCGCCAACCAAATTTATATAAAAAAAAAAATAATCTATAATTTCCGGAATTTGTTCTAACAACATTTAGTTCCAGAATTAGTGTACTGCTAATGATTTTTAAGGGAACTTATTCGTTTTAGAAAATAAATCCTTTTCAAAAAGGAATGAATTGAAACAACTTTTAAGCAAATTTTCGTTCAATATTATTCTAAAGGTATGATCACCTATGACGAATATTTACTCAAAAAAGCGTCACCACTTGTTTTAACACAAATTTATTTTGACGTTGTTTACTCTTACAAGAGTTTTGCAAGATCAAGCAGCATCAAGTAAAATAAAACTAATTATTTGTTATGTCCTGTCCTAAATAAACAAAGTTTTTTTTTTAATAAATAAACAAGTTCAAATGTACTTTAATTAGTGGTTACGACTTTTTCAGCAAACATTTGCCAAGTCTGACCGTGCCTTATAGCTAATAAGATAAAATATCAACTAAATAAACAATAACTTTTTTCTTCTTTTAAGCGTAATTGCAAACATACAGGAATCACTGATGAAAGATTGATGACTATTTCAAACAAAATTCATTGAGTAAAAAACTGGTCTTACAATCTTTCCAAATAACGTGTCCTGCGGCCAAATTACCGCATTCGATATCGAGTAAAATTGATCGTAATTTTCTTCGAGCAAGAAATTTAGTACATTTTATCATAATTTCGATATCGAAATCATATTTCGATACGATAGCTAATTCGATCACGAATGCGGTAATTTGGCACCTGGCTTTGCAACGATTCATTAAAACATATTCAGTTTTGGAGTATATATGCATGAATATTCAAACAAAAGTTATCTAAAATAGAACTTGCTGTCGTTGTTATTAAATATTTTTAAAATTTATTAACAATTAACATTAAAATATCGTTAAGGAAATAAACCACAAAATCGTTACATCTAAGATCGAAATAATTCAGTTATTCCGGTGACGTTTTTATAGTTACTGTTACCTTTTAATTCTTTCGAATCGGTAAAATGAACAATCTTCAAATATTTAAAATGCTGGAATATGATCCAAAGCGGACTTGAACTTAATTATTTGAAAAAAAAAAATCATGTACCAAATTTAATCGTTATATCGACTCAGGAACTTTAAGGTGGGTGTTGGACTAATATTTACTAGTATTTATGGTACACCACCCATATAACAACTGACAAAGTTAAAAACCAATCGTTTTAGGTTTTATGAAGATATTATAGAAACAATAAAATAGAAACATCACAGGCAGCCTGTACTGAATGTGACTAATTTTCAAAAGACCAATCGGAAAGAAATTTTTATGAGGACTATGAGAAATCATGGATTCATTCGATTCGTATTATTTTCATCCAAGCTTTTCTAGATGGTCGAACACAGAGACGGCTGTATTTCTCAATGTTACACATGGAAAGAGAAACTTACATATACACCCTCACTCATCACTTATGGTGGTGGAGGGTATGAAGAGAACAACAAGAATTTGAGGACATCTGTCAAATCTGTCAATGTCAAATAATGATCCTAGTAGCAAATTTTGAGACATGGAAGGTAAAGGTTGCTCTATAGTATATAATGCATATAATATATAAAGCACTCAATGATAAGAATTTCTATACAACAACAAATTGCTTATTGCGATCGTTAGATGAATAAGAGGAAATATTGCCATGGAGACTCAAGCCAATGTGAGACTAACGATGAATGCATAAATAAATGCACCAGAATGTCGTTGTGTAAAATACACCAAAAATTAGACTGACTTTGCTCTAATGATGTTGTATAATCTAGAAATGTGCTCCCGCATTCAACTCTTGCTACAAAAATTATTTGGTGGTTTCTATGTGATAAAACAAATGTAATATTAGTTGTTAAGAAAAGCGAATACATGCCTTTATATACTGGCTTTGAAATCATTTGCAAATTAATTTGGCGACAAAAAGTGCAATACAACAATTTCTTTCTGTGCAAGGAGCATGCGCCACATTAATATTTTTTCCTTAAGATATATTCTCTATAAAATCAAAAAATCGTACTGGTTGAGCCAGTGTGTTATTTAAGCAGTTAAAACAATTGTGCAATGATGGTCATTTCATGCAATTCCAGTCCAAACACAATTTGTGCGCAAATGAGTTTTTTATACTGTCATTTTTCTTCCAATTGATCTAAGGTTTCATGGGCTGACTGACTTCCTCCATGAAAAAGTTAAAATAACTAGAAATTATGTTTGGAGTTGTGCTGTTTCAGTTGGTTGCTGGCTGTTGTTGATGTCGATTTTAGCCCAATAGTTGTGTAATGAATTAAATAAACTGACGCCATTATGGAAATGAGGTTTCTTTATCTTTATCCTCTACGTTTTTCTGGCTCTTTTTGCTGCTAACAACTTAGGCTTGAGTTTATTCTTAGTTTGTTGGCGTTGTTGTTAATACAACAGAAAACAATAATAACGAACGAACGAAAACCAAAAATAATGAAAATAATAAATTCGTATGGAAAAAGTGCGTCAGAAAAGCTTTTGTAGATTCGTTTGCACATCAAGGCCATAAATAGGTTAAGAGGTAAAAACCCGATTTGCGTCAAATAAGGTAAATTAAATTTCAGTCGGTAAGCTTACAATTATGCTTAAATTGTTTAAGGTTTCTTGTAAGCAAAACAAATATATGTACATATGTTAAATTAGAATGTGGCTTATTAAGTTACAAGTGGTGAATGAGGGTATATAAACGTTTTTCATTCCATCTAAAACATTGACAATACTCATCGGCAGACCTATGGCCGTCTGTCGCTCCGTGTAAAATACTCTCAACTAAAATGTGAAATAAAAACGTACATAAAAATATCTCTTTTTCACATATATTTTGCTAATTTGTTTAAATATTTTGTAGATTTTTACACAACATATTTTTATGATAAAATAACAGAAATAATAATAGAAATATTACGAATTGGTTTATTATTTTCTTTCCGAAATATGGCTAAATTGTACATAAGTGCCTTTAAAATGGCAATATCAATACAAAACTAGTAAAAATAAGTTTCATATAAAAATAAATCACAAAACGATAATAGGTTCGGTTCGGTCCATGTTTGACCATAGCCCCCATAAAAGGCCACTTTTGAAAATTACTTACATACCGATCCAATTTTTTTTAACAGATTAGGTATAAGTACAAGGTGGCGCAAAAGTAATCCTCCTATCAGAAAATGCTATAAATTTTGCGCAACTTGATGAATTGGGATTGGAAAACATGTGGTTCCAACAGGACGGTGCAACGGCACACACTGCACGTGCCACAACCGATATGCTGAAGGATGCATTTCCCGGGCTTGGAAGTTTACTTTTCCGCCACCTTGTATATATGTCAAAATCAAACGTTGGTTTTTGTGAATAATGGACCATATCGCACATTATTTATTTATTATTATTTATTTATTGGTATTTATATTGTGCCATACACAAGACCATAGGTCGGTCTTATTTTTCAGTATAGAACTGATTAATAAAAAAAAATTACAAAAGTATATTTTCAATTCAACAATAATTAAAATTATAATTTAAATAGAAGTTAAAAATAAAGATATGTTTATATTACTTATATCACAATCCCATTTAGAGCCCATTTGACAGCTTTGTATACAATATATGCCAAATAAACCCTTAGCAAACATAAGTTATTCTTCACAAATAATTTTTAATGAAATCCAAAAAGAACAATATATGTAAAAGAAAAAGTTATTTATAATAATTCTTGTTTAAGCAAAAAAATAAAAACATTATTGGACTGAGGTAAGTACATAAAATATTAAGCAACTAAATGTAGGCCTGTATAAAGAAGAACATAAATGAATGTATAAGTTCGTAAGCAGATATTAGAATAAAGTAATTTGTAAATTGTCGCGCGTTACACAGATAAAAATGAGTTTCAATTAAAATATTTGTGGAATCAATTAAAAATTTAATTGAAATCGGACCTGTAAACAAAATGATAGTATCAATTAAAAAAAAATTGTGAGATTTAATTGAAAATATCAGAAAAATCAGAAAAAGTAATTGAATCAATTAATATTTTAATTGAAAATTATTTAAAAATCAATTAAAGGTTTAATTGAAAAAAAACATGATTTTTTTTTCTCTGTACTTAAGACTTGATCGGCCCAGGTAAGAGTATTTTTGAAAATTATACCTAGATTCTTAGCCGATTTGTAAGATAGAGTATAATACTGAAATGTGATAATCGTTTTTGAATAACGATGCATTTAGATTTTTTCGGATTTATGGGCTGAAGCCCACGCATTCATACGAAGCAATTCTTGATTTATGAACGAAATGCACTAGTCAACCATCTCATAGTTACAACTGGTATAAAGTTGGAGATCATCCGCATACAATCTAAACTTGCATTCAACTAATATGCTTGGGAGATCATTAGAGTACAATGAAAACAAAAGTAGACCAACTTTTGAGCCTGGTGGAACTCCTCATTTCACAGGAAGAACTTTAGAGTTTTTGGCTTGTGTAACTACATATTGGTATCTTTTAGAAAGGTACGTTGATAATAATTTAATAGCAGTGGAAGAAAAATTAAAGAATTTGCTTAGTTTATAACAAAGGATATTGTGATCGACTGTGTCGAAAGCCTTTGTATGCTCTAAGAGTATAAGAAAAGCAATTTTACCATAGTCGACTTCTCTTCAAATTTCCTCACTGACATCTACTAACGCTGACAAGCATGTATGTCCCTTTCTAAAACCTGGTTGTCTATCGGTGTGAAGTATATTTATGTCAAGAAAACTGGTGATTTGGTTGTACATAATTCTTTCGAAGGCTTTAGATAAGAAATGCAGTATCGCTATCGGTCTGCGTTCAGAACCATTTTTCGTAATGGGAACAATTTTTGAAAATTTCCAGTATAAGCTGCATTTTCGAAAATTACTTAAATACTTAATCTCTTTTAAATAAAGTTATTTTTTGAAACACTACATGATATATCCTCATATATATAAAAAATACTTTGTACCGAATTTTATTAAGATCGGTCCATAATTGGTCATAGTTCCCATATATGGACCACTTCTGAAAAACGAGTAAACCCACAAAGTTATCTAATTAATATCGATACCGATCAGTAATTTTAAATCAGTATTCATCCATAATTGGCAATAGCTCCCAAATAAAGTAATCTTCAGAGTATCATTATAACAACCATTAACACCAACGTTATTCAGCTTAAATTGGCCTCTGAATTTTTAAGATATCAGTCCATAACTCGTACACCTGCAATATAACACCTTTAAAGCTTTTGTAAATAACCTTATAGATGTGATATTCATTAAAATAAGCTTCTCCTTATAACCTCACCTTTTTATACTCTTTTCCTAAACCTGGTGAATATGGAAAAATGATGGACCTATATGCGCTTATGCGGCCTATGCCAATAGTATTTTTTTTCATTAGCCTGTATCGGTTGACTTTCGTTACGTCGCTCCAAATAATCCGTTTTAAGTCATCTACTGTCCAAATTTTGTGAGTTTTACAGAAATGAAGGCGTTTTTCACATTTCTAACGGAAAGTGCTGGCTACTAAAGCAATTCCCATTAATGCGCGTCTAACCGTCCAGGAACTGACATCCTTAAATGCTTTTGCAGCATTTTTCGACGTTCTTATTTTCTTCAATCTGCTGGGCATCACCTTCAGAAAACAGTCTTGGTCGAAAAACTTGGTTATTATTGCCAGCTACATTACGCCGTTTTTTTTATATCATTTAGTGCGAGCCATCGGAATTGAATATCTACCTTATAAATTGCTAGATCGGTTGCAATTGCATAAGAAGGCATAACATACAGAAATTTACCACAATATTGTACTGGTTGACAAAGTGGTAAAAAAAGGTGGTAAATCTTTGGTTTTAAATTTGTAGGAATTAACTAACTTTTTTTTTTGATATTGATTTAGTCGGGCTTGAGTTCATTAAATTTAATTTTCATTAAATTATTTTTACTGAAGGAATTGTTTTACAACATGAAATCTATATTAAAATTTATTGATAATTTTTCTTGGCTGAGCTGGGGTTGAACCTGGGTTGAATTTACATATGTTTCGAGAATCACCACATTCTCTCAACAGAATTCTTTGCGTTCTAACCTTCTGCACCACTGCGGGTGGCTGCTAGCCAACAGACAAGCATCAATCTTTTAAGCAGTATTACCGGTGGTTCGAAATTTGCTGTAATTATATTTTTTTTTAATTTTTTATTTATTTACATGTTGCCTCCTTTTTCTTCTTCTGAATATATTTGTTTTTGTTATGTTTGTTGTTCACTTTCGTCGACATTTTTTGTGTACATAAATATCAAAAATTTAAAATTAACAGTTCGTATAAAAAATAATAAGTGTCCTTGAAACTAACTAACTATATTTTAACAATTAAAATTAAATTAAATTAAAAAATTGCTGTTTATTTTTTTAGTTACCTCTTATACTTTATACTAATAACATTAAGGTAAAAATAATTATCTTTCTGTTTAAGTCCATATATACATATGTACAAGTTACGGTTCTGTACAAAATTAACACCATGACAAAGAGCTCTAGAAATACGAGAAATATATAGACTTCTTATGATTGAAATTAAATTTGTATTCAAGGGTTTTCCTTATGGTTTCATTGAATGCATTTGCTAATTTGCTTTTTTTTTCTATCAACTTCTATGGTCTTCCGGGCACATATTTCCAAATTTCATCAAAATCGTACGAGCCGATCTATGGGCAGGCAGTAATGGGTTAATAAACACGAGGTATAAAGGCGATCTTCACTCTACAGACTGCTTAACTGTATTACTGTAAGCATGTTGACTTGGTCTACACAAGATTTTTCTGATCGAAAGCCATCGAAAGCTGGTAAAAGTCTTCTTCGGATGTAAGTCTTTTATTTTCTCTAGTTGTTTCCTTTTTTTAGTATTTTAAACATTATAACCTTTTTTAGCTCATCGTGCATTCATTACTGAACGCACGATCATGGGTCTGATAAGCAGCCGGAGGCATTGTTACTTATCATACCTATGCTTAACCTCCATTCATAGACTTTGAATGTATATAAAAACCATTTCGGTATGGTAAGAACAGTAACGTAGATTCGAATATTGCTGGATTGGTGGTTCAAGCAGTTAGACATTGTATTTTCTTCACATCTTCTTTGAGTATTTTATAGTTAGTGGTCGTTTGTTGCTTTTCTATATTTGATCAACTTCCAGGTTTATTTGATATTCTCTAATAGACACATAATGACCGAGACAATACAGTGGGCAAGACGTCAACTAGTCAAATGGGCAATTCTAGACTTAGTTGCAACGAATTTTACTCATTAAATTGTTGATGCACTGTAATGTTGAATGTGTAAATAACGTTATCTTGAAATGTATGAATATGTTTTTAATTAAAGCTTTCATTGATAGTTTTATAATTTTTGTTGTTATTTCCTTGATTTTCTTTTGTTGTTTGTATGTAGTCATTTGGAAACAAATATTTTAAATACATACATATGTAAGTAAATTTTGACTGATTAACTAGGCAGCACAATTTGACATTTTACACTTAAAAAGTGTAATGCCTTAAAACGTCATCTTAAGGTGTGGCGTGGCATGGCATGGCATGGCATACCTCATATCCAAATATATACGTATGTATGTATATCCATCCATACATAGACAATCAGTTGGCCAGCCAGCCATTCAAACAATCAGCCACTCATACAGTTGGTAAATAACAATTTGCCTTTCTTGTCTCAGGTCTCTCACATTTATTTCAAAATCAATTTATTTCTTGTTAACCTTTTTATATGAGTCTTTTCAGAGTCTTGATACAAGTTCCGTTTTTTTTTTTTCTTTTTTTGTTGTATATAGTATATGCATATGATTTGTGTTGTTGTTTTTTATATTTATTTATTAGACCTGCAGGCCATCAATACTAGTTTTGTTAATTTTTTCTGTTTTTCTGATTTTTGTTATTTTTTTTAAATTTTTATTAAAGCCCGCATTAGCCGCACACAATTTTTAATCTGTTAAACTTTAAATATTTGTATGAGTATTTAAGTGAAATGGCTTTAAGCCCAGCAAGTGATTTGACAAGTGTCATTGTCACCATTTGTTTCACTCTCCCGCTCTCTGTCATGGCAGAATTTTTGTTTGAAGTGTGGCTCAAAATGACATGATGTGATTATAGTGATTAATCAAGTTGGTCTTTGGATTTTGAAAAATTATTATTAACAAATGACTAATGCCTGAGTCCACTAATAAGGAATTTTATAGCCACCACCACAGAGAAGGCATCGTCATTCCGTTTGTAACATCTCTAAATTGGATATAACAAACTCAAACGTGATCTAACTACAGTGTGTAAAATATAATAAGAACATCATTAATAGTACTTTTGGAAAGATTTAGCTTTTCGTATTTAGTAAGCTCGATGGATAATGACAGATTTTAAAGAAATTTATACCCGATATTCTTTCTATTTCGTTTGTTGCAAAAAAGCTTCTGCTTCTATAAATGCTTTATCATTTATATGTGTTCTCTGTTAAATACATACACAGAAAAAAATAAAAATGAGTTTCAATTAAAATATTTGTGGAATCAATTAAAAATTTAATTGAAATCGGACCTGTTAACAAATTGTGATACTATCAATTTGTTAACAGGTCCGATTCCAAAAATTAAAAATTAAAAAATTAAAAAAAATGTGAGATTTAATTGAAAATATCAGAAAAAGTAATTGAATCAATTAAAATTTTAATTGAAAATTATTTTAAAATCAATTAAAGGTTTAATTGAAAAAAACATGATTTTTTTTTCTGTGTACTATTTAATAACTTTAATAAATGTTTTAATAACCATAAAAAATAAAATTTAGTTTAGTTTGTCTAACGTACTTCAAAACTTATTAAATTTATGTTAACAACACTTTTGTAAACAAGACACAGAATATAAATTAATAAATTCTTGAAAATCTTGTAAATAAGTGTGAATTTGTGTAAAATTACTTGTACACTTTGGGTTTTCCATTCAGTATTAAAAACTAATAATGAAATCTTACAAAACAAAACAAAAAAAAATTGTCTTTTATTATAATTTATTAAACCATAAAAGTTATAAACAAGAACAAATTTCTTGTTGATATTGTTGTTGCTTAAAAATAGCAAAAAGATTAAAATAAACGAAGCAAAAGTACTTAAGGATAAAACTTACTGAATTGTACTGTAAAGAAATCATGTTTTAAGAAGTTTTTCATTATTACACAAGACATAGAACACTAGAAAGAACACCTTAACTTTTCAATGTACTAAATACTTGTACATACTCGTGTAGTACGTGGACATAAAGGAAAACCTCGAGTATAAAAAATAAAACATATATATTGTCTGTCTGCAGACCTATAAAAGAGTGTTAGCATTTTAGCTTAACCACAGGCTTAAATCTCTTAGTTATATGTTTGAATTCCTTTACATTGCTGCTTACACACAATGTTTTGGGAGAGATACAATAATGGACATAAAATACATAATTTTTTAGTAGAAGTAGTTGTTGTATTTGTTGTATGTAGTAGTAGTTAACAAACATGTATAAATACTCGTACAAGTTCATATGTAGTGTTGTCTAATGGCTGTTGTCTGTGCTAAGGAAAAGTGTCCTTTTTTCCATCAAAGAATATAAAAAGAAAATGAACAAGGTTTATTTTTTCGTTTTTACATACAACATCATGTTGAAGTTGAAACACTTACTCAAGTGTCTTTTTGCATACAAGTTTGCCCAAATGAATGAACGTACAGATATAAACGAGAATAGACCAAGGCGTGGTGAAATTGCAACAATTTAAAATACATAATTTTTATATAAAAAAAAAATAAATGCAAAACTTTTTTTATTGCTGCTTATATGTATATGTTTACAGTATGTGGGCAAATATATAATAATAATGTTTTTTTTTTTCAAATATTATTAGAGACACGATCCAAGGAATATGTTATTGCTGATCTAGATCTCTAATAAAGCCAAATGTCCTGCTCAATAAAACTCCAAACACAGCATCTGATACAGAGAATATACAATTTTAGGTCCAATGTCATAAGGTTAGGTTATAACGCCAGCCAGCGATAGCCCTCTCCATTAATTCATTTGTATGTGATTCCCGAAAAACATCATGATCTCATTTCCCAATCAGCACATTTACATGTCCAAGTGTATTTCGCTACTGAATTAACACTATACTACTACTAGATCCATTCGATTTAGGATTAAACGGCTACCAGAACTAAACAATCTTTAATATTCGCAGTAATTTTATATATACATCATAGAGTAGTTGGATGGCGCCTTAGTACTTGTGCTTGCAGCTAAATTCATTGTCAACTGTTTAGTCGTTAGTGTACCTTAATCATCAGAGCAGAAGTCCGCTGTAGAATCCACAGTAACTGTATTTACCACGCACAGTGGCGCTCGTAGAGCAAACGAGGTTGCAAAAATAAAAATTTTCATGAGCGCCGACGAAGTTTTGAATAAACCCATGTTTTAGGAAACTTTTCAACGATTTCAAATATGCCACTCTTAATAATATCACATTTTTAGTTTAGAAGATATAACCGTAAAAAGTTGACCGACTTTCGGTTTTCAAAAAAAACACACAATTTTTAATCAATGTGTTGCGATTTTAGGTGTAATATAACGTAAAATAGGCAACGAATCGTCATATTTTTTGTTTGTTTTAATTGATGTATTTATTAAATGTATAATGATCAAAAAAATTAACTGTTTGCTTTGTGTTTCTCTTGGTAAATTACTATTTAAAAACTATCCGTTTTTTTCACTATTTTTCAACTTTGACGGAAAATATATTTGCCATACTTGCAAAAGCTGTTCTATGATTATTTCTTTACATAATCCAAAAGGTTTTATCTGCCCGTACGTGCCCGTTTGGCTGCTGGAGGTAAAAAAAAAGGTTAAAAAGACATGGTTGCAGAAATTGTAGTAGCTGTATTTACCATGTCCCATTCACCAAACGGCTATAGACTTAATAAAAATTTCGTTCCTTGGATTGATAGCTATATCGCTTTTGCATTCATATATTCATTCATATAAGAGTTTTCTTCGATGCTAGATCTCTAGTTCCAAGGATTGTTTGTAGTCCAGAACGATTCCTAGCCCTTTCCCTGTCCTGTGCATCACATATGATGCACAGCAAGTTGCTTTCATTTTTGTTTGTTTTGTATTTTAAAGAACTTTCGATATTTTTTTTATTTTTAAACCGTGTGGTGAATCATATGTGATGCACATAACGTCTGGTTAAAAACTATGATAAAAAATTTCTGTGCATCACATAAGTATGATTTACACTTTTTTTTACAAAAACAGTTTCTTATTAAACAAAATTAAAATTTTGGACGTAAGGAATAAATTTTTTTAAATGGGGACAGGCAAAGGGCTAGATACTACGCATTTAGTTAATGCCCTAATTCCACGCCACTGAGGATTATTTAAAGTAAACAAGGTATCTTGTACCTTCTTGAAAATAGTACGCGGTTTGTTTTCTCAGGATACAAACTAAATGTGGTTGCTCCAGCGGCAGGTGTACATTGTGACGGTTGTTAATATTGTAATAAAAAACAGTTTCTAGATTGGCTTGTCCGCGAATTCCCAGAATCTTTCTCTGGAAAAAAACCGGAAATCTATGATATAAAGCAGGCTAAAATATTTAATAGCTCAAACGCTCGAAACTTGGAGTAATGCGTGTATAAAACGAGGAGGCAACAGTAATCTCATTAGAAAATGGCATCTGATTAGAAAATTTCATATATATTTTTTTATTAATTTCTGTTTGGTGCCTAATAATATGGCCACATACTGTAGCTGTAATGGATGAGCCTAGAATACATACATATAATACATGGAATACATGTAAAGTATTTAAAAGAATAGTTTTCTTTTGAATTTGAATGTGAGTGTGTTGCAAGTGTGAAAGTATAGTGGACAGTGGCCTGTTTTGCAAAAAGGATCGCGTTGCAAAACATGTGTTAAATCATCATTTAACACAAACGGGAAAAACAACATGCATTAAAAAATGCATGTTTTTACATGCTTTCAACATTTATACACAACATGGCGAAGAAAAAAGGAGAACAACAAAATTTAAAAGAGCAACATTAGAACAGCAGAATATAAAAAATAAAATAAAATCAAAAGGAACACAAAATACATAGGAAACTCGTTCTAACCATTACGGATGATTTTCTTATCCTCAGGAGGAGAAGATTCTTTAAAACAAGGTGTTGTTAAGGGTGGCCAGATGAAAAAAAATGTATGTTTGATTTGCATATATCGCTGGTTATAGATTGATATTTTGTTAATAAAACAAATGTCTCTTTCGTGAGACAGAGACCAACAAAAAGACACCAGGTAGAAACTCTTTCATACAAAGTGTAATGAAAATTTACATAAATGGCAACACTTACATTTAGCATTAGTGGGCAAATCTCAATGAAAAACATTATTGGACTTGTTGTAGCAACTTGATTCAGCATGTGTTGAAAAATCTTGAAAATATCACATAATCATGAATGCAATCACACTCTCAAGCATATACGAGTAAATACCCAATCGATCAACATTTATTAAAGGAAGTTGTTAAAAACTTGAAGAGAAGTTTCATATTTACATCTAAAGGCAATTAACGTCTGCAATTATACAAACCATGTCAATTGTTTTCGTATTGAATAAATATTTATTTCTCTAACCATTGATGTGTGATGTAAAATCGCTGCTATTGACAAAGAGTTTTTTTCTTGTTGTATTTGTATGAGTTTATTTAGCATTAATTTAATTCTTTTAAAAGTGAATACTAGTAGTATGTACTTACATACATATATGTATATACATATGTATGAGAAGAAAAAAAGTCACGTTTTTACAATTAATATCACATGTAATTTGTCTACAACGGCTACTCGTAAAAACAAAAGTGAAATAGTTTTTACACGAATTTTAATTGTTTATTTTAAGTATGTATCTTCAATCACAGACAGACGATGTGTAAATTTTTTCAAGTATTCATATGACATGAATCCATCAATAATGACATCACCAGCACCCAGCAAACGTTAAGTGGCATACAACAAATAAATCGAAGAAAATGTTGTTGGTTGGTTGTTGTTGTATGTTCTTGAAATACTTGAGAAAATTCAGGACGATGTTAGAAATTTAAAGCTCTTTATGATGTTTGGTACTTGCATAATAGTATTCAAAAAAGACCAGTCTTGAAAATTTAACTTGATTAAGATTAAGTTGATTATGGATATACCCACATATGTATGTCCACTAGTATTGTTTATAAAAGTGTGACTAATATTGAATACTTCAGATTTCACTTAGGTTTAGCCGCTAACATTATCAACTTTACGATATAGTACATAATATTATGATACGACCATTATAAAGTATATGGGCAATTTCGTGTCAAGTGACCCAACTTTTTAAATCGATGTCTTCCGCTTTGGATGAAATTTGCAACAAAGTTAGTACTATTGGAAAGTAGTCCAGACACAAATTTTCTAACTTCTATCAGTCAAGAACTGCCGGAGTTAGAGGAGGTCAAAGTTGGACATTTTGCTCATACAGGGTTTTTTTTTAAAATGAGTGTAACTTTTCAAAAATAATTTTTTTTTTTAATTATTTTTTTATCAAAATGGGCCCTTTTTTCCTCAAAAGAAAGCTTATACAATTTCATTTCATTTATAATCGCTTAATGGGATGCGAATGGGATATCCATCAAAAATATTATTTTTTAACTCAAGAATAAGATTTTTCAATATTTGGCACATGTATCATTTTCATTTTCCCCCATTTTTTTTCAAACTGGAGTTTTTTTTTATTTTTCCTCAAAAGAAACTTTATACCATTTCCTTTAAGAGCTTTGTGGTCACTTAATGGGATGCGAATGGGATATCTATCAAAAATATTATTTTTTAACTCAAGAATAAGATTTTTCAATATTTGGCACATGTATTTTTCCTCAAAAGAAACTTTATACCATTTCCTTTAAGAGCTTTGTGGTCACTTAATGGGATGCGAATGGGATATCTATCAAAAATAATTTTTTTTAACTCAAGAATAAGATTTTTCAATATTTGGCACATGTATCATTTTCATTTTCCCCCATTTTTTTTTTCAAACTGGAGTTTTTTTTTATTTTTCCTTAAAAATAACTTTAGACCATTTCCTTTAAGAGCTTTGTGGTCACTTAATGGGATGCGAGTGGGGTATCTATAAAAAAAATTTGCAACTCAAAGAAGAAAGTGTTTCAATTTTTACCATATGCACTATTTTCATTTTTTCCTATATATGTACATACATACATATATAAATTTAATAAAAATCGACCGGTTTCTAATATTTATATTTTTTATAAAAAAAATTTTTCGTCACAGCCTTTTGGTTGAAAAAGTCTTTACTTTCTGTTGCTGTTCTGTTCCGTTGTTAAATTTTTGTAGTTAGTTTTTCTGTAAAAACGTATCAGCTGTTTTAGGTAAACAGACAATACATACCGCGAAAATGTATCAAAAAATCGAGGTATTCTATAGTTTTTATTGAATTTATTGTACAATATGTCATTACTTTCGACTAAAGTAATGAGTTTTTCGTCATCCATCGTTTATTTTTATTATATTTTTATAACTTTTATACAAAAACTTAATTAAATTCAAAGAAATTGAAAACTTTTATAATTAACCAAACATTTTTTTGTTGTGCGGATGTCAGCTGTTTAGTGCTGTCACTTACAATTACTTAGCAAATATTTGATTTCAACATGTTCGTCCGCAACGGCACGGAAAGTAACAAAACAACTAACGACTTATACACATTTTCTATTTACAAGAATCAAGTCAGCTGATTTGGAGCGCACCAGAAAGCAAAGACTATTTCTGCCTAAACACTTTTACGAACTGCTCAATTGACGTCACTCCTCGAATAATGATAAATTTTCAAGAGTATATTTTATAGTTATGTTCTGAAATTTTAGTGCGGTTGTTTTAGTTAAGTGGTTCATTAAAGCAGACTTCGACAATGGAGCCATTTAAAAAATGGTTTGCCTAAGTGATTCAACAGTGCAAAGTATAATATCTCGGTTCGTGTACGAGAATAGGACTTATGATAAGAGCAGAAAAGCAGTTAACAAAATTTTTAATAAAGTTGATGAATGTTTGTCAGAAAAATACGACAGCGTCCTAAGTTGTCGGTTTCAAAATTGACTACGCAGGTTAAATACAACTAAGAAAGTATAGTCGGTCAAGCCCGACCTTATAATACCCTACACCCAGTATATGTATAAAACAGTTTTTCAGAATTGTGCACTATATGGGAGATATGACCTATTATGGACCGATCATCCAAAAATTTAGTGTCATGATTTCTGTGAATATCAATTAAACTTTATCTCGATATAAATACTTTTAAAAGATTTATGGAAGTTAAAGTTGATCACGTTTCGACTAATTACGGACCGACCATTATAAAGTTAGGTGTCATCATTTCTATATATTATTTGTGTCGAATTTTATTTGATTAACAAAATTTATAAGAAATTTATGATCGTTAAAGTGATTTTCTGAAGTGGGCCATTTATGGGAGCTACGACTAATTATGGACCGATCACAATAAAATTTCCACTAATAAAAAACCATGTTTTTATTACTTTTTTGATACCAATCCATTTTGTACGAGTATAATTTACACTAAGCTAAAACTTGCCAAAAATTTACTGAAAAGAAAGCAACTGTTTATGATGCAGGCATTTTTTTATATGAATTTTCGTATACTGTGAGCAAATGTCTCAAATTTACTTTCATCGTTGAAAGTTGCGAAATTTAAACGTTTGGTTTGGTTGTTCTTTGATTATCTTACGTGGCACTCTACCATGTAGGCCATTTTGATGCAAATATCTTACTTACAGGTTTTCCAGAAGTTTTCATAACATTTTCAGCTATTTTCAAAGCACTAGATGTTGGGTTTGCTCTGACTTCTTTTTGTAAGACGCTTTGGTCGTTTTGCACCAGGCAAATTTTATACGATATCGTGTTTGGCATACTTGTCTATAAATTTTTCTTATTGCACAGTGATACCTTCCAAAGATATTGTCTATTTTACGCAGGAATTTAGCCTTTCTATGTAAGTCTATTCTGATTTTCCGAGTTTCAATTGATGTTTGTCTTCTCAGTGAAAATTGTCCACAACTCAATCCCTTTTAATGATAAATTATGAATTTTGCAATTATTTTGAACGCACTTTACTTTTTATAAAAAAAAATAAAAGACTTGCCACTATTGCATTGCGTTGTTTTTGTTTAGTGAAATGATACAATTTTATAAAATATTAACCTTTTTACACATTTTTTAAGATTTATCTACATTCTCGCACCGTCCGGGAAATCCCAAACACTAACTGCAACATATAATATATTTGAAATTCCTCACTTAGAATTGCCTCACTTAGAAGTTCTAGGAGAATAAACTGGAATATATTTAGTTTGTGCATCACCAACTCTTTATATGAAAATATTTTATAAAATTTAAAACCTTCCCGGGCATTGAATGTGGCTTCAGGAAAGCCTTCAAACTTGTCTTAGCAGTAGTAATATAATTAATAAAAACTAAAAATTATGGCATATTTATGGAAAGAACTTAAAGGAAAAAAAAAGACTTTTAGAAAACGGAACCGGAAATTTAAGAGACAATTTTTAGCTGACAAATCAAAGGAAATAAAAACTACTAAAATCACGTCTGATGTATTGTCCCCGGATTGAAGCGTAATACAAAAAGATGCCTAGTCGAAAGCAATGATGAAGCAATCTTACGCAGATATGTAACTGTCGGAAACTATTGGGGAAATCATTGCAGCTCAGTCAATTTATGGGTTATATATAAAAAAATCTCGGCACATGACTTCATTATAGGCCATCATAAAAGTGGCCTACATTTTGCCATACTACACTTAATGAACTATTGAGTGAGTATGTTTCTTGACTTGAGCATATCGGAGATCCACTGCAATTAAGAACTCAAGTTATATTTAGAAGTGAAACTTCAAGATTAGTAAAACCGGTCACTCTTTGCTAATTAACAATTTTCATAACAATGATATAGTTCTAATATCATTATAAAAATCGATATACTATTACGAAATTATAGAATAAATCGTACAATCATCACATTCATATACAAAGTAATTATATTTCCATATATATGTATATGAACCCTGCTGGTTATGTTGGTCCTGAACTTGACGTTACATATAGAAATCAATACACTTTTAAACCAGGAAACTCTGAGAATTGAGATACATTAACTAAAAATGTATATGAAATTAACTGATAGTACGAATAATAACAATAATTATGAATTTTTGTTTGATTAAAATCAAACTGGCATGTTTGACAGAGTTCTACCGAAACCGTTTTTTTTTTACAAGACCGAAATCGATCATGATATTTGGACAAAAATTCATTATTCGGCTTATTTATAGTGGGAAGCAAACCCGTCCGTATGTTTTGCATTAAGGAAGGTGCTTTCGAATGCGCTCATGCGGCCTATGCCAATAGTATTTTTTTCCATCAGAATGGTATTGGTTGACTTTCGATACGTCGCTACAAATAACCCGTTTTTAGTCATCTACTGTCCAATTTGTGTGGGTTTTACAGTAATGAAGGTGTTTTTTCACATTTCTATCGGAAAGTGTTGGCTTTTTATTTTCCACACTGGCCACTAAAGCAATACTATTTAATGCGCGTCTAACTGTCCAAGAACTGACATCCTTAAATGCTTTTTGCAGCATTTTTCGGGGTCTTGATGTCCTTATTATGTAGCAAAGGTTCAATCTGCCAAGCATCACCATCAGAAAGCACCTTGGTTATTATTGTCAGCTACATTACGCCATTAGGAATTGGTAGGAATTGTTTTACAACTTGAAAATTTTTTATAATTAAAAAGGAGGCAACATGTAAATAGAAATTAATAAATAAAAGAAAAAGATAATTACAGCAAATTTCGAACCACCAGGTAACACTGGTTAAAAGATTGATGTTTGTCTGTTGGCTAGCAGGCACCGCAAGTGGTGCAGAGGGTTAGAACGCAAAGAATTCTGATGAGAGAAAGTGGTGTTTCTCGAAACATATGTAAATTCAACAACCCAGGTTCGAATTCCAGCCAAGAAAATTATCAATAAAAATTTTAATAATCGAAATTTTTCAAGTTGTAAAATTAAACTTGAATAAATTCCTACCTTCAGTAAAAATAATTTAATGAAAATTAAATTTAATGAACTCGAGCCCGACTAAATAAATATCAAAAATTTGAACTTTTAATATTGTATTTAAAAATCAAGTTAATCACTTTACAGGTCAAACAATAATGCACACATAAAATAATAAAGGCTTGAATAACCAAAAAGGCTTGAATTTTTTGGTTATTTATTTTTTTGAAGCATTTTATGTGAGTTCTTGTGCTTTATAATTTAGAATAAGGTTCAATTAAATGAGAAAATACATATATATATGATAATATACCTATATTTGTATTATGCATTTTCATTACCTTACTTCCTTAATGCAAAAAATCTGGACAATTTTGCTTCCCAGTGTACATTTTAGACTCTATTAATTTTGTATTGTATTTATTTTGAACTAGAAAGTGTTTTTTTAAGGAACAACTTTTTGGTTGCTTAGACATTTTACAATAAAATACTGACAATAGACAATATATATTTTTTGTTAAGACGAAGTTTGTAATTTAATTGTTGGATCTGATTCAATACCGCTCTGTATTTAATACCAAAATAAGTATATTCGAAAAAAAATTAAAAAAAAACGAAGATATCTAAAACACTTTTATTATTTCGTAGTTGTTAAAGCAAACAGACTCCATTATAGTCTGTGTTACTGTTCAAACTCGTTTTCAATTAATTTCTCTCTATAGCCCAAATTTACAAGAAGCAATTCTTAAAGCTTAGCTGATTACCCTTGTTATTCTCTTGTTTGTATTACATACATATGTATGTGTATACTCTCAAATGTGATTTAAGCAATAAGAATTGTGCTGTATGAACACTGAAGAAATTTCAAGGAAAAAATTGTATCAAGATTTTCCACAAAAATTGCTTCGTGTAAATTGAGACATGCAATAAAATTAGTATGTCTTATTTTGCCAAAAAAATCAAAACAAAAATTAAGTTTAAAATGCCCCAGCATCTAGTTCTCTAATAACAACAAAGAAACATTTAACATATTGTAATAAGCAATTTTTCTAAAATAAACCAACAAAAATTAGTTGCAATTTACCAGTATTTTAAGTCAAAATGACAACAAAGGCAATTTGTACTTGTGTTCAATAAGTCAACATCATCCATCTTTATGCAGCTTATAAATTGTATGCAAGTAAATATTTATGTATGTGTTACACACATACACGTACAATGGAGTACATGTGTTTGTTGTACATACTAAATAACCAAATGAAATAATTTTCTATCCTTATGTCTGGCTGACAGAACCCCCACTTGTTCCCTGCTTCTACTCTTTTAAATCAACATCTTAAAGGATGTTGTCTTTCTTTTATGTTGTTGCCCCGTAACAATAGCAATATTAAAACAAACTCTGTAACACAACTGTAACAAGGAATGATTTAATGTCTTTGAAAATGAAGACAACCAAAAACCAAAATGTTGCAAGGATTGCAAATTTCAATGTGTAATAACATTTCGAGGAAAGAATATACAGACAATTAATTATACAAACAAATAAGTTCAAATGCAGTTCTCAGATTTTGTTGGCATGTTAAAGATTTAATGAGCGGTGGGTATTTTCATTTTGTATTCATCTTATTTCAACTTAATGGCAGTCATTTGAGTATCTTTGATGCTGACTTTTACTTAAGAATTTGTAATATTAATAATATACAAATTAAGTTAATTTATAAAATTCAATAAAAATATAAATGAAAGATTTCAAGAATTTGGTTGTTAACATAGTAATTCATTCACCGTAAATGCATTTCAAGCTGAATTTTGGACAAAAATTCACCAATCACGACTCAAGACGCACCATATAGTGACACGCAGAGCATACCAAAGTACGGCTTCTTAACAGCTCTTGGATTTCCATAAACCAAAATGCGGTAATTTAGCTTTGCCTGGAAAAATATTTTTTTTTTTAGAAAAACTATTGGATTGTTCTTGAATGAAAGTTGAGAAAGTTGAGGAATTGGAAAATTTAGATTTTTTTTCAACAATGTGAATCACGGGTGAGACATTTTTACTTGAACGTCCCCGCAAAATGCAATGTTTTTGACTCCGGACTATTCATGCGATTGGTAATTGTTTGACAAATACATTCTGGACTCTTTCTTCCAAAGGAACTCGAAAGCACATATTCAAGCATATTTTCAAAAAATAAATTCATTAACGTTAATTAATATTCAATGGAACAGAAATTGTTTAATAAATTTATGAATATGGAATTCCACTCGCATTATATCATCCTGAATTTGGCTACGAACTTGAAATGTTTCAAAACTATAAATCATTTAAATAGTCAATAGTTAAGAGCCAAAGTACATATCCTTGTCATTATCAACAAGTAATAAATTGATTTAAAAAATCATTGAAATGTTGGTTTGTTAAAATTTTTAATTAAAAATAATAATTCCACTGAAATCTATCAAGATGTCCAAATTGAATTGCATTGAATTGAAACGTTTTCACTGAAATCGTTAACCGTTTCTCTGTTTATTTGTTTAAAAAGTTTTTGTCCATAAACGTGGCATAGCTAATTTCGTATGACGTTTTCAATAGTTGTTGCGTGTAGTTGTGTGAGCGACTGTGCGCATTTAATTCCATATCACTACTTTAAATGCCTAGAAACGCTTCCAAGTTGTAAGCACAGAAAAAGTCGTGACTTGAGACGCACGCTTAACGTACAGCTCTGATGTGCTCAAATTATTTTCAAATAACACACATTTAAATCACGCTGACATGTCAGTGTACGTTAGAGTGTGAAGATTTATGTGAAATTTTAAAAAATGTGACATGGGCTTCATATGGTGTTTGTTGTTGCTTTCCTACATTTCTTTTGATGTTTATTTCATTCGTTTGTGCTCCTTCTTCGTGGCTTTGTATTTTTTAGATTTTGGGAAATAAAGAAAAAAAGATTGATTGAACGCCTTAAAACAAAAGGTGGCACCTAAACTAATTTAAACAGACAGTAGGGTAGAATAATAAAACAAAAAAAAAAACAAAAGAGAAGACAATTCTATTGTTTGTACCCTACAGTAAGAATTTAAATGCCAGTATGTAAATATTTGCAACTAAGATTTTTAAGAACATATTTCAATGATTGTTTGCTATAAAACGGAAGATTTAAAACGACATTAGTTTGTAATTCAAGTCAGGTTAAGTCGGTAAGGAAAACACTAAATGTAAAACATAAAAACATCTACTTAGTAGAAACAGTATCTCAGAAATTGTTTTCATCTTTCCAATATCGATTTTTTAAATGTTGAAATATACAGTATAAAAATGTTAAGAAGTCTACAGCGTATATCAGAAGATTTGCTATAAAAGCAGAAATTATTATTAAGCTATCAAAAACCAATTGCCAAATTTCAAAAATATATTACCGGATCCATAAGAAGCACACCACAGGTGCAATATTCCATGGGAATGCTGACAAAGGGTTAATTACAGCCTCATGGACTATGCAAAGATCTAATAAGAAACAAGATTCCTTAAATATATTTTTTGTGATTCGGTTTTCTCGGACAGCATGAGTGCGTAAATGAATTCAACCAGTAGAGATCTCTAATAGGAATTTCTGGAAGAGAGAGCAAGAGGTATTTATATAAGGAACAAAGATGGAAAAAGGCACACCAATGTACACATAATGGATACAGACAGTGGCTTTGCGGCGGAAATCTTGATGCTTTTGAAAACTCGGATACAGAGATAAAGGCTTTGGAGGATAATGAGGTCAAGTCCAAGCTGGTCAAGTCAGTCAGCCCCAAATGAGTTTATGTAATACCATTCGGAAGGGATCGAGGAAATCACCGATTTTCACTCAGATTAGACTAAAAAGTATTTGGCCGCCAATAAGTTTTAAACGCAGCCGCCTTTAAAATTTCTTTAGAATGCAGAAAGAGTGAGGCTTGCTTTGTTTCGGAGCTTATACCAAAATTGCCATTAAACTGGTGCTGATTTCTTTTTGAATATGTACGAGGTCTGATAAAAAAATAACCGTTATTTTCAAATTTCGTGACTTACGTATGTTCGCATGTTTCGCATTTTTTTTTTTTTTGTGTTATCTTGGTACACATGTCTGTTATAGATATATGTTGGCAATATCAGCCATTTTGGATTGTCAGTTCTTTTTTGTTTGTCAGATAAATGGGTTAGTCGGTTTACTATTCGAAAAAATTCATCAAAGAAACTGTATTAAATTTTGTGTAAAAAATGAAATTAAATGCGCAAGGACATTTGAAATGTCGACTGTGGCGTTTGGCGAGTCTACTATGAGTAGAACACAATTTCAATTGTAGTATAACCGGTTTAAGGAAGGCCGAGAAGATGTCAATGAAGATGCTCGTTATGGTCGCCCGAGCATGTCAACAACCGATGAAAACATTGAAGCAGTGAAGAAAATGATTTTGGATAATCGTCGAATTACTATCAGAGAGGTTGATGATGATGTTGGCATATCGTTCGGCTCATGCCAAGCAATTTTTACGGATGTTTTGGGCATGAAACGTGCAACAGCAAAGATTGTTCCAAAATTGCTAAATTTTGAGCAAAAACAACGTCGCATGGACATCGCTCAGGAGTTGTTGAATATCGTCAACGACTATCCAGATTTCCTCAAAAAGATCATAACTGGTGACGAATCATGGGTGTATGGCTATGACATTGAAACCAAAGCCAAATCATCTCAATGGAAACGTCCAGAAGAGACAAGATCGAAAAAAGCACGTCAAGTTCGGTCAAATGTGATGGTTTTGCTCACTGTTTTCTTTGACTGCAATGGCGTGATGCCTCATGAATTCTTGCCACAAGGTCGTACGGTCAATAAGAAATACTATGCGCCGTTTGCGCGAAGCAATTCGTCAGAAACCATGATAACGCACCAGCTCACACATCGATGCTTGTGCGTTAGTTTTTGGCCAAAAACAAAACCGTTATCATGCCTCAACGCAAAACTGATGAAAGAAAAGCATTTTGCCACGATTGAGGAGATAAAAGAAAAAATCGAAGCAGGAGCTGTTGGCGATACCAAAAACCGCGTTTCAGAAGTGTTTCGAGGAGGGATTACTTTGAAGGGGATAAGATAGTTGTTGATTTTTTCAAAAAATTTTAAATAACGGTTATTTTTTGATCAGACCTCGTATGTGTTAGCAAGTACTTAAATGGCAATATCATTCAAATCGAAATTTTATCGGCGTCTGAAAACCAAAGATATTTGTAAATTGTCTTGTCTCTATTTGGAATGTCATTGGAATGGTTAATTTTATATTTGAATTTTATTGATTATGCCTCATTTTTCCTATAGTGTATCACAAATTCGCTGCGTTGCTTTCTCAAAAAATATCTTTGTAAGAATGTCTGCAATTTCGTATTTTTTTTAGTAAACTCATATTAAAACTATGTATTTTATTTTTCAGAAATAAATTTAAAATTCTCATACATGAACACCCAGACAGACACACATCATGTTATTAATGTCAAATCATAAAAATCATAAAACATAAAGTGTAACTTAATTAATCTTTATAAACACAAACAGCAACAATCTAGATATTTATATTTACATATGTATGTATGTTTCTAATTCGTAAAAATACCAAAAATATTTTTTTTTTTTGGATGGTTTCTTTCGAATTAGATCATATTTTTTTTACATTATTACAATATGAAAAACAGCTTCAATTTATGTTTCTTTTCGAAAATTTTCAAAAATCCAACAACATCTTTAAAATATATTTCTTTTCTTTTCTTTTTAAGCAATTTTAACGCATTTACAAGTATTTCTTAATACGATTTTTATCTGTTGTTCGTGGAAGTTTATTTATAATTTTCATGTTTTTTTTTCAGTTTTATTTTTATTTTTCGTGTATTTGGAGCCCTTATTAGTTTTTTATTGAGAGAAATTTTCTGTATGTCTTGATAAATTTATGACTAATTTTCAAATTTAAAGCGTTTTTATAACATAATTATTTATTTCGGTTAATTGTTGGTTTTTGGGTGCTACCTTTCTTTTGTTTGCTTGATCATGGTTTTCAAGTGTTTTTGTTGTTCAACTCCAAATGTGCCATTTATCGTGGAATTTATGAGGCTTGTTAAACTAAATGGAAATGTTTATATCATTAATGATAACAACCTTGTTCCCAGTAAAAGAGGGTTGAAATAAATAGATTGATATATTCACTTGAAAATAAAAAGTGAAAATTATTGTCTATTTCAATGGAGTAGGTTTATTGTTTGATTGAAGCATTTGAGCAGGCAATTTGTTTAAGCGAGTGATATGTGAAATTTGAGTTTTTAATATTTCAAAAATATAACGACCATTTTTACGCAATAAATATTTGTAAAGTTTTAAATATAATTTATAATATTAAAGATTTTTTTTTTTTAAATCTAAAAACCTCTTCTAAACATCATCTTTCGTTAAAACAATATAGCTATTTCATAATAATGTTTCTGAAACACTCAGCTATTCTGGAAGTGATCAAATTGTGAACGATTTTAAAAATACTTAAATACTTTCGCAAGCACGGATTAGTTTTGAAGTGGCTTGAGCTATCCTGTTGTTGCTACTACCATCGGTGTTATTTCTTAACAATAATCACTATGAAAAATATCAAATTTAAGGCTCCTTTAAGGCTCCTTTAAGGAGAGTATCCGCTGATCCAACCTTGGCACAGCTATCAATACAATTTTTGGAATACTCAATATTTTATTCAGTTTGATACATAACTGCTACATGACCCAGTTCAAATCATCTAAAGTTAAAGTGTCTATAGCGTTTAATTCTATGATAATATCCCGCACTAGCAATTTTCCAGCTTTCAGCCAGAGGGATACCTCGGTACTCAACTCTCTGCTCACTAAGGTGTTTCAAAAACAGCATAGGTCATTTAAAGCCTTGAAATTCTTGGCAGCGTCGGTTGATAATGTTAAGTTTAATGTAGGTTATTCAACGGTTTCCATTTCTCCATCCATAACTTGTAACTTCTAAACTTCAATTGCACTAATCACTTTTACTCTTGTCTTTATTTACCAATATACCATTTACGTTGTAGGCTATATTAGGATCATTTAAAACGAGGTCGGTAAATTCTTATAGACGTGTTACCCAGCTTTTTTTTAGTATCTGTCGAACTAGTACAATTACTCACAATCCGGGTGAGGCATCGATAGGTTGAAACGGCAATGTAGATATCAGCACTGGTCTTCGGAATAAGGCGATGTTTGTTATTGATATTAGATAGTTTCCAGGTCAAGAAATTGTGCTACTTCTCTTAGATTAGGCCTAAAATCCATTAGGCAAAGTGAGGCGGGGTGTCATAGGGAACCTGAATATCCTGAGCATACATTTTTAATGGTCTATGCGGGACTAGTAGGCATTAAATCTGTTCTATCTATCCTGGTTTCAATTGTGCCAAAACAACACTTGTTTTACATGGTGGTATTGTCTCTGTATCTGGAATGGGTAGTGGCCGACCTGCAGGCATGATATTAATGCGATATTCCAAGTATTTTTTTGCTTTGGAGGAGACTCCAGCTGTGTAATATTGAAACTAGGATGACTACTACCAGGAGGAACTCTTTTGTTGTGTTCCATTACTAACAGAACCTTTGTTTCTTCATCCTTTTAGAGTTTTTAATGTTTCTCCACTCGGTATCAGTCAAAGAAGGTGACCATATAATTACTAACCGACCAATCGTCTTAGCCAAACACTTAGGTAGCCAACAAGGTTTAATTATCCATTCACCAAATGCTGCCTGCTAGCTCTTGGAGAAACTTTTTTCAACTTTCATGAGCTAAAAGAGGCAGTCTGAATTTATACTAAATCGACTACGATTCCAAGCTCAAACTGTACCTCCTTCGTCCAGGTGGTAAAAAGTGTTAGCGATTTTTTTTTTAACAAACATAAACTGCGAAGCTTCTTGGCTTGTCTGCAGAAAACAACCACAGTCTTTGGCGGGAATCGAACCCGCAACCCTCTGACTGATAGTCCGGCACACTATCGCCTAGTCTATCGGGGCACCCGATTTGTTGGTGAAAGTTGCAGGTTCAGCATAGTGAAATTGTTGTGTATAAACATTCCGTAGATCGCATTGGTTGTGACCCGTCGCCACAAGGAGAGAAATATTTGTTGCTACTGATGTACATAGATGCTGCGAGTGTTGTGGGGTGTGATATAAGATATAGCCAATTTGTTACAAAGATCAAAATTGCGTGGAGTCTATAGAACATAGTTGAGATCCTTACGGAGAATTTGAAAGATATTGCAAGATTTTCTTCTGAATAATGAATGAAGAATTGATTTTTCTACAATATATCTGCACATATTAGAAAAGGCCTAGACGGGACTACCAAAACGTAGCAATGGTTCGAACTATCAGGGTAGTCCAATGAGTTGTAGATGCAGTTTTCTTTAATAAATTGCCTGTATGAGTGCCGGGTTTCGACTATGTACAGTCTTTGCTTACAGGTCTTGTCACATTGTTGCCACATGTTGTTGCCAGTTACTGGTTTCTTTCCCACCCAAATATGGCATAGTTATTAATTTTTCCTAAATCTGATTCAAAATTGACATAAAATAAGATTTTACTCTTTTATTTTGCGGATAATGTGAAAGTTATTCAAAGGTATTATTTTGGGCCACTTTTCTTTCACATGCACACATTGCCACCTATAAGATCAACCCTTAAAAATATTCTCCAAAATAAATCTATTCACACATTCTTATTAAACATTTACTTGCACATTTCAAACAACTACTTGTACAACTGTATTCCAGAGATCTTTTATTCTCAAACATCTGGTAATAAAATTAATGTGTCTGTGTTACTCCTCAAAATATTCAATCAATCGATGCATAAATATTTAAACTAAATTTAGATTACTTTCCCCTTTTTCAACGAACATGCAACAAGATGTCATTTTTTATGGGACAATTACAAGAAAGAACTCGTAAATAAGAAATGTGCTTGAGATGATGTGTGTGGATGTGATATGAGTATGTAAATTGTTTGACATATTACTGTCAATTTTTGATCGATTTTTCAATGACTTTTAACAGTTGTCATCAGAGATCAACAATCATCAGACTCGGTATCATCACTTTACAAAGTGATGATACCAACACATGCCTGACATTTCAATTGGAGTTTGTTGTGATATCAGTACGAGTATTTAATTTTAAAATAGTGTTTTTGTTTTAAATGTTATTGCTACTTTTAAATTCACTAAAAGCGTGAGATTTTTTTAAATTTCTAGGATCTTTTTTCTAAAGTGTTTACGTGTGTATGAGTATGTTTGTGTAAATTTGATTGACGTTTTGTTGTTTCATTTTTAAAGATTTATAGCTGGACAAATTTGTTAAGATTAGAAAGTTTACAGAAACTCAAAATTATTGTTAAAATTATATTTTTACGATTTTTTTCTTGTATTTCTTAATATTATTTTTGTGGAAAATGCTCATACAGACATTAAAACTTTTAATGTAGTTTAGTGCATTTCATATTGAAAATCATAAATCATGTTGGCTGTCTTAATTTTTGAAAACAGAAAAAAAATATACAATACTTGTACTTCAGGTGGGCGTAAATAGACACACCAACATTTTCAATACTTATGAATATCGTCATCATGAGCTAAGAGAAAACCTCGTACAAATAAAATATACATAAGTATTTAACTTAAACTCCTTTGTTCCTTTGGCTGGATTTGGTGGATTTGGTTTTTCTTTGGCCATAATTAAAATTTTTAATCAATTGAAGTTGTCGTCTGTGGCAGCCAGTCGCAGCAGCAACAGCTTCAGTACCGGCAAGCAACAGCCTTAACTTTAGCAACAACATCAGCATCAGTAGAGGCCCCCTTCTGTTTTCGTTAAGCAACTGAAATAAATCCATTCATTTATACAAACATGGTCAATGTTTTTTGTTTCTCTTAGCTGTTTGCTTTTTATTTGTTTTTAACTAAGCAACCAATAACCAACATAGTAGAACATACTGGTCTATGTTTTAATCGCGATCTCAGCTTGTGATTTGCATGCACTTGATGAGACAAGTTACTCCAAGTATAACCACTGTATACGAGTATTCCAAACTCACTTTAAACGTAATTCTATAACTTTCTAACAGACATCTCCTTGTAGACACATATTTCCAGATACTTCAAAGAAGCAATTCATGAGGACCGCTAGAAAAGAACTAGTTGATTTAACATGCTGTAAGTAATATAAAGTTTATTTGGCAAGAACTGAAAATGACAAAAAAAAGTCGGCTAAATTGTCTTTGATTTTTAATTTTTGGCATATCTATTTTCATATACCTATTAATCATTGAGAGTGACCCTCAATTAAAATGAATTTATGACAACATATAAATTTGACAATAATATGAAAATTCTCAATATGATTCGGGTCATATTCCACAAAAACTTGTCAAGTTTTCACTTTGCACTTATCAAATAATTTTTTTTTTTTTTGCAAAGTGATGAGTATTTCTGTTCAACATATTTTTTGCAAATCTCACTTTGCACGAACTAATTTTTGCTAATACTTTTCACTTTGCCTTTCTAAGTAAATTTTTTTAAAATGAGCTGTAAGCTAAAAAAAAAACTTGCAGTATTACATGTGTTTAAAGAAAAAAAAAATATGTATTAGCTAGTTTTTAAAACAATAAAGTATTTTTTATAAACTTATTGGAAATTATTAGAGAAAATTTCTTATTATTTCGGCTTGAGTTCATTTAATTAATAACTAAAAGAATACCATTTTCTTCTAGACAATTGTCGCACTGGTATGCATTTTCTACCCTGCCAAAGGCGTCATCAGCAATGTTTATTGTCCAAAACATCATCTATTTAACTCACCATTATTGAGATATAGACTTCGGGAATTAAACATATTTTCTTATTACATGTTATGAGTTAGAACGAAATTTTCTTACGTGTACAATGTTTGTGTATTCTTCTTTTTCATGCCGGTCCATATATCATTCCTCGTGTAATGAAGGCCCATCAATTTTTAAATATAACTTTACAATGGTATTCTTTGAATTATTAATTAAATGAACTCAAGGCGAAATAAGAAAATATTCATTAAGAAAAAACAGTAGTCTCTAAAAAATTATTGTAAATATTTAGAACATATTAAATTACTTTTAATTTTATGTAGACACGGGAATATTCTTTCTTTAGAAACGAAAAGCTATTTTCAGTTATGTGCAGTGTTTTATTGTGGCAACGATTGAAAGACTTTGAATTGAATTTCGTAACACGCTTCCATTTACACTGTAAAATGTGTAGTCTGGCCCGCGTATCATCATCACCTTTAAAAGTGGTTTTCATGCCGGTCCACATATCATTCCTCGTGTAATGTAGGCCCATCAATTTTAATGATTTTCACATCCACACACGCACAAGCGTAAAAACACCCATTATAAAAAACGTTTCAGTTATACCACTAACGTGATTGTGTTTTGAAAAAAAAAACGTCTATCAAACCCCGGAAACTCTATGAATGTTTATGCAAACTGTTGATTTTGCAACACCATGCATAGCTGCAACTGCATGGTCCTGGCAACCATTTCCGAGCCAATGCAAGCACAGTATCAGTTGATTTTCAGCAGACAAATAGTGACTGCGCTGTGTATTGTTTTCTAATTTCACAAAACTCACGCCTTAACATTTTAAAAGCTTCACTAGTCATCAACGTATGAATTTGTAAAACGATCGTTTACTTTTTTGATGAACTTATCAAAATTTGCTTTGCAGTAGTAGAATTTAACTTTTTTGTGAAACGCAACTTAAAAGTTATTTGCAAAGCTTTTACAAATTACACTTTTCAACATTAACTTTGCACATGAGAAAGTACGTGGAACAAAAATTGCAAGAAGAATATGCAAAAAAAAACTTTACAAATTACTCTTATAAATTTCAACTCACTAATAAAATTTTATAGTTCTATGAAATATAAAGCTCTGCAAATTGCAAACTTTGCATATGTGCAGAGTGAGACCGTACCATAAGTTCTTCCTGGAAGTACATATAGTACATACTATGTAAAAATCTGTGGCTATCGGTAACAAGTTTCTTAATTGTAAAATCAATAAACAGTGAAACGTAGTCCACATTACGATATAGCTCTAGAAAATAAAGAGTGCCTAAATAATACAGAACTTCTAGTACAACAATATCTGTTTTATGATGCTAGAATCATTGAAATCGTTCATATTCTTAGACAGCAGATATTGTCACAAGATACTGACTGAACCCTAAGGAATGGAATAGGAGATAGAACAACAACTCGTAGTTGAAAATAAATTGGGAGTAGTTATTACCATGTTTACAATTTCACACCCTATTTATGTCGTGCCTCTCTTTTTAGGAATTGGAGTGTTATTTACAACCTGCTTACAAACTAGCTAATGGATAAGCTAGCGTCAACGAACCCTGGTTTAATATGACAGATTTACGACATACGCTTTGGTTAATTTACTACATATTTGCTCAATTGTGTGAAATATGAGCGGCGTTCAGTGTTCAGTGCAAATGGCATTGTAAAAGTGCAAATGCAAAACATCGTAGCTTTTTATTGCAATCCAACGTTTATTCCATTTGCAACGCTGACATTTAAACAGCTGACAGATATAAACACTAATAAAAGGAATAAAATTAAAACAATGGAGCAAACAATTCCACAGAAGAAAATTAAAAGGGAAAAACCAAACAAAAAGTGGACGCCTGAAGAAGTAGATATATACTAAAACATTAAATGTGTATGTACCCCCATTCCAAATTGTTTCTTCAGCAACTTCTTCTTCTAAAAATTCAACAATTTTTTCTTTGGCACTTTTTCGTGACAAATTTAAAATACGTTTAGAAAATGTTGTTTATGTAGATCAGCTGTTTTAGTGCATAAATTGCATTAGTATCGCGAAATACGAAATAAATGGAGTGCTCACAATCCATGTCAACACATTTACAATTGCAAACTTTTGCAATACAAAACACATCGAATACCACTATTGTATCAATTGATATGCAACGGGTTTGTGATTCAGTTGTTCCAATTACTACCAATTCATTTACTAAAACTAAACATAAACAAAATATATATTTTTTTTTTCAACATTTGAAGAATCCACTCCTTCAGAATCTGCTCATACATACACGTCCAGATAGATCATCTCACAAGTTTTAAGTATTTGTACGAGAAAATAAAGCAACAAGTAAGTCTTTTAAAATCATGTTGTGTAGACTGTTGTCTTTAACTTTAGCTCCTCGTGATCTTGGGTCGCATTTCCATCACTACCACAACCTTACCACCACGCATCTCACCATGAACATCTTCGGTTTCTGTTTTCTTCAACTGATTTTTTTTTGTATTTTTGCTTATTCTGTTAGTTCTGCATTTAATATCCCGCTATGAATATGACTGAGCATAAGTCAGGTTAATTTTAAGTTGATTTATTTTGATGTTCGATCAGATCAGAAAACAAAATCAACGTTATGAACGAGACACAAACACTGAACTAGGGGAGCAAAAAAAAATGGAAAAAGAAACGATCCTAAAACAGAGTTAAGCCAAAGGTTGTATGTTGTTCGAAGCCCTTCTCATGGTATGGGGTATGGAAGACGACACAACAACATTTGCCAGGACAACTCTAGTTATGAGTAGTAGTAAGTATTTGTATTTAAAATGTGGCAGCCACTAAAGGAAGACGAATCTTTCTAAACAGTTGCAGCATAAATATACAGTCTACTGTTTATTGACGACTGCTGTTGTTGTTTTGTTTTGCCATTTTGCTGGTTGTATTTGTTATTGTGTCTAAGGTGTTGACGTCTGCTTAACACATTATTTTGTCATATATATTTTTCGATTCTTTTGTTGCTGGTTTTCGTCTTTTCAATATTATAAATTATGCTTAAATCTGATTGAATTAGATTTATGTCTGTTAATCATGTTATGTTGAAAGAGATTTTAACAAACGGCGCCAAACTTAACAAGGTCCTTATAATGGCAAGCGATTTGAACAAACATTAAATGCAAACATTGTATGTACAGTGAGCGTCAATATAAAGTAGACACCTAATATTATTTAAACAAATGTTTTGTTATATTTATTCATAAGTAACTAAAGCAAAATATTAATCATTAACAAAAACTAGAAAAATAAGGAACATAAAAAATAATTAAATTTGCACGAATTTTTGGAGTCAAAATAAAGTAAACAGGAATAATAAAATTATGTAAACCACTGGTTTTAATATTTCGTTTGTAGTTATTTTACTTTTATGGCAGCTGACAATCTTCTAAAAATAAATTTAACGAGTTTTTTAGTGAAATCAGGCGAAACTTTCTTTCATTACTCTTGTATTACTGCCTGTAGGTTATCCTTGCAAGAAATGTTTCTTTGCCTAATTTTTTTGTCCAGATATTCCCACAGGTGCTCTATTGGATTTAATTGGAGATCTGGGGACTGCAGACTATGAAATTTTTGAAGAATGATTGAGCAGCCATTCTAATAACTATATATAGTTATATATATATATTAAAATAGTATAATTTTCTAATATAATATTATTTATATTTATTATTTGCTGTCAACTTTATTTTGACGGTCACAGTATATATTTAACTTTATGTTTAACGATTGAAAAAAAATTATAAATAAAAGTCGAATAGCAATCGATTTGTTACCGAAAAGGTTTTCGAAATTGTTGTTCAACTCAGCACATAAGCATTTTAAAGCTAAGATAAACTGTTTTAATTATTTTAAGCCATTTTAATTCCTGCATTTTGCCAAAATGTGATTTGGATCGGTGGTGGATATCTGTCCGATATCATTTTTTATCGTTCCAATAAACATACATATGTATAGAATAATTATTATTTCATAATCGAACTGTTAATTTTTACTTCTTGATAATTTTAGTTAGGCTCGAGTTCATTAAATTTAATTTTCATTAAATTATTTTTACTGAAGTTAGGAATTACAACTTGAAAAATTTTATTATTAAAAGTTTTTGATAATTTTTCTTGACTGGGGATCAAACCTGGGTTGTTGAATTTACATATGTTTCGAGAAATCCCACTTTCTCTCATCAGAATTCTTTGCGTTCTACCACATGCACCACTGCGGTGCCGGCCAGCCAACAGACAAACATCAATCCTTTAACCAGTGTTAGTTCTGGTAGTTCGAAGTTTCTGCTGTAATTATCATTCTTTATTAATTTCTATTCATAGTTATTTTTTCCTTTCTTCTTCAGTTTTTTCGTATTCATGTCAAGACTTCGTATAATATATTGTATAATATATACCGAGATTTTTAGTTTTTCTCAAAATTCCTAATATGATATCGTACAGAATAATTATGAATCAACTCTATATAGAGTTTTCTGTATCCAAAACCTTGCACTGCTCACAGGTGTTTCCAATGCACTGTAAAGTGGAGTGAAGAGCACTAAGAATTGTAATAATTATTTCCCATATTTTTGCCCATATCATCAAAGTTATTCCCTTCTACCACCCTGTCAACGTTGATTTCGTAAGTCCCGTTCAACTACAACTAATGTTTTGGAACTCATCACTCATCACTCGCCAATGAAGGTTCTTACAAATTAAATGCAAACTGATGTGATATACACGGATTTTAGTAAGACGTTTGATACAGTTAACCACAATTATCACTTATGGGCTTTAGTTTCTCAGCTATAAAATGTTTAAACTCTTATCTATCGCAAAGAACTCAACAAGTCAAATTCGGGAATGTTATATCAAAAATCATTCAAGTACATTCTGGTGTTGCTCAAGGTAGCCACCTGGGTCCAATTTTGTTCACCCTATTCATCAATGATCTTCCTACTGTTATTTTGCATTCTAAAGTACTGATGTATTCCGATGATGTTAAACTCTTTTAATGGTACAGTTTACTAAGTGCCGACTTTTGCAATTTTTCCCAATGGTGCAGATTTAATTTATTGGAGTTAAATATTAAGAAATGCAAACACATGTCATTTTTTAGACACAATCCGATTGAGACTTCTAATTATATTGATACTGTTATTTTAAACAAAGTTCAAACCATATGGTATCTTGGCATACTGTTGGATCATAGACTTGATTTTCGCGATCACATCTCTATAATGGTAAATAAAGCCTATGAGGTACTTGGATTCATGGAGCTCTTATCTAAGGAATTTTTAGATCCTTATATATATTACAAAACTTTTATATACTTCTCTTGTTCGACCAATTCTTGAGTATGGATCAATTGTTTGGGATCCTTGTTATTCAATTCATATCAATAGTATTGAATCGGTACAAAAACAATTTTTAATTTTCTGTCTCCGTGGTCTAGGTTAGAATTCTTATGTCTTGCCACCGTATCAAAGTAGATTTGCTTTGATAAAATTGCCAACTCTAAATAGTCGACGATTGATGCTGAGCGCTTTATTTGTGCTGGGCATAATTCGTGGTGATGTTGATTCGGAGTTCCTCCTTAGTTAACTAAACTTCAATGTTCCTGTTAGACCAACCCGCAATTTTTAACTCTTAGCATTAACCGTTCTGTATATGCTAATAATGATTCTTTTCGTCGTGCATGTACTAACTTTAATAAAGTCTATCACCTTATGGACATATCTGAGAGTAATGACGTACTGAAGAGGAAAATTACTTTATATCTTAATTGTTGAACTAATTATTTATATACAAGGTGGCGCAAAAGTAAACTTCCGATGTTTTGTGGCTGTAATTAAAAAAAAATTAAAAACTTTGTTTCTTTTTGTGGATTATTTTTATTTGGTCTTTTAATTTTTTTTACATCAAGTCGAGAATATGATGTCATGTAAATGGCCGCCGCCACAGTTGATTGTCATTTGAGCCCTTTTTATGGCATTTTCCATCACTTTGGCCATAACTTCCGGCGATAGGTCCTCACATTCTTGACGGATATTGTCTTTAAGAGCTGCAAGAGTCTGAGGCTTGTTGACATTAGGCGCCCGAGAAATGCATCCTTCAGCATATCGGTTATGGCACGTGCAGTGTGTGCCGTTGCACCGTCCTGTTGGAACCACATGTTTTCCAATCCCAATTCATTAAGTTGCGGCAAAAAGAACTCGTTGATCATTGCTTTGTAGCGCTCACCATTCACAGTAACCGTTTGGCCCGCGACGTCTTCGAAGAAAAAAGGTCCGATGACTCCTCCAGCGAAAACAGCACACCATACAGTGACTTTGAGCGGGTGCAATGGCTCTTCGTGGGTTACACGCGGTTTTTAGTGCCCCAGAAGCGTAAATTTTGCTTATTTACGTACCCTCTAAGATCATCACTCATGATTATTTTTGATGAAAAATCATTTTCCTCTTTGTGGTGATTAAGGATGGCTTGAGCGTAACCACGTTTACAGTGTAAATGCGTTTTTGCAAAATTCGGCTGTAAGTCAAAGATTTGACATAGGATGGTGTTAATTTCCTGATGCTGTTGCTTTGGGCGATAGTGGTAACGGACTGAAAAACTAGTTGATACCTTCATTACTCCGAAATTCCGTTAACCCTGCTGTTATGTTTTCAACATTATTCATTATGAAAAATAGTCGTCTCTACAAATTAACATTTACAATAATTTTATAAAACAAAATTCATTTTCTTTGAAAACTAGCAAATAAATTATCTTATTTTCTTTAATAACATGTTACACTGCAAACTTTTTTCAATTTTGATTTTGAGGCTCATTTTTGTTTTTAATTATTTCTATTATTGAATCCTTCTTATCGAAATTTACAATATGTATTCAAATCTTAATTCTACTTGTTGTTTATTAGTTGTTACCAATGTAACCACTAACTGCTGTATTCAAATTTTAAAAATGTCTTCTAGGCTCAAAGTATCGGTTCTTTTTAGCCTCTGGTGACCTTCGAACTGATGCAGACCCCAAGCGAGGTAGTTAGGGTGGGCCATTAGTTTATCGATGTAGCTAGTTGAATATTTTTTAATTTCCTCCTGTATAGTGGGGACGTTGAGATCTCTGTGGATAATATCATTACGTATGTACCATGGGTCGTAATATTCTAGACTGTCTTCTTTGAAGCTTTTGGATGTTATATGCGCATGTACCCCATAATTGGATGCCATATATCCATATTGGTTTTATAATGGACTTGTATAAGAGAATTTTGTTGTCTAAAGACAAGTTCAATATGACGAGACCAGGTCAAACGTCTATCTATATGAATTCCCAAGTACTTAACATGGTTTTCTACCGGAACAGTGATGTTATTTATTTTTACAGCTGGGCACGTTTGTCTTCTGATCGTGAAAATTAAGCGAGCACATTTAGCCGGGTTAACCTTTATTCTCCATTTTTCTAGCCAGGCCTCTAGTTCATTGATGTGGGACTGGAGATTTTGCGATGCGACTTTTGGGTCATGGTTAACGCTAATAAATGCTGTGTCGTCTACAAATATAGAGGTATGCGTGCTCAGGTTTGTTGGCATATCCGCTGTGTATATTGTATATAGAAGCAGTCCTAATATACTGCCTTGGGAGACACCAGCAGTAATTTCTTGAGGGTGGAGTATTTATCTTGCGACCTTACCATGAATGTTCTGCCTGTTAAATAGCTCTCCAGAAGCTTGTAAGTGTTTTGAGGAAGCATTCGTGTTATTTTGATGATTTGCCCATCATACCAAACTTTGTCAAATGCTTGGTAAATGTCTATAAACAGGGCTGAGCAGTATTGCTCTTTCTCCAACGCTGAACTAATTAAGGTGACAATTCTATGCACTTGTTCTTTTGTACCATGTTTCGCTCTGAATCCGAACTGGTGATACGGGATGAAGTCGTGTTCATTTAGATGAGGAGTTATACTTAAAACGAATACTTTTTCGAAAAGCTTCAGTAGGATTGATAATAAGCTTATCGGTCTGTACGACGCAACCTGTCTAGCATCTTTTCCTGGCTTGGGAATCATAACAATTATAGACCGGCTCAAGTATAAGACTCATTTTAACAAGTTGTATTTAGCAATGGCAAGAGAAAAGCCAGAAATGCAAAGATGATTAAATGTTTTGTGGAATACTTTGCAGAGCAAAACCAATTAAAAAATTTTCTTATTGTAAGATGAGTTTTGCAAATAATATTATGAAACGGAAACACTTATTCCTTTGAAAAAAGAAACGCAATTAGATAAGTGTAAAGTGAAAAGTTGCTAAATTGTTAGAGGAATGTGTCCCAGAACTTAGTGATGAAGTTTTTACAATTGACAATATTTTACGAGAATATAAAGAAAACAAATTACATTTTGTATCATTGATAAATGTAATTAACTGGACATCCCGAAACAGAAATCTGTTTATTTTCAAAACATTAAACCAATTAAAACATATTTGTGAGGATTCGTTTTTATAACATTCTGGAACCATTTTATATAAAAATACGCGTGCTTTAGCTTGGTCCTTCCAGCATTTAAAGTAAATTTATATGATTTTTGTTGTTTTATATTTGTGACCTCCTCTCGTTGGTTCTTGTTTGTTTATTGTTTTCAAATAAGTGTCGCATGCGGTAATTCTCAGAGTATCATTTCATTGTAATTATGACAACCATTCAGAAATGTTGGTAAATACTACAAAACATGGAAAAACATAATAATTCCTTGTATTCGTTCTGTTTATTATTATAATTTTTGTTTTCAATTTAGAGTGCCAGACTCGCTTACAAAATGAAGATATGTCAGAGTATACCCATGTGCAGGTGTGTTTATACAAATAGCACAGTTTAATAATAATATTTGTAGGGAGAATTTTATTTAGGGTATGATTTAAGCATCACCAAAATTGAAGATAGTCATGCATGCAAATAAAATCAGTGGTTTTGATTTACGAAAATTATGACGTACTTATGTCAGTAAATGCCACAAGTTAATAAAAGAAACGCTACCACATTCTCTAGATTATGTTTCTTGATACTTGTCTCCTTTCTAAATGTTCTGAATAATATTATTAAATGAATTGAAATGTTGGAAAATAGTGAAACAATGAATACCTGAAAATTATATATAAATATATTTTCAGTTAATTGCCTTAGATAACAATATTGTGCTATTTTGATGTGCTGAGCTGTGACAACATATTATTCATTCATTCATCCATTTAATTTCGGAATGCAATTCAGACATACAAATAAGTCATAAACAAACAAGCATAAGTACGAACAAGCTCTAAACTCACACAAAGAGACGTTCACTCATATTTATGGAATTAATTTTAAACGGAGCAACCAACATCAAACTAATAACGTCAACATTTTGGCCAAAACTAAAAACAGCAACAGGAAAAAACAACAACAAATCATCACCACATGCACTTTACAACAGTTTGTAGTTGTTGCTGTTGTATGAATGGCGTTGTTGTAACATCACAAACCGTCTCACACAACACAACAAAATTCAGAGTTTTGCTGAAAAGATACAAATGAATAAAAGACGAAATGACTGAATGACGACTGACTAAGTGAATAAATGTAGGAATGAATGAATGCATGTATGAAATAAAAGATTGTAAAGTTTCTACTTCATGTTGTTGTTCCTGTTGCTGCTGCCGATGTTGTTGTTGTTCATATATGAGTGTTTAACAAATGTACACATGTATAATTTAATTGCCAAAAATGTTGACAAAATGTTATGTTTCATAAACTTTTGTTAACACAATCATACTGTTTTGCGACGAGTACAAATGTATGAATGAATGAAGAGTTTCTTGGTTCGCCGTAAGAGAGGAAGACAATTTCAAGTTAAGTTCTACACAAAAAAAAAAGGAACAAAAAAGTAATTTTTGTAATTTTTTGAGATTTCATTCATTAATTTAAATAAACACTTCCGGTGAAGATGGACGATAATAATTAATTTTAATGACTCCAAGCATTTTCTTAATAAGGGGCATAAATTAAATTTGATGAATTTGTTTTTAAGTTGTTTTAAAAAACTTGACCAGATTGATGGTGAATTTTTTTCTTTTAAATTATAAAGCAGTTGTATATTTAATTAAGATGATTTTTTGACTCCTTAAACTTATTTTAGAATAAGTAAAATTTTATTTTTTATTACAAGCAGCGTTGCCGAATGATGATTTTATCATATTTTTGATGATTTTTTTGCCAAAAATATGATTTTTTTTTTTGCCCAAAATATGATTTTTTTAATTAAGCCTTTTTTTTAATTAAAAAGTTGGAATAGGTATATAATTAATGTTAGTTGCGGTTACATTTTATGTATTATATGGAGTGACCCATATAGAGTACACAAAAATACTCATGCTTTTCAAATGGCAGTTACGCATTATAAAGCAGAAGCAATTTGATTTACGTACAACAACAAACACATGCAATTTGGTAGACATACACACAAATATAACATAATTTAGATTAGTTGCATTTTTGAGTAGTTTTACTAAAGTTTTATAAATAAATGGTGCGTTTTAGAACTCCTAATTACGGCAATGTTTTCATTGTTTCTTTGAATTAATTGTTGCAAACTTTAAACTTTCCGTTTATTTTATAAAGTGTTTTACTTTTGTAAGCAATTAGCCAAACGTTTTAATTTTAACGACACTTCTTTAAAATAAATTTCTTCTCTTGATCAACATAATATTATTATTGAAAAAGTTTCTTCATTGTCTCCGCTTATGGAAAGATTTCAAAATTTAATAAATGAAAATGATTCTCAAAATTTAGACGATGAATTTAAAGAACTTCGTCATTTAGATTTCACAAAATATTTTCAAACCTTAGAAAATGTTAACTGTGAAGATTTTTGGGCCACAATCTCTAAAATAACTCTTGCAAACAGTCGTTGTAGCTGTTCCAACATTGACGAAATTTGTTTCCAATATAGATTTTCTTCCAAGTTCATCAGCAAACGTTGAACAAATTTTTTCCAAAGTTCATTTAAACAAAACTTGAAAACGCAACATTAGAAAGAGTTTTATTTACACATGATTGATTATTTTTACCTTTTACTAATTAGATAAAAAAATCCAAAATAATTTTTTTTTTTTTTTTGAAATCGGACGGACATTTGAGATGAGAAACATAAATTCTTAAATATCTCCGACGATAGATGCGGTTATACAATATTTTTTGGTAAAACATGTAGTTTATTAAAAATGGGTTGATTATTGGGTATATCCTGTCCTTATGAATACAAATCATACATTGAGTAAAAATATGATAACAAAACCCGATAAGCAATCAACGTAATAAACTTAAATTTTGAATTGTTTTAAATTCTTTGCAAATAAAAACTAAAAATTTTAGAAATTATAATTTTCTTTTCCAAAATATGATTTTTTTTTTCGTTAAATGATGATTTTTCACTAAAATCATCTGGCAACACTGATTACAAGAAATGTTTGAGCTCATTTTCAGCTCAAAATTTAATTAACAATAAGTTTTCTAATCTTTCTGAGCATGAGAATCTTCGAGTGACAGTCATTAGCTGCCAGTGATCCAATAAACCAAATGATTTGAGCCTTCTTGGCTTTATCATCAAGTAACATAAGTTTCGCTATGGTTTAGTAATGTTTCAGGTTCTGAACTGCACTATTTGGTTGGGAGGTTGGTTGAGAAAATTATTGAAAATGTTTATTTACACAAATTGAGGGCCACAGTGGCTCTACAAATATTGTTTTACGACCATTAACATTTGATTGAAGCCATTGTTTTCAACAACCAACCACAGTCATAGCTTAGACCTGAATAACTGCATATAGCGACAGTCTTCCGTTGTTGCTACATAAAACGCTCAATTAAAGATGCATTTTTAAATATTCGATCAAAGTTATTAAATTTTGCACAGTATATTTACTTGAATAGTAGACTAAATCCATTGAATTTAACAGTCTACCGATTAAAAAGTCCCCTATATTGAGAATTCGATCGTTGTAGACACTGCGTTGCATAACTATAAACACATAAAACTGTTCTCGATTTTAAAAAGTTACAGAACGAAATAAAACAGTTTAACTTAAAAGTAACAAAACCCATTATACCCATATTATTTAACAAAAAAACATTATTTTTCATTTTACCCCTTAGCAATATAAAAAGAAATTAATTAGTGCTTCATAACCATAAATAAACTGAAATGAAAATAACTTAAAATACCAGTTTTTGTAGGTGTTATAGGCTTTCATATTGTTGGTTCTCACTGCTTAATATTCCCCAGGTTCTGACCGGAAGAAAATGCGGGCCATTCAAGAACATTAATATTTTTCCCTTTGTTTGACGACCAACATGTATAGGTGCATCAAGTAATTGTTTGTAATCAAATGAATTAAGTTTTGGTGCTTGGGAACGCCAAATCATGCAGTCTGCACAAAAAAAAACTCCCCAAACTATGCAAGACCACCTGTGAAATTTCTTTTTGAGAAATATCATGGTTCATTCTCGTCTCTCATCAAGATTGCATTTTTTTTCTCAATGGAAAAAATCACCTTTAAAAAATATATATTGAAATAGTGGAACTATTAACAAAGATTATCGGCTTACTTACCCTTCCTGTTAGTTTGTAAGTTTCTTTTAGCGAATTCAGAGACAACAAACAGCTTTGACCGAGTAAATATCTAGCATTTTTTTTAAAGTCAAATTATGGTTAATTTGAACACATTTACCTAACATTCAGTAATAATCTGACCAAGATTCTTCATTGTTCATTTATTTTCGGGCCGCCACTTTTATTTTCTATATTCAAAAAATAAACTCGAATACTCCTTAGCTTCGTTCATTTCTATCTTGAAGGGACCAGCAGTTTAAAATTACCAGCCTTATTAAAAAAAAAAAAAAAAAGAAAAACAAAATCGATTCTGCCCCACAGTGATGTGCTGATCAATGGAAAATCAAAATAGTAACTACCGCGACCAAAATGGTCAAAAAATATATGAAACCCTAATGGAGATATTTTCTAAGGAAAGTCAAAGCGTTTATATACCGATGCCACAAATAATCAAGTAATGAAAATATTTATCTTCTTTTAAGTCCAGAGTAAAAGCTGCACTAAACAGAAACACGTGAATGTGATCATCAACAAATGTTTATTTTACTTTCTAGACAAATGTCCATGTTTTTTTTTCCTACTTAATTAACATACTTGTATGTTCACATAATTTCATTAAAATGGTTTGCATTGTAATTTAAAGTAGTTATAATTAAAATGCAGATTTTTGCATTTATTTTGTGTTTTTCTTAACATTTTGGCTTTTTAATGGAGATTGCACTTTTTGACACTGTTTCCTGTGCAGAAACATAAAAGAGCAAACAATTAACAATTTAGCAGTAAGAAACAATTTGTAGTTGCAGTTTTTATGTTTTTTTATTGCCAAATTTATGTTTTACTGGCCATAAAAAGCTCCTTTTATGCCATGAGTGTTTATGAGTTGTTAATTATACTTGTACATAATTTTACTCTGTTTTAAAGTCTGCAGTTTTTTTTCGGGTCTCAAAAAGTAGTAACGCTTATGAATGAAGATTTGCACATGAATGAATGCAGTTTTTTTATTTTTTATTTTTTTTTTACATAAGAATCTCTGTTGTATGATTTTTTATTAAGTCTGTATTAGTTTCTGATGTTGATGATCCCAAAATCTTCACACTTTTCTTTATTTAACACCTCAAAGAAAACTTCATTTCAATATTTTCTTGTATTCATAACTACATTTATACAATATACATATGTTGGCCAATTATAGTACAAAAAATCTTGGCATATTTTACCAATATGCCTTTCTTTGCGTGCAGTTAATCGGCATTCTACTGTTTTATCGTATTTGAAACTTGTGTATGCAATTTTATCATGCTCACGTAAATTTCTTGCACATAATTTTTTTGTCATTTGTGTCAAGTTTTTGCCACTTTTTCGCAAAAGTCATTAAATTTACATGTAGTATGTATTGTTATGTACGAAAATTACTTCAACACTTGTATTCTTCCAAACACACATACGTACTCTAATATATGTGCACATAAGTACACATCGGCATATGGGCGAATCCATGGCAAATGGGACAGAAAACTGAATAATTTTTCGATTTTCAAAATATAGGCCCCTATTATGAGCTGCATTCGACAATCGATATTCGCGACTATCGCATGTAAAATTTGTATTATGATTTGGCATCACTGTCGAAAATTTCGTTGTTCAACGAATTTTTTATCGAACACAAATTTGCTGTCGACGCTGTATAAAACTGTTCAAAATTTATTTAAACTGTATTTGTATTTATACCCTACACCACAATAGTGGGGAGGGTATATTGCATTTGTGCTGATGTTTGTCACGCCCAGAAATATTGTTCCAACACCCACCTTAAAGTATACCGATCGGCTTAGAATCACTTCCTGAGTCGATTTAACAATGTCCGTCCGTCCGTCTGGCTGGCTGGCTGTCCATGTAAAGCTTATGCGCAGAGTACAGGTCGCACTTTTGAAGATATTTCGATAAAATTTAGTACGTGGTAGTTTTTCGGCCCAAGGATGGATGGCATTGAAACTGGTGGAAATCGGTCCATTATTTCACCTGGCCCCCATACAAATGTCCTCCCGAAATTGGGGTTTACCAGTCATAAATCTTTGATTTATACAAGTATGCAAACAAATTTCACAAATTTCAAATAAGTAATAAATGAAGCTAAAGCATATCTACAAATTTCGTGAAGATCGGTCCATAATTAGTCGTAGCTCCCATATAAGGCCCACTTCCGAAAATCACTTAAAAGAGTAACTCACTCAAAAATTTTTGTATTTAAATAATATTTAACACAAATATATTTCATATGTATTCTAATAATACGGTACAATTTTATTATGATCGGTCCATAATTAGTCGTAGCTCCCATAGAAGGGCCACTTCCGAAAATCACTTTATAGAGCATAAATTCCTTAAAAATGTTGGTAATCAAATAAAATTCGACACAAAGAATATACAGAAATGATGACATCTAATTTTATAATGGTCGGTCCATAATTAGTCGAAACTCCCATATAAGACTCTCTCCGTAATTCACTTTAACTGCCATAAATCTTTTAAAAGTATTTATATCGAGATAAAGTTTAACACATATAATATTTATATTCACAGAAATCATGACACTGAATTTTGGTCCAAAATAGGTGATATCTCCCATATAACGCCCATTTCTGAAAAAGTGTTTTATATTTACATATACATACTAGGTGTAGGGTATTATATGGTCGGGCTTGACCGACTATACTTTCTTACTTGTTATACATTAATATTAAAATAATATGTATTTATGTATGTATGCAACTAAAAAAAAACATTTTAAAAAATAATTAGTAACAATTGATTTTAATTTACAAACACTTTTTAAATTACTAAGATCTTGTTCAAGTTTTTATTATTACATCTGCAAGCTATTCAAAGGCCATATTGCATTTGTGAAAAATCTTCAAAACTCAATTTAAAATTGGCGCAATTCCATATTTATTAAATTAACTTCAAAATTTAGTCAAAGAGAAATGTATCCTATTATGATACCCAAGGGACACCCAACAATCGGTGAATTTGTAGTTTAACTTCCAAGCATAAGAGGTAAGAAGCAACAAATGCCGAACATTGATAGAATACGTAAGATGTCATCTCTTCATCATCATAACTGCCGTAGCTTTATCTGCTGGTGATGAAATACAATAAGTAGTTCTGTCAGCATTGCATACAGAGCTTGTAATAGCGCAAGTTGAAATGTTTTTAACGGACTATCTCATTATAGTTTATAAGGGGAATACCAAAACAAATTCATTAACCAATTCTGAGCAGTTGATAGTAGATAGAAAAAAGGGTTTATTTTAGGAAATATTTTAATCAACAAGTCATGATCTACTCTCCCTTTGTAGTCTATATAGCTATATAACATTATGACAACTGTAGTTTGGTAAAGTTCACTAAGCTACATATAATTTATCGGTCGAAGAATTTAAAAGGGCTCAGTGTGCAGTAGTCGACATTCCTACACAAAGCCACAGAGTATTCAAAGATCAAGGAGTGCCCAGAGTGATTGCCAAAACACGAGCCTTCAGCAGTGTTGAAGGTCAATTGCATATTCATGCAAAGTTCAAATATTACCCAGTTCTGATAAACTGACACGCCCCAACGTAGCACTTATAAAACATATTATGAAGTATCTTATCGATGACTTGGCGTATATAACAGTCAACCTCCATTGCAGACAGAATATTACTAATATCCCTTTAACAAAGCCCATTACCGATCGAAGAGTTGTTTCTACAGATCTGTTTTTATTATAAAAGTTCAGAGTGGTAGATATGAGCTCAGTTGTTAGAGTCATTCTCAAATTAATATTTAAGATATTTTCAAGGTCTGATTGGTCTTTAAATGTTTTTGTTATTGTAACAGCAATATTTAATAACATTAAATCGGTGTCCTTCTACGCAAAATTAATGGCGTCTCCCTTAATGCCGTTCAATCCTGTCATATACGAGCTGTGATCTCTATGTTGTTACATCTGGTCATGTTTTACATGCAGTGATGGACCTTTAACTGTTTTATGTCAATGTTTTGATGACTCCTTTGGTTACATGGCAGAAGAAACTATTGCGTCAACATGACGTTGTGTACCTTAGCCATTGGAAACTTAGTCTCCCTGAGAATGTGGTATTCGGAGGTTATTTGAAGACAGCATGTAATGTCCTTTTATTGATATTTTGACAGCTTTGAATATTTTTTCATAAAGTATCACTCAATAAAGTTTTACAGGTAAGCTTTACATTTAACCCCATTCCTCCAGTGCTGCCATTTTACTCTTTAAGAACTTGTTTGTATTGCACAATTTTTGCGTGATTGCAGTTACGGAGTAAAAATCCTAACGAAAGTGATACCTAAGCTTTTCGTGTGGTTCACTGTAAGGATTTGTATGCCTTCGACCATGATGTCTGAATTGTGTTTTACGTCCTTCGTCCAGTTGCTGAGGAGTGTCGCCGATAACTTAGTTGTTGATAACTGCAGGCTGTGTACACTGAAGACATTGTGAAATTTATTGAGATAATTATTTACCATTTGGACTTTGGTCTTTTGGTTTAGTTTGTGATAGATTATGGTCCCAATCAGTGATTGAAAATGGGTTTTTGGATTTCGTACCAACTATATAAATAAAATGTACTTTTTATACCTCCATGGTACCATTTTTAATATTTGGGTGCCCCGATAGATTAGGCGATAGTGTGCCGGACTATCAGTCAGAGGGTTGCGGGTTCGATTCCCGCCAAAGACTCTGGGTGTTTTTCTGCAGACAAGCCAAAAAAGCTTCGCAGTTTGTGTTTGTTCAAAAAAAAAAAAATATGTTGTCAGATCCATCGTAAAAAAAAAAAATAATAATCATAAAACTTCACCACAAATTTACTTTATCGAAAATTCGATATATCTTATAGCAACATGTTTGCGTTAATTGTCGCGATTATCTAAAAACATTCGAGTTATATGCGAAAAGTTAACCTTGGTAAATATATATATTTCCAAAATAACTAGAATTATTACATCAAGAATAAAAGAAATAAAAGAATTAACTTCTAACGATTTTGAAATCCCGATTAACTACATTTTAAGCTTTAGTTTTTGAATTCAGCCTCAAAATCATTTAATGTAAATTAATATGTCAAAGACTCATATTGTTCGATAATTCAACCAAAAATTTATTGTCATGTTCTTCTGAAATACCAAATTTTATTGCAACAGTATATATTTTGAAATTGTAACATATGACTCGTGATAGTACCACAGTAGCAACTGTGTTTAAAATGTATCGAAAAAAGTACAACTGCACCATGTTTGCCATCAGTGGTCCCAATTAATATACGCCACATACATATTTGTTACAGACTTTAAAAGGACTACAATATATTTTTTTCTGCTAACAATATTGAATAGTTTACAAACTACAAATTATTATAGTTAAACTGAAATTGTTGTCGTGTGATGGATGGAGTATAATGTCCAAACTATTAACCCTGATATCTGAATAATGACTTCATAAGACAAATTACTTTTAGTTAAAAAACATAATAAACTATTTTATAAATCGAACAATCTAATTTGGTTATTAATGATCTCATAAAATTTATATTATAGTGTCTTCTTAACCACAAAACAGCGTCTACGTCTCTACTCTAACATACTTCCATTGAAATAGAGTTTATCTTACAATTAAAATCACAGTAGTAGCAGGCCCATAATGATCTCCATTATAAAGTAATTAATAAAGCATGACATCTTTTACTTATGAACTATTTTCTTTATTTTTTGTAATTTCTGATAAAGCAATTTCTTTTGAATACCAACCAACAGACGAAATATAAAGTTTACATCTTCACAGCAGGTTTTTTTCTTTTCGAAACACAAAGACAAACAGTTTGAGTAGCTGTTACCAGAAAAAAAAAAACAGGCAATTTATAATCAAAATTCTATAGAAATCATAACATTATTAGACTAGTTAATAGATATCACAACTATTTCAAACAAGAAGAGTGAATGGGGAGTGTTTTTGTTCGTGCCAGGGTCTGTGTGTGAGGTATGATGGGCCTGAGAAAATAAAAACACTCGAGTCTTTATTTGGGACATCATGGGTACAAGTGTTTAACCAAGTATGTATATGTATGTAAGTGTGTGTGTAACTATGTGAGTGTTTGTGATAACAAAACTATATTAACCCTTTTTTTCTAAAAGAATTGATAAGAAATAAAATAAAAATGAAAAATTATAACAAAAAATGCCACACATAATAAACTAACAAAAATAAAATAAAAACTATTTATGTTCCTATAAATTGACTTTGTTTTTGTTTTGGTTGTTGCTGCTGTTAGAGTTCTACTTAGTGTTGTTGTAGCTGTTGCGGTTATTAATACTTAGAAATAATAATTTAAGATAAAGCCAGCCACAAAAGACCCCCAATAATAAAATTAAATAAAATGAAATGAAATAAAATAAAATAAACGAGATCACAAGAAAACTACCAAAATAAATACACACGTTTACTTTTTTTTTTTTGTTTTTGGTTAACACAAAAAAGGAGGAGTGTTTGTTGTTGTAGGAAATAATAATTCGTAAGAAACCAACCAACAATGTAGCAAACGGACCCAGCAAACGAACGCTTGGAAGACCGACAGACAGACAAACACACACAAAAAACCAGTAGCCAACACATATGACAGTTAAAAAATGACAACTTATAATTTGCTGGCCTTTTAAGGAAACCGAGGGAAAGAAATCATTGAAACTACTCATACTCACTGTTAAAATACTTGAAGTTAACGCCACTATCAGGAATATGAGGACATGTACTTTAAACGCTTATATAAGTAGGGTGATTGGAAATTACACAAAATTATATGTAAATATATATTTAGGACATGACTCAGATGAAAGAGACTTTGAAAGCCGTTTGCTGTTTTAGTGCATTTTTTGAGTTTTCAAAGCTCCATACAAAGAAAACAAACATAAACTTAAGTAAGAAATTGGCGTCATTTTAGAACAAATTGTAATATGTAGTCTGAAAACTAAAAAAACAGTTATTGGAAAAATTTACATTTTAATATGTTAAAACTAAAAAAAAACAATTATCGGTAGAGTAGAAATTGACTGCATCAAATAAGCTGTGACGTGAAAAACAAGCATTTTTATGTGCTTCTTAATTTGAATATAATAAACTGACCATTGTCGATCACATTTTTGTTTTTAGTCAATACAATTTTTGTGTTTAAAGACCCAAATTTCTTTTTTAAGTTCCTGTAAGTTTTCTTTTTATGGAGCTTTGAAAACTGAAAGTGCACTGCATAAAACAAACTGTGACCCACTGTATGTTGTATATCACTGTATATCAATATTTCAATTATTTTGATCGAAGAATCTCTGGATATAATAGCTGAGACTTACTTGTTGGTTAAATTACAAGAAGAATGTCAGCGTTCTGTAGTTATGCAGAGTTGGATGTATTGCGTCTATTCATAGAATAACAAGCTGAGAAAATCAAGCTACGAACTGAGGTTTTAATGGTACAACACTCCTAATAATTTCGCATATATCGAGTCGTCAAGGTCCCATGACATCCACAACATATTCAACTAACCAGCCAACTCATGTACTAAATTTTATCAAAATATCTTCAAAATTGCGACCTGTAGTGCTCTGCGCACAAGCTTTATATGGACAGCCTGACGGACGGACGGACATCAGAAAGTTATTCTGAGTCGATCGGTATACTTTAAGGTGGGTGTTGGACCAATATTTCTGGGCGTGACAAACATCAGCACAAATCCAATATACCCTCCCTACTATTGTGGTGTAGGGTATAAATATATATTGTTTGTCATGGACCACTGGGCATAAATGCAATATATCCATGTCATGTACATTGTAGTATTAAAAGTGGTCATAGATATTGCTGCAGTTTTTGGCAATTTCAACAAGTTGACATACAATTGTTATTCCTACAATTATTCCCTTTTTTATTTTAAGGTATGGTCACACTTGGCAAACATTTTCCTAAAAAGACGTAACCACTAAATAAAATATTTTTGAACTCGTTTATTTATAAAAAAAAAACTGCGTTTATTTAGAACAGGACACAAGAAATATTTAGTTTTATTTTTTTCGATGCTGTTTGATCTTGCAAAAGTCTTGTAAGAGTAAACAACGTCAAACAAATTTGTACTAAAACAAGTGGTTACGCTTTTTGTCATGTGTGACCATACCTTAAAAATGTGTTTTCTTTTTATGCTGAAAGTAATTGACAATCAGCAGTTTAAGGTGCTTTGATTTTTAATATAAAATTACTAATATAACTGCAGCAATCCAGATACCACATTCAATTTATTAATTTCTTATTGAGAACTGATGAGGTTTACACATTTTGTATCCACAACTTTGTAGAAGGAAGTGCCGTTTAACAAAAATGGACTTGAACAAAATCATCAAAAGGTCGTCTCTTGCACGGCATTCCATTTTATTCTTGATCAATGGATTGATAAGTAAGAAATTCTGTATGATTTGATATATATTTTAAGATATTATGGCACTCCTATTGGCTGACAGCCTATGTGGGAATCTCAATTGCATTGGAGTCTATATTATACGCGTGATCTGGTATTGTACGGTATCTTGCGGAACCCATGTCGTTGCTTATTGTAATGAAAAGTACCTCAAATGTCGTCGCTACTGGTAAACTGTTGCGGTGAAAATACTTCAGAATGATATCGGATTTATCTATATCGGTTGTATTAGAATCACACCTGTTTTGCGCCGCAGGTTCTTCTCGTGATTCTTCAGAACTACCGAATTTCCTCTTATTAACTAACTTTTAAATAAACCCTCCTATCTATGTAGATGTGAGTACAAGAGAGTTACTAAAAAAAACTTCTGGCTTCTGAAAATGTTTATTTAAAGGAGGTTTATGTGGTACAGCTGTGGATATATCGCAAGTATGCATGTACGAAATACTAAAAGACCAAACTTAAAGATATTAAGAGAAAAAATAAGAATAAGACGAAGTTATCACATTGTCGGAATCTCTAAAAACAACTCATATGAATGATTTTGAAACTACAAATAAAATCAAATCTTAAATGTTTAAGATCACATAACATGTCCTTAATGCTGTTTTTTGTAAAGCAAAAGCAAATATAAATCTTTAAATCAAAAGAAACATTTCTCTTTATATATGATCTTACATAATTATTCTTAAAGGCCAACAACAGAAACTAACTAACAAAAAAAAAAAACACAATTTTATAAAGTATCATTTTTATGTCTTTTTTTGTTTTTGTTTGTTTTTTTGATTTCAATGCAAGTCCACCTGATGATCATTGAAAAAATGACTATCATTAATAACACAGGCATTGAGTAAGCCAGCGAGTTGGGCCAGACATCCTACGGTGGTTTTAAAAACACTCATGTGGTTTATTTTTTTTATTTATGTTTATTTCTTTTATTCCTTAAACGTGTATTCACATTTTCCTCTGCATCCCTGTTTTCTTCGTCTTTATTCAACAGCATATTAATGATTTTCAATTAATTTAAAGCCAGAAGATGAAGGGGAAAAAAAAGGAAAAACTGTCACAAAATGTTTAAAAACTGTCCGTACCATGATTCATTGAAAATGTCAACATTATACCTGACAATCTGTTGTGACATAAGAGGCAAACTCTACACACTCACACACCCCTCTAAAAAGGATTATCATTAATGAAAAAGAGTTGGAAAATTTGTCAAATTACTACTTAAAATTCTCAGAAACTATTAAATGTAATTTATCTTTAAATTATTTATTGTATACAGAAATGAGGGCAATGAAAAGAAAACAGATTTAAATCGATTAACTCCTTAAGGCCACTTTATATGAGTTAAGAATGCATTGTACACTTCTGGCCGTACGAGTACAGCATGGAAATAAATATTTTTTAGGATTGTGTTAATCTTCAGGCAAACCTGATCACTCACAAACTTAAATTAAAATATCAGCCTCAGTACCAGGCATTTACAAACATCAATTAATACTTAACAATTATGAAATAGACCATGGGTCCATTGTTTCATGTTAGCAGGCATCTAATTTTAATCAGAAATATAGATTTCTTTTACAATTTTAAAAATTATCACAAGTTCTTTATGTGTTGAAGGAGAATGGGTCAACGAATATGGAAACGACGACAACAAGTTCACCAGTTTAAAATATATCCACAAAATGTTACTTCTAGAGTGTTGGCGCTTCGATAATAACACTCGTGCGGACAGCACCCTTATAGTGGATGGCCAATGTAAGCGGCATGCGGCCGCGGATGGCAAAAGTAGAATTTTTTCAACTTTGCCGCTTAAAACGATGTTGCCATACACATGTATATAATATGTGGCATATGAGTTTAGTTAAAAATTAAAATTTATTTTCATTTTCCTAATTCTTTTTACCATTGTACAAACTAATGAACGTTTATTTAAGCTGATTGCCGCCCGCGGCCGCATTCCGTTTACATTGGCCTTCCACTCTTAACGTTAAAGGCTAGAGATCAATAATTTGGTACCGTCTTTAACGCTATGGATGTGGACGACATGCGTGATCTCAGGATGTGCTATTTGACGCCGATATAAATTTTCTTGTGACGCAATTCTTCTGAATCATTTAATAGTTTTGGATGTACGAGGTCTGATCAAAAAATAACAGTTATTTTCAATTTTTTCAAAAAGTATTTATTTATTCATCAATAACTATCTTGCCCCCTTCAAAGCAATCCCCCTCACTTATGCCAGTGTTTTTCCAATCATCGAAACACTTCTGAAACGCGCTTTTTGGCATCGCCAACAGCTCCTGTTTCGATTTTTCTTTTATCTCCTCAATCGTAGCAAAACGCTTTCCTTTCATCGGTGTCTTCAGTTTTGGGAAGAGGAAAAAGTCAGCAGGGGCAAAGTCCGGTGAATACGGTGGTGAAACCATGATAACGGTTTTGTTTTTGGCCAAAAACACACTCGCTAGCATCGATGTGTGAGCTGGTGCGTTATAATGGTGCAAAATCCATTATTGGTTTTTCCACAATTCTGTGCGTTTCTGACGAATTGCTTCGCGCAAACGACGCATTACTTCAAGGTAGTATTCCTTATTGACCGTACAACCTTGTGGCAAGAATTCATGATGCACCACGCCTTTCTATCTGTCAAAAATAAACTGATAATCCCAAATGGCTGACATTACCAACATACATATATAACAGACATGTGTACCAACATAACAGAAAGAAAATGCGAAATTTAAAATTAAAAGTTATTTTTTGATCAGACCTCGTATTATACTAAATTTAGTTTGTGGCATGACGTGCAAGACCAAAGGTATTATTAATTTAGGAGATTCTCTTGTACTTCCTTTAATTTATTATACATCGATAGATTATCGTTTAATAATATTATTCAGCCATGTCACAGAAGTTAATTCCGTTCGGAAATGGAATTAATTCCGTAATTTGCTGCTAAAGAAAAAGTAAAACGAAAATTTTTTTCGGAATGAAACCTAGAAATTCTTAAAATTACAATTCCAAATAGCAAATTAACCCCCTGGCCCACGATGTCGAACGATAACGTTCGCTTAGATAAGACTTAAGACACAAGCTTTTTATCGTATCTATTTTTTACTCAACCAAGTTTGTTTATTCCACAATCAAGTTTGTGTCTTAAGTCTTATCTAAGCGAACGTTATCGTTCGTCATTATTGGCCAGGGGGTAAAAGTGGTTTCATTCCGAAAAAATGTTACGTATTTATGGCGTTACAAATCCCCACTATAGTGGTGTAGGGTATAAAAATCTATAAATTTCGAATATTTATATGTATAAATCTTATGGTAGGTTTGTTTATATTTATTTCAGCAGATCTTTGTTATCACTAAAAGAAATAGTTGAAAATATATTTTTAAACAAGGAATAAAAAAATATTTAAGAAGAAAATAATTTATTTACATACATATATACATACATATGTACATTAGGGTGACCCCATTTGTATTGAGCAAAAAAAAGGTATCGATGTTCCCAACTAATTTGAAAATTTGATTCATTTTAAGACTACGTTTCTCAATTTTTTTGTGCTGGGGTCAATATTTGGTGAGCTGGATCAAAGGATAAAAATGTCCTTTTTAGAGGTTTTTTGATTTTTTTTAACATTTCTTCCAAAGGAACTATATGTAGATTTAGTATAATATGAAAAGTCTTTGAGAGGCGCATTCAATGGGTTATCAAAAATTAAAAAGAATTTTTGTAAATTCAAAAATTTTCAAAATTTCAGACAAAATTTTGATTTTTTCTATTTTTTCATAGAATTTACCTAAATAAATAGTAAACTGAAAAACGTAAAAAACCCATTTGGCTTAAATTGCATGTTGTTTATAATCAAGAAATTTCAACTATTTATTTAAGTAAATTCTATGAAAAAATAGAAAAAATCAAAATTTTGTCTGAAATTTTGAAAATTTTTGAATTTACAAAAATTCTTTATAATTTTTGATAACCCATTGAATGCGCCTCTCAAAAACCTTTCACATGTTACCAAATTTACATATAGTACCACTGGAAGAAATTAATCAAATTTTCATATTAGTCGGGAACATCCGCAACTTTAATTTGGGGCCACCCTAATATATAAAAGCATAACCAAAATTAATTTAATAGCCCGTAACTTCAATTGGTAAGTATGAATAAAATGGGAATGCCCCTTTTTACACGCGAGTAGGCAAAATATTCACATGTAATTATGGAATTATGGTATATAGCGACGCAAATCGGAAGCAAAACGATGCAAAGCAGATTGATACAAAATTTCAAAGCCGACGCAAATCAAAATCAAAAAGACGCAAAGCGGATTAAACCAGATTTAATAAGGCGACGCAAATCGGGGCTCTAATGTACTTAAATCTGCCATTTCTGGCTGTCTGTTCTAAACCCCTAAACATCTTTGTGGAGTCTCAAACACATACATATATATATTCTAGAATACTATGTACATATGTACATCTATTTCAATTAATCTGTTCAGTTACTTTCATTAAAAGTTCGAAAAGATCTTTCAAAAACAAGAGATCAGCATCATACATATCTTCTCAGCGACCTTTTTATCACTACATATTTTCAAATAAAACTCAGACTTGTTTTTTATGTAATAATTTTATATACAATTTTATTTAAATGTTGAATTCATTTTGTTGTTTGTAATGTGAAATTGTTATGATTAATATTAGTAATTCTTTACATATTGCATACATACTCGTACATACATATGTACATAGATTAACTAAATTATTTATAATAGTTGAATGTTGAATTTGTGTTTTTTTTTAGTTTTTATTTATTAAGTAGTTTTTTTGTTTAAATTAAATGATTAATTGTGTATAAACTAACAATTACATACATACAAACAGAAAATGTAAAACTTTATCTATAGAGAGATACATACTCGTCTCGTACTTACATACATATGTATGTATGTATGTGTAATGTGTATAAATATTACTAAATATTTACATGTACATATGTATAAAAGTATAAGTTTATTTTATTATCACAGTTTTAATTTATACAAATTTTTAATGGGGGGACATTAACTTAAATCTTAAGCTTAAATTACGAGTGTATTAAATGAATTATTAAAATATAAAACAAAAGAATTTCATAAGTGTTCTTTAATGACTTATTTGTTTGTTATTGCGATTGTTAATGCTGTTTTTTTTTATTTTTATAATTAAATTAATTTATTTATGAACTTTAGTTAAGTTTAATTTAATTTATATTTATTTATTTTTGCAAAGTGCATAATTTTTAATTTCTTAGGTGAACTTACATTACTAAAAAACCGTTAAAATCTATAGAGTATGAGACGAATTAAGATGAAAAGTGAACAAGATGAAAAAGAATATAATTTTCTTTGAGGTTTTTAAGTAGATTTTTAACGACAATATTAATAAATTATAATGCAAAAAAAAAATAAAAACTGAGAGATATATTAGACAAGAGTTGTGTATTTATGTGTGAATATAAAATGCTCGTTTAACATATGTACATATGTAGATACAAAGGGGATATAAAATTCTGGCCATAATTTAAGAAATACAAAATGTTTCGGTTTTTAGCAACATCTTGGCTATATTGCGCACTCTACATTAAGAATTGTTTGTATAGCCTATAACTTAAATGTTGCAAATTAATGTATTTAACCATCTATAGCTCTTTCTATTCGTAACATACTTAGATTTATGGAATCGCATTTTGGCCACAATCTAGCCAATTTCTTTATTCTGTTTGAAATGTTCGAAAAAACTATATTTTTTGTTCATTTATGCAAACATTTTTCACTCTCAACAATAAAGTTAGGGTAAACAAAATTCGTAATGTCGGCTAAATTATGCCATAAATTTACTCTAAAGTGCCGGCAGTGTAAACTTGTCTGTCTAGCTGGCCGCCTGAAATGACTAAATGTCTGTGAATAAGTGTTAAAATTAAGTCATTAAACTTTTTTAACTGTTTTTTAAATAATCAGCTGCAGTTTTATTTCTTAAGTACTCGTCGTATAAAAATTATTTGTTACAACGAGTCAAGCAATTAATTAAATATGTATCGCTTACAAAAATAATAATAATAATAAAAACAAAACAAAAACAAAAACAAACCAAACCGAACACAGAAATTTGTAAGTGGAAAAAAAACATGTTTAAACATGTGTTGGCAAGAGTGTTATTTTGTTCTCCACTTACATATATTTGTTCCACTTCCTCAAAACAGAAGAACATTTAAACGTATTTCTTTTTTATTAAGCATTAAAAAATTATTAATAGTCATAAACTCAAAGTTTATTTGCTATGAAAAATGGTTTCTGCCACAACATGTAGCAGGTATTTATATGAGAAGTTTTGTTTTTATTTGTGTTCCTTCATGAGACTAGCGCTAATCCATCTTAACAGGGGCATTAAGCATATATTGTAATAAAAAATATATATATAAATGTTTTTTTAAAGATGGTTTATAAAAAGCTTTGGTTTATGGTCTTTTAATAGTTGTGGCATTTTGAATAAATTGTTTTGGAATACATACATTAATTAAACAATATCTTGCTTCCTAGAGGAACAAAATGTCACTACACTGCTCGAAAACCATGTCCGATCTGTTCGTTAATGTAAACTGATTTTAAAGCTCCTTCATTTGTCAACAGTCGTCCTCACATTCTCAGATATACATAATTATACTATTTACACCGCCTATAATCGACCGAAAATGGAACTCTCATGTATGGGCCGGTGCTTTGAAGTCTATTTTGGAGGGCGAAGATGCTTATCGGTGACAGTAGGTCATCCAACTCTATTGGTTCATTGGAGCATCGTCGCAATGTGGATTGTGTTTCACTGTTCTATCGATGGAATGTGTTCTGCTAAAATTAGGCAACTTGTTCCCAAAACACGTAGTTTCCTAGTTCCAACACAATGCATTGCATGAGTAGGGGTCGTTCCCTGAGTGCTGGTCCAAGCAAAAAAAAAAATTAGAGGTAAACATTTGAATCGTATTTCACTAATTTTACTATATCCGAAAAACCTTTAAACCTGGCTTCAAAACAACTTTCAAATCGGTATTATCTGAGCCATTTAGGAAGCTGTTCTGTGTTTTAATTTAATTGATCTTTAAAAACAAAACACAAACTTACTTTGATTAATTATAAAGATTTCATTATTTTACAGCTCTGTGTTATTAGAGATAATCTACTGCACACAAATTAAACCTTAATTAATAAACAATAGTTATAAATAAATGTATGTATAACTAGTTAGTTGCACTTAACCCTTTAGGAATTTTAGTGGTGAGAGAGAGAAACCCATAGAAGATTTTTCAATTATTGCATTTCTAAGCCTGAACGGGAGGAGGTATGCGATGAAACATCACTGCCATAGGAAGTATTCAAACCATTAGAACTTGCAGCATATGCCAATGAATTGTTGGAGCTGGAAGTGTTGGCCATTAAACTGTGCATAGTTGGGTTGGCATGTTTCATGTTGGGCGGTGTTTGGGGTGGTGTATCAGGTTGTATTTCAGGAAACCCCAAGCGACCCTGTTGCTGCAGTTGCTGCTGCTGTTGTTGTTGTTGTTGACTGTGTAAATTTTGGGCAGCATATTGTTGCGTCATATGATGCATCATATTTGCCGAGGTATTTGAGCTGCTGTTGTTGTTGGTGTTGTTATTCATTTGTCCCGCCGTGGCTGCATAATTGCTGCCCGCCGCCGGGTAGGCCGTGTTCAAGCGTGAGTAGGGAGAGGAGGCAGCAGCATTAACATAACTGCTCATCATAGACAGGGGTGAATTGTTGGCCAAATGATTATTTATTTGTAAATTATTGGCATAGTACGATTGGGCAGCCAATTGTTGTTGCTGGCTATTGCTCATGTAGGCCGCCTGACTGGGTGGTGGTGTTTTATTAGCCACTGTATCGGCCACACTCCAAATTTTTGGTTTTGTGGCTGGTATAGGTATGCCACACTCGTCTCTTATAGTTGAGGCAGAATTGGCTAAATAACCTTGTTGCTGCTGCTGCTGCTGTTGCTGTTGATAGTAAAGACTTTGGCTATGATGCTGTTGTTGTAGCTGCTGCGACTGCGACTGCTGTTGAGTTTGGTAGGGATGATAGGCATTCGTATGGTGGCCAGTTGTTGTGCCATATAATGAAGCTGTATTGTAATTTTCCAGTTGTCTGGTGGCTGTTAAATTTTCTGGTTTACGATCCTCTTCATCATCCTTTAAATCATGTTTAACATTGTGGTGATTGTTTTTAAGTTGGTCATGTTCTAAAATTGTAACAATAAATGGAAAAGTTTAAATAAATTTTAATTTAAAATGGAAATATGTATGTAAGGGATTTAAATGATATACTTAATCTTTAAATGTTTAAATAGCTAAACCTACAACTAACCCCCTTTAATTCAAAATAAACGTTGTACACTTAATGGACCTTTTTTCATCTTCAGTTTATTCTTTGAAAGCACTTGTTTTCTCTTGTTTAATTCTTATTCTTAAGTCAAGTGCTGTCAACTTCCGGTTTATATTTATATCAACGAAACATTAAGGATACTTGTGGGCCACTTTAACACAGTTTGTTTCTGTTAAGCTAGTTGGTGGTGGGGTGTTATTGCTGTGACTTTTCCTTTTTTTTTTAAGGGATGCTAAGGGAAGCTTTTTGTTCTTTTACATTTAAGATTAAATAACTAATTTCAAGGAGATTTCTTAAAGGAGATTGAAATATAAAACTTAATATTTACAAGGAGTTAAAAACAAAAGTTTTTAAAAATTAAGTTAAGAAATAACCAGCTGTTTAAAAACAAAAAGGTTTTTTTGTTCTACAAAATATATAAAATATTTGTTTAAAACAATAATGGCTACCTTTAAGCATTTGTTGGCCATACATATTAGCCCCTGCTCCCACTCCTGCTGCCATCACTTTATCAGTTTTTTCCAACTCTTTTTCGTCATCCGACAACATGGCATCATCGTCATCATCTTCGGTACGATTCTTTGGTTCCCAGGTCATTTTGTTTTCCTTCTTTAAACGGCGTCGTGCATTGGCAAACCATGTTGATACCTGAGTTAAAGTCATCTTCGTGATAATTGCCAGCATGATTTTTTCACCTTTGGTGGGATATGGATTCTTTTTGTGTTCATTTAGCCAGGCCTTTAAAGTGGCCGTAGATTCTCGGGTGGCATTTTTGCGTCTGGATGCTAAATCGTATGAAGCACCATAACTGTAATAGAAAAATAAGTATAAAGATATTTAGAGAATTTTCATATTTTTTTGTTGCAAAAATAGAAAGTTGAACTGAAAATGCTTTTAACGTTAAGTGGATTAAATATTTTTTATATGTATGTACGTCTGTATGTAAGCAAGCCTGTCTGATGGCGTAAAGAAAACTTATAATTTCAATTTTATTGGTGAAAACCCCAACATATGCTTAACTTTTTTTTTACCATAAGTTTTTCTTTATCTAAGATATTTCTGAAAGGCACTTGTTGAATGTTAAAAACAAAATAGAGAAAAAGTGTAAAAAACAAAACACTCGTACAGGGCAAGGCCAAATGAAATGGGAAGAAAAAGGAAATAAATATGTATGTATATATGTATGTATGTATATTTAACAGATGTTATAACAAACTTCAGAGCAGTTGCGGCTTAAAGTAACATTATCAGATTTGATTAACCGATGACAAACATTTTTTACTTGCTTTTATAGACAAAGTTATAGGGGCCCTAGGCTGCCAAAGCAAATTTATTCAATAACGTTAAATCTATATATATTTGTTATTTAAATTGACCATCATCATCCAATATATTTGCACTTGTAAAAATATAAAATTATTCAAACGATTTTCTAAGTTTTAAATTCTGAAATACAATAAATTATATTTAAATATTCTTGGTAACACGATGGCTTTTGTAGCAACATTTTTTCCCGACATTATTTGCATTTACTGATAATATTGTAAAAAAAAAACACACAACAACAACAACAACAAATTCATTGATATTCATTTTTTTATAATTTATTAAGTGTTGAAAGATTTGTTGAATTTTATATTTCTTATGATAAGAGTTTATACAAATTCTTGTTTTTTTTTCTTCTTTCAATTTAATTCTAAATTAAGATAATTTGAATGTAGTAATGTTTTTTTCTTTCTCTCAAATGTCATAAATCACTTCAGTCAGTTTGTTTGTATGTTTGTTTAATTACTTTATGACTGGAATTTTAAATACTGCTGCATAAATCAAGAAATATTTATGTAAGCTAGCAATGTATGCATGTATTTGAAATTCAAACTTACCCATAAGCAAATGTTGGATCGTATGAATAATAACCAGTTGTTGGCTGTAAACCGGCAGTTGACCAAGCGGACATATCGGAGCCAGTTGTAGATTCTTTAAGACTGTAAGGATTGCTCTGCAAGGAGTGTAAAGAACAGATATTTGAAAACTAAAGTTAAAAGTTAAATTAAAAAAGTTAATTAAGCATAAATCTAAATTGTTTACATAATTTACAACCTGTAAACAATTTAAAATAGTTAAAAACAACCGAACTATTGAATTAAAATAATTTTGTGCAATTTGTACCCAAATCACATAAACATATTAAAGGTTTACATTAATTACATTAGGTAAAACTGTCAAAAACAAACTAGGTTTTAATTTGCTTTGTTTACATTATTTACATCAGGTAAACAATTGTTAATGCGTGAAAATCCATAACTTTAGAAGATAATATGCTTAAATACAGAAAATATTCAAGTATTTAATTGTAAAAAAATTAAATAATATAAAACTATTTACTTTGTTACACTTCCAATGAATTTTACTTAAAAATAAGAATTGTTTACATTATTTATAGCAATTATTTATACAATTAAACATTTTTATGATTTTAGGAGATAATATGACAAAATAAATGTAACAAATTTCAATGGATTTTTGGCAAAAATAGTAATTTTGACATTATGCACAACATATAAACAATGAAAAATCTCGTAGGGGAGCAACAATTTTCATAATTTTAGAAGATAATATTTTAAAATAGACAATATCCCTAATTATAATTTACACGATGTATATAAATGAAATAATCGAAAATCAATTACATTTCTAAAAATTTTCAGGGGACTTTTAGCTAAATTGCAATGTTTTACATTATTTACAACATGTAAATAACTAAAAATATCGAAAAAAAACAACAATTATGATAAATTTATGAGGTAATATTGTAAAATAATTCAAACTTTAATTATTTACATTGTTTACATAAGGTACATAATGAAAATGACCTTTAAAAATGTACTTTGTTATTGTACTTTTGGGTTATTTTAAGTGCTTGTTTTATGCAAAATTTTTAATTTCATAAAATATACAATAAATAAACTGTTTATCACTTTATTTCACAATAATAACATTAATTGAAATATGCTTTGATTTTATTTCTTATCAATTTTTAGAAAACACTGGTGGACTCCTCTCTATTCAAAACCAAACAAAATATACTTTTAAAAATCAATAAAATACTAAAAACTTTTTTTTATACCCACCACCAAAAAGATGGGATATATTAAGTTTGTCATTTCGTTTGAAACACGTCAAAATAATGATTGTAGAACCTAAAAGTCTATATATTATGGATTCTTATAAGGTTCTAAGAGGATCTAACCATGTCGAAAAAAAGACATAGAACTATGAAAATTTCATTAAATATTCTATGATCCTACCGAAATCTTTGGTATGTATTGGGCTTTGGTCTATTTCAGATAACCACGAAATTTTTCAGATATTTTTTGCAATTTTCTTCAAATATAATCTAGATAATAGCATGAAGTTTTGCACAATTTATTTTTATTATTATAGAAGGACAAATGGTTGGAATTGTTCTACGACTTGTTTATACAAATGTATTCCCGAAATATGGCTTTATGGTACATAAATGTCTAGAGAAAAGTAGTATCCATACAAAATTCAGCAAAAATAAGTTTCATGCTATGTTTTGTTTGTTTCAGAACGATGTTTTGTTTGCATCGGTCCATATTTTGACGTAGCGCCATATAAAGCCCTCTTCCGAAAATTAATTAAATGCGCATAAATATCTTATAAAAATGAAATTCAACACAGATAGTATATATACATACATCTATGTACATATAAATCGTCGTATCAATTTTTATGATAATCGGTACATATTGGACCGTAGCCAGTAGTTGATAGCTCTCATATAAGGGATCCGCAAAATAAAATAACCAGTATAATTATCGTTATCGATATAAAATGTAACAAAAATTAATTTCATATATTCATACTGATATTTGGTGGTGGGTATCAGAGATTCGTCACAGCCGAATATAAACTATTACTTGTTAATAATTGAAAAAGTTTTGCTTTACTTTGTTGTTCTATAGTTTTTATTATTATTTTTAAGAATGTAACACAAAAACCATATTTATTAAATAACAAAAAGAATTTTCATAGTTGTTTTTTCTGCCAACTACACCCACAATAAATTTGTTTTTTTAACAAACACATTTGCACTCAGGCATTTATAAATAAATAAAATACATGTTGTAGTCTGAGTATTTAGAGGCTGGGCTTTTTTTTTGACAAGTAAAAGTTTATATTGAAAATAAATGAAAAAATAAAATTTATAAAATAATTCAAGTTGTTGTTATAGCTATTGTTACGTGTATATAAGTAAATACGAGTGTGTATATAGTAGGATTGCCGCATTTAGGGCCAAGCAAAAAATTATATTGATATAGACAAGCGATTAGTAAAACTTTGAGCTAAATGAAAGTTTTAATCTAATAACTTCCGATTTAAAATAAATATAAATCTCAAAGAATCTGTTTTGGCTGTAATAAATCTGAAATGTATATCTCACCTCTAATGTCAAAAATGTGGCATTGTTTCTTGGAAACAAATTTACAAAAAATCCAAATATCTAAATAAAGAATGAAGAATTCTTCTGAACCAGCCTAATGTATGCAGTATTACAGTGCGTTGACGTGCCAACACAAAACACTCACTAGTATTTGCAACACAAATGTATGTGTGCATACCCAGCATATCATTCTAGGAGCGCTCCGAAAAAGGAGTCAGAAAAGAGTCCAACAAAAGAGCATTTTCGGAGTGCTCCGAAAATGGAGTCTGAAAAGAGTCCAACTAAAAAACATTTTCGGAGCGAAAGAAAAATTAGCTTGTTACTGTCCTGAGTCGGTACGCAGTATGACTCAGAAATTCCACTTAATTATGTGTGTACCAAAGCGTTGTTGTCCTGTTATTTGTGCTTTGAACAAATAAAACATAGCTGTACTACACAATAATGATAAACACAAGATTACACAGAGCCCAAAAAAACCCTCATAAAAGACTCTTTTCTGTCATTATCTAAGAGCTCTTTCATAGCCCAGAAAAAAAACCCTCATAAATTACTCTTTTCTGACATTATTTAAGAGCTCTTTCTGATGGACTATTTTCGAATGTAATGACCCTCTTTTCTGAAGGTTTTTGGAGCAAATATGATTGTTTTTTGGGCTCATAAAGAGCGTTAACGCTCCGAAAAAGGTGTCAGAAAAGACTCTTTTCAGACTCATATGGCTTGCTGGGTATTTGCTCTATTTGTATGTATTTTAATGACATTGATGATGTGTGTATGATGGCAGTAATGCTGATGGGTTGGGAGAAAATTTTCAGCGACAGCCCAAACAATGAAATGAATATTTTAAAATGAAATTCTAAATAAATTATTTATAAAATGTACTCACACATACCCACAAAATAATATAATAAAAAATACTGAAATAAATAAAATACACACAAAATCCATAATGGTTGTTTTCAATATAATACATACATACTGTTATAAAAATATACATATGGGGGAGTACATAAAAAATTCACAGAAAAGAAATATGTTGGAATTAATAATCATCGATTTTAATCAAAATTTTAATAGAACTCATTTGACTCGTTTTTAAAATATGACTTTATGAAAATTAAAGGAGTTATAAAGCTGATCATAACTTTTAAACAATAAAAATACACAATAATTTTTGAAGACAATATAACAAACAAACAAAATCTCAAATATTTTACATTATTTACTTGATTGTAACATTATTACATTTTCAATAAATTTTAGATTCTGTAAACTATAAATAGTTTACATTATGTAAACAATTAAAAATCTTGAAATATAATAAAACTTTTCATAACTTCAGAAGAAAATATCAACAAATAAACAAAATCCACAATTGTGTATATTGTTTACATTATGTAAATAATTATAATTGTAACAAAATTTAAAAGATTTTAGGCAAAAATAGCATCTGTTTTTATGATGTAAACAATTGGTAAAATAAAAAAAAACTACAATTATTTACATTGTTTACATAACGTAAATAATTGATTAATAAATGAGCACAATTTATTTTGATAGATTTTAAGGAGAACAAAAAGCAATATTACAACATAAACAAAAATTTCCTTGTTTTCATAATAAAAACAAGTAAGAAAGTATAGTCGCTCAAGTCCCACTATATAATACCCTTCATCCAGTATATGTATAAAACAGTTTTTCAGAAATAGGCGCTACATGGGAGATATTAACTATTATGAACCGATCATCCCAAAAATTTAATGCCATGACTTCAGTGAATGTAAATATTATGTATACTTTATCACGATATAAATACTTTTATAAAATTTATGGAGGAAATACGGAAAGGGTCTTATATTTAAGATTCGACTAATTATGGACCGACCATTATAAAATTAGGTGTCCTCATTGCTGTATATATGGAACTTAATTGTAGTGATTTAATTAAAGTGATTTTCGGAAGTGAGCATCATTTTTTTATATCTTTTTTGAAGCCCTATTTCGGGAATACATTTTTATAATGGTGCCAGGTGAAATCATGGACCGATTTCCACCAGTTTCAATCCCATCCGTCCTTGAACTGAAAAAATGTCATGTACTTAATTTTATCGAAATATCTTCAAAATTGCTACCTGTACTCTGCGCACAAGCTTTACATGGACAGCCAGCCAAACGGACGGACATCGTTAAATCGACTCAGGAAGTGATTCCAAGTCGATCGGTATACTTTAAGGTTGGACTAATATTAATGGGCGCTACAAACATAAACATTGATCTAATATACCCTCCACAATATGGTATGGGTATAACAAGCAAAGTACCTTACTAAAATCATCAAAATTTTAATCTTATACATTAAACTAATGACCGTGAGAGCCAATTCATTTATTTTTCTTATTTATTTTCAGCAATATCAATAAAATTTCCTATAGTATAAGTTTGCAAGATTTTATTGCATCATATACTTGATGAATGCATATTCTTTGGGTTAAATTTTAGTTACAACAATATTTTTTATATTTACTTTTTATACCCACCAACAGATAGACGGTGGGTATATTAAGTTGGTAAACTTTGATTTAAACGCCATATTTGACTTTCATGTATCATTTTAAAGGATCAGCTTTTAAATGTATCTGAAATGAAAATAGTATAATTTTCAGTTTCAAGCCAGTGGTCCTCAATAACAGCAGAATACAGAAAAAAAAACTTAAAAAAACTTCACAGAAGTATTTGCTTTCTTTGAATTCATAAAATACTAAAACCAAATTTAAAAGTTTTTATATTTGAAAATCTAGAGATCGCATAGGTATATTGGCCATTTTCTGAATTGTACACCACTACATTTCGTCCAAAATTAAAATACCGAGTAGCAAATTTAATTATAACGGTTTTCATTCATGTCAAACATGGCGTATCCAACTGGTGAGTGCATTTCAACGTGAATTCTCCCATAAGTATGTGCAAGAGTATGTACGTATACATCCATACGTGTGAGAATGAGAGTAGTGGGTGGGCATGTTGTTATTGTTATTTGCTGTTAAACAAATATTATTGGTTTGGGGTTGTGTTTGTGTGTGTGTGTGTGTTATTAAGGGTTCATTGATGATGGCGCTTGTAATATTGCTGCTGCTGCTTTTGTTGTTGTTATTTTTATGTAATCGTCAATGACAATAGTTTACTTATTGTTATTGTTGTGTCTGTGTATTGTTGTTATTGTTGTTTGTATTTATGTAGTAGTTTTATGAAAAATAAAGATGGTATTATTACATTTTATTGACATGTTTGTACATGTGTTTAACATTGACAATAATATTAAGAGGATTTAACAGAGGGACAAAGTGTTGTATGTATTTATATGAAAATTTTATTGCAAAAGAAATTGTTTAATTGAAAAATAATTACAAACTACATAGTAAAAAATCCAGTAGTAACTTGTTTACACTTCGTAACTAACAATGAGATAATTATGCCAAAAGAATCTACCATAAAGGAGAAATGACAACAATAACATACATTGCTGATATTGTCAACCAAAGGTAGGCGCAGCAATAAAAATAACAACAAATTTGTAATAATAATAAGAAGAATAGGGCGATTCTATTCTAGACAACTTTTGACATCAATTTTCAAATCACACTATTCGATACTTTTTTTGATGCAAATTTAAAGTAAATTATCTACATATATTTTATAATAATATAATTTTTTAAACGTAAGCTTAAATATAAATTTGTTGTGCACTTCGAAGCATTAAGATTCAGAGATTTAGCGCGAACAGAAAATTCATTCATGGCTTAAGAGCAAATTTCTTATTATTGGATTATATTTCTCTACGATGTTTGATTTGATAATCATCGTCTGGCATCTCATATTTCACAATAAAAAAGCATAATGCAATAAAAGTTTAAACATTAACAGAGTTTTGTGTTTTTGTGGTATGATCTTATGAAAGTTGGCCAATTTGATTGCACCCGTCATGCACTTTAAAACTGTCTCGTGGCTATTTGGTCGTTTCGTATAAATTCTTGTAAATAGATAACAATAGTATTTAGAAAAATATTAACCCTTCTAAAAATAACTTAATTGAAAATGTATTTCTTTCTATTATTAAAAGACGTTTAAAATGTCTAAATGTTGCACCCGTCAGAATAGAATCGTTCAATATATACATATTGTAAACGTATGTAAATTACGTTCTAACTCCATAACATGTAAAATAATTTCCGAAATCTATTTCTCAATATTGGTGAGTTAAAAAGATGATATTTACAAGTAGATCTTGTACAATTAACATTGTTGTTGCACATTCCAATGTGCCAATTGTCTAAAAATATTACTTTACAATGGTATACTTTGTATTTTTTAATTAAAACTGAACCCAAGCCAAATAAAATTTCTCTAATAACAAATATTAAAAGTTTAACAATTTTTCATTAAGAAAAAATAGAAAACTCTAACAATTAAAAGATTTCTTTATCATAGAAATTTATAAATTTTTAAAAGAAATTTCAAGTTTTTTAGTATGGTAGGTACTAAAAGGTTTCGTAGACTGTCTCCAATATTGAAACGTGTTGTCTTATGTAGATATTAGAGTGATTTTTGTGTTGAAAATTCACGTAAATCCATGTAAAAACTACAAACAATTTACTTTCAAAATTATTCGACACAAACTTAAGAATACAGAATAAAAGTTAACTTTATTATTTTGAATCTAAAAAAAATCCAAATATTTGAGTTTATAAGAAAAGAAATAAAATTAGAAGAATCTTAAATATTTAAATTGTGTCACAATTTCATTTGAAGTCGAAATTTTAAACATTTCTATTTTAAATATAGAAACACTTAGTTAAAGTAAAATACTTTACTACGCTTTGAAATAATTTAATTTGCCTTTTTAAACATGATTTTCTATCAAAGCCTGCTGTCAATATTAATTTATTAAAAGGACTTAAAAAATATAGTTTTCAAATAACAACAAAAAATAAAACATCCAACTATCTTAATGACTGAACACTAGCATTGATAAACTTTGAAATGACCACAAACAGCAGCGGCAGCCAAATCAATAGCAACAATAAACACATCAACATAATCAAGCATGAGGCATGTTGTACGTATTGTGTAATGCCAAACAAAACTAATCCAATTAAGAATTTGACAGTTACAAGGTAATTAAAATCTATATACGCGTAAAGTTAAAAACTAAATTTACATAAAATGGTAAACAGCATCCTGTAAATTTAGTTATAGACGTTAAACGATTAAAAACAAAAACCAACTTACCAAAGGTGTATAGAAAGCCGAACTATCCACACCAATACTGGGATAGGGATTTTGTTCGTTTGATGCATACGCTGTGCCATAAACACCTACACCACCAGCCGGCATACGCGAGTAATTGGTTAAAGCTAAACGTGCCGAATCGTATTGGCAAGAGCACACCGTCTGACCAGACAATGGATCTGTCATAATGGGACGACCATTTTCACAGCAACCACCTCCCGAACCGCTGCCAACACCGTCACTTGGCGAATGATTTGCTGAGGAGCCACCAGCTGCCGCTGCCACTGCGGCTGCAGCCAGCACCGAAGATGCTGTTGCTGCAGTTGTACCTTCCGGTCCATTAACCAATGCATGGGCAAGCGTTGCATTTGTTGTATTTGATGGTACACTACCAGCATGATTGGTTGATGATGTCTGTGACATTGCACCTGGACTTAGGGGACCATTTGCTGTGCCGGCACCGCTTGATGAGACGGATGATGACGACGACGCCGATGAGTTGCCAGATGGACTGAGAGAATTTTCATGTGTACCCGCTAAGGGAGATGGTACATTGTGTGACGACAGCAATGCTGCGGCTGATGTTTGACTTACACTACCGCCAAGTAACTAAAAATACACAGAAAAAAACAACACAAAAATAATGTGGATCAGTTTTTGAGGCCAAGTAAGAAAGAAGCAGCCTAAAATACAGTAAAAATAAACTAATAAACAAGATAGAGGAATACGTGTACAAAACAGCAAACAAAAAACAGAAACAAAATATATGTCGGAATTTTTCAAACAGGTATTTTTTGTCTTAATTTTTTTATTTGTTATTGTTGTGGCAGGGTTTTTTTCTTCAAGACTTGACTTGGTCAAGTACGAGTTTGTACTTGGTTTAGTTGTTTGTGTGTGTATTTAACTCTAAACTAACAATTCATGACGTACAATATGGATCGTATATGGATCACTTAAAGAGGCTACTACACCATTTCCAAACAAAACTGTTAATTTTCATTGAATTGCATAAACATGAGTAGTATAATCAATTATCAATTCCGACCCCCTAAAGCTTATAGATAGCGGAGTTGATATAGCGATCTCCGGCTGTAGATCTAAACAGGTTTTTTTTATATAAAAGAGTTTGTTTATAACAGTTTTTTTTTTCTATGAAAAACTTTTCTATAGAAAAGTTTGCGTTTTCCATAGAACAAAATATAATTGTGTATGTTTACCACAACTATTTCAACATTTTTAAAATTTTTTTTTAAAATATTATGGTCACTGTAATTATTTATATGATTTTAGCAATCATATATATTAATATAGCAATTATGTAATGTTTATGGTGATCCGTTTTATGATGAAAGATTATCATATTATGTTGTTCTCTATCTCTATGGGCAACAAATTATGATAAATGGATTCATCACAAACATGATTACAACAAATACATACATTGTTACTACAATAATATATATGATTGTAGTCATCATATGAATGGTAACTTAACCATATTATGGTTATCGCAATCATATAAATAATTACAGTGACCATAACATTGTTGAAAAACTTGTAAAAATATTGACATTGTTGTGGTTAACATGTACAACTAAATTTTTTCTATGTGTGTATATAGCCGGCACTGGCAACAGTGTAAAGTTCTCTGTTAAAAAAGAAACCGTTTCTTTAAAACGAATTTCTGTTCTGGTCTTTCGGTTACCTAAATCAACCAACCCTCTCTTTTAAATGCGATTGTGTGTTTGCAAGTGTATGCCTGCATTTAAGTGTATAGGTACACTTTCGTACATATCCATATACATACATATTTTCAAAAAGTCATCGAAGCAGATTAAGACGATAACTCCAAATGTCAAAATATTTTATTGGCTTGGCGCAATTTGCGATCCGTTCCATCTATTTTCACTTCATTAATTTTCAATTTATCACTCGTACAGATTTCAGATTGTGAAGTTTTTTTGTTTGTATCTTTTTTAGTTTGTTTTGTTTTTGCTTTATACGAGTAAAGACATTTAAACGGGTAAAGGTTTTTTTTCAGTCTTGATATGTATTTCTGTTTGTGTGTTTGAGTTTAAATATCTGATATTTTTTACTTGGAAAAAGGGTATAGTTTTTAAGAAATAAACAGAAAAGCAAAAATATACACTCAAAAAGCCAGAGACCAAGGAAAAAAGGTCAACTTGTATATATGTAAGTATGTATATGCTACGCATGCGCTTATAAACCTACCACCGCAACGAATCTTTCAACTTTTCTTGTTTTATTCTTGTTAGAAGCAGAAAATTTTTAAAAAGTTACATTTTTTTAAGAAAACCAACAATTGCTGTTAGTAAAATATATACATACATACATATGTATGTATATTTCGCGCTTTTTTAACTGGGTCAATTCTCTAACTATATCAGGCTATATATGTATAATACTTTATAGTATATGCCATGCTTCAGTCATATTTGGCAAACATATACACTAAGCATGTTTAAATTTTATATGAATTTTCAGTAAAGGTATGGTCACACACGACAAATATTTACTCAAAGAAGCGTAACCACATCTTTCAGCACACATTTGTTTGACGCTATTTGACCTTACAAGTGTTTTGTAAGATCAAACAGCATCAAATAAAATAAAACAAATTTGTTTGTAGGACTTGTCCTAGATAAAATAAGTTTTTTGAAATTAATTAATGATTTAGACAGATACTTTAGGTTAATAAAACCACATGTGATTGTCGAAAAACAAATGCACCCACAACGTGTCAGTTTAGGAGGCATCAATATTTGTTCCACTTCTCCTCAAATAGAGGCTGGTCAATCAGTGATTGCTATTAAAGACGGTGTCACATTATAAACTTCTTCCTGAAATCGAAACCATATTTCTTTCCGCTTCTGAAGATACTCAATTTATCTCATCAAGCTTTGTAAAGGAAATAGCAAGATTAGGAGAAGATGTTAGCAAATTTAGCTGGTGTAATAATTCAATTACTGCATGTGACATTTTGTGATCAAAATTGACCCACTAGATCTTGTGATTTAACAAAATTTGAATTTTGTTTATGGGGTTATCTGAAGTGAAATGTCTATGTAATTGAGTCCAAAATACCACCGAACATTGAATGAGGAAATTCCACGCTACATCAAGCAAACTCAGCCACATTTAAAATGGTCATGGCAAATTTCGTCAAATGTGTGCAAAAGTCTCAATAAATCTGTAGAGACCATTTGCCTGATGTGCTACTTCCATTCAAATCTGGCGTAAATTTGGGAACGCTTTAGTACGTTTTTAAAACTTACAAAGAAAACAATTATTAGGATTATTTCTTTCAAATTAATTCTAAACAAATTGCCAAAAAAAAAAAAAGAACTCAAATAAACAACTTAAATTTCAAATTAAAATCTCATTAAATCAGAATATGCAGCGCATTTAAACATAAATAACTAAAACGCACTTTAAGACCATTTTTCTTACTTTTCATTGATCATTAAGCAGAACACAGAAATAAACGTAGACTGTGCCAGTGTCGCTCTTAAACGTATTTGTGCACTAACTGACAAAGTCGTGCCATTTAAAGAAGATCTTAAAGCCACGATTAAAACGTAAAAAACACACACAGAAACAGAGAATACGCAAATATGCAAATTATACGGTGATGACATTTAAAAACCATAAGACTTTTTTTACATTTCAAAAAAACAAAAGCACACAAAAAACAACAATAATAATAATACACATATCAAATTACACACTCTTAAATGATGGCTTAAACAGATTTAGCCAACAACAACAACAATAAAAAAAACAGCAACAAGCTGCAAATACTAAAAATAAAAACAAAACAAACAACTTAAGTTTATAACCAGCCATGGTCAATATCTTGTACTCCAGAGTTTTACTTAAGACAGGAAGTCAATGGTTGTTATTGTTGTTGTTGGTGTTGTTGTGTTTATACATTCATACATATTTGTACTCATATTTACTGGTTTAAAAGGTGAGTTCTTCATGTTTTCAGCTTTCTGGCAACTTGTTGAGATTTATATAAATCTAATCTTTAATTATCATTGGTGTAGCCATAAAAAGCTTAATGATTTTCAGCATAAAATTATCTTAAATAACAATTGAGTCCTTTTGTCGTTGTTATTGTTGTTGTTCTATTCATTAAGCCTGTTCAGCCAGGTAGACCATAACAATAATTTTTCATATCATTATTGAGTGCACAAACAGGGTATAAAACGAAGATTTCAATTGGAGTCCTACAAAACACCTCCCTTTTGTTAATGACTGTTTGAAGATCTCATCATTCTTTATTGCAGTTTTCTTAGCTTAGCTTAATAATCGTAACTGCCATAATTTTAGCCTGGCCTTAAATCTGCAACAGCTTATTTTTTTTTTCCATAACATAAAATTGTATAAAAACACACCATTGAAAGGCACGAGTCACAACTCGAGGACCTTTAAAATAACCTGGCAAAAATATGTGTTTGGGTGAAAGAAAAAAAAAAAAAAAAAACGTTAAAATACAAATGTGGTTTGAGTACCATTTAAAAATCGTCAAGAAATATTTACGTACGTAGTTTTGTATCCTATTCTACACAGTATATTTTTGAATATGGATTCTATATATTGAAAGTGCGCAACGTTAAAATGTTGAATACTTAAATTTAAGTTGCGTGCAGATAATAACCAGCAGTAGTAGTTGTACTCATACTACGAGTTTTTTTTCTTGCATGTGCAGAGCAAAGAAGCCTTTAAGTCCATATCAACAAGAAGCTTTTTTTTTTTGACGAGTTTTATACAGCTGTTGTCGTCGTAGCTATAGCCTCAAAGCTGTTAAACTGTTTGGAAATTATGAGTTTAAGGTTTTTTGTTTCTTATTCATTGCCACACCAGTTCCAATTTAAGATACATGCAAGCATTTGTTGATTAAAATACTTTGTAATGACTTGGAAGTGGTTTGGTAATGTCTGACTTGAAATATGATATATAAGCACTTCAATATTTGCATAAGTATGTATGTATATGTAAATGCTCTGTGCAAAGTTTTGAGACGGTACCGATATTTATACAATATATATAGGGATAAATGTCTTTTTCAGATGTGGTCCTTGTATAGGAACTATGACCAATTCTAGGCCGACCACCATCAGATTTAGTACAACAATTTATTTGCCTATAAAGATTATTCATGTCAAATTTTAGCCGTTTAACATTATTTATATCACGTATTTAAGTGAATTTTGGAAGTGGGTGCTATGGTAAAACATGGACCGAACTAAAAAAAATGGACAAAAAATATCAAATTTTTATGGAGGTTGTCTCACATATTGGTCCATAACTCTGGTTGGCCTAAACTGATTTTGCTGGTTTTAAATAGCTAACTTCTCGAAAGCATGTCTGACAGGATTATTGAAGATTTGGATCCCGAAGATATCTGGGGACTTCAAAAAACTAATTTCAACATCCAGACAGACGGACATGGCTTAATCGACTCCGCTATCTATAAGGATCCAGAATATATATACTTTATAGGGTCGGAAAATTATATATATAAATGTATATACCCTTCTCATGAAGGTGAAGGGTATAATAAATAATTATTCAGAGACATAGAGTATCATATTCAAAAGTAATGTTACTCAGGAAATGGTGTAATTGAACAAGTTTTCCTCTTTTCATTTGTTTGTTGGTCAACTTTTTATGTGTATATTTTGTAATTTTGGTAGATATACTTTCAGTGTTGTTTTTTTTTTAATGTAACAACCAACCAACCATACTATCTAAATTGCTGTTGTCTTGTTGGTATTATAAAAATAAAATATTTATAATGCCACTTGTTGATTTTCGTATTCATTCATTCACTGATTCAATTTACCAATATTTGTTCCGCTGCTATCATTGATGATTGTCTCCCTTTTTTTATTGAAAAAAAAAATAATTTTACTCGTTTATTCCTTTTGTGGGATTTAAAAACACAAAAATACAAATCATAAAATATTTGTTTTTTGTTCCTTTATTTTATAATTTCTGTTATTTAGAGGTGTTGATATTACCACTCCTTTATCGGAGGTAACTAAACACAACACAACACAACACAATATAGCCAATATGTTTAACCAATATTATTATTTAATGTATTTAATTTTGATTATATGTTCATGGGTAAATTGTTGCTGTTTCTTTATAAAATATTATTGGAAATTGTGGGTATTTACGAGAATTGCTTTAAATTTTAATAATTGTATTCAGATTTTGTGTAAATTGCTACGGTTGTCATGTGTTTGTTTCGCTTTTTATACCCTACACCATATAAGTGGGGAGGGTATATTGGATTTGTTTTGATGTTTGTAACGCCCATAAATATTGGTCCAACATCCACCTTAAAGTATACTGATCGACTTGGAATCAATTCCTGAGTCGATTTAACGATGTCCTTCCGTCTGGCTGGCTGTCCATATAAAGTTTAAGCGCAGAGTACAGGTCCCAATTTTAAAACTTCGTACGTGATATTTTTTCGGCCCAAGAACGAATGGGATTGACACTGGTTCACTTAGCACCCAAACAAATGTCCCCCTGAAATATGAGTTTAACGATCATAAATGTTTGAATTATCCATAATCACTTTAAGGAGCATATCTAAATAAAATTGAACAGAAATATGTATGTTTCGTATATACAGATATAATATGGTAGAATTTTATGATGATCGGTTCATAATTAGTCGTAGCTCCCACTTCCTTAAATCACTTTTACGACCATTAATCTCTTAAAAATGTTGTTATCCGAATAAAATTTAACAAAAATAAGTTTTATATGTACAGAAGGGATAGTCGGGCCATAATTATTCAAAACTTCCTCCCTCTGCGTAATTCACTTTAACCACCATAAATCTTTTAAAAGTATTTATATCGAGATAAAGTATAACATACATAATATTTATATTCACGAAAGTCATGGCATAAAATTTTTGGATGATCGGTCCATAATTGGTAATATCTTCCATATAGCGCCCATTTCTGAAAAACTGTTTAATTTATATACTGGGTGTAGGTTATTATATGGTCGGGCTTGACCGACTATACTTTCTTACTGGTTGTTTTTTTTTTTTTGTTTTTTGATTTTGCTTTTTGATTTTGGAGCTTTAAATGTGCGTGTCTTGTTAGTGTGCTACCAAATAATGACAGATATGAAATAATAAAGTTGGATTTAAATGGAAAGTAATAACTTAATTTAAAGGTGTGGGGGAAATTTAAAGCTGAACCTAAAACAATACAAAACAGTTTACATAATAGAAATTGTTAAACTTTATATAAACGAAAAGGTTAGATAGACCCTTTAAAATAAGGTTTGAAATGAATCAAACACAGTATAAGTATAAAACATTCAAAGTTCAATACTTTGCAAATGATCTCTTGTTATCCTAGTTTAATAACGAATATGAACCAAATTTATAAAATATATTAATTTGATTGATATTTGTTATTAAACTAGGAGACAAGAGTCCTTTGAATTGATTGTTCTTAGCAATTTTATCCTCTTTACTTTACTTTGAAAAGCATCTTTCCTTTATTTTGTACATCTACCTAACCACATTTGTATGCATGGTCATACACATTGAAAGGAACTAATTTTCTCCAGAAAAGAAAACAGAAAATCTTGACAGATTTAAAGACTGTATTGTGCAATTCATACACATCATCATCCTTCTTCAGCTGTTTGCTGCTGCATAATGTGGAAATTATTAATTATAAATATTCGTGCAAATTCAATAAACACCAAAACAACCGTACTGAATATCAATTTTCTGTGGAAATACAGAAAGAAAGAAGTAAGTATTTGAAAAAAGCATATTTTAACATCCCAAGCGTATATTTCACGCATTGCATAGTAAACGAAATATTTAAGATTCCAGCATACAACTCAAAAATTGCAAAAGGTTCTCAAACACCAACACATGTGACAATATATACTTACTCACACTCTTCCAGTTACACGCATTAAAATCAGAGAAGGAAAAACGAAAATAGTACTTTTTCGTGGGCACCTGTGTATTAAAGTAAAAGTACCAGCAGAATATATGTAGGTATATGAGTTTGAATTCATTTACTTAACTTAATATTTCTTCGGAATTTATAAAGGCCCATACTGAAAATTAATGAATCTGTATCCAAATGAAAAGTACTAAAAGTTAAAAAGAGACAAAGTGACAAGTACCATTACACACAATTGTCCATCTCCGTTTGAAAAGCAAACAGACATTATGACAACAATAAAATATGAAAAAAATGATGTTCGATGTGTATTTTCTGTTTTCAATTTAAACAAGGCCAGACGCCAGAGCCACCAATAAATGAGGCAAGTTGCTGTAGTTGCTGTTTATTTTTTTCTACTTGCTGTTGCAGCATTTTCCTTATTAAAAATCCTTTTGCTGTGTAAAAATGACGCCAACTCTATAAAAAGCCCAAACACAATTTAGTTGAGGCAAGCCTGAGAACACATACTCATCTAGACAATAAAACACAAACCTCAGAGCCATATAAGTAGGACCAAACAAACAAATGGACAGACACGCTCTCACAGAGAAATGTCAGTAAAGCAGCCAAGAAATGGTACAATACTACAAACAAGACTTGGAAAAAAAATTAAAACATACCAAACAAAACTAATAATATTTTCATGCACACATTCCATAATTGATTTATGAATTTTTAATGCAAAACTTGGTAAAAAAATTTTTCACCATTATTATTATTATTATTATTATTATGGAGTAAGTTGGCTGGCTGGCTGGTTAAATGTCTGGCAGTCTTGGGGAAAAAGTCTGCACCAGAACGCATCATACAAACATTTTGAACGTGCAGTACATTTTCTGAGCAAAAACAATGCCCCATACAACAATTATAAACAATGACATGTATGGCAGCAAACAACAGAAGAAGAAAAAAACTCTACTTGCAACTTCTGTTGCTGCTGCCTAAAATGTTGTTGATAATAATGCTCCTACTGCTGCAGCACCACCATCTCCACCAAATTTGATGTTGGCATTGTTCTGCATTCTTATGGGGAACTGGAGTTCAGTTATCATCAAATACAATGTGAGAATATATGTGTTATTCATAATATTACTGCCACTTTCATACTACTGTTCTTTTTTCAGCATGAATTTTTACGCATGCAAAAAACCAAGAGAAAATTTGACAATTTTTGGTAGGTTTTTATTGAATTTTTATTTTATTGCTGCTTTGGTTTCGCTTTTTGCTGTGTGTGTGTGTTTTTTTTTAATTTTGTTATTGCCAAGACTCCCCTTAAAGTCGTTTAATATTTATGTCATTAAATTTTTGATTCAGTGCAAGAACGGCAGCAGCAGAAAAATAAGAAGTAAAAAGTTCAGCCAATACATTTTACTAAGACGGTGTTTTACCAATAACTCGGTAACTTTACATTATAGGCTTCTGCTATTGTTTTGCTAAGTGAAAAAGTGACCAGATTGTAATATTTTGGGTATAACGTAGGACTATACTAAGACCAGCTCCTTTGATTATAGAGATGTAAATTATGATCATATTGTTTCTTCCCTGCTTGCGAGTTTTAAAAATTTTAATTAAAGTAGGCCGAAAGTAAGATAATTCAAATCCCTAGATAAATCTATTGTATACAAACTGTTTTTATCTATGACAAGCTGGTGGAGACCGATATTAAACATTTCTATGCCTGACTAAAGCAGTGATTGGCATTTTTAAACCCCGATTGTTTACCTGTAACCACACCCAAGAATCAATTGGTCAGAGAATATTCTCTATATTGCAATGGACTCACTGACGACAGAAGGCTTACAGGACTGTACCACAGGGTATACAGAGGTGTCAAGAAACGAAAGATAATCAAGTTTTATATTTGTCTCTTGCTTTGAGAATTGCCTTTTTGGTTTCTTTATGTTACTTTTTTTCTTTGTTTTTCTGGCGTAATGAAATTAATTTTTGGCGGTAAAGGGAAGTAAGTAAGTTTAGTAACATAAAAAAGACCTTAAGCCTGACTAATTATCTATATATATAAAAGAGTAACGTGGCTGAATGACTGATTCATTCATCATCGCACAGCCCAAACCGCTAAAGCTAGAAACTTGGAATTCGGGTAATGCGTTCCTTCGACAACATGTAGATCCACTAAGAAGGGATTTTTGGAAATTCGGTCGGGGGACAAATGGGGCAAAAACGGGTAAACCCAGTACCTCTATATCTCCAAAGCAAATAAACTTAGAAATAATATTTTAAATGCGTCCGCCTTTAATCAAAAAAAGTGCCGACAGATGTCTGGTACTTTTTTGAAATTCGAAATTCAAGTGACCATATGGGGTAAAAATAGTCCCCGTAGAACGCTCCGTTAACATATATGTACATATATTTCCTACATTAATAAACATAGATATACTATATTAAATGCGTCTGGCTTAGATTAATAAAGACTAAAAACCTTTTTGGTACTTTTTTGAAATTCGAATTCCTATGGCCTAAAAATTGTATTCTTTTTTTCGTACTTTTTTATGAAAATGTATTTTCACACTAAAAATTCCATGAACTACATATTACTTTCAAATAGTACATATAACGGATAATTAATAGGAACTTTTTTGAAAATTATTTTTTACGGGTGACAAAAAATGCACAAAAACGGGATAAAAACGGACATTTGATATTATTTATTCAATTTAAAAATAAAAAAAATTATAAAATATTCTTCCATCCATTCATCAGTGAAATATAAAGGTGTAAAAAGGGCCAAATTTCAGTACACTTATATTGGTACTTTTTTGAAATTCATTTCTACTATTCTATTCTCGCAAACTATGCATCTGATCATATTATTATCTTTGGCAAAGTTGTTGTGCATGAGCCCGGAGAGGTTTCTGAGTTGGTAGGACAACTCCTACTTTAACGTCCACTTTTTTTAAATTGATTAATTGCTTCTGCATGGCTTTTTACAGATTTGCTTCAAACAAGTTGTATACACATTCTACTGAAGGCGAGGTAAAAATAAAAGTGTTATGTGCCACGCCCACGAAAAATAAATGTTTGTATGTATTTCCTTTATAGAATCGTAAACTATGTATTTGATCATGTGATTATCTTTGGCAAAGTTGTTGTGTATGAGCTCGTGAAGGTTTCTGAGTTGGTATGAACACGCCTACTCTAACGCCCACTTTTTTTTAATTAATTACAACACCTACCGGGAAGGCCAGACCGCTGCACCGATCTTACTAAAACTTTAACGGGATATAACTAAGACTCCGGCATGACTAAGAATACTTTTTTCGACCGCCTACTTTTTTTCAAAATGAACAAAATCAATAAAATTACTCAAAATTAATTGAATATTTGTGTAGTGCCTTTCTTTCAAATTAATTTTAATTGGTGGCACAGCAACGCGCACAAATGCCATCTAGTTAAAATATAATCTAATAAATTTTATTGATATTTATTTAATTAAAATATTCTAACTTAAATTGTTTGTTTTGTTATTTTGCTTTGTCCACAAAATTCATGTTGTATAGTGCCATGCTACCACCAAATATTTTATTTCTCTTTTTTTAAGAGAACTGCCTTATTAGCTGATTACAGCTCTTTTGGAACGTCAATATTGTCACCTCTGTATACTCTGTGACTGTACTGGTGACCGGAGTCATAAATCCTACACTAGGCCACCTCGGGTATATGCAAAAATGAAAAAATTTAAATTTTCTGATTTCATTTGTCTAAAGCAAACAAAAACTGGTCATCGTATTAAATATCAAATATATAATAGAGGCGCCATTAGCGACCGCCACTCGTTGTTTAAAAGGTGCAAGTTAAAAACTAAATCCGTTATTAAAAACTTATTCTTTTACAAGTCTCCCACTGTGCTCAACTGAATAGTTTAGATTAATAAGGTTTGGTTTTAAATGCCAACGATCGAAAGCTTTGTTGGTCATTTGAAATTTGAAATTTTCCGACTTAACTGACTTCGAGGCCCCTTCATTTAAATAAATTAAAGTCTTTTTTGCGATCAAGTTTTTTAACAGCTGGTCACCTTTATTTGCTTTCTTTAGATCTCATTGTTGCTGGAAATAATAAAAAACTAAAACAACAACAACAACAACTATAAAAAGCCAAGCAATAATACTTTAATAAAATGCTATTTTTTTTGCTGGGTTTTTGTGCGCGCGATTTCGTGCTCTGCAACATAAATCATAAAATTAATAACCGTAAAGTGACAGCTTCAGGAGTTTTTGTTGCTTACGTGTTGTTGTTATTATTGTTATTGCGGCAGCAGTTGCTTAAAGTTAACAGCAACACACACAATTGTGCATTTTTAAAAATGCAGCACAAATAAAAAAAAAACTCTTAGCAATTGCAATTCTTCAGAGAGCGGGCGAGCACAGAAATCATAATATTTTTTGATAATCTGATAAAAGGCGAAAAAAATAGAAGAAAAGATTTCACTGCTCCAACAGAAACAACAAGAATATTTAAGAAAATCACTGATGATCATCAGCGATGATAATTTCTGCAGAGCAGTTTGATAAACATCTTAAGAATTGTTAAACAATAATTGGTTTTCATAACCTGCCAACAAATACACAGATAAACATATGCTTGCCCAGCTGGAAATTGCATATTACGGACTTGTACATACATATGTACATGCATGCATATATTCAATGTTTTCAGATGCAAGTCATGACATGGCCAAATAGACATGTCTTAAGACATCTCAGCGGTTTGTGTGTAGAAGGTATGAGTATATTTGAAATGATGTTTGATGTTTTGATAGAACAATCCCACATTATGATAGGTTAGGTTAGGTTCCAAGGGCAGCCATTCTCCAAAAAGAAACAGCTCACTTGGGTCCATTAAACTTGACATTATGATACCTTTGGGGAAATGTCTGCAGAATATAAACATAATGTTGTAGTGCAAAACCTGAGGTTTATGTCTTGCTTACATTCAGTGATATGTCACATGATGAAACTCATTATGGGTTTAATGTCAAGGGTTATTATAGTTGCCATTATTTTTATATTTTTATTTTTATGAGGTAATGATTAATATTGTTCTATAAAATTTGTAAGAATTTTCCAACTGGGTTTGAATATTTCACTTCATATACGAGTATACATTTACAAAGTATAAACCTGGGCAGGGCTTTAATTTGTGTAAATATCATTTTAGTTGGGGATATGCTGTTTGTTTGTTGTATTGTATTATTTCTCCTTTTTTGTTTAATAAATTTAGTAATAGTTTTTTAAACATACAATAGGTACATTTAGTTGTAGTTAAGATCGTTTTCCCATTAAATTTAGTTTTGCTTCATAAATATTTACTTATAGTGGGGCAATTTCCGTTAATGTTATAATTTGCAAAGTGTTTTGTACTAATTGGCTTTTGATCTTTTAGCGCTTTATATACGAGTATACGAGTATATTCTTAGTGAAAATAAACATACATACTTACGAGTTATATGCTGTATCGAATAAATGCGTTTTACTTAATGGCAACATTTGAACACAGATTTACTGAAAAATTCCTAGAATTGATTGTTAGGTTTCATGAAAACAATTGCCAGTTAAGGAACTAAATTAGACATTAAACGATGAAATGCTAATAAATAGATTTATTTGAACTTTTGTAAAAGAAAAATAAAATTAAGTGCTTATTTTTTTAGATTTTTAAAAGTTATCAGTTGGAAATTTCAGGCTCTTTTACTGGAGAGCAGGGGTCAAATTACCGCATTCGATATCGAGTAAAATTAATCGTAATTTTCTTATTTGAGATTCTGGCGTTCGATATCGAGCAAGAAATTTAGTACATTTTATCATAATTACGATATCGAAATCATTTTTCGATACGATAGTTCATTCGATCACGAATGCGGTAATTTAGCCCCAGATGACATACATTGGAAAAAAAAAAAGTTAATTGTAGCAAACAGTTAATAGTAGTGAAAAAAGTACTGAAATTTTTTACTTCACTGCAGCGTATCGTTGAAAACTTGTTAGGCTGATCTTATCATGAGTTGTTATCCGGCCACATGTCATAATTTCTACTGATTCTGTTATAGCAACTCCATTTGTTAGGGCATTTGTAGGTCAAATGCCAGATCAATAAATTACAAATTTTGTTTAAAAATGATATCCTATATTATCTAGAATCACTTTGAAATTGGATAATGCAGCAAAGAATAACAATTTGGTAATATGTCGTATTTAAAATATTTTTCTTTTAAAGTTGTTTCCTAAAACAAGTGCCTTTTATAATAACTGCCAACCCTTAGGCTTGAATATTCAATATATTTTATATAAAAATCTACAACAAACTTGAACGAACATTTTAATCTATAAATTATGCATATAAAAGGAAATGTTGCTTAATTTGGGTTATTAAGTACGAGTATGTATGTACATATGTACAAAGAAACAGACTAAAATAAAAAAATAAAAAAACTTAATTTAGCCATTGCGGGAATGGTAGAGGGAAGGCCTGTTTGGTAGACTTAAGCGAGTCTTTTGTTATATAGCCAGTTCCTGTTAATACAATATATGTATGTACACATATAAATGCATATAAGTATATAAGTTTTCTATATATGTATGTGTATGAGTAAGTCTTTGTGTGTTTATTTTAAGTTTATTCTAACAATATCCTTTGGTGACCATGTTTTCTAAAATGTCTGCGTTCTAAACTGATTTTAAGTATAATTACACTGGAGTATAACCAAACAGAAAACTTATGATACGAGTCAGCTAAAGCAGAGATTTAAGAGAATTATGTCAATTAAAATAAACATTTCAGGCTATGTTATGCTTTTATTTTACTGCTCTAGCATTTATATTTTAGAAGCATTCTAATAATGGGCTGCCAACTTTTATTTGAAATTGACTTATTTCACAAATCGAATTTTTCAAATTTGTTTTTGTCATACTTGACTTGCAATGAATAGAATGGTAGGTTGGTAAACCTGTTAGATCTTAACATACAAGCATAAAAAAGAGTACATTTTTTGTACAATTCGTAAACATATGCCGATAATTTTCTAAGACATATACAGGCCTTAACATTCACAGATAAAATCAAAGCTTGCTTGACTGGTGTATTAGTAGTATTTTCCAAACTTAGTTCTGCAATAGAAATCAGATCATTTGATCAAGTTTTAAGACTACGTACTAGAACTCAAACTCGACCAAAGCTTCGTAGAGTTAACCTACTAATCTGAAGCTTATTTCATCATCATGACTCTCAATTAAATGCAAATATATTATAGTTTAGACTGTAATACCTTTTGTCTAGGTCTAGGAAGTAAAGGCAGATTCATTTTAATTTAATTAAAAAAAGCAAAAAAAAAACAATTGCGCAAGTTAGAAATATATGACGACTGAATGATTTTAATTTTTTTGTCCGCTTTCACACTCTTCAATTCTGACTCGTCAGATGGGAAAAGAGAATAAAAGGGGCACAAACTTGACGGTACTAGTGAATTTTTTTTTTATTTCCTTTTATTTTTTCTTTCATGCATGTTGATTTGCAATGAAAAGTACGCAAATTGAATTGACATGTCGTGAATGAAATGACAAGTTCAAAAGAGAATTGAAGAAAAACTTGTCAGCTAAATCTGAAGAGTGTGAAACAAAATATTTTGTAAATCAAGTCATCTGCCATTTATCTCAAAAGGACTTTAAATATTGAATGAAAACAGTTTGGAAATATTGCTGAAATCCAAAATTTAAATCGCATTTTATTTTTATTTTAAAACCAAGCAGCGCAAAAGAAATTAAATACTTTCTGTATTAAAAAATATTTTCAGATTAGCTTGCGGCACCAATTGAAAATCCCAATTTCCCATTTTTGTGACAGAGAATGTCAAAGCCACTGTCCATATGTAGTTCTAAAGTCCCAAATATGTTCATTTAAAAGGAGTTCAAATCTGTTCGCTAATTTATTATCCTGTTACAAGATTCCACATTTCCTTTCATTGCATCATACCTTTTCTCATGATATAATACTAGATACAACTAGGATATACACTGTCGGACAAAATAAGATGCGGTTTCAAATATTTCATGTTGTTTGATTAAAACTTGTATTTCTTATTTTCTAATAATTACAAAATATAGTTTTATTTTTAACTTAGTTACTACTCGTATGTTAACTAATAATTGTTTTTACTTCTTTGCAAAGTCTAACCGCTTTTTTATATTTGCTGCTCGTAAAAGAGGCTTTTTCTTAGCTAACGTACTTTTTAGACAGCTTTCGTTAAATCGTCGTTGTTCATTTCGAGTCGAAATATTTAATTCTAGTTCTTCCTTTATATCTCTGGCTGTCGTAAAATAATATAGCTTCGTGGTGATTCCAATATATTATACTTAGAACTCAAAGCTTTCTGTTTCATTAGATTCATCAAAATCTAGTACCAATAAATCTTTTTCGTTTTCAATCCTCATTTCGAAAAAGTCTAGGCTTATTTTGTGTATATTTAAATAATTAAATTAAATAAATAAGCATTTCATTATAATTTAATATTTGTTAAAAATTTACCACAAAATTTAAAACAAAAACAGGAATACAACTCTTATTTTAAGGTTACCAGAACCCCGCACTTTATAATATCTCGGAGATTTCTTGTGCACTTCAATATATTTACATTAAAAATATAAATGAGCGACTTTATAAAATTGCAATATTTATGTAAATAATTCAGATACTCCAGCAAATAACTGGACTGTGAATAAATAGTAAAAATACGAAAAAGGATTGAAGAAAATTACAAAACCCCACTTATTTTGTCCGACAGTGTACATGTATTTCTATTAATTACTCGTGATTAAAACCATTTAGCAAAAGTTGTAGGCACTTTAAATATTACGGCTAAAGCTGAAATATTGCCGGAGGATGAGTGCAAACATTATTTCAAAATATCGTGGTCTAATAGAGTAACTTAACAAAGGTGTTGCAAAATTCACCCAAGATAATAATTTTCCGCCATTTAAGGAAAATGAAAGAGTTAAACAAAGCGTTCTCTTTGTTTAACAATATTTCAAAAGTATGGAGATTAGACGACAAAATTTTCAAGCAAAATCAACAAAGTACATTTTCAGATAACCACATTTGGTTACTGTCGTGGCGTCCCCGTTACCGTATCGTACCTTATTAACAAATCCGTTTTTATTAGTACATAATTTCTTTTGTAAATCATTACGATCACTGTGTTATTATAGCAGATACATGTCACCAGTTATTTAACTATTACTAAAACAATGAAAAGTCCTGAACTGTAAGAGTTTGGTTAAAATGTTAATTTACTTAAATTGTGACATGTGAAACTAGCAACATTTTAACAAATTTTTGTTGGATAACCAGTTGGAGAGTTCAAGTCATTCCAAATGCGTTTTGAAGTTATTTTCTAAACTCTTGAGCTATGTGTCCAGGAACGTCAGATATTACAAAGTTGTCCGAAAAATGTTCAGAAAATGTCTAACAAGCGTGTAAACTTAAAATGTTTGCCTTCCAATGTTGTAAGAAAAAGCATTTTCAGTACATTGGAAGACAAAAATATTGTCAGCCATCTAACAATCGTGTAAACACACAATTTTGTCATTGTCATTGTTTTAAGACAATTTTCAAACACTTTTCATTGTCATATGTTCAAAGTTTATGCATCTGCCAATGGCAGCATTGTCATAGAAATTATTTCTAAATGCAACTCTGTATATACATAAATAAACAAACAAGCATTGATAAAATTTTTGCAAAAATTAGAAGAAAATTAAAGAATTAAATTAAAGTGTTCATTAGCACATAAGCAGATAAAATGGTTCCAATTGCTGTTTTTTGTTCCATGACAATATTTAAAATTTTTAAACACACACACAGAGCTGCAAAACAAATTTGACAATGCCACACAACAATCCGAATACCGTGTGAACTGACAATTTAGGTTGACAGATAAATTCATTGTGCGACAATTGTGTGCTAAAAATTTTTCAATGTCAGTACATTGCTAGCACATTGCTAGATATGACAACGTTGTAATATCTGATGATCGTGGCCACATAGCTTTCGTAGTGTCTTTAGCATATAAATAATATTGCATTCTTTTAAACAATGCTTTCATAATGCAATCATACACTTCTAAGTCAACTCTGTATGGTTAGGCAAACATTCCGAAACACAAGTGTGTTTACAGTTATACATAGATACTTACTTATGTAAGTATATGTATGTGTGCATATCTATGGCAAAATATGTATGTGCATAGAATATATTTTAAGTATGTGTAAGTATATTTACGAAAAGCATTTATCAAAATTCCTAAGTAGCCTTTTTGTTAAATTATAATTTAGATGTTTAGTAGGCTATAACTCCCCTTTAGAACGTCGCAAAATTTAATGTCTAACATTGCAATTTATAAGGACACATGTACACATGGAAGTAAGTAGTATAAGATATATAAAATGCATAAACAAATACATTAACACATAGATAAACATAAATATACACAGACAATGCTCATTATAACAACAGTGAATTATAGATAGATATTCTAGTAGTGGAATGTTCTTTAAATGAACATATTTTACTATACTATATTTACAATATGTACTTTTATTTTAATTTAAAATAGTACCTTTAAATGTATAACTTGCAATTATTCTTCAAAATAGCTTATCCTTTATTAATAGTTACCACTGTTTCGGTTGCAAGTGTTTCTATGTTTATGTGTTTAAACATTATTTTCCAACTGCCTAAAGGAAATATAATTTTACTAGGGCCTTTTATACCTATGTATATGTATATGTATGTACATATTTATATAAGTATTATATACCACACATGCATACACACAGTTATAATAGAGCTGTTATAATTTAAAGCTGCTTAAAGTTAAATTTATTAGAAAAATTACAAAATTTTAGACATTTTAAAAGTCATAAATAGCTAAATAATTTACAAATGTTATTACCATTTATTTTGTAACTTTGTTACTTGTTACTTTGAGTTTATTTTGATTCTAATATTTCCTTGTTTTTTTTAACTTAATTTTCTTTGATAAATAACAAATAAAGTGAAGTGTTAAAGCAGATACATACATACTGCAATTTGTATTTCATAAGCAGTTTTAAAAATCAAATTAAGGTTTTATTAATTAGGGGAATAACAGTCTTATTCAGAAAAAAATTAAAGTATACTTCAAATGTACTTTAAGAAAATTTTGTATGAAAATTTTGTCTTAAAGCACACTTCAAACCTACTTTATCTTTTATGAATACGGCAGTAAATGTTTAAATTTAAATAATAGTAGTAGAAGTTAAAATTTCAAAAATATTCAATAGCCAATTATCTGGTTTAGAAAGACTTTAAAATGTATAAGAAATTACAGTTATTGTTTAAAGAAAAGTTTCTATTGCTAACCTGAAATATTGTTTCCTATTTGATAATTTTCGATTTCCTTCACTCTAGCGCAATTTTGAATATTGAATATTGAAGATATTAGAATCATCTTCCTGATTAGCTTAAGATTTTTAAAGATTCTGTTTTAAGTGATTTTTAATTAGACTTGACCCTCTATTCATATAGATAATTGTTTCTCTAGATCATTCTGATGAATTATATAGCCGTTACTTGTTACCAGTAAAGTAATTACTTATTTACTAAAAATGACTTTTTAAATACATTTATGTGTGCCTGCATGAAACTTTAAAACATTTTTCTTGGAACAATTGAAAAAAAATTTATCAAACAATAATAACAAGAGTACCTACAAATCTTCAACATTTTAACCACTCCAGTTTGACTTGCCTAAATGAATTTTGCTAATTATATCGAGTTTTTCCTCGTTTGCCCCTTTTGTAACCAAATTTAAAAAAAAAAAAAATAATAGTAAAAATGTTTTTAAAAAATTGTTATTCGAAGTTTTTACTTCAAGTTAAATACAATTCATTTGAAGTAAAAACTTCGAATAAAAAATTTTTTAAAAAATTTTACAATTAGTACTCGCAAGAGGAAAAATTCTCAATTAATAGTAAAAATGTTTTAGTAAATAATGGTTTTCACTTGTAAACACAATTCGTTAAGAATATTTTTTAAGCAAACACAGAAAGTACCTACCAAGAATACTAATCTTTACTGATTTACCTCTAACTCTACAAGTAGTTTAACACGATTTGTTTTAAAACGACAGGTACAATATTTAGTCGTTTATCCAATTTCCCCGTTAACAATTTCAGATTGCTGCTGAAATTGAAAATAAACCTATACTATTCAATTTAACATAGGTACATAGTACCATCATTTTACTAGTCCAATGTAGCTAATTTACGAAACAAGACACTAGAGTACATATTCAAAACCCCAAAACCCGTTAACCTTTTCTTCAGCTAAATTTTGAATGAATTAATTATTGGAATTACTCAATTGAATTATTTATTTATGAATTTTGCTTATTAATTATACGAATTAATCATAGTCTGTAAGAATTTAGTTTCGAGACTGAAGTAAATAATTAAAGTGAACAACAACAATTGACTTCCTAATTTAAACTATAAAATTCTTATTGTTATTAATCAATATTAATAAATCGAAATAGGTATTTAGGTACCTACTAAGTATAATTTTAAATTTATAAAATACCTACATTCATTTGTTTATACCTACTCTTAAGTAAGGTAGTAGAAAAAATTTTAATTCAATTTTAACATCAGCAACAACAGAAACTTACCTGATTAGCCGACGGATAAGAGCCATATCCAAATTGTGCATAAGCAGCCATATTTGATGAATCGGTTGTAAATAAAACCAGTTAGAAAACAACCAACAGTCAAATAAATTAAATCCTTTTTTCGTATGATTTTCCACTACACACACAACGCCATATACTTCAATGTATGTATGTATATATGTACACACTTACACACGCACAAACGTAAAAAAAGTATTTTTATTTTTTGTTCAAAAAAGAGATGTGTGATAATTGTCAACAAAAGCTTTTAGGATTTATGATATTTTTTGTTTCCTTTCTTTCCCTTTTTTTTTGTTGTTCTTGTTCTTTGTGGCGTTTTGTCTTATTTATTTGTGTTGTTGTATCAAAACCAACACTCACTGACACACTGAATGAAACACACAAACATACACTCAACACAAATGGTACGTATGGTATGTATGTGGAAAAAGCATCCTTTTAGATTTTATTTAATTTTTTTTTTTGCACAGATTGTTCGAAGCTGGATGTGATTGTTATATTTTTGTTCGCTTTTTTTATTTGTTTGTTTTGTCAGTTGCTCTTTTAGTAACGGAAATTTAACACAGCAGCAACATATAGAGAGCTTAGCACAATGTGTTGTTATAAAATGCAAGGAACAATGTCTACAATCAGCAAAAAAAAGGAATTTGCAAAAAGGAAACGTATATAAAAAATCAAGTTAACGACAATTGTTAACGTTTCCGCAATTTGTAGGGATCTGTGGAGCTTTGGAGTGTTTGTATGATAAAGTTGACAATAGATAATGCTTGCTGGTTGGTGCTGATGATGATGATGAAACTCTAACAATGTGTACAGTTTATTGTTGGTTTGGAAAAAATGAGAATGATGATAACAAATTGTCACAACAAATATTTTAAGACAATAACAATTATTTTGTACAAAGTTGTCACTAAAAGCAAGAGACAGCGGGAAATTAGAATTTGTTTTTTTGTTTTGTTTATAATAAATGTTTTGGTATAATTTACAAATTTGTACCTAGGTATGTTTTTTTTTTAGTTATTAGAATTTTATTTTTCTTATAGGTACGTACCTATTAATAATTGTTTAGGTTTAATTGAACAAACACCGGTGTTTTCATATTTTTTCTGTTCTCAAAGTACGTTAAATATTTTATTTAGTTTTTCGAAATAAATCCGTTTTTTACATATTTTACACAATTCTATACATTTTTTTATTTTTATACAATTGTGTAACACACCGATCCGTACTTATTCACGTTCGAACACAAACTAGTTGCAGACGGCTGATTTTAACCAAAAATTTGTTGCTTGAATAAAATGTTTCATAATTGTTGTTGGTATTGTGCTGTGTTCATACAGCCCCACAGAAAAATAAACTAAAATTCACAACAAGCTCTAAATAAAATGAAAGAATATATGTTTGCTTTAACCACACAAGTTAGAGTGAAACAACATTATAGCGGTGAAAAATAACAATAATTTTTAATGGAAAAAGGAGGAGCAGGAGTTAAATGTTAACAAACAAAAATAAACACACACAATATAAACGAGTCTAACAAATCCAGAGAGTATAACTGCTCTCAACTCGCTGGTTTGTTTGGAAAATTCTAAAACAGAATTCATACAACTCGTTAGTTTTACTGTTTCTTATTTTAAGGGGGGTTGTTTTGTTGTTGTTGCCATAACAAAAGTAAAAAACTTACTAAAACGCCTCTCCTTAATGCAGCAATTTTTAATAAACAAAACCAAACTAGCTACTCGCTAATTCTCTCAGAGAGTATAAAAAAAAAAACAAAATAAACCCCTTAACCTTCCCGTTGCATATAAAAATTTCCCCTTTACAAGAAATACAAGTGCGTGTGTGTTTCAAGTGTTGAGGTTTGAACTATTCCATTGGAAATCTCTTAATGGCTTTTGCCATAGTTTTTGCTGTTGTTGTTGCTTCATATCTTACATGCCATCATTATACAATGTGTAATAAAGTGTGTTAAATTTGTTGTCTTGGCATTTTTCCCCCTTCACAAAAGTTTCTGGTTGTTGTTGTTTTCTTTTTTTTAATATCACAGCACCTTGATTTCTGTTTCTTTTTTACGGGTTTTCTTTTTGGTGTGTTAAAGTAAAAAAAAAAAGACTGAATAGGTATATTTTTGTTGTTACATTCAGGTGTGGTTTCATTTTGTAATCTTTTTTGTTTTAAACACGCCTTCCTATTGGATTTTTTAAAGTAGTTTTTCTATGTACTATCTAGGTATATGTATGTACATATGTACGTATCTCGTATGTATGTACATACCTACCTACTAGGTATAGGTACTAAGGTTTTATTTCGTAATTATTTTTTATTTCATAGTTTTTCGTTCGTATCATGAAATTTTGATTTTTTTTTTTGTAAAATACTCAGTTTGATGATCTTGCAGTTTTTAATTTGATTTTCCCTGTTTTAATTCTTCGATTTTAATTGGATTTCTTTTATTCACTGTTACAATGTGTGTGTGTGTGTGTATATAGATGTTTGTGTAAATTAGTTTTGGTTTCTTGAAAGAAGCTAATGATTACAAAATAAAGTGTTATTTACCTTTAAATTAAGGACAACAAATAAATACCTATTTAGGCTGGAAATTTTTTTTTTGCATTTTAAAGCTCAAAAATGTGTTTTTTAAGTTCTTTTCTAAATTTATGCAGTACCTACCTACTTACAGATAAACTAAACGCGCTTTTCGCCAAAAACTCTGCAAAATAAGTAAGTATGGGTTATTCTAATGCATTTATACCTACCTATAAAGAAATTTTGAATTGTCTACTTGAAAAAATGTTAAGATCCATGAACATATGTTTAATGCTTTTAAAGGTGTAGTAATCGTAATCTTCTACTGAACTTAGTACTTAATATCTTAATAAAAAGTTCCGAATACCAATTTTAATACTTTTAATAACAGTTGGATACAACTCACAATATGTATTCAGATAGAATGTTTATGTTTAATTGTTATTTAATTTTAAGTAGGTCCTACCTACCTACATTTTCTGATAAATCTTTTTACTACATACCTAGGTACTTTTTTACTTTGGGTACCTACTAGGTATCTTCTTTTTTTTAAATAAAACTAGATTTTATAATACTCTTTTTAACCTATGTACCTACCTATATAATTATTGGTAAATTGCAAAAAATGTATGTAGGGTCCTACCTATGTTTTAATTTCTATTGTTCACTGGTACTTAATAAAGGCCACTACTGGCTATCCTATTTAGTCGTACGGTATGTCAAAAAAATCATGTGTGTTCATAAAGTATGATAGGGTGGCCTAAAAATTTAACTAAATGGCAGATTTTTTCACAAGTCTGTCCGACTTGCAAAAGTTTTTTAAAAATGTTCATAAAATGCGATCAGAGTTGTATTTTCTAATACAGCTGATAAGAAAACAACAATGTCAACACAACATATATTAATTTAAATGGCGGAATACTGCGTTTGTTTACATAGCAAAAACACATGTATGTTTTTGTATCTTTTTTGTGTAATAGTGTGGCACCTATGACAGACTTTGCTGCGATTTTTTTTGAGTGTGATAGAAATCGGTCAGAGTTTCCAATGAATGAATCGTACGATTGTGTAGGATAGCGTATCACGATCTTAAGCCAGAATCATCTGCAGATGAGTCAAATGATGACTTATTTCCTTTAAAAAGTGCAATTCTCATTTAAATAGATTTCTAATAACAATCATTTCATCTTTGTATCACATTCACTATACAATTTAGGGTTTTTAAAAAAATGTAAAAGAGTAAAATCATCTTTCTTTCTTGGATTCTTTTAAGTAGAGATTTCAGTAGTTCATCGCTTAATTTGCAATCACTTTTTGATACATACTCGTACATATCTCTTTGAACATAAAATAATTTGAAGCACTGATGGCAAACATGGTACAATTGTACTTATTTTGATACATTTTAAACACAGTTGGTACCGTGGTACTACCACGAGTCATATGGTACAATTTCAAAATACTGTTGTATTTCTGATGAAACAGATAAATATCAGCCATGTCACATATAAGTTACTATTCGTGTAATAGTGCAAGCAAAAGAGATTTTATTAAATTTCATGAACATTTTGGAACTGATATCAATTTGATCTTTAAATATGCATCTATAAGTTGATTATTACAACAATAAATTTTTAGTTGAATTATCGAACAATATGAGTCTTTGACATATTCATTTACATTAAATGATTTTGAGGCTGAATTCAAAAACTAAAGCTTAAAACGTAGTTAACCAGGATTTCAAAATCGTTAGAAGTTAACTCTTCTATTTCTTTTATTCTTAGCTTGGTTTTCACTATGTCATTTTTGTTGTCAAATTGTCCAAATTGCTGGCAATTGTATGAAAACGGGTTGTCATATCATGATTTTCGTGATTGCAAACATAGATGACACCATATGACAACCCGTTTTCATACAATTGTCAAGAATTTAGACAATTTGACAACAAAACTGACATAGTGAAAACACAGTGAGAACGCGGCCTTACAATAAAAATTCTAGTTATTTTTTATCAAGGTTAACTTTTCGCAAATGACTCGATACTTCATAAATAAGAATATATTTAGATACTAGCGACAATTAACGCAATAATTTTGCTATAAGATATATCGAATTTTCGATAAAGTAAATTTGTGGTAAAGTTTTATGATTATTTAACAAATATTAAAAATGGTACCATGGAGGTCTAAAAAGTACAATTTATTTATATAGTTGGTACGAAAAACAAAAACCCATTTTCCATCACTGATGTGAAGCATTAACTTTGCAGTGATTCTTATCAGTGCGACAAAGAGTTTCAACTTTACTTTAACCGTTTTAAAAATGATTTTATTTATTTATTATTTTTATTAAATAATTTTTAAGCTTTATGTCACTTTTTGTTTTTTTAGGAACACAAATTCTTCATCTGTCATCTATTGAGCTTTTAAATCAATTAAAGATTTTTTAATGGAATTTCCAATGCCAAAAGCCGATATTCGATACTGATATTCGGGATGTATTAATCCGATATTAAGATAGTCTGTAGCCACCACATTAAGCTAATATTCGTCGTATATTTCAATGTATATCACAATAGTACTTTCATCAACATTTTCCACACCACTTTCGTCTGAGTTAACATTTTGCTTTTTTAATATCATTAATTTTAATATAAAAGCTATAATTAAAATTAATTAATACTATTAATTAATTTCAACCAATTATTCTTCATAAAATTTTAAGATTCGTCGAATAATTATTTGTAAGAAATTGATCGATTATTAGAACGATCATTATTCAAATGGATGCTCAACTAAATACACATTCAAAACTATGGTTATTGAAAGTTTTTTCAATTTACTTTTCAAAGACTTGAGAGCTTTTATTCAGAAGAAGCTATCCTAAGAGATTATAAAAAAAAACGGTCTTGTTAAAGATTTCGGCAAGATGGGTTGCAATATATTAGAAGTACTTTTATAAAAATATATAATTAAATCCAATTATACGTGAATTTCTGGTAAATACCGATCTTTTTGACGTCGCATTATGTGCTGAAATTCAGAATTTTAAATAGCATAGCCTGGATGGATGGTTTGTTGGAATCTCCATTGACTGCAAATAACCCCATAAAAATAAATCTAATGGTGTTAGATCACACAAGTCACAATAAATGTTTAGTTTTACTCTGTTTGCTCTTACATGATTTAACATCGATAAACAAATTTGTACTAAAAATGGTAGCTACGCTTTTATGAGTAAATGTGTGATTGTACCCTAATATTCGCTGCTTGACCAGCCTCATTTCCGATGAAGAATGGCCCAGCCAATTTTAACGATTAACAAAGCCATCAGGATGATTCTGCGCCAACTGTGGCTGCCAATTTTTTTTTTAATATTGCACAAATAGCAGATATTCAAAACTTGCGTGAATCTTGACACAACCTGGTTGTAGTAAGATTATGGTATCAATAAATAAATAATAATTTTTATAATAAAAAATAAATAATATTTCTATACATAAAAATAATGATCTAATCGTATTAAGGCTTTTTTTTAAGACATATATGAGAATCCAAAAATATTGTTGATATACTGAAAACGAGATCTCCTATACCATGCCCATCCCGATCCTTAACACATCTCAGTATTATATCTTAAGATTTCATATTTGAATTTTAAGTTTAACATAACGAACATTTCAGACTTAAATGTGCTGTTTGGAGAAGTATTCAGATTAGTTTAGCTTTGAATCACTTTTGTCTAAATAAAAAGAAAATAGAAAAAGTAAAACCTAATTTTTTTCGGAATAAAACCTATTAATGCTTAAAATAACAATTCCACATAGCAAACTAAAAGTAGTTTCATTGCGAAAAAATGTTTCGTTTTACTTTTTCTATAGAAGCAAAATACGGAATTAGTTCCACTTCCGATTCCATTCTGTGACATGGCTGATATTAGAGAAAATATTTATTTTGTATCTAAAAGTTAATTTATATAGCAAAGTATTTATTATTCATATTACAAACCATTCATTTTATTTTTGAATTGTCATATTTAAGATATTAGCCATAATGTTTAATTTTTACTAAAGGGTGTTTTTTATATAGTGATACAAGTTTAAATCATAATAAAACATAGTAATATATTTTTGATATCAATGAAACGGTCTTTTTTGGATAGAAAATTTTATGACATTATTGTTTAAATATGATTTCGGCCATGTGGCCGCCACGGCTGGCGCGTAGAAAGCACAATCTGGAACACCAATTTTCACAAATTTTTCGCAGCATTTGCGGCCGTATCTCACCAATAACTCTTCGAATGTTGATTTCCAGGTGTTCAATTGTTTGTGGTTTATCGACGTACACAAGTGACTTTACATAACCCCAAAGAAAATAATCCAATGGCGTTAAATAACACGATCTTGGGAGCCAATTAATTGGGCCTGTTAGAACCACATATCAGCAAGATTAATGCCAGCTAATAGAGGTACGAAAAAACTTCGAATCATGTTCCTATACCGTTCACCATTGACAGTAACATTCTGACCATCATCGTTTTTAAAGACAGATGGGCCAATGACTTCGCCAGCTCATAAAGCGCACCAAACAGTAATTTTCTATGGATGTAATGGTGTTTCGACAAAAGCTTGTGGATTCTCCTCACTTCAAATACGACAATTCTGTTTATTTACGTACCCATTCAACCAAAAATAGGCTTCATAAAATGACCGAAGTGCACTATAAGTTTGACGAACAGAACCATTATATTGATTAAAAATTTCCACAATTTGCACGCGTTGCTCTGGTGTAAGTCGATCCATAATGAAATGTCAAAGCAAACTAAACAAAAAGCAACTATCTGCTATTAAATGGGTGGTCAAATTAAGCAGTGATGCCAACTCAAAGTTGTATCACTATAAAAAAAACACCCAGTACATATAGCTTACGCAAAACTTTCAATATTACTAAAAGATTCCTTATCCTTGTAAATTTCTCTACACAAATGTATGTTTAATTTGAATAATAAAAACCGAATTCTGTTGATATTTTCTTATATAATTTTATATTTTTTATAATTTAACAATATCCAAGACAATTTTTAGAACTTGGTGAAAAAAATCACTATTTCAAGAAAAATCACTATCTACATTACTCCAGAATCTGTTCTGTGAACACAACTGTGGTTCTTTAGTAATTCTGTAGAGTTTTATTGGAACCAGTTAATAAGAACTAGTTACACATTGACTTTTGGACCACATAATTCCGCAAGAACTTTATTCAGCAAATTAGAAAAACTTTTAATTTTGCTTTGGAAAAAGGTTAAAATTTATTTGTCAAACAATTTAAATTGAGAAATTCAATATAAATTTGTATTCTTCAATTAAGAAAATAATATAATACTAATGATTATCAAGTAATTTTTCAGTGTATATAAAACATTTCACATATTAAATGAATTTAATTAAAAAATAATTGTAAACTTGAATTAACTACTTCTCGGAACTAATTCCAAGTCTGACAATTTAATTAATGGAAGTACATACTAGTTATTGGATCTTTCTTAAGAAGGGTTGTTATTTATTTAACGTTTCCATAGAACTGCACACATGTGTATGTATGTAGTTCCGCTGGTGACAATTTCAAGCAAAAAATCATTAATCCAAGATCGTTCGTAGAAATGAGTATGTATTCTCTTTCTAACACTTCCGTAGAACAAGTTCAAACAAAAATCATTGCTCCTAATTACAACTAATTGTATGCAATAATTCAAATAAAAAGAAAATAGAAAAAGTAAAACCTAATTTTTTTCGGAATAAAACCTATTAATGCTTAAAATAACAATTCCACATAGCAAACTAATCCTCAAAATTTTGGGAACTGGAATTTGTTAAAATCAATCCTGACTGGCATCTTTACTCTAAATTAGAGTGGGACAAATGCGACATAATACTTTATTCTTTAAAATTAACAATTTTCAATTTAAATATGTATTATGAAACATGCAATTTGAAATTAAACATTATTTTGGTTACACTAATCGGTATCCATCTAAAAATATTTTAGTAAAAGAGTTGTAAAGAGAATAATTTAAAAAATTTCAACAATTTAAAACTCTTTAATGAACATTTAATTTTTTATTGAAAGAAAAATACAAATTTAAACAAATGGAAATTGATAATTTAAATAATTTAAAACACATGTAATTCCCCATCCCCCTTCCAGGTGTTGCGGTTTATAGCTAATAAATCTAAAGGAATAAATAAAAAAAAAACAAGACACATGTAGCTGCTGCACCACAACACGCTACAACAAATATTCGTTCTTATCTAGAATAGTGGTGCTAATTGCAAATGATGAGCATGATATTTAAAGTGTGCTCAAGACCAATAAGTTACAGATCACATTACCCTACTCCAAATAAATATAACACTACACTACACATAGGAGAACTAAAAAAACCTAAATACTTACTTTGTTTCTTGATTTATGGTAATTCAATCTGAGTTGTATTTATTTTGAAAGTCCATTTACAAAACAAAATTCTTAAGAATTGAAGTAAAGTGAGATGTTGGTAAATAAATTTCATACATTTTCTGTTAAATGCAAGTGGGTGTTAACCTTAAATACATTTACAATTATTCTTGTTATTTTATTAAATAAAGGACCCTTTCTTCTGCACACATATGTATGCATACTTTACTTGTAAATGGACAAGTGGAGAAGGATTGCAGCAGAAACACTTGTTGGCGCCATTCCAAAATTTAAATATTTAAATATTCCAAACAAATAAGTTGGGTTTTTTCCACAAGCGACACTTAAAATTTATTTTCAAACAAACATTTTTATCTCGGCTGTGAATGTAAAGTGTTCTTTATGAAAGGAAAAAAAACACATTCTATCATTGGACAGATAGATACATTCAGCAGATACCTACATTTCAATTTAAAATTTAAATTGCGTACAAGTGCCAACGCACTTAATGTTACGCAAAGTAAGAGTTTGGGTAAAAAATGTTGTATGTATTTAGTATGTAATATATCGTATCGTATTTAAGTGAGTAAGTAATGTATGTATGTACACGTATGCTGTACATAGTAAGTAAGTAAGTGTTGGGAATTGTTACACATGTTGTCAAGTATCTTAATAATACTGTTTCTACTACATATTTACAAAACTACTTACTTTCAGCTCTTTATCAATACTCTCTTACACGTCCATATATGTACATATCTGTATAAAGAGCAACAAATACAATAAAAGGGAACAAGGTGTTTTAGTGTCAATCATAAGGATCCTTCCTGCTGCTTACGATGATTATGATGCCGATGTTAAAGTGAATGAATTGCTCTATTTTAAATAAGAAATCATGTCATCATCATCTGTGTATGTATTTGTTTAAAGTCCTTTAAGGGTTTTTTAAATGAATTTTGAAATAAAAAAAAATTAAAAGGGGTGTGTATGAGTTATGTACGAATTGTTGCTTAAAGGAATGAATACTTTTGTTAAGTGTTTAAAGAATGACTGAATGTCAATGACAGAATTATGAACCTTTGTTTCGTCGTTCGTACATATGAATAAAATAGTTTCAATTAAATCTAAACATTTTTTATATTTAACTACAATGTAACATTTTAATACAGAATATTTCTTATTTTGCAGCCGTTATAGTTATATAAATATATATAGAAATACATATTTATATACTTAGTTATTGTTTGAAAATCAATTTTAAGTAACATACTTCATGTATGAATATACATATGTATTATATACATATACTCCTATATATATTGAAATATGCGTAGTGATTGCACTATGGCCTGGATCATGGCAAGATTAACAAAAATACTTTATTATTTAGCCAAAAATTACGATTTTTTATATTAAAGTCATAATCATTTTTAAGTTCACTGTCTGAATGTTTATACCCTACAGCACAATAGTGGAGAGAGTATATTGGATTTGTGCTGCTGTTTGTAACGCCCAAAAATATTGGTCCAACACCAACACAGGTCGAAATTTTGAAGATATTTCAATCAAATGTGGTACGTGATATTTTTCGGCCCAAGGATGGATGGGATTAAAACTGGTGGAAATCGGTACATTATATCACCTGGCTGCCTTACAAATGTCCTCCCGAAATAAAAGTTTAACGATCATAAATGTTTGAATTATGAAGGTATCCAAACAAATTTCATCGCAAATGAATAGTAAATGAAGCCAAATCACGTCTACAAATTTTGTGAAGATCGGTCTATAATTATTCATAGCTCCCAAATAAAGCCCACTTGTTGCGAAAATCACATTAAAGTACATATTTATTTTAAAAATATCAATATCAAAATAATATTGAACACAAATATGTTTCGTATATATACAAACAATATGACAGAATTTTATAATGTTTGGTCCATAATTAGTCAAAACTCGAAATAAAGTTAACATACATAGTATTTATATTCAGGGCAGTTATGGCACTAAATTTTTGAATGATCGGTCCATAATAGGAACTATCGTCCATATAGCGCCCAATTCTGAAAAATTTTTTATACATATACTGGGAGTAGGGTATTATAAAATATTTAAAATATTCTTCAACCCATAGTGCAATTCGTTAACACACATACATACCTAGCTATCGTCTACAGTAACTGAATTTAAGGCTTTTACTTATGAAAGGTATTTATGTATGTGTGTCTGTTGACTACAACAAGTACTTTATGAACAGCTTAAGTGTTGTTTCATGTCACCTGGAAAGCATTTTGGACACAGTATTATCTAGTCTATTTTCTCATTTCATACGTTCACATATCCTTCTCTGCAAATCTTTAGAGCTCGTTTATTGAAATGTTTCGAAAAAAAAAAATGCTGAAACTGTAAAAATAAAATCATGTGTGTGTTTGATGTACAAGCCCAGCAAACATGCAAGAAGTATTTAAACTTCAAAATGATTTGAAATCAAACAATTTTGACACAATTTTTCTCCTTTAAGAATATCAAGTGCAGAAGTATTTCAGTCATTTTGTGTGGTTATTTTATAATTTAAAAGCTATTTGTTTATTTTAAATCAGTAAACAAGTCCTTGAGAGTTATAACTTTTCCAAAATGTTACATTTTTCATTGGGTTACTACTACTAGCATCCCTACATATATATGTATATACAAACATGTACAGACATATGTACATGCAGATTTTACCTTTTATTAGCAAAATTGTCTTAAAATTAAAAACTTTTCTTCTTGGTATAAATTTCAAGCATCAATTCACTTAAATGTAATAAAAATCCTTTGAAGCGTATCAATTTGTCTTGAAACTTTAAATAACAATAATAAAGGATTTAATGCAAATTATTTTATAGATAAATTTGTAGTTATTAAAATACTTATTGTTGTTTTGGGAATAGGAAGTTATTTTGAATATTGTAAATAAAAAAAAGTAGTATTTTTCTTAATAATAGTTTTAGAAAGTTACTTTCTTGAAAAAAAACAGGAAGTTTAACAATGAAATAAATTTTACATTTAAATATACATATATGAATATTTGTAGAATTTATAAAGGATTTTTAAAGAGATTGCATAACAGAATAATTGAGGCAATTTAAGGTTTAATTGTACAGTTTTATCAAGTATAACTTTTAGAGTGATATACATATATACATACATAGGAGAAAATAGGTATTTTAAAAGTTTGCTACCGAAGAATTATCGATTTTTGTAATAATTTTGTTTAGAAACGGATCCGATGCACAAAATAGTGGACAATGTAAAAGACCAGTAGTTGTAAGATTAGTAAATATTTATCGCCATTTATTTGTTTGTACCTTTTAAACGGCCTGCTGTGCACCAAGGCCTTTAAGTGCTATTTAAACATGTTTGTGCATATTTTATCTAGCAAAATGAATTGTTGGCATAATTTAGCTTAAACATAAATAATTTTTGTTATTTCATAAATTAATTCTAATAGTTATTTATATGTACGTATGTACGTATGTATGAATGTATGCAGAACAACTTCAAAAAGCTTCTTAACAATATTTTAAACCTCTTTCTTCTTTCTTTTAAAAAAAGAAATTTAATAAATAACATGGTTATCCAAGTGTAACAATACAAAAATCATGTGCATATGTACATAAATGTTACTTTATATTTTGAAAATAAATTACAAATTTATAATAAAACTAGATGGCATTTGCGCGCGTTGCTACGCCACCAATTAAAATTAATTTGAAAGAAAGGCATTACACAAATATTCAATTCATTTTGAGGCGGTCGAAAAAAGTATTCTGAGTCTTAGTTATATCCCGTCAAAGTTTTAGTAAGATTAGTCCAGCGGTCTGGCCTTCCCGGCAGGCGTTGTAATTAATTAAAAAAAGTGGGCGTTAGAGTAGGCGTGTTCATACCAACTCAGATACCTTCCCGGGCTCATGCACAACAACTTTGCCAAAGATAATCACATGATCAAATACATAGTTTACGATTTTATAAAGGAAATACATAGAAACATTTATTTTTTGAGATGGGACATGAAAGTGGGCGTGGCACATAACATTATTATTTTTACCTCGTCTTCAGTAAGATGTGTATACAACTTGTTTGAAGTAAATCTGTAAAAAGCCATGCAGAAGCAAATAAACAATTTAAAAAAAGTGGGCGTTAAAGTAGCCGTGGTCCTACCAACTCAGAAACCTTCCCGGGCTCATCCACAACAACTTTGCCGAAGATAATAACATGATCAGATGCATAGTTTGCGTGAATAGAATAGTATAAATGAATTTCAAAAAAGTACCAATATAAATGTACTGAAATTAGGCCCTTTTAAAATATTATTTCTAAGTTTATTTGTTTTGGAGATATAGAGGTACTGGTTTTACCCGTTTTTGACCCATTTTTTCCCCTTAACGACCGAATTTCCAATAATCTCTTCTTAGTGGATCTACATGTTGTAAAATGAACCCATTACCCGAATTTCAAGTTTCGAGCTGTAGCGGTTTGGGTTGTGCGATGATGAATGAATTAGTCAGTCAGTCAGTCACGTTACTCTTTTATATATATAGATAATTAATAAATATAAAATCATCAAATACATACATACTCACATATATTTTATAAACAATTATGTTTGCTGTTTGTTTTTGAATTTTAAAATTCTCTAACAATTTTTGTTTTGAAATATTTCTAAAGTGCTCCTTTAAAAAAAATTTAAATACTTAGTCCGCTTTCACACTCTTTAATTCTGACTAGTGATGAGAAGGGAAATGAGAATAAAAGGACTATAAACTTGACGGTAATAGTCAATTTTCTTACTTCCATTTGGGTTTTTCTTTCATACATGTTGATTTGCATGAAAAAGTACGAATATTAAGTTGACATTTGTTAATGAAATGGCAAGTTCAAAAAAGAATTGAAGAAAACTGATCAGCTAAAACTGAAGAGTGTGAAACCAGACTAACAAAATATTTATTACGCGTCAAAAGTTTTGTAGTAGTATTTAATTGTTGATTGCGTTTGTTTATTTGTTTTCTTTTACTTTTGGTTAAACTTCCTTAATACATATTTAAAAAAAATTAAGAAAACAAAACGCATATAATGGCATGCGTTTTGCCCGGTTACGAGTGAGCCTCAATTCAAATGTTGAACATGTTCGGAAAATGTAATGAGTTTAATTGAATGAATTAAGAGTTAATAGAGCCTACATGCTCTCAAATATGAGTGCACAAAGTTTATGTATTAAATGAAGACTCCCCACAATTCAAGTAGCAAAGCACGAACTAAATATTAACAAATATGTAGGAATAATCCAATGAATGAATTAAAGGGTGTATTAAAGCGACACTGTTTATTACCAGCCTACTATGTAAACTAAATATAAAGTTATTTAATTGATTGTTTAGGTCAAAATATTCGGAAAACTTTCTAACTGGCACTACTTAAGATACGGTCACACTTGACAAATATTTGCCGAAAAAGACGTAACCACTAAATAACATATATTTGAACTTGTTTATTTATTTAAAAAAAATTCTTATTTAGGCCAAAGCACACCAAATACGAGTATGTTTGTTTGATCTTGCAGAACCCTTGTAAGAGTAAACAACGTCAAACAAATTTGTGCTAAAACAAGTGGTTGCGCTTTTTTTGTAGTAAATATTTGCCAAATGTGACCGTACCTTTACTATTCAAGCTTATCTCTATTGTGATCATCACTTTTTATAAAAAAGCTTTGAATTTAAATATTATAATTTGGAAAGTATTACAAAGTCTCGATAACAAAATCTGCTGATCTCAGAGCAATAAAAAATAAATTAAAAACCCCTAATTTTGAAACACCCTTTATTAATAAACCAAATGAACATTGTAAAATTATTACTTCTCTAAAGTCAAATAATAAAGTTAAAGAAAAATAATTTATTTGTAATTGTTTTCCTACAAGCTAAATACCTACAATATTTATTTAGAGGTATAAAGTTACAGGCACTAGAAAATGAAATTGTACGATTTTCTAACAAATGCTTGTATTGAAACAATTAATTTTCAATACACGATCACTTGCTGTGCCGACAATAAAATGTGAAAGAAAACACAACTTCAACAGACAGCCAGTAACAGCCACAAACAGAAGAAGCAGAACGAACGAAAGCAAAGAAGTCCGTGCCGCACGCATTTAAATGGTTGCGAGTCAGGCGGGCAGCAAACGATCCGTTCAGCATACCAACTAAACTTCTTTCTCTAAGCGGTATTTGACTGTGTGTACCAGTGATGGAAAAATTAAAAATTGAAATGGTACTGGCCGTCAACAAAAAGAGTACTTTTTTTTTAACATTTTGGTACTTTTTAGGAAACATATTTTTATTCAAAAATAAAATTAAAAATCCATTTAAAAATAATTCAAAAACAAAATTAAAAAAACTATTATAACAACAAACTAAAAATTAATTCATTCTTATGTAAAAATATATGTTTAAAAATTTTTTATTTGCTGTGGGTTAAGATAATACACTAATACCCCGACTTGCGTCGTTAATTGGGACCGACCAAACGGGACGGAATGCGAAACAACGCAAATCGAATCACTTTTCTCCATATATTTGTATGGATTTTTTGTTAATTCGTTCCAGAAGAAAATTTTTAGAAAAGTTGAAAATTTTTACTATAAATAAATGTATACATAGGTATATTTTTTAAAATATATTGCAACAAAAAGATAACGTAAAGTAAAAAAAATAAATTAAAGCCAATTCATACATGTAAAAAATCAACATAAACATATAATTATGTAATTCAATTTAATAAATTACATACAAAATAATTTGTGTTACTCCAAGGCAATGGTCACATCAGGGTAAGCAGATGTCTTGTGTTTGACCAAAACAAGTAAAAAGGGAAATCCCCTTTCTATGCACAAAATGTAATAGAAAACGACGCATAACGAAACATTAACGACGCAATTCGAAGCCATGCAAATTTTTTTTTGATGACGCAAATCGAATCAACGCAAATCGGGTCGACGCAAATCGGGGTATTATGTAAACATATGAGCATGCCTGGATTTTGTTAGTGTTAATGCCATATAATTAATAGATCTTTCACCAATATGTTTGAAGTTTTCAAACTTATATGATACACACATGTACGAAACATAAGAAATTTAAAAAATTTATCAAAATAGTACCACAAACAACTTTAATTCTTTATGCATCTGCTTACTTTTGTAGATTACCTTATCCCAGATCAAATAAATAACATGAATAATTTGTGAATTTCTTATGTTCTTGTTTTGAAGCCAATGTGGTCAATTATTATAAAAATATTAACGCTGGATTTCTAAACAGGGAACGAAGCAAAACAAACAAAGAGTACTAAATATGATGTGGGGGTACTGTGGTATTTTTTGTTGTGAAAAAGTACTATTGCATTTTCCATCACTGGTGTGTACTCGTATTATTTGATATTGTTTTTTGTTTGTATTTACAATAGCCATTTTATTATTATTATTATTATTAGTTATTGTTTGCTTTGTTGTTTGTGGCTTTTCTACAAAGAAAATAATAACAACAATAATAATAATATTGGCCAAAGATAAAAATTAAAAAAAAGCTCTAAATAAATATAACTTTCCATTTATTAGATGTTTTTCTGATTTGATTTGGGTTTCTTTCATTTTGTTGCTGTATGTATTTCATTCGCTGCTTTCCGAAATCATGTTCGTTGATTGTTCATTTATAATTATAAAAATTGATAATTGTTAGTTGCGCCTTTGATACTTGCTTTGTTAAAAAAAAAAATTATTAATATTATTTTCAAATTTCAAGTGGTTTTTGATAAGATTTGTTTGTTTTTATTTGTGAATAAAATCGTAAATGTTTTGTACTCTACACTTTAAAGATTTTAGTAACTGACTTTTTTTTTCAGACAACAAAAATGTTGTTTTTAAATGCATTTTCCATAATATTTAACTTATGACTATTACATAGATTCAATATAGATTCATAATTCATTCAGATCCATAAGAAAGTAAGAATATGTACGAAAGTTTTTTTTAGAATTACCAAAAAACTTTAGGAATTAATTTTATAATTTCAGCAATTTTTTAATACTTATTATATCTTATGGCGTTTTCTTTTCTGGCAAAAATGTTACATATATGTTACACTTTTTACCCATTTCCCATATAAAAAAGGAAAAAGTGTAACATTTTTGCAAAAAAAAAACGCCATTAGTAAATATTTCACTAAATGTAAATTGAAATGCTTTGTGTAATTATAACTTTACTTGTGTTTAATACTGTATTCAGATATGCAACTTTATTGCGATAATCGCTCAATATTCCTTATAAAATCTCAATTAATTATTGCGCAATAAGTACGAAATTGTTACAATATTGAGTAAGATTTCGAATGCAACACTGTTCACAACTGTATTTAGTGAACAAAATTGTATAAAATGGCAAATGTCAATAAAAGAAAACAAACAAAATCATTAAAAAATCATTGTGAAGTTAAGTTTGTTTACATAGAAACACAACAACTATTTAGAGTATTTTTGTATTATTTTCCAAATGTCAAATGATTAGTGAGTAAGCTGAAAATTGCGTATGCCTGAGCACTTAAAATAATATTGTCAATTAACCGAATATTGACTCAATAAAGTTGCATATCTGAACACAGTATAAGCCTGTCAATGCCAGAACATTAGCGTTCCAATCGAAATGAACTAATTCGGGTCCGAACCATTGTCGTATTAAGATTGCGAATTTGATATTGTATGTAATCTAGTGTAATTTTGCTATGGATATTATATTACCCAATAACTATCATTCGAGTATATAAAACCTTGTGCCAGTGTTGGCAAGCATGTTATAATTGTACTTTTTTTTTGATACATTTTAGACACAGTTGGTACCGTGCTACTACCACGAGTCATTTGGAACAATTTCAAAATACTGTTGCATCCAAATTTGGTATTTTAGATGAAATATATAAATATACCATTTAAGTTACTAATTGTGCCAAAGAGATTTTATTATCTTTAAATATCCACCTATAAGACGATTATTATGACAAAAAATTTTTGGTTGAATTATCGAGCAATGGGAGCCACTGACATATTAATTCACATTAAATGATTTTTAGACTAAATCCAAAAACTAAAGCTTAAAATGTAGTTAGTCAGAATTTCAAAATCGTTAGAAGTTCACCCTTCTATTTCTTTTATTCTTCAAATAATAAATCTTGGTATTTTGGGATATAGAATCGAATATATAACATATATATTTAACAAGGTTAACTTTTCGCAAATAATACGATACTTTATAAATAAGAACATTTTTTTTCGCGAAAATAAATGCAAATAAAATTCTTAAAGATTAAGAAGTGGCCCTCTGACTATATATATAAACAAATACAGACAAATCCCAGATAAAGATAATTTACAGGAAACAATTTATTATGAAACGAACTTTGTTTCTGTTCATTAAAATAAAATTGTTAGAGTATCCTTTGGTAACTTTCTTCCTGGAACAATAGTTTCATATCATGAACAAAAGCTTTATTTTGTAGCATTTTTAATAGAGACCAGTGTTGTAGCATTTGTAATACCATCAGAAGTCAGATAATGATTCTTTTTACACCGTATTCTTTTTATACCCTCCACCACCAATAGTGGTGAATGAGGGTATATTAGGTTTGTCATTCCGTGTAAGTATATATGAATATCCTAATGAAATTCTAAGTTGATTGAGCCATATCCGTCTTTCTGTCCGTTTGTGTAAAACACACTCGAAATTTCCAGAAAAATATTTCCTATTTTGCGGATAACTCTGGTATTGAAAATTAGCAAAATCGGTTTAAGTCAACCAGAGTTATGGTCTAAAATGTGAGACAACCTCAATAAAAATTTGACATTTTTTTTTGTTAATTTTATTGCAATATTTTGAAATACTTATATTGCAGATATTACCATGAAAATTGTAAGAATTGGTCCATGATTTCTTATAGCTCACATACAAACATCTTCCCGAAATATTGCTCAATTATACATAAATGCTTATAAAATTATAATGTCAATGCAAAATTCAGCAAAAATAAATTTCATGCAAAAAAAAATCGCAAAATTGCAGTAGCAATCCAGTATAAATTTGTTTAAACATATATTATATAAAGTAATGTTAAAAATGTTGCCGAATTTTTGATAAAGTAATGGCGTTTTCTTTTCTGGCAAAAATGTTACACTTTTTTCCTTTTTTATACGGGAAATGGGTAAAAAGTGTAACATATATTTAACAAATATTAAAAATGGTACCGTGGAGGTCTAAAAAGTACATTTTATTTATATAGTTGGTACAAAATCCAAAAAACCTTTTTCCATCTCTGACCTATAAACCATAAACAACTTCGAACAAAAATGCAAAGCCTTCCAAATAACTCATCTTAAATAACTCGAAATGCAAGACAAAATCTATATATATATACCCAATATATAATTTATATGGAATTTGTTTTGTTTTGCATCTAGAAAAACAAAATAAACTCAAGACCAAAAACAAAAATTTCAAGACTTAAACTAAAATATTTCTTGCAATCGGACCACTGTGTGTAGTAGACAGTATAATTCTTTAACCATAGGTTTTTTAGATTCTTCAGTTATTATTACGGAAAATAGTTTATATAAACGATAATCTCGCATAACTACCAGGAACCAAACATGCTCCAATAATCACATGATAAAATCACGGAAACCCGCAGCTTTCCTTTTAGTAATTAAGTGTGATTTTAATTTAATTGTATTTTTATAATTATTTTAATTAAATTATATTATATATTTGAACATGTGAGTCTAAATAATATGGTTAGGCTTAAGTGTCTTATAATTTTTCCAAACCCATAATAAGGACTATGGTGGAGCTGGTAGCATAATATGATTGGGCTACTTTTATAGTATGATCCAAGAAACTCTTTATTAGTTCTTCGTTCATATTATAAAATAAGCACAACTATATTATGGTTCCAGCTCTAAAAATGTATGACTACCAATACATAAATAATTATAGCAAAAAATCATATTACAAATTAAATAGGATTAGATTATGATATTTTATGAAGCACATTATCATTGTGGTCAAATACATACGATCATACTATAATCTAACAGCTAGCTAAAATCCAATCATAATATGACGCTATCTGTCATATGTAATATATGATCTACAAGTGTGTGAGGCATTTTATAGTCGACTTATACAAACTCTAACATCTATGTAATATTTACTCGTCTATGAAAAATTAAATTCCATACATTTTTTTATTTCATCGTTTCATTACCAATTAATTAATTATTGACAATTTTTCAATAGCTATCAATATTTCTGGCAAAGAACATTTTCTGTAATGCGGCTTGAACAAAGGAACGAGAACAAAGTACTTAAATAAATGTTTATATTTGTTTTCTTTTTTCCAACATTAAAAATTCTTATCTTACGAAGCAGATCGACATTGTCTCGTTTAATTACATTTAAATTAAAATAAGAAATTTATAGAACATGATAATAATGACTTTTTATTATTTGTTTCGTCATTAAGTAATTCTATTTTAAATTTCTATGTCCATATTTAAATTCCCCAATATTACTAGTTATATTGTATTTATTATGTTGTATGTAAAATATTGTAAACTCTTACTTGTTATTTGTATTAATTGGCTCCAAGTGTATCTTGTTATACTTTTATTCGTTGTTCCCTGTATTTTTTTATTTTTTATTATTTTTTTTTTTTTTTGACTGTTTTCTGCAACATGACAGACTTTATCTAATAAGCCCTTGTGTTAAGCAAGTTTTAACAAATGTTTTTTTATACCCTTCAACAACTCCCTGGAAAAAAAGTGTCGGGGAAAAAAGAAAAACTTTTTTTATATTCTCGATGGTATTATTACATACATATATATTTTTGCAACTTTTTTGTTGTTGTTGTTAGTACTATTATTATTATTATTATTATTTAGAAAGTACGAATGAGTATATTCCTACCTGTTGTTGAATGAATATATTTATGTATGAATATTAGGGCGTTTCATTGGAAACATTTATTGAGCTCTTAAAAGTGAATATGAAGTTGTTTTTTATTCCCTTCACCTTCTAAGAAATATTTGACCGTACCATCCTCCTATAGACAAATGAGCTTACTTCCTTGCTTATCTAAGCTATTCGAAAAGATGTTCCAAAAGAAAATCATGCCATTTTTAAATGCGAAAAATATAATCCCAGTTCTTCAGTTTGGTTTCCGCGAACGCCACGGAACAATTGAACAAGTTAATCGTATAACCGGAGAAATAAGAAAATCCTTTGAATTAAAGAAATATTGTTCAGCAATATTTTTGGATGTCGCTCAAGCCTTTGATAAAGTATGGCACAAAGGACTGGTATATAAAATAAAATGCTTGCTACCACCATGTACCCATAAACTATTGGATTCTTATCTATCGGACCGCTTATTTACAGTTAAGTACAACGATTACGTGACAAGAAAATATAGGATTGGAGCAGGAGTGTTCTTGGACCTACCCTCTATTTGATTTACACCTCTGATTTGCCTACGAACGATATATTAACATTGTTAAACAAATGGAGAATACGAGTATATGAGTTAAAAAGCAAACATGTTACGTTCACATTGAGGAGGGGATGCTGTCCACCTGTCACATTTAACAATGTAAATATACTTCAGTCCGATTATGTTACATACCTTGGTATTCACTTAGATAGAAAACTTACTTGGCGTCGTCAAATAAAAACCAAGATACTTCACATGAAGCTAAAAGCATCTAGCCTTCACTGGTTAATCAGTGACCAATCTAAGCAAAGCCTGGACTATAAAGTCACCCTGTATAAAACCATTTTAAAACTAATTTGGACATATGGAATCCAATTGTGGGGAACTGCTAGTAATACCAGTATTAAATTATACAGAGGGCTCAATCAAAAATTCTTAGGATCATGACGGGCGCACCATGGTACATAAGAAATGAAAACATCCACAGAGATCTAGAAGTACCATTGGTAAAGCATGAATTCAGAACTACACCAAAAATCTACAAACCCACCCGAATCCGCTGGCTAGAATTTTTCTTCCAGCCGGAGTCAAGGCTTTGTAGAGCTTAACAGCCAATAAGAAATTAATGCTCGGTTAGAGAGTAATTAAATTTATTTTAGTTTAAAAGATTTGAATACTTATTGTTAGGCCTAAGGAAATAAGGCAGACTCAATAAATAATAAAAAGTTATAAAAAAAAATTTTTTAAATCAAAGATCTAGAATTCTAAGAATTCATTTACAGCCTTAAATATTGCGAATAACCAAAAAACGCTTTACTTGAAACCCCCTAATATATATTCGTACATATATTTTTTACACACAAAGAAAAAAAAAACAGAAAAAGTTTCTATTGAGTTTTATTAACCTTTTGCTTCGGGCAATTTTTGTTGAAAAATGTTTCAGGTTGTTTTTTTTTTTTGTTCTCTAATAAGTTGCAAAACTACGTACAAAATGTTTATGTTCGTTAGAGAACAAAACAAACTAACCCTTAGAGACATTTGTTGCTAAGGGTTTTATGTTTTTATGTGGACGTTTGCAACTTTAATATAATAATTGAGATTATATTTAAATATTATTTTAAATAATGGCTTATTTGAAAGTTTAAGCTAAAAAGTTTTGAAATTATTGAAATTGTATATATGTATGTAATGGAGAGTTATCTAACAGGCAGAACATTCATAATAAGGTCGCAAGATAAACACTCCCCCCTCAAGAAAATTAGACCTGTTTCATACTCATCAGTTCTGGCTGTCAAGTCAAGTTATTTTTCAATGAGAAGGAAAGAGAAAATTATCTTTTATCTTTTTCCTTCTCAGTAAAAAATTCTTGACTTGACAGTCAGAACTGATGAGTGTAAAACAGGACTTACTGCTGGTGTTCCCCAAGGCAGCATATTAGGATCGCTTCTATATATAATATACACAGCGGATATGCCAACAAACCTGAGCACGCATACCTCTACATTTGCAGACGGAACAGCATTTATTAGCGTCAACCATCTATTAAACACCTTTAAGACATCACAAATATTATCACACTCGTTCTATAACGACCCATGCAAATAATAAACTCTTGATTAAGTTTGGTTGTTTGCAGTTCAAAAAAGTCTGGAGTCCGCAAATTTGTGAAAATATTTACAATATGTAAAGAAATTGTGTGACTTATTTAACCTGATCCGGAGTAAATTCATTTAAGGTTAATAAATTTCGTAGTGAAATGTACTTAAGTGACAAGTTTGGTTAATTGTGGTATGATATTCTTAGGTTTTCAATTTCTTTTCGTTATTTAAATGCATGATAAAGGACTGTTCCATAGTTAAAATTAAATTTAAATTTAACTTTTATCATGCTGTATAAAGAATAAATGACAGCAAATATCCACTGCGAATCCTTCTAGTTCATCTTTTATTTCATTTCATTAAATACTGTTTTGGTAAAGCAGAGTTTTAACGTGTGCTGTTCATGCCTTAATATGACTATAGCTATATGTATATGTATATTGTGATATTACTGGAATTTATCGGTCCCATAGATATGTCTCTTCACCTTTTTATCTCAGCAGCTATGACAGAAAACATTTGCCTGGACACTGTAGGAATTATTTTTTGCCTACTGACTATCCTTCAACCATTTTGAAGTGTCAATTTGGCTACTGCATTGCGATGCACAATGCTTGATGTAGCATTTGCAATTATAGTACATATATCTCTCCACAATGCAACTCTTGAAACAATAACCCTATGGGGAACAATCGGACGAACAATTGCAATGTAGACTCAGTGAACGATCTTTGATGCCAGACCCTAACCTAACTCTTTTCACTTGAGTAAATATCAAATGTCGGCTTCTTCATCCATTCCATGATATTCAGTTAAATGCTGAAATTGTTATTCCAAGATGTTTGGCCGTAAATTATCACTATACGTAGTTCATGTAAAAAGTCTCAGATTACCTCTCTCTTTCTCTCTCCATAATATATTTCCTTACTGGTGGTAAGACAACATGTATTATAAAAATGGTGCGGTTGACATATTTAAAATTTCGGCATCTAAACATACATCTGAACAGATGACAAATTAGACGCTTGACCTTTATATGACTTTTATATTTCTGAATAAATACATTTGCGTCCAATTGTTTGGCATGTGGTTAGCAAACGTTATTTCATGTTACTAGAAAGAAATTGCAACTCAAAATAAAAAAAATTATTTTAAATTACAAAACCAGCCAAATAAATTTTTTTTTAATAATATTTAATAATTGAAAAATAACTTATATTAAAAAAATAAGAAAATAGAAAAATAAATCAAGGAGATCATATTTTCGATTTATATATAAATTAAATAAATTAAACCCTCCTCTTATAATTGAAATAAGATCATAAATTTTATGATCATGTGTTGCTGTCTATTAAATATTACCATTGCATTGTGGTATTGAGAAAATTATCCAATTAAAAGGTGATAAATTACCCGTTTCATTAGCAAGGGTGGTTTATTTGCCATAAAATTAAAGTGTCCTTATAATTAAGCCTTCAAATGTATTTGTACTCGTATATTTTATGTGGTGAGCAATACAATTTTATAATAAATATGTATATTGTACACTTATTTATGGTTGGGTGTTTCTTTTTTGTTTGCTCTCATATAATTAACTTTTTAAATACACACATCAAAACAGAAAAATAATAATAAAAAAAAACAACTGCGGGTTATCCTGAGTGCTCAAACACAACAAAAACCCTTAAAAATAGATAAATCTGCAACGATCTCATTAACACATAAACATCTGCTGCAATTGCGCATACAATAGATGTTGGGCTTGCTTGGCAAGATTTTTTTAAATGGTACTTTATTTGCGTGAAAATAGTACCTACTTTTGGAGATTGCGGATATTCGATGGTTTAGTGCTAAACCATTGTTTTAATTAAAATTTCGTTTTTTTTTGTTTGACTTTTAATTTGTAAAATGTTTTTGCTTAAATTGTTCATTTACCTATAGTTGTCAAAGTATTCTGAAATTCCACTTGGTTACCAAGTTAGCAAAGAGATTAATGCATATTTTTACATGGCTTTCTAATTAAAATAAAGTTTGCTCTCCATATGTTTATAGGACTTTTTTTTTGGTCCATTCAAAAAAATACTGTGTTCTCAAAATTTCAATCGAGTGTTAAACAAGACATGGTGTATTTTACTGCTGCCCAACTAGGATAAAAGCCAGGCATAATTTGAGAAATATACAATCTGTATTTTTCATCTTTGTCCGTAACAATTATCCAGAATAATGGATTTTTTTTTACCAAAATTTTGACGATATGTGTTTTTGGAAAACGAAAGCGACTTATTTATGCCACGGGACTGACACAATATATGTAAATATATACTACACGTACATCAAGAGTCGAAACTTATGCTATTTATGTACCATAGGAAATACGCTCTGCCATGTTCTTTGACATTGAAGAACATTTTGAAGAAATCTTTGTTGTCAAATTGTTAACATACTTACGCTTTGACATTTTGTACACTAAACTAGATGGATCCGTTAGCAATGCTTTTGCACCTAGGGGAACTTCTCAATGAAATGCAATTGCACTCACATATGACATATGAGAAATAATATATTCAAGCGATGTAACCATATTCATATAGACATAAAAGAACTTGGTAATCTAAATATATAGAACAAGATTAGTTAGCAGTGGAGCTATAATTTGTTTAACAAGTCACAGTAATATTGGAGTTGCCGAAACTGCTGATATTGTTACAGATATGGGTCGTGGGGATATACTTCCCCACCTTGAATTTGTATATAAAAGTAATGATGTGTACAGATGAAATCATTGTAAAATCTGTGGTAAACTTTTTGTTATTGCAGTATCCTTTGACAATTAATATACTCGTAATTAGAAGAAAAGTACAGAGAAATACAGTATTGTATATTTAGGAAGGCAACAAAATTGTTTCACAAAATTAGTTTAGGAATTTGCGCCTTAAGACGTCCTTTCGGCTAAGAGCGATTGATGCATGGAAGTATAGGTCGCACGTTCATGTTAGTATTATCGGAAGGATACTAAATCTTATAGCTAGCACTGATTATTGCACTCACACACTCTTCTTCTCGAGAAGCAGAAAGGTGCCTCTTTGATACGGTTGGCGCAGGTCTCTCCACATAGAAATCAGGCATATGGATGTCGTTTAGGATTCTAATTGAGTCTCAAGACTAACGAATTAGCAGTAATAAAGTATTAGCAGTAATCAAAGTATCGAGTGTGATTCCACGAATTCCTAGCACTCTTAAATATTGACATTTGACACACTCGTATGTATACATGGACACAGGTATTTAATAGACAACTAACTGGATTGTTGATGAACAACCAAAAGAGATATAGTTAGCATTCCATTATCTACATGTAATCAGCGCATTCAAGACATTTACTACGCGCTCGCACAGCTATGATGGGGTATTGATCGCAAGAATGTTATGGTCTACTTTTCAACCTAAACTAGTACTCAAGATGTCTATTGAAATCTAAATTTGAAGATAAATAACATTTTTAAATTTACTATGTCTGTTTGGTTTGGTATAGTGTAAAATTGTGCAGTTTCAATTATATCATAAGTTTTAAATGGCCTCACCAATCATTGTCAAAAATCGTCATTTAATTATATTAAGGAATATATTCAACTAAAGTATATTACATATGTATATGTAGTAATTGTTTGAGCAATAATTTAGAAAGTTTAAATACCTTTTTGTAAATATTGTGATAACTAGCTGTTATTAACAAAGTTGTGGAGTATGGCATCATTGAGTTTTAACGGCCTTATAAAGGAACTTTCGATTGTCTCTTCTAGATCACGCCGGAAATCACTATAATATGGCGCTAGTGTATAAATAGAACAAACAGGGCCACTCAAAAGTTAATTGTTAGTTATCGTCATTTAACCCTTAAGTGAACACCAGGGTTTGGCAACAAATTTTTGAAAATTTTTATAGTTTTTTACTTAGATATCTTAGGCGGAGCCTCTTAACTTTTTATGAATTTCTCAATGAAGGTGTTTTGCACAAACAAATTTTAAATTTTTTATCTGTAGGTGTGGTAATTACTCTTAACATGTTTGTAACACCAAGGCCCAGCAGCAATTCAAATCAAAACAAAAGAGAAAGAAATTAAACCAATTTATAACTACATATATATTTTGTGTTTTGTATAAAAAGTAGAACAAATGTGCTGGTACGTTTCAGAATTATAGTGTTACAATGAGTACTAAAGATTGGCAGAGGCAATTGCCAATTATATAGAAAACTAAATTCAGAATGAGGTTGATGGAAATGAAGACGATGCTTCTGATATTGGGTACGAGTTAGAAGTTGATAATGAAATTGAAGATTTTTAATTTAAATCCATACAAAATAAAAAAGTCCCAGACAGACTAGTGAAACGTTGTTATACTTTCTTTAAACTACTTGATGTTTTACAAATAAAAGAAATCCGGATTATTTCAAGGAAATAAAGCACCGGTTTTAAAAGATTAAAATGTAATAATAATATTTTGGTAATTTGTTGTGGGATTTTCATAAACTAGCAGAACTTTTCCGAATATACCACCAAAGTCACTATTATATAATTATTAATATTGGAGATGATTAAAGATACATACACCACTGAATAATCAGTCTAGTATGATCAGAACAAGATTTTGAAATTTTGGGTAGCAATTTCATTATTGACAAAATAGTACTTTGGTACTAAAATTTGTATGCAATGCAATGACTTTCGACTGCAGTTCTAATAAAATTTTGAACTCAGAATCATATAAAATTGTGCGTATGTAGTTTTTAAGGTGATAATTCAATTTTGACATTGTGTTACATAAAATATGTCACAATACAGTTCGTTGTTGTAAAAAGAACAAAACCTAAAAACAACTAAAAATAAAGTAACTAGAAAGCATATGTGTGTGTGTTGAGTTCATTTAGTACTCCTTCATTCAATAAAATAGTGGTGTCACAAATACAAAAGTACTTCCAAATGCACAAGTATGGATGCCCGTGTGAGTGTTTTATATCCGTATCATTTGGAACGGTGGGTGGTCGTTGTTGGGTTTACGGATTTTCTGTTTTTATGATCACTATTCCAGTTTTTTTGGTTTAATTTTTTCGGTTTCATTTTTTATGATTATGTTGGAAACTTTTCGACTCGCTAACAAGTGTTGTTGTAAATTATATCAAGATTGTAAAATATGAAATACATATTTATGACTTCTTTCGTCGTATGAATGCAATAAGTGTGTGAGTGTTTAAATGGAAGGTTGTGTATGTTTAAATAGAGCACTTTCCGTTTTATTACATTTATAAATGCAGACACTGTGGTACTTGAACTCGTACTCGTACGTATGTTTATGTTTATTACTTTTATATTATGTTTGCCGCTGATATATTTTTCTTATGAATTGTTCATAACACACAAAAACAAAATATATTTTTTATGATTTTCGGAAGGTGAAAACAGGAAAGGATAAGTTTGCTACAATTTCTAAGTAAACTATGAGTAGACGTAAAATGTCTAAGATTTTATTACAAAATCTACTTTAATGTAAACTGAACATTTATGGCTGGTAAATGGAAATAATAAACTAAAAATTTTATCTCAGGATCATGAGCCTTCCATATGTTATAATAACTGCAATGGAAAACGTTAAGTTTTTCGATATATTTTAATTATCCAACGATTAACTATCAAACAAGCTAACCCCCTTATTCAAAAACGATTATAAAATTTAACAAACGTTTATTAAGACAGATTTGCATATAAAATCGTTTTTGAATAAGCGAGTAAATCTTTAGAAATTGCAAAACTAACACGGACTAATTACACAGTGCTACAAAATCGAACTTTTCGAATGGAAATGGCATAAAACCAATTTCAAATGAAAGTTGACATTAACCATAACAAAACCTGCAAGGGGTGTTTTTAGTTCACCATTTGAAGCTGGTGATTTTGGAACGCTGTCTAACAAGGAATAATCATTGAACATTTTATTTTTATTTTCCTGGAAAGGTGTGGTCAACTGACCAACAAAGTGTCAACTTACGTTTGCAATTGCTCTCATCCCATTCCCATTTTCTTTTTTGCACTGTGTTATTATTATATTGAATGCAATGAATGTTGCAGTGTTTGGATAATAATTATTGAGATTGAATAAAATTGGTAAAAAAAATTCACTTTTCACATCATTTCCATGTCCCGAAATCTGGAACAACTAGATAGAAAAACATATTTTAAATTTGGAAGCAGCAGTCCTAGGCGAGGAAATGTATTATGTTTTCAAAGAAGTTTATCTAACGATGCATCTAGCTTAAAATCCGAACCAAACCGAAATCGACAATCACACTTTCGATGGTTTACAAAGCCATAAAGTTAAAAATGTGCTTCATCCCTTAGGACGATTTTGCTGGAAATGCGGCCGCCAAACAATGAAAATGCTTTTTCTTTTATGTAAAGCTCCATTTTACAAAACCTGGAAACTGGAATCTATTTATTATCATGTAAAATAAACCTAACCTAAAATCGTGCCATTTGACAGCTTTGCGGTCATTTCAATAGCAATTCTTTAATATTGAACTGAAACATTCAACGGATGAAGTATAAAATAAAATGCATATTTTTGAGATCGATTTCAGCAGCCAAATATGCTCTAGGAAAAGATATTTTACATGGACTAAGAAGTTGTATCATTAATTTTACCTTTTCCATGACCTCAAATCATAAATAATCGATAAAGGAAGTAAATTACACTTAAAAAAAAGCTTTTGTTGAAGCATAATAACATGCCCAGGACTTTCCAAATTATATAGTAACAAAATCAAATACTTTTCGGTAATTTAAAAACCAATGCATTGTGTAACTCTGTTCATTTTGAACAGATGACTGGAAGTCACAACAACTCAAATATATGTAGTCAGACAATCTGGAATATATTTAATACTTTGGTGTCACACTATTTATTGTCGCTTAAGAAAACCATGCCAAAGAAAACTGCAACAATAAGACTGCATACATGTGTAGGTACATGCAACATACATACATGCAGACGAGTATATATGTATGTAAATACAAGTAAAGAAAATAACAATAATTCACATAATAAAATTAATGTGACAAGTTCTTCAGCGCATTTAAACATTTCCATTTACAAGTTTAACACATGCTTAATGCTCCGGATAAGATGTGCCACCATAATTAATAATTTCCTTACACAGCAACTGACTGCAAATGTTTGTAGTTGACAGAAGCAGAGTGAGCACAACCCCAGTTTAGCAGATCAGGGCCGGGCCGTGCCGTACCGTATCGTATCGTACCGGGCAGAGCAGAGCACAGTAAGACACAAACCATAAATACAATTTATTTATACAAAATACTTGCATGCAAAATGCAACATTGCAAAATGTCATACAGTGACACAAACGGTTTCATTCTTCTTCATTTAAGGAAAGGAATGATTTTTCGTATATAGAGAAATTCCTCTAGATGGGATAAAGTTTCTGCTTGCTCCTCTTAAAGATGTCCAGGAGTGAAGTGAAATGTATGTATGTATGTAGATTATGGCAATCAAAATGAAATGCGAGTGTAAGCACTGCCATTTGTAGCAGCCACAGTTTGTGTGAGTTTGTGGCAAAGTATATTTATGATGTTGTAAGAATATGTTGTTGTTGTTGCTGCAGCTACAGTTGTATTTTATAGTGTTGTAAGTGCAATTTTCATGTTTTACCACCCAAAGTGTACAAGATTTTTCATTTCATTTTATATCACTTTTTTATTTTTGTGGCTTCGATTTAAATTCAGTATTTTTTCTTGTTTTGTTTTTTTTCATCATTCTTTCATTAAATGAAAATTTTGTGTCGCTTGTCTATTTCACAAACATTTACACAGCAAATGCAGCATAGCAAAACGATTTATCAAATATAAATCATTTTGATGAGTTGGTAGTGATGCTTCACTGCTGCTCTTCTCTATTCAGCTCATTTTCCACGGCATTTCATATCATTGCAACTCAAATGGGTTGACATCTTTTCTCTGACTGCAAGTGAATGCACGGGTACTTATTTACGTTGCAACTTGCAAGTAAAATACCGTACGCACTTACGCAAAAATGCTAATGACAGTCAGACAAACAGACAAGTGAGATGCTTGAATGTGTGATGGCTTGGTAAGCTTATAAAAGTTGTCATCCTACATGCGTACTACAACTGCAACACCGAAAAACATGTACGAATTTAGTTTGAGGAGAAAAGAAAGTAGCGGTCGGCTTAGCAGGCAAAATGACATGGTACGGTAGCAATATGAATTATTGATTTTAATTATTAGTAACAAAAATATTTAAAAACAAGTAATAGTGCTATATCCGGCTATGCCGAATCTTATATACCCTTCACCTTTGTTGTGGATGCATAATTATATTATATACATACATACATACCTTTTAAAAACGTTGGTTTATTTCCTTTAAATAAACCGGATTCTTTTTAATTGCAAAAATAAAAGCGTCAAGCCGCGCTGCCAACTTTGACGATTTATCGTCATTATGACGATTTTTTAAGTCAAATTTATTAAACTGGCGATTGACGATTTTTCATTTTTCCCGCGAACATAAATGACGATTTTTTAAAAGCAACACATAGGTAACCTTTTTTCCTAAAATTAAAATTTTGTAAGTCCCCTTTTGCAATGTAGAAATTGAAAGGCAGACAGACGAAGTTTGTTGGCGAGGGGTTGAAGAGGTAGAGTGTGTAGTACACGACTATCTGTACTGGACATTTTTGTGTAGAAGAGTTTTGGTTAATTTTGAAATCTAAAGTTTTAATAACGAAGACATATTTTTAAATAAATATGAAGTGTATCTTGACATTTACGTAAAGGAGAACCAATCTAGTTTAAATATTGAATATAGTCAATATATGTAATATATTTGTTTAATTCTGCGTCCAATTTGAATTATATTGAATTGGTTTCACAAATTTTAAAACGTTTTGATATTGGCGATAGACTTTTAGAAGGTAAACTCCATTGAACCAGCAAGTGTATTAAATGGAAAGAATATCAAGAACTTGATATTGAAGTTCGAGAATTTACGTAATATGAAATTCATCGAACTCGAAACATTGGCGTTTTGGAAAAATGTTTCCTATTTAAAGAGAGTCAATAATGCAAAGGCTTTCCCAATTTTTGTTTCGGGTTTAATGGCACTATCACATTCGTCGGTCAACGTTGAAAGAATTTTTAATATTGTAAATTTAAATAAAACGAAAACCACAAATGCTTTGGATTCTTCAACATTACAAGGAATATTGTTTTCAAAAGATTATATTACTTATTACATAGTGTTTTAAATTAGCAATTAAAAATGACTTATTAAACAAATGTCACACAGAAATGTGCCAGAGTAAAGTCACATAATATCAAAATTAAATTAATTATTATTTTTTTTTATTAAATAATAACTTTATTTACATTTAAATAAAATAAAAATATTTAAAAAGTTAATAAAAAAATGTTTTTGGTATTCTTAACGTATTTTTTATCTTGACGATTTTGATGTTTTCTTTTTAAATTTACGCTTTCTCCAAAAAAAAAAGTTGGCAGCACTGGCGTCAAGTAGTTTGCAGGAAATATAACGAGTCTTTATATATTTAAATGTACACAAATACAATTAAAAAAAATTAACACACTGTCTTTTTTCAACACTTCTATTACGGTTTAAGAACACACTTAAACACTTTGTTTGATCAGCACCATCTGTTTATGAAATTATTCGTAACAATATTAATACATTTAGTTTTTTTGATGAAATTTTCAGAGGTTGTCTCGGATTTTTGCTCATATCTCCGTTATTTATTGACGGATTTTGCTGATTTTAAATGGCAAACTTCTCGGAAGCATGTCTGACAGAATAATTGAAGATTTGGATCCCGAAAACATCTGGGGACTTCAGAAAATTGATTTCATCAGACAGACAGACAGACGGACATGGCTTAATAGACTCCGCTATCTATAAGGATCCAGAATATATATACTTTATAGGGTCGGAGAATTATATTGTGGAAATTACAAACGGAATGACAAACTTATATATACCCTTCTCATGAAGTTGAAGGGTATAAAAAAAACTAATAACCGGAGCTTTTTGGTGCTGCAGAAAATATATTTTCGGAAAAGTTTTCATATCCAAATAGGTCATGTTTCTCATATTGCGCAACACGTTCTTATATTATTATCTATTAAAGCAAATATAACAAATGTCTTTGCGTCTTTCTAAGATATGAACAGAACCAGACAAGACTAGTTTAGTAAATGGTTATTGGCAGTAAAAAATAATCTGCGTCAATTCGAAGCAGTAACAGTCAGTTGCGTTTAATGGAGAAAAAATATCTATGAGAGCTTAATGAAGAACTTTTCCTTAAAGTTGAATTACAAAGCAATTGTATAAAAACTTTTCTTTAACCTTCCTAAATAAAGCTGATTTCGGTTAGAAAAGATCCTAATATTTCTGAAATGGAGATGCCGGTAAGTGTTACAGAAACCATGCTGAACTGCTGGTAAATGATAGCTCAGCTGGGGAAGAATAGCTTAATAGTCTTTAATGATAATGATAATCCTCAGTCAGTGGATACTATATATCACGAGTGGATACTATATATCACGATTCCTATCTTCATGTCTTTTGGCATTTTCAACAGTAGGATGTCACATGCATTTGGCATGTCTAAATCCAACTGTACCGACCTTTTCTTATATCTAATAACAGCGTTTTGCAAGTCGCCCGCAATAAGAATCATTTTTTCTTTCGAAGACCACTGCTGGTTTAAGCCCTGAGTTGCTATGGTGACGAGCTGGTGGTAGGTGTTAGCTTAACTGGAGAATGAGACAACCGCAGAATTTTACAACAGCTGATAATAAGGATATGTGTGGGGGCATGTAAGGCAATTGTTGTAGTTGGGTTCTCAACTCTTCGCTCAACAAGGAATTTTAATACCAGCATGAATATATTGCCGAAAGCGATAGCTTTGAACGGTTTTGCATCTGCAACTTCTGTTATCGTGTAAAGATGTGGTGTGTCAGGGTACTCCATAAAAATCACTTTTCAGGGTCCAATATAATATCTGCTAACTCCAGAACTCAAGTTAGATTTACATCAAATGATTTAATCATCTAATCTTTCTTCTGTTCTGTTTGGTGTACATTCGAGGATAATTGAAAATACGATATGTGAATTGCAGCCATGCCAGTCTCCTGCTCATTGTTGATTTAATTACGGCGTTCACAGACGATGAAATCATTAGATAGATACAGACAAAATATTATAAGTAAGTAGTCTGCCTCTACTGGAACTAGTGTTTGATGTTGTATTTTTTTTTTTGTTCCGCCAACATTACACCTCTCTGGTCCTCCTCCAGTCTGGAATGCCTGAGCTGATGACTTTAATTTGTGTAATGAAGGATTTTATTTTACATATTGTTAGAATTTTTAAGATATATATTGGTAGTGCATATTTGGTAGCGTTCCTTAATTTTTGATGGCGAAATCGGTGTCATAGATTGTAAACCAACACAGGCTTTAATATTTCTAATATTAATTACCAAGAAATCAATTGAAAACAAAGACTTAAAATATACAACAGAGTACATACAACACTTTGCGCCAATGTATGCCTACAAATGTACCTGACAATTATGTATGTACAAGTAACAAGTAGATGGATGTAACACATCTAAAACAAAAAATTCGTTATAAATTGCAGATTAGTTTGCACATAATATTGAATTAAAAAAATGTTTTACCTTGTATTACTCGTCATGTATTTGTTTAAGTTTTTTGTATTTGTTTGTTTTTTAATTTCATTTAACAAGGATGCATGGTAATTAGTGTACAACACAACTTTTCGCTGGTTACACACCCTGGTGTATCAACATGTGTAGTTTGCACCACAATTATCTAATTAATTTTGTTTCTTGTAGTTTAGTTGTTGCGTTGTTGCATGCCCCCGTAGTAAATTTCTTAGAAATTTGTTTCTACTCATACGTACATAATAATCATTGCAATTTTTACAATTTTATGCAAATCTTGAATAATTTTCAATGCTTGTTTTATGGAGAGTGAATGTTGTTTGTTTTCTGTTCTTCATTTTTTGTTTGTAAAGTGTATGCCAACATATTGATGTATCCTTAATTGTGTTGCAACATCCTTTGCTTGTTAAAATTAAATAAAGCATGAAGAAATGGGTATGATATTGCACGGGAAAAAATTTAAATGCTTAAATTACAACTAGTTTTTAAACAAAGTAAACCCCCTGAGAATTTAGTCTGATGCATTTTAAGATATTGCATTCGGAAATTTGAGATCTGAAAATTAGTTTTTTTCTCATAATTTATTCTACTCTTTAGCGTAATAACCCAGAATATGTTAAAATGTATTAAGTAGTACATTTATATTCTAAAACCAATTTTAAATTTAAGAAAGTCTCTACTACAAACTAAGAGCACTAAACGCATGTGTATAAACCAAGTCCAATATTTCTTAAACTAAATCAATTTTAACTATATTTAATTAACTCACACATTAAATGAATTTTCAACACATGCATACAAATTTTAAATATTATTTCATTCACTTCCTCCTAGTTAATTTACGCACATACACACACACACACACACTTCTCGAAATAGAGAAAATAAAAACGTTTTGTAGCAACTTCGTTTTATTGACCAAAATGTTATTTATGTATGTTTATTTCATGTTACATTTTTATGCACTTTGCAACCTAAAGTTTAAAAGTCTACAACCACTTGACCCTTTTTTCAACTCGTAGTTCGGATTTGGCTATAAATTTCCTTTTTAACCAAATTGTGCAAATTTTGCCAATTGCCCAGAAAGAAAAAAAAAAAACAAAAGTAAAATTGCATCAAATGCACATATGTACATATGTGTAAAATTGCGTAAATGAGTAAAAGAGGTCTGTACAATACAGTTCACATTTCACATTAAAACATTTGCAATGCAATTTTTGGAAAACAAAAAAAAAAAAAAAAAAAGAACTGCAACGAATTGAATTTAATTATGCCAATACTTTAGACCTACAATGCATCCTATGTTGCAACTACAAAAGTACAACATTTATTTTGTGCTACGAGTGAGTGTGTCTGTGTATAAATACAACAGATAATGAACGAATTGTAAAATTGATGATACTTCCGAATATTTAAACAAAAACTGCAAACAAAACAAATGACCAGAGTAAGATAAACTAAAAATCTGATGTAAAACAAGGCAAGCAAACAAATGCATCCATGCATTTATATTCTCGTACATTGGGACACACAATTCGCTTTTTTCTTTCTTTCTTTCTTTCTGTGTCTGTTTGTTATAAAGAGAGCATTTCAAATGTTTGGCATTTTCGGTTGTAGTTGTGATTGTTGTTGCTGTTGTTGTTTTTGCTGTTAACCAAGTTCTATAGAAGGTAAAAATGCATCCATATGTAATCCATATAGATTGTACGGGTTTCTTGTCTCGGCACAGAGGAATGGCAAAATGACGGTTAAATGCGGTACATGTGCATTATAGATGAAACAAATTAAAACTTAATAATGGTTAAAAGAGACTTTGTTCTACCCTTCATATTTTATTATTATTATTATAATTAGTAATATATGTATGTATATCGCACCTGTTCAGCAAAAGGGTAGATATTAACTCAAAATTTTTAAATTTTCACTTTTTATTGAAAAACGATCATTATGTAGATCTACTCTACCCACTGTAAAAATCTCCCATTATTTTGTCTACTCTTTCGTCAAAAAATACCGTTATGTCACTCTTCATATCTTCAGAAGAGTTACTATTTATATACATATCAACAAAAGAGATTTATTTTTAGTAATAGAAAATTTTGAGTTACTACCCTTTTGTTCAACAGGTGCGATATATACATATAATCAGCAGGAAGAATTTTGATTTAGTTCAAAATATGTATTTATTTTATAGATAAGAAAAACATTTTTTTTTTATTTAATTCATTTTATTTACAATCTTTCCAAGGAGGATAATAAGTAAATTTGTTTAAAGCTGATATAAATAAATAATTTTTTTTTAATAATTTTAACTTAAGTTTTGTTTGAATATAAAATTTTTAGAATTTTTTCAAATATTTACAAAAATGTTTGTTATATTATTTATTTAATTGTGTCGAAACGGCAGTTCAAAGATATGATTTCTCTTAAGTCTTCTGACTTCATTAGTGTCGTCTAAGAGCGTTATAGCCAACAAGTTACAGTGGTTACTAAGTCTCTCTAAATAGTTTTTACTAAATCTGGCAATTTCTTCTTTAATCATTTGGATAGATAAGTCGTCATAAATAGCTTTGTTTGATATAAACCATGAGGCGCTGACAATCGAACTTAACGTTTTAGATTGATTACTTTGTAGAATTTCTATATTGCAATTACTAGCCGTTCCCCATAATTGAATACCGTAAGTCCAGATCGGTTTTAACATAGTTTTGTATAAAGTTAATTTATTTTCAACACTTAGTTTAGACTTAGGTCCCAATAACCAATAAAGGCGTTTGGTTTTTATATTTAAATGTTGTTTCGTAGCTTTTATGTGTACTATTTCCATGTGAGTCTACGATCAATGTGCATTCCTAAGTATTTGAAGTTATCATTTTGAGGAAAATCGTTATTGTTGAGAGATACACTTGGACAGTCTCCGCATCGCAAGATAAATGTTACAAAAAATGTTGAACGCTTCACGATTTTGCGTGTCATCCATGCGCAGGGGCCATGCTTATCTTCTCTGTATCGTTCCAATTTTAGTATATGTTCTGCCGAAGCAAGAACAGATAAGAAATTTCAACTGAATAAATATATAGAGCTTTAAAATATCTTTGCCAAATTGTTTATATCCAACTTGTTTATAAAGTAAATTAAATATGTACTAAATGGCAAACAAAATTGAAATTCCGATGTAACCATAATTAGGAAAATAAAGAGACATATCTAATCTGCTCGTTGAAAGTATTTAGAGTATTTAGAAAAGGACGCATAATTACGCAATTACACCATATGTATTCGATAAAAAAAAATTAGGAAATCCTAAGTCTAGTAACGGTTCAACTGTGAAATCACAGTAGTTTAATAATATTTTTCTCAACTAGAGCAATTTCTGTCTTGTCACTTGCCTTCATGCTTTTGTCAAAAGCAGTAATTGGCTGCAGTAGCCTAATCTATTTATCTATCTAGGTATCTCCGCTTTTTAGGTTTTGGTCTGCACACTTTTCACCCTTCTTACACTCTACACATCCTTTTACTACTTTGCGTGTTCTCTTGCTCTATTTTTTCTTCTTTCTATCCAATCAGTTAACACACTATGACCAGCAATATGGACCTAAGTGGGCCACCTGCTAACCTAACCTAACCTAACTTGCATTTTACATTCTACTTGAGACAACTTTTGTAGATAGATATCCATGTAAAGAATATTCAATTTTTGGCATTATCTCCAGCGTTGCCAGACTGATGATTTTATCATATGTTGATGATTTTTTTACCTAGAATATGATTTGCTGATTTGATTTGCCAAATGTATGATTTTTTTAATTAAGCCTTTTTTCTTTTAATTAAAAATTTGGCATACTTTTTTGTAATTAATGCTAGTTGCGGTTACGTTTAATATACAAGGTGGCGCAAAAGTAATCCTCCTATCAGAAAATGCTATACATTTTGCGAGTGGCCCCTAATGTCAGTTCTGTTTGGAGTAGCCGTTCTGCAGCGAATATTGCTGCTGTAGCCGAGGATGTCATGGAAGCGCCGTCGACATCGACCAGACGACGTGCCACGCAAATGGGTATCAGTTGACGGTCTTTACAGATAATTTTGGTACAAGATTTGAAAATGTTTCAGTACAAAGTACAGACGGTGCATCAGCTGTTAGCTGCTGGCCACCAATTGCGTCTAACATATGCTCAAGCCATCCTTAATCACCATCAAGAGGAAGATGATTTTTCTTCAAAAATAATCATGAGTGATGAGGCCAATTTCCATCTTAGCGGGTACGTAAATAAGCAAATTATTGTGGGGCTTTTTGAAGTCGCGGGTTTATGTCAACAATCCTCAGACTCTTGCAGCTCTTAAAGACAATATCCGTCAAGAATGTGAGGACCTATCGCAGGTAGTTATGGCCAAAGTGATGGAAAATGCCATAAAAAGGCCTCAAATGACAATCAACTGTGGTGGCGGCCATTTACATGACATCATATTCTCGACTTGATGTAAAAAAAATTAAAATACCAAATAAAAATAATGGAAAATGCCATAAAAAGGCCTCAAATGACAATCAACTGTGGCGGCGGCCATTTACATGACATCATATTCTCGACTTGATGTAAAAAAAATTAAAATACCAAATAAAAATAATCCACAAGAAGAATCAAAGTTTTTAATTTTTTTATTTTTAATTACAGCCAAAAAACATCGGAAGTTTACTTTTGGGTGACCATGACAAATACACATAATGTGAACACAGCTTAACTCAACAAAAATAAAATGGAAAAAATCGATGACGAAAAATTAATTTCAGAAATAAAAAAATACAAATTGTTGATTTTATTTATGTAGTAAACAAAGCAATTTAATATTTTGACATTTAGCGCTTTAAATATGTCGCGCTCATTTGCCTATCTACAAAAAGTATAAGTGGCAACAAGAACAACTGCAGTTGTTGCCGCCCGCTACCGCATGCCACTAACATTAGCTTTCCACTATTAGTCAGGTGTACGAATATTACCAAAAAATATTGAACAACTGGAGTCCAAATTGTAGAGTATTCTCTAAGACTTATATTTCTATATTAACGTGCTGTACCGAAATTAGTTTCAATGTTATGCACAAAAACTTACATTGATTTATAATACCTATAAAAACTTTAGGGTGAAAGGGTGGAATAACACCATCAAATGCAACATCTGCATACATAAAAATGCATAAGAGCAAAAACCTACAACAATTCACAACCTTTATTTAAGCCACTTAACAGTAAACAGTATTCAAGTATATACGACGAATCTATTTATGAATACGTTTGACAATGGGACTAAGACTTGTTGGTCAAAATGAATTTTATAGAATAAATACTTTATTTGTAATTATTGATAATTCACCGGGAACAATATGTAATTAATATAATGGGTTTTTAACAAGAACTTTGTTTACCAACATAGGAATATTGGAATAAAGAGAAGAGAATGAATCGAATTTGGCTCGAAAATCGCATCGCCAATTGTTGAATCTGCTAAAGCTATGCACGTAATTTGGACGATAAATTTGAGTGTAATGTTACATTATTTGCCAACACCAGTGCGTTTTCGACTGGGTTGTTCACAGCCGTTAGCAGTAGTATTCAAGAAGATCAGAATTTTTTAATTTTTTCGACCTTTCAATAATATGTTTCAAACCTTACAAAATGCAACTTGCGAATGAATTGCAGCCGGCCAATATTTTATTTTGAATTTTAATATAATATTTGTATGTAAAAACACATGAATAAGGAAACCATGAATCGAAAATCTCAGCTAGTTATACTTTGCTCCAGGGAACAAATCATAACCAGACGAGGCCAAAATTCTTACTTCATACCAGTGAAGGAAAATGGGTTTTTGAATATGGTACTAACTATATAAATAAAATGTACTTTTTAGACCTCCACAGTAAGTACCATTTCTAATATTTGTTAAATATTAATAAAGCTTAAGCACAAACTTACTAAATATATCAAACATTTGATCAGCGCTGCCAGAAGTAAGATTTTACCTTATTTTTTAAGATTTTTTAACCGAAAAAAGATTTTAAAATTTTTTCCCCCCAAAAAAAAAGATGTTTTGTGTTGTCTAGACGAAGGTTAGGTTCAATTAAAAAAATCTTCTTTTTTCCTATTTGAAAAATTTTATACTAATCAATCTCAAAAAATGTACAATTTAGTATAAGAAAATGAATTTTTGTTGTTATTTTTTGGTTACTGTTAAATAAAATATGAATTGTTTTTATTATTTATAATAAAAACCTACTTATTTCCAAAAATAAGATTTTTCCCTCAAAAATAAGAGTTTTCTTTGGCGAAATTAAGATTTTTTGCTGAAAATTTCTGGCAGCCCTGCATTCGATATATCTTAAGCTAAGTTTAGACGATATGTTGAATCAGCATATATATGCTGACAGCCATATGATTAAAATTAGCAGCAAATTCCTATGTCATATGTTAGATGTTTACACGATATGTTGAAAGTAGCAAATTTCTTGATGTCAGCATATGTCAGCAAATGTAATGTCAACATAAGAGTTAGTATACGATTTTTGTGTTTATACGATATGTTGAATTGTATGTGGTGCTACATATGCTGCATCGTGTAAACATTTGTTTGTGAAATTATTCAGTTTGACAACATTTTTTAATTATTATTTAACTTCTGTATTTTATGTGTAATTTTTGAAATAAAATTAAATAATAAAAATAATATCAATAAAAAGAAATATAAATGATGACGTGGGAGGATATTGGTCTAGCTATTGCTTGTACAGTGCTGATTTTGGATGACGATGAAGTGGAATTAAAAGCAAAAAGACGCAGAGTTTGGCAAAAGAAATGGGTAGAACGACGAGAGGAAGAAAGTTATTGTGTAAAATTATACAAGGAATTGGTATAAAAAATAGAGCACATTTTATTGTAAAAAACAGCAATAATAATAAATAATAAAATATTGCAGAACTTACCAACAAAATCGAGCTAAATTATACACTAAATATGCAAATAATGCACGAAAACATGTAAAACATTTATAAAAATTTATTGTTTATTTCCGACACAGGTCGATTAATTTGAACAGTGCCGCCGGCCACTATATTGCGTTTTGTGTTCTTGTGTGTGTATGTTTGTAGGTACATATGCAACAAGAAGTGTATTTACATACAAAAAAAAAAAAAACTATCGGCGGCTGGGCTTAAAGGTCGTGATATACTGTCCTACACAATCGTACGATTCATTCACTGGAAAATCTGACCGATTTCTAACACACTCAAAAAAATCGTATGTCATAGGTGCCACACTAGTACACAAAAAAGATGCTGTTAATGTAAACAAACGCAGTTTTCCGCCATTCAAATAAATATTTGTGTTCAATTATTGTGTTGATATATGTGAATATAATAAATTGTATAAACTATACAAAAAACTAAAAAATTTTAAACGTCTGTTCTTTACATTATAATTTGTGATTTAAATCAATGAAGTCGACATTGTTGTTTTCTTATCAGCTTTATTAGAAAATACAACTCTGATAGCATAGACACTATCGCATATGCATATGAATTTGCTATATGCTGAAAAGCTTGCATACGCTTTTCAACAAATAACATATCTGTCAACATACGCAGGAAATTTGTCAAACACTAATAATATGCTGTTTACACGATATGCTAAAATTACCAACATACGTTTGTTGGCATTGTTAACAAAGTGTTAGCAAATGTTGTTAAACATACGTATTCTGAAAAAATTTTGCGTTTACACGATATGTAAGCATTTGTAACAAATTTTTCAGCATAAATATGCTGATTCAACATATCGTCTATACCTAGCTTTATGGCAACATTTTTAACATTGCCTTCATAGCTGCCAGATTTGACGATTTATCCTCAGTTTGACGATTTTTTGTTTTAACGATTTGACGATTTGACGATTTTTTCATTTAAAGTGACGAGTTTCTGAATTATTAAAATTTTTTATCATTTGTTTTTTATTAGTGTTTTCGTTACCAATTTCTCTATTTTTTTGAGACAGCAACTAATTTTCTAATTTAATATCATAAATATTAAGAAGAACATGACATATTTCAAAAACAAAACTAAGTAATAGAAGTGTTTTCTTTATTATTGACAATTGTTAAGTTTAAGTATAATAATTCCAAATAATAGTAGAAATTACTTATTTATCTGTAAATATAAAAAGCAATTGTAAATGCTGAATTCCATGAACTAAAAGTTTTAAAAGAAACAATTTCTGAATTTCAACGGGAAAGTTCTACAGAACCTTCTCCTATTTTAACAAATCGTCGAAAGAATATTCAGCTAAATAAATTTAAATGCAAAAAAAAAATATGAATTTCTTTGAAAATAAGTACCTGTATATGATGGATGAATTGAATTATTTATTCAAAATGTTATTTAAAACTTAATAAACTAAATTGTAATTCAACCTGAATTAACAAAATGTGCTAAATTCAGATATTTACATACATATTTGTAAAATACTGTAAGTTTGTTTCACAATCTTTAGTTTTAGCTGACCAGTTTTTGTTCAATTTTCTTTTCAACTTGACGTTTCATTTACACATGTCAATTCAATTTTCGTACTTTTTAATGCAAATCAACATGCATGAAAAAAACAAAAGGAAATAAGAAAATTGACTAGTACTGCCAAGTTTGTACCCCTTTAGTTCTCTTTACCCTTCTGCTTCAAAAATACTTGACGAGTTAGAATCGAAAAGTCTGAAAGCGGACTAAGATATTATAAAACTATCACGCAATATGTGTTTAACATTATACATTTTTTTATTTCTTATTTAAAAAGTTAAAATTTATGTATTTTTAAATGTAATGTACAAGAGACTATATAAACTTGAATTTTTATGTGTTCGTTAAATAAAATTTTTAAAATACTATTTAAGATAGTGGCTTTTTATTTTTCCGATTTTTAAAATTCAAAATGACGATTTTTTTCTGTTTTATCGGGATTTTGACGATTTTTTTTCGCAATTCATCTGGCAGCCCTGGTTACCTTATACATATGACGAATGTTTAAACAAATTTATACTCGACTGTTATTGATTTATTGCAAGTGATAGAAAAGAATACTGTGTAAGACTTCTTCAAAGAATCATTAGCTAACTTCTGGTGATATTATAAATGCTACAAAACTGAACAGATAAAAAGCGTATTCTAGGAAGAAAGTTACCAAAGGATTCGCTAACAATTTTATTTTAATGTCAGTTTCGTAATAAAATGTTTCCTGTAAATTATCTTTGTTTGCGATTTGTCTGTATTTGTTTAAATATAGAGTTAGAGGGTCACTTGTGAATCTTTAAGGATATTATTTGAATTTATTATCGCGATTATCTAAAATATTCTGATTTATGAAGTATCGGATTATTTGCGAAAATTTAACCCTGTTAAATATATATGTATATATTTATGTATATAATCGTGTATCCTTCGATTGTATTTTCAAAGTTACTAGATTTATTATTTGAAGAATAAAAGAAATAGAAGGGATGACTTCTAACGATTTTGAATTTCTGAATAACTACATTTAAAGCTTTAGTTTTTGGATTTAGTCTAAAAATCATTTAATGTGATCACAGGATCCCATTGCTTGATAATTCAACCAACAATTTCTTGTCGTAATAATTGTCTTATAGAATTGTCTCTTTGGCACAAATACATAGTAACTTAAATGATAAATTTATATGTTTCATCTTGATGCATTTTGTTGCAACAGTATTTTAAAATTGTACCAATTGACTCGTGGTAGTACCACGATACCAACTGTATCTAAAAAATTACAATTGTACCATGTTTGCCAACACTGCTTCATACAAATAGAGTTACCGACCGAGAGCTGAAGCATTTATCTAGAGGGTATCTAGCTAGTCTCAGACACGTCCTAGTAAGCCGACGACAGCTGAAGAATTTGTCTCTTCGGATAGTTATCATTTCACCCTAATTAGTCGTTAGTCGACAGAGAGGATTGTATGTCTAACTAGCCGACGAAAGCTGAAAACTTAACTGACCGGATTGCATCAATAGCTATCATTTCTCAACTAATTAATCCTTAAACAACCCAGAGCTGAAGTATTTATCTCATCGGATTATATTCCCTTGTAATTTACAGTCCTTAGTAAATAATTAAGTAGTCAATTCTATAGTAGTCAAGTCTATAGAAGATACAAGGCAGAAGATTCAAAGGAAGCAGAACTCTGAAGCACCTGAACAGACTAGACATACCCCGGATGAAAGCAGAAACAGCATCACATGACAACATTAAATTATACCCTGTAAACCAAGTCAAGATAAGGGCCTGTAACGATGTCTGATTCATTGTAATATTTCCTACTTCAATGATTATTTTCTTGCAATTTTGCATTGTGTCTTTAATTTTTTAAGTTTTAGTACATACTATATAATTTTCGTTCCTAGCAACCCATAGTGCACGCATTAATGGCAATAGGAATTCTGTTTTTGCTCATTTATTTTGCCACCAATAAATGCAAATAATTATTTATTGAATTTATGGTCATTTTGTTTTTGTATTGTCGTTGTTGTCATGTGTTATTCTGTGTGCAGGACTGGCCACAGAGTTAGTTAGTGTGTGTTAGTGAGTGCGTGCGTGCGTGCGTACTTTTACAAGTGTTGCAGTGTTTGTGCAACGGCAAATCTACTTATTCGTAAATGTTGTTTAACACCAGATATAGTCCGTTTTTGTATACAATTTTTTCTCGGTTGGCGAGAAGAGATTCATTTATAAAAAATTATCCAGCATTTTTGCTGGTGTATGTTTGTGTGTTGTTGTTTCGTTTTATTTTAATTTTTGTTGTTGTTGTTGTATTCAATATACAATAAAAGTGGGCATGCGTTTAATTGTCATTTAGCTGACATTTGAAATGGCAAATTGGTGTGAAGTATTAACATTAAATTACGGCTTAAAAACGAATTGTATTGTTATCGGCAACAGCAATACTACTTCATTTTCAACTCATTTCAATGAGTGAAAACACCATTGTTTATCTTTGTTCTTGTTGGTATTGTTGTTTGTTTTAAATGTTTTGTATGTAGACATAAGAGTACAAGTGTGACAAATGTAAATATGTATGTATGTATGTACGTAGTGGTAGCACATATAATATTCATAAACTTGAATATTATTTAAATTTAATATACATATGTACCTATTATATTGAAAAGCAGAGATAAGTTACGCATTTTACGGCCCTATAGATATTTCAATGAACCTGCCAGATGATTTCGCTATAACATTTTTTATTTTTTTTTTTAATTTATTTTTATTATTGAATCTTTCTTATCGAAATTTACAATAAATATTCAAATCTTAATTCTACTTGTTGTTTATTAGTTGTTACCAATGTAACCACTAACTGCTGTATTCAAATGTTAAAAATGTCTTCTAGTTAGGCTTAAAGTATCGGTTCTTTTTAGCCTCTGGTGACCTTCGAACTGAAGCAGACCCTAAGCGAGGTAGTTAGGGTGGGCCATTAGTTTATCGATGTAGCTAGTTGAATATTTTTTAATTTCCTCCTGGATAGGACGTTGAGATATCTTTACTTATATACCATGGGGCGCAGACAATTTGTCGTAATATTATAGATTGTCTCCTTTGAAGCTTTTGGATGTTAGATGCGCATGCAGTACCCCATAATTAGATGCCATATGTCCATATTGGTTTTATGATGGACTTGTATAAGAGAATATTGTTGTCTAACGACAAGTTTGAATTTCGACCGAGAAGCCAATGTAGTTGAGCTGCTTTAAGTTTCATAGCCGTTATTTTCGCTTCAATATGAGGAGACCAGGTCAAGCATTTATCTGTATGAATTCCCAAGTACTTAAAATGGTTTTCTACCGGAACAGTGATGTTTTTTCTTCGCTATAATATGGATGCGAATTCATAAACCTTATTTTTTAGATATTTAAAAATCGCACATTATTTTTCTCTTTAATCTAATCGATACAATATCATTCCTCATGGTGGCGGCGGTCAATATGATGTTCACTTAATCGTTTACTAATTTTAGTAAAATGTTAAAAGTCTTTAAGATTTAGAATTTTTAAATGAAATCGCTGAAAAGTAATTTTGTGTAACAAGTTGCTGTTAGATTATTATATAAAAATTATTTAAGAACATTTATTAATGTTAAACAATTAGTAAGACAATAGCAAGCCGTTTGAAGATGCTCCAGTGTATTCGGAATATCTATTGTTGTTCTTGTTGTTATACTCGCACTTGAGTATTTATTGATAGTTTCATTTTTCGTTGCGCTGTATTTTTTATGTTTTGACTCACATGAATAATTTGTAAACATAAAAACTTGTTCAACATTTTCAAATACAATTTTTATATTTGTTTGAAACTTCCATAACAAAATAGACACATACATACATACGCCTCAACAAATGTTAAGTACGAGGAGAATATAAAAAGGTCTTTCCCAAACTTAATATTCCACTCTCGAAATCCTTTTAATAAGCTCTTTTTTGGCAAATATTTCGTTTTAGGGATGTTTCATTTTTCTAGTTTGAAGCAATGTACTTATATGAGATTTAAAATAAATTTTTCTTGAAGATCCTAGGGACCATTAGGATCACTTGTACTAGGTGCTTTCTTAAGTTCTTACCCCAACTGCTTATAAATATATAATTATTGGAATATCACTAAAACTAGTTACAAGTAATGACTTAAATGACACATTAGATCTCACGAAGTGAAAACAGAATGTGCTAATGTGCAAAAGACCTGAAAGTAATTATAAATAATAAAGTAATTAATTATTCGACTACTTCACAGTAGTGTAGACGGTATATGATCATGACAACTTAAGATATTGAGTAATTGCAAGTTCCTTTCTAATTTCGCCCTAGATAATATTCCATTTCTGTTTGGTTGGAATTTTATCCCAATAGCTTTAGCATGGAATGATCAGTTGCTCACAACATAAATGCACTCGTACGAATCTCTAAATCATCTAAATCATATAATAATAGATAGGTTGAGCTAGGTCCATTCCCGTGTCTATGTTATGGATCAAGGAAGTAAATGTCCTAGCATCCACCAAACAAGTGCGCCCTAGACAAGAATGGTTCTACTGATTATAAATATTAATTATTAAGTGCAGACAGTACCGCAGGAAATATGTTTATCAATAGTTATTTTGTTTATATTAATATTCTATTTTCTTCTTGTATTTGGCTTAGGTCTGCTTAGGTCAATATGTGGAATTGAATAAATTTTAACGCTTTTTAAATATTTTTTTTATACATATGTTTCTTGAACTCAGTTTTTATAAAATCCACGTTTAGAACTTTGTGTATATTCACGTTTTTGATATACATACATACATTTGGGTTGTAATTGTTCTGATTATTAGAAACATATTATAGCGTCTTTGAATTTGTTCCTACATTCGATTGTGCGACCGTGCCCTATAGCTGAATCTCACAACACCAACATGGACATGAATATGGAAACTGTTGCTCATTCATTACAGAAGCCATATATAACATTACAATAGCATCACTGCATGCATATCAACGTGAATGACTAATGGCCGAATTCTCGGTCATTAGTTAACCATTGATAAACTAAAATACTAACTATTGTTTAACTACATATTACTATTAAGACGTTGAATTTAGCCATTATTCAAATTCGTAAGACATATTCACAATTTGTCGCCGAAAACAATTCTAAACTTTATTTTCATAGCAACAGCTGTTATTTGACTAACGACGATCGGGGGTTTAACTAATGGCAAACTAAGCCTTGCGAATAAAGAATCATTAGTTAAGCCTTTGCCATTAGCTAACTAAAGACTGTAAATTTAGCCATAAGTCATACAATTTTAAACGGATGATTATACACTGACGCTTACACTGACTCAGCTACAGTGGATCTAGCAATACTCACTATGCGCCATAAGATCCAACTATTTATTAACCCAAAGATTGATGTTGGTTTGTATCTAATACATTACTACCCAGAATCGTGAACTACAAATGCAGTAAATGTCACAAACTGGATAAATAATCCAAACAATTTGTATTCACTATTGTTAAAGAAATGCTGTCCTATGGGGCTGCTGTATGGTGGAGGGTGTTGGCGAAGAGGAATCCTTTAAACATTCTCAAACATAGCATAAGAATGATGACATTTTCAAGGTGTATAAAACAAGTACACTCTTGTATTTACTGATAGTAATATATTATCTAGATTCTAGATAATATGTTATCTAAATCCCTACGATTACCGGGTTTTACTTAATGAGATATTCGTCGGTCATCTTCATTAGATTATTATACATTAAATTGCCTTGTGCTCTCCAATGAAAATTTCTCTTCACGAATGTAAACATATTTTATACCTAATTTCGAATTAAATAAAGTTATAATAGTGCACTTACATTGAAACTAACACAATTTGCTTCACATTGATTCACACAGTAGTTGGACTTTTACAACGAAGAGGAATTGGATGCAATTGAATATATTCTCTGCCACTTATGGCCGAATTCTCAGTCTTTAGTTTGCTAATGACAAAGGCTTAACTAATGATTCTTTATTCGCAATGCTTAGTTTGCCATAAGAATACAAAGTAATAGTTAAACAATAGTTAGTATTTTAGTTTACCAATGGTTAACTAATGACCGAGAATTCGGCCATTAGCGGCACAATTAAAATTAAACTTTACAGCTAAAATTTGTTTTTTTTTTAATGCTGATTCAGAAGTGGTTCACACATTTATCAAATCAACTGGTTGGTTGTACAAACTGTTTAACGAATACTGATTATGGATACAAAGTTAAATATAGATTAGTGTAACACAATGAGACCTATTGCTGGAATCACTTGGTTCTCTGAACTATGTATTTTGGTTACCAAATTTTGCTCTACCTTTTCAGTATATTTCACCAAAATGATTTCTCAATAAAGCGATTGTGCACAAAAAACTTTTCTCACAGAACGCTGATTTTCGTAATACCGCTGAATAATTCGGATGATGAATTGTCATGAGGCGAAATCTCTAGTCTATGCTAATGCTGTAGTGGATTAGAGCTTGCTGTTTCATCTTTATAACTGAGAAAATGTGCGTCCCGTAAGTAAGTAGTACCATCTTCTTTATCCTATGGATTTTTTCGCAAGCTTAGCCGTTTCCGGATATTTTGCTGGCACTCTATTTAGAGAGAAATGGCCCACAATGCTTTCAAAACCTTGTGGTTGTATTATTGTTGCTTCTAAACTATTCAGCCTACCCTCGTATGTGCAACTAACTAACTAATACAATACATTCGAACATTCATTTATTCATACATACATACATACATAAATACAGTTGAACACTTAAACATTTGTATTAAATGTTTTATTAATGATTGCTTTTAAATTGCGTTGACAAGCGACACTTAGTTTAGTTTTTTTTTCTGCTGTATTTGTGTACATTATTATGTGTGAGTGTATATACATATGTATCTTTGTTTGTATTTTTATTTTTTCTGAGTGTATTATGAACTAATTTTTCAGACATGTTTACAGTTGTTCGCAATTTGTTTCACATGCTTTACATTACTAAACAAATACATTCGTACATTCGTATTTTGTATGTATTTTGTACTTACATCTACATAGATACATATTAATTTATATAAAAGTCTACAACAATAAGTATTCTACAACAAATATGTTTGTTAGTAGAAGTGTGTATGAATGTATCGTATCTGTATGGCTGTTCGTTTGTTTGTTCAACAACATTTTTAACAAAAATCTCAAGTATTCTGTTTAAAATATGTTTTAATTTGTTGGCTGCTTGTTTGTTTTTAGTTGCCTTCTTTTGTGTCTCTCCTTATTTATTTTCATTTCGTCTTTTTATTTGGAATTTATTTTTCAAAAATGATTTTCTGATTTGGTGACATCAATCAACATTTTCAAAAGGTTATACGCTTGATTCAAATGATTATTAATGTATGTACTGGGAAGAAATTATATGTTTGAAATTTGTATTTAAATTGATATGAAGGGCGATGTGTATAGAATTTTTGAAAAGTGTTGGTCCCTGGAAAAACTTTAGAACTTTTTTGACTCAAATATATTCCTTAATACATATACATACATATTTTCATTTCAGTGATGATAAATTTTGATCATATTGCCGTACTCGCATCCAGTGTTTAAAACTATCAGCCCTGTAAATTATTTTCTGAAATTTTTACTCATCTTCTGTTATTAATCTGCGAATCTTAAATTCAAATACTCCTTGGGTAAAAAAAATTTCAATTCTAACCCATAAGATGTGCCGCATTGAGCATTAAAACAATTATTTACATATATATGTATGTGTGTATAAAACATTGTACATACAGTGCTTTTCAATCTGAGTTTACAGAGTTGAATTATGATTTTGGTGTTGTTCACTGGGATACAAAGCTTCTCCCAAATGTGACAGGAATGGAGAAACAAGATAGATTGCCCGTTATTATTAAAAACCCTTCTATAGAACAGCTCCTAGGTGTTACGCACATTCCTTCGGGATCGGGTAGAAATTTAGTGGAGTTTTCTGGAAAAAGTTCAAGCTTTTGTATTTGACACAACATCTTTGAACACCGGTAGATTTAATGGAGCTTGCACATAGCTGGAGATGAAATTGGGACGGAATATATTGTTTTTAGCATGTCGCCACCATATTTTTGAAATAATTTTATAAACTGCAATTCCATCAGAGCAGTTGTATTTCTCATGCGGTCTCGACATTCCTCTATTTAAAAAGTTGAAAGCATCATTTATAAAAATTAACGCTAACAATATCTCAGACTACACTACGAATAGCGAACTGGTTGAACTTATTGGTGAAAACCAACAGGAAATACTTTTATTATATCTTAAAACCCTTAGAAGTTACCAACAGCCTCGTCATGACTACACAGAGTTCTTAGAACTAGTCGCCATCCTTTCGGGAGGCATTCTTCAAAAAGGAAATAAGATACGAAAACCTGGCCTGAGGGATTGCCAAGGCCATTTATTCCATCAAAATATTTTTCTTAAGAAAACAATTTCGAATTACACAAGCTGAGACAAAGGCATTATGTAAGATATGTGGCTTTGTTGTAGTTAATTACATAAAACCATGGTTTAATGCTAAGAAAAGCATTGAAGCGCCATGGAACGACATTCAACTTTAAAATTTTTAAATAAATATAAAGAAAAGGATGCATTAGTTGCTGACACCCGCTTGCAAAAGTTTTTGAATCATCTTTGGTAGTTAGCTGATGAGACATTTCCCTTTTCCCATTTTGATGAAAATCCTTGGAAAAGGATTTACCATGCAGCTTAACCACTAAAAAGTTCTTGATGTTTTTTGAACGTTTTCAATTAAGCACATCTTTTATTGAAACTGATGCCAGCGAAAGGTCTCGCAATGAATATTTTAACAAATGAAGGCAAGTATTAAAATCAATAAACGTTGTTAAAAACTCAGCTGAAAGGGGAGTCAAATTGATGGAAGAGTTTAACACATCATTCACTAAAAATAAAAAACAAAAGCAGTTTATTTAACAAGTAACAACTGAATAGATCGTGCAAAACTACCGAAAGAAATACCCGCAATATACGAGAAAAGCCATTAGTGTTACTTATTAATAAAAATATAGATCACTAAATGTATGAATTTATAATTTGAGTTTTGTTTTATACCGAAAGACAAATGGCAAATGCATGTGTTAGGAGGACTTACATATGCACGTAACTTTAAATCCTAATGCGGGACGTGTTAGTATTAAAATATTAACTTGAAACTTTTACATAACGATTTTTTTGTTAAAAATAAAATTTTAAGAGGGTGCTGCATTAAAAATTTTCAAGTCACTAAATAAGGGAATACACATAGTGTTGTTGAACTGTTCGGACGTGTTATTTTTAGTGCGGCTGAATTTTCGGTGAAAAAATCGTAATAGGTGAAAAAGTGTAATAGGTCGAAATAAAACAAAAAGTTAAAAAATAATTCGTAATAGGTAAAAATACCTACGGTAAAAAAAAAAAAAAAAAATAAAAAACATTAAAAAATAAAAAACATTAAAAAAAAAAATAATAAAAAACATTAAAAATCGCATAAAAACTGTATGAGTGTTCCTCTCAGATGTAATTCTGAGAAAGAGCTTAGCTCGACTAGAAAATCTTTATGGATCTCTGAGGAAGAATCCTTAAAAAAATCTGTGGAGAATCTTCTCACTACAAGAGCCGTAGAACGGCGCCGTTCCTGTTCGCCCAATATAGTGATTTCATCAGATGATAAAACATCAATATCTTCTACATCAAATAGTGCAGTCAAACCTAGAAAACAAGTAGGTATGGATAAATACGTCACAGTTCTTAAGCGACAGAGGAGCCCGACATCTGCTCAAACGTCATCAAATTCAAAAGCTCCCAAGACCGTGAGTATTGACAATCCAAATGATCAAAACAGGTTCGCTCTCCTCCAGACGGATGATCCAGAACTTCCTAAAAAAACGTTTAAGCCCCCACCAATTTATCTGAGAGAGCCCACTTCCAGTAAATTGGTACAAGGAATTGTTTCGGTAATAGGTGAAAATATGTTTAGCGTAACCTCAATTAAACATGGAAATATCAGCGAAACCAAAATTCAAGTGAAAAAGGAAGATGACTTTCGAAAATTGTCCAACCAGTTGGAGAGGGAGAGTAGGGATTTCTATACCTACCAGCTGAAAAGCGCAAAAGGACTCCAAGTCGTTCTAAAGGGTATAGACCCAGATGTTGATCCTGCCGAGATAAAGACTAGTTTAATGGAAAATGGCTTCAAAATTAAGAACATAACGAATATTAGAAACCGTGAAAAGATTCCTCAGCCTATGTTCAGGGTGGAATTGGAACCCGGAGATATAGTCTTAAAGAAAAACGAGTCCCATCCCATCTACAATCTGATTTACCTTCTGCATCGTAGAATCACCGTGGAAGAACCGCATAAGCGTCAGGGACCCGTCCAGTGTCTTAATTGTCAAGAATTTGGTCACACTAAAGCATATTGTAAATTGCCGTCAGTTTGTGTTGCGTGTGGGGAACTACATACAACTGCTCAATGTGATAAGTCGAAAACCGACTCAAAAATCAAAAAATGCAGTAACTGCGGAGGTAATCATACCGCAAATTATAGAGGTTGTCCAGTTTACACTCATTTGAAAGGCATAAGGACCAACAAGACGTCAGTATTACCTGTTCATCCACAACAGCCTAATTTTGCATCGAGTAACAATTTTCCTCAATTGTTACGGCCCACTAGTCATGAAAACGCGCCTAGTTCTAGACAAGTTTCTTACGCTAACGTGGTTAAATCTAATATGCCAGGTTTGGAGCAGGAACCTAAATCTCAATATTACGAGCCTAATATTAACACTCTAGAGACTACTTTGCAGACACTTGTCCAAACTATGAACACTTTTACGACCACTATGACATCCATGATGCAGGAAATGCTGAAAATGCAATCCACTATCTTACAAGCAATTTTAAAGAAATGATTTGTTTAAAAATTTGTTTTTGGAACGCGAACGGCCTCCGCCAACATAAAAACGAACTGGAACACTTCCTGATGGATAAGCAGATTGATGTCATGATGATTGCTGAAACTCACTTGACGGCGACAGGGTACTTCAAAATTAATGGATACGTGTTGTATGATACTAAAGATCCCCGCGGAAGAGCATGTGGAGGTTCGGCAATTCTTATAAAGAACAGAATAAAACATTATTTAATGAACAACATATGTGAGGATTACCTACAAGCAACAAACATTTGTATTGAATTCTGTCAATACAACTTTGTTTTATCATCAATTTATTCGCCGCCTCGATTTTCAATAAAAGAACATCAATACTTCAGCTTCTTCAATTCCCTTGGAGCTAGATTTTTGGTTGCTGGTGACTTTAACGCCAAACACACATTTTGGGGTTCACGTCTAGTGACCCCGAAGGGTCGTGAACTCTTCAACACCATTGCCAAAATGGGCTTAGATGTACTCCCAAGCGGGCATCCCACCTACTGGCCGACGGACCGACGGAAGATTCCCGATATTATTGACTTCGGAGTAGTGAAAAATATCCCTGTAGAATCGATACAAGTGGAGCCTTCATTAGACTTGTCTTCAGATCACTCTCCTTCTATTATTTCAATGCGTTTCCTTCAAGGGTATGGCTCTCCATTTCGGGACATGTCTAAATCCAGAGTAAGTTGGATAAAGTATAAAAAGTATTTAAGTTCCCACTGCACGAAAAATGTAGTGTTGAGAACTACCGAGGATATTGATGGGTCGATTGGCAAGTTTACTGAGGACATACGAAGAGCTGTGCATCACGCTTCCACATATGACGTTGAATGCAGAAATAGGACAAACAGAACTTATTTCGCTGAACTCGAACATCTCCTGACAGAAAAAAGAAGAGTTAGAAGAGAGTGGCAAATTCACAGGTCTCCTCAACTGAAAGCTAGGCTACGGGAATGCAGAGATATACTAAGAAATTTCTTAGAAACCCAAAGAATGGCTTCACTTAAATCATACTTGGAGGGAATTGACAGTTCCCCACAATCTGACTATTCGTTATGGAAGGCGGCACGAGGTTTAAAAAGACCAGTTAGAGGAAAGCCTCCTTTGCGAAATCCGATTGGTGACTGGGCTAGAAACGATTTCGAGAAAGGGACTTTATTTGTTAACCATTTGAGAAATGTGTTTACTATAAACAACTCAAATAATGCAACTGAATTGCCACCACTCGTTATTAGACCTCCTGTACCTCTAAGACTTAGCTTTAATGATATTCAAAGCGCTATTGGTACTCTGAACCTTAAAAAAGCTCCAGGTATGGATAAAATCAGCAACAAAATGCTCGTGGAGTTACCTCGTGTAGCTAGAAGAATTATTCTCTTTATCTTCAATGCTATTTTACGCCTAGAATACTATCCTGCAGATTGGAAGGTATCTATGATTACCATGATTCCTAAGCCAGGGAAGGACCTCACCAAAGTAGAGTCATATAGGCCAATTAGCCTACTGCCGACAATTTCAAAACTGTTTGAAAAATTGTTAATGGCTAAGTTGATTCCAAATTTGAACGACACTCAATGTATTCCAAATCATCAATTCGGGTTCAGAGCTAAACACAGTACCATCGAACAAACACACAGATTAGTAAATGTGATAAGACGGTCGTTTGAAGAGAAAAAATACTGTTCCGCGCTTTTCATTGATGTTTCCCAAGCGTTCGACAAAGTCTGGCATGAAGGTTTAATGCACAAAATAAAATTAGCTCTGCCTGCTAACACCCACAAACTTATGAAAAGTTATTTATATGGTCGCAAATTTACAATCAAAGAAGGCGATTTTTTAAGCCCCGCTCAGCCAATTGAAGCAGGAGTACCCCAGGGTAGCATACTGGGTCCTATTTTATATTTGATTTATGCATCCGATATGCCGTCAGACCCCAATATACATACTTCAACTTTTGCTGACGATACAGCCTTTATTAGCGTTCATAAGGACCATCAAATAGCATCACAGAATTTGCAGAATTATATTTATAAACTAGAGAATTGGCTTGAGCTTTGGAAAATCAGGGTTAACGAACAGAAATGTATTCATATAACTTTCACATTGCGAAAAGATACCTGCTCGTCCATCAGAATAAATAACCAAATTATTCCGCAACACAATGAAGTCAAATACCTCGGAATCCACCTCGATCGTCGTTTAACCTGGAAGTCTCATATTGACGCAAAACTTACACAGATGAGATTAAAAGCAGTGCAACTTAATTGGCTAATCGGCAGAAATTCTACATTAAAGTTGGATTGTAAACTTTTGTTGTACAATGCAATTCTAAAGCCAATATGGTGTTATGGAATTCAATTATGGGGTACTGCCTCAGCATCCAACATTGAAAAAATTCAAAGAGGTCAAAATAAAATTCTACGTATAATTACTGCAGCTCCATGGTACGTTAAAAATTCTCGAATTCACAAAGATCTAGGCATTCCTTTGGTGAAAGACGAATTTACAAAATACGCCTCAAAATATGTCAGCAAACTTGAACACCATCCAAACCCACTTGCACGAGACATCCTTAACTTTAGTGGCCATGTTCGGTTGAGAAGGAGGGATACCCTTGCTTTAACTCAAACGCAAAACAGATGACTGGATCAGTGGATGTAAATTTTTTTGTAGTATCATAATATTTTGTCTAGCACTGGCTGGACTTATTATTTTCATTTAGTATTAAGATTCGAAAACTTATTGTCATTTCAATATCTGAAGATTCAATAAATAAATATAATGTATTATAAAAAAAAAAAAAAAAAAACTAAATAAGGACCAGTCTAATGCTTGCTGTAAGTTATAATCGGTTTTCTGCAAAATCTATATGTTCCAAAAACTTGAAATAAGTTGGAAATTTATTTTCATTACTGCACAAGGAAAATTATTTTTATCACGTAATCCCCAACAAATGCCCGAACATTTTTAAAATATCTCCAGTAAATTGAATTTATATGAAGACTGGCGCAGGACCATTTAAACACTTGATTGAAAATAACTGAGATTTTGGTAGTTCAAGTATCCTGGATAGAAGATATTGTTTAAATTGTAATAAGTATAATAAGTTAGCCTTAACACTCTTTAATACTGACTCGTCAAGGCAAGAATTTTTTGATGAGAATGAAAAAGAGCATAAAATAGGTACAAACTTGACGGTATAAGTCAATTTTCTTATTTACTTTTGTTTTTTTTTTTCTTTCATGCATGTTGATTTGCATTAAAAAGTACGAAAATTGAATTGACGTGTGTGAATAAAATGACAAGTTCAAAAGAGAATTGAAACTGAAGAGTTGAAACAGGGGCCAAATTACCGCATTCGTGATCGAATGAGCTATCGAATCGAAAAATGCTTTCGATATCGAAATTATGATAAAATGTACTAAATTTCTTGCTCGATATCGAATGCCATAATTTCAAATGAGAAAATTACGATAAATTTTACTCGATATCGAATGCGGTAATTTGGCCCCAGGACTAAGTATCCACTATATATACATATATTAAAACTCCTACACTTATTTAAGAATTTTTTTTTTAAATTCCATTTCTATATGTATGAAATGATTGATTTCAGTTAAACTACAAACTAAATGTTTCTTTTACCCAAAACAACGTTGTTTTTACACAAAAAAAAAAATCAAAAAAAGAAATTAAGAATAACATTACAACAAGTATTACAACAAATTTGATCATTTAACACATTTCATTATCATTTCAATGTATGTTACAGCATGATCAAACATATGCTTACATTTTTTAAAATCATCATCACCAACATCATTGAAAAACAAAAACTAAAATATAACAACAACAACAACACTAAACAAATCTAAAAACTAAACTAAAAAAAAAAACAAAAAAAAAAAAAACCTTTGAAATAACAAACAACTAAAATTAAAAATAATAAAAAAAAAAACAAAAAACAGCCAACAGAAGAACAGAACCAAATAAACTCTATAGGATAGTACTCGTATATGAATTTACTAAACCTTTATGGTAAAAAAAATACATAATTTTTATATAAAAACGATCGAAAAACATGAAAATTCCATTAAGCATGAGAAATAGTCTTGAACCTGGGTAGACATGGTGTCTCCACATTAAATGGCCACTATAAACCAAAATAAAAAAAATAAACAAACAAACAAACTTACAGACTCACACTTTATGCGCTCAAAAACAAAATAAAAAAGGAACCCACTAAAGGTAAAAACTAATAACATCTTGTGCCAAGGTATTCAATAAAAAACTACAGCAACAAAATCTAAAAAAAAAAAAAAAATAATAAACGACAATACCGTCGTAAAGATAACTTCAATCAACTGACAAAATGCATAATCTCTATAGAATGTATTAAAAAAATCGGTTACAAGATAAAAAAAAGAATTAAGAGAAAAACCAAGCAAAGAAATCTATTTTAAAGGAGCATAAATATCACTTTATACCAACTACACTACTTTGCATATAAACATTATGCATGTATGGATTACAAAGTTCCCCAGCATAGGGGAATTGTATGGGACGGGAGGGACGCATGATTAATAGGAAAAATTTAGAGATGTGATAAGAAACGACCAAGTTGATATGGTACAGGTGGGTTTTCCGATTTCATTAAGCTATAAATAATTGTTAGATGGTCAGTGATTAAAAGGACAGAGAAGTGTAAATCTGGCCATTAACTGACATTAATAAAGTTAATTAAAGCACATCATTAGATTTTAGTTCATAACTACAATACTTGAAAATTCACCATCTGTACTTGCTATAGTTACTACAATAGCATCATAGCGCAAAGGAATTTCAATTTAAGGCCTCATTGTTTATTTTGTTCCATTGAATTACACAACAGCGTTGTCAACTTGGTGCGTTTCGCATCATTTTTGGTGCTTTTTAAAATTTTTTTGTGCGAAAAATTCATTAGTTGGTGTGCGGTGCGCTCTTTTGTTTATGAAGAAATCTCTATGAAATTCAGACCATGAAAAGAACCCCATTTAATGTGTTTTAAATACGAATGTATGATAAATGAATACACACTATCAAATATGTCATATAAAGGTTATTGCTAAAGGTGAATAGGGTGAAAAACTTTGTTTGAAAATAAAATTTACATTTTAATCATGGAAATGAAAATTCTTGTAGGTATAGCCTGATGTCTACTGAACTGTATACGAACAACCAGAGTTAGAGTGCCAGTTGAGCTCTAAAAAATTTTATTGAAAAAATTCAAATATAAGTACATACTCAAATATAAGTAGAAAACAAAATAAATTAAAAAAGTAACAAACATGTACTGAAATTAACCCTTTTTACCAATTAGTACTTCAGTTCCGAATATCATATTGTGAGTGGTTAAATGCTTATTAGTCCGTTTAAAAAAGGCTTTTACTATTATTACTTTTACTAATAATCGTTTATAAAAAGTTTTATAATTAAAAAATGCCAAATTAATTCAATAAACATTTCAGAAAAAAAATCTAAATTTGGTGCTTTTTTCTCCATTTTGGTGCATTTTGAAATTTCAAAGTTGACAACGTTGTTACACAATGCCAAATGTACGGTCACACTTGGCAAATATTTTACGACAAAGATGTCACCACTAAATAAAATTTGTTTAATGCTTGTGTTTATTTGGAAAAATCCCATTACCAAGTACAAATCTCAATAGAAGTTTAGTTTTATTTAATTTAATGCTGTTTGCTCTTATAAGCAGCGTTGCCATATATACTCGTATTTTGAAGAAAACTTTTTATTTTTGAAAAAAAAAAACTTTTTTATACAAAACTTTAATTTGTTTAATAGTGGAAAGCCAATGTAGGCGGCATGCGGCCACGGGCGGCAACAGTATTACTTTGTATTATTTACAAAATAATTCATACAAAAATTTTAATTGATCACAATTTACTTAATCTGGCAATACTGTGAGAAGCGGCCGCGCAGCAAAGTAGAATTTTGTTCAACTACTAAAATTATCTTAAGGCGAAAAAAGAAGCCACAGCGGCAAGCTGAAATGGAAAAGCATCCAGATGTGGCTCATGGAATGCCTAATTTTGGCAGCTCAAACGCAACTATTGATAATGCACATACCGCAGTGCTTTTCCTTACGAACTGACTGAACTTAATAAAATTTCAAGGTGACACTAGAATATACACGGACGGTTCTAAGATGAGCTGCGGTATTGTTTCTGGGGTCTTCTGTGACATAGGCATCTCGTATTGTCTTCTGAATGAGTGTGGTGTCTTCCAGGCGGAAATGTGTGCAATTATGGCAGCTTGTGATACACTACATGATCATAATATTCACGCCAATATAGGTATTTTTGCCGACACTCATCTTACTTACTGCCTACACAATTTCATCTTCACTAGTTAGGCAATTTAGAAATTCTCTGTCAAGGCTAGGTCGTCTATCTGACATTACCTTGGTCTGGGCAGACGAACTAGCCAGAACGGGATCTGCCCTAGATATCTCCTATGTGGTCTCAGTAGCAATTCCACTGGGGACTATCAAAGGTATCATCTTCAGACATTTTTTACAAAGGCTGAGTACAGATGCCGTAATTTAAACACATGTAGGGTAGCCAAGTTGATGTGGCCATCTTTTAACGAGAAACGCACTATGCAACTGATAAGCCGGAATAGGAAGGATATATCAAGGTTGCTGGCAGTATTAACGGGACACTGGACGTTAGGCAAGCACGCAAATCGCCTGGGACTCGCTTTTAACGATCATTGTCGTAGCTGTAAGAGGAAACGATTTTCCATCTTCTCTGCGAATGCCCAGCCCTGAGTGTCAAGCGACATAAATTCATGGGAAACTATACATTGAACAACCTTGGTGAGGTAGCCGGGTCAAAACTCAATGACCTACTGAGATATGTCACAGCTACAGGTTGGGTCTAGCAAGACACGACTTTCTTGTACTCATCTTGGCTACAGCATGTTGTATAAAACATTAAATCTGACGAGTGTTATGGTCTTTTAAAACGGGGTCCCTTCGACTCTACTTAAGTGTTCGCACGTAGTGAACTACCACGTAAACCAACCAACCAACCAACCAACTAATAAAAATAATTTAGTTTGGACCACTTGTTCTTGATGTGTATAACACATTTCAAATAGCGGTACCAATTTGACGAATCAAAGCACTGCAGTAAGATCGATGTAAAAAAGAACAACACATAATACATAGGCTGCAGTTACAAATTTGGTAAATAAGTCCTGTTTCACACTCTTCAGTTTTAGCTGACCAGTTTTTGTTCAATTCTCTTTTGAACTTGCCATTTCAGTTACACACATCAATTCAATACAATTTCCGTACTTTTTCATGCAAATCAACAGGCATGAAAGAAAAAAAAAACAAAGGAAAGAAGAAAATTGGCCAGTACCGTCAGGTTTGTATCCATTTTATTCTCTTTGCCCTTCTCACCCAAAAATACTTGCCTTGAAAAGTCACAATTGAAGAAAGTAAAAGCGGACTAAGACATTTAAGTAAACATTATGGTAGCTGCCCTAATCAATTCTCGTAAATAATTTAAATAAATAAATGCAAATCAAACAAAGACAAATATTAAAATAAAGCCAACTTAAATAATGGCAAAAAATAAATAAAATTAACATAAATAAATAAATATTTTGCTCGAATATGACTTGAAAATTTTATTTCTTAGTGAAATGAAATAATTTTATAAATTTTTCGAACGTCATTTGCCTCAAAAAGTAAAAGAATATTAATATAGAGATTTTGCACGAATAAAAGTATAAAATATATTTCCGTTTAAAAGAACCAAAATTTATTTTACACTCTAATGCATTAAGTTCTGTGATAAATTTTAAATTAATTTTGCAATGTAAATAGGCACAGGACAAAATAGTTCATAACTCGTGCAATGGAATTCAATAATAAATACAATAATTGGGTTCGTAGTACAAATTTGTCTTTAAATATTTTATTTAAAAATTATACGGACATTAAAAATATATTTCATGAAGATAGTCATAGAATTGTTTAACCGTGTTACACAGATTTTTAATTTCAAATATGTTTAACAGTCATATAAATATGTTATTAAACATTCAATTCAACATTAACCCATTCAGACCGTGTGATGCAGCGACTGTGCGGCTTAATAATCGGTTTCAATATTTTTGCTTTTGTTAACTTAATTTAAAATAGATTGGCAAACATCGATTGTGCTGATTGTTTTTTATATTTGCTTCTCACATTTCTCTACTGTTTGATTTATCGTTACTTGAATTAATGCGAAATTCTTCAGTCACATTTAAGTTTTAGCAAAATGAGCCCTGAAAGTAGGCAACTGTCTTTAATTACAAAAGTATGTATTAATCGTTTACAAACTTACGCTGTAGACATCACATATTCCAGAAATTATAAAAAATTCCTGGTAGTTTTGCGTCAGGTCTGAAAGGGTTAATAACAAAATTTAAGAAATACTAAAACGAGATAAGAGAAATCGTTATGAATAGAACGGCTATAATTATAAATATAATAATACTTACACACTTATTTATTAAGGAACATACATATTTATACAATTGTATCTAAACATATGTATGTATGATCATGATCATGCATAATATGCGGGTTAATGATCTACCGCATCTTAAAAATCTCCACATACTAAATAGATAATCAAAAACAAATCTCTATGAGATCTTCAAAGTTACAAATCTTTATGGTGAACAATTTACGGAAAATTTCCTGATCTAAACATTCATTTGAATTTTTATTTTTAGTTTCTTTCATTCGATGCATATAAATGTCAGTAAAATAATAAAATTAGCTGCCTTGAATGATGATCACAAGATCAGTTCAATTTCGAATTCACTGTTTCTCTCTTACGCTCATGCATTTGTTTAAAGTAAAGTTAGTTTCCTTAATAAAATCGAGAATCTATTGTATCTGTATCATGGATTTGTATTTGGATGTATTTTAAATCCATGTGTCTGTCCGTCCACTGATCAACAAGTTAAACCATGTAAACTGGTACAAATAAATGTCGTAAATATTGTTGGCCGAACGGCTGGGCTGGCTGTTTGGTTGACTGGCCGGTGTTGATTGGAGATCTCTTATTTTTTGTTATTCTTTTTTTCCGTGCCTTCGTTCCCTTCGTTGTTAATTTTCATCAGTGATACTCATTCATGGTGGACGCTGGTGTATTTAATAAATTTTCAATTTGACATTTCTTTGTTATGTTAATTACACCGCTTTTATATATACTATACATATGTACATATATGTATGTACATATGGATTTGTTGTTGATATTTCTTTATTTTATTTGTTTCTGTTTATAGTTTGTTCTTTTTATATTGTACATACATACATACATACATACATGCATACATACATATGTATTACATATTTTATTTTATTTGATTTCATTGTCACATTCTCCTTTACGAGTTTAAGGAAATTTGATCATACTTCTAAACAGTTTTATCGGCGATATCCGACATTTACTTCTTCTTGGCCATCATAAGGTATTGATTGTGTGTATGTATGTGTGCGTGTGTGTGAATGTGTTGAAAATAAAGGGTTTTTTTAACGGCCTAAGCCCATAAAATTTCAAGTTAATTAGATGATCGTTTGGTCTGTTTGTAGATGGGTTTCTTTTATTGATTTTAATTTTGTCGATCATTTCGTTTTTGTTTTAGGTAGACTGTTTGGAGACTTTGTAGGTTTTATAGTAGAAGGTTGTGAAATCTTTTTTCCTTTTCGAAATAAAATAAATATAAAGTTTTTGTGTATTCTTTAATTAAGAAAATATTTATTTATTTGGAAGAGGTTTAATGAAATTTAAATGTTTAATGATATAAAGAAATTTTTCCGCTTCGTTCATATTTTCCTGTAGCCTTAATTAATGAGTTTGTAATTAGGTTTATTAGAACTATTGGAACATGCAATTTCAAAGAGATTTTATCTTCAATATTCTAATTTTTTAGTTTAGTAATTAAATCACCTTTAAACATAATTTAGAATCACGTTTCAATAAAATGAAACCAAAAGCTTGTCTCAGATTTTTCCAATAAAAATAATTTTAATTTGAAAACTGCAGAAATCGTTTATGTTTCCATACAGCTCCTTACAATATTCAGCATCCAAAATGTGAAAGAAAACAGTCAGGCGACGAACGGTTGCAGGGTATTAATTTATTTTCGTAAAAAATGAGCAATTTTTTTCTAATTACATGAAATTCTGCTCAAATGAAAACAACATTTCGTTTCCTTAAATTTCGACTCCTCTTTTAAAATTCATTATAGTAAAATTCATGTAGTTTATATTGCCGCAGTCTAAACTAAATATTATTGGCCTTAAATTCAACTAAAAAGAGCATTTTTAACACAACATATTTTACTATTACATATATGGGGAAATTTCAAAAAAAAACCGTACACAACGTGTTTTGTTTTGCTTATTTTTAAAGTTTTTTTAATTCTCCTGTAAGAGTGGTCAATTTATGTGAAATTGATGAAGAATCCGACGGTACTTTTAGGCTCTCAAAAAATCTATATTTTTGTATTTTTTTTTCTAGGTTTTCTATGATTTCTATCTTGCGCGTCACACACCAAATATGCAGAAAAAAACGCTAAAAATTCAAAAATATTTGAAATTCAAGCTTACTACGATGTTCTTTGATTTGAAGATTGACTTTTGCGAAAATCATCTTTTCGATTTTACTTAATTTATCATTTTTTTTAAGTGACTAGTTATTTTAAAATTTTAAGATGAAAATATGTAAATTTTTGTTAAAAAAAGACTTGAACTTAGAGGTTACTTGCAAAGTAATAGGCTTGTAATAATGTATGTATTTAAAAAAAACTGCAATTATGAGCGTTAAAAAAAAGAAAAATTCTTCAAAAAACAAAAATTTTCATACAAAACTTAACATGTACATATTCTTTGATGTCTTTAACAAAAATGGAAAAAAGAAAGTAATTCTTGAAGAAACTTATACACATATGTAAATATTTGACACAAAACAATAACTTAATTTAATTTATAAATTTTCATTCGAATTCTTATTCTGAATCTGTATAAACTTCATGAAATGACAAAAGGCTTTGTTTTTTTCCATTCTCATTCATTTTCACCACTTTCGAATTAAGTTTGTGGCAAAAACAGAATCAGTCAGTAACAATAAAAATTAAACTCAAATATACCACGATTATACCTGTCTTTCTTCTTTCTTTTACATTCGTCATTACGCGCTTTATCGAGCTTTATTTTCTCTCGATATCTTCTTGCTCTTTCAGCCACCGTTAATTTTATTGTTTTACTCTTGAAAATTAAAAAATAAAATCAAAGTTAAGCATTTAAGGCATGAAGCAATATATTTTAAAAGTATGCTCATGAAATATTTGCATTTTTTTTTTTTTTTTCGTAGGCAATTTATTTCTCAAATTCACAAATTATAAAAAAATAAGTTGAAACCATGTAAATAAACAATGATTGTCAACTTAAATTTTTTACATTTAATATATTCACTTTTAAAAAAATTAGCGTTACGCTCAAGAAATTTTATCGCGCCCTTACCATGGTGTTCACAAAAACTACGCAAATGGAGACTTTTTTAATAAATTTTTTTTTCGCTTTTTCACTTTTGTAATAATTAAAGTTTGTACTTTCCTTACGATATTTACTTTATTTAAACTTGAAATTGAAAACTAGTAATATTACTTTATTTATAAAAAAGTGACGCTCAATGCAAATTGTGGGAACAAGCTTCCTTGCAACGCCAAATTCACACTAATTAAATTTTGACGACTATAACAAATCAAAACAAAAGAAAGAAACACAATAATTCGAATACTTTTATTAAATGTTGCATATTTATTTTTTCCTTGATTTTATTTAATTTTTTTTACTAAAAATTCTAACGGGGGACACATGCTTTTGTATGGAAACAGTCAGAGGGAGAAACAAAACACCATTCTGAATAAACAAAAAAACAAACATACAAATTTGAGAATTATGTTTTTTTGTTGCATATTCCTGGCTGATCACTCTCATATTTTTGTTTTTTTTTTTTTTGCTTAAAATAGTAGTGTAAAGAGCGGGGACACAAAAATTGCGTTTTTTTTTAAATTGACCCATATAGTTGTTAAATAAATATACAAAATAGTATATTTTTCATCATTAGTATACGAAACATTTTTTGAATTTGTAAAGGGTCCGCCAAATAACTTATTTTTTTAATTGCTATAAGAAAAACTGCTAAATATTTTCTCAAATTTCATTTTTTATTTGAAAGTACAATCCTTCCGGTTAATAATGGAAAGTAATTTCAATTAAATTGCTGCCTCGGCTGGCCATGCAGTAGCCTACACGATCGGTCCAAGCATATTATCGATTGTGTGCAGCTGTATTTCACCAATGGCTTCACGAATATTGTTCTTTACAGCGTCAATTGTCTCTGACTTGTCGGCGTAACACTTATCTTTGACAGCACCCCACAAACGGTGTCAAATCGAAGCTCCGAGGTGTCCAAACGACATCAGCTCTGCGGCTGATAATGCGATCTTCAAAAACAGTGCGCAAAACATCGAGTGTAGCTTCGGCTGTATGGCACGTAGCGCCGTCCTGTTGAAACCAAATGTTGCCAATATTCTTCTCTTCAGTTTTTGTGAACAAAAATTCGTTCAACATGGCCCGATAACGATCGCCATTGACTGTAACGGCCACTCCTATATTGGATTGTGCTGATTTGTGCTGATGTTTGTTATAACGCACAAAAATCGAAGTCTAACACCCACCGTAAAGTATACCGATCGACTTCATCACTTCGAATTATTCGATTTACTACAGGTCGCAATTTTGAAGATATTTTAATAAAATTTAATACGTGAAATTTTTTCATTTCAAAAACGACTGGGATTCAAATTGATTAAATTCGGCCCATTTAAAAATGTTAGTATCCAAATAAAATGTCATTTTACAGTAATAATAACTAACAACAACAATTGATTGTAAATAATTTGTGTACGCATGTAAAGTTATGGCAATAAATTTTAGGATAATCGGTCAATAATAGGTCATATCTCCCATATAGCGGCCATTTGTAAAAACGGTTATTGCTGACATAATCGGTGTAGGATATTATATGATTGGGGTTGACTGACTGACTGGCATTGAATAGTTGTGCCGGTGATGGATGGATTTTGGAACAGTTTCCCACCATAAAACAAGGGATTTAAAATGTTTCCACTTCAAAAGTAAATATTTTACTAGGTTCTATTTATGACCAATTACAGATTTCTATTAAGGTTTGGATATTATCCCTACGGGCTAATTTTGGTCAATTATATTTTTCTTTAAATAAAACAATTTACTTCATCAATATTTTGCCACTTCTCAAATAGTTTCAGTTACCTGACATGCACATACCATGCATTCAATCACACAAAGAAGCAAGTATGTACATATTATTCATATAACCAGTCGTTAATGTAGTTGTTGCAGCTCGTATATGACAGCTTTGAACGACATTCATAGAGACGCCACCAATTCCGCGGTAGCAGGATACCGCATGAATGTCGTACTTGAAGGTCGTCCACCGCCGATAGCAGACATCGAGAAACACTGCCATGTACACAGAAAAAAAGCATGTTTTTTTCAATTAAACCTTTGATTGATTTTAAAATAATTTTCAATTAAAATTTTAATTGATTCAATTACTTTTTCTGATATTTTCAATTAAATCTCACATTTTTTTTAATTGATACTATCATTTTGTTTACTGGTCCGATTTCAATTAAATTTTTAATTGATGCCACAAATATTTTAATTGAAACTCATTTTTATTTTTTTCTGTGTAAAACAAGAGTCGTTCTGGCATAACTCTGCTCTGGATAGAGCAACAGGTTTCATACCTTCAATGTATGACTAGCATGTGGTCAAGGTCCCCATGAAACTCTCCACATATTCAATTGTCCAGCTAGCCCTACTTCACCTTGTCCTGAATATCTGTGGACTCACCCACTCGAAGTAGCCCAATTTCTTGAACTGGATCGAGAAGAGCCTCGGAATTAAATTTTATAAAATGTTTTAGCTATTACAAGAACAAATATTATTAATTATTATTATTAACACACATAGTGTTGTTGAACTGTTCGGACGTGTTATTTTTAGTGCGGCTGAATTTTCGGTGAAAAAATCGTAATAGGTGAAAAAGTGTAATAGGTCGAAATAAAACAAAAAGTTAAAAAATAATTCGTAATAGGTAAAAATACCTACGGTAAAAAAAAATAAAAAAACATTAAAAAATAAAAAACATTAAAAAAAAAATAATAAAAAACATTAAAAATCGCATAAACACTGTATGAGTGTTCCTCTCAGATGTAATTCTGAGAAAGAGCTTAGCTCGACTAGAAAATCTTTATGGATCTCTGAGGAAGAATCCTTAAAAAAATCTGTGGAGAATCTTCTCACTACAAGAGCCGTAGAACGGCGCCGTTCCTGTTCGCCCAATATAGTGATTTCATCAGATGATAAAACATCAATATCTTCTACATCAAATAGTGCAGTTAAACCTAGAAAACAAGTAGGTATGGATAAATACGTCACAGTTCTTAAGCGACAGAGGAGCCCGACATCTGCTCAAACGTCATCAAATTCAAAAGCTCCCAAGACCGTGAGTATTGGCAATCCAAATGATCAAAACAGGTTTGCTCTCCTCCAGACGGATGATCCAGAACTTCCTAAAAAAACGTTTAAGCCCCCACCAATTTATCTGAGAGAGCCCACTTCCAGTAAATTGGTACAAGGAATTGTTTCGGTAATAGGTGAAAATATGTTTAGCGTAACCTCAATTAAACATGGAAATATCAGCGAAACCAAAATTCAAGTGAAAAAGGAAGATGACTTTCGAAAATTGTCCAACCAGTTGGAGAGGGAGAGTAGGGATTTCTATACCTACCAGCTGAAAAGCGCAAAAGGACTCCAAGTCGTTCTAAAGGGTATAGACCCAGATGTTGATCCTGCCGAGATAAAGACTAGTTTAATGGAAAATGGCTTCAAAATTAAGAACATAACGAATATTAGAAACCGTGAAAAGATTCCTCAGCCTATGTTCAGGGTGGAATTGGAACCCGGAGATATAGTCTTAAAGAAAAACGAGTCCCATCCCATCTACAATCTGATTTACCTTCTGCATCGTAGAATCACCGTGGAAGAACCGCATAAGCGTCAGGGACCCGTCCAGTGTCTTAATTGTCAAGAATTTGGTCACACTAAAGCATATTGTAAATTGCCGTCAGTTTGTGTTGCGTGTGGGGAACTACATACAACTGCTCAATGTGATAAGTCGAAAACCGACTCAAAAATCAAAAAATGCAGTAACTGCGGAGGTAATCATACCGCAAATTATAGAGGTTGTCCAGTTTACACTCATTTGAAAGGCATAAGGACCAACAAGACGTCAGTATTACCTGTTCATCCACAACAGCCTAATTTTGCATCGAGTAACAATTTTCCTCAATTGTTACGGCCCACTAGTCATGAAAACGCGCCTAGTTCTAGACAAGTTTCTTACGCTAACGTGGTTAAATCTAATATGCCAGGTTTGGAGCAGGAACCTAAATCTCAATATTACGAGCCTAATATTAACACTCTAGAGACTACTTTGCAGACACTTGTCCAAACTATGAACACTTTTACGACCACTATGACATCCATGATGCAGGAAATGCTGAAAATGCAATCCACTATCTTACAAGCAATTTTAAAGAAATGATTTGTTTAAAAATTTGTTTTTGGAACGCGAACGGCCTCCGCCAACATAAAAACGAACTGGAACACTTCCTGATGGATAAGCAGATTGATGTCATGATGATTGCTGAAACTCACTTGACGGCGACAGGGTACTTCAAAATTAATGGATACGTGTTGTATGATACTAAAGATCCCCGCGGAAGAGCATGTGGAGGTTCGGCAATTCTTATAAAGAACAGAATAAAACATTATTTAATGAACAACATATGTGAGGATTACCTACAAGCAACAAACATTTGTATTGAATTCTGTCAATACAACTTTGTTTTATCATCAATTTATTCGCCGCCTCGATTTTCAATAAAAGAACATCAATACTTCAGCTTCTTCAATTCCCTTGGAGCTAGATTTTTGGTTGCTGGTGACTTTAACGCCAAACACACATTTTGGGGTTCACGTCTAGTGACCCCGAAGGGTCGTGAACTCTTCAACACCATTGCCAAAATGGGCTTAGATGTACTCCCAAGCGGGCATCCCACCTACTGGCCGACGGACCGACGGAAGATTCCCGATATTATTGACTTCGGAGTAGTGAAAAATATCCCTGTAGAATCGATACAAGTGGAGCCTTCATTAGACTTGTCTTCAGATCACTCTCCTTCTATTATTTCAATGCGTTTCCTTCAAGGGTATGGCTCTCCATTTCGGGACATGTCTAAATCCAGAGTAAGTTGGATAAAGTATAAAAAGTATTTAAGTTCCCACTGCACGGAAAATGTAGTGTTGAGAACTACCGAGGATATTGATGGGTCGATTGGCAAGTTTAATGAGGACATACGAAGAGCTGTGCATCACGCTTCCACATATGACGTTGAATGCAGAAATAGGACAAACAGAACTTATTTCGCTGAACTCGAACATCTCCTGACAGAAAAAAGAAGAGTTAGAAGAGAGTGGCAAATTCACAGGTCTCCTCAACTGAAAGCTAGGCTACGGGAATGCAGAGATATACTAAGAAATTTCTTAGAAACCCAAAGAATGGTTTCACTTAAATCATACTTGGAGGGAATTGACAGTTCCCCACAATCTGACTATTCGTTATGGAAGGCGGCACGAGGTTTAAAAAGACCAGTTAGAGGAAAGCCTCCTTTGCGAAATCCGATTGGTGACTGTGCTAGAAACGATTCCGAGAAAGGGACTTTATTTGTTAACCATTTGAGAAATGTGTTTACTATAAACAACTCAAATAATGCAACTGAATTGCCACCACTCGTTATTAGACCTCCTGTACCTCTAAGACTTAGCTTTAATGATATTCAAAGCGCTATTGGTACTCTGAACCTTAAAAAAGCTCCAGGTATGGATAAAATCAGCAACAAAATGCTCGTGGAGTTACCTCGTGTAGCTAGAAGAATTATTCTCTTTATCTTCAATGCTATTTTATGCCTAGAATACTATCCTGCAGATTGGAAGGTATCTATGATTACCATGATTCCTAAGCCAGGGAAGGACCTCACCAAAGTAGAGTCATATAGGCCAATTAGCCTACTGCCGACAATTTCAAAACTGTTTGAAAAATTGTTAATGGCTAAGTTGATTCCAATTCTGAACGACACTCAATGTATTCCAAATCATCAATTCGGGTTCAGAGCTAAACACAGTACCATCGAACAAACACACAGATTAGTAAATGTGATAAGACGGTCGTTTGAAGAGAAAAAATACTGTTCCGCGCTTTTCATTGATGTTTCCCAAGCGTTCGACAAAGTCTGGCATGAAGGTTTAATGCACAAAATAAAATTAGCTCTGCCTGCTAACACCCACAAACTTATGAAAAGTTATTTATATGGTCGCAAATTTACAATCAAAGAAGGCGATTTTTTAAGCCCCGCTCAGTCAATTGAAGCAGGAGTACCCCAGGGTAGCATACTGGGTCCTACTTTATATTTGATTTATGCATCCGATATGCCGTCAGACCCCAATATACATACTTCAACTTTTGCTGACGATACAGCCTTTATTAGCGTTCATAAGGACCATCAAATAGCATCACAGAATTTGCAGAATTATATTTATAAACTAGAGAATTGGCTTGAGCTTTGGAAAATCAGGGTTAACGAACAGAAATGTATTCATATAACTTTCACATTGCGAAAAGATACCTGCTCGTCCATCAGAATAAATAACCAAATTATTCCGCAACACAATGAAGTCAAATACCTCGGAATCCACCTCGATCGTCGTTTAACCTGGAAGTCTCATATTGACGCAAAACTTACACAGATGAGATTAAAAGCAGTGCAACTTAATTGGCTAATCGGCAGAAATTCTACATTAAAGTTGGATTGTAAACTTTTGTTGTACAATGCAATTCTAAAGCCAATATGGTGTTATGGAATTCAATTATGGGGTACTGCCTCAGCATCCAACATTGAAAAAATTCAAAGAGGTCAAAATAAAATTCTACGTATAATTACTGCAGCTCCATGGTACGTTAAAAATTCTCGAATTCACAAAGATCTAGGCATTCCTTTGGTGAAAGACGAATTTACAAAATACGCCTCAAAATATGTCAGCAAACTTGAACACCATCCAAACCCACTTGCACGAGACATCCTTAACTTTAGTGGCCATGTTCGGTTGAGAAGGAGGGATACCCTTGCTTTAACTCAAACGCAAAACAGATGACTGGATCAGTGGATGTAAATTTTTTTGTAGTATCATAATATTTTGTCTAGCACTGGCTGGACTTATTATTTTCTTTTAGTATTAAGATTCGAAAACTTATTGTCATTTCAATATCTGAAGATTCAATAAATAAATATAATGTATTATAAAAAAAAAAAAAAAAAATTTATAGAAAAAGTGCAATTTCTGATTAAATAAAATTTTAAAAACTATTTCTGGCACAAAGATATCAAACATGGTAAATTTTTACGATCCATGTGGAAAGTCGATGATGTTGCTTTCATATAAACATTAAAAGAACTCATTACTCATTACACTCACCGCTTATTACCACTAAATCTAAAAAGAATTATAAATATATTGAATCTGTTCCATTTGAAACCAGGTTCCTATTCCACAAAACAGCTTATCAACTTTGCACTTATGCAATTTTTTATCAATTTGCAAAATTTTATGTTCCTCAGAACTATAAAATTTGATAAATGATAACTTGAAAGTGATAAGTGTAATTTGCAAAGTTTTTGGAATGCTTATAATTGAAAGTTAACTGCTACTGTGCTTGCATTGCCTTGAAAATGGTTGCCAGTACCATGAAATTGCAGCAGTTTGCAGGACCATCGGCGGGTGTATTGGTGAATTTCATTTTGTGTGTGGTTGGGTGAATGCCACTAATATTAAAATTAATGCACCTACGTTACACGAGGAAGGAGTTGTCGACCAGCATGGAAATCTATCATTGCAATGATGTTATGCGGGCCAGACTAGACGTTTTACAGTGTAAATGCAAGCGTGTTGCGGATTTCGGCTGTTAGTCAGAGACTTGACAATGGATGGAGTTACGGCCTAAAAAACTGGTTAACTAATTACTCTGAAATTTCTGAACGGGTTTCTGGAATAGCAGTACTTACTAGTACACACGATAATCAGATATGATAATTTATACTTCTAGATGTTTCTCCAGTGGCTAGATTACGTAGTGTTGCAGACGACTCTTCTGCTGGCAAAATTGATTTCCTATATATTGTAACTTCTTTTTTTATAGCGTTTTCTATTTTGCTAAGAATGAAGTTAAAAGTTTCTTCGTACTTTCTTATATAATTAAAAAAGATGTAGCATCTAATGAAAGTTCTTTCATTAGAAATAAAAACAATCCTCAAAACTCTCGTTCCTTTCTCCATGCTTTTACCCACTGCTTCCGCATCTTTTATTATATTTTTATTATATTATATTGCATTTTCGTAGCAGTCTAGCAAATTCAAAATTATTTCCATATTTTCAACATCATCGAAACCTAATGTGTCAACAGCCAGTTCAGTCAGGTCAACAATTTCTTCAATAATATCATCTTTATAAAGATCTGCCATTTTTTTTTTTTATTAATTTTTATATTTCGTTTTTTTTTTCTTAATTGTTGCTTAAATTGCCACTACTAACTTTTTAAAATTATTATTGTCCAGCAAGAATGTAGCATCACTTGATATGAATAAAGTAATAAAAAGAATTAGTTAAACGAACATAAAGAAGACCCTAGACCACAAAATAAAAACTGATGTAGGCAAAAATATATTCTTACACATATTTTTCATAAATTTCCAAAACCAAAAACTAGGCTCTATATGGCAACACATCTGCGAATTAGCGAAATAGAAGAATTAAACAATTAATTATCAAAATATCGCAAGAATGGTGCAACAAATGTCTCATCATGTAAACAGACGATGAAATTAAAAGAGACACCAAAAGAGAACGTCAGCAGAGTCGCGGCAACAAATCGCAGCATGTGAACCCAATCTAACAAGTTCATATCAATGCATTACTTGTCTCAATAACTAAAGCAGTTTCAGAAAAATCGAATATACGAAAAATGTAAATTTTTTTAAATTAAAAACTTTACTTATGTGTCAAATGATAGTTATAAACAAATATTACCCTTTAACACAGTGCCCCCTGTAACTATATCCTCTACACTGTACTCACAAAAGCGCATGGCATTGAAATTTTATGTTTTTTAAAACAAATTTTCAATAAACCTAAACTCTTTGTTAAATAATTGTTAATGGCTTATAAAATTATCTTTTAAAAATGTTATAAATGATTAAACAGCATTTAACATTAATCATTTTACCACAAAATTACACACAACATTGATTTAATACATCATTCAACAAAACAATAAAAAAAAAACAAATAGACTCCAAATAGAAATAAAATTCATTATATGAAATTATAAACAAACAAAAAAAAACTATCAAACAAATAATGGTGACAAACGCCACCATGAGAGAAATTCATAGAAAACCACAAAATAATAAAAAATATCAAAAAAAAAAAAAATTAACAAAAATACCACACACTGGTTAATAAACATTAAATATTCAACATTAAACATTCTCTATTCTCCATTCACCATTAGACAGACGTTATTAAACATTTTTAAGGTAAATTTTTTTTGACATGTAACGTTTGATAACATGGAATAAAAATAATTGCAGCCATTAGTATTAAAATAGTTAAGCAGGAAGGGTATTGAAAGAATGATATAAGTTGTAGCAGGGCAGACTGAAAAGGTTTTCACAAATCTGCTACTTCTACAAAATCTCTTGAATCTCATGTGCATAAATAAACAAGTAAATTTTAACAGTTTTTGAAACCGACATATTCTGATTATAGCTAGAACCTCAACAGTGGTCCTATGGAAGAAATCAAAGCAAACAGGTTCAACATTTACGATTTTGTTCTACAAGATTGTAAGAGTCTTTCTAAGATTTATCTCGTAACTACATATGTTTGAACATAAGTTTTTAGTTCCTTAAACTAATAATGTGCGTGTGTGTGTGTATGGATATTTTTAAATGTGTGTGTATGTATCTACATATTTGTACGTTCGTTTGAATCAGCACAAAAACTCAACAGGCTTTTAACAAAATAAGAAAAAAGGTCAGTAGCTAAATGGCGTGGGGAAATTGAAATGAATGAAAAGATTCAAAAGACACTTTACACAAAATGCTCAAGTCATTTTTCATAATGACCACAACAACAACAACAACAACAGGAACAACAACAGCAATAACAAATACTTATTATGCTCATATTGTTGTATTTATTGTATTGTAAGTATAACTGAAGTAGACGTTGTAGAAGATGAACAAGAAAATGTGGTCATATTAGACGATATAATATGATAATTTCTGGTAAATGGAAAATAACAAATCAAACACCAAAGGTGGTATTTATGTCTTTTGAAGGAGGAACGAATAGAAAATAAAGGGATTGAAATTCACATAATTTTTGACAAATGAAAAATTTTAAAATTTAATTGCCGTTTATTAAATGAAAGCCTAAGAGAGTTTTTTGTGTAACAACACAGTTTCCTGCAGTTTGGTAAATTAATTTTTGTTTATGCAGTAGTTAAAGTAATTAATTCCTACTTGTTAATTTCTAAATTTGTATTTACGATACATTCAAAACCTTTAAATTTAAGCTTAAACGAAATTAGTGTTATTTGCGTCCACAAAAAGCTTTTTCAAGTGACACACAAGACACTGTTAATCGTTGGACATACATCAACATTTGGCGATAAGGTACAAAACTTTACCACTGCGAGAAGTTGATGTAATGTGTTCGCATAAGAATTAATCCGGGTTAAGATAAAATTACTCTATCTATGATGTTGCTATCTTTATTATTCTATTCTATTATTCTTGTTGCGATCATAGGACTGGGCGTTTTTTCAATATATTTAAAAAGTTGTTCCAATTATAATGACACCTATGCCAAAAAAAAAAAGGTTTAACGATGTCATCTTCAAATAGATCTATTGCCTTGTCTATCAAAGTTATTTGTAAAAGTGTTGCAAGGTAAAATTGGATTGCAATATTATCCCATTTTATCAATTTGGTTTTTGTAAACAACAAGAAGAGAATAGAAAATCTATTGAAAATTAAATATATTGCTCTGCTGTGTTTTTGGCACACTGCACAGTGGTTCAAGTTTCTAAGGAAGACGGTCATACGTAGTTTACTCAGTAATAATCATCAAAATTAATATGTATGAATATTTATGTTTACGGTATTTATGGGCTAATTAGGGTAAAATAAGATTAAAAAAGTCTAAAAAGTAAAGAAGAAATCAGCGGGTCGGAATTTAGAAGACGTCTATGCAAAAGAGCAGTGTTAGTGACAATACGAGACATTTTTCTAGTCTGAATTGCTTAAATAATTTATTACAAGATTCAGAGGCTTCTTCAGAGAGCTCGCCTATGGAGAATAGACAGTGCTCAACTACTTCCGATCCATGAATTAACACTCTATGAACTGAAGCAGGCAAATTATACCATGGATACCTACTAATAAGCATTCGTGCGGTTCCTAACGAGTAATCTCTAAATTCTACACTATTAATTTCGTATCCCGATGAAAGACATTGCAAACGTCGATGACAGCATTCAATAACTGCTTGATCTAAGCCAGTTATTTCAGCTGATATAGCTAAATTCAAAAAAAAAGTTCTTATAGTGTTTTCGCCATTGTATGTGCCACTTCGACAATTAAACCTAAAGTGCTGCTGAACATATAGTTTTTTCTGTGCAAGAAGCTCCTTTGCATCTGTTGAACGAGCTTGCCACTTTTTAAAATCTAATCGGTAAGATAAATGTTTAAAATATTAAAAAAATCTTATCTATGAATGCAAAGGAAATAACCCAAACTAATATCAATAACGGGTTTACTTAAACACATGTTAAACTGCTGGAAAAGATAACGAAAGTTGTTTTGATTTGTTCACTTCCGATGCACAAAAGTAAATGTAAAAAACAACTGATTGCAAATCTTTTGCATGTTTTAGTAGTACCACTAATAGTGGGTATTAGAGCGAACTAACGGTGAAAAAATCAAACATGGTCATTTGACCAGTATGTCCTACTACTGAACCACTGTGCACTGTGCATCTTGACATTCGTTGATAATTTCTCAATATTTACCAATGCAAAATCGCTGGTAGCTTCTATTTCATTGACCAATTATCTCAGGCACATGGAACTATGGTTGGATAATTGCAGAACACGAGTAAATTAACTCAAAATTAAACACTTTACATTTACTCTTAGAAGGGATGTTTGTCCACCTGTCACACTGAATGACTTATACTTTACACATACAGATATTGTTACTTATCTTGGTATTTATTAACTTGGCGTCGTCATATAGCAGCCAAGAGACTTTATATGAAGTTAAAAACCTCTAGTCTTCACTAGTTAATCAGTAACTAATTATAGTAAATGTTAAGATACTTAATATAATTAACTAGAATATATTGAATCTAATTATGTTGAACGACCAGCAATTTCAGCATTGATCTTATATAGAGTTCCAAAGCGAAAATGACGATTGCAAATAAGAAATGAAAACATCTACAGGAACTAAAACTCTAAAGTCCGCATGCAAGGTAAACGCGTTCAAGGCTTTGTATACCAGATTTTTCCGACAGGCTTGAGTTTTAATTTTAGTTACTTTTAAATAAGAAAGTTAAAAAAATGTATAAAGTTCACAAGTTATAATATGAGAAGTATCTTATGAATTACGACAGAATCGTATGGAAAACATTAAGCATTCTTAATTATCTGTTTATTTTAAAATTTATATATAAAGTTCTTCAGTCTTAGAGAAACTACATAACTTCTTAACCAAGAAACAATTACTTTCCAGGACTGTATACAAAAGAACTTAATCTTAAAGATCCTTGTGGCATTTAGCAAAGTTATGCAATATTTTCTTTAAACAAATTTCCATAATTTAATTACTTTTTAATACCCTAAAGAATATTTAACAAATTTTTATAGATGTATGTACAAAAAACATACACTATTGTTGCACACATTCACACAATACTGCAAATCTACACATACGAATATATTTAAATATGTGAACATTTGGAAATCTATAGAAACTTGCAAACAAAAAAAAAAACTAAATAAATATTCACACTCAATTATAAAATTCCAAAGGAATAAATACCAAATTTGTTGAAAATAATTAAAAGGAAATTCCTTAAGATGCATAAAACAGAAACTTAAGCTCCTTCATCTAATAGTTGTAAGTTTAACAACACAAACAAAACTCTCTGACAGTAAAAATACAATGACAGGCAAAGGCAGGCAGGCAGGCATTTAGCAAAATACAAAAGGCAACTTACAAATTCTTTAGAATAAAAGGTTTCTCTTTGAAAATTTTAACAATTTAGTGAAGTAGTTTATTAAATATACATATGTATGTATGAGCAATTCCCAGAATTCTTTTTACTTTTAAGATTATTAAATTGGATTTCTGGTGATATCTTATGCTGGCTTTTATTAATATTGCTTTCCGCAATGCATAAAATATAAAGTAAAGGCCCAACCATAATGTGCATAAGCTAGCTTAAGTAACTGTCAAAAATACACGAAAGTAAACTTAAGAAGACTTTTAGTTGGCCATAATGTACTTACATGATGCATGTACCCTTGTTGCATATTTGTGCAGTATTTTATGTTTTTGCGAGTACTTTAAATTAAAAAGTACCAAAAATTACAGTCCTTTATTTGTTTATTTTATGTTTTATTTTATTGAAAAATTGCAAACAGCAAAAACTGCTAATTGTTGAATAAATAATAAAAATGTGATAAGATAAGAATAATATCATCTATTTCTTGATTTTGCATACAAATTTTTTTTTATTTTTTTAATGAAATCAAAAAAACAGATGATTCCGTACGGAAAGTGCGTTCAGTTTTGCACTTTGCTTAAGCAAATGAAACTTCGCTCTCTATTCATGCTTCACCAGCGTTGTCAACTTTGAAATTTCAAAACGCACCAAAATGGAGAAAAAAGCGCACCATTTACAAAAAAACGCTCCAAGTTTAGAATTTCGTTGTTGGATCAAATTTATTGAATTATTTGAAAATATTTTAATATCATAAATTCTATAAAAAAAAACTTTTTATCAACGATTATTAGTAAAAGTAATAAGCTAATAAAGATAAAATAAGCATTTAACCACTCAAAATTTAACTCACAATATGATATTTCGGAACTAAAGTACTAATTGGTAATAAAGTTAATTTCAGTACATACCTATTTGGTACTTTTTTAAATATTTTTGTTTTCTAGTTAAAGTACTTCTATTTGATTTTTTCCAATAAAGTTTTTTAGGATTCCACTGGTATCTAACCCTGGTTGTTCGTCTACAGTTCAGTAGACCAAACAATCATGCTATACAAGAATTTTTATTTACATGTTTAAAATGTTAATTTGATTTTCAAACAAAGATTTTTGAAGAATTTGATTTCGTATTTAAAATAGATTTTTTCATCGTATAGATTTCATGGGTTATGAATTATTAAAAAATTGCAATTAAACATTAGAAAAATAAAGATTTCATCACATTTTCGAAAAAATTAAAAAACGCACGCACCGAAGTACACAAAAAAATATTTGCAGTGTTGAATGAAATGGTACTCAAACAGGTGTATTTTATTGTAGAAAGATTTTTTCTCACGCTGAAACAAAAAGTTGTGTTGTATTTGCTTTGGTGTCACCAAGCGCACCGCGCACCAGCTAAAGAATTTTTCGCACCAAAAATTAAAAAAAAGCACCAAAAAAGGTGCGAAACCAAGTTAACAACGCTGTGCTTCACACCCCAATCATGAGCGAAACAACTTGCTTCACCATACAAAATTTTAAGAGCGAATCAAGTAGATTCCTATTGAAAATATTTTTTTTAATGGACAAAAAAAGTGAGTGGAAATTAGTTAGTTTATTTGAAAAAAAAAACATACATTCATACATATTTACTTTCTTTACTTCCAGCAACAAGAAAATAATTTGCTTTGTTTACAATAATATTAAATTTTTACAGCTAGTGCAGATAAACTTGCGATACAAATTAGAGAAGAGTGCAATTTTTCGTGCTTCGCAAGTAGATTCAATATGAATCTACTTGATTCGCTCTTAACATTTTGTATGGTGAAGCAAGTTGTTTCGCTCATGATTGGGGTGTGAAGCATGAATAGAGAGCGAAGAATGTACCGTGTAAACGTAGTATTAGTCAGTTGATGTGATAAAGAACATAAACTATTTTCTTAATTTGCACATTGATACGTATGATGTTTTTGCACCTCTCAGTTATTCGGAACCGTCAACTACATACCAAACTTTTCAATCACTATTTAATAAATCTAAGCTTGTGGCTGAATTAAGTCAATTAATTGAAATAAGTAATTCGAAGCTGACCGAAAGAAATAAAATATTCCCCAAGTTAAAGGGTCTAAAACACATTGCTATTGAAGCAGTTTTCTTTGAGTATTTCTGACTTCTGAAATGGTGTGATAAATACTTACCTTAATCTGATCTCCTTACTATTTACACCACCTATATCAAATTAAAAATATAATACAAATCTCATATATTAATATCTATTGTAGAGTTTCTCGACCGCGTACAGGACAGGAAGCATCCAACTTTTATTGCAGTCGGTTGAACAGAAATATTTCCAATCGCATCAATTCAAGGGTTCACAAATTCTACTCCATGTCTACTCGTTCTCACAAACTATTTTTTTAGTTCCAACTCAATGCATTATAGCCTGATGGCTGATCTCAAAAAAAGTTTCAGATATCCTAGAAATAAGATAGAAATTATGAATTAATGTATCAAAAACAGTTCCGAACCTCTATCCTTAAGACGTCATTAAAAACTGGAAACGAGAAATAGTAGTGGTGTAAATTAAAACCACATATGTATATCGTAAAAAAAATTGTCCACGTGACATGAATTGCAGGTGATCAATCACAGTTTTATCATATGAACAGGGATCTGGCGATTGAAAATCATTGTTATCTACGTTACTATATTGAATAACTTTTTTGAGTGATTCATAGTCTGAGGAGCATAGTGCGTTCCTTTCGTATAAAAATTGAATTTACTACCTAGCAGTCTACGGAGGAGTAAGAACTCAGGACGTGCTGTCCTAGCGTACGCATGTAGCTATGTACTCTCTTACCTAGGAAGATAATCCCATCAGGTTTTCAATAAGATTAAAGTATTATCTTAAGGCGACATCTTTATGAATAATATTACAGAGTACTCGTACTCACACGAAAAACTTACTCTCGTCATGCAAGGAGATGAAAATGATAATCATGACTTTTGACAAAAAACATATCGTTGTTAAATTAGACGAATCCATTGATAACAAATAACTGACTTGGAATGAATACTGGAATATATATCCTAAAGAAGTGGAGATGGAAAACAGTGGCATTTAATTTCAAAGCGGAAATACTAAACTACAATAACACAAAAACCAACACACCGATAAACGATTTAACAGAATATATTAAAAATAAAAATTGATGTCCATTTCAGGATTAAATCCTTTCCGAATATATCCTGAAAGCCTCTTAACGAATACCTAAAATGTTACTCTAGACAGCTGATTGAAAAACAGGAAGGATTATTAACTTTTACTCGTATATTCTTAAATATATCTTATATGTATTTATAGTGTTTGTATATATGTATAGGGTGATTTATTTAGACATTTTTTAAATCTGAAAAAAATAAAATATTTAAAATAGAACTGGATTTCGGAATCTTTATTATTGCCCGAAAGAAGAATTTTTACCTTTTAAAAATAATTGCATTCAAATGTAGAACGCGACTACACTTATCGTATATTCGCAATATCACTACTGTTGCCAGCTTTCCTACCGGTATCCCACGAATTATGACTTTGACTTTACATAACTTCATAAAAACCCGTAAAGTTGTGATATCACACTATCAGGGGGACCAGATCATAGGAACTAAACGCATAATTAACACAAAATATTTCTCACGGAACTCTGATTTTCGCATTTTTTTGAGACGCTAAGATGAGAGTACGACAGTAATCACCAGTGCTCTGTGAAAAAGAAAAATCAAATGAAGAAAATATATAAATGAATCACCCTATATTTAGAAACATATTTACTAACTTACTTTATTTAATATAATTTTTAGTTTAAAATAATGTTAATTTAATAATACTTCAAAAAAGGTTCCGTAATATAGTATAAACCAAATTTATTTGATAATATTTTTAAAGTTTTCTAACATAAACTTACAACAAAATCTTAGGATAAATTTTAAGCACACGCACACACAAATAACATTTAAATAAAAACACATACTGCATCTTTCAAGACATTTGGTTGAGTAAACTTTGTAATGTATGTGTATGTTTGTGCTTAAAACAAAAGGCGTTCACTATAAATTATTGCCTGTGCTTGTCATGTTTTGTAGCATGTCTACGAAAATCCTAGTGTCACTGTAACCAGTCTAAAGACACAAGCATATACACACTCACACTCACATACATATTCTAAAGCCTGAGGAAAATTGCAACAATAAAGTTCTAAATGAAATCTGACATTTCTGGAAATGGCAGAGTGCTACATTTTCAACAAGATTCTCAATATGCCTTATTAGCAGCATCAACTGTAAGACTGCTACAACTACAAGTAAATACTAATACCACTAAACTACACTAATATAACAACCACTGCTACCAACTATTAAGACCGATATTTCCAGCCTCACGCTCTTCTTCCTAAATACATCTATCCATCTAACTACTGATACTAGCAAGACTGGAGTTAAAATATATATTTAGTTTAAGAAGGATACCAAGACGAAGACGTACGTACATACGTACACAATCATCTAAATATTTCAAAAGGATGTGGCAAATTACACATCCAAGTATTTATGTGTGAATGTGTGTGTTTACATGTATGCATAAGTACTTCAAATGTCTTAAAAACAATTCAAGCATACAAGTACACACTCACATGCACTCGTATAACTTCTACGACAAATAGAACACAATAGACAAAAACACACAGCAACAACACTTTTGCAACTTTATCAATTAATATATGTATGTATGTATATTTCCTTACATGTATGTACGTACATACGTATGTATGTTAATTACGTATTGTATATTAATTGAATTATCACAGCAGTTCTGGGTGACTCTTTTGGCTTTTATTTTGATTATGATTAATTTATTCAAAAGATTGACCATTGTTGGCTATATTCTTTTCCTACCTTTCTTGCATCTTTTGAGGCCTAGAACGTATTAAGCCAATTTCGGATACACTGTTCTGAAGTGAAGCTTATCCCAGAGAGAGAGAGAGAGAGCCTTCTGCTTCGATCAAAACAAATAGTAGTCGGACAAAGCAAAGATCTGGACTATAAGACGGGTAAGGAACAACTTCCCAGCTATTTAGTTGAAATAGTTTTTAGCACGTGTTGCAACATGTGGCCGAGCGTTGTCATGGCGGAATATTACGCTTGCATATCTGGCCACATATCCTGTGCGTAATGGTCGGGCCATATTTCAGGAGCTCATATTAGATAGGACCCCTATGGTCCAACCGAACAGGAACCATAAGCTTCGGTTCATATTATATACAATTTCCTTACTTTTAGATGAATTTTAGTGCTCTCCCAATGATTTTGCAAGCTCTTGTGGAGTTGGACAACAATCTTCATGCAGTAATGCATTAACTTCTTGCTTTTTAAACTTCTATGGCTGGCCCGGGCGATCTTTGTCTTTCGTGGAAAAATCACAATTTTTGAACCGCACACCAATCCTCTCACGCACATTGAAAGCTATGGAACACAATTGCTGAGTAGTCGGTGTGTTTTGGTGGCATTTTTTTTTTTTTAATTAAGGAAATAAAGCACAACTTCCACTGTGTTGTTTACACTATAACTAAGTGAGAATAAATGAAACAAAAGAAAGTTTATACTTCACCTAGATTGCATAAATTGACTTCTTACTAGATAACCTGGGATACATAAAGTAACCAATTAAGCTCCCTCTCGTACGTAAACTTCTCAAATAACCAAAATATGAGTATGTTTATAGCGAAGTGATCAGACTACTTATAAAACTGCTGGAATATTTCCTAATAAGTGAATGTGTGTGTACTAGGGATGCAAACGGCACTGGTTTTGCAAATCCAGGAATTCGGGATTTTTCAAATATAAATCACGGTTTATTCGGGATTTTGGATTTTTGTTTCATATTGAAACAAATTATTATTTATTTCTAATAAAAACAATATATTTCAGAAAAGTAATTTACATATGTATATTAAATATATGTAAATATGTTTGAAAACAAACATTGTCTGGACTCATATCTATAATTTTTAAATTTATTTAAAGTTTATACATACTACTTAATATTTTTTATTCTGTAAACAAAATTTTATAAACCATTAATAATTTGAAAACCTAATAACATTACTTTAAAATATTAGATAGACAAATAAATTAACATATTTCGCCTTTTATATCTAATTTCATTTAAAAGCAATATAATATTCAGTCCAATCATGAATAAAAATTCCGCGGGAGTTTTTTCCCTTTTCCCATTTTTCCTATTCAAATTCAATGTTAAAAAAAATAAAAAGGTAAAAAACTCCCGCGGATTTTTTTTCATGATTCGGCTGATTATCTATCGTTCGATCTTAAAAAAGGTTCTTAAAAATATTAAGGCATCTAAAGCTGTCTATGTTAATATCAGTCGTATTGGTAACAAATACATACCAGCCGTATTTGTTACCAATACGATATACAACATGCTGATTTGCATTAGTGGAAGTTTCTATTTACAAACATTGTTGATAACACGGAGTATGTTAACATTAAGTTTTATCGGCCATAGAAAGGAATTTTCGATTGTCTCTTCTAGATGCCGCCAGAAATTACTAAAAGATGGCGCTATTGTGTAAATAGAACAAACAAAGTTAGTTTATTATGATTCATCGACGAGTGAACATCAAAGCGTTCTCAAACTGTAATTTAAGTGTGTCATTTAAACTGTAATTTAAGCGTGTTTATACAAATTATTTTGTACATTTGAATAGATAAAGACTCGTTATATTTTCTTTAAACTGCTTGACGCGTTTATTTTGCAATTTAAAGGAATGCGGTTTACTTAAAGGAAAGGAAATAAGCCACCGTTTTTAAAAGGTTAAAAAAACGTAACAATATGAAGCTTAAGGTACGGTCACACTTGACTAATATTTGGCGAATAATACGTTACGACTATATAAAATATATTTCAACTAATTTATATATTAAAAAAAACTTCGTTTATTTAGGACAGGACACAACAAATATTTAGTTTTATTTTATTTGATGCTGTTTTCACTTGCAAAGCTCTTGTAAGAGTAAATAAAGTCAAACAAATTTGTGTTAAAACAAGTTGTTACGCTTTTTTGAGTAAATATTTGCCGAGTGTGACCGTACCTTTACAAAAAAACATTGTTCACATCGTTTGTGGGCAAAATTGTTACCAAATTGTTGTCTGCTAACTGCATAAATAATCCTTTCTATTTCTTATTCAATATTTGATTCCATATCATTACAGTCATTATTTGGTGTTGTGGAAGATTTATTATACATATTCCAATTACATTGATTATATCATTCCTTTTGCAATACATTCCTTCTTTTTTTGTTAATGACTTTGTAAATAATTAGAAAGTGTTTCTGAATTAGTGTTTTAATGTGGAATCTGTCAATAGATCTCTTTTATTTTCTCTTATTAAAAATGCTAAATAAGCATAGATTTATGATAAGTGAATGTTAAGGAAGAACAATTATACTTTCCTGGATCTTTTACACGAATACTAATTTTCGTGATTTATTATCCGGCATACGGGATATAAAATATGGGTATTGGCATCCCTAATGTGTTCTTCATACTCACATTGAATTATGTGCTTGTACAAATTAACAAGTGTGAGTGTGTTTATATGTGTGTATATTTCGTTATTTAATTCATTAAATACATCAAATTATATTACACAGTCTTAATATTTTAAGGGTAGGATTTTCTACTAAGATTATTCTGTCTATTTTTCTTCCTTTCTTCTTTTTTGTGGGAAAACTTTTAATGAAATTTTCATTTAAATTTCCGGTGATTTGCCATGTTTTATTTACAAGTTTTAGTTCTATTTTTGAAAACTTTATATTTAAAAACGAGATTATATTGTTTCAGTTTTTTTTTGACAAATTATAACTTCATTTAAATACAAATAAATGTTAAGATAAAATAAAGTATAGTCGCTTATAACTAACAAGGTAACAAACAAAGGATGCTTGTTTTCTGTCACACTATTGTTGCAGACATAGTTTTACTTAAATGCTAAGTTTTACTCTTGGAAATAAGTATGGTAAAAATAAAGCAAGTGGAGTAATTTTTTTTTAGGATATTAACTTATCCTAATTGGTATCAAATATTTTCCTAACTTGAGTTGAGTTTTTTTTTTTTTTTAAATTGGCTGATTTGGCAAAAATATGCAATTCCATTGAAAAGCATCGAAATGTCATTTCGGTCAACATTCGAGCATTAAATTTATTATTATTGTTAAAAGCCCTTTTACCATTATTTAGACTTTTTGTAGTGCAACGTTATACTCCAGAAATAATTTAGAGACTTAAGACCATTATTGTCAAAGCCATTCGTGAAATTCAGAAATTGTTAACAAAATCTGGCTTTATTGCAAAGTCGAGAAAAAAACGTGTATGAAATTATATTTATGTCAGATTTTGTTGATGGTTGAAGTTTTTAAAAGTGACTACTCTCTTTCAGACCATATCAAAATCTCCTCACTCACATCAATTACTCAGCTGAGAAAGCGGTAAATAATTGCAATCGAACTAGTGAGCCAGGGAATTAATAGATCAGTAGTTGACAGTAGAAAGATCGTTAAATACTGCCAAGGTTATTAGACCTACAGAGGAGATGTTCTATACCAAGTATAAAGAAAATATGAAAAGGGCGAAAAATACTACATGGCTTTTAACTATGAGTTAATTTATCGTATCAACGAGTTATCAAAATTCCAATCAATACTTTTCAAATACCGTATGTCGACTTCAATATGTTCAATGAACGATGTCTTGTGAATATAATCTAGTAAGGTTCCATAGTCGGTGAAAAACTACTATCCATATGAAACACGGGGTGCGTATGGGGTTGTCATAGCTATTCTGTATAACACTTAAGATAATGGTCCCCAATAGTTATACTTTTAGCTACAAAAGAAAGTCTTTTATGGCCGATAAACTAGAGCGAAACACTTAAATTTAAATCTGTTTACTCCTCCAAACTTCCAAGATTGCGTTACCCTTCCAAGACTGGCGTCGTTATTAGATATAAAAGTAGTTTTGAATAATATACAAATTGGCGCGATTGCATCCCTTAATCGAGTGGTTCGGAACTTAAGAGTCCTTGGTAGGTAGAATGAATATGAATTGTATACACAGGTAGTAATATTATATGTGACCTGGCCTATGAAAAGGTGGCTTATGACTCAAAAAAAAATTTTCACTTTTTTTTTTGGTTTCGATAGTTTTCAACGAGATGAAAACTAGAAAGTCCTAACTTGCTTAGAAGTGTACTAAAAATGTAGAGAAACAAGACCACAAATGAAAGAAAAACAGAATTTTATTGAAAATCCAGATCAAGAAAAACCGATCTGGGGCAAACTTAGTATGCTTTGCATTGCAAAAAAAAACATCGCTCTTTATATACACACACTTACTTATCTCATTTCGACAGTTCAATTCCAAACCATGCTATGTCGTCTTAGCATGTTTTTAATTTTTTTGCGTTTTTGAATTTAGATTTGTTCAATTTAAATTCTGTCAAATTTTGATTGTGATTGGCTAATCCAATCAATAGTTATAAACAACAAAGTTCTACCTCATATGGTTTTTTATATATCGCCTGTAAACTTTAGGAGCTTTTCCTGCACAACACACTTTTTCGACTTAGCATGTTTTGTAATTGAGCTGTCGATTTATGCTCTTTTGTCGTTTTTGGTTGCCTTTTGGGCATGCAAAAGAAAAACTACTAAGAAACTGACAACATATCTTTAACATCTGTGTCTCGCAATTTCTTTTTTGATTCATAAGCCACCTTTTCATAGGCCGGGTCACATATGTATAATAATATATATAGATATAGGTCTAAGTATGATGGTTACTAGGGAAACTCCACAATAATCCTAACTAAGGTTCCAAGTGGATAACTGTTGCCTATGTAGTGATTTTAATATCGAGAATATCTGCCCACAATCAGCTATATCATGCAAACGATGCTTACCGGACTCACTTTAGAAATTCAATAGAGAAGAATTGGTAATTGCGATCGAACGCGGAGACCACTCATGGATTTGCGGTAATCTGTTTGTACATGATAACAAAATTAGCACTCTACCAATATATTGGTATGATCTGATAGATTACATAATGGTCATGCGGTGTTTACTTAAAGATAAACATAAATAGGGCACCGGCTCCAGGAGGTTATTCTGTATTTCAATCCGAAAAGAAAATCTTTTGAATTTGTATACTTTGTACATTGTATTTCGAAAGCTTTTCCTTTCAAATCGATATACAAACTAACACCCCTGATGTCTATATAATAGTTCTGAAAACAGAATACTGTGATGTAAAGGGTCTCGCAAAAAGGGCTCCGAATCACTTTTAAACACCATCACAGGCTTCTATTGAAGGAGACGCATTTTGAAACTACGCAATTTATGCGATTTTACAGAAATTTTCAGAATTAGACTACTAAATCATGTATTACAAAAAAACCCAACCAACAAATTTGTTTAAATATGCTTAAAATATAGGGATTGTTTTGTATTTCTTTAACACTTTTGTAAAATTTACTAAAACGAAAATCTTATTAATATTGGAGGTGAGCAATACAGTTGCAATAGCAGCTACAATTTTATTTATTGTGAAAGGCAGCTGTCAAGAACTATTTCTTAAACATTGCTTCTTTCATTGAACTCATTTTAATTCGTCAACATTATATATTCACTTTGTTTTAACAAATGCTTATAGAAATAAGTATGTTTATTAATTTATTGTTTCCTTATCAGTTGCTAAAATTTATACCAGCAGCATATGTATCTGTGGTCAAATCGTATGTCTTAAATTTCAACAATTTGTTAAGCAACACTTGCATTTTATTTCTATTTGTATGCAAAAAATAATATTAATATATTTCACTCGCAACGAGTGCAACGATCATAAAATATAAATAACAAAATAAAAACGCGTGCATTTTATAGTCTAAAATTTTGAAACTTAAAACTCATATTTCATACATACTAAATGAGGTCTGTTTTTATTACCGGAGTACGAATACTATTTCAACTTTATTTTTTATTGCTTCTTTAAATTTGTTGCCTTTTTTAATTTTAATGGAAAGAAATGCATTTGTGACAATTGCAACCAAGTGGAAATGCATGTTTTACACGTTTAAACACATCTATTTATACAAACATATACATATGTACATATGTATACATCCACACATACATACATGTATTTGTAAATGTCCAACAACCATGGTCATTTAATAATAACACGCAAACTAGGACAACATTTAACCCGCAGAAAATATATTAAGAGCATACAAACAACAATAATAACGATAACAACAAAACCAAGAGAAACAAAAATAAAAGAAAAAAATACTGCAGACAACATTGCAACAACATCAGCATTAAAAACACCAACAACAAAATGCAAAAACATGTGCATCATAATATAAGGGTTGCATACAGAATGTTTTCGATTCTCCCATCCCTGCATCCGTCTCCTCATCCATCCATACATCTGTATGTCTTCATGTCTGTTTGCGTATTGTTGTTTATTAATTGCAAACTAAAACAGTACATTTTTATAAGTTTTTTCTTTGCTCCACATTATCTCCAGCCTTAATATTCTTTTTTTTAGTTTTAAAATCCAGCCTACACGTAATGTTTTCATAGTAGAACGAGGTGTTTAAAAAAAATATTTTAGTGTGTAAATTGTCATAACATGAAGTGAAGCGTTTTTACAATATTTATTTTATAAAAATGTTTCAAAATCTGTCTAAGAGGTGGACATTTTCAACCAACTAAATGTTTTTTTTTTTAAATATACAGGAAACTAAATTGTATGACCAAGAAACTGATTATTTTTGAATAGATGCTATAGTTGATTCAATCTATTTGGCAAATAGGAAATTCACACAATGTTATTATTTTTGAGTAGACAAAATTAATTCGATCGAATTTTGTATGTGAATTTAATACGAATTTTATTTTTTAATTTGCGAATTTAATAAATAAAATTCGTGAACGAAATTTAAATATAAGAATTCAAAATTTATTTTAATCGCGTATTGAATTGAAAAGAATTAATCGCGAATTTTATTTTTCTACATGAAACATGCGAAGAAAAATTCGAAACAAAAATTGTTGTTTTACATTCTTTGGCACAATAAATAAAATAAACGTTTTATATGAAAATTGTTTTCGCGAATTAATAAATAAAAAAAATTGATAAGAAAGAAATAAATGAACTTTCTTTCAATGATTTTAAGTAATCTGATTTACCTCTCAACAAAAAGTTTTCGAGAAATTAGTTATGTGTTGTTTCTAATTGGATCCATTTTTTTTTTTTATCAAAACAGCATTTTATAATTTTTAATTGGTATAAAAATATAAATTGATTTTGTCTTAATATCGGCAGAATTCAACTCCTGAATCGCAAATAAAGTCATGATAATAATTTCTAATTTTATTGAATCAACTCTCCATCTCAAAGCAAAGCTAGCCTATTTTAGGTGATATATGCTTTGCCGGTTTTTAATATAATTTCGACGCCTTGGAATGCCTGCCATTCAAGTACATTAATATTTTTTGAAGACAGCCATCCCTTTGTTTGACGACTTGCATGTATAAGTGCGTCTTGTTGAAAAATAAATTGTTTTTCATTACGATTTTCGGAAAAAAAAGCACCCTAAACTAAATATGTAAATACAACCCCCTTATTCAAAAACGATTATTAAATTTAACAAACGTTTATTAAGATATAAAAAAATGCTTAATAAACGTTTGTTAAATTTAATAATCGTTTTTGAATAAGGGGGTAAGTTTCTTTTAGCGAATTGATGTCTAGCAGTTTTGTGGTGGAGTAATTTCCTTGGCACAGAAAAGAGAAAACAGATTCTTTGTCGCAGTCTACTTTTGATTGATTTGGCATTTTTTACATTTACCTCACATTCATTAATAACTAATATGACCAAAACTCTTCATTGTGTTGCTGGCACAGTTTATAATTTTGCAATTGTCCCGTTCAGAAAAAAATTTTCCGGGCAGCCACTTTTCTATTTCCCACAATAATCCGGATTATTTGCAAGATTTTAACTACAACATGGGACTGGCTTATTTTTTTGCAAGTTGCTCGAAAACTTAAGCCACTTTTTATATAACTGGAAATTTTAACTTTTTCAAAATCACTTAGGTACCAACCACGGGGCATTTTGTCAAATTGTTGAAAGTTGCATAATAAGAATAATTAAACAGTTATAAATTTATCTAGTATTCTTCTTTGTTTAACATAAAATGTAATTATAGTTATGAAACAAAACAAAACATTAATGCACAACTTCTCTCTTAAATTAAGAAACTTAAATATTTTATTCACTATAAAATAATATAAAAAAAACTGTTGTAACTTTACAACAAATAGCAAATAGCATAATTATAGTAATGCAACACAGTAAGTAGTTTGCAGTTGAGGTCTGAAGAACACACCTTTTATCACCGGTTCAACTATGACTTCCGAAATTTCAATATGAGGGTTTTTAGTAAAGTTTTGGTCCGAATTCTCTAACTGTCATTATTCAAAAAGTGGCAATAGATTGGTATCTAAGAAATCAGTTTAACTTAATAGAAAACAAGTAAGAAAGTATAGTCGGTCAAGCCCGACCATATATCTAATACCCTATACCCAGTATATGTATAAAACTGTTTTTCAGAAATGGGCGCTATCGATCATCCAAAAATTTAGTGCCATGATTTCTGTGAATATAAATATTATATGTGTTAAACTTTATCTCGATATAAAAGATTTATGGAGGTTAAAGTGAATTACGAAGAGGATCTTATATGGGAGTTTTGACAAATTATGGTCGTTAAAGTTATTTTCGAAAGTAGGCCTTATATGGAGGCTACGACTAATTATGGATTGATCATAATAAAAATTTACCGTATTATTCGAATATATAAGAAATATATTTGTGTTCAATATTATTTGAATACCGACATTTTTGAGAGAGTTATGATCGTTAAAGTGATTTTCGGAAGTGGGTCTTATATGGAGGCTACGACTAATTATGAACCGATCCTGACAAAATTTGTAGAACTGATTAAATGAAAAAATGGACACCAGTTTCAATCCCATCCGTCCTTGGGCCGAACAAATAACACGTACCAAATTTTATTGAAATATCTTCAAAATTGTGACCTGTACCCCGCGCACAAGCTTTACATGGACAGCCAGACGGACGGACGTCGTTAAATCGACTGAGGAAGTGATTTTGAGCCTATCGGTATACTTTAAGGTGGGTGTTGGAACAATATTTCTGGACGTTACAAACATCAGTACAAATCCAATGGTAGTGTAGGGTATAAATATATTTACGAACCCTACTAATTATCATCAGCCTCGCCCTATTGAACAATAGTGAAAGTTATAACAGAAAATTATAAATGAAAGTACGTTGGCAGCAATTTGTCACCTTTGTTTGTTTCTCTATTGGATCGCTCTGGAGCAAAGTAATTTATTACTGAACGAAAAATCGTCTTAGTGCTGAGGAGCTTGTTTATTCTTCGCAATGATTATTATTATGAGTAAAATAGGCCATTAAGGCTACCAATGGTGACGCCCAACAGTTTTATGTGATTCAGGAATTTGTGCTCCATCAATTACTACTCCAAGATTACTCCTTCATACAGGCGTTAAAGAGTGTTGCTGAAGACTTCGTTGGTGATTGATGCAGGTTTCTTGCAGTGAAGATATTGTGTATTTTGCTGGAGTAACCAACTAGGCCGCATATGTCATCAATATTATTGCCCGACGCCATTAAGGTGCAGTCGTCTGCTTATGAAATTACTTCCATCCCCTGTGGAGATGCGACGAGTTAAGAGAAGTAATAGTTTATCTCTACGAGTTTGAGAGCGTTTGCCTCAAATACTTCATATTATTTGGCAAATATCCTGGAAGAGGATGCTAATTCTGCCGAATGCGTTCGCTAAATTAATCACCACCAGCGTCGTCCAAAGCCTCTGTTAGTTCAAGCCCTGTGAGATCTAAGTGGTAATGATGGTTAATGCCGTAGTGGTGCGTGTGAATTTTGCAGAATCCATGCTCTGTTTTATGACAATCACATATGAGTTTTCTGAATTCCAAATATGACAATATCTTCGATCAATAAAGCCACCTTGAAGATACCTGAAAAACCCTTGCTGGTTTAAGACCAGTGATAACCGAATTTTTATGTCGGATAATAAATCAATATTATATCTAGTTAATTTTAATGTATTTAGTATTATTCTCAAAGGGAATACTATCTAGGCAGGTTAATTATTGACCGGAATATACTTCGGGCCAATGGTACATTTCAATCCTATTGCTTATCTACAATGTAGTCTGTCAAGGAGAGCCTCAAAACAGGCACTACTTCTAGGTACTTGAGTTGTTTTTATTTGTATTGTCTGTATTATTTTGAATGACGGGACAATAATACATAGTTTTAAATCTTTCTGCTTTCTTGTGGAAAGACGGGCCAATGTTATATTTCAATTCTAAAGATCTTGTGCAGCTAGCCCATATTATGTGTGTTTTTACCACTTTACTGCAACTGTAGTCAGTCATTTGAGGATAGCCTCGAGTTCTACTCCTAGGTATTTTACTTTTTTTTTTTTGTTCTTTGTATTGTCTTATCTTATGTCGTAGGATATGTTGGGAACTTCCATTGTCATTTCAGATAAAATGTTTGGATCTTATCCTTTAATCAATGGGTTTGAAACTGAAAATAAAAAAAAATGCTAACTGTTTAACAGGGGGTTACGTCATGCTTCAGATCAAATTTTTGTGGGGAATCAATAAGACTCGAGGTAAGAATTCTATTTATAGCTCCTCTTTATAAATAATTACAACTAGGGCTATGCAAGCTTAGATCCAATAACCTTCCATATGGTAAACAACTTCATGCATAGCAATTTCCGTGGATCTTCAGTTTAAGCAGTTGCAGTAGTTGCAGTTGTTGATTGCCCTAACTGCAATTGGCAACTTGGCTCCACGGTTTTTAATAATAATGACATTAAGCTTTGCATTTTCGTAACTTTGCTTATCTAGTTTTGGTATTAAGACTACCTACCCTTGTTTCCTGTTACGACAATTTAAAGTTAAGACGGCCTGAGTACTAAATCTGACTTTAATCTCCAAATCTGGAATATTCGGAATATTATATATCTACATAAAATTGTGAATGTGAAATTTAACTTTTTTTTCGGGCAAATACAAAGAAACTTTATATTAAGTCCCATCCATCAAATAAATACTTTCATTTTAACTATTTTTAATTTGTTCTCAAATCGACTAAAGTTTTCTAACTTATTTAAAGTATTTGCCATAAAATACAATTTCTTCGCTTAAAGCTTCAGGGAGCAATAACACAAGATCATATGGAAACCACCCACAACAGCTACAACAAAATATATAAGAACAACTTAAAAAAATAATAATTAAAACATGCTAAACAGCGTGTTCAGCTGTATAACTTGGCAGGCTGGCTGGCTGGCTGGCTGGCTGGCTGGCTGGCTGGCTGGCTGGCTGACAGGCCAGTTGGTCGGTAGGTACTACTTCGCTTCGTACTTATTTTCTGTTTTCCTACCAACCATCATCCCCAAATAAGTGCAGTTGCAAGAGAAAAAGAGTATTTCACTCCATAGACTTCGTTGGAAGGTGCCCGACAGAATTTTTAGCTCTAGAGGCTGATTTTTTTCTGCTGCTGTTGTGTTTTTCACATTTAATCCTGCAGTAGTTTATTTTGTTAATTTTTTTGTTTTTATTGCTGGTTGTAGCTGTTAATAAGAGTATGTTGCCCTAAAGTGCAACCAAATGGTTTTTTCGTGGAAACCACACTTGGGTTGCTATTTTATTTTTGTTGCAATTCCTTTTTGTTTCCACTTGGTAACGTTACTGTAACGTTGTTTCGTTTGTTCGTTCGTTCAATGATCCTTTTTCTTGCCTTTTTGTACGTTGCGTATTTATCAGATTCTTTAAACTGAACTGACCGAACTTTAACATTTTTATAGCAAAAATTAAATTTTTAAAGTGGTATTAACAAATTGCAAGTAACTTTTTCTTATTATTAAATGTAAATGTAGTTGTTGTTGTTGTTGTTATTGTTATTGTTGTTGTTATTATTATTTATGCTGCCTTTAGTGGTGTGCAGTGAGTGAGTGGCATACGTGGAGTAGTTGGCCCTTTCTTATTTAATTTATTAATTACCTGAATGTTGTTTCATAACTTGTCTCAAACTGTGCTGATAAAATGTTTGTTATTTCTGGTATTTATCCTCTTTGGCAGAGTAAATACACATTTATGGATGGCTTTTTGCATTTATTCCTTTTATGGAGTATTTGCTTTTTGTTGTTGTTGTTGTTGTTGTTGAGTTGCTGCTACAAAAAAGTACATAATTTGTTGATTTTAGTGCAGTGTTGTTGAAATTAATAATGGGGTTAAAGACACAAATTGCTACAGGTGGCACATAAAAATACCTAAACGTTCAGTTCTATATAAAGGAAAGAGTTATGCAAACATGCGAACTGATACAGTAGTAGTTTTTATTGTGCCAAATTATTATGTTCAATAAAGCAATTTATTATTTCTTTTCAAATTATTAAATGAAAAATTATTATGACTTTTGGTCTTTTAATTGAAAAATATAAAAATAACATGTTAAATTATTTTGTAATGATTTTTTAAATATTGACCATTTGAATATATTTACATATTAAGAAATAATAGAGGTTTTGACTTAAATCGTTCATAATGGGAATAGTTGCGATCTTTTTAGATTCGTGGTAAATCATTTCACATAATGCTAATATCACAGGATTGGCAAAATGCAACAATAATCACCATTTTTTGTATCCCAATCGTCTGATTGCACAATAAATTGGTACAATGTGACAATCACGGATAGTATTATGTTTGTTTTAACCAATCAAATTCAACCCTGCTGTGGCAACCGTGTGACCACTTTAAAAAAAACCGCGTTGGAACAAAATTGTTAAAAATAAATTGTTTATAATACGTTCATTTATTTTCGTCAGTATAAAAGTGTTCGTTTCAATCAAATTTACATTTTTTTTAAAATGTGTTTAAATGTACTAGGTCCATTTTCTTCTCATATGCTCTTTTTTCAGCCAATCTCTAACCCATACGGTTCTTTTTTATACCCTTCAACTTCATGAGAAGGGTACATATAAGTTTGTCATTCTGTTTGTAATTTCCACAATATAATTTTCCGACCCTCTAAAGTATATATATTCTGGATCCTTATAGATAGCGGAGTCTACTAAGACATGTCCGTCTGTCTGTCTGTCTGGATGTTGAAATCAATTTTCTGAAGTCCCCAGATATCTTCGGGATCCAAATCTTCAATAATTCTATCAGACATGTTTTCGAGAAGTTTGCTATTTAAAATCAGCAAAATCCGTCCATAAATAACGGAGATATGAGCAAAAATCCGAGACAACCTCTGAAAATTTCTTCAAAAAAAACTAAGTGTATTAATATTGTTACGAATAATTTCATCAACAAATGGCGTTGATCACACAAAGTGTATTAATGCCGTGTTTATCGACATAATTATGCATAATATAATTATGCATCCACAACAAAGGTGAAGGGCATATAAGATTCGGCATAGCCGAATATAGCACTCTTATAAGTGAATTATACTTGTTTTTAAATCTTTTCAGTTATTATACCCTACACCACAATAATGGGCAGGGTACATTGTATTTGTACTGATGTTTGTAACGCCCATAAATACTGGTCCAACACCAACATTCTAGTATACCGATCGACTCAGAATCACTTTCTGAGTCGATTTAACGATGTCCGTCCGTCTGTCTGGCTGGCTGGCTATCCATGTAAAGCTTGTACGCAGAGTACAGGTCGCACTTTGAAGATATTTCGATTAAATTTGGTCCATGATATTTTTTCGGCCCAAGGATGGATGGGATTGAAACTGGTTGAAATCGATCCATTATTTCACCTAGCCCCCATACAAATGTCCTCCCGAAATTGGGGTTTACCGGTCATAAATCTTTGAATTATGCAAGTAGGCAAACAACATTTACTACAGATACGTAGTAAATGAAGCTAAAGTATACCTACAAATTTCGTGAAGAGCAGTCCATAATTAGTCGTAGCTCCCATATAAGGCCCACTTTCAAAAATCACTTAACTATCTTCAAAATGTTGGTATCCAAATAATATTAAACACAAATATATATTATATGTATACAAATAATACGGTGTAATTTTATCATGATCGGTCGATAATTAGTCGAAACTCCGAAATAAGACCCACTTCTGAAAATCACTTTAAGGAGTATAACTCTCTCAAAAATGTTAGTATCCGAATAATATTTAACACATATATATTTTCTATACATGCAAATTTTACGGTACAATTTTATTGTGATCGGTTCATAATTAGTCGTAGCTCATATATAAGACCCACCACCGAAAATCACTTTAAAGAGCATAAATTTCTTAAAAATATTGGTAATCAAATAAATTCGACGCAAATAAGTATCATATATACAGAAATAATGACACCTAATTTTGTAATGGTCGGTCCATAATTAGTCGAAACTCCCATATAAGACCCTCTCCGTAATTCACTTTAACTGCCATAAATCTTTTAAAAGTATTTATATCGAGATAAAGTTTAACGCATATAATATTTATATTCACAGAAATCATGACACAGAATTTTGGTCCAAAATAGGTGATATCTCCCATATAACGCCAATTTCTGAAAACCTGTTCTATATTTACATATACTAGGTGTAGGATATTATATGGTCGGGCTTACTTGTATATATATTTTTTTTCTTTGTTTGAGAGATTTTGGTCGATAAATTTTAATTATTGTGCATAATATCAGCGCATTAAAAAGTTGGGAAAACTGGTGCATTTTGCCAATCGTGTGATCTTAGCTTCAGTTAGTGTTGATGTAATTCCCATGGAAATATAGACAATGGCACTTAAGGGGAATTTTTACACTGTTTTGCAATAATTCGTTTAAAAATTTTCTTTGTAATGGCCACCCTTCTGATTACCAACAACGTGTTCATCATTGGACATTTTGGTTGGTGTTTCTGTGTCCAATAAACCTTTGGTAAGTTATCTACCTAATTGTATTTGAAGAAGATGAATTCAATAATGCAAGAAATACTTAATCTACTGAGAAAATATATTTTAAGTTAAGCGTCGACTTAATTGTTTCTTTGGAGATTTTCGATGAATAAGGAAAAGTTTGCTTGTTTCATGGCTTGTGGTGACTTCAATGCAAAACGTAAATCTTAGAGGGTTAGAGATGGATAATTTCACAAGATGCTGTTGACAGTTATGTATGCTCTGGTTTATAGATTATAATATCAGAAAATGTCTTTGGATCCGTAGACCAGTGACATACAATAACACATATGTTAACCAACACACTGGCCTAAATATCCAATGATAATTCCTGACCTTTTTAGATCATTTAGATTTAGAAGAATCATTAATTAAGAAATACCTCAAAAATGTTCATAAAAACAACATTATAAAACTTCAAACAACCCAACCCACATGCAAGAATTCTCGCCAAGTGCCAAGTGCGATTAGAACTTCTTAGAGTTGATCTAAGAACTCGTTATAATGGAATGCATTTTTCAAATTAACATTCATATTAGTTCTAAAATATTAATATTTCTTTGCAGACATAAGAAAAATAATAAATAAATAAAACAAATATGTACATAAGTTAAATTTGATGTCGATAAATGTATCTGTGATTATAATTATTTGTGGAAATATATATTTTCTTGCTTTACAAATTTTTAATTTGTAAAAATACCAAGAACGCCACATGCTTAGATAAATTAATTGGGACCTTCTGAACACGAAAAACACTATAATTTTTAGTTAAGCTTGCCACGGTGCCTTACATAAATTCGTTTTAGCTTCGATAATTTAGAATTATTACTAAATCTGAGTCCTATAATTATTAGCAATCACAGTAGCCATTACACAAAATGTATTTGAAATTTGAAAATTGAAATTGTCTGTAAGTCACCATTTACATATGTATGTATTGTATAACTCAAGAAATCTTAAAATCATAATAATTAATTAATGACTTAAACTTGGTAATGAGCTTTTTTTTGGAATTGTCGTAAAAATTTATTTAAATCATTAATTTATTTAAATTAATTTACATGCTGAGTTTTCATGTTTTAGATATTGCATTGCAGCATATAACTTTTCCTAATTGATCATTTCGATTTTCAAATAATAAAACTATGAGAAAATAATAATTTTTAAAAGATTTCCCAACTGACATTCCAAAAATGTGACAAGTGTTCAGAGACAGACGTCTTTAGTTGGCTGCTTGTGTTTGAGTGCATCGAATTGAAAATCATCAAAATGATTAATTTGTTATTGTGTCTTTTATGGTTGTACATTTTGTTTCCCAAATAAAAAAAAAAAAAAAAAACAAGCAACAAAAAATTAAAAAAGAAAAGAAATAAACAATTGAATTGATTTATGGCAACGAGACGCTAAGTAGACATAAGATTATGTAGTTAATGTTTAAGAGGATATTGTGACCGAATCGACCACAAATGCACTCAACACATACTACACGAAGTATGTGCATTCTTCTTGGGAAGACACATTCTGGCCAAGAGAACGGGAGAAGATATACATACAAACTTTGCTTCTTTGGTGTTGTTTTTTTTTTTATTATTTAAGAAGGCATTAATGTTGTTGTTTATGTTCATACAAAAGGTGGTCTGTGTGATCTGCAATTTAACATTTTTTGAAATGTTTATAACTTTTTAACTCTCATGTTAAGCAGAAGGAGAGTTGCATAAACTGTATGTTGCCTACAGTGTAAGGCAGGCCTTCTTCAGTCTCTGGTTTTATGAATGCAAACAATAAAATTCAGATAAAACAAATTAAGAAACCGTTAAGAAAAACAAACGTATTTGAGGAGCATTAATTTGTATGATTTTATATGTCAGCAATCAATTGAATCTGTACAGTGGGTTGTTGTAAGCTTGAATTGTATCAATAGTTTTGCAAATTATTGTTTTAAATCTAACGATTTTTTTATTATCCCGTATTTTACCAATGACACTTCAAAGTATCTTTGAATTATTTCAAAGTCCTCCAATAATTTAAATAAGCTGTATCATAATGAAGTAGATAGTACTGTGTCAGTTTTAATTTCAGGTTAGCCCCAATGTGGGCTGTATAATTTCCGTCCTTATTTGAATCCATAGGCAACTCAGCTCTACCATATTTACACAATAATTATTCCATTCATTAAGAGTTTTTTTTTTTTTTTTTGAAATTACCCTAAAACATTCAAAATGTAAATTTAAATGGAACTCAAATGTTGGCCGTTTTGTCAATTTCGATTCCTCTTTCCCAGCATTGAAAAGAGTAAATACATGAGTAATGTAATGTCAACTTCCAAATCTTGAAAGGCGACAAAGACACTGAATGTGGTTCATTCGGTCGGGTGTCTTCCAGTAACGTACACTGCGGCACTGTGGCATTGGTTATAGTGAGAACTGAAAGTCAAAGATCATGTAAAATATCAAAGATATGTAGCTGGAAGTGCTGCTAATTTTCGTAATACAGCTGATTATTAGGAGACGTTATAAGTTTTTCCATAATGATTTTTTATACAATATTAAATATTACAACATTACAACAGTCATGCGTGGTTTGCAAAAAAAAAAAAAAATATATGAAAAATCTTTAAATGAAGAACCCTATAGTAAAGAATAACCCCCTTATTCATAAAACTTGTCAAAGGTTTATAACAGGCTTATAAAGCAAATTTTGTATGGATATTTGCTTTATAAGCCTGTTATAAACCCTTGATAAGTTTTTATGAATTAGGCCCTAACTATTTAATAATATTTTGGATCTCTTCTATATCATCACCAGAATCTTGTCCAATTAATTCTTTCCGTAACCTGTCATGAAGACTTGTTGAAAATAATTGAGCGGCGAAAACGATTGTGTAAACAGCTTGTAGGCCAGATTGAATCTACCATATCGTGTCTTCTTTAGAATGAGGTAGAGGAGAATCAAATTCTATGCCACTGTCCGGCAGTTGGAGTTGGATAGGAGATTCGAAATGTTAGGTTGCCTATTTTTGCATCAGCAAGATAAATGCCTGCGTTATCGCAACTATATTGCTTAGTTAAGGATTCAGACCCACGTGTGTAAATATATGACATGTCAGCCTGTTTTAACTGTAAGAGATTTTTCCTAACACCGTGAAATAGGATTTTAATTATTTAAATGATTGTAGGATATTATTATATTATTTTTTGTATAATATATCAATCGAGCACTATTTCATTTGGAACAACTTAAAAAGGTCTAATTGTCTCACAATTTCGAAAACTCAGTTCAATTTTGTCAATTTTGTTTGTCAGTAGTAGTTTATAAACTAGTTGATTCTAGTGTTTAGATGCTATAGTATAAATTTACTTCACTATTCCAATTTAGACAATATATATTTTGATGATTCCGATAAGCTTCTGGAATTACCAGAAAAAAATGGCCACTTAAAAGCTACTAGAGGTTAGATAGTGAAAAGTCAGCAAAAAAGCTACAATTTTATTATTCTCATTACTTCTTACATGTTGGTATTTGAAGTCATTATTTTAACACATTATTTAAAATCAACAATTTATTATGATTGCTTACAAATAGGCAGTTGAATAAATTATTATTCTAATAAATTATTACTTTCATTGACACAATTTTTTTCATTGAAATTTCACAATTCTTATTGTTTAAATCGCATGTATTTCTTTCTTTTTTTTGAGAATATACACATAAGGGAGTAACACGAATTGCTAGTACAATCAAGTGTGTATTCGTTTTATCTTCATCTCACCCTGATGTCTGAAAGGTAATCAGCTTAAATTGGGACTTATTGAGGAGGGCAGACGTTATCAGTAAGATATCAGCAGCTGTGGCAAACCCTTGTAGGATTAAACTAAAAAAGATCGAATCCGTTTTCTCTGAGTGAAGCAAATATATCTTTCAGTAAAAATAATATATTCAAATAATTATTATGTTGTTCCACTGTGCATAGAGAAAAACATTATCTACAACTTAAAAATATTCTCATAATGTTATAAATGTTGCACACACTTTCATTTATGTAAATTCAAATACAACACGAACACACACATAGACTTGTTAGTATCACAGGCAATTATGGTCATCATTTCAAATATCATCACTAACGTCGCCGCCGCGACCGTAGTTGTCATTTAACCATTAATCACTAATAATAATTTAACCTCCAAAATCAACATTGTGTCAAATAATAATTGCTGCACAATTTATTTGGTAAAGTTTTCAATTTGCCATCATTTGTGGCCCCTTCCATTCGTTGCATTCAGCCATAATACGCAATTGCATGGTTGGCTGTAAGTTAGCAATAGTTGCCAACCTGGCTAAGAACCTTATCGACAATTGTCTGCATAATTCCAATTTATCAAAGTTTTAGTTACAATTGAATTGTGTTGTGTATTGAACAATTTGTTAAAATTGAACATTTGAACATGACAACGATTTGTTCTTTCTAACACTTTTACCATTTGGCGGCTAGAATTCTATGGTATGGGATGAAAATGAAAAGCGAAAAATTGAAAAAATAAAACACAAGTAGTGGTAGTAGTTTTGGTTTACGTTTTAGCATGATTCAAAGTATGATCACATAAGGGAGTTGTGTCTGTTTCTTCTGGATCAAGTGTAGCCAGATTAGCAGGATTTTCTAATATAAACTAAATAATATTAAAAGTGTGTTTGGGAATTGAAGAGCTACCACTCTGAATTAAATTGGATCATGGACTCCGCAAACCATGCGTTATTTTTTACAGAACTATGCCAGCCATTTCAATGCGAATTTACAATTCTTTCTGTTTCCTATATAAGTTTTATCCATAATTAACTGGGTGATCCGCCAAAAAACTCACCTGGTATCACTCAACTAAACGGCCAATGCAAAAAAAAAAAAAAAAAACTAATTGCCCTTGTATAGATGCAATAGTAACAAAACATGAAACAAAACAAATGGTGGCGATAAAAAGCCTAAAATGTTCGTTCGTTAATTCACTCAACTATTCTTTCATCCATTTGTTCGTTCCTTTGTTGATGTCTCTGGGTCTCCACGTAACCACAAACTCGTAAAGTACCCACGCAATGCAATAAATTGGCTGAGGTGCCAAATAGGTAGATAAGTAGCAAATAGTGCGTTCGTCCGCTATCAAATATTTATGCTAAACAATAAAATGTGCAGAATAGTTAAAGCCAAAGTTTTGAAATTAAATTAACAAGATAAACCAATTATAAGAAAGTCATAGCAATGCATACTCTTCGCACTCGTAACCACTTGCATAATTCTATCTGTCCGTTTGTCTGTCTGTTGTTTACTCACGAACGTCAACTGTACCGTTAGCATCAGGAACAATTTAATTAACTGTAAAATTGATTGGAAATTTAAGACACCGCTAAAAAGTCCAAGAATGGTAAATTAAGGCATTTTATTGCTTTTTAACCTGCGACTACGTCTTGTAAAGTAAATGGAAGGAAGTTAAATTTGATAGATTAAATGAAAATATTGTTCGTAATACATACCCAGCATACCATTCTAGGAGCGCTCCGAAAAAGGAGTCAGAAAAGAGTCCAACTAAGGAGCATTTTCGGAGCGAAAGAAAAATTTGCTTGTTGCTGTCCTGAGTCGGTACTCAGTATGACTCAGAAATTCCACTTAATTATGTCTGTACTAAAGCGTTGTTGTCCTGTTATTTGTGCTTTGAACAAAAAAGAAAGAAAGAACCACACCAGAATGATAAAAACAAAATTACACAAAGCCCAAAAAAACCTCATAAAAGACTATTTTCTGAAATTATCTAAGAGCTCTTAAGAGCCCCAAAAAACCCTCATAAATGACTCTTTTCTGACATTATCTAAGAGCTCTTTCCGACGGACCATTTTCGAATGACCCTCTTTTCTGAAGGTTTTTGGAGCAATTATGATTGTTTTTTTGGACTCATAAAGAGCGTTAACGCTCCGAAAACGGTGTCAGAAAAGACTCTTTTCGGACTCATATGGCTTGCTGGGTAATTACTACAAATTAGTACATATGGATTTTTATGTTTAAAAAATTCTTATTATTGTAAAAGAATAATAATTAATGTTAAAAATAAACCAAAGACACGTTATTTACAGTGACTTCCAAAACATATTTTGGAATAAAACATATTTGTAACAACATTATCCTGGTGTAATTATACAAGGTAAGTGCAAATCGGCAACAAATACAACACAATACAGAAACAACAGGCATTTTGTTTGTCTAAAATAATGTACTGCTACTGTCAAAAACACTTGAAAAAGTTTTACTTTTGACATAAGTAAATTGTAAACAAAGTCAGTCAGCTGTGCTACTGCACTCACCATGTATGGTTACACCATGAACATTATGATTTAATATGACAGATAAAAAATAATATACTAATAAAAATATTTAGTTTTAATTTATTTGATGCTGTTTGATCTTGCAAAACTCTTGTAAGAGTAAACAACGTCAAACAAAATTGTGCTAAAAATAAGTGGTTACGCTTTTTTTAGTAAATAGCCAATTTGCCAAATGTGACCGTAACATAGATAACAACCTTAATCCAATCGAAAAAAAAATCAAATAAAAAAAATAATAAGAATTTCAGTGCCACAAAATCTTGAAGAACTTTGAATGAAAAAGGTAAAACTTCAGTTAAAATTTACGTAAATATGTATCTATGATAAGAAATTTAGTCGACAGTATGCTGCAATAGGCTTCAGCTGGTCATTAAAGCCAAAGGTGGTCATATTAAGTACATACAAAAATATTCTTTTAGAATATTAAAAATTGCTCTACATATGTATATGAGGTTCCAAAAAGTGTTCACTAATTTCTTTTACACTTTTTTTAAGAATTTTATTTTTAATTTTAATTATTTTTTTTTTTTTTTATTAGTTAATTAATTTTCCAATATGTACTAAATTTGAAAAATAAAGAATATATGCAAATCATATGTTGTTACAAATATGTTTTATTGCAAAAAGTGTTTACAATAATATTTTTATGATCAGTTTTGGAAGTCACTGTACATAGTTGAAAACTGTTTTGCATTTAAAGCAATAGTCGGCACTCATAATCACCAGTGGTTGAACCCGATCGGTTAGTTACATGTAAACAAGACGAATGTCATCGAAGTTCGTTAAAATTACAAATGGGAAACACCAAGTAAAATAGTGTTATTATCGTGCCTGTAATATAAACGGGAACAAAATACATGCATATGTCTGTACAAAGTTTTTCATATAATTTGGTCCGAAACGTTTTACTTATGTGTCCAGTTTTTGAACGCCCTAGTAAACTATTAGCAATAACCAATGATTTGTGCTAAATTTCTAGGGTATTTTAATTGAATACGAAACATTTCTGAGCCACAAGACCTTTCCTCTAATCTCCGTAGTACTTTTAAAAGACACAAGTAAAGAACGACAAACTGACGGTCGATATTTGAGTAGGTTAAAGTGTTTTTTTTTTTTTTTGGAAATTACATTGCTATTCGATATTATACATTTATTGAAATCGTGTTAATCTAAATTGACATCGTTTTTATTTAAAATCGCCACACTGAAAAGAAGATAATAATGCACACGCATGAACCCAATCATTTTAAAGTAATTGAGCCATTTGTAAACTACCTGAGGGAAACCCGCTATGGTTGGTTGGTTGGTTTACGTGGATACAACTCAGTGATATATGTAAAAAAAAAACCGGATTAAACCCAGATTCTATTAGATAGGGAGTACTATATCCAAGCTGTCGCTTTCAGTTATTCGATAAAATCTAAAAATCTGATAACTTATGTCTCTGATGCAGGGTTTAGTATATTGGAGTTATAAAATTTGTGTCTAAAACATGAAGAGCTGGACATTCACAGTGGATATGAAAAACAGATTTTCTTCTCCGTGATCCAGCCATCTGCGGTAATAGCTGGTGAAAGAAAGTCCGAGGAGACTTTCTTATTCAACAGTTGCGTAATTCGCTGTATGCTGGCCACATTTTTCTGTTAATGGGCAGTCGACGTCTCTAAGTGCCCGTTTACACAGTCGAACATTTGGAAGAAAAACATTTAGCCTGGTATAAAATTACGGGTGGGGAAGAGAGAATCAATTTTGTGTTAGGCTTTGTTGACATTTTCTTTGCTGGAATTTACTACAAATTATTACACAGCACGAATAAGAGAAATGTCAAAAAAGCAAATAATAATGAAATGTGTCTGACAACATTGTTCGACTGTGTGACCGCGAATGAAAAAATGTTCGACTGTGTAAACGGGGACTAATCGCCAGTAAGTTAGCCCGAAATACACTAGCTTTATCTGTGACATGTATTGAGAACTTAAAAGCGAGTTCACCTCGGAAGGCGCCAGATCCAACATCATACTCCATCTTTAAATCATTTATGCCTAAGACATTCAGTGTATGGCATATCCATCAATCATGTGACCGCCCTTCATAACCGTCTGAACGGAATCATAATTTTTAACGTCTTATCAAGGTCTATCTTATAAAATTCCACAAAATTATGTTCAACAGATAAATGAATAAGTTTAAAAATCCTGCGCTCTTATTTAGTATTTATGTAAGCAATTACTGGAAATAGCTACATACGAGATATGACACAGAGGCTGGCATATTTTTAAAAATATATATATGTATATAATTCCGCTACTTTCTTTGGAAACGGGATAGTTTGAAGAAGTAAATGTCACAACTCTGAAATTGCGCATTATGTTTGTTTTTAGTGCAGCATTGCAGCGCCTCTGGTGGTGAGTAGGCGCATTAATGTTAAAGCTTGATTTTATAGCTTTTATTTAATTATTTTACTTCGGTGGCGTTTGAATGCTATACCACCGAAGGAGGGTGCTGTGATTAATATTAGTTATAATGGATAGAAAAGAAAACTAATAATTATCGGAAACTGATGTTGTTGGCAGCGGCTGGGCATATTTTTCAAAATATTTTAATTGCATCTATAGCAGACCATGTTATGCTCAAGAACTTGCGATTGTTTTATGGGCATAAGATTTAACACAACACACTTCTAAATGCGACTTTTCTATTGTTAATTTAATTTTCCAATTTATTTCATATTTTTTTTGTATGGTTTGTAAGTAAACGTAAATTTGTTTTTCCTTGGCTGTAATTAATTAAGTTTTGTTTTGATATAATTGTTTATTTATTTGTTGTATAGTTTTTTGCATTGTTGGTTTATTTGTTTTTTCTAATTTGCTGTAGGCTGTCTCTTCTTTCATGTTTAACAATTTTCAAACAAACAAAATTTTCTATTTATTTGTCGTTTGTTGCATACAACCAAGCAGCAACTACAATGGCAACATCTACACAATAACATCTACAGCAACCATCATGTCGTTTGCTTAAGTTTTGCTAATTACCAACAATATAAGAAGCTTTTTCTCGTTTGACACCGAAAGATGTTTTTTTTTTTGTTTTGTTTTTTGAAATCTTACTTTGACTATTTAAAGTTTTTGTATCTTTTCTTTACTGATTTTTTTTTTGTAATTTATTTATTGCTTGTCGGCATTAAAAAAGACAAGACAAGGAATACAAGCAAGTATTTGGAAGATTCTTTTTTGTTGTTGTTTCTTTTTGCCTTAAATATTAAAACAAAACACAAAATGATAATAAATAAAATGTAAATCTTCTTATTTTAGAAATAGAAGATGCAGCAGAGGACATGACATTTGTACTCGTAGTAAAGAATCAGGTTTAATTTATTCACGGTTGCCATCATTGCAAATTTATAGATAGACAGACAGACAGACAGACAGTCGAACACACAGTCACTCTTAATAAATTATTTCAAATTTATGCAGAAGCTTTAATGATGTTCGGTGCTTGCTCGCACATACTTCCATGGGAGTATTTATTTACATACTAGACACCTATTTAAATGAATTTTACTTTTCTCATGTATTTAAATACATCCTTGATTATCAACTTTGAACTAGTTATAGCGCTACCTAGACAAATCTTAATGTCCAACTTATTGATAGTTCAAATCATCCAAGATCTTCCACTTTATGTACAGTTTAGACCGGGTCGGGTTTAAAGTAGAAAATTAATTATTAATTCAGAAAATATAGCAACTATTTATATAAAGAGCCTAATGAAAAATGTAATTTGTCATCTTTTTTATGGTTTATCTTTAAGCTGTTGAATCTGAAGCACAACGAATTGTCAATGTAAAAATTCTCATTCCTAAGATCAAAGTGACCAATATTTCTTGTCCATGTCCACAACAAAAAATTAAATAAGCATTTAATTTAACTCTGTTTCTGAAGAAGACACGTTGTATGACAATTACTTACAAGAAGAAAAATCAAAGTTTTAGGTTTTGTTAATGTCAATATTTCGGTTGTTCTATTTTGGTTTATTTTACTGAAAGTCAACGACCTCATCATTCCGGAGAATCTTAATTCAGTGTCACTCTACACGAGCAACGCCATTTGGCTGAATTATTTCCAAATAAATCAAACTTACCGGAAAGCAATCAACCACTGCCCGTTCTCGAAAGAGTATCAGTAACTATGCCAAATATATTCTTCCGCACTCGAGCAGTTAAAAGGGTTTCAGCGGATCTTAACATAAATAAGTCTCCTGGGTCAGATGCTCTAGCAACACTGGTCTTGAAGCAGTATTCTTCGACGCTAGCTCGTCCATTAGCTAACCTTTTCAGCACCTTATACCGTGCCGGTGAATTTCCCATGTGTTGGAAGGTTGCTAATGTAACGCCAATTCCTGAAAATTATCACCCAATTGCAATCTGTTCTGCACTTTCCAAAGTCATGGAAAGTATGGTAAATTACTATCTTATAAAATATCTAGAGTCCAACTTAGCGACCGCCAGAACGGCTTCCGTACAGGACACTCTACGGGTGACTTTCTGGCCTCCTATCGGAAAATGGTGTCGTTCCATACATCGTTTTGGCGAAAGTAAAATGGTGGCTCTAGATATTTCTAAGGCGTTCGACAGAGTCTGGCATGGTGATCTCTTATCGAAACTTATTGCTTTTGGTGTCGTTGATAAATTCTCTCGATTTATATCGAGTTTCCTCAGAAATCAGTTGTTATAGATGGGATCTCATCAGACGAGTTCAAGAATAATTCAGGGATACCGCAAGGATCCGTTCTTTCTCCCACTTTATTTCTCATCTTTATAAATGACCTTCTTTGTCAAACTTCAAACCCTATCTATTCTTTTGCAGATGATAGCAACATTTGCCATTCATACTCATTTAACCATAGACCAAACCCTTTGGAGATTGGGAAAATGAGACGGAATATGAATGATACGCTGAACCGAGATCTTGAAACAATCTCGGAATGTGGTTGTGCGAAATTTTTCTCTGTACAAAATTTTTGTTCGGAACAGATGGGTGTTAGTTCGGGTTTATTGAAGATAAATAAATAAATAGAAAAAATTTGTTTAAGCAATTTCGAAACATTTGAACAAAAACCTAATCAACTTCACATCAGGCCATTTAATCAAATGGAGAAAATATACTTCTTGATAAATTTTTAGTTAGGCTCGAGTTCATTAAATTTAATTTTCATTAAATTATTTTTACTGAAGTTAGGAATTACAACTTGAAAAATTTATTATTAAAAAAATTTTTTTTTTTTTTTGATAATTTTTCTTGACTAGGATTCGAACCTGGGTTGTTGAATTTACTTATGTTTCGAGAAATCCCACTTTCTCTCATCAGAATTCTTTGCGTTCTACCACCTACACCACTGCGGTGCCGGTCAGCCAACAGACAAACATCAATCCTTTAACCAGTGTTTGATGTTTGTCTGTTGTTTACTCTTACAAAAGTTTTGCAAGATCAAACAGCATCAAATAAAATGTAACTAAATATTTGTTGTGTCCTGTTCTAAATAAACAAAATTTTTTTTTAATAAGTAAACGAGCTAAAATATATTTTATTTAGTGGTTGCGTCTTTTTCGGCAAATATTTGCCAAGTGTGTACCTTCAGAGTTTGGTTCAAGTTCACCTAACATTTCCAAAATTTCTAATTTTCGAAACTAAATATTCCAAATTATAAAGAATATGTTGTATGAAATGTAGACAGCAGGAGAGATGCCTTATGAAATAACATGTCTCATTAGCGAAAAATGAGTCTCTGTGATCAAAATGAATTGCAATTTGCTCTTTTTTCCTAAAAAATGAACATCATTCTCAAAAATAGAATAAATGTGCCAGACAACAATAACAATTTGTCTCTTCTTAATTCTACTTGTCGATTTAATTAATTTTTGAAATATTTAATTTAAATGCGAATTCACATAAATAATGTTTTGATTAAATTGATGAAAATTTCAACATGATTTTAATTATATTTTCCTGTCCACTCTCAATTTGTCTGCCAGCTTTTTCTTTTTTTTTTTTTTGATTAATAGTGAAAATGATATTGTGGCATGAAAGATGAATGTGATGTTTGTGTGTCGAATTGAATACATTTATTATTTCGGTCTGTAATTGCAATTTATTGTCTATAGAAAAGAAAATTAAAATCAATTTTTTATTTAATTTTACACATACATGTGTACATACATGTGTATATGTTTGAGAAATTTTTACAATGAATATTTAAATTCACAATATAGACATATACCTACTTAAAGTTTTACCTACATATGTATGTAAGCACTTACATATATAAATACATAGCTATGTATATACATACATACTCGTATATTACATAGTAGGTATATACGGATATAAATAACTGAACTAACTGAACTAACTGTTCATTTGCTAATTATCCATCAGAGAATTGAAACGAAAAACGACGAGAAACAAGAAAAAAAACTGTGAAAATGGGTAAAACGTGTAAACATCAAAATATAATTACCGACATGTTTGTCCTCTGAAAATTGGTCTGAATGTGTTCAATTGTCGTGTAAATTGTAAGTTAATATGTGGATGTGTGTATGTGAGTGTGTGTGAGTTTGTGTGAAACATTTTACAAACACATACAGACGTACAAGTTCAAAAACAACATTGCCATAGACAGAGTAAATGCGTGTTTGTTTGTAATATCAATCCAAAAACCCAAAAGTTATACGTTGACCGACGAACCAACCAACCAAACAAATAAATAAACAAACAAACACACAACTAACTATTGAGCCACTACTTAGTCAGTCAGTCAGTCCATCAGTTTTCTATATAATGTGCGCTGTTAATGCCGAACGACGACGATGATGAACTTACTTGCATTATAAACCTTTATTTTTATTATATTTTCTCACACTATGCGTGGGTTTTTTGATAATTTGCTAAATGACTTCCAGTCAAGTTGCAATATACAACCCAGCAAACCATATGAGTCCGAAAAGAGTCTTTTCTGACACCTTTTTCGGAGCGTTAACGCTCTTTACATATGAAAATGGTCCGTCAGAAAGAGCTCTTAGATAATTTCAGAAAATAGTCTTTTATGAGGTTTTTTTGGGCTCTTTGTAATCTTATGTTTATCGTTCTTGTGTGGTACAGCGGTTTTTTTGTGTTCAAAGTACAAATAACAGGACAACAACGCTTTGGTACACACATAATTAAGTGGAATTTCTGAGTCATACTGCGTACCGACTCAGGACAGTAACAAGCAAATTTGTCTTTCGCTCCGAAAATGTTTTTTAGTTGGACTCTTTTCTGACTCCTTTTTCGGAGCGCTCTTAGAAAGGTATGCTGGGAATATATGAGGGAAATATGACAGCTCCATATTTTACATTATTCTGTAAACGATAGGTTCATTCGATTCGTGATGCGTAGTTGCTTTGAATAAATTAAAACTTTTTGTTATTGAATATAAAATTTTATTTTTGGTATGAGTGTTTTTACCAGACTTTCTTTATTTTACATCTGCTGCCAATAACTTCCATAATCTTTGTTTAGTTACTCGTACATATCGTTTGTATGTACTATGTCAGATTCTTTCAACAGTCGGTATTAAAGAGTCGCCCTCCTACCCTATAATACATATAGTTTAATCAATAGCTTTCGAATGAGTTCGTTTTTTTTTTTTTGTCAAATCGTGTTTGGCTAGTTCTTGTAACCACTATTTTTACCACAAATTTGACGATAAGTAATCTTAAAAGTCGACAGCTCAATTCCAAAACATGCTAAGTCGAAAAAGTGAGTTTTGCAGGAAAAGCTCCTAAAGTTTACAGGCGATATATAAAAAAACCATATGAGGTAGAACTTTGTTGTTTATAACTATTGATTGGATTAGCCAATCACAACCAACATTTGACAGAATTTAAGTTGAAAAAATCTAAATTCAAAAACGCAAAAAAAATTAAAAACATGCTAAGACGACATAGCATGGTTTGGAATTGAACTGTCGAAGTGTTTTGTAAGAGCAAATAGTATCAAATAAAATATAACTAAACTTTTGTTGTGATGTGTCCTTAGTACAAGAAGTTTTCCAAATAAACAAAAGAATTAATATATTACATATTATTATTATTATTAAATATTTGCCATGTCTGACCGTACATTTTAAAATGTAATTTCACGGATTTTAAACACCCTAAGTATCGCCTGATAATGTCGTTAAACAATCTGTTTGCAAAATTACCTCGCATACCATGATGTCTCCAAAAGAGAAGGTAGGTCTCATATATTGATGAAAAATTTTATATCTGTATACATATATGCCAACCTTTCGAAACAAAGGTAACCAGTAGTTACAGAATTAGCTATTACATGATTGGAAGTACATGAAAGCCAATGAGACGCAATGGATATTGAACGTTTGGTGCACCAGTATTACACTAGGAACAAAACTGGGACGAACTAAAAATAAATAAACATTTGTTTATATGAAAATACACACAATAATGTTATCGGCTGAATTCGTCGTACGCGGCGATCTCTGAAATACATATATTTATTTCTATTTCTTACGCCGGCTAACGACGAAAACAAAATACGGGGTGACCGTGTTAACTAATAATGTTAATTTTTACTTTCATTATTGTTTTATTTTTTACTTTATCTAATTTATACAAAATAGTTAACTATAAAAATAAGTTTTTTTATATACATATTTATATTTTTTATCATTATCGTGCTTCAGCGAATTGTCACTGACTAATTCATCGTGTTAGGTAAAATTCGACGGTCATCCCAGTTGTATTCCTAACATCATCCAATCGAAAACCATTTGTGCCAATTTAAAATCTATATTGACGTAAAAGTTACAGTGTTCCAACGTTCACAGAAACTGTCTAATTTGCGCTGAACACGAAGATAATTTCTACGCAGCAAATATGCCAGTTAAGAGATCTTGAAATGATTGCCGACATTTACAGAACGCTCTAAAATAGGCAGTCATGAAGATGTTATATTACATAGAAGTGAAATAAAGCCAGAATCAAATGTTATAAAATTAAACTCTTTATAACGTATATGAGATGCGAGTATATAGAATAAATGAGATAATTAAAAAGTTTCAAAACGATGTTCCTATTGGGATAGTTGTCAAAAAGCAGTAGCCAATTTGTCTACCAATTTGCCCAATTTGAGCAGATTGCAATGGATGTAGTTGATCTTTTCTCTCTCAGCAATGTCGGAAACGGTTACATTCTAGTATGTTCCAGTCCAGTACTATGAGTCCTAATTGATTACAATATAAACCTTTAAAAACGACTTCATTTTTATCTGCTAGGTGTTAATCAATTACGATTAACCGATATGGTATATGTAGCATTAGTGATGAATGAAGTAGCTAGTCCTGAAATAGAAATATAATTAGACATTTAAAGTGACTAAAGATTGGTCTGAAATAATAATGCACCCAGTATTATACATGTTGTATTGAGTGAAGTGGAATAAGTATATTAAACATACTACATTTTAAATTATAAAGGGAAACTAGGTGACAATGTACTTTCCAATTGATTACTTCTAGTGGGTAAAATAACCGCCTCCAAAAACATTATGCAAAATTAAAGTTTAAAAAGACTTCATACAAGATTACTTAGAGAATCCTAAATGACTATTATTACTTTACACTAGATTACCTGGAATATTTAAAATAACCTATTGACCTAATTCTGCACATACTTGATATAAATTACCCAAAATATATAAAAAGTTGCTCTAGCTTAATTGGTTAACGCATTTGATCATTAAGCACGAGTTGGTATTTGTATGCCACTCAAACAACATCAGTTTCCGATAATTATTAGTTTTCTTTTCTATCCATTATAACTAATATTAATCACAGCACCCTCCTTCGGTGGTATAGCATTCAAACGCCACCGAAGTAAAATAATTAAATAAAGGCTATAAAATCAAGTATTAACATTAATGCGTCTGCTTACCACCAGAGGCGCTGCAATTCTGCACTAAAAATAAACATAATGCGCAATTGCAGAGTTGTGATATAAAAAAAAAAGCTTTTTTCTTTCTGTAACTATACCCTTTTCAAAGAACGTAACGCAAGTTTATATAGGCATATTAATTGCCTGGTGTCTGGAAAGGGATCAGAAATTAATTGAAAATTACAATATATATATATATATATATAAGGGAAATTATCAATGCACCCACACATGCAATTTTAAATATATAGTAGTATAGTATTTCCATATTTATTTCATAAGCTTGCATCCTCTCTCTCTCTCTCTCTCTCTCTTTAATTTTTCCCTGATCGCTCATTTGGTCACATTTATTTTTATCATTATTTAACATCGCTACCAAAAGCAACAACAACAACAACAAAACAAATACAACATACAGCAACCATAATAATGTTAATTAAGGTCATTTTATTTGTATGTATACCGCTGATGGGATTTGTGGTACATTTGTACCAAATTTGGTACAAACAAAACTTTATTGGTACGCTGGTACAGTTCATCCCTTTTTGGTACAATTTTTTTTAAGGTGAATTCACTTTTCAGGTGTTGTTGACAGCACAGTTGTTCTGCTTTTTTTCTGACTTAGAGAGAGAAATGTCAAAAGTTGCTTGTGTTTTTGACATATCGACCAACGAAAGCAACAAACAAAATTTGAAAAATTGTTTTACGTTTTTAAGTTTTCTTTCTGTTTTTTGTTTTTATTGAATAAAAAGTGTTATGAATTCTTACTATATGCTTTTTTATTTAATAGCGAAATTTAGGTACAATTTATGGCAATTTGGTACAATTTTGCCATTGAGACGGTACAATTTAAGAACTGTAAGATCCCAACAGTGATGTATACTCGTATTTGTTGAAATATCTTTCATGCTCACACTTGCAAACGAACATTAACATAAATAATTTTATTAATATTATTTTATCTACAATATTGTTGTACATATTGTATTAAATTTTCTTTTGTTCTTGTTGTATTCTTTTCAGTTTCATTACTTTAATATTGAAATGTAAACAAAAAAGTAACAGCAACAGCAACAGCAACAGAGCAACCTGTGTTAACATATTTTACATGTTTTTGCTTTTTTTTTTTTTTTGTCAAGTAATTTAATTTTAATGATCGTCCTTTTTGTTGTTATTACGTTTGTACCCGCATTAGGTTTGTCTTAGTTGTTCCAGCTATCGTTATTATTAGTGATACTTGTTGTTGTTGCTGGCGTTCCTGTTATTAACCATTATTGTGGTTTTGTTGCATTAGTGTTTCAGGCTGAGTATTTGTTTGAATTTCCAACTGACATTTATTTGTACAGAATATCTGGTAAATAAAATAATTTTTAAATAATTATATTTATTATAATTATATTCAAACATGCTATAAACAAAACCATAACAAAACCTAATACTAATAAACAAGGTATTAACTTTTAAATGCTTTTACTGAAAAACTAAAACAAATTTCGAATACATATATACGAGTATTAATATTTTAATTGCTGCTATCTTGTACTTCTTTTTTAAATATTTCGACTATTGATATTAACTTTGTTATAGTGATGAACAATTTCGATACATTTAACTCCGTTGTTCGCAATTTAGTACTGCAAATAAAGAGTGTTTTTAAGAGCTTTCGGATTTGATTTAAAAACACACATACAATTAAGAGAAATGTACAAAAGCTTTATTTGTTTCGATATAACGATCTATATAATTCGATGGTATCTTATGAACAAATTCTTTAATATTGGCTTTCAGTGTGTCAACTGTTGCGGGGTTGTCGCTAAAGATATTAGCCTTAACATAGCCCCACAAAAATATTCTGAATGTATTAAATCGCACGATATAGGCGGTCAATTGACTGACCCCAAACGTAAATAAACTACTGCATGTGGCACTGGTCAATAAAAGCACATGTCAGCAATGTCCCTCTCTTCAATTTTGGGCAAACAAAATTGTAATCATGGTTCTTTACTAAAGGATGGTCCGATGATGCCATCGGCCCATAACCCAAGACAAAAAGTGCATTTTTTATGATGCTTTGGCAGTTCTTGCAATGCTTCTGGCTGCTCTGCACCAAATACGACAATTTTGCTTGTTTACGTATCCCTTCAATACGTAATGAGCTTCGTCGCTGAACACAATTTTCCCATAAAAGATTTCTTAACCGAGCATGAATTTTTATAATAAAATTCAATTGTTCGTTTGTAAGTCGATTCATGGTTAAATTATAGATAAAACGAAATGTGACCAACAGTAACATTTTATACGAAAATAGCTGGCTGCTTAAAACAGTCTTGTCAAAAAGAAAATTGCTAAAAAAATCACCCTTTATTATGATATTGTTTTCCAAATTATTACCAATTTATATGAAATAATATGATACCAAATATAATAATTCTACACAGAGAAAAATTATTGCCCGACAAATTTTAATTAAACTTTTAATTGAGTCTTAATTGATTTTTAACTAAACTTTTAATCATATCAATTAAATTTTTTAAATTTTTATAATATTTTTTTTATTAAAACTACTTTTAATTATCTTGGTTTTTATAGAAATTATTTCTAACAGGCTTTTAAGGTCAGTTTTCTTCCTAAATGTAAATAAAAGACTTGATTTATTTACGCATTTTCTATCCGACGTTTCGTTGGTATTTTGCCAACATCTTCAGGGGATGTATTTTTATTAAATAATCTTTTCTTATTCAGTTTTACATTTAGTTTTAATTAAAAAATGTTTTTCACGACACAAATAAGACGACATATAACATATAATTTGAAATAAATGCAAAAATAATTAATTAGAAATATCACAGTAGGTTGTCTCTTAATGCTAGGTATCACACTTTTAATTAAATTTTTACAAAATATTTTAATTGATACTACAAATTCCTTCATCGGTCCACTTTCAATTAAATGTTTAATTAAATATACAAATATTTTAATTGAAAATCAATTCTAATTTTTTCTGTGTAGTTTAATCTAATATTTTGTTCTTTATTTAAATATTTATATAACACAAAAAGTAGGAAAGTATAGTCGGTCAAGCCCGACCATAATACCCTACACCCAGTTTATCAATAAAACAAATTTTCAGATATGGGCGCTATATGGGAGATATTGCCTATCAAGGACCGATCATCCAAAAATTTAGTGTCATGATGTCTGGGAATATAAATATTATATATGCTAAACTTTAACTCGATATAAATACTTTTATTTATGGAACTTAAAGTGAATTACGGAGAAGGTCGTATATGGGCGTTTCGATTAATTATGGACCGATTGTAATAAAATTGTACCGTATTATTTGTATACATATGAAATATATTTGCGTTCAATATTATTTGGATACTAACATTTTTTAAAGAGTGTTTTGGTCTTTAAAATGATTTTCGGGTGGGCCTTATAAGGGGAGGCTTCAGTTACCACTCATTTATGATGAAATTTGTTTAATTCCTTGCATAATTCAAACATTTATGATCGGTAAACCCCAAATTTCGGGAGGACTTTTGTATGGGGGCCAGGTGAAATAATAGACCGATTTCCACCAGTTTCAATCCCATCCGTCCTTGGGCCAAAAGAATTTCACGTACCAAATTTTATCGAAATATCTTCAAAACTGCGACCTTTATATGGACAGCTAACCAGCCAGCCAGCCAGCCAGACGGACGGACGAACATCGTTAAGTCGACTCAGGAAGGTGGGTGCTGGATCAATATTTGTGGGCGTTACAAACATCAGCACATATCCCACTATGGTGGTGTAGGGTATAAATATGGATGAATTGAAGAAACCGCATTTATTTATTCTATTTGTTTTATCATGATACTTACTTATCCAAATCACAACGACGCCGGTTAAAAAAAAAACAAGCAGCATTTTATTTGTTAAATATTTTTCAATTGATTTGTTTTATTGATTCATTAATTAAATAAGTTACTATTAAGATATTTAAGTTATTTCTTTTTTTGTTTCACATTTTTTATCGTTTTATAATTATAATTAATTTGAAATTAAATACGCTAGTGGGTATGATGGTGAACGTGATGAACAAACATACTTATGTACATACCAACATAACTATGTATTTGTAAATATGTAACTACATACACAAATTCATCATATTATGCACATAATTGTTTGCAGTTTTATTTATGTACCTACTAGATATTGTAACTAAATACATATGGGTGTGTGTATTAATGTATTTCTATATTTATATGTATATGTAAGTACTTATACTCTATTTTTGCACATGTGTTTTACAGTTTAATTTTAAAGTGATTTTACATAACAACATTTAATTATTGCATAACTGTACAAGGGTAAAAATGAGGTTGATTAAAATTATACACACAAATCAATAGAAAATTATAAAATAAAAAAATAAAACAAATTAGGAATTTATCACAGTAATAAATTTACTTAATGCTAATTTACACATGCATTCACACATTCATACTTACAAACATACATATGTAAGTGTTTACAAACAATACATCCCAGCATACCATTCTAGGAGGGCTCCGAAAAAGAAGTCAGAAAAGAGTCCAACTAAAAAGCATTTTCGGAGCGAAAGAAAAATTTGCTTAAAAAAAATTATTTTTTTTTCCAGTTTTATATATTTTCTTCAAATGAATTCAATTTTATTTTTTTACTGTAAATACAATTTATTTAATTTTTTTTTTTTGCATTTCTAATTGAGTTTATTTGTAAATGAATTCCCTTTTTCTTTAAGTAAAAACAATTTAAAAAAAATAATAAATGTGAACTTTTAATTTTTTGTACTTAAAATTGCAATGACTCTTTTCTGACATGATGTAAGAGCTCTTTCTGACGGACCATTTTCTAATGTAATGACCCTCTTTTCTGAAGGTCTTCGGAGCAATAATGCTCTGGAAGAGGTGTCAGAAAAGGCTCTTTTCGGACTCATATGGCTTGCTGGGATATGAGTATGTGTACGTGGCTGTGTGTATTGGTTTGCATGAGTTTTGTATTTGCATGTTGGTGTTAAACTCTTGGGTACAATGTTTTTCTATTGTATGTATGTATGTATGTATAGATGATATACTCGTATTATATTAAAGATTTTAATGTTCTTTTTTTAAGTTTTTTTTTTTTCTCTTTAATTGTTTAATCTGAGATTAGAGCTGAAACATTAAATATGACTTAACAACTAACTAACTAAACTTAGGCTAGACATTAAAAGAAACTTAATTGAAGTATTTTATAAGAAGTATACATATTTGCACTTAAGCCCTTATTTTCTGTTAGAAAATTATCTTAGAAATCAAATAGTTTGTTTTTTTTTTTTTGGAAACTGCTGAAAAGAGAAGTAAAAGAAAAAATAGGAAAAATTAAAGACGATATAATAATAAAATTTCAATAAACAAGTATATGATGTAGAGAATCTCGTCAATAGGAATTTGTTATAAAATACTTGTAAAGTTTTATTTTTTTTTTAAATAAAACTTTTTTATAGTTTTTCAATTTCCTATTCAGTGATATAACATATGTCAGCCATTTATTACCCACTTATGGCAAAACAACCACCAGTAATTTGAAGAGTTCGGCTGAAAATTTACTTTTTGTTTGGAGTTCAAAAACCTTCCGTACAAACTATGCTGTTCTCGAGTTATGTCAAAAAAAAAAGACCACCAAAGGTGACAATTTTCCCTATATGATAGTTACTAACTTTAAATCGATATATTTCGATTCCTAGACGTGTCCCGGCGTTTCGCTGGGACACCGATATAACTTTCCCCGATAGTTTGAACCCTTCCCTATCACTGACCCCTACCATTTGTCTCACAGAGTTATTCTGACGCAATTACTATTAGTTGATAAATTAAAAGAATAAAGAAGGTGTTGTATTTGCTTCCGTTGCTTCTACTTAATAAAACACTTGTGGTATATTATTATATATATCAAATAATCTTTATTTAAAGTGTTTCTTCTTTAAGCTCACACATTGGAATGAAACTCAAAAGTCCACGTCATAACTATGACAGCTAGACTTCCTAGTCGTTTAATACTAAAAACGGCGTTATTAAATTTTGGGTATTGCCAACATCTCCCCTTGTTTAAGTGGTATAGTCTGACACCCAAAACGGAGGCATACGGTTCCGCTCGGATCTTCTTATGTTCACATCGGGGTCGTGGACAGTATTGGTTTCTGATTGAACTTGACCGGGAGGTGGTATAACAGTTTGATGATCAGAAGAAGGGTCATCGTGATTTCTTTTCTCTTGTGATAAACGATGTAGTTGTTTTTGTTGTTCAGAGGCTAGTAGTTCTGAATGGTGTTGTTCAGGATGTGGTTGTTCAGGAGGTGGTTGTTCAGGATGTTGTACTTCAGAAAGCTCTCGTTCAGGAAGGTGTTGTTCTGAACGTGGTAGTTGTAGTTCATTTTCTGTTTCTGAGGAGTCTAAAGGATTAAAGGAAATTGGTCTTAAATTAAATTCTTCTAATAAAGACGTTAATGGTAATGTATTTGGTTCTGGGGTTTTGGAGAAGTCAGGTCTTATTTGGTTCGCATGACATTTAATGAGACGAAATTCAGGTGAAGTTTTAGTTTTTACTTCATACATAACTCTGCCGATTTTATTTGTGATAGTGCCAGGACTCCAACTCGTTTTGTTTTGTTTATATATTTTAACGAACACATGTTCTCCAACATTGTAAGTCCTTTCTTTGGCCCCATGTTGATTATTAAATTGCATTTCCATTTTTTTATTACGAATTGGTTCATTTATTTTTGGTTTCTTCAATAGATCTAGGTTTATTCTTATTTTCCTTCCCACAAATAGCTCTGATGGTGTTTTTCCAGTAGTTTTATTTGGAGTAGATCTGTAGCATTGAAGGAACGTGTATAGATTTTGTTTTGCTGTTCCGGATCCATTCAATTTTTTTAAGGCTCTTTTCATGGTATCTACGAACCGTTCTGCTTGGCCGTTGGATTGTGGGTGATATGGAGCTGTGAAAATGTGCTGAATTCCGTTTCCTAAGCAGAAATCGGCGAACAATTGACTGGAAAATTGAGTTCCATTGTCACTCACAATTAGTTCAGGGTTTCCAAAAGCAGTTGTAAAATCTTGCAGGCACTCAATTATTGTTGACGAAGTTATAGACTTAATCTGATATATTTGAGGCCATTTTGAATACGAGTCAACAATTATAAAATAAAAAAAATTGTCTATTGGACCAGCTATGTCTATATGTATGCGTTGCATTGGACGATTTGTAATAGGCCAAGATTGTAACATTGTTTTTGGTAAAGTTTTGGAAACTGACGAGCACTTGGAGCACTGTTGTACGTATTGTTTTATGTCTTCGTCTATTAGCGGCCAGTATACGTAGCTGCGAGCTAACATTTTCGTGCGGTCAATGCCATCATGGCCTTTATGCAATTCTTTTAGCACTTTTGCTCTGAAACAGTTAGGGATGACGACTCTGTCCCCATATAATAAGCAGTCACTTGCATAGCTTAAATTGTCTCTTCTAGCAAAATAACATTGTAAATTTTTATTAATAACATTTGGCCACTTACCAGATTTAAGGTGTTTTATAACTGTTTGCAAAGTATCATCTTTTGCTGTGGCGGCTCGTATCATATTGTATGTGACAGGCAAAAATTTTGTAGCATCATCGATGATCAATTTAATTTCTTTTTCAAGCTGAATACAGGCTACAACTGTATCTTCAATTGTTTCTGAGCGTTTCTTGATCAACCTAGACAAGATGTCAGCAGCCCCGAAATTATTTGTTGATACGTACTGCAATTCAAAGTTATAAGACATTAGCGTTAATGCCCATCGTTGAAGGCGATTTGCAGAATGAGCAGGAATTCCCTTCTTGTTTGAAAAAATAGCCAACAACGGTTTGTGGTCCGTTTGAAGAATAAAAGTTCTTCCATATAAATATTTATGGAACTTGACGACGGCAAATACCAGAGCTAGAGCTTCCTTCTCAATTTGTGGATAATTTTTTTCTGCCGGTGTGAGGGCTCTCGAGCAATGATATATAGCCTTTTCTGTGCCGTTTGGAAAAACATGGCAAATATATGCTCCCAACCCAACGTTTGAAGCATCTGCTGCCACTTTAATTGGTAGTCGTGGATCGTAGTGTGTTAGCAACAAATCAGTAGATAAAATTTCCTTAAATCGTTGAAAACTTTGCTGACATTTATTCGTCCATTCCCATTTTACATTTTGCTTTAAGAGATAATCCAAGGGATCTCTTAACTTTCTCATATGGGGCAGAAATTTCCCATAATAATTAACTGCACCTAAATATGATCGTAGTTGGCTGATATTTGTGGGTGGTGGCAGCTCACGAATTTGCTTAATTTTATTTTTGTCTGGGTGTATGCCTTTGGCATCTATATAAAATCCCAGATAAGTACACGATGGTTTAAAAAATCGACATTTATCGAAATTTACTGTCATGTTATACTTCTTTAAGCGCTCTAGGACTTGTTTTACGACTTCTTTATTTTGTTCTTGAGTTTTGGTTGCAATAACCACGTCATCCAGGTATGGATAAGCTCCATCAATACCGGACAATATAGTTTGTATGGCCTGTTGAAAAGCACCTGGTGCTGACTTGACTCCTTGAGCAAGTCGATTGAAACTGTATAAGCCACGATGGGTATTGATGACCAATAGTTTTTTCGTTTCATCGTCAACCTCCAGTTGCATGTACGCATTGTTGAGGTCTATAATTGAAAATGATGAACAGTTATTAAAATTTACAAAAATATCATCTGGTAATGGCAGAGGAAAGTTATGTGGTTCAAGTTGAGCATTGAGTCCTGTAGAATAATCGCCACAGATTCTAAGCTTACCCGATGATTTTTTTACTACCACTATTGGTCTGAAAAATTTATGGGTGTTATAACACCGTCTCGCTCTAAGGTTTCGAGTGTTTCATCTAAGGATTGTTTAACAGCATATGGTACTTGTCGCTTAGGTCGGAATATTGGCACTGCATTTTGTTTTAGTGGTAGATGTATTTTAAAGCTGCTAACGTGGCCAATTTCTTCCCTAAAGACTTCTGGAAATAGTTGGAGTAATTCTGTTGGTGCTTCCATATCTGTAAGATTTACATTATTACATGACGTGTATGAATCGATGGCTTCTTTCCATAAATTAAACTTTTCCATCAAATCCGAGCCAAACAAATTTAACTCTGGAACATCGGACACTAAAATTTTACAGTTGGTTTCAAAACTATTAATAGCAACAATGGCTTCAAATTGACCTAAGAGGCGTATGCTGTTGGTGGAAGCATCACAAGGTTTTAAATTTGATGGTTGTAATACTGGCTTACCAAGTTTTTCCCATGTTTGCTTACATATTATGGTGACATCTGATCCCGTGTCATGTTGTAATTTTACACTTACATTATTTATACGTAATAGGACATACCTTCGGTTTCCGTTAAGCGTATACACGCTTTTTACATAATCCTTTTTTTTTGATTTATTATTTATTTTGACGAATTTATTCTTCGCCTGTTTTTGAGTGTTTTGTTTTTCATAGAAACATGAGCAAAAACCTTCTTTATGACCTACTTTATTACACAAACTGCATTTGTGTTGTGTGTATTTGCAGTCACGAACGAAATGCATTTGCCCACATTGCCAGCAGGGTCGCTTAGGCATTTGTTTTTGTGTGTCTTCTGAAAAATGTGTTGTTTTAATTTTATTTATATTTGCTGGATTTGTCGAAGAATTTCCTTGAAGTGTGGCGTCGCGTTTTAAACTTTCTATTCGCTGTACTTCGGCTACCAATTTATCAATAGTAATTGGTGCTGCCTCTGTTTCACCTTCAAGCAATGACAAAAGTCGAGCTTTTACTTCTTGGTCTTTTTCCCGTTGTAATCCATTTATAAAAATTAGACATTTGAAGTTGTCAGCACTGCATTTATTTAATAAAAAATTTTCACAATGCCGATTAACAATGGCGGCATAACTAACTACATCGTCCCTTTCACCTCGAACATTCTGCATGCATTTTACACGAACACTGAACAAACTTTCTTTCCTTCCATACAATTTTTTTAGGAGTTCTAGTGTTTCCGCAAATTTCAAATCCCGAGGCTTTCTTGGTAGAATGTAATCTTTATATTTGTTGAACGCCTCCGTGCTTACCTTCCTCAGCAATAACCTCACTTTTGAGGCGTCGTCAAGATCACTTGCCTCTGTAATAAAAATGTCTTCGTACCTGTCATACCACGTTGAAAAAATATTTCCCGCCTCTGGCTCATATACGAATTCGCGTATATTTTTAGCTATGATGTCCATCAATGCCTCTGGGGTAGTGGTAGCATTTAAGACAGATGCGGACGAATTTTGTGCATACATGGTTGAATTGCTTTGTGTAATGTTAACAAGCATTTCCATCAACCTCTGCTGTTTATCCATAGCCTCCTGTTGGCGTGCTAATAATTCGCTAACAACATTTTCCAAGGGTCCCGTTGCCATTGTTTTATTTCCAAATTATCCTCGTCGCCACTTGTTGTATTTGCTTCCGTTGCTTCTACTTAATAAAACACTTGTGGTATATTATTATATATATCAAATAATCTTTATTTAAAGTGTTTCTTCTTTAAGCTCACACATTGGAATGAAACTCAAAAGTCCACGTCATAACTATGACAGCTAGACTTCCTAGTCGTTTAATACTAAAAACGGCGTTATTAAATTTTGGGTATTGCCAACAGAAGGCATTTGAAATATTCGATTTATTTTATAAAATAATAGCAGAAAATAAGGTACTAACCTTTTTTAAACATTCGCTTCGAATATGCATTTCTAGCTTCTGTTTAATATTTTCAGTTCTTAAACTGGTGATACAAATCCAGCTCCTGACAACTGTTGGCTGTAAATAAAAACAAATTACATTTATATATTTTTTGTAACTAAAAATATAAAAAAAAATTTAATGTTAATTTTTAATATCGTAAATAAAGTAAAAATTTTTATGGTGTGTTCATGGTCCAACTATCAGAATACTTTGAAGGAATTTTTTAAAGTTACGATACGACCACCAATCCCGGATTAAATGATGTCATAATAAATCAGCTTGAAATTATTATATACGGTGATTCATTTACAGTTGTTTTATTTCACAATAAATAAAACGCTTAAGGTGGATTCACCCATTTGTTCTGATCAAAATATTTAATGTCCGACTAACTGTTTTTTTCATATGAATATTTTCGGTCTCTCTCTCTCTCTCTTAGAAATAAAGGCGTCAAACTTCATATGAAAAAAACTATGTTCGAACAAATATTTTGAATCCACATTTAAAATATAATTGGGTATCGGCAGCTACATTATGTACCGAAAGAACAATATCTGGGGCCAAATTGCCGCATTCGATATCGAGTAAAATTTATCGTAGTTTTCTTATCTGAGATTATGGCATTCGATATCGAGCAAGAAATTTAGTACATTTTATCATAATTTCGATATCGAAATCAGTTTTCGATACGATAGCTCATTCGATCACGAATGCGGTAATTTGGCCCCTGATATTATTTGTTAAAGACAATGTCACGCATCAACACGGTACAATTTTCGATCACTATTTCTAGCATATCAAGTCTTGAATTGTAGTCTCCTCACTGTGATCTATTCGGTCTAGTTGAATGTGGTATATTAGTGTCAATAACGTACAATGAGACTAAAATTTTCAGATGCTATTGGCAATGGTGGGCTCGAAAGTTCGATGATGAGAAACATATATATGTTACTCGAAGTGCACAAAAATTCACACAGAACGCTGATTATCGTAAAACAGCTGAATTATTTTGAGACATTGCTGAACCGTAAGTCTCTCCATGATGAATTGTCAAACAATACTGAATAAAAATAAGATGACAGTATAATACTAATCATGTATGATCTGCGATAAAATTATATAAATATTTCTGTAAAGACGAGCATTATAAATTAAGAGTAACGATCTCCATGCTAAGAATTTAATAGTGAAAAGTTTAATAAATTGGTTGAGGTTTTTTCAGATATTCTATGCGGCCTTGAAATATCTAATTCCGGGTATTGCTAAACTTAATGGCGAGACATTGAAAAACTGCGACACGATAGTTGTTCAGAAAACAGTATTGCAGATTTATTCGCCGAAAAGAGGGTTGGCGATGTTGACCGATATGTGTATCGCCAACTGACACTACCTGTGCTGTGGCGTGGGTCATATGAACCACTTACTGGCCATATTTATAGAAACACCTTATGTGCTACTGCCCAGTACCAGGAAGAATTGAGCACTTATTTTTGCATTGCCTGACACCTTTATATGTGCATTGAAAAGGCCAGATCGGATGGTCTGCCGAACTTCTGTCAATAAGTCCAAATATCGCAACAGGACTTATGAAGGACCTAAATGTTGTCAATTCTATGGAGTTGTTTTACCTAGTTCCCTAGATCTTTGTATATTGAGCAAAGGAATATCCATTTACATCTTGGAATTAGTGAGTTGCGAAGCATTTTTAAGTTAATCTGCAAAACTTTTGAGTAACCGAGACGCATTATAATCAAAAATGCTAACAAGCGCTTAATTATAAACTTACGTTACTTTCTGCCAAGGTTTGGTGCTGATTTGAAACTGTTAATAGCCATTTTATGTAGTGGTGTTGTTGTGGACATCTGTTTGTAAAGTACAAATAGAAAGACTCAAAAAAAAATATAAAGTGGCCAGATTGCCGGCGGCGCTGGTATGCCCGCGTTTAGCTCGGCTGAAGCTCGCCGGATGGGGTGGTTCTTGCCAGCAATAAGGACCTTGGACACACACACTCCGAAATTTTTCTCATCGGATTAACATTCGCGAATAGTAAAGCAATTTTTGACTAAAACTAATAAGATCAATATCGTGCTAATGTGGGAATTCAACAAATAATGAGTAGATAAAAGTTTAACAGTTTATTTCAATCAATTTCGATTAACTCAATCCGTAGCTTGAAATAGACAAGTTAACTTAAATTATTATATTATTATCCAAATTCTACGTTAATACAAGTTATCTTTGTTTATAAATATACAAAAGTGTAAACAGTCAACGACTTATAGACACGAGTATATGTACTGAAAAACGGAAACGGCCTTAATTTTGGAATTATAGATTCTACATTGTGTCATTCATTTTAACATTTCCAACATGTTCTAGTTTTATTATTACACGGTGCAACAAATTCAGTTTAGCAAAAGTTAGGTCGATTCTGAGAATGAGGAGTAAAAATAGAGACTAAATTAGAAGACCCGTATCGCGGCGTTTGTTTATTTTAGTTCGAATTTTGTTTTTTAATCGACCTTCGAACTTTGCAGTCAAATGCCGAGATTTGCTATAACTCGTCGACTAATTGACATTTTTTTAAATCTGTAATAGGCAAATTATTGCAAATTGTTGCACAGATCTCTAGAAATAATTTGGCAGATTTAAAAAATATCAAATATCAATTATTATTGTAGCAACTTACCTTTTGAAAATAGATTTATACGGTTGCTCTTGATCATTCGAGGAACCTGAACTACAACTACTGCCACTAGAATTTTCATCTCTCGGTGAGTATTCGTAAGAGCGAGAATAGGCCAAATTATAGGGATTATTATTGCTGTGGCTATTGATGTGGTGGCTGTGGGTGCTGGTGTTGTTGACGTTGTGGCAGGTAGCGGTCATATGGGCTTGCGTAGCGGAAAGTAGTAGATTCGTGGCCAATTGTACGTTCGGTACTTTCATATTCGGTGGAGTTTGGGGTGGAGTATCGGGTTGGGCTTCGGGAAACCCCATCCCCCGTTGCAGACTCGACGATTGCTGATGGTGCTGCTGGTGTTGTTGTTGATGATGATGCTGTTGCTGCTGCTGCTGCTGGGTAAGATGAGAATTTGGAACTATGGTTGTTAAGGAGGCCGCCACCGCTGCTGCTGTAATAGGCGGAGTGGTGGGGGTATGCTGCTGAGAACTGTTGCTGGTATGATGATTGTGACTGCTGGGATTGTTGTTGTTGGTGGTACTGTTGTTGTTGTTGTTGCTGCTGTTGTAGGCTGTGATATTGTTGGTAGCCATAACTCCTAGAAAATTCTCGTAGGCTGTAGAGGGCCCCCGTGTATAAGGATTTATGTTGTAGTTTCCACTCATCATATTGCTGCTGCTGTTGTTGCTGCTGCTGCTGAGATTTTGTGAGCTGCTCGGTATTAAGCTGCTCATTTGCTGGAGCTGCTGCATGGGATGTTGCAGCTGCTGCTGGTGATGTTGCTGCCGCTGCTGTTGTTGGGCCATGAAAGCTGCCGAGTGTGGTGGTGGTGTCTTGCTGGCGACTGTGTCGGCTAAACTCCAGATTTTCGGCTTGCTGGCTGGAATTGGTACGCCACAGTCCCGGCTCATGGGGTTTTTTGACTCATTAATATCGTGTTTGTTGCCCACCAAACTTTCGGCGGCAGCATGAGAATAACCCGAAGAAAACATCGATTGCTGGTGCTGATAATAAGCCGGATGTTGATGGTGATAGGGATGGTAACCATGCGGATGAGTAGAGCCATGATAGCCGGAACCCGGAAAGTTTAAACTCATTCTTAAATCACCAGGATGATTGGGATTTTTGAGGTGGTCCTCTTCATCTGTTTTATCAAGATCTAGTTTTATTTCAATTAAAAAATAAAACAATTAATTCAAATCATTTACAAAGAACAACAATTTTGTTTAAGTTTATACTGACCTTTTCTGCCAGCCAAGTTCATTTGGCCCATTTGTGAATTTGCGCCATGCATCTGTGTTGGTTTGCCATCATCCATATCCTTGTCATCTTTATCATCATCCGAATTCATGCCATCATCGTCATCATCTGTGCGATTCTTTGGCTCCCAAGTCATTTTATTTTCTTTTTTCAAACGTCTTCGTGCATTTGCAAACCACGTTGACACTTGCGTCAAAGTCATTTTGGTTATAATGGCCAGCATAATCTTCTCCCCCTTGGTGGGGTAGGGATTCTTCTTGTGTTCATTTAGCCAGGCTTTCAAGGTGGCTGTTGATTCTCGTGTAGCATTTTTGCGTCTAGCAGCCAAATCATAAGAGGCACCGTAACTGCAAATAAAATAAATGAAATATTAATATTAAAGCTTCAATTTTTAGTTGCTTATGCTTTAAATCTCAGCAATAGTTAAGCAAGTTTTTGAAACAACATCCTTTAAATCCCAGCAGCAAAATAAAAACTGCTTTACTTTTTCAATGAACCTCATTTTGTTGTCTTTTTTACGTTTTTGTTGCTGAAACTCTTGTTGTTTCTTTTTATTGTTGGTTTTTCTCTGTGGTTTTTTAATTTAATCGCTGTTTTTTTTTCATGATATTTTTTATAGTCGCTGGAAAGACCGCAGTATGTGCACAGAATTTAACATTCTTGTTAAAAGATGTTATTTGCTGTTGCTGTTTTTATTTGCCGTTGTTTTTGCAAAGTTTTTTTTTCATGGCTTTTAGAGAGCTAACGTTATCAGTAAAACGTTAGCAAGGACGTTGGCCAGTGTTGGCTGGTTATTATGCGTTTTGGGTTTTAATAATATTTCTCTAGCTGCTTTAGTTTTATTTTCATTATTTTTTCATGCTTCATACGAAATGCATTTAAAATGTTTGTGTTGTTGGCAAGTCTTTATCTTTAGGATAAAAAAACAAATCGACATTGTAGCAAGAATTTTAATTTTATTTTACATTCTGCGAACAATTATTATGTATGCAGTTTTATGTTGGAAGAATTTTTTGTTTTTTTCAAATTAAGCTTTAAAGAATTTAATGATGTTCGTTTAATGGAACGTATGTTTACTATTTAAATTAAGTAGAATAATAATCATACGCCTGGATATATCTGATGACAATGACAATTTCATCATCGACAAGTGCAAAAGCTAAAACAAAAGAATTTGTATTTTTATTTTTAATTGTTTAGTTAGTTGGACGAATTATACGGAATATTGGTAGAAACTTAAATTTGGAATAAACCAAAAATTATACGGAATTTTCGGTTGAAATATGTATTAACCATAATTCATATATTTATTAGAGTCTTTCAATATTCCTTTACAAACATAGAATCAATAAGGAAATGTATGCAAATGACATTTTAATAATATCAAATATATTGGCCATGTTAATGATACACATTCCTTTATACCATTTATTCAAAAACCAGAAACCCTTAGCAGAATGTTAAGTTGTTGCCTTCAATGAGCATTATATGCAAGGAGTTTTTAATTTAAGAAAGGACCTCTGAATCATACCGATTACTCACCAAAGGTTACTGCGAATGTATTCTATACCATCGATTTGAATGTGGGACAGATGGTCTGTGGAGTTCGTAATTGGTGATTTTTTAACGGAAGACAAAGATCATTCAGATGAGCCAAAAAAGTTTGAAGAGAAGGAATTGGAAGCAATCACCCCTATCGTGAATAAAAATTCCACATGAAATTTGTTCCCTTTTATTTTTTATCATTGCATTTTAATAGGAAAATGTGAAAAGGGAACAAATTTCATGTGGAATTTTTATTCATGATAGGGTTGAATACTTTAGGGAGATTTTTGTCAAACCTAACAAGAGCTTACAAAATCATTGTTAGCTACTTAAAGAGCATTTTTAAAATTTTTGCGAGCAGCACAATTCATCCAACAGCAGGGAAATTGGGTACAATATGAATTGAAGCCGAGAGACATTGAAAGATGATTTTGCATTTCCAAAATGCTGCTTAAAAGCTATAAGAGAACATAATTTTTGCGCTGAATCATTACTCGCGATAAAAATTGATCTATTACGATAAGCCGAAGCGTATGTAAAGCCCGACCAACTAGCCGAATTGACAAAAAAAAACCAAATATCCATGGCGCTAAGGTAATAAATCTGTATTTGATGTGACCAATAGGCTTCTATCTATTATGAGCTGCTGAAAGCTGACAAGACCATCATAGGGAACCTGTACCAAGTATCGTTTAATCGTTTAAAGCGAGCATTGGCCGAAAAACGCCCAGAATATGCGCCCAGACATGAAAACGTGTTGGGAAGTTTTGCCTTATAATCTAGAGCATGTTCCGACCGACAACTATTTGTTTCGATCGCTTATTTTATTTAAATTATATGCCCATTAAGACAACTGGAGCGGTCAAATCAGGCGATCTTGCTGGCCAGTGCAAATCGCCAAAACGGGAGATTAGGCGCCCGGGTAATACATCCTTCAGCATATCGGTTGTGGCACGTGCAGTGTGTGCCGTTTCACGATCCTGTTGGAACCACTTGTTTTCCAATCCCAATTCATCAAGTTGCGGCAAAAAGAACTCGTTGATCATTGCTTTGTAGCGCTCACCATTCACAGTAACCGTTTGACCTCCAGACTCCTTCAGCGAAAACAGCACACCATATAGTGACTTTGAGCGGGTGTAATGGCTCTTCGTGGGTTACACGCGGATTTACAGTGCCCCAGAAGTGTACATTTTGCTTATTTACGTACCCGCTAAGATGGAAATGGGCCTCATCACTCATGATTATTATTGAAGAAAAATCATCTTCCTCTTGGTGGTGATTAAGGATGGATTGAGCGTATGTTAGACGCGATTGGCGGTCAGCAGCTAACAGCTGATGCACCGTCTGGACTTTGTACGGAAACATCTTCAAATCTTGTACCAACATTCGCTGTAAATACCGTCGACTCATACCCATTTGCGTGGCACGTCGTCTGGTCGATGTCGACGGCGCTTCCATGACATCCTCGGCTACAGCAGCAATATTCTCAGCAGAACGGCTACTCCGGGGTCTGCCACGCCTGGCAGCTTCTCAATGGTTCACCAGTAGGTGTTGGACGGCCAGGAAATCTGCGACGAAATTCACGTTGTGCCAAAGTCACCGACCGATTATTGGTCAAATAAATAGTCAGCAATATTCCGCGTTCTGAAGCAGTGTAGCGTAACATTGTTTATTAACGTGTATTTCGCATGTGTTTACTACACAAATGTCAAAACAGACTTGACATTAGGGGCCAATCGCAAAATTTATAGCATTTTCTCAGAGGAGGATTAATTTTGCGCCACCTTGTAGATGGCTGAGCTACTGTAGAAAGTCCGAATGACGAAAATTTCAGTTCTACATCTATGTATAAGTAAAAAAAATTTATACGCTGTTTTCTTTATACATAATACTATTTTTGAACTTATTTTATCAGAAGAAACGTAAACGAAGAAAAATTAGAGATGAATGGCTTAAAAAACCCAAAATAAAGAGATGGACAGAAAAGCGGAACAATGTTGTGTTTTGTAAATATTGTAAAAATTTTGTAAAAGTTGTACCTGATCTAATAAAATTGTTCAATTGCAATATATATGTGTCAATTTTTGTAAGTTCTTACGAATGTATATAGTTATATAAAGATTATAGATAATATATTTCTTTAATTCATTACAAGTCTCTTTTTTTAATATACATACATACAATTTTTTATATATACGTTGATAAAATCTTGTAAATATATTTTAATTAAAAAATGTGACCCTACTTTTTAGCAAAAAATATAGTTGATCTCTTTATTTTGTGTATTTTGTATAAAAACTATGAATTTTTTTCTTAAGCTAGATTTACACGATTGAAATTTTCTTCAAAATTGCTCTTCAAAATGCTTCAAACTCGTGTAAACAGCAAAATTTATTTATTTAATAACTATTAATAATAACTATTAAATAAATAAATTTTTAAGAATTTTTGCTGTTTACACGAGGTTGAAGCATTTGGAAGAGCAATTTTGAAGAAAATTTCAATCGTATAAATCTAGTTTTATATTCTGGTTTTGTTAAATAAAATAAATATTTTAATTTCTAAAGAATACTAATGTTGACCTTTTATATTTATTATTAGAGAAAATTTTTCATTATTTTTGGCTTGAGTTCTTTTCTTTTTTTTTTAATAACTCGAAGTTATATTTTTATGAACTCAAGCCAAAAATAATGAAAAAGTTTCTCTAATAATAATAAATATTTTATTTGAGAAAGGTTTTGTTTTCTATTGTTGGCGATTTCTTTAAAATTAGTATGACGATTTGGACGATTTTCCATTCGAAATTTGACGAATTTACATCTTTTTCATCTGGCAACTAAGGTAGCCACTGCTTTACTACTATGTCGTACTGTTTGTCGTATAATCGATTTATTCATCTTCTATTAGCTTATAACTCATACGCCACCATCCAACTACATATGGTTGAAAATCTTCCAACACAATTCATATTTAATAATTATTTTTATTAAAACAAAAAGCCAAACAAATTAACATTAATATTGAAATAATTTTAAAAACCTCCAATTCAATAATTATATGTAGAGAAACAAAACATTTTTGTTCACCTTAAAAGCTAACAAAAGTTTGTGTCTTAATCTTTAGCAATAACCATTTATTATAACAAGGCAGATTGTGATTTAAAGCAAAATTAAAAATTAAACAAAAAAATAATTAACGAAAATAAAATCTTAAGTCACAAACACATACACCTCAAACTGATTTTTTTTATAGAAAAACACACATACAAAAAAATCTAAATATTGCATGTGTGACAAACATTTGTAAGAAATGAATGCGAATCAGTTGAGTGATTGAATGAAAGAATGAACGAATGAGGTAGTGAGTGAACGAGTTAATAGTTCTCTTTTTTTTTTTTTTTGCTTTTGTTGCTGTTGATGGCTGTTATTATTATTGCGCTACTGTTGCACGAATCTGATATATTTAGTTGTTATTTATTTTTTTTTTCTTTGTTTATTTCAACTCTATAATTTGCTTATGAAGCAGACTAAAACAACAACAGCAGAAAACGACAACTGACTGCACAATTTATGGAAACGATAGCTAAAGTGGGTGGCAATTGTGTAAAATTATGAAAACAAAAACTGCAATTCTAAAACAGAAACAATCTCTATAAAATCGTACGAGTCTAAAGTTTTAAACTGTGTAATCTTGTTAACAAATCAAATACTTGTTCACACACAACTCACAACACAAAACAAGAGCAAAGGCGTCTAAATCCAAACGAAAAAAAATAAGTAAAAAATGCAATAGCAACAACTATCATGGCCGGTCAGTACAGTACAGTACAGTACAGTTCAGTACAGTAGGGGTAAATAATAGTAGGTTTTGCTTGCTGCTCTTGTTGTTGCTGAAAATAATGAAAAAAATCTACTAAAATTAAACAAAACCTAGGAACAACAAAAAATACTATAGCTACTACATACACATACGAGTATAACTGAAAACCTATAATTATTTTCAATAAAATTTGTTCTGTGTGCGCTTGTGTGTTTCTGTGAGTTCGCGGTTACTAAGCTGATGGTTATGGTTTAAAATCGTACAAAAGATACGCATTAGTTTTGTTAACATTATAAATAATTAAATTAAACAATAGCCATGACAAAACCAATATACACTTGTTTCAAGTTAAACACTACAATTGGCTAAGTGTGGCTAAGGTAGCGTAGGAAATGTCTCAAATTTTAATTGGGAAAATATAATTTAATTGCTGTTAGATTTAATCAATTAGGAAATGTTATATCACTATCATATGTGACTACTTCAGTGTAAGCTTAGACAACGGAACAAATAGGAAATATTTCAACACTTTCTAAAGACATTGCTACTGATATTTTGGTATTTATCATACAAATTCCGAAACCTCCAAATAACAAACAAACATGTATGATGTTTTAATATATCAGTTATCAGTTCACAAAAAATCACAAACACAAACAAGTAAAAAAATATGGTCGGTCAAGCCCGACCATATAATACCCTACACCCAGTATATGTATAAAAAGTTTTTCAGAAATGGGCGCTATATGGGAGATATAACCTATTATGGACCGATCATCCAAAAATTTAGTGTCATGCTTTCTGTGAATATAAATATTATATATATTATACAGTCTCTTATATGGGAATTTCGAATAATTATGGACCGACCAGTATAAAATTAGGTGTCATCATTTCTGTATATATGATACTTATTTGCGTTGAAATTTATTTAGATACCAACATTTTGAAGAAATCTATGGCGGTTAAAGTGATTTTCGGAAATGGGCTTTATATGGGAGTTATGACTCATTATGATGTAATGATTCGCTGCAAAAATGATTTCTTTTTATATCGTTTAAGCTGCATTTTGGAGATGCAAAAACGTCTTGCACGGTTATTTGGCATCAACCCATATGGTACTAAATTTACCTTCTTTTGGACAACATGGAGTAATTCTTCCAATTCATGGTTTTCAAAATTTTTTGGCTGGTCTGCGCGATCTTTGTCTTGCGAGTCAAAATCTCCATTGAAACCGTTGAAGCCGAATTAGCACATTCACCATAAGTTTGGGTAAGCAATCGGAGTGCTTCAGCGGCACGTTTTTCAAATTAAAAATTTGTTGGCACAAAATTTGCAATTTCCGAAGTGAAAAAACGTTTTTATAAACACTATAATGTTCAATAACTAAGTAAGTATAAATGGCTGATATGTATGTACCTATGAAAATGATATACATACTAAAGACGAATCCCGCACTTAATATTATATATGTACGAGTACTTACTACTTATTTATTTGCAAACATCAAGGGTCGCTGATCAGAACAAACATTTAAAATTAAATACAAAACCAGTAGTTGCATTGTTTTATTTTTGATTCTTATGGATTTTTCATGATTTTACTGCCTCATAACTAAACTAACTAAGACTTTATTTAAATAGAGATTCTTGTGAAATAACTTGTAAAAGCTTAACACGCAATATCGTTGAAGTAAAGAGACTTGCTGTATATTTGTTATAAATTAATTTCGAACCCAATTAAATTTAGATAGATCTAGATGAATAAACAAAACTATTACGCGGGTATTAAAAAAAAAACATTAAAGTCAATATCTCGACTACATACAAAAACATACTAATTTTTAGCTTCAAAACTAATGCAAAAAAATGTTTGTACAAAATGTGACATTTGTATGAATAACAGAAAGTTTTCACTCGTTTAAACAAACAACATACATACATGTCAAAGGTGCCCTATCCTTGAGAGATTTGTGAGGCCATCTTTAAAAGCTAAATTGTATACTCCTTGTTTATGCCCATGTTAAATTTTATCTCGATCGGACCAGCTGTTTAGAAATGCCAGTTTTATTTTAAAAAAATTTAGATTCTGCCCCACTGAGTACAGCAACAATGTTATTTAAGAAATGTTTTTTTGAGCACAATGGATTTATTGGGATTATATGCAGTTAAAGTCGTAATTTTCGAGTTACCGGTAGCAATGCTAGAGGAGTGATGGGAAATTATAATAAATGAATGAACAAGTACATCATTTTAAAAGGTAAATGTCAAAGATTGTTCTTTGGTGCCATGGTGTAACTATACAAGGTGAGTGCAGTAGCACAGCTGACTGATTTTGTTTACAATTTACTTATGTCAAAAGTAATACTTTTTCAAGTGTTTTTGAAAGTAGTACATTATTTTACACAAACAAAATGTCTGTTGTTTCTGTATTGTGTTGTTGATTTGCACTCACCTTGTATAGTTACACCATGTTTGGTGCAATTAAAAACTGTCGTCTTCATTTAAGTCTTCATATATGCTCACTGGGTACAGAAACATTTCTTGGCGACAGTTTAAGCAAATTAATATTATGATAGATATGTATTATCATATTATTAAAATTGCCCATGACAAATGCGTAAAAAAACTCTAAACCCAGCTGTTGACCAGAGTATAGACAACAAAATTCCCACTTTGTTTTTATTCGAAATATATAAAATATCTAAATTAAAAATTAGCTACTCAAGTTGTCCTAAACAAAGCCAAAGAAGAAAAGTTACTGAGGATAATTTCAAAACATTACCTTAAAGGTAGATTTAAATGCGACAAAATACTATAAATTGTAGACAATTTTGTTCAGGAGTTTCCTCAGGACACTTTTGTATTTGGTTTTGAAAATTGTATCTATTATCACCAAATAGTGACATTACAAAATAATAATAATGAATTTTTCAAACTAAAAAAAAACCAACTTATCGATTGATAAATTCTAACTCAAATTCAAATTTATATTGATATTTTACCCTAGGATTGACACCTTGATCTGGCCAGTACAAATCTCACTTTAAAGTATGGTATTATATTTTTCTAAAAAGGTTGGGTTAAATTGGAAGCCGCCCGGAGCGTAGCTCACTTGGGCCCAAGCATAGTTCCCATTGTGGTACGTTGTGGATATCGCATCGTATGTCCTATGTTTCTGGGCCGACTGTTTTCCTGCCAACCTGTTGCTTAAACGAAGATATGGATTTTATTGACATCTATTACATCACTATTTGTTGTCCAAGAATTTTCTGTATCAATTTTCCAAATACGGCATAGTGACAGCGAAGGTTTTCAGTAGTCTCTTCTTCAAGCTCGTCATTACAGCTTCTATACAAGTCATTATACAGGATACCCAACCTTTTGGCATGTATACTGCTAGGCCATTGACCGGCTACTATGTTCCTTAGATGGTATCTTAGCAGACTGATCATAAATATGGTTCTCTGATAAACAATTGTAATATCTACTGATGACAACGACATTGACGAAGTCTTAAATTCCTAAATTTCTGTCAACTGTATTGATGGCAAAATGAGCGCTAAAGTTTTAAATATTGTCTCCGATCAAACTCTCTTAATTAGAAGTCGGCATATGGCATCTAGAGTGACACTATCTAGAATGTTGTCTGCTACCAATTACAAGATAACCGCTAATGCATTGACTGTTACTATGTTCCTTAGATGTAATCTTGGCAGATTGATCATAAATCTAGTTCTCTGCATACCCATATTTTTCCAGATTTTTCTGATCTCTTTGTAGGTGAACTCTCTCCCTCTCTTTGTCATCGCTTCTCGGCATTTAAGTGGCTTTCGCAAGTCCGTCTGTTATTCCTTTCAATGCCCCCATGTTCATAAATCCATGCGAGGGTATCTAATGAATATCTCGCTGTCCCATCTAAAGACATCCAGCATTCTTGAACAATTTTCCAGCATTCTTGAACGCTCTATAAGGATCTAATGACCGCTTTGTTATGAGTAAATATACGGATATCCCTGTTCGATATTTATTGATACTGAATGTGTTCTGCGACAGCTTTTTAGTCATTATTTCGACCTGGATTATGCTGGCATAGTCTGGTCTAAGCGATATTCTTAGATTCCACTGGTCTCCAAAAATACTACATTCAATCTTATCTTGTAATCTTGATCCGTCAGTAAATATTTAGATGACATTCTACTGAACATGAAGGCCATTGTTATATTTTTTATAAAACTTTTATCGAAAGATGTTTTAGGAATTGTATAGTCGACGGGAAGATTCATGTTGACGTTACCTAAAACGCTAGCATGGCCATAGTATCTACGTTTCCAAGCTATTGTGGCAATTAGTCTCATTACGGTGTTTGCGGCTATTTGTTTTGTCACTAAATATGGTAGTAAGCAGTCAGTATAGTGAACAGTAACTTAGTGCACCTGTTAACATAATCGCCACCATTTTCATAATATGTTCGAAACTGTTTTGGGGGCGTTTCTTCATCAGAGCTGTCCCCCAAACCGCTGCATTAGTCCATGATAGAGTAATCACTTAATTTATTATCTAATATTAGTACAAGATATTTTACGTTGTTGGATAATGTAAGTGTTGCTCCATCAATTATATGGGTAACAAATTGAAGGACTATATTTCCTAACCTACATTCCTTGCACCATTCTAGTAGTATTTTAAGCACAGATTCGAGGATTTCCGAGAGTATCCTTGGATTATTGTCAGTAGCTACTACCACCGCCACATCGTCCGCAATAAACAATAGTCGCGCAGTAATATTAAGGATCTATAGTAATGGTGAGAGTACGCCGAATTGTGATGTACCCTGTACCGCCACTTTGGAAATACTCAATGTGTAGTTGTCTCTAGAATTAAAAAAACTCAAATGTAGCAATTTTATAGACCAAATTCCTAATAGTTGTCTCAGAAGGACGATGTAGCTTTTTTATTGCTCATAAGAATTCACAAGGCTTCTACAACTCATGTATCAAGAGTAAAATGTTAAAATATTCATGTTATTCCAATATGCCTCTGTTGGAAAACAAAGTTCATGTTGAAAAGCCCTATACGTTCTAAGATGTCGCTACTGTAACAATATATCAAGTATTTGAGAAAATATGCCATCCACAATTCTTCAACACGACAATGACAGCTCTCTTTTCTTTAGAACAAAAAAGCATCAAACTGTCCTTTAGTCCAGTTAACAAAACCAAATCAGAAAAGCACAAATAAGTAAAATACTAAAAAAGTCTGGATAGCATTTAAAAAAAAAATATTACATTGAAAAATGTATAAGTCACACTACATTAAAAAAAACTGACTTACTCCCAAACTTGTTTATTGGTATATTTATTCAACATAATTTTGTTAAATTATAAAAAAAACACTCCAGCCGAAGCCGGATATAAATTTTTACCTTCAGTGTGGGAGAATAAACAATAGTTTTAAATTATTTTTATTTAATTTGTCAAACAAATGTTTCATGTTATAAAACTTACCCATAGGCAGACATAGGATCATATGAATAATAACCCGTGGTGGGTTGTAAACCAGCCGATGTCCAGGCCGTCATATCGGTACCTGTGGTGGAATCTTTCAGGCCATAAGGATTACTCTACAAAGACAAAAGCCAACAACAAAAATTTTAGAATTTTTAGAAAATCATCTTCAAATCAATTTAATACTTGTACAAAATTATACATACAATGTATTATAAATGTTTAAATAACACACACAAAAAAACATGTGTTTATTTTTAATTTCATAAAAAAAAACCGATATTTTCCCACAGTATTTAAACGGGCAACAAACAGAACAACTAATCTATACATATTTATTAATATGATTTTACAACGACATTAACATTCAATAGTTATTTATTTGTCACAAAAATTTTGTAAAACATGTTGTTTAACTCGTACTTATAAAAATTCAACAAATTATAAAACATTCAATACAATTTCCATTTCCAGCCTAAACAACTCTGTCCGTCTGTCTCTCTAACTGCCTGTCAGCCATTAACTATGGTCACAGATAACTAAACCGAACTGAACACATGGACGGACACAGTTAACCGACAACAGAATAATATAAATATAAAACAACAATAAAAAGATGCTTAAATAACTCAACTATATACAGCTTGACTAGAATAATAAATAAATTTATGTATAAATAAAATGGTATGACTGTTTCTACTCATCTTCTTAAATACAATACATTTCATTTACGAGTATGTACAAAAAGAAACAACAATGGTTGAGAAGGCTGTACAAGAATGGCTAACATCTACATACTCGTACACACACACACACACACATACATACATGCATACATCCAACAACAGCAAAATATCACCATTGTATGGCGTAAATTTATGGCGTTTGAAAGAGATAAAACAGCAATAACAAATTAACTACAATAGCAACAACAAATGTATTTTTAATTGTTTCATTTAAGCCATTTCATTTTGTATTCAAACGAATGATCTCAATAATCACGATACGCTCTGAATGTCAGTCATATACTAATACATACATACATACATACATATATAATACCGAAATTATTATGTTTTTGTTGTTGTTGTTTTATTTATACAGTGGTAAATCGTGGCATTGGTACCATTTCAAGTTAGAACAAGTTTATTTAATACTCATAGTATAAGATCCAACATATACATATACATATGTATGTATGTAGATACGTCCTTGATCCTGTAGTAAAATTCTGTCTCGATTTAGCCTGTCTGTATGTGTAAAACACTCACACGTCCATTATACACAATCGAAATTAACGAGATTTATAAAAATTGTCTATCATACAAATTCCACATGAAATTTGTTCCCTTTTCACATTTTTCCTATTAAAATTCAATCACCCCTATCGTGAATAAAAATTCCACATGAAATTTGTTTCCTTTTATTTTTTTAACATTGAATTTAAATAGGAAAAATGTGAAAAGGGAACAAATTTCATGTGGAATTTTATTCAAGATCTTGTCACAGTGTTTATCGAAGGTCTATGGAGTTTGATATAAAAGAATATTTAAAGCATTGTCGATGATATTGTCAGATAGAAGTCAATATTTTGGACTTTATCACCTTTATCTTTGAAATATTCACGCCTATCGTGAATAAAAATTCCACATGAAATTTGTTTCCTTTTATTTTTTTAACATTGAATTTAAATAGGAAAAATGTGAAAAGGGAACAAATTTCATGTGGAATTTTTATTCACGATAGGCGTGAATATTTCAAAGATAAAGGTGATAAAGTCCAAAATATTGACTTCTATCTGACAATATCATCGACAATGCTTTAAATATTGTTTTATATCAAACTCCATAGACTTTCGATAAACACTGTGACAAGATCTTGAATATTTTCTTATATCAAATATTGTTCACAACAACCACAGGAACAAAATTTTAATTATGGAATCTACGCTAATACAGATAAGGAAAGTGAGCATGTCTGACGTGTTAGTGACAATATGGGCGAAATGGTCGAAAATGGTATCATCTATGAATCTATGTTGATGAAAAAGTAAGCGACAATATTCAGATAACTCTGTTGGTGACTGAATAGCAGATAATGGTTTGATTGTTGTTGAAAATATTGATGTTGTTTTCTATCATACTTTATTTCCAACAAGGTGAGCGACAAGGTGGACCCAAAATTTATTGGTGTTATTCTGTGTGGGGAAAACGTGTCGATTGTCATGTTCATAGTTTTCTTTTTTTACACTCCACCACCAAAAATGGTGAATGAGGATATACATATGTATAATGTGTAACATTAAGAAATATTCATCTAAGATTCAACAAAGTTTATATATTCTTGTTCCTTATAAATATCTAAGTCGATTGAGCTATATCCGTCTGTCTGTCTGTATGTGTAAAACACTCTCATGGCGAAAATATAAAATCAACAAAATTTACATGGAATCATTTATCAATCAGTTTGGTATTGAAAATCAGTAAAACGAGACTTATGCACCAAAATATGAGACAACCTCTAAAAATACATATGTATGTATATGTTATTTTTCGAAATTGTTTTGGTATTTTGTTTCAATGTTTTGCAGATAATCCCATGAAATTTGACACACATAATTTCTAGAATAAAAAATGCTAAGAATTCGTCTCCCATACAAATTTCTTTACAGAATTTCGATCTGTGGTGGATAAAATGTCGATATTTTTATAAAATTCAGCACAATTATCTTTTGTATTAAAAGAAATAAGATAAAATATTTGACCATATCCCCCACTTGCAAAAAGTATAAAGACATATAAATCTTTAAAAAAATATCGTTATCTGACTGAAATTGGAAATATATTATCCTCATATCCATACAAATCATCGTACCGAATTTTGTGAAGATCGACCCATAATTGGATATAGATATTGTACCAAAATGTTTGTAGTTTCAACAATTCTCATTATATTTAGGTGGAGAGTATTTAAGATTCGGCATAGAATATGTGTGAAAATATCATTGGATGGTAGACAAGTTGTGTGAACGAAGTTTCTGACAAAGTTGTTCCAACAACAACATAACCTCGACAAGAGTTGTCCACACGAGACAAGGAATTGTTCGCTGGGCAAACAAATTAATGGCTCGCCATAACGGAGAACGTATTACAATTATTGTTTGTGTGAAACAAATTACAATGAAAATATTATTGGGTGGTAGACATATATTGTTGTGTAAACGAAGATTCTGACAAAGTTGTTCCAACAACAACAACATAACATTGACAAGAGTTGTTCATTCGAGACAAATTTATTTTCGGACAAGGAATTGTTCGCTGGGTAAACAAATTGATGGCTCACCATAACGGAGAACGTATTACAATTATTGTTTGTGTGAAACAAATTACAGTGGATACTTTAGAACAAAAGTTACCAAATTAATCCATTTGACCTGTTTTCTTAAGGTGCATATACACTACGTGTTTTTTACATATGGGAGTAAAAACATGTAGTTGGTGACCACAAAAACTTTGCTTGTGTAAAATACATGTGGAAATACATGTGTTTTTTTTCGATTAGAACACGCTGTATTTTCTTATGTTCGAACACATGTTTTCAAATGTATATGCCAGGCGAAAAGATTTGTCGACGGTTGAATCTGCGCTATCATTAGCCGGCCATATGAAGAATTTGCATAAGTGATAAATTAAATATTTTGTTTATCCCATTTTGATAATTTAATAACAATGATATAAATTATTTAAAAATTTTTGATACAAGCTCCACATCTTGTATATTAAAAAGCGAAAAACCTTAAATCAATATTTTTGACGCCGGCAATTTAGTGACGCTTTGCAGCGGCTTTAACGCATTTTTTAAAGAAACGACATGGAAATTTTTGTGTAAAAATAGAATAATATTTAAGCGTATCAGCTGTTTTAATCATGGCGATGTCACGTGTAATTGTACATACAAGTTGGTGACCAAAAATTAAAACCCATATGTAAAATAACCAATTTTGACAGACATAAAGAAAAGCAAAAATATTTATTAATTCAAGATATATGTATGCATTTCAACTGTGCTTATAACTTGTTCTAACACTGTAACAATGGAGATAATGCCGTTATTATAAAACCCAAAATAAAAGTCAGTAAATCTTTCAGAAAAAAGCGTTGACACATTTCGTTCATTTTATGAGAATTGCTTTATAAATAAATATTATGTATTAAGATTTTCATATTTAACATTTCAGTTATTTATGATATTATTTTTGGAGCTTTGTTGAGTGTGTGTTGTGCTTTTTGTCTCTTTGTCGTTTTTTTTTTAAATAAAGCCATAAATAACGTATGGGTCCGTTTGTGTGTGTATGTGTAAATAAATATTTATTTACAATAAATTCGCTTCATTTTGTCTGTCTGTCTGTCTTTCTGTCTAGCTGTCTGTTTCTGCGTTTCTTTGTTTAACTTATTTGTTATTGTTATTGCAAACAGTGTTTTACGATTGGTCAATATTTGTTAAGTGTGGGCTGGCTGTGTTCTCCACAGCGCACATCTTAATACAGTTCCATGCACATTAATCAGTTGGAAACAAATAAACAAACAAACAATGAAAACATTTTGTAGTTATTTTTCTCTTCATTTGTCATTTTATCTATTCAATATTATGGTTACTAAGTAAAACCATTTTGGTAATATGCTGATTTCCAAAACTGGTCCATTTATTTAGACCGAGTATGAGAGTGACTATTTGAAACAAAAATTTCAACTTGATTGTCCATATTTTGTTTTGATTTAAATGTTAATAACGTATGTGTACATATGTATGTATGTATTTGTGTGTGAGAGTATTTGTTTTAATTTATGTTCTTTGTTTCTTTTATAGTTGTAGGTAGTAGGTGCGATAATTCTTTTTATTTTGTTCGTCATGTCATCTGTTTATTATTGTCAATCTTTGATTTATGGTGGATAATTAACATTTTTAATTATTTTAACATTATGTTTCAAATAAATGTTTTATAAATTTTTTTAAATTACCTCATTTTTTCCTTATTGGGGCGACCAGCATTCATAAAATCACGAAAATAATGTTCATGTCTCAAGACACCGTACGTCCATAAATTGTATTTAACAAACGACGTCTAACTTTTTTTTCTCACGTTAACAGTTGTTTTATTTTTATTTTTTTTAATAATATGTATTTTAAGTTTTTTTTTTGGAAAATATTTAAATGATTTCTTAATATTTTTGTATGTGTTTTTTTTTTGTTAATAAATGTTAATATGGTTATAAAGATGGTATAAAGATGGTATTTTATTTCCGGCGTTTTTCTTTGATCTAAATTTAAGGCAAATTTTAATGCTGAAATTATTAAAATTTTTTATGGTTGTCACAAGTAAATGATCTCAAATTAAATACTCATTAAGAATTTATTAATAAAAATTTTGACTCGTATGTAAAAACATACATACATATGTAAATTATTGTAACATCAGTGATTAATAAACAAAGTAAAAGTCAAAATTATTTCAGCCTAAGCAAAGTGTTTTCTGATGACTACCAAGCAAGCAATTTTATCTGTAATATGCAGGCTATTTTAGCTATTGTATCGGCTATTTCTGGCTTATTTTAGATCAAACACAACCGTTATTTGCTTAATTTCTTTAATACTGACTCCTTCACATTTTAAATCAGGTTTTTTTTAAGTAATTTCTTGCTAAGTACATAATAAAATTAATAATTTGTGTGCTCATTTGTTTTAATTAATAAAATACATTTTTATATGGCTTAAATACGACACAATAACCCTACAGTTAAGGGGAAGTCATGTTAAGATTATCAAATCTAATGTAACAAACACTTACATATTATCAAGAATTTTCCTGCTTTGGAAGCTGCAATTTTCATGCAAATGCATGTTTGTAGTCAGTAAAACAAAATCAATGTTGAGCTAATACGAATGCCAGTTTGACATTTTAGGATTAGATGACACAAGGTTTGTATGGCGTAAAGAAAATACCGCTCTTGGATTGAAAAATCTAAAAACAACTGTGAAACACGGTGATAAAAGTGTATTGCCATGTTGGCAGTTGGTGTCGGGAATCTTTTTTTATTTATTGAAACAACAATTGAGAAGCATATTTAGTCAAATATTTTAAAAGAAAATTTAGAATATGGTGCCGCCAAATTCGACATAGAAGACTATTTTTTTTCAAAACAATGATCCAATATTTAAATCCCAAATTGTTAGTCCTTCCACACTCTCCCCAGAGCCCATAGAGAATCTGTGAGCAATTTTGGAGGAAGCATACAATTACCAATTATTATTTTAGGGAATTATTTTTATTCTTCATATTTTGTTATATTTATTTTTATTATTATTCTTAGGGAACGGCGAAAGCAAAATTTTTAGTTTATTTTCTGTAGTATTTTATTATTTATGTTTGATTTGTTTAACCCTCCGATGAGTGACCCTAGGGACCTTTTTGCCTTTTCAAACTGAAATTACTCCTACTTCAGCAACAAACCAGTTCTTAGAATTTTTTGTTTTTATCATCATCCCTAATGTCTTTGAGTTAAAAAAATTTAAAAATTATTTTTGTGTGTAGAATTTAGTTATAAACAATAAACACAAAAAAAAAATCAAAAAAAAATTAATTTTTTTTGATGAAAGAAAACATGATTTACAAAAAAGGTCCGTAGGGACCTTTTCACACGGCCGTGAAGTTCAGAACTGTCACTCATCGGAGGGTTAAACTCTTAAGATAGGGATTTCGGATGCAGTTGAACTTTAATTATCATCTACAGGGTGACAACTTTTGGCATTGTAAATCCCTTATAACGTATTCCAAATTCGTTACGCTCCGCCAGTTAATTTTATAATATCTATCTCATTAACTTCCACTGCAAGTTTTAATTTTATATTTGAACATTCCGCTTGTTTTAGTTATAGTTGTTGTTTTCTTTCTTACTTCATCGTCTTATGACAATAAGAAAACTTTCCTCAATACCCAGAGCAATTAGTTTTTTATACGTTTTTTGAAATTGCTAAAGTTTTCCTTCCTTAAGACAAAACTTGTCTGCCAGCGATAACTTTTTTTAACTTTTAACAAACTGTTAGTATTTGCCATTAACAGTCATTAAGGTAAATCTTCATTAAGGGATTTCTTTAAGGGAATTCAAGAAATTATTATACAAAAAAAAGCGAACGTACCTAAAAGATGACATTCTCATATACCAAGTAGTATCTGCTGCAAGCATAAGATGTTGATAGCTTAAATCTAAAGCAATTAAATTATGGCTGTATTAATGGTTTCTAAAACCGTTTAAGCAATATGTTTAATTTGTTAAGTTAGGTTTAAATTCAACAGTCCATATATGATGAGTACAAATTAATAGGCTTTATAAAATTTAATGAAATACGAGCTCAAACGTTATGATATGTTTATGAAATCTAATATAATGACTTTTGTAAAGAACGTGGTTAAGAAGGGGATTTCAATTGGCTAAATTGTTAATTGTTATATTTTAAAATATTAAAACAACAATAACAATATACAAATAACCATCATTCCTGATTAATTACTTAAATTAAAAAAAAAAAAACACTTTTCGGCTGCTGTTTGCATTGTTGGTGCGCATCCAATTCACATAAATAGTCACTACACATAATGAATGTGATAAATACTTGAATTCATGGAAATATTTAATTATTTTGAAACATTGAACAAGTGACTAGAATTATATTTGTTTGTTTGTTTATTTAACTCAAGGGAAGTTGACTCAACAATGCCCCTTAAAAAAGCAGCCTCTGCTTTATCTTGAACGTTTCAATTCCCTGCTCTTTCTGCAATTTTTCTTTATAAAAATATTGTTTCAAGTAATAATGTGTATTATAAGTATGTTTTATACTTGTATTTATATATTAAATTATATACGAGGGCTGATCAAAAAAATAACCGTTATTTTAAATTTTTTCAAAAAGTATTTATCTATTCATCAATAACTATTTTGTCCGCTTTAAAGTAATTCCCCTCAGATATAATACACTTATGCCAGCGTTTTTTCCCAATCCTCGAAACAGTTCTGAAACGCGTTTTTTGGTATCACCAACAGCTCCTGTTTCGATTTTTCTTTTATCTCCTCAATCGTAGTAAAACGCTTTCTTTTCATCGGTGTCTTCAGTTTTGAGAAGAGGAAAAGAAAAAGTCAGCGGGGGGCAAGTCCAGTGAATACGGTGATTGAAGCATGATAACGGTTTTATTTTTTGGCCAAAAACTCACTCACAAGCATCGATGTGTGAGCTGGTGCGTTATCATCGCGCAAAATCCATGATCGGTTTTTCCACAATTCTGTGCGTTTCTGACGAATTGATTCGCGCGAACGGCTCATAACTTCAAGGTAGTATTCCTTATTGACCGTACAACCTCGTGGCAAGTATTCATGATGCACCACGTAATTGAGCAAAACCTTCACATTTGACCGAACTTGGCGTGCTTTTTTCGATCTTGGCTCTTCTGAACGTTTCCATTGGGATGATTGGGCTTTGGTTTCAATGTCATAACCCATGATTCGTCACCAATTATGACCTTTTTAAGGAAATCTGGGTCGTTGTTGACAATGTTCAACAGCTCCTGAGCGATGTCCATGCGACGTTGTTTTTGCTTAAAATTTAGCAATTTTAGAAGAATCTTCGCTGCTGCACGTTTCATGCCCAAAACATCCGTAAAAATTGCTTGGCATGAGCCGAACGATATGCCAACATCATCAGCAACCTCTCTGATAGTAATTCGACGATTATCCAAAATCATTTTCTTCACTGCTTCAATGTTTTCATCGGTTGTTGACATGCTCGGGCGACCATAACGAGCATCGTCATTGACAACTTCTCGGCCTTTCTTAAACCGGTTATACCACAATTTAACTTGTGTTCTACTCATAGTAGACTCGCCAAACGCCACAGTTAACATTTCAAATGTCCTTGGGCATTTAATTCCATTTTTTCAAATAGTAAAAAATCGAAGAGCACACCAAAATACGACTAACCTTTTTATTTGTCAAAAACAAACTGAAAATCGAAAATGGCTGATATTGCCAACATATATAACAGGCATGTGTCCAACAAAACAGAAAAAAAAATGCGAAAATCGATAATACGTAACTCACGAAATTTGAAAATAACGGTTATTATTTGATCAGACCTCGTATAAACAAGTTCAACTAAAGGTATTTAAAAGAAGGGCAACCATTACTCTTTTTTGTATTTTGTGCTCTGTTTTCTTTAGTGAAGGATTAAACCAAACCATAAACAAAAACAAAACAAAACAAAAATTTAAAAAAACGAAACGACAAAAATATCAAATTTCATTTGATGATGAAAACAAGACAGCCATCGGCATTAGCAGACATAGAAAGGCAAAAAAAGGATGGACAGACATAAAAACATACCAACATATGTAGCTATGGCCCGTATTCAAATTTGTTTATTCATACAGATGAAACCAATAGGCGGACTGACTGATGCACGGACGGACACAAACATTTTTTGTATGAGTGAGTTTTGAGTGAGCTGCAACCAGCCATAATAATGATTCGATTTGCTAAAATAATGTTGACATGCAAATTAATGGTTGCCAGAAATAAAATGATACCAAATGATAAAAATCGAAACAACAACAAAAGCAATTAAATTAAATAAAACAAAACTAAACTAAACAAAATTAAAACAAAATACTAATAAGCTTAATACTGCTTTGAAATTTAAACTTAAAACTATTTTATTACCCCTTTCTTTAAATGGTTTGTCTAAGCATTTCTGTTTTTTATTTTTCCTTAACCTTAAATTTTTTTTTTTTTTTTTTTGTTTTTATTTTTCAGAATATGCAATAAGTTTTCTTTCAGCTTTTAGCCAACCAACCAACCAACCAAAAACAGCAGCTATAACAAGAACAACTGCAACTAACCAACAACAGCAACAACAACTAGACGACAGACAATATTTTACAAAATTTATATTGTAAATGATAACCAGTTGACTTGGCCACGTTATGGGTGCTTGATATTGGAATGCTGAAAATCAAATAAGCATCAATTCAGTTCATTTCTCTATTAGGCTCTGTTCACGATTTAAATTCAGCGGCATTAGAACAAAGCCACAATTTTTGACCTCTTTTGGTCTGTTTTAATCAGAGACCCAAAATAATATTAAAACAAAATAATAATATTGGACTTCAAAAAATAAATTTTACTATTAGAGAAAATTTTATTTGGCTTAATTTCATTAATTTAATAATTCAAACAAGACAACTATAACATACATTGCTGATATTGTCAACCAATGGCAGACGCAGCAATAAAAAAGAAATTATAGTCGGTCAAGCCCGATCATATAATACCCTACACCCAGTATATGTATAAAACAGTTTTTCAGAAATGGGCGTTATATGGGAGATATAACCTATTGTGTACCGATCACCCAAAAATTAAGTGTCCTGATTTCTGTGAATATAAGTACAAGTGTTAAACTTTATCTCGATATAAATACTTTTAAAAGATTTATGAAGCATAAAGTTAATTACGGAGAGGGTCTTATGTGGCAGTTTCGACTAATTATGGGCCAATCGTCATAAAACTCTACTATCTTATATTTATATGCACATATTTGTGTTCAATATTATTTGGATACCAACATTTTTAAAAGAGTTATGCTCTTTTAAGTGATTTTCGGAAGTTGGCCTTATATAGGAGCTACGAGTAATTATGGACCAATCAGCACAAACTTAAATTTGTAGATGTGATTTGGCTTCATTTACCACTAACTTTTGATGAAATTTGTGTGAATATTTGCATAATTTAAACATCTATGATCGGTACACCCCAATTTCGGGAAGACATTTGTATGAGGCAAGGTGAAATAATAGACCGATTTCCAACAGTTTCAATCCCATCTGTCTTCGGGCCAAAAAATTTGCACGTACCAAATTTTATCGAAATATCTTCAAAATTGCGACCTATACTCTGCGCACAAGCTTTACATGGACAGCCAGCCAGACGGACGGACCGACGGACATCGTTGAATCGACTCAGAAAGTGATTCTGAGCCGATAGGTATACTTTAAGGTGGGTGTTGGACCAATATTTCTGGGCGTTACAAACATCAGCACAAATCCAATATAGGGTATTCCACTATGGTGGTGTAGGGTATAACAATAACATCTTTGTGGTAATACACAATTTGTAATAATAATAAGAACAATACAAACATATTGCAAACGTATGTAAATTTCATTCTAACTCATGACATACATATGATTAATTCCCGAAATATATTTCTCAATAATGGTGAGTCAAATAGATGTTCCTTGGATAACAAACATTGTTGATGACGCCCTTGTCAGGGCAGCAAATGCATAATACCAATGTGCCAATTTTCTCTAATAACAAATAGCAAAAGTTCAACAAATTTTCATTAAAAAAAACAGAAAAAAAATTAATAAAAGTTACTATTTAATAGAAAATATGTAATGAGCTCATATATTATAGAATTTTGCTTTAAAGGTCAAATGCAACTAATTTTTCATAGCTGAAAATAAGTGGCCGTTGTTGGAAAAGAACTGCCGGTTAATATAAAAGTTGAAAATATTTGCCTGAATATGACTCGGAATTTTTTTAAACTTTGTTGACAGGTTACTAAAGATTTTACAAAAAATGTATTTTTCAAATCATAAAGTTGTAGATGGAAGCGCTAATAACACAGTTGTATAAAATGCATAATTTCTAAAGGCTTTACTTTTTAGTTTTTGTATCTAGATTAAGCAATGCAATGCTTAAGTTTATTTTGCAAATATTTACAGCATTTTGTGCTCATTTTCATTAGTCTCATCAACGGTCCACAAAAATTTTAACCACATTTTAGTTTAAAAGCCCAATTATTTGGGTTTAAAATTTGACCTCTACAGTGAAAATCTTTATTAATATTGCCAATAATTTTACTTTTCTTATTTAAACAATTCTATGGGAGATAAAACCTGTGCTTAGTGTCGACCTCTAGTTCAAACAAACTAAATCCCAATTTACACGAAGCAATCTTAATGGAAAAGATTGATACAATTTTTTCCTTGCAATTTCTTCGGTGTTCACACAGCACAATTTAATTGCTTCAATCGCTTCTATTTTTATTTGAGAGTATACACACATTTTTATACACATACATATGTAAGATGAATAAGAGAGTAACACGAATTACTAGTAAAATCAAATGTGTACTCGTCCCCTCATCCCGATGTCTAAAAGATAATCAGCTTAGCTTAAAGAATTGCTTCGTGTAAATTGGGTCTAAGTTGTTATTGAATAATTGTCTCAATTGCTTCCAATTTTTTGGTTATTTTAAAGAACGTATTTTTAATATTTCGCCTATTCCATTAAGTATTTTGTATCACCGTCAGTCAACACTTGTCGTGAATAAAGACAAATTAACCAGTATTTGCATCTGAGTTAGACGATTCGTGCAAAAAAAAAAATATTCAGATAGACCTCATAAAATATAAATTAGGTTGCTTCTTAAGATTTGATAGACAAGAAAAGTTGAATATAGCTAAATATATTTATTTGTACATTTGTGTGTGTAAAACACTCCTACATCCATAACACAGAACTGAAATTAATGAAATTGAAAATCAAAACGTTTATCATTGCCCTAAGTAATTTGGTATTGAAAATTAGCAAAATCGATTAATGCTTAATATATTTGAGGCTTGATGTCGGAGTTTAAATTTTAGTTATTTTTCTACACGATTTCAGAAAAAACAACAATAACATCTCAACAAGGGCATAAAAATTCTATACTGACTTCCTAGGCAAGCCTTCTTGAAGCACTGTCCTATAGCTTCCAAATAAAATATCTCTTATTAATATTTTTAACTTTAGTATCCTTATTTTTCAATTGTATTTAAGTGTTGTTAAAGGCCAATGAATTGTTCTTTTCGGTCATAATAAATATTCCGCCATCCAATTAAATTAAAAGTGTTTTATTTAAAATAAGGTGATTCACCTTAGTACATATGAATATGGAAAGTGAGTTGTGACATTTATAAGCCATCCGTTTTAAAGCTGCGACTGAATGAATAGTTTTGGTTTTATGTGGAAATTTCAGATTCAGCACAGTCGAATGAGACTAAAATAAGAATAAGGGTTCGAACGAATTATCGCTTTCGATAATTTTATTTATTATACTAATAGCACGTGCCACTACTGTATATTATTTACTACTACTACTACTACTGCTTGCATGTAGTTGTAGATGGCTGGCTGTTCTTTTTTTTTTATTGTCACAGTTTTAGTTGTTAAACAAATGCATAAACAAGTTTGCATGTTGTCGGCCATTTGATGAACAACCAGCGCTAGAGGAGAGTAAAAGCCTAATGGCAAACTAGCGACGACCTTTTGCAGTTTTCATTATTTCGTAGTTTAATTTTTTTCCATAGAACAGACTATAAAAATAACAGCACGAGCAGCATTAGCAACAACGACGATAAACAAGACCTAGATACCACAATAACCAACCATACATATAAATTACCATGCCACTCAAGTACCGCACCAACAAATACTTACACTTACTGACAGAACACAGATGCATACTCGTATGTATATACATACATGCATCTTGTAATAGTTGTCATATAAATTTCCTTTTCCTGTTTAGTGTTTTTGTTCTAATACTGCTGCTGTTGCTGCCGCTGATGGTCAGTAGTCATGTTTTTACTTCAAAGAGCCCATTGCCTGCCTAGCTGTTGTTGCAAAGGACTTTAACCATAAATATTTTGTTAACAAAATTCCTGCAAATTTATTTGCTTTAGAGTTAGTTTGTTAGAGTATTACTTACCAAAGGCGAATAGAATGCCGAACTATCTACACCAATACTTTGGTAGGGATTTTGTTCGGTGGAGGGATATGGAGTGCCATAGACGCCAACACTGGCTGCGGGTAAGCGAGAATAACTGGATAAGGCCAAACGTGCAGAATCATACTGACACGAACAAACTGTTTGCCCAGACACAGGATCTGTCATAATGGGCCGGCCATTTTCACAGCAGGAGCCAGAACCACCAACCGAACCACCACTGTTTGATCCGAGAGGTGTGTTTTCCAGGTTTGTGTTGGCAGAGGGATTGTTGGATGCTGCCACATTGTTGGAATGCTGTGACAAGGCATCAGGACTAAGAGCACCTGTTGAAACCTCGGCACCAACTGTTGCTGAATTACCACTGCTGGCATTGCCAGAACCGGGCACAGTGGCTGTAGTGGCGCGACATTCTTGCCCGGGACTGTGGGCTGGAGCATGTGGGCTGGTCATCGAAGACTGCCCAGTAGGGGTGTCACCTGTTTGCGGCGACTGTGTAGGATTTGTTGAAATTAACTGTAATAACAAACATTAAGATTTATTTAAACAAAAGCTAAATTACATTTACACTAAAATTTTGTTACTTCCTTTTATTATGATTATTATTATTATTATTTTTACTATAATAAATTTAAAAACTAACTAAATTTACTATTCTTAATATCTTTTATCTACAATTTCTTACAATTTCTGGTGATACATATTTAACAATATGATACAAAATTTGGTAAATTATTTATTCAAATCATTGATTATAAATGAATTTTATCACTTTTACATAAATACTAAACATATTGTTACAAAGTAAATATATTGATAAATATAAGAAAGAAAAAAATAACACAATCAATCGACCGATGTTCGTATGTAAATTTTCGAGATATTTTTAAAAGATTCAATGACACTTAATAAAAGAAACCTAAATGATGTTTATCAAACTAAAATATTTCACACAGAATAAAGCTACCGTATCATGATGGATGGATGAAGCGATTAGGTTGTTTAGTTGTTTGTTACTTATGTTTCAGCCACAATCCCTTCTTAACAACTGATAGTTAATACAAAATGCTAAAAACACAAAAAAAAAATAGTCAAGCTGACGATAATGATTATAAATAAATAAATTATTTGAAAATTATAATTTACTTAACAAATAAATTCAAGTTAATTAATTTAAAGATTATTATCAAAACGGGTATTAGTATTAGATTCAAATAGACTAAAGTTGCTTACATACTTTGCATATATAATATTGGTCATGTGTTGGACATTTATCAAAGTCTGAAAACTTATTTAGTTAAGATAATAAGCCGGTAATTATTTTGTTTAACAATTCGATCCTATTGATCGTTTTTATATCGAAACCGAAAATTATATATCTATTATTGTCAAATGTCAAATAATCCCAAACCTGCTACTGCTGCTGCAGGACACCTGAAACACCAAATCCGAAAGTCGTAGTTCCTTGAATAAGTTTTGGTTTCTTTCGTATTACGGCGGTGCTTTTTCAATTTAATAATGAATGAAGTTGTAACGGGTGGTTAAATTTCAAGGGCCGTTGTTGATTTTGAATAAAACACAAACTATTTAGGAAATTATTGTAATTTTATTTTATTATAATATATTGGTATTACTCAATTATGTATGGAACAAAATATCGGCCAAATGGGCGCCGCGACCACGCTGGCACACCTACATCCGATGGTCCAAGTTTTCGATGACCCTGAGGCATAATGGAGGTTCTATGCCGTTAATGTGCCGAATTATCTCATCCTTTAGCTCTTGAATTGTTGCTGGCTTATCGACGTACAGCTTTTCTTTCAAATAACCCCAAAGAAAAAAGTCCAACGTTGTCAAATCACATGATCTTGGCGGCCAATTGGCATCGCCATTACGTGAGATAACACGGCCATTGAATTTGTTGCGCAAAAGAGCCATTGTTTCGTTAGGTGTGTGGCAAGTGGCACCGTCCTGTTGAAACCACATATCGTCCACATCCATATCTTCCAATTCGGGCCATAAAAAGTTCGTTATCATCTCACGATAGCGAACACCATTCACAGTAACTGCCTGACCGGCCTCATTTTGGAAAAAATACGGCCCGATGATGCCGCCAGCCCATAAACCGCACCAAACAGTCACTCTTTGTGGGTGCATTGGTTTTTCGACAATCACTCTTGGATTCTCATTCGCCCAAATGCGGCAATTCTGTTTATTGACGAATCCACTGAGGTGAAAATGTGCCTCATCACTGAAGATGATTGACCAAAAAAATCACGAAGTGCACGATATGCATTTTGATTTGAACGCCCATTTTCATAATATCTGGATAACTTTAACACGTTGTTGGATTGTGTATCTCTCCATGGTTCAAATTGAGTAAGTCTGAAATAGAGAAATGTCAAATAAAATTCGGAAAACAGCTTGGCGTTTAGGTGTGGTTCACATTCAACATCGGCCCTTACAATTTAACCACCCTTTATGTATGTCCCAATATTTACACAGTATGCTTATTTAAACACAGCATTCTAGGTCAAGACTTAATTCATCCGAAAAATATGGAAATTGACTTCGGTAATTTTCTTTTTTAAGAGAAGTAACACTCAGGCAATTAATATGTCTTAATTAATTGCGTTACGTTACCTTCTTTGAAAAGGGGATAGAAAGGAGAAGAATAGTAGGTGAAAGGAGAGAAATGCTTTTAGTACAGTATTGCAGCTCCTCTGGTGGTGAGTAGGTGAATTCATGAAAGCTTGATTTATAGCCATTATTTAATTATTTTTACTTCGGTAGAGTTTCAATGCTATTCCACCGAAGGATGAAGCTGTGATAAATATTAACCCTCCATTACTAACCTCTGGGTCGAATCGACACAGACACGCAAACTTTTTAAATTTAAAAAAAAACAAGACGATATTTTAACTCAAGATATAGGTTTAATTTAAATTTGTTTATATATTTATGATATTATGCATATAAAATTATTTAAACAGCCTGGGTCGACTAGACCCATAGTTAGCAATAATGTAACATAGATTAGCTATACCAATTTTTCTTTATAACATTTTACTATTATATTTCAGGTTTCAAATGCACTTTATTTGACGTCAATATCTTAAAAACTCATAATTTTATGCACAATTCGGCTGGATAACTTTTGTTCACTTTTTTTTTAGCTATGTTGTTATGAATACAAACTTAATTTCAATTTAAATATAAAAGTTGTTTAACACACCACTGTATATTAAAATTTAACAATAAAAGACTAACCCCCTTATTCAAAAACGATTATTAATAATATAATTGAGGGTCGATAAGACCCATGGTTAGTAACTATGCGACATGATTTAAGGTTAGTAATGCAGGGTTAATTATTTATTTTCATTTTTTATTTTAGTTATTATTAAGTCAATGGATTAAATCATTACAGACTATTAAAAAAAAGTATATTGAAAATTACAATTAATTACAAAAGATTAATTATTTAATAAACTAATTATTTTATGTTTAATTCCATTTGTTGAAAGAGAAAAATCAATTATTTCATATAGATTGTTGAATTCACAAAATAATCTTCTTAATGGGTCAGCTTGGGCATAATTGGTGCTAACATGTTTGACATACAGTGGCTTAAAATGGCGGGAAAATCGTTGAGGAACATCGCTTTATAAATGCAAGTACACCTCTAACTTTATTTATCATCATGGTAATGTGCGAAACAAAGTTTAATTTGTTGTCTAGTAAAATTCCTAGATCAAGAAAATTATCAACAATTTCAAGCCGGTAATCACCCAAAGTATAATTAGCAGGAATATAATTACTTCTTGAAAAACGCATAAGTTTACATTTTTGTAAGTTTAATTCCATTAAGTTGAGACTGCACCACAAAAAGAAATTGTTGAGATCGGATTGGAGATATATATGATCCAAAGATTTAGAGAAGATCAAAAAATTTTTAACATCATCAGCATACATTAGAATGTTACAAAAATTTAAAACATTTGGAAGGTCGTTGCTGAACAAAAATTTTTAGAGAATTTATTATTAAATTTTACACATTGAGTTCTATCCAGAAGATAAGATTTTATCCAATTTAGACTGCGAGATGTAAAACCAAGAAGATCCAGTTTAATAAAAAGAAGTCTGTGATTTACTTTATCAAAAGCTTTACTAAAGTCAGTATAAACGGCATCAGTTTGCTTTCCTTGTACAAAGCCTTGGTTAACGTGAGTAGTAAGTTGTAGGACATTTGATATATTAGAGCAACCTTTACGAAATCCATGTTGAGAAGATGACAGAATTGATGATAATTGATGACACATGTAATCAGCGATAAAGTGTTCAATGATATGATAGGATAGAAAATTAATAATTATCACAAACTGAAGTTGTTTGATTGGCAGTGGCTGGGAATCGAACCCACGTTACGAATATCACTTCGGTAATACGCCCCCAATTATGATCTCAGAAAAGACTATTTTTTTTTAAGAGAAGTAACACTCAGGCAATTAATATGCCTGTACATATACATATACTTGCGTTACATTCCTTGGAAAGGTGATAGTTGAAAAAGTAAAGGTGGTGAAAGAAAGCTTTTTTTTTTGTAACACAACTCTGCAATTGCGCATTATCTTTGTTTTTAGTACAGAATTGCAGCGCCTCTGGCGGTGAGTAGGCGCAGTAATGTTAAAGCTTAATTTTATAGCCTTTATTTAATTAGTGGAGTTTCAATGCTATACCACCGAAGGAGGACGCTGTGATAAATATTAATTATGCTAGATGGAAGAAAACTAATAATTATCAGAAACTGATGTTGTTTGAGTGGCAGCGGCTGGGAATCGAACCCGGGCTACAAATACCAACTCATGCTTAATGATCAAATGCGCTAACCAATTATGCTACAGCACCCACTATACGATTTCTAAGATGTCCAGTCTTTAAAGGCAGAGCTAAAAGAGATATAGGTTCGGAAACTTGTATCTACCTATACAAAGACGATACTGACACTAACTGCAATATACGGACTTACTGTTGTAGTTTCTTTTTCCAAACTTTAGCAATCAAAAACATGTCTTTAATGCAATGAAACACTTGTTTTTTTTTCATCTAATAATAAAATAATAACTACCATAAAATTATATAATATTTTCTATACATTTAATTATAATAATTAATAAATATTTCTTGCATCAGTTAAAGATAATTATCATAATTTTATATTTCATAGTTGTGATTTTAAAAAGAAGAAGGCAACAGTTTGTATAGAGTGCAAAGCACAGTAATTATTTCAGCAGACACAGGGTTTAAACTAAAACGTTTAGATCTTTCCTTTTTCATTATTATTATTTTTTTTTTAGTTATTTAGCAATGCAGACTAATTAAGCCTTAAGCATAGAAGAAAAACAAAAACAATGATTTTAAAAAGAATTTTAAATACAGCTAAAGGAAACCTACTAATTAAGTATAAAAAGGGCAGCAAACGGCAGCTTTTTATAACATTTTGTTGCGTTTTAAAGACACGACAACACATCATCACTTCACAGCACATCACAATACGAGTACAACACAACACATCACCTCACATCAGTTGAAATGTTTTAAGGCGGTGATGTTGTTCGGCTTTTATTTTATTTTAATTTTTGTGCAATTTGTATCAAGTAGAGGAAACGTACACGCCTTTGCGCCTTTTCTTAATGTTTCATTTTCCTACTCAAATCGACAGCTTTCGATCAATGAATCGAGTTTTTTTTTCTTTTATTTCACTTCTTATTTTGCCAAAATGTGCATAAATGAAAGAAATTATCTTAATTATAGGTTTTGTACAAAAGAAAAGAAAACCTGTAAGAAGTTCATTTCATTTTATTATTTTTGGGAAATAATTACTATTTTTTTTTTTTTTTTTGTTATCAGCCATTATTTTGTTTGGCAGCGTATTTATTGCAATTTTATGCAAGAACAAAAAGAATATTTTTTGTGGCAAAGAGCTTCTTTATTTTGTTGTTTTGTGTGCGATGAGTGAGATCAAACCTTGCAGCCATTTCAGTTTTTTTCAGAAGCTTTTCAATAAACTGTATACAACATTTATTTCATATTCATATTACAAATTTATTGGTTGGCCTAAATTTTTAGGTTGCCACAATCTTTGGTAAATTATCTAAAGTTCCAGATATGATTGCAAAACATAGGAATTTTTATGTTGCATATTAATTATACATATTATGTGACTAAATACAGGGCTGTTAAACAAACCATTTTAAATGTAACACAATTTATTGCAAATGTAACTGAAACATAAATTTGCATGACATTTAAAGTAGATGCCAATTCTATTTCCAACAAATTAATGAATTAACTGAAATTTCCTTTCTAGTTTGTAACAAATTTAACAGGTCTGAATTTCGTATGAATCGACATTATACAGTGATCACAATGGACCATATTGGTCTCTGGATGATGGTCTGAAAGTTTTTTTTTCTGATACAAAAAAAAAATTCCCTTTGATACCTGTTTTAACAATCTATGGCTTAGTGTGAATTAACTTCTTCCGGAACAAAGATTAATTTAACGTGTAACACTATAAATTTTAATAAAAAAAACCCTAAATAGAACCTAAATATTTAATAGATATCAGCAATTTCTTATACCCAACTCTGCTTATAGGTATATTGTACATAACGAATTGGTTAGCTACACTGATCTATAAACAATATATGTACATATGTACTATATACATTTATATTTATAAAAAGGTAGAGATTATTTTCTCTGAAATCTTTTGCACATACGCATTTTCTTTTTAAATTCAATGGCGTCTAATTGCAGGTCTTGAAGACTTGTTTTTTTTTTCTTTAAAAAGCATAATTTTTTTCATTTAATATTTTTATTATTAATTTTTTTCATAAATAAAAACGCACTTACTTACAAATGAAAACATTGTTATGGCAGGAAAAAAATACAAAAAAAAACCTTTAGGCGTTTAAAGCTTCTGCATTTGACTTGCCTTAAACTTGTAAAACATAAAGCTACTGGTTGTCTGTCTACAAAATGAGAAAAATCATCAGATTTTTTTTAGATTTTTTTCTTCTTTTTTATTTTACACTATGTGAAATTTAATAAAGAGCAGTTAATATTTAAAAAAATATTGAAACACTTGTACTTTTTTTTACTTCTTTTATTGATTATTGAATCTGTAAGTATTCAAATCTTTAAAACTAAAATTAAATCTAATTACTCTCTAACAGAGCATTGATTTGTTATTAGCTGATAAGCTCTACGAAGGCTCGACTGCGTCTGGTTAGAATTCTAGCAAGAGGATTTGGGTGGGTTTGTAGCTTTTTGATGTAGTTCTCGCGGGCCCTTCTGAAGTCATCCTTTACCAATGGTACTTCTAGATCTCTGTGTATGTTTTCATTTCTTATGTGCCATGGTGCGCCCGTCATGGTCCTAAGAATTTTTGATTGTGCCCTCTGTATAAGTTCAATACTGGTATTACTAGCAGTTCCCCATTATTGGATTCCATATGTTCAAATTGGTTTTAAAACGGTTTTATACAGGGTGACTTTATAGTGCAGGCTTATCTTGGATTGGTCACTGATTAACCAGTGAAGGCTAGATGATTTTAACTTCATGTAAAGTCTCTTGGTTTCTATATGACGACGCCAAATAAGTCTTCTATCTAAGTGAATACCAAGGTATGTAACATAATCGGACTGAAGTATATTTACATTGTTAAATGTGACAGGTGGACAGCATCCCCTCCTCAATGTGAACGTAACATGTTTGCTTTTTAACTCATTTACTCGTATTCTCCATTTGTTTAACCATGTTAATATATCTTTCGTAGGCAAATTAGAGGTTTTAATCAAATAGAGGGTAGGTCCAAGAACACTTCCTTGCGGTACTGCTGCTCCAATCCTATATTCTCTTGTCACGTAATCGTTGTACTTAACTGTAAATAAGCGGTCCAATAGATAGATGATACCTGGCTTTGGTATCATTATTATCTGAGAAGTTTTCCAATTTGTCGAAAAAACTCCATGTTTGAAGAACACAATTATTGCCACACTCGGTTTTAATCTGAGTAAGTGTAACTGAATCATTTCCAGGTGATTTTCTTAATATTATGCAATTCAATAACGCAGTTTTTTTCGTACTTCTTAAAAGCTTTAGTCAGACTTAGAAAATACTTTAAAGCTTATAAGTTATGCTAATGGTATGTATTGGTCATTACAAAAATGTTTTTCAAATAGTTCACAAAATTTATAAAAATCAATATTTTGGTAATTATTAAAAAATTAAAAATAAAATTTTAATATTTTATAAAAAAAGACCTAAAGCTTAACTGCCGTATTCATAAAAAATAAAGTAGGTTTGAATTGTGCTTTTAGACAAAAAAAGTACATTTGAAGTCTAGTTTAATTTTTTATGAATAATGGCATTAATAATTACCAAAATATTAATAAAAAAGGTCAAATAAACAATAATAAGAAATATTTATATGAAGGGCAATATTTAAACTAAAAAAATTAAACCATTAAGTCGATGGCAATACTCTTGATAAAGATATTTAAAGGAAATTATAAAATCAATTTACCCCACCCAAGGCATCTATTTTATGGCAATTATTTTCGAAACGGGGGTAAAGAGAAAATAGTTCCGAAAGAAATTAGAAGAACGATTTATCACACAACAAATCATCTATTTTACGGCGATTCTCTTCGGAAGTAAGAGAAGTAAAAGAATATCTAGTTCCGAAAGAAATTAGAAGAACGATTTACCACTTAGTAAGCCAACTAATTTCATGATGTTTATCTTTAGTTAGAGTTAAAGGAAAGGTCTATTAGAGCGCTGACTCTTATTGGCACTCTACCGCTCACTAAGCCATCTAATTAACTCAACGAAACAGAAAATATCGCACAGTGCACAACTAGAGATATCTTTCCGTCGACCTTTGAATTCTACACTCAGTCATTTATGTCTGTGACATTAACTCAACATTAACCTTCGTTGAAAATTCTACAAAAACACGCAAGTGAAGTTGTCAGATTTGCTAGTCCTAGCCTTGACGAACACTGACTAAAACGATTGTGAGACTGCACTTGTCCAACCCTGATAAAATATTCACCCCTATCGTGAATAAAAATTCCACATGAAATTTGTTCCCTTTTATTTTTTTAACATTGAATTTTAATAGGAAAAATGTGAAAGGGGAACAAATTTCATGGGGAATTTTTATTCATGATAGGGGGGATTGTTTTTTACAATGTCTATTTAGGGCCTTTAAAATCCTAGTGATAACCTATAAGTAGAAAAAGAAACGGTATATAAAAAGGATAAACATGAAAGTAGTTCATGGAATGGAATTATATAGAAATTAAATATGCATGGCATTATCCAAGTCCTTTTATGTCATGTTGAATTTACTGGCATGGCTAAAGGCTATCTTGATTATCGAAATGTTAAGTAGAATTATTAGGCGACGTGAATATTAAAATGTTTAATAATTCTTGATAATTTTGCGTACATTTGCATCAGAAACTTTGCAAAAGCGAATAAATATTAGATTATATAGAATTTGTTAGTTTATTTTATATCTAAAGCTATTTTTAGCAAGGTATTAAGTTAAGCTTCGGTCGGATGTGAGAATTCCAATTACCTTTATGACAGCATCGACTACTTTAGATTTAAACCATTCTTCAAAAGAATCTATAATATTTGTTATTCGTTGGTTCGAAGTCAAGCAAAGAGTTGGTGGGGGCGAACTGGACCACCAATGTCATACAGACAGCAGAGCAAAAAATAAGAATATTCAAATATTAGACATCCAAGCCGTAGCGGCCTTTAAAATTGTCTTTAATCTAATATCACAGAGTGCATATAATATATTGCAGATTGCTTAAAGATGCATATCAATCTTTGTATGTATGTATGTATAAATATACAAGTGTATATGAGTATGTACTTATTACAATCTTGTATTACACACACTTTACTGTGCTATACACTATGAACTTTACTTGTATATACTTACTCGTAAATGAATAAAGAACTAACTACGAGTAGAGTAGTATATGCTGAAATTATACGGTTTCTTATTTTGAAAATTACTTCTTCTTGCTGGTCTGAAATCATAAAACTCGTTCGTATCTTGTAAGTGTGTTTGTTTTTTTTGTTTTTTATTTATTTTTATATTAAATTAATTTCGTTTTTTTCAACATCTTGTTATTAGTTATTGTTTGCTTTTGTAATCTTCTTATTACTATTACATTATTTGGTTAATTTTGAATGTAAATTGTTTCTGTAACTGTTTTCTTCTCGTTTTTCAAAGCAATAAACACATTTATGTTTTTAATTTTACTTTTTTTTCTTTCAGTTAGAAATTTTTTTCCAAAGCAATTAATTTTGTATTAATTAGTTTTATATGAGTTTAAAGTTTTGTTAAAATGACTGCTACACGTTCAGTCGTCTCTTTGACTTGTGTGTCTGTCTCTCTGTTAGTTGGTTGGTTGTTTGCGTTTGCTTAATGTTGTTGTTGCTCTAATAAAGATGCTGTTGTAACTATTGTGTTGCTGTAAAACATGTAGTGTTGAGGTTTTTAAGGCCATAAAATTATGTATGAAAATGTTTATACATTTTAAATTGTTATTTTTACGCCAATTAGTTTAGTTTAATGAATGTTTAATAAGAGTATAAAATATAAAAATACCTACATACCTACTATGTAAAATTAAAATACATACTATTAAAATAAACTCTCGTTGCTTGACGAATGATTTTTCTCACCGATACAATGTTGCAGAGAGCTTTTGATTTGTAAATGATTGCGAATAAGCTAGTGGACTAGTTAAGTAATAATTAATGTCTAGGGGAATTTGTCTTTGGGGGTTTCGAAATAAACTAGATATTCCACACATGGCTGGCAACTGAAATAATTCATTTTCAATCAAACAGGTACTTTATTAATTTCAAATTTATCTAATCTGCTAATTTGTATTTAAGTTTGCAAATTTTTGATATGCGAGGTGATCTTGCTTGTCTACATAACCGGTGTTTAATTTTGGCTTTTTCCACACAGTTCCTCTCTACCCTGGCTAATTGTGACCAATTATAATGTATGAAAACATAGATTTGCCGCTCCAGTCTCCAGTGTATTATTCAATTTTAATTGCTATACTTTATTAAGTCTCGTAATCTTTGCTTTTTATTATTATTACAAACATATTAATGTTTTTTGAACAAATATGTAAAGCATTGTTATATTAACTGAACTTAACAACACAATTAAAATAACAAAATGGACTTTTGATTAAACCATAAAACTGATAAACTTATTGATCATAAATAACAAATTAGGAGACAAGTAAATATTAAATAACAATATTTATGGAAGCAACAATCAAAGCAATAATTTAAGTTTAAAAAGTAAAAAAAAAACGAAATAAATTTAATGAACTCAAATCACATAATACAATTTAAGGTGGTTTTAGACGGTTTGTATTTTGCAATGTGCTTGTCAAATTTTCCACTGTAAAATGCTTCTGCAAATGTCAGCCTGCATTTACAGTGTAAAAGTTTCAATTAGAGCATGTTCTATTTTCATCTGACAAAGGACCGGCAACCAGCTGTTTTGCAAGTAAATTGTTTATGGCGCCAAAATTATAGTAACGGCGTTCAGTGTTCAGTGCAAATGGCATTGTAAAAGTGCAAATGCAAAACATCGTAGCTTTTTATTGCAATCCAACAACAAAATACACACAATTGCATTTGTCAAAACATTGCGTTCATGCAATACTAAAATGGTATAGTTTTTTCGTTACGTGTATTGCGTTTGCAACGCTGGCATTTAAACAGCTGACAGATGTAATGTAAATTAAAACAATGGAGCAAACAATTCCACAGAAGAAAATTTAAAGGGAAAATCCAAACAAAAAGTGAACGCCTGAAGTAGACATATACTAAAACATTAAATGTGTATGTACCCCCATTCCAAATTGTTTCTTCAGCAACTTCTTCTTCTAAAAATTCAACAATTTTTTCTTTGGCACTTTTTCGTGGCATTTTTAAAATACGTTTCGAAATTGTTGTTTATGTAGATCAGCTGTTTTAATGCATAAATTGCATTAGTATCGCGAAGTACAAAATAAATGGAATGCTTACAATCAATGTCAAAACTTTTGCAATACAAATCGCATCGAACATCGAATACCACTAGTGTTTGTATTTCAGCAAAAAAAAATTGTATTAAGGAAAACAATAAATTTGTATAGAAATATTTATTAAAACAATATATTTATACATATTAATTTTTATTTAAATACAACAATTTTTTTTGCTCCATATGGTGCATTTGCTCGTTAAGAATTGCTTAATTTTTTTTATTTTTATATTTTATAGAAACTAGTATTGCAATGATGCTGCAAGTTACAATTATTTCATTTTTGTAATCCATTTTTTCAAACTATATTTGGAATAATCATAACAAAAACAGCTGTTTTCTTCTATTTTAGATTATGAAACTAAAACCCGACGTGTGAAAGCAAAAACAATAAATTGCCTGTAAATTGCCAGATATGCACAATTACATACATATGTAACGTACAACTGACTGCAAAATACATACCGTCTAAAACCAACTTTAATACAGTAGACGCTCGGAAATTAGAACCACTTTGTTTTTAGGGCGATTCGAATTATTCTAATTTCTGGACGGGTTTTTATACTAAAATTTAGGTAAATTTTACAATAAAGCTATAAAAAAAACTAAGACTTCGTTTTCATTTTAGTTTATTTAACATAAAAACTATGAAAAACATAACGAAACAACAAAAAATAACAATTTCATCTAAAGTTAACAATTAACACAAACAACATCAACAAGATTTGTAAAACATTTACTAAAATGGAATTCCCCTTTTTGTTTTCTATTTGGTTAAACTAAACTGTCAAAATTTTAATGTTTACAACGAAAAAGAAAAAAACGCTCGGAAATTAGAATTTTTAGTTCTAATATTAGAGCGCTTAATGCAATGAAATGACTGATTCTAATTTCTGGAAATTCTAATTACTGAGAGTTCTAATTTCTGAGCGTCTACTGTAATTACAATAGTGAACGCCCCTAAAAGCACACAGCAGAAGAAATTAATACAAAAAATATATTAATTATAAACACACATACACAAAAGAAAAAAGTTGCAGAAATAAAATAAAAATCCCCTCATTCTGTTTCTAAATGTATCAAGTTATAAATTTATAAGGAGTTATAAATTTCTGAACAAAAAATTAAAATGAAAACCAAATTTAAACCAATAAAAACTCAGTGATTACGAATATAAGACGATAAAGAACAACAGAAAACAAGATGAACAAAATAAACATAAATCATAAAATTCATAACCGTAAAGTTGACAGCGCCGCCGCAACCACAAATGGTGAAAAAATGTAGTGTTTTTTTTTATTTTTATTTTATTTCTTTTGTTTATTACGATTTAATATCTCATACAGATGCAATGTGAGTTGCATCAAAATTATACTGATGGGTGGTATTTGTTAACAATTATTGTGTGTATTTTTATTGAAATAAAAAACCAGAGCTGTACAAAAGTTTGGGCTAAAATTATTTAAAATTTGTTGCAAAATATTGCAGTTATTGTTATTTTCACGAACTTTCTATCGACCCGACCATAGCATTCGAAAATTGTGTCTGGATTCAACTTTATGCGAACGTTTTTCTAAAGGTATGGTTACACATGGCAAATATTTACTCAAAAAAGCGTAACCACTTGTTTTAGCACAAATTTGTTTGACTTTGTTTACTCTTGCAAGAGCTTTGCAAAATCAAATATGTAACATCAAATAAAATAAAACTAAATATTTGTTGTGATTTGGTCTAAATAATAAAAGATGTTTTCAATTATTAAACGAGTTCAAATATGTATGTATGTTTTTTGGCTAATATTTGGCAAGTGTGACCGTACCTTAACAAACATTCGCATATGACTATCACAAACGATTCGAAAATTGCTCAATTCATCAAATACTTCAGCCTCGAAGGTTTGAGAATCATATCAATAACGAAACATTAGCAAGATCGATCGAAATATGTTTTCTTTAATGCTAAAAGTTCTCTACACATTCGTTAATTTGCATATCGAAATGTTAAGTAGAATTATTGGGCGACGTGAATATTAATATGTTTAATAATTCTTGATAATTTTGCGTACATTTGTATTAGAAACTTCGCAAAAGCGAATAAATATTAGATTATTTTAAATTTGTTGGTTTGTTTTATATCTAAAGCTATTTTTAGCAAGGTATTGAGTTAAGCTTCGGTCGGATGTGAGAATCCGAACTTTCAATAAATATGCCTCATAGATCAGGCTTAATTTGAGCCATGGTCTCAATATGAGTGATGTTGGACTTAATGGCATCAGTAGAACGCGGCTTATTGACAAAGACCTATGACTTTTTATAAGTCTTGCTCTTGGCACAATAATCTCAATTCGTTCAGGCAGAATATTCAGGCAGAATATTTATTTTTCCAATTTGTAATGTTGTTAATGTTTCTCCTTAATCTGAAATTTTCAAATTGACTTTTTAAATTTCCATTTTTTCTTTCATCTCTACCTCCTTCATATTTCATATTTTGCAGCCAAAACAAAGGTATCATTCACTGTCAAACTGAGCTAAAACTGTTCAATTTGGGCCAAAACAAATAATAAAATCCGTGATAGGCGCACTAATGTCGTATTAGAAAAAATTCAAACTAAAGATGCCTCCGGGCCAAAATCTGTATCAAACTTTACCTCTACAGGCCAGTTGATCGCAAGCGCATGAACTTTTCTTGAAAAACTTTATGATATTAAGTTAAGTAGAGGGTCAGTTAGCTTTACTCTTGTATTTGAAGGAAATATTCCAGCCTTTAATTTTTTTCACTCGCTCTACAGATCGGTTTGTAGGATAGACATATAAAAGCCAAATCAGCACTTAACCTTTGTTTTTTTTAATACTCAGTCAATTAATATGCCTATATATGATAGATTGAAGAAGTAAAGGTGGTGAAAGTAGAAGAAAGCTTTATATCACAACTCTGCAATTGCACATTATGTTTGTTTTAGTGCAGCATTGCAGCGCCTCTGGTGTTGAGTAGGCGCATTATTTTTTAAAGCTAGATTTTATAGCCTTTATTTAATTATTTTACTTCGGTGGCGTTTGAATGCTATACCACCGAAGAAGGGCGCTGTGATAAATATTACTTATTATGGATAGAAAAGAAAACTAATAATTATCAGAAACTGATGTTGTTTGAGTGGCAGCGGCTGGGAATCGAACCCGGTCTACAAATACCAACTCATGCTTAATGATCAAATGCTCTAACCAATTAAGCTACAGCACCCTTTGTTGTTCTGATAATACTAATCTTCTGATTGTTGACTTATTTAGGTTCAGAATTTCCTTCGTCCTCTTTAGGTTTGCGTTACCTCATAATTCTGCCGACTGCAGATTTCTACCAGTTTCTGACATGTACATTTTGTGCCCATATTATAAGTTAATGTTTAAACTTTGTCAGGAATTTCAGCTGGGAGATGCTATTTCCATATGCTCGTATCTTGGATAGCTAGCCCGCCTTTTCATTTTCTATAATGCCTGGGATTCTTATTATTTTACAATTGAAGTAAGAATTTATCACATTCTTACATCTCCGAGATGTAACACTATGTCTGTTATGAATTCTTTCTCCATTTAAAAACCTCTGTATTCGCCATAACCTCTGTAGGATATTATTATGACCGGGAATACGGAAGGATTCTGCTTTAGTTTTAGCCTGCTTTTGAAGCATTTGTATATAGTAAATGTGGTTTTTTGGTTAATCCTTAATCTTATTACTTCATCCGTTTATTCCGCTTCTGGTATTATGCTGATGCAGTTAAGGTTTATATATTTGTTTTGACTTCTGACACACCCCTCACTAGTAAGATTTACTTTTATTTTGTTTGTATGGTTAATGCGACCATCCTTAAATGAGAGTTTTAATCTGTTTTCAGGAATGGTAGGTAATGGTAGGTACCATTAAAGTGTTTGTGCATTCTAGAGATTACAACAATTATCATCTAACTTTATAAAAGATTTGCTTAATTGCTATTCATAGCATAAGTTACAAAGATATGGCTGCTTGAAATAAAAAAAAGCAGTAATATAAGATAACAATTGATCAACTCTTTCCAAATTACAACAGAACATACAAAAATTACAACTTTTATAAGACCAGAACTTCTTTATTTACTAACATTTATCTTGAAATCGGTCTAACAGTGCCATGCAGTGTTAAAACATAAAAAATTAAGTAGGTTTGAAGTGTGCTTTGAGACAAAATTTTCATACAAAATTTTCTTAAAGTACATTTGAAGTCTACTTTAATTTTTTCTGAATAAGACTGTTAATGTTTCTTATTTATTACATATTTATTCAAAACAAAACTCTTAAGAATTCCCTGCTAAAAATTCCGTTCCCATGCATCCTAGTTAGTACATTACAGAACACGAAACTGGCACTGAAACTTAACATAATATAATTGTAAATTTTAACAATTCAAAAACTATAAGGAAGTTTTAATAAGACCATAAAAACTATGAAGATGCTTATGAATTGTTATTAATAAATGCAGAAAAGTTGCACTGAAATAAAAAAAAAAAAACAAAACAAAACAAAAAGATCTTGATCATCGTGATCTTTTTGTTTTTTCAGATACACACAGAGAGTATTTATTTACTTGTTTTAAAAATATGAGAATGTATAAATTGTAAATGAAAAAAGCCAACAAAATTATAAATATGATGGCGCTTGTTTAATTTCATAAATACAAGTATATGTAAGTATGCATGTGTATGGCAAATAAATGCAAGTAAGTATTGGTATGTACAATATTGTTTCTTTTGAATACTCGTGTACATATGGATGGTCGGTCAGTCAGTACAAGTTTACCTTGCAAATCTTGCAAATAAAACCAAAACAAAAACAAAAAACGTTTGCATTTGCACATTTGTTTGGAAATTCTAAACTCTGTGACAACAGTAGCATTGAAAATGATAATATCTTCTCACAAAATCAACAACAAACCAAAAAAAAAAAACTATCATAATAAAAAACTGAACTGAAATCATCAGATGAGGATAAAGATTGTGATATCGTTGAAACTATTGCTGTTGCTGGCGGTGGTTGGTGGCGATGGCTTAATGCTGCTGATAGTGCTTATGCAGCATATAAAGATCTTTGATGATCATTACAATTATCATGTAAACTTTTGTCGTCATCTTTCAAGCACTTTTTTCTTTAAATGGTAACACATTTTTTGTTTGCTTGTTGCTTCATCTTCCATTTGTACGAGTATTTTTCTCTTATTCATACTTGCGTTTTCTTAATGTTTATTCTATAATGCCTTATTTTAAATGTTCTTTCGTTCTGTTTATAAAGTTTAAGTTTCATTTTCTTGTTGGCCTTTTTTGCGTTTACTTTAGATTTTATAGGATATTCATGGTGATGTGATGGTGGTATACGACCAAAAAACAAATCCCTGTGAACAAAAACAACATTAACTACATAAAAAGAAATCTTGTACAAATAAGCTTTCAAAACGCTACGCATCTAATTTGTGATGGCACATCTTGATAAGCTTTTAGCAACATATCGCATTTTTCTTGATTTTATTTACCATCTCTTCTTTTTTTGTTTTTTACTCAAATTTCAGTGAAGTAAAGGAATAAATAATTTCTATTATTAACGAAATTAAATTTTCGCTTGTTGTGCCAGAAAATTATCGCGAATAGTTGTCAATTAGCAAGATTGTAAATTTAAAATCATTATATGATCAAGTTGAACTTTAAAATTATTTATTTTTATCAAAGGTAATATTATGACATTATTGGTTTCTTTTGTCCATTGATGTGAGATCAGTATGTCCGGTTATTATACCCCCTCCCCCACCCTCATTGAAGAAACGGTTCAGTAGGATCCGAGTTATGGACCAATGTTAGAATGTAAAGAATCGCTGCAAGACTCCTCATAGACCCACACAAATTTTTGCAAATGTTGTTATTGAGATGATATCTAAACAAAATAAACTTTAAATAATCAGGCATGTGATGGAAATTTAAATCGAAAACGAATCAGCTTTGGAAATACATTTTAATGCATTTATAATCTAACTTTTAAAATTTTTGTTTTCAAAATTCTCTTTAGTAGTCCAATATCTTTATATTTTATGTGATAAAAGTTTTTCAATACAGAAATATTCTAAATCTCATTCGTTTTCGATTTTCATCACATGCCTGAATAAGAAATTGCGGTACAAAATTTTGTGACAATTGCCTTAAATAGTTGATAGCACTCATGTAAGGGATCCGCAGAATAATAGACAAAAATTAGTTTCAAAATTACACTACTGATATTTGGTGGTTTGTATATAAGATTCAGCACAGCCGAATATAAACTCTTACTTGTTTTTACTTGCATTCTTTATAAATACTTTCTATTTGTGATTAATACCAATTAAGAGTCAATTTGAGCTGGACAATAATTTAGAACGTGAAAGTAAATTTATATATTTTGTTAGTTTTTCGCCTTTAGATTTTAGGCATTGAAAATATTTTTTAAGGGTCAAAAAAAACTATTTAGACATGGCTAAAATATAGTCGTACACAGAAGAACAGCGTAGGGTTATTCACCGAATGAACTTCAGAGGGAGCATTACTGGCGACATTGCAGGTATTTCAAATTTCTCCAGGAAGATGTTGTAGACCATCGCATTAGGCATTATTCGAACCTGTGGCACTTGTAAAAATGTTACATAGGCTCCAAAACCGCTCGTTAAGAGGAGTAATTTAACGCAATTTAAACAGATCTTTCAACAAAATTCGGTATTGACCTCTCCTCTAGGACTATGAGCATTTAGAAAAACCTTTGGAGTGATGAAGCAAAATTTTGTAGATTGGAAAAAGTACAAACCAAAGTGTACTTCTAAGACTATAAAGCTGTGCTGGCGTGGGCAGCGTTTTCTGGGCATGATGTTGGTCGTTTAATAAGATCGGTGCACGAATGAATCAGTATGTTTATCAAAGTATACTTTTAAATACAATGCTGAGGACAATATGCCACTTAGGTGGAGTTTTATGTACAACAATAATCGAAAATACAACTCACGCACTTTGAGCAGTTGCTTGGTGCAGATTAATATTGAAGTGTTGAAATGGCACGTCCAATCTCCGGATCTGTATCCAATTGAGATCCTATGGAATGATGTGGAGCAACATATAACGGTAGTAAGACTAAAGAATTTCGCCAATTTGTATCATGAAATCCAAAATGCTTGTTATGCAATTCCAAAATAAATGGCATGATCTATGAAAGATATAACCCTAATTGGGTAATAACCGGTGATCAAACTTATTATGACCCTAAGAAGAATATTATTCAAATACAATATATAGCAGTCTGGTAGCTTTTATTCTCAACATTGGCATGGAATACAACTCTCCTGTTTGGGCCGGTACTACAAAGTCTATATTGAATTTTCTCGACTGGGTATATGCGAAGGTACTTATCGAGGACTACAGAGTGTTTCACTGTTCTATTGACACTACATTGGAATGTGTTTGTCTGAAATCAGGGAGCTTGTTTCCGATGCCCGCTTTTTTACGTCATTTACTAGATAGTGGATCTCACAATACATTCGTGTGTAGAGTAAACTTCTTTACCGTCATTTACAATGTAGATAAATTAAAATCGTTCTATATATAAGTATATATATATATATCCTCTTCTTCATAACATATTTTCTTAGTTCCAACAGAATGTATAAGAAAGGATCATCTCCAGAGTTAAGCTGTGTTCACATTATGTGTATTTGTCATGTGGACTGTCACTTTTTCGCATGTCAAATTTGTACATGTTGTTTCTCTGTGTGCAATACATATGACATGTTTGTATTTAGAACGAGTTCTATTTTCAAGTGACAAACCATCAGACATCAGCTGTTTTTTATAACCAAAATTTTGTGGCGGCAAAAATTAATTGAAATTTTAATAAATATAATTTATACCTAATAGTAAAACAAAAATACAAAAAAAAAAAAACTACACAAATTTATTATTGAAAATGGAGGGAAAACTTAAAAAGGAGTTAACAAAAGTAAGTACATATGTATGTGACATAACCAACTCAAATTTTGAAATACACATGAAATCACATATGGGTAGAAAAGTGACATTCCACATGACAAACACACATAATGTGAACACAGCTTTACTGGTGCCTTTGATTGCAGTAAAATCTGTAAATCAAAAGATTTACAAGACTTGGATTGAATTGGTTGAAAGCTGCTATAAGCACTAAATAATTTCGATTAACTATTTATTTATGTATATTTGTTGATTTATAAATATTAGAATTAACAAACAGTATTCTGGCTCATTTATCCACTTGAAATTGTGCATTACTTTTAAAATGTTTACGATCCTAGACAGGCGTGCATCACTTCTTTCCAAATATAAAAAACGGACTCAATGGAAACATATCAGGAGTTCATATCGAATACGATCGGTTTATAGTTTATAGACAAATTGCAATTTTCGAAAAAAAAAATATAGACATGCTGGAGACACATTAGAAAAAGCAAATTACTGTTTAGATGATAACAGAATTTATTTCTTAACAATTTATTTATTTAATTAGCCTCAGATGTGATTGCAACGCTTTACCTCCCAACAACAACAACAATTACAATTCTTCATTCCTTTAACAACCTGCTGTATTTAATAGTTCCTTCGCTAGTTACTGGGCATAAATGTGTTCACATAGTTTTATAGTATTTTGGTGTAGGTTTCCTCGTTCTTTTTTTTTATAGGTTTTAGTTGTACCATAGTTGTTTTTTTATTTTGTTTGCTTTCTGCAGTACCATAAACTTTACATTTTTAGTTTTGCTATAATGTGCGTGTTCCTTATGGGTTGTTGTTGCTGTTGTTGCTGTTGTATCTGTTTTTTTTTCAATCATGAATTATTAATTTTCAGCATTAAAACTTACTAACCAACCATGTGTTGCCTTAAAAGGATACGTTTTTTTATTATTTGGGTTTTCTGTTCAGTTTTGCTGTTAGTTTACCTATCAGATTCACTGTCATAGTCCTTGTAATTGTTTTTGCTAAATTCTAAAAACAAGCTCATTTTTTTATATGTATGATAATTTTCTGTTTACTGACTTTTTCCAAAATGAAAATATTCTCAGGCTTATTTTTATTGCAATAATTCTGAAATATTTTTATGAATTTTTTGTAATTAAACTCTAAAGAAATCCTTTATCAAGGATTTCTATTAGAATTATAAGATTTCTAACTCGTAACGTGTAAAAAAGAAATACGATGAATTTTCGAATTCTATTTCTCAAAAAAAGATGAGTTAAATAAATGATGTTTACAGATGGATCGTGGAAAATGAAAACTGCTGATGACGCCCTTGGCAGTTTGCCAATTGTTTTAGTACTTTAAAATAGTATTCTTTGAAATTATTTGAAAATTCGAACTATTAGCCTGAAAGAATAAAACGTTTCTCTTAAAGATAATATTAGTTCAATTATTTCTCTAATTTATAGGATTTTATGTTGAATTTAGAGAAATTGAAAATTTTTTAATTAAACTGTTCACCGAACTCGCCTCTCAATTGGGCCCTTGTTTTGCGTGCTGTGTGGTATGTGGCACCGTCTTGTTGGAACCTCATGTTAGCCAAGTCCAGCACTTCCATATTGGGCAAAAAAAAAATGTGGAATCATCGGTAGCACTCTTTATCAACAGTGACGTCCTGCCTACATTGTCTTCAAAAAGTAGGGCCCAATGATGCCACCGGCCCATAATCTACGCCAAACTGTGCATTTTTTGATATAAATTGGCATTCTGGCTGCTCTTCATACCAAATACGTTTCGATTCAACCAGAAATGAGCTTCATCAATGCACACGATGCATTTTCCAAGCCGAGCATGAATTTTGATAATAAAATTCAAAAATCTGCAAGCGTTGTTCGTTTATAAGTCGTTTCATGATTAAATTAAAAACCAAACAGTAACATGTTACACAAACACAACTGAGCTGACAAAAAGAGACTTTCCCAAAAAAAAAAAAAAAATGCTAAGAAATCACCCTTTATTATGAGTCATTAAATATTTTGTTAGACCAATACTTATACACACCTGAATATGTTTGTGTTTGCAAACACACAACATATTTTATATACCTATTTATATTTATAATAATAATTAACTTATGTGAATATATTTCTTTCGTTCTTTTTAATTTCAATTTAAAAGAAAACAAAATATGTCAAATCATTAATTAAAATCATGATTAATGATTTCACACATATTTCAAATACATACTCGTGTTTTTTTTTATTATTTTCTTGTACATACATATGTATGTATATGTATATATTTATTTCGCTTAATGTCTCTAGTTTTATAACAAATGAGTTTAATAAAGTTAATTATACCGATACAAATGCGTCATATTTACACAAAGCTCGTACAAGCAATTTCAAACAATATGATATTTCTTTTTATAACATCAGGAATATTTAATAAAACAAAGTGATTTCTTTTTTTATCAAATTCTTTAAATAAATAAACAATATATGAGATTAATGCTTTTATCCATTTGCTTTAATAAATAAAATAAAATTATGAAATTTATTTAATAAACAAGTAAAAATGAATTTGACCTCGTATTTAATTTAATTTAAATAAATTATTTAAATGTTTTCATATTTTGATTGCAAACAAATTCTTTGTTTGATGAATTTGTAGATTTTTATTTTTAAAGATATTTACACCTAATTCTGTTTTTACACGGTTTTGATTTAAAAAGTTTTGAAAATAAACAAATTTTAATTTTCTTACACGATTTTATTCCATTTAGCACGAGTTAAAACTATTGGGCTAAAATTTGTTTTTTGGTTAAATTTAATTTGTGCGAAATATGTTTATTATTAAGATTATTAGGTTTAAGGGAATTGCCTTTTTGTCAATACAATTAAATAAACTTGTCATACATACATTTTTTTACATTACTTTTAAGCTTAGAGTGTATATCTTCTTTTTTTTCTTTAATAACTATGCTTTTGTAAAAACATATTAGCGCAATTCACAATCTTGTGCAAATGGTATTGCATCATTGCATTTGCAAAAAGGTTAAGCATATTTTTGCTCTACACTAACAAAATACATAGCAAGAGCAAAAATATGCTAAACCGTTCTGCATGATGCAATAAATAATTGCATCAAACAGTTTGAAGGATACCTTCAAACCTACAGCACAGATTTGAAACAAAGAGAAAATGTTATTATGGTTTTTAAACCTAACGTGCAGTGAAATTTAAAAATCATAGAGAAATGCAAAGATATACAAACACTCATTATTTAAAAAAAAAGTTGATAACAAAATTCGACAACTGCCGCATTATGGATGATGGAGAAATGGACCTCAAACTGCTACCGGAACCAACATTTTGTGTTGCAGTGATACGACAGGATGTCGATCCAATATAATTGATATATTTGCATATTTAGTTTTTAAATTGCAAATTGGTAATTTAGAGACATACATAATTATATAAAAGAATGGCTACAGTAAAGTTTTGGCCGGATTTAGCTCCCTGTCATTTAACCAAAAACAAAAGTTACAAAGGTTTGGTATGAAGAAATGAGGTCGATTGTCTTTAACTTCGGCTAATTGAACAATGTTTGCGTTTTGGCAATAAATGGTTCAAAATCATTAAAACAAAAATACCGAAATACACCTGGGTTCTAGATTTGTTAAATGAAGTGGAAGTGAAATTTGCATTAAGTTTATGTTCTAAATGTTGTGAACGTGATTTGAAAAGTAAAATATCATTTCCAGTTTAGACAGTGTAGAATATTACGACAAATTGTCTGCGCACCATGATATATAAGTAATGATATTATCCACAGAGATATCAACGTCTCCACTATCCAGGAGGAAATTAAAAATTATTCAATCAGCTACATCGATAAACTAATGGCCCACCCTAACTACCTCGCTTGGGGTCTGCTTCAGTTCGAAGGTCACCAGAGGCTAAAAAGCACCGATACTTTGAGCCTAACTAGAAGACATTTGAATACAGCAGTTAGTGGTTACATTGGTAACAACTCATAAACAATAAGTAGAATTAAGATTTAAATACTTATTGTAAATTTCGATAAGAAAGATACAATAATAAAAATAAATTAAAAAACAAAAAAAATTCCAGTTTGGTTCATCGTAGAATAAGTTTCACTCGTTTTTTAAAACGCCGTGAAAATGTCTTAATAATAAAAAATACGTTTTATATAAATATTAAAACATTTATGGGTCCGAATTTTATGTGTGTTTTATTTTTTTTTTTTCTTTGTTTGATAAACTAATTTATTGATAAACTACGTTATTTTATAATTTCTAATACATACTCGTACATTAAATTTGCACTAAATCTCTTTGCCAAGAGATACATAGATTATTCTTTTTTCAGTGTATTGCGAAAATTTGCCAGTATTCCTGGAAAAACTGGGTCTAAACATCAACTACCATTTCCAGCAAAACAATGAGCCGTGGAATAAGGCTTATAATCTGAGATCATGGTTGTTATGGAGACATCATTACAGAGTCCCTCAGTTAATGCCATCGAAAATATTTGCAGTAATCTCGATTCCAACATAAAAAACAAAACATTTTGTGAAAATCAGAGCTAATTCTAATTCTTTGAATGCTTGCAGAGAAATAGGAAAAATAGGACCCCCATTTGCTCGCAATGTTATTTAATGCACGCCTACAGCAGGTTAAAGATGGTTATCAAAGCACAGGTGTTCTTTTGAAATACTACTGGTAATTTTTTATTATATTATTTTATCTTTGACCAAAATTTAAAACATGTAATTTCATTTCCTTTAATTAAACCCGTTAAACCAATTGCATTGCATTTAAGTTAATTGGCTATTTGATTCAAATGTTTAGATGTTTGTTTCGCTATTAATCCCACGAAAAAACTTTAGATGATTATATTGAAATTATCCTATAAATAAGAGAAATATAGACAAAATCTTGCTGTACGAGTTTCGCTTAAGGCTTGGATGTAGTAAGTAAGTAATTCAATCAGATTTTTAAAATTGGGTTTCGTACAATAAAGATTACTTTCTTGCCAAAATTCTTAGCACTTGTACAAGCATTTTTAGTTTAAAGCAGGCTTTGGGAAACAGTTGCTTGTTATGAAAAATATGACAATCACAAATCGTATTTCTCCAAAAATATATACATTTTTAACACGGTCATTTGAACTGAAATACTGTCCAATTCCCCCCCCCCCCCCCAAAAAAAAAAAAAACTCTAGCGTAAGTCAATTGCAAGTTAATTGACTTCTTCAAGTCGGACTACAGAACAGATAAATTTTTTGAAGCGCAGCACATATAGGAAATCGGAAATTCGTCTTTGTTCAACTCTAATTTTATACCATACAATGTCGGTAATCGTGGATCTGAACTGATCTCCGTTAATCAAAATGATGTTTTCATGTTCCTGTTTCATTTTGGCAAAATCTTCATTTCAATGGAGGCACTCACTTTAATTTTAAGTTTGTATGATACTATGTTTTCTTATAGCAATTTTCCGACAAATTGTTGAGTTTCATTTGGAATCCCTCTTGGGGATGGGAATGGAAATACATACATGTTGACAGTTTAAAGAAGAAACTGTTTTGAAAACCCACAAATTGAGATGCTGCAAGCAAACTTGCATCATGCCAAAAGACCGTTGTATGGAAACACTGTGCAATTGGTAAGTTTACTTATACAAATTACAAAACTTTTTAGTTTCTGTTTTAATTACAGATTTTTATTTGGCGATTCAATTGATTTCATACATTTTCAATAGAGCTTTAAATCGGGCGTCGGTATTGCGTCCGTTAAAGTATCAGATTTCATTATTTATACTGGCGGATTTTAATTAAGTGGATAAATATTTTCTTTTAGAAATTCGTAATTGTTGAATTTTTGATTTTTAATATTAGAGAATTTATATTTATTATTATTGTAATAATTTCAAGAATACAATTATAGAGTAATTTAGACAATTGGCAAATTGACAAATTGGAATGCATTTTCAACCTTGGCAAGGGCGTCATCAACAATCTTCATTGTCCATGATCACCTGTAAATTCATCTATATAACTCATCACTATTGGGAATTTTTTTACATGTTATTCTTCTTTTTATTACAAATTTGTTATTGATTTGCTTCTATAAGTTGAAGTTTTTAATTTTTTTCTTTTTTTGGAACAAATTGTTTTATTCTCATACATTATTCTTCAAATATTTCTCAAATCATTAAAAGCGAGGAAAACTTGCACTATTTTGGCTTATATTTAAAAGGTTTTATTATCAAAAATAGTCACCTGAAGAAAGTTCCAGCGATGTTTTTCTCTAGGGCTGTTCTAAAACAAAATCTGCTATTTTCGTTGTAACAGTTGGCAAGTTTATAAATTACATTAGTCCATTTTGAACATTTTTTCAAATAAAAGATTAACCATCGCATGATCAGTACTGGTCCACAGAATGTGTTAGTTTCATTATCTTGTGTTTTAGTAATGTTGGTATTCACTTTCTCTACTCAAAAATCTGGAAGGAAAATAATGATGCTAAGTTGCTATGAAAATGTCCAACATTTTTTCAAACTGCCTATCTTGTGTTTTACTCTCTACTTGTGGAATAATTAATACAGAGTACATATTCATTATGTCAAATAGCAAGTTTTGAAAATAGTATTCAAAACTGTTTTATAGTTGACCTACATTTCATTTCATTTCAAATATGTGCATACATATTTCAAAATAGCTCAAGGTGCAATAAGTAAAGCATGGACTATGAAAGTAGCTTGCAGATAATCTTTATAAAGAGCATTCCTTAAAATGTTGAATTCTTGTTTTTGTTATTATAGCCGATCCTTCTTACTATCTACATCTGGAATCAAATACATACATAGGTATAGGCCCCATTTCAGGAACCATTAGATTGATATCTTAGAAAATATTCGAGTTCAATCATTTGCAATTTTTTTAAACCAGCAGCTACACATACGGAGGAGCTATGTATATTATTTATCTTCTACAGCTTTTAGCGGGAGATTGAAGTTACATTTAATTTAACGCATGAGTTGGATAGTTAATTTCCATTAAGTTCGACGAGGAAACTAAGTGCATATTTTCTCGTGCCTATGGACAGCTTTTGCAATTAGCAGTGTGATTCTAAAACATAATTGCTGAATTTGCTTCATCTTTCAATTCGACGCATTGAACTGAGTCTTGCAAATGTCTGCACGCATTAGAGCGGTAATTCAGAATATGCTCAAGGGTTCTGGTAGTTTATGAGTTTGATGCGTTTATCTTAAATTGTAATTACAGGACAACTTTAATTTTGTTACCTTAATATCACTAGGTTCTAGTTCAACTGAAAACATTAATTTGAAAATGCTTTCATATCATTGCAATTTAATTTGTATTTCTTTTTAAAAAATTTTACAAAAAACCAAAAACCAATACATTCTATAACAACTTAAAGACATTATTTTGATATACCTAGGTATACCTATGATAGATATAGGTACATAACATACATATAAACTTATTTAATCGGTTTCAAATTTAGTTTAAGAATTTAGTTTTTTATGGTCTTGGCAATTTAAAAATGTTCAAAAGTCCAAAATAATCTTCAATTTTTTATACTGCGCAAGCAGGAGGATTCGATATTGTCTGTATGTATGTACCTATTAACAAATATTACATTTTGTTTCCAATTTCTGAGAGTTTATTTAAAATCTATTAAATAAAATTTATTACCTATGCAGTTTTGTACTAAATTTTGCCAGTATCTTTGTGAAAATGATAAATTTATAAGAAAGATTGTACCTATTTAAAACAAAATTTTAAATATTGTTATAATTTTTTATTGTCATACAAATTCAGAACAATATGATAATAACAAACGTAAGAATATTTTTTGCGTAAATTTTAAGCACCCACCTGTGTTGCCGACGGATAACCACCATATCCAAATTGTGTATAAGCAGCCATATTTATTTTGATTATTTAATAAAAATTAATTTTTAATAGGTAGGTATTGCACTTTCATAAAACTGAATTTAGGTTTTTATTTGTTTTGTTTTTTGCAAAATATTTTATTTCAGTTACACTGTCAATTGTAATTGTTGTAGGTATGTTGTAATACAATCCTTTATTTAGGCAACACCTTTTGTTTGGATTCCTTCATTTTTATTACCAAAAGGTCAACATCAACGAAAAATATGTACATATGTATGTATGTGTATGTATATATTTAATGGATCCACAATGAAGCAAAAAAATATATTTACACTTCAAACAAACACGTTTGTTTGTTGGTTGGTTTGAATATTTGAACTCCAACCAACAAAACAACAACAAGAACCGCACTACAAGTCCACAAACAAGAAATATTGTCAAATTCACGTAAAAATTCCAGTTACACTGCGTGTCAAAATACAAGAACAGCAGAAAGAAACACTCGTGCAAAGCAAAAATTGTGTGGACCATCCGTTAAAGGCTGAAACTACAGTGTTCACCGCTAACAGGTCAAACACAAACTCTTCGAACGTACAAGGTTACACAACACACATAGTTTGACAACATGAAAACGTACGTTTGTTTGTTGGTTTTTATTTTTCACTTTTTTGTATTTTTTGGTTGTAGGTATAACTTTTTGTTGTTGTTGTTTTTAGCCCACTATGTACCTATTAAGACCGTTCGGTATTAGAAAGCATATAAGCTTTTAAATAAGAAATTCCCGTGGAGAATTTATAGCGAAAATTCCTTCAGACGCACGTTTTAGTTTTAAATGTTTGTACAACGACCAGGCAATATAGCTTCTGCGCACTAACGATGTTAATCAAAAGACCGTCCAACATGAACTGGTTGCATTGTATTAGCAAACATTGTGAAAATTCCATTAAACTTCAATACAACAACTAAAAGGCAATAATATACTAATTAGAACTATAGCTTACTCTTTCTTTTCGTTGCGCTCCCTGAAAAGCTGTAGAAAGAGATGGCAACATTATTAAAGCAATACAAATAAATAAAAATTCCAATAAGACTCCATCTGGTAGTTTGAAATGAATAGGAAACAAGTTTCTTTTCTCCTTGTTATGCATGTGAAAAACTCCTCCTCATGCAAAAATAAACACAGAGAGTTTTTATTTAACTACTCGAACTCGCTATTTTCCTAGCGAGTATAATAAAAGAGCGAGCTTTAATACTCATTCCCTGCTGCTCTTTCATATTAGTTAGTTTATTTTTATTTATTTTACGGTAAATAACACCCTGTCTCATTCTCTCACTCTCAGTACCACACTCATACACACTTTAATTCAAATGCAAATAAAACAAAACAATTGAGTTCCCCTTTTCATAGTGTGTGTTTGTTTGTTTGTTGTGTGTTTTTTACTTAGTAAAATAAACATTGTGTAGGTTTTGTTGGTTTTATTGCTGTGTGTGCTTTATGAACCAATGAAAATGTTTCATTTTACCGTTTTCATAGGCAGGTGTTAAAAAAGGCTTATTGTTGTTGCTTTAGTTTCTTTTTTTTTTTTTGTTTATTTCATTAATTGTTTTCTTTGAGGCTTAGCAATGAAGGTTTGTGGTATAACAACCATTAATTTATTTTTGTAACTCACACCAACTGCTTGTTGTTTTTTTATTTTTTTATTTTAAATAAAAGGGTAAATGTTGTTGTATTGCTTTTCTATACTTTGTTTTTCTTTCTTTAGTAAAAGACACGCCTTTCTTTTGGTTTATGTTTCCGTTTTTTCCGTTTAAATTATTCGTAGAGCTTCACGCCATTTGTAGCTAGATAGTGAAAAAAGAAGATTTAAAAGAGTTTTGTTTAGTTTACCAACTCATTTTGTTAATGGTTTTTTTTTGTTTTTCTTATTTTTTGTTGTCTTTCATTGTGATTTTCATTTAAGTTAGAATTTTATTATTGTGTGGTTGATTTTGTTGTCGTTTTAGTTCTTCTGTTACAATTTTAATTTATTTAAATAGATTACAAAAAAAAGAGAAACAAATAATTTGTATGACTTAACAATTTGATCACTTTTTTGTTGGTTTTTGTGGTAAACCAATAACGAGAAATACAAAAACAACAAACAAATAATACTAAAATGAATTGAAGCAGTTGTTGTTACAATAGAAATGTTTCGTGAATTATGGGGTTTTGTTTTTCATAAATGTTATTTTTAAATATCTTTTATGCAACATTGTTGTAAATAATAGATTAATTGTAAGTACATGTGTCTGTTTTGCCGACATCAGTGTGTGGTTTCTAAAAATACGTAATTAATTAGTTGTTTGTTTGTTTAGTTTTCAAGTTTTATGTTGATGCATTTTACAAAAACGAAAGACTCAAGACAAAAACTTTATATGTATTTATTTTAATATGCATTTATTACTGGATGATGGATTTGTTTTGCTTGTTGCTGTTTGGGAAAATAATAAAAAGTTCATTGCAAAAAATAATACAATACATAAATAATACAAAACAATTTCAATTCCTGATTTTTATGCATAATTTTTCATGTGGAACAATTTCAATTTTACTTTGTTTGGAAACACGATTTCTATTCATAAGGAAACGTACAGCTACTTTGATCATAAAAGTAAGTGCTCAGTTTACAATTTTAATGATGCTCTGTCTGGTAATTAAAATCATTTGCATGTGGTACCCTTAATGAAACCACTAATTTAAAATTTAAGCCGCATAAATGTAACACCAAAAGCAAATGTAGTTCTTAATTTGTACATGAAAAAGTGAGTGCTGATCACTAACAAGCTTTTATTTGAAAACAAATAACGGAGTATTTTCCAACAACAATAAATTTAAAATGTCATAGAAGCTGTAGCAAAATATGTCAAATCATTTTATTAACAGTTGTTGCCAAAATAGTTAATAAATTAAAAAAGTTTAAAAAATGTCACCAAAGCGAAAAGAAAGCACGGAATCAATAATAATAAATTTGTGAAAATTTAACAACTCGTTGCATATAAATGGTGAAATAAACAAAAGGCCTTATTCTACTGTTATTTATATATTGGGTTAAATATAGAAAATACCCCTGTATACATTGTTCTGAAAACATACCGCTAAGAGCACCAGAAAATATCGATTACTGTCTTATTAATTTAGGTAATAATCTTAAACTGGCTGCTCAACTTGCTGCCCAAACTCCCCGTTTAACTAGATATAACAGAATTTATTCTGCAGATGTCGAACGCCTCTAAAATGAAAATAAAACTCGACGAGAGTCGCACAGATCGCTCCAACTCAAATCTAAGCTAAAAGATTGCATTAAAAGACATAAAGGGCTCCTGGAATATTGGAAAATTGAATGACTAAATAAATATTTTGAAAATCTGGACGCAACTACGCAATCAGATTATTCACCATGGCGAGCCACTAAAAATCTTAAAAGCCCCCCTTTGCCAGACTTAGACTTAAGTTGTGGTTGGGCAAGAAATTACACTGAAAAAGGCCACCTATTGTAAATCATTTGAAAAAAGTATTTACCCCAAACCCATGAAGTGAATCAATAGACTTGCCACCAGTAACACACCATTTAGGAGTATCCGTACGTACCCCTACGTTTTGAGATTCGAGAGATCGATAAGGCTATTTGATTGATTTGAACTCTAAGAAAGCACCTGAAATTTACAAAATCTGTAACAAAATCTGCTTATGGAGCTACCCCTGATAGCAAGAAGAATAATAATTTTTATTTTTAACAATTAATCCAAATTAATTGGCTCATTGCCAGCAACTCTGAGCTAGGTTTAGATTGCAAGCTCTTGCTTTACAACTCAATCATAAAACATATATGGTGTTATGGAATCCAGCTATGGGGAACAGCCTCAGCTTCAAATGTAGACACAATTGCCCTTTGGTATATAAAAAATTCGAATATCCATAATGACCTAAACGTGCCTTTGGTAAAAACTCAGATCCAAACAAAATGCAGAAAAGCGCTTAAAAAAGCTTGAAGTACACCCAAACCCATTAGCCCGCAACATATTAAATAATAGTGCCTATATTCGACTAAGAAGAAGGGATACAGTGAATCTAAGCCGAAGACAAGAATAAAATAAAATAATATAATGGTCAAACAATTTTCGTCCGGCACTGGCTGGAATAATAATTGAAACATTTTTTAGATATAAGCTTTGAAAAACTTATTGTGAGTTGATTTTTATTGAAGATACAATAATAAATAAATGAAAAAATCTTTAACCAATGATACTTCTAAATCTATATGGATGTTTTCATTCCTTATATACCATGGTGCTTCCGTCATGGTCCTAAGAAATTTCGATTGGGTCCTTTAGGTCCCACAATTAAATTCGATATGTCCTAATTGGTTTTAAAACAGTTTTATGCAGGCTGACTTTAGATTGGTCGTTAATTAGCCAGTGAAGTTTAGAAGATTTTGGTCTCATATGGACCCTCTTGGCTTCTATGTGGCGGCGCCAGTTCATGTGTATGCCAAGGCATGTGACATGATCAGACTGTTGTTTAGTGAAACAGGTGGACAATTTCCTCTCCTACATGTGTACTTTTCGTTTCATTTACACGTGTTCTCCAGGTTTTTAACCACGTCTGAGATAATACTCCAGTTTTCTAGATGCCACAATAGAATCCAAATGTGATTTGCAAATGTAGAAATGGTTAAATTTTCACTCGTTGGCAAATCATTTATATCAAGTAAAGTGTTGGGCCGTAGTCACTTGTCACATAATCACTGTATTTAGCCCTAAATAAGCGATCCGATAGGTAAGACTCTGGTAATCTGTGAGTAATTTATCAAAGGCCTGTGCGACATCTAAAAAGATACCCGAACAATATTGTTTAAGCCCAAAAGATTTTCTTATCTCTGCAGTTAAACGGTTAAGTTGCTCTATAGTTTCACGTTGTTCACGGAAACCAAATTGGTGAACTGGAATAATGTTTTGATCATTCAGAAAGTTTAAAATTTTCTTTTAAAAGACTTTCTCTTTGGTGATGTTAGTTCTTGGAAATAAATTCTGTTTGCAGAAGACTATTAAAAATTAAGAATATAATTGTTATTGCTTGAATTCGTACTTTAGCTTTCAATCGAAAATTGCTTGACAATTTGACATGTCTTTAAACTCAATGAGGACTTGAATAATACTTTTCTATTACTTTGAACAAAAGAGCAAGAAATTTTTAAATATTTCAAATCAACAAAGCAATCAAAGCTAAACTTTAAAATTGATTTTAAACAAAAATATTTTTTTGGCCTCAAAATTTACCTATATAGCTCTTGTTTTTATACCCTACACCACCATAGTGGGGAGGGTATATTAGGTTTGGGCTGATATTTGTAACGCCCAGAAATACTGGTCCAACACCCATCTTAAAGTAAACCGATCAACTCAGAAGCATTTTCTAAGTCGATTTAACGATGTCCGTCCGTTTGGCTGGCTGTCCATGTAAAGCTTGTGCGCAGAGTACAGGTCGCAATTTTGAAGATATTTCGATAAAATTTGATACATAATTTTTTTTCGGGCCAAGGATGGATGGGATTGAAAAGGGTAAAAATCGGTCCATTATTTCACCTGGCCCCCATACAAATGTCCTCCCGAAATTGGGGTTTACCGATCATAAATGTTTGAATTATGCAAGTATCCAAACAAATTTCATCATAAATGATTGGCAAATAAAGCCATCTACACATTTTGTGCAGATCGGTACATAATTACTCATAGCTCCCATATAAGGCCCACTTCCGAAAATCACTTTAAAGAGCACAACTCTTTCAAAAATATTGGTATCCAAATAATATTTAACGCAAATATATTTCATATGCATGCAAATAATACGGTACAATTTTATTATGATCGGTCCATAATTGGTCGTAGCTCTCATATAAGACCCACTTCCGAAAATCACTTAAAAGAACATAACTCTTTTAAAAATGTTGGTATCCAAATAATATTGAACACAAATATATTTAATTCTCCGTAATTCACTTTAACTTCCATAAATCTTTTAAAAGTATTTATATCGAGGTAAAGTTTAACATATATAATAAATATATTCACAGAAATCATGACACTAAATTTTTGGATGATCTCCCACATAGCGCACATTACTGAAAAACTGTTTTATACATATACTAGGTGTAGGGTATTATATGGTCGGGCTTTACCGACTATACTTTCTTACTTGTTTAGAGTAGGGGAGAGGGGGCACCTTTGAACACTTTTTGCTTTCAAACCACATAAAAATTTATATTTTTGAATTATTGACTTTTTACATAATTTAACTGAGATGTATGGAAATAAACTTTAGTTTAAGTCTACAAGTAACTTATTTTTAGTTCGATTTATATTTTTTTATTTTTTTAATAGATAAAGTCATTGTGTTCAAATGTGCCACCCATACGGTGCAGCTTTGAACGGCAATTTTTTCTTGTAGCGCTTATGTCCAAAAATAACATAAACAATTATATTTTTATATATTTATTAAGAAAAACATAAACATTAACAATTAAAAAATAAACAAAATTCAGATCAAATATATAAAATATAAAACTTATTATTAAGAAAAGGCCTTGCGATTTCAGTTGACATTACGTTTTCCTTTAAAGCATCATGATCAGTATTGGATTCGTCATTTGCAGAAAATAAGAGAGAATCAACAATGTTTGGTACTTCGGTTGATAAATTAACATGTTCAAAGGTGCCCCCTATTTTTTTGTTCAAACCGGAACTGTCTTGCCATTTCACGGAAATTTATAATAAATATTTTTGTTTTACATAAATATCAAATAACTTAACTTAATTTTGTTTGAAATGAATTTTAGACTGCAATAAATTTCTTTCACGAAAGAAAACGAGATATTCAGTGATCGTTCTTACACTCTTACAAAAAAAAAAAATAAAAAAATTTACAATGGTACTGCGAAAACTTGTTCACCCAACTACATTCGGTCGACGACTGAAAAAACTAGCAAAAGTTGTTGACGTTGCTAGAAGACAAGGTTGTCATGTGAAAACTCGGTTAAGGATCGAAAAAAATGTTAAACTGAGATTTTATCAACATTGTTCAAAGATGCCCCGTGTTCAAACGTGCCCCCTCTCTACTATACATATTTTTCGATTCTTACAGCATATTTTTACAACTTGTTTCAAAATCACTAGTTCTAGAATGACTATAAACAGAAACAATTCAGATTCTTTTGTTACGTGCATAGAACTAGTTATATCTTAAACACTTCTGGAATTTATTGGTTCTATTAACTGATTCTCGGTAACAGATAGTGATTTTTTAAGAGCTCTCTGATTTAAAAAACACATAAAATTTAGAGAAATGTACAAATATGTAATTTAATGTTTAAAAATATTTTCATATAAATGTTAATCACGGCTACGTCTCAATCGGCTCATATGCTGGGCCCAATTTTGGTATAGTCTCTACAACATTTCAGCCACCGGCCGATAATCTAGACCAAACAGTGCATTTTTCGCGATGCATTTCTTGCAATGCCTCTGGCTGCTCTTCGTTATTCGTTTGCAAGTCGATTCATGTTTAAATTATAGACCAAACTATAAAATTATAGACAGTGTTACATGAAAACAGCTGAGCTGTTAAAAACAGTATTGCTAAAAAAAAAAAAACACCCTCTAGTACAATTTCGAACAAAAATCATTGATCTACTAACGAAATTCTTGCGTTCTAGAACTATTTTTAAGGACTTTTTCGTAATGTAATGATACAAAAAAAAAAAAAAAAAACAAAAACAATCTTAACTACTTCCCGGTATTAATTTCATTTATGATAAGTTTGTATAAAAAACATTAAAGAAAATAAAAGATCCGGAAGCGTCTTACTGAAGGGTCTTCATAACGATTCCATGGAACTTGTTCGTAGTCTAACAATTCCAAAAAAGTTCCATGTATGAAAATTTCGTATAAAAAACATTGAAAAACTAGTTTCAGAATCGCTCTTCGTAACGACACCATAGATTATGATGGAATGGTAGAAATTTCAAAACAAACGAACGCCTAGAACCAGATAATTCTCAAAATTTTTAAACTTTATTTTTTATATGTAATTCAATCTCATGTTTAGTGAATAGATTTCTTTTCTGAAAACTACTTTTACACATGGAATTATAATTTATTGCTATTAGCACCACTTTCTTTACTAATCCCTCCCCTTAAACAAACAAAAAAAAAAATATTTATAAAAAAAATATTTTGACAAGCCAACAAACAAATCATATTAAATGATTTTTATTTTATTTATTAGCCAGAACTGAATGAAAGACTGATTGACTGACTGACTGACTGAATATTTCCATTACAAACCACTCAAACGTATACTCGTACACATGAAAAGAGCAAATGTATTCACATTCAGAGAGATGCCATGAAGATGAAGGTAATTTTCATAAAAACCACAGTGACAGATGTTGCAATTAAAACTGTATAAAAATGAGTCAATATCAAATGGTTTTGCTACTATGATTCAATTAAAAACGTTAGCGAAATAACAAATCCTCGGTCTCGAATTCAGGACGTAAAGACAAACGTATGTATGTATGTATGCAATACAATGAGGGTTGTAGGCTTGTGAAATATTCTACAATACAAAAATGTAAATGGATGTGTGACAGTTTTTACGTACATATATTACATTGTTGTTGTAGTGGTTGGTTGTCGTTTTCCTCTCTATTATATGTTTTTTTGGGTTTTCTTGCAGACATCACTTAAAATGTTGTATCAAAAATATGGAAACAATTGTTTCAATGCCGGGGCATCAAGATTATTCTCAACTATTGCCGATAGTTGATACAATCAAAAGGAAAGAAAGCCGAACATTTATGTACATACATATGTACGCATGTACATGGAAATATGTATGTATGTGTGTAGAGGGCCCAATTTTAAGCAACAAAGCAAACTAGCTACGAGTAAAAAGGTTGGTTAGGTTACTTCATAAAACAGTTTTCAAATATCAGGTCGCGTAACGTGACAACCATGAAAGCGATATAAACGAAAAATAAATGTCATTTTTTCTGACACATGACACATCAATTGTCAAAATACAATTATGTATACTCCAACCCATAAACAAAGTCTATTTATATTTTTTCAATTTAGCAAAATATTATTTTGATACATTTAATTTGTGACCTTAGCTCTAAATGACAAGTGGTTTTCAGAGGCTATTTGCAAAAGCTTTATAATTTTTACTTTAGTATGTACTCAGTGGGTGTTGCCTATTTTGAAATGATTAATGGCTGTTATTAAATCTGTTAAGTCTACTACAAAAAGGTCAACTAATCAACCATATATTCGCATGTATATGTACGTACGTCTGAGAAAAATAAAAAGCAAATAAAACTTAAAAAAGTTTCTCCTCTTACTTTCATTATTTCTCTCCAGGATAATAAAACATCATCGCCATGAAATGAAATAAAAACTTATAAAAAATCATAACAAAATCAACACTTGAATTTCACAGCTGGATAATGTTGTTTTGGTGAATTGTTTTTGTTCAGATTTTTTGTGGATTTTTTTATAACCTTCGCCATGAGTGCTAAGTTTCTAGATTAGTTTATCGCCCCATTTGTTCACTATTGTTTAGGGACCCTACGAAGTACATACATACATACATATATACAAACATATACTATTCTATGAGTCAATTAAACGATGTCTGTATGTTGATCAAATTTCCAAAACTTTTAAATAACTCAAGGACCTATAAGATATATTGTATATGAATTTTTATACCCTACACCACCATATGTAGTGGCGATGTTTGTAACGCTCAGAAATATTGGTCAAAATATTGGTATATTAAAGTATACCGATCGACTCAGAATCACTTCCTGAGTCGATTTAACGATGTCCGTCCGTCCGACCGTCCTAGCTGGCTGTCCATGTAAAGTTTGTGCGCAGAGTACAGGTCGCAATTATGAAGATATTTTGATAAAATTTAGTACATGATATTTTTTTGCACAAGGACGGATGGGATTGAAACTGTTGGAAATCGGTCCATTATTTCACCTTGCCCCCATACAAATGTCCTCCCGAAATTGGAGTTTAACGATCATAAATGTTTGAATTAGGCAACAATCCAAACAAATTTCACCACAAATAAGTGGTAAATGAAGCCAAATCACATCTATAAATTTTGTGAAGATCGGTTCATAATTAGTCGTAGCTCCCAAATAAAGCCCACTTCCGAAAATCACTTTAAAGACCTTAACTCACTTAAAAATATCGCTATCCACATAATATTGAACACAAATATATTTTATATAGAAAAAAAAAATTATATAATTTTATGATGATCGGTCCATAATTAGTCATAGCTCCCATATAAGACCCTCTCCGCAAATCACTTTAACGACCATAATTTTTTAAAAAATGTTGGTGTCTAAATAAAATTCAACACAAATAAGTTTCATATATGTATGTATGTATACAGAAATTATGACACCTAATTTTATAATGGTCGGTCCATAATTAGTTAGTAAATATGATATTTAACACTAGTGGATTATTTTTTAAGGAGCAACATATGTTAAAGAGTAGGATCGAGTACAGCCCTAAAACCCGTGCCGCGATTTTAATGAAATACACATTCGCTAGTTTGTCAAAATGAAATTAATAATTTTGATAAAAGAATCGACATCTGCAGGCGTGGTCATGGTCGATATCATTATTCATTCATGATTGTCAAAACTTATTCTTTTTTTTTTGTTTGTTTTTGAACAAAGTTCTCTTTGAAACCCGCTTTAAAATATATAACATATTTATTGTACTTTCTTCTGATGAGCAAAATAACTACAAAAGTGAAATCTAGATTACTTAGGGGCAAGACCAATTAAAAGTTCTTTGCATTAAAAAGGACACATTCATAAGTTTTGAAAATATAAGGCTGTATCTGGGCACTGGGAATTAAGTCTGTAGGATAATAATAATGTTGTATATTGCTGCTGAAGGGTATAAACAATTCGTTTATAGTGCACTGACTTATTTTTTATTTATGTATGTATGTATATGCCTGTGTTATTATTTTCAACTGTCGTGTTAGAGAGTAAGAGTTGTCCTTGCGAAATGACGCCAACACTTTTGGGATTGTGGTCATTATTTGTAACGTGTTTTACACTTATAACATTTATAAATACAACAATGTATGCTGGGTTTTAAATATATATTTGTATGTAAACTTAAGGGGTTCCCATTTGGCTGGTTACTTTGTGAAAAAGAAGCACGTTTTGGTTTTCCAATTATTGCCAGAAAACGGATTGCATTCCTAAACCAGGACATGTAAAGACATTATCCTTAAAAGCATTTTTCTGTCATCGCAACCTGCGGTAACTTCACCCAAGTTTTGCCAACAAGTCAAGCGAGCGGGAACCGGTACCAGCTAGTTCACTCTAATTCCTCACATCTCGTTAACAGACATCGTGAATTAATCTAGATCTCAAATTTAATTTCATATTGCCTATCAGAGATGACCCGTTCATGGTCGGTACAGATCGGATAGTCAACATTAACAGAGAAATGATCAGAATTTCATGATTCTAATGCTCCTGTAACAATGAGGCAGACCACAATAATGGCATGAGATGACAACCACTGCATCATAACAAATTATGGCAAATTATTATCCTGAGCGCACCAGTAATCAAATATACAGGTAATCCAGCAATAAGTGGATTTGTCTGGCAGTTAACTGGCAGAATAGAGTTTCATTAACCAAGATTTATTGACAAAGTTTCAAATGAGTGGGTAGTTATGCAATTTCAACTGTTTTGAATTTAAAAAAAAATAAGAAGATCCTTTCCTCGTGGGGACTTTACTTCCCTTGGTAAAAAAAAACAACGGTGGATCTGGTGCAGGACTCCGAAATGTGAGACTATGCAAAGGTCTAATAAATCCAATTAAACCAAGATATAAGCCATTCCGCTGTTTGATGAAGATAGTCTCATCATGAACAGCTGCCTTATACGGATCTAAGTACTACACTGTTCCCATCAGACCAATTGCATTTATACTTGTAACTTCAGACCCCCCCCCCTTCCGAGCGGTTCACTGGTCTTAGAAGATAATTACACCGCGCTACAGAAGGTCCTCCAGGATTTGAGTTTCACGTTTCTAATTGGTTATTGAACTTAGTTATGATTTTCTCTTCAAATTTTCTTTAAAAGTTTTTAAAAAGTACTTAAGGTACGTAACCACTAAATAAAATATATTTGAATTCGTTTATTTATTTAAAACAAACTTCGTTTATTTAGAACAAGACACAACAAATATTTAGTTTTATTTTGATGATGTTTGATTTTGCAAAACTCTTGTAAGAGTAAACAACCTCAAACAAATTTGTGCTAAAACAAGTGGTTACGCTTTTTTAGTAAATATTTGCCAAGTGTGACTGTACCTGAATATATTGTAAAAAATTTAATAAAAGAATCCGTTTTTTTTTTTTATTAAAATTTTAAAGCATATTTTTTTTGGAACAAATTTTTATTGCCCAGGTCGTAACATTGAGCGCAGTCCATATAGGATTTGGGAGGGAATAGCATGCGCCTCTTTCTATTTTCAATATGAATAAACAGCATGAAACTTTCAAATTCAAAAATCATCTTCTGGGAAACCCTCATACCCTCATAATTACAGTCCGTTATACTGCAAGTACTTTTGTTTATACTTTTTCGCTATTTTGTGGTTTTGTTGCGAAAAAAAATGTTTTTGTTTTTTTTTATTTATTTTGTTCAACATGTTTTCTCATTTGTGTCGTATAATAAACACCATGAAATACATTATAATATACATATACATACATATATTTTTTATAATACTCATTCATACCTCTGCCTTTAAAGCTCCAACCCCAGCGCCTCAAAGTATTTACTCACACTTTTTATTATACATTTTTCATTTTTTGTGGTCGCATTTTTTGCTGTTGTGCTCCTTCTATTCATCCATCTAATGGCCCGCCCGCTTAGACCTTGTGGTGTTACGTACATACGTTTTTTATTTCGTTTGTATTGTGTTAATTTTACGCACATTTTTACACTTTTTATAGGTTAATTCGTTTTTATGCCAAATAAATGGTTGTCATAAAAAAATAACATGAGTTAAAGTGACACTATTGTCAATTTTTTTTTATGAATGGGTGTTAAAAATATGCTTTATAACAAAAAGTACGCGTAATACTCTTAGTAGTTTAGTCAGCTCACACATGCTAATGTACATACAAGAGGTTAAGTTAACATTTATGGCTTAAGGCGGAATTTGTAGGTTGTTAGTCTGAGTTTTCAAAGAAGAATTATGCGTAATACAAAAGTTAGAATAATTATATTTACACCCTGATCAAAATAAATATAATCAGAATAGGGATGCCAATCCCGGGATTTTTGGGATTTGTCAAAACCCGAATCCCGGGATTTGTTAAAAAAAAAAAAATCAAAACATCTTTACTTACGAACAATTTATTATTTTTTATTCGAACTGTTAATTTTAAATTTTTGATATTTATTTAGTCGTGCTCGAATTCATTAAATTTAATTTTCATTAATTTTTTTTTTTTTACTGAAGGAATTGTTTTACAACATCAAATCTCTATTAAAATTTTATTGATAATTTTTCTGGCTGAGCTGGGGTTGAACCTGGGTTGAATTTACATGTTTCGAGAATCACCACATTCTCTCATTAGAATTCTTTGCCTTCTAAGCTCTGCACCACTGCTGTGCCTGCTAGCCAACAGTCAAACATCAATCTTTTAACCAGTGTTACCGGTGGTTCGAAATTTGCTGTAATTATCTTTTTTTTTTTTAATTTTTATTTACATGTTGCCTCCCTTTTTCTTCAGTTTTTTCTTTCGTATTCTTTCTGTCAAGACTTCGTTTTGAAAACCGGAATACATTTGTTTATTGTTATGTTTGTTGTCCACTTTCGTCGACATTTTATGGGTACTACTTTAAGTACAATTGCAAACATTAGCTTGTGCCCTAGCTATTTTAAGAACAATTTATTAGTTTTTATTATTAGTTTAAACGAAAGTTTTTAAAAAAATAAATTAATTATCTTGTTTCTAAAGTTTGCTTCAATGTCCCATACAGACAACTAAAATCATACACTCCACTCTATCTGAAATTCCATAGATCGAACTTTATTCATTTTGATCCTATTCAAAGAATATGTGCAGAATTCAACAAATTCTATGATTTAATTGATTTTTCTGATACAACTCAGGAAATAAAAAGCAGACTGGCGTACTACTTGAATTCACATGATTACAACTATGATTGTTTTTGATAGTACAGTGTACTCTCTACTAAAGAACACCTCCCTTTTTTTAGTACCAAAAAAATTGTAAGGAATTTTAAAAATATTTTCCTCTTAAGCGGGCAACCCATAACACCATAACACTTTTTTCCACGATGTATGACATTTTATTTCCCCATAACCGACGAAGAAGATGAGCTTCCACTATCAGCGCTTGCTCAGTTCAGTTCAGAGTTCAGAGCCAGATACATGTTGACGTCGAAGATTATATCCATTTAGATAATGACATAGTTATTAATGATGAAGATGTGGATAAGTACTGAAATGTTAATAGCTTCCGAAGAAATGGTGGAAAGCTCGTCTGAAGATGAGCTAGAAAATGAAATTGAAGACAAGTTAACTTCTTATAAAGAGGCTTATTTAGTCATAAGAAAACTTAAAGGGTTAAAGGGTTATCTTTATACCTTTATAACACAGCGATCTTGAAAGTGTTAAAATGCTGACTGATCTTCAAATGCGTTTCCAAGATATTGAAATTAAAGGAAAAACTTTCCAAGCTAAAATTAATATTAATGAATATTTTGTTTACTTTGCCTTATTTTAAAATTTGTTTTCGTTTTTCGCAAGAACATAAATGAAATTCTGTTTATTTTGTCTTATCTTTATAGGTATGTTTTTGTTTTGGAAATAAAAGTGTTCAAAGATAAATATATGTATGTATGTACAATATTACAGATTATTGATTACTCTTTTTGTGTTTCTCTCATAAACGGACACTTTTCATAAGCGGACAAACTCGTCAGTCCCTTAGGCGTCCGCTTAAGAGAGAGTACACTGTAATTAATTATTGTACTTCATATCATTTTTAAATAAATAAAATGAGATAAAAATGAAAGTGAAAAAATAAAAATGTTGGATTACCAAACTCGAACGCACTATTTGATGTATCTACGGTTTTTGGAATTGGTAATTGCTATAAAATAGTTTCAATTAATTTTAAAGCTCAGCAGATGACAGATAAAGACTTTATTTTACTTAAACAACTAGTTGTCATTTTAAATTTGGCGTTTGCCGCAGTGATATTAATATCTGTGATGTTGCACTTTTATTTAAGTTTAAAGAGAGCGATGAACTGGTGAAACCAGAAATCGTTTATTTAAATTTTGAAGAATAGAAGAGTGAATTTCATAAAGAAATAGAAATATTTGTTATTAAAAACCAATGAAATAATGAATGTAATGGAAATATGTAAAATCCCCCACAACACCTTCTAATGCCTGTAATGATATGGAGGGCGAGAAATGCAATCAGAAATACATATGCGATGATTGTGAACGATGTTTTTTGTCAGCGTCATATATTGGTAACAAAATTAAATCAAGATTCTCTTTAATTTAGATGCGTTAATATTTTTAACAAGTTTTTTTTTAAGATCGAACGATAATATTCTATTGCTTTTCAATTAATATAGAAATTAAAGGCGAAATAACATATTATGTTTCTCTATGTAATTTTCAATGTATGAGAATAGCAAATGTTTGTTTTCAAGCTGATTTATATTTAATATAAGTTACTTTTTGAAATAAATAGTTTTTATTATTATTAAACCAATTTGTTTTATTAAGAAACAAAAATCCCGCAATTTACATTTTTAAAATCCCGCATCCCGGGTATTTTAAATCTAGTCCCGTTTGACATCGCTGATACAGATCAACCAGAAAAAACTTTCAATAGTTATTTTATATACATACGAGTATATGTATGTATACTTTTGAAACATATTTAACGCAATGGTATCATTGGATACAATTACTTACCACAACCGCTTAAAGATACATGTCATTAGTTTAATATCACTAAAACTAGTTACAAGAGATAATCAGGTATTCAGGTATTCATTTCTTTCTTTGACTACTTCTAAAGGTACGATCACACTTGGCAAATATTTGCCGAAAGAGACGTAAACATTGAATAACATATATTTGAACTCGTTTATTTATTTAAAAAAAAAAACTTTTTTTATTTAGGCCAAAGCACAACAAATAATTAATTTTAATTTTGTTTGATGCTGTTTGATCTTGCAAAACACTTGTAAGAGTAAACAACGTCAAACAAATGTGTGCTAAAACAAGTGGTTACGCTTTTTTGAGTAAATATTTGCCAAATGTGACCGTACCAGTTTCAAACATCATATTATAGTTCAATGAGCTAACAGACATTGACACAGTTTCAAAGGAAATATGACAGAACACCACCCACACCACCCATGTAAACCTGTAGCGATGGACGAAGATACACATTAATTATCCTCTCAATGGCTGGACCACATGACTATTGACACTTGACAGCCATTACCGCTCAGATATTACCATATATCAATGACAGGTCATAGCTCTCACAACCAACTCCAGGCTCGAACATTATCTCGCAACTACACAGAAAAAAAATCATGTTTTTTTTCAATTAAACCTTTAATTGATTTTAAAATAATTTTCAATTAAAATTTTAAATGATTCAATTACTTTTTCTGATATTTTCAATTAAATCTCACATTTTTTTTAATTGATACTATCATTTTGTTTACAGGTCCGATTTCAATTAAATTTTTAATTTATTCCACAAATATTTTAATTGAAACTCATTTTTATTTTTTTCTGTGTACATACGTCAAGTTATCAGCCCTGATGACGCTGCATTCGTCTGGAAGTCTATATGATATTCAAGTGCCAATCTCTCTATATCCATTTTAAATTCTGCATTGAAAATTCAGTATTAAAGTCTTTAATACATTTACTGCCGTATTTATAAAAACTTTTAAGTAGACTTCAAGTGTACTTTAAGAAAATTTCGATCAGAACAGCATTAACAGTTGCAGTAAAATTGTTTGGTTAGGTTTAATTTACAACCATCAAAAGCAGAGCTCAATTGGGTACAAGTTGTGATACCTTATGACTATCGCCCATTTTTCTTTGTTGTCACCTTTCTCCAGTTATCCTGTTGTTATAATGAATTTGGTAATCTTACTTTAATTACCTATAGTTTTATTAATTAGTATTTGTTGACCCAACATTCGATGTTTTCAGTCAATAAATGAAATACAGTTAAAATGTTTGTTAAAAGGTATTCGCAGTCTTTGATCATGTGCATCTAGCGGCGTTTTCTTAAATGGAATCTAGGAAGAAGGATTTCGTTTGTTATGTTCTCTACATAATCATATATTCTCTCTTCTCCCATGGCCATTAGTTGTTTGCACCTCACGAGACTAATTTCGTTCAAATCATGCAGCCCTGTCAATAAATAAGTGGATATCCCTGCCAAATATAGCCAAATTTCAGTTTGAATTACGCTACTGTAATAATTTAGCCTAAGGGACAGTATCAAATTCAACAAAAGTTTTCTTAAATAACTTCCAAATAGATGTTCATCTATGCCTTATATCATCTGCATTAAAACTTTCTTGTCTGATAATTCAATAAATATTAATAAAAATACTTGAAAATAATAATTGTAAAACTTTTAAACAGGTGTTTTCTCCGCAATCATCTTTTAAACTAAAAACTTCTGTTCAGATTTTTATAAAATCCTTTACAAGGACCCGAAAATGCATGCACATTTTGTGTGCATTATATGAAGTGTCAATCAAACTGACTCGCAGCACATAAACGCAAATGTCAAATGAAAGTGACATAATCCCACTTGGGAAGTAAACTAATCTCAGCTAAGCTGCTGAGTTTCCAAACATGCCGAAAAAAAGAACTATTATTCTCTAAGGAATTAAATACTATAACCGCACAAGGGAAAGTAACGAAAATAGCATAAGGTTACCAAATCAGCGTTCAAGCAAACCAACAAAAAAAAAAAAACAAAAAAGAGGGTGAAATAAAAACAAAATTAAATCTCTGGCTCAAGGGTGAAATCTCTATTAACTTCAGCTTCCTTTTCCCCTCGTCATAACAACTCAAAGACGAAAGGCAACAAGGGCCAGCAGTAAATTGCGCTAAACGGCTCTGGTTGTGCCATATTTTGATTATTTATTTATGATGGTTCATTGACACCACACGGCCACAGCCTGTGCCAGTGATACCAACGAATATTGTTGTTTAATGTGTTGATAATGATGTTTAAACGTTTCTGCCAGGAGTATTGGAGTATTAGATGAAAACACACAAACTCAAAGGAATTTATGTGGCTTTTGCGTTCTATTCTGTACAAATTTAATAGATTTAAAATAACATGTGTGTAGTAGAGACGGGACAGGAGGGTGGGAGTTTGAAATAACAGATAAAGATTACGCTAAAGAGCCGTAAATTGAGTGTGGAAAATGTAACACCTGAGTCTAAAGATGTTGTTGCTGCTAATGTTTCCTCTAGTGTCATTAAAGTATTAAGAACGGCAGCAGCAACAGCGGCAGCAAAAACAACAAGTGTATGAAATAATTATGTATTGGGTTTACAGATTATTGGATTTAATTTCAAAAATCGTCTAGTGTGGAAAAACATCATAAACAAATTAACAATGTTTGAAAACGAAAAAAAAACATAGAACACTTTAAGTCTACATGTATAACAATAAATTTGTAATGCAAATAATACTTAAATAAGGAATACATTTACTGAATTAAGATACAAATCCTGCCATAAATTTTTAATTTTTATTTGATTACATATACCAAAAGATTCTTATTTAAGGGAGTGTATTGTTTTAGTGAGAGTGTATTTCCAGTATCTTTTAAGAAGATTGTGATAAAAATTACAGACATTTTTTTTTGCATTGGTTCTTAAGTTGACATTTGGAACTGTTTAAATAGTCACACTTTTCATTGTATACGAGTTTATAAGTATGTAGCAGTGTAATTGAGATTTTAACACGTGATCTTAATTCTTCGTGTTATTCTTTAGCTGCCAAAGACAATTGCCAATTATGCAGTCCAGTACATAGAAATACAGTGGCAGACATTTTTAGACTTTAAGCATTCATTGATCACATGACTTGATCATTTAATCGTCTAAATGACTGGTTGCCAGCAGAGAAGGGCAACAGAAAATGCTTTAAAACTTTACTTCCTAGCAGGCACGTACATTTTTACACAAGATTTTCTATAAACAATAATGTTATACAGAAAATTCTTCGAGTGCATCTTATTAGTTACGATAATACCAGAATAGTTTTGAATAGTATGAAAAACGTACGATCGTATCAACATTTCCAATAAAAGTGCTAAAATTTACACTGCAATTAAATCTACATCTCTATCATTTTTTATTAGGGATTCCAATACCGAAATCCCAAACGATCGGGTTTTGTTTTAAAAAATCCCGGGACTTTTCCTGATTTATAAATTAGTATTTGTGTAAAAGATCCAGAGAAGTATAATTGTTTTTATCGGCTTTTTTGTCATACACAAATAATTTTTAATATATAAATGAAAGGCGATTTTTCTTTATCTAATTTTCAATATAAAGTACATACAAAATTTGCTTTATAAACTTTTAGTAAATTTAGAAACAGAAAATGTTTGTTTTCAATATAAATAGTTTTTATTATTAATAAACCAATTAGTTTTAATAAGAAACAAAAATCCCGGTATTTACAATTTTAAAATCCTGCATCCCCAGATTTGCAAATCAAGTCCCGTTTGGTATCCGTAATATTTACCTCACAAAAAAAAAACAGAGGTGTTTAAATTCGTTGATACAACTCTAAAAGTTGTGTCATTGAAGAAACAAGTAAAGCTATGTGTCCACGATCGTCAGATATTACAACGTTCAGAAAATGTCTAACAACCGTGTAAACTTAAAATTTTTGCCTTCCAACGTTGTAAGAAAAAGCATTTTCAGTGCATTGGAAGACAAAAATATTGTCATACATCTAAACACACACAATTATGTCATTGTCATTGTTTTAAGACAATTGTCAAACACTTTTCATTGTCATATGTGCAAAGTTTATGCATCTGCCAATGGCAGCATTGTCATAGAAATCAGCTAACAGACTAAAAAAAAACCTGGGCAAATTTGCGCGCCGCCGAAAAAACAATCAAAAACAAAAAAATTACAGTAAAAAATATGCGTTATTTTACGAATACAAAAACAACTGCGCATTCCTTCTTTCTTTGCTACTCGTACACGTAGCCGGTGTCAATTTGGGAGCGAGAAATACGAAAATTTCATTGCATGTGTGATATATAGAAAAAACTTAAATTTAGAACGAAATTGAAGCTTAAAAAATTAGATTATCACAAAGATGTGAAAAAGTTGTTAATAAATGAAATAGAGTGAAACTGACAAAATTTTTGTATTGTAGTTGTATGGGAGGTGGGCGTAAAAGTGGGCGGATTAAGTTCATATTTTCAGGAGCTCATTCTACAATTATAATATTAATGTTTTATGAAAATTGAGTTGATATATTTAAAATCATGATAGTTATGCCACATTTTCTATTTAAGTTGTATGGGTGGTGGGCATAAAAGTGGGCGGATTAAGTTCATATTTTCAGGAGCTCATTCTACAATTATAATATTAATGTTTTATGAAAATTGAGGTGATATATTTAAAACCATGGAAGTTATGCCATATTTTCTATTTAAGTTGTATGGGAGGTGGGCGTAAAAGTGGGCGTATTTTTGTAAAAAAAAAAATTAAAATTCTTAACAAATTGAAAACAAATGTGTGCAAAATTTCATGAAGCTCCGCAACCTCCTTGATTTATGACCATTAAATACACTACACGGCCACAGTGTGCGATATCCGCATAAAGTTCGATCGTGTTTTGTTGAGTTGGATTACAATTGTTGATCACTGCCAGAAATAAGATAAGATCCACAGCTTGAAAAATAAACCATCAAATCTACTGCAACGGATTCAAATGGCCCACAGATTTCTCACCACCGTTTATTACTGCAATTACATATTTACAAAAACAAATGAAATAGCATCCTTTTAGAAAAAAAATAAAAACGATGATGATAACAAAAATGTACTCGTACTCATTTCTGGGTGCTACATGGACAATTGCCATTTCTCACCATTGATCATTTTTCTGTTCATTCGTTCGTTTGTTTGTTTATGTTGTATGTTTTTAACTTCTTATTGGCCAAACATGAAATTCAAACGTAGAGTTAAATGAAAAAATAAATCAAATATCAAAAGAGCGCCATTTTAAGACAAGCCGTTTAAGCTTGTTGTATGTATTTGGTTGTTATTGTTGTTGGGCTTTTTTCTTTCTAGACTTTTAACTGATGTTGGTGTTTTTTCCTTGATTTCTGCACTTAATTTGATTTGTTTCGTTACTATCAGGCGCCAGACCATGTTGTGATCTTTTTTTTTTTTGTTTCAGCTTTATCCATTTTAGTCCAGACTCTTTAAATATGTACGAGTATTTTGTTTAGTTTTTAGCAGTTTTTTTGTTTTGTCCAAACTGCAATTGTAACATGTCATAGAAATAATGAAGTATGTCCGCTACATTTTTTAAATTATTTAGTGTCTATTTTAGAATGTATTTTTCCTATTTTTTTTTTTTTAAAAGAGTAAAAAAGGCGCCGAAGAAGGTAAACAATTTTGAAATAAAAAATAATAAATAATTTTTGAATGGTGAAAATATGCTCATCATACAGTGATTATTGTTTGTTGTTGTTTACTAATTATTTATTTACCGGGAATAATTTATTTGTTTTTATTCGAACTGTTAATTTTTAAATTTTTGATATTTATTTAGTCGGGCTCGAGTTCATTAAATTTAATTTTCATTAAATTAATTTTACTGAAGGTAGGAATTGTTTTACAACTTTATTATTAAAAATTTTTATTGATAATTTTCTTGGCTGGGATTCGAACCTATAATGAAATTTGTATTTTATTAAATTTAAGTGTTTTTTAATAAACTTACATTTTTAAATCTTTCACAAACCACCTTGTTCATTATGAGTAAAATGAATAACCCACTTATTCATAATAAACTTTTATTTTATTCTAAAAATCTTAATGTTCGAAAGACGAAAGACCAGTACTGCGATTCACTAACTTTTTTTAACGATAATCGTATCGTTAAAATAAATATGTATAACGAAAATTTATTGAATTTGCAATTCAGTAACATTTTTAACGATATTCGCTGTCGGCTGAAGTCAGCTGTTACTCTGACAAGTTTTTCTATCGTTATATTAGCGACAAAAACTTGAGTTGTGTTTATTTTATCGATAAAGTGTATTTATTATATAAAGTGTGTATATAAGTATATTTTGTGTTTAAAATGGCTTTTGAGTATTTGGCATACGAATTAGCAAGTGATGACCCAATTTTGTACGTTCCAGCAGTTAATCGTCGTGTTCTTCGGAATTTGGACAATCCTTTTGAGTTGACAGCGTAGGAATTTCAAAAATTATACCGACTCCGGACTTGGCTGAAAATTTAATTTTTGAGCTAGCTGATTAACTAAGATAGGCTTGCCAGACGTACTGCATTTATAAGTACGCGTACTTTTTTTTTACTAATTGTACATCTGTCTGCATAAGACCTAAGAAGTACGCAAATGTACTTTTTCAGCCTCTGTACTTCTTTTTGCATTTTTTTTAAGGATCAATTTCTTATTTGATAGCAAATATATAATTTATATCTTTAAAGACTTTTGCTCAAAATATTCCGGAAGAAAATTCTGTTGAAGAAAAATGGAAAATATTCCTTAAAAGTGGATCATATCCCAATTTCGAATAAAATTTGTATGTTTATATTTTCAATTCCTCATTCTAATGCGGCAACCGAGAGAATTTTTAGTTTGATATTAAATTTTTGGAGAAAGGAACGAAACAAGCTTCTAATTTAAAATGTAGAAAGCAAATTAATAATAAAAACAAATCTTGAGTACATTTGTAATGAATTTTGCAATTTTTTCAAAACGGAAGATGGTAAAAATGGAATAGTCAACCAAGTCCAAAAAAACGATAAATATTTATAATTTTTTCAAGTTGCCAAAAAACAAGATGTATTAAAACATTTAATATAGAATAGAAAAAAATTATTTTATTTTTTAAAAATAAAATCTAATACACCTGACTAATTTTAAGTTATTTTTTATTACACATAATCAATTATTTCTTTTAAGTACTGAATTTTATGATTTTTTTTAAATAAAAAGTGTACTTTTTTATTATTTGTACTGCTGTTTTTACTTCGATTTGATATCTGTACTTTTTTGTCGATTTTATATCCGACAACCCAACCCTAAACTAAGAGGATCTGGAATAACATCTATATCGGCAGAAAAGCAGGTAAGACATGCCAGCTTCAAGTTAAAATGAAATTTTCTGCCATGTAATCAATCAAATGGCTGAGTTGTTTTGCTGAAGCCCGACTCCTTTTTGAATTAGAATTGGTCGCCATTCTGTTAAATGCACTTAAAATGTAAAGGGTGGTTAGATTGTAAGGGCCGATGTTGAATGTGAACCACACCTAAACGCCAAGCTTTTTTCCGAATTTTATTTGACATTTCTCTATTTCAGACTTACTCAATTTGAACCATGGAGAGACACACTATCCAACAACGTGTTAAAGTTATCCAGACTTATTATGAAAATGGGCGTTCAAATCAAAATGCATATCGTGCACTTCGTGATTTTTTTGGTCAATTTGATCGTCCAAATGTGCGTACAATCGTGGAAAAATTCGAGCGAACCGGGTCTGTAGAAGATGTGAGAACACCAGTGCATGCTCGTACAGCTCGTACTGCAGAAAATATTGCTGCTGTTCGCGATAGTGTGGCTCAACCTCAACTTGTCGCCGTGCCCAACAATTGCACCTCTCACGCTCGTCGTTGATGAACATTATGCATAAAAACTTGCATTTACACGCTTACAAGGTGCAATTGGCTCAAGAACTAAAGCCTCTTGACCATTCCAAACGTCGTGAATGGGCAGAATGGTGACAAGAAATGGCAACAGTTGATGATCAATTTTCGAAGAAAATCATCTTCAGTGATGAGGCACATTTTCACCTCAGTGGATTCGTCAATAAACAGTATTGCCGCATTTGGGCGAATGAGAATCCAAGAGTGATTGTCGAAAAACCAATGCACCCACAAAGAGTGACTGTTTGGTGCGATTTATGGGCTGGCGGCATCATCAGGCAGTATTTTTTCCAAAATGAGGCCGGTCAGGCAGTTACTGTGAATGGTGTTCGCTATCGTGAGATGATAACGAACTTTTTATGGCCCGAATTGGAAGATATGGATGTGGACGATATGTGGTATCAGCAGGACGGTGCCACTTGCCACACAGCTAACGAAACAATGGCTATTTTGTGCAACAAATTCAATGGCCGTGTTATCTCACGTAATGGCGATGTCAATTGGCCGCCAAGATCATGTGATTTGACACCGTTGGACTTTTTTCTTTGGGGTTATTTGAAAGAAAAGGTGTACGTCGATAAGCCAGCAACAATTCAAGAGCTAAAGGATGAGATAATTCGGCACATTAACGGCATAGAACCTCCATTATGCCTCAGGGTCATCGAAAATTTGGACCATCGGATGGAGGTGTGCCGCCGTGGTCGCGGCGCCCATTTGGCCGATATTTTGTTCCATACATAATTGAGTAATACCAATATATCATAATAAAATAAAATTACAATAATTTCCTAAATAGTTTGTGTTTTATTCAAAATCAACATCGGCCCTTGAAATTTAACCACCGTTATGTACATACATAAATGTAAATAAAATACAATTAAATCACACTTTTTTTACTTACTTTACTTAAGTCAAAATTTACAAAAATAAATAAAACTCCCAAATTATGCACAATTCTATTTGTTTTTTTTTTATTCTCTTTTGTGTTTTTCGCTTATTTTGGCACTTTGTACACAGAGGTGCCACATTTTTATTAAATTACAAAAAGTACAAAAAAAAAACAGCTGTATACCAATTGTTAAAAAAAGTTACAGAATCACACAATCGTTACTGCAAACGAATATTTATGTCGACAAATGTTACGATTGTCGGATCGTTAAAAGTTAGTGAATCGCAGTACAGGTATATTACGATTTTATCTAAGTAGAATTAAATTGGCTATAAAATTATTTTTATAAAGCATTAAAAATAACTATGTATATATCTAAAGAATTATATAATTCAATATGATCATTTATTTAGTGTGTATGACAGAATAAAAACCATAAAGTATGAGATCAATTTATTTCCATAATTAGTGGAAGATTTCGGGATAAGACATTTTTTGTAATAATAGACCAACATTTGTTACTGATCTTTCAAAAACGATTGTAAAATCACAACAATAAACACGCAATAGAGCCAATCAAAACGATTTCAGTCTTAAGTGTTGTTGTTGGGGTCCTGTCGCCGCTTCTGCTTAGCTTCTACCTCTATAAACTACCAACGCCAGCACAAGGCGTGGAAGTAATGACATATGCGAACGATTGCACCAGCATGGCGATGATTGTCTGAACGAAATGCACAATTTCTTTACTGCACGTAATCGGCCAAACTCTTCGCCACCTAGAAGATAGAGGTACCACTCAATTTAGGCATCATCGCTGATGGCTTACAAATTCCCACAGTGAATCATCCGAAAATTTCCTTTTTAGCTCCTCAGCACATGCCACTGCAATCACGCACAAATTTTGAATTAGGAATAAGGTCCTCAAAGCGCAAGCCGGCAGCACTTGAGGTATGGATAAAGAAACCTTGCTTGCTATCCACAAGACAATTGGTCGGTGTGTGGTTAACTATGCTGATCCAGTTAGGTCACCTTCGTTGAGTGAAACACAGTGGAGAAATATTCAAAGTTGTCAAAACTCAGACTTAATAACAGTCACAGCGGATCCAAATATTTCTAGATTTTTTCAAAATATTTTTTGAACTACTTTTATAATAAATTGTTTAAACATCATCACAGAGTCAAAGTTATATCCATTCAAATATAAAAAAATTTAGTTTTTTTAGTTCCTTTTTATTTTACATTACTTTAACCTGTTTCACACTCATCAGTTCTGACTGTCAAGTTATTTTTCAATGAGAAGGAAAGAGAAAATTATCTTTTATCTTTTTCCTTCTCATTGAAAAATACTTGACTTGAAACAGGATTTATGAAATCTCTAGGAAGACTAACTTAAAAGGAAATATGTTGTATGAACAAAAAATAAAAAAAACGTTGTTACCGAGGGGACCTGGGTCATTTAAAATACAGCTATTTTTTATGTAAATTTAAATTTTAGGGCAAATGTATATCGCATATAGTCGATATAAAAAATAATAAAAAAAAAAATATTATAAATTTTGTTTCCATTTTAGTGTTTCGCAAACAATTGTTATATAATTATAAAATTTCATTAAAAATTTTTAATAAATAAAATGTCATGCCTTGTTTTCCAAGAAGTCTTCCATGGAATTTATATTTGTCATAGGTTAGGTTAAAAGGCCGGTGTGAGGTTGTCCCCACACCATCACCCAAAGACCAATACGGTCATTGTGATGCCTTTCGGAAATGATTTGAGACACTTAGTTTGTTCCAAGAGCGAAACGCCTAAGCCCTCCAGAGCCCCTTCCCCTGTTGCGCAGCCAGGCCATATTCATTACGAATCCTTTGAGATCTCCAGATCTCATTATCCTTGCCATTCTACCTGTCATAAAATGGCCCGCGATAACGCCTATCATGGTTCTCACGCAGACCTTGCTCTCACCCAGTAACGATTCCGAGTCGGACTTCCTAAGCGCCGGCCATATAGTCCTTGACACTCAGCAGTCCGTTCGGTGTCCCCAGGCCCTATTTGTCTCGCTTAGAACCCATTCCCTGATTTTCCCATAATAGAAACCGAGGCCTGACTGCTGCCTGGCATTCAGGATCTTCCGAATCTCAGCCGAGTCTCGCCAACTCATCAGCCAATTCATTTTCACTGATATTGGAAAGACCTGGTATCCAGCAAAGTCTCAGCACGTATTCGCCTGAGATTTCTCCTAGAGCTCTCCTACAATCATCGACCAACCTGGAGGTCACATATCAGCCCCCTACCGCCTATCGAAGCACACCTCTGAGCCTTAGATAGAAGGTTCCTACGACTGGATAATCGCAATGTCTCCCACCAAACACAGCATCCATAAGTAAGAATGGGTCTAACCACCGAAGTGTAAAGCCATCCAACAACTGACGGCCGTAGACCCCAACTCCTACCTATCGATGATATGCAAGCATAGTAGGCATTGAGACCTCTCTTAAGCCTCTCCTGCGTGTTCCTCTTTCAGGACAGTTTACTGTCGAGGAAAACTCCTAGATACTTGGCGCTGTCAGATAGCCCAAGTTCTACACCTCCTAGTATCGGTAGCCTAAAGGCTTCCACATTATACCTCCTTGTAAAAAGAACTAATTCTGTCTTCTCCGGATTTACCCCTAAACCTTTATCCGTAGCCCAAACTGACAGTGTGACCAGCGCCCTCTGCATGATTTCGCTAATTGTGGGCAGAAACTTGCCTGAAATCAATATAACTACGTCAGCTGCATAGGCCACGACCTCCTGTCCTACACTATCAAAATGTCTTAGAATGACATTGACAGCCAAAAGCCACAGTAAGGGAGAGAGAACTCCTCCATGTGAGGTTACCCTGGTCACTAGCTTCTTTAGACGTTCCCTTCCCCAGTCCGAGTGGACCACCCTGCTGCTGAGCATCAGGATTATTCACTCGACCAAGAATAGCGGAACATTCAAATCCACTAATGACTGTCTAATAGCCTCTACTTTCAGTTTATTAAAGTCGCCCTCTATATCGAGAAATGCCGCCAGAATGTATTCCTTGGTTCGCAAACCTTGCTCTATATACCCCACCACATCATGAAGCGCACTCTCAACAGATCTACCCTTGAGGTAGGCATGTTGAGGGCCACTTATGATGCTTATGCACTTATGATACGTATCAACCAGTCTTTCTAATGTCTTCAATAGAAAAGACGATAGGCTGATTGGTCTAAAGTCCTTGGGTTTCGAGTGACCGGACTCACCTCTTTTTTTGATGTCGGCACTGCCCCATTGGGTGTGGTGTGCATTGGCGTCACACACCAGTACCAATTTCAAGCTCTTGTGCTACGAACAACGTATATCCCGCGGCCTTTAATCCTACTACCCGGTTATTATTTACCCAGGGCTCTTGGATTAGGGCCACGTCAACATTGGAGTCAATGAAGTGGGTTATTAGTTCGGTTGAGGCTGCTACGCAGTGGTGCAGATTGATTTGCACCCGAACGTAACACCCCCTCTCATATTCTTCAGCCTCTTGAAAGACTCCTGGTCTACTGCGTACCTGAAATCCCTCCCGTGGTTCTCTTTAGAACCCAGTGAAGCTATCAGCTTCCACTGGCTTGTATTGAGACCCTGGTTTTGATTAGCCAGCAATCCTAGTATGGTTTCCACTGGTTTCATCGGTGGAGGTATCTATACCGTGACTACTGGCCTCAATGGTAGGTCTGACGCAAGTATGACGTCCATCCTGGCTTCTGGGAAAGCTTTGCCACAACTGCCAATTGCGGTCCTGAAAACTCCAAGGTTTTTTGGTTACCGCAACTGACGGTCTTGACACCTCTTAGCCAGTCGGCCCCTTTGAACGCCACCTCGTCAGTCCTTCCTTTTGCAATGAAGATTTCGTCAAGCAGTTTGTCTTCTAGCACCTTCCATCTCTCGACACTAATCCTACCATCAGGATCAGTCCGATTAATGACAGCCGCCAGAATACCGTCCTTGCTCGACGACTCCTTCGCCGCCTTCGACGTAGAGGGCTGATCATCTCTAGAGCCAGTCCCGTGAGAGACTCCAGAGGGTATAGGTCTGCCTCCCTGGTATTTGTCATAAGTTTAATAAATTTTTAAAATATAGACACGATTATATATCCATTGATATATAATATGTCTATATTGTTCTTTTCACGTGTCAAATTATTTAGGGAATAGAAAACAACTCATAGTAAATTTGACCCTTATTGTTTTCTTTCCTATATGAGTATATACTCGTACATACATGAAAAGTTATCAGTAATTAGTTAGAACAAGAAAAGCTTCAATCGAATCAGTCGCATTCAGGAAAGGTTCCCTGTGATGGTCTGGCCAGATTTCAGCAGCTCATAGTAGATAAGACCACCAAATACAAAGTATTACATTTGCGCCATGAATATTTGGCTTTGGTGTCAATTCGGCTGATTGGCCGGGCTCCATTTGCCATTATAATTAAGAATTCGGTGCAAAAACGATTTCGTTTTATAGCGTTTAAGCAGATTTTTGGAAATTCAAAATCGTTTTTCAAGGAATCACGTCAACGAACTAATGTACGAGTTGCTTGATAACCAACCCAGTGGCTTTTACCTGTTCTCAAATCTAAAAAAAAATCCTTTTGTGAACTTTAAGCGAATTTGGACTATAACCGATTTTTTTATAAGCAATTTTAAGGATTATATCTGCAAGTAAATATGACAGTTTTGGCTTATATCCGTTTTTGGTATTTAAGCGGAATAGACTAAAAGCGAAAAGCACTGTATTTTCTTTCTGTGCTAGGCTAAGAAGTTTCCGAACCGCTCTCGTAATGTTTAATAACTAAGTGAGAAAGAATAGATGACAGGTATGTCCTCCTCAAAGTAGCATGAATATAAGTTACTAATGACCAAAATTGCGTTCAAGTGATATGAATCAGGCATTTTTAAGTTATACACCCAATAAAACTTTGTATCAGACATTTATTGGTCAAACTATCAATATTAAAGTCCAAATTTGCCTTTTTTCTCGAAATCCACTAAATTGAAATCAAAATCACCTCGAAGTTAAAACAGAAAATTATTTAAAAATAATAATAATCTTATAAGATTTCATAAAATAATTTTGAAGTTTTTTAAACATGTTGCACAAAATTTTCAAAGTTCAATATTATTTCGAATAGATAAACGTTATTATAGAAGAACACTAATAAATAAATAAGATAAAGTTTAGTGTACGAACATTCTACAGGATGTGGAAATTTTCGAAGATGTTTTCGTAAAACCTGTAAATCTGATAAATACTGGAAAAAAATAAAAATATGTCTCGTAATATATTGATTGAGACTATATGGGAAAATTAATAGTCAATGGAAATGTCTTGAAAGTTGAATGAAAAACTCTCACACTTTATATATTTTAGGAAATTCTTTACCAACACTTTTTCTGATCCTTAAAACTTAAATTAATAATATGTATTTTAATTAATAAATTGTGTTAAAAAAAATTAAATTTTCTTGTTGCTACATTTATGCGTCTCAATCTTATACAAGGTACACAAACGAGTATTTATTTAAATGACAGGCAAAGTAAAGAAATTGTTATTAAACAACAACAAATAATTTTCAACATAGAATGTGTAGTACTCGCACTTGTATTTATTGTATGAGAATTGAAATTATTCTGCAAAGATGCAATAATTCATTTGCATACTTGGCTACTACCATTCATTTCATTCCAATCCAATCCAATGCAATGCAATCCATACATGCACATATAAAATATAAGTATGACTGGGTATAAAACAGGATAAGAAGATTTGTCTCTGAGTTCTTAGTTGGTAGATTTGTTCAATGTTTAGAATGTCTGGTTGGTTAGTTGTTGTCGTTGCTGCTGCTGCTGCTGCTGCTGTTGCTTAACTACGAGTTTGTGTATTGTCTCTCATACAGAGATGACGACGACAACACATGACATTTTGCAACAACTTGAAATGCAACTGAAAGATACAATCACAATCAATGACTGCAGAAGGCATAAAGCAACTGCATACATACTCGTACATACATACATATACTAAGATATATTTATGCAAAAGTAAAAGAGACATACATACACTCATATTTTAAATACATAAATCTGGTTACAAACATCGAATTCAATATATAAAATAGAAAAATTACAATTTAGAATAAAATATCATTTGCTTACACGTACAAAATACTCGTAGTATGTGACATGTGTATTCAATAGTATATGAGTAAATCATGTTTACACACCCTGCAGTTCAAAGAACTAGTTACTGTCTTATGAATTTCTTGCCCACTATGAACTAGCTCCAATACACATGCACAGGGTAACTAACAAAACCAACTTGCTTTACTTGACGCTGGTAAAATAACTAGTGATGACAATCACTACTTTAAAGAATATCTGGTTCCAGAAGTTTGATATGCATACATACATACATATGTACAGCAGTACAATTGACGTTAAGTTGACGTTAAGTTGACCAGTTTGGTAATGTAAGATCAGCTTCCCCAAATGTACAAGGTACGGTCACACATGGCAAATATTTACTCAAAAAAACGTAACCACTTGTTTTAGCACAAATTTGTTTCAAGTTATTTTTTCTTACAAGAGTTTTGCATCAAACAGCATCAAATAAATTAAAACTAAATATATGTTGTGATTTGGCCTAAATAAGAAAAGGTTTTTAAATAAATAAAACTTAGTGATTACAAATACAAATTGCTTCAATCGATTCTAGTGTCAAAACTTTATATGCCAAATCATTTGAGCCGACCTCTATAAGCACAAAGTGTCGCAAAAATCTTTTAAACCATTTAGAATTAACCATAGTGGCAATAAGCTTGATTCTATCAAGAAACTGTCGAAATTGTGCTTCTTTCGGGAACACATTTTATTTTATTGGACATATGTATACGAGTATGTAACTATATTAAAAATGCGAATTTCAAAACAGATGGCGTATCTTTTATATGCGGTTTTTGTCTTAAGTAACATTTATATGTCATTTTTAAGAGTTTTTAAACATTATACATAGTGTAAACTACAAACTTGTTTTACTTTGAAAATGTTGAATTTTGTGCCAACAAAGGAAGCATCATATGCGGGAAGTTTTGATTTACTCATTTAATATAAAAAAAGTAGCGCTGGAGAACTCTGATTGCTCACCGAAGCTTATGGTAAATGTTCAAAATCACTGAAACTGGAAAGACGATTTTGCATGTCCGAAGTGCCGCTTAAACGCTATAAAAGGAAATCATTTTTACACCGAATCATTACTTGTCATTGCAAATGGAGCCCGGCCAATCAGCTGAATCGACACCAAAGCCGTCAAATATCCCTCGTGCTTAGACAAGGGTCATATCTATTGTAAGCTGCTGACATCTGGCCAGACCACCTCATGGAGTCTGCAGCGAAAGCAACTGATTCGTTTGAAGCGAGCATTGACAGAAAAACACCCAGAATATGCAGTCAAACATGAAAGCGTAATATTCCTTTGGGTTATCGCTCGGCCACATATTTCAATACATTTAAAAACTATTTTGGAAGAAGTGTTTAGGAAGTTTTGCCTCACTCGCCTTATAGTCCAGACCTCTCCCCGTCCGACTACTATTTGCTTCCATCAATGCACAACGCTCTCACTGAGATAACTGAATCGTTCTTAGCCTTAAAAAATCCATATATTGCCAGAATGATTGGAAAAGCTCAAAGCTAATAATATAAATTTATATTGTAAAAATGTTTCAAAATAAAAGCTAAAAATTACCGCATTTTTAAGTTAAGTTTGGGGTGCCCCGATAGACAAGGCGATATTATTTCGGAGTATCAGTCAGAGTGTTGAGGATTCGATTCCCGCCAAATGCTTTGGGTGTTTTCTGCAGACAAGCTAAAAGGCTTCGCAGTTTGTATTTGTAAAAAAAAAATGTTATACTCACCATTCTTGAAAGAATTTCTTATTGTGTGAAATTCTGGATATATCGCATCGTTCTGGATATATATAAATTTAAGATGTTATATAGTCAAAGGTAACAAAATTGAACATTCAAATTTAGGACCATTAAAGTAAAAACAAAAAAATAGTTATACATACAACATATCGTCCCCTGAAATGCCCAAAGACGTAACTCTCAAAAAATCAAAATTCGTTTTTTGATTGAATCTGGAACACAAGGCTAAACTAAAATGCTCCTGAAAATGTTAAGCTTCTACGTTCCAAACTAACGATTTTATTCAAGAAATGGAAAAAGACGTAACATCATTTGAACGTTTTCATAAAACACAAAAGACTTAACCCACATTTTTTACAGAAATAAGTTTGTCGTCTATATACCTATATAATATATTAAGACAAGTGTGAAGAAATCGCGATTTCCAATTAAACACAGTCAGTTATCGGCACATCTCTACAGCACATCTGCTTATATCTATATTACAGTTCAACTGTAACAATTTACTCCTAAAAAATATTTTTCAGATACATAAGTGTATGCGATAACATAACAATGTTGTTGACGGTTGCCTTAAAAAAACGTCTCAGGTTACCAGCAACTAACTTCCGAACACCACCTTTATCAGGAGATTAAGATTCTACCGGTCCAGGAACACAACTTTATATTGGAGGAACACAGTTGAAGGTTTCCTTGAGGCATGTCAGACAGAGGCTACGCATTTACGAAGAAAACATACTATGTGCAGAATTGATTTCATCACAGCTTGTATATGACAGCTTTTAACGCATTCATAGAGATGTCAACAATTCCGCTGTAGCTTGAAAGCCGTACTTGAACCACTGCCAATAGCAGACACCGATAATATTCTGCAGGGTAAAACAAATGTCGTTCTGGCACAACTAAGATCAAGATGGTGCAATAGCCTTAATGTCTTCAGGTGCGTGGGTCGTGTCGTCCCCAACTTATGATAATAAATGCATATCACCAGGTGGTGATTTAACACAAGTCAAATAATGGATACATTATTTGAGGAACTGAATCATGAGTTCAGTAGTTGGCAAGTTGTCATCGATTAAGTTTGCAGATAGCCTAAACCATGGTGTAATTATACAAGGTGAGTGCAGTAGCACAGCTGACTGACTTTGTTTACAATTTACCTATGCCAAAGTAATACTTTTTCAAGGGTTTTAGACAGTATGTGGTACATTATTTTACACAAACAAAATGCCTGTTGCTGATTTGCACTCACCTTGTATAGTTACACCATGCCCTAAACGGTACACTAGTGCTTTCAACCGACTTTTGTTTGCGAAAGCATTGTAATAAGAAATTATTTTTCAGTATTGATTAAAATGCAATATTATGCATCAAAAACAAAATGCCTGTTGCTGATTTGCACTCACCTTGTATAGTTACACCATGCCCTAAACGGTACACTAGTGCTTTCAACCGACTTTTGTTTGCGAAAGCATTCTAATAAGAAATTATTTTTCAGTATTGATTAAAATGCAATATTATGCATCAACTGAAGCTGCAGAAGCCAAGGAGCTCGATTGCGCTCAGTACTAAGAAAAGTGGTCGAGTGATCGCCTTGCTAAGACCCGGTAAAATCGACAGTGAGCTACAATTATATCGCTCGTATCAAAGACACTCGAAACTCTCCCAGCTGACCTGATAATTAAACACCATTGCCACTTGCATCTCATATGGCTTAAACCATAGAGACTTTGTGAAACATTGATCTGTCGAAGACCTTTAAATCCCTTATAGACTATAGTCTCATTATATAGGCAAGACTATTTGCTTGTATACTATACTGTGTAAAAGTCTTGTTATACGGGATAAAAGTACTACTTCATTTCTTAAGCATTTCTTTAGATTATAATATATTCTTTTTGTACTTGCTCCATTACTGAGCTATGAAACCCATGCTAACATCAATCGCTTTAAATCTTAATAATGCATATTGCTTAACTTTGGCATGAGTTCGAGGAAATATGTTAAACATTGCAAAATACAAAAACCAGATGAAGTATAAAATGCTGCTGTAAAATTTCTAAAAATTACTGCAATTGATTGGTAGTTAAAAAGTAACTTTGTATTTGTGTATCAACACACAAAGCACACACCACTTTAAAAGATCTTAAAAGAGGATTCGTATGTTATTTTGGTTTTGGATACATTCATATTTGTGCAAATGATAAATGACGACATTTCAACAATTTTCACATTCATATTGATAACAAACCAATACAATCCAATTCTATTCCATACACACACATCCCAGCATACCATTCAAGGAAAAGAGTCCAACTAAAAAGCATTTTCGGAACGAAAGAAAAATTTACTTGTTCCCAGCATACCATTCTAAAAGAGCTCCAAAAAGGAGTCAGAAAAGAGTCCAACTAAAGAGCATTTTTGGAGCGCTCCGAAAAAGGAGTCAGAAAAGAATCCAACTAAAAAGCATTTTCGGAGCGAAAGAAAAATTTGCTTGTTACTGTCCTGAGTCGGCACGCAGTATGATTCAGAAATTCCACTTAATTGTGTGTGTACCAAAGCGTTATTGTCCTGTTACTTGTGCTTTGAACAAAAAAAAAACATAGATTCTTTTCTGACATTATCTAAGAGCTCTTTCAGAGCCAAAAAAAACCCCTCATAAAAGACTCTTTTCTGACATTATCTAAGAGCTCTTTCAGAGCCCAAAAAACCCTCATAAAAGACTCTTTTTTGACATTATCTAAGAGCTCTTTCAGAGCCCAAAAAACCCTCATAAAAGACTCTTTTCTGACATTATCTAAGAGCTCTTTCAGAGGCAAAAAAAACTCCTCATAAAAGACTCTTTTTTGACATTATCTAAGAGCTCTTTCAGAGCCAAAAAAAACCCCTCATAAAAGACTCTTTTCTGACATTATCTAAGAGCTCTTTCAGAGCCCAAAAAACCCTCATAAAAGACTCTTTTTTGACATTATCTAAGAGCTCTTTCAGAGCCCAAAAACCCCTCATAAAAGACTCTTTTCTGACATTATCTAAGAGCTCTTTCTGACGGACCATTTTCGAATGTAATGACCATCTTTTCTGAAGGTTTTCGGAGCAATAATAATTGTTTTTTGAGCTCATAAAGAGCATGAACGCTCCGAAAAAGGTGTCAGTAAAGACTCTTTTCGGACTCATATGTCTTGCTGGGAAATTTCGAGAAGATGATTTCAAACCAAAATTAAATATTTCCAAAAATAAAGAGATTTTCTTTTGTAGTGCATCTGCAAGTGACTTATACTAAATTTGTATGTTTGTTTGTAGGTGTAAATAAAAATTGGACTGCTGCTGCTGCCTTCTGATGATGGTGACAGTAGACAACACATTTTATATTTATTTAGATACATACATATGTATGTATGTACATGTTTACACATATAAAAAGTAATAAGTGTGTTTGTGTATCTGTAAACATATTGCATCTGTGTTTGCAACTTGTGTTAGTTTATTATTATTTTATACTTTTATTTTATTTAAAACAAATTTATTTTGTTTCATGTTATTGACTGACTGCAGTTACAACACGAAATCGTCTACCAAAAAATAAAAAAAAATAAAACTAAGAAGAACAAGTAAGAAAGTATAGTCGGTCAAGCCCGACCATATAATACCCTACACCTAGTATATGTAAATATAAAAAAGTTTTTTCAGAAATGGGCGTTATATGGGAGATTCACCTATTTTGGACCAAAATTCAGTGTCATGATTTCTGTGAATATAAATATTATATGTGTTAAACTTTATCTCGATATAAATACTTTTAAAAGATTTATGGAAGTTAAAGTGAATTATGGAGAGGGTCTTATATGGGAGTTTCGACTAATTATGGACCGACCATTACAAAATTAGGTGTCATTATTTCTGTATATAAGAAACTTATTTGTGTCGAATTTTATTTGACTACCAACATTTTTAAGAAATTTATGACCGTTAAAGTGATTTTCGAAAGTGGGCCTTATATGGGAGCTACGACTAATTATGGACGGATAATAATAAAATTGTACCGTATTATTCGTATATATATGAAATATAATTTCGTTAAGTATTATTTGGACTCAGAAAGTGATTCTGAGCCGATCGGTATACTTTAAGATGCGTGTTGGACCAATATTTCTGGGCGTTACAAACATCAGCACAAATTCAATATACCTTCCCCACTATGGTGGTGTAGGGTATAAAAATGAATTTGAAAATTTGATTGTGATTAAAATGTTTGCAATTTGTAAATGTTTGTCAAGTGGAAAACCAAATGAAATACATGCGAAATATTGAAACTGTATTGTAGATAGATACATACATACATACACTGTGTTGGATTATTATAATTACACTTGATTGTAAAGTTACAAACAGTTTTTACAAAGTGCAAAATTTTTTAAGAGTAAATATTGTTATCAAAAATTTTAAAGAGTACTTCATTAATTTAAGAGAGAAATTGTACATTAATATATTGTCAGTATTTCATAACTATAATTACCATATTTTATACATAAGTGATTTTGAAAAGGATAAAACTTCAGTTTATATAAAAAGTAGCTTAAGTTTTTGAGCAATTGTCAAAAAAAAATTAACCGGTCACATGTTGTAGTAACAAATTTTATAAATAATTATTGAAAAAATAAAGTAGCGGCCCGAAAAAAACTCTTTCTGAACGGGACAATCTCATAATTATAAACGGTGTCAGCAGTACAATGAAGAGTCTTGGTATATTATTAATGAATGTGAGGTAAATGTCTCCAAATCAACCATAAAAGTAGACTGCTAAAAAAAATCCCAGACTATTAATTAACAAAAGCTGTTGTCTATGCCAAGGCTATTACTCTGCCATAAAACTGATCGACTTACATAATTCGCTAAAAGAAACTTTACAAACTAACTGGAAACAGGTAAGCCGACAATTTAAATATTTGTTTAAGGTGATTTTTTCAAATGAAAAAAAAAACTCAATCTCGATCGTCAATCAATTGTATTTCAGAAGTTTCTAATTGAATTTCAGAATTTTCTAATTGTATTTTAAAATATTTAAATTATCAGCCATGTCACAGAATTTAATTCCGTTCGGAAGTGGAATTAATTCCGTATTTTGCTTCTATAGAAAAAGTAAAACAAACAACTTTTTCAGAATGTAACGTATAAATTCTTAAAATTACAAATCCAAATAGCAAATTAAAAGTGGTTTCATTCCGAAAAAATTTTCGTTTTGCTTTCTCTATAGAAGAAAAGACGGAATCAATTCCACTTTCGAACGAAATAAAATTCTGTGACATGGCTGTATATTTCAGAAACTTCTAATTGAAATTCAGAATTCTAAAGTAAAATTGGAAATTTCTGAAATACGAGAATTAGAAAGTATACAGTTATACAATTTCTGAAATATAAATGGAAATTTGTGAAATCCAATAAGAAACTTTTTAAAAACAATTGGAAATGGTGTAGATGTGAAATTAGTACCTTTTTTCAATAAGAAAAATATTAATGTACTTGATGATCAGAACAATGTTCTTCACATCAGAACTCTATTGAGAACATTTGTGGAAGATTAAGCCGTCGAATTTATGCTGAAAACCGCGAATATTAAAGCATATATCACCTAAAAGAAGCTGTTATAGATGCTTGGAGATCTATATCTGATGATATGTAACAATAAATCTGGTGAATAGTAGCCTAATCGAATTTTTCAGTTGATTCTAAAAAAGGAGTCAAATTGTTTTGTGAATATTGGTATTTTAAGTACCTTAGTTATTTTTATTTCAGTGTATTTATAGTTATGAAACACTAATCCAATTCTTTATACATTTCGATAATATTAGTTTCTTTGTTCGTTTCACATAGATTAAACTGTTTTAATTTTTATTTAACTTACAAAATTAAGAAAAGTATTATGTATTTATAGTTATGCCATGCAGTGTATGAGTGTATCTACACAAAGTTATGCAAAATTTATATACTCGTAGATGAGTTGTTGTTTATTTATGTTACAAAAGTAATTGGAAATCAAATACATATGTACATACATACATATTTTGTAACAAGACAGTTTATTTTATTTAAGTGAAATACGAGACATGGGTTTTATTTTTAAGAAATTAAAAGTTTTTAAAATCTGATATTTTGCAATAATGCAGGAATAAAGCCTTCTTAAGTGTATTTTCAAAGATCTTAAGAACCTTAAATACCCATTTATCTAGACTATCGTTATTTAGATTATTGTAATAATTTCAAATACCGCGGTAATTTTTTAAAGAATAACGTTACCGTAATAATTTCTTTCTTTTCATGTTAGTAAATTTTATTAAAAATGTAAGCTATTTTTAAATTAACCATTACGATTGAGCCAAAATACTGCTGTCCAAATATTCTCAACTAGCGTTACGGTTGTATTTTAAAAATGTTTAATTGGTAACAAATTTTGATTTTAATATTTTAAAATTTCAAAACACTAAAAACACTAAACAGTTTAATTTGTTTTCGTTTGAATGTGTCAATATTTTGTAGCAAAGATCTTCAAAATTCTTGTAAATTTTATTAATAATTTATTTAATAGTTTCTTCTTTTTTCAAGTTTTATAATTATATTTATAATTATAAACTTTTCATTTTCTGTTAAAAGATTTTTTCATTTTTGTAAATACTTCAATTATTATTTTATTATAATTCAAAACTTATATTATCCCTGAAGAAGCTATCCATTGTGATAGCGAAATATCGGAAATTAATATATATAAATAAAATAAAATATTTGTATATAAAATGCAATTGACCTTATTGCTTGAAAAAAGAAGAAACTATTAAATATTAAAAAAGGTCAAATAAACGAACTAAATATTAATAATTTATGTCAAAAAAAAAATGGTTAAACTTAGGGTTCTATGTATAGACCTAAATTATATACAGTGGCTCCAACGCATAATCGGACAAGAGTTTGATTGATTTAAATATCCTCTAAACAAAGCTAAAATGAACCTTAGATTGTATTTACTCTATATGTACCTACTTATATCTATTAATAATAATAATAATAATTTTTAAGAGAAATGATTAAAATACAAAAATCTAACATTTAATAATTTGTAGCATATTCTTTGTTGTCTAGAACGCTCTTTAAGCGTTTGGAAATTTCCGGTTTTATAGAGTTCCAAGATTCTAACAAAGTTTTAGCTGGCCTAATGTGTTGAACTTATTTTGATACACTCTATTGGCCAATTATTTTCAAAGATTTTGGGGCAGTTATGAATCAACCAAAGCCTTACAACTCCTGTAGTGTGCTTAGGATCATTATATTGATAAAGCAAAATTGTTCTCGATTCCCAATTTCTGTGCAATTTGCTTTACATTTTTCTTCAAAATGTCGAAGTGGACAAATTTGTCCATTTTACTATCTATAAAATGGAAATTGCCTACTCCAGTACTCGACATGCAGCTCCTATTTTGATGGTCAAATTCACAAATTGCTTACCGTCTGAAACATGCCAGTTAAACTTGCTATCGCCAGTGAACAAAACCTTAAAATAATGTAAAATTTTAATGGAAACATTTTCTTAGATGATTTACCGCCAAATTACCAGGTTCCAAAAATCCTCTGTTTTCAGTAAATACTTTTTGGTGAACTTTACTCTCTTTCTTCCATAGTCGTCATCCGAGATTTTAATGATATTTTAATATTTTTTGCAGTTTTTATAGGATATTCCTTGATTTCTTTGACTATCGAACGTTCTTCTCTTTAATTTAATATTTTACCTTAACCTTTTCTGCTTATATTTTCAAGTCTTAATTCATCATGGAACCTTTTTATAATGTTATGTTGGTATCCAATTCGGAAATTTCTTTCACAGTTTTACCTTCCAAATTTAATTTAACCATTAATTGTCTTATTTCGAAAGTAGTCTATTTACCACTTGGATTTATTTTCGCTCAAAAAGTTAATGTTTTCCCACTTCTTATAAATTAGAAATAAATATGACAAAAAATCCAGTCTTGATTTTAGTATTTGAAAAATTTTTGTTTTTGTTTTTGATTTTACATAAATAGTTTTACTAAAATTTTTTTGTTTTTTTGCACTATATAAAACTTAAGTAGGTAAAGTGTACATAAAATCTAAAAAAAAACAATACCCTAAATACAATATGTCTTTGCTCGAGCATGTTTAAATCTGTCAAACTCTTGTCCGATTATTCGTTGTACCCACTGTACCCATCAGTTCAAAGTTTTAGCCTGGATAAAGTTATGTATAGTTCTTAACATTTACTGTTTTATTTTTTTTTTAAATCTTTCCAAGCACGTGCATTATAATATACCACAAATGAATCCCCTCTCCAATTTTGCAATGTTTCCTAAGAATTTTGTTTAATTTGTCACAAACGTGATAAATTTGTATGAATTTTGTTTTATAAAGCTGAAAATTAATATCGTTACAATAATTTAACACGTAAAAATGCTTGATTTGCTGTGTAATTTAAATTTTTTATTAGGTTTTTTTTCTTGCTGGCAATTTTAATGCCAACAGATTTTGAGTCAAACATTGTCGTGGTATAATATAGTTGAAAATGTGTGTGGCAAAAATTGTAGCTATTTTTAAAAAGTGGACCCGCTATGTCTCTGTGACTGTTTAAGAGTTTGTCTGTGACAAAATAAATAATGAATATATTTACATTGAAAAATTAAGTAATTTACAAGAAGATTTACATGTTTTCTGGTGTTTTCTCTAATTATGATAAATTAATAGGTTGGGGTTTTGGTGAGAGGAAACTATAGAGGGGAACATTTCTGAAAGATAAGGAATAAATGCTATTGGAAAATTGAAAATTAGGAAAGATGTTTTATTTATAAGTTAAAAAAAACTTTATTGAAATTATTACAGCAGAATCAATTAAAAAGAAGAAAAAATGTTTCAAATAATACCAACGAATTTGAATTCTGTATTAAGAATTTTCAGAATCATGGATCTTTTTCTAAGGAAATTTTTATTGGATATAGTGGGTCTTTTTCTGCAGAATTTTTATTTGGAATCGTGGGACTATTTAACGGAATTCTTATTCGGAACAGTTTGTTTTTACTACAAAATTTTTATTTCGAATCGTGGGTCTTTTTCTACAGAATTTTTATTATAAATAGTGCTTCTTTTTCTGTAGAATTTTAATTCGGATTAGTGAGTTGTTTCTACAGAATATTTATTCGGTTTGTCGGTCCTTTTATACAGAATATTTATTAGTTATCGTGTGTCTTTTTGTATAAAATTTTTATTATATATTGATATCACGTAATAAATTGAAATTATTTAGCTTTTATTAACAATACATTTTCAATATTCAACTGTTGCCTTTTCATCAATTGTCCTATTCTTTCATAGTAATTAGAATTTTATATAAACTAAAACTGTTAATCGTAATTTTTTTAATTATAAAATAAAAATGAATACATTTTTTATAAATGCTATAATAAAACACTTCGAGTCATACATTTCTAATACAAATCTGATTATTTTGTATTAAATAAATTAAGTTTTATTACAAAACTTAATCCTATTTAATAAAATAAAAGCAATATTCACGTTTTCCCACAAATATTACTTGCACATCCACTTTAACACAAAACAGCATACCTCGCTGCTTGCTTTTCTCGTTATTTCAACATTTTGCTTATCTACTCGTTACTTTTTCACATACTCTCGCTCTTTTCTTATACAATTTGACATTTCGCTCAGCTGTTGTATTTGTTTGGTTTAGTGTTGTTACTCTAAAATAAAAACAGTTTTGTTTAATTTTGTGAAATTCTGTGATTTATTTGTGTGTGAAATAATTTGTGTTTAAAAAAATAATAAATTATTGCAAAATGGAAGGACCCAAAGAATTATCAATGAGTGAAATCCGTAAATACATGCTGGACAATGGTTGTAAAGTAACAAATCATGCCTTAGTGAAGCATTTTAAACGTTTCCTTACACATCCCGAGACACAAAGTGAGTCATGTTTTTATTGTTGTTGGTTGTTTAGTAAATACAATATAAACAAAATAACTTGTTGCATATGAATGAATCAAAAAGATAAATGTTAGAATTGTATTATGAAAATATTAATGGAATTTATGTTATTCCAGATGAAGCTCGTAAAGAATTTAAAACGTATGTGAATATTTTGGCCACCATTAAAAATGAAAACAATCAGAAATATTTAATTTTGCGCAAGAAATACTTAAATGAATGTCCGTCAGAGGAGGTGGTGCAGCGTGTTGTTTCACAGGCGGGTGGCTCTGACTCAGTGCCTAGTAGCCCCGGTGGAGTTTCTTTCAATTCAGATGTAGCTGCTGGTTCCCCCTTTCGTCAACCACCACCCTATAAGCCACCTCCAGAGGTATCCTCTCCTCTTGCTAAAGTTTCTCAAACACCAGTTGCCGCCACTGGTATTGCTGTTCACACGGAAAATGTTAATAACTATCGCGAGTGTGTTAATGAATTTGCAACGGCCATATCACACATTGACCCCAAACGTCTTGAGCGCCAAACTTCTGGCAATGAACCTCAGACCCCTACACCACAGAGCGACAACAATAAACAAAAAGAATTAGAAGAAAAAGCCAATTTCGATAAAAGTGTTTCAAGAGCTAATTCTGTCGAGGAGTCCGGTGGTAATAAAGAGAATATACCACGTTTTTCTTTTTCGTCGGGTTCCTCGACCACGTCGACTGAAGGTAGTGGCGAGAAATCTTCCGGACCCGATGTGGATACTGAAAATCCCATGAGTGTTAAGGAAGCTACGCGCAAATTTAATCGTATGGCTTCGGAAGAAGAAGCAAAAATTATTTCACCACCATCGAAAAAGAAGCCGGAAAAGGTGAGTAATTTTTTTTATTGGTGGTCTGGGAGAATTTTTGTCAGAATATTGAATAATACATTAATTTAACATAGGTATATTGTCAGTAAAACTAAATGTTTTCAGATTTTATTATGGTGCAACTATATGCACTCTGCTTGTATACTTGCAGCATGGATTTTATATTGAAATTTTAAGTATGAAACAATTTGATGTACAGTCATGGTGTAGCACAGCTGACTGATTTTGTTTACAATTTATTTATGTAAAAAGTAATACTTTTTTAAATGTTTCTGAGAGTAGTACACTATTTTACACAAACAAAATTCCTGTTGTTTCTGTATTGTGTTGTATTTGTTGTCGATTTGCACTCACCTTGTTAATTACACCATAATATTTAACGTTCAAATATTGCAGCATGGTTCAAATGTAAATTTAAATTTTTTGATCAAGCCTTTTGGTTTTTTCAGGATAGTTAGTATAGTATAGTGTTCTCTGTTTTTATTCTGAATCGTGGGTCTTTTAATTCATAATCGTAGCTCTTTTATTAGAATTTTTATTCGGAACCGTGGATATTTTTATTCGAAATCGTAACTCTTTTTGTTCAGAATTTTTAGTCGGAATTTTGATTTGATATACCTATAATCAGAACTTATTAACTCGCTTTATAACACAGAACCTAAATTTTTAAATTAATTTCTTTTATTATAACTTGTTTTAAAGCTGTTCTTTTTTAATTTATTTTTTCTAAATACACCAGCATTTATCTCTAGATTTTTTTTACATTAAAAGTTTCTTCATCCAAAATACCAAAGAAAAATGCTGCAGGTCTAAAGTCTTAAGTCGATTTTATTCTTGGTCATATATCTCTCTCTTCATGTTGTTGATTGTAAGTCTTCTGGTTGTTTGCGTTAGCTGTGGTTCTTTGTCTTTTCATTTCTGGCTGATTTAACTATGAGTACTTGTAAACTGTCACTTGATGTCACGTAACAATTTGAAATTGTTTAGCTTTTATTATTACCACACATTTTCATCTTTCAACTGTTGCCCTTTTCATGAATAAGTCCCCTCTTCCTTTATACTTTTTTTGTATTTTTTTCGTGTCTTTTTTGTGGATTTATTTTAGAAAATGCAACATAGGAAAAGAAAAACCAGCAGTTTTTCTTATATTTTGGTGGAAATTGTCTCCATTTATTATGGCTGTGTGCTTGTTTGTTTGTAGCTTAAACGTGAATGTATTAAATAAATCCATTTATTTTATTAGCAGACAATAAAAATAATGTTCTTACATACACTTTAACATGAATATACTATTGCATAAACAGACATAAACATACATAAATATGTACATACTTACAGCTATCTTTATGTTTTTGAGCCAAAACAAGTTGGTATGGATTTGTAAAGAAAAGTAATTTACAAGTGCATTCAACGTCTTATTATGAGAATAAATATTATAATATTTTATTTTTGTAGTTTTTTTTTCATATACGCTTAGTGACAAATAAATTCTTAAAAGCTGAAAGTGACCAACAATCCTACTAAACAATTTATGTTATGTATCGAACGTCTAAGTAGTCTTAAACAGCTTTATGCTAGGGTGACTGCTGTCTTAATGGTAGATATTTTAATGTTGTATAGATGTTTTACGAGAATCATGTGTCTATTTATACTGGTTGTAATTATATATATTTAACCTAAATCAAATCTGTTTATAGATTTTTTCATAAAACAAACTTTTATTCCGTCCAGAATCCTGACTCTTTTTCAGCAAATTTTTTAACTTCAAACTCGGCTCTTTTTAAACTGAAATTGTAACTTATTCCTGGTTTGTTATAATTTAAATCCTGGTATGTTATGTCAATCTTAATCGCGATTGCTTAACTGAATTTTCGTGCTCAATCATGTCACTAAATTTTCATTCTCCTTCGTGTCTTTATTCCTACTAAATTTTAATTTTGTATCGTTGCTTTTTTTATGTAGTTTCATACTGCATCATAATTAATTTTATACAGATTTTCAAATCAAATCAAATTAATTTGAAAAGCGGCTGCTTTTTACTAAAGGTTTTTTGATACTGAATCATCGCTTTTTTCATACTTTATTTTTAATCTGATTTATGGTTTTTTATACAGAATTTTCAGTTTAAATGGTTTGAATCGTGATATTGATTTTGTTAATATGTACATAATTATGTATGTGAAATGTTAAAATCCAGGCGAATTAAAATATAAACAAAATTAATTGGATTTGTTCCATTTATTTTTACAGTTTTTCACAATTTATTAATTTTACTTTTTCAGACTCATGGTGTAACTATAAAAGGTGTGTGCAGTAGCACAGCTGACTGACTTTGTTTACAATTCACTTATGTCAAAAGAATTACGTTTTCAAGTTGTTTTTGATACACAAACAAAATGCCTGTTGTTTCAGTATTCTGTTGCATTTGTTCCCGACTTGCAGTCATCTTGTATAATTACATCATGTTCTGAATCTTAAATTATTTTTATTTTTCCCTACTTCGTTTTTTATTTGAAATAACAAATGTAAACAAAACAAAGTTTGACAGATGGATACATTTTTTCACAGCAAATTAATAATCAGCTGATCTGTTTATACACCATATTAGTACGCCTTGTGCAACTATACAAGGTGAGTGCAGTAGCCCAGCTGACTGACTTTGTTTACAATTTACTTATGTCAAAAGTAATACCTTTTCAAGTATTTTTGACAGTAGTACATTATTTTACACAAACAAAATGCCGTTGTTTCTGTTTCGTGTTGTATTTGTTGTCGATTTGCACTCACCTTGTATAGTTGCACCATGGCCTTGTGTGACTCGTTTACACTAAATTTTTGTCCTAAAACATGGCTCTCTTTATACCAAATTTTAAATTTGAAACGTTTCTCTTTTTATATTGAAATTTCATCATCAATCATACCTCTTTTTATGCGGAAATTTCATAACTGTTTTTTACTGAATTTTCGTTTACAATCATGTCAATCTGAATCATGGCACTTTTTATAGAGAATCGTGAATCTTTATAACCTACTCCACCGTAGTGGGGAGGATATGTTGGATTTGTGCTGATGTTTGTATCGCCCAGAAATATTGGTCTTGGACCCACCTTAAAGTATACCGGTCGACTCAGAATTACTTTCCGAGTTGATTTAACGATGTCCGTCCGTTCGTCTGGCTGGCTATCCATGTAAAGCTTGTGCGCAGACTACAGGTCGCAATTTTGAAAATATTTCGATAAAATTTGGTTCGTGGAAGGATGGATGGGATAGAAACTAGTGGAAATTGGTCCATTATTTCCCCTGGCCACCATATAAATGTCCTCCTGGAATTGGGATTTACCGATCATAAATGTTTGAATTATGCAAGTAGCAAAACAAATTTCATCATAAATGAGTGGTAAATGAAGCCAAATTATATCTACAAATTTTGTGCACATCGCTCCATTATTACTCGTAGCTCCCATATAAGGCCCACTTTCGAAATTCACTTTAACGATCATAAATTTCTTAAAAATGTTGGTATTCAAATTCTTTTATACAGAAATAATGACACCTAATTTTAAATTGGTCGGTCCATAATTAGTTGAAACTCCCATATAAGACCCTCTTCGTATTCAATTTAAGCTCCATAAATCTTTTAAAAAAGTATTTATATTGAGATAAAGTTTAACACATATAATATTTATATTCACAGACATCATGACAGACACTAAAGTTTTGGATGATCGGTCCACAATAGGTTATATCTCCCATATAACGCCATTACATATACTGGGTGTAGGTCGGGCTTGACCGACTATACTTTCTTACTTGTTTTGTATTGAATTTTCATTCGGAATTTTCGTTCCGAATCATGGCTTCTCTTTTAATATTCATCCTGAATCGTCTGCACTTTTTATACCGAAATTTCATCCAGATTCATGGATAATTTAATTAATTATTTAATTATTATTTAATTAATTATAATTTAATTGTCCAAGAATAATTCAATCTAATTCGTTTCTACTCTTTTCTCTGAAGCTTATACATACATATACATATACTGATTTTCAATCAAAATCGTAACCCTGAATATATTTAACAACAATCATAATTATTTTTTTTCTACCGAGTTTTCAAACCGAACCGCAGCTCTATTTATATTGAATTTTCATCCAGAACTATAGAACCTATGTATGTATGTATATAGTTACGATTTTTATATGAATTTCCATTAAGACTAGTGAGTGGCTCTTTTTATATTAAATTCTAAACCTGAGATACGGATGTTTTAATCGAAAATCGAAAATTTGTTATTCGAGACCAATGCTGATGCTATATAGAGTATTTTCATTTGTAACTGGAAGATTTTAAAAATAGTTCTTACATTTACTGCCGCATTTATAAAAAATTAAAGTATACTTCAAGTGTACTTTAAGAAAATTTTGTATGAAAATTTTGTCTTAAAGCACACTTCAAGCCTACTTTATTTTTTATAAATACGGCAGTTAGTGTATAAGACACGAGCATAATTTTGGAGGTGACAGCAAAACTAAAACGTAAAAGTTTAGTTAGTTTAACAAGGAGAAGAGAAGTTCGTAGACCATAAAATATTTACATGAATATGATGATAAAACAGACTGATGACGATGATAATGGTGGTAGGAAGTTTAATGTATTAACATGAAATCCAACGTACATTTTTTTTTGTATATTTATTCTTCTTGCCTAAAGATTGTTTTCTTTTTGGAGTTGGCCTAATTCAATGAGAAAAAAAGTTACGGCTGCAAACAACATTGGTGCACATTAATGCTAAGTAGTGTTGTTATTTATTTATTTATTTTTTATTATTACTCTTGCTATTGTTGTTGTTGGAGTTGTTTATTGTAATGTTTGAAATGTTGTTGTATTAGTTGTTTATTTACAGCAACAACAAGTTGAAATTACAAAAAAAAACCTAAAACACATCTAATCACTTGTTATACAGTCACTTGCCTCTACCGCTTGTTGCCAGCCTCAGCTAAGAGGAAGAGTATAGTTTCCCTGGATGACTGGCTGGTTGTAACAAAACTAAAAATCTTATTTGGTTGGTTGATTCACGTACTCTATTTAAATGTCTAGGAGTAGAAATGAATGTTTTAGTTGGTGTCTTTTTTAATATATTTGTTTTATTTTATTACGGTGATGGTGGTCCCACCAAATATGCCAACATGAGTTACTGCAGCAGCCTTGAGCATCAGTAACAAAAAAAAAAAAAAAGCCAAACATTAGTAAACAAAAACAACAACATTTAAATTGTTGTAATGTTATGTTAAGTACATTATTTTCGCACTTTTAACATTTTGTGCCATTTTTTTGTGGCCCAGTCTCTTTCACTCTATTTTTATTAGGCTGATTTGTGTTGTTGGTGTTGTTGTTTATTTGTTTGTTTGTATTCATGTTTGTTGTAAATTGTTAATTTGTGTTTTTTTTAGCTGTTTTACATGATGTACGTGTAGTTTGTCTACTATTATTTTATATTTTTTGTTCAGTTTGTTGTAATTGTAGTTGCTGTTGTTGGTGTTATTCATTTCATATGTTGGTTTCAATGTTTAGGTTGTAGTTAAACATGCTGTTGTCGGTTGGCTGGTGGTATTGTTGTTTAATTTTGTTAATAAGTTTGTTTTTACAAACAAATTTACACACTTCTTTTCGGAAACTTTAATTTGTTGGTTACACAATTTGCGCAATTACATGATGTCAGTTTGATAAGTAGTTCAGAGCATGGTGCAACTAAACAAGGTGAGTGCATATCGACAACAAATACAACACAAAACAGAAACAACAGGCATTTGTTTGTGTAAAATAATGTACTACTGTCAAAAATACTTGAAAAAGTATTACTTTTGACATAAGTAAATTGTAAACAAAGTCAGTCAGCTGGGCTACTGCACTCACCTTGTATAGTTACACCATGGTTCAGAGTTTAACACTATGAAAATGTTTGTTGAAATTATACTAAAGTTTCGTGATGTATTTTAAATTAATAGTTGTTTACAAAAGATGTATTCAAGTAGTAAAGATGATTTTAAAATGATTTTTTCTATATTGAATCTGAAAGTTCTAAAAATAAAATTCTTATAACCAGGGATGGAAATTGAGATTTCTGTTCGGCATCAAAATAATATTCAAATATGTAGTACTTTTTTCAACTCCAGAGTTGTAGTTACACCCAACATTTTCTGTGGCATAGACTATTTATTAGTTAATTGTGAATCCCTTTAAGAATGATTGAAAATTGAAAACAAAATAAAGATGATGGATGACATTAGAGATTAAGAATAAAATAAACATTAGTGCAGATTTAACATTTCCTAGAAGTCGGTAGGACAGTTACCCTAAAGAACAATACAAAAACTGACCTCACAAAACACAGATTATAATCATATCTCCACCACAATCTACTATTGTAAGGTGTCCTCTGTCGTGCAGATCATCTTCAAGTTTCTCATAGAATTGACGATCTAACCATTTATGCCTTTATCGAAGACATTGGCTGATCACTGGCAGTGACCCGTGGTCACACTCACTATCACTTTAACACTGCTTTTGTCCAGGTCAAGTATTAGATAGGTACATTAAGTAAGTCCAATCTTTGATAGCTGAGTTGTGATTTCACCGGTACCCAACAGAGTTGTAAATCAAAGTGACTCATTGACCCTTCTAGGGCTTATACCGAAGCCTTGATTTGAACCTTTAACTTTCCAAGGCCTTTAGTGTTGGCTGACTATCGGCATATGAGTAGAAAATCACCTTATTTAACTAGGTGATGTTTTCCTATGCAAGATCTTGGCTTTGCCAGTATTTCTGTTTGGAAGACACTACGTTTATCTGAAAGCATGTTAGATGTTCTTATGAAGATATGTTAGATGTTATTATGAAATACTACTGGTAATTTTTTTGTTATATTATTAAAAGTGTACGAGTTGGCTTTGACTAAAATTTATAACATGTAATTTCATTTTCCGTTAACTAAATGTTATTGCCTTTATTTTAAGTTAATTTGCTATTTGATTCAAATAAAGTAAGTACCTTTATTTGTTTCGCTATTAATCCCACGAATAAACTTTAGATGTACGAGGTCTGATCAAAAAATAACTGTTTTTGAAAGTTACATATGTTCGATTTTCGCATTTTTTTCTGTTATGTTGGTACACATGTCTGTTATATATGTTGGTATGTTGGTAAGGGTGCCTCGATAGACTAGGCGATAGTGTGCCGGACTATCAGTCAGAGGGTTGCAGGTTCGATTCCCGCCAAAGACTCTGGGTGTTTTCTGCAGATAAGCCAAAAAGCTTCGCAGTTTGTGTTTGTTAATTATATTAATCATATATAAAATCAGCCATGGATTGCCAGTTTGTTTTTGACAGATAAAAAGGTTAGTCGTGTTTTGGTGTGCTCTTCGATTTTTTATTATTCGAAAAAATGGATCAAAGAAACTGTATTAAGTTTTTTGTAAAAATGAAATTAAATGCGCAAGGACATTTGAAATGTTGACTGTGGCGTTTGGCGAGTCTACTATGAGGAGAACACAAGTTCAATTGTGGTATAACCGGTATAAGGAAGGCCGAGAAAATGTCAATGATGATGCTCGTCCTGCTCGCCCGAGCACGTCAACAACCGATGAAAACATTGAAGCAGTGAAGAAAATGATTTTGGATAATCGTCGAATCACTATCATTTCCAAGCAATTTTTACGGATGTTTTGGGCATGAAACGTCCGGCAGCGAAGATTCTTCCAAAATTGCTAAATTTTGAGCAAAAACAACGTCGCATGGACATCGCTCAGGAACTGTTGAACATTGTCAACGACGAACCAGATTTCGTCAAAAATGTCATAACTGATGACGAATCATGGGTTATGATATTGAAACCAAAGCCCAATCATCCCAATGGAAACGTCCAGAAGAACCAAGATCGAAAAAAGCACGCCAAGTTCGGTCAAATGTGAAGGTTTTGCTCACTGTGTTCTTCTACTGCAATGGCGTGGTGCATTACGAATTCTTGCCACTTGGTCGTACTGTCAATAAGGAATACTACCTTGAAGTTATGCGCCGTTTGCGCGAAGCAATTCGTCAGAAACGCACAGAATTGTGGAAGAACTAATTATGGATTTTACACCATGATAACGCACCAGCTCACACATCGATGCTTGTGCGTGATTTTTTGGCCAAAAACAAAAACGTTATCATGCCTCAACCACCGTATTCACCAGACTTGGCCCCCGCTGACTTTTTCCTGTTCCCAAAACTGAAGACATCGATGAAAGGAAAGCGATTTGCTACGATTGAGGAGATAAAAGAAAAATCGAAACAGGAGCTGTTGGCGATACCAAAAAGCGCGTTTCAGAAGTGTTTCGAGGATTGGAAAAAACGCTGGCATAAGTGTATTATATCTGATAGTAATTACTTTGAAGGGGACAAGATAGTTATTGATGAATAAATAAATACTTTTTGAAAAAATTAAAAATAACGGTTATATTTTGATCAGACCTCGTATCTATAGAAATTTTCCTGCAAATAAGATAAATATACAAAAAAAAAATCTTGCTGTACGAGTTTGGCTTGGAGCTACGGTAGATCCAATTCACTGCATCCTGTCTAATTCCAAAGCATTGAAACTTTTCAATCACCTGGGTTATATATTTGAAAAATGAAGTGGAAGTGAAATTTTCATTAAGTTTGTGTTTTCAATTTTGTGAAAATGATTTCAATAGTAAAATATTGTTTATAGTTTGGCTCATCGTAAAATAAAGTTTCACTTGTTTTCTAGAACGCCGTAAAATAGTCTATGTGGAATTGAAAACTATTTGAGTTTCACTTGGTAGTGGAATGTAGAACCTAGGCGAATATCTTTCTAGGCGAATATGTTTCTAGTGCAATTTCTATAAAAATACTGCTATACGCAACATTTTCTAAAAATACCACAAAATAAATAGAAATTAAATTGTAAAATAATTGAATCAAATGAATTCAAATAGTGGGAACGTACTTCTTGTATCCGAAATTTAAATAAATCTAAAGGAAATACAATATGAACGCATTGAACAGCAAATATTGCTGAGTAAAATGTATCAGCACTAGTGTACTTTTAAATATGAAATAATATAAGCAAATTTTCCATCGTATCAAATTTTCCATATCTGCCAGGGCTGCCAGATGAATTCCGGAAAAAATCGTCAAAATCCCGATAAAAAAGAAAAAAAATCGTCATCTCTATTTTTAAATTTTTATTTAAACGAAAATAAAAAAAATTAAGTTTATATTGTCTCTTCTACAATACATTCAAAATGCATAATTTTTAACTTTTTAAATAAGAAATCACAAAAAATATAATTTTAAACACAACTTGTGTAATATTTTTATAATATCTTAGTCCGCTTTCACACTTTCAATTCTGACTCGTCACGGCAAGTATTTTTGGATGAGAAGGGAAAAGAGAACAAAAGGGGTACAAACTTGACGGTACTAGTCAATTTTCTTTTTTCTTTTTCTTTTTGCTTTTTTTATGCATGTTGATTTGCTTTAAAAAGTACGAAAATTGAATTGACGTATGTAAATGAAATCGCGAGTTCAATTGAACAAAAACTGGTCAGCTAAAACTGAAGAGTGTGAAACAAGACATACAGTATTTTATAATATATCTGTATCTGTATTTAGCATATTTTATTAATTCAGGTTAAATTACAATGTCAAAACAATTTTGTTTATTCAGTTTTAATTAAAATTTTGAGTATAGAATCCAATTCATCCCTCATATGCAGGTACTTATTTTCAAAGAATTCCGAGTTTTTGTTATTTAAATTTATTTGGCTCAATATTCTTTAGATGTTTTGTTAAAATGGGAGAAGTTTTTATCGAATTTCCCTGTTGAAATTCAGAAATTGTTCCTCTAAAAATTTTAGTTCATGAAATTCAGCATTTAAAATTGCTTTTTATCTATAGATACATATACATAAATACGTTATTTCTACTACAAATGATAGAAAATTTTAATAATTCAGAAAATCGTAATTTTCAATGAAAAAATCGTCAAATCCTCACTTTGCTATTTTTGAAACAAAAAATCGTCAAAATGACGATAAATCGTTAAATCTGGCAGCTATGATCTCAGCTTAAAAGCCTTAGTTTGACAACTTATATTGCACATGGATTCGAATAACTTTGAGGATTGAGTACGAAGTACTTTTTAAGGTAAGGTCACACTTAGCAAATATTGACCGAAAAAGACGTAACCACTAAATAACATATGTATATTTGAACTTGTTTATTTATTTATTTAAAAAAAAAACTTTTCTTAAGCACAACAAATATTTAGTTTGACGTCAAACAAATTTATGCTAAAACGCTTTTTTGAGTAAATATTTGCCAAATGGGACCCTACCTTCTTTCGTACTTGTTCTTTTTTTTAATGGTAACTTAAAGTAGCTATAAATGTTTTCATTTTCTATGTATAATATAAAACTATTAAAGAAAATCTTTACTAAATAAACTTTAGTTAAAAAAACTCTAGTTTTTCTTAAACTTCCTTTCACTTTACCATAAAGAAATAACAAATAAAAAGCCAACTAATTTACGAGACCTCTATTTGCAAAACAAACAAAAAAATAATAAACACAAATAAAACATTAAAATACTTCACAAATAAATTCCAAGTATTTTCACTAATTAATCAACATGTTTTTAAAGTACTTTTTTGCTCTTGGCTCTTGTATGTATTTCGTTTTTACAATTTTACAGTTTTAAGCTAGATTTACACGATTGAAATTTTCTTCAAAATGCTTCAAATCGTCTAAGCAGCAAAAATTCTTCAAAATTTATTTATTTAATAGTTATTAAATAGTTATTATTATTAAATAATAGTTATTAAATAACTAAATAAATTTTGAAGAAATTTTGGTGTTTACACGAGTTTGAAGCATTTTGAAGAAAATTTCAATCGTGTAAATCTAGCTTAAGTCTTTATAACTGAGTCTTTTTTATTCCTCTTGTCATCATTGCGTTGTATGGGGAAAATGTAATAAAAACTGCCATGAAGTTTATGATTTACTAAACAAATGGCAACGGGAAAAGCAGAAGATGGGTGAAAATACAATATAAATAAAAATAAAACTATTTTGCATTTGAAAACAGCTACAAATGACACAACAGACAGCCAATTTATGTTTAGCTTAGAAAAATTGAAAAATCTCCCACACATTTATGTTTTATTAGAGTTACGTTTTAGAAACGGAAAATAATGATAGTTGTGTCAATATTGTTAAGATTATTTTTTTTTTATTTAAAGTAAAAACAAACTTCTTTTAAGACTTTTTTTTATATTGTGTGTATGATGGTTGTTAAATGTGGCAATTAACTTTAGTTGGTTCACATTTTATAATGACAAACATCTTGACGAAATTTGCATATCTTCAAAGTAATTAAGTTAGTTCACCTCTGTACACTTCTTTATTTACTTAAAGTTGACCTAAATACTGTCAAGTACAGTAAAAGACAATAATGTGTTTGCTAAGATGAGGGCTCTTTGTTTTTAAAATCCTCTACTACGTATTTATGTTATGCAGGTTGTATTTCTTAGTTTTTATTAAACAAATTTTCCTGGGAAACATTTTGTTTATGACATTAACTATTGACCTTCTAAACTACTTACATATAGATTTAATTTCCCCGGCTGTAACATTAACAATTTCCCTTTGGTTATTTTTTGAATAAAGTAATTGAAAAAATTCAGCCAGCCTCAAATGTAACATGAAAATAACATCAATATATCAATCAAAGAAATAAATGCATATTTTTATTAGTTATAAGGAAAAGTGGCCTAATAACAATCTTCCTTATCATTTCACTTTATTATTTGTCATCTGTTTTGTAGAACTAAAAATAGTAAAATGAAAATTAAAAGCTGTATTTTGATGTATGTATTTAAACGAGAACATGTTTCAAAAAATTTGTCAAGCGTTACGAGAAAATCGTTTCAGATCAGTGTTAAATGAAACACATACACGGAAAAAAAGATACTAAAATACAAACGGAAATGTGGATAGAAGCGGTGGAAATGGAAATGCATCAAAAGTGTAAATTGCTGTTTATCATGTTTGTGTTTGTTTGTCTCTCTGTCCGTCTGTCTGTTTGCCCATTATGCCCAATGTTTGTGAATTGTCAAACAATTGTCAACCACTCAGAGCTGTCAATCAAATGAGTAACAAATAACAACAGCAACAACAACAACAAGAACACTAGCAAAAACAACAACCAAATAAAAGATACATGAGACCAAACACAAATGTATTGCAACACAACTAAAGACCAAATACGTAGAGTAAGTGGAACAAGACTTAAAAACACGAAGTGTAATAAATGAGAAATAAATCACAATTCTACAACATTAAAGTGTTACAATGTTTAAGAGACAGAGATTTAAAGATTGTTTTTTATATAGATTTAGAAAACAAAGAAGTGCTCTTAAAGATTTTATTTCCTTAAACGATGGAATATTTGAATTTCTAACTTTATCGATCGTAGAATCTCTTAAAATTAAGCTTGTTCAATACTTTCTTGAAACATCCGGTCGCATAAAATACAAAGCCTTTGAATAATTTTGTACTACAAATTGACTCATTTATTTATATTTAAGAAAATCTAAAAGGAGATATTCATCATAAATCCTTGTTTTTGTTTGAATGGATCACATTAAATGTTGCTTTAAATTTCGATCCGCTTGAGCAGCGTACTTGTTCCAAAACGCTATTGGTATATTTTAAAGAACTGCAGCACCGCTCTGCTTTAACTTTCCTCTGACAATAAATATTGTTTAACATTTTTCTTTTATTTGGTTCTGATTTCTTCGATATCAATTCATTGTAGTTTGTAAAACCTGACAGGCAACTAAATCAAGTCAAAACTTTACCGAAAACCACTAGTTTAAACCACTAGTCTAATTAAAGACAACAAACTTTTCTGCTGGCATTCCGATGCCATAGTTGAAAAGATCACAAAAGGGGTGCTCTTCACACTACAACTGCATGTATATGATCTGCTTTTACAGTGTCTGTGGCATGTTATTTAGTGTGATGATGGTCAATCTCTTCCCTTTTGAGGGAAAATGTAATGTATATACTTTTGAATTCATTTATTTGTATTCTCCAATTATTAAAATGTCGAAAAGAAAGTTTAGCACCAATCAGAACTACAGATGAAATAAGTCGTTGGTCCGCGATCACATTCCTGTGAAACACCAGGGAATGATGTCAACGTAGTAGTACTTGTACTTGATTGATATCAGTAACACTAGATATGCACATTAAAATCGGTTTAAAGTTAAAAAACAGTACTCTAAACCCTCTATTCTGTTTTGCTATCATCATTAATGATGTATGTTCATAGACATTTTAGAATCGTATTCCAAAGTTGTTGTAGAAACTTATTGTAGACAAAGAACAAAATAGTCAAATCTAAATTAGAAGGACAGCAGATGTGAGATCAATGTTAAGTAAGTTGAATCAATCAATTAAATACAATTTAAAGCTTAAAATATTGGTCTCGTAGTTATAGTATAAAAATTTATATTGTTAACCACATACAAATGTTGGTGCTTTCCTTTGACATCGTTTTTAACACCCCAGATAATGCCAGTGCAATCACGCATGAATTGCAAAGAAGAAACAAGGTTCTGAAGGCGTTAATACAAGACGATTGGTCGGTCATTTTGTTGCCAGTCATGGAGCATCATTACATATTGACAAAACTGTTCCTCCTGTGGTATATGCAGGATATATTGGACCAGAGCTCGCAGCTTTGTATGATAGTCGCATTTTATTCTAAGCTACCAAAATACTCCAGTAAAGACTGGCACAGGCTTCAAGAAAATTATATCAGAACATTATCTGCACAAGAAAACTAAGGTGCTGCCATTTTCTCCTTATATGTGTGCTTGCTCAATTGGATCAGAGCTCAAATTAGGTGGCTTTGAATGACAATGAAGGGACAGAAAAAAACCTTACAGCCTTGTTTAATTTCTTAATTAAAGGCTAACCCGATATAAGTAGTACAATTCCTCAATTTCCTATAATTTTCATTATTAAACTGACAATTAATAAGAAAATTACGTTACGATTAGCAACAATACTCGCGCCTTTTCTTATCTCCACACTGAGCAGCAACTCATCCCAAATATAGGTTTCGAAAGCTGCATTCCCGATTCTACTAAATTTAAAAGAAACATCGTCCAGTCCGCTGTTCTGCACTAGTAGAAGAAATCTTCTGTGAAAAGCAACAGTGATTGCAGAAACATTGCAAATAATTTCCAAAACCAATAAAATCTTTTAGTTTAAGATATTACCAAGCGAATACGAAACAAAGTTTTGCTAATTTTAATCAAAACGTTCCATAGTCTTTGGATCTGTTTAGAAATACAAAACATCTGTGGAATTGTTTGGTAGCGCCAAGTTCTCAATTGTCACAAATACATGGAAATGTAAGTTATTAGTGGAAATTGTTCGTAAAGAACTAAACTGCAGTTTAAGTCATTTTGATATTGTTAATCTTGTTGCACGTAACATTTCCAACTATCATTAATTTAAGAAATAACTTGAATTGTATGTAGTATCAGTATTTCTACACTATAAAGGAAGTAAATAAATAAATATAAAAGAATGTTATTCCTTTAAACTCCTGTCAGCTCTGTGTAGGTATGGACTTTTAAAAACGTCTATTTATGATTTGTATTCTACTTTTATTGTCACTCTCTCTCTCTATCTATCTTTTTCTAACAGTGAAAATACAAAAATACAAAACAAAAATCATTCGTGTAAGTCTCACATAAAAAGGGGCATAGAATGTAGGAATGTGTCAAAGTCAACTTGTCAACTGTATGTCAAATTGTTAAAATTGCCAAAAACAACAACAGCAGCAACATCAGCTTCAACGACCACTGCTAATGCTACAAAGAACATGGCATGGATTTGATTGGTAATTATCCAATGATCTATACAATTACAACAACAATAGAATTAAATGCCGACAAAAGGACTTAAGTGATTACAAAAAAAAAAAACAAAGTTGTACAAAAAACAAGCAACAGATTTTATTAGTTAAAATATATAGAAAGTATTTTATACAGTTATATTCACTCATTGATACTTTAGTTGTTGTAAGCAATGCTGCCAGTATTTTTTTTAGAGCTTATCCCCAATTTTGCATTTGTCATCCCCAAACTGATTTTTTTTGATTTATTTTATTTAAAATTCATTTTTATCGATAGCTACATATGTATATTAATATAATTAACATAATTTAATATATAGAAGTATAAAAAATTATTTACCAGAGTTTAGCATTTCCAAAACTTCAGAATAAAAATCTTTTGATTCATCAGCCTCAGAAATTTTGTTACACATATTGCTTGTATTAAAAAGCTTTAGCATTTCAGCAGGTGGATTAAATTTCTCACAACAAATTGAATTATTTTTATAGTATGTGTTTATTCTGAGAAATGCTTCCAATAATTCATATTGCATTTTGTTACATATTTTTGTTTTGATAGTATTCATTATTGAAAAAACGCGTTCAACTCAAGCGTTACAAAATATACTCGTATATTTATATTTCAACCCCTTTGCCGATTCTTCGCGTTCCCAAGAAGCATTATGATTTTTAAATAAAATTAGTATTTGCACCCATTTTAAACAGTAAAAAATATACCTTTTTTTAAATATTTTCATACTTCTTCTTTATAAAATAACACACATTTTTAGACTTGCCAGTTATAAATAAAATCCCCAAAAAATCACCTAAAATTGTGTTGTCATCCCCAACAAATCCCCGGATCCCCAAGAGGAAATTTTTATCCCAAATCACGAAAAAAAAGTCCTCAATTTGGGGTTAAATCCCCTAAACTGACAACGCTGGTTGTAAGTTGCTGTTAGACCCACACATGCTTACACATGAATGACACTGTATTTAACTTTCCAACAACAATGTATTTGTTGAACTTACAACTAATTTGAAAATTCTCACGTTTTTCATGTTTTCTATTTTTTTTTTGTTTTGTTTGGTATGGATTTATTTTTCGATAAAATTACACAAAAACAGCATTTAAATATGATCAAATGAGTCCACAAATTGTCGATGTGTTTAACATAAAAATAACGCGTGCCATTTCCTGTCATTATGTACTCGTTCTTTAATGTGTTAGTAGTATCTGTGTTTGTTTGTTTTTTTTCAACTAACATGATTGCGAGTGATAGTGCTTAGCTGGACCGAATCGTGTCAATGCTGCAAAGTAATGAAAATGATATGGTTCTAGTTTTTCAACCTTTAAACATTAAACTCAGATGAGCACTTTTTGGCATTTCTGCTACTTTGTTTGATACTTATCCCACTTATAATTCTAAAGCAACAATCAGCCCAATCATGAATAAAAATTCCGCGGGAGTTTTTTCCCTTTTCCCATTTTACCTATTCAAATTCAATGTTAAAAAACTAAAACGGGAAAAAACTCCCGCGGAGTTTTTATTCATGATTGGGCTGAATATTTATATTTCAATCCGGTAATGCAACGTTTGAATATCATTATATAAATCGTAGTTTAGGCTGGTATACTATTTAGCTTAGCTTATAATGATTTTTTAAACCAATCTTGAAAATTGCACAATATTTGAAATGAGAATTCGTTTACTGTTGTAAAAATCCATGTTTTTGTTTTGATGGATCACATCACCTGTTGCGCAACATTTCGATTCAACTGTGCTGTATACTTATTTCAATGCACATTTTTTATTGTCAAGAACTACATTGGGACAATTATGGGGTTCATATATTTGTCTATTTTGCCGACCTGAATTTTCCGAAACCATTCCTTTGCAGGGTTTCAATAATAACATACATACGAATTCAGGCAAAACTGTAATGAAGAGTCTAATAAGGAATTATTTTATATTAATATCCGAAAACATTGTTGAAGAGGTGCCAGAAGGTATGCATAGGTTTGTTTGCTTGTATCCTTTTATGATATCATTTACAGTACTTTTTGGAAACTTCAGCTTTTGTGCAATCATTGAGTCCGACTATGTCAGATTTTCAATAAATTCTTTTTCTATTTTGATTTTCCATTGCCCAGAATGTGTACAAATATATTTCCATGGTGTAACTATACATGGTGAGTGCAGTAGCACAACTTACTGACATTGTTTACAATTTACTTATAGCAAAATTAATACATTTGCAAATGTTTTTGACAGTATAGTTACACCATGTATATTTCAACTGTTTTTTGACAGAATGAATAAAAAACAAATCACTGAAAGTGATGCCAACAGTTTCAAAAAAGAACTGTAGTGTAACCGGATTTTATGTGATACAGGTAGGTTTATTAAAATACCTTAATTCAAATATCCGAGGAAGATGCATTATTGGAACGCATACTATTTAATTTTGTCTATGGTTCAACGATTGCTCTAGAAGCTGCAGTAATGAGTAAGAGAAAGAGACTGTCAATGTCAGGCCGTGGCCAATATGAGCGATCATATGTTTGGCGTAGCCATTCTCCCGTATAAGGACGAATTTTAAATCATCTATTATTTTCTTCATCTATATCGTGTTGGATCATCTTTTTCCGCACATACGGTCGATCTGTCAAATAGTGTTTTTACAATTACTCGTAATCATATCTTTCACAAGAATGGAAGACTCAGACAGAGACTCAGAGACAGTCTATCGAGTTATCAGTCTCCTCTCTACTCGAATCTGTGAATGTTGCGGCATTTAGTCTGGAAAATGTACCGGAAAAAAGGAAACAGAAATACCATCTTGTTAATTACAAACCTACGTTCGACAGTCTGATAATTTTAAAGTTTTACGTAAAAAAAGCTGCCAAATATCACATAATGGCTTTGGCAATACCAATGAGCTTCATCAAAATAGGAACAATGCTATCCGTACCATTTGCGAGTTTAAGGAAAAGTTTTAGAAAATATATTAACTTATCGTGTGATAGTTAAAGTAGTAGATCATGCAAATAATGAAAATTTGACAAGTGTATAATTGCCCAATACAATGAGAAAAGCGCATACAAACTTCCAGTGTTTACGGTTTATTGGACAATCGGAAAGCTGATTTCCACTTCTTGTCTTAGTTGCCGAGACCATGGAAAGGAGGCAATAGATTTTCATCTTATCCGCTATTTGTCTTGACAAATATATACTGAAGTATCTATCTTAACTTTCAGGAAGTAAACTATGTGAATTTATTAGATACCTCCATACTTTGGATATAGTCTTGTCTATGTGTTTGCCTGTCTATAGTGAGTTTTTACGTGAACGTTTTACATGGCCGCCAGCATGACAATAATGCCAATGTTTTAGACAGCACATATTTATTCACATGACATGTCGTCGACAGCATCAACTTTGGAGTTGTTAAATACTTCGTTTACGTATGTGAGAGTGCTTGAAAGAACAACGTTATCAGTTAAGAAATTCAAAACATAAGAACTAAAGAATACCGTGAAAATACGGTCTTTATGCTTTGTTTAAAGCTTCCGAGTTACAATGAACTCTTTGCTGACATTGACATAGTCTGATGAATAAAAGTTTTACGATTCGTAGTTGCCTGGATTAGGAAATACAATATCATCGCACGAATGCAATAAAATTCATATTGTCATCTTTGTAGTTATACCCGTATTCTACAGCAGACTGAAGCCTATCCTTAGACGTAATTGCCATATAAAGTAATTAAAGTATTTCGGCGTTGATAGTTTTCCTTTGCTATATGCAGACATCGTTGACAATTATGAATATCTAAGTTCTAAATTTAAATGTTTAAAGTTTCAAATATATTGTCTGAAAAGCATATAAAAATGGCTTTAACTAATTTACAGCCTCAGGTAGGGTATAGCATAAATAAACTTGTCAGCCATAAAATGTGAGTTGAATTTTTGTTTTAACTTATTAGCATCACATCGTACCATAAAGTCCATGTTAATTAGCATTTAAATGTATGGATAAATGTATCCATGCAGTTAGTAGTTTGTTTGTTAGTACATACAAACATATCTATATTAGCGCGTGATTTGTGTGTGTTTTGCAGTTATTTTTAGATTTTATAAAATTTGAAATTTATTTGAATTGTGTCTGTGTCTAATGTGTCCACAAATAACATTGACCAACCACATAAGTACATGTCATGTCTAACATGCGATAGATACAAATTTCAAAAAAAAAAATACAAATAAAAACACGACTAAAACAAAATCAGCAAAAAACGAAAAAAAAAAACTCATTACCAGTATCTATGGATGTGAGTATACAGTCAGCCCTGCCCTCCCTCCACATCACACACACAACAGCGCTGAATCTGCCCCCTTTCCTTAACTTTGTTTCGCCATACATACAATATCTATTACGGGAGTGTGTTTGTGTTAAGGATAGAGTTAAATATTTATTTATAAAATAGAAAAAAAAAAACACAAGTCACACATACAAAATCTATGCCAATATTTTAGTAAAACAATGTACATATGTTGTTGTAGTTTTAGTTGTTGGTGTTTTTTGTCGCATAATATTGTTGTTGTTGTAGCTGTTGTTGTTATAGTTGTATTATTGACCAATAAACCAAACCCAAACTAACCAAACACAACCAACCGACTGCCACCTCGCGTCATGTAACCAATTTGTACGACATTAATTTGCTGTTGTCAATTCATATAATAGCAGCAACAACAACAACAAATACAACAACACCAACTACAACGGTAACAACAGCAGCAACAACAACTATGGATAATAATATCGACATCAACAACAGAAATAGCAGGCAGCAACAGCAGCAGCAACAATGTCAACATTAACGACAATGACAACAACAAGAACAACTACAACAACCACTACTGGTAATACATACATATCTACATACTTACTTATGTACGTGTAAATATGTATAATAGTTCTTAATATTGTCGTAGTTGCTGTTGCTATTGCTGTTTTCGTTTTAATGGGTTGTTGTGATAATTTTGCAACTATAACAAAATTTAACAAATAATAAGAGCATTTTAATTGCATTTACTCCCTGTGTTTCGTTATTGAACGAATATTTGAGCGCCCTTTAAAAAAAAAAAAAAAAAAAAAAAATAGCTGATTTCATGTAAATGTTGACCGCAACTACGCCTCAAATGGTTCATACTCTGGGTCCAATTTTGGCATACTCTTTCCAACATATCGGCCGATATCTAACGAATAAATTCTTTAATATTATAAACTTTTTACCAAACTCGCCTCAGAATTGAGCCAATGTTTCGAGTGCTGTACGGCTCCGTCTTGTTGGAACCACAAGTCAGGCAAGGCCAGCGGTAGCGCTCGCCATTCACAGTAACGTTCGTCGTCTATGAAAAAGTGATGCCTCCTGCCCATAATCCACACCAAACAGTGCATTTTTCGGGGTGCATTGTCAGTTCTTACAATGCTTCTGGCTGCTCTTCACACCAAATACGACAGTTTTGCTTGTTTACGTATAGAAATGAGCATCGTGGCTGAACAATTTTCCCATATAAAAGTGCACGATGCCCTTTCTTAACCAAGCATGAATTTTGATTATAAAATTCAATAATCTGCAAGCGTTGTTCGTTTATAAGTCGATTCATGGTTAAATTATAAAACAAAATAAACCTGTTTAACAGGAACATGTTATAAGAAAACAGCTGAGCTGCCAAAAACAGTATTGTCAAAAAGAAAGTTGAAAAAAATCATCCTTTATAGAATATTAAAGAATGGATTTAATAAACATGCGTAAGAGTCGTTTTGTAGATGATTACAATGATTTCCAGGTGCTGCAAATTGGCCGACAATACATGTCTTAAACTTTAATGAAATGAGTATGCAGATGTTTCCCAGTAACAACAACAGTGATGCCTTCTCTAAGCGGGATAGTTTTATACGCTACAGAAATAAATATGATAATTGAGTAACAAAATAATTTTTTAATACTCACATTAATTGTAACACATTTAATTGATACAAATAGTAATACAAAGAATACATCTATTTCGATTATTTTACATTATTAATGATTTCTTTTATGCCCTTCTATCACTAGAAAAGTCATTAATGACTATTCTATAGATTTGCTTACCCATCATATCTGAATTCATTTGTGTCCTTCCCTTTTTTCGGAAGGTTTTACTGTACACATAGTACAGTACATCGATATGTAGAGCAATGTGTGTCAGGACGAATATAAATGCCTCAATTGCTAAATAACAATATATGTCCTTTAAAACATTTTTGGAAATATGATAAGTAAAAGACTGGTTTTTTATTTATTATTTAGTGAAAAACAAATGTCATTTAGTGGTGATTATTATTACTCTATACATAATGCATACATATATACGAAAATTGTTCACTACTTGAAAAGTGGAAATACCTTCTTGGCCTATTGTGGTCATGTTAAAAATAAATTTATAAAACATAAATTTATAAAAATTGCATAGGAAAGGTTCCATTTACCCCCTCCTAGGGCGACCCCATGTTAAATTGGCAGATCTCTGACAGATATGTAGTGTTGAACTAAAACCGATACTTATCGCGGAAACACAAGTTGCTTAACTAGAAATGTAGCTGTTGTTTGCTTCCCTCTAGAGCAAATTTTAATATCTACAAAATAAATGTTGAAATTGTGAAACTTCACAGAGTAGAAATCGTTTTATAACTTTATATATTTAATAAAATCAAATCATCAGCATTACAGACTAAACTAATTTACAAAATTCATACATATGTATGTATAAGTTTTTCACATGTTTTTCTTATTGTTTGGTTAGGAGGAACATGTCGAAACATGACGTACACGATCGTGATATCGAAGGGTTTGGGCTATTTCGCAACATTTTAAGCATTGACTATTACTTATTTAGAAGCTCGTACCTATACTCTTGAATACCCAATTGTTAAATATAGGGCTTTCATAGAGTCGGACTTTCCCGTATGAGAAACTGGTTGAATTATTTCTTTAAATTTTATTTGTAATATCAGTTTTTAATACTTCATAAATAATATGAAATTTCTTTTTCATTTCTTACTTATTAACGCTTTAATAAAGTAATCAGTTGTGATTGCGATTTGCTTTAAGAAACAGCCAGAGAATAAAAAATATTAAATAATAAGTTGCAATAAAAAAAACGGTTATTTTGAAAAGGCAAAAAACATAAAAAGAAAATTTAAATTACATACTATATATGTTCGTCGGCAGTTTTGTATTTAATGAAAAAATTAAATAAAGAAAATAATAACAATGGAAAGAATAACAACAATTATATTAATAAAGGAAATAATAATAATAATAAGATAGTTGTAAGTCATAAACTGTAAACATTAAAAACAGTTAAACAAACATCAGACAAACGGACAGATACATAGACAGCAATACTCACGCAACCTCCAACTCCATACTTAGTCAGTCAGTCAGTCAGCCAGCCAACCATCATACATATGTACATCCATCTAACTATTTCTTAATTTTAATTCAAAGTTGTGTGTTTTTTCCTAATAAAATCGTAATAAAATGTACTAAATCATGCAATGATCATCACAATAATCAACAAAATGAAAATCACATACATACATATAAAAAAATGTTGTAAACAAAAATTAATACTCATTTCCCAGCTCAGATCCAGACTAGAGGGATGGACTTACAAACATGTTCAATGTTTGTAATATTTTGAATGCTTCTGTCTGAGAAAATCTTTGTGTGAAAGTGAGTAGATCTTTGAAATTTGTTTGGCGCCAACCCAGCAAAAAGTCGATCAATTGAATTCGTTACGATCGTTTGTAATTTATTCGATGATTTGCGATTTGTTACTATTGAGTGTTTCTTGGAAGTTTTTAACTTTTCAAATACAAAAACAATGGAATTATAAATAACTAAAATATTTATATATATATTTTACAATGATTGATTAGTTTTTTTATAAAAAAAACAAGGTTAAATTATATTAAAATTTAAAGAAGCATGAAAAATATTCAGAAGTAAAAGTGCTAGAGTGGCCAAGACGAATTTTATTTGCGCTGCGCTGCAAGCTAAGCTTTAGTATCTATGTAAGTAAATATCTCAAAAAACAACAGTAAGATTTTATATATTACAAATATAAAGCCGCAGTAAAAATTCGCTCAGTGAACTTTCTTGGGCGTCCCTCATTTTTTCCCTGCTCACTTTAATAATCTGAAATATTTCAAACATTTCTTTACAACTTTGGTGGTCTTTTTTCTACATATACTTAAATCAAAGTTTATTTAACAAGCTTTAATAAAAACACCTTAAAAAACTTTTCAATCCCTGTGTACTTTAATTCAAAAATTGGATATAAATACGTGTAAAGAAAAATAAAAACAATCTATTATTGGGTGTTAAATTCCATAAATCAAAGTCTTTTTTATGAGAGTCTGTCTGCATTCATGTTGTTTATATGGTCAATCATATTTAGACCTTCACAAAGTTGTTAATTTGTGTTTTTTTTTTTGGTTTCCTCTTCTTCATTTACAATTTTATAAAATAAACAGTTTTTTTTTTTTTTGTTCTTTTAACTTATTTTTAGTTTATTTGTTGCTTTAGTATTGCTGGTGGTGGTTGTTGTTGAAAAAAATCTGCTGAGATAACAAGATTTTGACATTTTTGTTTAGTCCAAAAATAAATGATGGATTGTATAAATATTGATGAGGCAGATGTCTGTCTGTATCGGCAATTGATCACTCATTTCTCATTTTTAGTTTTTAGTTCTTTTTGGCTTTTGGAAATTTTATTAAATGTTTTGTAGCAATTTAATGTTAATAATTTTCTTCTGAAATTTAATGTTTATTTAAAAATGTTTGACAATGATTTTCCAGCATCATTTTTATTGTTTTTGAATTTTTAACTGCCCATGAAAAACTAACAGTAACTTAAAAAAGAAATTGCTTTCATTTAAAAAATATGTATATGGGGTATTTCAAATTTTTTGAGCACCTGCTGAAACCGACATACTATGGCTCTTATTCCGTTAAGTTTTATGAATTGAAAAAAAAAAAAACGTTGTACAGGGTTTGGATGACTATACTTGAAGGATATGACGTGCAAAGTTTTACGTTGAAAAGTCTTCACCTTAAGAATTGGTGGTCATCTAAAATTCGAAAAATTAAAAAAACGACTTGAAACTTGCAAGAGTATTTTCATACATTCCGTTTTCTTTGTAATAGTTTTTAGCTTTCAGATCCAAACCAATACAAAATATAGTCACTAGACTTGGAGGATATATCCACAAAAAAAAATGTTTTTCATATCGCTGCTGGGTGAAAAGTTGCATGTGGTTTACGAAAATTTTCCGAATTTTTTGCGCCGTTTAATAAAAATGAATTACAAAAGCTGCGTAATTTTATAAAATTTGAGGTATATCAAGTTGGTGTCAGCGCACCAATAACGTATCACGGAGATCACAAACTTAAAAGAAATTAGCGTAAATTTTGTAAAAATGTATCTTTTTTGCGTCAGACAATCTGAATTGTCTTTTAAGTTGGGTAGTGTATTGCGTGATGTAAGTAATTTCATAAAGGGCACCTCCGAGGCGAAAACGCACTTTGAAATTTTTAAACGCAAACATTTTATGAACTTTTGAAAATTTTTGCAAACAAAAAACATTTTTTTAAGCTTTTTTTATATCAAAACATGGCATGGAAACATGTTTAGGTATCTAAATAGATTCTTCGCGACGGACTAAACTGATAAAGTGCAAAAAAAAAAAATTTTTTTTCAACCCGCGTGCGTGCAGCGGCAGTTTTTCCCAAGCAAATTTCGCTTTGTGACAAGTAAAGCGCTGTATCAATTGCGCTGAAACGTACATCGAATAGAAGACTTTACTGAGCTTGATACTAAAATTGAAAACGCACCAAAAAATTTCAAAAATTTATAATTTTATGGAGGAAAAAAATGTTTTTAACCTCAAAAACTGTAATTTTTATATTATATTTAATTTTTAACTTAAAACCGCAGTAAAATTGATTAACGCAAACGGATTTCAAATGCTCAAATAACGGTTTATACACACGCAAATCAACATTGATGTCAGACAAAAAAAATTCTAAGTGCCGTAAATTTTTGAAGTAGCCCATATGTATTATTATAGTCTAACAAAGAAAAACATTTATTGCAAAAATATACATTTTAATATATTAAAAAAAAATGCTCGTTTTATCATGTCACAGCTTTTTTATGCTGGCACGTATGGGTTTCGAAAACTTAAAAATAAAATTCACAATTACACCACAACGGCAAATTGTTTGCTAAAACATTGTTTTTTTTTAACCAAATTTTACGGTTTTTAAAAATGCAGTATTTTCGAAATTTTTAGCTTTTAATATATGTATATTTATTCAAAGTGGCCATTGTTAACTATAACCAAGAACGAATAAAGCCAATTTTGGATATATCCCAGAGAGAGGGCGTTCTGCATCGATCAGAACAAATTGTAGCCGGACGGGGCAAGGCCTGGACTATATGGCGGGTAAGGAAAAACTACACAACCTCGTCTTTCTAAATAGTTTTTAACAGATATTGCAACATGTGGCACATCGTTTTTCGACCAATGCTCATTTCAAACGAATCAGTAGCATTCGGTACAGGTTCCCTGTGACGGACTGGCCAGATTTTAGCAATACACAATAGATAAGACTCTTTTGGTTCCACTATTATTACCTTAGCGCCATGAATATTTTGCTTTGATGTCGATTCGGCTGTTTGGTTGGGCTTTACATACGATTTTTTATGCATTGGGTTATCGTAATGGATAAATTGGATGATTCCGTGTAAAATATATATATATATATATATCATTCGAAAGATCTCACTTTCTTCTTTCCAAATCTAGTAAGAAATTGAAAATCGGATCATTATCAACAAAATTACAGGCTTATAAGTGCGCAAAGGTACAAAAAACCGGGTTTTTAACCGTAAATCTGGATTTTGGAGGTGCCCGGCATATTTCACTATTGGAATCTTGTTTTACTCGACAAGCCCTACAAGAAAAATAATATCCGGTCCCAGGTTTTTTGGACTGCCGCACCGTGTAATCGATAATTTTTTCGAATAATCAATTATTCGCCAATTTTTATATTCTGCAACACCATAAGTGGTTAAATAACACTGAGACAAAACAAAGTATATATGTACATATGTATATTATTGGTCCTTATGGAATTCTAAGTCTATTAAACTATGTCCGTCTGTCTGCCTGTGTAAAACACTCTCACATCCAAAAGACAAAACTAAAATCAGCAGAGTTTACAAAAAAAAACCAGTTTATAATTCTCCTTATGGCCGAATTCTCGGTCATTAGTTAATCATTGGTAAACTAAAATACTAACTATTGTTTAACTATTACTTGGTATTCTAATGGCAAACTAAGCATTGCGAATAAAGAATCATTAGTTAAGCATTTGCCATTAGCTAACTAAAGACTGTGAATTTAGCCATTAGTAGTTTGGTATTGAAATTCAGCAAAATCGGTATAGTAAAACCATAGTTACAGCCCAAATTTTTATGGATGGCATCCATAAAAATTTAATGTTTTAAAACATTTTTCTTGTAGTTTTTTTTAAATATATTGCAGATATTGCCATGAAATTTTATACACTTTATTTCTATGATAAAAGAAGTAACTTTAAGGAAATTAGTAAGAATCGGTCTATGATTTCTCATAGCCCCCATACAAATATCTTCCCAAAATATGGCTTAATAAAAATAATAAATTAAAGTGCAATATTAATACAAAATTCAACAAAACTAAGTGTCGTGTAAAAATAAATCGCAAAACGAAATTTTGTTTTGTTCGGTCCATGTTTGACCATACGCCCAATTTAAAGTCCACATCTAAAATTCAATTAAATACGTATAAATCTGGTATAAATATTGTTATCAGGTTAAAATTAGACACAAACAATTTTTACAGATATATAAATTGTTGTACTAAATTTTATGATGGCCGGTCCATAATTGGTGATATGTAGCTCCCATATAAGGACCATATCCGAAAAAGTCATTAATCTTCATATATTTCTTACGTAGAAGAAAAATATCAAAAAGGAATATAGAAGGTTACAAAACCGCACTTTATTTTGTTCGACAGTGTAACTATATCTTATAAATATCGGTATCGACTAATAACTTTACATAGATTATTTACATACTTGTACACATAAAAATCGTGCTAAAGAAATTTGTGAATTTCAGTCTAAATTTGACCATATTCAACATATGAAGCGCGAAAATCAATTCAATACTCATAAATCTCTTAAAAATAACGATACCGATCCAAAATTTTACACGAAGCATTTACATATGCCAAAAAAAAACTGCTGAATTTTTAAAATATCGGTCCATATTTGACCATATCCCCCATATAAGGTCCACTTCCGGAATCCACACTAATATGTATGTTGAATGTACTATTATTATATTGAAATACATCGTGGGATATCCTCATATGCATCAAATTCTCAGCTCCGAGATTTAAGAAGATCGGCCCATGTTTTGTATTTGCTTACATATCGTATACATACGTACCACTTCTGAAAAACAAGTTAACCCTCAATAATGTCTAATAAATATCGATATCAAACCAACATAAAATATATATAATATCGGTTATACGGCAATTATGCTACTGAATTTTGTAGCTGTCGGTCGATATTTGGCAATAGCTCTCAAATTAAGTGCACTTCCGAGTGTAACAAACATCCATATATCTCTTGTAAATAAAGTTGCAGTGAATATGGAAAACTGTTTTTTTTTAATTATATATATTGTTAAATTACACTCAAGACTGTTATAAATATCAGTCAAACTCTGTAAATTATGGTGAGAATTGGTAATTACAGCAATTTTAAATGGTCCAAATTAGATAAAATTTCTAAACATTTGAAATAAATTATGTTGTTCTTAAAATTTTCTTTCCAACAATAAATAAAATGCTAAACTTTTAGTATTAAAAATTGCTCAATAAGGCTATACTAGTCCTATAATATATTTATATTTATTATATTGCACTCTAAAATAAATTTTTTAAATTTACTGATTTTTGGTTTACAAACATATTTTTTATATAATTTTTAAACGATTAATCGGTTATTATTCCGAATAATCGTTTACTCGACATTTACATAGTTACTGTAAAATATTTATAATTTTTCAAAATTTATTTCCATTGTTCCAAGAAAGTAATGAAAAATATTCATATTTTTCACTTGGATTATTCGATTAATCATGATCTTAAAGTCCACAATGATTTGTTAGTTTGAATTTAAATTATACATATGTTCCCGTACTTTTTTTTTAATTTAAATTAGGTTGGCGGAGAATGAATCCCTCAAATTGCCAGGCTATCCTACGATCGATTTAAGTAAGTTCCAAGTCGACCTATACCTTCATATAGGAAGCTGGAACGCTTAAATCTTGTATTAAAAATTTAGAATGTGACTAACGCACAACTTCGAAAAACCATAATGCGGTACAGTTAGACGACGCCAAGCATTAACCAATGCAAAAGTGAGATGCAATTTTCTCGAAGGCAGCGAAAAAAGGACGGCCTGATCGCCCTTAAGCGATAATGACAACGATGCGCGAGTTCTTTCTCCACCCAGAGCTGAATTACGAATGATGTTCCCGTACTGATCATTTGAGAAGGCAGTGAGAGAGACAAGGTTTATTTTATTTAGATCTATTTCGATACCACGAAAGATTATTATTGGTTTTAAAAAGTCCTTACTTTCAGATTTTATAAGGAAAGTAGTATTCAAAGTATAATTCACTTCTTATAATGTTGTCCTTTTCATTACTTTCTTTCGTTTTATTTGGGTAAAGAAGGGGAAAGCTCAAAAATATTATTCCCCAAACTCTTGTAATAACAACCAATAAGTTTATAGCTTTAGAAATATGTACATGTAAACCTTTTGTATAATGTGACATTGTGTCCTTTTTATGTTTTTCTGTGTTCTTTTTTGTCCATTTTTTTTTTATTCCTTATTTATGTTAAACAACCACAAAGGACCCAATTAGAAATGTTTGAGTTAACAAAACCAACAATATAATGAAAAAAAAAAACTTGAGAGAAAAACCTTTCGCTTGTTGTTGCTAAAAGGAGGGAAAAAAGTATCCTGGATATTTGTTGAATGTCGTTTCTGTAGCAAGTGAGTGTGTCCCGAAGCGATTAATTCCGACAACTAAAAAAACAACATTTATGTACAATAATACGAATAATAAATAAACAACAATGACAAAAACTACCATAACAATTTCACTTAACTTAACCTTAATTCATTCATAAAACGCAATACAAGAACATTTTAGGATTTTTATAACAATCCTACTTAAGACTCTAAAGTTAAGACAAAATAAATGATAATATTAAAGGCAACTTTAAAGCAAGAAAATGGCCAATAAATATTTCGACAAAATCAATATAAACACCATTTTTATTTTTTTTTTTTGGTAGTGGTGGTTAAACAAAATGTTAATAAAGAAAGGTAAAGGAATTGCTACCTTTGGTTTGGTCTAATATACTGGTAACAATACAAAAATCCTACTAATGGAATTTGTTTTTAACAACAACAGCAACATCTTTGTACACTAGTACAAACATTTACTTGCACATTTTTTTCTATTTCATTTAGTTTGGTTTGTTAAAGGCTTAATGAAATTTAAATGATTTTTTTGTCAGGTTTTTTGGTTCTGGCCAACTGTCGCTGGTTAAGAGCTTCTGTTTGTAGGCTGTTTGTTTTATTATTGTTGTTTTAAAGGGATGTTTTTGTTGTTGTTTCGTTATTTAAATGGCAGTAGGAATATTTGCAATTTTGTACTCGTACAACACAACAGCAACATTGAATGGGCTTTTTCGTTAGAAAGACAATCTCGTAAAATGTTGTAGTTACACTGGCTTTTGTTCACCATTAACATGGCCATTTTGCCAAAAGGGTTTGGTTTAATACACACACACACACACACACATACACACTCTCATTTGTAGAACTTTTACATGTATTTAAATTTTATTGGAATTTTTCATTTTCCATTTTACCTTTCTCGTGCAACATTTTCTGTAGATGTATTGTACGAAAATGTAGTCAATACAACAATAATTTTCTTATTTCTGTCGATATTGTCGAATCAATGTGGACTGTATGAATTTCGACTTGTATTTGATGCTATTGTTAATATAAAAACATTGGGATAAGTATTATAACCTACTAGATTTGATTTGTTGTATCAATCGGATCAATTGTAAATCGGTTAAAATATGGTTTTAAGATTTAAACTTAATCGATGTGACTAATGTTTTAATGACATGTCACGGGTAAAATAGAAATTGTTTTTTTTTATTTTTTAATTATGTAAAGTTAAAAAACACTGTGAGCGTCAAAATAAAGTCAACACCATATATTATTAAAAGAAAAGCTTAATTATATTTCTTTAAATATGATTGAATTTAGAAAATAAGAAACAAAAACATAAGCCTATACAAGTTAAATTGATTTATTGTTAAAACATACCAACTTTTTCGCGTCAAAATAAAGTCTTTTAATTTTTTTAACTTTTCTTTGTTCGAAAGTATAACGGTACAGTGTCGTTCAAAATAATTGCAATTTTCATTATTTATCATTAAAAGATATTTGGTTGTGACGTTCAGTAGTGAAAAATTTACAATGGAAAGACAAACATCAATTGAGACTAGGATAATCATAATAGACTTACAAGGAAAAGTTAATTCCTTACGTGATATAGGTAAATTCGTTGGAAGGCATCACAATAAAAAAATTAAAGTATACCAAAACAAAATTTTTTTTTCTTTTACAAAAGGACCAATGCTTGGACCTAAGTGGGCTATACTAGTTACGGCTGCCTGCTGACCTAACCTAAAACAATACCGTAGAAAATTGGCCTGGTGCCAAACGCCCAAGCGTTTTACCCAAAACAAACCCAACATCACAAAGTACACCTAATTCTGTGTTTACGCGATAGATACGTTCCTCGAAAACTCGCGTAAAAAAACCGCGTAAAAAAAGATAGACTATCCATATTAAATGAGGGAATTGGTTCCACGTATGAAATATCAGGTAAAATAAGATAAATAATTCAAATTCATATATATTTTATTTAAACAAAAAACAATAGAAAAGAGAGTTCATTTAGAAAAGTACATACATACATGCAATATCTTTTCGTCTTTAACACTTAAATTTGACTGAATTCTTACACTCTTACTTTCAACTAAATTTATTTGAAATTAACAAGGAAAATCCCCTGTTTCGATAGTGTTGTTTTTCGTACCAGACGATTTTTAGTGCTGCCAATTATGTGTTTAATTTAAATTTCTGCAAAACCAGTGCAAACAACGTTTTCTGGTAAAAATACATACATTTTTAGATCGCGTTAAATCAAATCTAGTCGCATAAACACAGAATGAAATATTTATTTGGAAACGCGTTAAATCAAATTCGTGTAAAAAAAACTCGCGTAGAAACAGAATTAGGTGTATACAGAGGTGACAATTTTGAAGTTTCAAAATCGCTACAATCAGCTACAATAAGGCCGTTCTCTTAAAAAGAGAAAGAAAATATTTTGTGGTAGTATGTCGGTAACGAGTACAACAATAATTTTGTGGACAAAACAAAATAAACAAAAAAATTTCAGTTAGAATATTTAAATCGAAATTTTGTTTATATGTTTGTGATTTCAAAAGGTTACTAAATTGTATTTTAATAATTGTTATATTTTGAAGTAAACATTGTGGAGCCTGTACCAAAATTAATTTTATTGCGCCAGTAAAATAAAGAAAAATAGTAATATTAAGACAACAAAAAGGCAGTTCTCAAATAAAGAGACAAATATAAAACTTCATTATCTTCCTCTTCGTGATACCTCTGTTTACGCTGTGCCCAACATCTAGTGCTCTAAAAATAGCTGAAAATGTTACAAAAACTTCTTGAAAATCTATAAGCTCGAGTACGGTTTGAAGATCTTTGCATCAAAATGGCCTATATAGTAGACAAGTCCTTTATATCAAAGAACAACCAAACGTTTGAATTGTGCAAATGGGCATCTTTTTAGAAGAGCTACTGTCGACTGAAATCATATAAATTTCAGATTGTCATGCTTTAATGAAGAAGTTGAAGAGGAAACAATTAAGTAAATTTTATTAACAAAAAATACACCTGCCACGAACCATTGCACTTTTTCTGTTTTTTTTTTTGTTTTTTTTTTGTTTTTTTTTTTTATCAAATATCTCACAGAATAGCATGTCTGTCAACTACGACTTTTATCATGATTTAGCACATCAGTATTAGATTTTTTCAAACGTTATAAAAAAATAACATGTTTTATAACGAAAAATTGTCAATATGCTGTTTTAGAATTTAGTTTTATACACTTTTGTTTCTTTATTCTTTTTTACACTGTAGAATATATGCGATTGTTGTTAAAATGTTACAGTAACAACAATACTAAATAAGTTGTTGCCATATTGTAAACGCATTGTTGTTGTGTTTGAAATTTGTGTTAAAATCATCTTATTGAAATGATAAAGATTTAAAGCATATTTTAATTAATTAATTATTTCTATACGTATTAGAAAATTTAAATGGAGCTCTTGTTTTGACAACAATTCATATGTTTGAATACGTAATATTAATAAAAGAGTTTTAAATAATTTATTCCATGTGGTTCGTATAACATTTCAACATTTGTTGAAAATGTTGTAAGTTAAAGCAAAATTCCTACAACATTAGAGCTGTGTCGTTCACGAACGAACGGGTTAAAAAAAATGAACGGATCACATCATTGAACGGAATGAGCCGGTCATTTAGCGGAACGGTTTTCGTTCAATAGTGTACGGATCAATTTCGTTCAGCTGCTGTTTATCAAAAGACAAGAAGAAAATCACATTCAATTTGTTCTCAGTCCTTCAAAGTGAACGAATTGAATGAACGAATCAGTCTTGTATAAATGAACGAAAATGACCGGTCACTGAAATGAACGACCGGGCACAACTCTATACAACATAAATTATAAATGGAAAATGTTGTTTTAAAAAATTTTAAAAATCTAATTATCAGTTGCTATTGTATGAAGCTAAAATACTTCTGAGTTTCAATTCTTGCGTCACTACTGATTACTTAATATATGATGTCAATTGAGTTTTTCTTACATCTTAGCGGTACAAAATATCAATAGTAGAAAAAGAAAACTATAAATTATTGTTATCGATAATTTTTCTATAGAAAGATAAAGATATTTAATAATTTCCTATAGAAAATCGATGTTATCAACAAGTTTTTTACAACAAATGAAAGTAATCGATAAATTCAATATTATCGATATATTTTCCACAGTAAATCAATATTATCGATAAATTTTGTATAGCTTGAATTTGCATTAATTTGTTAAATGTTAAACCCAATGTTTGTCAATTGTAACGATTTATTATAACAGGGAAATGTAATAGATTAATATTTCAGTACTATTGATAATCAGCAGATTTTGTCCTGCTGATACTGTGCACCAGTTCTAAAACAATTTATTAGAATTAAAAATGTGTTTTTCGTGAATAGTTTTTTTTTTTTATAAAATTTTCTTAAATAACTTATACGTCATTTCAGAGGGTACATTTTACATTTGTCATTTATTCTCACTTATTTGTTAAACATTATAGTGTAAACAACAAAGTTGTGGTGGAAAGAGTCTAATCAAGAAGTGGTGATTTTTACGTGGAGGCATTGAAGATTGGACAGACTATCACAGGCAACCTTTTTCGTTTGAAGCAAGCATTGGTCGAAAACGACAATAATATGAAAGCGTAGTATTCTATCACGACAACGCTTGTCTACATATTGTAATAATTGTTAAGAACGGTCTAGAAAGAAGTGGTTGGGAAGTTTTGCCTCAACAGCCGTATAGTCCAGACCTTGCTTCGTCCTACTACTATTCGTTTCTATCAATTCAGATACGCTCTCTGAGATACGCTTCACTTCAGAACAGGGTATCCGAAATTGTATTGATTTGTTCTTGGCAGCAAAAGATAATCAATTTTTTTTTGTCGCGGTATCCATATGTTGCCAGAAAGATGGGAAAAGTTTCTAGACAATTGGCAAACTGGAATGCATTTTCTACCCTGCCAAGGGCGTCATCAGCAATTTTCATTGTCCACGATCAATGTGTAAACATTACATATTTAACTCGCCGTTTTTTTAAAAAATAGAATTCGAGAATTATCGTTATCGGGTTGTGAGTTAGAACGAAAATGAACTCAAGCCAAAAGAAAAAAAAATTTTTTTTTTCTCTAATAATTAAAGCTAAACTATTAAAAAAATAACGCATTTTGAGGTTATACCTAACAGCCAATAATTTATGAAGTTTTCGTTAAATACATATTCCCATGAATTGTTTGATGAAATCTAAATAAAGCTTTTTAGCTAATCATTTTTCTCACACTCCAAATTATTGCCAATTTTCTTGAATTATTTGGAAAGTACCAAGCCCATAACCAAAATATTGATACTTACTCGTATACTTGTTATTGTTTTCGTTTTTTTTTTTTTTATTAAATTTTAACCGGAAGCCACTACTGCAAAAGTCAAGTGGCGTAAATTTCCGCACGTGCTGGGTAAAAACTTTACATCAAACAACAATGTTACACATTATTTCTTTATATAAAATATTTTTCTTTTGTCAGCAGCAGCAGTCGTTGGTCGTCAACATCGTATTCGTTGTAAATAGTAGTAAACAGCACGTGTAACATCTTACTATTTAGTATTGCATTGTGTATGTACATATGTACGTTTTCTATTGTACTGCACTGTATTACAAGTACATACATTCATACTTGCCTCGTATTGTACTGTATAATCTATTGTAATAGAGAACACAAAAACTTACGTGTTTTAATCTCATATAAATATTATTTATTAGAGCGCTAATTGTTGTTGTTAAAAAAAAAGTACAAACACACAGGCACAAACAATGTCTGAACAACAACATACATCTATACAATTATTAACATCCTCATGCACTGTGTGTAAATACCGCTAAAAGGTGTTACAATTATTTATAACCAAAGCTACACATTTACACACTCTATAAGAGTGTGTGTACATGAGATGAGAGTGTATTTTCCTTAAATAGAGGGTTAATATTTGTATCTTGTGTTCCCATTGTTATCTTAAGAACACATTATATAACATTGTGCCGAAATAATTAGTTGCCCCTCGACCAAAAAAAAAAAAAAAACACACAAAAAAAAATAATATTTTTTATCATAAATAAAAAAGCACACATGTTTTTCAAAAAGGAACACAAAGCAAAAAGTAGCTGAATATAACAAGATTTTTGTCGTAATAAGGAAGTAGGCAAATTATGGTTCATTAAACTTGACTTATTTAATGCCCTAAATACATGGCTGTAACCATGTATGTTTTGTAATTAAAATATTTTTATGGAAAGTAATCACTACACATAAGTTTTCCATTAAGAAATTATTAAATATATTGAAACATTTATTGATAATAAGGCATGTCTGTCTGCAATTTAAAAAAAGAAAATTTATTGATTTATGCAATTGTTCAAAATTCAAAGACTTCTTAATGAAAAACGATAGCTAAAAGAAGAAAGCGGCAACAACATCGATCATAGATCAAGCAGACAAAACTGAAAACAAAGTTTTGCAAATACGAAACACATTATTTCTTCCCCTTCGGAGGTAGTTAACAAGCAACATAATGCCACCGCTGGAAGGACTAGCTTTTTGACAAAAACTGATAGTAGTTGGACACGAAATGCCGAGGAGAATGCATTGATCTTTAATTGACGTATTTACACCGCATCCAACCTTGTATGATTTTATGCTAAACTCATGGCGGACTAAAGATTTTCGCCGAGGATTTTGACACACAGACAATATGAACACAAAATTATCTGCAAGCTTTAACAAAATAACTACAATTTTGTTATTTTTGTAATGTTTATTGCGCTCTTGGAACTTGGCTTTTTTTCTAAATACATGCAACAAATCGCGCTACTCTATAGCGTATAAACTATCGTATCGAATAATATTACGATACGAGTCGTATCAGCTCATCAATGCATTCGATATGTATCGAATCGTCATTTTTAATAAACTGTAATAGATTTTTATAAATATATGTTTTCGTTGAATTAAAAATTTTTCGGGCATAAAAAAATTGATTTTAAATAAAAAATCGAAGTGTGTTAATAAATAAATAATAAATATAAACCCTCTTTTGCTGTATTGTGTATCCTCATTAGACGAGTAGGAAAGTTGTGTTTTACGCATCAGAAAAGAAATCAGAGACAAAAGTGATCCTTTGTCGCTTCCAACAGATCCTTAGAAGCTTCAATTGACAGTCAGACTTTCACTTTTAGCAAGTGAAAATTTTCAACTACAATTTTGTTAGTGTGGGGAATGAGTACCTACCTGATGGCTTAGGACAAAGCTCAGTCTCAAAAATTGTAATTCTGCAATAAATTTTACTACTTAAGTGTGTGCTTTGGCGGTAAAAAACTAAATTATTGTGTATATGATAACCATTGACGTATCGTATAACATCTCCAGTGATGTAACTTAGTTGATTATTAGATATCAAATGCCAACATCTCAAATTGCGATACTTTTTATTCGATATCGAATATCATAATGCCAACATGAACAATTTGGATACATTTTGCTCGATATCGTATGCGGTGATTAGACCCCAGATCTATGTATATTGTCTGCATTGCCTGCTAAAGTTATTTGCGAAATTGCTTCAAGGCAAAATTGTGTTATGCTTAAATTGTCGAAATATTAGCGTAGCCCACATTACAAGTCAATCGTATAACAGCAGAGATAAGGAAATCTTTTGAAAATAAGAAATATTGTTTAGCAGTTTTTTCTTACATCCTACAGGTTTCGACAAAGTATGACATGATCGTGCATTAGGACTCAATTCAAGGTACTTGAATAAACTATAACATCGTTTAAAACCGCTTACGAGATAGATCACTCGAATTTATTTACATACAAGATTTCGTAGCCCATTTGCTTGTTTTAGTTTAAGATTTTAATAATTGTTTGTTATACCTAATTCAAGACAGATTCAATAAATAAATTTTAAATAAAAAATTAATTGTCTGCCAAGAATTATTAGTCCCCGTTTACTCAGGGAAACATCTGGAATTATCTGTATTTTCCTTCGCGGTCATACAGGGAAACATTGTTGTCGGAAACATTCCAGTTTATATTTGTTTGTTTTTTTACATTTGTCTAATTGCAGTGTTGTTTTTTTTTTTTGTAATTTCTACTGTATTTGATTTGCTAATGTAAGTATATTTGATTTGTGAAATAAATAAACATATTTTATTTAGTACATTATTTATTTTTTTATTTTCATTCAAAGAAAGTCAAATATAAAACATAAAGAACAAAGCACTCCGAAAAGAAATAAAGCAAATGTCAAAAAGCTTAGCAAATGTAAACAATAAGAATGAAAGAAAGTGTCTCCGAGAACGGGAAACAAATTTCATATTTTCTTCCCCACCCGTACCTCTCTAACAAACAAAATGTTTCCCTGTGTAAACGGGGACTTAGCAACACTAATTTTCTATAAAAAATCAATCAATAACAAAAGGTTTCTATGCAAAAATAATCAATAGCAATAATTTTATTTTCGATCGTAGGTTGAGCCTCTTGTATGTAACAACATGTTTAATAGAATTTAGGTAGGGTACAAAATAACAACAAGAAATATCTTCTTTCTTTATTAAGTAAAATTCATTACAAAGAATAATTATGTTTACCAAAAAACGAAAAAGAACTTTATTAAGTATTTGGTGGATTTTTTTGTTTCTACACACGGGAAATTGCCTTTGAAATGTGTATGTTCACTTTTATATTAATATTATGCAGACTGTAACAAATGTAACTATGTATGTATGCTGCTTGTTCTATTAAAGAAAAAACACGAATAATCTTTATGGGTTGTAAGGGTTGTTTTCAACATCCTTTTATTCCTGAGATTTCATATGTGGCCCCTTAAATCTACTCATATGGCGGGATTCATGTACTCGTATGTTTGTAGAAGTTGTTTTTGCTTTTATACATACTATATGTATTTTGTTACTGTAACTTTAGAGGCCTAATAAATTAAAATTATTTAAATAAAAAATAAAAGTAGATACAAATTCAAGATAATAATTATAAAAATACGCTAATGTATTAAGACAATGTTATAAAATACTCTTGGGGTTTTTAATTATATTAATGATTTATTATAATATGTTTTTTTCTGCTGCTTTTGTCTTAATTTCAGCAGTTAATTGAGGAGAAAGAGTTGCCCGAAGTTACTTTGTCTCATCCCAAAGCCAAAGAATGGATTGTCTCGATGGCTAAGGGCAATTATCAAGAATTAGCCAAGCTGGCTAATGAATATCCCGAACTGGTGAAATTGCATGTAAGTTGGAGATTTGTTTTATTTATTGGTTTTATTTTTAAGCAAAAATATAACGATATCGTTATAATTTCTATTAAAACCGATTGTTTTCGAACAATTTTTTATAAAAAAAAATTTAAGTAAACGATATATTTTCTGCAAAAAATTATTGTTATCAATAAATTTATTTATATTGATAAATTTTCTAAAGAAATTTATAATTGTCTACAAAAATTTATTGTTATCGATAAATATATTTTGAAATTTATGGTTATCGATAACTTTTCTAAAGAAAATTTTTGTTATCGAGAAATTTTCCATGCAATTTTTTTTGTTATCGATAAATTTTCTTTAGAAAATTACTGTTATTTATTTATTTATTTTTATTTACTATAATTAAAATTACAATAAATCTTAAGAACTAGAGCACTAGCAACTAAAGCTATCGGCTTAATTTTACTTAGAAGTTTTATGCATACATACATACATATGTATGTATGATCAAAATTTCTTTCATGTGGCTATGAAAAAATACAATTTTTATATTTTATTTTGTAAATTAAAGTATTGCAGAGAATCATAAATTTTGTTTACATTGACTTGGGAAGGGCATTTAAGTAAATTTATTAAACTACTTGAATGACTTTGATGAAGGGATGGACAGTCCGATAGTAGGTGTTTAATTGTTAATGTTGAATTGTTGCAGAAAGTGCAAACTGGCTATGGATGCCTGGAAATCAAATATTGATGTGTTATTCTGGTGTGTGTTAAACGTAGTCTAGTGAAGCATTTGCTTTTAATCCAGTTTATAGAAGTTGGAAGGTTTAAAGATTTTTTATCCGGGTTGATAGTTTTGTACAGATGATTGTAGTTATTCCACTTTCTAAGAATGGCACTATTACTGTTATCTATACATTTTCTATGGAAAATTATGGTAATCTATAAACCTTTTTCAGAAAATCAATATTATCGATGCATTTTCAATAGAAAACCAATGTTACCAACAATTGTTAGTAATAATTTTTTTTAGAAACTAATTTTATCTAAATAAATATCTATAAGAAAATATTGAAAATATTAAGACATTTTCAATGTTTGGCATGTTGTCATATACTGCTGTAAGTACTTGTATATTCCCTTCTTAGGCAATAAATAATATTTGAGTCTCTTAAAAAAAGTCCATAAAAACATCAAATTTATTTTCAGCTTTTAATATTTATTATTTAATTAGTTAATAATGCTTAATGGTTTTATTGAATATATGTACATGTTTCAAAATATTCATAAAAAAGAGCACCTTCTTTCTTATAAAATAACTTGAGATTTTTTCCAGCTATTTTTTTTTTTCTTAAATATTTTAAATGTCTATAAATCTTTTTACACATACATAAAGTGTCATAATAATGTAACCTCGCCTCTTGAATTTATTAAACAAAATCAAAACCAAAAATCTTTATATAAATTTTTTACACACAATTGTTGTTCCCTGCAACCCAAAAGATCTCAAACTTCTGCTACACAGCACACACTGGAAAATATTGTCTCTCAATTATAATTTTTTTGAGATTTAAAACTGTGCGCTTTAACAAGCGCATAATTCATTTTTTATGCCCACATTTCAATCGTCATCATTTTTTTCGGTTAGTTGTTGTGGTGGTCGCCCTTAAACTAGCGCCCTGCTGATCGTACCCCATTGTAGTTGGTTTGTTGTTTATTGGTTTTTTTCCAATTTTTTCTTGGTTGCTGGTAGTCATCATGATTTATAGCTCTTTAGTACTGATCTTTAAGGAATTTCTGTTGGATCTTTGGTTGTTTTTTAGTTGCTGCTGCCGCATCTCTTATGTGGGAAATTAGTTAATCACATAAACTAATTGGATCGTATTATTATTTTCACTTGATCGTCCGTCCGTCGTTGCTGTATTCCCGGAAATATTTTGCTGAGTTTGAAGGCATTCATTCGCAGCATATGTGGCATGATTGCGCAGTAATTAATTTGTATTCCAAATAATTTCTCTCTTTCACTTGAAGTAGAATGGAGTAGAGATGCAAATTATGCACCCACTTATTTGGCGCTTGCAAATTCATCGTTTCATTTGAATTTGCAACGAAACGGAAATGTATATAAATCACATCACATAATAACATATGTACATCGAGGCATGCCGTTGAAATTGTTGTGCCAAGTACATATGTGTGTTTGTTCGAATGTGCCTTGATGGGGCGTTCGTTAGTTCAGTTAATTCCTTGGAGTTGCCAACATAAATTCCTGTCACATAGTCTTCTCTTTTTTTTCGCGCCCGTCTTGATCACATTATTGCTTTGGTTATTCTGTTTCAGATTATTATTAAAATTTGTTATATGTCAGGCAACTGTTAAACAGATTGATATACTTGTTCAGGGAAAAAAATCACACAGGATTATTAATGGTGACAAAATTGTAAAAACATTATAATGTGTTTTAAATGTTTGAATTCCAGGAAATTGTTACCGAGTATGAGTATTTACAACACAACGTACGTGTTAGATTTATAGTAACAGAATAAATGACATACAATTATAGGCATTTGAGAGATGCAATTATACCACTGGCATTTATATGTGAATCTGTTTGTATTAAAGAAATCTCCTAAAAGATTTATTTTATACCAGCAAGTGCTATGTTTTGATTTCCATTATTAGTTTGAAATGTATTGTTCTCTATATGAATTCTCAGTCTGTATAGCCAATTGCTTTTCTTAGAATTTTATATATTTACAAACAAAAATAACAAAAAAAAAAACGTCATATTATTTAGGAAATCTATTTAGATTTTATAGATTTAGCATAATTTGCTCATGTCAAACCCACTTGAATTTTATATTTAAAATGAAATTTAAAAACAAACAAAATACTCGTACACTTAAGTTTATGACATATTAAGTACAATATTCGTGTTTTTCGCAATGTTTAACATTTAAGAAAATTATGTTTTAACAAGAATTAACAAACAAATAACAAGATAATAAACATTTTTAACACAAAACATATAAATAATAATGACAATAAAATTTATTTGAAACAAGTCAGAAAGTATAGTCGGTCAAGCCCGACCTTATAATACCCTACACCCAGTATATATATAAAACAGTTTTTCAGAAATGGGCGCTATATGAGAAATATTGCCTATTATGGTCCGGTCATCCAAAAATTTTGTGCCATGACATCCGTGAATATAAATATATACATATGTATGCTTCATCTCGATATAAATACTTTTAAAAGATTTATGGAGGTTAAAGTGAATTATATGTGAGTTTTGACTAATTATGGACCGACCATTATAAAATTAGGTGTCATAATTTCTGTATATTATTTGTGTCCAATTTTATTTGATTACCAATATTTTTAAGAAATTTATGCTCTTTAAAGTGATTTTCGGAAATGGGTCTTATATGGGAGCTACGACTATTTATGGACCGATCACAATAAAATTGTACCGTATTATTTGTACATATATATATTAAATATATTTCTGTTAAATATTATTTGGATACCAACATTTTTGAGTGAGTTATGCTCTTTAAAGTGATTTTCGAAAATGGGTCTTATATGGGAGCGACGACTAATTATGGACCGATCACAACAAAATTGTACCGTATTATTTGTACATATATATATTAAATATATTTGTGTTAAATATTATTTGGATACCAACATTTTTGAGTGAGTTATGCTCTTTAAAGTGATTTTTGGAAGTGGGTCTTATATGGGAGCTACGACAAATTATGGACCTACCATTATAAAATTCTATCATTGTATATATACGAAATATATTTGTGTAATAAAATTTGGATACAGACATTTTTAACAGAGTTATGCACTTTATAGTGTTTTAGGAAGTGGTCCTTATATGGGAGCTATGATCAATTATGGACCGATCTGCACAAAATTTGTAGATGTAAGTTGACTCCCCACTATTGCGGTGTAGGGTAGAAAAATAAATACTTGGCATAAATATCTTGCTGATATCTTCAGAATGCTAACAGCAATAATCTTTAAAAGCACTTAGTTTTTAGGTAATGGCAGTTCCGAAAAAGAATTTTATTATTTTAGTTTAAGGGTCTTAAACTTCCAATATATAACTTATAAAAAATGTTTTCAGGATTTTAATAAGCCTACATTTGTTTTGTAAAGTGTATGAGGTTCGGAGAACCCCATGTGTCATTGTCGAAAAAGAAATAGTTTTTTGAAGAGGTTTAAACAACGACTGTTGCTGGCGCTCGTTAACGTGCATAATAACAGAATTGTTTTTGCCTAAATTGCATTAAATTGATATGAACGAAATGTGATTTCAAGAATACTTCTTACTGCATGTGACATTTCCTGGTCAGGTACAATCTCATTTCTGCAGTCAGAATTGATCCCCTTGATTGTGAAGGAAAGTCAGAAGAAGTCTATGCCAACATGCCAAAAACCAATAGTTCATTGAGTGGAAAAATTAGCGACTCATCAAAGAAATTTCGTCTTAAATTTTTTAAGTTAATCATTTAAGACAATTTACGGTCCGTATAAATTCAATGATAACCACTTTCGTAGTACCAGACATTTGAAGGTTTGATATATGTCAGATTATGGCTAAAAAGCATTATTTTATTATGCCCGAAGTTATATTATGGCAGCAAATGTTGAATAATTCAATCAGGATAAGTGATTTTCAATAACATTACTTCAGGATAATGTTAAGAGATTAAGTATTTCTCGCAGAGCATTTGGCTCGTTTAAGTCATTATGGTTGGGTGCAACAGCTACTTGATCAATATGGGTTTCGATCGTGTTTAATCATATTTTTATCACTTTAATCACATATTTACTTATATTTAGGTGGCCGTAGGCAAATTGTGCTGGTAGCAACATTAACTTCACGGACTGAGTTCCTTTCTATATTCAGATAATCTGTTATTGATGCTAACTTCAAACTTTAACTATGTACTTAAGAACCGTATTTATGAAATTCTAGATTATGTCTAGAAAAAAAATCTCTTCTATTGAGAACGTTGAAATGTAATATCTTGTTTTTTTCTAAAAATTTTAATGTAAATTTTAGTATATTCGTTGGTATAATGTGGCTTCGAAGCCGAGAGAGAATTTGAAAGACGACTTTGCATTTCCGAAATGCTGCTTAAACGTTCTCAAATGAAATCATTTTTGCACCGAATCATTGCTTACGATGAAGAATTGGTCCATTACAATAACCCGAGCGTACGAGATCGTAAGTGAAACCGGCCAACCACCCGAACCGACACCAAAGTGAGCCAAATAATAATGATTATGCTCTGACTAAAAGGATCCTATCTATTATGATATGTTCAAATTTGGCCTGACCATCACAGGGAAACTGTACCGCATGCTACTGATTTATTTGAAGCGAATTTGCGGCCAGACATGAAAGCGTAATATTCCATCATTACAACGCTCGGTCACATATTGCTATACTTGTTAAAAACTATTTAGGGAAGTTTTGTCTCAGCCGCCTTATAGGCCAGATCTTACCTCGCCCATCTACTATTTGTTTCGATTAAGGATGCCAATCCCGATCCCACATATCCCGGGATTTGGGATTTATCCGGAAAAAATTTGTTTAAAAAAATCCCGGAATTTTTCGGGATTAATCAATTTATATTTCTGTAAAAGATCCAGCGAAGTATATTTGTTTTTATCTGCTTTTTTGGCATACAAAAATACAAAACATCTTCACTTAACATAAATCAATGCTTTTTTAACATTTTTAATAAGAGAAAATTAAAGAGATCTAATGACAGATTCCACATTAAATCACTAATTGAAAAGGTCAGAATAGAATAAAAAGATTTTTTAAGATCCAACGATAATATTCTAAAGGCTTCATTAGTCTTTACTTTCTGTTGTTGTTCTGTTCCTTATCGTTCTGTTGTTAAATTTTTGTAGTTAGTTTTTCCGTATCAACGTATCAGCTGTTTTAGGTAAACAGACAACACATAAAATCAAAAAATACAGGTATTCTATAGTTTTTATTGAATTTATTGTACAATATGTCATTACTTTCCACTAACGTAATGAGTTTTTCGTCATCCATAGTTTATTTTTTTTATATTTTTATAACTTTTATACAAAAACTTAATTAAATTCAAAGAAATTGAAATTTTTTGTAATAAACCAAAAATTTTTTGATGTCAGTTGTTTTGTGTTGTCACTTACAAATTTTTGTTTTCAACAGGTTCGTCCGCAACGGCACGGAAAGTAACAAAACAACTAACGACTTCTACACATTTTCTATTTAACAGAATCAAGTCAGCTGATTCGGAACGGATCAGCTGACCTTAAAGAAAAAAAATTTTTCAAATAATATTTGTTCGTTTAAGTTAATAAATAATAAATTAAGGTAAAGACTATCAGACGGAAGAGTCTAAATCAAATTTTAAAAATTCACCACATACTCGTAAACTTAATTGAATATAATAATTTCATATACATACATACATATTCCTTTATATGTATTTACTCATTGCTTGAATTGCTTTAGAGGTGTTGTCGTAGTAAACACTGTTGCCGTATGTTTTTTTCTAGGTAAGAGACTTTCGTAAAATACACTTGGAATTCACAACACTGGTGGGCTTTGTGGTACAATTGTACCAAATTTGGTACAAACAAAACTTTATTGGGACGCTGGTACAGTTAATCCCTTTTTGGTACAATTTTTTTTAAGGCGAATTTACTTTTCAGGTGTCGTTGAGAGCACAGCTGTTCTACTTTTTTTTCTTACTTAGAGAGAGAAATGTCAAAAGTTGCTTGTATTTTTGACATATCGACCAACGAAAGCAACAAATAAAATTTGAAAAATTGTTTTAAGTTTTTAAGTTTTCTTTCTGTTTTTTGTTTTTATTGAATAAAAAGTGTTATGAGTTCGTACTATATGCTTTTTTATTTAATAGCGAAATTTGGGTACAATTTATGGCAATTTGGTACAATTTTGCCATTGAGACGGTACAATTTAAGAATTGTAAGATCCCAACAGTGGTTGACAATCTTCTACCGAGTGAGACTCTGCTCTAAATAATAGTAGTAGTAGTCGTATCTCTTTACATGTTAATGTGAACGTGCAAACAGCGTGACCGTCAGCGCTACTGAAGTATCAATTTGCAACTTTTTTGGGCCGTCTTGCCACTTTTGGTGCTATTTTTTTAAAACTCTAAATCTGCTACTATTTGCAAAACTAATTTCAAGTTTTCATCAGCTTATGTACATATTCTTTTTTTTTGACAGGTTATTATTTTATATCAATCTGTACAGAAGCTAAAATGTTTGTAATTGATCATTGCATTTGTCTTTGTTTTTCAAACCATTAGAATAGAAAAATTTATAAAAAAAAAAATAATAAATAAATGTCATGTATGTATTCATACAAAATTTTCTTAAAGTACATTTGAAGTCTACTTTAATTTTTTATATGTAAATACGGCAGTTACCCCCTTATTCAAAAACGATTATTAAATTTAAAAAACGTTTATTAAGCAAATTTTTATATAGAAATCTGTCTAAATAAACGTTTGTTAAATTTAATAAACGTTTTTGAATAAGGGGGTTAATGTTTAAAGTTTTTCAACAAGTAGTTCATTTTCGTAATAAATTTTGAAACTGTTATGTTTAAATAGCTGCAGTAAATACATAAATAAACTACATTGTATAAACATTTTGTAGATTAAAACAAAATAGTGTTATATCCTTATTTTATTTAGGTTTTAGTTATGTTTGGTAGTTATAATCTCTAAATAAAATTATTTTTTTTTTATTTTGATGAATAAAAATAAATATTAAACTGTGTTTAATCATTAATTAATGTTTTTTTAAATTGTTGCCCCTTTTTAAAAAAAAAAAATCCCCTTTTTGGTGCCATTTTTCTTCTGAAATCCCCTTTTTGTGCCACTTTTCGAAATTTCTTAAAGTCACGCTGCGTTCAACATAATCGTAATAGATTTGAACTTTACTTTACTTACATACGAGTACATATGTATATCATATTTGTATAGTAACTAGACTCTAGTTATAAACCTATTTAATTTTGTAGGGTGCCACAATTGTTCAATACCATCGTGAAATTATAAATTAATATTAAAAGTCTGAATATTTTTCATTTAGTTCCTAAAAAGACAGCTGGTGGGTGGTAGCTTTTTTTGATTTTTTATATATTTCGCTTAAAAATTAACGAAACAATAACAAAAATACAACTACATTTGATTACTCATGTGGCCAATTTAGTGGCGTTTTTTTTTTATAATTGTTTGGCGCGTTCACACACAAATGCCCCGGCAACAAAATGTCCATAAATTAAATTAATTGAAAACTTTGTTTGCCTATAGAAACAAAAATACGAGGACAATTAACACAGTATTTATGCATCAGTGTGTGGCAGTATGTGGTCGAGTAATGGTGATTCAGTCAATAAATGAAACAGTCACTCACACAGTCTGAATGTATTTGACTTTGTGTCTGCCTGTGTGAACGACTGTTAGAACATGTGTAAACTATTTGTTGCAATAAAAATTCAACATGCAATACAAATGTTCTCAATTTTTCCTACTGATCCTCATTATTTAACAAAAATTTCAAGTTTTTTTTTTGTTGCTGTTGGCTTCTAGTTAGTAGTGTTTCTTGTAAGTAAATCTAGTTGTTATTTAAGAGTTTAATATTTTGAGGAGCTACTACACCATTTTACAGTACAAAACCATACAAAGACACGTGTCTTTAATACACGTTTTTTTTTTTGTTTCATTCCGACATTTACTCTCTTGTTTAACATTTTGTTTAACATTTTGTCTCCCACAATTGTAAAAAAAAAATTAAATGAAAAAAGTTCTACTTAAATCAGCCTACAAAATCCGACATTTAAATAAATAAATAAACAAACAGTCACAGGAATTAACAACAACAAAATGAAGTAAAAAATTTACAATTAAACAAAATGAAAAACACATGTTTTACATTGCGATTGTATTGTATTTTTTTGTGTGTGTCTTTTTTGTGGTGGCACAAGTATTTTTCTCTTTGTTAAAGGAGTCTTAAAAAACAAACAGAAAGTATTCATCTACATACGACTTACAAAAATTTGAATTTATTTAAAAAAAAATAAAAAAAAAAAATATAAAACAACAAGCTAAAAAAGTATCTCCAAGTACTTGAAAATATATGTATATGTTTGAATGTGGTTTAAAATGGATCGTTTTAAATTGGTGTACGATACATACGACTGACTTGTATATTTCTATTTGTATATAGGAATCAAATTATTTCTTCAGAGTGGGCGTTTTTCCTCTCATTTTTGTGAAAATTGATGATACCGCCAGGTAACGCCCCTTGACATGTGTAAAAAGAAACTAAAATACAGAAGTTTTATGATGTATTGCCAGTATTTTTAAATTTTTGTAATTCGTTTACGTTAATTTAAAAGAAATTTTTCATTATACTTCCTTTATTCGAAAAATTTGTTTGTTATTAGGGGAGATTACAAAATATGTGTATTAATTAGACTGCTTTGAAATGTGGTGGAGGAAATAAATTTATGCCTTAATACTCACTAGAATTCATCATTTTATATTAAGAAGACATTTTGCAAAAAAAAAACACACACACTGAAAGAAATCTACTTGCACTTTTTGGTGCTATTCGATCCCAGCTAAATTTGAGACCGATGCGCAGGAATATCTTCGGAATGTCTTTTAAACATATAGCGAGACATTCAGCGGTCACAATCATCTGGGAACATTTATATAATTGCCCGGCTGAGGGCCTGCAAAGAATTATTTCACATCTTCTCATACGGATTTCATAAGAACGAAATTTGTTCAAATATCATTATTTCATACTGTTTTTATATCCTACACCACCGTAGTGGTTGACCCAACATAGTGGATGGTGTAGGGTATAAAAACCTATAACACTCAGAATTAGTTTCAGAGTCGATTTATCGTTGTCCGTTTGGCCAGTCTGGCTGGCTGTCCGTGGAAATTTGTGCGCAAAGTACAGGTCACAATTTTATAGATATTTCGATAAAAGTACGATAGAGATTGAATTTGGTTGAAAACGGTCCATTATTTCGTCTAGCCCCCATTCCAATGTCTTCCCGAAATATGGCTTTATCGGTTATACATTTTTGATTTATTTGACATATCCAAACAAATTTCACCGCAAATAAGTTATATACAAAATATAATTACACCTTTATGGACCATAGTTTCCGTATACGACCCACTTCTGAAAATCACTTAAACGACCATTACTATCTTTAAAATCTTGGTGTCGAAGTAAAATTTATCAGAAATAAGTTTCATAAATATATACATAAGTCATATCACTAAATTTTGTAACGATCGGCTCATAATTTGATATAGTTTCCATATAAGAATCTTTTTTGAAAATCACTTTATCATGCATAAATATTTTTTCAGTGTTAATATTTAAGATAAAATTTAATGAAAATATTTCGTATATGCACAGAAATCATGCTACTAAGTTCAGATCATAGTTCCCATATAGAGTCCATTTAGGGAAAACAGGTTATGCTCATATACTCAGTGTAGGGCATTATATGGTCGGGCTTGACCGACTATACTTGTTTCATTCATACTGTTTAAGTTTTGACTACGAACTCTACATGATGCTTAGAAACGACACTGTGGTGTTTCTAAAGGTGGCTATACACTACGTGTTTTTGCTTATGTATTTTTAAGTTTACAACTCACATGTTTTTCTTTATGTCTGTCAAAATTGGTTATTTTACATATGGGTTTTAATTTTTGGTCACCAACTTGTATGTACAATTACACGTGACATCGCCATGATTAAAACAGCTGATACGCTTAAATATTATTCTTTTTTTACACATAAGTTTCCATGTCGTTTCTTTAAAAAAATGCGTTAAAGCCGCTACAAAGCTTCACTAAATTGCCGGCGTCAAAAATATTGATTTAAGGTTTTTCGCTTTTTCATATACAAGATGTGGAGCTTGTATCAAAAATTTTTAAATAATTTATATCATTGTTATTAAATTATCAAAATGGGATAAAAAAAAATATTTAATTTATCACTTATGCAAATTCTTCATACGGCCGGCTAATGATAGCGCAGATTCAACTGTCGACAAATCTTTTCGCCTGGCATATACATTTGAAAACATGTGTTTGAACATAAGAAAATAGAGCGTGTTCTAATCGAAAAAATACATACACATGTATTTTACACAAGCAAAGTTTTTGAGGTCAATAACTACATGTTTTTACTCCCATATGTAAAATTTGACATATACAATGTAAAAAACACGTAGTGTATATACACCTTAAGTAGGGCGTCTCAAAAATGTGACATTTTAAAGACTTGTCAATTTATTGATTTTCTGGCTGAAATACTAGAATCCTGAATTAAAGCATTAATTACCGTATTTAGGTCTTTTTGCAAATTACATATTCTGAATTCCATTATATTGCCGTATTGGAAATGAACGAATTTATAAAGTAATGATTTTCATTACATAAAAACACAATCTACACCCCTTTCTTTACATGCTACTGTATACTCGTAAATGCCACAAAATAAGAATTCCCTCAAAACTTTTCCGTTTGCATAGAAATTTCATTTGTCAATCATCTGTTGTCTTTAACACTTAAAATCAAATTTATTCAAAATAAGAAAGTGTCAGTCACAGTTTGTGTGTATTTTTGTTTTCTAAATGATGAAATTAATCACAATTAAATGTGTTACCTACCAACCAACCAACGAAACACATCACAATTGAAAACTACAACTGCTGCTCGACAATACATATACTTAGTTACACGTAGTGCCTTTCTTTAGGTTTGATTTTGAGGGAAAACTAAAGACAAAATCTTGTCAAGAAATTTGTTGTCTCGTCTGCATTTGCAGTTGTTGACATCGTTCATTGTTTTAAATTGTTAATTTTTACATTTGTTTGTTTAGTATTTTCGAAAACGACAAATGTTTTTCACACGTTTTCAAAAGAAAACATAAAAGAAAAAGTAGTTTTATGTTAAAAATTCTGACAGCAGAGTTGTTTAAAATTTAAAATTTGTTGAACTAAATTGTTATTAATATTAAACATTTTGAATGACTAAATTCAATTTGTAAGATTTGTTTAAGGGAAAATATATAAAGTTGAAAAAGAAAACAAGTTTAAATGGTATAATAATCGTACCATTTTGTATCATAGTTATCTTAGATTTTTAATTAGTGTCCATCACTTTTGGCCTCTGGCCAGTATATGTGCAGAGAATTGTTTATTTATTATTTATATTTTTTTTTTTTTATTCTAATTTATCTCTTTATTCTATTCATTCTTAAATAATCTATCCGTTGTTATACATTAGAGAAAAAGTTACCAGGCATTTATTTCATAAAATAATATCTGTCTTCATTGTTATTGATTGAACATTAAAGTTATTTCAATAATTTATTTTATTTTTCATTATTTATTTATAAATTCCGACCAGTCGCCATAAAAAACCTAAAACATTCATCATATTCATGTTTTTTGTAATAATTGGAGACTTTTATATGTTGTTTGTTGTTTGATATGGACAGAAAAAAGTTTAATTAAGTTTTTACATAACATGCTGACAACCAAACTCAAACATCTATTCATCGGTCAATTGCAAGTCTGTGGCTTTTAACAGCTTATTTAGTTTTTTTTTTTTTTTTTTTGTAAGAGCAAAGTCTGGTGGATAGTCCTAACCATCAGACAGACATCAATACAAATAGGCAACTAAAATATGTAAAACTATTGTACAAAATAAAAATATTTCACTATATTTACTGTGACTTCTGCAATGAATAAGATAATGTTTGAATATTACAACTGGTCATTTAAGAAATGCAACTACAAAGCAGCATCAAAACCTAGGGATTATGAACATACTCAAATTATAGATATGTAAGTTCAATTCGGTTATACCTGTGGAGTCCCGAAATATCTTGCGAACCCAGTTTCCGATACAAATATCGGGTAGATCGAAATGCTATATACAACAAGCAGAATGCCACCAATGTTTTTAACAATAACACGAGATCAGTCCAGCTAAATTTGAGATTCAAGCGAAGGGATATTCTAATCAGATCTTTGCTGATAGTAAAACGGAAATTAGATCTCTAGCGAGACATCGGCCACCCTCATAAACGTAATTGGCTGGTAATTGGGCTAAATATCGTTGAGAACAGTTTTCACATAGGATTATCTCTTCATGTGGCATGGATCATCATGTAGCACTTGCATTGTTATCAATAAAAATCTGGCCTATTATGAATGGCAGAGTACGCGAACTGCTGTGAATCTGTCGAGACTCAATTTCAGAGACAACGAAACACCTTCTTAAACACCTTCTACCCTTTTCCAACTTAAAATTTAAACTATTCGGTCACCGAATGACAAATGACATCATTAATTGGACAGGTTTATTTACAATTTAGTCCATTGGATTGTGACAGCTTCAATTCGTTTAGAAGAGTAATGTATTGTATTTAGTACATTCTCGCCCGGAGACCTACAATGGGTTCATTACTCTTCAGTCTGTAACTTCATTTTATTCCCAAACTCCATCCCATCTGTTCTTATTGGGCAGTGACCAGTAATCATACCTAAGATTATCCTTCAGACTCTGCAGTCTATTCAACCCATCAAAGATTGATTATTCTTAAGCTGGAATGTCACCAATATAATCCTATGGTAGTGGCTGATTTGTGGTTTCACTGATTCCTTCCGCTTCTGAACCTTACCTCAAAATCTTCCACAATCGCGTTGACCTTAATATCCTGGTACCCAACACAATCTTACTTCATCATCATATCATTGGATGGTGCTGTAGCTTAATTGGTTAGCGCATTTGATCATTAAGCATGAGTTGGTATTTGTAGGCCGGGTTCGATTTCCTGCCGCTGTCACTCAAACAACATCAATTTCTGATAATTATTAGTTTTTTTTCCATCTGTATAACTAATATTTATCACAGCGCCCTCCTTCGGTGGTATAGCATTGAAACGCCACCGAAGTAAAAAAAATTAAATAAAGGCTATAAAATCAAGATTTAACATTAATGCGCCTACTCACCACCAGAGGCGCTGCAATTCTGCACTAAAAACAAACATAATGCGCAATTGCAGAGTTGTGATATAAAAAGCTTTCTTCTTTCACCACCTTTACTTCTTCAACTATCCCCGCAATTATATATAGGCATATTAATTGCCTGAGTGTTACTTCTTAAAAAAAAAAAAATATGTACATAATTATTGTAAACAAGCTTGGATTACATTTTACTATTGTTACTGTCCTGGTATTTCATTATTTTAAGAGCAGGACATGAATCATTTAGAGTGGAAATAAAATTAACACTTTCGGAATAGTTACGGGCCATATACGATCCATATTTCACTTAATTTCTCAATTTGAACTGCATTTCGTAAGCAAATTTTCTCCTATAGTCCACATCTTTAAGATTACCCTTGATGGCAGAGTTGATAAAATTTTTAAAGTTAATTTTTATCCAACACAAAAATAAGAACAAAGAAAAGCGAAATACTCAGCCATTCAGCCAAGCACTTGATCATGAATTGATCACATCATTATCATCTGTCGATCAATTTGAAACATAAATTATGCGCATATTCTCGCTTTGAATATGGCACAAAAAAAGGCAATAACTCCAATAAGTCCATGTAGACACACGGCAGTCACAAGAAGATCATCAGCCATCCATCTATCCTTGCGATCACAACAATAAAATGCAAAAATAAACAAAACGAAATAATAATAATATTCTCACAAAAGCAGTCACCAAGAAAAAGTAGGAAGGAAGATTTTTTATTTAACGATTTGAACTCAATTTAGCGCCATCGCTTTGCACTCGTTTCAGCCAAAATAAAAAAGCACTTGGCGCACAAAACAATCATTCAAGCAGATACAGAAGCCGAAGCTTCAAAAAAAAAAAATAAAATAAGGAAAGAAACAAACAATTGGCAATCAGACGCCACAAAATTCATCTTCTCGTCAGCATAAACCACCTGAAGGAACATCTTTAGATGGTCGTTGAAATAAATGTTTGCACTGACTGTCTGTCTGACTGACTGATGGATGAATGTTTGTGGACAAAGTCAGGAAGGCAGGTAATCTACTGTTTAACATGGCGCCTTTGTGTGTCGTTTAGGGAATTGTCACCACAACTTTTTTACCTTCCTAAAACGTTCACGTGCATGAGGCTGTATGCTTGTTTTCTAGCTGCAGTTGAGAAAAAAAACACGTCCAAGTAACTTGACTTTAAGTTGTTCGTTCGCATACGAAATGCAGAAAAGGCCTGGTAGTTTAAGCCATTGTGTTTTATGGGTTTAAGTTGATTTTGGTTGGCTGCAAAAAAATGTCAATTTCCAGAGCATGGCATGTCAATCATGTGCACATCAATTGTCTTTTTAAATCTGAATGATTTCCGCGCATGATTGTGAAATGATCTTAAAGGATTTTGCGTTGACAAAGAGCCAAACAAACAAACAAAAAAAAGTTAAAGGGTTTTTTGTTTTATTTATTTTAGTCATTTTTACGATTTTCAATCGCGAAAAAAAACAAAAAGTAGCAAGTAACTACTACGAGTAGAGTAGAAAAGGCATAAGAGAAGATAATTGTTTTAAAACCAACGATTTTTGGGTGATCAAGCACGCGCAAAACAATTCAATTGGACATGTGAATAAATCACTTTAAAAAATTGGTGCTGATAACGACCATTATTTGATGGAGTTGGGGGAATCTGAGAAAAAAAAGATGAATTTTATGAAATGAAATTATTTTGGACACTATTAGATCAATGTGTATAATCTGTATGGGAATGTTTATGTATGAGCAGTTGGAGAAAATGATTTTGGTTGAGTTTAACAAATGACATTTTCTGCTTCTCCTCTCAACCAGTTATTAAATCGAAGTATGCATTTTTATGTGAAAAAAAAGGAATTTGTTTGAGTTATATTTTGCACAAATGTTATAAAAAGTTAAGACTTTAGCGTAACCAGTCGCAATTTTTATTTCCAGTTAGTTTTAATAAGGTAATGTTATTTTTCCGAAAACGGCTGATTATCCTCGTTTTAATAATTCTATTAATGTTTTGCTGGAATTTACTTGACTTGTATCGTTTGAATATAACGAGCTTACATCGAAAATCAGAGCTAGGGACTTCACTTCTTTTAAAAGCAAAAGAGACATTCTTCCAAGTCTCTTTTGCAGTCCTAATCGCTGCTGTATTTAATTTTTCCAACTTTCAGTATGAACATACTACTATTGTTAAATTCACAACTGATGTTGTATGTTGTACATTGTATATTACAGCTATCTGATTTTGAGCTGGGTCGTATGTTTATGTTGTCAAGCCTTCAAAATATCAATCAAGGGACCAATAAATGTATAAAATGAATAATACAAACTAAAACTAAAAATCTATTTTCTTCATCACTAGTCTGATGAAGATGGATGAAATTCAGAGAAATGCTTTACTTGTTGTTAAACCTTCGTAGTGTTCATCTAGGATAACCAAAATCTGCGAAATTTAATGAAAAAGTTTAAACAAATTTAGATGAACATCGCTCAAGTGATACGATTGCATCAATTAGTTTGCAGCCATATCGTGTACATATGCAATTAAAGAGGAAGGAGTTTTAATACAAGAGGCTTTAAGACGCAACTTCCAACTGCAGCTGCAGATGAAAATGGCCGTTTTCCTTATAGGGTCATTAGGCGATGAAGCATAAGCTAATTTTGGTTTAATATACAGATATGAACATTTTGGCAAAACTAAAATTTTCATACAACTTTCAAAAACATATGCAAAAATGTCGTATGAGTTGAACACAACATTTATATAGAAATTACACAACATTTAATTAAAAATGTACAACTATTGTGAATTCAGACAACTTACAACTCTTACGACACTACAACATCATTTGTGAATTAAACATGAATGCCCTGCATGATTCAAATGAAGATTTTGAAATGTTGAAAATTATTTGCTAATTAGGAAACACAGTAAGAGAATTCGACGTTGATGTTGGAGCGAAGGGAAATGTAAATAAATCAAGTCCGTCCAAGCGCAATTATATGTATCTTTTTAGCCATTGACAACATTAACTACATGCTTAATTAAAAAAAGTCTAAATAGAACAATCCATTTAAAATTCCATAGTTTTTTTTACCAGTTTTTCTGTTGCAACAAAACAAATTCATCAAATTTACTAACTACAAAATCCTCATGTTTGTTACCCCTTTATCAATAAAATTGTGTCAAGTCATGTTAAACTTATTAAGCAATTAATAATCGTACTTCTTTCCTTGTTTCCTATAAAATTTGTCTGTACCTTAAATAGTTTATTCAACAAAAATTGTAATGAAAACACAAAATTCAATTTAGATGCATGTTAAACAAGTCTACGCCTAATCCAAAAAAAAAAAAAAAAAACTAATTTCAAAATATAAAAATATGAGAAAAAAAATTAAAAAATAAACATAAACTACAACACTGATGGATGGATGGATGTATGAATGTTTGGAGATGGTTTCATAACGTAATGGCTAGATTTAATACCAAAAAAAAAAAGAGAATTAAAATACAACATAAAATGAAATAAATGGACACAACCTTAAAACAATATAAAATGTACAATAAGGTTAAAAAACAAACACACTCTGCCCAAATATATGTACGTTTTTTATAAAAAACAACTCAATGTTAAATTAATATTTCACTTTACATACAAATGAAATAAAAGATGGATGCAATTTTTAGATACAAAAAGAAATATAGAAAAAAGTACACAAACATGAGAATTGTAAACAAATAGAAAACATGAAAATTGTTAAAAGTTTTAATTAATACTAGAGTTTTATATTGTCGTTGTTGGTGTTACACTGTTGTTGACGTTATGTAAATTGGTTATGATGAGAGTGAGAGGACTTTTGAATGAGCAGCAAAAATGGCCTTTATGACAAGTTTGCCCAGCATACAATTCTAGGAGCGCTCCGGAAAAAGAGTTAGAAAAGAGTCCAACTAAAGAGCATTTTCGGAGCGAAAGAAAAATTTGCTTAAAAATGTATTTCTTTTTTCCATTTTAATATATTTTATTTAAATGAATTCCATTTTATTTTTTTTTACTGTAAAAACAATTTATTCAATTTTTTCTCCATTTCTAATTTAGTTTATTTGGAAATGAATTCCCTTTTTATTTAAGTAAAATAATTAAAAAAAAAATAATAAATGCGACCTTTAAATTTGTTGTATTTAAAATTGCAATGACTCTTTTTTGACATGATGTAAGAGCTCTTTCTGAGCCCAAAAATCCCTCATAAAAGACTCTTTTTTGACATGATGTAAGAGCTCTTTCTGACGGATGGCTTGCTGGGTGTATGTGGAATAGGTTCAACAGCGGAGTACAGTTGGAAATGTCTACTGAAATAAACTATCAACTAACTATAAATTAAAATATGTAAACTATGAAAACTATTAATTAAAGCAGCCTCAGTTTTTTACTAGTTAAAACTTTGGAAATAATCAATGATGTCTATAGTAGATCATATCTAAAGCCATTTACTCTATTCAAGACCCAACATGCCTAAACGAAGGTGTATTTGGCAGCTACTTTGTCCGTACCAAAAATATTGTCGGAATTACTGGAATCTGCGCTAAAATTATTATTAGAATGGTGTCAGGGTTATAGAAACGGAACTGGTTAGGTAAGGCCAAATTTCTTGAACTAATACTAAATGGAAACTGAACACACAAGTCAGGACCTCTAAAACAGCCTGCAATATATCTTTGTAAAAATGCAATTGCCCTACACCAGGAAGTCATCCCTAAAGTAGTACAATTGATGTACGATCTTATTATATACTATATATCTGTATGTCTATCTTGGACACTGTCGATAAAGGTAAAGGTACTAGGTAGAAATGGACAACAGAATTTATATGAAAATCATTTAAAATTTTAATGATATCGGACTGATATCCACTACAATGATGACTCTTTTAATAAAATTAACAATCAAATTCGACAAAACGTCTATTATGTTAATCACGTTAGTTTTAAGGACTGTAAAAGCTCTATCCTTAACATAGCCACACAAAAAATAACAACTAAATTTTGAGAAATCATGCGATCAGGAAATTTGTTCTGCAATAAATGTATTCCTTCGGTGGCTGTGTGACATGTATCATCATTAATGGACCAAAATTTAGTTGTTAACAGCTGTCCATAGCTGATCCATTCACCGCAACCGCATTTCTAGACAAATTTCGAAAATAAATAAAACTATAACGTATACAAACCATAAAGGTCACCATGCAGTGACACGTTCAGCCAGCATGCAACGCTCAATATACGGAATATTGTACGTTGACTGAAATAAACGATTTTCCCAGAAAAACGAGCGGGTTGTTCTTAAATGAATTAAATTCATCGTAACAATTGTCAAATCTTCTATTACTAATATGTCAACAAGTAAAATCTCAAAACTCTCATGCCCCTTAGCTATGACATAGTGATATATTAAAATTTTTGCAACAAGATTTGGAAGTGCTACCGCCTTTTGTTTTGTTAGGCTTGGAAACATATGAAGGACTTTGGTTAAGGATAAATGGCGCCTCATCGATGTCAAAGTTCAAGGTAAAAGTGAAAAAATTAATAAAATGTCCAATAACTGCAGCGGAGTCGCCCCTAGAGTAGTAAAATGTCATACTGACCCCCATTAATTTATCCTCCCCAACATTTTTGTAGAATATACTTACACCCTATCTCCGCTCCTTAAGGGACTACAAAAGTTGTTTTTATAAATTTTACCCCCATCGACCTAACAAGTTGCAGGGCGCATCTGGAGGATTCAATTGTATGACCAACCCCCATTAATTTTTCCTCCCCAACATTTTTGTATGCCCCATCTCCGCTCCTTAGGGTAATTTCCTTTCAAATACAGATTTATAAGTTTGCCCTCTCGAGCTAACTATTTTTGCACCTTTGGAGGAGTCATATGTATGACCAACCCCCATTGATTTTTTCTCCCCAACATTTTTTTTAAATATATACTAACCTTCTATTTCTGCTCCTTAGGGTACTTTCCCTTCGAATAAAGATTTATAAATTTGCCCTCTCGACCTAACTATTTTAATTGCACCTTTGGAGGAGTCAAATGTTTGATTTTTCTCACACAACATTTTTGTGAAAGACACCAACTTTCCATATCTTGTCCTTAGAATACTTCCCTTCAAATAAGATTTTATAAATTTGCCTCCTCGTCCTAACTACTTTTGGGAAGCCTCTGAAGGAGTCAAATGTATATACCAAGCCTCTTTCTCTGCTCTTTAAGGTACCTCCTATACAAATCTTTTTTATATAAATTTTGTTCCTATTCTAAGTGGTTCCAATACAAAAAACCAGTTTTATAGTATTGCCCCTATTGGAAAACAAAGTTCTCGTTAAAAACTCTTAATTTATTGTTTGGCAATTCACTGGCCAGTGTGTCACAGAATTGAGAAAATATGTGTGGTGTTGAGAACAAGTTCCATGATTTCATAAGATTGATTACTATTCTAGAAGTACAATTCCAATAATGTTCCAATGTGTCATAAAAGTTAGATGCTGCAGTAATCGATCAATTAAAGTCTTATCGTGTGTGCATTCGAGACGCTTCGAAATGGATACATGAGAATTGTGTTGCATTTGGGGTTTACGATTATGTGTTTATGCATTTAGAAATAAGGTAACGCTATTGATCATATAATTGTGCAAAATAAAATTGATGTAATCAGAAAGTTTGGAAAGTTTTTTTTTTTTTTTTGTTTTTGATAATAACTGAGAACTTTTGGATTAGCCCTCGCATAAGTTTTAAAATAAATACATGCTCTTCACAGTAATCTTTTTGGTTTACTTGTGTACTGAATTAAGTTACTAGACTTTTTAGAAACAGCAACTTTTTTCCACTTATTATTTTCAATGTCATCCCATAGGCCTTGTTACGATTGCGTGATTGTATTTTTTGTTTCGGATTCTCCATTTAGTTTTTGTTTTAAAAAGATTTGCTGACAATTTCACACAAAAAGCCAGCAATCTCTTAAATGACATTATCGCCAAATTTTGTATTTTGTTTAGTTGGGTCTTTTGCCTGCTGTATTTCTGTATTTCTTTATTTTTAGGTGTTTTTTTTGCAGCAGACTTTTGGCTGCAATGCTGGTGGGCATGAAATCCAAATACCATTGATGATGATGATGGTTTTTGAGCAAGTCACGGTATGAAAAGGATGTTTATGGTTTAATTTTGTTTTTGTAGTTTTTTTTTATTTCGAATAAGAATAAAATATTTTCCATTTTTTTCACTCAACACTAATCCAAAGCAAAAAAAGACTACTGTTGTATTCACTTGTGACGATGTTGATCATGATGCTGATGATGGCGTCCAATTTTGCAACTACTACAGCAAGGAAAGCAAAAAATAAAAAATAACACAAATTGCAGTCAGGTTCACAGTGTAAAGAAAAATTCCCTATTTTTGTATTTGTTGCTTCGCTGCGAAAGGATGCTGGTTTTCATTCGTTTTGCGCTCGTTGTCAACTGAAATAACAATGATTGCGTTTAACTTACATGATCGTTGGAACGTGCAATCGTTGGCGCCAATAACGCCACCCAATAAATGCTGTTGACACAATATACAATAGCAATAACAAAAAAATAAAACCAAACCAAACCAGATTATCTCTCAAGTTTTGAAAGTTTTAAAAGACAAACATTTAAAGATTTTTAAAAACCATAAAACTTTATATTGGTTTTTTTTTCGATTTTTCCACTTATTTCAGTAAACACAAACTGCATATCATGCCATAAAGTATTTAATAAAATTTTTCACATTCCCAAGCTATTGGAATTGAATGTCTGAAATGGTCCTGGTTACCTGTTTTGTGATTTTTTGTTTTGTAGGCCAGTAACCACCCAGTGTTTAATAACATACGATTTAATTCATGTTCACTGTCATCTTGGCCATTTTTCATAATTAAAGTACAAAAACACCACTAAATCCAATCATTCTTGGCTTTTAGAAACTTCCTTTCCAAAACTAAAAAACTAAAAAGCAAAAACAACAATCCAAGTAGAGAGCAAAAAACAGAAGGCGTTGCCTTAATACAACCATGTTGCTGGTGCTGAAACTAGGAAAAAAATGTTGCTGGATAGTTGGAATGCTGTGTTGTGCCTGTTGATAGACCATTTTGTTTATGATTAAAAATCAATTTAAACTAGATGGATTTGGTAGTTTAACAATTACACCAAAGAAATATGTTTTCGTTACAAAATTCCTTTTACTTCCTTTATCGTTTATTTTTCTTATTTTATTTTTACTATGATCAATCAGCAATTGTTTGCGTTTGTGTATATTGTTTCAGCAGGTTGCCTTGGCCATTACAAACAATAAAGTACACAGATTGTTTGTTACCATAATGGTTAACATCTCTACATCTGAAAAAGATCGTGGCAAAAATTAATAAATCATCCCACTTGTTCATGTTTATCAGTGAAATTGTAAGGAGCCCTCGTACAACAGTACTGTGTATGATGTGCGTATTCATCATCTTACACATGTGTATTTAATGTGTATGCGAATTTCATGTTCTTTTTTAAGGCGGTAGTTAGGTTTTCCTTTAAGGATTCGTTTAAGTCTCGAGATTTATTTAACCAGTGTCAAACCTTTGACTCATTAGTTAAATAATTTTTTTTACCAAAACTTTGTCTAAATTATTTTAACATTATTTCAAATAATGCTAGAGTTTCACCAATTCACTCAGTTCAGCGTTATTCTCAAAAGTAAAAGAAAAACGTACAAGTTGAATAACCTCATCTTATTTATTTTAATAACTGGATCGTTCAGATCAAAACACTAGTCCATTGCATCGATATGGCACTTCAAAACAGCTGGCATTTGCATCGCCAACAAGGAGGACAACTTGATCAGTTCAGTTTTAGACGAGTAATTGCTACAATGCTACTGCAGCAAAATCTAAAGTGCTTTAATTATCAAAAAGACCGTCCGAATACCTCGGAGGTGGCTGATCTACGCTACCTTGTTATAGTTCAAGATCGTCAAACGCGATGTGCATTCTGCCATCAAAAGACTACTACAAGATGCTTGAAATGCGATGCGGGAGTACACACAAAGTGTTTCGTTGATTTTCACACTAAGATGTAAATTATTTTTATAATACCCCATCTTCCCATAGTACGCCTCTAAAACACACAAAATCCAATAAAAAATGTTTTTGTTTAAAGTTTACAAATATTTTTTTTAATCCATTTTTAAGCAAATTTAAGAAAAAAATTTACATTTTTCGCGCTGAGTAAAATTTGGGATTATGTGGTGTAATAAAGATGGAAACTTAATTTTGTTCTAAAACTTTCATTGTAGGTTTTGAAAATTTTTCAAAATGTCGATTTAAATTCTGAGTTCTGAGAATCACTTAAACTTGTCCATGGTTCATGGTCCATGGTTGTTTCAAACAAATGTTAAATTCTCCGTACCAGCATCTGACATACAGGTACCAAATTACCGCATTCGTGATCGAATGAGCTATCGTATCGAAAAATGATTTCGATATCGAAATTATGATAAAATGTACTAAATTTCTTGCTCGATATCGAATGTCATAATCTCGAATAAGAAAATTACGATCAATTTTACACCATATCGAATGCGGTAATTTGACCCCAGGTTCAAACCATGGCACTCCCACCACCATGATTCACTATTGCCATACGAAATGCCATCTGAACCAAATATGTTAAATTTATGGGTCGATTATGTATATCAGCCAAACTGGAATTGGGTTGCCAATTGGCAGAAACAGTAGACAATGACTGCATAAAATAAGGTGTGACGTAAAAAACGAGCATTTTTTTTTTGTTTTTTTAGTTTTAATATATTAAAATGTAAATTTTTGTAATAAATGTTTTTATTTTTTGCTTTTAAGTCCCACCAATTTCTTTTTTAAGTTCCTATTAGTTTTCTTTTTGTGGAGCTTTAAAAACAAAAAAACGTAGTGCATAAAATAAGCTGCGAGCCACTGTAGCTAGTGAATATTATTAGGACTGTCGAATTTTGTTTGCACGGTTGGTATGAATTTTCTTTTGCTAATATATGTATACGTATATAATGTTCGTACGAGCTCAAAATAATATTTGTACACATTTTACTAGTACTGATACTCTTTTGAGATCAGACATGATTGATTTCTTTTCGGTAAATGTGCATTGCAATACAATATTTGCAAATAACTCTACCAAAGGGTTAAAGTTTAGTTTGTCAACTGACTCAGTTAATGCTTGGTCATATTTTATTCTTTTAACAAATGACCAACAGCTTTTACTATTGATTGCAATTTTGCACTTTTTATTAAACAGAATTGTCAATTTAAATGTCAAAAACAAATCGTTGAGTTCAATTCAACGAGCCTTTTTATAAATATAAGCTGAACATTTCTTAGCTGGGGCCAAATTACCGCATTCGGTATCGAGTAAAATTTATCGTAATTTTCTTATTTGAGATTATGACATTTGATATCGAGCAAGAAATTTAGTACATTTTATCATAATTTCGATCCGATAGCTCATTCGATCACCAATGCGGTAATTTGGCCCCTGGTCGTAAAACGTTACGAAGTTCGGTAACTGAAAACGCATTTCGAAAGGTGATTGTGCACCGCGAATAATTCAAAGCTCTTAGATACGGAATCGTAAAGATTAGCGAAGCTAGATAAATAAACTAGATATTAGTGCCCTGATTTTGACATTCCTAATTAAATGTACTGGTGATACCGATAAACTTAATTTTCATTTCATTATATAATTATATATTATTTTTTTTGCTTCGGTGTCTCCTTCATTTCGCCGAGCAACAACTGAATTGTTTGGCTGGCCGATTTTGTTAAAAATTACGATGTTTTCAAGTATTTTAAATGACAATACACAAAAGAATCAAGTATTCATGGTTAAAATTTCCCAAGTTTGTCCAAAATTTAGGTTAAAGAGTGAGTTCCTCACCTCAAATTTTTCTACTCCGTACAAACATTAGAAATTAGAAAATAATTTTATGATTATTTTCACTAGTTTATATGATGGAATACATACTACTTGTGCTTTAAATCTATTAGATTCTGATGAACACAATATTTTTTCAAGTAAAAGTTTGAAAATATCATCTTTGAAAATTGAATTATCTTTGTTAAACATTCTATCTAATCACTTATCACGATTTAATTCATAGAATCCATTTCAGAATCCATTCATTCCTCATTGAATCATTAAAGATATATTTAATTAACAGCGGTAATATGAGTAAAAATTCAAACTAAAAGCTAGTTTGGACATTACTGATTGTTTATAATTTCTTATATAATTTATAAATCGGCTTTTAATCAAAGATCTTAAAGTACACAATGATCGCTTCCAAACAGAGGCTAAATAAGTGACCAGTAACTTTTAAGCAACATATTAAATATTGCGTGTTGTAACCAGTTAAAAACCATCATCTAAGAAATTCGTAAGAATCTTGTAAAGAATTTAAATTTGCTTAACAATAAACTATAAAATAAATGTTAAATATTGTACTTTATCCTTTTAGATTTTCTGCAAATATCAACTTTATACTTTTACTTATACTTTGTACTATATTCATCTAAAATTAGCTTATATTATCAAATACTCTTACCATTAATTTCTGAAATTTCTGTTTATTTAAATTTATCATCTCTGTGCACATAGTTTTACTACAATTTAACTTTAACATAAACTTTAGCTTAAAATTGGCCTCACAAGAGTCGTACATTTAAATTATCCTTACAACTTATACACATACTCACACTATCACACATGCACTCAGCCATAGATTTCTAAAACAAAACAGGTAAAATTCAAAACAAGCTATAGAAATCCTAGAAAAAATAATAATGGCCAATCTAATAACTATGTATGTATGTTTGTACCTCTATACGCACTTCCAGCTCATACCAAATGACCAAATAACCGAAAACATTGGCTAAAAAGCCATAAATATTTGGCCTGAAAAAACAAAATGACATGAAACATGTCCTGTGATAATCTCCAGAGAGCAATTTTTAAGCAGTACAAACGAATTCACATGTTAAAGAGACAACAACGATTCCCATATCAGAAACACAAAATATGAATGAATTATAATTGATATTTATGAATGGAATGTGGGAAAATGTTTTTAATGATTTTAGTGTTTTTTATTTTTTAAATAAATGCCTTAAAATAGTTTTGTAGTTTTAATCCGGTATTATGTTCTATGAAACATGTAAAGGTGGGTTTTACGAATATTGTCCTTATCTTTTCGCAGCACATAATTTACTAACTGAGCTGAAAATCTCAGTTTAAGAACGAGTATCGTTGTAAAATATGAACAATTTGTCAGATTCTGCAATATTAAATTCTTGAGTATCTTAACACATTTTTTTAAACACTTGTTAAATACTTATTGCTTCAATCAAATACTAGAGTCCGACCGATTATTTGCTTGCGGCTGCGGATTTGACCGAAAATCCGAGCCCAAAAAACCTCATAAAAGACTCTTTTCTGACATTATTTAAGAGCTCTTTCTGACGGACCATTTTCGAATGTAATGACCCTCTTTTCTGAAGGTTTTCGGAGCAATAATGATTGTTTTTTGGGCTCATAAAGAGCATGAACGCTCCGGAAAAGGTGTCAGAAATGACTCTTCGGACTCATATGGCTTGCTGGGATTAGATTTCCTCAATTATATGCGCATGACAATGATGCTCCAGACTTCTTTGATGCCTCAAGTTTCTTTTTTTCTTTGCGAAAAGCGGATCTTAAGCTGTATTTTTTTGAAAAAACAGATTTCTTTTCCGTGTCAAGTTCTACTTCTTGTAACTTCTTCACCAGCTTGTTGTAGGCAGCATATTTTTTAGCGCGATCATCATACATATTCGCTAGATTTAACTTTAAATAGGCAAGGTTCAGATCTATATATTGCAATAAAATCAACTATCCCTTGGTTCTGTTTACGCTTTATGATTCGCACTCTCTTTCGACACAAATTGAACTGAGAACGGTACAGTTGAACGCCCTCACACGTTGACTTCACTTGAAACTGTCAGTTAAAAATATAAAAATTTTAAATTTTTCCGTTAAACTGAACAGTTGAGTTAAACTGTCAGTTATTACGTACATGTCAACTGTCAGTTAAAACTGTACGTAAGTGGCCGATTTAAAAATCTAAATTTAATTTAAACATTTTTGCAAAGATTTATCATATATTTAATTGTTTGTCTTGTTTCAAAATCATTTACATTCACAGAAATAATAAAAAAAAACTTGCACCACCGAGAAGGCTTAAGAAATTGTTAAAAAAATAACAAGAACTCTAGGAAAATTATATTTTATGGAGCAATAAATAATTTAGGTTGAAATTTTGCTTAACACAAAAAGCGAACACCTTCAATATAATGCAAAGAAGTCACACATTTAAAAGAGTGTTTTGTTAAGTCCTTGTGTCACATATACTTTATGTACTTCAATCGACATACAATGAGGTCCTTGCTGTAATTTCAGGCTCTAAGTTAAGTAAAACAATTACAATTAAATACTCAATTCACAAATGAAACATTTTTGATTTTCATTTATTTAAATACATGTCTCTAGTTTCATTACTCCAATAACACTTCTCTAAAATTACCCGGTTCCTTTTCTTAAGCACACTATATTAACTACCCCAATTCTTGTGTGTTTCAGATGTCAAACCACAAACAATTTTAAGTATTTTTTAAGTGTTGACATCTACTGACGCCAATGCCACTAGTTTATACTTCACAACTACTCTTTATGAGCTGACTGCCACCAACAAACAGTTCTATTGTATTGGCATCGTAAAATAGAGGCAAACACACGCATAGATACATACAAAGAGACAGCCGCCACATGCAACCAATAAAATGCTCCCCAGAAAATGAAGGGGTTTAATTGTTACGTTTGACATCAATGTGACATCAAAGCAATTGCGAATGATATAATTATTGTTATTACTGTGCGTGTGTGTGTATATGTTTGTATGTTGCAAGTATTTATGTGCCACTAAAAACGCTGCCTTTTAAAAAACTCTCAGAATTGTAGTAAATGTAAGCGGTAAAATTATAGTCGTAGAACTATTTTTTGATGATGTGAAACACACTAATTAAATTTTACGGCGTGATTCTAAACGTACACACTCATTCGCTCACTCACAATATGGGTATAATGACAGCAATAATAAAATTGGTAGCGAAAGTATAAAAAGCCAAGTATGAAAAATAATAATACAGCAATAATAAATGTCAAAGACATACATAAATGAAATTTTATAGTTTTGGGAATGACAAAAAAACAAAAAGACAACAGCAACAACGACAACGCCAAAAAAGGATAAATTTGTCAGATATAATTTCACACTTTTCTGGAGTTATAGCCGGTTGTCTAGTTCCTCATAAAACACAACGTTGGAGGTATATAGCAAGAGTAATTGCGGTGTTGATTGAATTGTCATTTTCGTTTCATTGGAAAAATATGCGGTAATTCACAAAAGAGTCATAAACTATTAAACTGTTTTTATTTTTATTAATATTTGAGTGTTTTATGGAAAAATTATGGTATACATACATTACCTTAAAGAGGTTCTGCGATTTCAACGTAGAGTTCATAAAAAAGTACAACAATTGTTTATAAAGGGTGATTTTTTAGCTATTATCTTTTTGGCAACACTGTTTTAAACAACTGACGCACGTTTCGTGTTTTGTTTCACTGTCAAACATCTTCAGTTTGGTCTATAATTTCACCATGAACAACGCTTGCAAATTATTGAATTTTATTATCAAAATGCGTGCTCTGTTAAGAAAGTTCAATTGTGCTCATTTTTGGCTCAATGGGTACGTAAATAAGCAGAATTTGCACTACGTTATTATACGAAACTAATAAAGATCATATATTGAATGCAATGGAAATGTATGTTTAAATAACTTATTCACTTATCTGACCATTACTAATTCCCAGTCCAACTTTCAACACATTGAAAGACTTCTACTAAGCTCTATGCTATAATTACATCATCATCATCATTTTAAAGAGATCTTATAGGTCAGTTATAGTTCATTTATTGGGGTCAACAGTTAAATTTCGATTGTCAGTCCGCGTATAATTAATAGTATTGAAGTTCCAATTAACCTAAAAGATCATATTTAAAAAAAAAAAGTGTAGTCTATGCTCCACCCAAAGCTTTCAAATTCTAGAACCTTACACATGCTCAATTAGTGGTAATAATTTGAAGAACATAATGATGCCAATTATGACTGCCCTCTGCAAATGGGTCCCAGGCCACCATGGCATTATTGGAACCGACAAACTATCCCAGGATGTATGAATCCCATGAACATTTTTTAACTCTTACCAATGATTAAACATTAAAACTTGCAGAACTCTAAAGTCGGCAGAACGACCAACATTATATTGGAAAACGTTATGCCGGAGGATTTAAAGTAGATTTTGAACATATATAGACACTCAGAAGTCTAGTAGACAGGAGTCGAAGGCTTATCTGGCTCTATGCGTATATCCAACCATACAATCTGAAGATTGATCGTGGGAGAAGACGAAATGTCAGATCTCTATTTCTATCAATGTTCAGCATTAAAATTTTCAATGATTTGGAAATCATTGTTAACTGAACATTTATAGTGACTCCCATCGGTATATACAACAAAAAGATCTGTAGAGCTTTTGAGCAAGAACTTTGCTAATTTCCAGCATTTAGTCGAAAGATAAAACTTCAATATGAACACCAGGCAAATTTGAAATATCTTAGGAATTAAAATATAACCTGGCTGACATTTATTACTTTAGGTTTCCAAATAAAGAGAAAAACACTTTCCTTAAAGCGCACAACATATCAAAATCGCTTAGTTTGCTGTTAAGTATAGTTACTCCAATAAAGATATAGTTAAATAATTCATCCTAGATCACGCTTGAGCAAATAATTCCTAATGTTGAGATCTATGAAACAAGTTATTTTTCGGAATAGAAAAAAACATTTTTGTTTCCTTCTTGAAAAACGCTTCAATGGTATGAAAGTCTTCGTGATATATAGAGACTAAGATCTTTCAAGTATATTTCATAATGATGTTTATGTTATTCCTGCTTGCCAGCAAGTGAATTTTAGTTCACACTTTACTTAAGTTGCAATTCTAAAAATGTACCAAGACCCCAGTGAAGCGAGTTTTAGAGTTCATTATTTTCCTACCAAATCCATGAATATTAGCTACCGCAAGTGCAGTTGAAGTAATTATCTTTACATTCTGTAACATTAGCATTACAGGTCTTCTATCTAGGATGATGCTCGATATATTCTATATGATTGACTTTTTATATTATCTAATGCAAAAACTCGAAAGTCAAGAATCATGTGCTTCCTTGTTATCAAAACAAGTTACGTCTTGCAAGGATTTAGGTCAGTTCAACAGGAATTTTCTTTGTTTCATTGCCAAGTTAAAACCAATAGCTCAAGTTGATTTTTTAAAAATTTTAAACCGATTAGTTGATTAAATAATATGAAATTTCGTCTGCATTGAATTTATCAACTTTAGAGTCTTATTTCTCAACTAAAATAAACGAGATGGAAGGAAAACGTACATATTTATTGTCTCATTCATTTTGCTAATAAGTAAGTACAATTATAAAAATATAATTGTAGAAAGTACCTTCATCTTGCTTTCATTCTTTGCCACACAGAAATTTATTGTTTAATTTAAAATTGAATTTATATGAAAATGAAATGTCCATGACACGCCTTCTCTTATTTGAGTTTCAATTGCTACTCATTGAAGGCATCTACAGTTGAGACTGGCCGGCCGAACGGCCGTTTAGCTGTCACGGCGCAACGAATTGTTATCCCAATATTTATGAATGTTTAATAAAACAAACAGAGGAGGTCTGACAGGCGTTAAAAAGCAAATTGAACTTTTTTTAAAATGCAATTTTCATAACTAACTGCCTCGAATTTTTTGTTGTATTTATTTTTTTTTTATTTTTAACGTTCAATGAATGTATAAAGTTTAACTGCAGTAAGAAATCGATTAAAAACGAATAAATGTATGAATGTAAAATTGTAAAGAAAAGTGTGTGTGTTTTTTTTTTCCTGCATTTACAATTTAGACCACGATACAAGTGATTTAAAAACTCATAACACGTTGGCAACACCTTCTTTATGGCTTTGTATGGAGCCAAGTTTTGTTTCCTCATTTTGTAGATCTGCACAAGGAGCAGCTGAGCGTGTGTGGCTCTGTGTGGCTACGGCGGCTGTGGATGATGATGATGATGCTTTGGATTGAGATGGTGATGATCTGCTTTGGATTCCTTAAGGCTAAAAAGTCCAGCAAGGAATATAAGTATGAATATTATTTATTTTTTATAATTTATGGTTAAATATTGTGGCAAAGAGCATTAAAAGCTTGTTGGTAGAGAAAATTATTGAATTTAGTTTTTTTCTCTACAAAATTGACAAATTGTAAAAAACGCCTTTAAGAACACAAACGATCGATTTAGTTTTTTCTGCGTTCTTTCGTGCCGGAGCTGTTGCATACAAAACGTTTCCACAAATCCTTTTTGCGTTTTTTTTTTCGTAGTGTCTGTAGAGATTCTGTGTGGCTGCAGTTGATTTTGTATTTGTTTGCATCTTTTTGTTAGATTATGTTGAATGCTGCATTTCGGTAGCTGTTTAATATACAACGAACAGTGGCAACCAAAACGACAGTTAACATGCGTTCTTTTGTATTCACAAACAAACAAAGTGAGCGAGAGAGAGAGAGAGAGGGGTATAGAGAAAAAACACGAAAAAATCATCTCGAAATGCACACAAATTAAGGCCGCCGGCAAATTAACTTCAATTGATTCCCCAGCGTTCGCCACACGTTGATAAATGTATGAAAATCAATTATTTCAGAGAAAAAAATCTTAAACAGTCATCGTTGACCACTGAATTGCTTTTTTGTTTTTATTCATTTCTGTCAACATTTTATGCCCCGAAATTCATTAAGTTTTGGCTGCACAGAGTAAGATTGTTTCGGTTGTTGTGCATTTGAATAAACGAAAGAAATTTGCATTTTAATCCGACTTAGCGCTAAGATCGTTGTTAATGGTTATTCATTAACAAAAATCCCAAAGAGGCGACTGCAAAAGTATGACATTTTGAAAGTGATACGAAAAACCAATAAATGTTCTCCAAATACTTTGTAAGAAATGAATTAAAAGTGTCAATATCTGCACAATACACGCCACCATTAACGATTTTAATTGCAATTTTAATCTACAGTCATAGATATTGAGGTTATAAATTAAGGTTTGATGGAAATAGTAAATACCGAAAGAGCATTTTTAAATCATTTATAAATTCAAAATATATGTGCTAGTAGGATGATTAGAAACGATCTTTTCAGTTGGTTCAATTTTGTTTTCTATCCGAGAGTGTTACGCGCAAAAATGTGTTGTTATTCTTATGGAAAGTGTGGTGTTAAATAATTGGCTTTCGAAACATAGGTACCCGTTTTAACAATGGTTTGGGGTGTCAGAATGCTTCTATCGTTCTTATACTATATTTTCCACTTATATTCAAGTAATCATATGTAGAGCCTCGCGGAGCTTGGCACAATAAGGCTAAACATGAACGATTCTCTCAACCAAAATCTTTCGCAATTCTCATATTTTTCAAACATTAAAAACTTTAATTCTTTTTAATTATGGTAGGAAATTCTTTCTTTTGATACTTTCACTTTTTGTTACTATTGTTTTTAAACAACTGATAGAAATACCAGCAAGGCTGTACTTCAGAATCTATTTTGTAGCTTACTGACCACGTAAGCACCATGGCGCTTATCGATGTGATATTCGCAATCATCTTCTTTGTTAATGCATATTCTATAAAGGGTGAATAAAGGGTAATTGTCAGATAGAGACATCCCATAATCAGGGGTCACATGGGGTCCGGAACATAAAATTTGCAATTTAAATTTTTCATATACCGATGTACCTCCGATGGGTCCAAATGCAAACATATATGAAGTTTAATATGTAAATCTGATTATCGATGTACTCGCACGAATTCTATCTTTCCAAGGCTAATGATTGCGAAATTGTGATTGCTTGACTGCATAACCTAAGCAAGTTCACAGTAAACATTAAAATAAGCTGTTTTTAGTCGGATTGTGCCAGCTTATGGGTCAGTTCGGAAGCTTACGCTAAATGCGTTCGATCGATTTCAACGTGCGAGAGATGATTTGCACAGTTCAGTAGTGGTAATTTTGACATGGAAGTCAAAAATCGCCCAGGCCAGCTAAAAAGGTTTGAAAACCAAAAATTGGAGGCATTACTCCAAGAAAATTGTCAGACTCAATAAGAACCTGTAAAATCAGTAGGGATTACTCACGCAAGAATTAAAAAAGCATTTGCAGGAAATATCAATTAATTCCCCGGCTTCAATTAATTTCCTTGCTCTGGAGGTCTCTCGAAAGACGAAATTAATTTTTGCTATACAGAAATTCATTTTTGCTCCAAATCATTGCTTACGATGAAAAATGGATCAATTAAGATAACCATAAACGTAATAGATCGTATGTAAAGTCCCGCCAACTAGCGTAATAGACACCAAAATCAAATATAAAATACACTAAGGTAATTCTCTCTATTTGGTGGGTCCAATGGATCCTATCTATAATGAGCTCTAAAATCTGGCCAGGCTATCATAGGAAACCTGATTCATTGGAAACTATGATTGACCGAAAAAGGTCTAGAATATGCGGCTAGTCATGAAAGCGTAATATTCCATCATGACCACGTTCGGACACATGTTAAAAACTATTTGGAAAAGAGTGGTTGGGATGTTTTGCCTCACCCGCCTTATAATTTAGACCTTGCCCCGTTCGACTACTATTTGTTTCGATTGATCGAAAACGCTGTCTCTGAGATACGCTTTATTTGGAAATAGTGTATTCGAAATTAGCTTAATTCGTTCTTGGTCGTAAAAGATCAGCAATTCTTTTGGCGAGAACTCATATGTTCACAGAAAGGTGGGAAAAAGTCATAGCTTACAATGGCCAATATTTTGATTAATATTTTGTACAAATGTTAAATGTTGCTTCATCTGTTTTTATGGGCGGTGTAAATGTTAAGGAATCAGACGCTCTTGACGTTCTAGGCATAAGAATTCAGTGTGATGGCCGCTGGACCAAACACATTTTTCAAATGTCAAAAGAAGCGTTCAAGTGCTTTGGTTTTTTAAAATAGTGTAAACAATACTTCATTCCATCTGATCTCCTTACTATATTCGACCGAAAGTGGAATATAACTCTCATGTATGGGCCGGTGCTTCGAAGTCTATTTTGGAGTTACTCGACCGCGTACAGGAGAGGGCGAAGATGCGTATCGGTGACAGTAGGGTATCCAACTCTATTGAGTCATTGGAGCATCGTCGCAATGTGGGTTGTGTTTCACTGTTCTATCGATACTATAATGGAATGTGTTCTGCTGAAATTAGGGAATTTGTTCTTGGAACACGTAGTCAGGGCCCAGTCATTCATGGTCGACTGGACAGTGGATCGCACAACACACTACAGGGAAAATTCGTTCTTTAGCCGTACTGTCCGTATGTGAAATAAACTACTAGCAAAAGTATTCCCTGCCACTTTCAATCTAGGAAAATTAAAATCAAATGTTCACACTTCCTCTATCCTCCCTTCCATAACCTATTTTCCTAGTTCCAGCACAATGCATTGTATGAGTAGGGGTTGTCCCCTGAGTGCTGGTCCAAGTAAAAAAAAATAAAAGCTAAAAATGTTAAACAGTCTCAAATTTTTAAGTTATACACCCGATACTGTAACTAAAAAGAAAACATATAAAATAATTGCCGAAATTTCCCGATTAGCAACCCTAGCATATACTTATATATATATATATTATATATATTATGTAAAATCGATTCGTTGCATCTTCATATCAAGAAATCTGATCTAAGAAGCAAATTCAGTTCAAAATCAACTCAAAAGCTCAGAGAAGAGCTAAACACTGACAGTTGGTATCAGTTCTCATCTCAATTTGCTCATCGTAATCATTCCCCAGGGAGATAACTAAAAAGCTAAAAGAAATTTAGAAGTGTATCTAAATAGTTAAAGATTTTAATCCCGACAGTCACTTGCAGTTGCGAAATCAAAAATATTCCAAAATGTACAATCCTGTGTTACAACATTAAGATGAAGAACTTTCTAATAGTTTTTCGTATAGAAATCAATTTTAAATGCAAATAAAATTTGCTTTTACATAACGGAATTAATGTCATTTTGTTGTTCTACCTATACTAGAAAAATCTCAAACTTACTCGTACTTATCTCCATGACATTTGTGCTCTAATATAGAAACATTCTATGTTGGAAATGGCAGAAGTGTAGAAAATCTTTTGAATCTTACGTTAAATTTTATTTTCTTTTAAGACTCGCTAATTAGAGTGTATTATTTATTAAGATTAAAAATCATGTAAATCTAATCTAAAAAACTTCCAGCCATTTTTACAACTGGCAATAAACACTTTTCTGTTACTTTTATTGCGGGTGGCAAACAGTAGGCAGCTTATAGGCACATTGCTACCCGGCTGGAAATTGAGCCTTGCACTCATTATTCAAATGATTCAAATAATTTATGTTTAGGAGATGTTTATAGGTACTTTTGTTACTTTGCTAAAATGAAAAAAAAAAATTATCAGGAAATTAAATGAAAAAGTCGCTCTAACATTTTAACAATTGCGCATGTGTATCTAACTAAGCAGTTGGAGAAAATTTCTCAGGTTTGTCTGTACTATTGTTTGCATAATCACCAGCGTTGCCGTTTTGGTTACTTTTAACCAAAATTGGTTACTTTTTTTCCAATGTGTACTTGTGTACTTTTTTCCCCTTTTGGTTACTTTTTTATTAACACAAAAATAACAATTTTTTACATTGTTTTTCACTTTGACTTAACACCACTAATTTTGGTGATAAACTAAACTATCACAATTTAAACGTTTTTAGAACACTGTAACAACCATGTAAACTTAAAATATTTGTCTTCCAACGTTGTAAGAAAAAGCATTTTCAGTACATTGGAAAACAAAAATATTGTCAGACATCTAACACGATTACACGATTGTAAACACACAATTTTGCCATTGTTTTAAGACAATTGTCAAAGACTTTTCATTGTCGTATGTGCAAAGTTTATGCATCTGCCAATGGCTTCAGTCATAGAAATTATTTCTAAATGCAACTCTGTATATACATAAATAATCAAACAAGTGTGCATTAATAAATTTTTTGAAAAAAGTGGAAGAAAATTAAAGAATTAAATCAAAGAAAATAAAAAATGGATAGTGACATATCTTTTGATGTATCCTGTTTCATAGAGTGCGGATAAAATGGTTTCAATTGCTCGTTTTTGTTCCATGACAATATTTAAAATTGTTAAACGCACACAAACGCTGCAAAACGAATTTGACAATGCCACACCACAATCTGACAACCATGTGAACTGACAATTTCGGTTGACAGATAAATTCATTGTGTGACAATTGTGTGCCAATCAAATTGTTAGTTTTCTTACAGTCGTCAAAACTGACGATTTATTTACCTTTTGCTAACAATTTTTCAATATCAGTACATTGCTAGATCTGACGATCGTGTATACATAGCTTTACAAAAAAATACATGCCTGTCTCCAAACATAACAAACACAATCATTGTATTGTTGAAGGAGTAAGGTTCTTCAAACGTCAAAAACCATCTGCAAACTGAAATGCAATGGTTAATTTATATTTTACATATATATTTTTTAGCTGAAGTATAAATAAAATAAAATTTTAAGTATATAAAAATGTTGATTACTTTTTTTTGCTTTTGGTTACTTTTTTTTACATATTGGTTACAAAATTTTTTTGGTCGTGGCAACGCTGATAATCACCACAGTTGCTGTAGGGTATCCTGCATACAATTAAGCATCTACCTACGACATGTCCTTACACAGTGGCAAAATGTATATTTTATAAATTTCCAACTGGCTTTACATGTGTATGCGTAGAAGAACGTGCGTGTATTTGTAAATGTATGTATGTATGTATTTGTAAACATAGTATTTTGACAGTTGAGATTAGATTGAAAACTTGTTGTTAGATTTGTTTTTATGCATAATTAATGCAAGAATCCAAGCAGGTGTCGCAGTAGTCGTCTGTCTTCGTTGCTGTTGTTTGCCTTTTTATGTTATTGTCAGTTGATAATTTTTTTAAGTTTCAGTTGTTCGGTGTGTGCGTGTGTTTGACAACAGTTGCAGTTTTGAAATAAATACTCTGCTGCTAACAAAAGTAACAACATGCTAAACATTAAAGATTAAGTTTTTGGTTTTTCTGCAGTTGCCTGTTACTTTGTGTGCTTTTAGTAAAACTATGTTTTTTTTTAATTTTTGGCTGAAAAATAAATAATTTTTGCCTTTTAAGGGAAATATTTCCATGTGTGTTTGAAACCCAAAAACAACAAATACTATAGACAAAATAGTGCGAAATTCTTTTGTTGAAAAACATTAAAAAAAAGATACAAATTTACATAAAAGCTTAGAATTCACATGCCACTAAAAGTGGAGAGACACACTACAAGAGTTTTGGTTTTTTTTTATCAAGGGTTTTATTTTTTTCATTCCCTATATGAAAATGTAGGCTTGAACAGAGATTTGAAAACACAAAAAATTATAAAGCATGGTTTGTTTGGCTGCTGAGTGTACCCCCACAGTAATGGAACACACGGTCATAAATTACCTTTGGGGCAAAAAAAAAGCAAAAAAAAAAAAAAACAACTAAGAAAAAGCAATGAATATGCTTTTGGGTTCCACTTTCATACTCGTACGCCGAAGAAATGAAACATTTTTAAGTTGAGTGCATTTGCTTGTCAATGAAAAGGTTACACAGTAACAAAAACAAAATTCAAAAAAAATGTTTATTCACCGGAAAAAACTGTTTAAAAACCAAAAACAAATCCAACTAATATATTGATTCGAAAATAAAAGATTCAAACAAATAAACATTTGACCACAACAGCAAGCGTTAATAAACGAAATAAAATGTGGAAAAAGTCAACGAGAAGCTGCAGTTAAAAAGGCAAAATACTATTTTTGTTGAACAGTGGGCGGAATGTGAAAAATCGAAACATTAAAACAATTTCAGCTTTCATAATGTTATTTTTTCAAGCTAAAATGGAATGACAGATAGTTACACACAAATATGTTCTAATTAAGGTACTAAAAATAACAATAAATCATGTGTAGTCTACTCAAGATATTAGAGGTCAAAGCTCATATATCTCGGTTATTTATGCTTCTAAAAAATCGTTAATAAAATCCTAAACTCGAAAGACCCCATAATACATGACATATGCAAAAGACTGATGTATGTGAACTTTGACCTTCAATATCTTGAGTAAAGAACACGTATTTTATGACATGACATTTAGTAACATTTCTAGACCAACTATCTTTCAATACACAATTTAGTAATGAAATATTTTAACTTTATATATTCAGGTTTCATCAAAAAAAAAACATAATTCCTATCTAACCCAATTCAAAATGTTTTATATTTCTTTTGTAATTTTAACGATACTTTTCCACAATAATTGTCTGTTTTATGCCTTACGCTCGTAACTTCTTAGTTTTTCTCTCCATCATTAATTTATTTTGTAAAATAATGCTTTATTCAAATAACAATACATTTTACACGTTGGACATATAATTAGAACATTTTCAACTTTGTATTAAAACAGTGTTTAATGCAAAATTACGAGGTCTGATCAAAAAATAACCGTTATTTTCAATTTTTTCAAAAAGTATTTATTTATTCACCAATAACTATCTTGTCCCTTTCAAAGTAATTCCCCTCACACTTATGCCAGCGTTTTTTTTCCAATCCTCGAAACACTTCTGAAACGCGCTTTTCGGTATCACCAACAGCTCCTGTTTCGATTTTTCTTTTATCTCCTCAATCGTAGCAAATCGCTTTCCTTTCATCGGTGTCTTCAGTTTTGGAAAGAGAAAAAAGTCAGCGGTGGCGAAGTCCGGAGAATACGGTGGTTGAAGAATGATAACGTTTTTGTTTTTGGCCAAAAAATCACGCACAAGCATCGATGTGTGAGCTGGTGCGTTATCATATTGCAAAATCCATGATCGGTTCTTCCACAATTCTGTGCGTTTCTGGCGAATTGCTTCGCGTAAACGGCGCATTACTTCAAGGTAGTATTCCTTATTGACCGTAGGACCTTGTGGCAAGAATTCATGATTGCTTGACAAGAGACTAACGATATGCCAACATCATCAGCAACCTCTCGGATAGTGATTCGACGATTATCCAAAATCATTTTTTGCACTGCTTCAATGTTTTCATCGGTTGTTGACGTGCTCGGGCGAGCAGGACGAGCATAGTCATTGACATCTTCACGGCGTTCCTTAAACCGGTTATACAACAATTGAACTTGTGTTCTGCTCATAGTAGACTCGCAAACGCCACAGTCAACATTTCAAATGTCCTTGCGCATTTAAATTAATTGTTTACACAAAACTTAATAGAGTTTCTTTGATTCATTTTTTTTCGAATAATACAAAATCGAAGAGCACACCAAAACACGACTAACCTTTTTTTTTTTTTGTCAAAAACAAACTGACAATCCAAAATGGCTGATATTACCAACATAACGGTTATTTTTTGATCAGACCTCGTATAAGGTTTTACATTGTGTGGTATGTGTAAAGCACCAACTTGTTTCGAAGAAGAAAGAAAACTTATTAATAACCTAAAAACCTCTAGTAAAACCGTATTACAAATTTCTAATTAGCTTGGTTAAATACAAATGTTGCAAGAGCTCCCAAACAATGAAAAACAAACAAAAAAGAGGGGGCAAATTATAAAAAGGGTCTCTCAAGCTTTTCCATTTTAAACTTTCAGGCAAATACAGGTTAAAGTGCATTCATTGCATGGGTTTTTGGAAAGACATATTTTTGCGTATTGAATAAAAGTTTTGCCGCTGGGAATCTAATGGAAAACGGTATGTATGGCGTCCGATTAATCAGCAGCATCATCCAAAGTATACCACAAAAACAATTAAACATGGCGGTGGTAATGTAATGGTTTGCGGTGCGTATTAATAGCAATAGCCAGAATTTCTTCAAAATGGATCAACATTTATATAAAAATATATTAGCAAATGATACCATTCGCTGAAGAAACTCTTCCGTTACTATGCACGACAAAGAACCCAAACATACTTCACAACTTGTGAAGCGTTTAAAACATAAAAGTTTTAAAATGGCCAGCACAGTCTCCTGATCTCAATCTAATTAAGAACTTGTGGAACAAAGTTGAGAAAAGTTTGGCAGAGAAAAACAGCAACAATTTAGATGAATTATGGGAAAACATTTGTGAGGCTATTAGAATAAACAAAATTTACTACTGGCTCTTTTTTTCAAATTTTTGAAAATTTGTTTTCTTTTATATATACTTATGTTAACCTTGAGTTTTTAATCTGTAAAATTTTCAATCGAATTTTCAATTTGTAACTTTTCATTTGCTGTGTGTGTGTAAATTTTAATAATTTTATTAGAAAATTTAAAAGAAAAGAGAATTGGAAAAATTTTATAATAATAATAATTTTCTTGCAAATTATTATTGGAAAAGAAGAATCATTTCGCAATTATGCTGCATATATTCAAAGAATTTTATTATTGGTAAGAATGAATCTAATATCGGTAAAATTGCATTTTTTTTATTCAAATAATTTGTTTATTCTTAGACGACTCTTTTTACTATTGCTTCGCCAGGTCCTTTGTGTATAAATAGCACAAGGACCTGGATATCATTTAAGTGGTGGGCACCTTTGATTAAAATTAAATACAACTTACTATAAAGAAGAGAAATATCTGCTAAACAATTTCAAAAATCTCAAATTGATATTAAAACGCAACGGGATATAAGTTTACTAATAAACTTAGCCTGAATAATATTAAGATTTAAACTAATAGCGTCGGAAAACTTCAAATTCAAAACACATATACATATATGTATACTTAATACAATAATTCCTCATAACATCATCTTTTACATGATATATCACTAAAAATTCACATTTAATTTATTTCATTACCATTATGTTTATAATTTGTATATTAAATTATTTTTAATAATTTTTTTTTTAACAATAATTTTTTTTGTATTTTATGTTTTTAATACTTTTACGTGTTAAGTTGAATTATGGTATAGAATCAAATTCATATTAATTTTGTTTTTACATTTACATTTACACACAACAACATCAAGTGAATATTAAAATTACATTTGTTTTTATAAAAGAAAAAATATAAGATAACTCAAGATTCCAAGAGACAACAGGCCTGTAAGTCTTCGTGGGATGTAAAAAATTGGTGAGTTATTTAAATATTGTTTATATGAAATATTTCACTTCACATAAATATTAAACATACATACATACAATCAAATAAACATTAGTTACTAACATAATTTCTTAATATGTTAACATATAAACTTTATTTTGGCATATTTAATAAATGTTAACAACATAATTATATTCGTGTTAGTAACATACATATTTTTTTTTTGTTTGTTTTCTGTATATTATTAACATGATTTGGATTCTATGTTATTAACATTTGAACAAGAATAATGAAAATTATTAATATTTTTTTTCCTGTTTAATGTTGATAATATATATTTTTTTTTTATTTTAACATGGCGTCCTTGAGAATTAATTACATAAATATTTGTTTCTTAATTTATTTGATGTATATGTAAAGGCAAACAAAAATACTAACTAAACAAATTATAAATACATATTATGTTGTTTACATTATTCTTTTAAAAAAAATTGATTTTTTTTATAATTTTAAAGTACAAATATACCTAGATAAGTTTTCGTTTCTATAGTTTATTCACTAATTAATTGTCGCTGAACTTAAATATGATACATTTTTATTTGTTTTATTATTTTTTTTTATTGTATAATTAAATATATATGTATGTAATTTCAACATGAAAGGCTAAATTTTTTTTTTATATTTTCATGAAAAGTTAATGTCCATTTAAAAGTTGTTGGTTTAGGGTTATCTGAGAATTATAAACATAGATAACAAGGTCGGGTGGGTAATGATTTTTAAAAGGGAATCGACATCAATTTCTCTTTAACTATGCTTCCTCTTTATTTTTTTTTTTTTGTTGTCGACTTGGATTTATAGCTACCTAATTTTAAATGTGTAGTGAACACTACTGATTCAATAGGGACAAGAACCAACCCAATTTCCATGAGCACGGCCGGTATGAAAGGTAGCACAGTTCCTTGAGAATTAGGGCCTTGAGTGGTTTGTTTCGTTACATAAATTTAAATGGCGCCCAACGTGGGGCATCGGCAAATGCTTTTAACATTCATATGTTATCAATATTTAATTTCTCATAATTACATCTCATTATGCTGATGCTTTCATAAACAAATATCTAATTTTCGTGAAGTCGATTTATTTTTTTTATTTATTATTTTTTTTTTATTGTTAAATGTTGTTGGAGATTTTTAATTTTGGAAAAAATTTCGAAATTTTACTCACATTATTTGACATTATTCTTTTGTTTAAAAAAATAATTTTTTTTTGTTTTGATGTTCAATTTTGTGGCGACATGTGATTGAGATTTTGATTTTTGGAATTTTCTGATTTCGTACTCTCACCTTAGCTGCATAATTTTTTTTGTTTTAGTTAAGAATATTGAGAATTGAGATTTTTACATTGATATTTTAGGGTTTTATGTATGTATACTCATTTTGAATATTTTTTTTTTTGTTTGAGTGGAGCTTAGTTCTGTTTACATATTTATTTTAGCAACAACTTTTTATTTGGCCTTAACTTAGTAGTGAAAATTTAATATTCTTTGACTTTTGACGTTTTTATTAATATTAATTTAAAATGCCACTTACGAGAAGTCGCGATAATCTTTTGAATGTAGATGAACCAGTGAATTGTAGTTTCACAATTCCTGTAGACGATTCCCCTCCAGTTCCTAGTACATCTCAGGGACGTTCAAAAGGCCAGGCACCCCAATCTGGTAGTAGTCGTACTACTACATCTCATAATAATGATAATGAACAATTGAGGCTGATAGTTTCGAATTCGATGGCTTCCTTTCGTGGTGAAATGACTGAATTTATTAGAACTGAACTAAGATCTCTAATACAGAACATGAATTTAAGTAGTACTAATTCTAATTTAACTAATACATGCCCTCGTGAAAACAATTCACCAAATACTTCTCCTAGAACTAATTGTTCTCAAGAACCTTTTGTTGGGGAGAAAATTTCTAATATTATTCGCAACTGGCGGGTAAAATTTTCTGGATGTGACGACCAAATGACTGTAGATGAGTTTATTTATCGTATAAACGTGTTGACTACCAATAACTTAAACGGAGACTTTGAACTTTTGTGTAGACACGCTCACGGTTTATTTGAAGGCAAAGCCTTGGATTGGTACTGGCGTTATCATCGACATGATAAAGAATTGGACTGGTTTACTTTGACAAGGGCTTTACGGGATCAGTATAAAGGAGATTACAATGACTTTGATATTATGGAAGACATACATAGACGTAAACAACGACCGAATGAAAGTTTTGATGACTTCTACGATTCTATTTCGGCCATGGCAGATAGATTAAAAACCCCAATTTCGGATGCAAACTTATGTGCTATATTGATTCGAAATCTTAGAAATGAGATCAGACATGAACTTATTCATTTTGATATTTCTAGAATAGATCAACTTCGTCGGGAAGTTAAACGACACGAGAAATTTATGAAGGATATTGATGGCCATGATACTCGGAAACAAACAAGAGGGTGTGTAAGCGAAATGGTAATACAGAATTTAGAATCAAATAGTGAATCGGACATTTGTGCAGTTAAAGCTGACAATAAGTGCTGGAACTGCGATAAGACGGGACATAATTTTTATGATTGTCTGGAAATAAGACGAATATTTTGTTATGGATGTGGTGCGAAGGATACCTTTAGACCTACTTGTTCGAAATGTAAAGGACAACAGGGAAACGACCAGAAGGATGTCCGTCGGAAATAACTCGGACATCCGCAAATAATGAAATATGTAATCCTAAATTAACAAATTTTTGCAATAACAAACTTGAACACCCATTATTAAGACCCTACCATGTGCGATTAATTGAATACCAAAAGGCTCGTGAAAGGATATTTGGTAAATCTTCTAAAACGAAACGCTCTACTGCACGTATTCGTGATTATTATCAAAGACTGAAATCGTTGCGATCTTGGGTAATCTCTCCTATTATTTCACAGGATGATGATAGTAGACCTTTTATAAATTTGAAAGTAGGTGACAGAACATACTTGGCACTATTAGACAGTGGGGCAAATAGAAGTGTAATTGGTGGAGCTTTGGTTTCTGATGTACAGCAAATGGAAAATTTTAGAAAATACAATGGAAATGTAAGAACCGCAGACGGACAAAGACAGAATATTTTAGGATCAGTAATACTGACGGTGTCTTTTCAAGGACAAACGAAATCGATTAACTTTTTATTAGTACCAGCTATAAAGCAAGATATGATATGTGGTGTCGACTTTTGGACTCAGTTTGGTTTAAAAATTTCTGTTCCTGAAATTGCAGAAATTGAATTAGGCGAATCTGAACCTGACAAGCTCATATTAACACCGATACAAAAGCTACAACTAAGCAAAGTAATTGCATCTTTTCCAAATTCAGAGACAGAGGGTTTAGGGTGCACAACTTTGATTGAACACGAAATAGACACAGGAGATGCAAAGGCAATTAAGCAGAGATATTACCCAATATCTCCTGCTTTAGAAAAGAAACTTTGTTCAGAATTGGACCGAATGCTCTCACTAGGTATCATAGAAGAAGCTTCTAACTCTCCCTGGTCTTCGCCGACAGTGGTGGTTATAAAACCGGATAAAGTAAGGATGTGTGTGGACAGTAGGAAACTTAACTCTGTGACTATAAAGGACGCTTACCCAATACCGAACATTGACGGAATTTTAGCGAGACTTCCTTCTGTTTACTGCATTTCAAAAATTGATTTGAAAGATGCCTTTTGGCAAATAAAACTTAAGGAAAGCTCAAGACCAAAGACAGCTTTTACAGTCCCAAATCGACCATTGTACCAGTTTAAAAGAATGCCATTTGGACTATGCAATGCACCGCAAACGTTGTGCAGACTCATGGATATTGTGATTCCGTATCAATTAAAAACACATGTTTTCGTGTACCTAGACGACCTTTTAATAGTTTCGACAAACTTCGACGAACATTTGACACATCTTATGGAAGTGGCAACACAATTGAGAAAGGCAGGTTTGACAATAAATGTTAAAAAGAGCAGTTTTGCTCTCAATAAGGTGAAATATCTTGGATATGTCGTAGGGAATGGGACATTACAAGTGGACGATGAAAAAGTTAGGGCAATACGAGACTTTCCAGTACCACAATCTATCCGACATTTAAGACGTTTTTTGGGAATGACAGGGTGGTACCGACGGTTTATTCAGAACTATTCCACAATAACATTCGCACTGACTGAATTATTGACAAAAAGGAAAAGTTTTAGGTGGACTGATGAAGCTCAGGTGGCTTTCAATGAATTAAAAAATAGACTGACGTCTGCACCATTACTTGTTCATCCTAATTATGATAGACCATTTATTTTGCAATGTGATGCCAGTACTTATGGTATAGGTGTAGTATTGGCGCAGAAGGACGATAACGGGTCAGAGAGACCTATTGCATTTATGTCCCAGAAGTTAAACAAGGCACAACGTAATTACACAATTACGGAACTTGAGTGTCTAGCTGTGGTGATGGCAATAAAGAAATTTAGGCCATATATTGAAGGTCAGGAATTTACAGTGGTGACCGATCACGCGAGTCTTAAATGGCTCATGAGTCAAAGAGATTTATCTGGTAGGCTGGCAAGATGGTCCTTGAAGTTACAAGGATTTAATTTTAATATAGAACACCGAAGCGGGAAGGATAATGTAGTACCAGATACTTTGTCTCGTGCCCATGAAGGTGAAATTTTTGTAGACTCGCTAGATATTGTTACATTACCTTCAATTGATTTAGATTCAGAAGCTTTCGATAGTGCTGAGTACGCCAAACTTAGGGACGATTGTATTTCATCTGAGTTACCAGATTTTAGAATAATTGATAAATATATTTATAAAAGGGTAAATTTTTCTGCAGGTGAATTGGATGAATCAGAATCTTGGAAACTTTTTGTGCCCTATGAGCTACGTTGCGATATTATCTATTCCGCACATGATACACCTACTTCTGCGCATGGTGGTATAGCCAAGACTTTGGAAAGAATAAGACGTTATTTTTATTGGCCAGGACTTGTAACGGATGTGAAAACTTACATTTTAAATTGTGAATTGTGCAAGACGTCAAAGACCCCGACAATGACATTAAGACCACCATTGGGTAAGATGGTTACGAGTGAAAGACCTTTCCAACGTTTGTACATAGACCTAATTGGACCATTGCCCAGGACAAAATCTGGACACATTGGTATACTAATAGTTTTAGACCATTTTTCTAAATTCACATTTTTAAAACCTTTAAAAAAGTTTGTTTCTAAACAAATAATAGATTATTTACGGACGGAAATTTTTTGCTGTTACGGTGTGCCTGAGATAATTGTTTCTGACAACGGCTCTCAATTCAAGAGCAAAGATTTTGAAAATTTTTTAAAGAAGAACGGAATTGATCATATATTAACTGCTTTCTACAGTCCTCAATCAAATGCCAGCGAAAGAGTAAATCGCTCAATTAATGAGGCATTGCGAAGCTATGTTAGGGATGACCAAAGAGAATGGGATTTGTATATACCAAGTATCAATTGCTCATTGCGGAATAGTATACACCAATCTGTAGGTAGAACACCATACCAGATAGTTTTCGGACAGAATATGCTTACTCATGGAAAAGACTATTCAATATTACGTAAATTGAAAATTTTGGCTGACACAGACTCTTTTGTGGAACGACAAGATGAATTTTCATTAATTCGTGACAAAATTAAGCTTTATATGCGTCATGCATACGATAAGAACGCACGGACATACAATCTACGATCCCGTACAAAAGAATTCACTGTAGGACAGGAAGTATACAGACGGACATTTAACCAAAGCTCTAAGTTAGACTATTTTAATGCAAAACTTGCTCCAGTAGGGATAAAAGCTAAAGTTCTACGGAGACTTGGTCAGGTGTACTATGAGTTACAGGATCATGAGTCTGGGACTAAGGGAACGTATCATGCCAAGGACATATGGGAGTAAAACTGCAAAATGAATTTTTTTTATGCCTTTTCCAGCTTCAGTTTTGTAAATATGATTATAAAACTGTATCTGTTTTGTGAGGCTATTAGAATAAACAAAATTTACTACTGGCTCTTTTTTCAAATTTTTGAAAATTTGTTTTCTTTTATATATACTTATGTTAACCTTGAGTTTTTAATCTGTAAAATTTTCAATCGAATTTTCAATTTGTAACTTTTCATTTGCTGTGTGTGTGTAAATTTTAATAATTTTATTAGAAAATTTAAAAGAAAAGAGAATTGGAAAAATTTTATAATAATAATAATTTTCTTGCAAATTATTATTGGAAAAGAAGAATCATTTCGCAATTATGCTGCATATATTCAAAGAATTTTATTATTGGTAAGAATGAATCTAATATCGGTAAAATTGCATTTTTTTTATTCAAATAATTTGTTTATTCTTAGACGACTCTTTTTACTATTGCTTCGCCAGGTCCTTTGTGTATAAATAGCACAAGGACCTGGATATCATTTAAGTGGTGGGCACCTTTGATTAAAATTAAATACAACTTACTATAAAGAAGAGAAATATCTGCTAAACAATTTCAAAAATCTCAAATTGATATTAAAACGCAACGGGATATAAGTTTACTAATAAACTTAGCCTGAATAATATTAAGATTTAAACTAATAGCGTCGGAAAACTTCAAATTCAAAACACATATACATATATGTATACTTAATACAATAATTCCTCATAACATCATCTTTTACATGATATATCACTAAAAATTCACATTTAATTTATTTCATTACCATTATGTTTATAATTTGTATATTAAATTATTTTTAATAATTTTTTTTTTAACAATAATTTTTTTTGTATTTTATGTTTTTAATACTTTTACGTGTTAAGTTGAATTATGGTATAGAATCAAATTCATATTAATTTTGTTTTTACATTTACATTTACACACAACAACATCAAGTGAATATTAAAATTACATTTGTTTTTATAAAAGAAAAAATATAAGATAACTCAAGATTCCAAGAGACAACAGGCCTGTAAGTCTTCGTGGGATGTAAAAAATTGGTGAGTTATTTAAATATTGTTTATATGAAATATTTCACTTCACATAAATATTAAACATACATACATACAATCAAATAAACATTAGTTACTAACATAATTTCTTAATATGTTAACATATAAACTTTATTTTGGCATATTTAATAAATGTTAACAACATAATTATATTCGTGTTAGTAACATACATATTTTTTTTTTGTTTGTTTTCTGTATATTATTAACATGATTTGGATTCTATGTTATTAACATTTGAACAAGAATAATGAAAATTATTAATATTTTTTTTCCTGTTTAATGTTGATAATATATATTTTTTTTTTATTTTAACATGGCGTCCTTGAGAATTAATTACATAAATATTTGTTTCTTAATTTATTTGATGTATATGTAAAGGCAAACAAAAATACTAACTAAACAAATTATAAATACATATTATGTTGTTTACATTATTCTTTTAAAAAAAATTGATTTTTTTTATAATTTTAAAGTACAAATATACCTAGATAAGTTTTCGTTTCTATAGTTTATTCACTAATTAATTGTCGCTGAACTTAAATATGATACATTTTTATTTGTTTTATTATTTTTTTTTATTGTATAATTAAATATATATGTATGTAATTTCAACATGAAAGGCTAAATTTTTTTTTTATATTTTCATGAAAAGTTAATGTCCATTTAAAAGTTGTTGGTTTAGGGTTATCTGAGAATTATAAACATAGATAACAAGGTCGGGTGGGTAATGATTTTTAAAAGGGAATCGACATCAATTTCTCTTTAACTATGCTTCCTCTTTATTTTTTTTTTTTTGTTGTCGACTTGGATTTATAGCTACCTAATTTTAAATGTGTAGTGAACACTACTGATTCAATAGGGACAAGAACCAACCCAATTTCCATGAGCACGGCCGGTATGAAAGGTAGCACAGTTCCTTGAGAATTAGGGCCTTGAGTGGTTTGTTTCGTTACACATTGAGGCGGCCTGAAGAGCTGTACCCATTTTATTTTGCAGGCATTTGGTCGAAAGTATGCCAAATACATAGATGTCGTCATGTGATAACAAACAAGGGATATCCGACAAACTTATAAGTTAAAAGTTATTAGAAAAAATAAACTAGTAATAAATATTTTAATTATTTGTACAACTCTTATTAACGATTTTCTGAAAAAAAAATTTTATTTTCATAGACTTTTGAACCCCTTTTGAGGGACGCAAGTAAAAGCCAGGCTTAGAATTAAGTAGAAAAAAAAATTTCTTTTCTTTTTATAAACAGAAAATAAATAAGTTACTGTTCTGTATATTTATATTCCATTGCACCACTGTACTCCCACCAACAACTAAAACTCTGCGCTGTGTAAAAAGTCCCCAAGTTTAGAAGTGCAGATCATATTGTTAAAATGCTGCTTACTGGTCACTTAACGCAACGTGGTGAAAACATTTGTTTCAAATTCTTTGTCATAAGTCACTGGAAACTTTTAGAAACCCCTCAAAAAAAAAACAAAAAGAATTTTATGCAGCTTTAAAATCCACAGTGTTTAATGTTTTAAACCAACGTTAATTTGAAACCTACAACTCAACACCAGTCACAGGTTCACCAGCATCATCCTTTTGTTGGCCACTGTTGTTTATTTTATTTATTTTCTTAAAAGGACCACTTGTAGCTGCTGCACACTCAGGTCTATATTGTTTGGTCAATGGCCAAAACCCACAATTGTTATTTATTGTATTTACAGCTGAACTTTCATTAAAAGCTTCACATGAGCTAAGTTTCGTTTCGTTAAATTGAAATTCAATATATTATTGATGCATAACCTTTTGATCTGCAAGATGCAACAAAACAATTGGTTTTTAATTTCTTAAAATGTTAAGAGGAGTACAATGTTGAAATTTTTATTTTCTTAGCCGAATGCTGTAATTACCTGCCATAAATAAAAAAGGACGAAAAAAACAATTGTATTTGTTCTAGCTATACACATCTGATGTTCATAAGCCAATATCCCACATTCCAAATTATCTCTGAGAAACTTAATAAGTAACTAATGAAAATACATAAATACAAAGTATTTGGAAATAAATCCTCATTATTAAAAAAACTAATGATTAAAATCGCAATAAATTTTAACTTTACTTTAATATTATGGATTCTTTTAAATGTTTAGATTTTATTTTGAAACAATTGCACAACATAAATTTATTGAAAGTCTTGGCCATTGTTAGCTATGGTCTTTTCCCATCTTTCTGGTAACATATAGATTCCACGCCAAAAGCCATTTTTTTTATTCTCTCCCAAATATATCGTTCTGCATCGATTGAAACAAATAGTAGTCGGACCCTCTAAGTAGTTGTTATCATGTGGTCGAACCGTTGGCATGATGGAATATTAAGCTTTCATGTCTGGCCGCATATTCTGCGCGCTTTTCGGCTAATGCTCGCTTCAAACGAATCAGTTGAATTCGGTAGAAGTTCCTTGTTATGGTCTGGTCAGACTTCAGCAGTTCGTAGTAGATATGATCCTTTTGGTACCACCTTGATCCTTTGGCTTTGGTGTCTATACGACTTTACATACGACATTTTACGATTTGTGTTATTGTAATGAATCCATTCTTTATCGCTAGTAATGATTCGGTGTGAAAATGATTTCCTTTTAATGCGTTTAAGCAGCATTTCGGATATGCACAATCGGCTTTCAAGTTATCTCGGCTTTAATTTATATGGTACCCAACTTTCCTGCTTTTAGATGAATTCTGATAGTCGCAAACGTTTTGAAATTGCTGCTTGAGTAGTTCCTAATGACTTTGCGTGCTCTTGTTGTGTTTAACAACAATCTTCATGGAGAAATGTCTCCAATTTTATGTTTTTGAACTTTTTTTTCTTTGGTCTGATCGATTTTTGTCTTCCGTGTTAAAATCACCACTTTTGAACCGCAGAAACAGCGCCACTTTTTTTAAATTATAAAAGCTTGTAAAGAAATCTGAAAATACATTCGAAAAATATTTAGTTTCAGATTTTCGTATCTCTCCAGTTATTGGAGGAAAACAAATTGATGAACTAAAGTTTTCTCATTTGAAAATTTTACAGTTTTCTTTTAGAATTTGTTTCCAATAGCATGGACAGGTGATGAGAGATGAAACTTGTCGGTTATTAGGAGAACAGTACATTCAAGTCTCTACCTGGATTTGGCATCATTATTATCTGAAAAGTTTTCCAATTTGTCGTAAAAGCTGCTTTCAAAAACCAATTGGAAGATATTGAATAAGTTGAGAATTTAATTAAATAATTGCAATCAAATTTTATGATCAGCGTAAAATATTTATGCACTTATCCCTATTACTTTGGATTTATACATGTTGAAAGTTGTGCGTAAATATAATTATTAAAACACAGGCATAGATTTAATGTTAGATTGACAACTAGTAACTTATGGTTCATCCAAAATGAATGGAAGAAATTTTGAAATTTGACAGAGCTGAGTTCAAATCAAGGCTGCACAAAACTTTCCGTCAATATGGTATGTAAGGACAAACATTTCTTGTTTTTATGTCCTGCGTTAATGAGTAGATATCTATATAGTATAAGGGACAAATATGTTCCAAAGTATACAATATTGGGTTGGAATAGAAATGACAGGGATTAGTGCATGTTATTAGCCTATCTGATTTTGATTAGGCTCACAATATGAGAAAACTTGATTGGGTGGGTATATAACTATCTCGACGGAGTCGCGTCTACATTCAATATAATCCAACAAACCAGAACAAGTTTTACAAGTTTTGTGCAGATGTTTGGTTAGCAGGCCAAAATGTTCAATATCAGACGTAAATTTCGCAAACATTTCGTATAATTGTTTTAAATTGTTTAACATTTTTTTAATTTTTACTGGCTGGGAATAAAACGATTTAACCATATAAAGACTGTATCTTAAGTAGATATCAATTGCAGTTAACTGCAGAGATAGAGGCAAATTATTACCTCAAGTTAGAAATCCGGTTCTTTTCAGGTATTTTCATTTCAATGCAGTATTTGAACGGTGTACTGGCATGTTAGCTCAATTTAGATCAGCTAATTGTAATTTTTTTTTAAATACCAAAATACCAACCACCCCTCTTTAACACATAATTGGTAAAAGAATTATTTCACATAAATTGTTTTAACTAAAAAAGCCAAATAAATAAACATTCAATATTCAGGTGAATGCATGACATTGTAAGCCACTGTTACAATAACCTGTGTAAATTCAATGGGTTTATTTCTGCTAAAGATTTACGAGCAACGATTATATCGATTACTCTGACAGCAAGTCGTTTTAAACAAAAATAACAACAACTAAAAAAAGATACATTTTATGAGTTTAAGACTGAAAATGTTAAGACCGACGATGCAAATCATGACGACAAGCTTAAACTTTTAGTATCATCAGCAGTAGAGCAAAGAATCTCGTCGTCATTATCAACATTATCCTCACCATCGTTGTCGTCGTCGTCGTCGTCGTCATCGTAGTAACTAGTCATTTTGTCCACTACATAAAGCACATTAAATCCTGGGGGCTCAACAGCACGGAAGCCTTGAAGATAAGTTTATGTTACTTTTTTTTTGTAGTTTATCTGCATGTAAGTAGTTGGAGTTCTAACAAAGCATGTACACAAAGAAATTTTGGAGTTTTCTTAGGCTTAAAGCAATAGATTTTTGGTAGTTTATCTGCATGTAAGTATGTAGTTGGAGTTCTAACAAAGCATGTATATGGAGAAATTTTTGAGTTTTCTTAGGCTGAAAGCAATAGATATGTGATGGTTTATTATTTTGTAAGCCCTGAAACTACCTTTACAATATTTGATTGTAACAGTTGACGTGGGTTAAGTCAGTCTGTATTTGTTGCAAAATCTTATAATTTGTATGGTTTTTGGGCACTCGAATTACTTTAAACTGTTTATAAACATTCAACATAGTAAATGTGCCTAAATTAGTTAATACATTCAATTTAACAACGTAAATAAAGAAGTCTTCAATAGTTCACGAGTAACCGAACTATTTACAAAATAAAATGTTTACAGGCCACTATGATATCCAGTTAATCTATGATTCCTTGTAATGATTTCGATTATAATAAACACCGGGGAAAGAGGCAGAAAACATCTTTACTTTTAAATCCCATTTTTAAAGATATGCATTCTTTGTTGATTTTATCGGTATTCCTGTTTTCCCCAATATCATTGCGCACCGGAAACACGCACCAAAATGTAGCCTAATACTATTCTATCAAAGCCAATGTAAAACTCTTCAGATCATGCGCCCATTTTCCGTAATACATTTTTAGAAAACCACCAATACGTGCCCCATTATTTCCATGAACCATTGTTTGTATTTATTTCATTTTACTCTACCGAAACTTTGCATTCACTCCTCCGTTTAGTCTTCTAGAGCTCTGAACACATTTGTGTTTTTTGTCTTTACATTCATATAATTTCGTGAACAACCTTCAGTTGTTAGTTGGTATTTGTGTGAGATGGTGTATATTGTTAGTGTCGTTGTTACTGATGGCCAGGAATCATAAACAAAATCACTTACATGAGCTTTAATGCGTGTCTTTGTTTTTTGTGTCGATTCTTCGTCTTTTTATTTTGTCATCCTAAACTCTACATACTCCACTCACAGTTACATTCATGGGCTGCTGCAAACTAAAATCAAACTAAATTTCTTTTGCCCTCTGTTCAACCGCTGAAATTGAGACACCTAAATATTTGTAAATGTGTTGTTTCATAGTAGTGATGTTTATTCAAAGTGCACCCTATCCATAAAGACAGGTATATTTTTTTAATGAGTCAACTCTAAAGCCTAGTACATACTCTGTTTATATTTGGGAAAAATGTTGAGCAACATTAATTATTTCATACGGAAAATTTGACGTGTAGCTCATGTACTTTTGTAAACCTAAACACATATGTTTTGCTTTTTTATAAATTTAAATCAAAAATAAATAAAAATCTGTGTTGAATCAAAATCGTTAAATAAAAATGAATAAACAAATATTACTGGCCGCTTGTGCAGCAGCACAACAAGTAATATATATTGTTGTTGCGACAGAAGAGCTTTTGGATGAAAATTCCACGTGAAACAATTGCTACTTTTAATTATTTCGCTGTGAAAAAATAATGTTGACAGATACTACTTCTGCAACATTTTTCCATGAAAATTTCATGTGATTTTTTTAACATGTTTTTTGACAGCATTCCACTTGAAATTTTGAACGAGTACTAGGCTTAATAACATAAAAATATTAATAAAACATTTTCTTAGCTACACATGGATACCAAAATTAGAATAGAATACTCGTATGTATCCATTATAAAAAATACATGTGTATATAAAATATATGTTATAGATGCAATGATTTTTAGGGATGCAATTAAATATAGCTAAATAAAAAATTAGTTGCAACATGTTGCTAATATAAAAGCATATTTTTTTTTAACTGATGTATATAATTTTTAAATAAAATATTCTTCAAAAGCATAAAAATATAGAATTTTAACAAATAAATTCCATTGCAACATGTTGCTAATAAAATAAAACAAAAGATTTTTAATAAATTTAAAATATAAAAACTTTTTTCTTTCTATACATATTAGAAACATGTTATCAACAAAAACTTCGGTCTGTTGCTAAGAGAAAATGATAAATTTTTAAAGTAACAAAATATACTTTTGCACAATATATTTTCTTAGCAACATGTTGCCAAGATAAATTAGAAAGAATTATATAGTTTGTTTTATATTAAGTGGCTTTAAAGCTTTAGAAACGTTTTTATTTATTTAAAAAATGTTTCACAACATGTTGCTCACAAAAATGTGAACATGTTGCGAAAATAAAATAAGAAATGTTTATATGATTTTTAGATAAAATTACTTTAAAGCATGGTACTCTGTTCAAATTTGCGAAATTTGTTGAGCAACATCAATTATTTCGTTTGAAAATTTTGACAATTAGCAAGTGGTGACAATGCCGCGATTTAGAAAAAAATTGTCGTTTTTATTGCCCTTAGGTATGCAACATTGTTTCTTTTATGTAAACAAAAACCATATGTTTTTGGCTGTTTTTTTTCAATTTCGTGCGAAATAAGTGCCGCTTATTTTATTTCACAGTTGGAAAAGAATGTTGCCATATACATTTTTTTGTTGAAAAAACATGCTGCCAGAAACATTTCGTAACTTTTCACAATAAGAACAGAGTACAACTTCAGCCGCATTAGTTCGCATTTATTTCGCATCAATTTTTTTTATATGGGCTTTAGATAGTATTTCGCACGAAATGATGAACAGAGTACCATGCTTAAAACAGAACAATACGTCATTTAAAGAAAAATTTCCTGCCAACATGGTAATAACAAAATTATCTTCTAAAAATACATATGTATGCAACATGTTGCCACATATTTGTTTACTTATTTAATTAAATTATTGTTATTTTCAATTATTAAACACTAAAATATATATTATCTAATTAAAAATATGTATGTTAAGCAAAAATTAACAACATATTGCCGAGATAAGTAGAAATTTAAAAAAAAAAAATTTAATGAATGGATTTAACATTATTTGAAGCTGTTGGTCATATTTAAGTCCAGCAAACTTAAATAGGGCACAAATAAAGCATCCCTCAACCATCATTCACGTTCTTAAAATGTATATGTATGTATGCTGGGTTTTATGGTTGCATGCGTGACTTGAAGAATTTTGTACTTTTATGTTTCACATTAAAACCATCGCTGTGTTTATTTAATTCACTTTTAGCAGAGACGAATCAAACAATACCAACGTACAAGAGTAATCTTATGGAGTGTACCACAGGAGTAACACTTCTTCTTCATTTTGTTGATCTTCTTAATCCTTTTGGCTGTTATTTTTATAAGCATTATTTGTTTCCATGACTCTGCACTTTTTATTCATGCTGTAGCCCAGTTCGTTTTCTTGTGAAATCTTCTTAAGATATTTGCATGGTAATCGTTTGTTAATTTAAACTAATTAATTATTATGTTTAAATACAATATAAGATAAGTATTCTTAAGTGAATAATTACCAGTTTTTTAAAGAAGCTTAAAGGTTTCAACGTTGCTTTTAGTTCATAATTTTTATCGAAAAATGTAATTAGCTAAAATAAATACATAATTGCGTAAATTTATTTGCGAAACTTCGAATTTCGCATCCTATTTTGAAACTAAATTTGTATGGATCTTTCTAAAAATATAAAACTTGTAATACATTTCATCACGAAAGAACTAAAAATACCACAAATGACCGTCAGAAATGTTTTGCATAAGTTTTTTGAAATGTTCACAGTCCAACAATTGAATAAAAAAAAAAGAACAAATATCAGTCAATGATGTAAAATTCTTAAAAAGTTGTAAGTTCCAATTATTAAAAATAAAAAATAGTCATTGAAAAAAAACTTAAGATATCAAAAACAAACACAACTGCACTTTAAATCATTTTTTCCCTGAAGACAGCCACCAAAGTTTTTCAAAATATTGGAAATAAATAAAAGAAATAAAAATAACAGTTTTTACCAATAAAAAGATCTAAGAGCACACAAAAATAATATGTCTAAAAAAATTATTGACAGAAAATCATGAACAATTAATTCAAAACGAAATCAATAAAGTTTGATAGCAAATGAGTAGCAGACCAGGGGGGTTACTCTCTATTGCGCTGCGAAAGCAAATTCGATGCGATAAGCGTACAAATTGATACTTTTACGCATCAAATTTGCTTTCGCATCGCAATAGAGAGTAACCCCCCAGGTAATGTGTCAGAGCGGAAACAAGTTATTTTATTGCATGCTCAAAGATACTAAACTAATAACATTCATTAAAGCCTAATTGCGTCCCGGTACATTATACTGGATCCTATTTAAAACTAATTCAATTGATAAAAAAATTCTAATCAATTAGTATCGTCACATTGCAAGTAAACTGATAAGGACAAAATGAGTAGCATGGCACTTTCTTGCTAATCTCTATCTTCTTCTCAACTACCAGGAACGTGTCAAAATTATTGACTCTAAAAAAAAGGACAGCTTGCACAGGGTTTTTAATAGCAGATGCCTTGTGAAAGATCGGTCATTGAAGCGCTAGATTTCCCTAACACTTTTAGCCACAGCACACTATCTCGGGATATTCCATAATGACCAACTGCGTAAAAAGGTGGATCGTGAATTATCAGAGTGGCTGCCAATGTTTTGTAGAGTTTATAGAGAAGCACTTAAAATGGCACAGAATTAAGCGAGGAGTTCCTCAGGGCGAGATCCTGATTAATTACTTTAATTACTACCACTCTCATCTCGTCACACATTCTACTACTACTTGTTAGTGATCTAATAAGTGAACGAAAAATATTGACCCTCACGACATGCCACAGCAATTTGACATAAAATGCGAAAGAACTTAGTGCATGGATGAAGAAACTTACAAGAGGATGGGTCGATCAATGTGTTCACCTTCGTTCAAGGTCGCCCACCTTACATAGCAGACACAGAGAGAAACTCTGAAAACAAGAGTAGTTCTGGTACAGATGAGATTGAGAAGAAGTTACAAGCTTAATAACTACTGGTTCCACATAGAACGTCACAAATTTATATCCAGCTTGATACTCCATATATTTAAATACCCAACCAACCATATTTCACTTCGTCACTGGACTTATGTCTAATCGAGTAGAAGTAACAAAATATCTTAGCCTTGTCCTCGATACAAACGCCCCGGACTGGGGTCGTAGTTTCTGTAGGAGCTCAACAAGTTCATTAAATATTTAATTTTAATAATGTTGCAACAAAAATTTTTTATGTTTATTTTGATTTTCAATCAAAACCAGGAGCGTTTTTGCGTTTCATTTACACAGCAATTCCCAACATAGATGGGTTTCTTATCTTTGAAGGACATACACATCACCAAAATACCACAGACAGAGACGAAACATATTAATTTTATCTAATTTTTCTATATTGTTTTTGCACTTACATATCCGCAAAAGAGCATATGCTAAATTTTGTAACTCGAAATTAGAGTTAGAAATCTTTAGAAAAATAATTAAAGCACCAGTATGTTTGCTTTGCATATTCAAGTCGTTTCTCTTTTCTCGTGGTTCGACAGCAAGGTTGTCGTTTTAAACTAATTTTTACTCTCTTAGGACACAAATTTGTAACAATTTTACACAACCTTTATTAAGAAAAACTCTATTGACATTTTCTAATTAATTGAGAAGAGATAAAATGCTTTAAAATAAAGGGAGTGAGCGAGAGCATTTAATAAAATTAATTGACCACTTAGAATGGCATTTATATGGCGGCGGTGGTGGTTGGTGGTGACCCATCTTTCTCAATAATCAACCAATTTTCAAAAGATTTTAAAATTAATTGACGCTTAAAAACATCTCAATGTTAAAATCTATGCCATAAAAAAAGAGTTTTAAGCCTTAATTAAGCGAATGCCTGCACTCACTCGTATTTATGGGGTTTGAAAACAAACGATAATATAAACTTTTAAAAGCGCATAACTCACACGTATGTAAACTTGGTAAAAACATATACATACATATCTGTATGGCTGACTTAATTTCCTGCCACATTTTAGTAGTTAAGAGTGGTGGGGCAGGCCACTTTGTGTATGGAGTTTGTTGGTTGGCTGCAGTCGCAGTAGCAGTAGTTGTTGTGGTATGGTACAATTAAATTAAGTTAGTTGGTCATTATCAGATGAGCTTCTGGATATACGGTTGGTATTGTGAATAAAGTCATGTCATTTTAAATGACCAAAACCAAATGAAAAAATAGATGAACAGACGGACTGACTGACTCTGGTGTTTAAAGGTACTAAAAATATCAAGTTTATGCTTAAGTCAAGGAAAAATGTGAAATTTAAATGCGACCACACAAGTTGTAAGATTTGTGTAGTTTGTGTTTTCTTGTGTTTATGTTTTTTGGAAGAGCTTCTGTTTCTAGAGCAGATTAAAGGTACCATAAATACAACAACTACGAAACCAACAACAGCAACAATATTATCATAAATAATGTAGATCAACGTGACACTACTACTTTAAAACATTTAGTTTTTAGTTGAAGTAGATGAAGATCCAAAGAAAAAGATCTCTTTAGAATCATAACGTGCTGCATTATATTTCTACTTGTTGCATTTATAACGCCTTCCAGGAAGACTTTGGCCAGCCAACACAAGCCAAAAAAATTTGTGAGAACTTGGCTTGTTTAGTGTTCAGGCCTTACATGGATCATCATCATCATCATGGCATGGCACGTAAAGGGAACACACAACAAATGTACAACAAAGGTCAAATCTTAAGAAAATCCCCTTAAACAGGTAGTTAAAGTATTTTCAGTCAAAAACAAAATAAACTAAAACTGAAAAAGAAATATGAAATTCTCTTGAAATCCAAAAAAAAAAAGTGCTTCTACTACGCATTGCTGGTTTCAGAGTTGTTTCACGTTTATCTTGCAAAGTTCATCGTCATCAGATCTTCTGATTTTGTAACTGTGTATGTTCATTTGCATGATGTTCCTGTGTTTAACTCTGGTCTAAACCATTCCATTCCATTGAAATGTACGTACATACGTACCTTCCTTCATACGTTTGTTAGTTAGTTCGTTCGTTCGTATGTAGATGAATGGCTGGTGATGCCGACGACTGTCTACTTAATAACGTCTAATTTGTCATCGTTGAAGAACTAATTTTTCTTAAATGATAACGTCAAAACCGGCTACTAGTTTTGAACGCTTTGTGTGAGGCCCATCATTCTTTGACCACAAATTGTAGTTTACGTAACTTGAAAACAAAACTATGGTGCGATATTCGTCTGATGATTGTGTTAACATAATAAACAAATTTGGAAAAAGTAAAAAAAAAATACAAAAAGAAAAAATATGTATGAACACAACTTTTGAAGCCATATTCATATTAGTTCTCATGATATTTTTATAGTCGATTCCTAGAATATTTTATTTATTTGGAAATTGAAATAATTTCTTATAATTGAGAAAATATTTTGTTTTCCAAATTGTAGATAATTTGCCATTTATATATTCTAATAAATTAGAAGTCAACAACAATTTCGTGTTTAAAGTAATACCAATAGCAAATTAACATTTCCTTCCAGTATTTAAAACTAGCCAAAAATATTGTTAGTAAATCTTTATTAGTTCCAATTTACACGAAGCAACCCAGCATACCATTCTAGGAGCGCTCCGAAAAAGGAGTCAGAAAAGAGTCCAACAAAAGAACATTTTCGGAGCGCTCCGAAAAAGGAGTCAGAAAAGAGTACAACTAAAGATCATTTTCGGAGCGAAAGAAAAATTTTCTTGTTACTGTCCTGAGTCGGCACACAGTATGACTCAGAAATTCCACTTTATTATGTGTGTACCAAAGCGTTGTTGTCCTGTTATTTGTACTTTGAACAAATAAAACATAGCTGTACCACACAAGAATGACAAAAACAAGATTACACAGAGCCCAAAAAAAAAACGTCATAGAAGACTCTTTTCTGACATTATCTAAGAACTTTTTAAGAGCCCAAAAAACCCTCATAAAAGGCTCTTTTCTGACATTATCTAAGAGCTCTTTCTGACCGACCATTTTCGAATGTAATGCCCCTCTTTTCTGAAGGTTTTCGGAGCAATTATGATTGTTTTTTGGGCTCATAAAGAGCGTTAACGCTCCAACAAAAGGTGTCAGAAAAGACTCTTTTCGGACTCATATAGCTTGCTGGGAATTCTTTAAGTGAAGCTGATTACCTTTTAGACAATGGGATGAGGGGAATATAAGACGAGTACACACTGGATTATACTAGCAATTTGTGTTACATATTCTCTTATTCGTATTACATATGTATGTATGTGTATACTCTCAAATACGAGCGATTTAAGGAAAAAACTGTATCAATATTTTCAATAAAAATTGCTTTTTATAAATGAAATGGAATATGTACATTCTCTGTAAGAAGCGTTTCATCACATATGAGTGGTAAATGAAGCCAAATCACATCTACAAATTTTGTGCAGATCAGTCCATAATTACTCGTAGCTCCCATATAAGGCCGAAAATCACTTTAAAAAGCATAACTCTCTCAAAAATGTTGGTATCCAAATAAACTTTGACACAAATAAGTTTCTTATATACAGAAATAATGACACCTAATTTTATAATGGTCGGTCCATAATTAGTCGGAACTCTCATTTAAGACCCTCTCCGTAAATCCTTTAAATGTATTTATATCGAGATACGGTTTAACATTCATAATATTTATATTCACAGACATCATGACACTAAATTTTTGGATAATCGGTCCATAATAGGTTATTTTTCCAATGTAACGCCCATTTCTGGAAAACTGTTTTATACATATACTGGGTGTAGGGTATTATATGGTCGGGCTTGACGGACTATATTTTCTTACTTGTTTGTGTTGTGACCCTTTCGTATTTAGGGTGCGATATTATAATTTTTCTTGTTTTTAAAGTGAATGACATCCAAAAAAATTATAAATTAATTTATTTAATATATTATAATTAATTTATTATTTATTTTATATTAAAATTATCAATCTTCCTAAGTTTTTCAACAATACAAACATCATATATTTATGTAGGTACACACAATGGGGTAGATTTGAAATACCTGGCATTTCTTCTCCATTCGAGATAGAATTTTTCATGAGAGTAGCAAATCAGTATTAGTTTCTTAATTTTAATGATGAACCCCACAAACACTCCAAAGGCATTAGCTGTGGGGGCTTAAAATAGGACTCCTTTCACATGTAAGATTTTTATATTTTCTGTGCGCTGAATCGATATAAACACATGTAAAAGATTCATGCAGGTTAAAGTGATTTTCAGAAGATGCGTTATAGAAGAATTATTATTTGTATTAAATTATATTTGGATAACAGCATTTTAAATATATTTATGGTCCTTTAGGTGATTATCGGAAGTGGGCCTTATATTGGAGTTTGGTCAATTATGAATTTGTGGCAGAAATTCTGTGGATACCTGTATAAATCGAATATTTCTGACCGATAAAGTTATATTTTTGAAAGAAATTTGAAGCTAGGTAAAATAATGGACCGATTTCAACCAATTTCAATCTCAACCGTACTTGGTCCATGTACCAAATTTTATCAAAATATCTTTAAAATTGCGACCTGTCCGACAGACGGACTTAGTTTAATTTACTTAGGAACTGATTCTGAGTCGATTTGTATACTTTAACCTCTCTAATATTGTGGGTGTAGGCCATAAATACATACATATAAAATTAAACCAGTTGTGTTTGGTTTATTTTTATATGTACTATATATGGTTTGTGTCTATTTTGTTCTGATTTGATCAATGTTTTGTTATCTCGTATATAATTGATCGTTTATTCCCTTAGGTACATCTGCATCAAAGAAGTAGATTTTTCAAAGTGCTTGAAACAAATATTTTATTCATAAGTATATATACTTTGAATGGCTCCGCTCTCTCGGAAACTGAGAAACATTCGCTAAAGCTATGTATAGACGATCGTCATATATTACAACGTTGTCAGATCTAGCAATGTACTGACATTGAAAGATTGTTAGCAAAAGCTAAATTGTCAGTTTAGACGACTGTAAGAAATTTAAAAATTTTATTGGCTCACAATTGTCACACAATGAATTTATCTGTCAACCGAAATTGTTATTAATGCACACTTGCATTTAGAAGTAATTTCTATGACAATGCTGCCATTGGCAGATGTATAAACTTTGCACATATGGCAATGAAAAGTGTTTGACAATTGTCTTAAAACAATGACAATGACAAAATTGTGTGTTTACACGATTGTTAGATGTCTGACAATATATTTCTTACAACGTTGGAAGACAAAAATTTTAAGTTCACATGGTTGTTAGACATTTTCTTAACAGTTTTCGGACAACATTGTAATATCTGACGATCGTCTATACATAGCTTTATGGAGATCATTGATAGAATTGTTTATATCTTAAGGTATATATGTATTTCTAAACGAAAATATAAATATAGATATCGGAAAGCTGATTCTGTGACCTCCTTGGGTACCTGAATGCTACAGTTTGGATTTACTTTCAATTAAAATGGCTACTTAAGTGAAGCGAGCTAACAAGATGTTTGTTTTAAGATGTTTTACTTAAAAAATCTACAGTTTTTATGTTTCTTTTTTTAGAAAGAGTTGCTTTTGCTGCCTTACGTTCAAAGCATATAAATTATTTTTTTCACTGTTTTTCAGTGCGTAATTTTCAGTTACAAAAGTTCAAATTTTCTACACTTGTAGTAAGCATTAATAGCGATGGTAATAGAAATCATAAATACTTAAAAGCATGAACGTTTAATTGAAAAACAAAACCAACAAAAAAAAAACATTTATTTGCACCAGTAACTTTTGCAGTTCGATTTTGTATTTTTTTTTTTTTCGCCTGTAATATTTATTATAAATTCATATTTCTTTGCTTGGTTGTAAGTAGAATTTATAAATGTATCTCCATCATATGCTAATAACAATTTTAAAAAGTTGTTAACGTCTTAACCTAACATATCCGGCGCCTAATGTTCATGTACTCGCTGTACTTTATGGCTGCGTACACCACGCTCATACACGTTAATACATGCATGCAACAGCAACAATCATTCGTTTTGTGTGTGTTTTTATGCGTTTAGTGAAGTCAGAGTGAACTGCCAAGCAACTAGTCAGCCTGCCAAGCTGCCTTAGTGCGTCTGTTTGGTGTGCCTGCCTGCGTGGCATTTGTTTTTGGCAACATGTTCCCCGCAGAAGCATTAAACATCAATAATAATAATCATCATCATCATCAGACTCTCATACTCAGCCTCATCGATATGAAATGTTTTATTGATTTTAAATTTCTTAAATGCAGCAACACAAACAACAAAAATCACATGGCTGCTACAAAGGCAAACAAATCAAAAAAAAAAATAAGAAAAGGTTTTATTTGCTGGCTGCACATTTAAAAGCGTGAACGGGCCCATTAATAATTTCGCTTGTGATTTAATTGTGCATAAATTTTGTTTAGTTTTTTTTTTGCGTTTTTTATTTATTTAGTTTTTTTTTTTGTTTTTGTTTATTTGCTGGGATTCTGTGGCTCAGCATTTGATAATTTATAATTTTGTTGATTTTCTCAAGAGGGTGCATGTTTTGGTTGCTTAGGGATTTTTTTATATTATTTTATTTGTTGTTGCTGCTGCTGCTTCTCCAATATGATGTTTTTTATGATGTTAAGGCACGCTGGCGCATTGGCGCATGTTGTGCCAATATGTTAAGGAGAATTCGAATATATGGAAGGCAGTGTGTTGGTTTGTTAAAGATTTTTCTTAAATTGTTTTGGTACCATTTGCTGGTACATTACTGGTTCCTTTCTATACATACTTAGTTGTTTTCTTGTTGCAATTGTTGCTGCTGCTGTTGTTGTTGTTAATGGTGGTGGTGGTGTTTCTGTTGCTGTTGTTGTCCTCCTACGTTTTTGAGTAGAGAAAACACAGAAAGGTTGAGATTTGTTATTGCTGGTGTTGTATTTTTAGTTTTTTTTTCTCTTTGCAGATGGATTTGAAGGCATAAATTATTTCCCATAGGTTTTTATTCAGTTGTGATCTTTAATTTTTATTTTTTCCTTCAAATATCCCTACAGCTAATGTATGTTGGTATGTTGAATTTGTCAATATGATTCGACTAGGTTGGCTGCCAGTATTGATAAAGTTAGTAACTCCTTAAGTAGGGATACATAGTTCAGATAACACTCATTTGAGAACTTTTCGTAATGTTCACTTTCTCCGAATATCTATGTCAACAATTTAATGACACCCCGCCACTTTTTTATTCCACAATTAGTCAAATGTCGGCGGATCAAAATCCTATTGTAATGAAAGTAATGGGTATTTTAGGATGTATGTCCACTAGTATCAATGGTAAATTGAAAACGATTATAGGAATCGAAAAATGATTTGTTTGAATCCTTAAATTTCATTTAAATTTTGAATATAAGTCAGCTTTTTTCGACAATCAAAGAAGTTTGCTTATGCATCCTGCTCATAAAACATAAGTCCCGTAAAGGCTAAAAACATCAACAGGAACCATTTGTCATACAAGCCTCTAAAGCAGGATAATCACAAAGTATATGGTCAGATGTGTAATAATATATTTCGTAAAATCTGCACACAAATCTTCAAAGTCTCATCAACAAAAACGGAGATGACGTAAAAGTTGTCGTAAATATCGTTTAATAAACCACTCGGAACCGGGCATACAGATAATATTAACCGCTTGTATTCCTTTAAAGTTCCTTTAAAGAACTAACTTATAGTCTAAATTTAAGGAATGGAAGCACCTGTTTGCATTCTGACACTCTGACTTCTGGGGCCAAATTACCGCATTCGATATCGAGTAAAATTTATCGTAATTTTCTTTTTGAGATTATGACATTCGTTATCGAGCAAGAAATTTAGTACATTTTATCATAATTTCGATATCGAAATCATTTTTCGATACGATAGCTCATTCGATCCCGAATGCAGTAATTTGGCCCCTGGTTTTGGTTTTAGTGGATCTCAATATAAAAAAGATTCCTTGGCCAGAAGGCTTACCAACAACAACCTTGAACCAAAGCTCTTCGCAACGATAATATAATTCCAACTCCTAAAAAGGGAGAAAGAAGACTTATAACCTGTAAAGTTATGGAGATTATGGTTAAATACCATCTTGTAATTATTTGGAATTTAATACTACGGGGTATTACTAGCCTTATTATTTAAGGATTTCGATAGGGAGTATTTTCATGACAGTGAAAATAGATACGATCTTATTGAACAAGTTAAAGATAAATACAGTGATGCCGAAAAGCTCCATCCATGGAAATACTTCACTCCATCCGATCTTGTTTATATCTGCAACCCGTATATACATATATCCTACCGAAAATGGAATACAAAGTCCATTTATATCAGTACCAGAAGGATCTCTAATTCTACATTTTATATAGAGCCCTTTCGCAATTGTGTTTTACTATTTTCTCAATATTAAAATTGAAAGTGTTTTGCTGATATTAAGGAACCTTTTCTCAAGAACACATCCAATTGTGGTCCACTGATATATAATACAGTGAAATTCCTTACATGCGTTCTATAGCCTTATATCCACATTTGGAATAAACTTTATGCTGTCACACAAAACAAGTTACTGGATTCTAAGGCCACAAGAAATATCGGTACATACAAATTGCTTTTAGACATAGTAAGCCGTTTAAAATAAATGACTATTCTAGGTGTCTTGTCTGAAAGCATGCTCCTCTTTTTCGCTACTCTATCGTCTGTTGATAGAGGGCCAAATTTTAAACACGGAATCACAACACTATGAATCAATTTTATCAAGAGAATTTCTGTTGCTAAAACCGAATACACAAGCGAATCATACGATGGACAACAAAAGCAGTTGTCACAACATATCTGTTTTCTATGGTATCCAGCAATTCCATAAGTATCACGTTGCAATAGTTTCAATGCGAGTTGTTCATTGATAAATAATACCAATTATTCCGATTACTTAATATTGGTTATATAGAGTGTTTTCACTTTTCTATTTTTGTCACTGATTTTGCAGCTTTAAATTTGGCTAGGAAAGCTTTAATGCTGTCTGTAGTTTTAGTCTTTGTTTAAAAATATCCAAATCTGTAATCAAGGAAGTTGTACCAGCATTGATGGTTTAAAAACAAAACAAATAGTTGTATGTTAATATTTGCAACTTTTTAAACGTTTAATGTTTTGTGCTCAATTATAGCTTCCACTTAATAGATATAAAGGGTGATTTTGTAGCAACTTTCTTTTTGGCAAGACTGTTTTTTTTAGCTCAGCTGTTTTTGTGTAACATAACATGTTACTGTTAAACATGTTCTGTTTGGTTTACAATCTAACCATGAATCGACTTCAAACTAACAACGATTATTACATATTATTATCATAATGCTCGGTTAAGAAAGTGCATCGACGAAAGTGTGACAAAGCTAATTTCTGGTTGAATGGATAGGTGAACAAGCAAAATTGTCGTATTTGGTATGAAGAGCAGCCAGAAGCATTGCAGGAACTGCTATTGCAACCTGAAAAATGCACAGGATGGCAGGAACGTTTACAATGTTTACAAATGTTTTATTATTATTAGTTTTTTTGCCCAAAATGGAAATGCTGGACTTGGCTGACATGTGATTTTTACACAGCAAGCGAAACAAAGGCCCAATTGAAAGGCGAGTTTGGTGAATAGTTTATTTCAGGTTTGGAGCCAATCAATTGGCCGCGTAGATTGGGCGATTTAACGCCTTTAGACTATTTTTTGTGGGGCTATGTTGAGGCTCAGCTCGCACTGGAAGCTAACATTGAAGAACTTATTCGTAAAATACCGACCGATATTTTGGAGAGAGTGTGCGAAAATTGGACCCAGCATACGAATCATTTGAGACATATGTATGCTCAACATTTACTTGAAATTATCTTTAAACATTGAATTACATATCGCTCCTTAAATACAAAAGCACCACAAGTCAAAATAAGCAAATTATGCAGGAGCGTCATTTTTAAAAATAATTTTAATTATTTTATGATTTTTACTACAAAACAAAACTAACAGTTTTGCGTTTACGGGTGTTTTCGATCATAAAATGACGGCTGTTTTAGCGAAACGTGAAAGTTTCAGCGTTTAAGAAGCATTTTATGCAAAATAATAATTTTTGATATTTTTTGAAATGTGTGACTTTTGTATTTAAGGAGCGATTTCAGACATTTCTCTAAATTTGATGTGTTTTTTTTTATTTAAATCCAAAAGCCCTTAAAAAATCACTCTTTAGTTCTTGGGACATTGTACATTGAGTGATTTCTTTTAACACATTTTAGGTTTTCTCTCAATCATTAGGACCTTCTTAACTTTTTTGATTGATTCAGCAAACAACTGTTAAGACATTGGGAGGTATCGAGTAATAACAAACAGCTTTCATCATTTCGATTTTGTTCAGTTTGTACAGTTCAGGGCTAAACGGTTCTAAAATGTTTCAGTACGTAGTATTAGAAGTATTCTACTGTAGTGTGCAGCAAATTCGTCTAATGCTACATACAATATGCTTTGCTAACAAAAAAGAAACACATTTGGAGACTTTCAATGTTGGTTTCTTTTATTTAATTCTCTACTGCTTGTGTTTACTTAAAAGGTGAGGGTTTACGCAAGTATTAATTTTTTTCTTTCTTTGCTTAACTTATTTTAAACTTTGGCTGTAGTTTATGTGTTAAGCTTCACTAAGAATGCTGGTTCTTTTTTATTTTTAAGAAAGAAAAAAAATACTAAAATGCAGATGCTAAGTTTCTGATTGTGTCTGTCCAGCATGTATGCGCATTGTACAGCACTGTACTGCTCAGTTAATTATGAAAGCTTGGACATTTTTTTATTTATTTATTTATTTTTATATTTTTTTTTTTTTTGCGATGCAGATTACATTATGATTTATGCAAAATAGTAAAACCATATGAAGGCAACATGTGCCTGATTTAAACTACAACAGACCTCGTACAAGTAAAATTAAAAAAAAAAAAATAAAGAAATAAAACTTAAAAAAATATTTATATTTATTTACATTGTACTGTTGCGAATATTTTGTGTTATAGACAGATGGACAGACATTGTTTAAGATTTTTGTATTTGTGTATTTATTTTTTCTTACACAGAAAAAAAAAATCATGTTTTTTTTTCAATTAAACCTTTAATTGATTTTAATATAATTTTCAATTAAAATTTTAATTGATTCAATTACTTTTTCTGATTTTCTGATATTTTCAATTGAATATCAAATTTTTTTTTAATTGATACTATCATTTTGTTTACAGGTCCGATTTCAATTAAATTTTTAATTGATTCCATAAATATTTTAATTGAAACTCATTTTTATTTTTTTCTGTGTAATTTTTATTATTATTTGTTTTCTTGCCAAACAAACCAACCAATAGTTGTGCCGTTCTGATATGTTAGTTTTAGTGTTGTTTGTATTCATAAATGCTGTAACTATAATAATGTTCATTCTGAATCTGTAATTTAAGCAGTATGTTTTTAGGTATGTATGTATGTATGTATGTATAACCCCACTATACACTACAATACTTAATACTCGTAGTGTTTCATTTGAGCGTCTGTCAATATTTCAATCGATATCATCGACTGTCTGTCTGTCTCTCTGCCTGTCTCAGTTTGTTTCTAGATTTCAGCATGTATGCATTTCACATACATACATAGTCCAAGTATCTATGAGATGTATGAATGAATGTCCATGTCCACTGCTATTTATCTATTTAATGTAATCGGATTCCTCTACTATTTATTGGCTGTTGTTAATATTTGCTGAGTCTTATATGAGCTGCCTGCTTTTGAACTCCACATTTTTGATATGCTTGTTTGCCATTTTCGTTTAGTGTCCAGGCCATATTTTTTTCCTGATTTTGCTTATTTTTTTGTTTGTTCGTTTTTGGTATTAAGTTTAGAGTTTTGTTCTTTTCGTTATCTGTGTGTTTTTAATTTGAAATGATTGGTATTTGGTTTAAATTTCAATATTGCGTGACTTAAACAGCTTCTGTTTAATTTACATGTTGTAGAGTATTTTGAGTAGATAATATTTATGTAGCAGTAGCTAATTCGAAATAACACTCTACTCATTTTAAAACTATAATTTAAACTGAACATTTTTCTTCACTTTTCTTGTATTTTTTGTTCTGTAGGCAGAACTAACATGAACCTAACATACATATATACATACATATCAATTTAAGACATTAGAGGGGGCGCTTTTGATTTAGGTTTTTTAAATTTGCAATGGAATGTTTATTAAATCTATTACACTTCTAAATATTTGCATTAGATCTACAGATTGAAGTATATTATATCTACATCAGAGATGATCATTTCATAGTGCAATTGCTTATTTGCCCAACCCACTACTTTGCTTTTTTAATTCAGTTGTCTTTCACATGGCAAATGGTACACATGCTTAGCGGATGCTTTGATTGTTTTTTTTTTTCAATACAGTACGTAAAAAAATTATGGTATCATTACGAAAATTTTTCATAATAATTCTCAATGCCTTTTGTGTTATAAAATATTTAAAATGTCACTGGGAAACCTTTTTTAAATTTTCAAGATAGGTTTAAAGATTTTAAAGCCCCCTTTAAAGTTTAAGTTACAAAATATGAGTTAAAAATACAAACGGAACTCATTATTTTGCGAAACGAAATAATGTTTTATTATTTTTTAAACCGAAACAATTTTATAAAAATCTTTCGTTTACTTTTTCGTTTTACTGTACCTTTAAATTTGTCTCATTTTCTCACCAATACATAAGCTTTTTGATTTTGATCACCTCTGATCTACATTTAAATCGAAAGCTAGTAATTGTAATTTAATTGCAACTACATATTTAATTACTTATGAAAGTTACCTAAAGGTACGGTCACACTTGACAAATATTTACTTAAAAAAGCGTAACCACTTGTTTCACCACAAATTTCATTGGCGTTGTTTACTCTTGCAAGTGTTTTGCAAGATCAAACATCATCAAATAAAATAAAACTAAATATTTGTTGTATTTTGTTCCAAATTAGCGAAGTTATTTGAAATAAATAAATGAGTTCATATATATTTTATTTAGTGGTTACGTCTTTTTCGGCAAATATTTGCCAAGTGTGACCGCACCTTACATAAAGCATTGTTCACTTAAAATTCGGTCGCATAATTGTTGTACAGTTTTATTTACGTAATAAAAAATGCTATGGAATACTTTTGATCCACAGATTGATAATCATTTATTAATATTTAAGAAAAGCTCAAAGAATAAAATACAAATTTAACTCTTAACTCTGCTTTAATTTTTCTTTGGCAACAGCCCAATATTTTTCAATTGGCTGTAACTGGAGACAATTAATTTTAGTCATTGCAGTTTTTGAATATTAGAAGGAAGCTAAACCAGGCCAAATTTACTGAAGACTGGTGATGTGTAAGAGACAGCATACACATTATTTCATACAAATATCCCAAGTCATAGTTAAAAAGGTGACAAAAAACTGTAACAATTCATATTCTAGAGTTTATACTCTGTTATACAATTCTGTGTATGTGTGTGCAACAATCACCTTAGTGTCGCCTTGTTCCGAATTTTCATTAAGGGTTTTGTTAGAATATATCTTAGGGCATTGTCATTAAATGTTATCTAAAACTCTAGCTGTTACGTCAGTAGCTGTAGATCTTGGTGATTCTAACTATAATGCCCAATACGACTATTGTATTAATTTTTGCAAAAGAATGGGTATACGAATTTCTTGAATTTATATGTTCATTATCAGCCACCATTCAAGTGATCCATGTATCGAGATTGAGCTAATTATGGTTGTGTAAATTCAATAAATAATCTTGAAAGAAATATATTCTTTTGGATTTTTTTTCTTGATAATTATGAATTTCTATGTCGTTTGAGCTATATCCGACTGTCTCTATAAAACACTCTTACGTCGCAAATACTCAATCAAAATCAAAAAAGTTAACAAGACAAGTTTATAATTCTTCTAAGCAGTTTGTTATGGAAAATCATTAAAATCGGTTAATTAGAACCAAGGTTATGAATCAAAATATGAGACAACTTCCAAAAAGATGATATAAGTATTCCTGAGTCAAAGCTGCACGCTGTGAAAATTTAAGATCGGTTAGCAGCTCCAGCCTCCAATATATCGCAATCAAAGGGGCGTGCTCCTCCCACTTTTTATTTTGTACGTATTTCTATTCATGCCAATAGCAAATACTGCCGCTGTTGGTCAAAAAATGTCCAAGATATGACCATTTTAAATTTTGGGTTATATGGGCGAGGCCACGCCCCTTTGTTTACTCACAACTATGTACCAAATATCATCGACATAGGTAAAAAAAAATGCCCAAAATATGGCGATTTAATTTTGGGTTATATGGGCGGTACTACGCTCCTTTATCCACTCACAACTTTATATAGTCAAGAATTTATTATTTCGTAAGAATATCCTATTGTGAAAATTTAATGACGATCGGTTCAGTAGGTTATATGGGCGGTGCCACTCCCGTTTGTCCAATCAAAACTTCATATAGCCTATTATTCCTTCCAGGGTCACAGTAATATGCTGTAAAAATTTCAGTGAGAGCCGTCCAAGGGTTTGGCCCGAGTAGAATCAATTACACATTTAAAAAAAGTAGGAGTGGTCGAAAGAAATAAGAAGCTTTGACACATAAAATTTTTATTTTTACCTCGCCTTCAGTAAGATGTGGATACAATTTGTATGCAGTAAATCTGTAAAAACCCATGCAGAAGCAATTAATCAATTAAAAAAGTGGCCGTTAGTGTAGGCGTAGTCGCACCAACTGATAAACCTTCCCGGACTCATACACAACAATTTTGCCGAAGAGCATCACATGATCAAATGCATATTTTAGGAGTCTGTACAGGACATACATACAAACATTCATTTATATATATAGATTAAATATTTACTTTGTATGGGAGGGAGCTGACATGACTATTCACATTAACAAATAATCAACGTGCCCAAATTTCTAAGACTATGGCTATTAAGTACTTTAGATATATGATATGAAATATTTACTTTGTATGGGAGCTGCCACTCCCACTGGTCCGATCCCGCCTATTTTTTTCCTGATTATTCAAATCTGGAACATATGGGATACTGCAATGTTTCTAAACTCTTGCTATCACAATAGTCAAGATATATGATGTTATTCAAATTGAATATATATAGCCGAAAACCTAATTTGGACTATAACTTTTCAAATGATATCGGTTTGGGCCAAATCGGTTGGATAGTTTTAGAGTCTATAGAGGACAAACATACAAACATTGTATTTTAATTTTTTGAGCACCTGCTGAAACCGACATAATCAGGTATGTGATGGAAATCAAAAACGAAAACCAGTTAGTTTTTGAAGTCCATTTTAAAGTATTTCTAATGAAATTTTTAAAATTTTTATTTTAAGAGTATCTTTAATAGCAAATTATCTTTATATTTTGTGGGATAAAACTGTTTTAATACAGAAATATTACGAGTGAAGTGAAACGAAAATTTTCCGAATTTTGAACTTTTTGAACTAAAAAAACTGCGTAATTTTATAAAGTTTGAGGTATATCAAGTTGGTGTCAGCGCACCAATAACGTATCACGGAGATCACAAACTTAAAAGAAATTAGCGTAAATTTTGTAAAAATGTATCTTTTTTGCGTCTCACAATATGAATTGTCTTTTAAGTTGGGTAGTGTATTGCGTGATGTGAGTAATTTCATAAAGGGTACCTCCGAGGCGAAAACGCATTTTGAAATTTTTAAACGCAAAAATTTTATGAACTTTAGAAAATTTTTGCAAAAAAAAAAACATTTTTTTAAGCTTTTTTTATATCAAAACATGGCATGGGAACATGTTTAGGTATCTAAATAGATTCTTCGCGACGGACTAAACTGATAAAGTGCAAAAAAAAAGAATTTCGCTTTGTGACAACTAAAGCGCTGTATCAATTTCGCTGAAACGTACATCGAATAGAAGACTTTACTGAGCTTGATACTAAAATTGAAAACGCACGGAAAAATTTTAAAGATTTAAAATTTGATGAAGGAAAAAAATGTTTCTAACCTCTAAAACTCTAACTTTTAAATTTTTTTTAACTTAAAACCGCAGTAAAAATGATTAACGCGAACGGACTTCACATGCTCAAATATCGACATTGATGTCAGACAAAAAAAAATAAAAAAAAAAAGTTCTTAGTGCCGTAAATTTTTGAAGTTGCCCATATATAGATGTTGCAGGTGAAATTTTACACACGTTATTTTTATGATAACTTGATGGAACTTTGATGTAAATAGTAAGAATCGCTCCATGATTTCTTATAGCGCTCATACAAATTTCTTTCCGAAATATAGCTTAATGTACAGAAATTCTTAAAAAAATGTCAGTATCCATAAAGAAAATTCGACAAACAAAAAACAAATCGCAAAATTAATTTCTTTTTGATCAACATAGCCCTCATATAAAGCTCATTTCCAAAAATCATTTAAATATGCTTAAATATCTTATTTAACATTTATTTCGAAACAAAATTGTACAAAAAAATGATAGATACCTACAAAGTCATGAGTACATTAATGTGTTATAAAGTGTTTTAATACACAATTTATAAAATTATCAAGTTAATTTTGAATTTTACGAATTGTTGAAAACTAATAAAGTAAATAAAAGAAAAAGAATAAACAGAATTTTACTCTGATATTCTTATATACTCTTAAAAACTAAAGTAAACAAATTCAAGTGAGAGACACTATCATCTGTTGTCAATACTAAATTATAACAACCGTTAAAATATTTTATCAACTAAGTGTGCATCTGCTTTTTATGTGGCGCCATCTATTGAGCACTAGCGGACAAAACCCAGTAAACAATTCCTTTTCAAATACAATTTAATATTTCTCAACATGAGTTGTGCTAAATCGAAATGCAGAAATAAAGCTGAGGATCCAATGGTTTCGTGTTGGCTTTACTGTTTACCATGCCATGCCAAATGCGTCGATTTGGCCCCTCGGACTGCGGATAATCTATGTATAGTTTATGATGTAGAAGACAACATCGACAGAGGCTCGGAGGTCACGATATATGTGGACAGCCAGGCGGCCCTTTTGGCCATAAGGGGCTGTTATGTGAACTCCAAGCTAGTCGACAGTTGTAGGAGGGCTCTAGAGGTAGCCTTAGGGTGTTATACGGTCAGGCTGTGCTGGGTACCGGGTCACTCTGGCATCGCCGGTAATGAGGTGGCCGATGAGTTGGCAAGATTGGGCTCAAGCACAGAGATGGATGACCGTATAGAGGTAGTCGGGCCTCCAATAGGCTTCTATTACGGAAGAATTAGGGAATGGGTTGTAAACGCAGCCAATCAAGCCTGGGGGAACCGAACAGACTGCCAAGTCTCACGGACGTTATGGCCGGTGCTTAGGAGGTCTGAGTCGGAACTGCTGTTGGGCAGAAGTAGGATCTGCGTTAGGACCATGATTGGCATTATCACGGGCCACTGCATGATAGGCAGGATGGCGGTGAGAATGGGATCCGAATTGTCGGATATGTGCAGACTATGCGAGGACCCGGAAGAACTGGAGACAGTTGAGCACATTCTGTGCCATTGCCCCAGGCTACAGGGCAGTAGAATGAGATGGCTGGGTAATAGATTCTTGAGCGAATTAGGGGATGTCTCGAGCTGTAGGCTTGAGAGTCTGATAGGATTCGTAATGGGAATGGCCTGGTTACGTGCCAATATACGGAGTGCGGGTCGCACAAATGGAGGACATACGTCTGAGTAGGATTTGGTCAGGTCTTCTTCTTCTTCTTCTTCTCTTCTCTCTATTCTCTCTCTATTCTAACAATCTAACATTCCTCCTCCTCTTCATTTCTTTACTCTATATACTTCTATTACTTCTTCTATCAAGGCATCGCAATGGACCATATTGGTCTCTGGGTGAAGGTGTGAGGTGACTCACACCAGCCTTCCTACCTACCTACCTACCTACCTACCTTATGATGTAGAATTTTTTTTTTTTTCATTTTTTAAAAATACACGCCTCGAACTAGATAATATAAATAATTATTTAAATTGTCTTAATAAAAATTTTTAAAATTTTAAGAATTATTTGGTAAAGCACCTCGTTCTCCTAGAAGAAAGAAGTTGTCTACTGATGTAATTACTGGAATATCATCTAACAATTTTAACACCGCTTGTATTACTGTTAGTACCGTTTCAAACAATTTGCAACATCCTGTACCTTCTACATCAACTGTTTTTACCTCACCTCAATTACAACCTATAGTTCCTATTTCATCCGACTCTTCCTCTAAAAATACATCAACACTTCAATTGCAAAATACACAAAATAGTCAATCAATACCTTCATTTACTCTTGTTCCTCAAAAACTACCTTTACCTATAAAACAAAAACAAATTGCTCTAACTTCTGATGTTCCTGTTTTTAACCCTGCAAATGTTCCGGTTACACTTAAAGTAATATCTGCAAAAAAAAAAAAAAACTATTTTCGCTGCTCGCTTTGCATCTGTAACCACAACTGATGCTGTATTGCAGTATATTAAACAGAAACTTGGATATGATATTGATATATCTGTTTTCAAATTTAAATATTCCGAACAAAGAAGCAAATCCTCTTTTAAAATTATTGTTCCTGAAGAAATTTTTGACACTTTAGTTAATACCGATTTTTGGCCTCCTAAAGCTATTATACATGAATATATATATAGAAATAACCCCCGTTCGGATGTTGTTTATTTGCCATCTGATGGCAATGTGCCAAAAAATTAATACACTTATCGACAGATAACACAATCAGTATTGTATATCAAAATGTCCGTGGCCTTAACACAAAACTTACGTCTCTCTATGCCAATAGTTACAACTTTACGTATCATATTATTGTCTTCACCGAAACCTGGCTGAATAATAACATGAATATTCATAATGTTGAAATATTATCCTCAAAATACCAAATATTTAGACACGATCCATCTCACAAACGTGGTGGAGGAGTACTTATCGCAGTTTTAAATTGTAGATAATGCATTAGAGTTGAACATTGTGATATAATGGAATTTATGGCTATCAAAACCAGGCTTACAAATAGATTCTTGTTCGTTACATGCTCCTACATTCCTCTGAATTCTTCTTCTGATATTTATGATACTCATCTTGCGAGAATTGCTTATGTTTTAGAACAATCAAACCCATCTGATATATTTCTAGCTCTTGGAGATTTTAACCTTTCATTTTTATTGTGGAACAAACATTTGGAACATAATTATTTAGTTTCTACAGTCTCAAATCAATTCATTCAATCTTTAACTGGGTGCGGATTATTCCAAATTAATCCTATTTATAACGCTCATGGTAGACTTCTGGACCTCGCTTTTGTTAATCAGCCGACAGATGTATTTGTACGTAATTCACCCCCTTTAACATCCCCTGAAGATATACACATTCCTACTATTGAAGTTGAAATTTATCCCCATTCTAATATCATCTAACATCATCATCAAAGAGAATCATAAATAAACATAAAAACATCTACTGCTTTCGTCGTACAGATTATTTGAAACTTAATTATTTACCTTCTAATGTCAATTGTAGTACCATGACTTCTGGAGATAATTTTGATAATATCCTTTCTAACTTTTACTCTAAAACATTAAATTGTAATAAAAAAAAAACTACCATGGAATAATGGTCATTTAATTAATGCAAAAAATCGAAAAAATAAATTTTACAAGAAATATAAAAGGTCTAGCTCCATAGTTGATTTTAAAAACTATTGTATCGCTCGTCCTGAATACAATAACAAAAATAATCTGGCATATAATAACTACATTGCTCGTATGGGATCTACTTTGAAATTTAACCCTAAATCGTTTTACAAATTTATCAACTCTAAGCGTCGAGCTTGCGATTACCCAAAGTATCTAAAGTTTGGTTCCCGTAGCGCCAATGATGATATATCGATCAGTAACATGTTCGCCGATTTCTTTGCTACAACATATTCTAAAACTACATACGATAGTATTTCTTCATACCCTTTTCATCTTAAAAACTCATCGAATATACATTTTGCATTTATTCATTCTGAAACTGTGTTATCAAACTTAAAATCATTAAAACCTTCATTTTATCCAGGGCCTGATGGAATACCTAGCTGTCTTTTTAAATATTGTGCTGAAACTTTGTTCCTTCCGCTTACGGTTATTTTCAACAAATCTATTGAGTTATGCTATTTACCAAGCGTATGGAAAACATCGTTTATTATTCCTTTGTTCAAAAACGGTAGCAAACTTGAAGTATCAAATTATGGTGGAATTGCTAAGCTGAATACAATTCCCAAGCTATTAGAGAAAATCTTAATCGACGACCTATTATATCAGGCATCTTCATTGCTGTCTACACGTAAACATCGTTCCACAACTAGTTTACTTGAACTCACCACTCTGATAAATGATGGTTTAATAAACAATATGCAAACAGATGTAATCAGGGGTGTCATAGAAACCAATATTGTCAGAATTGGTTTTAAAACCGACAAGAAAAAATTCTTTGGTGTCATAGGGCACTGCTACACATACAATAAATATCATGATACTAGAAATATCTCGATCATGATATTAGAAATATCTCGATATTTATTGAACGTGTAGCAGTGCCCTATGACACCAAAGCATTTATTCTTGTCGGGTTTAAAACCAATTCTGACAATATTGGTTTCTATGACACCCTTGAATATATACTGATTTTAGTAAAGCATTTGACAAAGTAAACCATAATATGTATATTGATATATAAATTATCACAAATGGGTTTTAGTTTTGGTGCTTTAAAGTGGTTGCTCCCCTACTTATAGAACACTTATAGAATAGAACACAACAAGTAAAATTACGCTACTTTTTTTTTTAACAAACACAACTGCGAGGCTTTTTGGCTTGTCTGCAGAAAACACCCAGAGTCTTTGGCGGGAATCGAACCCGCAACCCTCTGACTGATAGTCCGGCAAACTATCGCCTAGTCTGTCGGTGTTCCGCAGGGGAGTCAATTGGGTCCAATACTATTTACGAACGAACTTCCTAATGTTATCTTACATACCAAAGTATTAATTACTGTACGCTGATGATGTAAAAATTCTAAATACTTTGATAAATACTATTAGACAACGCCTACTTCAATCTGATATTGATAAACTTTCTCAATGGTGTAAAATAAACTTAATGGATTTAAATATTAAAAAGTGTAAGCACATGCAATTTTTCAGAATTCAAAAATTTGACTCCAACTATTTTATAAATGAAACTACTTTGGAAAAAGTTCATAATATTATAGATCTTGGAATATTGTTAGATCACAAGCTAAACTTTCGTGATCACATCGCGCTAACTATTAATAAAGCAAATGGTGTTCTTGGATTTATGAAACAATGGTTCAAGGAATTTTCCGACCCATACATCACAAAACAACTATATACAACATTGGTTCGTCCCATTCTTGAATATGGAGCAATTATTTGGGATGCTTTCTATAATATTTATATTAATATGTAGTATTGAATCTGTACAAAAGAAATTTTTAATATTTTGTTTACGAGGCCTTGGATGGAACTCGCTCGTGCTACCGTCATATGAGAGTAGACTGAATCTAATTAAGTTACCTACCCTAAGAAGTCGTCGAGTAATGTTGGCTATTTCATTTCTACTTGGGTTAATTCGTGGTGAAGTTAATTCCGAGTTTCTGCTTGGTAAAATTAATTTTAATGTACCAAATAGACCAACACGCAACTTTCAATTATTGAGAATAATGTACTATAGATCCGTGAATGCTATTTAAATTCTTAAATGTACTGTATTTAAGTTATTTGTAATAATTCATTTGTTTTGAAAGGATTTATTTTAATCTATAGACCTAATAAATAAATAAATATGTATGTTCTGCGTAAACTTTATAGAATACTAATACAAATTACACTAAGCCTAAGGAACAATGCATTTTATATTCCAATGGAGTTTCTGTAATTCTCATTATATTTCGGTGGAAGGTATTTAAGGTTCGAAACAGTCGAATATAGCTCTCTGACTTGTTAATCATCGTTGCTTTACTTAATTCTGCAGACATTAAACAAATGTTTTTTAGTTTTCCCAAAGAATTATTATTATTAATTAATAGTTATTAATTATTATTAATAATTGGTTAAGCAATATGTATATGTGTAAATCCAGAATAAGTCTATTGAAGAATACGACCAAATCAGTTAAACATTGCTTATCAATATTCTAATAGAGTATTTGTTTTTTTTTTTAACTTTGTAATAAGGATAATGCTTTGTTATACATTATACGTAAATGATGATTTCTACCATGTCTGGACATTCTGAAGGTATATAATCTAAACCATTGTAGCTGTTGAATAATGTAAATTCATTTGGTTATCATTGGAAGATGACAAGCTGATGAGAACTTTCCCAGACTCTGTTGTCTGAATAAGCACCTGTTAAAAAGAGAATCAAAAAATAATTACCAGTTTTATGCTTTATGTTTAATTTTTGGCAACGAATATTCGCTAACAAAAATTCGCTTTTCGTCCTAGTTGTGTTTCTAGCATTTGCCTGTATTTAGACCGGTATCTTTTCTGTATTTTGCTAGTTTGAACGTTCTCAAACCACGTTATTTTTTCTTATATTAAGTACAGATAATAATATAAATACATTGCAAAAATTCGTTCATATAAACTATTGTTTCTTTAATACGATTTTCGAGCGAAATTGAGTTCGTAGTAACGATTTTCAAAAGCTTCTACTAGTGACGCGTCAACAAGTATTTTTCCATTTCTTCCCTGTCGGAAGTTCAAACAAAAATCCTTTTATTTTAATTATTTCAATTGATGATTTTCAAGTAAGTTTCAAAGAACAACAGGTGTTTAGATTTTATCGTTCTTGCTACGTATTTCTTTCCACCAATAACCATTATCTTTAAATCAGGCTGGACAGTTCCAATACTATATTATTCATTAAGTTCCACATCGATGCCATGTTAATTATGCCAACTTATCAAATACATTTTAAAAAATACCCATTTCAAAATAATTTTGAAAGTTTATCTATTAAATAGCTAATTGTATTTCAATATTCTGTTCCCACTCTACATTCTCTCACTAACAATATAGAATATCAAATTAATTTCTTTGACATATTTAGAATAAATTCTTTTCCTAGCTTTAGAAATTGTTTTCTTAAAAAAAAAGAAATCAAGATATTGGACTCACGACACTACTATTGACAACAATTTGTCAAGCCAGGAAGATAGAGACAGAAAAAAAAACCTACAATAACGTCATACATTGAGAGATTTTATTAAGACGCCACGTTTTCCTTAAACATTGTCTGAATTTTGTTAATTTTTTGTCGATTTTATTCCAAAAAAAAAAAAGAAACTAAAAAAAACTTCTTTATTTTAAAACTCACGTTTAATTGCTAGACTTTACACACCGAGGGAACAGAAGAAACGACAAATCGTGAGGTTTTCGTCGAACGAAAACGTTTCAATTGTACTCCGTTCGTACTGCTTCTTCACGTCGTTTACGAATTGCACAAGTTAAACAGCAAAAAGTGAAAAAAGTAATTATTTCCATTAATTTTGGTCGTGATTTAATTGAAAATGAATGACAAAACGACCAACCAACAGCAGGCTGGCTGGCAGACAAACAAAAAGACAGACACACGGACGGGCGCAATGACAATCGATTTTATTTTTTTTGCCCAAGTTGTATTTTTTTAGGTTAAAATATCATGAAACACGATTGTACTCGTAAACGAAGACAAACAACAACCAAAAGCAACAAAAAATAAAGCGAAACAAGTGACAACAAGCTGGAAAAAATCGCTGCATTTGCTTCACTCTTTAGTTTTGCTATTGGATTGTTTGTTTTTGGTCTAAAATTAACAAAATACCGCCCGATAATGCATAATTTAACAAATTGGCAATTATTTGATATTTTGGTCATGACAAAATTCCTTATCGCTGTATACGAGATACTGGGTCATGTTGTTCTTTTTTTTATTTATTTATTTTTTTTTTCTTTAGTTTTTATTTCTGTTTGTTTTCGGTTTTGTGTTTATGTTTTTATGTTTAACGTTTCTTTTTCTGGTTTTAGCTGCAGCTTGGTGGCTACGTAAACATTAAAATTGCCTCAATTTTAAAGACATACATAGATAGAGCTTTTAAATGGTTGATTGTTATAGCCTGGGTATTTTTTGTTTCCCATTTGGTCTTTTGTTTTGGCCAAAGTAAATTGAACTGAATACAACTCAACTTAACTCCACCGCTTTGCACTCCAAGTCTTGCTCATATGCTGCCACATGTAGCAGAGACATTTACTGTTGTTCTGTTGCATTCGATCAGTTCATTGCGTGCCATGTCTGGCTGCATTGCTTGGTTTGGACTAGCTATCGATGATGCTATCTTAAATCCTTTTATCTTGAAGAGACACATCATAAACCACCCAGAACTATCTTATTGGAAATCAAATGTATAGTACTTTGTTCTTAAAGTTTTATTTATTTTGCGTATATTTTTTGAAACATTTCAATATAAACTTGAAATAACCGTAAATTCAAGTTTCCCATTTAAATGTGTGGGTCCTTAAGCAATACATATGTTTAATAAACGTTTATGATTTGCTTAATACTCTGCATCACTTGAGAGAAGAAAGAATAGTACTTCTCAAATCGTTTTGATTTAAGATTAACATTTTCGAATAGACTATTATTCTAAAGAATTTAATGATTTTAAACTGAATATATTGTAGACAAATTATGCCAAACAGGCTTTTATAGTTCAACATTAACGAAGACTCGAAAGCTATTCTGCTGCCGTACAGATGGATGTCTATCAAGACCACAACTCCATTTTGGCAAAATGGCACGTCTAATTTGTTAATCACGTCCATTCTCTTTGCTCTGTATGGTGGGACTATGTCCCCACAAAAAAAATAATCTAGTGGTGTTAAATTATGCGATCGGAAATTTGTTTGCAATAAATTCATTGTTTCCGAGGCTGTGGTAAATGTGTCATTGTCCTGTTGAAACCATATGTCAGGGATATCCATATCAACAAAAATAAGTCAAAATTTAGTGGTATGTTAACCTCAATATCGTGATTTTTGGTACAGTGAAATAACTCCCAAATGAAATAAGTCCCAATGGAAAAATTAAATAAATCCCAAAAATGTTTTCATACATATTGGAACAGACTTCAAGTCCCAAAAAAATTGGGACTTATTTCATTTTTGCCTTTGGAAGTTATTTCATTTTTTTCAGTTGGGCGTTATTTCATTTTTCATGGGAGTTTTTTCATTGGGACTTATTTCATTTGGGAGTTATTTCACTGTAGCGTGATTTTTCACCGTAACCGCATTTCCTATAATTTTCAAAAGTCTAAAAGCGGCAATTTAGATTGTGATGTATCAGACAAATGAAATGCTTTTTCCAGAAAAACCCGCGGGTTGTTCTTAAATGAATTCAGCTAATTTACGGCGATATGAATGTTTAGCCGACTTTAAATTTATCACCAGTTGCACCTTGTAAAGCTTCAAAGCCAAATCAATACGCAATAGTCTTCATGTGGTCATTGTGACAAATTCTGATCTTCTTCAACACTAGAACGACCCGGTCGATCTGGTGTTTTTGCTGCCACGTTGAAAGTGGCTCAGAGTTAGCAAAGATCTACTGTTACGAAGGCAATACATAGAATATGGGAAATCAAGGAATGTAGATTAAGGGCACAAATACCTGAGGTTGAGACATCATAAACAGCTCAATATTAAGTGATCACATTATGACAAATGGCGTGCTAATTTCCTTTACAAATCTTAACAACAGTCTGAAAGGCGTTGGGGTAATAAAACTACATGTGACTTAACTGATGTTATTAGACATTAGGTATTTACCAATAATTCTCAGAAGGAAAATCGCAAGCAAAGCAGTGTATATTCCAAAATGTTTGGAGTACTCAGCTGTTTTAGGGTAGATCTCAACAAACAAATCTTTTTCATCAATATATGTATGTGTGTGGAATGAGAATAGGGATGACGATCAAAATATCGTTGATTGTTACATATGCCTCGGCCTTGACTTTGTATTTAAGACAATTAAGAATAAATTGTGACTCAATGTTCGAATTTGTTCTGTGTAATTATTATAGTGATGTTTGTTGAAATTGCAATAACCAAAGCCAACTCTTCCATAATTCTTCTGCATCCACTTAGATGCAAAAGGCTGTCGATGAGATTAATAATGGAATTGCATACAAATATTCAATAATCAGGCACAACTTATAGATGCGAACTAAGATTTACCTCATTCTCTCCTTACAGCATCTGTTCTTCTAGTTTACTAACGATTGTTGAGAACTAATCTTTGGTAATCAAGGAGTTCGCTAAGGGTTCTATCAGAATCTGTTGGTTCGAATAATGGTGGTCCTTTCTACCAAACCACAGTTATGTCTAATGATGCCACTTGGATCTTAGTCTAAATCGAATAACATCGCCATACTAGTATTTGTCGGTTATTAAACGGATAGTAGTGCTCTATCTGAATCTGTTGATCCTTTTTTCCTTTTCGCTTAGATCGTTTTCTAAAACCAAAAGCATCACCATAAGATATAAGAGTGTATAATGATGATTCTAATATGAACTATAGCGTACGATCTTGTGGCTACTGATGAAATAGAGATCAAATTCAATAGAACTCTTAGTATTTTCATGCCGCGATATTGGCGATCAGGAAAGCATGCAAAGTTGTAGGCAAAAAGAACATGTATGCGAGCATTGTCATCGTTGTCATTGGCAGTACAAGTTTTAAATGTCTCAGATGCAGTATATTTCTACTTACCGCATGCGACTATTAAAAGCGAAATATTGCAATACATGGTGCAAAATGGAAACATGGCTTGAATAGAAACCGGAAAGACATTTATAATAGTTTGTTTGCGTGGTTGTCCGCTACCAGCAAGCATTCAAATGTGGTAACGAATCGCCGGGTGATCGGTATACACGCAAGTAGACTTTACTTTCTCTGTGAACATTTTTGATTTTTCAAGACATGTCAAGACTTCTGAATGAAACTTAAATGTGACTAGTACATGTTTGTTCATGCCTTGATCTAAAATCCTGCTTTAAAAATATCGGCTTGACTAATCCTAGAAAATAACATCAAGTCGAAGTCAATTTTCCTCATAAAGCCATTCATAGCGAGCTTAAATCCTGGTTTAAATGACCTCAAATAATTTACAACATCTTGCCCCACTCAAATCATCCAAACTACATACAAACTTGTTTATAATGTTTAGAAAAGATGAACAAAAAACTAATTCAGCTAGAAGCAAGGCGCTTGATTTTATACCTTTAATTTTGTAGCTGCCTTTTTTTTTGGTTTGTTTGTTTGTTTTACATACTAAAAGAGGTCGTTATCTCATTATTGTAGCCACCTTTAAAAACCACGATACTCTTACACACAGTGACTATTGAGGCAATCATGCCATCGATAACAAAAAAAATCCTTACTAGCGATAAAATAATACAATAAAAACAAAAAAACAATGATGACGATAATAAATCAACGCAGCAATGAAAAGGTATCATAAAATCGCTTAAATTAATCATTTTAAATGTTTATTTGTTTCTTATTTAACTCACTCAGTTTATGATGGCAACCATTCAGGCCGTTTGGCCAGCCAAAGATCTGAACAAGTACAAAAGCCATTCAAATATGTAAGTGGAAATGCCCTGACCAGTCATCCAAACAGTCAGACGAGCGAACAAGCATCACTACTTACCAACTCATGCTTCTAGCCGTACTCCACATGCCACTGCGGCACGACTTTGGCAACAGGTTGTTACCAACAATTGGCTTTTTTATGTTCGTTTTCTATTCCTTCGTTTGTTTGTTTGTTTGTTTAAGCTGCTTAATTTTAAGCGCCACCAGCTACAAAAAACATTTCCCAAGATATTTTGTTTATTTTTTTTTTTTTTTTGTAATTTCTTGTTGGTTTCGTCTTCTTGATTTGGTATTTTGTATATGCAAAAGTTTTCATTTTAAACAACCAGCATCCTTGTACTCCCAACCAGCTTCTTCTTGCCAAAGGAGAATATCGTCCGTCGTTTTCTTAGTAGAGTTTATTTTGGCCATTTATGAGTGGGGGCATCATAAAAGTTTTGTCGTAAAGTTTATGGCACAAAAAAACAAACAAACGAAAAAAGTAAATAATAAGAATTGAAAAGCTTAAAAGCCAAAGTATGCCTAAATGGCAAATTACCTATAAACTCATAAACCCTGTGAAACATTTGAATGAGTAGAATTCCTCCTTCTAGTCAACAAAAATCTACATACATACACATGATGATGTTTGTGGCTGTAACGTCATGTTGTTTTCAGAGTTCAATAAGGAAATCTTTTAACTTTGCCCCACAGGAGAAGCAGTTCTTTTATGCCGTCTTCAGTTTTAGTGGATTCTAAATAAAATCCAATTAGTATTTGCATTTCCAATGCAATTACGCTGCAAGAAACAAATATGTTTTAATTAGTACGAAAAAAAGTCCTTTGAATTGCAATTGCAACAAGTATACTTTTATATCAAAGAAATTCATTTGAAACACTTGTCCAGGAGATTCCTAAATGCTAGTAAAATTAAAGACAATCCAGTAATTTAGTACCTTCAAAATTAATTTTTTATTAGCCCAAAATTTAAACATAAATCATTTTAATTTCCAAGCTTAACTTTTATGATCTCACATATTTATTTGTTGGTATTAAATTGCTATAATATAATCCTATCAAACAATCATCCTTTAAAAAAGGGATTTAAATCAAGAAAACTTATGTTTTCATTATTTTAATCAAGCATCTCTTTTAAAAAATCGATTAAATTTGATAGCGGACATTTGAAGACACTGCTACTTCAATTCATATGCATTATTATAATCGCCGTACATATGAGGTCTTTATGAATACGCATGCAAGTATGCGTAGCAAACGATTAGGATACCAATTTTAATGTTTGAAATCAAATTAGTTTTGATGGGTTTCTTCTTTCTGCACCATTTTAAATATAATAATCAAGTTTGTAGTCCAGAATTGTTACACCAACATACATACTTCTATATATTTAAAATAAAACATATTAAAGTTCTGTATTCTGTTGTGCCGCCTATTAAATACCCTACACAAAGGGGTCAAAATTAAAATTGATTGGCATAAATCGCACATTTCGAAGTAGAAGTTCTGATTTATATGAAGAAATTAAAAAAGTTTAAATCTTTAAAATCGGTGTTTATTGACATAGACCCTAGACTTTAGACAATCCTATAAATCATACATTCTAAGGGGCATGTCATCCACATAAATATCATACAATTTAAACAGAAAGAAATATGATATCATATCGCGATATCGAGCACCAGCAATTTCGTTCCTAACAGTGACACGTTGTGGATACAATTCTTGTTCTCTGAACCCCAGTTGTCAGACAGGTTATTAGGTTGGTAACATTTTACTTGGATCATGCTACACACTTTAAGGCTTCATTAGTTTTTACTTTCAGTTGTTAAATTTTTGTAGTTAGTTCTTTCGTATAAACGTATCAGCTGTTTTAGGTAAACAGACAACACACCGCGAAAATAAATCAAAAAATACAAATCAAAGTTTTTTTATTGTACAATATGTCATTACTTTCGACTAAAGTAATGAGTTTTTCGTCATCCATCGTTTATTTTCTATATTTTTATAACTTTTATACAAAAATTTAATTAAATTCAAAGAAATTGAACATTTTTGTAATAAACCAAAAATTTTTTGTTGTGTAGATGTCAGCTGTTTTGTGATGTCACTTACAATTACTTAGCAAATTTTTGTTTTCAACAGGTTTGTCCGCAACGGCACGGAAAGTAACAAAACAACTAACGACTTCTACACATTTTCTATTTAACAGAATCAAGTCAGCTGATTCGGAACGGAACAGAAAGTAGAGACTAATTCTGCCTTTAGGTTTCTGACTCACCATTCTATTTTACCATAACTTATCATTTAAAGCCCCTTGTAATCTGGAGTGCAGACTTTTTAAAATTTTAGTTTTTAGTTTAGAGTCGAGTCATTTTACAAATTACAAATCACATATCGCTGCCAGTAATCCACCGCCAATTATTTTTATTAATACAAATTTTTGTTGTTAGAGGGTTCGTCAATTTCAATTTGTTGTTTTGCAATATTCATTCAAAGAGGATTCATCCAAAAGCATATGAATTGAATCCGAAGACCTTGAATATTGCAATATCTGTTAAAAATGGTTGGGATGTTTTGCCTCGTCCACCTTATAGTCCAGATCTTGCCCCGTCCGACAATTATTTGTTTCTATCGATGCAGAACGCTCTCTCTCTCTCTCTCTCTCTCTCTGGAATACGCTTCACTTCGGAAAAGGGTATCCGATTTCGTTCTTGACTTCAAAAGATGAACAGTTCTTTTGGCATCGAATGGGAAAAGGTCATAATAATGGCCAATACTTTAAATAAATTTATAGTATTGTTCAAATGTTTTAAAATAAAATCTAAAAATGTGTGCTTTATACAGACACGTCATAAATAAATCGCCTTAGAATTAAGAATCCCGAATATATATGAGCATTTCCACGCTCAAGAACGCGACATTCATACGCCTTTGAACTGAAAAAAACACAATTCATAACAATTTTGTTATTTTTACCTTTTTCGATAGCAGCACTACGTTTAGTGCAAAAGGTAGTCTTGAAACATGTGTTCAAAAACGCGACAAAAATAACACTTATTTTAGAAAAATTTTAACATCATATTTTAAGACTATTTTTTAAACTAAAATATTCTTGAAAATGTGACTTTCTATTGATAGTAGTCACATTTCTTTATGACATATAGTAAGATTTAGTACGCGACATATTTACCAATCATGTTTGTTAAAAGGATTGGTTCAGATAATTTCAACAAAATCTTCGTATTTATTATTTGTTGTATTACTTAATAATCTTGATATGCTTATGCCTCATATGCAGGGTATTACTGCAATAACACGTACCGTAAATAATTATTTTAATATGGCAAATACAAATACATGCACACCAGCCAACCCAACAACCAAAATTTTCCAAGGCGTCTAAATCCAACGCCAATCTAACTAAACAACTAACTAACTGGCTGACCGTCCATCCGTCCGACTGCTGAACTAAATAGCCAGTAAACAATTTATTCTATGTAAAATGTTTGGAGAACAAGAACCGTTTTGTAGCAGGAAGCTAAATTGTTCTTATTATTGCTTGTATTGTGTGGTTCACAAATTAAATTCCACATAAAAGCAATTTTGAAAATGTTTTTTAATGAAAATGTACAAAACATCATTTATTTAATATTTATTATTTTCTTGGGTCGTTTTTTTCTGCTCCTTCATCTTGTGCAGAGAGGAGGAAAAAGCTGGAATAAAAATCTATTAACTTCCGGGCAAAGTCTATAATAAACGCACACTCTGTTGCAAGCATTTATGCAGTACGTGACAACGATGAGCAAAATGTATTGAAAATTCAAAGGATTATTTTCATTCATTTCATACACACACACACACACACAAACACGAAAATTGCCAGAGCAGAACATGACGGAAAATGTTGTTTTAACATTGTTATGGACATGAATATTGACAGCATCAATAAACACAGTTGTCTTATTGTTGTTCTTGTTGTTGTTGTTGTTGTTGTAGAAGTGGATATTTGCAAGAAATGCGCATTAATGCAAGTAATACACATGTTTTCTCTAAAACAACTCAAATTATTGACAACGATATTACCGCTGGCGGTACATTTTCAAAATATGTCTGTAATAACAAAAGAAAAAAAAAATAGGAGACAGAAGACAGGAGCAATATTAAAAAAGAAGTCCTACTAGGAGTGCAAGTTAATTTGTTTTCCATATTTTTTATTTTATTTTCAATATAAACGGACAAGTGAATTCAAAGCACATCTGCCTTAATTATACCCTACATAATGTTTGCTGTTGATACAGCAAACTGTAAAATGTGTAATACTTATATGCTCCTAAACATAGAATTCCTGTTGTCCTAAAGAGCAATTCAATTCCAATTGAATATATTCAGAAATATAGTCGTACTGTAATGACTAAAAGTTAATTAACGCAGAACTAGTCTCGTGACTGGTCCTTTGGGTAAAGTGACCAGTTATAGTTCCAATACACTTGTAATATGACATTGTCATTAAAGAAACAACGTGTTTGAATTCACAAAATATCTAATGCCTTGTCAGGTGACTAGTGGGGGATATTTTAAATAAAACTCCTCCCATGTGAGGACCTTATTTAGACAGTCAATTATTTATTAAAGTCAATCTATGTATTGTATATAAATTGTTATCTGTAGGGTACATCTTACAACAATTCATCTACCAAATCTCCAACATCGATCGCTATCGCCTTAACTGTAAATGATTAAAAGTTCATCAGGTGTAGCAAATTCTCAATCGTTTTTAAATTAGTTTAGTGGCATTTAACTTAAACAAAACAAAATAAAAAATTACGGCAAAAAAATTAAAACAATTGCCTACATGGGAGCTAAAACATAATTCCTGCTACAATGGAACAACAAAATTACCAACACGTGATCAATAATGTTTTACACTGGATCATCCATGACTGGCTGGCTGGCTTGCTAGTCGGTTGGACAAGCAGCATGATGATGTTTGGTTATTAATCGTGCAAAATGTTTATATGGTTTTATATAAACGCATTAAACGCACACAAAGTGACCAACAAATTCAGCTTATTTCTTTCTTTCTTTTCTTGAAAACAATTTTACAAAATGTTGCTATCAACAATTTCTTTGTTTCTTTAAATTACTTTGTTGTTGGTTAAGACATTGTTTTGTTTAAAAGATGGCTTGCTTGTCTTTTAAATTAAAATTAAGTTTTGTATTTGATTCTTACGGAAAATTCCCACTGTTGTCGTTAATAAAATATTTGCATAAATCTTGTCATCAAATTCTCTTGGCGCCACTTTTGTAGATGATAGACCAACTAGACCATGTTCACCATGATCAGTTACTCTATCTTTACCATTGATACAAAAACCAAAAAGCAACAACAATAAAAAAGAGAGAAATACAGGAGAAAAAAACAAAAGAAAAAGAAGCCTTCTGACCTGTCTGGCTACATGCTTTTTTTGATTGTAACGTAAAGAAACTTTTGCACAGTGGCTGAAAGTGAAATTAGACACAACATTAATAATTCACTAAAATCAAAGATAAAAATCTGTTTTTTTTTTCATATACTACATATGTACATATCATTGTGTATAACAGAATTTTCTATAGAAAATCTTGTTTATAATAAAATTTTTTATAGAAAATATTGTATGTAAGAGTCTTTTGTATAGAAAATCTTTTATGTATTTTGTGTATAACAGAATTTACTATAAATTAATGATTATACAGAAACTCTTCTCATCTATTTCAATGTTGGAGAAGAAAGGGAAATTATTAAACTTATTATTAATTAATTATTCAAACAAACAAAAGTCAATTTCTTACAAACATCACTCAATTAAAACACTGTAACACGTTTATTCAATGAAATTTCAAAGTAGCAAAATTGTATTTTTGGCAGACTTGAAGAAGAGACAGAAAACTGTAAAAAAAAAACTTTAAAAACCCCCAAACCATGACCAAACTTACAGCTGCCACCACACATGCTTTTCATACTCCTATAAAAAGTACATAATTATATGCTTCTGTGTGTCCTCGTCGTGTCTAACAAGACATCAACAAAAGACTCTAGTTTTCGTCGACCAACAAAAAAAAAAAAAATTCAAAAACAAAAAACCCTGCGAACAATGACAAAAATTAAAGTCTCGACAACTTGTGAGGTTGCGCCTCCACCAGCCAGTTAATTAATTCTACATACACTAATACTTACCTACAGTCATACAAACATACATCATGCAACAAGATCATGATGATGATCAATATTTGTTGTACTCATTGTCGCCGTTATGCCGCCATGCATGCATGCCTGCATGCAAGCTTCATTTTGGCGACAACGCTTCAGCCGCCGCTCTCGATTTTTTCGTGTTCATGCACTTGCTTTGCAATGTCATTACAAGCTCCTCCACATCCCCCAACAACTGTTGTGTTGTTATTGCTGTACATATACATATTTAGAGTAGACTAGTAAAATACGAAATCAAGTCATTACGTTTGTCACTCTTAACTTGAAGTAACAATGATCACAGTAACAAAAATAAGATCAGCGTCATTATTATCATGGTTGGCTGGATCTGGATTCATCATCAATAAGTAGAAATAGTTTTTTTTCTTTTTTTTTTTTTTGCTTTTGGGAAAAAGGACAATACACATACTCACCAGGAAAAAAAAATTGAAAATCTCTCAATTAGTCAAACAATTAAATCAGTAATCGAAACGTATCGGATTGAATGGGTTGCTTTGAAATGAGATTCCACTGTATCTACTAACACAGAACAGGATGGATGGACTGGACTGCACTAAACAAAATTGTCATTGCCGTTGGTTTGGCATTTCAATGAAACGAAATGAAATAAAATGAATTCCTATCAGGTTTCTTAAATTAATGCCATTGCCTTTTTAAGATGCTGCTTGCTGGCCTGTTGTTCCATTGCAATTTCTTGCTCATCTTATCTACTGTTTTTGTTTTTCCATAGTGACCACATTATTATGTTTGTACTTTGGTGGTGGCAAGTTTGTCAAAACCACCCGCAGGTTTTCTACTTAATATTCGTTTCACAAATTGCCACCGATTTTTTTCTTTTTTGTTGATTTTATTTCTCAGAATGTTGCATTTTTTCCTTCGTACGTTTGTTTTAGTTGCTGTTATAGTTTTGCTATCCAGGGCATCCATCAATGTTTCACTTGAAAAGAGAGGCATTTAGTTTTTGTACATTGGCAGTCTTTAGATGTTTTTAATTCATTATGTCCATTTATCCAGGTGGTGAAAATGACTTCTTGTTTTTGAACAGCTTTATAAATTAATGCGAAATAATTTCATGTAGAGAGTTTTTTGCCAGCAATTTTATTTAATGTGATTGAAAGGCCACAAGTTTAATGTGACCAACTTGAATGTAAGTCAAATTTTGTAATTTTTTAAAAGTTATTGACTTAAAAAATAGTTTTAAAAAATAAACTATTTTAAGTTTTTACAAATTGTTAAAAATTTAAAACTTTCTGTTGATTTTTTGTTACCAAACATATCTATGTATTACTATTAGGTTTTGTTTGGTGTAAGTGAAAATTTAGTTGGTTTCATCACTTGATCAAGTAGAGTTCTTAAGTATGTAGATAAAAACTTAATTAGATATGAGTATGTGATTATTTAGTTGTTTTCAAAGAAATCTCATGAGATCATGTAGAATGGACACAATTGATTTGTTTAATTTGTAATTTAACATTTTTCCCAGAAATAAAACTGAAGCAATAACAGTGCGCATTTCTCCTTATACAGTTTATTTAAATTACAAACTTAAGTTCAATAGGGAGGAGAATAATAAGATCTGTATATAATAAAATGTCTAGGCAATAAAAATAAAAAATAAATTCTTGCCTTACGTTAAATCTTTACTCTAAAGCTAAATATGTTAGGTTATCCAAATGTATTTACTTATGGCGTTTTCTTTTCTGGCAAAAATGTTACACTTTTTCCATTTTTATATGGGAAATGGGTAAAAAGTGTAACATATATGTAACATTTTTGCCAGAAAAGAAAACGCCATTATTCTATCATGTACAGGGCATACATGATACAGGGCGTATTCTACCTTTAGCTAAAATTATTCTCTAAATTTAGGAATATTGCATATAATCGACTCCCAATTGTATAAACTCGGATTAAACTCAATTTGGGGTCTAATTCTGGCAGTCGTGATCGAAATTGTTTTCGAATCGAAATTTAGTTCGACAGTAACAAAATTTTTATTGATGGTACTCGATACGAATCGAATCGATTCATTGTAAAAAACTTAAATAATTACTACAAAATTACAACACTGAATAAAATAGAAGAAAATGTAAACAAAAAACATATGGTTGTGCAAAAAATTATTCAAGTAAAAGCAAATTTTTTTAAAGAAATTATTTTAAATTAAGAATGGATCCAGTTATGTTTTTTTTACTTATCGTCTTCTGATTCTGACGATATTGAAAACATTAATGACATAAGGAAACAAAGAAACGCCTCCGACCTCATAAGAATGACAAACAATGAGTAAGTATAAATAATGTGTTTTTTAGATTCAAAAGACGTTTTAGACTCACAAAGGAAGCATGGGTAAAATTTATTTTTGATATTTTTTACCTAAAAGTAATAAAATTATTAATACATATTATGATATATTTTTAAGTGGGTAGCAATTTTTTTAATTACATTTTCTTTCTTTTATCTTCTGGTTGCTAAAAAAAAAAAAAAAAACTTTATTTCGAATGCTTCTTTGCTTACGAGTAAAAACTCGCAAGATTGCGTTCGAATTATCATTCGTTATCGAATGCCATCATTAGAAATTGCGATACGTTTTATTCGCTATCGAATGAGGGAATCCCAAATGTTAAAAGGGTAAATAAAATAAAAATCGAACAAGGAAACTCCTTAAAAATTATAAAAAATTCGAACGTTCGAATGAAAATTTATTCGCATACGAATGCGAGAATTAGCCCTCTGGTTCGCATTCGATCGAACTTAATGCCAACGTTTCTCTTACACACGTTTCAGAGCGACTATTTTATACCTGTAGCTAAGATAGTGGCCGTAAAACGTAAAACCTTCAATCATGAAGATTCCAGATTGATATTAACAACGAATCTATTAGATTTACTATTCTAAAGACTTGCATATATTTCAAACACTTATCGAGAATTATGCGGTATTGTAATTATTTATACTTATTTTTAAAAGTCAGGTGGGTGTCTGCGCCTAAGGACATTGTCACATTCTATATATAAATAGTTGCGTGATATTTATTTAATGCAAAGTCAAATTTATAACTAAAACATTTACATATGTATGTATAATAATAATGCTAATAATACTTTTCTTTTTCATTATATTTTCAGGATCCTGCCACGGTATGTACTGTTTTATTTATAAACTTTTTAATCAGTAGAATATTCATAACATTTGAAGAGATACATAAGTACACCTAATTATGTTTTTGCACGGTCTTATTTACACGGCTTTGATTACATGCGGTTTGAAAAAAAAAACAAATTTTAAATTTTTTGTCCGATTTTATTCCATTTAGCGCGATTTAAAATCGTTTGGGCTTAAATTTTTTTCTTGTTAAATTTAGTTTTTGCGAAATATGTTTATTTTAAAAATTCAGGGGAATTCCCTATTTGTGCATACAGGCAAATTTACTGATCAGAGCAATTGTAAATAGTACAATATTGGGAGAATTCCCTTTAAGTGCAAAAATTAATGAATGAAAATGAAAAAATCAAATGAACTAACCAGATTTGACGATTTATCTTCATTTTGACGATTTTTTGTTTTGAAAATAGCAAATTGACGATTTTTTCATTGAAAGTGACGATTTTCTGAATTATTAAAATTTTCTATCATTTGCTTTTTTTATTAATGTTTTCGTTACCAAATTCTGTCTTTTTGTTTTTTTTTTGAGACAACAACTATTTTTCTAATTTAATATCATAAATATTAAGAAGAACATGACATATTTCAAAACCAAACTAAATGATAGCAATGTTTTCATTGTAGAAATTAATTATTTATCTGTAAAAATAAAAAGCAATTTTAAATAGTAATTTCCATGAACTAAAATTTTTAGAAGAAACAATTTCCGAATTTCAACGGGCACATTCTACAAAAACTTCTCCTATTTTACCAAAACGTCGAAAAAATATTCAGCCATATAAATGACAAAAATACGAATTTCTTTGAAAATAAATACCTGTATATGATGGATGAATTGAATTCTTTATTCAAAATGTTATTTAAAACTTAATAAACTAAATTGTTTAACCTGAATTAATAGAATATGCTAAATTCAGATATTTATTTATAAAATACTGTAAGTCTTGTTTCACACTCTTCAGTTTTAGCTGACCAGTTTTTGTTCAATTTTCTTTTGAACTTGCCATTTCATTTACACACGTCAATTAAATTTTCGTATTTTTTAATGCAAATCAACATGCATAAAAGAAAAAGCAAAAGCAAATAATTGACTAGTACCGTCAAGATTGTACCTCTTTTGTTCTCTTTTAAATTGAAGAGTGTGAAAGCGGACTAAGATATTATAAAAATATTACACAAGTTGTGATTTCTATTTGAAATGTTAAAATTTATGTCTTTTAATATGTATTGTACAAGAGACTATATATACTTGAATTTTTATGTTTTCGTTTAAATAAAAATTTCAAAATACTATTAGAAATAGTGACTTTTTCCCGATTTTTTTTTTGACGATTTTTAAAATTCGAAATTATGATTTTTTTTCCATTTTATTGGAATTTTGACAATTTTTTCCGGAATTCATCTTATTCATCTTAAACTTATGCTTGGTTTTCACTATGACATTTTTGTTGTCAAATTGTCCAAATTGTTGGCAATTGTATGAAAACGGGTTGTCATATCATGATTTTCATGATTGCAAACATAGATGACGCCATATGACAACCCGTTTTCATACAATTGCCAATAATTTGGACAATTTGACATCAAAAAGGACATAGTGAAAACGCGGCCCTAGAGTGCATATCTTTTTTAATAACTACGCTTGTGTAAGAACACATTGCATATCTGATTTAATATTCACCCCTATCGTGAATAAAAATTCCACATGAAATTTGCTCCCATTTCACATTTTTCCTATTAAAAATCAATGTTAAAAAAATAAAAGGGAACAAATTTCATGTGGAATTTTTATTCACTTATTCATTATTATAAACCTGAATAGTAGTTGTTTTTAAAAATTCCTTGTTTTTCACTAATTTCAATAGGTTTTCTTTTACACGTTTTTTTACGCGAATTTTACTGTAACCAATTACCGTGTAAAAACAGAATTAGGTGTACTTATAACTTAAATTTTTCCCTGCTGACGTCAAAACAATCATTCACATATAAACGTGTGTATTTTATTTTTGAAATATTGTAGTCGGTAGGTAGCCTGCTGTTGAATGCTTAAATTTTCAAAATATGTCAAACAAAATTTCAGGCTGTGAACACATTATTTGTAACGATTCTGGAATGACATCTTAAATCAAAGACTTTTCTTCTGCGTAGTCGAAACTTTATGGAAATATTGCATAAAGTCTGAAAATTTAAATTTATTCTAATCGTTACTTCGCCTGGGTTAAATGGGTTCTGTGAGTCGTGAAGTCTTTAGAATAGACATATACATACTTAAATAGACATACACAGGTAGCAATGTCTAAAAAGTATCTTGTGACCAAAGGTTACTCATCTTGTCATGACAGGGGACAGATTTGAATTAAGTTCATAGGTCTTGTCCCATCTATCAAGACATAGCTGATACGTGATTTATCGAATCTAACGGCCTTGCCTAGTGCGGATCGCGTTATAAATGCACTTTTAAGTTTAATGTGGATTGCAGCAGTGCAGAAAACTTGAATTGAAAAAGGAAAAAGGCTGTTTGTAATTTTAGTTGCCTAGGACACGGAAGCCGTGGGAGGGTCTATCTTTATGTGCATATTCGTGGGACCAAAATACGAACAACAAAAACATCAAAGACAATTGGATAGGGAAGCGGTTGATTTGTTTCGGTTTAACCAACCGATGCATCGCAATGGTTTGACTTTTATATATTTTTAGAACGATAATTATACAGTAGCTCTAAGCGAAACTCGTATACAAAGATTTTTTGTAAAGTTTATTTGTGTAATTAATGGAAATGGAATTACTTGATATAAATTTAGGTCAAAGCCACGCTCGTACACTTTTGATGATATGTTTTATAAAAAATTACCAGTAGTATTTCATAAGAAGCCGATTTTTTACACTCCTCTGCAAGAATTTGCTTTAGCTCTGGTTTTAACGAAATGTGTTCTTTTTTATGTCAACATCGTGATAACTCCATAATTTTTTGATGGTATTCTTTGATGGTGTATCCATAACATGCGCACAGTTATACAACAACCAAGACCTCATCATATCATTCTCCTGCTGGAAGTGGTAGTTGATGTTAAGACCCTTGAATACTTGAATACTGGAAAATTTTATTGTTAATTTTCCAACTAATCAATCTGCAACATTATCTCTTAAGTAATGTGTATGAGCCAGGTTGATCTGCTGAAAAAGACCCCAACCCATCACCGAACTTTCACCAATGTGGCAGTATTGAACAACATTACATTTGAATCAAATTTACAATGTTGGACTTTTAAATTACAAGTATCACAGCAATATTTCGAAAGTTTCTGCCAAACCTCATAAAAATATTGGACATAAATAATTGTATTACATATTGATACTTTTTCACTAAAACAACATATCCAAGTGCATGTAAAGATTTGTTCAACCTTATATTGTTAATTAATTATTTATTTCGATTAAATATTGGGAATAAACCGGGTGAAAACATTTGGCTACAATGTTAAACACAACTATTACATTTAATATACATGATATTAACAGGATAATTATCAAACGAGGATATAAAATGCAATATATGAGTATAGGTATGTATCTAAATATCTACAAACATACTCGACTACAATTTATTGACATTAAGGTATAAAATGAAACTAAAATATGGTAAATAATTATTAAAAGAAAATCACATAATAATGTAATCTTAACTCAATCTACATGGACATTAACAAGCTGTTCCAATTCCCAAGACTTAATGAAAGTTATTTCTCAACTAAAACAATCAAAAATAACTTTTCTTTTCAGGTCTATTCCATTCTAATTGGTTAGTAATTGTTAAAAGAATTGAAATAAATAATTCAAGTGGTTGTAGTTATTTTAGTAAAATAGTATGTAATTAGAAACTATTTACATGTACTTACGCCGTAATTTAACGATCAAGTTTAATTGATTAGAAACTTTATTTCCGGTACCAATTAAGAAAAAAAACACACAAAAACATGACACCAATACAGAAAGAAAGAATGCAAAGGAAACTAGTTTAAATTTTAGTTTAACATTTCGCCAAATAACTGCTATAATTTCAAACAGACTTAAGAAATCGTGCCCTTTACTATAGGCACGTTCAAACATTCAACATTCAATTGTTTTCTAAATTAAAATTGTTTGTTTATTTCTGTTTAACAAGACACACAAATACATTTCTGGTAGGCCTCTAAAACATTGACATTGATAATGAGAATGATGATAATGATAATAATAAATACAAATACACGCATGTCAGTCAGTCAGTCAGTCAGTTTATCTGTGGCAACCATCTAAATGACATATTAAGCGCTAAACAACTGCATACAAACAGCCACCAAAGTTACGAGCTATAATTGTAATATTAATAATAATATACTTAATATTGCTTATAAGTATGTATCCGTACTACATACAAGCATATTCCTTATCACATTTAATACCACTACTGCTCTACGGCTGGCTACTCACTCATTCCTTTGTCCGTCAGTTAGTTGTCAATTTAGCCAACAAAGACAATGAACATTTGAGTGTATGTGTTGTTTTTATTAAACTCAAGGGGCATGATGATTTTTAAACCTCAAATTATGCGGATTATTAATTTATTTAAGTGGTCTCTTAAGGAGTTTGTATACGTTTACAGTGAGACTTATTATTATAAGAGCAGTCAAAACAATATATCTTTAAATAAACAATAACCGCATTAGATATTACCACATCATTCAATTCCTAAGTGACCTTTTAGTTGATTCTCGTGCTAGCTTATTGCACGCCAGCAATCAAATATTGTCGATATACATACTGCGTTTTCCACGATCCACACCTGCCAAACATCCCACCGTTTTATTCTCATACAGATTATCCAGCATATATTCTTGTATCAATTACATGCAAAGTTGGCCATTTACGTAGATTATGAAAAAGCTTTTTCCTCTATTTACAGCTGCGACAATAACTGTTAAAATTAAACCCAAGTTGACTCATTGTCACCAGTTTTTAAATGTTCTTTTGGTTTCAATTCGATGAGAAGTACTTAATCAAGACTAGATATTAGTGAAGGGAATACTACAGCCAACTGTTCTATAAAGGTATCTAATAAGATCACACTTATTTGTTCGAAGATCTGTCTTACTCCGTGAAAAGCTGGACATTCATCTATAAGGTTAAAAGCTTTTGTCTTCTTTCCGCGGCCCTGGCAGATGCGACAATTGCTGCTGATGGAATACAATGCAAAATCATTGCTTGACTTGCCTGGGTTAAACTGCCATCATTTCTAAATGTCCTTCCGAATCATATAGAAAGTTTCTGCGTTATCTAAGGTTATCCAACTTAGATTGCTCTTCTTTGACTGATTAGCATGATGTAGCGGTTGACCGTTGGTAAACATACCAATTCCACAACCAATATATTTGTTGTAAAATGCTCGATACGGTATGAGAAAGAATCTGAAATCTACATATAACCCAGTTCATCTTAGTTCTTTGCATTTATAGGGCTACCTCCACTTTATTCCTGTCGTGAAGAAAACTTTGTATAACCTTACAAAGTAAGTCAGAGGAGTTGTTGTATAGACTGGAAATTTGTTCAAGCTCAAAATTCTTGCGTGTCTGTCCAGCATCATTGATCATACAGAGCCTCTGATGAACAAATGCGTAAATCACCTTGAATCTAAAAGTATGTGAATCTATTCATTCTGCTCTTGATCTGTAAAGAATTTGCATACTTATTGCGATCGATCATACTTTATATGCATAATAAGTGATAAGCAATCGTAGCACTCTTGTCTATCATCCCCAGTAAACGTTAATTAGCCATAGTAGTGTAGAGATTCAAATAAGTTGTGCAGTATCACTTTCAACGCTATTTGACTACGCGAGACGACTTGTGATGAAATATTTCGATTCCAACATGTATACTAGTCAGTTGCTGATGAATATCCCAACACTTAGATATCTTGAAAGCAGTCGTTTTATTGTCATTGTTTACATGTTATTATTGAACCCAGGTTCAGAAACCTTACCATCCCGAACTATCCCTTATATATTGGCGTGGGAACTCTTATTTACCCTGTAAAGGGTTTTTTTTAGATATATGAAACTTTGAAATGGAATAAAAAAAAAGTTGATTTTTTTTAAATTGATATGAAATTTACTTTATTCGAAAGATAATCTTCTAGCATTATAATTTAAATATGACTTCTGGCACATGACCGCCACGACTGACTCGGGCGTAGTCTAATCTGGAGGTCCAATTTTCAATGACTTTCTCCATCATTTGTGGCCGTATATCGGCAATAACACGGCGACTTCACATATCTCCGCAAATCGTTCGCACGATCTTGGAGGCCAATTTACGGGTCCGAAATGTGAAACCATGCAGTTGCCAAACGTTTCCTTCAACAAATCAACAACTCCTGCACATTGTTAAATTTATGAACGAAAAAGTCAGTAATCATGGTTCTATAGCGGTCACCATTGACTGTAACATTCTTCCCAACTTTGTTTTTAAAGAAGTACGGACCAATTATTCCACCAGAGCATAAAGCACACCACTGGATATAACGGTGTCTCAACATACACTTAAGGATTATCATCACTCCAAATACGGCAGTTTTGTTTATTGGCGTATCCAGTCAACCAAAAGTGAGCTTCATCGCTAAACAAAATTCGCTAATGAGAATCGGGATTTCGTATTTCGAAGAGAACCATGATTTTCAAAATAAATTTGAACAATTTGGAATCGTTGTCCAGGCGTCAGTCCATTCAAACCAAACTAAACATAAATCACCTGGCAGCTGACAAAATGGCCGTCAGTTAAAAAAGTGCTGCCAACTTAAAGTTTTTACATCTAAAAAAAAACACCAATTCAATGCACAATGCGCGAGTCAATGAGTCTGTTGATCAGGGAGGAAAAAGACAGCCAAATTGGGTTCCTGACACTTTTAATCAGCTGTTACAACAAACTTACTGTATGAAATCTTGAATATATTGAAAAATAACTTGTAAGATTCCTGTTGCAATTTGAATTCCTTGTTGCACTTAAATATAAAACAAAACCATATCATTGTACTCCTGCATCTATTTCTTTCACACAAACACTTTTTCATGAAATATATCTCACACTTAATTATCCCACACTGTTTTCCCTTTTACCTCAAGAAACCCCAAGTTCCAATGAGAAAATGCGCCAGGATTTATACTCAACTTGTTGTGTATTGCATCTGTAACTATTGTGTAGCATAATTTCGTGGATGAAATGTGTTGTGTTCTGTCATTTTACAACTTGTCAAAAGTTGTCATTTAACCGACAATTGAGCTTGTTAACTTTAATCGTAGTTATTTTGTTCCTAAATTCAGCGATGACTAGTCAATGGAATTATTAATGATGTGTGTGTCCACACTAAAGAAAACACCCATTATTGTGTATGAATTGTATAAATGAGGAGCGAATACAACTACATAAATGTGTTACATGAATTCATATTTAACAGAAACAATAAGAAATACTTGTATCACTTGGAATCGAGAGTTGAGAATGCAATAAAATACAGAGGTGGTTCCTGTTTGCACTTTAAAGCCTTAAACTTTTTTTAATGACAGGTGCATGTTTTATTTTGTTATTTTATTTTGTTTTTATAATAAAACCTCACCTAGTTTGTGATAATAAGCAGGTATACTTATTATTGTCATATACATAAGTATTAGTTTCATAAGGATCCTCTTCCTTCTTTAGCGACTAGGTAAGTTGCACATAAATATTTGATATTTGGAATGTTTAAGATAAATGCAATATTTGACATTAGGCTGTTGTTAGCAAGTCGAATAGCTTTCTCTCCCCTCTTAGCTGTGCACAAATACCTACATACCTATGTATATGTATGAAAGAAATGAATTTACTATGATTTATGAGTTTTTTAAACTTTTAAATTAAAAATTTAAGGATCCTTTACATCTCTTTATATTTAAAGCAAGTAAGCAGCAGTAGCCGGTGGTAAGATGGTTGTTTAGTCGGTTTTTTTTTACCTCATAAAATAAAGAACTGTTGGCAGCGACTTTGCAACGTTCACGTCGTTGTCGTCGTCATCATCGTCATCATCATCATAATCGACATCATTGTGCAAATGTGTCAGTTTAATATTCTCGCGTTATACGATATCTTTAATTGGCTTCATAATCAACAGCCCAACAAACCACTACGTAAAACATTTACACAAGATCCGACTCATTTGTCAGTTAATAAAACGAGGATCGTTTTTCTGTCGCTGTTATTTTTATGGAGCGGATTGCCATGTATTTACATACCTATAGTTAATTGTTCGAAAAAGATCAAATGTGGAAATTTATACATTCTGTTGCTTATAGAAAAATTATGCTAATAGTTGTAGCTTATTTTATGCAGGGCATTTTTTTTGTTTTCAACACTCCATAAAAAGAAACTAACAGGAACTTAAAAAAGAAATTTATATCATTTAAAAGAAAAACTTTTATAGTCCAACAAACAAAAATAATTTATTGCAAAAATTTACATTTTAATATACTAAAACTAAAAAATTGCCCGGGCACGCATCGGTTTCGAAAACTTGAAGTTAAAACTGGCAATTACACGATTTAATATTTGGTGTGACAGCCTTTATTATCTACAACAGATTTAAAGCGATTTGGCATAGATGCGACCAGTTTTTGGGTAATACTTGGCAAAATTTTTGACCATTCTGTCAATAGCGCTTTTTTAAATCGTTTTTGTAAGAAGTTTTGTGTTTCCTTATGCTGATTTCTAAATCTCACCATTAATATTTGGTAACGTTTAGGTCTGGCGACTGTGATGGCGGTGTCATCAAATGTAAGCAGTATACTCGATTTGTGCTTTTGATCGTTATTGTGGAAAATTCGGTTTTATACCCAGCTTCTCTGCGCTTTCCAACAAGTTGTCCTTCAGAATCTGAAGGTACATAAACTCGTAAATGGTTGTTTCAACGTTAATCAACATTTTCAAATCATGACACTGCCACCACCATGCTTCACTGTTGCCTTTAGGCTTTCTTTGTTGAGTTCTGTAGTTGCTCTCTGCTAAACATACACAGAAAAAAAAAATCATGTTTTTTTTTAATTAAACCTTTAATTGATTTTAAAATAATTTTCAATTAAAATTTTAATTGATTCAATTACTTTTTCTGATTTTTCTAATATTTTCAATTAAATATCAAATTTCTTTTTAATTGATACTATCATTTTGTTTACAGGTCCGATTTCAATTAAATTTTTAATTGATTCCACAAATATTTTAATTGAAACTCATTTTTATTTTTTTCTGTGTACGACATGCCATCTGAACCTAATCTTATATTAAACATAGATTCATCAGCGTTGATGGCCGAATTCCAAAATGTAGATTCCGTGTGAATATGTTCTTTGCCGAAATTAGCCTGCACAGTAAGGTGGAGCGATCTAAACATCTTAATGGGCGAATCGCGTTTTAGTCCAGTAGACCATACGTCTACGGTGAAAATCGAGCTTGCCGATTTTGACTTGAAATTTTTTCTCAGACTTTATTTTTTGGAAAATTTGCAAATTTTCTTGGGCTCATATTTCGTAAACTATTTGAAATTTTGACTTATTTGTTGTAGCTATTGTCTCAGGCTACAATTTCTCTGAACATATTATTTAGCAAAAACTTCGTTTTCATGGTCAAAAAGTCAAAAATATAGAAAATTTACCACTTTTTATCAGGTTTTTTTTTTTTTTTTGATATTTTGGCCTATAACAGACAAACCATTGAGATTTTCGATCCAATACTATGACAAAAATTGTAGCCAAGACAATAGTTAAGAACTCTCGAGTACATCGCAAAAGCATTGGAACGCTCCTTCAGACGGTTTTGGCCTTGTGAAAGTGCAAATTTTTCGTGAAAATATTGATAAATTACCATTTTCAGTTGTTAATAGCGGAAAATCATAAAAAATTTCTATTTCTTCTTTTTTCCACTTTTTTTATCCAAAAATATGTTTTTTTTTGTTTGTTTAATATTTATTTTGAAAATTATCAGCCCAATCATGAATAAAAATTCCGCGGGAGTTTTTTCCCTTTTCCCATTTTTCCTATTCAAATTCAATGTTAAAAAAATAAAAAGGGAAACAACTCCCGCGAAATTTTTATTCATGATTGTGCTGTATGAGAAATTCATTTAAAGCACAAAGTAATTGTATTGGTAGAGAACAGGTATGAATCAAGAAAAAATCAATTATTGTTTTAAACGATTTCACATCAAAAATTCCAATTCAGTGTATTTTTCATTCAAAGATTGCCTTCCAAATCTTTTCGAGATTCCATACGAGGCGCTTTCTTTTCGGAAATAGAAAATGTTTCTGATTTTCCACTATGAAGGCCAAAACTGCCTGGTACGATTGAAAAACAATATTTAAAACGTGTGTTTTCTGGTATTTGCGATGTTTGGTTAACACTAGCCTCTGTTAGACTATCTAAAACCTGCACTATTTTTGAGGCTGAAATCATCAATATCCTGAAATTTAGGCTGGGAATGTTGCTTATTTGTATTTACTTGAACAGGGCAATATGTGGTGAGAGGCATTTCAACTCAGATAATGAGAAAATTCGGGGGGAAATTGAATGACGTAAGTGTTAGAAATGCATTATCCTTTAACCAAACTGTAGCACAAAGGAACACGCACCAGCTGTTGTTTGTATTTTTAAACTTTGCGGATGAATTTGAGTGGCCAGAAATCTGAAAAATTATCATTCTGCCTAGAATACTAAAAAAACACCCTTATTCGTCATTCCAACATACTTTTTTGATACTATTTTATAGTACTTCCGCGACTAATTTAGTGTTTTATGTAAAAAAAGACTAATTTACTCATTCCTATAGACTCAGTGGCGCCATATTTAAGAGATGAGAATCAGGATTTTCCGTAGAAAATTATGTGTGTAATAAAATTTTCTGCACAAAAAATTTTGTATAACAACAAAATTTGTCTACACAAAATTTTGTGTATAACAGTATTTTCTGCAGAAAATCGTGTGTAACAGTCAGTATATTTTCTATAGAAAATCTTGTTTCTAAAAGTTTTTTCTATAGAAATTGTATGTATAACAACTTTCACTGGGGAAAATTATGTTCAGAATTGAATTACAGGAATAAATATTTTTCCCTCATTGTTTAGGTAAAAATAAGTATTTGGCAACCCTAAACATAAATGAAAGAATATTTATTTTTCAAAACATTAAAAAAAAATAAGAAACAACTTATGATAAACTTACATAGCATTCATAAGATCAATCGATAAATATTAAGACAGGTGGAAAAGCATAATTGTATCTGACTTATTTGGCCATTCCAACAATCGAACAACCAAACGAATGAACGAACGTCTGAACAAACAACTAAACCAACATCCCAACCAACCGAACAAGCGATTTGATCTCATGTATGAAAATGACTGATGATGATATTTGAGTATTGTTCGTACGACTTGTTTGCGAAAACTGTTCATTTTAAATGTGGCACGTTCGTAAAAGTTTATTCATCACTGTTTTGTAGCACCTTCAACAAACAGATGCATTTGTCTCGATAGGCACAACTCACAACACACATTCTACATGCGTTTTGTACACATTCTCTTCTTTCTGTATTATTATTACATATTAAGTTGTTAAAATATTTCGACTTTTTAACATGTCAGAATATCAATAATAATGATGATTCCAAGCCATACATACCATCATTGTATTCATAGTGTAGTAAGTATTCCATCATTAAATTTTTATTCATGTACATATAACGAACAGAAAAAAGGGGTCAGTCAGTCAACGCGTTGTTACGCCAACAATGTGTACGAGTGTTCAATATCCTTAGGCAGGATTTAACAGTTTATTGTGATTATTATGGTGATAATATACTCACAATGTTGTACGTACAAGTGAAATAAAAACAAACATTGTTTTTTAAGTATCGTAGCTATTAAGTAAATGAACTCTTAATTAGTTGTAATAATAATCGACAATAAACACAATAAATAGGGCTAGTTACTACAACTTCTCTGTTGCAGCTTATAGTCGTTGGCAGCATGTTGTTCGTAAGGTTGTCTGTTGTTTTTTTTTATTTTTAATATTGCCAATAAAGGTGTTTCAATTTTGGAAACATCAGTATGTTAAGCGGCTAGAATTGTGCTATTATTTAATATAATAATGTTTAAATTGTCGGACATGAGAGACAATGTAAATGAGATTAGTTTATAATATTAATTTGCTTCTCAGCTTATAAGGACCCCTATATTGTTAGTTTTCACCAAACAAGTACCCATTATACTGAGATATGAGCAAGCTGTGGGACCCTAAAACATCTGACCTTTGAAGTAAGAGCAAACTCAAGATCTGGTACTGTAGAAATAGCTGAAAATGTTACGAAATTGTTTGCTTAAATCTCAAAAAAATGGATTTTAAATACCAACATTCTGCTTAAGAAAGCCTAGTCATTTAAGGACTATGTTGTTTAACCATGCAATCCTTTGTTTTAACAAACCAACATATTCCATTATATATTATTATTATGAGCAATTTAAAAGGTCCACATCGTAGTAACAAATTCACTGTTTTAAAGCTCGAGCAGTGTGTATTGGAGTCCTGCTAAAAACCTTAACATGTTTTTAAACTCTAAAAATAAGAGTTTGAAGTATCTTCCTTGCAAAAATAAACGTTCCTTCCTTAAATGCGCGAAATAATAGTCGTATCTATCTGGTGTATTTACATATTTCTTCAGAAAATAATATTTAAAACCAATTATCTGACGATATCATTGTATCCTTTTCAAATTGGAGGAGTTAAGCTCTATGTGCATCATTAGTTGATCGTTTTTTTTTTTTCATTTCCGAGGAAAACGAGTTCAAAATACCACAAATTGAGCAAACATTTGCAATCACCCCTATCGTAAATAAAAATTCCTCATGAAATTTGTTCCCTTTTCACATTTTTCCTATTAAAATTCAATGTTAAAAAAATAAAAGGGAACAAATTTCATGTGAAATTTTTATTCACGATAGGGGTGAATAACTTACTTACTTTTAAAATTTTGGCTTAATAATGTCTTAAAAGTCTTAAACTTTGTTGCTCTTCTCGGGCAATATTTACAATTTTGTACTTCCTTACACTTATTTTCCGTACTCCTATTTTTTCCGCTATTTAGAATGCAATCATTCCTTTATCATTTGTTTCAGTTCAACAATACAAACAAAAATATTTAAAATGGAATTAAAATTAAATGGGACATTATTCAAAGAATTTTAAAAGTAGAAATTATTCCTATTTGTAAAGAGCTTTTTATTTAATTTAAAATAAAACTTCTAAAATCTTTATATTATCATAATTTTCCACGACAAGCATTTTTCGAAAAGGTTTCTAGCCCAATAATTATCAAAAAACAAAATACCAGAAATAGTCCCATATTTGGCAAGACATTTCACTAAACTCTATTTAACTAAAATGTTTTAATTACCTTATATTTATTAATCTTAACTAAAACATTTCTGTTATTTTTTTCTTTTCTTTTTCGGAATTTCAATTACTCACATGCAACTAAATGACAACCATTTCGTCATTTTATCACGATGATCTAAATATTGTATGATGCCTCATCAAATGGCGGCAAATAATGATGATGATAATAATGGTGATGCCGATGCCGATGATAATACAATCACCACAATAATAATAATAAAAACAATATAACCAAAACGACACCACAAATCTTAACACTCAACCAACTGGACCGCACCTTGTTGCTGCTCATCTTTCATCTTTTGCTACATCATCTACTTCCTCCAATCAACAAAAAACGAATGGAAAAATCTAAAAAAAAAAAAAAAAATCAAAATATATTTGTGCCTGCTGGTAATGTGATAACGTGCGAAACGCTTCTGTCTGTGAACATGGGATGTTTTCTTCACTGCTTAACTGTTCAACAACGTTATTGGAATGGTGCTGGTGGTGGTGGTGGTGGTGGTGCTGGCGATGACGATGCTGATGATGATAATGATGGCATCACCGAACAAACTCTACAACACACAACACATTAATTGCCAAAATGACAAATGCATTGGTCTTGTGGCATGCACAAACTATCGATCCAAACCCAACCACTCATTCCATCCATCCATTCATTCATTCCTGCAACGTACATACCAACGTATGTACCCATTCAATTTACCTCGACCCAATGTTGTTGTGCTATCTTGGTATCATGCATTTTTGTGCTGCATGCATTTTCTGTTCCGTCTGTGTGTCGGTCTGTAACATGCATTGCAACAACACAATGTGACACAATGACGGATGATCATCTTCATACTATTCGACTAAATACTCTTAATGACTGCGGGATATTATGTTTTCCTGACTGACTGCCTGCCTTCCTTTTTGCTTCAATTGCTGGCTGGTATTTTGGCTAAATAAATGAATGAATGAACAAACGAACCAACAAATGCATTTCGAAAATTCTTCTCAATCTAATCACATTTTTTGACATATAATTTCTGGAAACAACCTCAAAATGAACAACAATATAATACAGGGTGTAAGTATTTCATTAGTTTACTTATTATTTCAAGTTATTAACACAGGGTTTCACGACGAGAAATGTTATATGTAAATATAAGAGCCGCCTACCTATTAAATCAAACACACTTGAAAAACTCAGACTTTTTATAGTGCTCATAATATGCTCCAATTTAACACTCAATAGGTTCGGAAGTTAATTGAGGTCCGCCGATCTCAGTGATATCTTTTATTAGATATCATTCTATCCAACATCCAGTCGAGACATGTGTTCTTTTCATTGGAAGTATTGGGGTACTATGGTAATGTATGCGCACAATTGACTTGCAACCATTCTTAAACTCTAGTTTTCTCAAACCCTTTGGTCCTAAATTTGCAAGAGAGTTGAGGTATGCACTCAAATTTAGTAGTGAATACCAAACACATGCACCCTGACAATCCTATGTGAGATCTTGGATGCAAATGTTCCTTTAGTTATAAGCAGTTTAGTCTTCTGTTGAAATATGCGTTCCTCTCGTATGATATGGGCGACAGTGTCAAGCTGAATTCACAGAAAATAAGGAGACGATATTTAAACACTGCCATATCTCATTATCTTTCAATATCAGAATCTCTCTCTCTCTCTCTCTCTCTGAATATTACTGATCCGGTATTCTTGATATACGAAGATTTATATCCCTGAAGAGATAACATTTTCCAAACATCACGTTACTCTACAGACGTTCGTGTATCATGACATGTTTGGTAAGATCCACTAAACATTTTCAACCTTCAGTATTTAGAATTTTACAAACCCTTACTGATCTGAGAGTCTTATAGTTAATACAGATTTTCAGATCCCGACATATTATTATGACATATTATGAAACTTCCTAGGACCCAGCATCATACAGACTTTAGTGCAACATGACGTGGGAGATATGATCCACTAATCATGTTCAAACTTTAGTATCTACAATCTTACAAACACTGCAAATATTTTCACTCTACTCGAAGTACAACGTATGTTAATTAACGAAATTATCATTTTGTGACTTCCTGTTACAATTCCAAATAACATATCTTGTTAAAAACCCCTCTCAAACATATATTTATCATATTATTTAAGATATAAATCGTCACTAATTAAGAACTCATTAGTATTGTTGTTTTTCAAAATGTCTATAATTAAGTTTGCTTCCAGTTTTTTTCTTTCATTTTAAATGGGATTTTAAACCCCAAAATTAAACTCGTAAATATTATTGTACGAGTACATCAGAGATCTAAGACCAAAAGAAACCAGGCCACAGTGTAGAATGTTTAGGCGTGTCCATCAGTCAGTCATTCACTGAGTTTTGAGAAATCCAAATATTTGTTTTTGTAGCAGTGGTGCGAAACGTTAGCAAAATACTCATTCATACTCGTAAAACACAATGCACTGCAAGGCAAGACAAACAATTCAAAACCAACAATTTATCATTTGTTTCAGTTTAACAATACAAACAAAAATATTTAAAATGGAATTAAAATAAAATGGGAAATTATTAAATAGAATGGGCGTAAAACTGTTGACAGTTAAAAACACATTTTACTTTTACACTTTACACTTCTTAACGAGCCACAATTTCAATTCCAGCATAAACAAATAAACATTTAAAGATACATTCGTTAATGAATATTGCGTTGCATTGCACTCACTCCGTGACTCTGGCAGTTTGCGTTCCATAATTCGCCGGTGTATAGTTAGTGTAGACATCATATACATACGTATGTATATCCCATGCATATCCATTGCACATATGACTGAATATTGTGGTCGAAACGACGACACTTTAAGGATCAGCTGCTATAGCTATACAATGATTAATGGATTCAAGTCTTTTGTGGCTGGTTGGAAAATGTACGCGTATGCGCTGCGTACGGAAACGTGTTTGTTTTTGAAAAATAAAAAAAGAGAAGAAGATCGTTTTAAAATTACGCAGATAATTTGCGTGAATGCAACATTGAAGTTAAGATTAAAAGGTGATTAGTTAAAATCGTTTCCAAGACCCCGGCCAAAACAAATACTAAATGATAAATGACCAACGCAGTACACTGGGCGGAAAAATTGTGATGACACAGTTTAATTTGTTTTATTAAGTTTTCGAACTGGTAAAATGTTCTAATATGATCTTATAATTGTCGTCTATAAATTAACCTTTCAATTCCGCCAAAAGTTATAAAAAATGATGAATGGTTTTTGTGTACAATTCAGGTGGTTGAAACAATTTGTATTTAATGTGTGTAAAATATTGTATTATTTTTATTAAATGTTTCTTGATGTGCAATGTTAAAGCTTTTAGCGTTTCTGGGAAAAGAAAATAGTTTTCAAATTTAAAGATCAGACCGAATGTTGTATAAATAAGCGAAAAAAATAAAAGATTAAATACGCCCGTCACGTGAACTGCTATGGTACCATTCAATTAGTGTTTGAAAGGAACAAATGATTACAGCACGCTGTTAAATGATATTTATACCCTACACCATATTGGATTTGTGCTCATGTTTGTAACGCCCAGAAATATTGGTCCAACACCCACCTTAAAGTATACCGATCGACTCAGAATCACTTTCTGAGTCGATTTAACGATGTCCATCCGTCCGTCCGTATCCAAATAATATTTAACACGAATATATTTCATTATGTATACAAGCAATATGGTACAATTTTATTATGATCGGTCCATAATTAGTCATAGCTCCACTTTCAAAATTCACTTTTAAAAGCATAACCCTCTCAAAAATGTTGGTATCGAAATAATATTTAACACGAATATATTTCATATATACAAGCAATACGGTGCAATTTTATTATGATCGGTCCATAATTAGTCGTAGTTCCCATAAATAGCCCACTTCCGAAAATCACTTTAACGCTCATATATTTCTTAAGAATGTTGGTAATCAAATAAAATTCGACACAAATAATATACAGAAATGATGACACCTAATTTTATAATGATCGGTCCATAATTAGTCAAAACTCCCATATAAGACCCTCTCCGTAATTCAATTTAAGCTCCATAAATCTTTTAAAAGTATTTATATCGACATAAAGTTTAACACATATAATATTTATATTCACAGACATCATAACAGGCACTAAATTTTTGGATGATCGGCCCATTGATGTTCATTTTATCCATTTGACATATGTTTCATCATATATGAAAAAAAAGTTTTGAAAAAATTCTTCTGCAGCTCTTGTTGAGTTTCACAACAATCTTCATGGAGTAATTCTTGGTCTTCAAACTTTTTTGGCTGGCCTGAGCGCCAGTCTTTGTCTTCCGTGTAAATATATCTACTATTGAACTGCACAAACCATCTCTCGAATATTTAAAGAAGGAAAACAGAACTTGCACAAAATTCGACATTTTCGAAGCAAAAAAACTTTGTTGTTTACACTACTATATAATGTTCAATGTTAAAGTGAGAATAAATTATATATATATTTTTAGTTTTCAAAGCTAAAACGAAAACTAACAGGAACTTAATATAGAAATTGCTGTCATTTAAAAGAAAAAAGTTAAAGTCTAACAAACAAAACACATTCATTGCTAAAATGTACATACATTTTAAAAACAAAAAAAATGCTCGTTTTTTCACGTCACTGCTAATTTTATGCAGTCAATTTTTACTGTACAGATAGCTCAATACAGCGTTGTTGGTTTTTCGTGTTTCTTTTTTTTCTACTTCTTTCAATATATTCTGTTGAATTGTGGTTCCGATTTTGTAACGTCAAGTGTCAATTTAAAATAGTTTAAATGAGCCCGCGTACAAAAATCATTGAGCGCTTTATCCATGAAAATCGGGTCCAAAAAAACAAATTAAATTTTTAATGAGAGAAACATTTTATACATAACAAAAATAAGGGCAAATTCAAGACTATCAGCTTCAGAACTTCAGAACTGGCTTCAGAAGCTGGCCTGCAAATAATGTTGCGTTTGAACTGTTCGTCATGTTTTATGTCGACATGATTTTAATGGCCGAGTTCAACGCAAGAAACCGTTTAAAAACCCGAAGAACAGACTGTGCAGGATAAATTTTGTAAAAGAACCTGTTTGCAAGGAATCTACATTTTGGAATTCGGTCATCATCGCCGATAAATCTAAGTTTAACATATTCGGTTCAGATGACATGTCGTATGTTTGGCGTTTTGATATGTCAGATAACATGTCGTATGTTTGGCGGAAACTAAATACAGAACTCAACTAAGAAAAGTGTCATGGATTGAGCCTGTATGGCAGCTGCTGGTACTGGGGATTTAACATTTGTTGAAACAACTATAAACAAGTTTAAGTACGACAACTTGTTGAAAAGCGCAAAGAACCTGGGTATAAGATTAGATTACGAATTTACCAGGATAACGGTCCAAAGCACAAATCGGGTAAATTGCTTACATATGATGACACCGCCACCACAGACGTCAGACCTTAATGTTATCGAAAATTTATGGTTAATTTAAGAAATCAGCATAAGGAAATACAAAATCTCTAACAAAAACGATTGTAAAATAGTGCACTGACGGAGTGGTCGAATATTTTGCCGAGAATTACCCAAAAACTGGTCGCCTTAAATCTGTTGTGGTTTATAAAGGCTATCGCACCAAATATTAAATCGTGTAATTGCCAGTTTAATTTCAAGTTTTCGGAACCCACACGTGCCTGCATAAAATAGTCTCTGGAATGAAAAATACGAGCATTTTTTTGTTTTTATAGTTTTAATACGAGTATATTAAAATGTAGACTGCAAATTTTTTCTTTTAAATAATTTCTTTTTAAAGTTTCTATTAGTTTTCTTTTTATGGAGCTTTGAAAACAAAAAATGCACTGCATAAAATAGGCTGTGTGTGACTGTATATCATTTTAAAATGACATATAAGTTACTAAAGACAAAAACCACATTCACCCAATAAAAAAAGTAAGAAAGTATAGTCGGTCAAGCCCGACCATATAATACCCTACACCCAGTATATGTATAAAACAGTTTTTCAGAAATGGGCGTTATATGGAGGATTCAACCTATTGTAGACCGATCATCCAAAAATTTAGTGTAATGATGTATGTGAATATAAACATTATATGTGTTGTACTTCATCTCGATATAAATACTTTTAAAAGATTTATAGAAAGTGATTCTGAGTCGATTGGTGTACTTTAAGGTGGGTGTTGGGCCAATATTTCTGGGCGTTACAAACATCAATACAAATCCAATATATCCTCCCCACCATGGTGGTGTAGGGTATAATTAATTATGGATGAGCGCCGGTAGAAATATTTTTTTTTTATTAATTTTTACTTTTTGGAAAGTTTAGTTTTTATTGAACTCGACAATAACAATTTTTCTATGATTTTGCACACGATTTTTCATTGCTCAGGACTCGTACATATATATTCCGACTGATTAAATTTTGACTGAAAAACTAAAGTGTTGCCCAAAAGTTTGTAAAATGCTGTTGTAGTATGCCGGATATTATGTAAACAATGCTATAATTGTAATGTTTAAAAGTTGATTTCCATTTGTTATGATATAGGACATACATACATACAGTGAGCTGTGCTGGTTGAAACTATTCCTTATTCGAATTTCGGAAAAAAATAATTCCTAAAACGTCTCACACCTATAATAAGTAAATTTTTAATATTTTATTGGATTCATCAATTTCTCCATTTTGACCAGCCAAAAGCCATTTAACAAGCCAAATAGCAGCTAAAACCAACCAGCATGTGTCTGTAACTAAAAAATTATAGATATACTCTATTTTACTTTACACAACAACAAACCACTTTAGTTTGTTAATTAGTGGTAAAAAGCCAATGTTACCGGCTAATAAGACAAAAATTAATGTTGGATTAAATAATGAAACATTTAAAATCCATTATAAATTCATTGAATGGGAAACAAAAATTATTGTTTTACATGAAATGTAACAAGTTAACCACATCGATCAAATATTGTAGTAGTAGAAAATAACATACTTGCAACTTGTGCAACACTTTCGCATAAAGGTGGCAAAACAATCTACACCCGACAACAAAACATTCAGCTGATCAAAGAAAGACAAGCATCTGCACGGCAGACAACTTCAAACATCAGCTAAAATTAAACGAATGAGTGAGTGAGTGAATGAATGACTGAGTAAATGTATCTATGTAACTGCCCGCCTGCTACATAGCATGCAAAAACAACAACAACAACATCAAATATAAAAGAGATGCGTGTTTGCTATCGGGAAAATATCAAATTTCGATCAAAATAACGCCTCCAAAGAAAAACTGGCTTTTTATTACAAAAAAACTGAGAAGCTAAAAACGCTGTATGACTGAGTGATTATAGCTGGCCAACGACTGAATGATGATTACCTTGCATTACATTTAGACTTGACTTCTTTTTTCTGCATTTACTGGCGATAAAGAAATGTTTAAATTGAAAAAAGTGTTCTTCAACTTGTTGTTAAACAATATTTTTCCAACACGACGAACTTGTCAGACAAAGCCAGCGGAAAAAGCAGAAATAAAAGTAAAGATATCACATAACCCTAATTATCATATTTAGCACTCTAAATGCAATTTATTTACTCTTCCTGCTTCTGTGCTCTCTCTCTTAACTACAGCATGTTTTGTTTTAAATTAATAAGGCAAGGACATTTATGGTGACGTACGTGCATCCAAACAAACACACGTTCCTCAACTGGCAGTTACAATTTCGAAGAAGGAAAACAGCTGCTACTGCAAGCATTTGCTGTTTATTAACAGCCAACGCCCTGTCCGGCCGCATGTTTACGCTGTTGCAATAACTAGATGTTGCATTAGCAGCTAATTACAAAGTGATCGCAATTGCAGAATTCCAATAATAAAAGATAACAAGTACTTAAGAGTTAGTTGTTGCTTCTTATAATTACATGTATTTGGTACATTAAGCACTCACCTGCAGTTTAGTTTCTGCTGTTTTATTATTTTTTTTTTTTTTTTTGCACCCTACACTGTATGTATCTTATTAGGTATGTATAATACAGGTTTTTGATTTCACTTTGTCTTTTTGCAAATACATAGACTATTTTAAGGATTTCACTTAAAAAAAAAACTGTTTTTCAGTTAATGCCGGTTTGAAGTCATAATTTTTGTTCTTTCTTTAACAACAAGGATATTGTTAAAAAAAAATTTAAGGAATTTGCCAAAATTTTTCATTTTTAGTGGCAGTTTTAAATTGTGTTCTGCCGTTAAATAATTATTGCAGACAAATTGTGTTTTTATCTCGTATTTTAACAAGGGTAGATAAAATTTTGAATTTAATAGTTATTTTTGGTATTTTTCTTATTAATTTTTTCATTTCATTTTTTTTATTAATTTCTTTTCATGTAACAAACACATGCCGCTGTTTTTTTATTGATAACTGGTGGCAATAATGGCGTTATAACATTTTTGGAAAACTTAAACAGTATGTAAGTATTAAAGTGGTTTCATATGTTACAACTTTATTTAGAATTTAGTAATTTTATATTGATAGTTATTAAATTTATTTCTAGCAAAACTACTCTTTATGTTTTTGATTCAAATAGTTATATACATATATATCGTCGTTCCGAAGTTATCTTCACGTATCTCCTAAAAATATTTTTTTTTTTGGGAACATAAATTTTAAGTTTCAAACTCTTATAGAAAGAAATTTTTGTCAGGCATAGTGCTTGCTATTCTGCATCGATTAGGTGAAAAATATCCAAGGTTGTGGAAGAAATTTTTTTAGTTAGAACCATTTTTATCGATAAAAAAAAATTTACTTTTTGTTGTATACGCCACCATTTGCGAAATATTTTTTTTATGGCGCATACATGAAAATAAGCCGTAAGAACCGTACTATCTTTTTCCCGAAATTATGTTCACGTATATCATGCAGGTTGTTAGAATTAGCCAGCACAGCATAAAATCCAGTGTTAAACATATCACTTCTTTGTTAGTTGAAGGTCAAATAATTCTCTTTAATCCGCTCTTCCGTTACATTATTATTTCTAGTCTCTAAGAGCTGCAAAAGAGTGAACTATTCCTCGTCTTTTGTTTTTTTCTACTTCAAAAGTTTTGCATAAAAGAAATAATCTGAAAACAATCGTTCAAAAATTCTCAGAACCTGGTCATTCACAACTTCAGGAGATTGACACTGTCCATAGTGCAATAGAGCGGTTCCTAAAATTAAAAGAAATCTACAGTCCCTTAAATTAAAAAACTATCCATCCAAAAAGTTTACGCTAAAATTATAGAAATGATTTCAACCGATTTTAAAGTTTATTCATCTTTAGCAAATAAATTAAATTTTCAGAATGTTCCATTCAGTAAAATTAAAGCAATATAAAACGTCTGCAGGTGAACGCAACTTTCAATCATCAAGCGAGAAAGGGAGTTATTGCAACTTCAGAAACCATTTTTGTAAAAGAACTTATTAAGTTCATGTACAAAGATAAACATTAATCCAGACAAAAATAAAATCATGTGAGATTCATTTCAGATTTATTAATGTAAATTAAATGTGTATACATTGAGCTAAATTTTTAAAACTGAATTAATGCTCGAGTGGTATACAGGTATATTTGATATTTTTGTGTTATTACTAGTATTATGTTATAAATTGTTTCCATCTTAAATATGTTTATAAGAAATAAGTTTTAGTTTACCTTAGTCCCCGTTTATACAGGGAAACATTTGGAAGGGAAACATCTGGAATTCTCTTTTGAATTTTCCTTCGCGGTCATACGGGGAAATATTGTTGTCGGAAACATTCCAGTTTATATTTGTTTTTTGACATTTGTCTAATTTCAGTGTTGTTTTTTTTTTAATTTCTACTGTTTTTGATTTGCTAATGTAAGTATGTAACAGTTGGCGCAAAAGTAAACTACCAATCAGGCGATCTTGCTGGCCAGTGCAAATCGCCAAAACGGGAGAGTAGGCGCCCGGGAAATGCATCCTTCAGCATATCGGTTGTGGCACGTGCAGTGTGTGCCGTTGCACCGTCCTGTTGGAACCACATGTTTTTCAATCCCAATTCATCAAGTTGCGCAAAATTTATAGCATTTTCTGATAGGAGGATTACTTTTGCGCCACCTTGTATTATTATTAACGACCTTCATACAAGTTTATGAAAATAATAGAACTTTATTACAAATAGACAAATCGCTACAGTAGCGCATATTTTGCGTGCAAAAAAGAAAAAACAAAACAAAAAGACTTGTAAAACATTGAAACAAGTTTGTAGAACATAAATGCGATAAAAATATGCGGCAGTTTGTCATTTGTTCTGTCCCAGCTACTCCCTGGGCTCAGTAAATATACATAAATATGGACATCGATTTTATGGGCAAATAATAAAATAAAATAAAAACACCAATATAAACAATGTGACAGCTGTGTTTATAACTGAAATATGTGTGTCCAAGTATATGAAGAGATTATTTTGTGACCAAAAACAAAAAAGAAGACAGACACCATTTGCTATGAAGGAAGATTATATTTAAAATTGTTATTTCGTATTTTACTTACTCTCACTCCTTAGGGAAGCCAGCATAAATTGGTTGTTTCTGGTTGTCAGTATAATGCAAAAAAGAACAATGGATTTGTTTTTTTGGGAACAAAAAAAAAAAACATAAATCACTTTGTAGCTGGTTGTGGTTGTCGGTACCATTATCTCATAAATACATCAACACTATCAATATTTTATATACAACATATTTTAGCTGGGATTTGTTCCTTATTTGTTTAATATGCCTGCCCTGTTATGTTCTGCTCAGCAACTTCTCGGCATTAACTTCTCAACGGCATCACAACACTTTTGCGGCTAAACAAGATGTTGCAACAACAAACAAGCAACAACAAAAACAAAACTGAAAACTGAAAGAAAATAAATTCGCACATGATCATGTCATGTTAAACAATTGCAATTATGATCGAATCGTCTGACGCCGATGTATATAGAAATTTTCACTTAAACCGCCTGCCTGGTGTTGAAATGATTTACTTGTAACATTCATTTTAATGGCACTGAAAAGCGGCGGCGGCGCCTTCACTTTACGGCCTGACATTTAAGTTTTTAAAACTGGTAGTTTTTACATGCAAATAATACAAGTACTTTGAAAACTACCCTCGTATTCAGAGACTTGTCTACTTGTTTACTTATTATTATTTGTATTTTTTATTAGAAAATCAGGAATTAAGTTGCTGCATGTTTCTCCAAGAGATTCCAACAAATCTATGAGGCATTAAACTACAAGTTTAGCATGTTAAATGCAACAGCATAAAAACTACAAAACATAATTGTATTAACATGGTCAATGTTTTAAATGCTAACATGGACTGTAATCTTCAAATTATTTCCTTTTCCGGTGATATTGTGTTTTTAATATTTTCCAAAATAAGTACTTTGCCGTAATATTTTTGTAATATAAAGGACAATTGAAAATACGGAAACTGAAAATTTTCAGATTCCAGAATTACTACAATATTCCGTGTGTCACATATGCAAAACTATTTGTTTGGTCTTTTGATTAAAGCTGCGTTGAATTTCTTAAAAAGCAACTATTTTCCGAATTAATGTCGCTCAAAATTGATATTACGATAGCTTATATAGTGTTTATTTGTGTAATTGATAAATGATAACTTATCATAAATTTTTATTGGACACTTGAAAAAAAAACAGTTGTGAACTTTTTCCAACTTAAATAATAATTGTTGAAGATATTTTAAAAGTTCTCTTGTATGTATTCCCAAACAAACAAAAAACAATAATCTGAAAAGCAACCCTCCCATATATAGAGTAAAGAAGTTTTCAACGAGAACTAAGTTTTTCTAAAAAAAAAAATTTACCATTTGAATGTTGTGATAGTTTGACAAAAAATTAAAATTATATAACCAAGGATACAGATGTCGATTCTTTATCAAAATTTTCAATCACATTTCAGCAAAATTCCGTTTTTATTTCGTTAATCAGGTCACGAATTTTGACTTTTAAGGTTTTAATCGTTTCGATTGGCACAGTTCCACAAAAACAGTGGTGATAATCGCATGATCGTCGTCGTAGATAAACCGAGGTTCCATTGTTCTATCTGCTTGTCCTAGCACTAACGGGGTAATGATTCAATATCAGTCTGGTACCAGCCATGTTCAGTCCAATCTACCACTCCATGATTAGTTAGTCCTAAGAAAAAACTTCCCTATTGGTATATTCAATCAATTTATCCCTTACATCTAAGGATAATTCCAAGCTCAATCTTGCAAGATCTTCCACAATATCGTTGCCCTTAACATCACATCACTTACAGTAACACTTCAGTTCGCCACTATTTTCACCTGTAAGTCATTTTAGTAACCGTCTACAACAGCTGGAAATATGACAAATGCCTTCCAATAATACTTGGTCTTTATTGATTTTCCGCCTACAGTACAACCCAACTAATCTGTATATTCAATTCTCCTTGTTCCGTCATTACCGACATTCCTTACCTATGAAATCACTGCAGTCGTTGAGTCACTTTTTTACTCCTGCAGTGTAATTTCTATCTATTTATACTCTTATTTAAGTAAGTTCCACACTCGTTACCAGTACCAAGCTGCAATATTTGGTCTATAATTTAAGTGTCATCTTCTCGCAGTTGACCAAAACCTTGTTTGCGACCCATTAAGAAAAGTTGAAAGGTTAACAAGATTGTGGAAAAAATCTTCAGATAAAATAAACAATGCATCATCGGAGTAGTTTCAAGATTACGGTAACTTGTGAAAGTAATAAAACCCCTCTATATTTATTCTATATAATTAATATCCTTCCAATCCAATCTACCTAAAACTATCGGACTCCAAGCATTCCCTTATCTCTCCAGTTTCAATATTATTAAAGGCTACTTTGATGATATCCTTGTTCAATATAGCCGACTACCCATTTACAGTGCGCGTATCAATGGTATTCTGACATATTTAACATATGATCGGGCATTTTATATATGCACTAAATAATAGCGCCTATGATCTGCGATATTATACAGCATGACTAAACATGACAAGAACCCCTTCTGGACTCCATTATTTAAAGTGTTCATTGCCTATTTCATAATACTAATTTTAACAACCCTTCCATAAGACGGTCCAACATGTCCTAGTTAGATTGTATTCAAGCGCTATCGTTTCTTCAAATACATCCGGTTGTTATGGGATCTTTGAATAAGAATAATCGGAATCTTGTTAGCTCTTCTACAGAATTAATGGACTCTCTGTAAAAAGCCTACGTAGTCATTTTACATCTTTTCAGTTTTCCTTTGTTTAAGTAAATATCCCACTCCTCCATGCGACTGTTAAGTTTAGCTCTGTTGAACCACTGTCAGCAAAAAGCAAATTCGTAGCGACTTTTCGCAGGGATAATAATTGTTTTAACATTTAATTTTTATTCTGGCTTGAGTTCACAATAACTTAGTAAAACTAGTTATCCCATCTCCGGTTGTTGAAATGACAACAAGTCCAAATTTAATACTGTGCATGGACACTTCAATGTCCATAAACATTATGTTACTTTCACATAAGGCAAACATTGAAATATTTAGCAAGGTTCCTAAATCAAGCGTGTATTTGATTTTGGTTTCCTACATAGCATTTCTTTGTCCGGAAGCAAAGATAAGATTATTGTGGAATTCATAACTCATTTCAACTTATACTTTTGACAAATGCTCGCGAACGTTGTTTTGGTTCTGACAAGTTTGGCAGTTCATGCCATTTTCTTGGGAGTTTATTTAATTATATTCTACACCACCATAGTGGGGAGGGTATATTGGATTTGTGCTGATGTTTGTAACGCCTAGAAATATTGGTCCAACATTAACCATAAAGTATACCGATCGACTTAGAATCACTTCCTTCGTCGTTTTTTCCGACTGGCTGGATGGCTGTCCATGTAAAGCTTGTTCGCAGAGTACAGGTCGCAATTTTATAGATATTGCGATAAAATTTGGTACATGATATTTTTTTGGCCCAAGGACGGATGGGATTAAAACTGTTGAAAATCGGTCCATTATTTCACCTGGCCCCCATGCAAATGTCCCCCGAAATAGAAGTTTAACTGTCATAAATGTTTGAATTATGGAAGTACCCTCACAAATTTCAACACAAGTGGTAAATGAAGCCGAATTACATTTACAAATTTTGTGCAGATTGGTCCATAATTGATCATAGCTTCTATATAAGATCCACTTCCGAAAATCACTTTAAAGAGCATAACTCTTTTAAAATTGTCGCTATCCAAATAATATTGAACACAAATATGTTTTGTACTATATGTATATTCACATAACATGATACAATTTTATGATGATCAGTCCATAATAAGTAGTAGATTCCATATAAGGCCCATCTGCGAAAATCACTTTAACGACCATATATCACTTAAAAATTTTGGTATCCAAATAAAATTCAACACATATAATTTTCATATACATATACAGAAACACTAATTTTATAATGGTCGGTCCATAATTAGTTAAATCTCCCATATAAAACCCTTTCCGTAATTCCTCCATAATTCCAATATTTATGTTAACAAAAGTCATGGCAGTAAATTTTTGGATGACCATATAGCGTCCATTTCTGAAAACTGTTTTATACATATACTTGTTGTAGGGTGTTATATGGTCAGGCTTGACCGACTATGCTTTCTTACTTATTTTTATTTTTAACATTGGAAACATCTCGTAGTTCAAAACTTACGCGATTTCCGTATTTACACCAAAATTATCGATGATAATTCATTTACATTTCAAATTATCTCAAAACAATTCAATATCATGGTTCTAATCTACCAGTCTTGTTGTAAATAACCGCAAATGTTCATACACGATTGTAATAATATAAAATAATATGTTTTAATTTTACTTTTCTCTGTTTTTTTTTTTTATTAAGTAAAAAACCTGAAAAATTTTTATCCCACGAATTGTGTTTTGTTTTTTTTTTTTTTTTTTTTTTGTTGGTTGGATTTGTTTCCTTCGTAGCTTAGTGATCATATTTATGCAAATTTTGTGCTGCTGTTTTTATGTTCCTCCAGGAATATCTGCTTAAAAAAGATTTCTTATCAACAGTTTGCAATCTTTGCAATCAGCTGGATAAAACTTGATTCTTGAATTTCATACGCAAACGCATTCCTTCCTTGAAATACCTTTCACGAGTTATTTCAGACAAAAGAATAAAAACGTTTAAGATCAGAAAAAGATTTATAACGATTTCTGTTAAAACAAAATTTAAACAATTCAATATTATCTGCAACTAAAAACCATCATGAACGAACCGCAAATATTTGTTCGTTTTTGCAACAAACATATCGTTTTAAAGAAAAAGATACAGGGTGTTTTAATGATGTGGGTTAATTGTTAATGAAGAAAATTCTAATATTTCTACAAGACTTCAGAAAACTCCTTCACAATATAAAACAGTAGCAATTTGTTTTGATTCTTAGGAGTTTTAGACTGTTATGCAACAAATCTATTATAATTTCAGTCAGACTAATTGAGTTTAATTACATTTACCTACATTTTCTGTAATAAACGATTTGTAAGCTTGATTTCTAAATGCTACAACAATTATATTTCTCTTTAATTTTTTAAAGTTTGGCACAGAGTTTTTTATTTAAATTTCAGACTGCTATTTATAATACTTTCTAAAACACCCTGTATTCCGTATAATTCCGCCAGCAGATATATTGTAGTGTTAATATGTATCACACATTTACTGGGTAGAAAAGGTTCCCTTTTATTTCCATACATGTATTTCTTTGCCAAACTCACATTATCGCTTTTATATAAAAAAAAAAAAAACAAATAAAAAGAAAGACAAAAGTAGAAAATATTTTTGGCATCCTTTTTATGATCACGAACAAAATATTTGAGGAATTCGTATGAAAAAAAAAACACAGTGACATTTCAGTTTGTATTTTATTTATATATAAAATATACATCTCTACATGTTCTTCTCATAGTAGCAAATGATGCTGTAATAAAACAATGAGAATTTATAGATAAAATATCTATAAATCCAATGTAAAGTTTTAGGTTCATGTAAAAATTGGACCTATGTCCTGTTAATGTATGCAAAGGGTGGGCCAAATACAAGTATATTTTGCTGCTCCATGAGCAATGTTAAAATATGAAGGATCGTAAACAGTTTATCCTGTTCCAGCTTCATTTTCTCCTATACAACTTATTAGCGCGATTCACATTCTTGTGTAAATGGTCTTGCTTCATGGCATTTGCAAATCGGTTTTGTATATTTTGTTAGAAATGCACATGCTACTGTTTATAAAAATATACCCACAAGTGGTAATATGTTCAACAGAAAATGAAATTCCATCGCCTTGACGCTGTTTCCATCTTAGGGAGAGATGGCGACACACGGGCCCTAACTGCTAATTGGTTGAGGTCCCTTCGTGGCACACGTAGTGGCTGTGATGTTTGTTTGAGCAGAAAATTTCTCTCCACCAAATTGTCTTAGGTGCTGGTGCTAATAACAACAGAGCCATTGAAAGTAGTGGTGACATTAGCTCTGTGGTATGTATTGGAATTGTAGTTTTTCGTTGAGTGCCTGGCACCCGTATTGATTCGCTATCAATGCATTTCAGTTGTTCGAGGCCATTGGTGGCAATTGGTTATGTGCTCAGGAATTGCATTTTAACAGATAATAGTGGTGGCAATTGGTTATATGCTCGGGAATTGCATTGGTGAAGGGGCAATTGTGTTAGATGTGTTAGGAACCCGCCTGAGATGGTATTCAAAAGCAACTAGCTACAGCGGTTGGATGCTGATCTAATAATTGTCCTGGGCTTTGTTGATTGACAGGAATTAAAAAGCCCAAGCTCTTAAGCAAGCTGCTCTTTACATTGATTATTGCAGTTATGTATCGAGAAATTGCTAATTGTATGGTCCTGGCAAGTTCATACAAGTATGCTCTTTGCAAGACATACATTAGTATATTCTTACCGGGACATGCAACTCGCTGGTGAGTCAAGTTCACCCTGGGTTTGAGTGCACCAAGCAAGTAAGGCCTAAGAGGCAAGAACCTATCATTTTATAAAATATACAACACTTAAAACCATAATTTATATTTACTCAACATTTTGCAACACTTATGGCCGAATTCTCAGTCATTTGTTAACCATTGGTAAACTAAAATACTAACTATTGTTTAACTATTACTTGTTATTCTTATGGCAAACTAAGCATTGCGAATAAAGAATCATTAGTTAAGCCTTTGTTATTAGCTTACTAAAGACTGTGAATTCGGCCATTACACATGCAAGCTAACAGCTGAAAATAATAAAGAAAATTGTTAGAAATGGAAACCGAAAAAATAATAAATATGTATAATAATAATAAAAAGGGAGAGACTAAATAAAAAATGGAGCGCAACTTCGTCCATTAAATTGTCTACTAATTGCGTTTTTCTTACATACAGTGGCTCGATAGCATAATCGGACAAGAGTTTGATCTAAATATGCTCTTAACAAAAACAAAATATATTTATATAATATATTTTTTAGATTTTATTTATACTATACCTACTTATTTATATCTATTAATAATAACAAAAACATAAAAATTTCTAGCAATAACTATATTTTTTAAGAGAAAATATTAAAACAGCCCAATTTCTTGTGGTCAACGAATAATCGGACAAAGCGAAGTATAAATGATTAAAATATAAAATTCTAACATTTAATATATTGTAGCAGAAAGAACTCGAGGTAGTTAGGAGTTTACGATTTTGAAGTCTATAATTCTCAGGACTAAATCTAAATCTGCTCTAATATCTACACTAAATCAGAATAAATCAATATTCACAAAAAATCCAGCCACGCTATAGGATAATTTTTTAAAACTCTTAATGGGAACACTTTCAATGATTAGATATTTAAACATTGCTAACATTATTCTGTCAAATGATTTAATCAGTCGGAATATATATGTATGTATGTACGAATTTTGAGCAATAGAAAATCAATGTATGTAAAAAATCTTTCACATCTTCTGGTAAGACTCAAAAACATAAATTTTGTATTGAGAGTAATGTTTCTCAATCGCTGGTTGGCATGTCAATTCAGCAATATCTCTGCAATTTACTAATCCATATATTTCTCAATCCCAGAAATTGGTAAAAAAAAAAAAAGAAAAAAAAACAAATACCTTTTATCATCAGCACATTATTTGTCTCAAGATATTAATACATTTTTATTATGGCCATTCGTTCCAGGGAAAGTAAACAATTATTGTTCTAAATATTCCCAATCAAATATTGCTTTTGTTGTTTGTTGTTCCTGGTTATTTGTTATTATTATTGTTGCTGTTGTCGTTGTACGAGTATGCAAACTTGGCTAAAAGCCTATAAACGTACGAATATGTAATAAAAACTAAAGTGTTTTGTTGCGTGTAGCAGCAACAATAAAACACATGCAAAAAAATTACACGAAGTAAAACAAATCGTTCGACAAAATAGGACGACGCTATACAATATATGTATATAACTACGACGCTCATGACCCATTCAAACATTCAGATGTATGTACATACACATATGGATGGATATACGAGTGTACCCATTTGACTTTGCAGTATTGTTTGCTTCAAAAATTCGGGAGAAAAAAGTTTCTTAGCAAATGCCAAAACCAAGTTGGTCTTAAATAAATTGACATTTAATGGAGACACTTTGTTTAAAAGCGGCAAAAGCCGAAAGAAACAACAACCAAACGTATGAATATGGATGGATTAATGTTCGTATGAGTACCACAGCCAGCCAACAAACGAACGAACAAACAAATACAAGCATCCTGGAGTCTGGCTGATACTGTTTGTGCTCGTACTTACAGATGTGGGGATATAGTAGTAGTTTGGCTATCGGTAAATAAAATCTAAGTGCATATTTGTAGGAAGGAACATAAGCAATCTGCTTGTACTTCTAAACACATTTGTTCGACCATCAATTGCCAGCTATTGTTATGTACTTCTCTTTAGCAGCCCAACTGCTTAACTGCCTGTCTACCTTCCTGCCTGCCTACCATTTGCCAAGCGTCCAGCAATTGAATGTACATTGTACAACTATCGTATGAGCACAACAGAAGCACTGCTCCGTTCTCATGTTCTCTGCTCTTCGTTGGATGCAAATGCCAAAATTGTTGAGTAAAATAAATAAATTGCCTGCTATAAGTGAATTCTTGTTTCAATTATATTCATGTTAACATAATAATTTAGTAAAAACGGAGGAGCTTGTAGTTGCAGCATCGTTTCCATACGCAATGTTACAACGACGACCACGACATGTGCATTCATATATACGAGAGTATTTCCACTGGCCTCTTAACATTTTATTTTGATATAGTTCTTTAAAACATAGTGTTCACATGACTTAAAATGAAATACATCGATCGATATGCCTAAACACATGTTAATATACATTGTTCTGTTTATAAAATACACTGTAAATAAATGTGTTGTGATTATAAATAATACACTTAAATGTATTGCCATATTAGATACTTTGTAGTATGTCTATCAACTTTGCGAATCTACAATGAAAAATCCAAATAGAAAACAAGTAAGAAAATGGGCGCTATATGGAAGCTAAGACCTGGAATGGAACAATCATCCAAAAATATAGTGGCATGTCTTCTGTGCATACAATTTTTTATGTCAAATATTATCACGATATAAACACTTTGAAAAGATTTATACATGTTAAAGTGATTTTCGAAGTGGGTCTTATATGATAGTTTTGACTAATTATGGACCGACCGTTATAAAATTAGGTGTCATGATTTCTGTATACATGAAACTTATTTATGTTGAATTTTATTTGGATACCAAGATTTATGGTCGTGAAAGTGATTTTCAGAATTGCGCCTTATTTGGGACTGATTATCAAAAAATTATAACGAATGATTTGCATATACAATATAAAATATATTTTTGTTAAATATTAATTGAATACCAGCATTTTTAAGAGAGCTATTTTTTTAACATGATTTTTATGGATCGATCTGCACAAAATTTGTAGATGTGTTTAGGGTTCATGTACAACTTATTATATTAGAGAAAATGTTTAATTTGGCTTGAGTTCATATTTTTTGATTAATAACTTGAAGAATACCATTGTGAAACTATATTTTTCTAGACAAATGGCACTACTGAAATGCATTTTCTGCCCTGCTGTCATCAGCAATGTTTATTGTCCATTGTTTGGATACGTGCATTAATACAACATTTATGACCGATAAACTCCTATTTCAGGAGGACATTTGTATGGTGGCTAGATGAAATAATGGACCGATTTTAACCAATTTGAATCTTCAGCGTCCTCGGAGCGAAAAAATATAATGTTCCAAACAAGCTTTACATGGATAGCCAGACGGACGGACATAGTTAAATCGACTCAGGAGGTGATATTAAGTCAATCGGTATAATTTAAGTTGTTGGACTAATATTTATGGGCGTCATAAACATCAGGGTATAAAAAATAAACGCAAAAGCAAACCTTATACACAGATCGTCAACAAAAAGAATGTAAAAAATGTACTCAAGGAAATCAGGAACATGCAACCTGTCAGCTCTTCAACAATTATGACATCAGATATTTATATAAAATAATTCCTGCTGCGTTTTATAAAACATCACCGCACTTCAATAAAAGTTTGACCTGGTTTACCTTCAAAAGCTCCATTCATTTGTATCAGGACGCAATATAAACAAATAGAAACACCTCTAATTATCCCCAAATTCTGCCAACTAGGCTATCGTTAATGACAAGTTAAAGCGGAGTGGTACTAAAGTTATCGACAATAGAATAATATCAGGGATTTAGTAAAAGTATGCAGATCAGTTGGTTTGAAGTTTTTATAAGAGGAAATTAATTTTATTTTCTTCAGTTATATTTTCATAAATAGTAATACATACACACCCATTTCACTTTGCAGGTATTGATATTGGTCGAAATTATGCCAAACAGCTGATATCTTTATGTGATAACAAATAAAGACAAGTGTATTCATTTGGCGAAAATTAGAAAATTATTAGGAATAATAAAACAGTGGTGAATGTTTTAATTATTTGTCTAACCCCATTAATGATTGTTTTAGTTCTTTTTTTTTTTATTTGCATACATTTATGATCCCGTTTTGAGTGGCGCAAATAACAGCAGCCAGACTTTTTTGTTATCTTTGTATAAATAGAAAATAAGTTATGCTTGGTTTTCACTATGTCATTTTTGTTGTCAAATTGTCCAAATTGTTGGCAATTGTATGAAAACGGGTTGACATATCATGATTTTCATGATTGCAAACATAGACGACGCCATATGACAACCCGTTTTTAAAAAATTGCCAACAATTTGGACAATTTGACAACAAAAATGACATAGTGAAAACGCGGCCTAACTGTTCTGATAAATGCTTTAATTATATGACCACCACATATGTTGCAAGCTTTGAAATCAATGTCCATGTGCTCCGCTGTGACACACTATAACTCACCTTGTCTTAAAGCAGGGTGATTACAAACTTTATTACATGAAACCTATTTATTAAGTGCGTTGGGAACGGCAAATTCAACCAATTCAATAAAACTCATTACCATTCACACAATTAACGGACTGCAGCAGTCTTTTTAAATCAACTTTGAACTAAAACACATTCCTAATGATGCAAGCTTGCTAGGGATGCCAAACGGGACTGGATTTTCAAATCCTGGGATTTTTCGGGATTTCGGAATGTTTGTTTCTTATTAAAATAAATTGGTTTATTAATAATAAAAACTATTTATTTAAAAAAAAAGTAACTTATATTAATTAACTACTTATAAATATGTTTTAACATTTGAACAAACATTTTCTGTCCTACAATTAATTAATTTTTAAATTTACTAAAAGTTTATAAAGCTAATTTTGTATTTTTGTATTTTTCGAGAACTCTATAAATAAACTGTCAGCGCGAAAAGCAAGCTGTATTTCATAAAGAACTTAGTTGCAGAAATAAAATTTAAGCCTTCACAAAGAGTCTCCTTTTTGGACCTGACAGGAGCATACCTCACCGTAAGACCGAGAGGACTCGTTGAGAAATTATAAAAATGTAATACCCTGCTACAAAATTAGCAATATTCTATTAGGTGATTCATGTAATTTTAAATAAAACAATTAAAATATATGTAACTGTATGACGGAGCCTTACTAGCCTTACTATCGGAAAAATATACATCTATACATCGTTTTAGCGGAAGTCAAGTAAAACATGAATTAACCATGATCTTGTGACAATCTCCGAATGTGGTCGTGCGAATAGCGTAGCTTTTAATGCACGCAAGACTTAATGTTAACACACAAACGCACAACAGATCATGATGCTTCATCTGTACTGCTGCCTCTATCCTCCCTCTCATAACCTATTTTCCTAGTTCCAACACAATGCATTGCATGAGTAGGGTCCCTGAGTGCTGGTCCTAAAGAATAAAAAATATCTTTCTATAACTCCAGATCGAACTTTATCATATACATCTATCTCCCCTTAAATATGTTTAAATAGTCTTGAAAATATTGTCAGAGCACAACATAATTTCAAAAATCGCAGGAAATGATACGCATTATCTGCCAATTTACAAACCTTGGTTCTAATCTAAAACGTATCCGCTCAAAACAATAAGTCAATTTGGTTCAATACTCACCATGTGAAATGAGTTGAAACTCAGCATAATTTCAATATGAGAATGATTTCTGGAATATTAAAAGCTAATCTAACTGAAACTTCTTGCCGTCTATAATGAGAAGAAAATTTCGAATTATGACAGAATAGATTGAAATAGTTTCTCATTGAGTGCATTGTTACGTTCACTTAAAACGTATTACATCATCAATCTTCATCGCAAGGCAATAACTTATGTTGAAATTAAGTAAACTTCAGTTGTACTGTTGCACACACCATCATAAAATCAGATTATTTGCACCTTTCTTCCAGCGATATAATATTTATTTAAGTGTATATCTACGCGGTCGTTTCGAGCAAATTTTCTTTTGAAATTTGATTATTATATCGCTGCGTAAGAAAGCTTCTCATGATATTAAAACTCTTTTGTTTTGCAACAGTATTGGCTGGACCAACTAAGCGGTCCTACTATAGAACATACCAAGCATACATTGCAACATACAAGTACATACGTACCACATTCAACTAACAACAATAACAATAAGAACAACATGAAATTGCAGCAGCAACAAAATCAATAGTTGTATCAGCACCTGAAATTGTTTGCAGTCTTTTTAGTTTTTTTTTTTTTTTTTTATTTTTGAGATATCAATACAATCTCATGTTGTCGGCATTTAATCTTCATTCTATTGTCCTCCACATCTGGTGTGTGTGTTAAAAAGACACCACTCACTTACTTACTTACTGCCTGCCAACTGCAAATCTGCACTCTACTATACTATACTGTCTGTCTGTCCAAATCTATGTACATACTATATGTGCCTGCCTCCGGCTGTTGCACATAGCTTTAAAACTAATCATACATATCTTAGCGTATATATCTGTTACAAATATAGTACGAGTTTTAAATAAATTTATAAAACAGAGTTTTAAATAAAACGCTGATAACCCAAACTAAGCATCAATCTCAAACACTTTTAGGCCGAAATATGCCACAGCAAATTTTTTATGTTGCCCCATACACCAAATAAATGAGCGAATAACATAATACTGAACACTTTACATATTGAAAAACTTTCACTTTTTGTTCATCAACAACTATTTAAAATATCAGCATTTTCTTAAAAAGTCCCCCTTTATTTTCTATGTTGTATTTTGAAAATTTTAGGCGACAATCGATTTCGTTTAATTTGTGTCCTTTGCAAAATTTTTATTGCCTCTTTGAATATTTTTATTGCTTTTGGGTTTTTAACAACCAAATACGCGGCATATTATTATTTTAATAATACGTTTGCAATTTGTTAATTGCTACTTTACTTTTTACACACAATATTAAACAACAAAAAAGAGTCATTAAAATATAATATTCACCGGTTACTTATCATTAAAATAAATTGCCTGCACGCAATGCGAAATGTTGCCCTGTTTGCCTGAATGCCACATTCGACAAGTTGGCAGAAAAAAATTAACACATTGTTTTATCATCTGCCAATAATCTTTTGCGTGTAAAAATGTCCCAAAAAAAATTTCCAATAATAAAATTATATGTAACATGATCTCACATGAGTGTTTTACATACAAAATTATAGTGTTGATTCTTGTATTGTACCGGATCTTTTCGCAAAGATGTGTAATTGTAAATTTCGCGCCATTGATGTCTTAAAATTATATTGTATTATTAATATTATTTTTTAATGCTTTTACCAAAAATATAAAATATACTGATAAATATCAGTGGATGAAACTCCTAAACTTTTGGTCTGACTTACCAATTTAAGTCTTAAATTCATAAAATTATTACGTATATTTGATAAGCATGGTTAGAGTCAAATATTCGGCTGTGTCTAAATATAATGTACATATGTATGTCCTTATTCAGTGTTTTTAATACTAATAGGTTAGCATTTCATATAGGGGAGAGGGGGACACCTTTGAAGACTTTTTGCTTTCAAGCCACATAAAAATTTATATTTTTGAATTATTGACTTTTTACATAATTTAACTGATATGTGTGGAAATAAACTTTAGTTTAAGTCTACAAGTAACTTATTTTTAGTTCGATTTATATTTTTTTATTTTTTTAATAGATAAAGTCATTGTGTTCAAATGTGCCCCCCATACGGGGCAGCTTTGAACTAGGCAGGGCAGCTTCTTGTATCGTTTATGTCCAAAAATATCATAAACAGTTATATTTTTTATATATATAATAAATTCGATTTATTTATTAAGAAAAATATAAACATTAACAATTAAAAAATAAAAAAAATTCAGATCAAAAATAAGTTTTATATTATTACGACGGAAAAGGTCTTGCGATTTCAGTTGACATTACGTTTTCTTTTAAAGCATCATGATTCGTCATTTGTAGAAAATAAGAGAGAATCAACAATGTTTGGTACTTCGGTTGATAAATGAACATTGTTTTTCTTTGTTCAAACCTGAACTGGCTTGCCATTTCACGGAAATTTATAATAAATATTTTTGTTTTACATAAATATCAAATAACTTAACTTAATTTTGTTTGAAATGAATTTTGGACTGCAATAAATTTCTTTCACTAAAGAAAACAATGGGCCTGCGAAAACTTGTTCACCCAACTACATTCGGTCGACGACTGAAAAAACTTGCAAAAGTTGTTGACGTTGCTAGAAAACAGGGTTGTCATGTAAAAACTCGGTTAAGGATCGGAAAAAATGTTAAACTGAGATTTTATCAATATTGTTCATAGGTGCCCCTACCTACTGTTTGAAAGATAATTTTACGAACAACATACATTTAGCAAAAAAAAGTCAGTAAAAGAAACATAAGACATTATCACCTTTCAGAATCTATATTGATACCAATATTTTTTTTTTTTTATTTTTAGTAGAGATATTAGGAATTTTTTTGTCGAAAAATACCCTAAAATGAATTCTAAATTTTCTTCGATATTTTTTTTTTTGCAGATTATGAAAGTTCAGATAATTTCCAACAACTTTTACTACGATCAATTTTTTTATTATCGAACTCCTTTTCGAAAAAATGAACATTTTCAGATATTTTTCGACAAAAAATTCCTAATATCTCTACTAAAAATAAAATATTGGTATCAATATAGATTCTGAAAGGTGATAAAAATACCTTTCAAACAAGCCCAGATTGAGAAATCTACTATAATTCTATCTGATTTTAGGACGAATTTAATTAAATTATTCTATGTAATATATGTATATGGAAAAATATCTATTTTGAAATTTTGGGGGGCTCCAAATCCGACTTAGAACTAGGGTCTCTTGAGAAAAATCTCTCAGAATCACCTATAGATTACGTTTTTGCTATACGCTTCATCAAAAAAAAAATTAACCCGTCCTAATATATATATTAAAGACCTTTCCAACAATATATATCATGACCTATTTATGCGAACCATCTAGAGGTCAATTTCGTGAAAATTATTTTATTTCAAAAAAAAAAATTTAAAAAATCCGGGAAAAATTAGTATGTATGAGTATGTCTATAAATTACAAAATTTAAAAGTCAAGAAACTAAGCTTTAATTCAAGGTATAATATAACCGTGTAGGTAGTACAGATCCGGAGATATTAAAGAAAGATGATGACATTTCACCATAAAAATTACAATAAATCTGTACAATAAAAATGTTAAGAGTATAAAATTTGGTTTCAAAGTATTTATATATATTGAAGTTTAGAAATTATAATTTAAAGAAGAATAATTCTTTTTTTAATTTTTCGGAACTCATAACTCTGTGATTATAATACCTACAGGCACAAATCATATCTACCTTAAATTAAAGCCCAATGTCTTGGCTATTTATATTAATAAACTACAATAACACTTATATAGACTTTTCTTAAGATTTTTTAGATATTAAAATTCTCGAATTTAATCCATAGTGGGTCCATATTTTATAATCATGGTATATTTCGTTGGAAAGATATTTTTTATATCTTACATTTGCCGTATTATAAATTATCAGACACCGAATAGTTTCCGAGGTATAGGCTCATATATTTGCGAAAATAAGCGTGCCCGACAAACACCTCTAAGACCTGACCTCTTAAAGCCCTATTTGGTGCATTTTTTTTTCTCTTTTTTTGAGCCATGTCACTAAAACCGACTTTTTCCAATTTGTATTTGTATAATGCAAACATACAAAACATTATAGTAATGTACATACAATCAACCAATGTAAATAAATCTCGTTTTTAAAATAATCACTTTAAAGTTGGGAACGGGTCGTAAAAAAGCTCTTGGTGGAGAAAGAACTCGCGCGTCATTGCCATTATCTTTTAAGGTTAATCAGGCCGTCCTTGTTTCGCTGCCTTCGAGAGTCTTGCGACTCACTCGCATTGGTTAATGTTTGGCATCGTATAACTGTACCGCGTTACAGTTTCTCGAAGTTTGCATTGACCACATGCTATATATTTTTTATGGTTTTATAAGTTTTTCGTGGTGGAGTATCAAACAAAACTCATTTTTGATATTGGTGGAGACAATAAAACTCAGGGGTGGAGTTCGGGAAGTCCGGTTTCCCATACGAAGGTATAGGTCGGTGGATCTTCCTTGACGAGACTCCTTTAGGCGTAAGCCGGATATTGGTGATGGCGTTATGATATATATCAGGCCAAATAAATCCTTCTATTAAGGAGGTAATTTAAATAAATACAAATACAAAGTTAGAAACAATTAAGCGTATTTATTATTTTAAATTATTATAAATGTGGTTAGTTTATGTTTTTATGCAGTATAAATATTATTTTACATATTAAAATAAGAATAAAATTTCAAAACATTTTAAGATATCCCACTATCCGAATGCAATAATAATCGTTGTTTTACATCGTTGACTATAAAGAGGCAAAAGAGAGTGATAGTGTTGCCATGTATCAACATACATATAACATTAATTGATGTATGAAATAGTTAACGTACTGTTTTTGCATATGATTTTTTAACATAGATCAATCCTGAAATAAATTTGTTTTCATAAGGCTGTTAACCTTCTAGTATTTGGTGTGAAGTCCTATACTAAGTTTCTTGTTACCTCTACAGATATAGATTCCTATATAACCATTAGAGCGTTTTTTAGGGTTTCTTTGTTGGTCACTTGGTATTCCTTTATTTTAGTTTTCATATGAGCCCACAAATGTTCTATGGGATTCAAGTCTGGGCTTTGGGTAGGGTGAGTCAACATATTTTTCTTGTTATAAAGTAGCCATTCACTGACCACAATGGCTGAGTATTTTGGGTTGTTGCCTTAAACAAACACAAAGCCATCCCCAGCCCATTTTTTGAGCAGACTGCATCTAATTATTTTTCAAGATGTTTAAATAATCAAGATTGCCTACGCCATTTGCACTCATAACGTCCCAAACCATAACATTTCCATGGCTGTTCCCAACCGTATGGGCAATGTTTCGTGATTTTAGGACTTCTCCTGCCTTTCTCCACACATGTTGTCGACCATCTGAATATATAATATATAATATATATATATAATATATATTAAATTTAGACTAGTCTGTGAAAATTACTGTGTTCCAGAAAGTATTGTCTTTGTAAATATATTCATTCGCGTACACTAAGCGTTTTTGTGCGTTTGCTTTATAAAGAACGGGTTTTATTCGAACAGTATATGCCTTTAAATCTTGGGAGCGAAGGAAGTTTCGAATAGTCTGTGGAGTTGCATCAACTATTTCGGCAATTTTAAGTTCATTGGCAATTTGGGAATCTTTTTTTACAAGTTTAAATTGTATACTAGTATTTATTTTTTTGGACGATCACTTACACTTGGCCTTTCGCAAGAGCCCTTTCTTTGAAAAGTTTTTACTACATAGTGGATAGTACAATGTGTTTTAATTAGTATTTTTCCGATTTCACGTGTTGATTTCCTTTCTCCATAGTTTTACAATGGTTTCCTTCAAATCCTTCGACATTTGCTTTCCCGACATATTTGTTTTTATTTCTCAGGATAAGAAGCTACAGATTAATTATAAATTAAAAATTTATACAAATTTATAAATTTTTTTTTTTTTAACTTTGTAACGAAACCTTTTTTACAACCAAAACAACATGTTTCTATACCCTCTACCACTAAAGGTGGTGAATGAGGGTATATATAAGTTTGTCATTCCGTGTGTAACACTAAGAAATATTCATCTGAGACCCAACAAAGTATATATATTCTTGATCCTTATGAAATTTTTAATCGATTGAACTATATCCGTCTGTCTGTCTGTTTGTGTAAAATACTCTCACGTCCAAAAGACAACCAAACCCAACAAAAACCCGTTTATAATTCTTCTTAATAGTTTGGCATTGAAAATCAGCAAAATCGGTATAGTGAACTAGAGTTATGAACCAAAATGTGAGACAACCTCCATAAAAATTTGATATTTTTAAAAATTTTTCTTCTAATTTTTTTAAATATATTGCAGATATTGCCATGAAATTTAGTAGTCGTTATTTCTATAATAAAAGAAGACTCTGTTAGGAAAATAGTAAGGTCTATGATTTCTTATAGCCCCCATACAAAAATCTTCCCGAAATATTGCTTAATTATACATAAATGCCTATAAAATAAACATCGATACAAAATTCGTGCACAAAGAACTCGCAAAACGAAATTTTGTTTTGTTCGATCCATGTTTGAACATAGACCCCATATAAAGTCTACATCTAAAATTCACTTAAATGCGTATAAAACTTCTATAAATAATGTTAAAAGCTTTAAATTTGACAATAATAATCCTTATAGTTAATTAAATTGTTGTACTAAATTTGATTGTGGTCGGCCCATAATTGGTCATAGCTTCCATATAAGGACCACATCCGAAAAAGGTAAATATCTTTATATATGTATATATCTTTTAAATATCGATACCGACTCAAAACTTTGTATAGATCATTTACATATGCACAAAAATCAATCTGCAGAATTTTGTGAATTTCGGTCTATATTTGACCGTATAAAGCCCTCTTCCGAAAATCACTTTAATACTCATAAATCTCTTATAAATAACGGTACCGATCCAAAATGTTACAAGAATCATATACATATGCTGCTGAATTTTGAGAAAATCGGTCCATATTTGGCTATACCCCCATATAAGGTCCACTTCCGAAATTCACTTTAATACTAATATCTTAAATATACAGCTATGCCGCACAGTGGCAACGCCCCATACATTTCTTGCAAAAAAATAGAAGGAGTGGTCGTACAGCAATGAAAATTTGCAGAAACACTTCTCTCCGCTAAATTAAGAAATTTTGGAAAGATCTTGGAAAACCGCCCACTGCCACACCCACCTCCCATATAACTGCACTTGCCAAAATGTTTATTTTTGAACCTAGGGACTTGAAATTCGGGACACTTCTTAATTGAGTTCTCCTTATGAAAAAAAATTAAACATATTGGGGATACCACGCCTACTTTAGATTTTACTCTCATTGAAAGTTGTAGATTTTAGGTGTTTTTCTTACCTGTCTAGAATCATATGAAAATTTCATATAAGTTAAAAAATTTTAATTTTTATTCAAAAGTTAAGCATGTGTTGTCTCCATACAAAAAAAGATAATATCCCCAACAACCCTCCGCGAAAGATATTAGCCTTCAAATACACCGAAAATATCGCAAAAATTCTAGGCAAGTATGCCAAGTTAAAGTGTGTAACACCTGTGTCATTGGATCAAATTTATATAAAATACAGTTATGAAGTCTGTTGAATACATCAGTATTTGTGGAAATTCGATCACACTTTCTCGAAAACATCAATCGATACTTCCTGTAATCTTTGTTTCTGGCTTCCTCTGAAAGCATTCCTATTGGTGATATGGCAACATCCATTATATCCTTACCATGCATTAGTACTTTGTGCTGTGCACAGTAACAGGCATATAAAACCAACTATATTTTTGTACGACGCATATAATTTAAATTTGTCACAATTAATTTTTTTCCATATGTAATTACATATTTGTAGAATTATCCGGAATCGATCGATAAGTTCTTCACTGACGCCAGTAATATCCGCAACAATTTGTGGGTTTGAAAAAAAAACCTTGACGTGTTCCCGTCGTTAGAAGTTCTTGTACCTTGTTTCACTTATAAATGGTTTCAAGCTTTAAATCCCGAAAGCCTTAAAGTATACCCAATTGTTTTCTTATTGACCATTTTTATGAAATATTGAAGTGATTTTTGAAATTAAAATCGATGTTACTAAAAGGGACGGTATTTGGCGGTTGTTTTTTTTTCTTAAGCCTAGTACTCTGTTCAAAATTTCAAGTGGAATGCTGTCAAAATACATGTTAAAAAAATTCACATGAAATTTTCATGAAAAAATGTTGCAGAAGTAGTACTCTGTTCATTTTGTAAAAAAAACATATGAAATGTATCTGGCAACATAATTTTTTACAGCGAAATAATTAAAGTAGCAAGTAAAACAATGTGGCGTACTTTCAATAAAAAAAACGTCAAATTATGTAAATTCGCGTGATAGGCAACATTGGCTACACGTCAAATTTTCCGTATGAAATAATTAATGTTGCTCAACATTTTTCCCAAATTTGAACAGAGTACTAGGCTTTAATTGAAAGTACACACTCGGACCTTTCATTTTCTTTATAGTTAGAGGGCTAAGCAAGGCAAAGTACATAAAGTTTTTTTCCATCAAAAAGTGAAAAGTGATATTTTTTGTATAATTTTTGATAAATTATTATAATTAGTTTACTTTTCCAATTTCAATAATTTTTCTTTTATAAAAAAGTAAGTGCTATATTTTCACTAAAAATAAAACAAAAACCATAGCTACAAACTTACACACAAAAAAAGTTCTTTATTTATTTTACTTCTGTTACTTTTTTTAACTACAAAATTTCACTTTTCATAAAAAACCTTGTTGAATTTTTCTTATCGAAATATTTCTTTCCAAAACCAAATTATTAAAATGTTGAAATTGGAAAGTTGAAACCCCCTATTTTTTCCGCCGAAATACCACTGTGTGACGTTGAAATTCGACGTGAGATATTCTCATATGTATAAAATTCACTGTTCAAAAATTTAAGAAGATCGTCCCATAAATTGTCATATAAGAACCATTTGCGAAAAACAATTTAACCTACAAAAATATCTAATAAATATTGATATCGAACGAAATTTTATACAGATCAGAAATTTTAATCCAGAAATCATATTAATATCGGTTATACGGCAATCATGCTACTGGATTTTGTAGCTGTCAGTCCATAATTGGACCACTTCTACTCTGCCACCCATAAATCTCTTGGAAATAATATTATTGAGATTAAATTCAACCAAAAGAAGCTTCTCCTTATAATCCTACCATTTTTTATACTCTTTTTCTTAACTTGTGGTGAATATGGAATAATGTTTTTTTTTTTTAATTTCATAAATTGTTAAATAACACTCAAGAGTATTATGAAAATCAGACAAACTCTGTAAATTATGGTAAGAATCGGTAATTACATCAATTATAACTGATCAAAATTAAATAAAATTTCAAAACATTTAAAATAAATTGTGTTGGTCGTTAAATTGTCCTTCAAAGAATTATAATAAAATTTGCACTAATATTGAAAAATAAGGATATTCCAATCCTGTAATCAGTGTAGTTTTTGTATTACTTATTACGTATAAAGATTCGGCACAGCCGAATATTTCACTCTAACTTGTTTTTTTTTTGGTGTTGCAGTGCTGGCAAATTTTTATTTTTAGAGATAACATTAACCTTGACGAGAAAATCAAAGACTTGTATGGTTGGTTGTTATACGGATGTGGATTTTATTTGGGAGCTATTGTCAAATATGGACTGACAGCTACAAAATTCAGTAGCATAATTGTCGTATAACAGATATTAGTGTAATATATAGAAAACTCATTATTTTCCTAATAAAAGTAAATTCTTAATGTCTGCCATAATGTTCCTCATGGACGGGATGGTTACGAATATATTCAAGGGACTTCAAAATGGCAACTGGAATTGGATGTGGTGTGGGCAAGACATCACTGCTGGGTTGATAACCGTATTCATCAGCGACATACTTAACAGCAACATGTTCACCTTCAGGCGAAACCCATTCGAAATCACCGTGGACATTGCCATGTTCATCACCGGCAGCAGCAGCTCTAATGTGGTTGGTGGTCTCAAAACTATAATGGAAACCATCAGCATGTACATCAGAATCTAAGGATTTGATTTCAGCATGAGCATCATCACCATGAGATTCGCCACCATGGGAGTGATGTTGAGTTGAAGCAACAGCTACAAAGGCCAAGACAACGACCTAAAATAATAAATTTTTAAATTTATTTGAAATAATGTTTTAATTTAAAATCTTTTTTTGTTTAACTTACAAATTTGAACATGTTGATTTCAGTTGGTTTCTACAGAATTGACTGATAATTTTCTCCGTGAAGCTCATTAGTTTATATAGGAGGTTTTTAACTCAACTATTGTTGGTTTTTATAACAGATTTATATTTTGACATTTAGTTTACTGAAATTAATATTTATTGCACTTCAAATATTAGCATAATAACCCATTCTGAGATAGATGTTAAAGAATTATTGGAAAGTTTTTTGTCAAAGCAACAAACTGTCTATTTACTACATTTATATGTTTCATTTCTAATTAATGATAAAATGTGAGAGTGTTCTTATTTATTTAAGATCTGATTCAGAAATGCCGAAAGAAGTTATTTTAAAAAATTTGTAGGAAAATCACTCAGTCTTCAAATACTTTTTGAGAGTTTTTCATGCATAACTTTTAAAATTTGTTTTTGGTTCATTTTAGAATTGTAGCAAAATCAGCAAAAAATTCAGTTTCAGATTTGTATTTTTATAATTATTATTTCTAACTTGTTTGGTGACTTTAACGGGTTAATTCTGCTGCAAATTAATGTTCTCATTAAAGTGACACCTAAACGTGTTAAATAACTTATAAATAAATACAAACGTTTTGGTTTTTGTTTTCTTAAATTAATCAAATGCAAACACACACTATGCTGTTATGATTTTGTTAATAAGATAAATTCATAAAACTGGTCTCAAGACTACAAATAAATGTTCTGTATTACGTTTAGTTGTTGAGTAATAATTCTTTGATGTTTTAAAAACCAACCAAAAAAAAAATACGATTTGAGATTAGTAAATGTCAACGAATGGAACTTTAAATATTATTATTGATTGAGGCAATAATGCGTATTGTAAAGAATACAGTTGCCATTATTGATTCAATTAATTTTAAATATTAAACTGTTTTATTAATTAGTTAAACTATCTTGAATATAAAACTATTTACTTGTGCATCATAAAGTCACACGTTTCTTTTAAAATGAGTTATTTGAAATCGTAGATAAGAAACTTGAATTAGATTTAAGCTTAAATTTTAATAAATCTATAGCTAGGATTGAAGCTAGAATTCGTCTAAAAATTAACTAAATCTAGATCAGCAATTCAACCTTCAATTTGAATACATTTACACAGACGATTGAAGTTTCAATTTGATTAAATCTAGATGTACGATTGCAGTTTAAATTTGACTAAATCTGTACATGCGATTGAAGTTGCAATTTGACAAAATCTAGATCTACCATTTAAGCTTAAATTTGACTAAATGGCCATGTGCTTGACATTTAAATTTGACCTACAATTAACCCTTAACTATGACTAAAATTTGCTAAAATTGATGCTAAAATCCTACTACTGATAGAGTAGTCGTTATCACGATTTACGACTATTACTATATAACGCCATTGCGTTATACGGCATGTCATGAAGAAGCCTAAACAAAATTTACAATTGTTATATAGTATTTAAACAACACGGCATGACTTGACAATAAATATCCACAACTTTTGAGATGTTTTAAATTAAAAATTAAATATGTACAGTTACGGACTTAAGTATAGGCACATGCTAATTTATTTATTTAAGGTAAAACGAAATATTTATTTTATGATTTAATTCTAGATATACAACTTATACATCGAAATAATAACCATTAAAATTAATTATATTTTCTATGCAAAAAAAGTTATTTAAAAAACAAAAACATTAAAAAACGCATTATTTTACTGGGAAAAAGTATAGGCACAATTATCTCAACATAAATGAAAACTACTTAGAACATTTATCTAATATTTAGTTGGCAGTTTATTTTGTTTAATAACGGCCTTAAGTATATTTAGCATGAAAGGGACTCACTTCTTAGTTATATTTTCGCCTATCTTATGCTATTCTTCCACTAAAACTGCTTTCAGCTAAGTTCTATTTAAAATTGCGAGTTTTCCTATTTTTCGATCCAATTTCTCCCATAAATGCTTAATGTGATTCAGTTTTGCGACTGTGTGGGGGAGGGGGGCGGTATGGCAAAACATGTGCCACATTTTACGTCATGGGCTGTGTGTTTAGGGTCGTTGTCTTGCTGAAATGTAAACGAATCAGGTAAGTTTAGCTTTTCTGCACATTTTTTGACATTTTCCTTTAAAATGTTAAGAGAAACTGTCTTGTCCATTATCTCCTCAATAAATACCAGCTCACTTCAAATACACCGAAAATATCGCAAAAATTCTAGGCAAGTATGCCAAGTTAAAGTGTGTAACACCTGTGTCATTGGATCAAATTTATATAAAATACAGTTATGAAGTCTGTTGAATACATCAGTATTTGTGGAAATTCGATCACACTTTCTCGAAAACATCAATCGATACTTCCTGTAATCTTTGTTTCTGGCTTCCTCTGAAAGCATTCCTATTGGTGATATGGCAACATCCATTATATCCTTACCATGCATTAGTACTTTGTGCTGTGCACAGTAACAGGCATATAAAACCAACTATATTTTTGTACGACGCATATAATTTAAATTTGTCACAATTAATTTTTTTCCATATGTAATTACATATTTGTAGAATTATCCGGAATCGATCGATAAGTTCTTCACTGACGCCAGTAATATCCGCAACAATTTGTGGGTTTGAAAAAAAAACCTTGACGTGTTCCCGTCGTTAGAAGTTCTTGTACCTTGTTTCACTTATAAATGGTTTCAAGCTTTAAATCCCGAAAGCCTTAAAGTATACCCAATTGTTTTCTTATTGACCATTTTTATGAAATATTGAAGTGATTTTTGAAATTAAAATCGATGTTACTAAAAGGGACGGTATTTGGCGGTTGTTTTTTTTTCTTAAGCCTAGTACTCTGTTCAAAATTTCAAGTGGAATGCTGTCAAAATACATGTTAAAAAAATTCACATGAAATTTTCATGAAAAAATGTTGCAGAAGTAGTACTCTGTTCATTTTGTAAAAAAAACATATGAAATGTATCTGGCAACATAATTTTTTACAGCGAAATAATTAAAGTAGCAAGTAAAACAATGTGGCGTACTTTCAATAAAAAAAACGTCAAATTATGTAAATTCGCGTGATAGGCAACATTGGCTACACGTCAAATTTTCCGTATGAAATAATTAATGTTGCTCAACATTTTTCCCAAATTTGAACAGAGTACTAGGCTTTAATTGAAAGTACACACTCGGACCTTTCATTTTCTTTATAGTTAGAGGGCTAAGCAAGGCAAAGTACATAAAGTTTTTTTCCATCAAAAAGTGAAAAGTGATATTTTTTGTATAATTTTTGATAAATTATTATAATTAGTTTACTTTTCCAATTTCAATAATTTTTCTTTTATAAAAAAGTAAGTGCTATATTTTCACTAAAAATAAAACAAAAACCATAGCTACAAACTTACACACAAAAAAAGTTCTTTATTTATTTTACTTCTGTTACTTTTTTTAACTACAAAATTTCACTTTTCATAAAAAACCTTGTTGAATTTTTCTTATCGAAATATTTCTTTCCAAAACCAAATTATTAAAATGTTGAAATTGGAAAGTTGAAACCCCCTATTTTTTCCGCCGAAATACCACTGTGTGACGTTGAAATTCGACGTGAGATATTCTCATATGTATAAAATTCACTGTTCAAAAATTTAAGAAGATCGTCCCATAAATTGTCATATAAGAACCATTTGCGAAAAACAATTTAACCTACAAAAATATCTAATAAATATTGATATCGAACGAAATTTTATACAGATCAGAAATTTTAATCCAGAAATCATATTAATATCGGTTATACGGCAATCATGCTACTGGATTTTGTAGCTGTCAGTCCATAATTGGACCACTTCTACTCTGCCACCCATAAATCTCTTGGAAATAATATTATTGAGATTAAATTCAACCAAAAGAAGCTTCTCCTTATAATCCTACCATTTTTTATACTCTTTTTCTTAACTTGTGGTGAATATGGAATAATGTTTTTTTTTTTTAATTTCATAAATTGTTAAATAACACTCAAGAGTATTATGAAAATCAGACAAACTCTGTAAATTATGGTAAGAATCGGTAATTACATCAATTATAACTGATCAAAATTAAATAAAATTTCAAAACATTTAAAATAAATTGTGTTGGTCGTTAAATTGTCCTTCAAAGAATTATAATAAAATTTGCACTAATATTGAAAAATAAGGATATTCCAATCCTGTAATCAGTGTAGTTTTTGTATTACTTATTACGTATAAAGATTCGGCACAGCCGAATATTTCACTCTAACTTGTTTTTTTTTTGGTGTTGCAGTGCTGGCAAATTTTTATTTTTAGAGATAACATTAACCTTGACGAGAAAATCAAAGACTTGTATGGTTGGTTGTTATACGGATGTGGATTTTATTTGGGAGCTATTGTCAAATATGGACTGACAGCTACAAAATTCAGTAGCATAATTGTCGTATAACAGATATTAGTGTAATATATAGAAAACTCATTATTTTCCTAATAAAAGTAAATTCTTAATGTCTGCCATAATGTTCCTCATGGACGGGATGGTTACGAATATATTCAAGGGACTTCAAAATGGCAACTGGAATTGGATGTGGTGTGGGCAAGACATCACTGCTGGGTTGATAACCGTATTCATCAGCGACATACTTAACAGCAACATGTTCACCTTCAGGCGAAACCCATTCGAAATCACCGTGGACATTGCCATGTTCATCACCGGCAGCAGCAGCTCTAATGTGGTTGGTGGTCTCAAAACTATAATGGAAACCATCAGCATGTACATCAGAATCTAAGGATTTGATTTCAGCATGAGCATCATCACCATGAGATTCGCCACCATGGGAGTGATGTTGAGTTGAAGCAACAGCTACAAAGGCCAAGACAACGACCTAAAATAATAAATTTTTAAATTTATTTGAAATAATGTTTTAATTTAAAATCTTTTTTTGTTTAACTTACAAATTTGAACATGTTGATTTCAGTTGGTTTCTACAGAATTGACTGATAATTTTCTCCGTGAAGCTCATTAGTTTATATAGGAGGTTTTTAACTCAACTATTGTTGGTTTTTATAACAGATTTATATTTTGACATTTAGTTTACTGAAATTAATATTTATTGCACTTCAAATATTAGCATAATAACCCATTCTGAGATAGATGTTAAAGAATTATTGGAAAGTTTTTTGTCAAAGCAACAAACTGTCTATTTACTACATTTATATGTTTCATTTCTAATTAATGATAAAATGTGAGAGTGTTCTTATTTATTTAAGATCTGATTCAGAAATGCCGAAAGAAGTTATTTTAAAAAATTTGTAGGAAAATCACTCAGTCTTCAAATACTTTTTGAGAGTTTTTCATGCATAACTTTTAAAATTTGTTTTTGGTTCATTTTAGAATTGTAGCAAAATCAGCAAAAAATTCAGTTTCAGATTTGTATTTTTATAATTATTATTTCTAACTTGTTTGGTGACTTTAACGGGTTAATTCTGCTGCAAATTAATGTTCTCATTAAAGTGACACCTAAACGTGTTAAATAACTTATAAATAAATACAAACGTTTTGGTTTTTGTTTTCTTAAATTAATCAAATGCAAACACACACTATGCTGTTATGATTTTGTTAATAAGATAAATTCATAAAACTGGTCTCAAGACTACAAATAAATGTTCTGTATTACGTTTAGTTGTTGAGTAATAATTCTTTGATGTTTTAAAAACCAACCAAAAAAAAAATACGATTTGAGATTAGTAAATGTCAACGAATGGAACTTTAAATATTATTATTGATTGAGGCAATAATGCGTATTGTAAAGAATACAGTTGCCATTATTGATTCAATTAATTTTAAATATTAAACTGTTTTATTAATTAGTTAAACTATCTTGAATATAAAACTATTTACTTGTGCATCATAAAGTCACACGTTTCTTTTAAAATGAGTTATTTGAAATCGTAGATAAGAAACTTGAATTAGATTTAAGCTTAAATTTTAATAAATCTATAGCTAGGATTGAAGCTAGAATTCGTCTAAAAATTAACTAAATCTAGATCAGCAATTCAACCTTCAATTTGAATACATTTACACAGACGATTGAAGTTTCAATTTGATTAAATCTAGATGTACGATTGCAGTTTAAATTTGACTAAATCTGTACATGCGATTGAAGTTGCAATTTGACAAAATCTAGATCTACCATTTAAGCTTAAATTTGACTAAATGGCCATGTGCTTGACATTTAAATTTGACCTACAATTAACCCTTAACTATGACTAAAATTTGCTAAAATTGATGCTAAAATCCTACTACTGATAGAGTAGTCGTTATCACGATTTACGACTATTACTATATAACGCCATTGCGTTATACGGCATGTCATGAAGAAGCCTAAACAAAATTTACAATTGTTATATAGTATTTAAACAACACGGCATGACTTGACAATAAATATCCACAACTTTTGAGATGTTTTAAATTAAAAATTAAATATGTACAGTTACGGACTTAAGTATAGGCACATGCTAATTTATTTATTTAAGGTAAAACGAAATATTTATTTTATGATTTAATTCTAGATATACAACTTATACATCGAAATAATAACCATTAAAATTAATTATATTTTCTATGCAAAAAAAGTTATTTAAAAAACAAAAACATTAAAAAACGCATTATTTTACTGGGAAAAAGTATAGGCACAATTATCTCAACATAAATGAAAACTACTTAGAACATTTATCTAATATTTAGTTGGCAGTTTATTTTGTTTAATAACGGCCTTAAGTATATTTAGCATGAAAGGGACTCACTTCTTAGTTATATTTTCGCCTATCTTATGCTATTCTTCCACTAAAACTGCTTTCAGCTAAGTTCTATTTAAAATTGCGAGTTTTCCTATTTTTCGATCCAATTTCTCCCATAAATGCTTAATGTGATTCAGTTTTGCGACTGTGTGGGGGAGGGGGGCGGTATGGCAAAACATGTGCCACATTTTACGTCATGGGCTGTGTGTTTAGGGTCGTTGTCTTGCTGAAATGTAAACGAATCAGGTAAGTTTAGCTTTTCTGCACATTTTTTGACATTTTCCTTTAAAATGTTAAGAGAAACTGTCTTGTCCATTATCTCCTCAATAAATACCAGCTCACTTTATTTGGGACACATATTAAAAAGACTACAAAGTTAGAATTTTCTAAACTTTTGAATGAATAAAAGATTAATCGCAAAAGATAGGACTATGCCAAACAATTTTAAAATAGGCAATGTGATTTCTGAGATCAGGTACTGTTTACGAAAGTAAATTTCATATTTTCCGATTTGATGGACACGCGAGGGTTTGGCGAAGGAGTAACACTGCATATAAAGCATATGAGGTGAATGTTAAAGTATTATTGGAAAGTTTTTTGTCAAAGCAACAAACTGTCTATTTACTACATTTATGTGTTCCATTTCTAATTCATGATAAAATGTGAGAATGTTCTTATTTATTTAAGATCTGATTCAGAAATGCCGAAAGAAGTTATTTTAAAAAATTTGTAGGAAAATCACTCAGTTTTCAAATAGTTTTTGAGATTTTTTCATATATAACTTTTAAAATTTATTTTTCGTTCGTTTTAGAATTGTAGCAAAATCAACAAAAAATTCAGTTTTAGAAATGTATTTTTTTAAGATGGTGGGTTATATTGCGTTTGTCATTCCGTTTGTAACTGGGTCCTAATATAATAAAGTAAATAAGATCAATTATACGTTTGAAGTTTATAAAAAATGGATCTTTGACTCCAATATGTCGAATATATTGACGACAGTGGAACTGTTAGAAAAACGTGTATGCGTTTTGGTGCAATTTATTTTTTTAATTTTTCTAAATAATAATTGAATTTTTCACTTTAATTTATTTTTCTTTAATAATTTTATAAAAAAAATGTTAAATTGCTAATTTTATTAAAGTCTGTTACAAAAATAAAGAAAATTAGATTTAAATTATTGAAAAGAGTTTTGAATTTTTATATACATATTTTCCCAAGTGTGTTAATATCTTGCCCCCTTATTCAAAAACGATTATTAAATTTAACAAACGTTTATTAAGCAAATTTTTATATGCAAATCTGTCTTAATAAACGTTTGGTAAATTTAAGAATCGTTTTTGAATAAAGGGGTTGGACTTTAGGATATATATTGTTCAAGTTTCATAAAAGTCGACTCAAAAATGTATAACATTTCGCTATCTTTCCATTAAAAAGCCCAAATATACCAAAATTTGACCTTTGGCCTTCACGATTTAACGGTTAAGGTTGTCCGTTTTGAGTAACACTTTCGGAAATTATTTAACAGTAACAGAACTACATTCTGAATGGGTTTTATTTAAAATTAATATAACACCAAAGTAATTAAGCTTATTCACCAAAATATGGCAAGAAAATTAGTTTTTTTCGAAATCCTATAAATTATATTTTCATATACATATGTATTCTTAAAGAGATGCTCCAAAAATTCGAAATTTTGTTTAACAAAATTTTTTAAAAATTGAAAATTTAGTTTTGTCACGGCCGTTTTAATTAAAAATATGATTTTGTGCGAATATTTTTAAATTTTTTTTTTAATTTTTTTCTTACATTTTTTATTCAAGTGGTATGAATCACGTTCATGGCGTGGAGAATACTTTATAACTTTAAAAATTTTTAACCGATTTTTATCTTGGCTTATTAGAACGCTAATTTCGTAAACATTTCGATTGATTTATATTAAACTGCAAAAATAATTATTTAATGACAAAATATATATTTTCCCCTTGTAAATGCACCTCCAAACATCAGAGCCGATGCGGCGCCAGTTAACTAGCATGATAGGATAATGCTAGTATTTTTCAAAACATGTTTCTACAATTCATAGAACAAATGTAGGGGTGGGGAGGACCTGTTCCATGAATTTTTTTTCGTCCATACAATCTTGAGGCACTCTAGTGATCATACAACACTTCTGTCAGACCAAATAACGTCAACAAATATAGTAATGTATTATTATTAAAATGTGTGTGTTTTATTTTACATAAGATCATGTTTAATTAAAAATTAACTTTTTTTTTCTTAAAATATATGCAAAAAATACGCAAATTTCTTTCTATTTTTATTAGTAAAACACTTAAACTAACAATTTAAAAAGATAATAAGATTTGCATTAATTTATTATTATTTTCAGACTGCTTTGCACTGGGCTGCCAAACATGGCAATGAAGATGTTGTCAAATTAATAGCCGGCACCTATAAGGCCGATGTCAATGCTCAAACGGTAAGTTCTTCTAAAACACTTTGAACCATACAATTAAATATTAAACATTATATTTTTTGCAATTTCATGACTCTATTACTCTAATACTATATTAACCTGGAAATCTATCACAGAATGGGGTAAGTAATATTTTACATATCTATGTACATTTATTTATACATACTGTGAGTGTCAAAATAAAGGCAACACCGCATATTATTAAAAGTAAAGCTTATTTATATTTATTTATATACATTAATATAATTAATATTAAATTAGAAAATTATATTGCATTTTTATATAGTTATTTAAGAGATTAAATTGTGAAAATTTACAATAGAAAAACAAACATCAATATCATAGAAAATTTAGTACAAAACTACCAGAGATATAGTAAGAAAAGTAAGAAAAAAACTCAACATCTATTGGTGTAAAAATAGCTGAGAATACTGCGAAATCGTCTGGAAAACTTGTAAGCAAGAGTACGGTTAAAAGAACCTTGCATTAAAATGGCCTACATGGTAGAGAACAACCAAACGTTTGAATTTCGCAAAAAAAAAAATATATGTATAAACGAGCCTCAAAGTTTTTGTAATAATATTCTTTTCAGAAAATGACGAACCATGAACGCAGCCTTTAGTAATAAATATATTACCAAGACAGTGAAACATTGGGCGGCTCAATAATGATCGGGGGTTGTATGGCGGCATTAGGTTCACTATTCTTACATTAATAGAATCTGCAATGAAAAAGAAAAACTATCCCGACATTTTAAAAGAGCAATGTGCCCCTAGTGTTGAGAATTTAGAACTAGCATATTAGAACTAGAATATATGCTTGCCTAAATATTAAGCAAGTAAATATTTCTTGCAATGATAACCTTATATATTTTAATATATGTACCTGTTTACTTTATTATGACGCGAAAAATCTGATACTTTTCCGTTAAAATTGAATTATTTTTTATGTTCCTTTTTTTTTTTAGTTTTTGTTAATGAGTTTTATTTTGCTTAAGTTACTTATGAATTATGTTATATATTTTATTTTAAATTTGTACTTATAGTATATATGTATATTATAAAACATTTTTTAAATAATATTAGGTATTTACTTTATATTGACGCTGACAGTAGTATAATTGTTATACAGGCGTTTTCAAAAAAGCGGTATTTGCTTCTTGTTTTATACAATAAATATATTTTGAAAAATTTCAATAGTTCTAATATACACTTGTATAAAACTTAATAAGACAGCATATGGCAACATGTTACTTTACGATTTAAATAAAAAAATAAAACGTATCTTTACAGCCAACAGCTCTTAATGGCAGTACTGCCAGTATTTTTTTAGAGCTTATCCCCAATTTTGGATTTGTCATCCCCAAAAATCCCCAAACAGATTTTTTTTTTATTTCATTTTTTTTTTTTTTGTAAAATTTTTATTTTATTTAAAAAATAACATATTTATTTAATAAAATTCATTTTTATCGATAGCTACATATATTAATATTCAAACTAATTCGATTTGTAATTATAAATCTTGTAAAGAAAAAATTACACATAATTTAATATATAGATGTGTAGAAAATTATTTACCAGAGTTAAGCATTTCCAAAACTTCAGAATAAAAATTTTCTGATTCATCAGCCTCAGAAATGTTGTTGTTATTGCTTAATATTGCTTAATTAAGAAGCTTTAGCATTTCAGCAGATGGATTAAAGTACTCACAACAAATTGAATTATTTTTAAAGTATGTATGTGTTTATTCTGAGAAATGCTTCCAATAATTCATATTGCATTTTTTTGTTTTGGTAGTATTCATTATTAAAAAAACACGTTCAACGCAAGCGTTACATTTTAAAAACATACTCGTATATGTACATTTCAAACCTTTGCCGAATCTTCGCGTTCCCAAGGAACATTATGATTTTTTTAATAAAATTTGCAGCCATTTTAAACAGTAAAATATATATTTTTTTTTAAATATTTACATACTTCTTCTTTATTAGAAACCATCCACTATAAATAATAACACACATTTTTAGACTTGCCAGTTATAAATAAAATCCCCTGAAATTGTTGTCATCCCCAACAACTCCCCGGATCCCCAAGAGGAAATTTTTATCCCAAATCACGAAAAAAAATCCTCAATTTGGGGATAAATCCCCTAAACTGACAACGCTGCTTAATGTTCCAATTCTTCATTTCACTCTCTCTCTCTCTCATGAGAAACTCTCATCATAGAGATTTCAAACTGTAAAATTCAATGAAACACACAAAACATAGATTTAACCAAAACGAATCTTGAAAACTAAAGGTATGGAAAAGGGTTGGGCCATTGTACTCATACTCCTAGACATACATACATAAGTCGTATTGGTTTTTAATAGAAACATTTTGCAATTTCAATTTTGTTATATGTCAAATGTGAAATTTTAAAATTTAAATATACATACATACATATGTACATATGTGTGAGCATATATTTAAGTATTGTAAAAAATTGGAATTGCCAACACATTTGTCGCGACAAATGAAATGTTTTCACAGTAACACAATGAAGTGTTTGAGCAGAGCAAAGTTTTAAAAGAATCTATTCTTTAATAAATTACTTTAAATTATATTTTTTGGTTTAAGGTTTAAGGTTTTTGAATATTAATTGAACTGCTATCTTCTTTTCCAACATTTTAACGATGTTTTGTTCTTCATTTTATTTTATTTTCATTGCATGAAGTGTGTTAGAAAATACTTATTTGAAACATTGCTGAGAGTAGTTCGTGGCATATTTTGCTCTTTCTTTTGTTATTTTACTTTCATTTATCGATTAAACTTACGGCGACTTTTTTATTTAGAGATTGACGGATTTCCGACCCTTTATGAATTAAAACAAGTAAAAAAGTTTTTTGGACCAAAATTTAGCGTCATTATTTCTGTGAATATAAATATTATATGTGTTAAACTTTATCTCGATATAAATACTTTTAAAAGTTTTATGGAGGTTAAAGTGAATTACGGAAGGGTCTTATATGGAAGTTTCGACTAATTATGGACCGACCTTTATAAAATTAAGTGTGATTATTTCTGTATATAAGAAACTTATTTGTGTCGAATTTTATATGATTACCAACATTTTTAAAAAATGTATGACCGTTAAAGGGATTTTCGAAAGTGGGTCTTATATGGGAGCTACGACTAATTATGGACCGATCATAATAAAGTTCTACCGTATTATTTGTATACATATAAAATATATTTGCGTTAAATATTATTTGGATACCAACATATTTGAGTGAGTTATGCTCTTTAAAGTGATTTTCGGAAGGGAGCTACGACTAATTATGGACCGATCATAATAAACTTGTACCGTATTATTTGTATACATATAGAATATATTTGCGTTAAATATTATTTAGATACCAACATTTTTGAGTGAGTTATGCTCTTTAAAGTGAGTTTCGGAAGTAAGCCTTATATGGGAGCTACGACTAATTATCGACCGATTATAATAAAATTGGACCGATCACAATAAAATTGTACAGTGTTATTTGTATATATATAAAATATATTTGTGTTAAATATTATTTAGATACCAACAATTTTGAATGAGTTATGCAATTTAAAGTAAATTTCGGAAGTGGGCCTTACATGGAAGCTACGACTAATTATCGACCGATTATAATAAAATTGGACCGATCACAATAAAATTGTACAGTATTATTTGTATATATATAAAATTTATTTGTGTTAAATATTATTTGGATACCAACAATTTTGAATGAGTTATGCTCTTTAAAGTGAATTTCGGAAGTGGGCCTTACATGGAAGCTACGACTAATTATCGACCGATTATAAAAAATTTGTACGGTATTATTTTTATACATATAAAATATATTTGTGTTAAATAATATTTGGATGCAGACATTTTTGAATGTGTTATGGTGTTTAAAGTGATTTTCGGAAGTGGGCCTTATATGGGAGCTACGACTAATTGTAGACCGATCTTCACAAAATTTTTACATGTGATTTAGCTCCATTTACTACACATTTGTGGTGAAATTTGTTTGGATACTTGCATAATTGAAATATTTATGATCGGTAAACCCTAATTTCGGGAGACATTTGTATGGAGGCCAGGTGAAATAATGGACCGATTTTCACCAGTTTCTATCCCATCCGTCCTTTGGCCGAAAAATATCACGTACCAAATTTTATGGAAATATCTTCAAAATTGCGACCTGTACTCTGCGCACAAGCTTTACATGGACAGCCAGCCAGCCAAACGGACGGACATCGTTAAATCGACTCAGAATGTGATCGGTATACTATAAGGTGGGTGTTGGGCCAATATTTCTGGGCGTTACAAATATAAGCACAAATCCAATATACCCTCCCCACAATGGCGGTGTAGGGTATAAATATTGTCATAATGTGATATACATACATACATACATATATTTTTTGTGACATTAGTCTTGATAAAGGCAACCATTGGAAATAATAACCATAAAAGAGAATACATTCTTTCAAAATATGTAAATACTCTTCAAGAGTATGAGATTTTCGCTGTGTACCATTTTACTTGCTCAAACAACTTCAATTTAATCAGTTTTATGTTGAAATCAAATCAACATGAAATGATTGACACTTTGGTGTGTGTTACATGTGTATGGCTGTGTGCCTGAGTTTATGGAAGTGTAAAAAAAGAGGTAGAAAAAGGGGTTTTAAAATTGTTACGCTTCTCAAGAATTTAAAATCTGTCATGTTTAGTTTATTTTTTGATTTCTACACTTAAAAATACAAACCAAATAATTTTCAACTTATTTTACATTTAAATTTTTAATAATTTAATCCTTTTATGTGTGTTGCATACAAATACATATGTACATATTTGTATGATATTGTAATAATATGTATTTTCTATTGTTCTATACTTTATTTTGTTTTTCATTTCAGGGTTATACTCCTTTACATATAGCCATGCAATTTGGAAGATCCAATATATTTGCTTTGCTCTGCAATACTTACAGTAAGTAACACCTTTTATTTTATTAATAATAATATTACTTTTATACTTTATTGAATATCTAAAGTAAATTTGTCATCGAAAATAGAAACTGAATCGTTTTTGTGATAACATTTCTACTTGTTATCTTTAGCTGTCAATCAAAATTTGTTTCTTATCTTTTTCCAAACCATAAAAATGGAAAAACAAACAACACCTCCTACTAACTAACTATCCCCAATAGAATCAACACATTTCCATATTGAATATTCTTTTATTGTGTAACAAACTAATTGCCAAATTCAATATTGATTATTTGAAGTATGTATTTGTTTGTTTTTTATTACGATGAGTATTTGTTGATTCTAAAATATACTGTTCTAACTCTTTGGGTATAAACCAAAGTTAGAGGCAAGTCTTTGATCAGCGTCAATTAAATAAAGGCGGCCTCTGTCTTTTAACTTAATATTACATTTTTGTTAATATTTATACAGTTGCCAGTTACTTTTTTTGTTCTATGCCAGACATAATGGAGTCGTTTTAATTATCACTGCTCAAATAGAAAAACAACAAATGTGTTGTGATTTATTTTCGTTTTTAAAATCACACCACTATCGCCCGTAATTACAATTCTCGAGTAATATCGTTTGATTGTTTTTGGTTGTGTTTTTTTTTTACTGTGAGTAAATATTTAATCGGAAGTCATATCTATGAATTTGGGAATTCTATTTATTATCATAACTTTGTTGAGTTCATAAATTGTATTTATTTAGGTCTCCTACATAGATTTTGAATTAGTCATTAGAATTGTAGGTATAGTTTTTAATCGGAAATTAACAAATATCATTATCAAAATTAGCTTTCATAATGGGAAGTTTTCATTATTAGGTTTTATTTTCTGATGGAAATGTTTATTTCAATAAATTAGTACACAAGTCCCATTTTATCTATGACTGGTTATACTCTTCAGGCTTAGTTAGTTGTGTACCGATATATTCGCATATGTCGATTCGACTATTTTAGAATAGCAGAATTAATTCTCGTCAATCAAAGCTCCAACGAAATGTGTTCCCAATTGAATTTATTGCCTGACTCAACACCATATCAAGATAGTATAAGTTCCAGGATATGAGAGCATCCGGGGTAAAGAAATCGAAAAGAATTGAAATTAAAACGAAATTTTGGCGCAAGATAATATCAATATAACCTTGGTTGCGGTATAATATATGATTCATTGGTCGTTTAAACACTCAAAACTCAAACTTTTATTCTGATAGAGACAGGCGATAATTTAAACAAGACGTCATTACCAGAGAAGTCAAAAACAAGCAATATTAAATACTTACGGTCTAATTCACAAAAATTTCAAATTTTAACTTATAAGCTGATAATAGTTATAAGTTTATTTTTGCTTTATAAGCTACTGATAAAAATTTGTATTCATAACTACATAATAAGAGTAAATTAACAATAAGTCGGTTTTAATAGTTTTGTAGTTTTATGTTGGCAATAACATGTTGTATTTGTATTTATTTAAGTTACCTCCTTACCAGCAGGATTTACTTGGCCTTGATATAAATCATAACGCCATCACCGGCTTACGCCTAAAGGAGTCTCGTCAAGAAAGATCCACCGACCTATACCTTCGTATGGGAAACTGGACTTCCCGAACTCCACTCCTGAGTTTTAATGGTCTCCACTAATATCAAAAATGAGTTTTGTTTGATACACTACCAGGACAAACTTATAGGTTATAAAACCATAAAAAATATAGCATGTGGTTAATGCAACTTCGAGAAACTGTAACGCGGTACAGTTATACGATGCCAAACATTAACCAATGCGAGTGAGTCGCAAGACGCTCGAAGGCAGCGAAACAAGGACGGCCTGATTAACCTTAAAAGATAATGGCAATGACGTGCGAGTTCTTTCTCCACCCAGAGCTGAATTACGACTGAACAATAACATGTTATTTTCACTTTCATTTTATACTTAGTGATGAGTACAATTACAATTGATTATTTAAGTACCCTAATAGAATACTGAAAATAATATCAATTATTGCACATAATTTAATCGAAATGTTAAAAAACATATGTTTTATTACTTGTTATTATATAAAAAGTAAGTTCAATAGTAAAAAATTTGCTTTTAAATACAATTATTCACCGCTGGCACAGAGTTTAAAGAGTACTCTGTGCCGCCGTCAACAACAGTTAGTCGACTACTCACTTTAATGTAATTGTTTATGCATCTCTATAATTATGTTTATTTTTATGTAAGTAATATTTATATAAATAAAAAGAATGGACGCAATTTATGATACTTCTCCTTCCGTATTGAATAGGAAACGTGGTAGCAATTGTTTTTGATCGTCTTGTAGTAACTGTCGACATTTCGGCTATGTAATAGTTGCTATGAAGATACCATTTGTATATATACGTACATACATATGTATGGACATATGTACATGTATATATACTTACGAATTCGGTTAATTAAATTTATGGAATAAGTCGGTTTGACTGACTTTGCTCAAAAAAAAAATTCATCAAATAGGGCTTTTAGAAGAGATAAAAGCAATAAAAAATTTGTTTGGCGGCCACGCCTATTTTCGAGAGGAAGGGCCCTTAAAGTTGAAAATATATTAGCCTTTATCTCGGGAACTGGTTAGTCTATGATAATTTGTAATACATCGAATTAAAGGCATTAAAAATACCTTTCCAAAGATATATATCACGATTACAAAATATGGAACAGCTATGGGTTAAATCTGAAAATAATATTTTTTGACCTGAATTTTTTTTAATATCTAAAAAAAATTTAAAAAAGGCTATATAAATGTTATGGTGGTTTATTAATATAAATAGCCAAGATACTAAGCTTTAATTTAAGGTATCATATGTGACTGTAGGTACTACAATCAGAGCATTATAAGATCTGAAAAATTAAAAAAAAAACGTATTTCTTCAAAATTTTGTATACAGGAAAGGATTTTCTTCTCTATAGTATACAGTTTACCAGCTTTAGATTTCCTGCATTGCCGGCATATGGCCGGACGTAAGGTTTTCTCCTCTATGGTATACAGAACACCGGTTTAGCATAGTAAAGATTGTATTTTTATGGTGAAATGTCATAATCAATATCTTCGGATCTATATTACCTACATGGTCATATTATATTGAAGCTTCTTCACTTTAAAATTTTGTAATTTATATATCTACTCATATAGACCTTTTTCTAAGATTTTTTAAAAAATATAGGATCAAAAAATCATTTTCCGAAATTGACCTATAGGTGATCATACAAATAGGTCATGTTATATATCGTTAGAAAGGTCATTTGATATATATATCGTCTAATAAAGAAATGTAGTTTTCAAGATATATCTAAATATATTATAAACTTTTGGAATTAGACCGTTAAACAGCAATAAAGAAACTATAAAAAAGCAAATGAAAATTGATAAAACAGCAAAAAAAAAAGCACTTAAAAAGGTTTTATTCTAATTCTTTCATTTCATTAAAATTATTACAATATATATACTATCAAGTGGGTTTTTATATTTTTAAATTTTAGTTTTCTACGTCGATCTGTTAAAAGAGATTTGAATAAAGAGAAGCTTCTTTCAACATCGACGGATGTTGAAGGTGCAAATTTAAATTTGAGAATTTCATTCGAGGACAAACTTTTCACATATTCATCTTTTAAAAGGGTACCAGGCTCTAAAATATACTTTATTTCTAAGAACTGCTGATATCCGGGATTTCGTTTCAATATTGCCTCAAATTTCTTTTTATATTGTTGGTCCTCGATCTTGCATAGTCCTTTAAAAACTGTTGTTATAGCGCTAGTGCTGCCTGAAATTGATAATCCTGCAGTTTGCAATTTTTTTATAGCAACCAAAATATTTGCAAAATTGTATTTTTGTAATGCAAGTTGACAACGTAGTTCGGAGTTTTCAAATATTTTTTTTGGCTTGCACAATTGAGTCGGAATCTTGACTGTCAAGCTTTAACTCCCAATGCCCAAGGCGAGGGTGAAAGTCCCACATTGGGATATTTTTTTTTCGAAACAGTTGTTTTTCCGCGGTGCCTGTAAACATATTTTTTTAGCATTTTTTTTAAACAAAGTACGACTTTACTTTTAAGAAAATATTTTTAACACTGGAAATCAATTTATTGACTCTTTCAAATTTTGTTTGAATAATTTCAGCTAGTCGATGGATACCATACGCAAAATATGTCAAATGAAGCATTTTCGGATACATCGACAGCTCAATTCCAAAACATGCTAAGTCGAAAAAGTGAGTTTTGCAGGAAAAGCTCCTAAAGTTTACAGGCGATATCTAAAAAACCATATGAGGTAGAACTTTGTTGTTTATAACTATTGATTGGACTAGCCACTAGACAACCAAAATTTGACAGAATTTAAATTGAAAAAACCTAAATTCAAAAACGCAAAAAAATTAAAAACATGCTAAGTCGACATAGCATGGTTTGGAATTGAACTGTCGACATTGCCTTTAGAGAAGATATTTCACTTAACATATATGCAGCTGCATCCGTTACTACAATAGATGCACCATTTGTCGTTTCAAGTACTTGCATGTTCAACAAATAAGATTTATTGTCTTTCAAATCTTCTAAGACACCAAAAATAAAATTTGCAACATATCTCTGTTCACTGTCCGTAGTTTCATCTACAGAAATCCATATAAGTATATTTGTCTTTGGCTTCTTCACGCATTTTTTCTATAGATTCTCAATACAATAATTCTGGTATGTACATATATCTGGCGAATGCAAGTTTCAGACGGAACCGACATTTAAAAATATTTCTCAATAAAATTTTTCAAACTCAGACAATTAATTTTTTTTTTAATATATTGGATTCCAACAATGCAAATACAAAGATCCTTTCGAAATGATGTGGCAGTTGGAGCCACTGGATATTCTGTAGACGGGTCTTCTTTCTTATTTAGAAGACGCCAATTGGTGTTTACCACATCTTATACATAAATGATGAAACAGAACTGGGGCTGAACGTTTTTTTCCATACAGTTTGACATAAAATTATGCCAGAGAATGCGGTCGTGAAAATATAATCTATTTTATTTTGACAGCATTTTTTCTTATGCTCTCACTTTGAAACACAAATGCTCTCAACAATATTACCACATTTTTATAAAATGTTATACATTTTGTAGACAAAACAATGTGTTTTTGAAGCTTTGGCGCAAGAAAAATAAAAACAAAAGAAAATCAAAGAAACGTTTAAAATTTAAATTCACTTTTGTGAAGTGAGACTTTTGTAATTTAAAAGAAAATAATACTACCTATTATAATAATACCTATTATAGAAAAATTAATTGTTGAAGTACAAAAGCATGATTGCATATATAATTTGCAGTCGCCATTGTACAAAAATTTTTATTTAAAACAAGATTTGTGGACAAAAATTGGAAAAGCCGTCGGCATTACAGGTTGGTACACAGAAGAAATATAAAAACATTAAATGACAGTTCGTTAAGTTGCGATCGTGTTCTGTTTCATCATTAAGTATGTTGTTCTACATTACACTTTTTCGAGCTACTTACTTTGCAGCAACATATGTACACACACATGTATATTGTAAAATAGCCAGGTTTCTTCAATCTTCATAAGCTTTTACTATTTTGAATAATAAATTTCTATTAATTCTTTCTTTCGGCATTTTTAACTGTTTTTATTTCAGTTTTAACTACCTACTATGATTTCAGTTGATTGTTTTTAAAATGACAATGGAGTTGCAAAAACGTAGTAACTAGGGGTGCCAGACGTACTGTTTTTTTTTTTTCAAATGTACTGTTTTATGCACAAGACTCAAAACAGTACGCAAATGTACTGTTTTTTACACGTTGTACTTTTTTTGTACTGTTTTTTCGTTAAAAGCTTATTTATATTAAAATTGAAAAAAATATTGATAAAAAAAATGTGTTTGTTCATATGAAATGAATACAACAACAATTGTTTCATGAAATGGACATTATTGCTCTAAAGGAATTTCTAACCATTAAACATTGTAGATTAACATGAAGAATATTAAAAAAACAAATACGATTTCATAAATAACTATATCGTTGTTTATACAACGTATTTACATAAATACATTTTTCGAAAAGCTGATGGCACATTTAATTTTAAAGTAGTCATGCAAGATAAAATGTTACTTGGATTTTTTTCAATAAATGTTACTTTTTGATTTTTAAATAATAAATTTCTACACCATGTAAATTAAATTCTTACTAAAAAATATTGAAAAAGAAGTAAAATTGAGTTGACATTAAATTTAAAGTTCACTTTTGTAATGCAAATTAAAACATATACAGATTGATTTACAAAAACTAATAAATTTAAAACTTTGTATTACAAGTAAAGCAAAAATATTGTAATCTAAAAGGACTTTGATGATATAAAAGATACAATATGTCATTTAAATTGTATTTTCAATGTACCTTCTTCAAAAACGTTCATAATATATGTTATCATCTCATATTTTTAAGTATTTTTAACAATGATTTTGTTGCTTATTAAATTAATATTACAAAAATGTTATTACATGAATAAATTCGTTAAAAAATAAAATGTACTGTTTTTTTTTTAATTGTACTGTTTTTTTGTATAAGATGTACTGTTTTTCCGTATTTCAAATCTGGCTACCCTAGTAGTAACAAAAAGATTTTTAAACAAAAAAATCCCCTAAATTTCAAAACAAGCACAACATTAAAAAAGAAGCAAACAACAGCAGGTTTCATTAAAAACAGCAAAAAATGCATTTCAGTCTTCTCTGGTCATTACTATTGATGAGTTTACCCAATGAGGTTCCAGATCTATTTGATTTCACTGTTATTAGAATAATTGAATTCCTTCACTGCATCTCTTATAAAACAGACATTGTGGAAATTTTTATTACGGATTTATAATCGATGGTTTCATCTTTGTACCATAGCATGCATTTTTGCATTTATCTCTTAAAGTACGCGCACACATGACAAATTTATTTTTTTACTTTTGTTTATTCATTGTAGGTACCTATCTTCATTAAAAACGAATCATTGCTGATTTTATTTATTAAGTTGGCATTCTTATTTCTTGTCTTCGGCTCAGAGGCTCAGATCCGCTGTATCTCTTCTTCTTAGTCGAATAAAGCCACTTCTATTTAATATGTTGCGGGCTAATGCATTTTTAAGTTATTTCTGCATTTTTTTGGGTCTCAGTTTTTACCAAAAGCATGTTTAGGTCTTTAAGAATATTCGAGTTTTTTTATATCACTAGGGGCAATCGTGATCATTCGTAGCAATTTGTTTTGGCGTCTTATGACAATTATTCGAAGAAAAAAATGTAAGCACTAAGTAAAATATACATATTTAAATAATTTTATTTGTTTAAAAAACTTATTTTATTTAGGATTTATTCATACAAAAAAAATAGTTTTATTTTATTTGATGCTGTTTGATCTTACAAAACACTTGTGTGCTAATGTGTGTGTGACCATATACCTTTAATGCTGTTTCACACGTTTCCGTTTTAGCTGACCAATTTTTGTTAAATTCTCTTTGAACCTGCCATTTCGTTCACACGTGTATCTTCAATTTTCGTGCTCTTTACCATCAAGTTTATACTTTTTCATGCAAACAATTTCGCGTAGAATAAGACGGAGAAAATAAAATAAGAAATAAGAAAATTTACTAGTACCGGCCATCCTATATACATACATATGTATATGTTCCCCTATTTTATTTTCCTTTCTCACCCAAAAATACTTGCCTTGAAGAGTCAGAATTATAACGTGTTAAAGCTATCTTACATACAAGTAGTATTGACAACATTTCGAAATGAACTCATCGCCATTCATAATCCATTTTCTGTAGATCAATTCGAATCGATATATACCTTTAATTTTATCTAAGAAACCAATCATAATCCATTAGAAACATCTTGATCCATTATGATTTCATCATCGCAAGCGAACAAGTATTAAGTGCGAATATTTAAGCAATATTGATTTGCTATGAAATTCTTTTGCAATGTTGCAAGACCATTTGTTAATAAAAAAGAAATTTAAAAAACATAAGCTTTATTCTTGCACTAGCTTAAAATTTAATAATCAATTACTATAAATATATTTCATTTATCATCTCCTTTTAGAGGCCAATCGTGATCTGCTTGACTGGGCCGGCAACAAGCCATTGGACTATAGCAAACAACAGACAAGTGTTTCGGCGTCCACCTACAGCAGTGAGTATTGCTCAAAGTTTCTCCTCACGGAACTTAACAACAACTATCAATTTCAACTACCACCTAATATGAAGAACGTCTCTGGTACTGGCAAACTTGCTATTGGAGGCGGTACAGTCGGTAGTGCTTTGGTGCGCGGTAAAAAACGCTCACAACTAACCAGTCCTCTAACACGCACCCAATCCCTACTAATGCAAACATCCGCAATGCGACGTCAAAAGAAATCGGCCATACAATCGGTAAAATACGATTATGATGATGGCAACTTGATTCCCTGTGACATGTTGTTGCCATCACCACAAAGTTCACCGGAATCGACACCACGTAGTCTTTCACCCAAAGACATACGTCACGGCACGGTGGCTCGTCGCAAGGAGAGCTTTTTGCGCAAAACACTACGTGCTGCTACCTCCTCCAGAAGCAACAACAATCCAGAAAGTGTTACTAACAAAACTGTAATGGAATGATTCTTTTGATTTTCTGTCATCCTCTCCCTTCTCTTAACACCAACAATATTTATTGTGCAAGTTTATGTAGTTGCTAAAACAGAAACAAAAACAACAACAGGAAATAGTAATTCCTACTAAAAAAAAGTTTAATATTCTTTATGTATTTACTATTATTATTTATACCTATATTTTATTTTTTAAAACACTTATTTAATTGGTTTATTTGTTTCTTTATTACGCATGCTTTTCTCTAACTTTAACTGTATTAATTATTTGAAAATTATTTAATCTGTATTTTTCTTAATGGCTTCTGAGTTTATAACAAAATTTAATTATATTTATTTCTTTTTAATATTGTATAATATATTTTATTAATAACACAAATTCCCTATTTATTTTATAAAAAAAAAACAAATTAGTGTATAAATAGTGTGCATTTCAAACGGTTCTTGCCGAATTTATTGCTAATACACATTTTAAGGTGGCTGAATAATTTTGCTTTTATTTTGTTGTTCATTCATGAAAACTTTAGACGGCCTTTGGTTTAACACCGGCTATTCTTTTAAAAGCTTAAAAAAATTAGTCGATTCATAGTTGGTATTATGTATATTGTTGTTACTACATATGTCAAAAATTTCGAATAATTTTATTTCAAGATGTTCAATATTTGTTCTATTGAGTAAATTAATGTATTTACTAATTTAGCTGTTGCTGCGATTTCAGTAAAAATAAATTCCAAATTTATAGCGCAAAAAATTTGGAAATTATTTTACTTTTTGCAATCCTTTGAATTGAAATCGCAGCAACTGCTAAATTATTAAATTGAATATATTTTTGAAGTATATTGATAAAATTTAGAAAAACCATTTCATAAAGTAAGACCAAAAACAATTATATATTAAAAACGTTATAAAACTTTATTAACATATGTCAAGATCTAAAGAATGACAAACTTAATACAAACCCATCCCTTTGGTGGTATGTAGAAATTGCGACAGGTTTTTTAGATGCTTTAACATAGATTGTATTGAAAAATACTTTATCATTGATTTAATATTAAAAAAAGTGCTCCTTTATCATGACAACGATCCGGCGTAGAAGTGTATAATCGCCAAAAATCGATAATTGGAGCTACAAACTGCAACCAAATCCAGCTACTTTTCCAGATTTGGTAACTAGTTCCTTTTTCCAAATATGATTAAAAGATTTTAGTGAAATGAAATGAATGAAACAAATGTACTTTAGACTCGTTTATACAATTTTTTACGAATTTCAAACGATTAGTTTGATTGTTCTTTGATATAAAGGACTTCTTACGTGCCACTCTACCATTTAGGCCATTTTGATGCAAGGATCTTCTAATCATACTCGCGCTTACAGGTTTTCCAGTAGTTTCCGTAACATTTTCTGCTATTTTGACAGCACTTGATGTTGGGTTTGCTCTTGCTATAGCTCTTACGTCTGTTTTTGTAAGTCGCTTAGGTCGTTTTGCACCAGGTAAATTTTGACTTTATAATAAATATATACTGTGGTAATAAATATTTTTGAATACAAACCTGAAATTTGCAATTCAAGTTTTGACAACTTGTTAATATTCAAATAAGTACTAAATACATATACATATGTATATACATACTTACTTACATTTTTGTGATATGCATAATTTTGATAGTTTGCGTTCTTCTAACGAAATTTTAGACGCATTTTACCCTACTCTTTTTTAAAGCTATATTTAGTTACAAAATAGTTATATTGGTAGATATGTATATATGAATCTTAATAAAACATGATTTATAAAGTGTATGTAGATACTTACTTCGCGACGTATATAAAACGACTGACTTTTAATAACGTTTGGTACTTTTAATAGATATTTGGTACTTTTTTAATTTCAAACATTTTTTAAGAGTAAACAGATAAATACTTTATTTTTGTATTTTTTTCTTATACGAGTACATTAAGCATAAATATAAATAAATTCTAATTATCAAAAAATACATATTTTTGCGGTACTTTTTGCAAAATCTGATCTTTAAGGTATTAATATTGTATCTATTTTGCTGCTTTTTGGTAGTTTTTTAAAACATAATTAAATTTGTGCAATTTCGAATTTTCTATAACAATTAATATAGAAAGATTATTTTATTGACCTTCTTTTATTAATTGGTTGATCCTGTGTGAGCGAGAATCCATTATTGGACTTTAGTACTTTTTCCTTAAACTTCTTATTTTTGAATTTCTGAACCTATAAAAAAAATAAACTTATAAGCGGAATAAAATGAGAACGCATTAAAAGGGACAATAATTGACCTAGAAACATTTCGTTAAGCTTATACATACATATATGTATGTATTTCCAACTGATTGAAAATCCGTAAGTGGGACTCTTTATGTTGCTTTCATAATTCTAATATGTAGTACTTATTGAATTTTCTATTAAATTAAACCTAGAAATATATAACCGAGTTCTAACACTCAAGCTCAAGAATTCTCTGCTAAAAATATCTGAAATTGTCAACTAGGTCAAATGTGTAACAGTTGCCAACTCAAGCAGTCTAAAAAATTAACTTTAATTAATTAAAATTAATAACTACTTTAATTCGATTACAAATCCAACTTTTGTAGGTAGATTCATTAAAATTCATTTTCAGTTTGCATGACTTATCACGCCAAAACGTGGTTAGCGACCTACTTATTTAAAAAAAATTATAATTTTACATGTTTTCTATAATTTTAATATAAAGTTTGCTTCAACCGAGTTTTAATGTTTTGTTTAACTATTAATAGAGTACATGTGTGTGTTTAATCGAATTTTTATACTAAATAATGGTTATTATAACATTTTACTAAAGCTCCTTAGATGACAAGGATATAATAATTATCATGTTGTTTGGATAATCAATAAATTTGTTATTCAAATTTATCATAAATATATTTACAACAAAAAAAAAATACAGGATAAACTAGACAAAAATCCATTAATCCTTATTAAAACCACAATACACTAGCACACATTTATGAAAATTGTATGAAAATATTAATAATGTCAATATAAATTTGTTTATTTTTAATGCACAACCCAACCAACAATCCAATTATTTTATCATTCTCTTCCTCTTTGCTCAACGATCAATCTACGTGGGAATATTAAATGAAATTAAAAAAAACAAAAACAAATGTTTGTGTTTGAACTCATATCGTAATATCCACACATCCGCAGAGATCCAAGCAATGCGGCAGCAACTGATCAGCAGTGGATATGGCACCTGGAGGCAAGTGGATAATCATAATCATGGCAGAAATGAACGCTGTGCTATTGAAAGCTTATTGGCACAAACCATATCAATTGATTTTTAATTAATGCATTTATATTTCTTTTGTTTACAATAATAAACATTTCAATTTATTTTTTATTGTAAATACGTTTATTTGATTTTTTTTTATACATTTATGTATGTTTTTCAAATGCTTTAAGAAAATTTGTACGCATTTTCTAAAATCAAATCGAATTTGTTAATAAAAAAAGACTTATTTTGCAACAATTTTTATTATCATTTGCCTATTAACAAGAGTCATTAATTACTCTCATCTCTGCAAAAAATGTGTTACATAACAGTCTCTTTGACATTGTTGTTTATTGAATGTAAAAAGAGCAGCGCCGAAGTTAGCTGAGAGTTTCATAATCCTGTTTGTGCATTAAGCATTTTTTAGTTTTAAAGCTTTTGGAATGATTGTTTTTTTTTTTTTGGTTTTTCTAAATTTAAATGTTTGTGATTTTGTTTTCGGTTTATTTTTGCAATGAAAAGTTAATATAGGGGTAAGTTTTTCTGTTTTTTAAATTGTTATTTTTTCGTTGGCTTATTTATACATATTTCACCCAGCATGCACATTTAAAAAACAAACATTTTCCATTACATATTGATTTCTTGATTTTTTTATATTTTCCATGCTTTAAATATTTCATAAAAGCTTTTCTAAACAGTTATTTTATTGGATTTTCATAAAAACGTATTTTATTTTTTTTTTTTTACAATTTTACAGAAATCAAAGCAAAGAGAAAACCTACAGGTAAGATTTGAATACATAAAACATAGTATAATATTCCGAATTGGTCGTACTATGCTGTTTCTTTACGAAACAAACATAGTCGCCCGTTTGCTGACAATTTTCTCTTTTTGATCCGATTTTTATAAATTTTGCTTTATATCGAATATAAATTTAAATTCCAAATTTAAAACTTAAACAAAACTGTATGTAACCCTTCTACAGCAATTATAAAATTTAACCATCCCTTTAGAAATTACTTTTTTTTTTTAATTTTATTGTGCGTCCTTTATTATCAAGAATTTAAATTGATACCATAAAAATTTAAAAAATGTTCACGATTTAATTCCTACTATTTCGAGATACATTTTTTAAGTATACGCAAAAATAAGTTTGAAATAATGAGAAATATCGATATATGAACAATTTCAAATTTTATATATTCTATTTGTCTCTTTAAATACATATATACATATATTTAAGTTTGACTTGTGTAATTATCTAATTTTAGTCGAAAAAGATTCGGGATTCCTACGGATTGGCTCTTTGAATGTGCGAGTGAAGAAAACGACCGAAGCGTTCAGCAACTTCTTGGGAGTGGGCAATGGCACCGGGAATACGATACACACACAGTCACATCCACATCACCATCCACACGCAGCATCAACAGTAAGTCACCCTCCCCAGCGCCATCACCGTCACCATCACTATCCTCATCATCTTCACGCTCCCAGTGGTATGATGCGGAATCAGCACCATCTTCATCCGATGATGATGAAAAAATCTGCAACAATGACGATGAAGAACCCACCATCATCGATGAATCTACCACCACCGGGCTCACGGGCCAGTGTGCCTATTAATACCACAAAATATGACATGCTGCACAAATCTTGGGGTTCCGCCGACAATATAACACAAAATGGCCTAAAGTCATCTAAAAACTATAACGATGACGACGAAGAAGATGATGATGATCAGGATTCTTTAATGCCCCCACCCAAGGGACTGGACAGTGTTAAGAAACGCCAAAAGAGTGCCAAGCGTTCGTCAATATCCTCAAATGCCACAGACTCTCCTCGAGATTCTATATCTTCAACATCAAGTTCGAATTTCAACTCCGGTTACAGCAGCATGCCCACAACACCCAATCAACTAAGATCGCCTTTAGGTTTAGGTGTGCCCAACAATCTAACAGCTGATTCCGATTCAGATTCGGCTTGTGGTTTCGATTCCAATTGGTCTATAAATGGTCGCAGTTCACTAAGTAGTGGCAATTTAAAATCTTCAAAATATTAAAACTCTAAGCATTATTAGTATGCAATACAAAATATAATTTGTATGCTAAATTTCCGTAATAACCATATTTCTCGAATTGAAATTAGAATTAAGCAATAATTACTTCATTATATTAATCCTATAACTCTTATATATAATTGTTTGTTCTATGTAATAATTCAAATGTTCACAATAACTAAAATAAACTTTTTTATGTATAACAATTATAACTTTAATTAATTAAAATTTTTATAAATTAATCAATGATATGAAAACTCTCACCAATGAATAACTTCTTTTCTATTGATATGTTTAACAGATCGGATTAGACGTTTATAAATTTAGGTAAATACTTATAAACACTCTAATTGCAAATAGGGTTCGTATGCCTAGCAATTTGTTTATATGAAATTGATTTTTTATTTTATAATTATTAAATATAATTAAAACAAACATTTCCGTTGTATATTTTTGTACAATTTCAAAAACTATTAAAGGAAGAACAGCCAATCACAAATAAAATATTTGCTAATTTGTCGGAATTTTAACACTTAAAAAATTGGCATCTAATTTTAACTAATAGATATCTATCAGTACCTATTTACCTAGAGTATAGAAATATTCACCCATATCGTGAATAAAAATTCTAAATGAAATTTGTTCCCTTTTATTTTTTTAGCATTGAATTTAAATAGGAAAAATGTGAAAAGTGAAAAAATTTCACGTGGAATTTTTATTCACGATAGGGGTGATGGAGTAATTTTAATTCATAAACACTGATTTTAATTTGTATCTTATTTTTAGGTAAGCTATTTTTAGGTAGATATGTAGTAGGGTAACCCAATTATTCGAATTTTCCTTTTTCGACTTTGTAATGTGTTCGAAGAATTCGATTACTTATTAAAATTAAACGAATTATTCGAATAATTTAAATATTCTAAATAAAGTGAAATTAAAGGTTTTTCTTTTCATCAAGTCATACGTAAAGTAGTATCGTCTAAATCCGCCTTTGTATACTTCATCATCATCAATGTCATCCTCAATATCTCTATCTTCAAAATTCGCCACACCTCATTTAGGTTTTCTTATAAGGATGGCACTGGTTTAATTAATAAAGCGATCCATTATGTTTCCAATTCAATGTATTGATATATTTTAATTATATTCATGTATGTATTTAAACTTTTTCTAAGGTAATAAATTGAGATTTTGCCAATATTTCTCCATTATATTTACACATTACGGTAAAAGTCATATCCATTCTAAAATCTTTCTGTATTTTTTACTAAAATAAGTTATTGCAGTAAAATTTATATTTTTGTAGTAAAGATATAACAATTTTATTTATCTTTCATATTGAAGTTTCACTAGACGAAATCTTAAGACTTCTGAAATTTAAAAGTCTCATAAAAAATATACACACAGCTTCAAAAGTGTGTAAGCACCAGTGAATTTTTTGATTTTTTTAAGATTATGAAAAGCATTATACAAGTTCAACTTAATTTTTTTTCATAGCCGAATCTATTATTCAATCAAATACCCAACAAAACGAAACTTTTAAATTTCAATCGATGGATAGATTTTAGGATTTTCATTATCTTAAAAAAATCAAATAATTTGTTGTGTTTACTCACTTTTGAGGCTCATAGTATATTAAAAACGACAAATTAAAACAAATATATTTATTAGATTATTCTTCATAAAATTATTCGTTATTCGAAAATGGTAATTTATATATTCTTCAAATAATTCGTAAGAAATTGTTCGAATAATCGAACGATCATTATTCGAATGGATACCCTAGTAGATAGCATTATATCCATTTGTTGATATTATGAGCATTAAACGTAAAGAAATGCATAGAAATAAATAGATGCGAAATAAATAGAAAATCAAATATGATAAGTACTGTAAATTAAAATTTTCTTTAAAAATTAATTAGTTTTTAAGAAAAAATTAGCATTTCAAATTCATATACGAGTATACATAGATAAAAAACTAAGTTCAACTTTTTATAAAACAATTTATGATTTTTAAATCTTAAAATTTTTTAATAAATTGTCTTAATGTGCAACTTATTAATTTATAACCCGAAATAGTAATTTATATTAAAATACACTAGATTTTCAATTTATTTGATTATATTGGATTGTTAAACATCTTTCCATACTCATCACTAGGGCAAGGAATCTCATGCAAATGCATGTTTTTTCTGAGCATCCTAAAACTGAAACGGTTAAGTTATCTTTGCGAATCGTGAAATTTCCTTTAAAATGGCATTCAATCGTTTTTGCATATTTTGCTAAAAATACAACGTGTATTTTTGCATATTTTTGCGCATATTTTAGAACATTTTACAATAAATGCATGTTTTTTGCATATTTACTTTTTTGGTTAGCATTCACCCTTTGAACGCCTTCGCGTGTACAGATTTTTAATGAAAAATTTCCTGGGGGCTTATTCTATATTGCGATGCGAAAATAAATACTACTCGAAAATACATAAAAGCGAACAGTTGCTATTCTCTATTGCGAAAAGTACTTTTTTAATCGCATTTGAAATGCGAAAAGGTGGCAAGTTGAATTCTTAAGCCTCAGTTAGCCGACTGTAACGGAATGAAACTGCAACAGTAAGAAACAGCTGATGGATATTGTTATGTGTAAAGTAATTCAAATGGTTATGGAGATGTAAAGTAACGCAATACCGTAATGTATGAATCTGTAAGAAATAGAATTTCCTTACATTTTTACGTCATTACACAACATTCCGTTACAGTCGGCTGACTGAGGCTTTAATAAACAATGTCAAAAATAGCAATCGACTGCAAAACAGCATTCGCAAAGCACTTGTTGTGGTACCTAATAGATTATTTGTTTTTAATAATTAAAATTCATCCAGGGAGACGAACAATAAAACCACCAAGACGCGCCAATTTGAAACATTCAACCTAAAATTTTTTATAAAGCTGAAAAATAAATATGTATATGTATGTATACCTATAGTGCAACAGAATCCATTTTTGCGAATAACACAATTGTTCTTGTTTTTGTAAGTTAAAGTATACGAGTATATTTTTAATACGTGCTTTTCGCTTATAGTCCATTCCGCTTAAAGGCCAAAAACGGATATAAAATTTCTTCTAAAAAAATTGTGCAACTACTGCAGTTAAAACCAGCAATTTTTTTAACTTTAACTCACAAACCAAATAAATTTGACGTTTATTTCTTTACTTTGGAACAGTGTTGCCACATACTAAAATGAATTTCGATTGCGAATGCGAAAGTCTTACAGAATACCAAATACCTTTCGGATCGCAATACAGAATAAGCCCCCCTGGTATTCCGCTTCTTCCAGAGCCAATTATAACAAGATTGGGAACGTGGATTAATGCTAAACATTTAGCGAAGTAGTAAAGGAGCTTGATGATTCCGATTCGATATCGATTAAAAGCGTAAAAGAACTGTTAGACTTGCCTTCTCTTTTTATGCGAAGTAATAAAAAAATTCTGTGAAAAAAAAAATGATGTAAATTTGCCAAAAAATTATTGAAAAATTAAACAATGTTCTCTTAAAGAATAAAGGTTTCCTTGAAATCAGAAAATTTGCAGGAATTTTGGAATTTGATGAAAATTCTTCGCAAACCAATTATACAATAAAAGAAGTGTTTGCTTTTAAATATGCTCCGGTATCTGTTGATGTTGAGCGCTCCTTTTATATGTACAAGAACTAATCGGGAAAGCTTTGTGTTTGAAAACCTTAAAAAGAACTTTTTTGTTTACGCCAATAACGCAATAAATTGAAATTGATCTCTTTTATATACTTAATTGCTATAATTTTATTTAGTTTTAATTTAACTTATTTTTTACGAATTTATGGTTTTGTTTTTCTTTGTAGTTTTTTCTTTAGTTTTATATTTTATATGTTTGTATTAAATGAATTTTTTCAGCCTTTTTTGTTAAACTACTTGCAATATTTTTTTTTATTATAAAGTATTGAAAAAATATTTTTAATTGCATATTTTCAGTGTTTTTAGTGCATATTTTTTAATTTTAAATGCATGTTTTAAGCGCATAAGTGCATGAGATTCATTGCCCTACTCATCACCATGGTCAATCGTTTCGAGCTTATCGGCTTAGATTGGCGATTTCAAACATAAATCACTTAACAGCTGACAAAATGGCCGCAAGTTAGAAAAGTATTATCAACTTAAAGTTGTATACATCTAAAAAAAACACCCTATATATACATATTACAAAAAAGGAAATAATTTTTTAATACGCTGACCATATATTCTTCAAAATCAGATTTTTTGATCGCATTGCCTGGTAAAGATTTATACAATTTTTTTTAATGAATGATATAAAATAAATCCTGAATTATTGAAATTTCATTTATTCACAACTCAGTAATAAGCTATATACCAACATTAAACAAAATTAAGGTGCCTACCTATGACAAATAATTATTTGAAAAACAAATTTTTTTTAATAATTATTTTTATTTTTAAGTATGTCGTACGGTGATTCAAAATAATAAAAAAAATTATGTTTTATTTTATTTCATAAAAAAAACAAAATAAAATATAAACTTCATAGAAAATATTTATATGTGCATGAAATAATATTAACTATTATTAATGCAAAATGTATACTCTTTAAAAAATATTTATTATATTAACACGATATGGTATTCCCCTTTTGTATTAAAACTTGTTGCAGCCTACGAGGCATTGATCCTGTCATGTTTTTAGAGTTTTTATATCAATTTTATACCACTCTGTCAGTTTCGCATTTTTGTAATCTTTTAAAGTTGTAAATTGTTTTACCTTTGAAAACACGTTGCGGAAAGAATCCCCAAAGGTCTTCTATTAAATTGAGATCGGGACTTACGGCTGGCCACTTTTTTCTTCTTTGGTTTGCGTGCGACATGAATCGGAGCATTATCTTGTTGGGATGTCAAATCATCACCATATAACTCAGTTGCAAAGTCTATTAAATTATTTTCTAGAAGATCTACATACACATATTTCAGCATTAATTTTGCGTGGAACTATACGTATTCGGGACTTTCCTCGAGCTCCAAATGCAGATCACACCATCAGAGATCTATTACCGTGGTTTCGCATAAAACACGTCTTACGTGGGCGTCATTCATATTAAACTATTTTTCATAGCTAAATATAACCGATTTAAATTCTTCATCCCAAACGCAATACGCTCTCTTTAGGTGTTAGGTGCGGTTTTGCTATTTTGTTTTCATCTTTAAGATCAATATAGCCCCCATACAAATATCTTCCCGAAATATGGCTTAATGATAAATAAATGCCTATAAAATTGGAATATTAATACAAGATTCAGCAAAAAAAAAGTGTCATGTAAAAAGAAAACGCAAAACGAATTTTTTTCGGTCCATGTTTGACCATAGACCCCATTTAGAGTCCACATCTAAAATTCACTTAAATACGTATAAATCTGGTATAAGTATTGTTATGTCTCAGGTTAAAATTCGACACAAATAATTTTTACAGATATATAAATTGTTGTACTAAATTGTATGATGGTTGGTCCATAATTGGTCATATCTCTCATATTAGGATCACATCAGAAAAAATCATTTATCTTTATACATATATGTATATCTTATAAATATCGGTATCGACTCAAATCTTTACATAGATCATTTTCATATACACAAAAAGCATGCTACAGGAATTTGTGAATTTCGGACCATATTTGACCATATGGAGCACTCTTCCGAAATACTCATAAATCTCTTATAAATAACGATACCGATCCAAAATTTTATACGGAGCATTAACATATATGTCAAAATCAAATTGCTGTATTTTAAAAATGTCGATCCATATTTAACTATCACCCCCATATAAGGTCCATTACCAAAATTCACGTTAACACTAATATATGTCTTAAATGTATTATTATTATAATTAAATTCAAGGTCGGATATCCTCATATGAGGGCGGTTCGTCCACATAGTGGACGTTCAAAAACAGCAACAACAACAGAAATTGTAGCCAAAGTGCATGTATGATTTTAAATGATCGACGAATAAAAGTGCCTGAAATAGCTAACATCATAAGCATCTCAAATGATCGAGTCCATTTAATTTTGCATGAAGAACTACAGATGAAAAAGCTTTATGCAGGATAGTTGCTGCATTTGTTAACAGTAGACCAAAAACGCATAAGAATGAAAATTTCTTAAGCTTGTTTGAATCGTTTTAAGAAAAATAAAATGGATTTTGAGCGTCGTTTCATAACTGTGGATGAGACATGGATCCAACACTATACTCCAAAGACAAAAGGATTGAAGCTGGAGGAAATGCCCCAAAGAAGGCAAAAACAATTCAATCAGCTGGTAAGGTTATGGCAACGATTTTTTTCAGGAGATTGATTATAGAAAAATAAAAATATTTTTGTAAAACTAACTGTTTCTGTGCTAGGCGAAGAAGTTACCAAACCGCGCTCGTATGTATAAAATTCTCTGTTCCGAAATTTAAGAAGATCGGCCCATGTTTTGTCATTATTCAAATAATAAAATCGATATCGAATCAACATTTTATACAGATCAGAAATTGTTATCCAGAAATCATACTAATATCAGTTATAAGGCAATTATGCTACTGAATTTTGTAGCTATCAGTCCATATTTGACAATAGCTCCCAAATTAAGTCCACTTCTGAATATAACAACCAACCAAACAAGTCTTGTAGATAAAGTTATTGAGATGAAATTCAACCAATCTTACACTTTTTATAATATGTTTCTTGATTTGTGGTGAATGTAGAAAACTTTTTTAATCTTATATTGTCAAATTACACTCAAGATTGTTATGAATAACAGACATACTCTGTAAATTATGGTAATAATCGGTAATTATATCAATTATATATAGTCAAAATTAGATAAAATTTCAAAACATTTATTGTTTGTAAAATTGTCTTTATTATATTTATGTAGGTGAAGGGTATTTAAGATTTAGCACAGCCAAATATTGCTCTCTAAGTCCCAATTTACACGAAACAATTTTTGTTGAAAATATTGATACAATTTTTTTTCTTGAAATTTCTTCGGTGTTTACACAGCACCGTGGTGTAACTATAGAAGGTGAGTGCAGTAGCACAGCTGACTGACTTTGTTTACAATTTACTTATTTCAAAGTAATACTTTTTCAAGTGTTTTTGACAGTAGTACATTATTTTACCCATCAAAAGGTCCGTTGTTTCTGTATTTGTTGCCGATTTGCACTCAATACAAATAAGAGAGTAAGAGGAGTTGCTAGCAGCAGGGCTGCCAGAAAATTTCAGTAAAAAATCTTAATCTCGCCAAAAAAGAAGTCTTATTTTTGAGGAAAAAATCTTATTTTTGGAAATAAGTAGTTTTTTTATTATAAATAATAAAAACAATTCATATTTTATTTAACACTAGCCAAAAAAATAACAAAAATTCATTTTCTTATACTAAATTGTACATTTTTTGAGATCGATTAGTTTAAAATTTTTCAAATGGGAACAAAGAAGATTTTTTTAATTGAACCTAACCTTCGTCTAGACAAAATAAAATCTCTTTTTTTTTGGGGAAAAAATCTTAAAATCTTTTTTCGGTTAAAAAATCTTAAAAAATAAAGTAAACTCTTACTTCTGGCAGCGCTGGCTAACAGCGTTGGCAACTTTTTGGTGCGAAAAATTCTTTAGTTGGTGCGCGGTGCACTTTTGGCGCGCTTTTTAATTTTTGGTAGCACCAAAGCAAATTCAACACAAATTTTTGTTTCAGTGTGGGAAAAAATCTTTATACAATAAAATACACCTGTTTGAGTACCATTTCATTCAACACTGTGTATTTCGGGCGTTTTTTATTTTTTTTTCGAAAATGTGATGAAATTTTTATTTTTACTAAATTTAATTGATGTTTTTTAATAATTCATAACTCATGAAATCTATACGATGAAAATAGTATTCTCAATACGAATGTATGATAAATGAAATCAAATTCTTCAAAAATCGTTGTTTGAAAATCAAATTAACATTTTAAACATGTAAATAAAAATTCTTGTATAACCTGATGGTTTGGTCTACTGAACTGTAGACGGACAACAAGGGTTAGAGTACCACTGGAATCCTAACAAATTTTATTGGAAAAAATCAAATAGAAGTACTTTAACTAGAAAACAAAAATATATAAAAAAAAGTACCAAATTTGTACTGAAATTAGCTTTTTTACCAATTAGTACTTTAGTTCCGAATATCATATTGTGAGTAAAATTTTGAGTGGTTAAATGCTTATTTTATCTTTATTAGCCTATTTCTCAATAAAAGGCTTTTACTATTATTACTTTCACTAATAATCGTTGATAAAGTTTTTTATAGAATTTATATTAAAAAATTTCAAATTAATTTAATCAATATTAGAAAAAAAAAAGCGAAATTCTTAACTTGGTGCGATTTTTTGTAAATGGTGCGCTTTTTACACCATTTTGGTGCGTTTTGAAATTTCAAAGTTGACAACGTACAATTAAGTGTGTATTTTTTAAATTTAATGAAAATACCCTTTCTATCGGATTTCAAATGTTGATAACAGTTTTTATTAAACATTTTTGCGTTTAAAATGTTTTGAGTGGCAGCACTGTCACCTACTCGCACGTGCATTCAAAATGACATTTCTTTGAATTTGCTTTGTTTTCTTTTTGTGATCGGAACATCCAAAAATTTTTTTCGAAAATTTAAGAAAATTAATACATTTTGCTGTAAAAATGGGTAAAAAAGATAAAAACAAGAAAAAAGGCAAAGGTGCCGAAAAGACTGCCATGAAAACAGATAAAAAGTTGGCAGCAAAGCAAAAGAAAATGTTAGAGAAACTTGGAGAGGTAAAGTAGTTGGACAATTATTTGTATGTATGTACATATTTTCTAAAACAATTTTATACTTTTATAGGCAGATATTACTGAAGTTGTAGCAAAGTTAGAGGCTGAGGAAGCTAGACAAAAAACTATAACAGAAGAAGTATGTGCTGCACCTCCCACCCCAAGATCGAGTTTTAGTCTGGTGGCTCATCCGGAAAAGGAGGAATTGATATTATTCGGAGGAGAGTTTTTCAATGGTCAGCGTGTTTGTGTTTACAATGATCTATACTTCTATAACATCACCAAAAGTGAATGGAAACAGGTGAAATCACCTGGTGGTCCAGCACCCAGAAGTGGTCATCAAATGGTAACTGTTGCCACAGACGGTGGGCAGTTATGGGTAAGATTACTAATTAAAATGTATGACAGCTGGAAATGAAATATATATTTTAGTTGTTTGGTGGTGAACATGCCAGTCCCTCTCAAATGCAATTCTATCACTACAAGGATTTATGGATGATGAGCTTGAAGACACGTAAATGGGAAAAGATTAACGTACCCAATGGTCCAAGTGCCCGCAGTGGGCACCGTATGGCAGTGTCCAAGAAGAAACTATTTGTATTTGGTGGTTTCCATGACAACAATCAGTCATATCGGTATTTCAATGATATGCATGTATTTTCTTTGGAATCATATACCTGGTTGCAGGTAGAAATTGGTGGAGCCATTTTACCGCCACCACGTTCGGGCTGTTGTATTGCCGCTAACCCAGAGGGTAAAATTCTCATTTGGGGAGGATATACAAAATCTCAGCTAAAAAAAGACATTGATCGCGGTATCACCCATACAGATATGTATGCCCTGACACCTGACAGTAAGTTAACCTTTGAAAAAATTTCCGATAATAGCTATTTTAAAATAAACATTATTTTCTAATTATAGAAAATGCTCCAGATTCTATGAAATTTAAATGGGTCACTGTAAAAGCAGGTGGATACAAACCTTTACCACGCAGCAGTGTTGGCTGTTGTACTGCACTGAGTGGTAAAGCATATTGTTTTGGAGGTGTTATGGACATTGATGAAGACGAAGATGATGTTAAAGGCCAGTTTGGAGATGAATTGTTAGCTCTTGATCTGTCTGCACTAACGTGGCGTCTAATTGAAATTAACAAAAAACTGAAACCAGAGAAGAAAGACGGGAAAGCTGCCATGGATGAGGATATGTGTGACAACAATTCTAAGCCCGAAACAACAGTAAAGACGGATGGCATTTTCACAATAACTGTGGCAGGTCCAAGCGGTGCCTCTGCAGTATTACCAAAAGTACCCAGCTTATTTCCAAATAGAAGACCTAAAAATGTACCTTCGCCAAGAATGAATCCTGGCTTATGTGTTTGCAAAGGTACTCTTTACATTTACGGTGGTCTATCTGAAGAAGATAACAAGCAATATACTTTCAATGATTTCTATGCACTTGATTTGCACAAACTGGAAGAATGGAAGGCCATTATACCAAATGACATGAATGCACATGATTGGATTGATAGTGATAGCAGTGATTCAGATGAAAGCGATAGTGATGAGGACGATGATGACGAAGAAGATTCTGAAATGGATACAAATTAAAAAGTAAAAACCATTTTTTGTTAATTTCCTTAAAAATATTTAATATAACAATTGTTTTTTATATTGTTTTGTATAACAACAATAAATGCATTTTTAAAGGAATTATTTAAGTTTCAATAACTCAGTTAATATTCTCCTAGTATCATTTGGTGACTCGACCTTATGCGAAATAGTGCGTGGATCAATAAATATTTCATAATCATTGCCACCAGGTTCAGTTTTATCGCCAAAGAAATGTATTTCCTTAAATTTATAATGAGCTTCAATGTAGCGCAACGAATATGTCTTATCCCAGCCATTGGGAAAGACATCAAAACTTATTTGGCCGCCAATACTATAAGTCAAATCTATATCAGCAAATTCTTTTTTCAATACTTCTATCATTTTGAGGCGCACTTGGTGTTCGTTATCATAAGCCGCAAACAAATTGCGTTCTTCGCGAGAACATTGACGTCCGACTGGACACACGTTCATCATACCATTACGAAACTCCAAAAAGGTTCCCCTCTTGAAGGGCAACTTCAGTTCGGACAAATAACGTAGAACAAAGTTTATGAAACGTTGTATGGTTTCTTCTCCCAAATGTTGAATTATATTTTGTTTGCCCATTTCTTTTCCCTTTTCGATTTGTACCAAACCATTTTCGGGGAATACAAAATCAAAATGATCTAAAATCTTGCGTCCATTCAATTGTTCAAACATTTTTTCCAAATCCGAACCACCTACTATACCTATGGTAGCACGGGGTTTTACTTGATTGTAAAAAAATTCCTCAAATTCTGGTTCCACCGCAGACCTTGGTGCGGTCAGTGTTCCATCTACATCAAACAGTATCAATATTTCGCCTCTCTTCATGTTGGACATTGTTGTATTCGTTTAAATGCACTTGGGAATGATTTTTTAATTTATTTTACTAAATCTACGGATTAACCGGCTAAAATGTTAAAAACCACGTACGGCAGTAATAAACATTAACTTCGAAAGATTATTTAAAAAATACGAAAATGAGAAAAGCAGGTGGTGATAGAGTAGCCAGACTTCATTTTATATGCATATAATGGAGAAAATGGAAGAACATTGAATAGTACATTTACAATGCTCTAAAATTAATGCAGACATTGTAGATTTTGATTTATTTGAATAAATAACTGCCTTGATCATGGTGCAAATATACAAGGTGAGTGCAGTAGCCCAGCTGACTGACTTTGTTTACAATTTATTTATGTCAAAAGTAATACTTTTTCAAGTATTTTTGATAGTAGTACATTATTTTACACAAACAAAATGCCTGTTGTTTCTGTTTTGTGTTGTAGTTATTTGTTGTCGATTTGCACTCACCATGTATATTTGCACCATGGCCTTGATAATAATTTTTCAATATATTTTTCAAATCGCAACTACTTATATATATATATATATATATATAAACTTATTCATGATTAGGCTGTATATTTTATTATTTTCGATATTAAGGTCTAATATTGTTTTTATTTTTTTATTTATTCCGATATTTCGCTACAACAATGTGTAGCATCTTCAGGGAAACAATAACAAAATTTAAAATTAATAACAATAAAACTATTTTTCAAAAATAACAGTAATTGTCAAAATTGAACCGCCTGGCCCACGATGTCGAACGATAAAGTTCGCTTAGATAAGACTTAAGACACAAACTTGATTGTGGAATAAACAAACTTGATTGAGTAAAAAAAATGGTGACGATAAAAAGTTTGTGTCTTAAGTCTTATCTAAGCGAACGTTATCTTTCGACATAGTGGGCCAGGCGGTAAATATTACACAAACAAAAATATTAATATGAAAAATATTTTAGTTTTTATAAATTAAGTGTCTATAAGTTTGAGCAACATTATTTACAAATTATATTAATAGGGAAATTATTATCCTTTAATATTTGTTTAATCGTTTCTATATTTTTCATGTTGAATTCCTTATCAATAATATTATTTCTATGCAATCTGCTTTCTTCATGTATAGCCCAATCCCGTGTATTGTACTGGTCGCCATGGAAACGCGTATTTCATAAGCACATATTTTGAGTATAGCCCAATTGCATGCCTCTTAAAAGAATCACCACTTGTATAGTAATATTATTGAATTACCACTTGTGCCGATGGAAAAGATTTTGCTTCCTCCACAACAAACAAAAACTTAAACTTTAATTAACAACAAAAATAAATGTTTTAATTCTTGAAGTTTTTTTAGTTTTTCGGTTTTTTTAGTTTATTCAATAAAGTAAACCGTTTTTGAGTTACACGAATATATGTATGTTGTGCAACCTTCTCATTTTCGAAATAACGGTATATTTTGAAAACAAGAGCTAACCTAAAAAAACGATTAGCACCACTGGATTCAGCGTACCCGAATTAGGTTAACCCGCCAGGTGCCGCGCTTGTCACTTTTTCCAACTAGCACAGTGTTATTATTAATACAGCTAAAAATCTTATAGAAAGAATATTAACAATAACGTCTTTTAGATGGCATACAAAGTGTAGCTCCATCAAATTACTCGCTGTGGGTTTGTGGCAAGAGAGTTTATTTCTCAATAGATTTGAATGTATATTATTAATATAGATATAATGAAAGTGTAAAGAAATGAAACGAAAATATGAATTGTTTTAATTTTATATATTTGTAAAAATTATTTTATTGTAAAAAATTTATACACAGTTCGATTGGACGGAATGTTTGTGTAAATTGATATTCAATATAGGCACTATCAGTAAAAAAAACTACAGTTTGTAAAAATCTACAATAGAAAACAATATATCTAAATGTATATAATATATTCTTTGTAACATTATTCAAAAATACTTAAACATTTTCAATTTTGTGCTGCAAAAAAATATTTATGTATCTATGACTTTGTACCTAATTAAACGAGATATGCATTCTTTGTTTACAGAGTAAAAATTATGATTAAGAAAACTTTTGGAATGTATAGTTTCGAGACGGAGATTTACATTAGTTTTAAAACGAGATTCTTATAATCATAATAGAGAGTAAAGATAATAATAAAATTGGTACTGACACGTGGCCAGAGCCAGCATGACAGTCGGTTATACGTCGAGCACGCATATAATTGCTTCCTAAATAGATGTCATAACGACGACTATTTGGTGGTACCACCTTCAATTGTCGGGTGGCATCCTGAAAGATAAGATCATAAAAACCAATGGGTGAAGAGAACATGCTAAAGCTAAATGCATCAAGGTTCTTGCGGCCGTAAAGTTGTTGGGAATACGTTAACAAATTAATGTATGCATTAATTTGAGTTTCATTGTAATTAATGCCACCACGAGTAACTATAGCATTTGCCTTAACTTTGCCTAAATTGCATTTTTTGTAGTCGTGTAACTCAGCGCGAGTACCGTCCGTACACAACAGTTCAAAGTCATCATTAAGGGCATTACGGGCCCACCATTCCTTCCTCTTACCGCCTGTATTTTCCATAACTGTTGTATGTTTCATAAATGCAACGTGACCGCCGCCTTCTACTAAGCAACGGAAAGCTCCCGTATGGCCATAGTAGTCTTCTGAAGCATCCCGACGACAATAACGATAACTGGTGCCATGACAAAGATCACACATGCTGTCGTAAGGCACTCCAGTGTTGTATTCATTACTTATAGCGCCAGGTATACATGATTTAGTAAAGTATTCAGCAGCCGCTCTGACAGAATCGCAGCCATAAGGTCGTATCCAACCATTTGATATAAGATGTGCCATAGGATAAGTCCATCCTGCTGCTGTATTTATGCCAGTATGACAGGTGTATTTACCCTTTAAATAAGTTAACTCAGTATCGGGATCCTCTTCTTTAGCCACAGCTACAACGTAATATTCCGGTTCACCTAAATTATAAACCTCCGACATAAAAGGCACTAAGTCATAGTTTAAGCCGCCTGTGTAAACATCTCCGGCATCAAAAATAGCTATGTCAGCCTTACCAGATTGTATCCATTGCATACAATTGATATGCGAATGCATTTTCTTGCAAATCAGTTCCGGTTTTAAAATTTGAGCTTTAAGAGCAATCTGAAAATATAATATTAAATACTGATTGGATAGTATTCTCTTTAGCAAATAGTGGAAGTAGAATTACCCTCATTTTAATACACTTTTCCAATTCGGGATCTGAAGTTACACATAATGTCATGCTCGGTACTGGACATTTGCGTAAGCCATAAATAAAGTCAATGGTTTTGTGTAAATATTTACTAAATGACTGATCATCTTCATTTATAACAGCTAAAGCTTTTGCAGCATCCTGTAAAATACAAATAAATATTACAATTATAAATAAAATCTAAACGACCTCTTACTTGAAAGAGTAAGTTAACTTTCCCATAGCGCTTCGATTCAAATATACGGAACTTTTCATATTGAACAGTTTCATTAAGTTCATTGTATAAACGCTCTGTTGTAAAGCTGCTATCTAAGCGGTCATTACGATAACCATTATTACCAAAGCGATCACGATTATAATTGTTGTAGGGATTATTTTCATAGGAATTACTACGGCCATCATTATAAGAATTTTTGTTGCCATAATTGCTATTATCGCCAAAATTGTTATTATTGCCATTCAAACTTTGGGCTTGAGGATCGTCTTTCAAGCCATCCGAGTATAGCTCAACTATTTTCATTAAAAATTTTTGATATTTTTTGCGTTCCATCGTATTTCGGGCGGAAGATGTTACAATTGCGTCTGAAGGTATAAGACCCCAACTACATTGCCGGTATTCAGTTATGGGAACCCGACGACCGTCTTTACACAAAAGTTCAAAACGTTCAGGAGATATGTTTTCTACAGAAATATATACAAATATATGAAATTAAATAAGAAAAAAATAAATAAAAAAAAAAATTTTTTTTAAGAAACGCTTTTCTTTACCTTAATATGTCCCGGTTTACATTCACCCCTATCGTGAATAAAAATTTCACATGAAATTTGTTCCCTTTTCACATTTTTCCCATTTAAATTCAATGTTAAAAAAATAAAAGGGAACAAATTTCATGTGGAATTTTTATTCACGATAGGGATGATTATGAAATTTTTGTCGCTGCGATTCTTGTCGTATCTTCTTTAAAATTGTATTTGCGTCTACATTGTGAGATTTTTGTTGCAGAGATTTTTTGTGGATGGATACATGTTTTTATATATTTTGTAGCTAGCACATACATACATACCGATGGTCTCATGTAGAAAGGCCCTAACTCGCATATTTGAAACTTTACAGGACCTTCTGAAACTGTAATATTCAACATGTAACTTTTTTGTACAACTGCTTAAAAAAGCGTTAGTTTTTACACTTTTGCAATAAATTTTTGTGAGGAGGTGTATTTGCGTTAAATGCATTGGAATCGCAAAAAAACTAATTTCGAAAAAATAGCGAGTTAGGGCCTTTCTACATGAGACCAACGACACATACATGTATGAAAATAAAAAACAACGAATGAGGGAACAAAGCGTGTCTCACGAGTTCATGAGTATGTGTACCCCTTTTAATACGACTCACCGCTCTCGCCTACAAAGCAAGAATCGCAGGGACAAAAATTTCATAATGTAAACCGGGACTATCACAGAAAATTTGTATTTTTTTACTTAGTCAAAGTATTAATTGTTAATTGTTATTAAATAAATAAATAAACGTAAAATGTAAACTAAAACTATATCAAAGAAAATTTGTATTTTTTTACTTAGTCAAAGTATTAATAACAATTAACAATTAATATTTTGACTAAGTAAAAAAACACAAATTTTCTGTGATATAGTTTTAGTTTACATACATTTATTTTAATATTTTAAGTTTTTGTGTTGTGTTGTCCACCTATACAAAATACTGTGATATAATTTATAAATGATGTTAAACTGACGAAAAAGAGTATTATTTTAATAAAAACTCAATCCCTGAAGAAGTTGGAAAGAATACCAACGAAACGTCGGAATTTATTGGTAATGAAATAAATAGTCTTTTATTTACATTAAATTAATAACCTTGAAAGCCTGCATATAGGAATATATATAAACTATATATAAACTATTAATAAAAAATAACATTTCAAACAAAAACTTTTAAATCAAAATGGAAAAAATATCACACATCCCTTAAAGAAAAGATTTAGATTTATTTTTTTGCGATCGGAACCCGTTAAAACAGCCAAAATCGTTGTTTTTAAATGCTTTTATTTAGCTTCACTTCGGAAAATCAAATCTTGTAACGGATTTTATCCTGGTGAATGACTACAAAGTTAGATTTTGTCCTGGCTTCGCCCATGTATTCGTGTATTTTCATCGGGAATATGTATGCCTGCAAAGTTTAATCCCTTTGCATTGAGTAAAAGGCGGTTAAATTAACGTTACAAGATTTGATTTTCCGAAGTGAAAGTAAAGAAAAGATTTTAAAAAATAAGTATATATGTATGTATTTAGATTTAACTTTTACTTACTAAATTCTGGACTATCCAGCATTTCGAAAACTGTAGAATCGCGTAAAAATGCAACATCACCTGCTTCAAGCAGACAGCGAAAAGCTCCATCATAACCATAGTAGGGATCAGAAGCAGAACAACGACCACCAGGTATTTTACCCGTACATAAAGTACATAACCTAAAAATTTTGTTAGGAGTAAAATTCTAAACATTTGCACTATTTACCCTTATAGTATATGTATTTGTTATAAATTAAGCCTAAGTTTTAGCTTTTAATCTGCACTAATTATAAGTTACTTACTTATCAGAATTATCACCAATTGGATTGTATTTATCAATCAAGGAATAGACAGCACAAGAATTATTAAAGTAATTGGCAGCCGTTTTTACTTGATTATTGCAATCTACAACTTCCATTCCTCCTTCACGTTGTAACTGTAAAAACAATTATATACTTATTAAAAAATTAATATAAAAAACGACAGAATAAATTACCGTGTATATGGGTATAATCCAACCAGCCAAACTTCCTACCCATGGAAAACAAGCCTTCTTTTGGCGTAGGTGACGTATACTTGTTAGTTCAGGTAATGTTCCTGTTTTAACCACAGCTACTGCATGATAGTTTGTAAATCCACCTTCAAATTTTTCTTGCAATAATGGAATTAAAGAATTATAACGACCGGCTGTGAAGACATCGCCAGTATCTAAACTTGTTATGTGAGCATGTTCCCTATCGATATGATGAATGCATTCATCAGCACTATATGCCATAAAACAATTAAGATTTAAAATCGCATCATCAAATAAAGCACGATCTCTAGCAATAGCTACAGTTAAGTTAAGACATTTATATTGTTCTTCTTGATTTTTTGTACACCATATAATATCGGTTACTTTTTGTTCGTTGAAATCGTATTTTGCTAAAAAAAAAAAGAAATAAAAGTTTTAGTTAAGATGTGACTTGTTTGGGATCAAAGAGAAATTACATATGTATATTTTATGTTATTTCGATAATAACAGACTAATAAAATTACACAGGACTTTTTGCAACTAACTATACAGTTATAAGTTGAAGTATCAATAAAAATATGCACCCTATAACTACACATTTCAATACCAATAATTTTTAATTTGCATTAATTTCACAAAAACACAAAAAAGTATAGATTAAAGTATAAATTGTTCCAAAATGGGTTCAATAGTGCCATAACTACTTTTCACAAAATAAACCGAATTTGGATCCCTTTTGACACAATTTTTTATACAATTTGTTAAAAAGTAGCAGTGTAGGAAAACATACAAAAATTGGATCATTCCAGTGATAAGGAAAATTTAAGAGACTTGAAAATATATTATTCAATTTTTTTATTTTTTTGTCTAAGTAAACGTTTTAGATTGTTTCCAATTTATTTTCTTCTTTTTATTCATTTTCTGACGTTATGTATGGCTATATTAAACTATAACAAAAAAATCAAAGTTAATCCACGTTAGATTATTTTTAGATACACTAATGTAATTACTATTTGGCATTTGATCTTCAAGTCAAAACCCCGACCTAAATGGAAAATTTTCCAATTTAAGTGAATTCCACTGAAATAGTCTTAAAATTAAGTAGGAAATAGCAACAAACTTTAACCAAAATTATGAATTCAAAAAGTATAAAACTTTTTTGTATATTTTATGACAATCGGAGATTTTTACAGAATATATAACATGTCTAACTATACAAAGCTTCGTTATTTTTAAAGTAAGAAAAAAGTTGATAATTTTTAATATTCATTTCCGAAATTATTACTTAAAACTATTTTTATTTATATATGTATGTAGTATCAAGTGAGCATTTTGTGGCTATAACAATAATCTTTTTTCATAAAAAATAATAAAAATTTTAATTAGAAGCAATATTTTTTTGGAATAAAACAAAAAATTATGGACGGCGGCTGCTTTTAAGCCTGCACGCCGAAAATTGTTCGGCGGCGGCGGCTGTTGAATATCATTGGCGGCTCTGCTCAGCCGGCTTGCAGCCGTTACGGCGCAGGTCTCTGGCTACCTGTTGGAGGCAACCTGTCAGTTTTTTCACTTATTTACAAATTATTCATTTTAGCTCTTTTATTTATAACATTGTTACTTTTTTCCAAGACTTATTTATTTTTATATTATAGTGCTAGTTTTATAAATTCCTCAGAACATGATTTTAATTAGATTTGATACCAAAATTATTTAATATTATAATGACTAAACAACGCCCTGCAAGATTTTGGCATTATTTTACATCTAACAACGTTTACGTTTTTATATTTACCTTGTATTTGAGAAGCAAAAGCTATTAAAAATAAGTTAATTAATAAGTGTTTATACATTTCTTACACTTGTTTTTGTATTTTAATCTTAAAACGTATTTTTCAACAATAAAAACAAATTATTTTTAAGGAACGCCTAATTTATGAATGAATTAAATTGAAAAAACTTGTACGAATGAGTAAACACAAAGAACAAGAAAGTAATAATGAGAAGCGAAAACAGAGTTGATTCTTAAAAAACATTTAGTGCTGCCAGACAATTTCAAGAATAAAAAATTATTTTTAAGGCACGTCCAATTAATGAATAAATTGAATTGAAAAAACATGTACGAATGCGTAAGCCCATTCTTACAGTGATGCCAATTCTTATATCATTAAAAGCACTGTATATCGTTATTTTTCATGTGCGCGTACATATGTATTTAAATGTTTTATGTAATTTGTTAAAATGGATTATACGTTTGTTTTTCTACTTATTTTATTTTAATAAAAATCAATCGATCTCACTTGTTTTTTTACTGTTGTTTTGCTTACATTTCTCACTGCATACTTCATGTTTTGTTTATGTTCATGTTTTTGTTGTTTTTTTTGTGTTTGTTTTCCTTTTTTAAACAGCTTTTATTGTAGAACTCTCAGAGAGATTTCAATTGCAAGGTTGCCAACTTTTACATAAAACATACATTTTTCGCAAGAAATTTTAATTCTAACACATGAAACATTCTTGGTAAACCTTAGAATGGAACTTCGACGTCACATAACGTGAAATCATGCGCATGGCGTAATCTTTATTTTATCATTCTTGCTCGCATGTGTAAACGAGGGCTTATAGCCTTTTCACACTTGCATACATTTTGGAGGAACGCATGGAAGATGTTGAAAATGTGAAACATGCATTCACACTTGCAACATCTAATAGCCTTTTCACACTTGCATACATTTTGGAGGAACGCATGGAAGATGTTGAAAATGTGAAACATGCATTCACACTTGCAACATCTTACATCTACCATCATTTAAGTTGACAAAACAAACAAAAACCACGCCGCTTTTAAAGAGTAAAATGTACTTTGAAAAGTATTTAATAATAGGATTGATTATTCATTTGAAACAGCAAACCCAGATATTATTGCATTGTATAGGGTTATTAATAAAATGTATACTGGAGGAAGATGGAAATGTACTTTGAAAAGTATTTAATAATAGGATTGATTATTCATTTGAAACAGCAAACCCAGATATTATTGCATTGTATAGGGTTATTAATAAAATGTATACTGGAGGAAGATGGAAATGATTTGTAAAATTCAAATTTCATTTTGTTTGATAATTTTTTTTTTTTTTGTTGACTATAAATGTCACTTTTGTTAGTGATGTAACCTTAATTTTATTTTCAATGTCAGTTTTGCTAGTGATGACACTAAAAATATCGGAAGATGTATATGGGAACAAAATGATTTAGGAACATCTTGTGAAGATGTTGAAAGATGTTGATTTTCAGCTCTGTACATTTCTTATGGGAAAATTTCAACATCTTCGCAAATTGATGGTAGATGTTGACAAGTGTGAAAAGGCTATAATTCATTGGGCGTGGCTTAAAAATAACTGATTTTATTGTTTAAATAGTCTGGCAGCACTAAATGTTTTTAAGAATCAACTGTGTTTTTGCTTCTCACTATTACTTGTTCTTTGTGTTTACTCATTCGTACAAGTTTTTTCATTTCATTCCTAAATTGGGCGTGCCTTAAAATCAAATTTGTTTTTATTGTTGAAAAGTAGAGTTCTGCCCGGTCGTTCATTTCAGTAACTGGTCATTTTCGTTCATTTATACAAGACTGATTCGTTCGTTCACTTTGAACGAATGAATACAACCCTTATTGAATGTGATTTTCTTCTTGTCTTTTGATAAACAGCAGCTGAACGAAATTGATCCGTACACTATTGAACGAAAACCGTTCAGTTAAATGACCGGCTCATTCCGTTCAATGAAGTGATCCGTTCATTTTAATCCGTTCGTTCATGAACGACACAGCTCTATTTTCAGCGGTTTTTCGGCCAGATATGGATCGACATGAAGAAAACAACTATTTTCAACCGCAAACAAACAACTTTTTTTCTGTTACGCACGTGTTTACCATGTGCAGAATAAAAACAAACAAAATAAGTAAACAAAGACAAAAATATAGCAAAGTTTTTCTTATTACCAACAAATCAATTTTTAACGAATTTTAAAGAACCACGGACAGAGAATCCACTCAGGAACCTAATTTTGTGGTGCCCACGTAGTAAATTTTAGTATTTCAAAAATTAAGGTTTCAAATCAAACCTAAAATATCAAGTTTCATATGAATATTTCCAGTTATTTTTGCGGTTTTTGAATTTTGAAAACGGATTTCAATAGCCTGTAACTAGGTATATTGAAATTCAAAACTGTCACTTTCGAAAAATTAGGCGCTTATAGGGCATATTAAAGTAAAAAAAATTAAAAAGGTTGTTGCTCTATAAATCTTTCAAATTGAGCGGTTTACGCATTTTGAAAGTGGATTTCAAAAGCCCCAATCTAGGGCTATTAAAATCCAGGAATGTCACTTTCGAGAAATTAGCCGATTATGGGGCATTCCATATTAAAATATTTTTTTTAAAATTTTGCAAAAAGGTTGTTGCTCTGTAAAACTTTCAAATTGAGCGGTTTACTCATTATATGTATTTGTCATGTGGACTGTCACTTTTTCGCATGTCAAATTTGTACATATAGTCTGAACACCTTCAAACAATAGCATGTGTTATTTCTCTGTGTGCAATACATATGACATTTTTGTATTTAGAACGAGTTCTATTTTCAAGTGACAAACCGTCTGACATCAGCTGTTTTTTATAACCAAATATTGTGGCGGCAATGAAATGAAATTTTAACAAACAAAAATACAAAAAAACTACACAAATTTATTATTGAAAATGGAGGGAAAACTTGAAAAGGAGTTAACAAAAGTAAGTACATATGTAACTATATGACATAACTAACATATGAACATGTAATTTATAAACCGTATGTAAAACTCAAATTTTGACATAAACATGAAATCACAGATAGGTAGCAAAGTGACATTCCACATGACAAATACACATAATGTGAACACAATACTTTCAATACATTTTAATATTACCTTGAAGGAAACCTGGGGACAAGTATCTCCACGTCACTACTTTTGTCTACTATTTCAGTGACTGTTTGGCGACATTGTCAAGAAAGCGTCTACATTTTTATAATTGCCTTTGAAAAATGTATGACGGCGGCAGATGACTGATAATGAGTCGGCGGCACAATGATTTTTTTATTAAACAATTATTTTTTCAATTGCGCTATAAAAGTTATTCACAATATTTACATATATTTTTAATTTGCGAAATTACACATTACACATTTAACCGTGTAGTGTTTGTTAAATGCATTAAAAATAAGAGCGACGGCGGCTTAATTAAAAAGAAGTTCGGCGGCTACTATCAGACAACTTTTAACCACAAATATTGGAGCTCTGTAGTTATCTTTTTCTTATTTTTTAATATTTTATTGGGTTGTTGAAAATTATACTCTATTTTGAAAATATACATATGCTGCGAGAAAAAAATTTCGTGTTCATAAAAAATTATTAAAATAATCAATATACCTATATTATAAGGTAAATTAAGTGTGCTTTAAAATAATTTAATCATACAATTAAAAGAAATTATAAACTACAAGGAAACAAGTCGATTTTAGTGACATTATTCAAAAAATGAGAATTTCATCAAATAGGGCTTAAATGTATGTCGACTACGCCTATTTTCAAGTGGGCGGGTCTTCAAAGCTGAAAATACATATCTCGGAAACTACTCGTTGTGTGATAATTTATAATACATTAAATTATACCTTACTAATACCTTCCCAACGATATACATATATCGTGATTATAAAATATGGAATTACTAATGGGTCGATTACGGATGGCAACCGAACCTCAGTGGAGTTGATAGCTGCCAAAAACATATTACAGATGCCAACTGACAACTTTAAGGCAAATATAGATGACGTCATATCACAAACCGTGTTCATACAATAGCCAACAATTTGACAACAAAAATGACAGTGAAAACCAAGCATAAGCTGTTAACTTCAATTGCCGATCATGGCAACCGAGAATTTGTGGTTGCTTTGATTTTTATTTTAACTGGTAAATTTTAAATACATACTATGTAGTTATTTTGTTGTTAAACTATTTATATTTTTAATATATGTATGTACAAATGTTTGTTTTCTACTCCAAAATTCGAAGAACAGATTAAATACGAAAGTGCTTGACAACTTGCATATCAGTTGCGTTGCCTATTGGCAACCCAACTCCAATTTGGGTTGCTATACATAATCGACCCATAAGGGTTAAATCCGAGAAATATATTTTTTGACCCGATTTTTTTTAATATGTATCTAAAAAATCCTGATAAATTGTATATATTTAAGTGTTATTTTAGTTTATTAATATAAATAGCCAAGACATTAAACTTTTATTTAAGGTATGATATGTGTCTGTAAGTCTCACTATCACAGATTTATAAGATCTGAAAAATTAAAAAACAGATGTTTTTCTTTAAAATATAATTTTCAAAACTTTTAATATACAAATGAAAATGTTGTGCTTAATACCTATGTTAAATTCAGATTTTCTCTATGGTATACAAAACACCGGCTTCGCATAGTACATATTTCCTTTATTAACGGCCTACGGCCGTGCGGAATGCTTTTCTTCTGTATGGTATACAGAACACCGGCTTCGCATAGTAAAGATTTCCTGTATTGCCGGCCTACGGCTGGAGGATGGATTTTCTCCTCTATGATATACAGAAAACCGGATTCGCATAGTAAAGATTTATCGTATTTTTTATGGTGAAATGTCAAATATTTCATTAATATCTCCGGATCTATATTTTCTGCACGGTTATATTATACCTTAAATTGAAGCTTAATTCTTGACTTTTAAATTTCGTACTTAATATATTTCCTCATATAGATCTTATTCCCGGATTGTTTAGATTTTTTAAAAAATATTGGATCAGAAAAATTTTTTCCCGAAATTGAACTTAATATGTTCCAAGTAGGTCATGTTATATATCGTTTGAAAGACAAATAAATATCGTCTAAGTTTTCAAGAAATAGCTAACCATATGTATTACAAACTTTAAAGCCCCGCCCACTCGAAAATAGGCGTTGCCGACAAAAAAAAATGTTTTATTTTACTCAGAATTTAAAACTCCGCTAGTGATAAAATTTTGGAAGTGCTTCGAAAATTGTCACTAAAACCGACTTAAGCCACGGCAAGTAAAAACCAATCGATTTTGTATAAAAATAGAAATGAATAATTGTGAACATTTTGTAGAGCCTGTAGAAGATTTTGTGGGATCAGTGATAGATTTGCAAAAACACCAAATTAAGTTTGCGTGAAAAGATAAAAAGTTGATACATTGAAACAGCGCCTTCCAAAAAATGCTTGGAAAAGCTTCTTGTTATATTATGCCTTTCCAATGGTATTGAAGTCTAATTTTCTTTATCATACGAGTGATGCCTGCATGTCTTCCCGTGATAGGATCATCATGATATTTATACATAATTCGCAGTTTTTCAGAATTAGTCGAAACTTTAGTAAGTTTCGGTACGAGCACAATTGTTAAATTTGAATCTTGCAAGATTTCATTACCTTTACTTGTGAAGGTTTCAAAGTTTGTTCCTAGGTAAATAAGCATACTGTCATCTAGTAAGAGTAGCAATGTTTCTAAACCAACCAATATTATTAGCTATTTTTTCAAGCTTTATAAAGAGGTGACCTAGGTCTACATTTCAACGTCCTTCAACTTAAAATCAGAAAGTACTTGATTTCCTTAATGGATAATTACTTTATCCTTAGTAAAATACAATCGAGGTATTTTACGGTGCTCATGGGCATTTATAGCCTCATATACATTAAATTTATTTGATTCTGTATGCGGTGTAGAAGTGTTATTCGTACTTATCCCGCTTGTTTTATACTGAAGTCTGGCTGTAACCTTCAGTACTTTATTGACTTCAATATTTTTAATATCCTGAAACTCTATTCGTGACAGCGCGTCTGCCACTGTATTTTCCTGACCCCTAATATACTCGACTACAAAGTCGTATTCCTCGAGGTTAAGCCTCATACGCATGAGCTTTGTAGAATTCTAGGGCTTAGTAGTTGGGTTTTTAAATACTGGAAGGAATTTTTACAATCCTGGTTCCATTCTAAAGGTACATTTTTTCTAGACAATCTGGTCTTGATGACTCAGCAAAATTTGGTATGAACCTTCGGTAATAATTACAAAAGGCTAAAAGCGTTTAGCTTCATCACCATTCCTTGGAATTGGATAGTTTTGTACTATAGAAAATTTGCTATCATCAGGCAATATACCTTGATCGGTACATTTGCGACCTAAAAATGTAACTTGAGTGTAGAAAAATGAACATTTATCTGGGTGTAATTTCAGATTATATTTTTTGCATAATTAAAATACGTTTTTTAAATTACGTAACATATGCACCTTAGAACAACCAATTACTACTAGATCGTTCATATACACGAATGCTTGTACTGGAGACAGACCTGGGGCCAAATTACCGCATTCGTGATCGAATGAGCTATCGTATCGAAATATGATTTAGATATCGAAATTATGATAAAATGTACTAAATTTCTTGCTCGATATCGAATGCCATAATCTCAAATAATAAAATTACGATCAATTTTACTCGATATCGAATGCGGTAATTTGGCCCCTTATGAGTGCTTGTCTGGGTATCACAGGTGCCTTAGGCAGTACCCCGCAGGCGGCTTTGTATATAATCCTAAACCTACTACCAATAGAGCACTATGTGAAAAGTGTGGCGGCAAGGAATTTACTCAGGCTATCGGAGTCTTCTTTGGCAAAACCCCTGCGGGTTAGTCATACTAGGATATTGTATAATCATCCTTAACTACGTGAAATGTATGTTTTATAAGCGCTGGTATCTATTAAAAGAACTGAAGTTATATCATTGAGGGTAGTACTACAGCGTATGTAGCTACATAAATTTAGATTGATATTGTAGGTTTTAGTTTCTATTGAGTATTTAGGGGTTCTTGCCCGTTTTCCGAGTCGTTTTCTGCAGTTAGATTAATATTCCTATTTTGATAATCATTACGATTCCTGTTACCGTTATTATTGCGGTATGAACCATTATAATTGTTATTGTTGTAGTTATTGTTACGATTATTATTGTTATTTCTATTATGGTTTCAATTCTGATTAAAATTTCTATTTTGGTTTCTGCCTTGGTTGCCATTGTTGAAAACTTGGCTTCTGTCACCATATGTAAGAATTAAGTTTTCTTGGCAATATGTTTCGGTGCAACTAGTTATGAATTTAGTCAAAACTTCATTCATATTATTGAAGGTCGCTGATTCCATGATCAGTTTGACTCTTTCATTGGAACTATTTTTCGTAATGGCTGTAACAGCTGAACGTGTCGCATATTTGTAGGCTCATGAGGTAAACCATCTCTGATGTAGGCGGTCTCGAGTTTCTTCGTTAATTCCTCCATTTCTTTGGCATAGGAATTAACATTTTTCCCGCTTTGCCTAACGCTCATTAATTTGGCGGTAAGAACGTCTACGGATTCTCCTTTTACTGAGTTCTTAAGTTTTAGCACTATCTCTGCCAAGCTAGATTCTGAGGAAATTAAATTCCTAGCGGTTCCTTTTAGTTTGGTCTTTATTAGGTTTAGATAAAGCAACAAATGTTAATTTTTGCCTGTTCGTTTTTGAAGGCTATAAAAAAACATTGCACACAAAGTCAATGTATTATATATGTATTAAAACATATATTATTATATATTTTTTTTTTTGTTAAATTTCATTTTTGTTTAATTAATATGAATAGTTTCACTTCCACTAATTTTTACGTATTTTCACTTCGCGTACATAAGTTTATTGTTATTTTTTTATAATTTTCAATAAATTATCGCGAAGGCAGGATCGCCATGTAAAGTTAAAAAAAAAGCTTTATTATTCATGAAGAAACAGCCGCTAGTGCAACTGTCCAGTTTCACGTTTATTTTATTATTCTATTTTAGCTTATCTCTAGACTTAAAACGAACTTAGTGGACAATATCAACAAGAATGTGTCGATATTAAGTTACATACAGAAGGTATGGTAACTTCGACAAGTCAAACACACTACAACAGGAGGGAGGTCTAAATGTCCCTGTCATATACATATGTTCACACCAAATGTCAAATCTAAAAGAGATGTCAAATGTAATGAATATTCAAAAAAATAAAGTCTTATGTTAGTCTGTAAAGAGAACTCCAAGCGTGTATTTATTTGTAACAGTTCCCCTCTCAGTAGCAGCTCTGTTGGGTAAAAGGCAAGAAATTTCGATTAGAAAATATCTCCAGAAAATAATTGCCATATAGGAGTTTTTAAAGCTAAGGAAAATTGAACAAGTTTTAAAAGAATATGACGAAATTGAATTAGATGTAAACATTGATGGAATCCCATTGTTTAGAAGTTCGTGAATCCAATTCTGGCCAATTCTTTTGAAAATCTTTAATTTGCAGAAGTAAGTAAAGCCTTTCAATATAGGACTATACATAGACCATACTAAACCTGAAAGTATTAAAGATTTTTCTAAAGATTTTATTGACAAAGAGCTTTTACTTAAAGATAGATTTTTTGTAAATGTCAATAAAATTAACATCATGTTCCGTTGTTTAACATGCGATACGCCGGCTAAAGCTTTCATGGAAATACTAAATGTACAAAAGTATCAAAGAAATTTGGTAATCTACTTACAGTACTTTTGTGGAACTTTAGTTTCCGATTTTTCTTTAAGAAAAACAATTGAAGAAATAGATTTTAATATGATAACGCAAACTTCTTTAAATAGTATGCATCATATTATTCTTGGAGTTATGTGGAAGATGCTTTTCGAATCATTAAAAACTGATCTGAATTACTAATTAAAAGACTCCAAAAAAAATTTAGTAAAAATACCTATCCTACGAGCTCGTAAAACTAAAAAAAAATTTTCTAAGGAATTTCCACGGAAACCTAGATCATTAGATGCTTTTTTGACTTTACATTGCGATTATAGTAGTTCAAGGCATGTTTACAGCAACGCAATAGTAGCCAACGATCTGTTTCAGTTGTTTGTTGAAAACTATCCTACTGTGTTTGGCCAATATAGTGTCGCTTTGTATACAATTCGGGCCTCTACGTCTTTTTCGGCTTATGATTTAGAATATTAAAAAAAACAATCGAAAACCAACATCGATTATTCAACAAATTGTACAAAGAGAACAACACGAAGTATACATACATACATATGTGGAAGTTAAAAGCGAAAAGTTTACGTACAAAGGAAATTTCACTGCAGGAGCTTTTATCAATGATTGTTTAATTTCTTTCAGAAAACCAAACAATATTTGTGCAGTTAAATCAGTTCCGATAAAAGTTGAAGCAATAATAAAAGAAGACGATATGTACATTGAGGGATGGCGTTTGTTAGATTTAGGGAGGTTTTTCCAAAGCCGCTCAATTCTTGTGAAATAGGCATTTATTTGTACAACAAATATAGTTTTAGGTTCAAAAGAAAAATGTTTAATTCGTGATGTTCAACATAAATTTGTATGCCTACGTATTGATTCTCAAAAAATAATAATACCTATTCTACATACAAACATACATAGCTGTTTTCCAGAAAAATGTCGAACGACCATCCACAACACTCAAAAGAAAAATTTGAGTATTTACCTCAATCAGGTAACTTTACACTTTCGTACTGGTGCAATATGTATTTTATTTGTTAATTTTTTTCTTTCTAGTTAATTCTAAATGTCGTGGATGTGTAGAACTTTCAAAACAGTTTCATTTATATAAAGGTTTGTTTAAATTATTCATTAGAATATTAAACTTATGTACATTTAAAAATCTAATATTTATAATTTATTTCCAGATCTGTTCTGAAAATCACATAACGTAGTTTTATTACACAAAATGCCGATTTCCTTTTTTATGTTTTGTATTAAAAATGTTTAGGACAAAAAACTCTGTATTTTGGGTTTTGAAATCGCGTGATTTTCAGAGCATGGGTGTATATTAAAATTTCAAGGTGATTTTTTATTTTCAGAGACTATTAATAAGACTATGTTTTAGAATATTTTGGGACTATCTTTTCGATTTATTGATATTTGCTTGTTGCTAGTAGATTTATGATTTCTACTGTATTTTTACAGACGCTGCCGATAAACGGCACAAATCCTTACTGGCCATTCTGAAGGAACATGAAGTTTTGCTAGATAGAATAGTTAAACAAAACGCAGTTGCCACAAATCTAATGGAATTTTTCCCAATTAACACCGAGGAAAAATTAAAAGAATTTGACGATATTTTAAACACACATTCTGATCCATACGTAAGTACATATTTGACTTAATTGTGAAACGAATTTAACGAACAACATTGAATTTTTTATTTATATTTAATAGATACACCAAATCAAATCACTGCTTGCAGGTAATGCTGAACGTAATATTCATGAAGTATTTGGCCAAAGCATCATTATGAATTTTAATGTAGATGGATCTTTTGGCAAAAAGAGATTGCGTGATTTTCCAAATGTGTTTAAAACTATAATAGGTAAAAAGTTTGTTGTTTGTTTTAAATATTGTAATATTTTAACAAATCTTTTATTTTTTCAATATCAAGATGTAATATCAACTTTTAGCGAATTTTCCGACAAAACGCTCAGAGCAGCATTTCAGCGGCAGAAAAAGAAATACTTTAAACAATTAAGTCGGGAAAAAGCAAAATTAAACAAACAACAAACTGATGACGACTCTTCCAACTTAGATTCTTCAACCGAACAACAACAAATTGATGACGAGATACCTATATATGTAGTAGATCTAACGCTCTTTGACGAAAAATTGAAAAACAGTTTTGATGAATAAGACTTATTTTTTTTTTGTTTTTCTTTAAATTGTTCATTATATGTGAAAGCATGTATGTATGTATATCGCGAACTCGTTATACACAAAATAAATAAAAACTTAAATATTACCGCCTATTATGCAAAACCCGAATTCGAAACCTTCGGTTTTTTTTAATAATATAGTCTGAATATTCTAAAACAATACAATTTATTTTCCCTCTTTATAATACGAATAAGAAAATTAATAAAAAAACATTGCATAAAACCAGAACAAAATCTCGAAAAAATTTGGTATTTTATAAATGTTTGCATTGTAAAGTAATTTCTTATATAACCCTACATAGACAATAGACCACTTAAAAGACTTAATTCAGCTGATCTTCAATTAGGCTTTATTTTTCAGTTATTTTAATAGCAGTACATACCTAAGTTCTGCAAGGCCTTGATACCAATGACACCGTGTAAAATTGGAACTGTTTTGCAATGAGGTTTGATGGTCACTTTACAGAAACTTTTTCCCGCTGGACCTAAGTGGTGAGAATATACATATTTGTAAAAAAAAAAAAAAAACTGAGAAAATAAAAATTTAAACCTTAGTGATGAACTTAATAATTTGGTGGCACATGTGTATGTAAGTATGTCATAACATTCATCATACACCAGTCTCTCCAAAAAGTGTAATAGATTCCATGGACATGATGACATAACAAAATGCATTAATGTGCTCAAGCATAGTATCATGAATTGCGAATTTTTTTCGAAATAAACCGGAGTGAAGCCAAAATCCAATAAACACCATAGTTAGTAGTTATAGTCAAATTGGTGTCAAAATCGCTTAATTTTACGAGAAAATAGCAAAATTACCGCCACTGGTCTTCACCTCTTGTAGGTTTGCCAGATACTTTCCGTAGCTATCCCCAAATAAAATTAAAAATATCTAAAAAATCCCCAAGTATTGTTTTTTGTTTGAAGAAATACACACTTTTTCATTCAAAATTTAGTTAAAATATATAAAAATAACTAATAAACTGCATTATAATTATCAGATTGAATAAGTTCGGAGTAAATAATATTTGAAAATAAAATTGTAATTATTAATATTCTAGTCCATACCTTACTCTTTCCAATACAATACAAATTTGAATGATTTTTATATAAATTCTTTGTTTTTTCTGGTTTTGAAAAACAAAGTTCTTGTTGAAAAATATTTTCAAATATCCCAAATAAACGTGTATCCAAACGAAACTTTCTGCCCCGAAAAGCTTTCAAAAATCCTGAACACTTGGGGACAAATCTTCGAATCTGGCATGTCTGACTTTTTTGTAACAATCCGTGACCATCCGCATTATATCAGTTGGTGTGGAAAAGTTATGTGGTTTGGAGGTGTACGCGGCTTTTAATTAAATTGAAAAACAATAAGTTGATCTTAAAACTTTACAAGAAACATTTGAAATAATTAAATATTCCTGATAACTTTGAAAAATGTCTATCAACTTGAGAACTGTTTATGCCTTCGCTCGGGAAATGTATCCCAAGAAATCGAATGAACGTATACAATACGGCACAGCGGGATTCCGTGGCAAGTAAGTATAAATATTTACATTGATTGCAAACATGGAGCAGATTGCGTCAAAGCGCCACCCAAGAAATTCTTTTGGTTATAGGTGTTATTCATAAAATTAGGGTGTTATCAGAGAAACAGCTGGTCGGTCAATTGTGAAAATCTAATAATAGACAACAATATTTACGTATGTAGTTCCATGAATACAAAGTGAGACATTCTGTTATTATCATCGTAATATTTTCTTCATTTTCCGCTATGTATGAGTAATCATCTCAAGAGCAAATCGTATTGAACGTGTACAAGTTTAGTTTGAAACAAAGGTGTTGGCAGCAGTAGGGAATGTCAATTGTTTAAAAGAACTAAATAAAATTCTTTTATTATAAAAACAACTTGACACAACTGGAATTTCTTCATAACACTTTTACTTTTAATACAAGCACACCAAGTAGATTTGCCACCACATCAAAGAAATAACAATGCCAAAGAAGGAAACAAATCGTATTAGAAAAATACTATACATACATACGAACCTATAATAGACAAAGACAGGCCAAACCAGTATTATTGTAGATATTATCATAAAAACATACCTATTAGCCTCGTTTATTTGTAAAAAACATCAACCAAATATGCATGTATTTATTTTGTTTTAATTTTTTTGAACAACTAGGTATATTCATTTAATTATTACTACGAGAGGTCACTCCTCTTGGGCCACTCACTTTACAGTTTACCATTTTCTACCATTTCAAATACATTTTATTGCTAAAATGTTTTGATGATATACTTACCTATTACAAATAAATATGTTCTAAATTTCTTTTAATAAAAAACGATGATTGTCTTTCACTTAAATGCGGTGGATCTTATCATATAGGTATTGATAAGAATCTAGTATCAGATAACAGAATATAATATTTATATATATTAATTGCAAAATAATTAACTAACTTACTTAGAGGCTTTTTCCTTATCAATTTTTAAATTGATTAAAGGTTTATTAAATTTCAAAGGTTTGTAAAATGTTAAAGAAATAGGTAGTAGATGAAACTTTTATCAGATCACTATTAATAGAAAGTTACATATAAATTTAAATCTTATAGGTATTAGAATAATAAATAGGTACAATGTAGGGGCTTTGTAAGGGCTTAGGCGTTTCGCTCTTGAACGTATTAAGTGTCTCATATCATTTCCGCAAGGCATCACAATAGACCGTATTGGTCTCTGGGTGATGGTGTGGGGACAACCTCACACCGGCCTTCTAACCTAATCTACAATGTAAATGAAAATGTCGATGAAGTTGCCATCATTCACATAAAATTGAATTAATAAATAAATTAGCGAAGTGTTTCAGAATTTAATTTTAATGTTAAGGAGGTCTTAATCGGCGCATTGTTTTACATAACAATATAAAGAAAAGAATTTATATGTATTGGAAAGAATAAGGTTTGGCAATTATAAATGATATCGAACAGATGTAAAATTGTCAATTACATTTTTGCAAAATATTTCGTCCCAATTTACACAAAGCAACTCCTGTTGAAAAGATTGATACAATTTTTTGCTTGAAATTTCCTCGGTGTTCACACAGCACAATTGCCACAATTCTTAATCGATTACGTTGACTGAAAAAAACACGAATTTTATGAAATTTAGCTTTTACAAAACCACAATTTTCATAGTGAATATTCGGGCTAGATTGAATTTATTGTAACAATTGTTAAAGCTTCTACTACTTATGTGTCAACACGTAGCATCTCAAAACTTTAATTTTATTACAATATGCCAATGTTGGAAAACAAAGTTCTTGTTAAAAGCTCCATTATAGGTATAACATTATTGATTAACATCTACACTTAATACATTCGATTAAAAACGTATTTAATCAATATTATACTATTTAATATCGATAAAATTGTAATGAAGCGAATTCTAATATAATGAATCTTTCTAAAAATAAAATGCTTCTATCAATTTGTTGAACATAAGTATAAGTACTCCAAGCTCATATAAAACATTCCAAACTAATTGTTTGTTGTAGTAAAGTGCTGAAAATTTATTTTCTTAAACAACTTTATCTATATATTGTACTCTATAAATTAATTTAAACTAACAACGTATTGAATAACTTTTCATTTGTTTACATCTTAAATAGTGCTGATAAATTGGATAGTGTAATGTTTCGTATGGGAGTATTGGCTACATTGAGGTCGCGCATTTTGGGTGGTTCAGTTATTGGTGTTATGATAACGGCTTCACACAATCCTGAACCGGATAATGGTGTTAAATTAATTGATCCCAAGGGTGAAATGTTGGATCCCAGCTGGGAGGTCATTGCCACAGAACTCGTCAATGTAACAGATCAAGAACTTGAAGAACAAGTTGCAAAAATAATAAAAGAAAATAATATTGATATTGGCACATCATCAAATGTCTTTGTAGGCATGGACAATCGTTACCATAGTCCGAGACTATTAAAAGCCGTTGCTGATGGCGTTATAGCTTTGAAAGGAAATGTCAAAGAATATGGAATTGTTACCACACCAATGATGCATTATTTCGTTGTTGCAGCCAATACTAGAGGTGCTTATGGTCTACCGACTGAAGAAGGCTATTATACGAAATTGATAAAGGCCTTCGAAACTTTGAGGGGTGATAAACTAGAGAATGAAAATTATAAAAATCGTTTACTGTTTGATGGTGCCAATGGTGTAGGTGCTCGTAAAATGTTACAATTTATTAAAAGAATGAACAAATCTCTGGATGTAGAGGTCTTCAATAAGGGCGATGGAAAAATAAATCACGAATGTGGTGCTGATCATGTAAAAGTTGGCCAAAAAGTACCAATTGATATGCCGCTAGTCGAGCCTAATACAAGGGGTGTCAGTGTAGATGGAGATGCCGATAGAGTAGTTTATTTCTTTACCGATGAACAGAGCGTGTTTCATTTATTAGACGGCGATCGCATTGCAACTCTGGTAGCTGATTATCTTATGGATTTAGTGCAACGTTGTGGTTTAGATATAAAATTAGGTTTAGTACAAACGGCTTATGCCAATGGTGCCTCTACAGACTATATTGTAAACAAATTAAAAGTTCCAGTAGCATGTGTACCAACTGGAGTTAAACACTTGCACCACAAAGCCTTAGAGTTCGATATTGGGGTTTATTTTGAAGCCAATGGGCACGGCACCATAATTTTCAGCGAATCAACTAAGAAATTAATTGCGAATGCCGCAGCAGAAGGCAATGAACACGCCAAAAAATTTTTACTAGTTATTGATTTAATTAATGAAACAGTGGGAGACGCCATATCCGACATGCTGTTGGTGGAAACTATTCTCAATCACAAGGGCTGGGATATTAAGGATTGGTTGGGCTGTTATGAAGATTTGCCAAACTTGCAACTAAAAATTAAAGTCAAAGATCGTAGTGTAATAACAACTACAGATGCTGAAAGAACTTGTGTTACTCCTATTGGCTTACAGGATGCCATAAATGAAACTGTAGCCAACTACAAGAGAGGTCGTGCTTTTGTTCGTCCTTCAGGAACTGAGGACATTGTAAGAGTCTATGCAGAAGCATCGTCAAAAGAGGTAAAATATTATATTCAATTAAAAATATTAACCTTTTAAATATGTTTTTTCTTTTATTTCAGGAATGTCAGAATCTTGCTTTTGATATTGGTGTTTTAGTGCAAAAAATGGCTGGAGGCGTAGGACCAGAACTTTCTCATCCAAATAATTCCGTTAAAGCTCATTTCTAAATGTGTTCGTTATGTACATATTCTCTTTTTATCAATCTTATTAAAAAAAGTGTTTTACTATTTTTAAAGTTGAAAAATAAGAAAAAAAAAACTTGCCTGCCTTTAAAAGTAGTATAATGGTTATTAATTAAGACGACCAAGTTTAAATCTCATATCTTTTTTTATACCATATATAAACAAATGTGTAAATATTTTTAAATGTTTTTTGCCTAATGTTTTTGTAATTTTACTTTGTGTGCTGTATTATTTACGTTTATTATGCATAGATAGAGATTATTAATGAAAAGTTTATTAAATACATACATATGTATTTGATTTTGAAACAGAAAAAAAACATTGCTATTAATTATTCGAAACTATTGGTAATATTAAATTAGTTAATGTAGCTAGAAAGATATTTTTCTTTCGAAAATAAGAATTTTTCAAACTTTTAAAGAACTAAGAATTTTATAGCCATTTTTGCGACGTTGTACGATTTTACAACTTTTAATCGATTCCCGGCACGAATTCTCATTCAATTGGCCTTAAAATTTACTAGTTAGTTTTAGACACTAAAGAACAAAATATTACCTATTCAAGAAAATATATTTTCGGCTTAAATCAAGTCCGTGACACTAGCTTGGATTATTAACTTCCTTATACAGCCCAATCATGAATAAAAATCCCGCGGGAGTTTTTTCCCTTTTTATTTTTTGAACATTGAATTTAAATGGGAAAAGAGAAAAAACTTCCGCGGAATTTTTATTAATGATTGGGCTGATAGTCTACTATACCAGTAGACCATATAGTCTACTATACCAGGTAATATATTTGCTTAATATGGTTACCGTTTGAAAGTGCACGGAGAGCTCTTCGAATGATATATAATTTGACGCAATCCATTAATCTATTGTGAGCCTACAACTGAATTTATGCTTTTTCATATTGAGCATTTTTAGAAAAGTGATGGTATCTCGAAAATGAACCCATTTAATAATAATTTATTACAATTTTATAGAGAACTTTTCAAACTTTTATTTGACATATAGCATTTAGTCCTAATGCTTGGTTTTCACTATGTCATTTTTGTTGTCAAATTGTTGGCAATTGTATGAAAACGGGTTGTCATATGTCATGTTTGCAAACATAGATGACGCCATATGACAACCCGTTTTCCTACAATTACCAACAAAAATGACAGTGAAATGCGGCCTAAGTCGCTGATATTTAAGGTTAAAAATGATTACTTTAAAAAAATACATACTTTTTTAAGCAATTCACTTTCAAACGGTATCCATATTGATCAGAAATATTATCTGGTATAGAGCAATTCCATATGAAAACGATCAAAATTGGCAAATTTTTGGACGACCCCTCTCGGATTTTAAAATAGTCTCAATCGATTGCCCAGCAAGAAATAATGTACCTACATATTTTTTTTTTTACAGTGACTGGTTTAGTGGTGGTGTACACCACTGTCATGTGACAAAATTGAAGAATTCTTCATAAAGGACCTCATTGAAAGTTGTTTAAAAAAAAAAACTACTAAAGCGATCGCAACGAGTGATAGCTCGTTGGAAAGGTATTGAATCAGGCTTTAATTGAAAAATAAAATTTTCCTAATTTTTCTTAGAAATTTACCTTTAAATTTTCCCATGAAAATTAAATTTTCCGATTTTCCACAGAAGCTCCTAAATTTTCCGACTAATTTTTTTTTTTGGATTCCTCATAATTTTTGCTTTAAGAATCAGCAATAAAAAATGGGCCCCGACTCCTTGTTTGGACAGGAGAAGAGCATTTAAGAGACCACCTTGTTAAAAATACATTTTAAAAATTATTTTACAGATAAAAATACATTTATGAAGAAAAAATCTTTCTTATTTTGCTGCTTATACTTAATTACAATATTTATTAAAAATTTCAATTGTCTTGGCATCATTATAAAATTAAAGTAACTTTAAATTTAGCACGTCGGCAGACGAATAGTACCGCTTTACATTAATTGACGCATCAGAAATATTTGGTATGAAGCAATGAAACTTTTGCGTTCCAGTTATAGTTTTGACATTATTATATCTGTTTTGAATTCGTCGCTCCATGGCATCGTGTTCTTGAATCAATTTCACCGTTGCTTCCTGAGGGTCCTTGAGCCAAATTTCTTGGTGGGAGTCGCCAATATGCCCTTCTGTCGAACTAATTCTTTGCTTCTTCTCGCGATGTAAAAAGATGTTTGAAACTGTTCAGAAATCTTGCGTATAGACCATGATTGAGGCAGCACAAATAAAATGAGATATTTCTCCGAAAAAGTGGTCGCTAAATTGAATTTTCTTTTCAACTGCTCAATCATTTGTTTGCCGTCATCAACGTCATCTGCTTGACTGCATTCGTTATCAGAGCCTTCATCAAATATTGTCGCGATTGCACTCACAACCTTGCCTTTTTTCTCTTTCCTGTATGTTTCACTTCGCTACTTTCTTTTTCTAATAGGCGTTTCACCTAAAGTAGTAATAGCCTCATTCAAAGGACTCAAAGACATATTGACCATCGGAATGTCTGCCTCACTATCAGATGAAACATTTTGTTCACTTGTCATTTCACTCTCGGATTGTGGCTGCATTTGTTTCAATGCATTTGCTTGTTGAGACAACTCGATTTTACACTTGGGGCAAATGAATTCTGCTTCTTCACCGTATTGTATATTTAATTCATACTTTCACGTTTAGTATTCAACTGAAATTTGATTCAGAGTCATAGTTGCCAGATAAATAAGGGTTAAAATCGTCAAATCTTGAATAAAAAATCGTCAACTAAAATAAAACTTTTTATCAATTCAATATTTTATTTATTTTTTTAAATTAATTTTTTTAATACATAAACAAAAAGAAAAAAAACAAAAAAAAATTAAATATGTTTAAGGGATCGATAAAAGTTTAAAAAATAGTTTTAAATATCAATATTAAAATAAAAAAGTAACAAATAACAAAACACAAAAATTAATGTAAAAGGAACACAAAAATAAGTAATAAATTACTTTTCAAAATATAGTTTTTAAAATCAATTTTTTAAGAAATTTTTATCAATGTTTCTTAAAAAATTTATATAATTTTTAATATAAAATAAACAAAACAATTTCTTTATAGTAACAATGTAAAACATAAAAAATTCTACTTAAAATTACAAAATATCACCTTTTAACAACACTATGCGTTTTAGAATATTTCAATTATATTTCATAATTTTCTATTTAATTTCATATTTAAAAAAATTTCAATAGCTTTTTTATAGTTTCTAGTTGGTTTTCAGAATATTCTTATCGTATTTTATAAAAGTTAAGTTAAAAATATGTTTGGATTCTGAAATACAATTAAAAATTTCTCAAATGCATTTGAAAATTTCTGAAATACAATTTAAAACATTCTATAATATTATTAGAAATTTCTAAAATATAATTGAAAAAATTTAAAATATAATTGGAAATTGTGAAGTTTAGTACATTTAATTTTGTAGGTACATTTCCCTATTAAACTTTTTAATAAGCTCAGGTACAACATTCATATTAAAACAACAACATTTATTTAGTTTTAAAAAATCTTTAGTGAATAAAATCCCTTCCAAAGAAGACGTTCCTAACCTATTCTTAATTTTTGTTTTGTTTAAATTTACCTGACTAAATACTCGTTTGACATTTACCGAAGAATGAAGTAAAACTAAAATTTTTTGTATAAATTTGGTTAGGATGGGAAACAAGAGATTTTAATCTTTTCTTTGATTTTCAGAAATGTGTTTCCAAAATTCCAATAAATCTTTTCTTTTTCCGAAACCAAATTATAAATTTTATATAAGAAAAAAGTGTTGCAAATCATTTATACTGAAAAATCGCCAAAATAGGGGCAAAGATCGTCAAAGGGTAATTTTTGACACCAAAAATTGTCAAAATGACGATAAATCGTCAAATATGGCAACAGTGCTCAGAGTGTGTGAAGTATTTATATTTATTTTTTGTTAAAAAATAGGTAAAAAAAAATTCGCGATATTTGCTTTTCTTTAAAGCCTAGTACTCTGTTCAAATTTGGGAAAAATGTTGAGCAACATTAATTATTTCATACGGAAAATTTGACGTATAGCCAATGTTGGCTATCACGCGAATTTACATAATTTGACGTTTTTTTTAATTGAAAGTACGCCACATTGTTTTACTTATGTAAACAAAACACATATGTTTTGCTTTTTTGTGAATTTAAATCGAAAATAAATAAAAATTAAAAAATCTGTGTTGAATCGAAATCTTGAAATAAAAATGAATAAACAAATATTACTAGCCGCTTGTGCAGCAGAACAACAAGTAATAGATATTGTTGTTGCTACAGAAGAGCTTTTGAATAAAAATTCCACGTGAAACAATTGTTACTTTAATTATTTCGCTGTGAAAAAATAATGTTGCCAGATACATTTCACATGTTTTTCACAAAATGAACAGAATACTACTTCTGCAACATTTTTTCATGAAAATTTCATGTGAATTTTTTTAACGTGTATTTTGACAGCATTCCACTTGAAATTTTGAACAGTGTACTATGCTTTAGGCGATATATTTATTACCTGGTAATTTAAAAAATTTACAAAACATTTTATGACCTGTAGCCTCAGTCGGGTTTGGTGTGCCATTACATGCCACTGCTGCTATTATTCATAGATTTATGGCCGATCTTGTGAAGGCAGGCAGACCATATTCACTACACACTCAACTTGGGGCACTTAAAAAAAATTGATTTTTTCTTCATAAATGTATTTTTAACTGTAAAATAATTTTTAAAATGTATTTTTAACAAGGTGGTCTCTTAAATGCTCTTCTCCTGTCCAAACAAGGAGTCGGGGCACATTTTTTTATTGCTGATTCTTAAAGCAAAAATTATGAGGAATCCAAAAAAAAAAAAAAATTAGCCGGAAAATTTAGGAGCTTCTGTGGAAAATCGGAAAATTTAATTTTCATGGGAAAATTTAAAGGTAAATTTCTAAGAAAAATTAGGAAAATTTTATTTTTCAATTAAAGCCTGATTCAATACCTTTCCAACGAGCTATCACTCGTTGCGATCGCTTTAGTAGTTTTTTTTTTGTAAACAACTTTCAATGAGGTCCCTTATGAAGAATTCTTTAATTTTGTCTCATGACAGTGGTGTACATTATTTTTTGCTGGGCAATCGATTGAGACTATTTATTTTAAAATCGGAGAGAGGTCGTCCAAAAGGTGAAAGCTATATAGTAGATATTTACAATTATATATCAAAACTTTAAAGGTGAATAACTTGTAAAACATAAAAAAGCGGGCAACATTCTTTGCATTTTTAGGCATAGAAGTGAATAGGATATCATCTGTAAAAAAATTGTTAAAATTAAAGCTAGTGTCACGTTATTGATGGGTTCCAAAGATTTGTTCGTAATTTTTGAGATTTTGCAATTTATTTACTTTATCGGATTTATTTTGCAACTCTGAAATAAAATTTGCAGAGATATTGCAATTCGGCTATCTTCGTCGTATTGTTACCTGTCGTCAAAATTAGGTTGCCGCCTTGAAAATTGTACGTTTAAATAAAAATTTTATGTAGCATTCATGTGTGAGTTTGAACAACAATTGCATGGTGAAATAACTCTACAAGGTGGTGTTGAAACGCCAGCTGATTTTTTTTCGTATGTATGTATGTATTTATTTTTCCTGCAAAAATGTTTGTAAACAATAACCAGTTGTTTTTGACATTACAAACATGAAAGCAAAAACAAAAATACCATGTTGTTTCTGTTGCTTTTGTATTGTTGTAATATTGCCATCACCTTGTAGAGTTATTTCACCATGAACAATTGTAAGTTCACAAACAAAATAGCGTCTTTCAAGTATAAGATCCAAAGCGAATTCATAAGATGAGCCCGTAGCGGCAATAGATAAAACAATGCAAAAACAACAGACACAGGGCTGCCAGAAATTTTCAGCAAAAAATCTTCCACCAAAATCTTATTTTGGAAATAAGTAGTATTAATTATTTTTAAGGTGGATCCACATCACCCATTTTTTCGTAACAAAAATTTTTTCCAGAGAAAAATTCTTTTAATGAGAGTTTTTTGCAGAACAATTCACCTATTTTGAACGATTTTTCTGAAAAATCAAAGCTGCCATATGTAAACAGAAAAGTCAACAAATTCAAAATGAAATAAGTTTAAATAAAATTCTGATTAATTTTTCTAAATTCAACTAAATTACATACATATCTTTACACTACACTAATTTTGCTATAATTCAAAAACATAATTATGTATAATAAAACTTGACAGAAGACATAAATTATACCAAGGCGAAGAAATTATTTTTATTTGTTTTGACAAGAGCATTGTTCTACATGCTCTTCTACATTTGTCTTAACAAGAGCATCCTACTGTCAAAAATACTTGTAAAAGTGTTACTTTTGACATAAGTAAATTGTAAACAAAGTCAGTCAGCTGGGCTACTGCACTCACCTTGTATAGGTGCACCATGGTTAGGACTATTTGTTTTGACCAAAACAATATATTGTATTAAAGAAATGCAAATAGATTTGGCAACTCTAGGTAGGAAAAGAAAAATGCTAAACAAAATGACATTATTGCCATATTTCAAAATACCTAAGAAAAACCAAATACATATGTATAAATATGCTTTCATGATGAAACAAAATGCATTTGTTTTCTAAACCAAACAATTTAAAATATACCTTTTACTACGTAAAAAATATAAATAAAACAAGTCATAAAATAATTTCAAACGTTGCTTGAGAACATGTTGTAAATTTACGGTTTAATAGATCTGGCAACATTGGGAGTAGTTCTGCCACGATTTTTCTTTTGTGGTAATTTTTCTGATGCAATACGCTACTTTTCTGTTTTAAATTAAACAAAAAAGCATTAATAATCTCCTAAATTTGATAAAAAGATAATTTTCGGCGAAAATGGAAGGTGAAGTTGTAAGTATATTTGTAAATCAAGTGTAATTAAAAGCATCCTCAAAATTACAAGATGTTTTTAATTTTGAGGTTATGGTTTCTTTGAAGGTGTTCCCCAACAAAAAATATAATGTATTTTTTTGTCTCTTCTTCAGTTTGATCCCACATTGATGAAGAAGAAAAAGAAGAAGAAGACTTTTGATTTAGACGCCGCTTTAGGCTTAGATGATGGATCCAAAATGGAAGAAACTAAAGAAGCTACTGCTGATGATGCGGCAGCGAATGAAATTGATGACAATTTAGATTTGGAAAGTTTTGGTAAAAAAAAGAAAAAGAAGAAGAAGGCGTTCAATTTGAATGAATTGGAGGGAGCTTTACCCAAAGATGGTGATGAAGTGGTTAGTGATGATAAGAGTGGCGAGCCCACTCTAAGTGATGAACACTTAGAAGCAGAACGTGATTCAGATAAGGACTACAGTTATGATGAATTATTAAAACGTATATTTGAAATTATTTTGGATAAAAACCCCGAAATGGCAGCAGGGCGTAAACCTAAGTTCGTAATGAGACCTCCACAAGTACTACGCGTGGGCACTAAAAAGACTTCATTCGCCAATTTCCTCGATATTGCTAGAACCCTACATCGTTTACCAAAACATTTGTTGGATTTCTTGTTGGCTGAATTGGGTACTAGTGGATCTATGGATGGTAATCAACAACTTATTATTAAGGGACGCTTTCAGCCTAAACAAATTGAAAATGTGTTGCGTCGTTATATTAAAGAATATGTCACCTGCCATACATGCCGCTCTCCCGAAACAATTCTGCAAAAAGATACCCGTCTCTTCTTCCTGCAATGTGAATCTTGTGGTTCTAGGTGTTCCGTAGCTAGTATTAAATCCGGTTTTCAAGCTGTTACTGGCAAGCGTGCCGCCATCAGAGCAAAAACTACATAAGTTTCTGTGTAGTTTAATTATATGTAATTTTTTTATGTTATGTACTCTATTCAAACAAGTCGCTACTCCCTCTCCATAAAAACAAATATTTAAAACTGGACCATGTCATCAATGGAAGTGGTATTGCAAAGTAAAACTACGGCCGGTTCGTTTTAGAAAACATTTCTATTTTATATTTTTAGAACAAACAAAACCATATGATTTATTATAAAACAAGAAATAAATAAATTCAAATAAAATATTTTCTTTTTCATAAAGAGTTTGTTGAAAGCATACATTTTTTTATACACCAATCTATTAAATAATCTTTGAAGGCTATTTCTATATCGCTATTTGATTTATCTTCAATTAAACTAAATACATTCAATGCTATTTGTCCTCGATAGCAGGATGGCTTGCCGTACAATAATACTTTTGATCCCATGGTGACATTAGAAGGGTCGATTTGTTCTTTTGTTTTAAACAACAAATTTCGCAAACTGTCGACAATTTCATTCTTGTTCTGAGCTAGCATGTCTCTTTTGACAGATTGTAATTCGTTTTCCAATTTCCATATCGTCTCTAAGTCCCTTGTCCTACGAAATAGGCATATATCCAAAGATGCTGTTCCATCGTCTAATAAATAATTGTAGCTTGATTTTGATTCTTTGCCTTTACTCATTATTCTTCCATAAACCAAGCAATGTTTGAATTTCACTTTGTTGGAAAATGCTGTAATCACGTTCGAACCTTCGACCCAAGAATTTTCATTTAAATTTTGTATGTTCTTTAACATTAATGGAATGCAATTTAGCACATCTTTCAAATGAGTTTGTTTGGAGTTCCAGTCTTTCTTAAGTACAGCTCCAGACGCAGAATCGGATATTAAATTGGTTTCTTTTCTGATGAAGAATAAATCTAATTGCTCCTCAAAATCCATATGAAAGTTAAATTGTTAAGGATCAAACTTTAATTTCCTTTATAAAGATTTATTAGCTCATAAAAAGTTAAATAATTTATAAAACACCGCAACCAATTTTTTTAATTTACACAATTGTTTGGCGCATTTACTGTATGCATTCATATGTGAAAGTAACAACATGTACGTGTTTATATATTATTTGGTTTTAATTCCCAAAATTCCGTGAAAATATATATAATAAAGATCACTTATGGCGTTTTATTTTCTGGCAAAAATGTTATATGGTGTTCACACATTCATTTTTAATTGAGTCAATTATTGGTTAATTAAAAAGTGTTCACATATGCTCAATATTGCTCATTTAATTAGCGTTTGACAGCAGCTGACAAAAAAGAATACATTTACAGTGCACTCGGGAAAACGTCAACGCTCGAGTACGTCAACATCCTAAAACCTCAACCCTTTTTTTACATTACCTACTCTAAAATTTTATGAAATAAATAGAGAGAAGTCTCTCTTACAAGTGTTGGAAAGAAAAAAAAAACAGCAGAAAAAAATAACAGATTTTTTTAAAACGTCAACAATTTGTTAATCGTCAACACCCGCGCTTTTAATTAGTTAACGTTTTCCCGAGTGCACTGTATTTGGTTCTAATATTATAATTTTCAGCCTAAAAATATTCTTTATTAATTTAAAAGCGAAACAACTGTCATTTTAGTTATTAGTAGTCACAAGGTTGTATTTTAAATTTTAATAATTATTAAAACAATTAACTAATGAAACAATTATCTAATTGAAATTTTGTATGGATAATTGAATTCAATTAGGCGTTAATTAAAAAATGTCAATTAAAAATGCATGTGTGAACACCATATTACACGTTTTTCCCTTTTCGCACCTTTTTTAATTCTTTTGTGATCTTTACCGAAAAAATGTCAACACTGCTAAAGTGTAGTTTCTAGAAAGAATTATTTTCTATAAATGACACTATATAAGTTTAAAAAATTTTAAACTTTTCACACTGTATTTTTATTGGGGGAGGATAGCACGATAAAACAGCCTGTGTACAAAAATTTTTAAAATATGTTTTTTTTTAATTTTTCAGATCTTAATATTCTGTGATTATAGTACTTACAGACTTATATTACTTACAGATTTATATTAATAAACTAAAATAACACTTATATAGATTTTTTTAGATATTAAAAAGATTCCGGTCAAAAAATATTCTTTTCGGATTTAACCCACATTCGGTCCATATTTTATAATTATGATATAGGTATATTGTTGGAGAGGGATTTTAATAGCTTTTATTTGATGTAATATAAATAATCAGACACCCAGTAGTTCCCGAGATAACCCTGCCTTTACACATGCAAGTACTTGCATGCAAGTGCTGTGTATATATTACATACGAAAACTTATTCGAAAAACTCGAATCATTTGCAAGCAGCATTACTGTTTACACAGGACAGTAAAAGTTTATTTTCAAAATGTTGTCAAAGCGTAAACGTCAAAAAATTAGTTTAAATTAACAAATGGCGCACAAAGTTTGTATTTGTTTACCAAGAGTTGCCATGGCCTTCACATGAGTATAATTGTAGGGAAATAATTATTACAATTTATTGTTATTATTTTAATTATTATTTAATGCTCTAAAATGACATCAATACACTTCTTTTTCCATATTTGAAAAAAAATATATTTTTTTTTACAAATATACATAAAATAAGTTAAATATTTATTAATTATTTTACCACAATCCATTACATTTATTCTGATATTTTTTATTTGGCAACTCTGTTTACCTTTCTGTCACTTTATTGCTGAAAGTGTCAAAAAATCACTGTCCAGCTAAATTCACTTGCAAGTGACCTGCAAATGCCTGCATGTGTGATTGTGTTAGTAAAAAAGTGTGAATGTATTGACTTTTTCGAACTTGCACTTGCATGTGTAAACCCCGGGTTATATACGAAAACTTATTCGAAAAACTCGACTAGCTCTGGAAGTGAAAAAATGTGAGTGTTTAGTAAAAAAATGTGAGTGTATAGAGTTTTTCTAACTTGCACTTGCATGTGTAAATGCCGGGTAACATAATTGGTCACAAATATATACATTTCTAAATCAAAAATAATGCAAGTACAAGTTAGGTAGGTGGGTAGGTAGGTAGGAAGGCTGGTGTGAGTCACCTCACACCTTCACCCAGAGACCAATATGGTCCATTGCGATGCCTTGATAGAGGAAGTAATAGAAATATATAGAGTAAAGAAAAGAAGAGGAGGAGGAATGTTAGATTGTTAGAATAGAGAGAAGAGAAGAAGAAGAAGAAGAAGACCTGACCAAATCCTACTCAGACGTATGTCCTCCATTTCTGAGACCCGCACTCCGTATATTGGCACGTAACCAGGCCATTCCCATTACGAATCCTATCAGACTCTCAAGCCTACAGCTCGAGACATCCCCTAATTCGCTCAAGAATCTATTACCCAGCCATCTCATTCTACTGCCCTGTAACCTGGGGCAATGGCACAGAATGTGCTCAACTGTCTCCAGTTCTTCCGGGTCCTCGCATAGTCTGCACATATCCGACAATTCGGATCCCATTCTCACCGCCATCCTGCCTATCATGCAGTGGCCCGTGATGATGCCAATCATGGTCCTAACGCAGATCCTACTTCTGCCCAACAGCAGTTCCGACTCAGACCTCCTAAGCACCGGCCATAACGTCCGTGAGACTTGGCAGTCTGTTCGGTTCCCCCAGGCTTGATTGGCTGCGTTTACAACCCATTCCCTAATCCTTCCGTAATAGAAGCCTATTGCAGGCCCGACTACCTCCATACGGTCATCCATCTCTGTGCTTGAGCCCAATCTCGCCAACTCATCGGCCACCTCATTACCGGCGATGCCAGAGTGACCCGGTACCCAGCACAGCCTGACCGTATAACACCCTAAGGCTACCTCTAGAGCCCTCCTACAACTGTCGACTAGCTTGGAGTTCACATAACAGCCCCTTATGGCCAAAAGGGCCGCCTGGCTGTCCACATATATCGTGACCTCCGAGCCTCTGTCGATGTTGTCCCTCATCAGTTCCACGGCCCTCAAGATCCCTAGAACTTCCGCCTGAAAGACACTGCAGTCGTCAGACAGCCTATATGACATTCTGATGTCCAGATCCTCAATATAGACCCCTGCGCCCGTGCCGTTCATCTTTGAGCCGTCCGTGAAAATGGCAAATCCGTCATACAATTTGCCCCTTCCAGACCAGCTCTCCCTAGACGGCAATGTCACCTCCGGCAACCGCCTAAAGTCTACCAAGGTGCTCACATAATCCGTAGAGCCAGGCGATCCCAGGCAATTTCCACCTGCCTCAATCTCACACAGGATTCGCGAGTGACCCTGCATGTGACCCTTTAGCAGTCCCAGCTCCCTCAGTCTAAGAATACTTCTGGCTGCCATTCCCATCACATACTGCTCTATAGGCAATAAATGAAGAATGACATCCAGAGCCGCTTGAGGAGTGCTTCTCATGGCCCCCGTTATGCCGATTGAAGCACACCTCTGAACTTTAGACAGAAGGTTTCTTCGATTAGCCAATCTCAATGTCTCCCACCAAACACAGCATCCATATGTAAGAATGGGCCTGACCACCGAAGTGTAAAGCCATCCCACCACTGACGGCCGAAGTCCCCAACTCTTACCTATCGATGATCTACAAGTATAGTAGGCATTGAGACCCCTTTTGAGCCTCTCCTGAGTATTTCTTTTCCAAGACAGCTTTCTGTCCAGAAAAACTCCCAGATACTTAGCACTATCCGATAGCCTAAGCTCTACTCCTCCCAGTACCGGCAGCCTGAAACTTTCCACCCTGTACTTCCTAGTAAACAGAACTAACTCTGTCTTCTCCGGATTGACTCCCAAGCCCTTTTCAGTAGCCCAGGCTGACAGTTCGCCCAGTGCCCCTTGCATGACTTCACTAATTGTCGGCAGAAACTTGCCCGATACCAAAATAACTACATCATCCGCGTAGGCCACGACGTTCTGACCCATTCTGTCAAAAAGTCTCAGAACGACATTGACAGCCAAGAGCCATAGTAAGGGAGAGAGAACACCCCCCTGCGGGGTTCCTCTGGTCACCAGTTTCCTCAGGTGTTCGTTTCCCCAGTCCGAGTGAATGACTCTACTGCTAAGCATCAGAGTTATCCATTCGACCAGGAAGGACGGAACCATTAGGTCACATAGTGCCTGCCTAACAGCCTCTATTCTCAAATTGTTAAAGGCACCCTCTATGTCAAGGAATGCCGCCAAGGTGTATTCCTTGTTTCGCAGTCCCTTCTCTATAAAACCCACCACATCATTTAGCGCACTCTCCACAGATCTACCCTTAAGGTAGGCATGCTGAGCGCAACTGATTATGCCGGCGTCCATCCTCGTCCTCAGATATAGATCGATCAGTCTTTCCAGTGTCTTCAAAAGAAAAGACGCCAAGCTGATCGGTCTAAAATCCTTAGGTTTAGAGTGACCGGTTCTCCCTGCTTTGGGTATAAACACGACCCTAACCTCTCTCCATCCTTTAGGGATGTATCCGTTCAATATAAATACCCTAAAAAGTTCCACCAACAGTAGGAGAGATGATCTCCCGATATTCTGTAGCATCGCCGGAAAGATACCATCTGGTCCTGCCGATTTGTAAGACCCAAAAGTATTGACCGCCCATGTTACCTTATCCAAGGTGATCATGTCTCCCACTGGCTCCATTGCCTCATCGCCTGAGCGCGGCCCTGAGAAGGAGTCGGCATTCTCAACCCGTTCCCCCGCCCCAGGATCCACACACCCCGGAAAGTGAGTCTCCATAAGAAGGCATAAGGTCTCAGAGCTAGATTCTGTCCAAGAGTCGTCTGGTCTCTAAATAAATCCTGGGACTGCTGGGTCCTTGGATAAGATTCTTCTGAACCTGGACATCTCATTTACAGATTCAACTGACTCGCTAAAATTTTAAAATTTAAAAATTTTAAATTTCTTTTATTTTATTAAAACCTATTTTTACATTGTTTATGATAATTACAGATGTAAACATGGTGAAAATATTCCAGGTGACAGCATAGCGCCAGCTGATTATTTTTTCTCTATTCATGGTGAAATTGAAAATGTCAAAAAGTTGTTTACAAATAGTCAAAGTTTATATAAAACATTACAAAATTATTTTGTTTTTAAAAAATTGAGTTTTTGTCGCCGTTTTATCTGCGTAAAATAGCTTAAAAGTGTTAAAAAAAACTATATTATATTGTTTTTTAAGTTGTTTTGCTAAAAATGTTAGTTTTTTTTTGTAATATAAATATTAAAATTCCTCTTTAAAGTGATTTTTTTTTGCTGCAGAAAAATGCGTTGTTGTTAAACAATACCTATACATACATTAATTTTGAAAATAAAGAATTTTGCATGTTTTACTTTGCAAAATTACGTATTACTTGTATATTTATATAAATATTATGCGCAACTTAAAGAAAAATTCTTTGAGAAAATAAAAAAAAAACACTTGTTTTCTGTTTTTATACATGTTTGTAACGGGTGGTTAAATTTCAAGGGCCGATGTTGATTTTGAATAAAACACAAACTATTTAGGAAATTATTGTAATTTTATTTTATTATGATATATTGGTATTACTCAATTATGTATGGAACAAAATATCGGCCAAATGGGCGCCGCGACCACGGCGGCACACCTCCATCCGATGGTCCAAATTTTCGATGACCCTGAGGCATAATGGAGGTTTTATGCCGTTAATGTGCCGAATTATCTCATCCTTTAGCTCTTGAATTGTTGCTGGCTTATCGACGTACACATTTTCTTTCAAATAACCCCAAAGTCCAACGGTGTCAAATCACATGATCTTGGCGGCCAATTGATATCGCCATTACGTGAGATAACATGGCCATTGAATTTGTTGCGCAAAAGAGCCATTGTTTCGTTAGCTGTGTGGCAAGTGGCACCGTCCTGCTGAAACCACATATCGTCCACATCCATATCTTCCAATTCGGGCCATAAAAAGTTCGTTATCATCTCACGAAAGCGAACACCATTCATAGTAACTGCCTGACCGGCCTCATTTTGGAAAAAATACGGTCCGATGATGCCGCCAGCCCATAAACCGCACCAAACAGTCACTCACTCTTTGTGGGTGCATTGGTTTTTCGACAATCACTCTTGGATTCTCATTCGCCCAAATGCGGCAATTCTGTTTATTGACGAATCCACTGAGGTGAAAATGTGCCTCATCACTGAAGATGATTTTCTTCGATATGCATTTTGATTTGAACGCCCATTTTCATAATAAGTCTGGATAACTTTAACACGTTGTTGGATTGTGTATCTCTCCATGGTTCAAATTGAGTAAGTCTGAAATAGAGAAATGTCAAATAAAATTCGGAAAAAAGCTTGGTGTTTAGGTGTGGTTCACATTCAACATCGGCCCTTACAATTTAACCACCCTTATTTATTTATATTTGTTTTCTTTATTTTATGCCAGATGTTTTTGACAGTAACGAAAGTATTACACAAACAAAAATGCCTGTTGTTCTTGCCTTGTTGTAATTGTTGTAGCAATGCTGTCACCTGGTACTTAATTTCACTATGGATGTAAACAATATTTTTTGTACGAAACTGACTTCGATTAAGTTAAACTTGGCAGCACTTATACACATCGACCTAATAAATTGTGGCATCACTTTTTTCGTGAACCCACATTTGCTTTGTTTATATCATATTCCGAATTGTGGTAATATTGTGAAATTGTGAGACTGCATCATACATAATTAACAAAAAGTACATATTTCCATTTTATTTCGAAAACCAACTCTCAATAGGTACGATTGAATCGAGTTATGTCCGGGGGCTCTCTTATAACATTAAAAGAAGAATCAATTGATGGCAATGCTGCTGCAGCAGCAGCAGGTACGAACGTCAGCGTTCAGCAGCAATCATCGGCCTCATCTCAGCAGAATGGGGCTTCGGGTTCAACTGGAACAGGAAGTGCTGGTGCTCCAGCAGAAGGAACTAGACAAAATAGTTTACAGCGCATACAACAGCGAAAGCAAAAAGTATTCAATTTGCCAGTAGCCCAGAAATTAGCTAAACTCTCGATGTACTCAGCTTGTCAGGCTGATGGATGTCGCTGTACTGGTTGGAAGACACCTCAGGAAAATCGTCACCGTGATGTTGAATCGTCATATTGTCCCGAGTTTAGTGAAGAATGTCGCAATACTAGTTGTCGCCACTCTCTCCAAAGTCATATTGCTCATTTGGATGGAATTTCCGGTTCCGAAATGAACAACCTACTGGGAGCTATTATCGATATGGAAAATCTCTTTATGTCTATGCAACGCGTAGATGACGAGGATACAAAAAAGGTATACCTCTATCTATTTAGGTTGTTGCGTCAATGTGTCATAACCAGACAACAGGCTGTTATTCGAGGACCGTTAGGTGACCCCCCATTTGAGTCACCCTGCATTGCAAAAGCAGTTTATTCATTTGTATTTTATAAATACAACCATTTGAGTCCTAATGAACTGCAAACTATGACTGAAGTAGCTAAAACATTTTTAAACTTTCTAAATCATTACAATTTTGAACCACCGTCTATGAGAAGAGCTGATTTGAAAAATGATGATGCCTCTACGTATAAGATCAACTATACCAGATGGTTAGTTTTCTGCCATGTACCCGCCTTTTGTAATTCACTTAGACATTTCGAGACTTCATTGGTTTTCGGTCGCACTCTTCTGCGTACTGTTTTTCAGTATATGGCTCAACAACTAAAAAAGAAATGTATATCTGAACGAGATCGTTTCCCAGCCGATAAGAGATCGATAATAACACAAATGCCAAAATTCTTAGAAGCTCTCAAGGGTGAGCTTCTAAAAGACGATTCACCAATATGGGATCAATCATATCGTCCACCTACTGCCTTTTTACTACAACAGCGTAAACGTCAACAGGACACGGCTGCAACTAGTGCAGCGGGAATATCTAGCAACATTGGGTCAGCTGCTGCGAAAAGAACTGGTATTAGTGGCGAACCTGCACATAAAAGAGCTAAAAAAGAAATTATCGAACGATCTGCTGGGTAAGTTCTTATTATTCTTATTGTTTGCTGTGATTAAGACTGTATTTAAAATTGTTTGTTATAAGTACCTACATATGTATGTATTGTAAAATAAATTACAATGAATTTTATTAAAATATGGTGAAATAACGATTTTTATAATGGCTATTTCCGATGTACGTCATTCGTGTAATAATGATAGGTAATTAATTTGTAACTACCATTTGGATTTTGTATTCAATAATTATGATATTGTTCATAAAAGTCAATAGGACTTTGCAACTACATACATTTGTATATGATTATGTATTGCTCTTAAAAGTACATACATAATTGTTTTACGCTTACTTTAATTGCTAAATGTATACATATTTTTAGAAGGGATTTGAAACTACTCTTTTGGTTGAACATATTTAAATAAATGAATATGTAATGGCTGACTAATACTTTATAATTTTCAAGATTTAAACCTTTTATGAGAATAAAATTGATAAATTACAATATGTTACAAATGTGAATCATAAAAAAACGACTAGGGACGTAACTTTTGTGGTGTCAACATTATCCTTTGCATAAACTGAGTCTGATGTGTAGTGTGGAACACACAGCTTTGAATTTGCTGACTATGAATTAGCAAAAGCACACAAATTTCTGCTTAGCTTACACTAAAAACTTTGTTAGTCCCGGATCACACAATGCAACTTTTGCTGCTCAACTTTTAAGTTTTTTGGTGAGAGGGAAAAAAAGAGAGAGAGGGGACCACTCTTCTTTCCTCTTTCACCAGCAAACTCAAAAATTGAGCAGCAAAAGTTGCATTGTGTGATCCGGGACTTAGTGAGCAAGCAACAGCGCAGCGCAAGCCAAACAAAACAAAAATAAAACTATTGACTGTAGCTTTACTATGTGATTTTATTTGCTGACACAGTCAGCCACAGCAATTCACTTTAAAAAATTTGCTGCTTTTGCTGAGCTAAAAACTGTGAACCTTTGCTATGCTGAAGTAAAGCAAGTCTTATTTTCGTTGTAGTGCTTGTGTTTTTTTATAGTGTACAAAGTGTGCACAATATGAAAAAAACACAAATAAAAAAAAACATACTACATACATATGTATATAAGACACAACAAAGAGAACTGTAACACAAGCAAGCACTACAACGTTTCGTTAGTTTTATTCTAACTTCTTCAGGGGTCTCGTTCTAAATAATCTAGTGACAAAATTTATTGTTTTATTACACAGCTTTAACTTATAGACTCTTTCTATTTACTTTGATGATTTAATCCGAAAAACTTGACTATATTTTCAATTAATATTAATAATTAACATCTCGTTAGAAAGTTAAAATAATTTAAGGTCAGATTTAATCTTCACATGAGAAAGAAAAGCTTAATATAGTAGTTATTAAACAATTTAAAAATTGTAACAAATTTTTGTTTGTTTTCGTTGTTGTAACAGCAGCGGTTGCTAAGTTGACTACTGGACATAATATTAAGCAAATTTCAAATGAAATAGCAAACATATATTACCAAATTTCTATACAACTTCAACCAAAAAAATAACAGACAATTGATAAAATTTTGGATTTCAATACCTTCTAGTAGCAAAATAACGAATACATAGAAACCTAATTTGATATATTTTATAATTTTATATTAATATTCATGAAATAAAACAATTTTATTATAGGGATACCACGTACGAAGATCTTTCAGATGAAACTGTGCTACGCGCTTTAAAGTCTATTTCTGAGTCGAAGGCAATTAACAAAACAGAAATTCTATTTCCGGTTAATGTGTCGCGTGATGAAAACGTTAAAGCTGAGGAACAAAAACGTGCTATTGAGTTTCATGTTGTTGGCAATTCGTTAACAAAACCTGTGGATAAACAAACGATACTCTGGCTTTTAGGATTACAAAGTGTTTTTTCTCATCAATTGCCGGAAATGCCTCGAGAGTATATATCACAGTTGGTGTTCGATACGAAACACAAGACTCTGGCACTCATTAAGGAGAATATGCCAATCGGTGGTATTTGTTTTAGACCGTTTCCCGATCAACAATTTACGGAGATTGTCTTCTGTGCGGTTACAATGTCGGAACAAGTAAAAGGTTATGGTACACATCTCATGAATCATCTGAAAGATTATAGTATTCAAAAGAATATACAACACCTATTGACGTATGCCGATTGTGATGCGATTGGCTATTTTAAAAAGCAGGGATTTTCCAAGGATATAAAATTGGCGCGACCAGTATATGCCGGCTTTATAAAAGAGTATGACGGAGCAACTCTGATGCACTGTGAATTACATAAGAACATTGTTAATACACAATTTATATCAGGTAACTTTTCAATAATTCAAATATGTCTACAAGTTAAGTTTAAAATGTTTTGTAAATCAATAGTAATTAGACGCCAAAGTGAAATTCTTAAAGAGCTTATTGCCCAACGTCATAATGAAGTACAAAAAGTTCGACCCGGCTTGACATGTTTCAAGGAAGGCCTCCCATCTATACCCGTGGAATCAATACCTGGATTGCGTGAAATAGGCTGGAAACCACAAATGCGTGCTCAAAGAACATCAAGACCTTTGGAAGAGTCATCGGATCCCGAAAAATTGGCTGCCTCATTTGCTGCCGTTTTACAATCTGTACGCCATCATGCCTCGGCTTGGCCATTCCTAAAACCCGTTACAGCTGCCGAGGTTCCCGATTATTATGATCATATTAAATATCCCATGGATTTGAAAACTATGGGTGAACGTCTAAAAAAAGGCTATTATGTGACACGGCGACTTTTTATGGCCGATATGGCTCGCATATTTTCCAATTGTCGTTTCTACAATTCACCTGAAACAGAATATTATCGTTGTGCTAACAATTTAGAACGTTATTTTCAGACTAAAATGCGTGAATTAGGTTTATGGGATAAATGATGTCGCGCTCTCTCTGCCAATTTTGAACCTCCCATTGAGAAGATTGGTGACGACGATGCCGACGGTGTCGATGATGGTAATGACGATGCTAACAAACTCGCCAAGGAGGAACGTAGTGTAACAAACAATTTAATCAACTCTAACACAAACAATTCATCCCAAACTACTCTTTTAAATTCCACATTTGAAAACACATTTTTGAGCGGAAATTTAGGTGTTTTTTCTTCTCTGCCAGATGATATATTTACAAATTAAATGAATTAATAGCAAATTATCATATGAATTCATTTATTTTTTTATTTCTTTATTATTCCCAAGATAACAACATTACATTAATGTTGTGTTTTTCTTCTTTTTTCTACTTATTTTAAGATTTTTTCATTACATGGTTTTTCTGGTGTTAAAAAGTTTTCAATATTAATAAACACACATTTATTGAATTAGTATACAAATTAAAATTTTCTCACTTTATTTGAGTTTGTAAATCAGAATTATTTCGCAAGTAGCGCTTCTAATATTAATAGATTAATAGGTAAGTTAAAATAAATTAAAGGCTTATAAATCGCCTCCACCAGTTTTCGAAATTACAAATTGTTATAATCTGTCATTTTTATCATCTCATACATCTACACCTTAAACCTTTTTGCATAAAACTGGATGGGCTTGTTTTTTTTGGCATAGAATTAAGTTCCCAATAAGAATAAGTTGAATAGAATTTGTAATAACTTTATAAAAAAAAATTATATCGGAAATTATTAATTATTACATACTAAATGTAAGTAATTTTTTTTTAAATTTAAATTACAACAGATTATAACCAACATTTTTAAACTTACTTCATAAAGTACATATCATACAGCTGCTATAACAAATGACAGATTCTCCACTTCTTAGCAATTTCGCGAGCTAAGTAATTATTATTTCTAATATCCATCACTTGGTTTTCTAAAAAGTCTGAAATTTTTCTCATTTTTATTAAAAGCACGCGAGAAACTAAAAATTTGGAAAAAAAATTATGAACAATTTCAAAAATTACATTTACTGTTGCTTTGATATTTTATAAATATCAAATAACGGTGCTTATGTACATAAATTCGCTGCAACTTTCCATTTATTCTTGCTGCCATATTAAATGAACTTTAACGTGCAAAAGTGGATACATTGCCATAAATTTACCCTAAACTACACATTATATTTAATAATTAATTTATTTTAATTTTTGTTTTATTTATTTAACATTTTGAATAAAAACCATTATTATTTTAAAAAATTTTAGAGTTTATTCGGTTTTTAAGTCATAGTTATAAAACATATTTCATGTGTGCTCGCCACTGTATATATACAAACAAACAAAAAAATTGACATAACGAACATGACTAAAAAAAAACAGCTGGCTTTCCAACACCACCTTGTAAAGTGTTTTCATCATGGTTAAGCCTTTACTTGTTATACCCTTTTACCTTCATTAGAAGGGTATATATAAGTTTGTCATTCCGATTGTAATTTCCACAATATAATTTTCCGACCCTATAAAGTATATATATTCCAGATCCTTATAGATAGCGGAGTCTATTAAGACATGCCCGTCTGTCTGTCTGGATGTTTAAATTAGTTTTTTGAAGTCCCCAGATATCTTCGGGATCCAGACATGCTTTCGAGAAGTTTGCTGTTTAAAATCAGCAAAATCGGCTTAGCCCAACCAGAGTTATGGACTATAAAAATTTGATATTTTTTGTCCATTTTAGTGCAATATTTTGAAATATATTGAAGATAGTACCATGAAATTTTGTATACGTTGTTTTTATGATAAAAGAAGAAAGTGTGCGGAAAATAGTAAGAATCGGTCCATGATTTCTCATAGCCCCCATACAAAAATCTTACCGAAATATTGCTCAATTATAGATAAATGCCTATAAAATTGGAATATCAAGACAAAATTCAGCAAAATTAAGTTTTATGCAAAAATAAATCGCAAAACGAAATTTTTTTTTAGTTCGGTCCATGTTTGACCATAGCCCCCATATAAAGTCCACTTCCAAAATTCATTTAAGTACGTATAAAACAGATATAAATAATGTTAAACGGCTAAAATTTTACATGAAGAATCTTTATAGGCAAATAAATTGTTGTACTAAATTTTATGGTGGTCGGCCCAGAATTGGTCATAGCTCCCATACAAGGACCACATTTGAAAAAGACATTTATCCCTATATATATATTGTATAAATATCGTTACCGACTCAAAACTGTGCACAAATCATTTACATATATACAAAAATCATCCCACAAAATTTTGTGAATTTCGGTCTATTTTTAACCGTATGCCCCATATAAACCCCACTTCCGAAAACCATGTTAATACTAATATTTATCTTAAATATATCGTTATTATGTTGAAATTCGACGTGAAATATCCTCATATGCATGAAAATCACTGTTCCAAAATTTAAGAAGATCGGCCCATAATTTGTCATAGCTGCCATATAAGAACCATTTTCAAAAAACAAATAAACCCACAAAAATAAATATCGATATCTGTATACCATAGAGGAAAAAATCCTATCCTGCATACAAAATTTTGAAAAAATGTGTTTTTTTAATTTTTCAGATCTTATAATTCTATGATTATAGTACCTACAGACACATATGATACCTTAAATTAAAGCTTAATGTCTTGGCTATTAATATTAAGAAACTAAAATAACACTTATATAGACATTTATTTAAATTTGTTTAGATATTAAAAAAAAAATTCGGGTCAAAAAATATTCTTTTCGGATTTAACCCATATTCGGTCCATATTTTATAATCATAATATATGTCGTTTATTTAATGTATGACAAAAAGTCACCCAGAAGTTCCCGAGATATAGGCCTATATATTTTCAACTTTACAGGCCGGCCCCCTCGAAAATATGCGTGACCGCCAACAATTTTTTTTGCTGGCATCTCCTCTAAAAGCCCTATTTGATGATTTTTTTTTGAGCAAAGTCACTAAAACCCTATCATGAATAAAAATTCGACATGAAATTTGTTCCTTTTTTACATTTTTCCTACTAAAATTCAATGTTAAAAAAATAAAAGGGAACAAATTTCATGTGGAATTTTTATTCACGATAGGGGTGATTATGAACATCAGACAAACTCTGTAAATTATGGTATAAAAATGCAATATAATGCTCTAATATAATATTATTTATATTAATATAAAAAAGCGTTTACTTTACTAATATGTAGTGTTGACTTTATTTTGACGCGCACAGTATTTGTATTAAGTAGAGAATCTCCTGAATTGACATTGTGATATGAATTCTTCTAACACAAAATTAAAATTTAATTTTGTCTCTTGGTGTATAATTAATAAAATTTCATGTATAATTAAACAAAAAACATCGTTCGTTATACAGGTGTTTTATTTAAATTACATACAATTTCCTTTAGGCAAAATAGTTTTTTGATAGACTGTATATGTATATAAAACTTCAAACAAATTATTTGGATGTTAATTAAAAAAGGATTTACAAATGTTGTACGTATTGCTCCTTCGTAAGCCGAAATTTGGCACAAATAGTTATTGCTAACATCTTACTTATAAACAAAATAGGTTATAACCATAAGGTTTTTTTTAGTTTTTATTAGTCGTGCTTACCTGGTTTTTATTATAAAAAATTTAATAAAACAGTAAATTAAAATATATTTTTTATTAAATTTTAGCAAATAAATTTATTTCTTCTAATAGGCTTATTACTTTTATTTTAATGGAAATAACAAAAATATACATTCAAATTTTGTTTTTTTTTTTGCTAAAACTCAATTAAGATAAATACGTACATACATACATATTTGTTTAATTTGTGTTTTTTATCTGTATGTACTTAATTAATTTTAATTTTACACACATTTGTAATTTCTTATGTTTAACGTTTTTTTTTGTTTTTTTTTATAACGTTTAATGTTTAATTAACTATGCTGAATTTAGTAAATTTAAGGACATTTAATTATAATTTTAATCAGTGGGATAATTTGAGTTATTTTTAGTTCTTTACATTTATTATTATTAATTGTTTAGTTTTAGCATATTTTGTTTTAATTTTTGGTGTATGTGATTGATATATTGGTTAACTTTCCGGGGTTTTGTGTATTTATTTGTTTATTTTTTGACTAATTTGTATTTCTTTAGGAGAATGAAAAAAGTTTAGGGCTGAGTTTTAATACTTAATATACAAATCTCAATTTTTTGTTTTGCAATGACGGAGTGTTGTAATACATACTTTTAAGATGATTGTCTATAATGTTTTGTGTTTTTTCATAAATTTTGTAGATATTTTATATATATGTATATGAATCACATACACGCTATTATTTTATTTATTTTTAGTTTTTACTAAATATATTGTTTACTAAATATGTATATTAAACTTAGTTTTCAAATGCTTATAACGCATTAAATGTTATTTAATTGCATGCTTCGCAATTTATGTTCATCGGTAGCTGAAATTTAAACCACGTAATTAACAAAATATTACTATACTTTTTTGAACTATGTAAATAAAGAAACGCTCCACTACTGTAGCTTGTATGTATTAAAAACATTTTTGCTTTACATGTAAAATTATTAAATGTGCAGTTACATGATTTTGCTTTTCAACCGAACGATATCTTACATACATACATATGTATATGTTTTATTATTTTTACCATAATAGCCAACATACATTTTATATTATATTCATAGATTCAAAACAGGTACAAATCTATTTTAATTTTATTTAAATATCAAATTTGAGGCCATTTGCTTGTTTTAAATGTTTTATATAAGGCTTGTTATTCTAAACAAATATTGAGAAAATTCAAGACTCAGTTGAATCTAACAATTGAGACAATTGTGTCAAGGGAACTCCTTTTAATAATTCTTAGTTCGGGGGGTTATTGTGTATTTCGATTCGAAGAGAAACTTTGTATACTTTTTACATTGAATTTCGAAAAAGTTTGCTTTAGAATTGAAATACACAATAACCTCCCAGTATTTTATACTGATGTTGGGAATTATTTAAAAACTGTTAAACTTCACTATATTTAGATGACAAAATCACAATATGACAACAGTTTTTCTTTCTCATTTATTTCTAATCCAAAAAGTAAAAATATTGTTACGAAATTGTATTTCAGTTTGCATTTAAATAAATAAAGACTCGTTATATTTCCTTTAAACTACTTGACGCCTTTATTTTGCAATTAAAAGGAATCCGGTGTATTTAAAGGAAATAAACCAACGTTTTTAAAAGTTAGAAACGTAACAATATACATAAATAAAACAAAAAGTCGAACAAAGTGTTGACTAAATGCATATATACATATATACTAAGAGCATCAAATAAACTAATATATTAACATTCATGTATTAAACATATTAAATAAAGCTTTTAACTAAAAGCTGTGCCATATGCATTCAAATTTTAGATATGTTTTCTGAGTACTATTACTATTGATTTAATTAATTCTAATGAAGCACTTGTAATGATTTAATTAAGTTTTGTTTTGAAATATCAGCATTAGGAATGGTCTAAAAGATGTAAATTTTTAATGACAATGCCATGTTTAATTAGGTCCCTTGCATGTTGTGTTACAACTTATGTAGCAGTTATTATTCTTAAGGAACCAGTACCTTGGCTAGTTATGTGAACAGTTCCCTTTTCTTTACGCTGTTTAGTTTATAAAATTAACTTTTATAAGTAATACAAGGAGTGAATGCATGCAAATGGCTGTAAGTATAAAACAATTCATAAAAAGCTAAACGTATTGGAATCAATAAAGAACCTTGAGCTTTGAACTAATTCAATTTAAGCTTAATTCACAAAAATCATAATTCAACATTAAGAAATGTCGTAAATTTATTTCACAAAACCATTTCAAAAAAATATTTTGCTTCATTTAAAGGCTTTAATAAAATTTTTGTAGATTCAAACCTATTCCAAATTTATAGAAAATATTTTCTCATCATTCAATTAATAAAAAATGTAAAAAGCTAAATTTAGAGCATTCAAAACCCTAAACCGGATCCCGGTTTCTTTTTATTTGAAAACTCGACGGTTTTGAAAATTTTATCACAGAATCACTTTTTGAGTCAATTAAGCGATGTCCGTCAGTCTGGCTGGTTGTCAATGTAAATCTTGTGCACAGAGTACAGATAGATCGCTATTTAAAATATATTTTGATAAAATTTAGTATGAAACTTTTGTTCGGCCCAAAGATAGTTGGGATTGAATTTGAAGGAAATCTGTCCATTATGTCACCTAGCGCTAGCGTTCCGAATAGTATATACCACTAAATGTTTTGGTGATCGGTCAAAGCGGTCTGAGAAACTGTTTTTACACATAAACTGAGTATAGGATATTATATAGTCGGGCTTGACCGACTAAACTTTCGTACTTTCGTAAGTTGTTTGTTTAAACACTAATCTTAATCAAAGAGAATGTAGAAAGTTATAACACCTTATTGATCAGAATCCGTTAAAATGTTGACAATTTGTTAATAAATTAATCGGGAACACATCTTTTTTGCGAGGAAATTTAGAAAAAAAGGAAAAAAAATCTGTAATTTATAAATACTAAGTCCGATCACAATAATCTCTAAATGATGTGTGCACCACATCGGAAATTAGATAGATATTCATCAATATCACTAATATAGGTTAGAGAACACAACGATGTTGTTGGAAATAATATTGAGTATGAAATCGCAAGGCAGGCGGACATGTTACATGACTCTGATATTGATAACTTCTGTGGCCCACACTCTTACAAATCTATCACTTGGTGTATATTATGACTTGGCCTGGGAAATGTGCTATTACGGGCCTATATTGAAATTGATGGGAAATGCATACATTACAACACATGCAGCATATTAACACTGTGCTGTATGCCATAAAAATTGTAATTCATTACGAGTATAGTGTCAAAATGAGATGTAGGAGGAAACCATAATTTGAACGCATTTGTACGACGGTTTAGGTCGCGCTCTGATATGTGATCGAATTTTCTCCATTCTATTCTAGCTTCTCCTTAAAATGCAATACATTTTGTATATCTTTATATGAATTTCATTTGAATTATCTTCTCCATTGTAAATAATTTTTCTCTCTCTTCTATATTGCACAGTGACGGATAACCATAAAATTCTGTTGAAAGATTTCTGTAAATATGCACATTATTAGTGTTGAATATTATATACCAGGGATGCCAATCCAGAAAAACCCGAATCTCGGGATTTGTTTAATAAATCCCGAAAACTAGTATTTGTTTACAAAGTCATCAACAAAAATTTAAATTTCAAAAAGTATGTCGAAGAAATAAAGGTGAACGAATTAAAATTAATTTTGGATTGCTAAACTCGAACGCACTATTTTATGTGTTTGATGTTTTTGGAATTTGGAAATTGGTGAAATAAATCAAGGTGATATAACCCATGTTCAAAAGTAAAGGAAACAATTAAGAGTGCTATATTCGGCTATGCCGAATCTTATATACCTTTCACCTTTGTTGTGGATGCATAATTATATTATATACATACATATTGTATATATTATATTGTTACGTTTTTACCTTTTAAAAACGGTGGTTTATTTCCTTTAAATAAACCGGATTCTTTTTAAATGCAAAATAAAAGCGTCAAGTACTTTGAAGAAAATATAACGAGTCTTTATTTATTTAAATGTACACAAACACAATTAAAAAAATTAACCACTGCCTTTTTATACGGTTTAAGAACACACTTAAACCCTTTGTTTGATCAGTGCCATCTGTTTATGCGAAAATTAACTGTAACAATATTAATACACTTAGTTTTTTTGATGAAATTTTCAGAGGTTGTCTCGGATTTTTGCTCATTTCTCCCTTATTTGTGGACGGATTTTGCTGATTTTAAATAGCAAACTTCTCGAAAGCATGTTTGACAGAATCCCGAAGATATCTGGGGACTTCAAAAAATTGATTTCAACATCCAGACAGACAGACGGACATGGCTTAATCGACTCCGCTATCTATAAGGACCCATAATATATATACTTTATAGGGTCGGAAAATTATATTATGGAAATTACAAACGGAATGACAAACTTATATATACCCTTCTCATGAAGGTGAAGGGTATAAAAACAAACAAACAAAAAAAAAACAACAAAAAATATTAACATGAAGTGTGCAGTGCAGTGAGCACACTTATTGGTCTAAAAGCCTCGTTCTGGTCGTCCACCGAACGGGGAAGAAGAGTTATACTACAATTGGTAAAGGAAAACTCTAGAATAGCAGCATCAAAAATTGATGAATACATAAATTCACAATTTAACAAATATGTTTTTAAAGATACTGTAAAGTTCTGTTTAAAGGTGAAAGCAAGACTTGCATATTTTGTCGTCAATGTCGTCAATTTGCTTGTAAATACACTGACTTGTCCAAAAAAATATAAAACCAACAGTTAAACATATTGGTGATGGCTGGATGCTATGGGGCTACAGCAGGCAAGAAAAGTTGTATGTAAGTAATTTAAAATTTATCCCATCTACAATGGATCTTAGAAAATTTTGTTAAATAATGCACTTTTGAAGACTACAAACAAATTATTGCGATATTTTTGTTTAAATTGTCAGAAGGTAAAATAATTTGAAACAAATCTAGTTTAGTTAGCGAAGCCGGTGTTTGTTATCCTTGCGCACTATGCAGAGATGCTTTAGTTAGTGGAAAAATTACATATTTCTATGAAAACTAAAAACGTCCATAACTCGAAAACTAAGCGTTTGCGCCAATATTTTTATTTAATTTCTTCTTCTTATTTTTAAATTTTCTATCCCCTAGGTACTTTTTTATTTGGAGCTGCGTCGGTAAACTAGATTTAAGCCAACAATTTTGACTTACAATTTGAAGTCAGCGGATCAGAATCTATAAAAAATTAACTGCGCAATACTTCGACAATTAAATAAAAACTTGCAGATAGCTTATTCTTTTTAAGATTGCTTAAAAACAAAGAAGGGATAAATTATTTTAATTAATTTGCCTTGATTAATACCATTCCTGTAATTGAATATACATCCTCGACATGTCTGGCATAATACAAATCGAGGCACTGTAATAAAATAAAAAGTTGATGCGGTCGTACTTTTAATTTCATTAAAATTCAGGGTGTTAAATGTATTAAATATCTAAAATATAATAAACTATCTGTATATAACAGATAAAGACATAAAAATTAAATTAATATAATGGAAATGAGTTGATGATGGATGTAACCTTCGATTTAAGTTGAATTGATAAAGGATGGTAAAAAAAGAACTTAATCGCCTCAAGTTAAGATTGGTGACTTTCATTGAAATCTGAATATATGTAAGTAAGTAATCGTGTTATTTAGGCTTCGATCCTATCGGCAATTCAAAACATTCTAATTCATTTTTATTAACATTATTATGTATTATTTATTATTGTTATATGTTAAATGTTCTAACACTCAATTATAAGTATTTATTTATAATGAGAAAAAGGTTTACTACTACACATACATAATACATACATTCATAGAGTACAATATTTTAATACTAAATTGTAAATATACTATATATATGTTTTGTTGTTGTTCAAATTAAGTGTATATAATTGTTAGTGGGCTTTGTTTGGTTATTATCATTATTATAATAATAATTTGTTTTTTATTAAAAGTAAATTTAATTAATGTTAGATTTTTGTTTATTTTCATTTTACCTTATATTATTTGAATCCCATTGAACTGGGCTATAAATCATTTATAGTTTTATGTTAACTCTAAATTTCACATCACAAGTTGAAATTGTATGAAGCTTTTTTTTATATAAATATACATACACATATATAATTAAATAATAAAAATGTTGATGAGATATGTTTTACTCATCCATGTACTTACAATTTTTTTATAAATAAATAGAAACACACATATTCATACTTACATATATATATATTAGTAAGTATTGTAATATATGTACTTTATAAAGAGCAAAAGAAAAGTTAATTTTTTTTTAATATTTGTTATAGTTTCATATATGTATGTACACAAATAAAGTAAATAATAAATGGTTATTAAAATTATATAAATTGTATTTTAAATTCTGTATGTTCTCCTACAATTCATTTATATTCCGAAATATTTATCAGCTGTTATTAGATAACATTGGCACTCACCTCTGTAAATATTAAAATATTGTATACTCGTATATCTAAGTGTTTTCCAAAAAGTGCCAATGCTAAAAGTCTATGGCAGCAAAACTGTTTTCAGTTAAGTTTCGCGCAAATTTAAAGTTTGTATTGTAAAAAGTTATTTATTTATAAATCTTTTGAATAACATTTTACAATTCAATATAATTTTTAAAATTTAAAATGTTATACTGGGTAAAAAGTCTTAACAGTCTCAACTGTTAATGAAAATCCAAAAATTTTAAAAAACCAAAAATTCACATTGCAAAATATTTCAGAATTTATTGAGGCATACAAAAAACAGGCTATGATCTATTTGGATTTCGGCTTGGCGCTGAGATAAAATTTGACATAAATTTGAAATTATTAACAACAGTTTTTTTTTAATAATTTTTTATTATTAATATTTCCTACATACTCGTATGTTAATAAATTTATTCATCGACAGAAAATTTATATAATGGTATTCCGCAAGGTTCCCCACTTTCGGTCATACTCTTTCAAATAGCAACAAACCATCTCAACAATATAATATCAAACAATAGAACAATATAATATCAAACAATATGAAGATCATCTTCATAAATAACATGTTATGCAAGCATAACAAACATGTGAATATTCAGGAGGAAATCAACTCACTCTTTCTACCTATAACAGATTGGTGCAATAATTCAGGCGGGAAAATTTCCTTCAGAAAAAGGAGCTATACATACATATATGTATGTAAAAAAACTTCTTGTAACTTTCCTTTCTGCAACCTTACAATACAAAACACACAAATCAAAAAAGTCGAATCATTTAAAATTCTTGGAATAACTTTCAATAGCAGATTTACATGGTCCTCTCATATTGACGCGCTAAAAAAATCACTCACAAAACGTATAAACATTATAAAATACATAAAGTAAATAATAAATCCAAATACCGGTATCATATCGTACGCAGTTTAATCCTATCAAAAATAACTTATGGTCTTGGGAAAGCATCGAAAACACTACTCAACAAAATCTCACTCCCATATCACCAGGCAATAAGATTAGCTCTTGGAGCTTTTAAATCAACTCCAATAATGGCTAATGGCTGAATCAGGATTACCAACCATTGCACAAAGGGTTATATCAAATACCACAAACCTAATTCTAAAAATTATATTTTCTTCAGAACAACATCTCGTAAGCCGTGTAGGCAGTCTCTCAGATCAATGTCCACTATCTTAAACTAAATAAATTACGCCACCGAAATGGGAATCAATACCTAACCTCAAAAATCGTATACCCCTACAGAACCACCTTGGAAACTAAAAAAAATTATTGCTTTATTCTTGACTTAATAAACCTACCCAAAGAATCAACACCCACTCACGTCTATATTTCACTTTTCAAGGAGATTTTGCTAACATACAATAATAAGAACTGGAACTTTTTGTATACTGATGGATCAAAAACCAATTCTTTTACCTCCTTCGCTATTATTGATAAATCACTAAATACTGATTTCTTGGTTTTATTGGATCCAGCATGCTAAATTTTTACGGCAGAAGCTACAGCAATCTACCATACAATATACAAATATAAAAATATTCGGGGAAAATACATAATCTGTTCAGACTCCAAATCGACGATAACTGCCATTAAAAATATAAAAAATAAAAGCATACCAATATCAAAAATCCGAGACTTATTAATAAAATACCACACAAAATTTAAACTTATGTGGATCCCGAGTCATATAGGTATTGAAGGGAATACATTGGCTGATGAAGCAGCTAAATTTTCTAATCATGCTTCGATTCACTCATATCTGTCATGTAACAAACACGATATTAAAAAAATCATTTTTACATTTAATAAAAATGCTGAAAACGCAAATTGGTCAAACTACCGACATATTTATAAATCATTTAATCAGCAGTATACCCCAGAGAAGTAGCCAAAAAATATCTTCGAAATTATATTAGATTAAGATTAGGACACACTAATATTACTCAGAAATACATATTTAACCCCAACCAAAACAATAACTGTCACCTATGTAATAGCAATTCTTTATTAAAGATTGACCACCTTCTTATTAATTGTAGTTAAATAAAAAAAAGCCGAAATGTATTTATTTAAAAAAATCTGCCTATTGGATCTTTTAAAAACCATAAATATAAACAACATTAAAGCCGTAAACATGCTATTAAAACACTGCAATATTTACAGCTCTATCTAGTTAAAACTGAATATTGAGTCAAAGACCTTTTGTTGTTAGTACCTAAGCCTTCTTTGTATTCGTAATTAATTATATCTACAAACTTTGTAAATTAATAAATAAATATATTTTAAAAAAGGTGAAATTGGGTCTTTAAAGATCTACGATACTTTTTGAAATAAATAATCATATATCAATTTGATGAGGTGACATCAGAAAATTGGTATCGTTTTAAATTTTAAATATAACGAGGTTTCCTTTTTCGGGTCCACTCCCAAAAATTCGGTAAATCTACAATTCGATGAAGTTTGAATTTGTACTGTACCACTTTTATAGCGTTAATAAGTTTTATTAAAATTTTAGATTTATTGGTGTAGATCGGCAGCATTGGTCCGTACTGACCTCAATCACCGCCGTTACACGAACGCTAGACTATTTCTGAAGTCTCAGATCTATATCAATAAGCCGCAATCAGACGATGTACTTAAATTCAATATAACTTACACCATATATTATATATATGTATATGCGACAGAATTTGATTACTCAGATCCATGGATCCGGATAGTGGCGCGGCGGACATTTCATCGATGTGATATTTGATACATAATATCATAAATGGGACTTAAAAATAACAAAATGTCGTCAATACCTCACAAGTCGTTTTATTCCATTTCAACATCAATACTCCCTTATTGGAAAATCGCCCGATCTACGTTTTATTGTGTGGTACAAGTAAAAGGTATATTTCACATTGCCGACCATGAAAATAAATGAAAAAATTGTTTGCTCGCGAATTTTCAAAATCTGTGTATTAGTCTGGATATATTGGAAATATGAAAGCATATTATTTTTCATTTGTATAGGCTGCATTACGAGTAGATGGCTGGACAAACGATACTGTTTGTAAACTGAGCGTTGTCTTTATGTGTTTCTGTGTCTTAATGAGGTGACATTGTGAATAAAACCGACTTTTTATTTCCTAATAATATAATCTATAATTAACTTAATAATTAACTCTCGCTTTTTTCTTTATAAACTCTATTTTTTGAAGGGGATCACAATGAACTTACTTATGTACATTAAACTTCCTGTCCTTGCCCATGTACGAATTTATCGTTTGGATTTTAAGAATTCATTTGTCGCTATAAGAATTAAAAAAAAAAACTAATTAAGTGAACTAAATGTATAATTCAGGTACCCATTTCTGGTGGTTTTTATTATTATTAATTATGAAAACTTAAAAATATGTTAAAAAATTTATAGGCATTCTTGTGGAAGAAAACTGAGTTTCTGTTAATGTCTTCAACAAATATCGAAATTCAATCAGTAACTCACCTTTAATTAAATCATTTATCTCCATGGATTGTATTAGCGTCCATCGGAATATATCTATGTAAGTATTTACTGTTAGAATTTCTCAAAGCTCAAAGTTCTCAGAAAAAAAAATTAGATACAATTTATTGCAATTTTAAAAACAAGATTTCGTAGATTTTGTTATACACATTAATCATCTCTTTGATACTTTGGAACCAATGGACATATTTTTTACGACTAATTTCCGTCTGCCAAATTATATTGAGATCTCTTATCCGATTTGTCTGAAATTTTAAACATATTTATTTTTATAATTGGAATAGGGTGATCTTTCATAAACTCATAATTTCGACAGTAATGCAATGTTTTACAAACAATTTTAATTTATTTAATGTAAAAAAAAACGAGCTGACAATTAACAATATATGTACATGTAATATATGTAATTTTATTCATATTCAAACAAGCCAAAAACGATTCAGCTTAGAAACAATATGTTGTTTTTCTTTATTATCTTTCAATATGTATCGCAACCGTTTTGAATTGTAGACATGTTCGTCTTTACTCTATTAATTAATGTATTTTGTACTAGACTTTACCCAATAAGTACAAAAAACCTAAAAATTTGGATTGAAAGCAAATATTTTATATCAAACAAAACTCATGTCGCTTGAATTATTTTGCCTTTTTACTGAATACTACTATTGATGTAAAGTGTAATACAACTATAACTGGCTGACACTGGTCGTCTAACTGCAGAAACTACACTTATTTTTAACTTGAATTTCACTAAAAGCAATATTTCAAGAGGAGCTATACAGAAATTTTTGATACAATATTAAAAAAAACAATACAAAATATAATATAAATTCGTGTTTAAATTAACATAATATTTATTTAAAAATTAATAAAAAATACAAAAATTATTTTTAAATATAATTTAAAAATTTGCAAAGAATTAAAGAATACACACATACAATTATTTATTCATTTATTTATTTATGAATGTGAGTATCTATAAAACACCATAAAGAAATAAAATTTCATGAAATTCCATATAAATAATGATAGATTTGAAATAAAATTAATAACTGATAATAATTATGTAGTGTTTTTGTTTCTTTTTTTTTTCTTTAAATTTAATTTCACATAAATGAATACAAAAGAATAACGTACTATATATACTATATAATTTAATATATTGGCTATATAAAACAAAAATAATAAATAAAAAAAATTGTTACAATTTCTTTTATTATACATACTCGTACATAGTTTATTTTGTTTAAATAAATAAGCATTTCCCTATTTAACATGTAGTACATACATAAATACGCTATATACATTTGTTTGTTATATTTGTTTGTTTATAAAGATATATATGCATTTAGTTAATTAAATATTTTATAGTTTCATTTCTTTTATTTATTTAATAAAATTTAAAAAAATCTTCATAATGAAATTAATGATGTACAAATAATTACGAGTATATATTATTCAATATATATTTCTTTATTTAAACGGTTTTGCTTCTTCTTTTTGTTTGAACCCATTGGGTTTAGATTAAAAAACTGTACCACCCTAAAACGTACTCCGTAAATGTAATTCATATAAACTTTTTCAAAAAAATACATGCTTGTAAGAAATTTTAAAATTTTATTGAAATATGCAATATTTCACAACCGAAATATTTTATATTCTTGTTTAATAAAAACAAAATGTTAAGTACTGAAGAGATGTTGTTTTATAGGTAGGTATATGCGAAGTGGTTTGCTTAATTTTCTCATGGATATCGATTGTTAAACAACAAGGAGTACATAATAGGTTAAGTGATAAACAGCCCGTTTATTTTCTTTTATAATTTCTCAGTAAATAACTTTTACTGGTTTTATTAAGCTTGAGCTTGAAGGTACTTAATGATTTTTTAAGATATTTTTTTTTTAATTAACAATAATTTAACAAATCACGGAGAAAATATGTGTTTGTTTTGCTTTATGTTTTAAATATTAGTTCAAATCAAAGCCGTTTTCCATTTAACTTCTCGCGTTTAAGATGTGATGAATCAGTTGATAGGTTTTTTAACTTTAATAATGTATTTATATATTCAAGATTTTTATGAAAAATCATAATCCGACCATATTGTATAAAACTACTCGTTTGAAAAATAAAAAAAATGTAATTTAATTTAAATGTCAAAAGTATAAAAAACTACAATCGGTAATAAACAGCAGGCATATTTTTCTAAAATATTGTTTGTAACTGTTTCGGCGTTGTTGTTGCAAATTATGACTTCCTATTTGCCTTAATCGCTCAAATGAACGAGTTTGTTCATAGAAACTACAACTCTAGTAGTGATATTTGTGATGAAGAAACATTTAGAGACATAATATATCAAATGACTAGCACAATTAAAAACAAACTTTCCCAGAATGGTCAATATTGTAAGCCACTTAAATGTATTGTTTTTAGAAAATATTTTTAAATTTTGTTTAACAGAATCGGGTAAATATTGAGAGAAGCAAAGCTGTTAAATATTAACAAAATAATCCTTCCTTTTTCTTAATTGAAATCTGTAAGTAAAACACAAAGTTGTTAAATATATATTTGTATGAAAAAAAAAAAAAATACCGCCTTAGCTTTGATTTCAACCAATATTTAAAAAATAAAGTGTCTTATTTACACAAAAAACATAGTATAGAATCTAGAGACACAACAAACATGCATAAGTAATGAATTAATTAAAAAATGTATATGTATTCATTATGTTTATATATTTATAATAAAAATGTATGCGGTATATTCAATTCAAATGTGGTAAAAGCAAAAATAGATAATAATTCTTGAGGTTTATTAATGGATGCCCTAGGCGTTAAAAGAAAAAAAGCTTAGCTTTGTGTTAATTAGTTATTATTATTATTACTAGTTAAATAAGAGTTGTTTCCTAGCAAATGAAATAATAAAAAATATTTATTGTGGTATAAAGACAAAATGTTTTCTATTTGTGATTTTTTTAGGATTATTACATAATTCTCTTTAAATTCCATCAATATGATGAAAGCAATTAAAATAAACTTTAACAATTTGGAAATGGTTAATTAAAAAAAATAATCTCTATATAGAATAGTTGATTGTAGTATTTGGAATGAGTTAACGTTATTAGTTTGAGTTAAATATCAAATTATTTTTCTGTTTTTCGAAATATCGAAAGAAAAGTGAGTCACTAAAATTTGTTGGGAAATTATTTATATTGATATTGTGTAGCATTCATCTTCAAGAAAAATAAACAATTAACAACAAAAATTACCAAAAAGAATTATAAGGCTGAACAATTTCATTACATATTTAATTTTGCTTTTTTTAATTTGTTTTAATTATTATTAAACAACATAACATTTGGATAAAGATTTCATGCTGCCCTTTATACTGAGTTGAATGGCAAACATATTCAATTTAATTATTTTTTTTTTGAAAACTTTAACAGTTATTTTTTACTTTTTGATATTTCCAAAAACTTTTTTTAGTTTTTATTCTGAAATATTGATATTTGCAGTAATGTTTAACTTTATTCTCATATATTGCTTAATTAGTGTCCAAAATATCGTTCAATGTTATCTTCTTAATTGAAACTTTGTTTGTAAGAATGAAGGTCTTACTTACAAATAAGCAATGTGAGTTTTAAATACATATATAATTGCAAATGTTTAACCAAATCTTATCAACTTTAATTCTAATATAGAGAATACTTTTTTCTTTGATTTAAATAAGGAGAAAAAACATTTTATCGTATTACAAAATAATAAATATGCATACTTGTGTGTGTTTCAACAAAAAAGGCTGGAAACTGAACTGTTTAAATTTTACAAATAGGTTTTACAATTAATTATAACACTAAAAATTAACATAAATAAATAATAAAAAAAAATTAAACTCAATGTTTAAAACACATGTAAAAAACTCATGTGAACTTGAGGTTAAGAATTGATTCCTTTTCTTTTAATGGTTTGCTAAATTTCGTTTACATATACATACATACATAAAAAACATACGTATATCTACATACATATGTATGTATATATAAAACACTTTAATACCTAGATGTGAAACAAATCTTTAATTAAAATAAAACAAACATACTACATACAATAATAAAAATAATAATAATTTATATACCACACCAAAGTCATGAGGTTAAACTTTTTTTCGTATTATTCAAAATTTCTTTTACTATTTGCTGTTTTTGATGTTATTATTAATATTTTTTTTTTTTTAGTAAAAATATATAATAAACGTTTTTGTTTCTGTTATGTTTAGTTGTGTTTGTTTATATTTTATATATGGTATATATATAATAGCATATAATAACATATCATCGTATCGATTTTATAAAAATATATATCAAATTTTACAATTTTCATTTCCTCAAAATAAAAACAATAGACATTAGTTAATAAACATATTTATATCATCATCATAATAATAATTGTATGTATATAAAGTTTAAATTGTAATAGTTAACATTCGCACAATAGCGTAATTTAAATTTCTTTAAGAAATATATGTATAATAATTTTTATGTTATTTGCTTTACTCTTGTTATTACTATTAATTTATTTCTTTCGTTATATAATTATTTATTAATAGTTAGTGTGTATATAAAGAACAGAAAGTGTTTGTCATATATAGAATTTATTTTATATACTTCTTCCATTAAGTTGGTGATAAGGGTGATATTGTTTATTTTATTATTTAAAAAAAAGTTAAATTTTAAATGTATTTGCGCCTTAAAATCACTATGAATTCTCAATGTATACCATGTGTGTGTGTCTTACAAGAAATTGAGCCGACATTTAGGTTAATTATCTTTAATTTATAAATATTAGGTAAAATATTGTAGTATTATATTAATTAAATTCAATTTTATTAAATTACTTTCTTTCATAGATGTAAATTCCTTGCATTTCTCAATGTGCCACTTCTAAAAGCGACATAATTCATTTAAAAATCTTTAAAAGCTAAATTATCACCTTTGTCTTTATTTACAAAAACTATTTCACAAAATGATGTAGACATTTTATAGAAAAATATTAGGAGACGAATTAAAAGGTGATGAAATCATATTATAATGACCTTTGGTAACTGAAATGCATATTTGTATATCTCAACACCTTAGAAAAAAAATCTTATCTGAAATGGTGGCTAAAGTATTTTATATGCAAGTCTAAGAAATAAATTAATGTATCGCTGTACGTTTTCAGTGATTTTTACAATTCCCTCATATAAGGATCCGTCTAATATAATGTTTTGAGATTTAATTGAAAAAGTGCCTTTTTCATACATTTGCTAAAAGCTTAAAAAAGAAACTTCATAACTTCATTTAACAAAAGCTTTAGAAAATGGAATCCACAGTTTTGAAATCAAAGTGACTAATTTGTAGCAATTCAAATATTTAAGACCAACAAAGTATTGCTTTATTGCTTTTAAAATAAGAGTTAAAAGATTTTACATATGTATATAATTGTAACCACAGTATTTTTTAAGAATATTAAATACATTATTTTTATTTATTAAGGACTTAAATGAAGTTTTCTTCTATGTATTTGAAAGTGTATCACTTATTTCGATCTGTTTTGTTCGAAATAATTGAAATATTTTTTCTAGCTCCAAATTGTGACTCCTTTCTTGCGTAACACACACATGGTTATAAACTTTTATGTAGTATGTAGTAGAATGAGGATTATAATGTTTGCATAAATGTTAAAATTTTTTAAAAATAAATTGAAATACATATATATGTATTTAAATTACATATTTTAATTTATATGTAGGTATTATTACTTGCATATGCATATTTATACGAAATTTTGTAATTAAAATGACAATAATAAAAACAATAGTTACAATAGTTACAATATCGTTTCAAAATTTGTTGCACCCTTAAAACTAAAAACAATACACTACTTACAAAATAAAACTTGCAATAACTTGTGAATTTAACAAAACAATTACATAGTTTTCCATTCAAAAAAGACGAGAGTCACTTCTAATTTAATATCGTAAAATCTCATAATTTTCTTTTTGTTTTTCTAAAATCAATTACATAAACAAAATACAACTTGTAGTTTTCAGGAGATAATTTGAGTTTCCTACAGAGGAGGGGATAGTAAAAAAATCACAGAAAAAAAATTAATAACACTAACACATTTTCTATGAGAAAGAATCCATGCCTATTAAAACAATAAGTTAAATGTTCTTTACAACTTGTATCACTTTTAAAATTTTGCAAAAAATAAACGCTAATGCACACTCCCTCATTCACACATATACATTTAAATATATATATGTATATGCGTATATAAAAGAGATTTTTTATTTAAGCGGTGTTTTTGTAGATTTATGTTCTTTATATTAAAAGTGTTTTCTTTTTTTAGGTTTTTATTTGTTACCTTTTTATTCCAATTTTATGCCACTATCATCGGTATAAGGTAGTATTTTATCTACGAGTTCGCTAATATCCAATTCGGTGTCATCTTGTATTTTGTGTGATAAACGTTGTTGTTGCTGATGTTGGCTTAATTGTAGATTATTATTCATTAGAGCTGTGGTTGAGGGTTGTGTTGCAGTTGAGGCAGCTGTTGTATTACTATCACTCCAAAAGCTATTTAATCCTAAATTCATTGTTGACTGTTTTGAGCTATTGTTGTTGTTAATGCCGGAATTATTCCAAAGTAATTCGTCGTTCTGAAATTAAAAAATAAACTATTGTTAATACATATATTACAAAAAAAAATTAATTGGCTGTCAAAAGATGAAATGTGTATGGACGCAAAGAACTTTTGTAAACTGGCCTTTTAAAAAACTGAACTAAAACAGATTATGAGTAATGTTGATATATGTATGTATGTAATTTTTATTTGATTTACGTAATACATTGCCACGAGCCACACAGCCGGCTACAAAGTTCAGTTGCTGTATGAGGCATTTTTCGGTTACGTTATTTCTCGATGTGGCGATGTAAATTGTGTTATAGCATTTACATATGTATATGTGTACATACATACATAAATATAATATTATTTAAACAAAATTTTATTTTTCATAAGCAATAATAATAAAAAACATGATATTCAGCCATCTTACCTTTCCCATATCAGCTTGAAAATTGTTTACGCCCAAAATATGTTCCAAAGGATCAAAATCGAAGTGTGTTAATTGCTGCTGATGCTGATGTTGTTGATTATTTCTAGACTCATTAGAAAAATTCAATGTTAGTTTTGAAAGGGTATCTTCCATGCTATAGTTATCAAATGCTGTTGAGGTCTGAGATGAACCAGCAATAGCAGGAACAGCCAAGTCAGATGAATTTGACAAATGTCTTTCGAATTGCATATTCAATGCGTTGTCATTGTTCAGTGAGACACTGTTGTCATTCTCTTGAGAAATTAATGCGTTCCAAGAACCAACGAAAGAATTGGTTGTGCTATTAGGTGATGTTGATGAGTTGAGGCCTTTGTACATAGGACAAATGGGGCCGTATTTATTGCCTAGGGCTGCCGTTGATGTCGGTGGTACATCAAAAGTAGCTGCATCATCATCCAGTATGGAATCGGAACGAACAAAACTATCCCGATCGCGAAATAGGGAAGAAGACGATGCCGGTTCAATATTAACCGCTCCATTATTCATATTCATATTATTGTTATTATTATTGCTATTACTATTGGGATTGCAGCTGTTGTTGTTCATCAATGCAACTGAATTCTGAAAATTTGGATTATTTTGCAAATTATTTGTCTGCCAAAACATGTTGTGCTTCTCATGAGCAAAAGCTACTTTGGACTTTCTGTTTAAATCTTTTAATGGATGACCACCACTTGTAGGCTCTAAGTAATTGTTTGGTGTTGTTTTAAATATAAAGTTTTCATTTAGTTGGAGCGCAGCATCGTCCAAATTGTTTGTCTGATTCTTATTATAGTCCATGGGACTTTTATCAAAAAATACGTTGGATTCAGACGGATGATTGGCAGACGGTGGCAAAAACATATGGTGATGTTGGTTTGTGGGTGGATAATCTGAAGGCTTTAGCAATGATTGGCACTGTGGATGTTGATGTTGAGGTGGCTGTTGATGTTGTTGCGAGTCCCATAAAGAATTTGGGTTTGGGGGAATAAGAGGATTCTGTAGTTGTCGCTCGTGAGTAGGATTGCCAAAATATGAAGGAACAGTATTATAAAAATCTCCTGTTATGTTCGAGTTATTATAGAGGTTTTTATGTAGAGGACTCGATAGAGATTTATTGGAGTTTGTGCCCTGTAAATTCGGTGGGTTTACAACGGTGGTCATGTTTATGGGGTTATGCATTGAGGATCTAGGCGAAAGTCCTTGTACTCCCCCACTGCCAGTATTACTTATGGGTCCTCTTAAATTGGGTGGACGTATGTGAGGTGGAGCCGGCAAAGTTGTTCTGATATTTGGCATGCGTGCAAACTTGCCACTTCCACCTGCAAAATTTAGCGAACCAAATGGTATATTTTCATAAATAGAATGCTGGTGCAATGGTGGCACATTTATTATAGGTGTGGGTGCATTAAGACCCATCATGTGACCGGGAGGAATGGGACTCGCGTGTAATGCATTCAATGAAGCCTGAATATGTAGTGGTGAAGTAGTATTAGATAAATCCCCAACAAATGTTACATCCATTAAATTCGGACGCATTTTATTGCCATTATTTGAATTATCATTATTGGCGTATTTTCTCATTGGAGAGGTTTTTACTTTAATGGGCGAGTTGACAATATCTGCGGGACTAGTGTGCAGGTGACCCAATGTTTGGTTGTGGTGTTGTTGGTGCGTGGTATTGACTGACTGATTTTGTTGTGAATTTGGATTTGGTGAGAATTCTTTTTTTATATTTTCTAATGTTTGTGTTGACCCACTTGCGCCCGACACTCCAGCTGATGTAGAGGCAGTTGCTGGCCGCGTTATGGTCTTTTCAACTGTTCCGCCAGTACGACGATGTTTTGCACGATATCTTTGGCGTTCTTCTGCCGAATGTGCGAATGTGCAATTCGTACCGCGAGGACACATACGTCTTTCGGTGTAATCGCGACACAAACTAATTTTGTACTTGCCATTTGCGTTAACAGGTGGAACTGGGTAATCTTGTACTTTTCGATTGCTTTGAAATTGCATGAATTTAACTAAGTCCAATACTACGTGACGAACAGCATCTAAAGCTTTTTCAACATCATCCCACGTTGGAGGAGGTCCTTCAAGTGATGAATCTATACTAGACAAGTGCTTGAGATGAGGCCGTAGATTAGATAAATTAGTTGGATCCCCCGTGCGCTGCAACGCTAAGACCAACTCCTGTATGGATTGAGCAAACGATGAAGGGGTTTGCAGAGTATCACATATGCTCTGCATATGCGATTTATGAGATGTATTTCCATATAATAAAGACGACCATTGATCTGGAGCTATACGCAGCCCAGCTTCGGTAGCAATTTGCACAATTTGAGCGTCATGCTCCCGCCTCAATGCCTCATAATCGCGAAATTCTTCTTTCAGCTGCATTAACGATGAGTCTCCATCACGTTTTGACACTTTAAAGCAACTAGCACGATATAATAATTGAACTACATGACCAATACTTGTTTTGGAGGCTGGTAGGAATTTATCAACCAAACGCTGGACTACATACATGACCAGTACTTTTCGAGACAAAGCAGAACCATTCTCCAAGGCTTGTAAAACTAATTTCAACACCTCCTCTTGCATAGAAGGTCCTAGAAATTGACAGCCACGGGAACGAACTGCGGCCCACAGACATAAACTTAATTGCTGTGGATTTTGATGTTGTAAAAGCAGCTCTGTAACAGTACGTTCACCTAAAAATCGTGATGTTCGCACTGCACGTATACGACCCTCCTCTTCCACCAGCTGACAATTGACCAATGTGACCAATTTCCGTAGCATTGGGCGTGTTAATACGGTGCACCCGCTATTTGTAACAAAGGATTTGAGATACTGGCCAAGTTCTTCGATACATTTTTTTGAATATTTATAACTTTTCAAATCTTCTGGCTTTAAGTTACGAACACTGGGTGGCATCTCCGGATCACCTGCTGCCGAACTATTGTCACTATTCGCACAAATCGTTTTATTACTGTTGCCGTTGTTGTTATTGGTATTGCTGAAGCTGATACTTGCATTGTTGTTGTTGTGATTTTTATTGGAAGTTGTTGCATTAGTAGCAGTGGAATTGTTAGATGCTTCATTTCCATTATCATTACCATCCCCTGAGTTAAGTATTTGTAATAAAGCATTGTTTATAGGTAAATTATCAACATCTGTTGATATATATGTCTATACAAAATATAAGAAATGAAATACGTTTAATTACTTTACAACTGATATTGTATTATATTGATTGAAATCGAAAAATCATGGAAAAAAGATAGATAAATTTTAAGTATTATCTATATATAGCATAAACGATTTTAGATATTTGATTTCAACAATTAAGTCAACAGAGTAATGTAAATTTTTTCAACTTTAAAATTTATTTATAAATAACACAAAAAATATTATTGTTTTTTAGGTCTGTTTTTTTTGTCATTTTGCCAACAATTTTTTAAATTATTAATTTAAAAAAAAATACTAAATAACATGTGGTTTATGTTGTTATTTTGTAATTCGTTTTGAAAGGATGTTTTTCAATCCGTAAACTTCAAATTGCCAACTTTTTTGTTTTCACATTTTCAAAAAAAAAAAAAAAAAAAAAAAAAAAAAAAAAAAAAAAAAAAAAAAAAAAAAAACACAATTAAAAACACTTACCTGATCGAATGGACATTGACGATTATATACGGTAGCTAAGCATACACGACATATGGTGTGACCACAACCTAAACTTATTGGTAAACGTTGATTTGTGGAAAACTCATTTTCACAAATAGGACAAGTATAAAATTCTGTCCAAGAAGGCGCCTGAAACGGCATTCTAAAAAAATAAAACAAAAAAATTATTTATTATTTATAACAACTCAAACACAAATATTCAATTCATTTTAAATAATTTTATCATTTTAAAAAAAGTAGGCGGTCGAAAGAAGTATTCTTAGTCATGCCGGAGTCTTAGTTATATTCCGTCAAATTTTTAGTAAGATCGGTCCAGCGGTCTGGCCTTCCCGGCAGGCGTTGTCCTGCAAGAGATGGGACGTGAAAGGGGGCGTGGAGTATGAATCTTAATTTTTACCTCACCTAGAGTAACATGTGTATTCGATTTGAAGCAAATATGTTAAAATCCGAGTAGAATTAATTACACAATTTAAAAAAATTGGAGTGGTCGAAAGAATTAAGAAGCTTTGGCACATAAAATTTTTATTTTTACCTCGCCTTTAGTAAGATGTGTATACAAATTGTTTGAAGTAAATCTGTAAAAATCCATGCAGAAGAAATTAAATCAATTTAAAAAAGTGGGCGTTAGAGTAGGCGTGGTCGTACCATCTGATAAACCTTACCGGACTCAGACACAACAACTTTGTCGAAGATCATCACATGATCAAATGCATAGTTTAGGAGTCTATAAAGGACATACATACAAACATTCATTTTTATATATGTATATAGATATATAGATTAATATTAATTTTGTATATGAGCTAAATATTCACTTTGTATGGGAGCTGCCACTGGTATGATCCCGCTCAAATTTCCCATGACTATTCATAATATAATCAACATGCACAAATTTCTAATACTCTGGCTATTATAGAACTGTAGATAAATGATATTAAATAATTACTTTGTATGGGAGCTGACACGCCCACTGGCCCATTTTTCCCATGACTATTCACATTCACAAATAATCACCGTGCACAAATTTCTAAGACTATGGCTATTATAGTACTATAGATATATGATATTAAATATTTACTTTGTATGGCAGCTGCCACTCCCACTGGTCCGATCCCGCCCATTTTTTTCCTGATTATTCAAATCAGTAACATATGGGATACTTCTATATTTCAAAACTCTTGCTATCAGAATAGTCAAGATACATATATGATGTTATTCAATTTAGGTGAGAGGGGCCACGCCCACTTGAAATATATATAGCCGAAAACCTAATTTGGACTATAACCTTTCAAATGAAACCGGTTTGGGCCAAATCGGTTGGATAGTTTTACGAGTCTATAGAAGACAAACATACATTGTATTTTATATATATAGATTACATTCGACTATATGCATTATCTTGATTTATCGCACTCATCGATGACACAGAACAATAATATGGCGATTGGTTTCTAAAATGAATAAAACAAACAACACTTCTAATGCCTTATTTTATAAATTGAAAGCTAACTTGATACTTTATTTTATTATATTAAAAAAAAAAGAAAACCAATCATATCTCAATAAAACACAAAGGCAAACGCTTAAAAATTTTTATTTTCATTTCACCAACATCCAGGAATATTAACCCTTTTGACGCTTTTCAATAATCATATTTTTGTTTAAAGTTACATTTTGAAAAGTTGTATTTCTATACTATTATGTGTTAATTTAATTTCCGAAATCATATAACCTACAAGTGATATTAATATAAGTAAGTATTAGATCAGTTAATCAGGCCATAAATGTCACGAGTTATGAGGATTACACTAAACGATTTTTTCCTAAAATGTATACACAATAAATAACCTTTGCAGGCTTCTAGGTAACGTATAGCATTCTATAAATTAGTACCTAAATATGTTCAAATGAATTACCTTATATATTTGTATCATATTTCAAAGTTTCACAACAAAACCACCGATTTACAACATTTTGCTTAATTTCACAATCTTGCTCTTAGAAATGACTTTTCCGCTGATACCTATATGTACATACTAACGATGACATTGTTTATACAATATTTACAATTAATAAAACAAATTATGTCAACATTATTTATTTTGTATGTGCATATATTTTTTATAATTGTAATGTTTAAAGACACATTTGCCAAATGTTTTGATTTTTTTTATATGATTTTTTCTTTATATGCATGTACATATGTATATATGTATGTAGGCGTTTGACAAAAAAGAAATAGTATATATTATTAATTAATATTCTCTATGAAAAAATCTTGAAGAATTTTAAAAAGTAGGTACCCCTATGTATGTATGTACAATTAAAGAGTAAGATAATGTTTACTGGAAACCTAATTATCATTATTAAATCTGGTATTAGTCATATACATACATAATTTAGGAAAATTATAAAATAATTTCTTTTTTAGTTTCATTTCATTTACATATTTTCTAAACAAGAATATCAATTTGACAGCTTGTAACAAGTTACTTTGTTTTGTGTTTTCCTAATAACTTGTTAAGTCAGGTTTATCTAACAAGTAAAACGTCGACATCTAATGTTATTAATAATCTTATCTTTGGTTCAAATTATAGATACATAGTTACATATTATTTTTACTCAATCATTCAGTAATTATATTTTATGCGAGAATTGAATTTTCGCTATTGATTTTTTTATTTTAATACGAAGTGAATGTTATTGTTAAAATACAAAAGGATATCTTATATTTTAACTACAATATGTAATTATTGTTAATTATATGAACTTCGATATTTTTGTATAACTCTGCAATTCGAAAACGTAAGCAATTTGAGACGCAGCAGCAGCAATATCTTACGCCAACGTCAGACGTTAATGAATAATTATTTCTTATTTACTATATCAGAAAGAGTGAGCAACAAGCTGTAGTAAAAGCACAGAAAAAATAAAACTCAGCTGATTATAGCGAAATGTTGTATGTGTATGTATGCAGAAACAAAGCAATTTTCAAACGTTGACATTTTTTTATTCAGCTGAACTTAAAAGTTCAGATTACACTAAAACATGACTAGTAACAATAAATAAAAGTAAAGAAGTAAACCTATTTATAATTTTGTTTTATTCTTCGAGAAAATATCCAATATGCCTAGGTGTTAATAAAAAAAAAGTTTTATCAAATTCTAAGGCGGTGCGGGAGGTGTCATATGAAAAAAATATCAAAAGCAGAATCATCGTTGACACTATCATCATTGACATTATGATACAATCACAAACTAATCAAATTGCCAAAGAAAAAGTTTACATATATGTATTTAGATAAAGACAACGTCAGCAGCGCCGCGTTACGTTGCGTTGCATTCACTTAAAATTTCACAAGCCCTACTAATTTTGTTTAACAGATGTATACATTTTAGAAATTTTTCTTCAATATTTGTGGAATTATTTTATACATTTACTTCCCTAAGCATATCTAGTACGTAAATAAGAACAAATTTCGTTTAATTAATTTAATTATTTACACATTTTTCGAGTTTTTTGTTACGTTTCACTTTTAATTTTTGGTCTTTTGTCTGGTCGTCACCAAAAAAATTTTTTTCTCAACCACACACACCTTCAAAATGCACATATTATTCTTTTCTTCAAAATTCTTTTATATCAACCAGATTATGGATATAGTTTTTTGCTTGCTTCACTTTAAAATAATTTTATTTACTCGATGAATTCAATGTAACACAAAAAATATTTATTAAAATAAATAAAAATCGCAAATGAAAAATTCTCGTTTCAATTATGTATTTTTTTTTTCGAGAAACTAATATATGAAAAGTCACAAATGTCTTTTACTTGTATGTCAAAGATAATTGTGAGACGTTGCCCAATGATTGACATTAGCAAAATTTCATTATACACATGGTAGCATTGAATAAATTTTTGATGCTACCATATCTTTAGGGACTATTATCGAAATACACTGAAGAATATTAATAATTTTTTACTACTATGTCAAATTCCAAATAAAGCGGCCTTTTTTACATACAAAAATATTTAGCATTATTATGGGTGCGAACCGAGTTTTTAAAAGTCATGACTAGAATTTGACGTGATAGTAAAAAATGATTAAGGGCCCTTACAGAGCTATAAACACCGGTATACAAACTGTTATGATCGGACTAAAAATAGCGACACAGTCCACACAATACTAAAAGAGGGGTATTTGCAGGCATGGCAAAAAATATTTCTATTTTGTATGGAAGGCGATCCACGAATTTGTAATTGTACATACATACACATTCTACTAAAATCGAATTAAAAAACTAGTTTGTGAGCGCAATCTTATTCAATGCAATAGAACTATTAAAAGAACTCAATAGGATGCGAAGCTGACAACGACGATGTTCTCATTCCCACGACTGCCGGTTCTACGCACCGGAATGACCCGATATCACTCGGCCAAGGGCTGTCAACTCAGCAATGACGATGTTCTTATTGGATTTTTGTTTATATATCCTTTTTTTTATATTCTAATATTATGTTCCCTACTTCCATTCGTACTTCGATTCGAAATACGCAGTAACCCCAGGCGATTCTAAACGGTTTCGCTGATCTCCATAACTTTATCCGTTGTTCTGTATCTAGGTGTTGAATGGCTCCAGTTTATACATTGCATTAAAATAGTTTCTATAGAATTCTACTATTTCCAAGATCTTGACCTCCAATATCTCGATTAGCAGACTTGTAATTTATAGTGACTTTTAACACCTGATTTACGAATAACGTGCTAAACGCGAAAGTATATACCAATTATTTTTCATTGCGTAATTTAGTAAACTTTGTGCATAATTGCATTGGCGTTATCGTATTACGATACAATTTGTCATAAATTTCTCTTTTGGGGTAATAACATTTAATTTGTTATTCGTTTAAACCTTATTTTCCAAAAACAAATATGGGTTCTATGCCAAATACTCCCCCAATTTCACTGTTGTACACAATATTCGTATATACTTTAAATCACACTTTTCATGATTTTCTTCCCAACGTACACAACAAAACAATAATTGTCTTTTAATATAATTTCAATTTATTTTTTTAGAAATAGACAACATTAAAAAATCAATTTGTAAAAATATTCAACATCTGGTAAAATGTTTAATATTGTTTTCTTTTTTAATAATTAATATATAATCTAAAAAAATGTAAAGAAAAAATAATAAAGAAACAAGAGAAATCATTATACGATAACAATTTATAAAGTTAATTATAATTTTTTAATTTTAATATTTATGTATATAAATCAAAAGTGCAGAGTATAAAACGTGAGTACAAGAATTAGAAATTGTTTGTTTTTACAAAATAAATGTATTAAATCTCTTTTTATATTTCAGTAAATATGTATATACAATTTATCTTTGAAATCTAATTATTATTTATTATAATGATAATTTCATGACCTTTTTTAGATTTAGTATATCTATTTTTACTTTCACTTATATAAATACATAAGTATGCATGTAGCTCTTTTATATAAATACATAATATACTTTTGAAATAACATTAATAATAATAGTTATATTTGTTTTATTAATAATATATGTATTTTAAAATAAAGAAAGAAATGAAAGGAGAATGAAGAGAATAACACTTTTTCATGTAAAATGTAACTTAAGTACATAACTGAAAAAGAGATGTTAAAGTTTCAACAGAAAACATAATTATTAACTTTTTTGTACGTTATTTTTCTTAAAATGTACATTTTAGGAAAATTGTGCAATTTTTCTTTAGTAATGTACTTATTGTACAATGAGTTGTTGTGTTGTGTTGCTTAATGACAGTTTTTTATATGTGCGTTTTAGTCATTTTTTGTGCTATGTTTAACTTCTGCCCCATAGCTAGAAGCTTTACTGATTTTCGACATGTTTATGGCCTTAACCATAAATATATAAACTAAAAAACAAAGAGAAAGATATATAAGTATTTCTTACAAAATTTGTTTATAATTATTAATATGTATGTACTTACATGTTAGTAATACGCCAACAGCAATGGATAGACCAATCCAATTGTGCAATATCAATGACGAAATCAAATAGTACATAATTAACGATATTGAAAATACTGCCCACACAGCAAAATTAACAAGAGAACACAAACGTCTGGGATAGTATTTATAGGGAGTTTCTTTTATACCAGAGGTAGCAAAGAAACTTCCGGTAGTATGGAAGCTATCGACAATCTTGTCTTTTTCGCGGAATAAGTTTTGTAGCCACTCAGCTGCTTTTGCTTCATCAGTGGGTACAGTGTCCAATGGAATACGTCTAACGAGCATATAACCTTCAACGGGTTTTCCATTTAAAAGGGTAGATATTGTAGGAGGATTCTGAAAATAAAAAAAAAAATAATAAATATGTATTTTAAAAAGTGCAAATATTAATCGAAACTCTTAACCACCAGAGGACGGATATGTCTGTAAACAATATCAAAAATCAAAATGAGTTACATAGCCTGTTATTATAATCCATGCCGAACACTGTATTGGAGGTAAATGTGTTTAAAAGTCAACACATATTTTTCTTAGAAAAATTAATTGTTGGTTAATTTTTGTCAGTGATCACGGAGTTTTTTATCCTTATCTTAAGGTTTGAATGCTGTTCAAATGGATCGTGAACATACCTTTGTATGGGAGTCTCGTGCGGAACTAGCGTCAACATGACGTTCTGTTCCTTAACCGGTAGAACCTTGATCAGCTCGAGAAGCTGGTGTTCGGATACGGTTGAAGACCGAGGTCAGCAGAATGCAAACCAAAAATGCTGTTGTTTCGATGATAAATTTTCCGTCCGTTTCCCCAATGATCAGTAACAATTTTTAATATTTTCATTCTTTACGCGTTTTATAATAAGTCCATTTTGAATTATATTCACTACTTTCAACAGATTATTCTTATACTAGCTTTTGAACGCTAATTATTTAAGATATTTAAGAAATTTTAGAAATGTTCTGCATTCGTTTTGTTTTACTTTCAATTGATAGACCAAAAATATGTAAAGGTCAAAAAATCAAAATTTAATTTAATATGTAAAAACTTTCAAACTATTCATAAAAAAGTTCAACTTGTTATTAATATGTACTTACCACAGCATCCTTTTTAAAAGCTAAATTAATATCATAAATAGCTGGACAGCGACCACGTAAACTTTCTAAACTTGCGGTAAAACCTTTTGTACGTGGTATTAAATGATGTTTTAAAATGGGCATTCCGCGTTCTTCGGCGAATTTAACAGAAGCTTCATGTTTTTTTGGTGTAAAACGTGTACCCTCAGCATTTAACAGCAGCCACGTAGGATCGGGATAAGCGAAAACTTCTTTCAATTGGCGTGAAATGATTTCCTTATCCTTATCGTACGAACGTTCAAGAAAGACAAATTCAGCAAACTTCCATGCCCAGCCAATAACGGGAAGATATGCGATCACTTTCTTAGCATAAGCTTTACAGTTGCCCAGCACACCAACTTTCTCGGTGAACATCCAACCAGCTAGCCAATCAATTTCGTAGCTATGATTCATCATAAGCAAAACATTCTCGTTGCCAGCATAGGTTTTTTCATCATCGCCATCCATAAAAACTTTGAGAGTGGAGTTTGAGTACCAATCGGCAACAAAAATCAATTCTATATTGAAAAATAGAATAGTAAGTAATAATAAAATTGTTTATTAAAAATATCGACATGAGATTTGTCTATGAAACTTACGTGAATATAGTGAGTAGCATAGGTAATACATAATTTTACGGAAGAGTACAATATTGACGGGTTTCAATGTCAGATGCAAGACTAATTGGACAAAATTTATAATTAAACCCGATGTGAAAAATGTTATCGCTATACATAGATGTATCAGTCTTTGTTGTTTTAATTTCTCCAGAGAAGACATGTTGTTAATTGTGTGTTAGCCGTTTTAAAGAAAATTAATCCTGAAAAAAATACATATTATATTTACAATTTTATTCATTTTCTTCGACCTTTTTGATTTTTATTAAATAATTTGTAAGCTTTAGGTCACTTTTTTGTTTTTTATAAAAGATTTTTTTTTATTTTTTATTTATAATAAACTTGATTTCCTTTGGAAATCTTTTTCAGGAGTATATTTAAAAAATAACAAATTTTCTAAATACATGGTGCAACTATAAAAGGTGAGTGCAAATCGACAACAAATACAACACAAAACAGAAACAACAGGCATTTTGTTTGTGTAAAATAATGTACTACTGTCAAAAATACTTGAAAAAGTATTACTTTTAACATAAGTAAATTGTAAACAAAGTCAGTCAGCTGGGCTACTGCACTCACCTTGTATAGTTGCACCATGAACAAGTCTTTCAATTCGATTGTACTGTGTGTGTTCGAGTCTCTTGATTAGCTGTCAAAATTTAGGTTTGTAATTCTCTTTTGCAAAGCAAAAGTTGTTTATTTTTAAAATCTTTTTTGATTTTAGTGAATTTTAAATAAAAGAATTAAAAAATTACATTGATTTTTCTAGAAGTTGGTGAAAAGCATCTTCATTTAGCCTTGTGAAATTTTTAAAGTCGTCCGGCTCTATTGTTTTTAGTTACCTTATTAAATTTTCATTTGAATTTTTTTTCTTGTTCTTTAACTATTCTTTTAAACAAATTCTTCACCGCTTTTCTTTTTCTTTATCATTAAGACATTCTGCAATAACCATTAATGCAATTATTTTTCTTTTTTCAGCCATTAAAGTTTTTAATTTTAAAATTTGTAGTTGTAAAAAAATATAAATTTGACAGTTGAATGCAAATCTTTCAATTCAGGTTAAGAAGTGTGTGGCCAAGAATCAATTCAATTGAAAGACTCAATTGGCAATTGAATTAAAACGTGTATCGGCTGCATAAATCAAATCGTTTTTAATTAAAAAGTTTTCAAACAAATATTATGAAGCGAAAACTTCTCAATCAAAAAGCTTTCTTTAGAAGAAACCGAATAGTTAAAGAAATCTTTTCAAATTAAGCAGAAAAAATACTGAAACCATATCAAACAAAAGGTTTTAAGCGAAAACACTCGCTCGAAAACATTTCTATAGACAACAGGTATAATAAATTGCTCCTTAACATGGCTGATCTCCCAGATTAAAAATAATATAAGTAAGTTATTTCTCGTCATATAAAGACAATTAACGGCACCATTTTTAACTCCTGCATAAACACAACAAAAACATGTATTTCGTAAGGGTTAAAAATTGAGTCATCCTTATTTAAAAATTCAAAATTGAAACCATTTTAAACGAGATAATAAAAAGTTTACAGTTGAAAATTTTCCTTTATCTCTCAGATATTTAAAATAATATGAATTTGGAGTGAAAATGTGAATACTTTTATAAAAATTGCATACTTTGTACTTTTAATGAAAAAAAAACTACTTTATTTTTTACGGTTTTACCACATACCTATTTTTTAATACCCAATCACTAAATTTTCTTTCCAACACTTTCAAATTTCAATAGTTAACTAATTACTGTCAACAGCGTTGGGTATTTTATTTAACCAAATAATTGCTATAAAACATTTATATGTACTGGCATGTTTCACATACTGTGGTGCTATCATAGAAACGATAATAATATAAATTATAAACTTTTTTTTCGTAGCGTTAACATATTAATTTAAGTATGTTATAAACTTGATTAATATGAATCAACAATGGAAAAACTTGTGATCAATAATTAAACATAATTTCATTGTTACAAATGTATCTTATCAAAAATAATATTGTTTTAAAGCGGAGATAAAAATAGAGAAGGAAAGTGTTTGAATGTTGACCCACACATACCGTGCGATAAGAAATACTGAACTTTATTTTAAATTATAATTGAATTATTCCAAAGTCTAATGTTATACACATGTACTCACTATCGTGATCGGGTACATTTTATTTTTATGGGATCAGCTAATTGTGAGTTAATGATATTTTCATTGGTATTAAAAGTGGTTAAATAATTGCAAAAAAATATACTCTGATCAAAGATCAAAATAAAAAAAACGTCATGATTAAAATAAAATTTGTAATGAAAATATGGAATCTACTACAACGGGGTTTCAACAAAAACATTACTTTTCAAAGGGTAATATAAGAATAACATCAAAGTTTTGACGGTTTACTTGCTCCCGACCATTCACTTTGTGCTACAATGTTTAGTGCAAAATATACGTTTTATCTTTTTATTGTTTTCAATATATTAGCAATAAACGTGAGATCCATAGCGTTACAAAAAGCAAAACTCTTCAAATTATATTCTTTAATTCTGGTACTAACAATTAATATATATTTTTTGTCTTTCTCCATTCCTTTAGCATAATTTATCAATATGTTTTCGGGTTTTCTTTCAGCAACTTGCCATTTGGTTTTGTCAATTTAAATTGCGCTTTTCAGCTACTTTATCAAAAAATAATATAATTTTTAAGCAAGTACAGTATTATTTCTGCCACTTTTTTAATATAAAAATACGCATGTTATAAAACAATATAAAATTGTTTGTGTGACTAATATACACGTTTACTTCTTAGTTAAAGCCTCTAAAATGTTGTATTAATTTTTCAGCATGAATACAACGATTGCAGAGTATTGATAATAAACCAGACACCAGAATGCGGCATTGGAACATGAAGAAAATCAAATTAAAAAAATACCGTTGATCGATCTTCGTTATGTTATTGCTCATAAAATCATAATCACAATATGTGAGCAGAAAATGTCATTAAAAGTAAAATATATTTGCAGTCTTCAGGTAAATATACTCACGAAAACAACCAAGCTTTGCTGAAATACATACATATGTATGTCTGCTTAACATTTTATTTTTGGTTCTTGGTGTACCTCTTGGTTGAAATACTTATATTACTTTTTTGTAGGAGCAACGACAATATGCTTTTATGTTTTGATTTTTTAAGTACATATGTAAGTAGTAGATAATATATAAATGACTGTAATAAAAATCAATAAAACAAATTATTTAATCTAAAAAACCTTTGGACTCCATAAACCAACTGAACGTTTATTTAACAATTGTATATAACAAACAACAATAACCATTAAGCAATAAAGAATTTACAATTGTAAACATTTGAAACTTGTGTTGGAAATTAACTTGAATTTAAATAGAATAACATTATGTTGTAAACATTTTGTGTGAATTTAGGTTTATTTTACTGGATATATGTATATGTTTCTGCTATAGAATAAATATGTGTTTACCTACATACATACTACATACTGAAGTGGGAAATATCATTGTCTACCCAATGGGTTCAGAGTCAGATTCGGACTCGGATCTGCTGGGTATTCCAGGGCACATTCTCTTACAGGAGCTGGCAGAATTGTGCCCATCTGTCGGCTCCCCGGCAAGTACGGGGGCCTCAGAGGGACTTGGTCGGCTGACCCTAGATTCTGAAAATGAACAAGAGGTAAACTTAACTTAGGTTCATAATCAGAGTCAGGGAAGTAGACCTATACCGTCTGGAGTCTCTCTCGAGCCGGACAGTGGGGAGGTGGGTTCATCGAAACCCATAGTTCGGCAGGATGCGACAGAACAGGTCGCGTCAGTAAGCGGAACAACTTTAGAGAAGGCCAAGAGTGGTGAAGGGATCTCCTTAGCTTTTCTGGAAGGGATAGCTGGGAGAACTTCTTCAACACTTGATGAGCGGGATAGGCACTTGCTTAGGAAGCATCGAAAGAAAGTTGCTAGATTCGAACGGATCCACGGCTCTATCGGTGCCATCCTAGGGCTTCCCTATCCCGCAGGGTATGTAGTTGGGTCAGCTAGGGAATCCATAGATGGCAGTAAGGACAATGGACCCTTAGCAGATCCTACTGTTATATACCCAAAAACGATAGAAGCAAGGAAGGGGAGTAATAGATCCTTAACTGGCCCTCTTAATAGTGACAATTGGTCACAATTAAGGAAGCTAGGAAGGGGGGGTGATCTATCCACAACCAGCCGCGCGATGAGTACTGGTAGTGTCCTGATTATTTTCGGCAATGAACCTCAAAAAGGTGCCACGGGCGGGAATGTCAGGTCAACCCAGTCCGCATCAGAAGGGAATCGGGTTATCGCCAACAACATTCTTTTAAAACCCCCAAAAAAAGGAGGCTATAAGAGAGTGAGGTCTAGTGATGACCAGAAATCCCCTGCGGCAAAGAGGACTGATCAATCTACAGCTTCTTCTAAGATTATCCGTAAGGAGAATACTAGGAGGACTGGCTCTAGAGATGATCAGCCCTCTACGTCGAAGGCGGCGAAGGCGTCGTCGAGCAAGGGCGGTATTGTGGCGGCTGTCATTGATCGGACTGATCAATCTGCACCACTGCGAAGCATCCTCAATAATAACCGGGTAGTTGGATTAAAGGCCACGTTGTTCGTAGCACATACATTGGAAAGGGTACGAACATGTATATTGGCTAGTACGGAATTAAAACTTATAATTTTGCATACTTTCAGTGATGGAGAACTAACGGTTGTGACAGTAGAGTCCAAGGACAGTATAGTCCTGGCAGCGGTATACTTACCCTATGAGGCTACCGATCCACCTGGTGAAGATAAAAGAGTTGGTGGATTACTCAAGCAAGAAGAGCTTGAAATTGGTACTAGGGTGTGACGCCAATGCACACCACACCCATTGGGGCAGTGCCGACATCAACAAAAGAGGTGAGTCTATGTTTGATTTCATAATAGCCAGTGGTTTTTATATATGTAATAGGGGGAACACGCCGACTTTCAGAAATAGAGACAGGGAGACTGACGAACTGCAGGGAACTAATAGAGGATTGGAGGGTGGCTTTGGGTTTTTCCTTCTCTGACCATAGTCGCATATCCTTTAATATAGTATTGGTGAGAAACAAAATGTGTTCTTATAGGAATCCAAGAAGGAGGAATTGGGATTCCTTTTTGGGTCTTGTGGATGATAACCTTAGGGTTACACACAATTGGAGGTCATAATGTAGATCCTACCGCTGTTGATCTACTGGTGGGCACCCTTACGAGGGTGATGACTGAAAGTTTTGAACGATCTTGTCCGATGAGCTATCCGGGCAAGCGCAAACAGTCGAGATGGTGGACAGAGGAGCTAAAAGCCCAAAGGTCCACGGTTAGGAAGTTGTTTAATAGAGCGAAAAGCACGCGAAGAGATGAGGACTGGAACGACTTTAGGAACAGTCTTAGTAGGAACAAGAGGGACATTAGGAGGGCAAAAAGGTACAAGGACCCAGTAGTCCCGGCTCTTATTCAGAGACCAGATAAGTCGTGGACGGAATCTAGCTCGGAATCTCTCTGCTTGTTAATGGAAACTCACTTCCCGAGGTGTATTGATCCAGAGGCGGAGGGCAGATCAGTAGTGGAAACCCCTTCTCTGAATCGTGCGCGGTAGAAGAGGTTACGGAAGTGGTGAGATGATTACGTTAGAGAAGGTAACATGGGCGGTCAAAACTTTTGGGTCCTACAAGTCGGCAGGACCAGATGGTATTTTTCCGGCAATGTTACAGAATATTCGGGGATCAACGCTTCTGTTACTAGTTGAGTTGTTCAGAGTGTGTGTGATTAAAAGGTACATACCAAGAGGGTGGAGAGAGGTCAAGGTTATTTTCATATCCACCCAAGTACTTTAGACCAATCAGCCTATCGTCTTTTCTATTGAAGACATTAGAAAGACTGGTTGATACGTATGAGAGGATGATAATTGACACCGGCATCATAAGTGGCTCTCAACATGCCTACCTCAAGGGTAAATCTGTTGAGAGTGCGCTTCATGATGTGGTGGGGTACATAAAGCGGGGTTTGCGAACCAGGGAATACACTCTGGTGGCATTTCTCGATATAGAGGGCGCCTTTAATAATCTGAAAGTAGAGGCTATTAGACAATCATTAGTGGATTTGAAGGTTCTGCTATTCTTGGTCGAGTGGATAATCCTGATGCTCAGCAGCAGGGTGGTCCACTCGGACTGGGGAGGAGAACGTCTAAAGAAGCTAGTGACCATGGGAACCCCACAGGGAGGAGTTCTTTCTCCTTTACTGTGGCTTTTGGCTGTCAATGTCATTCTAAGACATTTTGATAGTGTAGGACAGAAGGTCGTGGCCTATGCAGATGATGTAGTTATATTGATTTCAGGCAAGTTTCTGCCGACAATTAGTGAAATCATGCAGAGGGCGTTGGGCACACTGTCAGATTTGGCTACGGATAAAGGTTTAGGAGTAAATCCGTAAAAGACAGAATTAGTTCTTTTTACAAGGAGGTATAAGGTAGAAGCATTTAGGCTACCGATACTAGGAGGTGTAGAACTTGGGCTATCTTACAGCGCCAAGTATCTAGGAGTTTTCTTTGACAGTAAACTGTCCTGGAAAAGGAACACGCAGGAGAGACTTAAGAGAGGTCTCAATGCCTACTGTGCTTGCAGATCATCGATAGGTAGGAGTTGGGGTCTACGGCCGTCAGTTGTTGGATGGCTTAACACTTCGGTGGTTAGACCCATTCTTACTTATGGATGTTGTGTTTGGTGGGAGACATTGCGATTATCCAGTCGTAGGAACCTTCTATCTAAGGTTTAGAGGTGTGCTTCGATCGGCGGTAGGGGGCCGTTATGTGACATCCAGGTTGGTCGATGATTGTAGCAGGGCTCTAGGAGAAATCTCAGGCGAATACGTGCTGAGACTTTGCTGGGTACCGGATCATTCCAATATCAGTGGAAATGAATTGACTGATGAGTTGGCGAGACTCGGAGGATCCTGATTGCCAGGAGGCGGTCAGACCTCCAATAGGTTTCTATTATGGGAAAATCAGGGAATGGATTCTAGACGAGACCGGGAAACCGAACGGACTGCAGAGTGTCAAGGACGATATGGCCGGTGGTTAGGAAGTCCGACTCGGAATCGTTACTGGGCGAGAGCAAGGTCTGCGTGAGAACCATGATAGGCGTTGTCACGGGCCATTGTGTGATAGGTAGAATGGCAAGGATAATGGGATCTGACTTGTAAGACATGTGCGGGTTATGCGAGGACCCAGAGAAACTGAAGACGATCGAGCACATTCTGTGCCATTGTCACAGGTTGCAAGTGGCTAGGCAGTAGATTCATAAGCAAATTAGGGGATGTCTCGGGTTGTAGGCTCGGGGATCTCAAAGGATTCGTAATGAATATGGTCTGGCTGCGCAATAGGGGAAGGGGCTTTGTGAGGGCTTAGGCGTTTCGCTCTTGAACGTACTAAGTATCTCATATCATTTCCGCAAGGCATTACAATGGACCGTATTGGTCTCTAACCTAACCTAACCTACATACATACTATAGAGAAAATAATTTGGCAACGAGCAATCTGATTTCTATGATATAAAAGTAAAAAGAAACAGGCACTAATGCAACAAAAAATGGATAACTGCAAGGAAGAAAATGCATCAACAATAACTTATTAATATATTATATTATAAATTGAATGTTATAAATTAAAACTGCAATTGCATAAGATGTTGTAGCTAAAGGAAATTCAAAAAGCAATAACAACTTGTGCATACAGATGAATGTGCAGCATGTGCAGTACTTGTTGTACTTTCCTTCTTATACCTTGCTTGTTACTGTTCCTTTTTAACTGTTTTTTGTTTGTTCGTTGCGCAATATTCCATTCGATCATCTTTGCATGTATTTGTATCTTTATACCCTACACCACCATCGTCCGTAAATATTGGTCCGAAACCCATCTTAAAGTATACCGATCGACTTAGAATCACTTCGAGTCGATGTCCGTTCGTCCATCTGGCTGACTGTCCATGTAATGCTTGTGAGCAGAGTACAGGTCGCAATTTTGAAGATATTTCATAAAATTTGGTACATGATAATTTTTTGATTCAAGAACGGATGGGATTGAAACTGGTGGAAATCTGTCCATTATTTAAACTGGCCCCATACAAATGTACTCCCGAAATAGGGGTTTAACGATCATAAATGTTTGAATTATGAAAGTATCCAAATAACTTTCACCACAAATGTGTAATGAAGCTAAATCACATCAACAAATTTTGTGAAGATCTGTCCATAATTAGTCGTAGCTCCCATATAAGGGCCACTTCCGAAAATCACTTAAAATAGCATAACTATTTAAAAAATGTCGGCATCCAAATAATATTGAATACAAATATGTGTCATATATACATAAATGCTGACACCTATGTATGTTTATAATGGTCGGTTCATAATTGGTCGAAACTCCCATATAAGACCCTCTCCGTAATTCACTTTAACCTCCATAAATCTTTTAAAGTATTTATATCGAGATATATTTTAACACACATAATATTTATTAAAGAAGTCATGGCAATAAATTTTTGGATTATCGGTCCATAGGTCATATCTTCCATATAACGCTCATTATATGGTCCGGCTTAACCGACTATACTTTCTTACTTGTTTTTTTATGAGTTGTTGTTGTATACGGAAGAGGCACTTTCTTTCTAACATTTATTCCTTTTTTCCTTCGCACTCGTGCTTGTACCTTTTTGTTCTTGTTTTTGCTTTTATATCATGCACATCAGTTTGTGCGTTGCACAAACAGATATGAATGTGCCTTTAAAAACACAAGCACTTGAGATCATTTCATAAATTATTTTCTTTGTTTATTATTATTATTTTTTAATTTCCTGGTCTGATATTATAAACAGTATCATTGATCAATCAAAATATGTATGTATGTATGTACATGATGTGTCTAAAAGTAAAATGTTCCTCATTGCAAAATTTTGTTTTCAGCAACTAATTTTTTTGTATCTCCTGTTACCATTCGTGTTGTTATTTTTATTACATTCAACTACAGAGAAGAGAATTCCAGATGTTTCCCTGTGTAAACGGGGACTTAAGTGTGTTGCTTGTGCACGATGAACTTTTTTTGTCTCTCCTGAAAATGTTTGTATTTCGAGTAGTGACCCTTTTGTATTAAGGGTGCGATATGACTAACTGTTTAACTACTGATTACCGCTTATAAGGTAAAAATAAAACTATTAAAATGATTACATTAGTAAATTTGTATACATTTATTATATTTTATTATAGTTAAATTTAATTTATAAGTTGAGTAAAATTATAAACCACATAAAACATAAATTATCTATTGCAAAATATATCTATCTTAATTGTAATAATTGAATTTATTATACCTAACAAACAATTACAATAAATGATTTTACAAGTCCATAGATGTGAAAGGTTAAATAAATATAATGGCTGCATATTATTTTTTCAACTAAATAACATACATATTGTGTTCTAATTTTAACATTCTATTAAAATGTATGTACATACAGTCAAAGACTAAAGTTTAAATACACCTCAAAAATTGATTGTTTAAAAGTAAACGTTTCAGAAAACTTAAAGTATACAGTTTTATTTAGTTTTATAAATAACAAAATAAAATAACGAAAAATTAAGACTTCATTACAAACATAACGTTAATTCTCAAAAATACGATAAAATTCAATCGACAAAAGTTTAAATACATCTTGGAATGTTAATAATTTTTTTTAGATAAATTAAAAAGGAAAACATTTCAATACTTTTTTGGACCGCCATGGCTATTAACTATTAACACTGCCTGCAAGCGGCGTGGCAGAAAAAGTACCAAGCTTTCTGTTTCAGAAGGCGATATTTCTGACCAGATTTTTTTGAAGAGCTTCTTTAAGCGACTCTGCTCGTTACTAATTTGGGCTTTATTATATCCCAAACGTGATTAATTGGTTTTAAGTCTAGCGATTTAGGTGAGCTGTCTGGGAGCAGAATAAAGAAACCACTCTTTCAGAGAAAGTGCGGTGTGCTTGGGATCGTTATCCTGTTGGAAGATCAAACGGGACCCAAGGCCCAAGATGTCAACGGATGCTTGCAAATTTCTTTCCAATATACTCTTGTAAGTATGTTGATTCATGATCCCATCAATAAACTCCAAATTTCCAACCCCTGCTGGCCCAATCGCTCCCCAAACCATTACATTGCCACCACCGTGTTTTACCGTAGAAACTAAATTTTGGGTTTGAAGGGCAGTGTTTGGCTTGCGCCAGACCTTTGCACGGCCATCGCTTCCGAATGAAGTCTTAATTTTTTATTATTTTATTTTGTTATTTATAAAACTAAATAAAACTGTATAGAGCAATTCCATATGAAAACGATCAAAATTGGCAAATTTTTGGACGACCCCTCTCCGATTTTAAAATAAATAGTCTCAATCGATTGCCCAGCAAAAAATAATGTACCTACATATTTTTTTTTTTATAGTGACTGGTTTAGTGGTGGTGTACACCACTGTCACTGCCAAAATTGAAGAATTCTTCATAAGGGACCTCATTGAAAGTTGTTTTAAAAAAAACTACTAAAGCGATCGCAACGAGTGATAGCTCGTTGGAAAGGTATTGAATCAGGCTTTAATTGAAAAATAAAATTTTCCTAATTTTTCTTAGAAATTTACCTTTAAATTTTCCCATGAAAATTAAATTTTCCGATTTTCCACAGAAGCTCCTAAATTTTCCGGCTAATTTTTTTTTTTTGGATTCCTCATAATTTTTGCTTTAAGAATCAGCAATAGGAAGAATTCTTCAATTTTGTCAGTTGTACACCACCACTAAACCAGTCACTATAAAAAAAAAAATATGTAGGTACATTATTTTTTGCTGGGCAATCGATTGAGACTATTTATTTTAAAATCGGAGAGGGGTCGTCCAAAAGGTGATCGCTTTCATATCGAATTGCTCTATATGTACATACTTTAAGTTTTTCTTAAAACAATCAATTTTTGAAGTGTATTTAAACTTTAGTCTCTGACTGTATGTACGTATGAACGAGTATGAGAGACACGGTTTTTAATACAAGTTTATGGAAATGTAAAAACGGTTTGGAACACTTAAAAATATCTCATTTTATAATATTTGTAAATATTCGATAAATACATACATAAATACGATTTTTATACCCTACACCACAATAGTATAGAGGGTATATTGGATTTGTGCTAATGTTTGTAACGCCAATAAATATTAGTCCAACACCCACATTAAAGTATATCATCACTGCCTGAGTCAATTTAACGATGTCCGTCCGTCCGTCTGGCTAGCTGTCCGTATAAAGCTTGTGCGCAACATACAGGTCGCAATTTTGAAGATATTTCAATAAAATTTGGTACGTGATATTTTTTCGGTCCAAGGATGGATGGGATTGAAACTGGTGGAAATCGGTCTATTATTTCACCTGGCCCACATACAAATGTCCTCCCGAAATAGGAGTTTAAGGACCATAAATGTTTGAATTATGCAAGTATCCAAACAAATGTTACAACAAATGAGAAGTAAATACATAAAGCCAAAACACATCTACAAATTTTTCATAATTAGTCGTAGTTCCCATGTAAGGCCCACTTCCGAAAAACACTTTAAAGTGCATAAATCTCTCAAAAATCGCGGTATCCAAATCATCACATATATGTTTCGTCTATATACAAATACATAATATGGTATAATTATATGATGATCGGTCTATAATTAGTCATAGCTCCCATAATATTTAATATCTCCCATATAGCGCCCATTTCTGAAAAAGTGTTTTATACATATACTAAATTAACAAGGTAAAACCGCGGTTCGGTTCAAACAGTTGTCGTTTGAACATAGAGAAATATAGTGCCACCATATACATACATAGGTATAGATTTAGATTAAATAAATCAGAGAGTTTTGTTTTTTGTAGACTATTTATAAAAAACAAAACTATTAAATCTTAACAAACATTTAAAAATTAAATAGAAAATTTGCAAATTTTTATTTTAGAATAGGTATTTGAATATCTTTTAAAAAATATTATGTATACATACCTATATAAAGTGAATTAATAAAGAAAAAAAAAAAGAAATGCATTTAGTAGGTATAAGTATGCAAAAAAACATACATTCCCCAAAAAAACTCGAATCTGCTGTTTTTTAAGTTAACAAAATTGTATACCAAAACCAAAGCTGTTAGGATGTTCAGCACAGTTTTGCCCATCCGATACATGCATACATATGTTATTGAAAAAATCATACGATATTGAACATAAATCAGATTTTCATGTTTTAGTAAGAAAGCTTTCCTATACATAACAATTTAATAAAAATGGTTTCTAATATTTCTACCTGTGTATGTATACCACGAAAATTAGTGAGGGTATTAGGCTATCAGTATTTTCAAAAAAATCACTATTTTTTGTCAAACAATTTAAAATGAAATTGATTGTTAGCATAATTGTTAGGTTTGGTTACAACTTTATTTTTTTTTAATAATAATACTATCTATAAGCTAGATTATCAATTAATTTCAAGATGTCAGCACAAATACGTTATCTGGTATAGTAAATAATTAGTTAAATTTGTATATATTAACTCGTAAACCATAAGAGAACACAATTGCATTTTTGTCCCATTTGCATTTTTAGGTATAGGGATATCACCCGTAAAAAAATTGTTAAAATACAATCTGTTGTCACGATCTTAATGAGTTCCTAAACTTTTCTATATAAAAATTAACATACTCTAATGTATAAATTGACAGTAGGACTTTAAATAAATCCGAGATCGAAGTTTATACAAAAAATTAATACATACCTACTTCAAAATTTATAAATTTTAAGTAGTTTGTAAACTAAATCCAATAAGAAAAAAAATTACAAAACAACGAAAGAATGAATACAATAAATTACTTCGAGTAGTTAAAGATTTCGACCTTGAACTGACGCAAAAAAAAGTAAATTGCTAATTTTATAATAAATGGCATAACATCTTAAAGTATACACCTTAAATCGTAGCGGTGACCATTTATCCATGTGGCACATACACATTTTTCATATTAAAAAAAAAGGTGTAGACATACTTACTCACCTTATTTGTATGCTAACAAAACAGTTAGATATTCTTGTATTATTTTCTTCTTCGATTTACTACTCTACACTATTATTAATTTATTCGCACTGTATTTTACAATAATAAACAATTTTCTATCAATTGAACTGATTGTGCAAAATGCTCGTGTATTTGTTCTCTGATGGAACAGCTGATAACTTGTAACAAGCAAATAGGATGACAGTCAGGGTAGTTTAAAAAGGTATATTTTGTAAAGTTTAAACAACTGTTTTAGCATTAGACAGGTCGTTAATTTAAAAAATAATGTAATTTAATGTTAATCTAATATTTAAATTTAACATTTATTATTTATTTATTTCATTCTGTTTCATCCTAGCCGAAAAGGCCCTAATCGGCTCGAAACATACTAATCACAAGAGATTACATACATATATACATACAACATAAAAATGCATAGAACAACATAAAAAATTTTTAAGCATAGCAACAAAAAAGAAAGATTCTTAAAAATCATTGAGATCAATAAAACATGGTTGAAATTAAGAGCAAAAATGCAAATACCCTTTAATTTAATAATCGTAATTACTTTCACATGAATAACGTTACCATTGCCTAATTACGAAATAATTCAACTTGGCTTTACCATTTAGCCAACATTAATTTATTTTGACAATTTTTGAGATAAAGAAGTTGTGCTTGCACTGTAAAACTGTAAGGCATAAAAAGGTACAACTCAAAACGAGTCTTTTTGGCCAAAACCACATTTATTTTCCCATACACATTTTTCATAAAGCTAAAAGTGTTTATCTCGAAAACACTTAAAATTGTTTTGTGCCATTCTCTTTATTAATTTGTTCCATAAATGCAATGGTTTTTTTTTGTGGTTCTAAAATGAACCAATAAATAACAAAAAACATGGATTCTGAACATCATGTTAATGTGAACACTTTCCTTCACATGTTATAATACGCATTAAGCTGGAGGTCCACACCAAGCGTCTACGCGTTTCACGCGTTTTAAGCAACTGTCAAAAAAGTAGAATCAATGTAGTTGTCATAACGGCAATGTAGTTGAGCGTCTACGCGTTTCACGCGTTTTAAGCAACTGTCAAAAAAGTAGAATCAATGTAGTTGTCATAACGGCAATGTAGTTGTATGAGTTAAGCTGGAGGTCCACACCTAGCGTCTACGCGTTTTAAGCAACTGTCAAAAAAGTAGATTCAATGTAGTTGTATGAGTTAAGTTACACACTCAAAAGCGTAGGACGCGCTGACGCTTGAAATGCGAAAAGTTCGTTTACTTTCTACTTTTGAACGCGGTGCACGCGTCACAGCTGACTTTGACAAATGCAAAGCAAATTTATTTTAAAGATGATGTCACTAAAAAAATGACAGTTGAAAAAACATTTTTTATATGAAATTGACAAACTAACCGATTAAAAACTTCAAAATTAGGTGGGCTTACGGCATCACCTCCGAAAGTACATACATATACATGTAACTTGAAATACTTGACTCTTAAAACGATTAGAAAGCTTAAAACGCGTTGACGCTAAAACGCGAGTTGTGGACCTCCAGCTTTATGTACATGTATAAATGTGTCATTATTTATTAGAGTTTTTTCCTAGCCCTGGCTTGTGAACATTAGCATGCAACACTGTGTAGAGTGGTAACTTGCCATACTTTCGGTTATGTCCTCAAAGTTGGGACGTTTTAAGAGATATTTTATCAAGTTACATATTTTATCAACATTACCAATTAACTTTTATAAAAAAATAAATCATAGTACATAATTTTATGACGACCGACTAATATTTGGCTATTGAATAATTCCTTTATAATACCCGCTTCACAATTGATTCTAGAAGAGGTTTTAGTGATACAAAAAACGTTCAGTTGGGAAGGGGTCTGAAAAACTATTGGCACCACTGTGTTTAGTAAAAACACAATTAAATTTAGTAAGTTTTTCGAATCAGTCATCAATTGGAAATATTTGTGTGAAAACACGAATTCTTGTTTCTCTGTGTTATAATAAAATTCAATTAATTCAGAAAAAGAAAATAAAAAAACATTAATTCTTCAATACGGTTTAAGGTACGTTTAACTTTAGTGCCTCTTTTAACAGCTTCAACCCATATTTTTACAGTTAATATTAATTTTTAATTGTTTTTCTTTTCTGCGTTTAGATTTCGGACATAGAAGATTATATACTATCTCCTATCTATATCATATATGTACGTGCTTGCAATTAAGTAAACAAATAATTTATTTCTTGTTGGATTACTTCTTGGTACTTCGTATTCATAAGAAAGAAGAAAGTGTATTTTTTTCCTTTAATACGCAGCAAAAAGTGCAATTGAAAAATGAAGTCATCGAGAATTTTTTTTGCTGTATGCCTGTTTGTAGGACTCTTAGTAATTCCCTTTAATTGTGAAGGTAGGTGGTTAAGAAATTATATCTAATTTTACTGTTTTTTTTTATAAAAAAAAAACATTGAATAACGGCAAATATAACGGAGCAGTCATAAAAATTTAAGTTGTTATGGGGTTTGCTGTAGGTTATTTATATACTACATACATATTGTATATATGTACATACATATAGTTATATACATATATATGTAGTTACAATTGCAATATTCCTGTCAGGTATATGGTATAATCAAAAAATCTATACAAGCAAGAACAAAAATATCGCAGGCTATTTTAATATCGAAATTAACACATGTACATATGTATATGTGTTCGACGAGTGCAAACATACATACATATGTATGTATGTACATATATGTAGATTATACTATATCAATGCATTTACTGGAATTTATTCCAGAAATAATGTTATAAAAGCATCCATCGCAAATAAAAAAATAATAAAAACTAACAAATAATAAAAGAATAACAATTTGCAAAAATTTTTTATTGTAAATTCTATGACGAAGAGTTAAGCTAGATTTACACGATTGATATTTTCTTCAAAATTGCTATTCAAAATGCTGCAAACTCGTGTAAACAGCAAAAATTCTTGAAAATTTATTTATTTAATAACTATTAACGTGTGAAAAAATAGGGACATTTCATGAAATTTTAAAACTATAACTAACTTAAGTAAAACTAAATACATAGATATTATACTGAATATTGTTGCATAAAGCCTTAGAACTTTGTTGCGGATCATTTGTTATTCAGAACAGTAACACAGGAAAAAACAAGTTTACTTTTGTTTCATCGGACCACAGAATGTTACGCCATTTTTCTTTAGGCCATTTGATATGATTTTTAGCAAACTAATCTTTGTTTTATATTCTTTTTGGATAACAATGAAACTTTTCTTGCACTACGGGCTCTATATTCCTCACCGATGAGTGTTTTTCGAATAGATGATGTGTCAAAGACAATGTTTAAATCATTTTTAGTCGTTTAAATGTGATAAATGGATTTTTTTTACACATCGAATGTTACGTCTCTATAGTAGGTGTAAATTTTGGTTTTCTACCACGGGTTTCATCTTTGGGAATCCATTTAATAGCATTTTCAACCATCGTTTTTGAAATACCGAGCATTTGTGAAATTTTTCTGTACGAATGTCCGCTTTTACTTAGATTTTTAATATTATTTCGAGTAGAGTGGTCGCAATGCATTCTTCTACCCATATTTGACTAAAAAGTTACAAAATGCAATTTATTTAGTAATTAATGTGAAGCTATGAATTAGTTTTACTCATTCACTTACAAAAAATTTTTTTTTTTTTAATTTTTATTATTGTCTTTTTACCAAAACGAGAAACTTCCCTATTATTTTTCACAGCAGACATAGCGCATTCTACAAATAAAATAATTTGTTATCAAAACGAAGGAAAAAAACGAATTGTAACGGGATGTTTTAATGTCGTTTACAATCATTGCAAAACAACTCTTTTTTTTTTATCACTAATTCTTTCATTTTATATGAATACGGAAGCACCAAAGATGGCGAATACAACTGTCCCTATTATTTTTCATATAACTGTATGTTTAAACATGAATCTTCTCCAGATTATAAATGGGGATAAATTGTCGGAACTCAAAACCATTGGCTGAAAATAGCCGATTTTTTAAATTTTTTTTATTGAGCGTCAAAAACATGTTCCTTTCAAAAAGCTTTTATGGGCAAGAATTTCGGTTTTGATCTTAAAGCGCTTTAAAGCTCATAGGTATATATTACTTACTATGTCTGCGATTTCTGAATCGATCCGGGCAATATATAAATCATTTGAAAGTGCTCTGAAATACCTTTCAAACAATGTAGTTATAACATGACACATTTTATTAACCAATTAAAGCACAATTGCAAAAAATTTACTTAGGCGAATTTTTTACAAAAGTCCTGTTATTTCGAAAATTCATCGATATAACGGTACAAAAAATATCAAGTGAGCAATAGAAAACAACCTTTCATTTGATATATCTTTTATATCTAGGTATATCTTTGTAAATGAAGAAGATATTTAGATTTAAAAATGGAAAAGTTTTTAAAATTCAATAATATTCTTCATAAAATAGTGTTTTATACCTATAATCAATATATAGTAATATATACCCCTATCGTGAATAGAAATTCCACATGAAATTTGTTCCCTTTTCACATTTTCCTATTAAAATTCAATGTTAAAAAATAAAAGAGAACAAATTTCATGTGGAATTTTTATTCACGATAGGGGTGAATATATACATACATATGTATATCTGAGCTTTAAAGCTCTATAACTCCCTAACTGAAAGCTTCTTGCCCAAAATGCATACATCACTAATCTTAGATTTCAAAGAAGTATAAATGGTAAAAAAAATTTAACGATCGGTGACTTATACCCAACATAAATTTAAACCATATTTACTCAAAATAAGTGGTTACTTGTTTTAGCACAAATTTGTTTGACGTTGTTTAGTCTTCCAAGAGTTTGCAGGATCAAGAAGCACCAAATAAATAAAAATTAAATATTTGTTGTGCTTTGGCCTAAATAAGGAAAGTTTTTTTTTAAATAAATAAACGAGTTTAAATATACATATGCATGTTATGTAATGGTTACGTCTTTTTCCACAAATATTTGCCAAGTGTGACCGTACCTTAAATGAAGATTGGAATGTCTTTAAATAATTCCCAAAATGTTCGGCTTAATAAAAAATCTGCTTTGTTTTGTTGTTGTTGAAATACGATTTGTTGCTGGGTTTACAGCCATTTGTAGAGTGATCTCCGGCCATCCCGGTGCGTAGAACCGGCTGTGGTGGGAATGGCTTTGCTTTGTGAAAGCAGATGGTTACAGTAACATTTTTGGTTTGGTACTTTTTTTGATTGATCGTAAACAATGTGTTTATACTTTTGCATTTTAAATGCATGTGAAAGATGTGAACATTTTAAATATAAAATTTTGAGCTCAAATGTTGAAAAATAACATTTCTGTTGTTAATTTGATTTGTTATTTGTACAGTGTTCCAAAACTAAATTAGTACAGCATTTTTTCTACATATTTTTTTATTTATTTAGATATTCGTTGGATTAAACGAAGGCCTTTTATAACCGTCTTTAAATCGTCATATGCATGCTTTCTATAGGATTACAAGAAAATGTGGGTTCCTCCATAAGAATTTGATTTGGAACGAAATTAATATTGTCATCAATATAACTTAAGAGTATTTCAATGGTCTTCATAACTTAGTAGTATTATATCATAGAGCTGGAGAATATTTTTGATGGCTGGACACGCTTTCTATCTTGTAGTATTTTCCGCCTTAGTAGGAAAATTTGGTGAATGCAGATAGCTACTTGCTTCACATGCTCTATGAATATTTCATTCCTCAACTGTGGGTTTCCTTGTGCTTTTGTTTTTATTTGAGTTCCTGCGTTATTAAAAAATATATTGAATGGTAGAACGGATTTCACTAACATTTTAGCAAATTTTGCGAATAGATTTACTCTCCACAAGTAAATCACCTTACTTTTAATACTACAAATTGGTAAATTGTACTTTTGCATTGTTTCTATCTGCTATAATCAAATAAATATTTAATAAAATGTACGAGACTCCTTACCTTCTAAGACAAATGTATGTATATATATACATACGGAATAAATAAACAAATGTACGATTTTGGCTCTGAACTACAATAAAAAACCTTTAATTCACAAGTGATTTTACAATACATGTTGTATATTGTATGATACAACTACAACTGATTGTGAACACAATTTTGAGTAAAGTCGTATGTTTTTGTTGTCAAGCTTTTAAGTGCCAAAAGTAAAATATCAACAACATTTTTAGAGTCGTAATTCAGCTCTGGGTGGAGGAAGAACTAGCTCGTTATTGTCATTATCGTTGAAGGGCAATCATGCCGTCATTTTTTTTTTTGCTGCATTCGAGAGATTTTTGTCTCACTATTGCAATGGTCGTCTAACCGTAACGTTACGGTTTCCGAAGTTGTGTTAATTTTTCGCCAACCAAATTTATATTAAAAAAATTTGTTTAAATTGTTCAGTCAGCTTATATTTATGTGTGTGAAGTTAAATTTTAAAATTTATAACCCTAGACACAAACCTTTTAAGTTAACAGAGTTCTGTTATAGTGTTAACATTGTACTGTTAGACACATTAGAAATTGGTATACGCAAAATTTGGACTTCTGTGTGGGATGAGTCCAGTTTTCTGGGAATAGAGGCAACGTGGGCGGACAAATGCATATAGGATTTGTAAACAAGGTGAGTGGCTATAACAGTCCATAGCCAGAATTTCTAACAGAGCGAGTTGGAACAATTTATTGAGGTTTTTCTAAATTTTAAAATCTGGACTCGCTCTGTTAGAAATTCTGGTTATGGAATATTATAGCCACATATCTTCTTTACATATCCTATATGCAATTGTCCGCCCACGTTGCCTCTATTCCCAGAAAACTGGACTCATCCCGCAAAGAAGTCCAGATTTTAAAATTGAGAAAAACCTCAATAAATCGTTCCAACTCGCTCTGTTAGAAATTCTGGCTATGGACTATTATAGCCATATATCTTCTTTACATATCCTATATGCATTTGTTCGCCCACGTTGCCTCTATTCCCAGAAAACTGGACTCATCCCGCAGAGAAGACCAAATTTTTAAATTTATAAAAACCACTTACTTAAATCTATTTATTTAGATTTTTGTAAAATTTCAATTTTAGGACAAACCAGGACACCATATGCTATCGTTCCATTTATCCTGGTTGATTTTGTCCACAATTATGGGCAAATAATCATTTTTAATGTGTCTAACAGTGCAATGTTAACTCTATAACAGAACTCTGTTAACTTAAAAGGTTTGTGTCTAGGATTATAAATTTTAAAATTTAACTTCACACACATACATAAATGTAAACTGGATGAATTGTTTGCAGCAATTATTCGGCCTAGATATTTGATGGACTTTACCTCGGGTATATTAATATTGTTTACGGTTAAAAGCATTGGTCTAGGTCTATTACTGAAATGTATCGCCTTGGTTTTTCCCATATTGAATGATAGTAAACTTCCCTGAGATAAACCACTGTTCACTGCAACTTTGCAATTGCCCATCGAAAAAGTTCGTTCTGTCTATTAACCACATTCCAGTAATTTCTCTTTCAATATTTTGCTATCAATGTTGTCATAAGCTTTTTCGATATCAATACAACATGCAACTACTTGATATCCCTGAATTTTTAGCTTCTGTACAGTATTTATAACATAATTAATGCAGTGGGATGTTGAATGTTTCTTCCTAAATGCATATTATCTTGATGGTAAAATCCTATTGTTATTTATTTATAGATTCCTCGATATGTAGTTGAATTAAATATTCGAGCGATTTGAACAAAACAGATAAAAGACACATTGGTCTCTGGTTTTCGATGAGACTGGGATCTTTACCTTTTTTAGGTATTGGGCATACTTTAACAAATAATTAACAAGACTCTGGAATGTCGCAATTTTGCCAATATTTTTCTATTATAGAGCAATTCCATATGAAAACGATCAGAATTGGCAAATTTTTGGACGACCCCTCTCCGATTTTAAAATAAATAGTCTCAATCGATTGCCCAGCAAAAAATAATGTACCTACATATTTTTTTTTTTTTTTTATAGTGACTGGTTTAGTGGTGGTGTACACCACTGTAAGTGACAAAATTGAAGAATTCTTTATAAGGGACCTCATTGAAAGTTGTTTTAAAAAAAAAACTACTAAAGCGATCGCAACGAGTGATAGCTCGTTGGAAAGGTATTGAATCAGGCTTTAATTGAAAAATAAAATTTTCCTAATTTTTCTTAGAAATTTACCTTTAAATTTTCCCATGAAAATTAAATTTTCCGATTTTCCACAGAAGCTCCTAAATTTTCCGGCTAATTTTTTTTTTTGGATTCCTCATAATTTTTGCTTTAAGAATCAGCAATAAAAAAATGGGCCCCGACTCCTTGTTTGGACAGGAGAAGAGCATTTAAGAGACCACCTTGTTAAAAATACATTTTAAAAATTATTTTACAGTTAAAAATACATTTATGAAGAAAAAATCAATTTTTTTTTAAGAGCCCCAAGTTGAGTGTGTAGTGAATATGGTCTGCCTGCCACCATCTGATAGTAAGGCAGACATTCCGATGGTCAATATGTCTTTGAGTCCTTTGAATGAGGCTATTACCACTTTAGGTGAAACGCCTATTAGAAAAAGAAAGTTGCGAAGTGAAACATACAGGAGAGAGAAAAAAGGCAAGGTTGTGAGTGCAATCGCGACATCAAGCAGATGACGTTGATGACGGCAAACAAATGATTGAGCAGTTGAAATGAAAATTCAATTTAGCGTCCACTTTTCCGGAGAAATATCTCATTTTATCTGTGCTACCTCAATCATGGTCTATGCGCATGATTTCTGAACAGTTTCAAACCTGCCCAGGTACACGTGACTATGTTATCACACGTGAAGATGGAGAAAAAGTACACAAGCAGCGCAGATTATTATTATGTAATCTATCCGAAGCATACCATCAGTTTAATGAGAAATACCCAGCAGAAAAAGTGGGATTTTCTAAGTTTGCCATCCTACGACCAAAAGAATGCGTGCTGGCATTAGACAGGCACGGAACGCATTCAGTCTGCGTTTGCATGTTTCATCAAAACATCAAATTAATTTTCTTTCCATGCAAGAAATTGAAAGTATTTCACGGTGAAATTGAAACATATAGGGACCTCCTGTCGAAGTCGTTGTGCGCGGAAAATTTTCATCTGTCCAAATGCGACAATTGTCCGAAGATTGACGAGCTAGAGCAATATTTGGCGGAAAAGTTTGAACAGCTGTTAATTCAGGAGGTGCATTTCAAACAGTGGATAATTAGCAGCGGCAGATGTTCCCTTGAGACCGTGGTAAAGCAGATTCCGGAATTCATCGAGGAATTCGGATTCAAGTTGAATGAACTGAAGGCGCACCATTTCATATCCGAGATGCAATCGAAATTTCTAAAGGAAAGTAAGGAGAAATTAGCCCAAAATGAATTCATTGTGATAAGCGACTTTGCCGAGAATTACACTTTTCTCGTTCAGGATGAAATTCAGGCTTATCACTGGGTAAACGACCAGTGCACGGTGCATCCTTTTTGCATTTATTTCAAAAACGAACATAACGAACTACAGACCATAAGCCTTGTTGTTATCGCGGAGAGTTTAGCTCATAATTATGTGTCCGTTTATTTATTTCAAATGAAACTGTTTGAATTCTTAAGATCAAAATTCGATGCAATCGACAAAGTAACGTTTTTCTCAGACGGCGCGGCTTCTCAGTACAAGAATAAAAAAAATTTTTACAATCTTTGCATAATTGAAGAAGAACAAAACTGCAAGATCGAGTGGCACTTTTTCTCGGCCGCCCACGGTAAGGGCCCATGCGATGCGTTAGGGGGAACCCTAAAACGCATGGCGACTAAGGCAAAGGCCATATACTGACCAGCGGTATGTAAAGCGGTACTCTTCGTCTGCCGACGTGCTAAATTTAAAGTTACTTTAATTTTATAATGATGCCAAGACAATTGAAATTTTTAATAAATATTGTAATTAAGTAACAGCAGCAAAATAAGAAAGATTTTTTCTTCATAAATGTATTTTTAACTGTAAAATAATTTTTAAAATGTATTTTTAACAAGGTGGTCTCTTAAATGCTCTTCTCCTGTCCAAACAAGGAGTCGGGGCCCATTTTTTTATTGCTGATTCTTAAAGCAAAAATTATGAGGAATCCAAAAAAAAAAAAATTAGCCGGAAAATTTAGGAGCTTCTGTAGAAAATCGGAAAATTTAATTTTCATGGGAAAATTTAAAGGTAAATTTCTAAGAAAAATTAGGAAAATTTTATTTTTTAATTAAAGCCTGATTCAATACCTTTCCAACGAGCTATCACTCGTTGCGATCGCTTTAGTAGTTTTTTTTTAAAACAACTTTCAATGAGGTCCCTTATGAAGAATTCTTCAATTTTGTCACTTACAGTGGTGTACACCACCACTAAACCAGTCACTATAAAAAAAAAAAAATATGTAGGTACATTATTTTTTGCTGGGCAATCGATTGAGACTATTTATTTTAAAATCGGAGAGGGGTCGTCCAAAAGGTGATAGCTTTCATATGGAATTGCTCTATATCAAAAATTTTTTTCTCTCCTGAACTTCTTTAAGATTTAGTAGCATTCTATAAGAAATTCCATCTTCACCCTTGGCCGAGCAAGGGTTACGGGAGAGAAGATATTCTTCAAATTGTTCAAATTTGATTATTGGTACATTTTGAGTTATTGAAATAATGCTTGCATTACCAGGAATATTCGTCGAATTGTTAAGAGTCGAAACTGTTAACATTAGGATTTATCAAACTGCCTAGAAATTTCTGAATTTGAGATTCATTCCATGAGTTATTCACTCGTTTAGTTTGTTTATATCTTTTAATTTTAGCCATTTTGGCCCACATTTCCTTTGGTGATACAGGATTTGACAGGTCATTTATTAACTCTGAGAATGCATTATTTTTTTTTCTCCCTTATACCTATATAGTTTAAAATCTTTATCTGCCTGTAAAAATGCACTACAGTCTTCAATTTTCTTAGAAGAATGATATTTACGTCTTTTTTCATTTCTGATGCTGAATAATCTGCTTGCTCTTTCATCCCACCATCTTTAAGGAATATATTTGTTGTTCTGATCCACTTCCACTGAGTTTTTTTTTTTAAGTTTGTGTATTTCCTCATGAAAGCTTTGAAGATTGTGATCGACTTTCATATTCTTAATATCCTCTGCAAATTTAGCCCAAATGGTAACTTTTGATGGTTTATTTATTGATGTCATTTCAGTTAAGGATATTAATATAGGGTGGTGATTGCTATTCGTTATTTTAATATTTAATGGTTTCCAGGATATTTTTTGAATGTTGATGTTGGTGAATGTTAAGTCAATAGCTGAAGGTGTGCTGTTTGAATTTGTAAACGTAGGTGAACCATCATTAAGACAATTAAAATTAAAATCTTTAGCCAATGAATCTAGAACAGCTCCTCTGTAATAGGATGGTGAACGATCCCATGTTGGTGATTTCGCATTAAAGTCACCACATACATATTATCGAATGAAAAGATTTTAAACATTTCAGAATTAAAGTCTTCCAAACTTATTTGGGGTGGGCTATAATTTGTGATAATGACAAAATTTTCCTTTAAGTTTAATGTAGAAATCGCCAAGGTGTCAAACTGCGCATTTAAATCCAGAATCGAGAATCTGATGTTCCTGCGGATATATATACCCACTCCTCCATAACCGTCCGATCTTATCTTAAAAACAAAATTATAATCCACCAGACTAGTACACGTATTATCTGATAACCAAATTTCGCTTAGAATAGCAATATCAATATTATTTTTAGTTAAATAGAATTCCAGAAGTTCCTTGTTGTTAATTTTCTTCAGGCTTTGAATATTATATTGTATGATCTTCATTTTGCTGGTTTGATTTTTTTATTTTTAGTAGCTTTCTTCAATTAATGATTTATTGATTTTATCAGCATCAATACAATTCATACTTCTGTTAATACTATCTCTTGAATTGAGTAAAAGAAAACGTACTTTTTCTGGTTCCAATTTCAAATTCGAAAAGTTTAAAATGGCCTCGATTGCCTTGACATGATTGTCCGATCCCGGAAATGGCCGAGGCAACTGTGATAAATTAGTATTCCGTGAGGAATGTGTAAAGTTCGGGTTATTGTAAGAGAAATTGATGGGATGGTCTTCCAAAACCTGGTTAAAATCGTTCCAATTTTTTTGTCATTATTTAATTCTCTCGTCCTGTCGTGATTTTGTTTCACAACCTTGGAGAACGGTAGTATTTTATGAAGAGATTTCACTGCTTCACGATGGTTGTTGTGATTAATTGCATTTCGATTATCCGACAGTGATGGGAAGTCCTCGTTGCTGTCGAGAATAGAAACCCGATTCGGAAATATCTTGATTTTGCGTCTTTGACCGATAAATTTTCAATTGTGATTAATTTTTTAATCGCATACGCCTTTGTTCTAGCTGGGCAATTTTTATCTGTTTGCACACATAACTTGTGGACATTGATCCCCCCCATCGTTGTGTTGATTGTAGCAAACTTTACATAATTCAAAATTTTGCTTGCAATGTTGAGCAAAAGGGTTATAACGATAGCATCTGTAACATTGTTGCAAAAGGACGTAATGTTTAACTCTGATTTTGGTATAACCGTACGACATTTCCTGAGGAATTTCATTTCCCTTGAATATTACCTTCATGTTTCTAGATGGATTCATAATTACTTCACCCTCCGCATTCTTAATGCGACGATTTATTCTTACAACTTTCAAAATTTCAATTGGGGATTGGATGTTTTTACAAAATTCTTCTTCAGAAATGTCAGTTGGAATATCAAAAATAATGTCAGTTTTTGAAACGAAATGTCCAAAAATGTTGGCAATTAATCCATTAATTTTAATTCTCTCATCTTTTACAAATTTATTCGCGGCATCAGCATTTTTCAACGTAATTTTACAACGACCAAAGCCTATCTTAGTGACTTGCAACACATCTGAGATTTTTAATGATAAAATCAAATAGAAAATATTAATTTTCAAACATATTTAAATAACATTTGTAAGCAATAATAATGGTATTTATTTTAAATTTAGATGTATTGAAAGCAGATGATAAATCAGCTACTACTACTGCATTACCCTTGAAAAATGATACAACAACAGCACCACCAACTCCAGAAACAACTACTCCGGCTCCTGAGACCACAACTCCTACGACTACAAAAGCTCCAGATACCACCACTACTATAGCTCCAGACACAACGACTACTAAAGCTCCAGACACAACGACTACTAAAGCTCCAGATACAACCACTACCCCAACAACAACTACAACACCTAAAACAACATCAACTGTAGCTCCTGATACAAATTCTACAACTACAGTTGCCCCAGATACAACAACGGTAGCACCTAATACAACAACTGTAGCTCCATCACCAACACCATCTCCAACACCCGGTCCTGTTCCTCCATGCGGACACTTTGACGGACCTTCGTTCATTGGTGGTATCGTTTTAACTTTAGGCTTATTGGCCATCGGCTTGGTAGCCTACAAATTTTACAAGGCTCGCAGTGAGCGTAACTATCAAACCCTTTGAGCCGCCACTGCATTTACGTCTGCATTTAATGCGGCTTCTACAGCGGCAGCTGCTGCTTCTAATGCGGCTGCCACTGATGCAGAGCGTGTACGATTTGTGCAACCAGCAATACCTTTGCGTTCACCACCATCTCCGCCCCCACCACCACCAAATCAACCGCAACAGCAGACATCTCCCTCAGCACGTCAAAGACTACTTTATACATAAAAACTCAATTTTTTTTTCCTACAAACAACATAAACAAATATTTCTTCAAATTCTTTTCAACTCTTATTTCTTATTAAGAAACGTACATGTGTACATCTAAAAAGAAAGATGTTATTTTGCAAACAATTATCTATGCAAGCAACTACATAAGTGCTAAAAGACGTTTTATCCGTACGTATAATTATCCTATAAAACAAAACAAACGAAAAACAAAACATCATGGGCCTTTAAAATTTGTATTTTTTATTAAATATACATACATGCATACATATAATATAATATATCGATTGAATAAAGTGAACAAATAATTATTAACTTTTATAAACACAACACCTAAAGTAATGTAAAGGGACGCTAAAACATACATACATATGTGAGAGAGGAGCAACAGGAAAATATTTATCACTGGAGAATAATTGGCATAAGTACATATTTGAGACTGTATAAATAAAGTAAGAAATTTGAAATATTAAGAATGAATATAATGATTGATATTTGCTTCTTCCCCCCACCCAAAAAAAAAATTATACTACCAAATTTTTCATTGAAAAATATTAATTAAATTTAAAAGATAAATAAAACAATCTTATCAATTATGAATATAAAACAAAATCTATCTAAATCTAATCTAAACTAAATTAGAGGGATAAATATATATATATATATTATATTATATATACATAAATATAGTATGTTATATGTTATAAAACAGTTTTACGGATTTAATAAATAAATTTAAAAGAATTTCAAATATATTAAAAAAAAATAACTAACGGCAGAATTGATTACATACACACAATTAAATATTTGTAATGTATGCACAGAAACATACAAACATGTACTATATTTCAATTTGAATAACTTTGTTTTTTTTTTTTTTTTTTGTTTGTTTACTTTCAGTTGAATATTATTAATATGCATACATGCTAATAATACATTAATATTTTGCTCAACTCAAATTACTCGTAGAGTATTTAAATGTAAACAAGTCTTACTAAAATGCTTACAATGTGAAAAATTCTTGAGAATTTGCTATCACTTTTTCATTTTGTTTTTTTTTTTCCATCTGAAGTTAATCATTATACAATTCTGATGAATGGGCTTTTATAATTTTGATAAAAAATAAATCTCGATGTCTTTCTTAGAACTTATGTTTATACGTCTGCTTGTCGCCATAATATTCTTAAACATAACTGTACCATTGTTTTTAAGAATTTGAAACTTCTGATAAGCCAGTCAAGTCAGTCAGTTTTAAAGGCAATAGTAAGTAGGATGTATGTATAATATATTTTCAATAATTTGCTTACTAAGCGATAATTTTGTTTATATTCACATCAATGTTTTTGTTAACTTTTAAAAGAAAATATTTTAAGTTTTATGTATGTTTTGTTATATTGTAATCTAATATATTGTTTGTTACCTATAACTAAATTGGATATAATACATAGTATCGTTATATACTCGTATTATCTTTAATAACAGTTTAAAACTTAAATCCAAATTCACTTTATATACATATTATTGTTTATAAATCATTCACTAACAATAATGCTTTATGTTATTGCTAAAATAGTAGTCTTAATAACATAAAATACTATGAAATTCTAGAATTTTCCCCCAAAATTTTATGAAATAAAACACAATCTTAAACAAACCTTTTAAAAATGTTGTAGTTCTTTATTTAAGGGAGTATAATAACACTGGAACAAATTCAGGTTAGAAAAGGTCAGAAGGCCGCTGTGAGGTTGTCCCCACACCATCACCCAGAGACCAAAAAAATAATCACCCCTATCGTGAATAAAAATTCCACATAAAATTTGTTCCCTTTTCACATTTTTCCTTTTTAAATTCAACGTTAAAAAAATAAAAGGGACCAAATTTCATATGGAATTTTTATTCACGATAGGGGTGAATGTTCATATTTTTGAGTACAATAAAAATATCGAATATGTATATGCTGTTACTCGGCTTTATGTTTACGAGTTAAGTACAGGGGGTTACTCTCTATTGCGATGCGTAAGAGTATCAATTTGTACGCTTATCGCATCGCAAACCCCCAGGTTTATTTTACACTCGCACTCTCACCATACCTGAAGAGAACATATCGAGTATCAAGTACAACTTCACGTGGTACTTGCAGTACTACGTGAAGTTTTGCAAATAAAATTTAAGGCTTAAGGCATGAAATATAAGTGATCACAGATTATACCTAGCCATATTTTTATATATATAGTACATTGACGTGCAAAACCGAGTGCATGTTCAATATGATTTTACTTAGAGGGTCATAAAATGAAAAATAACGAAATAAGTTTTGCCAATTTTTTACCATTTTCTCTTTATTGTATTAACAAAAAAAAACGTAACAAAAACTAAAAATTCAATATAAAAATATAATATATTCAACTTAGTTTTACATGTTTTTCAGAATCCATTAAAAAGTGTTTTTCTTAGTATGATTCGTTATACATATTGCACTGGGAAACAAGTCATTTGGTCGGACGAGACTAAAATTAACCGATTCCATCTGATGGAATGGAATTCTTCTGGAGAAGACCTCACGAAACTATTCAAAGACATCATGTGAAAAAAAAACAGTAAAACATGGAGGAGGTAGTGTGATGGTTTGGGGTTGTTTCACTTGGTGGAATTTTCTACCGATTGTTAGAATAAATGGAATTATGAAGAAAGAAGACTACCTCCATATTATTCAAACTTATTTACCCGATTTTGTGGACCGCAGCGCATATCCAGAAAACGAAGTTATTTTCCAACAAGACGGAGATCCCAAACAGACGGCGGCGAAAATTGTTCAATATTAGTTGTCTGGTCAAAAATTTCAGCTGATGAAATGGCCTGCGCAAAATTCAGATCAGAACCCTATAGAGAGTTTGTGGTATATATTGAAGAGACGATTGGGAAAACACAATCAAGCGCCAACTAGTATAGAGGAGCTTTGGCTCCGCTTTAAGGCCGAATGAGAAAATAGTGTGAAGTGAATTTAAGGAAAACTTGGTTGAAAGCATACCGTTATTAAAAACTAGGGGTTATGAATACCATACTAAGAAAACCAAATTTTAATGGATTTTGAAAAACGTGCAAAACTGAGTTAATTGCTTTATATTTTTATATTCACGCCTATCGTGAATAAAAATTCAACATGAAATTTGTTCACTTTTATTTTTAATATTGAATTTAAATAGGAAAAATGTGAAAGGAAACGAATTTAATGTGGAATTTTTATTCACGACCCCTATCGTTTGATTGATTTTTTTTTGCTACGGTATCATTACTTTCAATATTATATTTTTTTGCTAATACAATAAAGAGTAAATGGTAAAATTTTGATAAAACTTTTTTCGTTATTTATCATTTTATGACCCTTTAAGTAAAATCATATTGAACATGCACTGGGTTTTGCACGCCAGTGTACCTATATCGATTTTTAAACACCGCAGTCTTTAATAAAACAAATCATACAACTATTGCAAATCTTTTGTATTAAATAAAATATGCCACTAGTTATTAAAGTATTATATATATGTATTATGTCCTGTGGTTCCTAGTAGGAACAAAGGGCCGCAACGAACTCTTTCCATTCGATCCGGTTTGGTGCTAGATGTTTAATTTCCCTCCAGCTTAACCCACTTTGGTTTACTTCAGATTCAAGTTGACGTCTCCAGGTGTGCGACGGGCGACTAACTCTTCTTGTATTACCATGGGGGTTCCAGTCAATCGCAGATTTAGTAGGGTCGCCATGTGGTCTACGGAGCGAGTGGCCTATCCAGCGACATTTTCGATTAAGGATCTCGATGTTAATTGGCCGTTGCCAAAGGTTAGTGTTGGATATGGCGTTTATTTCTCGTGATGTCATGTTCCATGATTCGCAGGCGTAAAGGAGCACCGATTTGACGCAAGAATTAAATATGCTAATCTTAGTGTGCTCCGAAATTGAATATTAAAGTATTAGGTAGTTTAAAAATGATACAATTCAAGAACGGCAAAGAAACTCTAAGAGTGACCAATTACACCACAACACACTGTAAGGATAATAAGAATTGGTGTTTAATTTTGGTCATAAAATTTGAAAAAGCTACTTCAATGACTACATTTTGCCATAAACTTACAGTGGGATTAAGTATGTTAATTAACATACTATAATATAAAATCAAAAATAATTTTTATTCGAATGTTGTCATACTTAATCAAAGAGACCTGGATGGTTATGGTGTATTTCGGGCAATAACTTTCGAAATACAATGTAAGAAAAATACAAATTCCAACGATTTTCTTTTCAAATCGAAATCGTCATAAGCTCCTGGTAAATAGGTTCCTTTCACATAAATCTTGTAAAGTAACTTTCTTTTAATATTTGGATTAATCTTTATAAACTTGTATTATTAAATAAAAAAAAAATGTGCAATAAGGATTCTTCCTCGGTATAAACTTATGAAGGCTTTAGTCGAAATTAAGACTTTACCATGGTACTTTGCGTCCAGGTGGGATAGTAAAATAAAACAAATTTAGTTTATGTTATGCTAAAATGTTTATTTCGTTACTACTTTTAGCTTATTTTTAACAGGATTTTTTTTACCTTTCTTATTTTTGTTGAAATTAATTTTTTTTGCTGCTTCTTTTTCCGTTACGGTTTCACCTTTTGTAGCATTAGGTTCTTCTAATTTCGGTTTCTTTAATTTAGGTTCTGATTCGTCCGTAATTTTCACTCCTTTATTATTTCCAATGTTTTTCGAATCCTTGTTTTTAACAGAATTCCGATTTTTCTTTAACTTTAGATTATCAAATTTAATAACCAACTGATTGCCTCCCAAAGACAACTTCTTTTTAATGGCGTTCCTAGCATCCATAGTCGTGGGCAAAGTAATTGCTGCAATGCATTTGTCTTTATTCAGTTTACCTTTACCGGGCTTTATATTTATGTCGACAGCATTTGTAAATAGTTCACGTATCTGTAAAAGTGATGCTGTTTTCGGCAGATTAAAAACAATAACAGTGGATGTGAAATTATTTTCTTTCAAAGACTTTTTGCTGGCCTTTTTCAATCGTTGTTTAGCTTTTTTATTTTCAACAGATTTGATTTTACGTTCGGCCAATTCACTTACAAAATCTGAGCTTTCTGTGCGTGGTACTTTAACAACATATTTCTCTAAAGTTCCCTTTTTTATGGATTTTTTAAAATCATTTAAAGCTGTATCACGATCTTCATTTGTGGCAAAGTCGACTAAGCAAAATCTCACATGCCTTTGGCGTGGTTTGTGAACTTTAATAACTAAGGCTGTTAGTTCCTTAATCTTCTCTTCTAACGCCGCCTGTGTTTCGGGAACTTTGTGAGGGAAACGTATGTATAATTGTTTACCCTGGCGCTCTTGATACCGTTGTAATATCTCTTCTTTAATTTTTTCGATTTTTGATTTTTGTGGTACGATCTCCTCCTGATCCTCATTAATATCTGATTCAATGTCACTTCCGTCCTCATCTGAATCTGTAGCGCTAGCATCTAAGGCCTCGTCGTCGTCACTTTCGTCAGCTCCATCATTATTATCAATTATACTTTCTTCATCAATTTCTGAATCGTCATCTGTTATTTGTTGCTCATCCTCCGAAGACTCTTCTTCGGAGACATTTGTTGGTACTACATTCACAATTTTACGCTTCATTTTATATTTTTCGAAGTATTTCTGTACTAAAATATTTTAATTAACGAAATGCACAATGCCTTTGCACGTGTTGTTTTGAATAGTTTGAGAATTAGATTAGGGTAACATATTTTCTAGTGTCATCTTAATTTTTAATATTGTCAATTTGGCGATTTCTGTGTTAGCGAATGTTTCATATCGCATATTTGCGATCACAGAGTGTGTTTGCCATAAAATAAAAATTTCAAATAAAATTCTCCAAAATTTAAGAAAAGTGTTTGCGGTGGAAAAATGTAGAAGGTTAGATTAATATCATAATTAGGCTATTTTGATTTTTTGATAACTCTTTACAGGAACAAAAAAACAAAAAAAAAAAACAAAGAAAGAGAGGCGAATTGGGCTACTCCAGAAAGAGAATATTTGCGGGAGTGTATATGATTGTATAAGATTTTATTTTACTTTTTTAAATTTATGTACACATCCAGTTTTTGTTCTCTGCATAAGCAGCTGGTTGATTTTAAAGTGATGTTAAATTATTTAAAAGCAACTTCAGCTGGTTTTAAATTAAAAGTATGTTTTAGTAATTAAAGTATACTTTTACATGTCTATAGTTAAGGTAAAGTGTACCATGGTGAAATTAAATACAAGGTGACAGCATTGCTACAACAATTACAACAAGGCAAAAACAACAGGCATTTTTGTTTGTGTAATACTTTCGTTACTGTCAAAAACATCTGGCATAAAATAAAGAAAACAAAGATACAAACATGGATAAAAACAGAAAACAATAGTAGTGAAAAATTGTTTATTTTATTTTCTTAAACAATTTCGAAACTTGTGATGATTTTGTTCGGGGCATTTTGATTAATGAGGAAATTCTAGACAGTCGTATCTGCCACGCGAACAGTATGCTCGAAAGGTGAACAATTGGCTGACTTATCAAATTGTCAGCAATAACATCATAAATCGTTGGACATACCCCTTAGTACCTGATATGGGCATTGTGGAACTGAAACAAATGTATATCTTCCACAAAAATAATATGTATCTATAAAAGCCCTACGTCTAGTTTGATCAAGGTGTGACTGGGCGAAAATGTGGTGGTACATAAAAATAGTGTTCAACGTTGACCTGTTCTGTATTGGGGCAAAGTTGGACAAATTTGTCATATTTTTAATGCTTTTTTGTTGGACAATGTGACAGTGGAGGAAAATTGCTGTCTGGAATTTTATGTTGTTGGTCAGAATACTTTGGTAAAAGCTAATACTGAGCTGAAAGAAGGTTGTGCGATAGGAGAGTCATGTGAGTTGCCGGCGAATACAAAACTATAAAAATCGTTGCTGAAAAATGATGCAAAAGGTACATACGTTTTAGTTAAGTTGTACCTTATAGACTTATTTATCTATCAATTTTCCAAGACTCTTTTAAAGCAACTGGCTAAGAAGGCTTTTATTATAAATGACAAAGCTAACAACAAAACAATATCAGAAAATTATGAAATTACCTCTGAAACAGGATGAAAGTGATTACTTTTCCAGCAGTGATGAAGAAGATTCACAACCTTGTTCTCCCCTACCTGATGATGCCAATAGTGAGGCCATTTAAATAACAGATTTGTATAATTTTGTTAATACAGGCTACTTTATTTTTTAGTTTTCCTATCGGAAGTGGTCGATTCTTTAAAATAAAAGATATAATATCGGACTGGGAGAAGTGGTCAATGCAAATAAAGCTACTTGGAGTAAGATTCTTTTGGCATAACTTACTCCACTGTTCTCTTTTTCTTGGGTCTTGAGGAACCTTAAAGAAAGTACCACTTCCAGCTACTCCTTTTTTACGGCATAAGATGCAACAACGCATTTTTCTGCAGCAAAAAAAAATCACTTTTAAAGAGGAATCTTAACATTTATCTTACAGAAAAAAACTAACACTTTTAGTAAAACAACTCAAAAAACAAACACACTATTTAATATAATATAGTTTTTTTTTAACTTTTAAGCTATTTTACGCAGATAAAACGGCGACAAAAACTCAATTTTTCAAATACAAAATAATTTTGTAACGTTTTTATATAAACTTTGACTATTTGTAAACAACTTTTTGACATTTTCAATTTCACCATGAACAGAGCAAAAAATGATCAGCTGGCGCTATGCTGTCACCTTGTATTTAATTTCACCATGAAGTGTACTTTTAACAAAAGTCAACTTTTTAACTATTATAGTACACTTTTTGTTTGCTATATAATAATAATATCTGGCAACTATGGTCTTACCAATAAAAGAATAATTTCAATTTCGCTTCGTTCCATAAAAATTAAAATGAAAAGCTATGGCAGCTGTTTATCATTAGTCAACAACAAAGAGAAAAAATTGCGAGTTTGTAAAATTTGTATTGATATTTATTATTAAAATGGGTATTTTAGAAAATATTAAATATTGGTTTACATCGGAGACAGCCCGTAACAAAAATTCGGCTCTTATTGCAGGATTATTGGTACTTGATATAATTAAAATGCCTAAATACACATTACGAAAACAATATTGTTTACATATATTAAACAAATTGTATTTCTAGTTCTTTGCAGGATGGTGGACATTGATTGGCGCTATGGCAGTCGGTGAAAAAGCTCAAATTACTACGGGCCAAGTATTTATTGGTGTCTTTGGTACCCTAAGTTTCTTTATGGTTAACACAGTAAAGAATTCACATGTATGTTTTGCCATTTTAAATGTGCATACATATGTATGTATATGCGCAAATTTATTTACATATATGTATGTATGTTTACTCTGCAGATATCTGAGGATAACACATCTGAATCGGGAGCAAGAATTGCAAAAATTTGGCTTTTAATAGGGTTTGTTATGGGGTTCGCTTCCATTATTGCTGCTGTTTGGGTAATGGTTGATGACTTTATTAATAACCGTAAGTATGCGATCAATGACTGACAAGTGTTTCGATTTGGCTTTCAATTCAGACCATAATCAACAAATCCCTTTTTCTTTTTATTTTACTCAAAACTATATATTTTGTGTTATGCTAGATTCGCACTATATCAGTGATATATTAAATTACCATGTTCACATGTGACATCTCGTAACCAACCCTTTTTTAAAGATAATATAATGATGTAAACAACATATGTAGGATAGTTAAATCATTTGGCAGCATTACTCATCATGTGAAAAAGTTGTTAGCTACTACTTGTTACATGTGACCATCGAAATATACATAATTATATGTTTTAATCAATTTATTTTTTTTAGCTAAAAAGGACTCTAGTTTAGGTGTGGCTTTGCTTATGCAAAACTTTCTTATATTATTTGCAAGTCTCACCTATAAATTTGGACGTGATGAAGAAGTATGGGCTGAGTAAATCAATGCAATAGAAATTTATATGCATATATTCATGTAACAATATAACTAACATTTTGCTAAAAGTCTATTTAATGTAATTGAAAAAATGTATAATGCGTTATTTAAAAATTACTTATGTGGATAGAATTTTGTAATAAACAACAACACAATTGATATAAATGTACTCTCATAATACATATAATTGATAATCCTCTAGTAGTATTAAAAAATCTTAAAAGTAAAAATGTAATGTCGTTTTAATTCCATGAAGCAAAGAAAAATTAATAAAAAGAATTTTTGCAAATAACCAAATATAAATTTTTATGTAAATATCTTATAGCTATCATTAATTTAACTTTGGCTATAGCAACCTTCGTTTCTTTATTTCTTCATTATTTTTTTAAAATTTGAAAGCTGGGAGACCCTTATATAAAAATTATTCATTTCATTCATTCATTGTGTTTATTTTTAATATTTATTTGTTTACATTTTATCTTATTACTTAAAGAGGTTAGCAATAAATATATTCCTTTTCTACTTAAACATTTTGTTGATCATCATCAGGGAAGAAATATAATTTAATGTTTAATACAGTGTTGTCCGATGTTAATGTCTGAAGCTAACAGTCAGTGAAAGAAACTTAAGACATTAACATCGGACAACACTGGTCGAAATATTGGAAACGAATAAAATATAATAAAAATTAAAAACGAACAAGAGTTTTTATATTTTTAATAAAAGAGACCTCAAGCCGAATTAATAAAGTAAAAAGATTTTTAATAAAAACAAATTTTATGTAGTCTTTTTAGGGTTTGAGATTAATAAATAAAAAATGATATTGAAAATTTCAATCACATTTTGGCAAAGTGGCAGATTTATTTAATAATAACATCACAAATTTTAAGTTTTAAGGTTGTAATCGATTTGCTCACAAAAATGAAAACAATGGTGTTAAATTGGATGGTGTTCCAATTAACAGCTGAATTTTGTGAAATAATAATAATTTTGTGTAATTAATTAATTGTTTCATTGCATTGATATCCATTCATCAATAATAGACTAAAAGTTAGTTGTTAACATCTCTCGATACCGTGATCGCATTTTCGTTAACGATCTTCAGAATTCAAATGATGCAATTTTATTAATCAACATCTTTATAACGGTATCAAATGAACGAATATGTTTTACATATTCACCATATTCTTAGTAAATTTCATAGTGAAATTGAATTCATTGTAATAAATGAATTTATATAATAAATGAATTGTAACAATAACTGTTATAAAACAAAGTTCTTGTTACAAACCTCGTTATGTGAGTATTGTAATAGTATATTCTTTTAAATATGTATGTATTACCTTTAGAAATAATTTCATAATTAAAAAAATATATAAATTGAAAGTACACAATTCCGTTTTTTATATGTGATCACTTCTGTGTTAAAGGTAATGAAACGAGGCTTGGTAACTCTTCAAATGTTTCAGTTCATTTTCATTATATTCCCCTAAAAACAATGTCAAAACAACACCATATGAAACATTTTTTTGTTTGTCAAACGAAACTTACCCAGATTTGTTAAGAATATTAAAAACAATAATAAATATTTAAATAATAATACAGAAAATTGTTTAAAAACTGAACATGGATCCAGCATTGTTACGAGAACGCGAAGCGTTCAAAAAACGAGCCATGGCCACTCCAACGTATGTATATTTTTATTCAATATATGTTGTACGGCAATTAATCGAAATGTAATTCGTGTTTAAAGTGTGGAAAAAAAGGCCAAAGTTGAAACAGTGTCAGCACCACCAAAAGATGACGGCAAAAAGAAAATGCGGCCACCTACGGCACCAAAGTTGGACTCGAGTACATACAAAACTATGGCAGGAAGTTCGCAATACAGATTCGGTGTTTTAGCTAAAATTGTGAAACATATGCGTACAAGGCATCAGGATGGTGATGACCATCCCTTACTATTGGAGGAAATTTTGGATGAAACAAATCAATTAGATGTAGGACAATCGGTTAAAAATGTAAGTTGGATTATTCGGATTTTATATATCAAACAATATGTTATATTAATTTGTTCTTAAAAAGTGGTTGGGAACCGAGGCTTTAATGAATAATCCCAAAATAGAAGCTACAATGGATGGTATGCGTTTCAGCTTCAAGCCAGTGTACAAAATTAAAGATGGAAAAAGCTTGCTCCGTTTACTAAAGCAGCATGACCTTAAGGGTTTAGGTGGCATTCTTATGGAAGATGTACAGGAATCCCTGCCTCATTGCGAAAAGGTTTTAAAGAACAGAGCATCGGAAATTATATTTATTGTTAGACCTATAGACAAAAAGAAGATTTTATTCTACAATGATCGTACAGCTAATTTTACAGTAAGTTTAACGTTAATTCTCATAAGCTATAAAAAAATAATGCATCATTAATATATTTAGGTAGACGAAGAATTTCAAAAACTTTGGCGTTCTGCAACTGTAGATGCTATGGATGATGCGAAAATTGATGAGTATTTGGAAAAACAAGGAATACGTTCTATGCAAGATCATGGTCCAAAGAAACCGGTACCTAAACGCAAAAAGATTGCCAACAAAAAACGACAATTCAAAAAACCAAGAGACAACGAACATTTGGCTGATGTTTTGGAGATCTACGAAGATAATACATTGACACTAAAAGGTGTTAACCCCACATAAATTAAAAGTAATCATATTGATACGCAAAGATTAATAATGATTCCGCAAACTACATCGCAAATTTATGACTCAAATTTAATAAAAACAATAAAATATTTATCCTGACTGTATGTAAAAGAATATAAACATTTGAGTAATTAATTGTTCAAGCCTAAGGTCTTTTTAAATATAATCGCCCCTATCGTGAATAAAAATTCCACATGAAATTTGTTCCCTTTTATTTATTTAGGATTGAATTTTAATAGGAAAAATGTGAAAAGGGAACAAATTTCATGTGGAATTTTTATTCACGATAGGGGTGAATTTTTTTTTTCGATATTTCGCTACGTATTTGTATAGCATCGTCAGGAAAAAAAAATATTTTATAAATTTCAAATTATTTGTCATAGGAAAAAGTATATGAAAATTTAAACATAAAATAATTTATAACAAGTAGTAGACGTTTGTGGTTATTTTCAGTGTTTAATATCGATACATTTTCAAAGTTTGGATAGTGATTTAATTTACATTTCATATTAAGAAAGTTTTATAAATAAACTTATTCGAAAACAATATATAGGATAGGCGTAATCTACACCGAAAAAAATTGATTTTGCGCTATAGATTCAAGTGTTTTTAAAATTATGTTAATCACATTAAACACTTTACATATTTAATTTAATTATTTATATATTAAAAAATATTGAAATATTACTTATAAGACAAAATTCACAACTGGTAGTTTTATATAGATGCCAAATATTTTTAAAAATTGTATATAAAAAAAAACTAAAATATAATGATTATTTTTTAAATAATAAATAAAACTCATGAAATTATCATTATTTTTGAAACGAAAACGACTAATTTTTATTTTTGGACAAAAAATAAAACTAAAAAAATAAGTTTTTTAAACAAAATAAGTTTTATTTTGTGTTCAAAAAATATGTTCAACAATAATTTTTATTTTTAAAGGAAAACTAATATCCTTGAAAAATACTTATAATAAAAACTTATAATTGATAAGGCTCAGTTAGCCGACTGTAATGGAATGTAACTGCAACAGTAAGAAACAGCTGATGGATATTGTTATGTGTAAAGTAATACAAATGGTTATGGAGATGTAAAGTAACGCAACATCGTAATGTATGAATCTGTAAGAAATAGAATTTCCTTACATTTTTACGTCAACTGTCTCTGGTTGAAAACAATAAATCGCTGACAAATAAATAACACAATACATATGTATATATTTTTATTATCAACACTTATTCAGAAACAGAGTTGTTAAACAAAAACCTAAGAAGAAAACAAACACAAGCATAAATTAGGAACACTTTCTTTTGACCAAAACATAGCTCATACAATATTATTGAGTAGTAAATATCTGAATTATCTTTCTTTTAAGACATAATGACCAACCATAGCTTGCAAAATTTTGAAGAACATTCTACTTCGGTGAAACGTAGAAGGGTATTGGCAGCCGTGGCTCAGGAGATTGTTACTAGCGAGGATGATGATAATGTTGCTGATGGTATGGATATCTGTGATATAATGGAAAATCATACACCCCATGAAAGGCAAACAACAACATCTAGTGCTTTACATGCACTCGGTGAAACAATTAGAAATACATTATTAGAAATCAATGAAATACGAGAACAAAATCGTGAACGCAGACATAGGGAATTATTGCAGATTCTTGCAAAAATGGTGCAGCAGGAAAGTCCGACTAAAACTGCACATGTCAAAACAAATGTATCGAATTTAAATCATCAAACTTTAACCTGTGAACAACAGATTAACACTAAGAACTATATTATTGAACATGACCAATCTTCAATGACCAGCACGACTTCAAAATCTGACAGCAATTCAAACCATACAGATTTTAACAATGAAATATTAAAATCTGATAACTCTTCATCGGTTCAGAAAACATCTGCAAATTACATAAAATTATTAAATAAAATCCAAAAATCTAGTGGTAATATCCACCAGGTTAGTAATATTAAAAACGACAATTCCAAGGAGGGATTACAAAATATGCGTGCTCAAATGTTAGAGATACAGCGCAAAAAAATGGAAGATCGTGAACGGAAGAAACGAGAATTTTTGGAAATGCAAAATATGTAACAAATATTATTGTTTCAGTCCTAACATTAAATAAATATAGAATAATTATTAATTTCATAATCGAACTGTTAATTTTTACTTCTTGATAAATTTTAGTTAGGCTCGAGTTCATTAAATTTAATTTTCATTAAATTATTTTTACTGAAGTTAGGAATTACAACTAGAAAAATTTATTATTAAAAAATGTTTGATAATTTTTCTGGACTGGGGATCGAACCTGGGTTGTTGAATTTACATATGTTTCGAGAAATCCCACTTTCTCTCATCAGAATTCTTTGCGTTCTACCACCTGCACCACTGCGGTGCCGGTCAGCCAACAGACAAACATCAATCCTTTAACCAGTGTTAGTTCTGGTAGTTCGAAGTTTTTGCTGTAATTATCATTTGTTTATTAATTTCTATTCATAGTTGTTTTTTCCTTTTCTTCAGTTTTTTTCGTATTCATGTCGAGACTTTGTCTCGAAAACTTGAATACATTTGTTTTTGTTTATTATGTTTTTTGTACACTTTTGTACAACATGTAAACGTTATGGCTTGTGCCCTAGCTATTTTTATAGAATAATTATTAATTTCATAATCGAACTGTTAATTTTTACTTCTGATGAGAGAAAGTGGGATTTCTCGAAACATATGTAAATTCAACAACCCAGGTTCGATCCCCAGTCAAGAAAAATTATCAAACATTTTTTAATAATAAATTTTTCAAAACACCACCATAGTGTGGATTTAACGATGTCGTTATGTCTGGCTGTCCATGTAAAGCTTGTGCGCAGAGTACAGGTCGCAATTTTAAAGATATTTCGATAAAATTTAATACCTTATATTTTTTTCGACCCAAGAATGGATGGGATTGAAACTGGTGGAAATCGGTCCACTATTTCAATTTGCCCCCATACAGATGTCCTCCCGGAATTGGGGTTTACCGATCATAAATGTGTGAATTATGCAAATATCCACACAAATTTCATCAAAATGAGTGGTAAATGAAGCCAAATCACATCTACAAATTTTGTAAAGATTGGTCCACAATTATTCGTAGCTCCCATATAAGGTCCACTTCCTAAAATCGCTTTAAAGAGCACAACTCTCTCAAAAATATTGGTATCCAAATAATATTGAACGCAAATATATTTCATACGTATGCAAATAATACGGTACAATTTTATTATGATTGGTCCATAATTACTCGTAGCTCCCTTATAAAGCCCACTTCCGAAAATCACTTTGAAGAGCATAACTTTCTCAAAAATGTTGGTATCCAAATTATATTGAACGCAAATATATTTCATATATATACAAATAATACGGTACAATTTTATAATGGTCGGTCCATAATTAGTCGAAACTCCCATATAAGACCCTCCCCGTAATCAACTTTAACCTTCATAAATCTTTTAAAAGTACTATATTTATATCGAGATAAAGTTTAACATACACAATATCTATATTCACAGAAATCATGACACTAAATTTTTGGATGATCGGTCCATAATAGGTCATATCTCCCATATAGCGCACATTTATGAAAAACTGTTTTATGCATATACTGGTTGTAGGGTATTATATGGTCGGCTTTACCGACTATACTTTCTTACTTGTTATTATTAACATAAAGATTAAAGGCAAACTTAACAAAACTTCTAAAAATTTTATGAACTTTCAAAAAATAAACTTTAACTGATTAACATTAGAAGGTCAATAAACAAACAAATTTAAGTATATTTTGTGTTGCATAAAGTTTTGTGACTGATCTTCCGAATTCGAATTCGCATATTTGAATCTGATCTTTGTTTTTTTTCAGTAGCTCTTGTTTATATATCAAATATATGTATCGTTATATTAAAAATGCGGGCACTTGTATGATGTACATACATACATACCTATGTATATACCTACATATATGGGCAAAATTTGTGAATGAAACAAAAAAATCCTATACCAAAATTATCTTTAAATTATGAAAATATTGTTCCTTGATCTGCCTAGTAGATTCAGAAAAATTAAAATTTTTATTAAAAATTTTATGTTTTGGTCTTAAAAATTCGTAAAAGTATAAAATGTATTGAACGAACAGTAAACTATTTGAAGTTTTTAATTTTTTTGTGCCTACAAATGTTGCATGGAATTTTGTAACCTTAAACAAATAAAAATTATTTGGAAAATTTTCAAATTTCAAACATTTTTGGTTGTATAGAAAAAACGATTTTATCAATTTAGCTGTTTTACTAAATTTTGAAGGAAATCAAAAGATAGTGACTACTTTTATTATCTATTTGATAGGATGCATGATAATGAATATAAAATTGGATATCTGTTGTTTTTGTATTTTTTATATGAATTTTTAAAGGCAAACATATTTAATAAAATTTTTAGTTTTTCTGAAATATTTTTACTATATCTCTAAAACTATTAGGTAGATTTAGTTACAATGTTTCAATGACTTAAACATAATTTTTTTGGCGAACTTGTATGTCGTACAAATGCTACAATTTTTAAAATAATGCCTATATCTTAAAATTTTAAGCAGATGACAAAAAATAGAATCAGTGATTTCGAGTTAGTAAAAATCAGTTTCAAAATCATAACGAAATGGCTGTTTCCTTGTGTTATCATACATTCTCATATGAAAGTTTTTAAATATTTATACTACATCAAATTAAATATATACATTTTATTTATTAAACTAATAAATATGTATAATATAATAATAATATAATAAATAAATAATATAAATTATATATGTATGTATGTACATATATATAAATTCTAATACATATCATTAATTTGAATATAAAATTACTGCACAACTTTTATATTTATATGATTAAACTTTTACCAGAAAATACACGGAAATTACACAAACAAATCTTTACACAAAAATTATCCGAACATTTTTATTTTGTCCCACTTTTGGATAATTACACAGTAATCGGCAACGCTGCTCCACCTAAATATAATGAGAAATACAAAAACCGCACTTTTTATTTGACTAGCATATCTTTTTTCATTGTTTTTTATTCAGGCTTAACGCAAATTTTATTAGTATTTTATATAATATTTGAAAGACAATTTTACAAACATAATAATTTATTTCAAATGTTTAGAAATTTTACCTAATTTTGACCATTTAAAATTGATATAATTACCATTTCTCACCATAATATATTCATAACAATCTTCAGTGTAACTTAACAATTTATAAAATTAAAAATGAGGCTTCTTTTGGTTGAATTTGATCTCAATAACTTTATTTACCAAAGATGTATGGGTGGCATAATGTAGATGAAAATTCCAGTTTTAATTTAAGGGGTTTATTTAAAAGCTTAAATGAATCACCCTGTATTGAAATACTAAAAACACAAATTTTATCTTGAAAGATGCATTATCGGAAAAGAATAGAGATTGCAGAGATCAACAAACCCAAATTTTATGACTTCATCACAAAATACAAAAAATTATATAAAAATAAAATAAATATTCCAAATTTTATGTTAAGTTTTGTACAGACGGTTGTCAGATCTTACAACGTTGTCCGAAAAATGTTCAGAAAATGTCTAATAACCGTGTGAACTTAAGATTTTTGCCTTCCTACGTTGTAAGATAAAGCATTGACAATTTACATTTTGCTAACAATTTTTCAATGTCAGTACATTGCTAGCACATAGCTAGACCTGACAACATTGTATGATCTGACAACCGTCTATATACATATAGCTTTAGTAGTTCATTAATTTAAAAGAATAAACAAATTTCCCTTATTATCAGTGTTTACCGCCTAACTGTCGTTTAATGGAAAAGATGCTTCGCACATAAAAATTTGAGTGAATCTAAGAAGCCAAACATAATTTTTATCAGTTTAGAACAAAGTACACAAAAAGTATCAAGTATACAATTTTTCTCTTTTTGGCCCTTTAATTTTGAATTAACCTAATACATATATGTATGCCTTCTGGAAATTATATTTCATTATAAGAATCCGTATTTAAAACTGTAAGTCTGTTGGTGAATCATTTCAAAAAAACCTTTCGAATGCATATTTTTGTGATTGCATAAACTTACAACACAAATTTCGTTTTCTTAAAACAACATATACAAAATGTACCAAAAAGCAAATAAACGCAAATCTTTAACCTTTTTTTATACCATTCACCTTCATGAGAAGGGTATATATAAGTTTGTCATTCCGTTTGTAATTTCCACAATATAATTTTCCCACCCTATAAAGTATATATATTCTGGTTCCTTATAGATAGCGTTGTCTATTAATCCATGTCCGTCTGTCTGTCTGTCTGTTGATATCAATTTTCTGAAGTCCCCAGATATCTTCGGGATACAAATCTTCAATAATTCTGCCAGACACGCTTTCGAGAAGTTTGCTATTTAAAATCATCAAAATCCGTCCATAAATAACAGAGATATGAGCAAAAATCTGAGACAACCTCTGAAAATTGCATCAAAAAACAAAAAAAACTATCAAACAAAGTGTATTATTATTGTTACGATCAACTTTATCAACAGATGGCGTGTTTATCGACATACAACTTGTTTAGCATTTGTAGTAGTTTTGATTTATAAACATTATTGTTATAAACAGTTATAAACATAGCAATATGGCAGCATTGATTTTTAACGACTTTGGCTGAATATTCTAGACACGAACATTCTAGACTTGCAGTCACGAACATTCCAGTATCTTAGTTTCAAACCTTCCAGAAATTCTGATTGCTGTATAAATAGACTAACACGGCCAACCAAATTAATCAGTTTATTGTGAGCACAGAGTATAACAGAGGCGACAATTTTGGCGTTTCAAAATCGCTACAATCAGCTGATAAGCCAGTTCTATTAAAAAGAGAAAGAAATTATTTTCTGGTAGTAAATTTGCAAAGTGAAAAAGCAAAGCACTATATACAACAAGAATTTTGCGGACAAAACAATTTGAGTTAGAATAATTGAATTGAAATTTTGTTTATATGTTTGTGATTTTAATAACTTAATAAATGCATTTTTTATGATTGTATCAAATAATACAAAAATACTCTGTGTCAAAAATGAATTTTATTGCGTCAGAAAAATAGTAACATAATGAAAACAAAAAGGCAGTTCTCAAAGAAAGAGACAAGTATAAAACTACATTTTCTTTCCCCTTCTGTCACCTCTGTTATACTCTGTGATTGTGAGTCATTGTTGTGTAAACATCAGTGTTCGAAAATTTTAAGTGTGTTCTTAAACCGTAATATAAGTGTGTAAAAAGACGGTGTGTTCATTATACCCTACACCACAATAGTGGGGAGGGTATATTGGATTTGTGCTGATGTTTGTAACGCCCAGAAATGTTGATCCAACACCCCCCTAAAGTATACCGATCGGCATAGAATCACTTCCTGAGTCGATTTAACGATGTCCGTCCGTCCGTCTGGCTGGCTGGCTGGCTGTCCATGTAAAGCTTGTGCGCAGAGTACAGGCCGCAATTTTGAAGATATTTTGATAAAATTTGGTACGTGATATTTTTTGCCCCAAGGATGGATGGGATTGAAACTGGTGGAAATCGGTTCATTATTTCACCTGGCCCCCATACAAATGTCCTCCCGAAATTGGGGTTTACTGGTCATAAATCTTACAATTATGTAAGTATCCAAACAAGTTTTTATTTATTTAAATGTACACAAACACAATTAAAAACAAGTATGAAAGTATAGTCAGTCAAGCCCGACCATATAATACCCTACACCCATTATATAAATAAAACAGTTTCTCAGATATGGGCGCTATATGGGAGTTATTACCTATTATGGACCGATCATCCAAAAATTTAGTACCATGACTTTCGTGAATATTAATATTATGTGTGTTAAACTTTATCTCGATATAAATACTTTTAAAAGATTTATGGAGGTTAAAGTGAATTACGAAGAGGGTCTTATATGGGAGTTTTGACTATTTCTGAACTGACTTTTATAAAATTAGGTGTCATCCAGAATTTTATTCGGATAACAATAATTTTAAGAGATTTATGGTCCTTAAAGTGATTTCGGGAAGTGGGCCTTATGTGGGAGCTACGACTAGTTATGGACCGATCATTATAAAATTCTACCGTATTATATGTATATGCACAAAACATATTTGTGTTCAATATTATTTGGATACCAACATTTTTAAAAGACTTATGCTCTTTTAAGTGATTTTCGGAAGTGGGCCTTATATGGATGCTACGACTAATTATGGACCGATCATCATAACAGTCTACTATATTATAAGTATATGTACGAAACATATTAGTGTTCAATATTATTTGGATACCGTAAATTACGGTTTCTTATATGGGAGTTTCGCCTAATTATGGACCGACCATTATAAAATTAGGTGTCATTATTTCTGTATATAAGAAATTTATTTGTGTCGAATTTTATTTGGATACCAACATTTTTAAGAAATTCATGGTCGTTAAAGTGATTTTCGGAAGTGGGCCTTATATGGGAGCTACGAATAATTATCTGCACAAAATTTGTAGGCTCCATTTACCACTCATTTGTGATGAAATTTGTTTGGATACTTGCATAATTCAAACATTTATGATCGGTAAACCCCAAAGAAAGTGATTCTGAGTCGATTAGTATACTTTAAGGTGGGCGTTACAAACATCAACACAAATCCAATATACCCTCACCACTATGGTAGAGTAGATCAGCTAAGAGTTTGGGTTTAATATTTGACAAAAGGTTCACCTGCAAAGAACTCTGTCTTCAACTTAGAAAAGTTAAATTTCTACCCATTTCCAACTGTGTTTCACTATGTTATTATTGCATTTCAGATTTTACCAATTGCATTTTAGAAGATTTTATTATATTTCAAACATCTTCAATTATATTTAAGAAATTTCTAATTGTATTTCAGAAATGTCTAATAGAAATAAAACTAAATTTTTGCAAATTTCTGAAATGCAATTGGAAGTTTCTGAAATATAATTAGAAATTTCCTGTTATTCATCCAACTGATTCTGCTTGTGAACTTTATGACCACCCCTAATTTGCAACCAGTTATGTCGTCAATACCAACAAAGAAGCAACTGCCCAGACAAGTAAATCTATGTTTCTTCAACATAGGACAATGACGAAAGATGTGTTCCATTGTTTCCATTTACTCGACATGCTACAAAAATCGTATATTCTATGATAGGAAGTTGTTTTTTAATATAATTAACAAACACAAACTGCGAAGCTTTTTGGCTTATCTGCAGAAAACACCCAGAGTCTTTGGCAAGAATAGAACCCGCAACCCACTGACTGATAGTCCGGGAATCTATCGTCTAGTCTATCGGGGCACCCAAAATTAAAAATTATAAAAGAAGATTTTAAATATTTGTTTTTATAGCGAACATAACTATGTATTTATTTGTTTATGATTATTAATCTTTTATAATTTCAATATTTATGATTATATGGAAAGCAGATTTAAGTTAAAATATTTTATGTATGAATTAAAAAAATGTTATTTAAATTTAATTTATTTTATATGGTCCAAATTTTTGTGACTATAATATTTCATAGATACATTCAGACATTTATTAGATGGAGTCTTAAATTTTAATAATAAATAATGATTATTACATTTATAAAATTGAGTCTTATGTTACGTTCCGATTGAAGAAAAAAATTAATTAATTAATTTTTGTAATAAAGACGTGTAGATATTAATATTTGTTAAAAAAAAGTATTTTGTATTTAGTATAACACTGTTACATTTATAACAGTTTTTCAATTCTGTTTATGTTTAAATTTTATTTAAATTTTGTAAAGGCATTTTTAGGAGGAAGAAAAACATTTTGTTTGTATTATTTCCAATTAAGAAAAATATGTATGCATGTGTGTATGTATGTGACGTATGAATATTTGTTTATTTTGTGTTTTGCCATTTTTTCTATTTCCTTTCTATATGTTGTAAAAAATATATTATTTCTTTTTTAGCTTTTTAATAGTGAAATTTAGGGCTTATTAATTTTTCATCAGGACTGTTTGGTATAAATGACTATCTCATTTTCCATTTTCTTGAACAGTTTGCCCCAAATTATCTTATTTCCTTTAATAGAGAAATAAGTGTTTGGGGTAATTCAGTGAACTGGTTCAATTTTAATTATGCCTTGTGAACAATTGAAAAAATGTGTCTTATTTCCTTGTTAGATAATTAAATTATCCTTTGGAAATCGAAGACCTTAAAGTAGCTAAACATTTTGTTGTTTAGTTTTACATAATAACTATTAAAACACTGTGCTAAATGTAAGTGCGAATACTTTAATTGATTTTTTCATTTAAAGTGTATAAACAAATGTATGCATGAGAGAGCCGTACGTAGTCTCCGTTTACTGTTTTTCTTCACTTTTCTTAGTTTTATCATTGTCCCCATTTTCCAATTTGTTTTTTAGAAACAAATCATTCGGACCCGTCTGTTGTATGGGTATGATACGCTCTTTTGGCTCTTCGGTTGACTTGGGTAGCATTACGCTTAACACCCCATCCGAGGACAGTTTACAAACTATAGCATCTGGATTGTAATCCTTGGGTAGCTCATAGCGACGTACGAAGTGTCGAGAAACAAAACCTATATCATCGGCCGCACGTTCCTCATGTTTACCCTCAATGATTATATGGTCGTTGACTATTTTTACATTCAGATCCTCGGGCAGGAAAAGTCCCACATCAATGTGTATGACAAAATCGTTATCCTTGTCTTTATTAAGACTCTTTATTTGCATATGTGCCAGGTCTTCCTTGGACTTACCATTCGCCTCCAGTTGACGGAAGCGTGGAGCTAGTGCTGTAATTAAGCCCATCGTATGCATATCAATGGGATGATGATGTCTCGTATGCAAACGACGATAGATATCATTTGGAAATATGTCCGGATTATAAAAAGGATGTGGATCAAAATTCAATACAAATGGTAAGTTGGACATTTTTTAAAGTTTTCCTTTTGCACAATTTAAAATTTTTTTCCTTGACGGTGTGTATGTATTTACTAGACGAAACTTCCCTTGTAAAATTGGTATTTTATATATTTTTGATTGCAATTCCTTGTTATGCTGTTGTTTGATATCAAAAGACTAATGAATACATTTTTTAGTAGTTGTGTATTATATAGCAAAATTTTTCTATACCTTGTATTTTTTGTTTATTTTTGCTGGTTTGCATACTGCACCTAAAAGGCATGATTTATTAACCCAGTTAACAATAGAATATTAGTAAGATATACATATGTACATTTTTTATTTTTCAAGATTCGAAGATTTCGAAGATTTAAGGTATCATCAACTTGATACAGTTTTTATTCGGTTTTAACAGTTGAGAAGAGTTCATGTAGAGTATTTCTGTTAAGAATATGAATTTTAAGCTCTCAGGTTATTTTACAGTTTTTTTTAACATTCAACATACAAAGAGTAAATAAATATTCACTATTCAACACTTTCGGAAATAAATTATTTAGAGAAATCTGCGAATCACTTATTTAAATCAATCAATCGATTACTTAGATCAATCGTAAAATATGTGTTCATCAAAGGATGAAGTTATTCCTGGTCGATCAAACAAAATGTTCTTAAACCAAGTAAACCTCAAGCTTACCGTCAGATATGTATATATGATAGTCCAGTAGTGTATATACTTTACAAGTATCTTGAATGTGGTCAAGAGACAACTTCGAAAATCAATTAGAGCTAAAAATCATATCATCAATTTAGTATAAGACCTTTTAAGTAAGTACTAAAAATATGCTCTAAATGAACTAATTAGATAATTCAATATTTTTGTTCCAAAAATTAAGAATCTATCAATAAGATTTGCCAAGATGTGAACACATACTAATTGCAGTTACTATTACCATTAAAATACTGCTATTGAAATAATCTCTCTAAATTATTGTTATACTATTAATAATTTGATGTTATAAACATATTTTGTTTTTAATATATTGTATACATCGTTTATTAAATAGGAAAAATGGTCACCTTAAGCAGACTTTTGCAATTTCCCAGGAATAGTGTCAAAGTACGCAAGTCACTAATAAAATAAAATGTTTTGTTTACTGGGTTATACTTCACTAAAACAAATTTTTAAGTTTTTTTTTTTGGAATTGACTGGAATGTATGTATGTATGTTGTGAGACATGTGAGACAACCTAACCTAAGTACATGAAAAATTTAACATCACACTGGAATAATTCTCTGGGGTATGGAAATTGTAAAAGCTTCTACCTTTCTATCCTAGTATTCCAATTTTTAATAAATTTTCATCAAAATGTAACTGTAAATTATTATTGTTGGGTATAAAAGTTTCTTTAAAAATACATACATACATAAATATATAGTTATCATTATCGAAAGCTTAATAATAATGTTTTGTATTTTTGAAGGTAATTGTTATAGTTCAACTGTTAATTTTTGATACATTTATTTAGTTAGGCATAAGTTCATTAAATTTAATTTTCATTAAATTAACTGAAGGTAGAAATTGTTTTTTTGTATTTTTTTAATGTATACTCCCCGAAATATCACACAAAAATCGTTTTTTACGACCAAATAAAAATTTTATATGTTTTTCAAACATTTTTTTGTTTTGGTTAATATTAAAGGTATTAATTTTAAAGGTATTGGATATGTGCTGATGTTTGTAACGCCCAGAAATGTTGGCCCAACATCTACCTTAAAGTATACCAATCGACTCAGAATCACTCCCTGATTCGATTTAACGATATCCGTCCATCCGTCTGGCTGGCTGGTTGTTCATGTAAATCAGAGTACAGGTCGCAACTTTGAAGATATTTAAATAAAATTTGGTGTGCGATATTTTTCGGCCTAAGCACGGATGGGATTGGAACTGGTGGAAATCGGTTCATTATTTCACCTGGCCGCCATACAAATGTCGAAGTAGGAGTTTAACGATCATAAATATCTAAATTATGCAAGTATCCAAACAAATTTTTACCACTAATGACTGACAAATGAAGCTAAATCACATCTACAAATTTTGTAGATATCGGTCCATAATTAGTCGTAGCTCCCATATAAGGCCAAAATTCCGGAAATCAGAATCACTTACTGAGTCGATTTAATAAAGGTCACAATTTTGAAGATATTTCGATAAAATTTGGTATGTGAAATTTTTTCGGCTGGGATTGAAACTGGTGAAAATCGGTCCAATATTTCACCCGGCCCCCATACAAATGTCCTCCCGAAATTAGGGTTTAAAGATCATAAATGTTTGAATTATGCAAGTAATCAAACAAATTTCACCACAAATGAGTGGTAAATGTAGCCAAATCAGATCTACAAATTTTGTGCAGATCGGTCTATAATTTATCATAGCTCCCATATAAGACCCTCTCCCGAAAATCACTTTACACAGTGTAACTCACTTAAAAATGTCGGCATCCAAATAATATTGAACACAAATATGTTTCTTATATATAAAAATAATATGGTATAATTTTATTATGATCGGTCCATAATTCCATATAAGGCCCACTTCCGAAAATCACTTTAACGACCATAAATTTCTTAAAAATGATGGTATCTAAATAAAATTCAACACAAATAAGTTTCATATATACAGAAATGATGACACCTAATTTTATAATGGTCGGTCGAAATTCCCATATAAGAGTCCGTAATTTACTTTAACCTCCATAAATCTTTTAAAAGTATTTATGTACATCGAGATAAAGTATAACATACATAATATTTACATTAATATTCACAGAAATCATGAAAAACTTTTTATTCCTATACTGGGTGTAGGGTATTATATGGTCGGGCTTGACCGAATATACTTTTTTACTTGTTTTCGTTGTATACAAAATGTATGTAAAATCATTAATGACAGTGGTTACAATTGTAACCAAGCTGTAACCTAGTATAAATCCTGTATATGAGCAAGAATAGTTTTATTTTTGATATTAAATAAATTTGTTTTCTTACTTGTAAAAGATTTATAAATGTTAAAGTGATTTTTAATTACACCCTTCACCTTCATGAGAATGGTATATATAAGTTTGTCATTCCGTTTGTAATTTTCACAATATAATAACTAAAATTATCAAAAAGTATAATTTTTCGACCCTATAAAGTATATATATTCTGGATCCTTAAAGATAGCGGAGTCGATTAAGCCATGTCCGTCTGTCTGTCTGGATGTTGAAATCAGTTTTCTGAAGTCTCCACATATCTTTGGGATCCAAATCTTCAATAATTCTGTCAGACATGCTTTCGAGAAGTTTGCTATTTAAAATCAGCAAAATCGGTTTAGGCCAACCAGAGTTATGGTCCGATATGTGAGACAACCACCATAAAAATTTGATATTTTTTGTCCATTTTATTGCAATATTTTGAAATATATTGCAGAAACATAATAAAGGGTGGTTAAATTGTAAGGGCCGATGTTGAATGTGAACCACACCTAAACGCCAACCTTTTTTCCGAATTTTTTTTGACATTTCTCTATTTCAGACTTACTCAATTTGAACCATGGAGAGATACACAATCCAATAACGTGTTAAAGTTATCCAGACTTATTATGAAAATGGGCGTTCAAATCAAAATGCATATCGTGCACTTCGTGATTTTTTTGGTCAATTTGATCGTCCAAATGTGCGTACAATCGCAAAAATCGTGGAAAAATTCGAGCAAACCGGGTCTGTAGAAGATGTGAGAACACCAGTGCATGCTCGTGCAGCTCGTACTGCAGAAAATATTGCTGCTGTTCGCGATAGTGTGGCTGAAGAGCCGTCCACCTCAACTCGTCGTCGTGCCCAACAATTGCACCTCTCACGCTCGTCGTTGAAGAACATTATGCATAAAGACTTGCATTTACACGCTTACAAGGTGCAATTGGCGCAAGAACTAAAGCCTCTTGACCATTCCAAACGTCGTGAAGGGGCAGAATGGTGGCAAGAAATGGCAACAGTGGATGATCAATTTTCGAAGAAAATCATCTTCAGTGATGAGGCACATTTTCACCTCAGTGGATTCGTCAATAAACAGAATTGCCGCATTTGGGCGAATGAGAATCCAAGAGTGATTGTCGAAAAACCAATGCACCCACAAAGAGTGACTGTTTGGTGCGGTTTATGGGCTGGCGGCATCATCGGTCAGGCAGTTACTGTGAATGGTGTTCGCTATCGTGAAATGATAACGAACTTTTTATGGCCCGAATTGGAAGATATGGATGTGGACGATATGTGGTTTCAGCAGGACGGTGCCACTTGCCACACAGCTAACGAAACAATGGCTCTTTTGCGCAACAAATTCAACGCCCGTGTTATCTCACGTAATGGCGATGTCAATTGGCCGCCAAGATCATGTGATTTGACACCGTTGGACTTTTTTCTTTGGGGTTATTTGAAAGAAAAGGTGTACGTCGATAAGCCAGCAATAATTCAAGAGCTAAAGGATGAGATAATTCGGCACATTAACGGCATAGAACCTCCTTATGCCTCAGGGTCATCGAAAATTTGGACCATCGGATGGAGGTGTGCCGCCGTGGTCGCGGCGCCCATTTGGCCGATATTTTGTTCCATACATAATTGAGTAATACCAATATATCATAATAAAATAAAATTACAATAATTTCCTAAATAGTTTGTGTTTTATTCAAAATCAACATCGGGCCTTAAAATTTAACCACCCGTTACAATGAAATTTTGTATACGTTGTTTTTATGATAAAAGGCTACTCTCAGTTGAAATGGTTGGCCACATTCCATTAATTGCGGCAAAATATACTTTGATATAAATATCATCATATATATATACTAAGAAGAAAGTGTGCGGAAAATAGTATGAATCGGTCTATAGCCCCCATACAAAAATCTTCCCGAAATATTGTTCAATTATACATAAATGCCTATAAAATTGGAATATCAAGACAAAATTCAGCAAAAATAAGTCGCAAAACGAATTTTTTTTTAGTTCGGTCCATGTTTGACCAAAGCCCCCATATAAAGTCCACTTCCAAAATTCACTTAAATACGTATAAAACAGATATAAATAATGTTAAACGGCTAAAATTTTACATGAAGAATCTTTATAGGCAAATAAATTGTTGTACTAAATTTTATGGTGGTCGGCCCAGAATTGGTCATAGCTCCCATACAAGGACCACATGTGAAAAAGACATTTATACATATATATATTGTATAAATACCTGTACCGACTCAAAACTTTGCACAGATCATTTACATATATACAAAAATCATCCCACAAAATTTTGTGAATTTCGGTCTATTTTTAACCGTATGCCCCATATAAAGCCCTCTTCCGAAAATTACTTTAATACTCATAAATCTCTTATAAATAAGGGCACCAATCCAAAATTTTACACGGATCATTTACATACATGCATAAATCAAACTGCTGAATTTTGAGAATATCGGTCCATATTTGACTATGTCCCCCATATAAGGTCCACTTTTGAAATCCACGTTAATACTAATATATATCTTAAATATACCGTTATTATGTTGAAATTCGATGTGAAATATCCTCATATGCATGAAAATCACTGTTCCAAAATTTAAGAAGATCGGCCCATAATTTGTCACAGCTGCAATATAAGAACCATTTCCAAAAAACAAATAAATTAGGGTCAAAAAATATTCTTTTCGGATTTAACCCATATTCGGTCCATATTTTATAATCATGATATATATCGTTGGAAAGGTATTTTTAATACCTTTTATTTAATGTATTACAAATTATCAGACACCCAGTAGTTCCCGAGATATATGCCTATATATTTTCAACTTTACGGGCCCGCCCACTCGAAAATAGGCGTGACCGCCAACAAATTTTTTTGCTGGCATCTCCTCTAAAAACCCTATTTGATGAAGTTTATTTTTTTTTGAGCAAAGTCACTAAAACCGAATTGTTCCCCTTTTTTATACTGTTTGTTAAATTACACTCAAGATTATTATGAACATCAGATAAACTCTGTAAATTATGGTAAGAATTCCATCCACAACAAAGGTGAAGGGTATATAAGATTTGGCATAGCCGAATATAGCACTCTTACTTGTTTTTTTTTTTGCATTTTATAATAGACATTCACCCCTATCGTGAATAAAAATTCCACATGAAATTTGATCCCTTTTCACATTTTTCCTATTAAAATTCAATGTTAAAAAAATAAAAGGGAACAAATATCATATGGAATTTTTATTCACGATAGGGGCGATTGTGAAATATTGGAAAACTCAAACAAAGTTTAACAAAATTAAATTTTATTATTGATTGCATTTTATAAATTTGCATCACAATTTAAAAGTTACAAAAGTATTTAGATATTTTTAATTCAAGATTTTTAAGATTTTTGGTATTTATTTTTAATATTTCTTAGATTTTTAATTAAGGAAGCATGTTATGTATTTTCGAATTATTATTATGAGTCGAATTATTATTTGGTCTTGATTATTGAGCGCTTATAAAGATCTCTGTGAAAACATTTTCTTTCAGAATAGTCAAATTCTACGGTTATCCATAATATCATTAATAAATACCAGATTACACACTCCATCATAGAAACACAACAAAATTTTAAATTATTTTCCCTTCGAAATTATTTAACACAAAGATCTTCACAGCGGCTCAAAATAAGAACTACATTCTTACTAATAAGAATTGGAAAATAGATAAAAGTTACCTTTTAACAAACAACTACTAAATATTAATAATGTTACAATTTTTTCACAATTGGTACTATCAATTGCAACAAATAAATTTATAAATTTTAAATAACAATTCACCTGTCTCTCGCCCACACGTGTTGTATTTGCGGATAGGAAGGACAATGGGCTAGACTTTCATCATTAAAATGTTTGCAACTTCCGTAATTCTCATACTACATTGTTACTCTAATAGAGTATATGGCAGCAAAACTTTATGACTAACTATGTACATATGTAGACCCAATAAAAAAATGTGAGGAAAAGAAGTAGAAACAAGTGAGAGTGCTATATTCGGATGTGCCGGATCTTAAATACCTTCCATATAAATATAATGAGAATTACAAAAACTACGCTGTTGTTAGGACTAGAATATCATAGTTAAGTATTTATACCCTACACCACAAAAGTGGGGAGGGTATATTGGATTTGTGCTGATATTTGTAACTCCCATAAATATTGATCCAACACCCACCTTAAAGTATACCAATCGACTCAGAATCACTCCATGAGTCGATTTAACAATGCCCGTCCGTCCGTTCAGAGTACAGCTCGCAATTTTGAAGATATTTCAATAAAATTTGATACGTGATATTTTTTCGACCCAAGGACGGATGGGATCGAAACTGGTGGAAATCTGTCCATTATTTCACCTGGCCCCATACAAATGTCCTCCCGAAATAGGGGTTTAACCATCATAAATGTTTGAATTATGAAAGTATCCAAACAACTTTCACCACAAATGAGTAATAAATGAAGCTAAATCACATCTATAAATTTTATAAAGATCGGTCCATAATTAGTCGTAGCTTCCATATATGGCCAACTTCCGAAAATTACTTAAAAGAGCATAACTCTTAAAAATGTTAGTATTCAAATATTATTGAACGCAAATATGTTTCGTACATATACAAATAATATGGCACAATTTTATGATGATCGGTCCATAAACAGTAGTAGCTTCCATATAAGCCCCACTTCCGAAAATCACTTTAAAGAGCATAACTCTCTCAAAATTGTTGGTATCCAACTAATATTTAACATAAATATATTTCATATGGATACAAACAATACGGTACAATTTTCTTGTGATCGGTCCATAATTAGTCGTAGCTCCCATATAAGGCCCACTTCCGAAAATCACTTTAAAGAGCATACTCTCTCAAAAATGTTGGTATCCAAATAATATTTAACACAAATATATTTCATATGTATACAAACAATACAGTACAATTTTCTTGTGATCGGTCCATAATTAGTCGTAGCTCCCATATATGGCCCACTTCCGAAAATCACTTTAAAGAGCATAACTCTCTCAAAAATGTTGGTATCCAAATAATATTTAACACAAATATATTTTATATGTATACAAAATTGTACCGTATCAATTTTCTTGTGATCGGTCCATAATTAGTCGTAGCTCCCATATAAGGCCCACATTCGAAATTCACTTTAACGATCATAAATTTCTTAAAAATGTTGACATTCAAATTTGACACAAATAAGTTTCTTTAATAAAGAAATAATGACAATGGTCGGTCCATAATTAGTCAAAACTCCTATATAAGACCCTGCGTAATTCACTTTAACTTCCATAAATCTTTTTAAACTATTTATATCGAGATAAAGTTCAACATAGGTACATAATATTTATATTCATAGACATCATGACACAAAATTTTTGGATGATCGGTCCTCAATAGGTTATATCTCCCATATAACACCCATTTTATTGCATGTAATCCACGTTTATAATGTTGTAAAATGTTCATACTTTGATTTTATTTTTACGCTTTTTCTATTAAATTTATAATTTGGTACGATATTAAAACTGGTAGAAATTGGTCCTTAATTCACCTAGTCATCATAGAAATCCTCTACAGAAATAGGAAATTATCGACCAAAATGTTTCATTTTATATAACAAGAAACCAAATCTAACATTTTTGTACGGATTCTTTAATAATTGACCATAGGTCTGAACATCGCCTTAAACAGCATACATTAATGTAAAAAAAACAAGTAAGAGTGCTATATTCGGCTATGCCGAATCTTATATACCCTTCACCTTTGTTGTGGATGCATAATTATATTATATACATACATATACTATATACATATATTCACTCCCAGGGTTTAAAAATGCTTAACTATTTTCAAGCACTACGTATGTGCTTAACTTTAACTAAGAGAAAATACACAAGCAAGAGCAGAGCACAAAGTCAAAAAACAAAAATAAACTATTGACTGTAGCTTAACTATGAGATGTTATTTGCTGACGCAGTCAGCCACAGCAATTCACTCTAAAATATTTGCTTCTGCTTAAAACTTACAGTTTTTGATTTTTTCTTTTAAACTAAAAACTGAGCTAAAAACTGTGAACGTTTGCTGTGCTGAAGTTAAGCAAGTCATATTTTCGTTGTAGTGCTTGCTTGTGTTGTTTTTTATTGTACAATATAAAATGCAAATAAAAAAACACATACATACATACCTATATATATGTATGTCAGCAATTGGAAGATTCTTTAATCGTCCATCGTCAAAGGCGTTACGTCTTACTCACTTCCAGACGTTAATTGGAAGATAACAATAACAATTTACATTGCAGTTGTCTTTTAATCATCCAGACGTCGTTTGGAAGATTGTTTGTTGTTTACAACACCAGCCTAAAATGACATGTCTCGTTATAAAAGAAATGAAAAGAATGCAAAAAAGAAGTTTTCGACATCATCGAAATTAGTTTTATTTTGTCATTTTCTGTGGTCGTTTAGTGGTAAAGTGTGGTTTTGTTTTGTTATTGTTGTAGTTTTTACATATTTGTTATCCCATACTATGGGACCCATAGTCAATATGAGTGTATTATCTGTAAAGGCAAAAAAAAAAATCAAAAACAAAAGAGAAGCGACTTCTTGAAGTTACTCAGAAGTGACTTCTTGAAGTTACGCTGGAGTGTGCTGAAAAAAAACGCAAAAATTTGTGTGCTTTTGCTAATTCATAGTCAGTAAATTCAACACTGTTCACGCCTAATATTAATTAAGGTGACCATACGTCCTCTATTTTGGAGGACAATCATCTATTTTAACTCGCTGTCATCTATAAAATTTGTGTCCTCGTTCAGTCATCTTTTTCATACTTAGTCATCTTTTGCCATCTTTAATTTTAAATGCATGATCAATATTTGTTTTTATTGAGCTTAGAGTATGAACAGAACAAGCACGGCACAGTTTCTAAGTAGAATGAGAATCGCCACCTTTAACCCTTAAATACGTGAAATTGAAAATACGTTCAAATTGCAGAAATAAATTTTTGTTCTAGCATGTATTTCATCTGTAAATTACGAATTTCAGTTCCAATTCAGAAAAAAAAAATACTCCTGGAAAGCTCCAGGACAAAAGCAAGAAGACAGTCTGTAGACGGTCTTAGTAGCTAGACGGAAAAAACCGTTTTTTTTTTAATCTCAACTGATGACCGTCTATAGACGGTCTTAGGCGATAAAGGGTTAACAAATAAAACAAATTTTACTTCACAAACGTCGTGTCGTGCTTGTTCTGCTCATACTCTTACTGACTGAACTTTCGCTTTTCAAAATAGTAAATGGTAACAATATGTAAAAAAATGTAAACATTGATTAAATTGAAATAAATTTTTTACTATTTTTCTTAATGTCATCTTTTTTCATTTCTAAAATCTGGTCGCCTTATATTAATACACTTTGTTTGAGTTTTTTTGATGAAATTTTCAGAGGTGGTCTCGGATTTTTGCTTATATCTCCGTTATTTATGGACGAATTTTGCTAATTTTAAATAGCAAACTTCTCGAAAGCATGTCCGACAGAATCATTGAAGATTTGGATCTAATAGGGCTTTTAGAGGAGATGCCAGTAAAAAAAATTTGTTGGCGGTCACGCCTATTTTCAAGGAGGCGGGCCCGTAAAGTTGAAAATATGTAGGCCTATATCTCGGGAACTACTGGGTATCTGATAATTTGTAATACATTAAATAAAAGGTATTAAAAATACCTTTCCAGCGATATATATCATGATTAGAAAATATATACCGAATATGGGTTAAATCCGAAAATAATATTTTTTGACCCGAATTTATTTGTTTTTTTTTTTTTGGAAATGGTTCTTATATGGCAGCTATGACAAATTATTGGCCGATCTTCTTCAGTTTTGGAACAGTGATTTTCATGCATATGAGGATATTTCACGTCGAATTTCAACATAATAACAGTATATTTAAGATATATATTAGTATTAACGTGGATTTCGGAAGTGGACCTTATATGGGGAACATAGTCAAATATGGACCGATATTCTCAAAATTCAGCAGGTTGATTTAGGCATGTATGTAAATGATCCGTGTAAAATTTTGGATTAGTATCCTTATTTATAAGAGATTTATGAGTATTAAAGTGATTTTCGGAAGAGGGCTTTATATGGGGCATACGGTTAAAAATAGACCGAAATTCACACAATTTTGTGAATGATCTGTGCAAAGTTTTGAGTCGGTACAGGTATTTATACAATATATATAAATGTCTTTTTCAGATGTGGTCCTTGTATGGGAGCTATGACCAATTCTGGGCCGACCACCATACAATTTAGTACAACAATTTATTTGCCTATAAAGATTCTTCTTGTCAAAGTTTAGCCGTTTAACGTTATTTATATCTGTTTTATACGTATTTAAGTGAATTTTGGAAATGGACTTTATATGGGGGCTATGGTCAAACAAGGACCGAACTAAAAAAAAATTTCGTTTTGCGATTTATTTTTGCATAAAACTTATTTTTGCTGAATTTTGTCTTGATATTCCAATTTTATAGGCATTTATGTATAATTGAGCAATATTTCAGTAAGATTTTTGTATGGGGTCTATGAGAAATCATGACCGATTTATACTATTTTCCGCACACTTTCTTCTTTTATCATAAAAGCAACGTATACAAAATTTCATGCTATTATCTGCAATATATTTCAAAATATTGCAATAAAATGGACAACAAATATCAAATTTTTATGGAGGTTGTCTCACATATCGGTCCATAACTCTAGTTGGCCTAAACCGATTTTAAATAGCAAACTTTTCGAAAGCATGTCTGACAGAATTATTGAAGATTTGGAACCCGAAGATATCTGGGGACTTCAGAAAACTGATTTCAACATCCAGACAGACAGACGGACATGGCTTAATCGACTTCGGTATCTATAAGGATCCGGAATATATATACTTTATAGGTTCGGAAAATATATTGTGGAAATTACAAACGGACAAACTTATATACACCCTTCTCATGAAGGTGAAGGGTATAAAAAATACGATAAATATTTCATTAAACGTGGAGTAGTGTACTCAAAGTACCTATGATTAAATGCACAATATATTTTAATCGCATCTCTTAGTGTATGTGAAATTAAACGTCTTGTTAATACTACTTCTTTCCAACAACCCTGCCTATATGGAACAACATCTATACTGCAAAATGAAATAAATTTTGATATTTAAAAGTATTTTTGTATTTAAACAAAAACATTTATTTAAAATATAATAGTATGAATTATGTAAAAAAGAAAACTCTACATAATTGAATATCTGAACGCATAAATCTAATTACTTTCCGGTGTTGGTGAACGGCTACGGTCCGAACCAGACTTAGAGTTTGAACGCGATCTGGAGCCAGATTTTGAACGTGATTTGGAGCGACTAACCGATCGAGAACGTGAACGACTGCCGGATTTAGATCTCGAACGACTTCGTGAACGGCTGCCTGATTTGGATCGTGTTCCTGAACGAGAACGCGATCGAGATCTTGAAACCGATCTGGATTTTGAGCCCGACTTTGAACCATCAGAATCACTATTTGAGACAATGCGTTTGCGTGCACGTTTAACGCTACCAGCGCTGGCATCTGAAGCACTACCGCTGCCACTACCGCTACCAGAATGGCTGATATTTCGTTTACGTTTTGGGGCTCCACTGCCGCCATCGCTGTCCGATTCACTGGTGGATATAGTGGCTTTGGAGAGGACCTTCAAACGCTGCTTGGCTGACAGTTTTTCTTCAACCTTTTTGCTTAGTTTCGTTTTCTTCTTCTGTTTCTTTTCTTTGGGTCCCTCACCGCCATCACTGTCACTATCATAAGTGTTAGTTTTGCGCTTACGTCCACCACCTTTCTTCTTTTGTTTGGGTGGACGATCGCCTCCCTCCCTAGGAGCATCACTACCTTCAGAATCTGTAACAATATCATCTTTGCGGGGACGTCCTCCTCCTGTAAGAAATAGATGAGGAAGTATTAAAAAATAGAAATATTAAACAAAAATATTAAAGTGCAATCTAAAAATAACATGGATGGGATGTTATAAAAAATTAATATATAGATTTAAAATATCCTGCATAAAATTCACCTTTTTTGCGTTCCTTTTCTTGTGGGGCTTCTAGAGTCATAATTAAATTCTTAGTCTTTTCTACATACTCTTGACGTTTGGAAAACATTTGTTCACGTGAAGATTTCAGCATATCTTCACGACGTTTACGTTCTTCCTCTTGGCGCATTTTAAAGGCCATACGTTCCTCTTCCTGTTTACGTTTAAGAGTCTTCTCCTCTTCGTCAATGCGACGAGCTCTGGAGACATGATACTGAGCTTGTGACAATAAATCTTGGCATTGATTGGCCTCCAAACCAGCAACTTCAATATTGAAACGAGTCTTATCACCATTAATTGAAAGATATTGAAAATATCTGTAATTAAATAAATAAAATTTGTAAATGTTTTTACTGAAATAAATTAAATTTCTCACTTTTGTGCCAATTCTAATTCATGTACAGCTTGTAGGACAATTTCCAGTGTAGACTTTTCATCTTTCAATATGGCCATTGCCAAACGTTGTAAAACTACTGCAATGTTAAATAACAATACCTAGAAATGGGATTATAATACAGCAAATTTATTACATTATATATATGAAAACATACCGTATCCTGTGGTGCTACCCTTCTGGCTTTAAGTAGCACCATTTTAGCTTCTTTAAGACGATTGGCCCTCAGATAAGCTCTGGCTAAATATTGCATCACCTCAACATTATGATGTTTATAGAACTTTTTCATGCAATTTTCATACATTTGTATGGCACTGATGTATTGCTTTTGCTCTACATACACATGCGCAATATTTAACCATACGTCAGAAAAATCTGCGGTAGCTTCACGTACTTGAGCGAATATGTCACGAGCTTCGATGACACAACCTTTATGAGCCAAAACAGCTCCTATGCCGTTAGTGGCCCAAATATTGCGAGGATCATTGCGTAAAACTTGTTTATATATGGTCAAAGCCTTCTCCTGATGTTTTCTTTCCTTGTCTTTATCCTTAATGGGCTGATGTAGAGTTTGCAAAGAGAAATTGCCCAAAGCAATTAGGGAATAAGCATCTTGTGATGTAGCAGGATTCTTTAAAATAGTTTCAAAATTTTTCTGTCCCAAGGCAAACTGCATTTTTGCTAAATGCAAATTACCCAATAAAGATCTTAAAAAAGAAAGAATTATACGAAATGAAAAGCTAAACCTTAAGTAAAGCTTACCTGGCATCAGGATTATCATTGTTGATATTTAAAGCATCCTTAAAGAAATCAGATGCCACAAAAATCAAACCTTTATCTCGAGCCATACAGCCCAAACGCAAATAACAGTCAATATAGTTGGGATGTTTCTTTAAAATATCTTTATACAATTTATCGGCCACATCGAAACAGCTCATGGCCTCATTTAAACGTGCCAAATTATAGGTCATGGTCACCGATATAGAATCATAATATTGTGTGTCATTTGGTGCCTCAGATTTTGCTCTTTCCAATGCCTCCATTAGACGTTCTTTAGCAACTATCAAATTTCCCATGCGATATTGTAGAGCCGATACATTATTAAGAATTTCAGCTGGTATTTCAACTTTAACTTTGTCCGTTAAAATATTCGAAGCTGTACCATATGCACTAAGAGAAGCAAGTAAATCATTTTGTTCTAGAATTTGTGCCAATTCAATCCAGGCTTCAACATCATCCGGGAATTGTTCGGTAACTTTTTTCAAATGAGCCTTGGCCATGTCACGTTTTGTCTGGGAATTTGAGTTGGCATAGAGGGATCCAAGAATTTTCATGGTTTCATAGTTACCCGGTTGAATTTTTAATACCTTTTCGAAACATTGTGCTGCCTGATTAAATACAATTGGGTTAATATTTTATTCTACTGGAACAATTTTTAAATTACTTAGACAGTAATTATTAAAAATCAACTTAAAAAACAGGAATACAAAAACTTAGTTGTAATCTAAATTAACGTCAGATAGAGGCCTTTGAATTACATTTAAATTTTGTATACATATTTTTTATGTATGTAGGTACTTGGAATTCGAAATAAAACCAAAAATCGTAGTTTTTTTGTCATATAGCAATTTTTAGAACAATTTTTCAAAATTCACTTTATACTTTTCCGCATATAATTAAACTTGATAAGATTTTACTTCCTTTACTCACATTTTCAGAATCTCCTCTATAGATGTACATCTGACCCAATCCATAATGCGGTAGCACGAAATTAGCTGGTGCTATCTGTGTTGACTGATAATAGTACTGGAAAGCCTGATCATAATCACACTGAGCATGAAAGCTTCTTGCTAATTGATAACAACTTTCGGCACGCATGGCCTCGTTTTCTGTATTGTGAAAGGCGTGCAAGGCCAAATGTTGAACTTTCTGGTAATCTTTTTTGAAAAAGAAATGATTGGCCAAGTGATTCAAAACCATCGGACTGGTCGAGTCAATAGTGTATGCCTTAGACAACATCTGAACACCCATTTTATTTGATTCGGGCTCATGTAGATTTAACTTTAGAATGGCCAAACCTATTAGGGCACCCACACAATTCGGATCCAATTCCAAAGCACGTTGGAAGGCCAACTTAGCTTTATCCTGATTGTTCATTTTTAGAAAACAATGACCCATACCCATGCGTACATTTGCCGGACAATTTGGATTGGTACGCAATGCCTTTTTGTAAAAGGCCAATGCTCCGCGATAGTCCTTCTTATTGAAAGCAATGCAGGCTTTGCCCAAAAGCGATGGAATATTGGAGGGTGATTGATTCAATACAAAGTTAAATTGCGCATCTGCTTGTTCCATTTTATCACCTTCCAGAAGACAAAAATAAGCTCTGCCCAACAAATGGTTCTGGTCATACATGATAATCTTGTCCGCAGTTGTGTACAAGTTGGTGGCCTTCATAAATAATTCTCTTTTTTTGTCCTTGGACTTTTCACGATTAGCTTCCTGTACGTAATGAGCGGCCAACATGTCAAAACAACGCATTTGATCCTTGTCATAGTCCCTATAGTCTTTGTTGCCATCCATCTTGGCCGTCTCCAACAATCGTATGAAATCATCGGTTTTATTTTGTTTATAATACGCCAACTGCAAAAGTAGTCCGCAAAAATAATTATTAATCACATAATTTCAATAGTTGCAGAATGTCTACTTACCGCCACATTAACCCAAGTATTTAATTGGGAACGTTCTTGTCTTAAAATGCTCAAGACTTCTTGGCATTCTGGCAACTGATCGGGATGCACCTCTATTACCTAAACGCAAAAATAATTTAAAAATGTAATATATTGTGCTAAATTAGGTAATTAGTTACCTCATCTGTATCACGAAGAGGTATTTCTATAGAAGACGACATCCTGGAAAGTTGTTAATTTTAAAATATTAGACAAAAATTCCTTAAACCTCAGCAAAAACACACAATTCGGTAAAAAAAAACACTGCTCTTCACAACTTGCTTATAGTAGATGCTCAAAATAGTAGTCGATTTGGTATTTTACATACATCACAGTGATGCCAGAAAAGCAAGAAAAGTGAAAAGTAAAAATAATACACTAGAACCCCGATGTGCGTCTATCCTATTTGCGTCGTTTTGATTCCGATTTGCGTCGGCTTTGAAATTTTGTATCAATCTGTCTTGCGTTGTTTTGCTTCCGATTTGCGTCGCTATACACAATTATTACGTGTGAATATTTTGAATACTTGCGTGCAAAAATGGGAATTCTTTATAATAATAAAAAGGACCTGCTGAAATAAAGACGATTTTTTTAAATATGATTTTTCTTGCTAAATTTTGGACTCACTCAACAAGATGTCAGTACATTTGTATAGAAAAGTGATTCGATTTGCGTCGTTTCTGTTTCGTCTCATCTTCCCGGTCCCTTTAACGACGCAAATCGGGGCTCCAGTGTATATTATTTTTTCCAAGTGCAGTAAATATTTATTTCAAAGTCTGCCGGCAAATTCCCAACGTAGATTTCCCATAAGAGTTTGAATATAAGTTAGGATAAAAAGCAGTTCGTTATAGACATGATAATTCATTTTGAGCGAAGTGACACATTTGAAAATAATTTTTCCTCCAAAACGCAAAGCAAAAATTATATGTACTGGTGAAACATAAAAGGAAAGAAAATTAATTTCATATGCGATTTTTTTTATTTTTTATAATGATGTTCATTGTTAATTTTCAACGGATGAGGATATTTATCACATACCATCAGGTCGTTATAACTAGAATCTCGTGTATAAACATTTTTTAATAATATGGCAGCATTGCCGCCATTGGCTTTGTTGTAATCGATATACATATACACAATTGTTTGCATTTCTCGTAATTCCGTATTTCCAACAACTAATTAAAAAACAAAATAAATTTGCAACAACTTGTTTTTTTGTTTACTTAATACTGTTTTTCACTTTAATACAAGTCGCTCTAGAGTTTTTGCATTAAGATTTTAAATATGTGGTTTATTACGCATACAACAAGCGGTAAGAGAAAAACGGCCCAATCATGAATAAAAAATCCATGAGTTTTTTCCCTTTATATTTTTTTAACATTGAATTTGAATAGGAAAAGTGGGAAAAGGGAAAGAACTCCCTCGGAATTTTTAATCATTATTGGGCTGAAAAAAACTTTTTTACATGGTTAAACTAATTCTAATTTTTATTGCTTTGATAGGCGAATCAGTATGTCTCTTGCCGGAAAAACTAAAATATTCAGTAGGACGTTTAGGAGCAGACGTTGAACTTCAAGATGATATTTGTGTGAGTCGTGCCCATGCTGCTTTTCATTTGGTCAAGGATGGAGAAGAGTATAAATTGGAATTGGAGGATTTAGGTTCAAAATATGGCACTTTCCTTAATAAAGATATTGAAACTAATACGGCCGTGGCAAAATGCCACAAAATAGCTTTGAAAAACAATGACTTAATACGTTTTGGCCGTTTACAAAATATATGGAAAGTACAGACTATGAATATAAAAACGGCTACATCTTCGCTGACCAAAGAAGACACTCTTCAACTTCAGAAGTATATTACAGCTTTGCACGGTAAGATTCTAGATGAATGGTCACCCGACTGCACGCATTTAACTATGACGGATAAATGCATTACCATGAAACTATTGCATGCACTTGTTGAACAAAGGCAGGTTGTTACGCCAAACTATTGGAAAGATTTACTTAATGCAGCTAATAATGTTAAAACACAACTACCTAAAATGGAATCATACAAACCAGATTTTAATGATGACGATATTAATTTAAATTGTAATATTAAGCGGCTATCACTCTTTAAGGGTTACACATTTGTTTTCTTGAATCGTAAACATTTTGAAACATATAGTCCGATTGTAAGGTCGGCTGGTGGATCTTGTAAAGATCTAAATTCTGGTGTACAGAAAGCGTTTCTCATCAAGGATAAAGTTGTGGTGGTGGAATATACGCCCTCCACACAAACTCAAAGTTCTCAAACTATAAGCACAATAGCGGGTAAGTTATGTAAATTAGGATGTTTAAAGTGTTTTAGTTTGAATATAGGTACAGACTGTTTTTCGATACGATATTTTGGAATTTTTGTAGTCAGTGGTTCAAAGTTTGTGGCATATACATATTAATCTAAAGTCAACATTTTTCTTTTAATTTTCTATCAAGAAAAAATATTAATATACCCAAAATTATAAATGATAAATTGATTTTTTTTTTCAAAAATACTTTTTATTAGCATGTTTCAAAATTACAACTAAGGCCTCAGCGCCATTATGGCATTGTTGAGGCTATCTGGCAACAATTATTTACTAGATATATGTTTAGTTACATTTAGTTACATTTATTACAAAATGGTAATAATAATAATAAGAAATTAACAATTATATTTTAGCAGTCTAATTCATAAAAACTTATCATCAAGGGTTTATAACAGGCTTATAAAGCAAATATCCATACAAAATTTGCTTTATAAGCCTGTTATAAACCTTTGACAAGTTTTTTGAATAAGGGGGTAAAATTATTTAATTTAATTATTATAGTAGAAGCATGTCGAGGTTTTGTAGCAAATATTCTTTTAATCTTCTTTTAAGTACAGAAATAGATTCCGAATTTTTAACAGATATTGGCAGGTTATTATATTGTAAACTACCGTTATATTCAATCCTTTGCTTAGTAGATTCTAGCCGGCACCTGACTGTTTGTAAATTAGATATTTGCCTAGCATATACATTATGTTAGATAGATAGGAAGGGTTGTACACTATGTGCACCTCCACGCGGAGACCCTGTGATCCATTGTGATTCCCTTCAGTAGAAAAGAATAGAATGATACAATCAGAAAGAAAGAAGAATCCAAAACCGCATGTCAAGGGGAGAAAGAAGGAAAAAAGAAATATCCCCTTACGGATTTGGAGACGCCGTAGAATGTCCCTTAAATAGCCACCCTATTCCCCTAATGAAACCCAGAATGTTACTCGGTTTGCAGCCAGCAACATTACTGAGTTCGTCCAGAAATCTATTTCCTAGCCACTTAAGTCTTTGAGACTGCAACCCAGGACAGTTACACATGATGTGTCTCTGTCTCCTCTGCATCCCCGCACACCCTACAAAAATCCTGTGTGCTATTATCCCATTTGCCCCTGAAGGCCCCAATCGAACAATGACCGGTTATCACTCCTACCAGAACCCTGAGACTATACCGCGGTTGCATTTAGTTTTGGCCATAAGGCCCTGGACACTATGCAATCCGACCTACTGCCCCAGGATTTTTTTTGGTAGAGTACCAATAGATCCTCTAGAGTTCTCCTACAGTCCTGCACTAGATTGGAGTGTATTTGATTACGCTCCAGAGCCTTTAGTGCCGCCTGACTGTCCACGTATATGATCACTGCAGACCCCCTCTCGACGTGTGCCCCTATTAGCTCCGTGGCTTTCCAGATCGCATAGATCTCCGCCAGAGATTCCAGATGGATCAATGTTCTGACCCCTAAGGCCTGCCTTATACAATATCCTAGTATGACCAACCCGCAGGGGGTTTGCTAAGGAAGACTCCGATAGACTGAGTAAATTCCTTGCTGCCACACTTTCCACATAGTGCTCTATTGGTAGTAGGTTTAGGATTATATCCACAGCCGCCTGCAGGGTACTGCCTAATGCACTTGTGCTACCCAGACAAGCACACCTTTGGGCTTTATTAAGTATAGTCCTATAACTACGTTTCCTCATATCCTCCCACCACACTGTGCAACCATACGTGATAATATGTCTAACAACAGACGTGTAGATCCATTTAACCATATTTGGTCGTAAGCCCCAATTCCTACCTATTGAGTTTCTGCATGCATAGTAGGCATTGAGGCCCTTCCTTAATCTCTCCTGCGTATTTAACTTCCATGACAATTTCTTGTCCAGGAAGGTACCTAAATACTTGGCTCCTCCTGATAAGCTCAGTTCCACACCATCCAATTTCGGCATTTTGAAGCTATCCACCTTATACACCCAGCCCGTTAGTTTTCGCCCAGGACGAGAGATCACCAAGCATAGGCGACTATCTTCCTACCCTTTGATTCGAAGGAGAAAAGGAGAAAGAACTCCACCTTGTGGTGTACCCCTGGTAACCCTTCTTCTCATCACTTCGTCCCCTAGGGTTGAGTTGATAATCCTGCTCTCCAGCATATTGATAATCCAACTCACCAGGAAGTCGTCGACCCCATGTTCCACTAGCGAGCCCCTAATTGCCTTCGTTCTAATATTATTAAAGGCGCCCTCTATATCCAGAAACGCAGCTAAAGTATATTCCCTATGCTCCAGATTGTGCTCTATGCAACCAACCACCTCATGAAGCGCACTCTCAACGGACTTACCCCTGAGGTAGGCATGTTGAGCGTTGCTAATGAGGTGAGTATCTATTTTGCTCCTTAGATGTAGATCTATCAGTCGTTCTAAAGTCTTCAGAAGAAAAGACGATAGGCTAATAGGTTTAAAGTCCTTCGGTTTCGAGTGGCAGGCCCTGCCGGCCTTGGGTATAAAGACAACCCTAACCTCCCTCCAATATGGTAGATACCTATTCCTGAGACAACTCTTAAAGATATCCTCCAAAAGAAATAGCGTTATATCCGGGATATTACATAGCATTGCTGGAAATACTCCATCAGGACCCGGTGATTTATACGGGTCGAAAGTCTTCACCGCCCAGGCTAGTTTATCCCTCTTGACTATTCCATCAATCTGTCCAGAGTCGTGACCAATACCCTCAGGCATGTCGCCCCATTGGTCCCCAGTCTCCGTTCCTATACCTTCACAACCAGGAAAGTGCGTCTCCATAAGCAGTGAGAGAGTTTCCGAGATGGATTCTGTCCATGAGTTGTCCTCTCTTTGAATATATCCTATGTCCCTTGGGTCCTTGGATAAGATTCGCCGAAACCTTGACATCTCATTGACGCCATCCACGGATTCACAGTAATTCCTCCATGAAATCCGCTTCGCTCTTTTCAGGTCTCCCTTGTACTTATTGAAACACACCTTGTAGTTGTTCCAGTCTCCCTATAGTCCGGTGAGCTTCGCCCTATTAAAAGATTTCCTAATCGTCGACCTCTGAACTGGAAGTTCCTTGGTCCACCATATAGGCTGCTTGCGCCTACTTGGAAACTTTATAGGGCATGATAATTCATAGCTCTCTTTGAGTAAACGAGTGAAACTATTCACCGTGTATTCCAAATTGGATGGTAACGGACCACATGAATTTGATCGTCCCATCCCCATGCGAACCTTATCATGAAAGGTTCATTATGTTGATTAAACTGCAATATGATCGTATGGTGTCCAATATTGTACAAAACCTTATATACATAAACATACAGTTGCATTTTGTGTAAACTGTAAACAGGCAAAACAGTACGTGCTATATCTTTATATAATGATGAAGTAGAGAATAAATTAGGCAGTTTATAAATATTTTTCAGTACTTTGTTTTGCAAACCCTGCAAAGATTTTAAATCAGCATTTCTCCTGTGTCCATAAATAAGTAACAAATAATTAATATTTCTCTGTATTAACGATTTAAATATCATGAGTTTTGATCTCACATTGAGTTAATGTCTAAGTTTATACAGGATTCCAACTACTGGAGCTATTTTAGATTTAACATATTGTATATTGGAATTCCATGCAAGATTACTTTGAAGGTCCACACCTAGATATTTTATAACATTTACTTATGTTATTTGTTTGCCATCTATTTCCAACACGCATACATTATTTTGACAACTATGTGGTCTAAACCTTATGAACTTAGTTTTATTTGCATTTAAAACTAGTTTATTATTTCTTGTGAACTTTGAAATTAATTCCGCATCATGCTTATATGGGTAAAAAATGCACAGATACTTTTAGTTTTCTATTGGAGAGGTAACTTTTAAAAAACGCCAGTTCTCATTCTGCAAAGCCATAAAAGGTCATTTTTTCTATTAAAATTAAATGATCCACCAAATCAAACGCTTTAGAAAAGTCATAGAATAATCCTCCGACACCAGTATAACCTCTGTCTAAACAATCACAAATATAATTTACAACATTTATAACTGTTTCATCAGTGCCGCATCCTTTTCGGAAACCATATTGATCACTTGTTAGTAAATTTTCCATTTCTAAATAAGCTGATAATTGTTTATTAATAAGTTTTTCAAAAATTTTATCCAATATTGACAGAACAGCAATTTACATGAAATATTATCAAAACCAGGAGATTTATGAACATATAAACCTTCCACTAATTCGCGTGCTTCATTGGTGTCAGTATATTGAAGTCTAACAATGTTGCGATGTCGTCGAAGTGTTCTGAAGTCATTCCAACTTTCTCCAGGAATACTATTAATTTGTTGTTTCAAGTCGTGTATTGAGTTTACAAAATAGAGATTTAGCAAGTCGGCTCTTGTACTATTTTCTTTAATTAAATTGCCGCTACCATCTTTCAATTTTATTTCGAACTTCTTATCTCTGCCAAGTGTTTGATTCAGAAACTGCCAAGATTTTTTAGAATCATGTCTTACTTTTTCTAATTTCTCTTGATAATAAGATAGCATAGCATTTCTTTTAGCTATTTTAATTACCTTGCTGATTCGTTTTAGTCTATCTTCTAAATCTAGGTTAAATTTTCTTTTCCTTAACTTTAAAAGCCTTTTTTTCAGACTTATTAATGATCTTAAGTTTCCATCAATCCACGGTGCAACTTCAGCATACAAAAATTGTTTTTTTTTAATCGTTCTGGATCCTTGAACAGCATTAGAGATGCATGATATAAATTCAGATACATTATCTGAAGGATTTCTAGTAATAACGAGGCAATTCATATCAATTTGCAGAGTTCGTTTTACTTTGTCATAATCACAATGGGAATTTACAGTTAAAACATATGTTTTAATTTGAGGCTTTAGTGTACAAAAAACGAAGTTTTGATCCGAAATTTTGCATTCTACCAATATAATATTAAGTTCGTTACATATATTACGTATATTACTAAAAACATTGTCTATGGATATTCCACTAGCAGGTCGAGTAACGAGCGTGTGACAATTGTGACAGTCGTATGTATCAATAATTGCTGTGAGTTCTCCTGAAATTGATGCGTCCACAAAATCTATATTGGAATCTCCAACCAAAATGCATGGAAATCGAGCGAAAAGTTGTAGAATATAATCCATATATAGTATGTTAAAAAGTTGCCAAAGCTACATTTTTGAGATCTGTAAAACGACATGATTTTTAGCGGCTGTTATTACTATTGCTTCAATAAAGTTTTGACTTTCACACAATTCAACATAGTACTAGATGCTATCTCTGATATAAATTGACGTTCCACCATAAGTCAACTAAATCATTTTTAAGCCATGTTTCTTGAATACAAATTATTGTTGGTAGTTTGCCAAAATTTGCTATTAATGTTTTGAACTTATTGAACTTTGCAAGAGACGATATGCTTCTTACGTTAAGCGATATAATACATAAATTGTGAATATTTAGTTTTTCATTTATATATATTTCAAAAGAATTAATTGATTGAAAATACATATTAATTTATTATGGTAAAAAAAGAAATATTAAAATGTTTATTTAATGAGAAAATAAAATTTACGATGGTGACAAGTAATCATCATTTACTTTTTCATCATCAGAACCAACAGCAGCTTCCCTCTGATACCTTTGAGACCTTTTGGATGTACCTTTTGTTGATTCTAACAGGAGTTGATATACTTCATCAGCATTCTTTATAAACTTGGGTTTTGACAATTCGCTCATTTTTACATTTGCAGCATACACTCTACGATAACCAACTGATTTTAATTTAATTTCTTTATAATCCCAATAAAAATATATGTATTTTTTTTTTCTTTTTTAACCACTAAATAGAGTTTTTAGAATCAAACTCCAAACGTATTATACCAGAATACGAAATAGGTTTTGCAATATTACACTGTTCCATGAAGATGTATTGCAATGCTTGCTATAAAATGCCTAACACAACGCCGGCATTGTTTCCAAGTGAAATGTCAAATGATTCTATTAGGATTGATTTGACTGAGGAACAAAGTACGCCCAGTTTGAATACCGAATCAATGGATTTAGTAATTTCCGAAACGAATGAAAATATGGTAACTTCAACTCCTTTTGCTAATACGGGAAATTTCAATCCCAGCTTGAATAAGGAAGAACAGACAACGGTCAATATACCAGTGGAAAATCAAAGAAAACGTAAAGTAATGAGTGTTGATTTAAACGAAAGTGATGAGGAAGATCTCTTTAAATTTCAATCAAAGAAAACATGTAATAAACAAGATAATAATGATGGAAAGGAAAAAGTTCTTGATACAGCTGAAGCTAAATCTGCTGCTACTGAACCAATTAAGGAAAATCGGCATAACACCACTAACGTATTTTTACAAAAAACTCAAAATAAAACACAAGTTTCTCTCAATCAAACTGAAGAACAGCCATCAACTAGTAGGGAGAATCGTAAGAGACCTTTAATACAGGTTTTAAATGAAGATGACGAGGGCAATGATGATGACCTTTTCAGTTTTGGCGATACGCAAAAGAAGAAACCTCGCAAAGAAACCAACGAAGAAGACGATGATTTGTTTAGTGTTAAAGAAAAAGAAGGAACTACAACTAAAAAACCAATACGTACTATTGAGGTAGATGAAGACAGCAATGATATGCAGCCCACACAAGAATTTATTGTCACTAAAAAACCTCCAGTACAAATGCCTATACCGAAAATTTTACCACGTAAAATATCGGCTATAGAATGGATATCAAGTTCATTAGGTAAAATAAATATTAAAAAGGAAAAGTCCGATTTGATAAACAATGAAAATGAAGACGAAAATATCATTAAAACCGAAACGGAAATTAAAACAGAGCTTGATGATGAAATCGCCATATCTGGAGATCATCGCAAATGGTTGGAATCACTAAAAGATGCCATTGAAGTACAACAAGTATCATTAACTAACACCATTAAAAGTTCTGAAAAGTCTCATTATAAATTTAAAAATCGTTCAAATAATACCACAGTCAACTTAAATGAGACTGTACCAAATTTCAAGAGATTTGTTAAGGTAAATATATAAAAATATGATTTTTGAAAGCAGTAAATACTTTTTTTGTCTTTTTAGAAATATCATGTCCCTGCACAAAATAATTCCACTGTTATTAAACTACATTTACGTTGAGATGATAGTGACATAAAATATTTTTTCACATACTTTTACAGTTCATATAAATTTAAACAAAATTTTGAAAATATTCAGTTATAAGTGAATACAGCTGTTGAACAGGTAATTTATACCGTGTGAATCAATTTTAATTAAATTTTTTTTTTCGCATAATTACACAAATACATAAAAAATATGCAAAATTTAAGTACATATACAAATTAAATAATCAGATTTGTCTACCAATTATTTATTTTTTATATTCATTTCATGTAATAAAACATAATCTACAATAATGTTGCTAAATTTCATTTTTTAATACGAGGTTTGACAATCCAATTAGGAACTTTCCAAAAATTTCACTTTACATTGCCATAAATTGATGTTGGTCTTAAAAACTTTATTTATTAGAGAAACTTTAAACTGCAGCTCAAAGATAAATATGAGCTCTTGAAATTTGTACTCATAAAGTATAGAGTAAAAAATATCTAAATACCTACTTGATGGATATTTTTTGGATACTCGATGTCACAGTATTATCAATATTGACAAAATAAGTAAAATACTACTCGAGCAATCAAAAGGAGGCACATTTTGCCACAATCCCCAAACATCATCAGAAATTATTAGATATAATATAATTCTATAAATGAAAACATTGAAGTTTTTATTTTTACAATTTTATTGTTAGCTGTTGAATTTTACACAATTTTTAAACTTAAAAACTTACGAAATATATTCACAGCTTTCTTTTCCTCTCCGCTTTGTACTTTTCGCTCGAATAATTTTGTAGCTCCAGCCCATTCGTGGCTAAGGATTTTTGTTGTTATGGAACCATTTAAATTTGTACCTCTTGATTTGCTTTCCATTGCAATAAATCGCTTTATTTCTTCAACTGAATTTAATTGTTCAATATTAAAAGATTTTTGTTGCGATTTAGAAGAGCGTTGGACCTGTTTACCCATATCAGTCTTCTTAAGCTTTAGAGCTTTTATAGCTGTTAACTTTTCTTCTTGCTGTATTAAATCCTTAAGAGATTGTTCGTTGTCAGCTAGAATTTCTTTGATTTCTAAAGGATTAAATATGATTTCTTCCAACTTATTAGGAAACTCAAATTTTACATCTTTTAAAAACTTTGATTTTAAATTGATGGGCAAATTCAGACGACATAGCAGTGAATTGTTGTATAAATCTACCGCCAGTTTTAATAATTTTATACTTAAACTATGAATTTTGCCTAGTACAGCCAACATCAAAGTATTTATTTCGAAAAAGAAATACAAACGTATTTGGCAGGTAAAATATTCAGCTGCTGATATACAACACTCGATTATACGTCGATGCAACTCAGATATAGCTACTAGTCGTATAAGTAGAAAGTCAAAACTGTCTCTGGTGGGCATTTGAATACATGTGCCTTCCTCATAGTCCACATCAGGTAATGTATTTCTAAAACTTTCCAAATCGCGTTTAAAATCCACACGTAATAATCGACCCAAGGCTGCGTTTAATTTGCAAACATCTTTAAATCCTTTCATTTTGCTAAATGAGTTTTTACGCCTGGCCATTAGTCTGGATAACAAAGCGGCTGTCTCACTAAATTCCTCATAATATTGAGCATGTTTGCTATAGTATTTGTCGATTGCTGCATGTAGTTTTATTACTGCAATTAAGAAGCATATTAATGTTAATTTATTTCCTTTCCCTTTAATAAAAAACTTACCAAAGTCACCATATTTTGAGGGCAGTGTTACAAATGGTGGTTTTTTTAAATTGAAATCATTCCAAATTTTTTCCATGATGTGCATGTGTGTTTTTCATTGAAGAAGTAAATAAACAAATACATCTGTTTATAAGGATGTGTGCGCGCATTGGTAAATTGCGTAGTTTTATCGATTACTTAGCGATGGTAGTTTTCATTGCTATTGATTATACTATGTAATCTTAATTTTTTTGTCTTGTTGTTTGCTGTCAAGCCTTTACAGGCTTATCATGGTGCAACTATTCAAGGTGAGTGCAAATCCAACACAATACAGAAACAACAGGCATTTTGTTTGTGTAAAATAATGTACAGTCAAAAACACTTGAAAAAGTATTACTTTTGACATAAGTAAATTGTAAACAAAGTCAGTCAGCTGTGCTACTGCACTCACCTTGTATATTTACACCTTATTTTGTTTGTTTGTTTATATTGTAAATTTATCTACTTATATCAATAAAAACAATCGAATAAGTTCAACGTAAATTTTAAGTTGCTTTAGTTTATCTTTCCATAACAGATACGTGTTATATGGAGTTTAAAAGAACTCAAGATTTTGCCCAAATCAATTTGCACTATAAACTTCGCATTTTCTTGGTGTCGGTCGTTTGCAGGGACTCTGGGATATAAAGGTAATATCATATGATTGCCGTAATACACCAATTCGCAACAATTTTTATTGTGCTAATTTCGAGGACAAACAAACAAATTACATGCCCACAGGATCAAGTATTTCTATAATGCAGTCACCGAGCTCCATTTAAATAATAATTAGTATATTTCAACAATCAAAACCAAATTTACTTACAGATATACAGTTTCACGAAAAAATAACAATTAAATTGGCGCTTATAGCCCACTTTGATTGGCGCAAAAACAACATTTTTATTGTCACATTTTTGCCCTTCGAGTAGTTTTTGCCTAGAGACCTACATCGTCTCTAGTGATATGACGTAAGCAACGAATTATGGAATTATTCCATAATTCGTTGCTTACGTCATATCACTATAACTTCCAGTCTAACAATCGTTAAAAAACGATAAATAGAATTGATTGTATTTGTAATCACATGTGAAACACCCTGTTTTTAAAATATTTGATTACGTTACATCGTACTTGTATTCCTTTTCCATGATACTACACCTTTTCTGAAACGTGAGAGAGAAAATTTTGCTTTTACCTCTTATTCATATATATTCATACATATGTTAATATATATTAATATGTACTTTATTTGTTCATGTTTCGGGATGGCAGTACAATAAAATTTAGCTAGTTGATAGTCAATTGTGTGATAGAAAGTTGTGTACATTATTAGATAATAGCCCTTGCTGTCGACGAACAATATATTTTAATTAAATAAATAATGGCTTTTAAAACGACTTTAAAGTGTACAAATTTTCTTATACGGCTTTCAATAAGAACGGCCCTGTGCAAACCGGAAGGATGGCAGCAACTACATAAACAAAGTGTGCGCAATTTTACAGTGGGCATGACCCTGAAACAAGAGTAAGTGATTCTGATATCATTAGATTTTTATCAATAATATGTGTATGTATTTTGTAATTGTGTCTTTTTCAGTATCAATGTAACATTTGTCAAAGCCAATGGCGAAAAGATTAATGCTAAGGGTAAAGACGGAGATTCATTGCTGGATGTTATTGTCAACAACAATATTGATTTAGATGGTTTTGGTGCTTGCGAAGGAACACTGACGTGTTCTACTTGTCATTTAATATTTAAACCAGAAGATTACAATAAACTGCCCGATAAGCCCAGCGATGAAGAGCTGGATATGTTGGATTTGGCATATGATTTGACAGACACATCTCGTTTAGGTTGTCAAATTAACTTGAGTAAAGACTTGGATGGTCTGGAGGTACATGTTCCTGCTACGATCAATGATGCACGTAGTGCGTAACATTTGAACAACAACCGCACAGCAAAAATAAAGATAAAGTTTTCAAGCAAACAAATCTCTGGGATTTAAAATCTAGACCTTTTAAACACTATTACTAAGGTGAAGTTAATTGTTTTAATTAATTTTTTGTATAGGTACGTAGCTAAAATTTAAAATTTATTAGGGCATTTTCTATTAATCTATTTTGTTTAGTTGAAAGTTGTAGAAAGAAATAAATGTATATTTTTAACCTGTAATGTCTTGCTTTTATTGTGCAATTTAACAAAATCACCAAATTATTTTTTTGTAGAAGAAATATTTTTAGTACATATATACCTATATGATGATATTCATATAAATTCAATATTTATATCACTCCCACGACAGCCCGTTCTAGGTACCGGAATGACCCGAAATCACTCGGCCAAGGGCTGTCAACTCAGCAAAAACTGCTGTTACAATAACAATAATCAAATTATAAAGTGGCGACAGGATGAAAACAGCTAAACAGCTGTTTATAAAAAGATGGTAACATTTGGTAACACGTGTTTAGCAGTTTGTTAACCGTAGTTTGTTTGCACAATTTTTTATTATGCATAACGTTGTTAATGATCATATTTTTCACAAAATCATGGTCGATACACAATGCTTATCTTATCAATAAAAAGTGCTTTTGATGTACATAGTAGGTAGCATTAGGGACAATCACTTTTTTGAGAGAGAAAATCTAAATTTTTAGAGCAAATATTTTGTAAAACTAACTAAAAGAAGCATTTCTTATTTTCAACAAAAAATTCTATTTACATAAAAATGTTTTTTTTTTTTTTAAAGACATGTTTTTTGGAAAAAAGTATTGAGTATTAATGGTGTACCCCAAGAAAGTCATCTTGGACCACTGCTATTTTCATTGTTTATAAATGACCTCCCTAATATTATAAACCATTGTAATATCCTAATGTATGCTGACGATGTAAAAATATTTTTTTTCTTTTAACGATTATACTGGCCATGATTTCCTTCAATATGATGTTGATAACTTTTTCCGTTGGTGCGAATATAATATGATGGAGCTAAACCTAAAAAAATGTACATACATGTGGTTGTATAGGAATAATTTCTTAGCGGTCAACTATTACCTTGGTAATCATCATTTGGATCTTGTCGAATCATTTATTGATCTTGGAATCCTACTTGACATAAAATTAAACTTCATACCTCATATAACTTTAACTGTAAACAAGGCTAGAGGTGTCCTTGCTTTTATAAAGCGTTGGGCTAAGGAATTTTGTGATCCATACATAACTAAACAACTGTATGTATGGCTAGTTAGGCCCATTCTGGAATATGGATCCATCATATGGGATCCTTATTATGAGATTTATAATGAACAAATTGAGTCCGTACAAAAACAATTTTTGCTTTTTTGTTTAAGTTTTCAATGGAATTACTCTAATTTACCATCTTCTACGAGCAGAGTGGCTTTAATTAAATTACGCACCTTGAAAAGTCGGCGTATTATGTTAATTGTATGTTTTATGTTGAATATTGTAAATGGAAATATTAATTGTGAATAACTTTTAAAATTTGTAAAAAATAAGCCTTTGCATGTTATATTCTGTAGTACAAATTATGCTGATGCAGACCCATTTGTTAGAATATGTCGACAATTTAATGATTTATACCAATTTGTTGATTTTGGTCTCAATTCTAGTATTATTAAATGTAAAATTATTGTCTTCCTCAATTGTTAAGTTTCTTTTCTTTTTATTTTCATATTTCTAATTTAAGTAAAAATAATTTTCTTTTGTTAATAGTCTGTAAGGATTTATATTCATAGACTAAATAAATAAATAAATATTTAACAAAGCATTTCTAAATATAATTTTTCATACCAAGATGGTTTTGTAAATCCAGATTTTTGCAAAAAACAGAAAAAGTTTGTTTTATATGATGTCTTAAAATAAGACTAAAGGATAAGGTTTGTGTATTTCGGACAGATTTGCATCTAGGTATTAGGGCATCCATTTGAAAAATATTCGTTCGAATTAGAGTCCAACAAATAATTAAAACAAAAAAATGTAAAAGTTATCATTCTAAAAAAAAACTTTTGTTATTTCGTTAAAAAAAAACTGAAGTATTTTCGATTGGATTTCGAAATAGCATCGCAATGTATAATCACACTATCAGCCCTGTTACAGAATTTAATTCCGTTTGGAAATGGAATTACATAATTCCGTTTTTTGCTTCTATAGAAAAAGCAAAACGAACAATTTTTCGGAATGAAACCTAGAAATGTTTAAAATTACAACTCCACAAAGAAATTAAAAGTGCCACAATATTTTGTGATTTTTTGGTATTTTTTTTGCTTGAACTAGCACTCAGGGGACGACTCCTGATGCAATTCATTGTGTTGGAACTAGGAAAATAGGTTGTGTGAGGGAGGATAGCGGAAGTAGTGTTTGTGAACATTTGATTTGAATTTTCCCATATTGAAAGTGACAGGGAATACTTACTTCTAAAGAACGATTTTTCCCTGTAATGTGTTGTGCGATCCACTGTCCAGTCGACCATGAATGGATGATCCCTGACTGAAGAACGTGTTTTACGCAAAAACTACGTGTTTTGGAAACAAGTTCCCTCATTTCAGCAGAACACATTACATTATAGTTGTAGTAAACTTTTTTGAGAAAAATTCCAAAGGCAGCCAATGACCAATGGATTGATAAGTTAGCTTTCGCCGTTACAGTAAATAAGTTCCAAGTACAATCATTTCAAATTGCAAATTTACTTGGAGACACCATGTCCTGCTGTATGTTGTTCGTTAAAATGTACCATGAACTGAAAATCGTATGTGTCTAATTCTATGTTCCGAGGTTACGAGGAATGTGAAAATAAACCAATGAAACATAAAAGTCGGTAAATAATGGTCAAAATGGATTATCATCTGTGATCAATTATACACTCAAACAAAATCAAATTTCAAGTAAAACATAAACATGGCTATAAGTCGGTAAATAGTGGTTCAAATGATCCTTGTAATTACTTATATTTTCAACAATATTTTTCAAATGAAAATTAGCCTACAAATAATAATGGTCTAAATGGAAAAAGAATGATTTGTGACCTAAAGAGCTATAGAGCGGTAAACCGTGGTCCAAATAAAAATGATGATATAATATGTGATAACTTAGGACGATAATTTTTGATATATTTTCAATCACAAATCGTTTTTATAACATGGTAAGACGTTTATGTTTCAGTTTATTTTCATTGATCGCTTAGATATATTTTCAACTAGATTTTTCTAGTGAAAATAAGCTGTAAACTGTAAGTCGGTAAATAATGGTCTAAAATGGAAAAAGCGCGATATTCTGTGACCACTTACTTTTTCAACAAAAATCGATTTTTCATATGAAAATTAACTCAAATATAAAAAAAAATATAGGTCGGTAATCGCTTATATTTTCAACCAAAAATCAATTTTAAAAATATAAAACTAAAACAAACCAGCCTAGAAGTCGGTAAATAGTGGTCCATATGGAAAATGTTCGATTATATGTGATCATTTAGATTTTTAACCAAAATTATATTTATTCGTATGAATATTAACTGAAAAGTTTATTAATATAAAGTGTGATCCATTTCGATTTAAAATTGCGACCTGTACTCTACGCACAAGCTTTACATGGACAGCCAGCCAACCAGCCAGACGGACGGACATCGTTAGATCGACTCAGAAAGAAGAAAAAGGTGATTTTGAGTCCACTTTAAGGTGGGTGTTGGACCAATATTTCTGGGCGTTACAAACATCAGCACAAATCCAATATACTATCCCCACATGACAGCATGACACGACTCACACGTTATCTGTCAAAAAAGGCTATTGAAAAGTATCTCTACTTGAATAACCCTTATTATCAGTTTCAGAAATACTATAAATTTCAAAAGGTATAAGAAAACGTTCATAATTTACTCAAAATCATATACTCTAGGCAGCATAAGTCTGCGTGTAAGAATGAAACCTAAAAATATGCGCTAATTTTGTATATAAAAACAAGAGTTTATATACATGTGTCGAATTTTATATACTCACCAACAAATACCAGTAGTGTGATCTATGAACATTTGAAACTAATATTTGTATCGTTGTTTTATTTTGCGGATCCCTTACATGGGTGCTATCACCTATTACGTGGCGATTGTCATAAAATATTGTACCCTAATTTCTATTTATGAAGTTTAATTTCATTTCAATAACGACATTTGCAAGAATTTTATGCATATTCTAGTTATTCCTCAAATTATGTATACAGAGGTGTCATGAGACAGAAGAAAATCAAGTCTTTGGCCCATATTATGAGCTGCATTCGCTGGCTATCGAAAATCGACTATCGAATATAAAATTTGTATTATGAGATGGCATCGCTGTCGAAAATTTCGTTGTTCAACGAATTTTTTATCGAATACAAATTTGCTTTCGACGCTGTATAAAACTGTGAAAAATTTATTTAAAATGTAAGAATTTGTTTGTTTTTTGGTTTTGGTCAACCAAATACTATTTGTAAATTACTTTTGTTAATATCCTGCAGGTCGTAAGTAGAAAACAGCAATTGAAAAAGCTCGTTTCTCTCATGGAAGAAGATCCACTGTTGGCAAAATGTATTTGCTCTAAAGTTCAGGCAGCCAAAAAATGCGAGGGCATTACACAGAAGCTTAATTCTATTCATCTGACGAATCATTAAACCATAATTTCGTGGTGGTCATTTCAAATTTAATTTATTTCTCTTTAAGAATTTGTAAACAAATATGGCGCCAGCTGATAGAAATGTACTATTGTGGATAACCTAAAAAGAGTGATTTTCACAATAGCGTTTTTCATCGAATTTGCACCATAATACCAAATGAAAATTCGGGCCTGTTCGAAAATGCACCACTGCACTGCATTTGATGCGCATATGTTATTAGTTTGTGATACTGATGCTGATGCGCAGACGAACAATAAATTAATTTTTTACAATTACGAACGCGGGAATATTAAAAATGGAGAAATTAATAATAAATTTATTTCTTGACTTAGATGAAACCAAAAATGTTTTAAAACTGTGCAATCAGCAATATAAAAGGCGCTTGAAATATAAAAAAAGGCAGGTATTATTAAAACTTTGTATTCCAAAAGCAGACAAATCCCGAAAGTAATTAAATATGTTAATATTATAAAGCAATATCCTTCATGTCCAAACGGACTCTCACCAATAGTTTGGAGAATTTTGCATCATTTTCTATTCTAAAAAAAGTATACAAAATCAATTAAAATAAATTTATTAAAAAAATTTATACAATGCATCAGTCGTTTTTGTGATGCTTGTTTGCTGTTTTTTGCGCATCATCTGCTTTAGTGATGAATTTTAGAACAAAATGCACTTGCAGTGATGCAACCTTTTGTTTTTCCGAACGTACTGCGCATCAAATGCAGTGCAGTGATGCATTTTCGAACAGGCCCTTCGTTCGATAAGCATTTTCGACCATAGTCAAAATCGAATTTTGCTCATAATAGGCACCTTATATTTATCTGTTTTTTTCAGCGTGTTACATTAAGCGAATTACTTAATTAGGTACCAAAAAGCCCTAGGAAACTGAATTTGGGTTTTAGAAACGTGAAAAGTCACCTCTGTATACTCTGTGGTTATTCTCGAAAGTGGACGGTGTATGACAGCTATTGCTAATTTTTACATATATGTACTCGGAAGTAGACTTTATATGCGGTACCGATCATCATGAAATTTCGTACGACATTTTTTATTTGTGTTGAATTTCGACTTGTTAGTGATTTTTATAATTATGCACATTGAATCGGATTGTCGGAAGTGGACTTTGTATTGGGCTATGCCAAACAATGGACTGATGTAACCAAAATATCGTTTTGAGATGTATCTTAGCATGAAACTTATTTTTACTGAATTTTCTATGGATACGGCCTTTCTATAGATATATATGTACCACAAAGCCATATGCCGGGTAAATTTATGTATGGATGCTATGAAAATATCGAATTTCTCAGAATATATGGACTTTTTGGTTCTACGACCACTATTTCAATGTGTTACAAACGGAATAACATAGTTAATATACTCCCGATCTTTTTGTTGGCAGGTATAAAAACGGTACTCTAATATATTCTTTTATACATATGTATGTATATTTAAAAACATAAATGTGTCTGTCCAAACGAAACTTGTAATCAAATTACAAATTTTGTAGATATGAATAAAATTAAAAAAACAAATTCTATGAAATTAGCTAAATGTACCTTCTACCTTCCAAGGACAGCCCATTTTAGGTGATTGCAATTCTCCAAGTCAAATTTTGGTTTATAAATGTTGGCAAACGAATTTATTTCTGGTAAATTTTATGAAACAAATACTCGTATAAGACCTCTACTAAAAATTTATTAAAGCCTTAATAAACATAAATCGCTGTACCAAACTATGTAATGGTCGTAAGGTATTATTGAACCTAACGCCTGTAAATTCCTTCCATTATTAATAAAAACTACCAGTTTTGTTGTAAAATATATTATTTGGGAGTATTTTGTTGCTATTATTTGTTTCCATTCTAGATATTTAATTGAAACACATTTTTTATATATTTTATATAATTTCGTTTTTTACTTGTTTTATACGTTTAAATTTTTGAAACTTACTTAAATAAATAAAAAAATCAGAACTGAAATAAATAATACAAAATAATAAATATAAGTTAAATAATAAATAAATTACACACATACATAAATAATAAAAGAAATCCTTTTCTTGATTTTAAAATTGAAAGATCAAAGGATTTCACTTGTTTTGTTTTTTATTTTGATTAGAGGTAAAATGGATTTAAATATATAGATTGTTAAAGCAAAATGCAAAGTATAACAATAAATTTATTCGTAAAGGCAGAAGGTGGAGGAAGGTTGATGCTAATAAATAAGTTAATAAATAAATAAATGTAATCGTATGAAAAAGACAGATTTGGGAAAACGTTCCAAACGCACAAAACAAATACATACTTGCGTAGAGAACGCCGTTAATATGGTTTCGTTATTGGTATCGATACTGCTTATTGGTGGAGTGAGAAGGGGGGGGGGGGGGAAAGATTGATGATCTAACATAACTAACTTTAAGAGGACTATTAGTTGTGATAACCCATGGGAGCTCCTTTACGATCGAAATGTCGTACGCGTACAAACAAGAAAGCGGCGACTAGGGAGGCAACAGCCAAAACAAGTAAAAGCATAACAAGGCCACCTACGAAACTGGGCACAGACATACAAATAGTTTCGGGATCAGCATTTCGAGCTGACTGTATGACAACTGTTTCATTGTTGGCATTACTGTTTAGAGCAAAGTTAACATCACCGGGAGCAACTACTTGAATAATACGACTCGTATTGACATCAGTCATTTCTTGGGCATCACGTTTATAGATACGGGGCTTAACAACAATATCGATAGTATCACGACGTCTGCGCACGCCACGCAAATCGTCTAGACCCTCTACGGAACGAGGACGACCACCGAGAGACACTAAGTTTCCACCTTCAATATCATCTTTACGTTTAACTGTGTTGTATTGACCAGGTTGTCCGGGTAGTGGGGGTGGTGGCATATGAAATTCATTGATATTTTGGGCGGGCGATTGAGAGCTAGATGGACCAGATTCGGCTCCAGCAGTTTGGGCTTGTGGCGAGGGAACAACATCAGGTTGGTTTTCGGAATAAGCTCCAGTAACATCGCCAGTTGGATGTCTGGGATCGGGATATGCTGCTGGTGGTATGCCACCTAAACCGAAATCTCCACGTTCATAAGCTTCTGGGGGACCATATTCCGATGATAAGGCATTGCCACCGATTTGTGGTACACCATAGTCAGCACCGCCTAGACTGGGACCGCACTTAGGTTCTGGGCAATTGTAGCGACACACTTGGATTACACATTGGAAGTGAACATTCATGGAATCGGGGAACTTAAAGGCTTGGAAGTAGGCAAAGCTCACCACAGAAGCAGATGGTCCAAAGTTTTTAATCTTTTGGAATTTACTCATAATCTTTGGTCTCACTACGCAACCATTTTGATCCACCAATTGGATGGGAGCACGTTTGCCATCATGAGCCACACAGTTGCGCACTAACATATCGAATTTGTTCTCGTCATCCTTAATGGCCAAGACCATGGTCATTGTTTGACCAATCTTCACAATACCAGAGACCTCAGAGGCCCAAGGACCTTTACCGACTTGAATTTGCATCCAGCATTGCAGATTGTCACCCAAGAAATTGGCCGTTACCGCATGCAACATATCGACTTGGAATGGACGGAAAGTCACAGCCTTTTCATAGAAATCATACCAAGTACAACGCAATTTACGGGCCTGATCCCAAACTTCTTGCACATAGGGATCATACTGAATAATGATGGTATTCTCTACATAACTACCCGATGGTGTGGGTGCACCATAACCAGCAGCATTATGATTCGCAGAACTGGTCATGCCACAACTGTTAAGGAAAATCTCAAATGTGGCACTCAAGTGCCCAGTACCGGGTTTCAAATGCACACAGTGGGGGTCACTGTAGAAGCCCTTCGAGAATATCATACCGTAGAAGGGACGATCGAATTCAATATTCACACGCATATGAGTTTTTTCGCACTGCACCTGCAAGTGTTTAATCTGGGGACTGTCATTTGTTGATGCCAAAGGCCAAGCTTCGTCTGAGATGTCATTGCTAGGTCCTGCCGCTAATGCTGTTTGTGATGCGCCATATACTGGTGAAGGTGCAGGTGCACCATAAACGGATCTGTGTTCCAAAGGCAGAGAAGCTGAATCCACATGTGGTCCATCGCAGTGGGCATTCTGTAAAAATAAATTGAATAAAGTTAAATTAACAGTCATGCGATTATTAAGTTGAAGAAAATAATAAATAATATTAAAAGAAATTCAAAATTAACTTAGCTTTGTGAATTAAAACCATATTATTCACCCCTATCGTGAATAAAAATTCCACATGAAATTTGTTCCCTTTTATTTTTTTAACATTGAATTTTAATAGGAAAAATGTGAAAAGGGAACAAATTTCATGGGGAATTTTTATTCACGATAAAGGTGATTATAATACTTTTCTTTGATTATATAAAAATATTTATAAATTAATACAGCTACTGTTATAGCAGTACATATACTTACATAGATACATATTAACTGTATGTACAATATTTATTAATTACAAATGACAATTTAAGGTATTTTGAATTAAACCTTGTAGAAAGTTTTGGTTTTTATTAAAGTTAAACTAGCGTAACATTTGATTATGAAATACTTGAAAAAGCACCAAATTAAGTAATTTTATAGAGTTTCCTAGAAATGTTTAAATAATTTATTAAAATAAAACATTTTTTATAAACAAAGCCAAACAAATCAAATATGAGTGAGTCTGTTTTATAAGATTTTGAAATTTTCAAACCATGCAGGTAGAAGCAAATTTTGAATGTATACATACATATATACATATGTACATGCATACATACATAAACATACATTCATACATATATCTACATATGTACATATGTATCTATCTGACTGCGTGATACGTTTATCTGCATTAATGCTTGGTTGGGCCATTATGTAATATCCGTCACACATACATACATATTTTTTTTATTTATGTTTATGTTTTCGATTTAATGATTTTCTATTTAAGTCATTTTTTAAATAATTGTGTTAAAATGTTACACATTAACAGGCTTTGCTGTTGCCAGCAAGATATCTGAAACAAATGATTTACAAATACATATGTATGTATGTATGTATGTATTATGGTTGAGTGTAACATGTAAATGTTGAGGTCATATGAGCCATTGTGCAATTTACAAAATAAACATGTTGTTTCATTATATAAATTTCTGCATTACAATATATTATACTCGTTATTCAAAAATCACAAAAGTTATTTCTCTATTACGTTGATGATTTGTTAAATACTGAGTTTAATTATTTAATCATTTTAGGGTTGTATGGGAAGACTGTTTTCTTTATAATTGAAATCAACACAAACTTGTGGGTTTTGTTTCACAGTATTAGCTCGTATGATCTCATTTATGGTAATTTTATTTCCATATCACTATTTGCTGAAAAGTTTTTAATACGATTCATTTCGATGTTATATAGAGTTATAAACGCTTTTTGATTTCCAGATGTATTTACTTTACTTAAGGGCTGGGCAATATCGAGTCATATCCAGTAATGACAAATTTTGATGTTTAATTAAATGTTAATGTTTGGAATATTTTGAAGTGAGAGTCGAATATTTTCAAGAACGTTTTATTTTTAAAACGAATTCACATATTTTGGTTCTTGTAAAATCGTGTAATTTGCAGAACGTCAACTTGCAAATTATATTTTTTTTTTTTGATTTTTTAAAATCACTCAACAGGCGCGATTTTCTTGTGATCTTGTAGGCTGTAGATCTTGGAAAACGGGAAACATAATATTCCATAAACTATTTCATAACCGCTTTCGAAATATACATATGTCTTGCTTACATGAGACTCATTTAAAAATTGTCATAAATGGTGATTTTTTTAGCAACTTTCTTTTTGACATTACTGTTTCGGCAGCTCAGCAGTTTTCGTGTAACATGTTACTGTTAAACATGTTTAGTTTGGTACCACTAATCGACTTACCAGATTATTGAATTTTATTATCAATAAAAATAAGTGCATCGTGCACTTCTTCCATTTAAAATTGTCTTCAGCGACGAAGTTAATTGCAGCCAGAAATTGCAAGAACTGCCATTGTGAGGCGAGTTCGATGAATAGTTTATTTCAAGTTTGAGGCTGGTCAATTTACCCCCTAGATCGTGCGATTTAACGCCTTTAGACTATTTTTTGTGGTCCTATGTTCAGGCCCATATCTAGAAGCAAATATTGAAGAATTTATTCGTGAGATACCGGCCGATATGTTGGAGAGAATTTGCCACCATTGGGATCAGCGTGTGTGAACTATTTGAGGCGTTGCCACGGCAAACATTTACATGAAATCATTTTTAAACATTGAATTAAATAGATCGTTCCGTTCTATTGACTTAAATAAAGATTGCATAAATTTTTCTAAATTGTAAGTATGTATGTACATATGTGTTTTTATGATTATTATATGATTTACAATAGTTTGAATTGTTTTGTTCTTTTTTTCTAAACGACAACATTCGAAATAACAAACAATAGAATTTTATCGGCCATGCTTCTCAAATATATTTTGATCAAATCCTTAAAAAAGTATGTTTTTAAGGATAAAACAATATTTATATAAATTGACCCAAATCCGCGAACTTTTATATTTTGAGCTGCTTAAATTGTTATGTTTTCAAATAGAATTGAAGTAATAAATAGGATATGTATGCATGTATGTCCCTATATTGCATTTAAAGTTTCTAATCTCACTCTTTGTAACATTTTTATACCCTACACCACCATAGTGGTCTGGCTGGCTGGATGCCCATGTAAAGTTTGTGCGCAGAGTACAGGTATTTCCATAAAATTTAGCATGTGAAATTTTTTCGGCCCAAGGACGGATGGGATTGAAACTGGTGGAAATCGATCCATTATTTCACCTGGCCCCATACAAATTAGGGTTTAAAAATCATAAATGTCTGAATTATGCAAGTATCCAAACAAATTTCACCACAAATGAGTGGTAAATGCAGCCAAATCAGATCTACAAATTTTGTGCAGATCGGTACATAATTTATCATAGCTCCCATCATATAAGGGCCACTTCCGAAAATCACTTTAAACAGTATAACACACTTAAAAATGCCCGTATTCAAATAATATGGAACACAAATATGTTTCTTATATATAAAAATAATATGGTATAATTTTATGATGATCGGTTCATAATTAGTTATAGCTTCCATATAGGCTCACTCCGAAAATCACTTTAACGACCATAAATTTCTTAAAAATTATGGTATCTAAATAAAATTCAACACAAATAAGTTTCTTATATACAGAAATAATGACACTTAATTTTTTAATGGTCGGTCCATTATTAGTCGAAACTCTCATATAAGACCCTCTCCGTAATTCAATTTAACTTACATAAATCTTTAAAAACTATTTGTATCGAGATAAAGATCTACACATATAATATTAATATTCATAGACATCATGACACTAAATTTTTGGATGATCGGTCCATAAAAGGTTATAGCGCCAATTTCTGAAAAACTTTTTATTCATATACTGGGTGCAGGGTCTTATATGGTCGGGCTTGACCGACTATACTTTTTTACTTGTTTTTTTTTTAGAATTTCAGTTTCAATTAAATTATTAATGAAATTAATTCCGTTTTTCGCTTCTATAGAAAAAGCAAAACGAACAATTTTTTCGGAATGAAACCTAGAAATGCTTAAAATTACAACTCCACATCGGAAATTAAAAGTGGTTTCATTCCGAAAAAATGTTTCGTTTTGCTTTTTCTATAGAAGCAAAAACGAAATTAATTCCACGTCTATTTTTTCGGTACATTTTATAGGTACAAATAATACATATTTGCATTAATACATATTAATGCATATTGCACTTTATGTACATACATACATATGTAGACAGACAAAATGAGAAGCTAAATCTGCGTAAAGAAAGAAACAAACAAAATTGCAGTAGAAAATAAAAACTGAAATGTATTTTTTTTTCTATAAAGTGAATGAAAGAAAGTTGAAACTGGTACAAATCAGAGCATAAATACATTTTCGCTAAATTCATACAAGTATTAAACAACAACAATAATAATAATTTACAAAACAAAAAACCCAAAAGTAGAGAAAATAAAAAAAACAACATTTATAAAAGAGTTGTTTGTTAGAGCATGCCAACTGTATAAAAATAAGATTAATGAATAAAAACACAACAAATAAAAATGTAATAATTTATTACAATAATACATACAATCATATACATAAATGCATACAAATGAAAACTTTCTGCAAGTGCAACAATTCATATATACATATGTGCATATGTATGTATGTAGATACTTGAATTAGAAAATAATAACCTCCCTTCCAATGCATTTTTACAATAACTAATTGATTAAAATTTAGCTATTCGGATTTTTCATAAATAATTACTGTTGCTGCAACATATTGCTTTTACAAATACACTTACATATGTATATTTCATCTACAATTTGGCCAAACTGAATTTTGAACATGTGAGCGTAAAATAACCAACTAATTACAGAATTTGGTTCAATAAATTTTAAAAATTGAAAATTTGTGGTGGTGCTTTTAATGGCTTAGTTTTCACTATTTTTTTTTTTTAAATATGATTTTGATTTTGTAGGAAACTTTTTAAAGAACATTTGTATAATTATGAAAAAAAAACAAGAAAATATTTGTGGATTTTTGTTTGATAAACTACTTAATATAAATTAAGCACCTTTAGTTACCCAATACGATGCCGTTTTCTTTTCTTTGAAAAGTGCTGACTTTAAAACCTGCACATACACACATACATATGTATATGATATCAAATTAAAAGTATTTTCAAGATATATCGCAATAAATATGGGCCAGTTCAAAAATTAAAGAAAAATATTTCAAAATAGTAGAATGTGTTCGAAATTTCATGTAAAAGTTTCAGTTTAATTTTAGTTTCAGTTTAATACAGTACAGAACAGAAATTTGTGCGGTTAAAAAATAGGTGTATTGTAATAAGAACTTATTTACAAAATATCTTCGAACCATTTATTAAATACGAATAAATAAACTATTGATTCTATACGGGTTTCCATTCCATTAGGTCTACAAAAATAACATTTTCCAATTTTGAATTATTTCATTTAAATTTCACTATTTAAAATGTTATTTTATACTATAAAAATGATTCTGAACATAAAGTAATTAGTTCTGAATTGTGCATTTTCCATATAAAACTCGTACAGAACTTTTAAACTGACTGCTATAGAGTTTACTATTTCCAAAAGTTGCAAAAGGTGTCTATTCCTTTGGAAAAAGTGATTTTTAAGAGCTTTCGGATTTAATTAAAAAAAAAAAAACACAAGATTAAGAGAAGTGTATGAAACCTTTATTTGAGTCGTAGTTTATTGTTTTAAGATGATTTCATGTAAATATTGAACGCAAATGGTTCATACGCTAGTTTCAATTTTGGCATACTCTCTTCAACATATCGGCCGCCGTCCCATAATCCACACCAAACAGCGCATTTTTCAAGATGTATTGGCGTTCCTTGCAATGCTTTTGGCATATTTGCTACACCTAATATTTCAGTTTTGCTTGCTTACGTATTCATCCATTCAACCAAAAATGAGCTTCTAAAATAAATACAAGAAGTGCACGTTGAACTTTCTTAACCGAGTATGAATTTGTTGTTTGTTTGGAAGTCCGTTCATGGTTAAATTATAGTCCAAACTGAACATGTTTAACAGTAACATATTACACTAAAACAGCTGAGCTGCCAAAAACAGCCTTGTCAAAAAAAAAGTAGATTAAAGTAGATACCTAAAAGTTGTATACTGATTTCGAATAATAAACTATCACCCCTATCGTGAATAAAAATTCCGCATGAAATTTGTTCCCTTTACACATTTTTCCTATTAAAATTCAATGGTAAAAAAATAAAAGGGAACAAATTTCATGTGGAATTTTTATTCACGATAGGGGTGCATATTTGTCCTATTTTTCGGTTCTAAAAAGGTTATCTGTCATTTGTGACATGAAATTAATAAATCAAAATTTGTTTTTTTTTTAACTGTGTAAAACATTCTCAATGCTGAAATCTTTTGGATAATTTTATTACTTTATTTCCGAGTGAAATAAAGTTGTTGTCATAAACGTGAAAACTAAAACTTAAGTTTATATCAATTGAATAGAATTTTCAATCAATCAATTTTGATCCATGAATTTTAAGTTAAATTATCAGGTATGTAATGGAAATCAATTTATGAAACGAATTGTTTTAAAACCGAAAAAGATTGTAATAAATTTATTACTTTATAGTACATACGTTCGAGTATATACTAACCCCCTTATTCATAAACGATTATTAAATTTAACAAACGTTTATTAAGACAGATTTGCATATAAACATTTTTCTTAATAAACGTTTGTTAAATTTAATAATCGTTTATGAATAAGGGGGTATAGGTATGTATGTAGTAGTGGAATTAATAGAAACAGATATAAGAATCAACGAAAATTTGTTTCATTTCATGAGTATGTACGAATATTATATTGTTTGGTAGTGGTTATAAAAAATAGTTTTTTTCCCCAAAAATTCCATCAAGTATTCCATAAATTTTGAATAATAAATTTGTCTAATAGGTACATTTCAACTCTACCAAGTATTATAATTTAAAAACTTGACCAACAATACAATATTTTTTTCTTTATTTCTTTTTTGATTTCAACTACAGCTTAAAACGGTTGTAAATGCCAACGTTTATACATACATATGTAAGTATGTAAGACTACATAAATATACTACATACATATGTATGTATGAATATATAGCAAATGAATGCGTAACGGTCAATGCTGAATGTCGAACAGTGTTACTGCCATCGTTTTTCTTTCTCATCTTCGTTCATCTAGTCTTTATCATCGCATTATGTTTTGATTTAAAAAGATCTTCATTTGATATTGCTATATTTAAAACTTCTCATTCTATTTTTGTACATTAAAGAATACATATGTACATACATATGTATTATACAAGATTAATACAGATGTGCCGTTGCATATTAATTGCACTTCAAGAAAATTTAGTGTTTAAAGAAATTTGCTTTCATTACAACTATTTAAGTTCGGTTAGGTGGCCCTTGAATTTCACGGAAGTTGCCATTAATTCCACTGAAAAATTAATTCTGAAAAATAGGGTGAATGCACGAGTAGTCGGCAGTTTAACTTTTTTTTCGTTTTCAAATAAGTGTTGTTTTGAGCGCAAAAATAGTATTGTATTGTCAATGGATTATAGTTGCTAAGCAAATTGTGTAGTTTTTAACTCAATTAACTGTTTTATTGTTTGTTTTTATTTCATTTGAGAAAATTAAGAGTGTCTTAAAATATTCGATTTTTGGCTATAGTCCGCACCTTTTTTCCTAAGTTCGGCATACTTTTTTCCTAAGTATGCTCCTATTGTCGGCATTTTTCAATATGGAAATATTAAGATAATTAAGAAAATCAAATGTTTTTTATTAAAAATTATATTTTTTATAATTTATATTTATATTCTTTTTGTTTAAATAATACTAATGGAAGTTTGGATACTTATTTTCTTAAATCTATGTATGAAAAACTATGTAAAGAAAAAAAATATTCACATTAGGGTCAATTTATCGATCTTTTGACTCGATATGGGCTCTCCATGCAAGAGCAGATATAGCACTAGGGGTCTTTGGCTTTAATGAGAACTTTGAAGAAGTCGATGGTTTAGGAAAATATAAATGCTTTTCAAAGGTTGGTGACACGGAATTAGGTATAATAAGCGACGAGCCTACGCAATTTTAAAATTACCAAACGGGCTTCTTCTAAAGAAGATAATACCGTATGTGGACCTATTCTGCGAGGACCTTCTGACACGCGTCCGCTAAGCCTATCCTGAATTGTTGAACGAGGAACACCATATTTTTTGCTGGCACCTAAAATGGATATCTTGCCTTCTCTAATCTCGCAAAGAGCTTCTTTTAAAGCATTTTCAGAATACTGATGCATTGGTCTTTTTCCTTGTGGGTGCATTATAGTTTTCTGAAAAGTTTTTACCAACCACCCTTAAAATTATAATATTTGTATTCTTAACAAAAATAAATGCCGACTTTAGAATACTTAGAATACTTATAGTCGGTACTCATATGGTACTCAATAAAAAATGTGCCGACTATTGGGTAAAATCGTTTTAAACTCTGTTTTTTTATACGAATTCAAAAGACAGAAGAGGATTAAACAAATTTTTATAATTTGAGCTCAACATGAGAAAAATGGATTTTACCTATAGTCGACACCATATGCCGACAATAGAAAATCATAAAATTTTGTATTCCTAATGTCGGCAGTCCCTAAAATTATTAAAATTAAATATTTTTTTTAAAAACTGTTTCAAAAGAGCAATATATAGGGAATATACTATCTTTTAAAAAAGGTTTTGCAAAAAAATACTTAAAGATATGTATTTACTTACTTGTTTCACTTCACGTTCGCACTAAAAAAAAACTTAAAAAACAAGCACTACGGCACGTATCAAAAGGTCGTCACTGAATGAGGACAATTAAAGATCAAACTACTCGTCTCATCCAATTGTGAATAATAGATTTAGAGAATTGAGTGTTTTAAGAATTAAAGAGTAATTGTAATCATGTGTAAATTTACCGTTATTCTTATTTATTTGACTTTTAAGTCAAAAGTGCCGACTATACGTGCATGCCGACTTTACGTGCATTCACCCTATATGCTTCAATAGCTCAGACAGTTTGCTGCAATAAACAGTGGCTCCCAGCTTATTTTAACCAACTTGAATTAAATATTTAAGCGACTATAACTTTTTTGCATAAAATAAATTCTAGACTTTTTAAATTTTGTTTTATAGGTATCCAAACACAAAACAGAAAAAGTAAATATAGTACAAATTCTTCCTTCACAGCTTATTTCAATCAAACACTTTTACGAACCTCTAAATTTGCATCACTCCTCGAGTAACGGTAAATTTTCAAGCGTATATTTTGTAATCATGGTTGCTAATAAACCAAACAGGAATAATTATTAGCCAGTTTAAAAATTGTTTGCCTAAGTGCACAACAATAGGATTCATTATAAGGACAGAAAAGCATTTAACAAAATTTTTAATGAAGTTGATGAGCGTTATATTGTCAGAAGAATTAGGCAGCAGCCTAAGTTGTCGGCTCCAAAATTGGCTACGCAAGTTTAAAATAAGCTTAATAAAATATGTAGTGCAGAAACTATTCGTCATGTTCTTCGAAACCATGATATTACTGGTAGAGTATCCTTGATTAACAGTAAAAATCAACAAGCGCGTCTAAAATTTACTAAAGAGAACGTTACCAAAGACCTAAACTTTTGGAAATATGTTATTTTTGCGGACGAGCTAATTTTAATATCTTTGGCTTGTATGGTGAAACTTTTGTTTGGCGCAATCCAAAGCACGACAGTGGCAGTGTCATGGTTTGGACTTGTGTGTCATCAGGTGGTGTAGGAAACTTGCAGTTTATTAAAAGTACGATGGACCAAAATATGTACTTTGACATTTGACAATTAAATGCAAAGTACTGACAAAACTGGGTATTAGGGAGCAATTTCGGTTCTATGATGACAATGATCTGAAACATAACTCAGGTATTGTGCACTCATGGCTGATTTTGAATTGTCTCCACTTGTTGCAACCGCCGACACAGTTACTTCATTTGAATGTTATTGAGAACTTAGTTAGGACGTAAGTAAAAATAAGTCCGCAAACTACACGAAAGTTAGTGGAATCTATGAAAAAAGGATAAAAGTTGCAATTGCTCAAAACTGAGGCCATAATAATATCTAGAGATTAAAAATTATTTTTCATAATTTAAATGTTTTTTTTATAGCTGGTTGAAATAAGCTACTTTTGTACCTATATTTTTACTTTTTATCTTGTAAGTTTTTGTAAGTGTAACTTGGAGACTGAATAAAAATTCTATTTTTGATTTAAAAGATATGCTACAAACCTTTATTTACATTTTTTAAAATCTATTTTTATTTCGAATTTATACGCACTTTATATTCTTAACAGAAGCTGGTTGAAATAAGCTTTGAAACACTGTAAGTCTAGGGATTGCGCCAAAAAAGTATTGTTCACATTATCTAGAAGTAAGAGCCTTAACTCAAAGCTGCACTTTAGTTCACCACACTAGTTAATTAAGTTCACGAATGAAATGAAATGTGAAATTCTAAATGATTAAATAGATTAAAAAGCCAATAGAAAAATAAAAATCGATGTACATTAAAAGTGCATTTTGTTCTGAAACCTACAGAGCGTACTGGTAGTATAACTTTCAAACAATCCCCTGGGTATCCTAAGATTAATCGAGCGCTAATAACTACTGGAAATATTTCTTTGAAAATGTAACAAATCGCTCGACTGTCGGAGTCTGTATACATAGACATAATGGAGGCGAAAAAACTCAATTCAGGAAACGCCCTTTTCTCTAACATAATCTTTCAAAATACAGAATGAAACATTGCAGTTCATAATTTAAAAATTTAACTAAGTTTATGAGCGAAGACATTTGAATTACTTTATTTAGTTCAAACAATATTCAGACAGTCATTATTTAAATAAATTTTTCATTTAGTCAAATATTTTTCTAGGTGTATTAATATGTAAACAAAATTATATTCATACTCATACTTTAATGTAAATGTGTGTGAGATACAAAATATATATAGGTATATAATATTCATTAGATACATAATTTACGCATATGTCTCCAATCTATGAATGATTGGGGGAATCAATTTGAATTACTATAGTTTTTATTGCTCTTTCTCTTTTAAACTGTATTTTTTAAACATTCAATACATTTGCATTTAAATAAAAGTTCGATTTTTGTTTAATATTGTTCAATACAAATGAAATGAATGAGGTAGTAATAAAACTAAAAATTGTATACAATTTCCTTAAAAAAGAAACAGTTACTTTTTGTTAAGAATAAAAATAAAAAATACATTTCACTTTTTAAATAATAATTGTTAAAGTTGTAAAAAATAATAAATACTCACTTTGAGTGTTAACACTAAACAAAATAACGCCAGCCAATTTGATCGCCTATGTTGTTGTCCCATTGTGTGTGTTTTTTTGTGGTGGTGAGAGATAAGAGACGGCTAGAGATAGTTTTAAGATCCTTAATTTAAACTGTAACGTCCGAAATTTTGGATGAACATAAAGAAAAACACACACAATTCTTAACTGAAATTGTAGAAAAAAAGAAACACGTTATTAATAATTTGCTAAAAAATTATATAGATTTTTTAATTTTCAACCTTTTTCTATAATAATTAGTGCCAGCCATTATTTAAAACTATTTTATTTTAAAATTATTATTAGTATGTTTGGAATTTTTTATAACAAATTAACTGAAAAAAAAAGTTTTACTATATGTAGCTGCTTTTCGTTATTATTTGTATTATTGTTGGTTTTCTGTTTCTAAAATATGTATGTATGTATATCTTTTGTTTTTATTTTTTGGTTTCCAGAGTTATTTTAAAATTTATGTAGATGCTTCGAACAAGTCTTGGTTACAAGTGAATGTTGTTAGTTGGTTTATTAGCTGTGGCTAAAAGAAAGCTGTTAACTGGGCAGTTTCATGATAATAATAGTATGTAATGATGCCAGATTAATAATAAGGGGTAGTCCTATTTTAGTTAAAATATCTCCAAAAATTAATGATAGAATTTGCCACAAATACATGATGCTGTGAAATATTGTGTAGTTCGATTAATGCGTAATACGAAAGCAAACTTTTTCGACCACATAAAACAAATTGTGAAAGCTTCTAAACTCGATTGATTTCAAAATGATATCTTTATCATAATGGTAATCTTTAGACACTAGCTAATTTTAGACAATTGAGTAGGAATTATGTTCCCTAAAGCAATACATACAGAGACAAACGTACAAGATCGTCTACAAATGGAAGAAAAACCTTGGTAATAAATTAAACGATGCAAAAACAATCTTCTGTTACAGCTTCTTCATAACTATAGTAAAACGATGCCTTTCTCTTCTTTCAGAGTGTCCCACAGCGGTTCCCACATGTAGCAACACGTTCAGGTTGATGGTTGCTAGTGCATTAAAAAATTTTTTTTTTGTGGAGCAGTTCCAGCAAAAGTAATTTCAGCTTTTTTTTCACCAAATGCCAAACAAATTTTTTCATAATTAAACAGTTGTTTACAAACAAACAGCTGTTTAAATGCTGTTTTAAATGCAGAAACTGTCGTCTGTCACTTTAAAATCATAATTCACATTAGTGAGATTTTAATGCAAATTAACGCTGTCATACTTATGTCTGCGCTATAAGGACACTTTTTAATAGCACATTCCTAAACTTAAGTATATATTTCTCATTGCCAACAATCTTAACAAAGTAAACAAAAACGGCTGTTTTGTTTAAGAATTGTAAAAAAAAACACCAAATATATATGTATATATGTACATATAAAATGTTAAAATATGCAAACACAATAATAAAATAAAAGGAAATGGTTATTATACAATATTAGTTTAGAAAATATATAAAACAATTAAGAATTAATACAAGTTGTTATAAAGTTTTCAGGTTAAATTAACACTTTTTGAATAAAAAGTTTTCAATTTAATTAAAATTAAAATTTACTAGAGAAAATTTCTTATTATTTCGGCTTGAGTTCATTTAATTATTCTACCCTGTCAAGGGCGCTATAGTTGCGATATATCAGCAATGTTTATTGTCCAAGATCAACTTGTAGACATCATCTATTTAACTCACCATTATTGAGAAATAGACTTCGAGAATTAAAAAATTAAAAAATATTTTCTAATAATTAATAAAAAGTTCAACCATTTTTCATTAAGAAAAAAAAAAAAACAGTAGTCTCTAGAAAATTAATTAAAACTCACATTAAATGAAAATATATACATACATACTTATATATAGAATAAATTTCTCAAATGTTCAAAAATTAATGCATTTAATTTATGTTTGTTCAATTGCTGTGAATAAGAAAACTATAAAACATAGTTTCACTTTTGTATTTCAATTCATAATATATTCCCATAAAATTCCCATTCGCAAATTAAATTCCCCAGTAACTGGTAACTTAATTACAAATTAATCAACATATTTTCTTTACTCTCTCTCTCTCACTTCTTTACACACTCTCTTAATTTGTAAAGTTTAAATCTTGTAAAAACGCTCTTAGACTTTACCGTTTATTATTTATATTTCATTTTTTCTACTTTATGGAGAGACAACATTGACTACAGACTGACTTTAATATGGCAATAAAACATCTTTACCATGTGCTAAAGTTATTGTACAAGGCAAGTGTGCTATTAACCCAAAGAACAACATTACAACAACTACAAACAACTGCCACCATCACTACTACTGCCGCTCTATTCCATTTATTCTTTTCTTGTTTGTTGTTATTTATTTTGCTGTTCCTGCTTTTAACCAGCTCACGTGTTTATATTTTATTTATTTATTTGTAATTTTTTTTTCTATTTTTTCTTGTTGTGTATTGTATGTATTTAGTCAACAACAAACTTAAAATAGAGACAATTTGTTTGAAAGAACCCAACCAGACAGATTTTTTTATGACTGCTGGGATAGAACTTTGTTGTTGTTGTGGCTATTTTTTAATGGTGGCCTTGTTAACAACTTCTGTATATCATTCACACATTTTATTTAACAGTGTAAATAGTTCTTGGACTATTTACATACATATATGTATGTACATATATGTATGTATGTATGTTGAAAAGGTAAGTGTTTTGTTGCCGTTGTTTTGCTTTTTCTAGTAGACGATTTTTTTTATTATGAAATTCATGGGAATTATTTAGCATTCCATGGAGTTTATTTAAATTAGTTTGTTGGAAGTAGTAGTTGTTGTTGTGAAAGGAAGTCACAGTTATTTTGCATAGTGCTTTTACTTTCATATGTAACATTTCTTGTATGCAATAATTTATTTGAGTAATTTTGTTGAAATACATACACACATATGTACATATGTATATGTACATACATACATACATATTTATGTAAATATTTTAAATGCTAAACATTCCTGACAGCTTTTTCGGAGCATTAACGTTCTTTATGAGCCCATAAAATAATCATAATTGCTCCGAAAACCTTCAGAAAAGAGGGTCATTACATTCGAAATTCCGTCAGAAAGAGCTTCTAGATAATGTCAGAAAAGAGTCTTTTATGAGGGGGTTTTCGGGCTCTGAAAGAGCTCTTAGATAATGTCAGAAAAGAGTCTTTTATGAGGGGGTTTTTGGGCTCTTAAAGAGCTCTTAGATAATGTCAGAAAAGAGTCTTTTATGAGGTTTTTTTTGGGCTCTGTGTAATGTTGTTTTTATCATTCTTGTGTGGTACAGCTATGTTTTTTTTTTGTTCAAAGCACAAATAACAGGACAACAACGCTTTGGTACACACATAATTAAGTGGAATTTCTGAGTCATACTGCGTGCCGACTCAGGACAGTAACAAAAAAATTTTTCTTTCGCTCCGAAAATGCTCTTTTGTTGGACTCTTTTCTGACTCCTTTTTTCGGAGCTCTCCGAAAATGCTCTTTTGTTGGACTCTTTTCTGACTCCTTTTTCGGAGCGCTCCTAGAATGGTATGCTGGGTTATGTCATGATTCATGAATATTTATTAAAAACAAAAGTCTTAGGAAACGAACTTTTAATGTTATGCATGGATTTTTGTTGAAAGTTATTTTTAGATAAAAGCTAAATAAAATTAAATAAATTGCGTATATATTGTAATAATTGTAGTAATCTATTATTTAATACATATGTAGGTACATAAATAAACATATTATTAAGTAAGTTTCCTTTCGTTTCAAGTGAAAATCAATGAAATTTTTGAAATTACCCTTTTTCTCAAAATTTCCCTTAAAGGAACATTTTATATTGAAGAACGATTGTTATAATTTTCTGAAATAATATAAAATTTTGAATATTTATATTTTTTTAAGAAAATGTCTTTTAAGGGAAATTTTATATATGAGATAGATTTTTGAAAAATTTCTTGTGTTTTGTTAAAATTTAATCAATAGAAATAAATAACATGTAGATGAAACAAAAAATATTTTTTTAAATTTCCGTTCGGTAAGAAAATTTCTTTTCAATGAAAATTTTAGATTTGACGAAAATTTCTGAAAATTTTCATGCATTTTATTTAAATTTAATAAATTCCAATATTATATATTATAAGTAATTATCATGTTTATCATCATTTTAATGCATTTTCCTTTAAAGAAAATTTTATATGTATGAAGAATCTTTGAAAATGTTCTTCAATTTAATGTAAATTTTATCAATTAGTGCAATAACATAAAAATTTCCCATATTGCAAATAATTTTCAGTTAGGGAAACTTTAGATTTAATGAAAATTGCACAATAATTTTTCTTGGATTTGCTTGTAATTTAACCACTTAATTGAAATAATTGAAAATGTTTCTCTTAAAACTTTTATTTTGCTGTTATTTGACAAGTGAAACGTTAATTCAAATTTAAATTTCACTTTTTGTGTTTTTTTTTATAAAATGCAAACTAAATCAATCTCCAAAAAAATGAATGCAAAAAAGCGAATGTAAATATTTGTTTTTAATTAAAAAAAACTAAACAAAAATAAAACAGACATATACATACATACATATGTATGTATACATAAACATCTTTATATTTATAAATTATTTCACCAAAAAATGAAAGAAAAAACAAAAATATTTTATACAACAATAAGATGCAGACATAAATCCCTTGAATGCATATGTACTTCCCAATTCGAAAACTATGAGTATAAAAAAACTTTCACTTGAGCTGGAAAAAAACAAAAAGTAGTGTTATTAAACAATAAACAAAACAAATAAAGCTCTACTCAACTCACTACATTTTAAAAATAAAAAAAAAAAATATAAAAAACACAAAACTACTTGAAAGCGCTTATTTAACACACAAACAATAGAAACCAAAAATATGCTGCTTGTTTGTCTCAATTCGCTTCTCAGCTAAGTATTCTTTTTATATTTTTTCTTTAAAAATAAATTAAAAAAAGAAAGAAACTTTTTTCTACACAAATAAAAAAATGTTGTACTAAATTTCGTTGTTATTTTTATACTGTACTTACATAGTTATTTTATATCTACATAGATTTAAATAATTTTTCTGGTATAGGTATTAATAGTAATAGTAAAAATAAATAAAAACAAACAAAATTTCATTTAGACAATTCTTTGGTCTACAAAATTTATTACGTAAAGGTCGATTGAGTAAAATTGTATTTAGTATTTTTGTATTTAAAAACTTGTGCAAAAAACTTTATAACCAACAGAAATTTAAACCGATTTAAAGTGAAAACAAACTTGACTGTCTCTCTGTATTGAAAGTTTTTTGTATTCATTGACTATGACTATATTTTTCTTTATGATTTTTTTGTAATTTAAATTCAAATACGATTTTTATTTGTGTTTGCTGACCTTTCACATTTTTTATACGTTTTTACAACACGTGCCATTGACTTTTATATATATTTAGCATTGAAATATTTAGTATTAGCCCGTATTGATTCCAATCGAAAAATGTTTTCAAATTTAACATATATGTACAATAGTTTTATATGATTTTATTTTATTTCGTTTAACTAATAAGTTATTAATGTTGATTTTATGTATGCAAGCAATTCATATTTTCACTTTATATAGATATGTATACGATATTTTCTAATTTAAATCTTATAATTAAAGTAGATTTTGAAAATGTTATTGCATTTACTTTCTATTTGAATAATTATTTCTTAAGTAAGCAAAAAACATACATTTCTAGGAATGTGCACAATTTTAAAAATTTTCTGTCATTTTGTTTATTTTTCACTAGGAAAGTGAAATAATTAAAAATATTTGAAATTTTCCCTATTCCAAAAAATATCCCTTTAAGAGAAATTTTATATTTAATGAACATTGCTGAATTTTTTTAGTTATGTTTACTTTTATTTAGAGAAGTAAAATAATATAAAATTTTATAAATTTCCCTTATTTTTTAAAAATTTTCCTTATGGGGAATTTTACATTTGTGCGCAATTTTTAAAATTTAATTTGTTTAATTAAGAAAGTGAAATAATGTAAAATATTTGATATTTCCCATGTTCCAACAAATTTCAATTTAAGGGAAATTTTTCATTTCTACAGAATTTTTTAAAAAGTTTCTTTCATTTTGTTAATTTTTTATTAGGAACGTAAAAAATATTATGTTTTTGAAATTTCCCTTTTTTTCAAAAAATTTCGCTTTAAGTTAAATTTTGTATTAAATGGCAATTTTTAAAATTATTCTTGAATTTTGTTATTTTTAATTAGAAAAAAGAAAAAACTAAAAAGTTTAGAAATTTCACTTTTTTGAAAATTTTTCGAAATTAAGGGAAATGTTATACATATGTATTTAAGTAACATTTTAAGTAATTCTGAATTAAGAAATTTCCCTTTAAGAGAAACTTGATATTAAAGACAGCTTTTTGATCATTATCTCTTATTATGTTTTAATTTATTCAGGTAAATAAAATATTGCATTTTGTTTCAACAAAGGCATTTTTAAGGGATATTTTCTTACTTTCTTAAAAAATTGTTTATAAACACAAACTTCCTTCCGTACAAACTCAACTCCAAAAACTATTTTTATTCTCATGCAAACTTATTAATTAAGCTTTTAGAGCGCATTATAAAAATAAAAAATAAGACCCACTCTAAATTATAATAAGTTTTTAAAATAAAACATCTCTATACACAAAAAGAAAACAAAAGAGTTGAGCAACAAACTTGAAAAAACAAATTAAACAAAAAATTGTTTTTAAATTATTAAAATACCAACAACAAAAAATGTGCAACAAATTGTTTTTTTTTAATAATTTCCAAAGAATTTTCTCCTTTTATTTGTAAAGTAGTGGTCATTTTAATTATAGTTTTATATTTTAATTAGTTACCATCTAGTTTTATTTTTGTTGTGTCGTTGTCGCTGTTGTTGTTGTTGTTGTTGTAGTAGTTTTAACCATAAACTGTTATGAATGTTGGTATTAATATGGTTGAATTTTGTCCAAAAACCATTAAAAGTTTTGCTAACAGCTACAACAATACAGCTTTTGTGATAATTTCTGTTGATGTTGTTGTTTGTAGTCTGTAGCGGTTTTTAAACGTTTTGGTTTCTATAAATCGTTAAACAAAAATGAAGTAAAAAACAAGATAAAAAACGCAGTTTTACAAATATAAACAAATTGTGGTAAGACAGTCTTAATGTTTTTTATTTTGTAGTTTTTCACTTTGACTTCATTATCATACAACAAACACAATTACTTACTTTTGTGTATATGCATATATACATATATATGTACGTATACATATACACATGTATATATACATAAACGGCAAAACTGCTCTTGCTCTGGAGCAAATTATGGAGTGGAAAGGAGTGTTTCGTCTAAAAAATCAAAAAAAGTCAACAGCAACAAAGTTAAATTAAAACATGTGCAATATGTGAAAGTGAAATTGGAATTTAAATTGAAAAAATCATTAAATATTGTGATTTTATTATTAAAGTAAAATAAAGAAAAATAAAATTAACAATCGCAACAGGAGATTGATTTATGGTATTATTGCGAATTAAATTATTTATTTATTTAACAAATCAAATACATACATATTTTTGCGGATAATTTTAATAATTTTATAATTTAACTAAATTTAGCACTGGAAACTGGTTGATATAATTTGTAGCAAATCTAGTGATTTGAAATAAATCTACAAGTTTTTTGATTGAAGTAAACTTTTTATCAAGATATTACCAAAAGCTCACGACTACTTAGAATCCTAGTTAACTAAAAATTTCATTAAAATTTGTAAATTCCGGTTTGCCGGAGTATTACCCAATTTTTCAGAAGAAACCGATCATGAAAAGTTTCCTCAAGAAAGATTTTTTTTTACAAATTAATTTCTTTTTAAAATCAACACTTGACAAATGTCATACAAAACCTTAAATAAAATCTGTTTTAAATAGGTGCATTCCCTCATTGTAACTATTTTAAAATTTACAAAATCAATATATAATCTTCGGTTGCATTTAGTAGCTGCCACAGCCGAGGAAACCAACTTTCCAAAACAGTATTTGAAAGTTCTTTGGATTAACATTTCTGTTGCAAATCATATCGAATCATATTGTTTCTTTGATTAATTGCAAATCGTGTCTTAGCTAAATGTCTTCGATTGACAGTTAAGAATTAGATAGTTTACAAAACTAAATTTCTGTTGTTTAGTTAAACGTAGTGGATGGAATAACAATAATATAATTTTCAGAAACTAAAGCTGGAGGTCCACAACTCGAGTTTTGGCGTCAACGCGTTTTAAGCTTTCTAAACGTTTTAAGCGTCAGGCATTTCAAGTTACATGCGAAGATTTTTCGCGTCAATTTTTTTTTTTTTTTATATGTATGCCCAGCTGATTTTGTTTTTTATATGAAGTTTTTTATCGGTTTGTTTGTCAAACTCATATAAAAAATGTTATTTCAACTGTCATTTTTTCTGGTGACATCATCTTTAAAATAAATTTGCTTTGCATTTGTCAAAGTCCGCTGTGAGGTGTGCACCGCGTTCAAAAGTAGAAAGTAAACGAACTTTTCGCGTTTCAGGCGTCAGCGCGTCCTACGCTTTTGAGTGTGTAACTTAACTCATACAACTACATTGATTCTACTTTTTTGACAGTTGCTTAAAACGCGTGAAACGCGTAGACGCTTGGTGTGGATCTCCAGCTTAACTTGTGTTGATCATAGTGGAAACAAAGTATAATTCTGGAGCTTTATCCGATGTCCAAAATTAGTGAATAAAGTAATGTCCAAAATTAGTCCAAAATTAGTGAAAAATGTTCCACGTTTCCAATGCGGCTAAAACTAGAAATTAGCGTAAATTTTGTAAAAATGTATCTTTTTTGCGTCTGTAAAAATGTATCTTTTTTGCGTCTGACAATCTGAATTGTCTTTTAAGTTGGGTAGTTGCGTGATATGAGTAATTCATTAGGGGTACCCCCGAGGCAAAAACGCACTTTAAAATTTTTAAATGCAAAAATTTTATGAACTTTTGAAAATTTTTGCAAAAAAAACATATTTTTATATCAAAACATGGCATGGTAACATGTTCAGGTATCTAAATAGATTCTTCGCGACGGACTAAACTGATAAAGTGCAAAAAAAAAGAATTTTTTTCAACCCGGCAGTTTTTCCCAAACACATTTCGCTTTGTGGCAACTAAAGCGCTATATCAATTGCACTGAAACGTACATCGAATAGAAGACTTTACTGAGCTTGATACTAAAATTGAAAACGAACGAAAAAATTTTAAAGATTTCAAATTTTATGGAGGACAAAAATGTTTCTAACCTCAAAAACTGTAATTTTTATGTATATATTTTTTATTTTTAACCTAAAACCACAGTAAAAATGATTATCGCCAACGGATTTCACATGCTCAAATATCGGTTTATACACATGCCAATCGACATTAATGTCAGACAAAAAAATTCTAATTCTAAAAAAAAGATATGCACTCTAAGCATACAAGTAATAAAAAAAATGCATGACAACTTGTCATTGACAAGTTTATGAAATAGAATTTGATTGTATGTACTAAAAGAAAATTCCCCTAAGTTTGTGCTATTTACAATTGCTCTGACCAGTAAATTTGCTTGTATCTACAGAAAAGGAATTCCCCTAAATTTGTAATATAAACATATATCGCAAAAACTAAATTTAACAAAAAAAAAAAAAAATGAAGACCAAAAGATTTTGAAGCCTACTAAATTGAATAAAATCGTATAAACATTTTAAAATTTGTTTATTTTCAAACCGTGGTGAATCAAAACCATGTAAAACAGAATTAGCTGTGCTAGTAACTTAAAACTTTTTATAGAATAAAAAATATGTTCATTACAAAACATTTCTTAACATTTCTTAATTTTGAAATAATAAATGAAATTTGTATAGATTTTCTATAATTACAAATCTTTTAAGAAATAATATTAGCATTTAAACAATGGTAAAAAAAACGACAACTTTAAAACAAAATGTTGCAATAATACCTAAACATACAATGTATGTACATATGTACTTATATGTATATGTATAATTATTTTTATCAGCACCATGGTGCAGCTATACAAGGTGAGTGCAGTAGCCCAGCTGACTGACTTTGTTTGATATTTACTTATGTCAAAAGTAATACTTTTTAAAGTATTGTTGACAGTAGTACATCATTTTACACAAACAAAATGCCTGTTGTTTCTGTTTTGTGTTGTATTTGTTGTCGATTTGCACTCACCTTGTATAGTTGCACCATGATCAGCACTATGCAAGCGTATTTGATATGACATTTGTTTTGTTTGTGTTCAATTCAAAATTCACAAAACACAAAACACCAACAGAAAACTATAAAAAAGTACTTCAAGCAAAAAAGTCAGGCTGTAACAGAAAAGACAAACAATGAAAGTAAAGCTTGATAAGCTTGAGAATTATTGAAATTAAGTAAAAATATTAATTTTCTTTGCTCTAGTTTAGACAAAACTTATTTACACATGTGTATATTAAAACTAAAGGAATGTCACCCATAATTTGGAAAATTGGAAGGGTAATTTTATTAAAGCTTCTTTTACATGTTTTATTAGTAAGTAATAAATCTCTTGAATCTAAAACTACTATAAAATAATCTTAAGAGTTTGAAGAATGTGCTTTTCATACATTTAAAAAGTAGTAGTTCATTTATTTATAGGAATTCGTGTTAATCTTTGAATATTCTTTTAAACAATATGATTTTTTTTCACACGTTTAATTCAACATGTACATTAGTACTCACAATTAGCAAACACCTTTATCTTTATCTGTATCTTTTTCAATTTACTTTTTTCTCTCTTCGTTTTTGTTAGGGAAAGTGAATAATAAATGTTTACTTAAATCATTTTGGAAATAATTCATCATCATTTCTCTCAAACATTTAACATAATTAGCACAAAATAGTCTTTGGCTTTTTGGGGTTTTCTAAAGAAGACTTTACTTATTGTTTTTTTTATGAAATACCAATACCAAATATTAATTTCAATTTTTAATAAACTTAATATTTTGTCAGTTTTTCTATTTTCTTTCTATAACCTTTTAAAACAAAAGACTGATAACACAACCATTTGTTTAATATTATACGTTTAATACGTTTGTTTAAAATACTTTCTACCTTAAGTTATTGATGATTGGTTTTGTTAAATACATATATAATTTTCGCTTAAAACGTTTTGTTGTTGAACCGTTATTTAGAGAGTTAATTAAGGTATCTAAGACTTTTTCTAACAATGTTTTAAATGTTTGTAAAAAAAATCAAGTTAAACAAGTAAAAAAGTATAGTCGGTCAAGCCCGACCATATAAGACCCCACACCCAGTATATGTATAAAAAGTTTTTCAGAAATGGGCGCTATAACCTATTATGGACCGATCATCCAAACATTTAGTGCCACGATTTCTATAATATAAATATTATGTGTGTTAATCTTTATCTCGATACAAATAGTTTTCAAAGAATTACGGAGAGGGTCTTATATGGGAGTTTCGACTAATAATGGACCGACCATTATAAAATTAAGTGCCATTATTTCTGTATATAAGAAACTTATTTGTGTTGAATTTTATTTGACTACCAACATTTTTAAGAAATTTATGACCGTTAAAGTGATTTTCGAAAGTGGGCCTTATATGGGAGCTACGACTAATTATGGACCGATCACAATTAAATTGTACCATATTATTTGTATATATGTATGTATATGAAATATATTTTTGTTAAATATTATTTAGATACCAACATTTTTGAGTGAGTTATGCACTTTAAAGTGATTTTTGAAAGTGGGCCTTATATGAGAGCTACGACTAATTATAGACCGATCTTCACAAATTTTTTAGATTTGATTTAGCTTCATTTACTACTCATTTGTGGTGAAATTTGTTTGGATACTTGCATAATTCAAACATTTATGATCGGTAAACCTCAATTTCGGGAGTACATTTGTATGGGGACCAGGTGAAATAATGTACCGATTTCCACCAGTTTCAATCTCATCTGTCCTTGGACCGAAAAAATATTACGTACCAAATTTTATCGAAATATCTTCAAAATTGCGACCTGTACTCTGCGCACAAGCTTTACATTGGCAGCCAGCCAGCCAGACGGACGGACATCGTTAAATCGACTCAGAAAGTGATTCTGAGTCGATCGGAATACTTTAGGATGGGTGTTGGACTAATATTTCTGGGCGTTACAAAGATATGCACAAATCCAATATACCCTCCCCCACTATGGTGGTGTAGAGTATAAAAATTAAGAGCAAATTTCACTGTTAATATGTTCTAAAATTTAGAGTGTTTTGAAGTCACACTCAAATATTGGATGATTTGAAAACAATTTAATTATAATATGCTTCTAAAAAAAATCGAATGGTACACATTAATCATATATTATTGATTATAGCTAAGACACAGTAAGCCTATTAGCGGAAACATACATAATAAAGTGTTGTATTTGCAATTCTTGACATGATTTGAAGTGAAGCAACAAATTGAAGTAAATCCAGTATCAGCAATACAGTTAGAAGATAATAAAACACTAATTTTCTATTTATTTAATTAGTATGTTTAGAAGATTTTATCTAAAGTAGTTAAATGATTCTCAGTATAAATTTAAATACTCACAAAATTTTAAAATCAGACATTTTAAACTAAAATTGCAATTGGTGAATATTTAAATAAGAAATTACAGTCAATAACGAATTTTAAGACTAATTTTATTACTAGTATGTATTGGTACTTTATAAAAAACTTTTTTATAACCAAAAGTACCAGAAGTTTAACAAAAGCAACAAATTTATTTAATAGTACCAAAAATGCCAAGATACAAATATACAATATAAAAGTACCAACATAGATATCATGATAGTACTAAATAAATTTCAACTAGTCCATACTAATTTGTTTTATATGTATCTTTTTCTTAATTTGCATAAATTTTACATTTTATTATAAATATTTTCCACTTTTTCTTAATAAATGCACTAAAACGATTTCTACAATTTTTCATATTTCCTTTGAGCAGATACATACATAGATAAGTATACATAGTTAGTATGAGTACAAAATAAATTTGAAATTTTTGTTATGATTTATTATCAGTTTTTGGTAAATCTATAAATTTAAACAAACAAATGTCTGCATAAATTAATCAAACATTAGAGATAAAACAGCATTTGCTGTTTAGTTGGAAATTGCAAACAACAGAAATGAAAAGAAAAAACAGCGCATTTGAAATGATTGTCAAGGCTTCAGCAATCAAAAAAACTAAAAAAAGACATGAAAAACAAGTCTTTAACAACAATATAGTGAGTGTTACTGCTGGCTGATTTTAATTCATTCATAAACTTGTAATTTAATAAGGAAAATGAAAACCACTTTCTTCACAAAAAAAAAAAAACAACACAACCAAGAAGCTGAACAAAAAAATCAGCCGACTGAGAGAGCATTTGAAAAACTGCAGCATGCACATCTGGTGCATAAACTATATAAAAATGCCAACACTTTGATATCATGCCACAAAACAATGCGAAAATAAACTGAAAAATAAATGCCTACATAAGAGTGAGTGTATGCATGTACGTATAGACCATCAACCGACTAACCAACCAAGCGTAAATATAATTTTTGTTATTTTACATTTTGCTACTGAATACACCTTATTAGAAAAGAATCAAAAAAAAAAAAAACACAAACATAATATTTGTACCACAGTACACCTGATACTCGTTGCACGGCATTTTTATAGTAGATAAACTGTAAATTATTTCTTTGTGTAAATAATATGGAATCTTTGAAAACTACTTAAGAATATACAATCATTTTCTGTAAAAAATCTTATGTTCAACAGTATTTTCTATAGAAACTCTTGTGTTTAGTATTTTTTAAAGATAATTTTTTTCCTTGGACCAGCACTCAGGGGACGACCATTACTAGGAAGTAGGAAAATAGGTTATGGAAAGTAGGATAGAGGGAGTAGTGTTTGTGAACATTTGACTTGAATTTTCCCATATTGAAATTAGCAGGGAATACTTCTGCTGGTATTTTGTTCCACATACGGACAGTACGGCTAAAGAACGAATTTTCCCTGTAGTGTGTTGTGCGATCCACAAATGGATGAGCCCTGACTGAAGAACGTGTATTACATAAAAAACTTGGTGTTTCAGGAACAAGTTCCGTGATTTCAGCAGAACACATTCCATTATAATATCGATAGAACAGTGAAACACAACCCACATTGCAACGATGATCCAATGAATCAATAAAGTTGGATACTCTACTGTCACCGATAAGCATTTCGCCCTCTCCTGTACGCGGTCGAGTAACTCCAAAATAGACTTCGAAGCACCGGCCCATACATGAGAGTTGTATTGCATTTTCGGGCAAATGTAGGTGGTGTAAATATTAAAAAGATCATATGGAGTGAAGTATTTTCTACACCGTTTTTAAAAACCAAGGCACTTGAACGCTTCTTTTGACACTTGAAAAATGTGTATGGTCCAGCGGAGATCACACTGAATTCTCATGCCTAGAACGTCAAGAGCGTCTGATTCCTTAATATTTACACAACACTGAGTCTTACGTGCGTTAAAATCGACTCTGTTCGCACAATTCCGACATTATCTCAAGACATTCCGACATTATCTCAAGATCTCGGCTCAGCGTATAATTCATATTTTGTCTCATTTCCCCAATCTACAAAGGGTTTGGTCTATGGTTAAATGAGTATGAATGGCAAATGCTGCTATCATCTGCAAAAGAATATATAGGGTTTAAAGTTTGACAAAGAAGGTCATTTATAAAGATGAGAAATAAAGTGGGAGAAAGAACGGAGCCTTGCGGTACCCCTGAATTTATCTCTGATGAGATCCCATCTATAACAACAACTCGATTTCTGAGGAAACTCGATATAAATCGAGAGAAGTTATCACCGACACCAAAAGCAATGAGTTTCGATTAGAGAACACCTTGCCAGACTCTGTCGAACACACTTTACTTTCGCCAAAACGGTGTATAGAACGACACCATTTTTCCAATAGGAAGGCTAGTAAGTCACCCGTTGAGCATTGTCTACGAAAGCCGTACTAGCGGTCGCTAAGTAAATTCTTGGACTCTAGATATTTCACAAGATGGTTCCATAACTTTTGAAAGTGCAGAACAGATTGCAATTGGGCGATAATTTTCAGGGTTTGTAGCCTCTCCATTTTTAGGAATTGACGTTACATTAGCAACCTTCCAACACATGGGAAATTCACCGGTGCTGATTCAAGACCAGTGCTGGTATACCATGTGGCCCAGGAGACTTATTTATGTTAAGACCCGCTAAAACCTTTTTAACTGCGCGCGTGCGAAATAATATATTTGACATAGTTACTGATACTCTATCGAGCACGGTCAGTGGTTTTTTTATGATATACGAACAATGAGGCTGCTTAGTAACCAGTGTTATACCTTCATCACCAAGCAGTCAAACAACAATTAACACAATGTTATCAATATCATAAAAAATAAATATTTAGGAGGATGGGGAAAATACAATGACACTGCTAATCGAGGCCATAAAAGCCCTGATCTGGTCATTGTAATTGATAAAACGGCCCGTAGTGTCAACACTATTGATGCAGTGTTGATTATCTCAGAATTTTCGGTTCTTTCCGCCAATTTGGGCGCTTAAATTCTAGAGTTTTTTGCCACTTCTCTTAAAATAGGACTGACACCTCGCCTAAAGAGTTTCTTTGGGCATCCTGATCTTGGCTTGTTTTCTACAGAGCCAGTGTTTTTAAACTTTTTTATAATGCACTGAACCGTAGCAAAAAGTTTGTTAAACAGTTTTCTGAGTGCGAGGTAAGATTTTCCTTTTTAGTGTTCCTGAATTAAAGGATTCTTTTTACATCGACACTAACTTCCTTACGCGTGCTCGTTTTTTAATTTGTAACCACTTATTTGATTAATAAACTGCTTAAAGGTAATTCATAAATAAAGCAGAAGGAAATTTAGTGTATGAAAACTTTTGTCTCTCTCTTTATTACATTTTTTTTTTCACATTCACAGATATTTTTAAAATAAAATGTTTTGCTTTTCAAGAGTAATTAAAATGGGATTGATTTTTTGGTTTAAAATTTATTTTCTGGCACTCTATGTAAATTTTGGGTATGTATGAAGGCTTAAGTCCCTAACTGTAACTGTATTTTCTATAGAAAGCCTTGTGTTTAACAGTTTTTTCTCAAGAATTTTAATAACTTGCTAAAAACTCGATCTTAAAAGATGTGCTGAACCTAGATAACTTATAGCTCTCTTTCGAAAGTCTCTAGAAATTTCAGTCGAGTATCAGGTGTATTTGATTACATACACTTACACTTACACATTCTCATACAATTCACTCACTTGAATAAATGAAATTAGGTCAACAATTAGTAGCATGTTGCAGCAGCAAGGCATCGGTATCTTACTTGTTTTATTTAGCTGTTGTTGTTATTTGAGTATTGTTGAGTAAATTAATAAACGAAAACGAAAAATACCACACGTTAAAATGCCGTTGCTTGCTTATTTTCGTATTATCTTGAATAAAAAATTAAAAAAGAAGAAAGAAATACAAAAAGTGACTAAAACAGTCAAAGAGTAGTGTGTTGTCAAGTCTTGAAAAAATAAACCAGCTTTTGGAGTGTGTAAAGTATTTGACTTTAGTGCAAAAGAAAAGCCAACAACTACCACGTTTTATTTCGGAACCGGTTTAAAAAAAAAGCATGTTTATTCATGCATTTCTTGTCTGTGGCATTGCAAAACACCACAATGGATTTACTACTCTACTCCTTTCTTTAACGGTATATTCATTTTAATATCATTACCGGTCATAAGCAACTAAGAAAGCAACTGACTGGCTGACTGGTTGACTGGCTGTTTAACTCAACAACGAGTCAGTTCGTTGTAAGTGACGATTAGCTCTGAAGAATGAAAAGTGCGAACGAGCCCTTGAGTTTTTACTTTCATTTCTTTGTGCTCCAGTTTGTAAAAGTTCGTTGCTATTGAAAATTTTTAAAAATTGTGTATGGATGATGGCTAGATTATTTATTGTATTGTTACTTTTTTTTCGTTTCTTTGCTTTCCTTTTTCTTTAGTTACTATATGTTGTTGGTGTTGTTGCTGGCTGGTTTTATTTTTCTTCTTAGTTGTTGCCCATTTTTTTTTTCTTTTATTTTTTGGTATCGATGTTGGTAGGCTGCTGATAGTCAGAGTTATTGTGTTGCTGTATTGTATTGTTTCACTATTGGTGGTTGTTTGGTTAACGGTAATGAAAAGTAAAAGTTAGCAAAGGGGGAACTTGAAATTATTTGTAAATTTATCTTCACTTTTGTTGTTAATGGTCTTTACCAGTTGTAAAAAAATGTATTTTAGTTTTGTTTTTTTTTGCTTTGCTTTCATACATTTTATTGAAAAGCCATCAAATTTTAAGTTTTCTTATTCTTTAAAAACATTTTAAATTAACAGTTTTAATTTTTGTGGCTTAAAATTGATAAATTTTTAATTTTTAACGCAATTATAAAGAAATTATTAAATTAAAGTGTGTAACTTAAGTCTTTTGTTTCTAATAGTGTTTATCAGTTACCAGGGGGCTAATTCTCGCTTTCGTATGCGAATAAATTTTCATTCGAACGTTCGAATTTTTTAACATTTGGGATTCTCTCATTCGATAGCGAATAAAATGTATCGAAATTTCGATAACGAATGATCATTCGAACGCAACCTTGCGATTTTTTACTCGTAAGCAAAGAAGCATTCGAAATAACTTTTTTTTTTAGCAAACAGAAGAAAAAAATAAAATGTAAGTAAAAAAAATTGTTACTTACTTTAAAAAAATATCATAATATTAATAATTTTATTACTTTTAGGTCAAAAATATCAAAAATAATTTTATCCATGCTTCCTTTGTGAGCCTAAAACGTCTTTTGAATCTAGAAAAACACATACATACATTAATACATATGTATGTATTTATGTATGTACATTAGGGTGGCCCCAAAATAAAGTTGCGGATGTTGCCGACTAATATGAAAATTTGATTAATTTTAAGACTACGTTTTTCAATTTTTTTTGTCAATATTTGGTGAGCTGGATCAAAGGATAAAAATGTCCTTTTTAGAGGCAATATATAAATTTGCTATCATATGAAAGGTCTTTGAGAGTCGCATTCAAAGGGTTATCAAAAATTAAAAAAAAATTTTTTAAATTCAAAAATTTCAGACAAAATTTTATATTTTTTTTTTTTCATAGAATATACTTATATAAACAATTGAAATTTCTTGATTACAAATTTCATGCAATTTATCCCAAATGGGGTTTCCCGTTTTTTACCTTATAAAATTTACGTTATTTTAATACCCATTTCATTAACGAATTGAGTTAACAGAGATTGTCAGATAGGGAAGAATTTAGGTAAAAAAAAAAATTAATAAAAATTGAAATAGAAATTTTTAAATACTTATAATAATGAAACCTACTGAAAATTACTTTCTCGTTTTTTTTTCTTCTTTAATTCAAAAGTAGAGTTTATTCTGATAATAAGTTCACTCTTAGGTGATAGAAATCTGTTCTGGTTCAAACACTTTATATGATGGGGTGAAACTGATAACTTTAAGATACTTATGGCCGAATTCCCGGTCATTAGTTAACCATTGGTAAACTAAAATACTAACTATTGTTTAACTATTACTATTAAGACTGTGTGAATTTAGCCATTATACAAATTCGTAAGACATATTTACAATTTGTCGCCGAAAACAATTGTAAACTTTGTTTTCATAGCAACAGCTGTTATTTGACTAATAGTTAACCAACGACGTTTGGGGGTTTAACTAATGGCAAACTAAGCATTGCGAATAAAGAATCATTAGTTAAGCCTTTTCCATTAGCTTACTAAAGGCTGTGAATTTAGCCATTAGTCACACTTAACTAACTTAGGTTAATATTTAAAATTTTTGATAGTAGAATAATATTTTTCTATAGAAAATATTGTATTTTACAATATGTTAAAATACTGTTGTACACAAGATTTTCTATGAAAAATACGGTTATATACAATATTTCTATGGAAAACCATGTTATTAAAAAATTATAAACAAATTTATATTATACTATGTATTTTAAAATATTTGAAAGAATAATTCTTAGAATTTGAATTCTCAATGTACCGAGATTTTAAAACATTAAAGGGTCACATGTGTTATGAGTAATAATTATCTAAATATTAATTTCCACTTTCAAGGGAATAAAACTTGGAAAATCATTTATTTTTTTTTTCTTTATTACTTAATAACAAAACATTACAGGAGTAGCTCACTAATGTTGCTTAAGCTATTTCTAATTACCTTTTAGTTTGAATTGGATTTTTAAATTTGAAGTTGAAAGACATTTGCAAGTACAGAATTTAAATTCTCGTGGTAAAAGTTTTATTATAATTCAAATTCAATATAAATATATCACTATATCCTGTAGCTATACTAAACTTTAGTTCACAGCAGAAAATAAATTAAACTCATTTAAACACGTAACGATTTTAATCACAGCTGTATAAATATTTAGTATAGAGATTATACGAATAACGTGTACATTTAAATAGATCTCATTACAATTGTTGTTGAATAAAATGTGTTTTTTTTCATGCAACAATAATTATCATTGAAATGCAGAAATGGTTTTGAAGTCATCGGAGAAAGTGAAATCGATTTCCAGGAAACATTAAACTTATTTCATTAATACATTTATTTTTCTTTTTTTCAGATCGGACATAGTTTTAAGTATGTATGTAGGATAAATCTAAATCTAAGCTATAAATCAATGACAATGATCAAATGACCGCTAAGACAAACAAACCCAACAACTACAAAAAAAAAAAAAAAATTAAGATATACTTCTCAACTTCAAAATCATACCGATCGGTGGTGGTTGCAGACTTAACAACGCACAAACAAAATATCTCCCCCATATGTGCTTTAGATGATCATCAATCATTGATTTTCACAAAATACAAACCAAGCAAACTGAACCGAATTGAAGCAACAAAAAGTAATGTTGCTGTGTTTGTTTTTAAAGTGACAAAAAATAAAATAATAAAAAAAATGAAAGAAAAGCAGCAACTACACAGAAACAGAAAAAAATTACTGTAATTGGCTTGTTTCATGTTAAAACATGTCTAGTTTTCTCTTTACCACATGGAACAGTAAACGGAGGATAAAAAAACACTCCAACAATAAAACGAAACGAAACAATAATTGTTATTGCGTTTATCATTATTTAATGTGTTGTAGCTGTTGGTGAAAAAAAGGAAAATTGTGCTTTACATTTAAAACGCACTGTATTGAAAAGAAAATTTTTGCTTTTGAATTTTATGAGACATAAAATGTCATCAAAAAAAAAAAAAAAAAAACAAAAACAAAAAGTTATTTGATGCTAAACTATGAAAGTTAGACAATACCTGGTTTATTTTAAATTGGTAGGTGTTCGCAGGAGCAGAAATTTTTCACATATTCTCAGATTTTATAAATTAATATATATGTCATGTAACGGCTATGAGTGATTATTTTATAAGTGGATTAATCAGATCTTAACATCAGCTGATTGTTATTGACACTTAAAAACTTACGACATATTTTAGCAATGCCTGTAAATCTGTAGAAATACCAATATGACAAGGATTTCAAATGAAACCACATATCAAATTCGAGCATATTTGGAAAATGACTTTAGTGTAGCAGGATAAGAAAATTCATTACTTTTATACTTTTTGACATCGTGAAAAACTAATACCTCTACGAAATATTCAGTACTTTTTCAGATTACTTAGTTTAGAAAAAAAATTGTCAAATATTTGTGAAATTTTATGTTATTCTTCAAGCCTTATTTCATTAATTAATTAAAATAAAATTTAGTTTGCCTATGATCTGAAAAGATTATTGGATATCAAATTGAGAAAATAGAATATTTCGATTTAAATTCTATGCGAAATGAAAAACTGTATTTAGGTTGAAGAAATGTTTGATAATTATGTTTGATATCCAAACAAAGTCACATATTTCTTCAAATATTTTATTTTCTGTTTGTTGAACTATTTTTTTCAACTGACAAGCATTGAAGAATAATAGCCTTCACAATTTGAGAAATGCCTTTATTCTCAAACCTTAATCTAATTAACTTTTCAAAGCAATAGAATCATTAATTAACATTTCTTTGAATTTTTTTTAATAATTTATCATTTACATTTAATAATCAAAGCAAATAAATACATATGTACATACATACATATGTATTTGACAAAATCCATGTAGAATTTCACTATAAATCATTTCTGAACACTTTTACTTCGAAATATGCCACAATTCTTAAGGTACGGCCACATTTGGCAAATATTTACTGAAAAAAGCGTAACCACTTGTTTTAGCACGAATTTGTTTGACGTTGTTTAATCTTACAAGAGTTTTGCAAGATCAAACAGCACAAATAAATTAAATTAATAAAATATTTGTTGTGCTTTAGCCTAAATAAGTATGTTATTTAGCGTTTACGTCTATATCAACAAATATTTGCCAAGTGTGACAGTACATTTAGAGTTTTTTACATTTGGTTTTGAATTTAGTTCAATAAGGTAATTCCAAGTTTCATTTTCAAAAAATCCCTGTTCTAAATTGATATATGCATACGTATTTTTAAAAAATTTTCTATGATGTTTGGGGGCATGAATATAACTCTACCATCCTACTTGAAATAGGTTCATTATAACAGAAAAGTTATAATGAAAAAAAACGATATTAAAATGTCAGTTTTATATTTGGAATTTCTTCAAAATACTAATATATTTTTTATGAAAATAGCACAAACTGTAAAAAAAATTATAAATTATAAATTTTTTTTTCAGTTTACTGGTAATTTCAAAAAAACCGTACCAATTTTGAAGGAACCATTTTCAAGCAATCGAAAGATTTTCTAGCCATTACAAACAGCAGCAGGTTGGTTTGCTGACTGACTGACTGACTAACTAAATCTAGTTGCTAGTTTGAAGTTGTCTTTTAAAGTAGAGCAAAAATTGTGTTTCGTATGAGCATATAATTGTTGTTAGCCACCAAAGCAAGCTAGTTTTGGCTCTTCATTATGAAAAGAAGTGGAAAAACTAAACAATTATTTATTAGATGGAAAACTTATATGAAATTCTAAGAGTATTTGATTGCAAGCATTAATATGGCGCCTGACGAGTAGCTAAGAGCAGAAAGAAGACTTTTTTAAGCAAAAATCCAACAGAAATGTAAGTGCAGACATTTTTGATAAAAAATTGCAGATATAGATTCGTTAACGAATTCAAGTCAATTGAATCGTATCACATCGCACTTTCGTTCGCACGAGATGCTGTATCATACTCATCAAAAAGCAACTTAACAGCACAGCAGAGAGCAGAGGAGTAACTGCAGCACCAGCAGCAGCAGTAGAAGAAACATCATTATCTGCGATTTCACCGATTCGTTCGAGTGTAAATAAATAAAACAGCTACAACCAACTCACACACTTAGACACATTCATAAAGATTGAAAAAAGTAACTGAAAATTCAAAGACGAAAACTTTAATGACCAACTTTTCTCATCATAATATAATGACGATGATCATGCTCATTTTGTTTGTGTGTGAGTCGTCATCACTTTCGAAAAACATTCGCTGGAAATTTAGAAGCAAACACACATAGTATTAAGAGATCTGTGCATAAAGATTTAAGCTATGTATCCACGATGTTCAAAAAATGTCTAACAACCGTGTAAACTTAAAATTTTTGCCTTACAACGATGTAAGAAAAAGCATTTTCAGTACATTGGAAGACAAAAATATTGTCAGACATCTAACAATCGTGTAAACACACAATTTTGTCATTGTTTTATGACAATTGTCAAACACTTTTCATTATCATATGTGCAAAGTTTATGCATCTGCCAATGGCAGCATTGTCATAGAAATTATTTCTAAATGCAACTCTGTATATACATAAATAAACAAACAAGCATTGATAAAATTTTTGAAAAAAGTAGAAGAAAATTAAAGAATTAAATTAAAGTGTGCATTAGGACATAAGCAGATAAAATGGTGCCAATTACACTTTTTTGTTCCATGACATTATTTAAAATGTTTAAAACACACGCAGAGCTGCAAAACGAATTTGACAATGCCAGACAACAATCTGACAACCGTGTGAACTGACAATTTCGGTTGACAGATAAATTCATTGTGTAACAATTGTGTGCAAATGAAATTGTTAGTTTTCTTACAGTCGTCTAAACTGACAATTTACCTTTTGCTAAAAATGTTTCAATGTCAGTACATTGCTAGCACATTGCTAGATATGACAACGTTGTAATATCTGACGATCGTGGACACATAGCTTTAGACATATAAATTTTGTCTTTTTATCTCACAACAATTGCGTTTGGGCTCGTTTGTTTCTGGTAGAAACCAATAACACAAATTTCTCATTTTTATTTGATTTTATTCTTCAAAAATATTGCAGAAATCTATTTTATTTTTAATAAGATTTCTTTTTTTATTTTTTTTACAGTCTTCCTTACCTGTGTTGGGGTTTTATTCCGTTTTAATTTGAAATAATTAATCCGTTAAATATATGAATTTGTTCAAAAATCCGTTACGTTAATGGCACGTTAATTTGTTTCTCTTTTTTATTATGCAAATAAACACTGGTATTTTGTTAATTTTATTTGGTATTAAAGTTGTATTATAGGTATTTATTTAAAATTATTCAATGTTGTTGTATTCAAAATTTGTTCACTGTTTTCTCTTTTTTTTCTAAATATGTATAATTATTTTAAATTATATTTTATTTCCATATGAACTTTTATTTTCCATACATATGTTTGCTTTATTTCAAATATAAAACACTTTTATTGCACTTTTATTTAAAATGGTATCTCTTTTTTTTTGTTTGTTAGAAGAAAAAAACCAACAAAAAATTACCGTTAATATTTGAAAAATCAAAATATTATTAAAGATCCGCTTTGAAGCAGGATTAGTTTTGTATTTATAAGTGGTGTTGTATTGTGTTAACGCTTTTAAATTAGTTTATTTTTGTTTAAGTCTATGCGCTAAAAGCAGCACCTCTCTTCGGACGAACAGTTAACTTGGAAATGCGGCTTTGCCGTTTTGATATCATGATTTTTATATCGCGTGAAAGTTGTGACCTCTTTCTCTGCTCAACGTTATCAAAAAACCTGCAATTTTCATGCTCTTTGTTTGAGTGCACTCTCTTTTGAAAAAGACCGTAATAGTAAAACAAACTTTACCATAGACGTGTGGCCAGATGGTAGTAAATTATATTTCCTAAGCTGTTTAAAAAATGTTCCGAAATGCAGTTGGTTGGTTTTAACTTATATTAAAGCAAAACAAAATATTAAAGCAAAGCGGCGAACGCCATATTTAAAGCACAAATGGGAATTTAAAAAAGAGTTTTTTCCTCAGTAAATCCAAGTTATTAAAACTAGATTTTAATTTATCAAAACGAGATTATTAATTTATTTGGCTAGAGTAATATTTACTTTAAATAAAAAAAACTCATTTCGGCCATAAATAATAATAAATCTATATATGTATGTATATGAAATTTCAATTGAAAGTTTCCCACCAGACAACTAACTAACAAGGGATTTTGGAAATTCTAAAAGGATTACCAAATTAAATACAATAGGTGGGTTGATACGGGTAATATCACATTTTTTGTACTATTTGTAGCTTTTGAACAAATATTGAAAAACGTACATACTATATTTTGTTTTAATAAAAAAAAAGTATCAAAAATTAATGAACAGACATCTATGAATTAGTTCTCTAGCAACGTATTAATCTGCAAAAGTATAATTGTTCAATATATTTAAATGTCGATGTCAAAATCATTGTCCAGTACATATTTTCTCTGGAACATTTTGTGCTGATTTTAATGACTGTATCTTGAGTTTTGTGTCAGCATAAGATTTAGATTATCAAAATAAGACTTGGATAATTTTGGTGTTGAAGTCGCAGTATATATTACTCATAAGTTTGTCAAAAACTTATAACTTTAAAGCATGATCATGTCAAAAATGTCAAACTTTCCAAAGAATATATCAACTGGAACCTAACATTTATTATTCATTAAATTTTACGCAAAAGCCAAAGATTCCCGTTTAATATAACTTTGCCCACTAACTGGCTACACTGAAATCACATTTCACAAGCAAGCCATTTACTAAGTTTGTAAGTTTTCTCAATTAGTATTTTAAATCACAAACACTCTCTTTTACATGAAATTTAATAAATATTTCTCTTTGTATATAAAGAGAGTCTGTAAATAACAATAGCAACAAAATACATACATATATCCATATTAATATGAAGACAAGAAAAGGTGAAGAAAACAAAATAGCATTACAACTGGTACCGTACAGGTTTCCTCATTGATAGTAAGAGTGAGTTTATAGTTGTTGTCGTTTTTTTTATTGTTTTCCTGCTGCTGCTAAAAGAGTGTCATCTGTTTAAACTTTAAAGCTACTCCATTCATTTTAAAGGTACCTGTTTTCATTTGAAAAACTAACATTCATAAAATTATCATGATAATGATCATGATAATAAATTCAGTTTTTGTTGGATGATGTTTAACATGTTGTACATGTTTTAGTTTATTATTGTTATTGTTATTATTATTATTATTATACTTATTTCTTGTAATTTTTTGCTTAAATTTGATTGTCGTTAAGGAATTTTCATTTTAAATACAGCCGTATTTGACAATATTGTTTGTGGGTTTTGGGTTTGTTCAATGGATTTTTTAAGCTGTAGTTGGTTTTATTGTGTTGTATTACACGTACATTTGACGTAAATCACGAACCTTTAGTTGAAATGCAGAGAAATGATTTTGAGTTGAATTTGCTTTGCAGTTGCTGTAATTGTTGTAGTTATTTATTTGTTGATTTGATGTGTCAAGGTAACTCGTGACGTGCGTAATGTTTGTGAAAGATATTTTTGTTTGTTTCCTCTTCATTTTTACCTTCATTTATGAGAAATTTACATTTATTTACAGTTAGTCACCCATTTCGGGGATTTTATACAATTTAATATCATTTGATTGGAAATTATGTGTGAATATTATCATTTGTATTAAAAGCAAACAAAAGTCTTCGGAAACAATCTATATGTGGGCTTTCGTTTGGTTTAGACGTTTGTACAATGCTAGCAATAAAGGCTTTGGAAAAAACATCAATTTTCACTGGTGTTAATTGGAATTTAGATGGATTTGTATTTCAGTCTGCTAGAAAAACGTCCCACAAATTTTTCCAATTTTCGCCATATTATCATCGAAAGATATTTAATCTGTCTATTTAATTTAAAATCATTTGCCACCAGAGCAGATTTCTGAAAATTTTCTTCCAATTGTCTCCCTGTAAACACGCCACAACTGTTTTGCGTTTTGTTGTATTTTTAGTTGAAAAAGTTTGTTACTTAAGTCTTTTGTTTTTCGCACATAACACAAAGAATTTAACTACTCATACTTATTCAGTACACCAAACCTTGCTTTGCGTCGTTTTGTTTTGCGTTTTTTTTACGAAGTTGCGTCGCTGTTTAATTAGTACTAATTTTCACTGTGCGTCGCTAAATTTTCGAGGTTGCGTTGTTTTCCGTTCGAGTCTTTAATTTTTTTTGTTGAAACTTTTGCAAAATGTGCAACATCATAACATGCTAAAACTATGACCCGTACAAGAAGTACTTTGATGATCTAAATGGAGTCCTTGCTTTCAATTTAGATTGAAAATCAAGTTGCGCAGAGAATACCATTAAGTAAAATGGCATAAAAACTCAAGCATTATCCAACGATAATGCTAATGGTAGTAATAGAGACAATTGCTACAAGGGAAATTATTTTACGTTGAAAAAAGCTGTTTAGCAAACATTGGACTAATTTTTTGTGAAAAAAAGCCGACGATTTAGTATTTTTGTAATCCTAGAACCTATCTTCGATCTTTACATGGTTTGCTATAGAAAATTTTAATTCACTTTGCATTGTGTTTTTTTGGAACGTAACCCCGACGCATAGTGAGGTATTGGTGTAATTCTATCTGCTAGTTTTGATTTCGCAACTCAAACCAGAAACACAAATTAAAACAATTTACAATGTGCCGTATTTTAAAAGCGAAAGCTTATTCGTTTACATTTGTATTGTTATTGTCATTTTAATTTAAAATAAAGTCTTTGCCATTATTAACACTCTATGCCCTTATTTAATTTATTTTAATTAGCTTTATTTTTAACAATAACCGGAGTGCACAGTGCAAACTCGTAATAATTTATTGACACCAATTATGCATTGTAATTCTATTGTTGTTGGGTGCTGGTAATGAATCGTCTTTATTTAAATGTTCATATGACTTTGTGATGACTATTGTTTTTATTTTTGTTATTTGCATTTTATACCACATTTTTATACTGTTTTTTTTTTCTGTATTACACAATATTTCAACCATATTGTACGTGTTGATAAAGAAATGTGTTTTTGTCTAAAATAAAATGTTGTAGAGTAATAATACGATTATGCTCACGTATACACTTACAAATATGGCGTCACATTTATGTAAACAGTATGTTAAGATAGTGTGTCGACATATAGAAAACAAATTATATTATTTATTTATTTCAAACTCAAATCTAGCAGAACAAAATTATTTTGTATTCCTTTTATATAGATTTACAATTTCTGATATTGTTTTCAATATTTTTATCTGAGAGGAATTGATGAGGTCTCTATAAATGTAGAGACAGGTAGAACCTTAGTTAGATGGTGTTCGGAGATTATTTGAAGGTAGTTTGCGACAGTGCTTAAGGATACATTTTGACAGCTATGAATATTTATTTAATGGGTATCACTTAGTGGAGGCCTCTACACTGGAGCATCATTGGTAACCACCGTCCGTCCAATTGTCTTGTAGAGGTAGCTAGCAAGTTTACTTTATCCATGTTCTATTTCATAATTTGTTACTATATCAGAATTTTTTCATGGTTAAGTCAGCTGCGCTTGAAGTTTGGAGAGGTAATACTCAGACCAGAATCCTGTCGCTGCTAATGTGGGACTCTAAACACTCAGTTAATTTCCTATTCATCAATTCGCATTGCTGGGCATTAAGTATTCAGGATGTCCTGAAAGAGTGTGACGAGTGTCGATGGCCTTTGAGTTTCTCAACCAAGCCATGATGTTTCAACATCAGTATGGATAATCCGCAAGGGCCGTATGGCCTTTGATAGTTTGACTGCGTTTCTTAGTGAAAGAACGTGTAGTTTGTGGGCAGTATTTATTTTTGCATTGTATATCTCAAAAAGCTTAGCTGAGTCCGAGTCAGGACGATAGTGTAATTTGCGGACTATTTTTCTTTTTGCCTTGTCACTCTCGGAATGCTCAATAAAAAACCGAATAAATAAAACGACCATTTATAGCCAACATAATCGCTAATATATCAGTCTTTTTCGTCATCTTGGACTATAGACCTCATTTCCGTCTAGTTGCCGCAACAACAATCAAACAATTTCAAGCAGTAATATATATCGCTGGAAAGGGCTTTAATTTAATATGCATATTGTCTATGATCATGGCGTAAAGTAAATTATGGTATTTTTTTTAAATTTTCCCATTGTCGTTATAAGGGACTTAGGTAAGACTTTTATTTAATGAACCAGGATCATAGCAGATATAATATTCTATCAATAATTATATGTACCTACACCACCATAGTGAGGATGGTATATTAGATTTGTGCTGATGTTTATAACGCCCAAAAATATTAGTCCAATACCCACCTTAAAGTATATAGATCGACAAAGAATCATTTTCTGAGCCGATTAACTGATGACCGTCCGTCCGTCTGGCTGGCGGTACATGAAAACCTTATGCGTAGAGTACAGGTCACAATTTTAAAGATATTTTGATAAAATTAAGTACATGATATGTTTTGGTCCAAGTACGCATGGGATTGCTACTGTTCTAATTCGGGTCAATTTTTCACCTAGCTCCCTACAAATATCCTCCTGAAATAGGGGTTTATCGGCCATAAATGATTGATATATGCACGTATCCCAACAAATTTCTTCAGAAATAAGTTGTACATGAAGCCTAATCTCATCAACAAATTTTGTGTAGATCGGTGCATAATTGCTATGATCAAAATCACTCTAAAGAGCAACACTCTCTTAAAAATGATGGTATCTTAATCATATTCAATAAAAGCCTGTTCAATATATATACAAAAATCATTTGGTTCAATTTTGTTATGATCGGTCCCATAGCTCCCATATAAGTCCCAATTCTCAAAATCATTTTAACATCTATAAATCTCTTAATAATCTAAAGTATCTAAATAAAATTGAACACAAATAAGTTTCATATTTACAGAACTTATGGCAACTTATTTTAGAATGGTTGGTAAATAATTAGTGATAGCCCCCGCATAAGATCCCCTTCGAAAATCATTTTAGAACCTATTAATCTTTTATATGTAAGTGTTTATATCAGCCACTACATTTTTGGATGATCGGTCCATAATAGGTCATAGCTTCTAGAGCCCATTTCTGAAAATATGTTGGGGCATCACTGACTATACTTTCTTACTTGTTTTTGTATGTTATACTATCATTTGATATCCATACATGATTTAATAATCGATATACGAGGTTTGATCAAAAAAAATTGTTATTTTCAATTTTTTTCAAAAAGTATTTATTTATTCATCAATGACTATCTTGTCCACTTCAAAGTAATCCCCCTCATATATAATACACTTATGCCAGCGTTTTTTCCAATCTTCGAAACACTTTTGAAACACGCTTTTTGGTATCGCCAACAGCTCCTGTTTAGATTTTTCTTTTATCTCCTCAATCGTAGCAAAACGTTTTCCTTTCAACGGTGTCTTCAGTTTTGGGAAGAGGAAAAAGTCAGTAGTGGCCAAGTCCGGTGAATACGATGGTTGAGGCATGATAACGGTTTTATTTTTGGACAAAAACTAATGCACAAGAATCGTACAATTCTGTGCGTTTCTGACGAATTGCTTCGCGCAAACGGCGCATAATTTCAAGGTAGTATTGCTTATTGACCGTACGACCTTGTGGGAAGAATTAATGATGCACCATGCCATTGTAGTCGAAGAAAACTGTGAGCAAAACATTCACATTTGACCGAACTTGACGTGCTTTTTTCGGTCTTGGCTCTTCTGGACGTTTCCATTGGGATGATTGGGATTTGGTTTCACTGCCATAGCCATACACCCATGATTCGTCACCAGTTATGACATTTTTGAGGAAATCTGGATCGTCGTTGACGCTGTTCTACAGCTTCTGAGCGATGTCCTTGCGACGGTGTTTTTGCTCAAATTTTAGCAATTTTGGAACAATCTTCCCTGCCGCACGTTTCATGCCTAAAACATTCGTAAAACTTGCTTGGCATGAGTCGAACTATATGCCAACATCATTAGCAACTTCTCTGATAGTGATTCCACGATTATCCAAAATCATTTTCTTCACTGCTTCAATCTTTTCATCGGTTGTTGACGTGCTCGGGCAACCAGCACGAGCATCATCATTGACATCTTCTCGGCCTTCCGGTTATACCACAATTGAACTTGTGTTCTGCTCATAGTAGATTCGCCAAATGCCACAGACAACATTTTAAATGTCTTTGTGCATTTAATTTCATTTTTTACACAAAACTTAATACAATTTCTTTGATCCATTTTTTCGAATAGTAAAAAATCGAAGAGCACACCAAAACACGACTAACCTTTTTTTTGTCAAAAACAAACTGACAATCTAAAATGTCTGATATTATCAACATATATAACAGACATGTGTACCAACACAACAGAAAAAAATGTGAAAATTGAACATACGTAACTTACGAAATTTGAAAATAACGGTTGATCAGACCTCGTACACATGCAAAATTAGGTGCAAAAATAGAAGTAGTTTTGGTTTTTCTTACACATATGTGGTCTGATTGTCTCATGTTGTTTGTTTGTTATTTCGTCGGACATCGCTATATCGACTCTCCTATATACTCAGCTATTATTATTAAGCTACCTATATATACAAATATATAATTATCTATATACGAGTATGTGGCAATATATAAAAACTAGGCAAACTTTCAATTTATCAAGTCCAATATTCAATTACGTTATTCGTGATGAATAATAGGAGTAGCTTAAAATCATGGAACAGTATTCCTAACAGAGTTATAGACATTGTTGTTATTAGTAATATGTTTGCCGATTTTTTCTCCAGTACGTATTCGGATAAACAATACATCTCAGATAGTTATTCTTACACATACTTTTTACTAACCGTGCTATATCGTTCCCAAATATTGACGCTGAGAATTTATTGGAAAGTTTGAAGAAACTAAAAATTTCGTATAATTACGGTTCTGATGGTGCAGTATTACACATAATTGTGCACAATCGTTGGTGAAACCATTAATTATTTTATTCAACACATCCATTAAATATGGTTATTTTCCGAGAATTTCATTATTTAAATTCGGTAATAAATCTGATGTGTCAAATTACAGAGGCATTGCTAAGTTTAGTGTAATTCTTAAAATTTTTGAACATTTTATCACTGATTACACGTGTCATCAATCATCGTCTATTCTGTATTCATGTCATCATGGTTTTCGGAAAGGTTGCTGTACTATAACAAATGTCCTTCAACTTACCACATACGTTAACCAAGGCTTTGTACAAGGAAAACAAACTTATGTTGTATATACTGAATTTAGTAAAGCTTTTGATAAAGTAAATCACAGCCTTTTTCCTATTAAACTGGATCTTCTTGGTTTTACATCTCGCAATCTAAACCAGGTAAAATCTTATCTTTTGGATAGAACTCAATGTGTAAAATTTAATAATAAATACTCCAAAAATATTATTATTTACTTCTGGTGTTCCTCGAGGCAGCCACCTTGGTCCATTTCTTTTCTCCCTGTTTATCAACGATCTGCCAAATGTTTTAAATTTGTGCAACATTCTAATGTATGCAGACGATGTTGACATATTTTTGAGCTTCTCTCAATTTGTGGATCTTACTCGTATATATCTCAAATCCGATCTCAACAATTTCTTTTTGTGGTGCAATCACAACTTACAGCCATGTCACACAATTTAATTCCGTTCGGAAGGGGAATTAATTCCGTATCTTGCTTCTATAGAAAAAGTAAAACGAAAAAAATTTTTCGAAGTGAAATTTAAAAATGCTTAAAACTACAATTCCACACAGCACGTTAAAAGTAATTTTTTTTATTTATTTATTAGGTCTATAGATTATAGATTAATATAAATTTTAAGCCACTGTATGTCAAACATATTAGAACTAATTATGCCCAAGCTGACCTATTAAGAAGAAGATCGTTGATTTTTTTCAACAAATGTAATTAAACGTAAACTAATTAGTTTACTAAATAATTAACATTTTATACTATTTGTTAATAAATTGTAATTATGCATATACTTTCATAAAAGTCTGTAAGGATTTCAACCATTGACTTAATAAATAAATTGAAGCTGTTTTTGAGAGGACTTATGTCGGTGTTCAGATTTCCAGATTAATTATTTTTATTAATTTTTAAATGTTAATTTATTAAATTAATTAATACAATATTAAGAAACATGCATTGTATTTTGCTATAATTTCAAATTCAAGTTTTATGCAGTGCACTTTTTTGTTTTAAAAGCTCCATAAAATGAAAACTAAAATCGTTTTTGTTAGAAATTTTATGTTTCCTTATGCTGATTTCATGTGAAAAAACGAGCATTTTTCGTTTTTTTAATATATTTAATTTATTTAATAATAGTTCGATTATGAAATTAATAATTATTCTATAAAAATAGCTAGGGCACAAGCCATAATGTTTACATGTTGTACGAAAGTGGACAAAAACATAATAAACAAAAACAAATGTATTCAAGTTTTCGAGACGAAGTCTTGACATGAATACGAAAAAACTGAAGAAAAGGGGAAAAAACAACTATGAATAGAAATTAATAAACAAATGATAATTACAGCAAAAACTTCGAACTACCAGAACTAACACTGGTTAAAGGATTGATGTTTGTCTGTTGGCTGACCGGCACCGCAGTGGTGTAGGTGGTAGAACGCAAAGAATTCTGATGAGAGAAAGTGGGATTTCTCGAAACATATGTAAATTCAACAACCCAGGTTCGAATCCTAGTCAAGAAAAAATTATCAAAAAATTTTTAATAATAAATTTTTCAAGTTGTAATTCCTAACTTCAGTAAAAATAATTTAATGAAAAATGAAAATTTAATGAACTCGAGCCTAACTAAAATTTATCAAGAAGTATTTAATATATTAATATATCGTTTTTTTTAATATATTAAAATGTACAAAATAAAAAGTTTTCTTTTAAATTACACCAATTTACTTTTTAGGTTCATGTCAGTTTTCCTTTTATGGTGCTTGGAAAACAAAAAAGTACATAAAATAAGCTGTGAGACACTGTAAACTTGAAATTAAATATAACTATTAATTATATTGCTTCAAGAATTTAATAATTCTGTATTCAAAACAAATTCATGCATTATTAAATATTAGAAGGTCATTTCGCAAATCTATATTTCAAATAGAAAAAATTTTGTTAAATTTTTTTGCGTGCTTGTCAGAAAACTGTATCGCCATACTGTGCATATAGATGATACACATTCATATGAATGTATTGTACCTATATTGTGGCAACTATAAACCGTTAAATTCCGTTGTCACTTTTAGTTTCAGTTAAATTTTATTTTTTTGATAGTCTATCTATCTGACTGTCTTATGATGTAATTTTGGTTTTGCCAAAAAAAAAGAAAAAACTATAAAAAAATTTTAGTTGTGACGCAGATGACTGACTCTGAGTAATTTCATCATGCAATCGAATAAAATAAGGAAATTAAATGTGACTAAAATTGGTTGTTTTCAAGAAACCCCATAAAATAATAAAATTATACATAAATACATACATATGTAGTTTGTAGCAGAAATAGTGTAATTGTTTAAAATTTTATGTATGTATGAGTACGTAGTATTTGTAAATTGAAAAACTAAATAAAGTAAATTTATAGGTATAAAAAATTAGATTAAAATAATATTTGTATGGTGCCCGGTACCGGAAGTTTTTTTTTACTTATTCTTTTGTATTTAATTTTTAACTAAATAAAACACATCTTAAAAATAGTACATTAAGTAATTAAACAGTTTTGTGGAGTCTATAGTATTCACACGGTTGCTGTGGGTTTTCGTTACAATGCTCAAAAACATATTTATTAATTTTGTACATAACTTGTCTTGCTTCAACAAAATATTTGTATGATCGAATATGCTCTCAATAATTTAGACGTAAATTAGTACGCAACAAAAAATAATCTATACTGTTTTTATTAAAGATATAAAATGCAAATATCATTTAAAAACATTCGGAAATTAATTTTAGCCTAATTTTTAAATGGCCTTATTTTAATCATTTAAGAATTTCCGTTTGAGATATAATTACATTAATAATTTATTAAGAATAAAGGTCAACAGGCCAATATTTATTGCCTAGCACAATTTTAGTATGATATGGTCAAGAACAATTGTGTATATGATTAATGAACGCCTCTCCAATATTGGAAAGTCTAATCTCGTTAGGAACTGTAATACATTATTACGCAATTTTACAGAATTATATCCTGAGGTCCCTAAAAATACTTCCTAATTGAAATATTTGAAAAAATTTTGTTGTTATTGTGCATGTCTATTATGGACGACATTTATGCGACGGCGAATTTGTTTCAAAAATTTCTTCCTGTCCTGCCAAGGGCAGATTTGAATTGTGCAACATTCAAGCTATGATGACTCCTCTGAAGACATCCTATGCATGATTTTGTGTTCAATGACTGGGAGAACTTTTGTTTTCAAGAGTAGATAGGTAATGGGGAGCAGAGACATCAAAGGAATGCCGCCGCCTTTTCCAATTGGAATTTGAATTGGTAGCAGAGGCTTCAAAGGAAAGCCGCCGCTTTTTGTAATTGGAATTTGAATGGGTCGATAGCGAATAGCTGACATGTCATGAAGGGAATCCAGTTGGATAGTAATAGTTTCTAGTTGGATAATAAGAGATGTGAAGAGAGTGAGAGAGGATTGTGTGGGAGAGTAAAAGCAGGTAGTTTTAAGGGTTGATAAATCAGGTAATATTTAAAATTAGTTTTCATTGTTTTGATTGAAAATTGAGTACCAGTGTATTTTTTCAAGACGATGAGGGATGAAATTGTATGTTTCCTAAATTATGATTGGCTGACTGTAATAGTTTGATCACATTTATCGTTTTGTGTGTATAATTTTCTAATTTTAAATTATTTTTACTATCTATTTTGTTAAATTTTCTGGATGGGATTTCCCAATTGCAATTTCTTTTTTTATTTTCATGAATGGGATTTCTAGCAGAATTTATTTGTATTTCAGTTATTTTGTTGGTTGAATATTTCTAACTAATTTTGAATTTTCATTCTCTAGTTTTAAGATTTTTATTTTGTATGAGATTAAAGAGTAAATTTAGAGTATATTATATAAAAACTTCAATTTTAAATATATTTTATTTATTTATTTATTTATATTTCTTATAAAAAACGTATAATAATTTTCTATTAAAAGAAATACATTATTTTTTTGTAAATTAAACTGAATACATTCACATGTATTTGATATAAACTCGCATATTTTACAAATCCTTGGGCAGTTGATGAAATGCTTCCCATGAATAGAATCAATCATTTTGATATTTTCATACTCGTCCAGCATGCGTTGAAAATGGTTTATTATTTGTAAATGTTCATCAAAAATACAACCATCAAAGTCATATAGAAACTTCTCAATTATACCTCTGTACGACATTTTCTTTAAAAATATGTTTCTTCGTTTAATTCTGTCTCCTCTTCCCATCTTTAACTGTCATTAATTTATTCCATACAAGTGTTTAAATCCAGAAATCATGAATGTGCAAGCATTTATTTGATATTAAAAAATTACACGAGGTGAATGTGAGATCAGTAACAATACATAACAAGATTGGTCATGCACAATATCAACTACCTGTACTTACTTTGTGCATTACACATTTATCTAAGACATGAATAAACATGTTTTTAAATTAAATATTAATTCTAATTATAAATTGAAAGGGCATAGAGATTGAATGGATTATGCACACGTGCACGTTAGTTTGTTGTAGATGGCATACAAAAGGTGCAAACTCCTATAGTGTCAACTGCTATTGATTGCAAATTGAGTACCTGTGTTTTTTGAAATGAAAAGACTATACTTGAATCCCTGCAGGTGGTGTGAGGAGGATGGATATCGCTGTGAAAAACAACAAACTCGAAAGTAAAAGAAAGGTCAACCTGTTGAATTAGAAAAGGAAAAGAGGTAATGTTTTAGCCCTTATGAAAACGACCGCTGTGAAAAACAACAACTTCAAAATACTGCATATAAAATATAATATTGCATTTATTATTTAAGTACTTGCATTTTTGTTTTCTGTAATCAGTGTATTGAATCATTCCCTCCAGTCAAAATATATTACTGAAGTCGGTTATATTTTTATAAATAAAAATAAAAAATAAATAAAATAAAAATATTTTGTAAAATCAAAAATGGCTCCAGCAATCTGTTCATTATGCTCCATGACTCTAAGCAGTCCAAGTATGCTGAAAGTGCATTACAATTTGCATTGCAACATTTGTAAAAAATTGTTTATGTGCAAATTCAAACTGAAGGAGCATATGGATATGCATAGCACTACTACATTGACGAATACTCACGATGCTACAAATTTTGAAATATGTCCTATATGCAATACTTCAATCTCTAAAAAAATGTTGAATGTCCATAAGAATCTTCATTGCCAGATTTGTAAAAAGTTGTTCATGAGTGCAGGAAAACTTAATGAACATAGGGAAGCCCATAATACTACATCACCACCGCATATTAATCCTAATGTCTCATATAAACATTGCAAGGATTGTAATGTAATGATTCCAACATCGTCATACCTTACTCACATAAGGACCAGCAACCACAAAAACAAATGTGAAAAGGTTAGTTTAAGCGATAAGTTGACGGTGAGAAAAAGTGATTTCGAAGGGAGAATTCAGACATATTCCTTTTTAAATAAAAAAGAAGAAATTCTATTTCCGGAAGAATTCTTCAATAGTGCAAAAGAAATTATTGTGAAGCAATTGGAAGAATGTAGTCTTAAACATACTACATTTAAATTTAATTTTGAGCTACTATGTGAATATATGAAGGTAATTGATGATGACTTTAAGATTGCTCCAATGGGACATATTTCAAAAATGAGTCTGATAACAAAAGCAGATGACATGGCAGAGATTTACGAGAAGCATGCGAATGAAGTTTGCATAAAAATGGAGGAGTTTCAGGAAAGAGATAGTGGATGGACACTAATTTCAATAATAACCCTTGAAATTAATATAAATAAAGCTTCAATAATAAGAGGATCAAGCTTCATCCCATTACCTAAAAGTATTGCTTTCACAAAAGGCCTCATCAATATTGAAAATAAAGATGATTTCTGCTTCAAATGGTGCCTCATTGCAGCTTTGTATACGGATGAAAATCTTAATTTCCGACAAAGAAAAAATTGTAATATTTACAATATAAGTAGCATAGAAAATGCACGAATTGCTTTGGGAGAGATGGAGCTTAATTTTGAGGGGATGCAATTTCCTCTAGAATTGAAGCAAATAAAGTTATTTGAAAAGAAGAATATTGTTAGCATTAATGTGTTTGGGCACAATGGAAAATCCATCATTGGACCCTACTACGTCACATGTGAGGAGAAGGAGAAACATATTAATTTACTTCTACTACATTCCGGTGAAAAATTTCACTATGTACTCATCAATGATATCTCCAAGTAAGTTATTTCCCTATCACTTTTAAATATTAATTTTAAGTTATATTTTTTTTTTTTTTTTTTTTTTTTTTTTTTCTTTAGGCTTTTACGATCAAGCATTACATCGCATAGAGGTAAACTTTTCATATGCAACACATGTCTTTATTACACACATGATGAGCAAATCCACAATAATCACAAACAAGTATGTGGTAAAAAAATTACCCTAATGCCCAAACCGGAGAATGCATTTGTGATGTTTAAGAACTATCAAAAGCAATTAAATGTACCATTTGTAATATATGCAGATTTTGAATCAATTTTGGAGAAAACTGATGAACAGGTGAGCAGTAGCACATGTAATGTACAAAAACACATTGCGTGTGCTTTCGGTTATTTCATTAAGTGTAATTTTAAGAAAGAGAATGATAGGCATAGGTATTATTTCGGTGAAGATGCATCTAAAATTTTTGTAGAGAAAATTGTATATGATGCAACCGAGATTTATACCAACCATTTATCTAAAGTACAACAAATGGTGATGAAACCAGATGAACTAGATTTGCATAAAAGGTCAGAAATATGTCACATTTGCCATAAACTTTTATATAACGATAAAGTTAGGGACCACTGCCATCTCACTGGTACTTATCGAGGCGCTGCTCATAATGAGTGTAATTTAAAATATCAAACTCCAAAGTTTATTCCAGTTGTTTTCCACAACCTTTCCGCTTATGACATGCACCTTTTTTTCAAAGAATTGTCATCTATTCAGAACGCTAGTATTAAAGTTATCCCATTAAATAAAGAGCGATATATTTCACTTTCAGTTTATATTAAATTAGACAGAAATCACGGATTTGAAATACGTTTTATAGATTCATTTAGATTTATGGCTTCTAGTCTAGATAGTTTAGCTAAAAACCTTGACATTTGCGATTTTCATACAGTTCGTGATAGATTCACCGATGAAAATCAGTGTAATTTAATAAGAAGAAAGGGAGTGTTTCCATACTCATATATGGATTCTTTAGTAAGGTTTTCAGAAACGGAGCTTCCAAGTAGAGACAAATTTTTTAATATTCTAAATAATGAGGAGTGTCCTGCAGAAGAATATGAGCATGCACAAAAAGTGTGGAATGAGTTCAATTGTAAGACTCTTCTGGATTACACAGAACTTTATTTAAAAACAGATGTTTTACTTCTTGCTGATATATTTGAAAATTTTCGGAAAATATGTAAGAGTATTTATAATCTAGATCCGTGTCACTACTACACTGCCCCAGGATTATCTTGGGATGCAATGTTAAAGACCACTGAAATTAGATTAGATTTATTCACTGATAGTGATATGTACATGTTCATGCAAAATGGAATAAGGGGTGGTCTTGTGCAATGCTCAAAGAGGTATGCTAAAGCCAACCATAAATACATGAATAATTTCGATGAGAGTAAACCATCAGAATATTTAATGTATTTGGATGCCAACAATTTATATGGTTGGGCTATGTCCGAATATCTACCTTATGGAGGTTTCGAATGGTTAAGTCATCAAGATCTCAATTACTTTGACGTTAACAAAATATCAGATACTTCTGAATATGGTTTCGTTTTAGAAGTAGATATCGAGTATCCAGATTCACTACATGATTATCATAATGATCTACCCTTTTGCCCACAAAATAAAATCACTGGTAAATCGAAATGTAAAAAATTAATAGCTGATCTTACATTTAAAAATAAATACACTATTCATTACAGAGTTTTAAAACAGTGTATTTCTGAGGGTCTTGTATTGAAAAAAGTACACAGAATTTTAAAATTCAAACAGTCTCCATGGCTTCAAAAGTATATTCAGCTTAATACATTTCATAGAACAAATGCTAAAAATGCATTTGAAAAGGATTTTTTTAAGCTTCTCAATAATGCTGTTTATGGGAAAACCATGGAGAGTGTTGATAAAAGAAAAGACATACGTATTGCAACTAAATGGGAAAATACAAATAAAAATCATTTGGGTCTAAGATCGTTGATCTCTAAACCAAATTTTCAAAGTTTATGTAAGTTTAGTGACGATATGTATGCAGTCGAATTGAAAAAAATGGACTCCTGTTATGACAAACCCATATATATAGGTTTCACAGTTTTAGAATTATCCAAATGGAAGATGTACAACTTTCATTATAATTATATGAAACCAAAATTCGATGAAAAACTCTCCCTTAATTATATGGATACAGATTCCTTTATTTATTCAATTCAAACTAATGATTTTTATGATGACATTCGAAACGACATTAAAATGAATTTCGATACATCAGAATATAAAAAAGATAATCATTTCAATTTCCCTAATTTAAACAAAAAGGTATTAGGAATGATGAAAGATGAGAACAATGGAAATGTAATGACTGAATTTGTAGGTTTACGTTCCAAAATGTACTCCCTTTCAAGTCTTAATTCTGACGATATAAAGAAATCAAAGGGTGTAAAAAAGTCCGTTATTCAAAAACTCTCGATAAATGACTATAAAGATTGTTTATTTGAACAAAAAATTTTGACAGACGAAATGTATTTATTTAGATCCAAAGCGCATCAATTATATACCCAAAAAATACATAAAGTTGTACTTAGTCATACTGATGATAAAAGAAAAATTATGATAGATAGAATAAAAACACGTGCTTGGGGTCATTACAAAGATCGTGTGGATAACAACTTTATGGATATTGATGAAGATAATTTTTCTTGTTAATTATCTGTGAGATGGTAGTGGTCAAATATATATGTATATAAAGCTAACATATAAATAAGATAAAAATAAAATAAAATAAAATGTTTTAATAAATTATTTATTTCTTAAATATAAGTTAATAGTGTAGACATAGGAAATAAGTATTTATTCCTTAAAAAATTATTTATAATATTTAATCTAATGTATCAGAAAATTTGTGAATATATAATTTTATATATAAATAAATATTAAATGTTTAACATTGTAAGTTATAAAATTTATTAAAATTAACTTTTCCTAGTTTTAAGATAAACATTTGTAATATATATGTGATGATAATAATAATTATAATAAATAAAAAAAAAAAATAATAATAAAACAAATTTAATAAATTAATGTTTTTTAATATAAAGTAGAATTTTCTTTTTCTAGTAATATAGCATTTCGTAAGGCGCAAACCCCATAGTTGTGATAACTACAATAAATGTGGTCCATATACTTCATTTCCAGTTGCTTAAAATTAAGACAGCCAGTATCTTCTATATTAAAAACTTTTTGTTTTAACATTTTCTCCAACCAAATCACTTTTTCAGCACCTTTAACATATACTTTGGAATACTTTAGATTTGTTTTTAAAAAATTGCATACACTATTAAATGATATGGATCCATCATTCCAATTAAGATTATGGAAATTGTTTATTAGCCAATTGGCTTCTCTTTGCTGATTCATTGACAAACACTTAAAATTAAATGGTGGTTTTATTATGAAATTAATATACTCCTTAGAATTGAAAACAATTGCAACTTCTTTTACGATGAAATTATGTGATTTAAATTTAAAACCTTGCAAATCCATAAAAACAATTTTGGGGTGCATTTTTATATGATTTATAAGACCTTTCGAACTTGTTCTTTTAATGGTATGTATTCAATTAAACGATCATGAATAAGAATACAGTATGCTGATGTATTTTCTGGAATATTGGTAGAAGCTTCAAATTCAATTTTTATGTCAATAGGTCCGCTACTGATAGATTCATTTTGGTGACTGACATCTATCACAACTATCGGTGCTTTATTTTTAAACTCTTGGGAAGTGAGTAGAGGTTGAGCATCTCTAATATAGTAGTTTTGTTGAAATCTTAGATACATATCATAAAGAATTGCGAAGCGTTCATTTTTAAATTTTATGTTCAGATCATCATATGGATATGATTCTGAATTTAAATGTACTTTTATATTAGTAAGATCACAATGAATAAATTTATTTTTATTCTGAAAAGCTACTAATACAAAACGAGGGCGCTCTCTATTTGCAGCAAGTTTTACGTTCCAAATATGACTAGTTCCTGTGTTAAGTTGTGGATTAATATGACAATCCCAGCTTCGAAATGCTATTGGTATAGAAGTACCACTGCTTATTATCTTAATCATATTCAACTTACTAAAATCAGATAATTGCACATGCGGAATTCTCCATGAAATATTTGAAATTGTCATTTTAGCTTTTTCAGTAGAAACAGTTGAGTACACTAGATCTTCATCATTCTTATTGCGTAACATAATCAACTCATGTTTACCATTTAATATTATTTTATTATAATCTTCAGCAAATCCAAGCAATATTTTTAGTGGTACATAGAAATTAAAATATCCATTTACAAGATCCACATCATCAACTTTATTCCATCCAGCATTGAGCAATCCATTGCTATCGGTTGGTGATAAAGAAACAAAGTTCTTTATTGTACTTGTAAAACCCAAATGTCGCGTACGATCAATTTCAATACCATTGAGTTCATAACGAATTTCATCAAATAGATATGCAACAAAATTATTTTTTAATTTAAAGTTGGATGAGGAAGGTACTAATTTAGTATTAGTAGCATCTTTAACGAATCCTTCTACATATATAAAACTTTCACCAGGTAAGACATATAAGTCTTGATTTTGTATTGAAATTCTAATTTCATCATTATTGTTGTAAGATTGAAGATATGGTGTATACGTGTGGTAGTCCTTTTTAATAATATTTTCATCAGACAAGGGTTTTTCGAGTACATCTATTATTGAACTCATGGTTTTCTCAATTTAAAATTTAACGATTTAAGAAATTCTTTGTTTGCTTGTGTCAAGTTTTTATGTGGTAATGATTTCTTTAATTTTAATTTAGCTGATAATTGTTTATTACGAGAAAATGAGACTTTATGTTTGGATATATTCTTATTATAAATTATCATTATCTTGTGGGTTTTAAATGAATTCGTATTGTAATTTCCTCTCCTCGAAAATTAATTAAATTTCCGTCTTGGTCAACTACTTGTAGAGTTAAGGAGCTTATCTCTCGAGAGTTGACTGGCAAATAAATGAGATTTCTCGGAATCTCATCAATTTTATACCCTGGTGGAACATTAATTGCAAACTCATGTAATGTGTGTGCTTGAGAGTTATTCATATATGTGTTGACGGATATATTGCTCTCCACTCGTAAGAGATTGACTTTAAAAATGTTGACTGGAAGATCTGAATAGTGATTCTCATTTGGATTTAAGATTTTTTTATTAAATCCAAGCAGTTTTCCAATTGTATTTTCTTTATTAAAATAAACTAAATCAATAGAGCTATTAACTCTTACTTGCATTGTATTATTATTAGCTTCTATATCAATTTTATTTTTTGGACTGTATCGTTTGTATTGCTCTTTTATATAATCAACAATATCATTCAATTCATAGGATCCAATTGGAATTTCAATTATATGATCACCAATATGAAACTTGTTATTATAAACGTCTACATTGGGAATGCTGTTGTATGAATGAAAATCAGTCAGAGCACACTCATATTCACCATCCAAATAAATTGGAGGGAAATAATTAGCTGATAGCTCAGATGATTTAGAGCTCAATGTAAGTGTTATTGACATTATGGTTGTCGGAGAGTAAATAAAATAAATTTAACACAATGTTGTTTTTTTAAGGAAATTTATAAGTTTATTTTCCATTACAAGATATATAAATACTACATCAATTATATTATTTTATTTATTTATTATTATTATTATTATTATTATTACTAACTACAATATATCAGTTTTATTAATCCAAGAATTATGATAATTTGGAAATCCCAACCATTTAACAAATGCTTTTCCTCCTTTAACTTTAAGAACTTTTTCGACAAGGTACGTATCTGGAAATCGAGTTTTGGAAAGTTCTTCATCATAGAATCCTCCTTCTATTGGATTTCCACGATAGTCTTCTAATATGTACGTTGTAGGATATGTATTCTTTACTGTTTTTATTTTAAAAATTTCTGTAGTCCAATTGGGTGTATACCCCTTTTCAAAAATATGTTTGTATTTACTGATACGTACATAATCACCGACATTGAATTTTGATATTTTATATATTTTTATATGGTTGTATACTGTGCTAAGCAATTTCTTCTCATTTGTTGAATTGACTTTGATTGGAGGCATTTTGATGGTACGATGAATTTTTCTGTTGTAAGCATCAACTAAATTATTGTAAATATCGAGCCAATAATATGAACCATTGAAACTAAATTCTCTCCACATCATTCCTTTTAAGGTTCGATTGAATCGTTCTACTATTGATGCTTTCATTCTACTAAATGTTGAGTAGTGATTAATATTATGTTTATCCATTAGTTTTTGAAAGTCCTTATTGAAAAACTCTTTACCATCATCTGTTTGTAAATTTTTGGGAATCCTACCTAATTTAAAAATATTTTCCATTTCCTGGGCTACTTCAATTGCTGTTTTTGTTTTAAGTGGTTTAGCCCATGCAAATTTTGAAAAGGTATCAATTACAGTCAATAAATATCTATAGTTTTTATTATGTGTAGAATAATTCCCCATTTCAACCAAATCAGCTTGCCAGAGGTCATCTATTCCTTTCATTACAACTCTTCGACGTTTAAAAACTTTTCGAGCTTGTTTATGGAGTTCATTTACTAAGGTTCTTTTTGTAGTCATAATTTAATTCTTTTGTAAAATAATATCGTATGGGTTGTTATCTGTTGACGTATTTTCACCTATTGTGATATATTCAAAGTTATCATATCTATAAATTTTCTCTTTTATCCTGCTGATTTCTTCTTTAGTAGATGTATTATACTTTATAATTTGATCTCGAATATCATTAATATTTTTTTCTAAATGCTCCATTAACTCCTTTTGTACCTTTTCAATGTAATATTGCAAAAACACTTTACTGATAGCATCATTCTCTTCCATAGCATTTTCCACATTTCTGATTCTTTTGTTTTGGACGTCAATATTGCTATTCGCATCCATAAAGAACCCCAACAATTTAGGTACATTTTTTATTGAAATTATACCACTTGTATCGTTCAGGTAGTGTCCAAATTTGTCAACAGACATAGTTCATTTAAATTAATATTATTGTATAATATTAGCTTCATATAATTCTTCAATAATTGATACAATCTCGTTATTGTGATTCGTATGACCAGCAGCTTGTGATGCTATTAGTAGTCTAAGTCGATCTACCAACTCATTTGGATCATCCCAATATATATAGTTAGGTTTCTGTGAATTCACAGTCATTAATCCAGTACCAATATAGTTCTGGTTTGTTGTTTCATGTGATGATGATGTTGAGGGTATAGATTGCTTCATATTTTTATCTTTAAATAATTTTCCAATAATGTGCTTATATTTATAGGCTCTCGTACCTTTTATTTTACCATCAGCTTGAAAATCTCGTTTGTATGCACTTGTATTAATCAATATTTTTTTATAAATTTCAAGTTCAGATTTATCATAGTTCTTTGGAATTTTATGAAACATTAATGAAAATAATCCCGGTGTAAGAGCCCATATTTGATTTCCAATTATAATTTTATCGTCATTGAAGTTAATCTTACTGTCACCAAATTTCCACTCATTATTGGAATCTCTATGTGGACCATAGAGATTGTCTAACTCATTTATCTTTTGTAAATGTACTAAATCTTTATCATTTCTATTAGTATTTAAAATTTCACTTTCTGACTGAGAGTAAAAATCATCGTAATCATCTGAGTTGTTGGAGTTACTTAATAATGTATCTTCAACAATTTTCTTTGGAGTACTTTTGTTAATCGTTGGTATTTTAGATATAGGATTTGAATTAATAGTGAATTCATGTTTAAGTTCTTTATTTTCAAGTTTTGGAATTATTTTTATAGCTTTTGAGTTTTTAATAAAGTCATTCAAAGGTTCTGTTATGGGTTTAAATGTATCTTTAAGTTGTTCATGCATATCCGCTTCACCAACTTTCATACTACGAAGTTTTTTCTTCAATACATTTCTCGTTTTTATCAAATCCATCAATACATTTTTATTCATTTTAAATAAGTAATTCGGTTTTCTTATCAAATTATGAATTAGTGTCTAGATTAATGATGTTACATTATCAGATCAGCTTTCAGCCCTGGTATAAGATAATATGTTAAATCAGCTATCTGGTATTATAAAAGCGATGATATTATTTTAGATATTGGATTAGGTTACTTAGAAATCAGTTAAAAATAGTAGATACAAATATTTACTAAGTTGTGGTATGTTAAAAGTTCAATGTTATACTAATATTTAAATGTAATATGTATAATAATTTATATTGTTATGAAATTGTCAAATTGCTTTCGATATCGTCCATTATTCAATTCGTCATCTTTACTAATCACTAAAAATCCATATTTATCTTTCCAACATTCTCGACAAATTTCATAAAAGTTTTGAAAACTCATATCGCTTGCAACATGATCACTATAAACATGCTTCACATTCATTTCATCTTGCTTAAACATTATGATCATATTAGCATTATCTCGTATCAAATGTTTTGGAATTCTTGTATAAGTTTGACATAAATAAAATGAGTCAATATTTTTGTGTCGACCCATACAAAAGTATGTACGTATGTTATTCTGCTTTTCACATGCAACATCATCAAATATCATAATTGAGTTAGAATTTGCTTTATAAGGAGATATTACTGATTCATTTTCGGAAAATGTATAATATCCCATTCCTTTAATTGGTGTTATTAATTTCCTTAAATATTCATATTTTGGTTGATATAGTGATTTGGAGTATAAATAGATGTTCTCAAATTTTAAACCATTAGGACTTTCCAACAATCCAATCATAACATTAGTCTTGCCACAATTCGAGGGACCGACTATCAGCGCTCGAATAGAATTCGGTAATAAAGAACTGTGCCTTATTTTTGAATTGCTTTTCACTGAAGAATCAATATTGCGAATGGAAATATTTTTATGTTGTTTAATTAAGCGCATCTTTATAACTGATACTAATCATATATAATTAATATTTTTTTATAGAATAAAATAAAATGGTTATACACTATAACAAAGATATTAGTTATAAAAGAACAGTCATCGGAGAAGGTTTAGTGGATAAAATAATAAACTCTCTACCTATTGAACTACATCTTCCTGGATATCAATATTGTGGCCCTGGAACAAAACTACAAAAACGTTTAAATCGGGGTGATAAAGGAATAAATAAATTAGACACAGCTTGCAAAGAACATGATATAGTATATTCAAACAATAAAGACATAAATATAAGACATCAGGCTGATAAAATTCTTGAAAATAAAGCTTGGGAACGAGTTCTTTCAAAAGACAGTACTCTACCAGAAAAATCATTTGCTTATTTGGTAACAAACACAATGAAAGCAAAAAGAAAATTAGGCATGGGTTTGAAGAAGAATAACATAAATAAAGATTCAAAAGTAAGTAAATCTAGTGGAAGAAAACTTTTCAATGCAACAATAAAAACAGCAACAAAAATTTTAAAGAAAGAAAAGCCACAAGATATTAACTCTGCTATTAGAATTGCTCGTAAAGTCATTAAAAACTCTTTTAAAGGAAAAAAGTCTCATGTTGCAATTCCTCGAGTAATAAATGTTCCAAAAATTGGTGGTTTTTTACCTCTAATACCCATTCTAACTGCTCTTGGTGCAATTGGTAGTTTAACTGGTGGTGGTGCAGCCATAGCAAAAGCTATAAATGCCGCAAAGGATGCTAAAAATCAACTTGATGAAGCAACCCGACATAATAAAAATATGGAGGCCATAGCAATGGGAAAAGGTCTTTACCTCACACCATATAAAAAGGGATATGGATTGGTTTGTAAAGAGAAACCAAAAAACTTTTAGAAATGCTACCTAAGAGACCACTAACTGATCTCGACCTGAAATACTTGTCAAAAAATATTCCATATTTTAGAGGAATTTTCATGTTAGACACACTACCAAAGCGTTCTAGAAAAATAGAATGTGGTATCATCAACTTAGATTTATCAACAGGATCTGGAACACATTGGGTAGCATATTATAAAAATAATCAACACAACGAATATTTCGATAGCTTTGGAAATTTACAACCTCCTTCTGAATTGATTAAATACCTAGGAAAAAATATAAAATATAACTACAATCAACATCAAGATTATAATTCGTATAATTGTGGACAATTATGTATTAAATTTCTGTATCATATGACTGAAAGAAATAAATAAATAAAAAATTGATATTAATAATGAAAACGTTTTTATTTATGAATTTATTTTAATTTTTAATTTAACTAAATATTAAAAAATTTAATAAAGATATAGGCTTTAGATTTGCCATACAGGATATTGACCGTTTGGAATATAGTCAACCATTACATCAAATGTGTCTAAGCGCAAGCCTCGTTCTCCCTCTCTTTGGATACGGAATATACCTGATGATAGCTCAGTCATCTCTTCATCGGATAATGAATTGTACCGGTTTGGCAAAAACATTATATTTTCTTCCAGCTCAATTTGAATGGTTGGGCCATATTTTGTTGTCGTCCTTTTTGCATTTAAGACTGCATACTTTTTGTCAGTTTCCAAATCCTTAATATGAATAAGGGTTTTGTTGGAAAAGCTGTTGAATTTTTTAATTAAATTTTTAGCTGAATCCATTTTTTTATTTTTTTTTTTTTTAATGTTTGTAGTTTGTAGTAGTTGTCACTTGAACTAATTTTCTTATATTGATCTTTAAATTTTTCCGATAAGTCTTAATAGCAAATTTGAATTTTTTTAACAAACATTGTTAGAGAGTAAAAGAAATATGTATATGTATATACCCCTCGCTCGCTCCTCGCTCTATCTTCAATATGAATAAAATTGTTTTATAGATAAAATAGAATTTAGCATGATGTAATAGGAGAAAAATATTAAATATATCCATCCTTCTCACACTACCTGCAGGGATTCAAGTATAATCTTTTCATTTCATTTTGAAGGATCGTAGTGGAATAAATTAAATATAAGTCTTCAATAAAGGAGGCACTAGAAAGTGTAACAAAGAAAACAATATTATTTGGAAATAAAACACATTAGTGTAAAAGATTCAGAAAAATGTAGTTAATAACCGAAAATTTTAATAAACTAATAGTAACAATAAGAACGTCAATATAACAAGTTGTAAATAATAATAACTAAAATTAAAATAGAAAATGAGTTTAATAAGAGAGATTGTTCAACAATTTTTAATTGATTTTCAAGACTCATTATTATATGAGCACCGGGAGACGCTCAACTTTTTTGTGTCCATGCTGGAACAAAATGACGACTATGGAGTAATAGATGAGGAAGATGGGGAAAATGGAAGCCATTTTAAGAGCTGCCCTTGGTCCGAGCCGAGCTGTGAAGAAGGTCCAGACACCTGCAGATGTTCCGTATTTCATTTCCGGAAGGATATTGTACTCAAATTAATTCAATCATACTATAATTTTCGCCAAAATATTTAATAAAATAAAAATTATATTTACTTTATTTACTCTTAAATAGAAAAGAAAAAAAAAAACACACAAACTCAAATAATTGTTAAATATAATAAATAAAAAGCAAATAAATCAAAAACAAAAAGGCTATTCTTCTTATTGATTGACTTTTAAAAAGATAAATTAGGTAAACAAACGAATTTCTTATTTATTTATTAGAGCGGTTCTTTTCATAACAGCTAAAAACTAAAATAGCTAGATTGAGAAAAAAAAAAAAAAAAAAAAGGAATTGTAAATGGGAAATCCCATCCAGAAAATTTAATAAAATAGACAGTAAAAATAATTTTAAAATTAGAAAATTATACACACAAAACGATAAATGTGATCAAACTTTTACAGTCAGCCAATCAGAATTTAGGAAACACACAATTTCATCCCTCATCGTCTTGAAAAAATACACAGGTACTCAAGTTTCAATCAAAACAATGAAAACTAATTTTAAATATTACCTGCTTTATCCTCTGGTTTATAGCACTTGACACTATAGGAGTTTGCACCTTTTGTATGCCATCTACAACAAACTAACGTGCACGTGTGCATAATCCATTCAATCTCTATGCCCTTTCAATTTATAATTAGAATTAATATTTAATTTAAAAACATGTTTATTCATGTCTTAGATAAATGTGTAATGCACAAAGTAAGTACAGGTAGTTGATATTGTGCATGACCAATCTTGTTATGTATTGTTACTGATCTCACATTCACCTCGTGTAATTTTTTAATATCAAATAAATGCTTGCACATTCATGATTTCTGGATTTAAACACTTGTATGGAATAAATTAATGACAGTTAAAGATGGGAAGAGGAGACAGAATTAAACGAAGAAACATATTTTTAAAGAAAATGTCGTACAGAGGTATAATTGAGAAGTTTCTATATGACTTTGATGGTTGTATTTTTGATGAACATTTACAAATAATAAACCATTTTCAACGCATGCTGGACGAGTATGAAAATATCAAAATGATTGATTCTATTCATGGGAAGCATTTCATCAACTGCCCAAGGATTTGTAAAATATGCGAGTTTATATCAAATACATGTGAATGTATTCAGTTTAATTTACAAAAAAATAATGTATTTCTTTTAATAGAAAATTATTATACGTTTTTTATAAGAAATATAAATAAATAAATAAATAAAATATATTTAAAATTGAAGTTTTTATATAATATACTCTAAATTTACTCTTTAATCTCATACAAAATAAAAATCTTAAAACTAGAGAATGAAAATTCAAAATTAGTTAGAAATATTCAACCAACAAAATAACTGAAATACAAATAAATTCTGCTAGAAATCCCATTCATGAAAATAAAAAAAGAAATTGCAATTGGGAAATCCCATCCAGAAAATTTAACAAAATAGATAGTAAAAATAATTTAAAATTAGAAAATTATACACACAAAACGATAAATGTGATCAAACTATTACAGTCAGCCAATCATAATTTAGGAAACATACAATTTCATCCCTCATCGTCTTGAAAAAATACACTGGTACTCAATTTTCAATCAAAACAATGAAAACTAATTTTAAATATTACCTGATTTATCAACCCTTAAAACTACCTGCTTTTACTCTCCCACACAATCCTCTCTCACTCTCTTCACATCTCTTATTATCCAACTAGAAACTATTACTATCCAACTGGATTCCCTTCATGACATGTCAGCTATTCGCTATCGACCCATTCAAATTCCAATTACAAAAAGCGGCGGCTTTCCTTTGAAGCCTCTGCTACCAATTCAAATTCCAATTGGAAAAGGCGGCGGCATTCCTTTGATGTCTCTGCTCCCCATTACCTATCTACTTTCAAGTGTATTTCAACTGGATGTCTTTCAATTAAGGTAACCAATCTGGAGAAATATACCCTGAGGAATTTTTATGAATGCACCTTTATATCATTATTCATAACTTGCCTCGGCGGATACTTGAATTGGATGGCATTGAAACTAGTTTGACAGACGTCCGATAATATCCTAGGAAGAGCTTATACTGGGAGAATTTTTGTTTCCAAGTGTAAATGGTGTTCTTGAATATTTTATATGACTGCGTAACTATACTGGAACATCGTAACTGACCAGTGAGCGACCAGTCTTGTGGGTAGCAAATAAAGTTTCTTTAGCCTTGCTCAAAATACCCAATATGTGAAGGATTGCAGTGGCAGAAGCTAAACACAATGTAGAAGTTGTTGAGTGAGTCACAGTCGCAATTTGAATCCCATGGCCGCCTTTATTCAGGTAGTTACGTGTGTTTCCACATAGATCACTGCCTACATCATCAACCTTTGGGATCTTCTTATTAAGGTAAAGTTGTCGACATATAAAATCACCCAATGTGGTGACAGGACCCCGCTTTGAGGAACTAATGATTTACCTCTACAGAGTTTTGAAGGATTCTATCTAAACTTCAGGTGACCGCTCATACAATTTACAATTCATCTCATGTATTATTGATATCTTGGAAGATGTCCAGTGTGTTGGCTGTCAATGTCGAAGACCTTTAACAAATCTAGCATCACAAAAACCGTTCATTCAAAGCGCATCTGCTGGTTCGAACCAATGCTGGGGTGGTACTGTGCATTTTACGGAATCCATACTGATGGCGAGTTGCCGGTATATGTTGGGTCTCTCTCAGAATGCGTTCATGGTCGGAAGCTAAAGTTTGCAAGTCCCTATCATCTTTTGTCGTCGGGTTAGACTATAGACAAGACTCCAAATTGGCAAATTGTGCTCTACAATGACTGTGATAACGAACACATAGGTCGACATAGGTCGATCCAGACAAACGGTTTTGGGTTATCGACCAGACTCTACAGAAACTTCATTCCGCTGGAAAGGTTGCGCAGCTGATTAGGTCAGGACTGGCTATTGTGAGGTCCGCGAGTTTGTGCAGTTATACATATTATAGACTTATTATAAATCGTGTGGGGGACAAATAGTTTACTGAAGTTTTATTGAAATCCTACAATAAACACATTATATTTTCTTCCTTTTAAATAAAATGCCCTAATTTTTTAAAAATGTTACCTTTGACCCCCGAAATGAGAGGCAAAAGCTTTGATTATTTTTCTATTTGTTCCCAAGTAAAAGTAGAAACGTTTTTATCTTATGAGCAATTATTTATAGGTAGTATTTATAATTTATAAAGTCAATTCAAAGTGTATATTTTATTAAAGTGTAGAAATGGCAAAATCACAAGACCTTTAAAATGTGCCAATATACGAGTAGTTTGTATGTAAATATTTATTTTATTATTTTGGAATACATATTTTTGTTATTTCTAAATGAAATCTTTGCAATACACTTTTAGTATGTTTTCAGCAGTCGGTAGCTGAATGACAATGTGTGTGTGTTTTGAATTTTACTCGTACATATGTACATGCATTTCAAAAGATTAAGGAATTTTTTAATTTGCTTCCAAAGTTTTTTTTCTTCTGTTGTTCACTGTGCCATGTACATAACACAAAAACAACAACAACACCACCAGCAACAGCAATGATATTTATTCACACAAACTCGAATGTGTGTAGTACACTGTGTACTACGTAAATATAGATTGTATAAATAAACTGGACCATAATAATATCACTTTCACTTGCTTCGTTGTTGTTTATTTTTTGTCGATTTCATTGGTTTCGATCAAGCTGACTGCTTGCTGTTTATTTGTCTTTTGCTTCTTCTTTCTTCTTCTGTTTCTTTTTGTAATTCTTCCAAATACTACAGCTACAACAAACCCTCGGATATATTCATAGACCCACAAGCTGTATGTACAGTGGATCAGTAAAGTTTAGACACACTATGATATCCTAGAGAGATCTCAATATCTTTGCTCCTCCTTAACTTAAAAAAAAATAATTCTGATATCGTTTTAAAGAGTGATCGAATGTTTCGAGTCATTATCTTGTTGGAACAAGAACTTTCTGTCTAAGCCCAGCTTGGAATTAAATATTCTGAAAGAAAAAAGCGTGTTTATCCATTTTATCCTCATAATTATAAGATTTCCCACTCCAGATGCCGCCATACACCCCCACACCACAACATTGCCACCACCATGATTCTCGAATTTTGATTCATCGCTAAATATCACGCAATTCCAGATTGTTTCAGACTAAACTTGTTTTTTACGTTCAATTTTTTTAGGTCTTAATGCATTGTATCTCAAAAAGAATAAAATATTAAGCCAAGTATAGACGACATGTTGAATCAGCTTATTTGTGCTGAAAAATTTGTTACAAGTACTTACATATCGTGTAAACGCAAAATTTTTTCAGCATACGTATATTTAACAATATTTGCTAACACTTTGTTAACAATGCCAACAAACGTATGTTGGTAATTTTAGCATATCGTGTAAACAGCATATTATTAGTGTTTGACAAATTTCCTGCGTATGTTGACAGATATGTTATTTGTTGAAAAGCGTATGCAAGCTTTTCAGCATATGGCAAATTCATATGCATATGCGATAGTGTCTATGCTATCAGAGTTGTATTTTCTAATAAAGCTGATAAGAAAACAACAATGTCGGCTTCACTGATTTAAATCACAAATTATAATCTAAAGAACAGACGTTTAAAATTTTTTAATTGTTTGTATAGTTTATACAATTTATTATATTCACATATATTAACACAATAATTGAACACAAATATTTATTTGAATGGCGGAAAACTGCGTTTGTTTACATTAACAAAAACATATGTTTTTGCATTTTTTTTTTGTACTAGTGTGGCTCCTATGACATACTTTGTTGCGATTTTTTTTTGAGTGTGATAGAAATCGGTCAGATATTCCAGTGAATGAATCGTAGTAGGATAGTGTATCATGACCTTTAAGCCCAGCCGCCGATAGTTTTTTTTTTATGTAAATACACTTCTTGTTGCATATGTACCTACAAACATACACACAGAAGAACACAAAACGCAATATAGTGGCCGGCGGCATTGTTCAAATTAATCGACACAGGCCTCTGGAAATAAACAATAAATTATTATAAATGTTTTATACATGTTTTCGTGCATTATTTGCATATTTAGTGTAAATTTTGTTTGTAAGTTCTGCAATATTTTATTATTTATTATTATTGCTGTTTTTTTCCAATAAAATATGCTCTATTTTTTATACCAATTCCATGTATAATTTTACACAATAACTTTCTTCCTCTCGTCGTTCTACCCATTTCGAACTCTGCGTCTTTTTGCTTTTAATTCCACTTCATCGTCATCTAAAATCAGCACTGTACAATCAATAGCTAGACCAATTTCTTCCCACGTCATCATTTATGTTTTTTTTATTGATATTATTTTAATTATTTAATTTTATTTCAAAAATTACAGAATTGAATAATAATTAAAAAATTTTGTCAAACTGAATAATTTTACAAACAAATGTTTATACGACTCAGCATATGTAGTACCACATACAATTCAACATATCGTATAAACACAAAAATCGTATGCTAACTCTTATATTGACATTTCATTTGCTGACATCAAAAAATTTGCTACTTTCAACATATCGTGTAAACGTCTAACATATGACATAGGAATTTGCTGCTAATTTTAATCATACGGCTGTCAGCATATATATGCTGATTCAACATATCGTCTAAACTTAGCTTTAAATATTTTCTGTGTTGAATGGTCAAGACAACGATCAATTGTTCCAAGTTAAGGAGGAGGAAAGTTATTGAGAGATTTCTGCTGGAAATCATGGTGTACCTAAACTTAATTTATCCACTGTATGTTTACACTTTTAATAACTGTGCTTGTTATTCATATTTCGTTGAGTATAGTTGTTGTTTTTATTGTTGCCATTTAACCAGGGTGCTGTGATGTTTGTAATGAAACAGAGTCCAAGTAATATTTGCATTTCCCAAAATATTAAAATACTTACGATAACATTTTTATATTCGCCAACATGTAGACTGAAAGCGTATAAATGTGTCATTCCTTTAGATCACGGCTGCAAATGCAAAACTTGTTTATCTCAAACGCACTTCAAAATCATTGTTTTTGTATCTCCATTTTCATTTTATTTTCTGTGTCTGTGACCCACCTCAAAACTGAATACAAACAGGTCTAATCGAGTCTCTACGAAGTGCCGAAACAGTGGATATTCTATAATTGGAAATTGTAAGCCAACAACTTATTTTGCACAAGTTAGTTTTATGATAAAAGTAATCTATGAAGAAAATAGTACGAATCGGTTCACGATGTAGTAGTCCATATTTGACCATAACCCCAATATAAAATCCACTTCCGAAAAGCATAAATCGGTTATAAATATTTTTATCAGGTTAAAATTCGACACAAATAACCCTCAAATACATAAAAATAATTAGTTTTAGCTTTCATTTAAGGACCACATCGGAAAAATCATAATTTTAATATATATCTTATAAATATCGGCACCGATCGAATACTTAACTATGAATTTTGTAAATTTCTGTTCATATCACCACTTTCGGAAATCATTTACACATATCTTATGACGACAAGTCGACAACTGGCCAAAGCTCCCACATATGAACCACATCCGAAATAAATACCGAGAATTCGAGACTTTTATCCATGAATATTGCTGTCAAACGCAACATTTCAAAGCATTTGCAAACATTCAAAATAGTAAAATTCGAGATGAATTGAAAGACGTTTTTACAAGTCCGTTTAAGCAACATTTAAACGCTGTAAATGGAATTAATTTATGAACCGAATCGTTACTGGCGATAAAAATGGATCCATTACGATAAACCGAAACGTAAGGATCGCATGTGAAGCCCGGCCAATTAGCCGAATTGATAATAAACTCAAATATCCATGGCGCAAAGGTGTATTTGGTGGGATCAAAAGGGTCCTATATATTATGAGCTGCTTAAATCTGGCCAGAGCATCACAGGGAACCTGTACCGAATGCAAATAATTCGTTTAAAGCGCCGAAAAATGCCGTAATATTCCATTATGACAACGCTCGGCCACGTGTTGCACTCCCTGTTAAAAACTTTTTAGAAAGAAGTGGTTGGGAAATTTTGCCTCACCTGCCTTATAGTCCAGACTTTGCCCCAATCTACTACTATTTGTTTAGATCCATGCAGAATACGCTTCACTTTAGACAGGATATTCGATACTGGCGCGGATTCATATGTTGCCAGAATGATGGCAATAGATCATAACTAACAACGGCCAATAATTTGAATAAATTTATATTGTTCAAATGTTTAAAATTAGAGAAAAAATTTTAAAATGTCGCTCTTAAACCAACCTTTTAATTTTGCAAAATTGTTAAATTTCACACAATATTCTTCTGATTAATGAACAAAGTGCCAAATAATGGAAAATATTTTAGATTCGTCACGGACAAATATAGCGCTCTAAATTTTTTTTAATAAATCGCTTATGTAGTTCCGAAGATATTTACATCATTCGATAACACAAAATATATTTTAATCTATATACATACATCTATCTATCTATATATATATAAATATATGTATGTAACGTATGGACTCCAAAACGTCTGAGTCGATTTTGATGGAATTTGCACAGCATTATTCTAGAAGGAATAATAGGCTATATGAAGTTTTGATTGTACAAACGGGGGTGGCACCGCCCATATAACCCAAAAATTTAAATCGTTATATTTTGGGCATTTTTTGACCTACGTCAGTGATATGTGTCACATATGGTATTGGCATAATTAGGAATACGTACCAGGAGAAAAGTGCCCCTTTTTAGAAAAATTAAAAATAGTAATATAGTCTTAACTACTGGACCGATCGTCATTAAATTTTCACAATAAGATATTCTTACGAAATTATAAATTCTTGACTATGTAAGTGGACAAAGGGGCATGGCCACGACCATTGAAATGCATCGCTAATATGACCCGCTTCAGTATCCTATTATTTTTCCATATGGAGAAGGTGGATATCACTTTAAAATGCGTCAAATCAATCAAGCAACCCGTAAGACCATTAATTATCGTGTTGAGTTCTTAAATTAACTCGATGTGCCAGGCATTCCACCACATGTGCTACAACTTAAAATTGGAGTGAACACTATTTTACTGATGTACTTTTGCTATACATTCCTTTTGCTACCAAAAGATTTACCATTCGATTTTAAAAATTTTTTCCTGTTCGGTTAGCGTTTGCGATGACTGTTAACAAAGCTCAAGGTTAATATCCCATGTATATGTGTATGCTCCTGATGGACAAACTAAACCTAAAGCATTGCAATAAATACATTAAAATTAAATAAATAAATGTTTGTAACTATATAAATACGTTTTCAGAAGCCAAAAGACTAAATTCTTCTAATATGCATTGGCTAAAGTGAGCCTTGATTGTAAAGTGATCCTGTATAAGACTGTTTTAAAACCAATTTGGACATACGAAATTTAAATATGGGGAAAGGAAAGTAATACCAGTATCGATATAATACAGAGGGCTCAATAAAAACTCTTAGGACCATTTTAAACATCCATAGAGATATTGATTAAAGACGAATTTAGAAAAATTCGTGAGAGATAAATTTCCTTCTTACAGAGAGCAATAGTTTTAGTTAAGATTTGAATACTTATTGTCTATGAAGTAAACACAGATCCAATAAATAAATAATTAAAATAAATTAGTATTTATATATACTGTGCTGTGCCGAATTTTATATACCCTCCAACAAATACCGGTAGTGTGATCTATGAATACTTTAAACTAATTTTTGTTACATTTTATATCAAAAGCTATTATTATACGGGTTATTTTATTTTTAGGATCCCTACCATGAGTGCTTTCAACTATTATGGGGGGATCGTCTTCAAATATTTATATTATAAGAGATTTATGTGCATTTACGTGATTTTCGAAAGTGGACTTTGTATGAGGCTATATCAAAATATGTACCGATGCAAACAAGATGAAATTTCTCATTGCATGAAATTTATTTTTGCTAAATCGATACTGTTTTTCTATAGACAGTTATGTACCATAAAGCCATATTCCAGGAAGACATTTGTATGGGGGCTATGAGAAGTTATTGAACGATTCTTACCGTAATAAAAATAAAATGTTCAAAATTTTATGATATTATATGTGATTATATTTGAAGAAAATTGCAAAAAGTATCTGAAAAATGTCGAGGTTGTCTGAAACTTTGGTTTATAACTAGATTCCTACTGGACCAATTTTGCCCATTTTAAATACCAAACATTTCGGTGCAACAAAGAATGTTTGGTAAAAATTTCCTTGTCATATGTCTTTTTTCGAAGCTCTATCGTGCCGTCAACAGATGGACAGACATGGTTAGATCGTCTTAGAATCTTAAATAGGTCCAGAATATATAGACTTTTTGGTTCATTGACCACTATTTCGATGTGTTATAAACGGAATGACAAACTTAATATCCATCACCTAACTTTTTGGTGGTGGGTTTAAAAAGTTATGCATTATTTTGCGTAAACATAAGCAAATATGTAAGTTTTACTGAATGTGGTCATAGAAATGATAAATTTCTAAAAATTTTGTTTTAAATTAAAAGAGAAATTCGTAAAAAAAAAACTTAAAATATTTCAAAATTTAATAATTTACTAATAAATTTCTAGCTGATACATATTTTTTGTAACTAGTAGATAAATATGAATTTAAAATTCGACGCAGCCTGCTTATATACATAGCTCTACCGTGGTTATTGTACATATCTTCTTACATGCCTTGGTGGATGATATTTTGCGTAAACATAAGCAAATATGTAAGTTTTACTCAATGTGGACATATAGAAATGATCAATTTCTAAAAATTTTGTTTTAAATTAAAAGAGAAATTTGTAAAAAAAAAACTTAATAATTTACTAATAAATTTCTAGCTGATACATATTTTTTGTAACTAGTAGATAAATATGAATTTAAAATTCGACACAGCCTGCTAATATAGCTCTACCGTGGTTATTGTACATATCTTCTTACATGCCTTGGTCGAAGATGATAATGGTGATCACCATCATCATTAACGAGTTTGCTTAACTTTTACTTTCTTTGTCATCACATACACGTATTTGCCGTTGTTTCGTTTTGTCAGATCGTGCGTTTGTTTGTGTAGGTCACGATTAGGTAATAATCTAGACTTAAAAAGACAGAAAAAGCCCAAAAAAATAAACAGAAATACCATAAATTGGGATTTTAGTTTAAATGCTAATTAGTAAATAAACCAATACACACGTGTGTTTGTATGTATTTGTTGTTAGTAAATTATTGCATATTAATGATTTGGCAATTCGTTTACGATTTTATTAAACATTTAACATCTTGAAAAGTCATGTATATTTTCGCAGTAGGAATTTTGTTATGAAATGTTTTCTAAATTATGTATATAAGAATGAATTTAAAGAAATTATGTCAATGTCATCATCAATGAATGGAATGTTGGTATGAAATTTGTTTCTGCAGAAATGACATCAAGGTTTTGAAATTAACTCAAATGTTGTGACATTATGGAAATGTAAAACATTTAATAGAATAATTTGTCACCCACATCATAACATGTTAATTAAATAATTGGGTAATGGGTAAATTTATTGTTTCGTAATTTGGGGATAAACATAGATAATGAATTTATAAGAAGGCCATGATGATGGCTTTTGGTTAGTGTTTAATAAAAAATCTTTTAATTTACCAAAAATAATTTCACTTTGAAGTCCAACTAAAGTAATTAATTAAGATAGTTTTCAAGTCTAAATGAACAATAGAAACTAAAAAATGCTATAAATCAATTACAAATCACAAAAAAAACCTACATATTAACATCCATCAGTAGTAGTGTACCAATGTATACACACATACTCGTATACCGAAATACGTGTAATTGCAATTTCAAATTTATTTAAATTTTACCAAAAATAAAAAAAGGAAAGTACATACATACATATGTATGTATGTGTGCATCTATCTAACTATTGAACATTAGTCTTCTTATTTAACAACGAGCTAACGAATAGCGAATTTATTTGAGCGTAAAAATCATGGTAACACTTTCTCTATAATTTACAGTTAGGACAAACAATTACGTGAAAATAAATCAAAATAGCCGAAAAATCATTGGTGTTTTCCTCTTCATCTTCTTTAAGTTTATTAAATATTTAACAACAAAAAAAAAACAGTATTAACTAACGCATACAGATTTGACCTGAACTTAACAATCGTTTTAAACTATTCAAACATACAGTTAGCGAGCCACTTAGTCAGACATTCAGTCTGCTAATCAGTCGTTTAGTTAAGGTGGTTTTAGACGGTATGTACTTTGCAGTGTACTTGCCAGTTATACGATACAAGCATTGAACACATTCGAGACAGCAGACTACCGACTACAATATGTCAAAAATAAAATGAGAGTGACTATATTGACAACAGCAGGCAAAACGACTGCAGGTTGTTGTCCATGCTGATTTTTTCGTCGCTGTCAAATTAAACTATTTCTATTTATTTAAATTAAAATGTCGTTATTATTTATGCGTCAAGTGTTGTTAAATGTATCAATAATATTACATTAATAATATTAAATTTTATATTAATAAAAATGAGTGAAGTTTATTAGCATGTCTGGAATCATATACATACATATGTTTTTCATGTTTCATAAATAAAACGCTACTTTAAACAAAAATAAAAGCCTTATGTAGCACCACTGAAATATATATGGATTACTACAACAGCTGTTTATATTTTTATTGGTTTGTTTGATTAAAGTTTGTAAGTATTTTATTGTTTCAGATTTATTATTTTTAATGTTTTTATTAACCGTCTGGCCCACGATGTCGAACGATAACGTTCGCTTAGATAAGACTTAAGACACAAACTTTTTATCGTATCTATTTTTTTACTCAATCAAGTTTGTTTATTTCACAATCAAGTTTGTGTCTTAAGTCTTATCTAAGCGAACGTTATCGTTCGACATCGTGGGCCAGTGGGTTACTTTTTTGTTGTATTTTAGTAATATCTTCTATAAAATCAACAAACTTCTATTCAGCCATTATATTATTTAAAGAATTCGAAGAACAAATTTATTTTTTATTAAAACGTCAGATTTCGGGATCAGCTGCTGACTATGTAGCCGTCGTTTTCAAAATAATTAAGTAGCTGAATAGAGGGCGGCATAAGTACCCAGCGGCATTTGCACTTGTGTAGTCGTGTAGCCTGCTGTATCGAATGTGTTTAATGCTACATATGTAATTGTGGATATCTGTTACACGCCGGTTTTCAGTTTCATGCGACACAATATACAAGAAGACAACAGCTGTTTTAGTTATAAGTATTTTCGAGAAAGTTTTGTCTTCTAGTTTGAAATAAGTTAGAGTGCAATATTCAACTGTGCCGAATCTTAAATACTCTTCACCTAAGCGTAATAAGAAATACAGAAACTACTAGGTTTTAGGATTAGAATATCTTATTCTGTATTTTCTATTCAGTCTTAGTGCAAATTTTATTATTTATGTTTCGAAATTTTTATTAAGTTTTGGATATTATCCCTACGGGCTAATTTCGGTCAATTATATTTTCTTCTTTAAATGATGTAAATGAAACAATTTACTTCATCAATTTGCTCTACGTTTCGTCGATGTTTTTACGTTTTCGACTTCTTCAGGAGCTATTTCATTAAGATAATTTATCTTATGTCACATCATTTGTTATTATTTAAAAATATATTGTAATTAAAACGGGAATACCACGACACCAAGTTAATTAAAATAAATGAATAAATAATTACAATTGTATACATATAGAATAAATCACAGAATCGTCAAACTTATAACTACGGATATCACAGAACTATTTCGAAATTTTATCTAATTTTGACCATTTATAATTGATGTAATTACCAATTCTTAAGATAATTTACAGAGTTTGTCTGATTTTCATAATACTATTGAGTGGATTAAAATTACTGATTTATATAAAAGTTGGTTCGATATCGATATTTATTAGACATTTTTGGGGTTTCGGAAATGGTTCTTATATGGCAGTTATATCAACTTACGGGCCGATCTTCTTAAATTTTGGAACAGTGATTTTTATGCATATGAGGATATCTAACGTCGAATTTCAACATAATCAGCGTATATTTATGATATACATATATTAGTATTAACGTGGATTTCGGAAGTGGACCTTATATGGGGGATTTAGTCAAATATAGACCGATATTCTCAAAATCTAGCAGTTTGATTTTGGCATGTATGTAAATGATCCGTGTAAAATTTTGGATCGGTACCGTTATTTATAAGAGATTTATGATTATTAAAGCGATTTTCGGAAGAGGGCTTTAATGGGGTATACGGTTAAAAATGAACCGAAATTCACAAAATTTTGTGGAATGATTTTTGTATATATGTAAATAATCTGTGCAAAGTTTTGAGTCGGTACCGATATATATAAAGATAAATAGCCTTTTCGAATGTGCAAGCTATGATCAATTATGGGCCGACCACCATAAAACTTAAGACAACAATTTATTTACCTATAAGGATTATATGTGTCAATTTTTAACCGTTTAACATGATTTATACCAGTTTTATACATATTTAAGTGAATTTGGAAAGTGTATTTTGTATGGGGTCTATGGTCAAACATGGGCCTAACTAAAACAAAATTTATTTTTACATGAAACTTATCTCTGCTGAATTTTGTATTGATATTCCAATTTTATAGGCATTTATGTATAATTGATATTTCGGGAAGATTTTTGTATGGGGGCTATGAGAAATCATGAACCTATTCTTACTATTTTCTGTACACTTTCTTGTTTTATCATAACAAGTAAGAAAGTATAGTCGGTCAAGCCCGACCATATAATACCCTACACCCAGTATTTGTATAAAACAGTTTTTCAGAAATGTACGTAATATTGTGAACCTATCATCCAAAAATTTAGTGTCATGATGTCTGTGAATATAAATATTATATGTGTTAAACTTTATTTCGATATAAATACGTTTAAAAGATTTATGGAGGTTAAATTGAATTACGGAGAGGGTCTTATATAGGAGTTTCGACTAATTATGGACCGACCATTATAAAATTAGGTGTCATCATTTCTTTATACAAGAAACTTATTTGTGTCGAATTTTATTTGGATACCAACATTTTTAAGAAATTTATGGTCGTTAAAGTAGTTTTCGGAAGTGGGCCTTATATGGGAGCTACGACAAATTATGGACCGATCGTCATAAAATTCTACCATGTTATATGTATATACGAAACATATTTGTTATAAATATTATTTGGATACCAACATTTTTAAGAGAGTTATGCTCTTTTAAGCGATTTTCGAAAGTGGGCCTTTTATGGGAGCTACGACTAATTATGGACCGATCATAATAAAATTATACCGTATTATTTGTATACATATTAAATATATTTGTGTTAAATTTTATTCGGATACCAACATTTTTTAAAGAGTTATGCGCTTTTAAGTGGTTTTCGGAAGTGGGCCTTATATGGTAGCTACGACTAATTATGGACCAATCATCATAAACTTCTGCCATATTATATGTATATAGACGAAACATGTTTGTGTTCAATATTATTTGGATACCGACATTTTGAAGTGAGGTATGCTCTTTTAAGTGATTTTTGGAAGTGGGCCTTATATGGGAGCTACGACTAATTATGGACCGATCTTCACAAAATTTGTGGATGTGCTTGAACTTCATTTACTACTCATCTGTAGTAAATTTTGTTTGCATACTTGCATAATTCAAAGATTTATGACCGGTAAACCCCAATTTCGGGAGGACATTTTTATGGGGGCTTGGTGAAATAATAGACCGATTTCCACCAGTTTCAATCCCATCCATCCTTAGGCCGAAAAAATATAATGTACCAAATTTTATCGACATATCTTCAAAATTGCGACCTGTACTCTGCGCACAAGCTTTACATGGACAGCCAGCCAGACGGACGGACGGACGGACATCGTTAAATCGACTCAGAAAGTGATTCTGAGTCGATCGGTATACTTTAAGGTGGGTGTTGGACCAATATTTCTGGGCGTTACAAACATCTGCACAAATCCAATATACCCTCCCCACTATGGTGGTGGAGGGTATAAAAACAACGTGTACAAAATTTCATGGGAATATCTCCAATATATTTAAAAAAATTGAAAGAAAAATGTTAAAAAATAAATTTTTTATGGAGGTTGTCTTACAATTTGATCCATAACTCTTGCTCTAATATATCGATTTTGCTGATTTTCAATACCAAACTGCTTAGGAGAACTATAAACAGTGTTGATTTCGATTATGTCCTTTGGACGTGAGAGTGTTTTACACAGACAGACAGACGAACATGGCTCAATCGACTTAGAATTTCATAAGAACCACGAATATATATACATTTGTTGGGTCTCAGATGAGTATTTCTCAGTGTTACACACGGAATGACAAACTTATATATATACCCTAATTCACCACTTATGGTGGTGGAAGGTATAAAAAATGGATTAAAGTAATTAAATAATTTTAACTTGCAGCATTATTGCAATAATAGCTTCTATAAAATATAAAAATTAAAAAAGTAAGCAAGAATTAAAAGAAAATGTACCATATGGAGCCAATTTAAATTCAATAAAACTTACCGCCTGGCCCACGATGTCGAACGATAACGTTCGCTTAGATAAGACTTAAGACACAAACTTTTTATCGTATCTATTTTTTTACTCAATCAAGTTTGTTTATTCCACAATCAAGTTTGTGTCTTAAGTCTTATCTAAAGCTGTGTTCACATTATGTGTATTTGTCATGTGGAATGTCACTTGTCTAACCATATGTGATTTCATGTGTACGTCAAAATTTGAGTTTTACATACGGTTTATAAATTACATGTTCATATGTTGGTTATGTCACATACATATGTACTTACTTTTGTTAACTCCTTTTCAAGTTTTCCCTCCATTTTTAATAATAAATTTGTGTAGTTTTTTTTTGTATTTTTATATTTATTATTATAATTATATTTATTAAAATATAATTATATTTATTAAAATTTCAATTAATTTTTGCCGCCACAAAATTTTGGTTATAATTTTGGTTTGTCACTTGAAAATAGAACTCGTTCTAAATACAAAAATGTCATATGTATTGCACACAGAGAAATAACATATGATATTGTTTGAAGGTGTTCAGACTATATGTACAAATTTGGCATGCGAAAAAGTGACAGTCGACATGACAAATACACATAATATGAACACAGCTTTAATACGTCGAAAGATTTGTTTCAACAAAGCACTTAAAGTAATTAAATCATTAAAATATGTTCCATTTTTGATAGTTTCATAAATAACTTTACTAAGTTTTCGTTGAAATCTGTACAAAATTTTAAATATCGAATGCTTTCAGAATAAACCGGAAGATTTTGAAGTTTAGTAAACAAAAATTTTGTTAAAATAATAGTTTGACTTTTCGTGAAATAAATGAATTCATGCCATAACAACCAATGTGGTCTTTTTAACCTAACCCCACATATATATATGTAATGAGGTTACGTTACGTCTAAATGGAAATTTATTATCAAAATAAGTGTTCGTTGAGACAAAAGACTCGTTTTTGGGCAAATGTGTATGTTAATCCAAACATAGTTCACCAAGCAATGTATCCTAGTGATTTGTTGCGAATGGTAAGATGATCATATATGATTCTAGTAGGGCAGCTCTTCATAGCGTAGGCCACAATGGATATTTTTCATTGCCGATTTGAGGGTATAGGTTTTATGATTTTTTTTTCTGTGTATGCATTAGAATTTCATATGTATAAAAGTGTGATTAGAGTCGAGGTTCCCTACTTTTTTAAAGAAAAAAACACAGAAAATTCAAATTTAATGGGGAATGTTTATTATCATTTGAAAGAACATTCTTTGGCATTTATTTTTTTAAAGATTATGTCTATCAAATGTTGGCCGTTGCTACGTCGCAGATGGACTAGTTCGAGCATTTCGACATGTAACTGGCGAATGACACGCGCAATTTTGTCATCCAAGCCCTGAATCGAAGCGGGATTGTTAGCATAAACTTTAGACTTTACATATCCTCACAGGAAAAAGTCTAACGGTGTGATATCACACGATCTTGGTGGCCAATCGACCGACACAAAACGTCAAATTATGTGTTCTCTCAATAAATCCATTGATTGATGCGATGTGTGGTAAGTGGCGCCGTCTTGCTGAAACCAAATGTCGCCGAGATCACGAGCTTCAATTTCAGTCATCAAATAGTCGGTTATCATGGCACGATAACGGTCGCCATTGACCATGATGATTCCACCGGCCCACAAACCACACCAAACCGTTGTTTTTCTAGATGAATTGGCAGTTCTTAAATATCTTCCTCACAGAACGTGAATTTTCGTAATAAAGTTGAACGACTTGTAAACTTTGTTCAGTCTTAAGTCTTTCTATTATGAAATGCCAAACAATACTAAACAAAAATAACATGACAGCATGACACGACTCACACGTGATCTGTCAAAAAAAGGCTATTGAAAAAAGTATTTTTACTTGACTCACCCGTTACTTTAATGGCCGACCAAAAATGTTAGATACGTATGTTTCAAATAAAATGAGTTGTTTTCCATGAAAACCTATGCATTAGTTCTGGCTTTATTTATAATAATTTAAGGCTTAAACTTAATTTAATAATAAAAAAAAATACTTTTGTATTTAATGGTACTTATGAAGTCAATATGGTTTGAAAATAAACATTTGAAAATAGAGTTGAAGAGTCAAATAACAAAGAAAATATTTAATTATCATTATAATTTTTCAAGAATAAATAATTAAAAATTGAGGGTAATTGTTATCGTTGAACTGTTAATTTTTGATATATTTATTTAGTTAGGCATGAGTTCATTAAATTAAGTGAAGGTAGGAATTGTTTTACAACATGAAATTTTATTAAAATTTTTTTTGATAATTTTAATATATAAACAAATATTTAATTCACCTCTAAAATATAGTAGAAATTTGAAAAAAATCAAAAACGTTGGGTATTAAAGTGATATGATCTTTATTTACATTTGGGAAGAAATGATAACCCGCAAAATAATATTTGAAATATAATTGTCTATGTTCAATTTGAGACAGGAACAGATGAGATGACATGACCTACCGACTACTCTATGTTCCATATTAGACTAAAAGGTAAAAGTTGCATGGGAAATGCAAACATTTCTCCCGTAAAATCGTCAAATTAAGCTAATAATAAAAAGATCTTTAAATAGACAATTTGTTTGCATAGTTTATATAAATATTTACTAAAACTCCATCAATATGCATTTAAAATGTATTAATCATTCACTTGAACAATGTGCATGTGTTATTTTATTTAACCAACTAATGCGGTATTTGGTTAAATTAGGCTTTTAAAAAGTCAAAAATATATACATATATATAATTTGTTATCCGAAATCACTATAGATTTTAACCGTTGGTAAAAACTAAACTATTCATTAAAATTCAAATGTAGCTAAACAATGAATAAACGTCGTTGTGTCTTTTTAATAAATTCATTTTAAATAACAAATGTAATAGATTGCATGTAATAATTTGCATTTACTACATATTTATACTTTTCCTTAACATTTTCATAGATATTTTCTGTATATACTTCTTATTTTAAACAGATTAGTAATAAATGTGTCGTCTCTGTTCTGCCCTGGAGGAGTATTTGAGAATTTGATTATTCTAACTCGTTTAGTAGGAACTGTAATTGATTTCTGCATTATCTGCATTAACTCCATCAATAAATCATCAATTAATTTTACCTAAATTATTTTATTTTTTATATTCATTTTTATATGCATATGTATTTATTCTAATTTAATACCATTTATTATTGGGTCCCTTCGACTCTACTTAAGTGTTCGCACGTAGTGAACTACCACGTAAACCAACCAACCATCCACTATTTCCACCGTAAAACAAGGACCCAGGTGAGCTTTAATATATTTAGACCTTTTCAATTTTATTTAAAATACATACTAAAAATAGAACTGGATGTCTGAATCTAGCACTAGCTTTTTGTACCCGGCGTTGCCCGGGATATTATTGATATTTTTTTTCTGGCCACTGATCATTTAATATGTCTTAGGAATAGCACACTAGCGAAGCATATTTGGTGTGCAAAGTGGCCGTTCATTATATAGAAGAAAAAAACTTTCAAGCAACTCAAATTCTTTTATGGAATAGCATTTTTCAAAACAAATTCATTAACTACATATTTCGACAAAACAATATTGACATTCAGATTTTAAATCTCTGGTACAGTGCTGATGATAGATTGTAAATTTGTTTTCTTACTTCCAATTTATACGAAACAATTATTTAAGCTAAGAAGATAAGAGGAGTACACACTTAATTGTACATACTAGCAATTCGTGTTACTCTCTTATTTGTATACACATATGTAATACGAATAAGACAGTACCAGATGTGTGTATACTCTCAAATAAAAATACGAGTGATTCAAAAGCAATAAAATTGTGCTGTGTGAACACCGATAAAATTTAAAAAAAAATTACATCAATCTGTTTAATAACAATTGCTTCGTGTAAATTGGGACTTATCTTGCTAATCGTAGATTTTTTAAAAAACTATCTCACTTACATTTAAAAATTGCTATTGAAAATTGTGTGCTAATAAAGAATTATTTATCATCATTAAAGCAACAGATGTCCCGACTAAGTAGTTATGTATGTATGTAATACTACTTTTTATATAAATCAATATGGTTAACATCAAAAAACATTAAGGTTAAGACTCACACCGCATCAACATGTACGACTTATTCGGTTGTATTGTTATTACAAATATCAAGATTAGTAAGTGTTCTCGCACACTTCTCCGATAATGTTTATTAATTAATTAAGTCTCAGTGAACTTCATTGGAAGATACGCCCCCGAATAGATCACATCCAGTCTTCTTCAAGACTTGGAAGTCTACATTAATCGCAATAATCTCAAAATAATCTCGTCAATAATGAAGATTCCGACATTCAGTTTTATTTTAAGGGTTTTATTACCAAAAACATAAATTTTATCGCTTTAAACAAATTTAATATAAAAGGCACTATAAAATCCTAAAATTATTAAGTATTTGCTCTATTCTACTTAAACCAATGTAATATACAATAAAACTTTTGATCTTTTTAATAAAAATATGCTTAAAATCTTATACACTTAATAATCCTAGATACTTAACTATCGAAAAGAACTTTTCAAAATTTGACTTCAGCACAAAATACAAAAAAGTATCTAAAAATAATATCAAAATTCAAAATTGTTGTTAGTCCTTCATTAGTTTAAAAGAGCAAACAAATTTCTCCTATTATCCATAATTACCACCTACCTATCGTTTGATAGAAAAGATGCTTTGCAAATAAATATTTGAGTGAACCTAAAAGCAAAAAAAAAAATTATCAGTTTAGAACATTGAAGCAGGAGTACCTCAAGGAAGTATCCTGGGACCCTTCTTTTATTTGATATATACATACATCTGATATGCCAACAAACAATCGTACTTACACATCTATATTTGCTGATGATACCGCTATTCTAACCATTCATGAAAACACTCAAGAAGCATCTCGCTACCTACAAAATCATATATCAGAATTAGAAAACTGGTTAATGAGCAGAAATGCACACAGATAACTTTTACATTGCGTAGAGGATCGTGCTCTCCTATTTATAGCAATAATCAAGCAATAACACAACAATCCGAAGTTAAATACCTCGGTATACACCTCGATCGTCGCCTTACATGGAAATCCCATATAGATGCAAAATTGACTCAAATGAAATTGAAATTAATCCAAATTACAAACTCCTACTTTATAACTCAATCATAAAACCTATATGGTGTTATGGGTAACAGCATCAGCTTCAAATGTAGACAGAATTCATAGACGCCAAAACAAATTTCCACGAATGATCACAATTGCCCTCTGGTATATACAAAATTCGAATACCCACAAAGTCCTACTGAAATCCAAAAAAATGCAGAAAAGCGCTTAAAAAAGCTTGAAGTATACCCAAACCCATTAGCCAGCAACATATTAACTAATAGTGGCTATATTCGACTAAGAAGAAGGGATACAGCGGATCTGAGCCGAAATAAACAATTGTCAAACACTTTTTGTCCGGCACTGGCTGGACTAATAATTGAAATTTTTTAGATATAAGATTTGAAAAACTTATTTTTAGTTTGTTTTTAATGAAGATACCGACATTAAATAAATAAAAGTACAAAAAAAGTTTAGAACAAAGTATTCAAAAAGTACCAACTATGTATAAAATTTTTCTCTTTTTGGCCCTCTAATTTTGTATTTACCAAATATATGTATGCTGTTTTGTAACTTATGTATATTTCACCATAAGAATTCATATTTAAAATTCTAAGTTTTATGCTGATTCATTTCAAAGAAACAGACATAAAAGTTACCAAAAGAGTACAAAAACACAAATCTTTACCCTTTTTTAATCCTTTAGTTTGAATTTCCCAAATGTATGTTTTTGATAAATTTTTTTCTCGCTTTTTACCCGTTATCCTTTTGAAGATAGACATAAATTTATAAAATAACGTAATATAATTAGTTTAGCTGTTTGGACTTACCAGTTTTCCCTTTTTTATCTCGACATGGTCCATAGGCTATTCACGTTTTCAAGTATGGATATATTTAAGTTTCAAATTTCAATAAAATCGGTTCAGCCATTTGGTCTTACCGGTTTTCCTTTTTTAAATAGAAAATTCCTCTTTTTACCCCTTTAAAAAAAGACCTTCGGAAAGGTACTTTTCTTATACACATTTTTGTGGTTATTGAAATCTAAAGTAAAAATGCAGTTGCTTCATAACAAAATTAATAATGGCATGGTTAAAAAATATTAAAATTGTACCCGTTTTCCACCTTTTTAAACCTTCCTAATCAAAGTCTTGATCTATACTCTACTCTAAGTATAGATCTATCTACGTACCAAATTTCAATAAAATCGTTTTAGCCGTTTGGGTTTGGTTGTTTAAGAAACAATGGTACCAATTTTACCGGTTTTTACTTATTTTATCCCTTCCTGGTCTAAGTCTTGAAAAACATTCCGAATTTCATTAAAATCGGTTCAGCCTTACAAAGACATTTATAATATACGAGTATTTGTATATGGATGAAAGAACAATCTTTGACATTAATTTTTAAAAATAATTTCTTTAAAACTTTGGCCGAGAATTTACTGTTGGTTGCCCGTTCGGAAAGTTTATCTCGCAAATTGCGACTTTGACTGCACATAACCGCAAACAAAAAATATCACACGACCTGGGTGCTCAGATCACAGACCCGGAGCACAAAATTAGCTGCTCACCAAAATTATTACTCAATTCTCAAATTTATTATGCTGGAGACAATTAGAAAAGTTCATACATTTTTCTTTTACGTCGGCATGATTTCTTCGAAACCAATTCATTGAGGCTTTTTAATAATAATGGCAGGGATATAAGTAGGGTAAGAACTTTACTGAAGACCACTGACATTTGGCATTTTTTATGTAAATATAGAAAGTCATATTTCAAGAGGTGACGAAAGAAGTGTTCGGAATACATCTACAGTTTGCTTGTCAAACATTGTCTTTTTACCAATCCTATTAATTTTTGCATATTTATATGTTGTGGATGCATAATTATATTATATACATAAATACATATATATAATATATTGTTACGTTTTTAGCTTTTAAAAACGGTGGTTTATTTCTTTTAAATAAACCGGATTCTTAATTTGTTTTTGTGACCAATGTTTATAATTATTATAATTTTTAAGGAGTTTCCTTCAGGCTAATTTGGTCAAATGTTTGTTTCCAAACGTAAATAAAAAACTTGTTCGATTTTTATTTTATTTACCCAAGGTTTCGTTAGTTTTATTCTAACTTCTTTAGGGGTCTCGTTCTAAATAATCTAGTGACAAAATTTATTGTTTTATTACACAGCTTTAACTTATAGACTAAGTTTTACTTACAGCTTTGATGTTTTTTATAATTGGATATTAATTTTTATTATTAATTAGTTACTTAAATACTAAAAAACGGGACATCACGAACAGAATTTTGGTATAAATAATCAAATAATTAATAAAAAAATAATAATATACAATACACGACCACAAAACTTAAGTCAAGTTAAACTCAAAGCTAATGTCACAGAACTGATTTAATTATTAATTGCAGAGGAGTATTGAAGTTTCATGTTGCCTTTGTCTTTTTTCGTAGTCATTGTTGTTTTTATTTTTTGTTGTATGCGTAAACTCTCCAGTGTATACCTTTTGTTTTCCTTCCTTTGAATATCTAATATTTTAACATTATCAAAGTCTGCCACATGATTACACTCTTTTACGTGCTGGGAAAGTGCCGTCGATATTTTTCTATTTCTTATATCTGTTTTATGTTCGTTGATTCTTGTACCCAGCATTATTTTTGTTGTACCAATATACAACAAATTGCATTCTTTTTAATTGCAAAATAAAAGCGTCAAGTAGTTTGAAGAAAATATAACGAGTCTTTATTTATTTAAATGTACACAAACACAATTAATAATGAACACACTGTCTTTTTACACACTTATATTACGGTTTAAGAACACACTTAAACAATATTAATACACTTTGTGTGATCAACGCCATCTGTTGATGAGTTTATTATTTTCAGAGGTTGTCTCGGATTTTTGCTCATACCTCCGTTATTTGTGGACGGATTTTGCTGATTTTAAATAGCAAACTTCTCGAAAGCATGTCTGACAGAATTTTTGAAGATTTGGATCCCGAAGATATTTGGGGACTTCAAAAAATTGATTTCAACAGACAGACGGTCATGCTTAATAGACTCCGCTATCTATAAGAATCCAGAATATATATACTTTATAGGGTCGGAAAATTATATTGTGGAAATTACAAACGAAATGACAAACTTACATACATATACCCTTCTCATTAAGGTGAAGGGTATAAAAATGTTGGATCTGATAGCTTTTTGAGGTTAATTTTTAAATATGTTTCAACCATAATAAGGAAGTTTTTGAATTTTGTTACGATTTTCATTCTATTTGGTTTTCCACTGAGCGTCAAAATAATGTCAACACCATATACATATTATTAAAATAAAAACTTAATTATATTAATATAAATAGTATTATATTAGAAAATTATATTGCATTTTTATATATGTATATAGTTGTTTAAGTAGAATTGAATTCATAAAAAAGAAAAAAAAACAAATTGAATTGATTTATTGTTAAAACAGGCCAATTTTTAATTTTCTAACTTTTATTAAGGAATAACTATTGCTTTTTAGCTCATTATTATTCATCCATATTAATCCCCCATGAAATAACAAAAATATTGTAAAACAAATAAGATAGTAGAATCGGTCAAACTCCACCATACCCTAGACCGAGTAAATGGACGTTATATTTTATAAATGGCCTATTATGGACATATCATCAACAAATTTAGTAGTTTAATTTCTGTGCATATATGTAAATATTATTTGTGCTTAATTTGATCTCAATATAAACGCTTGTAAAAGTTGGTCTTATATGAGAGCTATGACTAATTATGATCCGATCATTATAAAATTAGGGAACATGATTTTTGTTCATATGAATCATATTTGTGTTAAATTTATTTGGATACAAACAAATTTTTAAAATGATTTTCGAAAGTGGCCCTTATATGAGAATTATGGTCAATTATTGAGCGATCGGCACAAAATTTGGAGGTCTGATTAGGTATATATAGTTGGTTTACGTGGTAGTTCACTACGTGAGAACACTAAGTAGAGTCGAAGGGACCCCGGTATATATAACTTATTTGTGGCGGAATACATGTATAAATAAAACAATTATGACAGGTAAAGTCCTATTTCGTTTGAATGGGGGCTAGGAAAAATGATAAACCGATTTCAGTCAATTTCTATAATTGTAACAAATTTCATCGAAACATATTAAAATTTACGACCTTTACTTTGCGCATGAGGTTTACATGGCAGCCAGCCAGATGGATGGACGGACGAACATCAAACGTTAAATCTATTAAGGAAGTAATTCTGAATCGATTGGTATGCTTTAAGGTGGGCGTTATTTTTGGGCGTTACAAACATCAGAATAAACTCAGTATACCCTACACCATCATAGTATGGAGGGTATAATTATTTATCTGTGTTGTGCTAAGAGCTCAAAATAAGAAGTTAATATGTGAACATCAATTCATATCGACATTTTTTGTATTACATAATAACAAAAGTACCAGAAAAAATTAATTTCTACCATTTGTAATGTTGTTTATTTTTAATAAAGATCGACCAACTCCGAAAAACACATTAATCTATATATTATAAATATCAATATCGAAGTAAAATTTGACGCTAAACTAATGATTTAAAACATTTAGAAACAATTAAAACACGATAGGTCCTAAAAGAAGGTGACTTTGAAAAAAGTTATTGCTAAGTCAGACAAAAATTAGTGTTCATTAAGACACTGATACCGAAATAACAGCAAACACTGTTACATATAAAATAATGTTATCGAAATAAACCTAATTAGCGTTACCGTTACCAATGGTTAGGTTAGGTTAGGTCAGAAGGCCGGTGTGAGGTTGTCCCCACACCATCGCCCACAGACCAATGCGGTCCATTGTGATGCCTTGCAGAAATAGTAGGAGACACTTAGTATATTCCAAGAGCGCAACGCCTAAGCCCTCACAAAGCCCCTTCCCCTGTTGCACAGCCAGTCCATATTCATTACGAATCCTTTGAGATCCCCGAGCCTACAACCCGAGATAAAACCTGATTCGCTTATGAATCTACTGCCTAACCATCTCAACCTGCTAACTTGCAACCTTGGACAAGGGCACAAAATGTGCTCGATCGTCTCCAGTTCCTCTGGGTCCTCGCATAACCCGCACATGTTTGACAAATCAGATCCCATTATCCTTGCCATTCTACCTATCATACAATGGCCTGTGATAACGCCTATCATGGTTCTCACGCAGACCTTGCTCTCGCCCAGTAACAATTCCGAGTCGGACTTCCTAAGCACCGGTCCGTTCGGTTTCCCTAGGCCCTATTTGTCTCGCCTAGAACATACCGTTACCAATACCTTCCAACCAGTTTTTTAAGCTTGAGCTGATTTTGAGCTGGTATTTTCATTCGTCTACATTTTGGTCAAAATCAAATTATGAAATTTTATAATTAAAATTGTGCCTATGTATAGAAATAAAATTCATTATCTGATAGTGATATCTGAATGAACTTGATTTTCAACATGAAACTGTTAGTAAGCAGCTTCAAAAACAACATATCCGGTTATTGCTAACCAAAAAACGGTCTTTAATTTCACAAAAACACATTACGTAAATTTTGAAATATAGGTCATAAAATACAAATTTTATTTATGTACTTTAAAAAAACATCAGGAAAAAATAACATACATAGAATGAACTGCACCCATATTAAAGAAAGAAATAAAGATAAAATAAAAACACCAAAAATTTATTGTTAAAAATTTTGCAATAATTCCTATACATAAACAAACATGTATATTTTACAGTACAAATAAAGATTAAAAATTGCAGGTAAGCAACCAAAACTACTCATACAATACATATGTATTAAATACAGCAAAGGCATACATACATACATATATAATATACATATTATGTACTTACATATACATATGTATGTACATAGCGGTGGTAAAGACACAAACGGAACACAACAATACATACTTAGTGAGTTAGTCAGTCAAATGTAGAAAGACGTTTAAAGTATGTTTCACTTTCACTTATTCACTTAAAGGTGATTCAACTCTTTTTTGTTATTGGTTCCCCTCTGCATTTTGAACAACATACAGTGGGAAAGAATCGACATATTTGTTTGGTTCGATTTGAGAGTGAGATTTTGAGTTCGACCACAGCAAAACTCAATAGAATACATGTTAAAATGTTACTACAACTAATTAATTTTTATGAAAACAAGTAAGAGTGATATATTCGGCTATTCCGAATCTTATATACCCTTCTCCTTTTTTGTGGATGCATAATTATATTATATATGTACATACATACATAGTATATACATATATTATATTGTTACATTTTTACCTTTTAAAAACGGTGGTTTATTTCCTTTAAATAAACCGGATTCTTTTTAATTACAAAATAAAAGCGTCAAGTAGTTTCATGAAAATATAACGAGTCTTTATTTATTTAAATCTACACAAATACAATTAAAAATTAACACACTGTCTTTTTACACACTTATATTACGGTTTAAGAACACACTTAAACACTTTGTTTGATTAGTGCCATCTGCTTTTGAAATTATTTGTAACAATATTAATACACTTTGTGTGATCAACGCCATCTGTTGATGAGTTTATTAGTAACAATATTAATACACTTTGTGTGATCAACGCCATCTGTTGATGAGTTTATTAGTTTTTTTTGATGAAATTTTCAGAGGTTGTCTCGGATTTTTGCTCATATCTCCGTTATTTGTGGACGGATTTTGCTAATTTTAAATAGCAAACTTCTCGAAAGCATGTCTGACAAAATTATTGAAGATTTGGATCCCGAAGATATCTGGGAACTTCAGAAAATTGATTTCAGCAGTCAGACAGACATGGCTTAAAGACTCCGCTAAGGATCCAGAATATATATACTTTATAGGGTCGGAAAATTATATTGTGGAAATTACAAACGGAATGACAGACTTATAATTACCCTTCTCATGATGATGAAGGGTATAATCATTCAAATGTTTATTGTATTGATTTCGACATGGTGTAACTATACACGGTGAGTGCAGTAGCACAGCTGACTGACTTAGTTTACAATTTACTTATGTCAAAAGTAAGTGTTTTTGACAGTAGTACATTATTTTACACAAATAAAATGCCTGTTGTTTCTGTATTTTGTTGTATTTGTTGCCGATTTGCACTCACCTTGTATAGTTACACCATGGATTAAGATTTAGAGTAAGCTTTGACAATTATAAATGAAAACTCATGATTTTCTCTGTTTGTAGCCATATTACCATACTAACTTTCTGACGTTGCGATTTATTATTTTATTGCCTAAATTTGTGCCATCATAGTAAGTTTTAAAATCCGAGTTTTTTGTTTAAATTTATTTTTTTTAAACAGTGTGTGAGATAGAACCTCAAATTACAAAATTCGTTTTCAAAAGACAAAAATAAAAAGGTGATTTTATAAGGTGGTGAAAATACCAAATGGTTTTAAGATTTTTGTAAATTTTGTTATAAATTAAAGTTATAAATTAAAAACTTTATTATTATTTTTCCATTTAAATAAAAGTCATGTCGGATATTAAGTTTATATTTTATCCATTCGCGTAAATAGTCCACAGTCGAAAAATGCTTGTATTTCCCTAAGATAAATTATCCTATAACTGAATAATATAAGCTTAGAGGCAAAACAATAGAAATAATTACATCGGACCATGGTGAAATTAAATACCAGGTGACAGCATTGCTACAACAATTACAACAATGCAAGAACAACAGGCATTTTTGTTTGTGTAATACTTTCGTTACTGTCAAAAACATCTGGCATAAAATAAAGAAAACAAATATACAATCATGGATAAAAACAGAAAACAATTGTGATTTTTTTTGTTTCCTTTATTTTCTCAAAGAATTTTTCTTTAAGTTACTCATAATATTTATTTAAATATACAAGTATTACGTAATTTTACAAAGTAAAACATGCAAAATTCTTTATTTTCAAAATTAATGTATGAATAGGTATTGTATAACAACAACGCATTTTTCTGCAGCAAAAAAAAACACTTTAAAGAGGAATCTTAATAGTTATCTTAGAAAAAAAAACTAACATTTTTAGCAAAACAGCTCAAAAAACAAACACACTACATATTTAATATATATTTAATATTTAACACTTTTAAGCTATATTACGCAGATAAAACGGCGACAAAAACTCAATTTTTCAAAAACAAAATAATTTTGTAACGTTTTTATGTAAACTTTGAATATTTGTAAACAACTTTTTGACATTTTCAATTTCACCATGAATAGAGCAAAAAATAATCAGCTGGCGCTATGCTGTCACCTGGTATAGTTTCACCATGCATCGGACTAACAATTATTATTTGTTTACAAAAAAAAAAAAAATTATTTAAAGCAATCGCATTTACATTAAATAATATTATTTTGTGAGCGAACGGTTATACCTTCTTTTTTTCAATCAAGTGAAAAGTGATATTAGACAGATGTTTACCATGACCACGTATACATACTTATGTCAATTATTTTGTCAACATTTCCAATCACGATCAATATCGCGAAATTATGCGATCGGGAAAATTGGTTTGCAATAAATTTATTGTTTCGGTTGCTGTGTAACATGAGGAGTCGACCTATTGAAACCACACATCAGTAATTTCCATATCCATCAATAATAGGTCAACATTTTTTCATATCGCAATCCAATACACATTTTCGAAAAAAAAAAATGGCCTCATTGATAGAATTTTTAAAGCTTCTACTACTGGTATATAAAATGTCAACAATTTCAGGTTACTGTTGGCAAACAAAGCTCTTTTTTGAAACTCTTTTGTAAGCAATAACTACATAAGTATGTACATTAGAGTGTCTCGCCCTACGTGCAGAAAAAAAGTTCGCGGTACACCACCGAATATGAAGAATTGATTTTTTGTGAGCTTTTATTTTCTGATATTATGGTGGTAGGAACTGAGATCTGGTGAGTAAATATTAAAACGGGATATTTGAGGTAAATGCAAAATAATAACAGGACAAAAACATCGATATATCACACTATAAATGCCGAATATATAACAAAAAATGTATTTTGGCGACCCCTACTTTCGGCAAAAAAAAACAAAAAAAAAAAAATTTTCGAAATTGTCTTGCAACAATACTTTATATTCGATGGTGTACCACGAACTTTTTTCGAGACACTCTAATGTACATATATTTTAATTTCTTTTCATTTAGTAAATTCTTGATATTTTCTCAAAATATTTTGATTTTAACCTACTGTGCGTTAATATTTTTCTACCAACACAAACTAAATCCACAAACAAAAAAAAAGGAACACACTGAAACAACTCAGCGCTTACAATATGAAATGTAAAGCACGTTGCACCCTTATCGTGTTCATTAGTTTCTATGTATATAGAAGTTTTTATGGTTACTCTAGATTACTATTGTATTAATGCCACTTCCAACATAATGTTGAAAATCATTACAAGTACATACATTAATGAGCTTAGGTAAGTTATTACCACTGTTGGTAATGGCAATTATATTGAGTAATATTAGTTAGTACTTTATTGTGTGTCATATCAGACACTATGTTTTTTTACAATATGCTGTGAGCGTCAATATAAAGTAAACACCCAATATTGTTTAAAAAATTATATATATAAATATAAAACAAGTACAAATTTGAAACAAAATATATTGCATAATTCATTAATATATTATGCAAAATATAACTCATTAACAAAAACTAGAAAACGAAGGAAAATAAAAAATAATTAAATTTTAACGGAAAATATCAGATTTTTCACGCCAAAATAAAGTAAACAGGTAAATATGTATATTAAAATTATGTAAAACATTGTATTTATTTTTTTGTTTATTCATATTGCCTTTATCACAGCTAACAAGCTTCTAAACATAGAATCAACGATTTTTTTTTTCCTACTTTTTTGTTCAGATATTCCCACAGGTGCTCAATTGCATTGAGGTCTGGGGACTGCGGAGGATAATCTAAAGTTTTTGGACAATTAATGAGCAACCACTTTTTGCTAATTTTAGAGGTAATTTTAGGGTCAATGGAATATTACTCAATCGCCGCAATTTATTACCGTCTTGATAACATATTTATTACTAAAGGCCTCGTTCTTAGTTCCTCCTATTTTTAGGGGCTTTTTTCTCCAAATATCTCAAACTTTCATCGGTGAAAAGAATATTATTCCAAAAAAATTGAGGCTCGTTTAAATATTTTTTTGCGAAATTCAAACGTTTGGTTTGGTTGTTTTTCGATATAAAGGGCTTTTTACGTCGTACTCTACCATCTAGACCAGTTGTATGCAAAAATCTTCTAATCATACTCGTACTTACAGGTTTCCAGCAGTTTTCGTAACATTTTCAGCTTTTTTTTTTTTTGGTTTAATTTTGAACTACTTCTCTTACTATGGCTCGTTTTGCACCATACAAATTTTATACTGTGTTTGGTATACTTGTCTATAATTTTCTAATGCACTAACGAGTTTACCCATTTCACGCAGGGATTAACCTTTTCTGTGTAAGTCTATTATGATTTGCAGAGTCTCAATTGATGTTTGTCTTCCCATTGTAAATTTTTCACTACTTAATGTCATTATTTAATCTCTTTTAATGATAAATTATGAAATTTGCAACGAAAAGTTAAAAGAATTGCCACTACTTTTGGAATGATAGAAGTTTTTTTGCATAAGGATGATATCACTGTTTACTTTACTTTGGCGCTTAAATTAAATTAATTAAATTTGTATACGCTCTTGTTTTTGTTTCTTTTTTTGTTTCTTTTTTTGTGAATTAAATTCTACTTAAATAATTATAATAAAATGCAAAAATATATGCTATTGACTTTATTTTAACGCTCACAGTATGTTGTAACAATGATAGTGGTCGCCTACTGTGCGTTAACAATGATATAATGGTCTGGTTTAGAGCCCTTATTTTTTAATTATTTTTGCTAAATGTCAACATCCACAGCAAAACACATGATATGCTTATGTGTGTCATACAAACACAAGATAGCACAATCACACATAATTTGCGATCAATTTAAATGGCAATTTTAATGAAATATAATCAATTTGTGTCGTTTTAAATGAAATATAAATTATAAATTGCTTATTCATACTCATAAAAAGGAGTGTCGGTTAATCATCCAGTCAGCCAGCCAGCTAGTTACTTAGTTAGCCAGCAGCGTGTGCCTCTATAAATGTAGTATGTATTTAATCCAGTTTTGTTTTTGTATGCCAATGATAGCGAAAGTAGTTTCTTTTTGTCGTATAAAAGAAAAAAAAAACGAGAGTGCTATTTAAAAATTTATCTTGTAACCGATTATATTTTATAATTATCATAGTTATTATTTTTAACAACCATTTTTGCTGGTTTTAAAGTTTGCGTGGAAGTGTGTCTATTGGTAATAAACAAAAGACTTAGGAAACATGCGTTGTTATAAATGTTTCCAGGTAAACTTTTCATAGGCTTGTGTTTAAAGAAATATCTGCTATTACCTTCCTAAGTTAAACCTAATTTTATATATTAGGGTGACTCCCTGAGTATCCGTTTTTTTATACTAGGACATAATTTTATAACCGAAAATTTTTGATTTTAAAAAGTCTGAAACTTTAAGTTTTTAATATATTGCCTCCTTTCCACTTCTATTTTTTCTTAATAAGAGACATTTCTTTTTGGAGAAACTTCAAGAACTAATACCAAAGCCTCCTTTGCACTTTTAATTTATTTAATTATGAGAAAATTTTAGCAAAACTCAATGAACTAAATTTTACTGCCCCTTTTTACTTCTCATTTTTTCTTAATAAGCGAAAATTTTTTGAGAAACTTAAATAGCTAACAACACTGCCTCCTTTTCACTACTCAATTGTTTTACTTAACCTACGCCTAAACTTTAGAAAGTTCCTAATTTGTGATATATGTGTTTGCTTTGTGATATAATTTAGTCGGTAATTTTAAATTCTATATGAAATACAAATCATTAGTAAATACCGAGCGAAACCGGGGCGTTCAGCTAGTTATACCCTTCACCTTAATGAGAAGGGTATATATATATAAGTTTGTCATTCCGTTTGTAATTTCCACAATATAATTTTCCGACCATATAAAGTATATATATTCTGGATCCTAGATAGCGAAGTCGATTAAGCCATGTCCGTCCGTCTGTCTGGATGTTGAAATCAGTTTTTTAAATTCCCCAGATATCTTCGGGATTCAAATCTTCAATAATTCTGTCAGACATGCTTTCGAGAAGTTTGCTATTTAAAATCAGCAAATTCGGTTTAGGCCAACCAGAGTTATGGACCAATATGTGAGACAACCTCCATAAAAATTTGATATTTTTTGTCCATTTTATTGCAATATTTTGAAATATATTTCAGATAATACCATGAAATTTTGTATACGTTGTTTTTATAATAAATGAAGAAAGTGTGCGGAAAATAGTAAGAATCAGTCCATGATTTCTCATAGCCCCCATACAAAAATCTTCCCGAAATATTGCTCAATTATGAATAAATGCCTATAAAATTAGAATATCAAGACAAAATTCAGCAAAAATAAGTTTTATGCAAAAATAAATTGCAAAACGAATTTTTTTTAGTTCGGTCCATGTTTGACCATAGCCCCTATATAAAGTCCACTTCCAAAATTCACTTAAATACGTATAAAACAGATATAAATAATGTTAAACGGCTAAAATTTGACATGAAGAATCTTTATAGGCAAATAATTGTTGTACTAAATTTTATGGTGGTCGGCCCAGAATTGGTCATAGCTCCCATACAAGGACCACATCTGAAAAAGACATTTATAGATACATATATATATTGTATAAATATCGGTACCGACTCAAAACTTTGCACAGATCATTTACATATATACAAAAATCATCCCACAAAATTTTGTGAATTTCGGTATATTTTGAACCGTATGCCCCATATAAAGCCCTCTTCCGAAAATCACTTTAATACTCATAAATGTATTATATATAAGGATACCAATCTAAAATTTTACACGGATCATTTACATACATGCCTAAATCAAACTGCTGAATTTTGAGAATATCGGTCCATATTTGACTATGTTCCCCATATAAGGTCCACTTCCGAAATCCACGTTAATACTAATATATATCTTAAATATACCGTTATTATGTTGAAATTCGACGTGAAATATCCTCATATGCATGAAAATCACTGTTCTAAAATTTAAGAAGATCGGCACATAATTTGTCATAGCTGCCATATAAGAACCATTTCCAAAAACCAAATAAATTCGGGTCAAAAAATATTCTTTTCGGATTTAACCCATATTCGGTCCATATTTTATAATCATGATATATATCGTTTTTAATATCGTTTTTTAATACCTATCATTTAATGTATTACAAATTATCATACACCCAGTAGTTCCCGAGATATAACCAATATATTTTCAACTTTACGGGCGCGCCCCCTCGAAAATAGGCGTGACCGCCAACAATTTTTTTTTTGCTGGCATCAAGCCCTATTTGATGAAGTTTTTTTTTTTTTTTTTTTTGAGCAGTCACTAAAACCGAATTGTTCCCCTTTTTTATACTCTGTTTGTTAAATTACACTCTAGATTATTATGAACATTAGACAAACTCTGTAAATTATGGTAAGAATTGGTAATTAAATCAATTAAAAATGGTGAAAATTAGACAAAATTTCAAAATATTTAACATAAATTATGTTGGTCCTAAAATTGTCTTTGAAACAATATACATATGTATAAAATACTAATAAAATTTGCACTAAGACTGAATAGAAAACACTGAATAAGGATATTCTAGTCCTATAACCAGTGTAGTTTTTGTATTTCTTATTACGTTTAGGTGAAGGGTATTTAAGATTCGGCACAGCCGAATATAGCACTCTTACTTGTTTTACATAAATTTGTATTAAACAAGAACAAATGTTTTATCAAAGGTTTTTTTTTCAAATAAAATTATCATTCTTGATAATATTTTCAGAATCATGAAATAGGCAATAACTAGTTAAATGTTTAGTTTTAATTCCATACTTCTCTTTTCTATTTTATATTATTTAAATGTTCTTATTAATTTTAATAATAATCGATTAAGCTTCAAGTCAAAATGTATTATTATTATCAATATTTCGTACTCCATCTTTAGGAATGTTTTCAACTCCACTGTGAGTAGAAAACTTTGAAATTCCGAAATTTTAAAATTTTTTAGTGTTTTTGGCTGCTAACGTTTAACGTGATCGTAACACTTTTCGAGGAAGATTGTAGCATAAGTTGGTTATTTACTTATCTCAGCCGCTTTCCATCGATGGTGATATCATGAAAACGGCGCGCCGCGGCGCTCGCAAGAAAACAAGGGACTGAAGACCACCCCGAGAAAGCGGAAGATTTTTTCTTCAACACCGACAATAGCTGTTGAAACGAAATATCTAAGAGTTTTATAGGGTAGTAATTACACTGAACAATTTGGTGGGGCACCCACCTTTGTGTTATGAAATATAAATTCCTTGTATTGCAAAGTGTCGCCTGTTTTAAGCGCAAGCATCTAAAGAAGTACGGGAGGAATAAATGAAACCACAGGGTTATTTTAAAGAAAAAAAAAACAGATCCTGGATAGGCAGATCATATAATAGAAGCAGGCAATAGCACCTCGGACTATTGCAGGATGCCCTGCATATCGAAGAGGAGATTGAAATTGTATAGCAACTTGAACAATTTTCTTCCGCTTCATAGATATTTGGTCTTTATGGTTAGGTTATATTTCATAGAATGTTAAACGTTGAAAGAATTTACAATGGACTTATTGGATAACAAAAAATAATAATAAAACTGACGAATATTTTATTGTTATATACAATTTCAATTTATTTATTATCATATTCAAAAATACAGTTTATAAAAAATAGTAATAAAAAATAACTCTTTGATTCTTCAAATCAATAACACAACTTTGAGACTAATCATAATAAAATGGAATAATATTCTATAAATAATAGAATTATTTAATTAATTAATTGATAGCTTATTAAATGAATACATTTTTAATAAATTTTATAGTTATTTTCTTGTTTATTTTAATATATATATATTTCTTGTTTTAATTTTGATTACATATCACATACATAGCTGATACATATTAAATATATAATAATAATAATAATATTACATATAATATATATGCATAATTTCATCTGTAATGTCAATGGGTATATTAGACACATACAATTATGCGAATACTTAATAATAGTAACTAACTAACTAACAAAACAATTTAGTTTTAGTATTGATATTGATTGTTAGAATAAATTGCAAATTATGTATAATTAAAGTAGGTGAAAAACATAAACATAATTTTTAAAGTGTAAAAAAATTCATAAAACTAACTAATAAAATAATATTGTAATGGGGTGAAAAATATAAATGAATTTAAAATACAACTTAATAGTTTTTCATGTTCTTGGTAAATTAATTAATAAACATAATTTGGAAAAATAATTTTCAAACAAAATGAAAATAAAAAGCTTACTAGGAACAAATTAAGGACATTTAGAATTTTTAATCAGCATCTTCATCAGATTTACTAAATAGTTTCTTCCCTTTTAAAGAAGAAACATCTAATGATTTACGAACACTTAAATGAGAGTCGGAATCACAATCGTCGATATAGCCAAACGTTGATTTATCTAAAAGAGAACCATCACTGTTATCACTACAAAAAACAAAAAATATAAAATATTAATGTTTATTTAATTTATTTGCTTAGAAGAAATTTACTTAAAACTGGTTTTTGTTAAATCTTTTCTTGAGCGAAAACTACTGCCATGATTGTGATTGACCGGCGTCGAATTAACAATTTTATTGCTCTTTACATGATACGGCGTGGATTGTTGTTGCGCCAATTCTAAACAATCAGTATCGAATTGAAAATCAATTCGCGCCTTAGCCTTTGATATAGCAGCCGTTGGGGTGGACGATATTAGTTGAGAACGTATATGTATTGGTCTTTTCTTTTCTGCTGTTTTTAAAATATTCATTTCTTCTTCTATAGCAGGATCTGTTTGAGATTCTTGCATGCCCATAATTGTGAGTATTAATGTGAAGAATTTAAATACTATATTTTTAAGATTGCACAATCTTGACCAGGCCAGGCGTCGGGATTTACGTATTGTTTGTTTCTGTAAATGGAAGTTGAGATGTATAACTTTAAATCTGAAAATTATTTTATTGTCCATAATCGGTCGCAATTTTCTACTAAGTGTTTATTTTTTCTAATTAAATGTTTTTACTAAAATCTTTAAGTGCATCTTGTGAAAATTTGATTGTAAACAATATTGGAATGTCTTTTTGTAATATAAATCAATCTCGGTCCTAAAGTTTTTTTTTATTAACTCACTTAGGTCATATTAAGAAATACTTTGATATCAAAAAAATTTGAATGCTATCAGAAAGTTACGTTATCCTATACAGTTTGTATGTATGTATATTCTGCATCCGAATAATAAATCACTTATTTCATAAAATGTATATTTCTGATTATATACACACAAACTTACAACTTTATGCACCAACTCCCAATGACTTCTACGCTGTAACATTGTCACCAATTTCTTATGACTTAGTAGCTGATCAACTGTTGGCCTTTTCATGGGATTGGGTGTCATCATATCCTTTATAATATTTTGCAAGTCCATCGATATTGTTTTAATAAAGTCCTCTGGTAGTACTGCATTTCGCAATTGCTGCCACAATGGACCATTAGAGGGTAATTCCAAATAGCATGATAACTCTAGCATCGCAATGCCTAAACTAAAAATATCGGCAGCCTTTGAAAAATTGCCCTGCATTATTTCTGGCGCCACATAACGAGAATCACCTTCGGTGGCCTGATGGCGATTGGCACGATCTACATCAATGACCAGACCAAAATCGGCCAATTTGCAGGTGTCATCGTCGCCTATCAGAACATTATCGAGTTTAATGTCCAAGTGAATGAGATTGCGATCGTGTAGACTTTTTAGCGCCAGTAATAAATCTAATAGAATTGACCAGATTTTCTCTTCTGGTACAGCACGTTTACGTTCTAAATAATAGTCTAAACTCTCGCGGCATAACTCCATCTGCATGTATAGCCGATCGTCTTGTTCCCAGGCACGATAGAATCTCAGACAATTGGCATGACCCGAAAACTGTTCATAACGCCGTACTTCTTCCAAACGTTCTTGTCTGTATAATTCACTACGAAATAGCTGTTTGGACATTTTTATGGCATACAATAGCCCATCCTCTTTGGAACGCACTTTAAACACCTCACCAAAGGAACCTTCGCCGATTTTAGCTAATCGTGTAAAACACTGTTCGAAATATGTTTCATTCGAGGAACAATCATAATTTGAGCTCAGTAAATTATCGGGTGCAAATTCGTCGTCTGATCGGAATGAAATGGCGTGAGCTGTGTGGTCGCGATTAAAATTGGAATCATAACGTGGTTTAAATTTTGGTGGTTTTAAGCAACTTATATCTTCACGTCGATGTGACTGTAATATAAATTAAATTTCACATACACTATACAGAAATTCTAATATACCCTAGTCAATTAAATCACTCACCTGTTTGTAGGAATGCTGGAATGTCTCTTCCCGTATATCGGGTACTGGCAGGCGGGTCAATAATTCAGTCTCCATAGTATGTAATGTTGAGTTTTTCATAATTCCTTTGTTCTGTTTTAACTTAAGTTTACTAAATCATACAAATTAAATCGAAATTTGTGGTATTTGCCACAGCACAATGTAAACTTCGACCAGTGTTGTCAGTACTTTTTTAGTCTTCATTCCCAGTTAACTTTTTGTATACCCAAAACTCCTCCTCCTTTCAACATTTGATAATTTTAGGCCCCAATTAGAACAATAATTAGTTTTAACAAATTGATGAGAAAATGTAATGATGACACCCCGACACACACGAATTTAATTTATTTTCTTACATTTTACATAAAATTCTATAAATATCCTTACTTAATTGTAATTTTCCGACTCTTATGGAAAATTTTCATTGGATGTTTAATGGCAGACTAGCAAACATATATTATTTTACGATACCGTAGGTTGGAAAATTTCGTACAGATTTTAATACAATGGTAACCATATTATTATTATTTGAACATAATCCTCCACTAACGATTTGTTTGAAAAAAATCGCATTTATTTTTTACTTATGTATGTACCTATATGCATTTGTTTTTTGTATACAATTAATTTAAATTCTTTTGCAACAACAAATTAGTTTTTGATATTTTAACATGACATTCTGACATAACTTGAGTAAAATTTGTATGGCTGAAAGTTTTTTAATGTGTTTAAAAATGCGTTGTAAATTAAAATTTGAAAAGCAGATATACATTTCAGCATGTTTTTCTCGAAAATTCCACAATATTAATTTTTTGTCCTCTACAAATCTCTAGATCCCCAAAATCCGAAAATTTTATGTCTATTTACCAAAAAAATACTCAATTTTGGGACAAATCTCCGAAACTGGCAACACTGACTTCGAATAAAAACAATTTTTAAGTTCAGCGCTGCTTAATAATGGTATCATACACTGTTGCATTTTTATACCCTTCACCATCATGAGAAGGGTATATATACGTTTGTCATTTCCACAATATAATTTTCCGACCATATAAAGTATATATATTCTGGATCCTTATAGATAGCGAAGTCGATTAAGCCATGTCCGTCTGTCTGTCTGGATGTTGAAATCAGTTTTTTGAAGTCCCCAGATATCTTCGGGTTCCAAATTTTCAATAATTCTGTCAGACATGCTTTCGAGAAGTTTGCTATTTAAAATCAACAGTTTAGGCCAATCAGAGTTATGGACCAATATGTGAGACAACCTCCATAAAAATTTGATATTTTTTTGTCCATTTTATTGCAATATTTTGAAATATATTTCAGATAATGCCATGAAATTTTGTATACGTTGTTTTTATAATAAAAGAAGAAAGTGTGCGGAAAATAGTAAGAATCAGTCCATGATTTCTCATAGCCCCCATACAAAAATCTTCCCGAAATATTGCTCAATTATGAATAAATGCCTATAAAATTAGAATATCAAGACAAAATTCAGCAAAAATAAGTTTTATGCAAAAATAAATTGCAAAACGAATTTTTTTTAGTTCGGTCCATGTTTGACCATAGCCCCCATATAAAGTCCACTTCCAAAATTCACTTAAATACGTATAAAACAGATATAAATAATGTAAACGGCTAAAATTTGACATGAATAATCTTAATAGGCAAATAAATTGTTGTACTAAATTTTATGGTGGTCGGCCCAGAATTGGTCATAGCTCCTATACAAGGACGTCATCTGAAAAAGACATTTATCCCTATATATATTGTATAAATATCGGTTCTGACTCAAAACTTTACACACATCATTTACAAATATACAAAAATCATCCCACAAAATTTTGTGAATTTCGGTCTATTTTTAACCGTATGCCCCATATAAAGCCCTCTTCCAAAAATCACTTTAATACTCATAAATGTATTATATATAAGGGTACCAATCTAAAATTTTACACGGATCATTTACATAAATGCCTAAATCAAACTGCTGAGAATATCGGTCCATATTTGACTATGTTCCCCATATAAGGTCCACTTCCGAAATCCACGTTAATACTAATATATATCTTAAATATACCGTTATTATGTTGAAATTCGACGTGAATAATTCTCATAGCATGAAAATCACTGTTCTAAAATTTAAGAAGATCGGCCCATAATTTGTCATAGCTGCCATATAAGAACCATTTCCAAAAAACAAATAAATTCGGGTCAAAAAATATTATTTTCGGATTTAACCCATATTCGGTCCATATTTTATAATCATGATATATATCGTTGGAAAGGTATTTTTAATACCTTTCATTTAATGTATTAGAAATTATCATACACCCAGTAGTTCCCGAGATATAGGCCTATATATTTTCAACTTTACGGGCGCGCCCCCTCGAAAATAGGCGTGACCGCCAACAAATTTTTTTTGCTGACACCTCCTCTACAAGCCCTATTTGATGAAGTTTTTTTTTTTTTTGAGCATAGTCACTAAAACCGAATTGTTTCCCTTTTTATACCCTTCACCTTCATGAGAGAGTATATTTAAGTTTGTCATTCCGTTTGTAATTTCCACAATATAATTTTCCGACCCAATAAAGTATATATGTTCTGGATCCTTATAGATAGCGGAGTCGATTAAGCCATGTCCGTCTGTCTGTCTGTCTGTCTGTCTGGATATTGAAATTAGTTTTTTGAAGTCCACAGATATCTTCGGGATCCAAATCTTCAATAATTCTGTCAGACATGCTTTCGAGAAGTTTGCTATTTAAAATCAGCAAAATCCGTCCACAAATAAGGGAGATATGAGCAAAAAACTAAGGCAACCTCTGAAAATTTCATCAAAAAAACTAGTGTATTAATATTGTTACAAATAATTTTTTTCATAAACAAATGGCGCTAATTGTTATAAATAATTTTTTTTTTCATATATAGATGGCGCTGATCAAACAAAGTATTTAAGTGTGTTCTTAAACCGTAGTATGAGCAAAATTCCGAGATAGAAAATTTGATCAAAAAAACTAAGTGTATTAATATTGTTACAAATAATATATACAATATGTATGTATATAATATAATTATGCATCCACAACAAAGGTGAAGGGTATATAAGATTCGGCATAGCTGAATATAGCACTCTTACTTGTTTTTATACTTCGGTTTATTGTATTACTATGTAATATTATTTTGGCCTAATTGGCTTTTTATTACTGAATAAATAAATAAATAAATAAAATGTGTCCAAATCAACCATAATTACTTTGCCACAAAACTGCTTGACCTAAATTCGCTAAAAGAGATTTATAAACTATCGGTCTAATTCACAAAAATTTTAAATTTTAACTTATAAGCTGATAATAGTTATAAGTCTCTTTTTTTACTTTATAAGCTACTGATATAAATTTGTATTTATTGAACTGTCGATTTCTGCTATGTAATAGTTGCTATGAAGATACCATTTGTATATAAACATACATACATAAGTATGGAAATATGTACATGTATATATACTTACGATTTCGGTTAATTCAATTTATGGAACAAGTCGGTTTGACTGACTTTGCTCAAAAAAAAATAGGGCATTTAGAGGAGATAAAAGAAATAAATTTTTTTTTGTCGGCCACGCCTATTTTCGAGGGGGAGGACCCTCAAAGTTGAAAATATATTAGCTTTTATCTCGGGAACTGGTTAGTCTATGATAATTTGTAATACATCGAATTAAAGGCATTAAAAATATCTATCCAACGATATATATTACGATTACTAAATATGGAACAGCTATGGGTTAAATCTGAAAATAATATTTTTTGACCTGAATTTTTTTTTAATATCTAACAAAATTAAAAAAAGTCTATATAAGTATTATGTTAGTTTATTAATATAAATAGCCATGATTCCTGTAATGCCGGCCTAAGGCCGGGCGTAATGTTTTCTCCTCTACGGTATACAGAACACCGGTTTAGCATAGTAAAAATTGTATTTTTTATGGTGAAATATCATAATCTTTCTTTAATATCTTCGGATCTATATTACCTACATGGTAATATTATATTGAAGCTTCTTCACTTTAAAATTTTGTAATTTATATATCTACTCATATAGACCTTTTTCTAGGATTTTTAAGATTTTTTAAAAAAATATAGGATCAAAAAATCATTTTCCGAAATTGACTTATAGGTGATCCATACAAATAGGTCATGTTATATATCGTTAGAAAGGGCATTTGATATATATATCGTCTAATAAAGAAATGTAGTTTTCAAGATATATCTAAATATATTATAAACTTTGGAGCCCCGACCACTCGAAAATAGGCGTGGCCGTCGAATTTTTTTTTATTTAATCAGTATTTAAAACTCTATGAGTGATAAAATTTTGGAAGTGATTTGAAAAAAGTCACTAAAACCGATTTAAGCCAAATTTATTGTAAATATTTTTACTTCTTTAATCACTTTTTTTTTAACTTTTATACAAAAAAACACAAATTTTCTCGTATCTGTTCAAATATTTTGCAAACAAGCATTCACGTGTCACTTTATTAAATGGTTAAAGTTGGGAAGAGAACACAATAAAAATATCAAAACATACAAGAGACTTATAACCAGCTAACAAGCTATTGTGCATTTATGAATTCAATTTTTTCGTATTTTGCCTGTCATTGCCTTATTACCCTGTTATAATATATTTATGAATTAGACCGTATGTATGTAACTGAAAACAGGTAGGTACGATGATTTTTTCCGATGAGAAAAATTCAATCATACAGCTATCAGAGAGGCATACGGAAGGAACCACGCTTTTTCTCGAGAAGAAATTTTATGAGACAGTTTTTTGGTGAAGATAGTATATAAAATAAAAAATAATAATTTTTTTTAGATATGTATATGTATTTGTTTTTTTTTTATATATTAAGGTTAAACTGTTTTACTTTTTTCACCTTACAAAACTGATATAATTTGTATGTATTTATAACTATGCAACGCAGTGTATACAGTTAACTTAATACTAATGGCAAATCGCAGACGATTGTCACTTCGAACCACTTTATCTTTGTCTGTCAAAAACATCTGGAATAAAATAAAGAAAACAAATATACAAACATGGATAAAAACAGAAACCAACAGTGAATTTTTTGTTTCTTTTATTATCCCAAAGAATTTTTCTTTAAGTTACGCATAATATTTATTTAAATATACAAGTAATACGTAATTTTGCAAAGTAAAACATGCAAAATTCTTTATTTACAAAATTAATGTATGTATAGGTATTGTATAACAACAACACATTTTTCTGCAGCAAAGAAAAAATCACTAAAGAGGAATCTTAATATTTATCTTACAAAAAAAACTAACATTTTTAGCAAAAAAACTTAAAAAACAAACACACTATTTAATATAATACAGTTTTTTAACTCTTTTAGGCTATGTTACGCAGATAAAACGGTGACAAAAACTCAATTTTTCAAAAACAAAATTAATTTTGTAACGTTTTTATATAAACTTTGTATATTTGTAAACAACTTTTTGACATTTTCAATTTCACCATGAATAGAGCAAAAAATAATCAGTTGGCGCTATGCTGTCACCTGGTATATTTTCACCATGGAAACCTGGAATTTAATTTCACCATGGTCTCTGTAGCTTTGTGTAATGATTTAATTCACAGATATGGCAACATTATTAAAATTTCATTGATAAATTTCAATTAAAAAAAATGGGGAGATTAAGTAAATAAATCAGTGCACTCAATTGAGAACATTCTTAGCATAAAGTACACGTATACCATCTGGATAGTTTGGTCCACCAATAGAAAGAAAAATAAAATAAACGGAAGTACTAAAAATAGTTGTATTAAAAGAACGCATTTGACAAGAAGAATTTCGTACAATATGTTTAAAGTCTTCCTTTTGTGTTTGGCTTTCATTGCCGCGGTAACGGCTGTACCCAAGCCCGAAGAAGTGGCTGGCCATAATCCGTTGGAACAAGATTCTTTGCATGCTGCTCACTTTGGTCATGGCCTACATAATGCTCAGTATGATCATGAACAATTCTTGGGAGAAGATGATGCTAAAACATTCGATCAACTACCTCCAGAAGAGAGTAAAAGGCGTTTAGGTCTTATTGTGGATAAAATTGATGAAGATAATGATGGTTTAATTACCATATCGGAATTGAAAAAATGGATTGAATATACTCAAAGACGTTACATCGACGAAGATGTCGACCGCCAATGGAGGACACACAATCCGAATGACAACCTTACTATCTCATGGGAATCTTACAGACGTGATGTCTATGGCTTCATGGATGGTCTGACCAAGGACGAAAAAGAGCACGAGGAAAATGGTATTTCTTATCAAAACATGTTGAGTCGTGATCGCCGTCGTTGGGGTGTTGCAGATCAAGATTTAGATGATGCTTTGACTAAAGAAGAATTTACTGCCTTTTTACATCCCGTTGATCATCCTACTATGCGTGATGTGGTTCTTTCAGAAACCATTGAAGATATTGACAAGGATAAGGATGGTAAAATCTCCATTGAAGAATATATTGGCGACATGTACACCGCTTCAGAGGAAGGTGAGGAAGAGCCAGAATGGATTATGAGTGAACGTGAAACTTTTGCAAAATTTCGAGATGTAGATGGTGATGGTTTCCTGAATCGCGAAGAAGTTAGAACCTGGATTGTGCCCAACGACTTCGATCATGCCGAAAGTGAAGCCAAACATTTGGTCTACGAAGCCGATAATGATGGTGATGAACAATTGACCAAAGCTGAAATTCTTGATAAGTATGATGTCTTTATTGGTTCCAAAGCTACTGATTTCGGAGAGGCTCTTGGCCGTCACGATGAATTCTAAAGTTCTACTCACATACTTCGCGCAACCAGCATAGAGCTAATAGAAGTTTAATTATCTTTCTCTGTACCTGCTGGATGGATGAAAATCATTTTCGATACTCTGCTATTTTTGTGCTTTACTTAAATATTAAATATTAGTTTTAAAAACTTAATTCTGGTTCGATAAAAGCAAACAGAACAAAAATATGTATCATGTGTCAGTGTATTTAAAATCAAAACCATTATCTCTTACGTTTTTTACATTCATATACATAAACAACTTAAACTATATACAAATGCCATTTGGAGATTGTTATGAATGTGCATTCTATACTATGTGTAGAACACCAAGAATCTCTTGTTTTATGCCAAATAGAAAATAATATTTTTCGCTTTTTTTTATTTAAAAAAAAATGTTTTGTACTAATTCTAAGTAATTTTTTCTATGATATTAAAACTAATTCAAACTCAAATTCCATTTAATTTAAATGAACAAAAAAGAAAACTTGAAAATACATACAATCTATTTTTTAAATAAAATCGTCATATATATTTTTTTATTACAGGACAAATACATACATACATATTTAGTTTGTTTCATATGTTTAAACAGCATGTGTGATTTAATAGTTTTTGATTTTCTTTTTCAATTTATTAGTCAAGGGGTCATTTAGTATGCTCTCTGTTTCTTATCATAGAAATTGCATTAGGACACATCATCGTTTGGTTTCATTAATTTTGTTAGTTCTTCTGATAAGCATTGAAGTATAAAATAATACTTACAAAGAAGATTCGACGAAAAAAGAGGTCGTGTTTATTTATTTTTTGCTGAGATAAGCTTTAAATTTAGACAATAATTAAGCACAGTGTAATTTGAACCGGTCGGCATTACTTCTTTTTTATTGTATTATCTAAATAAATTTGAGTATGCTACTAGAATTTTTTTGTTTTGTTAATAAACCAAAACAAAAAAGCAATTAAAATATATTAATATATAGCATACATATGTATATATAGTAGATATAGGTATATATGTAGTCCATACGTGCTATCTATGCATATTTGTAAGTGCCTGCATATGTATGTATGTGCGTATATGTATGTATGCTTCTAAAATAATGAATGGTTTTTATATACATCAGAATAATTCGCCCATGTTTTAACAGCTGGCAAGTTTAAATTGACTGATAGAAAATTTTTGAATTTTATTTATTTAAACAAGAAATTAACTCCTTTATTTGATCCATCTTATAGAAATTCACACCTTGTGCGAAATATAATAATAAAATATTTGACAATGTTTTTTTTTTAATTTACCAGATCTTCTAGATCTAATTGTTAATTATAGCTCAGCTTTGAGTAATACGTTCATTCAAATTCTTGCCGGAAGCATTGAGACATTTCAATGAGACTTAAAAAGTTTATAAGAAGAAACTTATTGAATATAGACATTTCAAACCGTATTCAATATAAAATTATTTTGTTTTTTGGATTAAGGTTATATTTTTTACTTTCATTTTAATTATTATTATATTTATGCTTTTTAACAATGTATAAATAAATTTTACATACCTATAATATTTTGTCGGTATCGTAACAGAGCTAAAACTGTGTGTTCTTCCCATCCCCAAATCTGGAACTATTAGAAACTTAGATTATAAGACCTATTTTATTTTGCCCACTATATCTAAAGTTATTGACCATACTCTTAAGGATCAAATCCTATCTTTGGTGCATAATCAACTTTCACCGTTACAGTATGCTTTCCGACGTGGTCATAACACTACCTCTTACTTTCGAGTCTAACTGATGCTATAAGGGATAATATAAATAATAACTTCTTATCATCTTTAGTGTCACTTGATTTGACTAAAGCCTTTAATTGTGTGAATTATGTGATCTTGGTTAAGAAATTGACTAATTTTTTTAACTTTTCTAAATCAGCCTGTATGTTAATTTATTCAAATTTGTCTGGGAGATGTCAATTTGTGTATGTTGGTGGTGTTTAGTCTGTTATACTTCTTTATTTGCTGGTGTTCCTCAGGGGTCTATGTTGAGACCACTTATCTTTATTATGTATGTCAATGACCTACTTCTTCACATAGATTCTAGTTTATGTAGATCTTTTATATTTGTTGACGTTTTTTTATTGTTTAAATCTCATAAGGATAATGCCGATGTCTTAGAAACTAAAATTAATTATAGCCTGGTACGTTTTCTACAGTGGTCTTATTCTAATTCTCTAGTAGTTAATTTCCCTAAAACAAAGGCTATACTTTTTGGAAATTCTGGTCCTATGTTGAATATCTCTATTGATGGTCAGAGAATTACCTTTGTGAATACATTAATTGTTTAGAGGTGGTTATATTTGGATAATCGACTTAATTTTGATATATTGCGCCAAATTTATTCTAACAGTGTATATTTGCCTTGTTGAATAAGAATAAATTAGCTTAAGCTCTCTGAATGCCTAATATATTTTATGGGAATTGAAGTGGCGTCTGGCACTGTGGATTGTATTTTGGCTAAACTAAATCGTGCAGTCAATGTTATCGTGCGCTATAATTATAAAGTTCGAATATGGGAGCATATATCTGAATACATATGTATGTACTTTTTTGAGATGCTGTTTTAGACAATTTGTTGATATTCGCAAATTAATGCTTTTCTATAGGGCTATTAGATCTGGCTTGCCTTATAATCTCTGTTCTAAGTTTCCCTTTTCACACTCTACAAGAAATCCTCAGATTGCTATTCCTAGGATCAGGTGCAGCGTAGAACGTTCTTTCATTGTAAAAGTAGCTAGAATCTGGAATTTTTGCCTTTGGATTATCGTATTTTTTTTTTCGATTGAAATTTGTAATGTATTTCTCTATTATTAGTTAAATTATGCATTCGCTCCATAAGTTTTTTAATTAGGTAACTATTTTATTTTATTCCTAGGATTTTATTCCTTTTTCTTACTACTCTGGGACAATTGAATTCAAATATTTATTTGATTATTTAGTATGTATGTAATTATGTGTTTATATATTTACCCTAAGTTAATTTAAATGTTTTATTTAGGAATTTATATCGTAATATACTTAATTTTTAGCCTATTTTATGAATTAGATGCGTTTATTATATTAGCTATCAGGCATGTGATGGAAATCGATATGCGTTTATAATCTAATTTTTAAAATTTTTGTTTTAAGATTAGTCTTTAGTAGCCCAATATTTTTATATTTTATGTGATAAAAGGTTTTCAATACACAAATATTACGAAAAAATTGACTTCTAATACTCATTCGTTTTCGATTTCCATCACATGCCTGTATATTTTCAAATATGGATCTAAGTCGTCAAAATTTAATTGTTTTATAAAAGATAAAATAAAATACGTAGGTTAAGATAATCACTAAAATTTAATAAATACTTGATTGAGAGCTTTAAAACATAACAATTTTTTATTTGGTCTTTAAATTATAAAATTATATCGCAAAAAAATCTCAAGGCTCAAATCTCAAAGCTGTTTTAATAATATGCTTAGGTGTACATACTTACATATACGTATGTATGTATGCATATTAATTTAAAACTAAACAAGAATGCTATATTCGGCTATGCCGAATCTTATATACCCTTCACCTTTGTTGAGGATGCATAATTATGTCGATAACACGACATCTGTTGATGAATTTGTTCGTAACAATATAAATACACTTTGTTTGATCACCGCCATCTGTTGATGAATTTGTTCGTAAGAATATTAATACACTTTGTTTGATCAACGCCATCTGTTTGGTCGTAACAATATTAATACACTTTGTGTGATCAACGCCATCTGTTGATGAAATTATTCGTAACAATATTAATACACTTAGATTTTTTTGATGAAATTTTGTCTCGGATTTTTGCTCATATCTCCGTTATTTATGAACGGATTATGCTGATTTTAAATACCAAACTTCTCGAAAGTATGTCTGACAGAATTATTGAAGATTTGGATCCCGAAGATATCTGGGGACTTCAGAAAATTGATTTCAACAGACAGACGGACATGGCTTAATAGACTCCGCTATCTATAAGGATTCAGAATATATAATTATATTGTGGAAATTACAAACGGAATGACAAACTTATATATACCCTTCTCATGAAGGTGAAGGGTATAATAAGAAAATGTCATCACCAAATACAAGATTGACAAAAATTGTTATTCATCATAGAAATGCACTCAAAAAGATGAGGAAAGCTGTAGGACCAAGTACTGAAACTTTTGGTACAACATATGAAATGAATTAATGAGGTATGAATATACTAATTTGCACGGTGATTGTTGAACGGTTTCCTGTAGTGTCGCAATAATAATGTTATTATTAATGAGGGGAAGGCTTGAAGAGACCTATGTGCAATGTTCATGTCTCAAATATTATCCTAATATATTCAGTAAGTAGTGCTGAGATTTCGCTGAAATTCATACAGGTTTGGATTAATCAATGAGAATTGTTTACAGTGGGATAAAATCTGCATTATTCGAAGAATCTCAGATATTGTCGGCAGCATTGTTATAGGTCTCAAGTTATCGTAGTCATAATGTCCATTTTTGACTTAGATACAAAACGACCAAACTTCCAGTAATTGGAAACTTACAAACAATAAAAAACGTACATATTAATAAGATGAAGCAGAATTAGAAATTAGAGCGAAAATTATTTGTATAAATTTGATGGAAATATTATCATCTCCAGTAACATTCGAATATAAAAGTAAAAAAAATCAGTATTCAAGGGTGCATTACTAGTTTGTTATAACCTTGTTCGTTATAAATCTAGTAATTTGAATGAAATATTTTAGTTCAATTAATTTGATCGTTGTAAACTGTTCGCTAAATAAAAAATCCGCGGGAGTTTTATTTATTTATTTTAGTATTGAATTTAAATAGGAAAAATGGTAAAAGGGAATAAACTCCGGCGGAATTTTTATTCATGATTGGGCTGATATATGTATGCATGTATATAGTTCGTTAAAGTTTTGAAAGTGTTTTAGATAGAAGATGGAACAAGCAGTCACTTTTTAAAAAAACCGTATGTATTGTAGTTAAGGATCGATTAGAAATGCTGCAGTGCATTTCTATTAATTTTAAGTATCATTTTTGAACCAATACTTTTTATCTCCTTGAAGAAATACAACACGTGAAAGATAACAAGATATTTAGTAAAACAGTTTGATATAAAACTTAATCGGTCTTTAAATCGATTTCCACAACATATGTATGTATGTGTCAGTTAATGAATATACTCTATATATTTTTATGAATTTAAGGTAGTGTCACGAATATAAATTTCTTAGTTTATTTCTTCTTGTTTAAAATTGTCCAATTAAAATTCAGAAGATAAATAAGTTGTATGTGAAATTAAAATAAGAAATGTGTATAGTTGTAAATAAAATATTTTTAGAAAATAGAAATTATGATAAAAAGAGATATTTTCGTCGTAAATCAAATCATCCCCAACAGCATACAGTTGTTTATTGAGGAAATAGGCCATCTGCATTGATAAGACGCTGTACACGCACCACCATATTTCTAATGTTTTTTGGTTTATTAGTCTCATCTGCTAAAGGTGTTGACCTTACAATTGCTGCAATTTAGAGTATGCACATACTTATTAAACATATTAACTAAATAATTAATTTACTAACTTACCCAACTTTCTAAGTTCTTCAGCATTGTAACGTTGCAGTCTTACAGTGCAACGTTTCATTGATACTTGTTCTCGTGCTTCATCCACAGATTCCATATTGCGGCGGGTACGCTTAACTCTGATAGATATATTTTTCAGTTTAGGAGATGCAGACATTTTACCTTAAATTGTTTTAATCTATTCTTTGCGAATATTATTTAACGAAATACTAAAAAATGTACGCTCTGGATAGATTGTTTTGTTTATTGTGTTTTACTTTTTCTTATCAAAGGTGTCACAAGTCAAAGACTGTATGATTTTTTAACGCCGTAATATTGATATAGATACTGATTGTGTTTATGATATTTCAAAACGTGATATAAATATATTATGACATAATCCGGGAAGAATAATATAAAAAAATTCGTCTATAACAACGGATATCGAATCTTTAACGAAAAAGAAGGTTTTTGTAATATAAGTTGGACAATTATTACAAATAAATAAACAAATATAAATATTTTGTATTTTAAATATTCTGATATAAAGATAAATATATCATAATCACGTATTATACTATAATAAACAATTTTAATTTAAAAGTAATATGCAAGTGTTCGTAAACACACAGTTTTGTGATTCTGTCTTTTTTATTTTGTGGCATACATTTTCTGTATGTTAGTTAGACATTTAGCTAAATAAAATCTTAATAAATACATATATGTATGCATATTTTGTCTCACTTATCAAGTTTGTTATTTGAAAATATATGTTAAACCCATTCACATAGTAATCTTGCATTTTTTCTTGATATTCTCATATTCATAGTGTAAATATACAAGGCGAGTGCAGTAGCACAGCTGACTGATTTTGTTACCAATTTAGTTATGTCAAAAGTAATACTTTTTCAAGTGTTTTTGATAGTAGTACATTATTTTACACAAACAAAATACCTGTCGTTTCTGTATTGTGTTGTATTTGTTGCCGATTTGCGTATTTAATTAATTAAAAAAACCTTGTTTTAGTTGAAATCAATTTTTTTTTATATATAGATATTATTTGAAAATGATTTTTTAAATGCGAATTATTCCTCTTGCGAGTATTTGAAAATTTTTATTCGAAGTTTTACTTCAAGTTAAATATACAAATAAATAAATTGTAGTGTATACAATTGTTTTCAAACAATTTGTATATTTAACTTGAAGTAAAACATCGAATAAAAATTTTTTAAAAATGATTTTTTTTACATACTGAAAATATTATTTCTGTTTTGACATTTACTTTTATTCTTCATATATCAATATCCAATATTATGAAAAGCCCAAGTAGTAATTTGTGTCTTCCATTGTTTTTGTTGGAGTAACATCAATTGTTTGAAAAAACTTGGAAAATTCAGAAAGAAGTTTTTCAATCCAACAACGAATAAAGAAATCAGCCAAATATTTTTTGTTGATGTAAATGCCATATTAATGATTTTACTCAGAAATAATCAGTGATTAACAAACTCTACTGCAACTTCATGTAAATCTCAAAATCTGGCAAGTACAGCAACAAAACTATTGTCAAATTTTTAGGGAAATTTGTTACGGGAGTTGGGATTTTTCCATTAGAATCGGAATAAAAAAATTTAATCACCTGGCAGCACTGAAGAAAATTCAAGAAGTCATCTTTTATTTTGAGATATTGCAATTTAATTTTGTTTATTCTACAAAAAAAAATCTTGCAATTCAAAATATTTTATTCAAAAGACAAAATATATACATTTCATCTCGAGTAGTAATGGGTGATGTCCAGTTGTTAATGGAAATGGGGTTTCCAAAAGAAAGAGCGTAAGTAGTAATTAATATGCCGGCTGAAATTTGTGAATCCCAAAATTGTATGTATTCTTTATCTAGCGAATACGCTATGAAAGCCACAAACTATAAAGGTGTAGAACCGGCTATGGAATGGTTACTTGCCCATGCTGATGAAGAGATTCCTAAAGAGGCGCTAGGCAGTGCTGTCGGAGAGCAGGCTTCTCCAGCAGTAACCGAAGTTCCCTCGACTTCTAATGTAACAGAGGATGGGGTGGCGAAGTCTTTGAAATGTGACGATTGCGGTAAGCTGTGCAAAGATCAATCAGAAGTTGAGTTTCACGCTGCCAAGAGTGGCCATAGCAATTTTTCTGAATCCACTGAGGAGAAAAAACCCTTAACCGAGGAGGAGAAAAAACAGCAATTGGCTCTCATTGAAGAGAAGCTTAAACTAAAACGTCTGGAACGCGAAGAAAGGGAAAAACAGGAAGCTTTAGAAAGAGAACGTAATCGCATTAAATCGGGTAAGGACATGACAGAGGCTCGCAAACGATTGGAGGAATTGGAAATGAAGAAAATTGTAGAACAGCAGAAAAAAGAGAAGGCCGAGGAAAAAGCTGCACGTGATAGAGTGCGAGCTCAAATTGAATCCGATAAGGCCCGTCGTAAATTAACCCAACAACAATCGCCAACATCAGAGACTCCAGTAGTTTCAGCTGCGGTAACTTCTACTACGCCGCCCACTGCCACAAGTGTAAAATCTCCACCTAAGGAGTACAAAGAGACTCGTATACAAATTCGTTTACAAGATGGTTCTGCTCTCACAGAAACCTTTAGTATCAATGAAAATCTGTCCGCCGTACGTGTGTTTATTCAAATGACAACCGGCAGTGATATGCCGTTTGGTCTCATGACTTCTTTTCCTCGTAAGGTCTTTAACTACGATGATTATGAAAAACCTTTTAGTGTTTTGGGTTTAGTGCCATCGGCTGTTCTTATTATGACAAAACCGAATATATGAATTCCATTATGAGGGCTCCAGAAATAAAAGGAAAAACGTCACAAAAAATCATCAAATGTGTAATATTACAATCTTCAATCTAAATATTTCATGATTTTTTAGATAATATACCTACTCGGTGTTTATATATTGCTTGGCAAAGTTTGATTTTAATTTGTAATTTAATAAAAGGAAAAATTGACAAGGAAAAGTAAAAAATATATGTATTAGGTGTATTTTTATTTATAATAATCAGGCATGTGATGGAAATCGATATCGAAAACGAATGAGTTTTAGAAGTCAATTTTTTTCGTAATATTTCTGTATTGAAAAACTTTTATCACATAAAATATAAAGATATTGGGCTACTAAAGAGAATCTTAAAACAAAAATTTAAAAATTAGATTATAAATGCAATGAAATGTATTTCCAACACTGATTCGTTTTCGATATCGATTTCCATCACATGCCTGAATAATTTGATTGAATATTTCCACAATCCGAAATTACTTAGCTTTAGGTGTTTTAGGATTTTGTGAGACAATGATCATTTTGAGGAGGTAAGTGTAAAAAATATGCGGTAAATGCATATTTCGAAAAATGAGTAAAAACTCTATTTAAATATTTTATGTAGTTATATATCTTCAACAGAAATTTTTGGCATGCAATGCGTTGGTAATTTTAATTAACCCTTTGACGACCATAGGTAAGTATGCTTGCCCGAGGTTCTTTAGATTATATCTTTGTCCAGGTAAGAGATACAGCAAATTTGTCAAAGACTGTTTTATAGAAGAGGATTGGGGCAACAAGAATGTGGTTGAGTACGAGTCCCCATCGGGCCCCACTTTTTGGCCAAAAAAAGTATTTATGACAAGGGGGTAAGAGTCAATTATGTTTTGGATTCAACCTTAATCTATCAGAAAATATAATGGACAAGTTTGCATAAACTGTCTACAACTAATCAAATTATGTTTGCCTATGGGTTGAAACGAAAATAAACGTTTCTAAAAAACTTTAAAAAATAAAGTTCAAACTTTGGAGCGCTTTTTAGCTAATGTTAAACACTGAAACAGCATGCCTGTGTTTAGTATTTTGCATTCATATATTGAAACGAAAAAGGGGAATCACCAAATTGCAATACATACATATGAGCACATGTAAGTATTTTGACAGTCTTTATTTGAAACGCGTGCACTATTTGCATCAGTTTGTATAAAAAAGTGAGAGAAAACAGTAAACAACGATCCAACGTTTCACCAAGCTCACATCGCGAGTGTCATGCCACGGCTCCTATTTGAGGAAATTACAGCTAATCTTCACTTTTGCGACAACAATAAAGCTGATGTTAGTGACCGGGGGTATAAAATTCGACCAATTTTAGATCATATTAACAAGGCTATGCCGGATGCGTATACTTATTCAAAAAAGATGTCAATCGATGAACATATGGTAAAGTTTAAGGGACATAATGCTATGAAACAGTACATGAAGGACAACCTATTGGGGATTCAAACTTTGGTGTTTAAGTAGAGTCGAAGGGACCCCATTTTAAAAGACCACACCACTCGTCAGATTTAATGTCGTATACAATATACTGTAGCTAATATGTGTACAGAAAGTCGTGTTTTTCTAGACCCAACCTGTAGCTGTGAGATATCTCAGTAGGTCATTGAGTTTTGACCCGGCTACCTCACCAAGATTGCTCAATGTTCAGGGCTGGGCATTCGCAGAGAAGGTGGAAAATCGTTTCCTCTTTTTCCCTATCCTTATAACTACGTCGTTAAAAGGGAGTCCCAGGCGATTTGCGTGCTTGCCGTCCCGTTAATACTCCCAGCAACCTTGATATATCCTTCCTATTCCGGGTTATCAGTTGCGTAGTGCGTTTCTCGTTAAAAGTTGGCCACATCAACTTGGCTATCGTACATGTGTCTAAATTACGCCATCTATACTCAGCCTTTGTGAGAAAATGTCTGAAGATGATACCTTTGATAGTCCCCAGTGGAATTGCTACTGAGACCCCATCGGAGATATTCAAGGCAGATCCCGTTCTGGCTAGTTCACCGTTCATTGCCGTAGTGGTTCCTATGCGCAGGCACCCAGACCAAGCTAATGTCAGACAGACGACCTAGCCTTGACAGAGAATTTCTACATTGCTTAACTAGTGAAGATGAAATTGTGAGAGGAGTGCCGCCTGATTGTCGACAAAAATACCTATGTTGCCGCTAGTGTTATGGTCATGTAGTGTATTACAATCTGCCATGATTGCAAAGATTTCCGCCTGCAAAACACTACACTCATTCGGAAGACGATACGAGATGCCTACCTCACGTTTGTCACAGAAGACCCCAGAACCAACACCGCAGCTCATCTTAGAACCGTCTGTTTATATCCTAATGTCATATTTGTGCACGAAATTACCCCTATTCCACTCACTCCTGGAGGGAATTAAGATCTTGAATACCCTATCAAAATCCGTGTATGGAGTAATATAGTCAGATGGTTGGAGAACGTTCGAAGGCAACTGGCCAAGAATCCCCGCGTGGTCATATATTCTCGATCTCCAACAACCGGACGCTTGAAGCCTCGCTGCGCTGCAGGCAGAAGTGGCCATTATGTGAAGGTCAATTGGCATAAATGCAAAATAGTGTTAAGTGCGCCAGTTATGCCAATACAGGCTGATCTCTGGACTTTGTATAGTTGGTCTACGACATACTTCTTTCTAGTTGCAGTCCACCATACAAGAGATCTGTAAGTAAGAATATACTTATCCATTTAACTATGGTGGGACTAAGTCCCCATTTTCTACCAAACATCTTACGACAGGTGTAATAGGCCACCGTTGCCTTCTTTACCCTGTGTTGAGTATTTAGCTTCCATGATTTAGATTCCAGTATGATGCCTAGATATTTTGCATTATATGAAAGGGGGATTTCGCAGTTTTTAACCTTGGAAGTTTGAAGCTTGAAATCTTGGTTTTCGTCGTGAAAACTACAAGTTCCGTTTTGCTTGGGTTCACTCCAAAACCATTAACCGTGGCCCAGTTGTCGAGCAACCCCAAAGCACTGATCACGTCCGGAAACAGACCTGGTACGAGTATCACCACATCGTCCGCATAAGCAACAACTTTTATCCCCTTTCTGTCTAGATCAATGCGAACCGAGTTAATAACGATAAGCCACAGTAGTGGAGAGATTACTCCTCCTGTGGAGTGTCTCTCTCAACTTGCTTGAACTTAACGGTATTACCAAGATTTGCTGTGACTATTCTTGAATTCAACATGGTAAACAACCAGTTATTGATGTATCTTTCAACGTCTAGGTTAGTAATAGCTTGCTGAATTGCAAGAGTAGTTACATTATTGAAAGGCTGCCATTATATAGTGTAAAAATTCGAGAGATCTCTCTATAACTCTTACAACCTCATGCAGAGCTGTCTTTGTAGAGCGACCCTTAAGGTAGGTGCTGACTGTTTGAGAGCCATGTTGAACCCTCAAGGCGCTGCTTAATGTGAGCGTCAATGAGTCTTGCCAACGTCTTAAGCTGGAGAGATGAAAGACTAATTGGACGAAAGTCCTTCGTCTTCTCATGACTTCTTTTGCCAATTTTGGGAATAAAAACGACCTTGACTCTCCTCCAGTTAACCGGAACATGGTTGAGGGAGAGACAGAGCGTAAAAATTCTATGAAGCCAGGGAATGATATGCCTTTTTGCACTTTGTAGCATCTTCGCAAAATACCATCCGGCAAAATACCATGACTTGAATGGTGCGAAACTGTCAATCGCCCATGATATCCTGTCATAGGAGATGATGTTACTATTGATATTGGATAGAGTCCCACCTACATTCTCAATATTCATATCCATAGAAACATCCCTACAGCCTGGAAAATGCGTATTCAATAGGATGTCAAGTGACTGCTGAGGATTCGGACCTACGAGTTTCCCTACGTAGTTTAAATAACTCCGAATTCTACCATGGAGGGAAGCTTTTCTTAGCCTTAGTGACTGGACAGGAAACTTCAGAAGCTTTGACTACAGTTTTACTAAAGTTTTCCTCCAATCTTTCAAGAACAGTGATTGAATCTTCTACAACTAGCATATTCTTAAGTTTATGTTTGAGGATCCCATTAAGTTGGAACCAATCAGTCCTTCTTGGGTTCCTAAATTGTATTTGCTCTGTCGAGTTCTGAAGTCTAATTCCGAAGAGAATCCAGTCAGAGATTGATCTTTCACTGGATACTCTCCACCTATCTACTGATACCTTAAACCTATCATTAATGAGTGTAATATCTAATACTTCCTCCCAACCATTATAATTGTCCGAACTTGCAAAAATGAATGTAGGCGTGTTACCAGAATTACATATACTTAGTTTGCTGGAATTAATGAAATCAAGTAAAGACTCACCCCTTTCATTTGTTTCCTTGCTGGCGATTTCTCACTCTCCGTCAGCTAAGGCTGCTGCTTTGATGTGCTGGGTACTGAATCCAAAAACTTTTTGTATTCATCTACCACAGCCTGGTATTTGGCGCGATCTGCCTCGTCACGCTCATGAGGAGCACCGCTGGCATTGTCAATCTTATCAAGAATGAACGTGCTGGTATAGCAAGCTTTGAGGATGTCCTTCTGACTTCCTCTTCTTTCTTTTCTTCTTCAATTGATGGCCAGACTTGGCATCCACTTGAGGAGGAACATTTGTCAGGCAGCAGAGTGCTGTGTCGGTCACCCACGTTGTCTTCCATTGCGACCAAGGTCTCTTGGCTAGAGGCCAGTAGGTCGCCTTCTGAAGAGGAATCGAAATCATCATCATAAGTTACGCATAATATTTATTTAAATATACAAGTAATAAGTAATTTTGCAAAGTAAAACATGCAAACTTCTTTATTTTAAAAATAAATATACATCTGTATAGGTATTGTATAACAATTTTGAAACATCAAAAAAGATGTTTCTGGGAACTATTTTAGTACACAATGAAGAGTTAACGTCTCTTGCCTTTCTTGCCAACGCCGCCACCGCCGGAGCTACATAAAATAAAGTGAAATCGAGACCATAACATTGATAGCACAACACTTAAAGTCAACTACCCCTACTTTTCTCTCTGCAGTATTGTTTATTTTCCACTCCGACCTTTAAATTGATAACAAACAAAACATCTCTGATTTCAACATATGTTGGATTTTCTATGCAGTTTTCCTTGGGCAAACGACGACCTTCCTATCGTGTCTTTTTGCTGTTAATATAGGCTGGATAAATGAAAATCCATATACATACATACATAAATTACTACAGAAAACATGAATTTATTTAAATTCATAATTTACTCCACTCTTTTTCTTGGGTTTTGAGGAACCCTAAAGAAGGGACCACTTCCAGCTACTCCTTTTTTACGGCATACGATGCAACAACGCATTTTTATACAGCAAAAACAATTCACTTTTAAAGAGGAATCTTTATTTATCTTACAAAAGAAAAACTAACACTTTTAGTAAAACAACTAAAAAAAAACACACTATTTATTATAAAAGAGTTCTTTTACACTTTTAAATTATTTTACGCAGATTAAACGGCGACAAAAACTCACTTTTTCAAATACAAAATAATTTTTTAACTTTTTAATATAAACTTTGACTATTAGTAAACAAGTTTTTGACATTTTCAATTTCACCATGAATAGAGCAAAAAATAATTAGCTGGCGCTGTGCAGTCACCTGGTATAATTTCACCATGATACTAAATTTCTTGCTCGATATCGAATACAATAATCTCAAATAAGAAAATTACGATAAATTTTACTCGATATGAATGCGGTAATTTGGCCCCTGTACTCTGCGCACAAGCTTTACATGGACAGCCAGCCAGACGGACGAACGGACATCGTTAAATGGAATCAGGGAGTAATTCTGAGTCGGTCGGTATACTTTAAGGTGGGTGTTGGACCAATATTTCTGGGCGTTACAAACATCAGCACAAATCCAATATATCCTCCCCACTATGATTGTTTTCGAATCGAAATTTATTTCGACAGTGCAAAATTTTCTAATGAATCGAATCGATTCATTCTCGCATTCGTATGCGAGTAAATTTTCATTAGAACGTTCGATTTTTTTAACATTTGGGATTCCCTCATTCGATAGCGAATAAAATGTATCGAAATTTCTAATGATGACATTCGATAACGAATGTTTATTCGAACGCAACCTTGCGAGTTTTTACTCGCAAGCAAAGAAGCATTCGAAATAACGTTTTTTTTTAGCAAACAGAAGAAAAAAAGAGTATTAGTAAAAAATGTGTTACTTACTTTAAAAAATATTATAATATTAATAATTTTATTACTTTTAGGTCAAAAATATCAAAAATAAATTTTACCTATGCTTGCTGTCTTTGTGAGCCTAAAACGTCTTTTGAGTCTAGAAAAATACATACATACATTAATACATAATGTATGTACATATGTATGTATGTACTTATTTATAATAACTAATTGTTTATCAATCTTAAGGAGTCGGAGGTGTTTCTTATTTGTTTCCTTATGTCATTAATGTTTTCAATCTCGTCAGAATCAAAAGACGATTAGTAAAAAAACATAACATTCAACATACATACAAATACTGGATACATTTTTAATTTAAAATAATTTCTTTAAAAAATTTTGCTTTTACTTGAGTTATTTTTTGCAAAACCATATGTTTCTTGTTTACATTTTCTTTTATTTTATTCAGTGTTGTAATACGTACTTATTTAAGTTTTTAACAACACTGAAGCAATGAATCGATTCGATTCGTGTCGAGTACCATCATTAAAAAATTTTGCACTGTCGAAATAAATTTCAATTCGAAAACAATTTCGATCACGACTGCCAGAATTAGCCCCCTGATTAATTATTTATTTATTGAGTCTTCAAATGAATTCGTGCTATTTGTAATAGGAATTAAGAAAATTTTAAAATAAAGATGTAACTAAGAAATTAAAAAGTTGTGGGCGTTCGTATGTAATTATGCGGTTTGAATGTAATAATAACAACAAAAACAAGAATAGTATAGAAAGAATGGAAATTCATCAACATTTATGAGGACAATTATTTTTAAAATTATAGAAAATTAAGAAAAAATGTAACAAAAAAACAGTAAAGAAAATTTCAATCGTGTAAATCTAGCTTAAGTTGCTGAAAACGAAACTTTTCAATGAGAAAATTTTGCTTTTAGATACATTATGTGCATACATATGCATGGATAGGTAGTGTTTTAAAAGAAAGGCAACAACAACTCAGAAGAAGTTTTTAAAATAACATGCATTCATATTGATTTGCAAACATACATACGTTGTTTGAACTTGTTTGTATTCTGAATGAAATGAATAATTGCACGTGATAGTACAAATGATCGACTTGTGTTCATTAAAAATTGTGTGTTTCTTAATTCGAATTCTAATATTTGTAACAGATAAACAAAAAAACAAATAAGTAGTAGAGAAAAAATGTGCATCGAAAAATCTAATGTGCAATATAGAAATGAAACAAAGGCTTGAGCAGAAAAGACAACAAAAGGATTAATTGCAAGATAGAAAATGCAACAACAATAAGTTATGAATACAACAGCGTAATTATGAAATAAAATTGTAATATGTGTGCATGCAACAACAACTGCAAAATCCAGAACAACAAAATTTGAACACAACTACGCACAGGTTGAGCAACTCCTTTAACGAAAAGAAACAAATACATAAGACAAAGATGATCGTGTAGGATTTTGTAGGTGGAAAAAAATTGGTACATAATGATTTACGTACATACATACTTATGTAAATATTTAAGCAAAATGTAACAACAATTCATGCATAAACAAAATAAATGAATGGACAAAAAATGAGATCTGCTCCTGGACCACATAAATGAAAGAAAGGAAAAAACTAAAGTAAAGAATGATCTAGAATCTGGGCAAATGAAATTATTTTTTACTCTTTGTTCAAAAAATTCAAAAGTCAATAATAACTTTCGTAATTTGAAAACAGATTGCATGTGAGTGTGCTTGGCTGAGGGTTTTAAATATATTAAATTTACTTTCTCTCTTGTTTATGAGATATTTAATTTCATACACATACATAAGTACATATGTATATAATTTTCTTAAAATTACTTAGGCGCCCAGCATACCATTCTAGGAGCGCTCCGAAAAAGGAGTCAGAAAAGAGTCCAACAAAAGAACATTTTCGGAGTCAGAAATTCCACTTAATTATGTGTGTACCAAAGCGTTGTTGTCCTGTTATTTGTGATTTGAACAAAAAAAATATATGTATGTAGCTGTACCACACAAGAATGATAAAAACCAGATTACACAGAGCCCAAAAAAAAGACTTTTCTGACATTATCTAAGAGCTCTTTCAGAGTCCAACAAAATAACATTTTCGGAGACTCGTACTCATATGGCTTCCCAGCAAACCATATGAGTCCGAAAAGAGTCTTTTCTGACACCGTTTTCGGAGCGTTCATGCTCTGTATGAGCCAAAAAAACAATCATAATTGCTCCGAAAACCTTCAGAAAAGAGGGTCATTACGTTCGAAAATGGTCCGTCAGAAAGAGCTCTTAGATAATGTCAGAAAAGAGTATTTTATGAGGATTTTTTTGGGCTCTGAAAGAGCTCTTACATTATGTCAGAAAAGAGTCATTGAAATTTTATATACAAAAAATCAAAAATTCACATTTATTATTATTTTTTAAATTGTTTTTACTTAAACAAAAAGGGAATTCATTTACAAATTAACTAAATTTGAAATGGAAAAAAATAAAATAAATTGTATTTATAGTAAAAAAAATAAAATGGAATTCATTTAAATAAAATATATAAAAATGAAAAAAAAAAAATAATTTTTTAAGCAAATTTTTCTTTCGCTCAGAAAATGCTTTTTAGTTGGACTCTTTTCTGACTCCTTTTTCGGAGCGCTCCTAGAATGGTATGCTGGGTATTAGCTTAAATAATTGTTCATCGTTATATTGTTTTTAAAACCGCTAAATTATCATCATTTATAATTTGCAATTTGTTTTGTTTTGCCGGCGATTTGTTTTATTCCTACGATTAATAAATTTGCATATAAAATAAAAAACGAAATGCATTTTGAAGAATTGGAAGCATTAGATCCTCGAAATCCCACCTTATCGCGTATAGAAACTCCAACGCCTCATAAAGTAGCTGTGTTGATCTTAGTGCAACAATACATCAAGGTATGACATACTTACATTGTAAGTTTTTCCACATAAGGAAATTGCAATTAATAAATTTTGCTTTCTTTGATTCATCCAATAGGCCAAAAAGGCATCCAACGATGTCGGCATACCATATCCTGCCCAATCGCGGCGCAATTTCTGCATGCTACTCTTGAAATTGATACAATATCCAGACATGACCTACAACGATCTCTATCAGTTGTTGTGTTCGACCAAATACAAAATAGATCCTTTACATTTAGAAGGTTTTGAAAAAGTTATGTCTGATCTATTTTCCTTGGGCATTGAGACATTGTTTGATTTTGCTGAAATGGAGAATATTGAAAAAATGTTAGCCGAACAATTGGGCGTCAGCCAATTTAGTTTGGTCGGCTTGTATATTCGTCGAGTTGGAGTTATACTTGAACGTTTATCGTTTCCACAAATGATGGCTTTGCATAAAAATATTTCATTGTATTATGAAAAGGGTGAGTAAAACAAGTACATATGCTAATTGGATGTCGAAACTTTTAAACCCTTCGCGGCACTCTATAAAAAATCGTTAAGATAGGGTACGGCCAACTTTTATAATTAATTAGCATTAATTATGTTATGTCGGATATCCTATTATATATGTACATAAGTATGGCGCAAAAAAATGTCAGGCCGAAACAAATATTCAGGAGGAAGGTTTTTTAACTTTACGGAATTTTGAAATCTGGCTTTGAAAAATACGTTCTACATACATACATACATAAGTATGTATGAGAACGTATGAGTTTTCGAAAACTCGGAAAATAATAGTTTCTTAAGAAAATTAGATTTTCAAGCGCATACTATCACTATTAGAGTGCATTCAAACATTTTTAGATCACTATTATCAGTGTAAATCGTATATTAATGGTGAAAAATATAAGAATATCTGTACTGAGTTAGAAGTTAAATTTTAGTCAGTTTCTTAAATTTAGTTTAGTTTCTTGATAAAGGATTTTATTTACTATGCATCTTAAAAATCTTATAAATTGAGAGTGCAATATTTTTTACTGAAATAATATACATAGGTATAGAAATTGAAACTGAAAGAACATAAAATTGAAAGTTGGTCTATTTTAATTTTAAAAATTTCAAATGAAATTAAACGGTAATTTTCTGATTATGTAAACTTTTTAATTAGGAGTTCGTTCTCTCACCATTGGTCCGCGTAAATTGCTGCGTGGAAATATCTTAGAAAGCCACACGGCCAGAAATGAAACTGACGACGAGAATACCATGGAGGAATCGGTTCTGGATACCGAAACTGTTCACCAAGATCGTAATCCACACAGTAAATGGTCTCCCAAACAAGCACAACTCTTTGTTACACAGCAATGTAATCTTTTAGAGAAAAATGAACTGCGTGCCTTGCCACCGGTTGAAATGCAAACGAAACTAAATGAAATAATACAAGATAATCCCCTGAATGCAAAATCCTATTTTCTGGGTTATATGAATCAGTTGCGTCTGCGTGATGTGTTCGGTTCGATCGATGCTTTACATCGTTCCTTCGATCGCAGTCCTATGCATATGATGGGTCAATATGAACAGAAAGGGTTTCAATATTTCAGTGTTAACTTGGCTATTTTGCATGCCAGCTTTAATCACAAGAAGGAGGCTTTAAGTGCTTTAAAGGAATGTATCATGCTGGCTCAGGAATGTGGAGATAAACGTTGCTTAGATTTGGCCAATTCTTGGTATTGTCTTTTGAACAGCAGCCGCATCGGACCGTTTGAGAAAAGTCTGCCAGACATTCAAGATCCTGGTCTTATACAGAGTCTGTCATTGGCTATCGAATTTGTGGTAGCTTTTGGTGCTAAATGTGGTTACTTACCTTTGGATCTCTTTGAATTGTTGTTGAAAAGCGATGAATTGAATAATAAAAATTCGTTACTGGAGCATATATCGGATTCATTGGCACTACGTACTACCCTATGGGTACTTTATGGTCGTTATGAAATGTCTGCTCTGTATTCACAACTACTGTTGAATTTAAAGAAAACTTGGGTGTTTGGTGATGTCAGCAATTCGGAAAGTGTGAGTAAAGTATTATCAAATCTTGCTCTGTGGTTCAACACACAAGGTGAATACCAACTGAGTGCTGTTCTACTACATCATGCACGCACCAGATTTCCACGGCATCCTTTTGCAGGCGATTGGATGACCAGTGAGTGTCATATTTCCATACAGCAAGCCATATATCGTGGTCGTTGGCAGGAAGCTTTACGTTGGTGCTGTCAACTGTATTTGCTGGACAAACATGATGGTAACATACAAAGAGCTTCCGTTTATATAGCAAAATGTTATAATAATACAGCGAGAAGAATATTGCAAAATTTACTGGACGAGAAAGATTTGGATGTTCTTCGGCAAATACGCGTACTTATACTGTTGGCATATAACAATTTGTCGAAAAATAATGTTTCCGCCGAAACCATAGAACTCTTAATGCAAGCCTCTGTGCTTTCTGAATCGGCATATATGCAATACGAACATGCTGTAGTTGACACCGTTATGGCCCAGGTATTGCTGCAAATGGGCCTGGCTCAGAAAGCTTTACAAGCACTACGCAATTCCTTGGATAAAATTTACATAAATGGTGGTATTTATGATCGTGCTAAAACAGATTTCACCTTTGTACGTTGTCTAGTAGCGGCTGGCAAAGATCGTGAGCAGCAACACAAGCGTTTAGTTAAATCTCTGGGGATACTGGAGAGAGCCGTTGAATTGTTTCGCAAATTAGAAGCTCATGCTAAAGTTTTAGATGTGTTTGCATATATTTCAAAAACTTTTAATGCTTTTGGCTTTATTGCAGAACGTAATAAGTATGCCTGTAAGTTTAAGCAGTACTATAAGGAAAATCCAGTATGTCGTGAGTATTTGGGTTTGGCTTTTTAAATTTTAGTCGTCGTGTTTTATAATTGTAATAAAATGGAACACAATAAAAAATATATTATTTATTCCTGTTTTAAAAGCTCATTACAATATTGAAATTACTTTTTAGTTTTTGGATATAAATCGAATCATTTGATTAAAAGTAACTTAAACAGTAAATATCGTTTTTCAAGATTTTCGATATTATTTGCTTTATAATCTAAGATTTACAGAACAAGAACACGTTGCTTTACAAAATTAAAAGCAGTCTAATGTGTAACAGTTAAAGTAAAATGTCGCTAAAAATACTCATTATTTCCATATCCAACCAGTCTGCTAGATTAGAGTCTATTAAAAAATTAGCAATGCCGATTGGCTAATAATTAAAATTTGTTAATCTTAATTAAAATGGATTTCGATTTACAATATTGAACAAGTCAATCAATCATAATCAATTAAAAGTACGACTGATGAGAGTAGCTAACAATATAAACAATAAATTTTTTTTTTCTAAGAAAATTCTAATTTGCAAACAAACTTCACGAAACAAACACGATCAAAGCATTAATTGCCAAAGTAATTTTTGAAGTAAAAATATGTCTTGAATAGTTAAAGAAATAAAGATCATTCATTTATTAAAAAGGTAATTTACCTTATAATTAAACTATAGTAACTTAATACATACAAAATTATGGAGCAGTTTACAAATAATAAGCTACTAGAGAAGAGTTTACTCAATCTTTTTACGTTTTGACAATGAAGGTTTATCGAATACTTGCTTCATGCCGCCAGCACGTTCATTATGAAATTTAATGTTGTTTGAGGTCTCAGCATACCATGGTGAATCGAATTTCGTGGTATCTTGATCCACTAAATGTGTGTATTTGGTGCGACCACAGCGTCCAAAATTTTTAACTTGCATAACTTTGGGTAAAATGGTTTTATCAAAGTGATCTTCCAATGTAGCTTGAGCAAAGTCACGTTTCAGAACATCATTTTCCTCATCCAAATAGAAAGCACCACGATGATAGTATTTCTGCAAAAATTTATATTTTCCCTTGACGGCTTTATTGGTGACAAGTTTGGGATTTTGTCGAAATTCTTGACGACGTTCTTCGTCGGTGAGATTACGCAGACGTTCAATTTCGGATACTTCACGTTCAGCACTGTAAAAATTAAATAAATAATTATGTATTAAAATGAATACATTTTTCAAATAAATAAAATTGTGGTGTTCAAAGATTCATATTTGCATCTAAAGAACCCATGAAGTAATTTGCGATCTTGGATTGCTATCTTAGCGACAGCTATTCAAAATTGAGAAATGTTTGTTAGAATTTTTATGCTAAAAACATTTTATATGTTATTAGTCTACCATGATCGATTTCAAAGTGATTATTTAATCCACTGATTCTGAAATACAGGCTGAAAACAGTTTAAAATTAATGAAAAATCAGTAATTTCCAAACAAATTTTTGAAATGAATTTGTCGCCATTGTTTCTAAATATTGCTCTAAGACTTCAAATTAATTCTACTACATATAATAGATTAATATGTAACAAGTCAAGCTACAGAATAAAAGCACATGCATAAATTAAACAAAACTTACTTCTCTCTTTCCTCACGATCACGTTTCATACGCTTCAGTTCTCTTAACTTCCAAGCCTCATACTCGACCTCGTCATTTTCATCATCTGTGCATACATCTTCAATATGCGGTTCAGCCGTGTCATTCTAAAAACAAGGGATTATAAATGTATTATCACATCAGTTTCCCATAATAACACTATGCTTCCAACTACATACCTTAGTCTTTTCCAAATCCTTCTTAACACTTTCTTCTACCAAGCGTAGTGTGTTACGTCTTCTCTCTTTGGCTGAACGTTTGGCTTCAACTTCCAATTGTTTTTGTTTTTGAGCTTCACGTTCCTTTTCCTGTATTGTGGCACGATCTTTTTTACGCACAAACAAAGGTTTCAATCGTGGCTCATTATCCTCCTCACTTTCGGATTCTTCTTCGTACTCAGAACTCTCACTATCCGATGATTCTGACTGTTTTTCTTCCTCCTTTTGGAGAATTTCTTCTTCTTTTTGTTGTTGCAACATGCGCTGTCTTAATTTGACGCGCCTGTTCTCCAATTCCGATTCACTAATATCGGAGTCAGAATCTGATTCAGAGGCTAAAGTAATTTTGTTTGTAACCTTCTCTATGGTACGTTGTTCTTCCTCCTCATCGTCTTCTGAATCACTTTCTTCAAGAAGCTCCGGTTCGTGTATGTGACGATGGCGTTCCATACGTTCTCTTTCCAGTTCATCGGTTTCTAGAGGCCGTGCTCTTAGCCGCCTAAGACGAGGATCGTCGATCTCTGCTTCCTCCCCATTTTCTTCATTCTCAGGCTCCTCTTGACTTTTGCATTCTTCCTCTTTGTTTTCCTTACGTTGACGTCTCTCCTGATGGGCAGCAGCCTGTTGTTTACGGCGGTGATCAATGAAATCTTCTAAATCACTGTCGTCCGAACTGGAACCATATTTGGCATAATCTGGCCTTTTGCCTGATATATAGCGCTGCACCTTCACCTTTTGCATGGAAATTTGTCCTAAATAATATTATAGTTTATATGTACACATATTTTACATCACATTGTCATAATTTCAAAATTAAATACCTTTTTCATTCCGCACGGGAATAGCTCCGGCTGTACTTTGTATACCAAATGGCATAGTAGAATTACTCATTTTGCTAAATCGTTTGTATTTTTATTTTACATATAATAAAAAGGTATATTTTTAAGAAAATCAATGCTTTTTTCCATTAACTCTTGAATTATTTTTATTTACAATACCTTTGTTGGTACCCTTTTTCTGCTGTTTAGTTCACTTTCTTGACAGCTGTCATTATTATTAGTGTCGATTAATAGTGTTTAAACGTCAAGATAAATTAGCGATTTTCGGAATTCAGAAAAATGGAAATTAAAAAAATGCAGATAAATAAATTAAATATAAATTATTTAAGCATCGTCGTGTTGGCAATTAAAGAAACAATTTAATTTTTCATAATTATTGCTATTATTTACCGTCTTCTTTATTATCTGCGGTTGATTTGGTAAACATGTGCTTAAAAGAAAAAAATTATTTGTCTGGGGTTTGAAGAAGTTGTTTCATCCATAGCAACAAGCACGTAGTATTCCATTTTGGTTCCTCCAACGGCTTTGAAAGTTTTTTTTATTCATTATGATGTATACTATCAACTTCTATAGAGTCTATGATTTGTCACTGCCCTGATTCTATTTTATTTAGAATCCCAGATTTATCTGACCATTTTGAATCAACATACTTTTCTGGAGCGTTTTTCATAACCTATATAGGTAGTTTCTTGACGTCATCTTTATTCAATGAAATAAATAATCCTAAATTTGTCTGACTATTTTGAACCCACTTTTATAAAATATTTTATTTATTATTTTATTATTTTATTTATTTATTTTTTAAATCATTTTTTCAAAATTCCCACTTCCATTGGGTGTGTTTTTATGATTTGAAAATTGAAATACTTTGAGTATTTTTAAATACCCATTTTTCTGAATTCCAAAAATCGCTAATATATTTTGGCGATTTCGACGCTATCTTTGCGCACGTTAAAAGAGTTGCCATTGCAATAAAACATAATAAATAACATAGATAAAATTTTAATGGTTTCAAACTGTACTAAACTAAATTATCTACCTTTTGCGAGTGTAATCTCACTTGGTGTTTGTTTAAAATATATAAATTTCATTTAGTATTTTTTGAAATAAATAATCAAATTATAATTTACAAAAAAAAAAAAAAAAAAAAGCGAGATTTTGCCCCGCCATATTATAATCAGCCCAGTCATGAATAAAAATTCTCTTTTCACATTTTTCCTATTCAAATGCAATATTAAAAAAAATAAAAAGGAAAAAAAGTCTTACGGTTATTTAAAATTAGTTCTATTTATTTAACTAACAATAAGTATGTATTTCATATCTTATATCTAATGAATTTTAATTATTTAGTCCAGCCAGCGCCGGATGAAAATTGTTTGACCATTGTTGATTATGTATGTATGTTAAGTAGGCGTTCTTCCTTCTTGTCTTCGGCTCAGATCTGCTGTATCTCTTATTCTTAGTGGAGTATATCCACTATTATTTAATATTATTAGCTCAATGGGTTTGGGTGTACCTCAAGCTTTTTTAAGTATTTTTCTGCATTTTTTTTTGGATCTCAGTTTTTACCAAAGGCACGTTTAGTCTATGAAATATTCGATTTTTTTATATATTTTGGTTTTATGATTATTATGTTATATGATTATTATTTTTATGTTATAAAGTAGGAGTTTACAATCTAAACTAAGCTTAGAAATTCTGCCAATGAGCCAATTAATTTGGATTAATTTCAATTTCATTTGAGTCAATTTTGCATTTATATGGGATTTCCATATAAGGCGACGATCGAGATGTTTACTTGATATAAATAGGAGAGCATAATTTTTTTTAACTTTTATTCCCAATTGCTTTAAAGATTTTTCTAGTTCAGATATATGATTTTGTAAGTCGCGTGATGCGTACAATTGTTTGTTGTATATATCAAGTATAAAAAGGGTCCCAGGATACTTTCTTGAAGTACTCCTGCTTTAATAGGTTGTGCAAAGCTTTAAAAATATTCTTCTTTAAGCTCAATTCGATCAGTTAAGTAGCTTTCTAATAGCTTGTGTGTGTTTATATTAGACCATCATGCCACACTTTAGCAAATGCTTAAGAAATTTCGATAAAAAGATCAAAACAATATTTTTTCTTCAAATGTTTTTTTTACGATATTTATGTGTAAGTCTATGGGTTTGTTCGATAGTACTGTGTTTTTTTCTAAATCCAAGTTGATGATTTAAATTAAAGTCGGGTGTAACTGTACAAGGTGAGTGCAGTAGCACAGCTGACTTACTTTGTTTACAATTTACTTATGTCAAACGTAATACTTTTTCAAGTGTATTTGACAGTAGTACAAAATGCCCGTTGTTTCTGTATTGTGTTGTATTTGTTGCCGATTTGCAATAACCTTGTATAGTTACACCATGGTATTTTTTATTTTATGTCATAAAAACAAACTATTTATAATATTAATACGATATGGTATTATCCATGGTGTAACTATTCATATATATAATTACACCATGGTATTAGCTTTTGTATTAAAACTTTTTACAGCTTACGTGGCATTAATCCTGCCAAGTTTTTTAGAGTTGTTAATCAATTTTATTCCACTCTGTTAATATTTAATTTTTAAATTTTTAAAAGTTGTATAGGTATTGTTTTGCCTTCGAAAACTCATTGGTGAAAGGAATTCCCCATTGAATTAAGGTTGGGACTTACGGCTGGCCACTCTAATACTGGTATACTATAGGTGTTAAAAAATTCTTTTTTTTTCGAGCGTCATGAATCGGAGCATTCTCTTGTTTTAATTGTCTAATTATCATTATATAATTCAGCTTCAAAGTCTATTAAATTATTTTCTAGAAAATCTACATATGTACATATATTCAAGCATTTATTTTGCTTGGAACTATACATATCGAGCTACAAATGCAGTGGTTTCGCTTAAAACACGTCTGACGTGGGCGCTTTGACCGTCAGAATCATATAAATTAAACTTTTTTCGTCGCTGAATATAGCCGTTTTAAATTCTTTATCTTAAAGTTTAAAAAAAACGCGCTCTTTTATGGCGCTGAGTTAGTAACGATTTTGCTATTTTGTTTTCATATGTAAGACCAATATCATCTTTTAGCAGTTGCTGTATTCGCTGCCGGGTAACACTGAGGTCGAGCTCATGTTTTCATCTGCTGCTAAATGTCGAATTCTTTTCAAAAATTAAAAATCGTATTTCGTTGCCGGTTAATTGTACTGGCGATCTCACCAATCGGTGTCCCAGTAAGCCGCATTCCCTATTTTTTTTTTTAGCATTTACAGTTGTAAACCATTTTTTGAAGGCCTTGAGAAAAACTATTTTAATCAAGGGATAGAATTCCTAGATAAGTGTTGGACTAATGGGTCGGTTACGGATGGCAACCGAACCTCAGTGGAGTTGACAGTTGCCAAAAACATATTACAGATGGCAATTGACAACTGTAAGCTGTTAACTTCAGTTGCCGAACATGGCAACTGAGAATTTGTTATTGCTATGATTTTTATTTTAAGTCGCAAATTTTAAATGTTAGTTATTTTGTTGTTAAACTATTTGTATTTTTAACATGTAAATGTTTGTTTTCAACTCGATAATACGAAAAACAGATTAAAAACGAAAGTTGCCTTACATAATAAAATTTTGCATGCCAGTTTCCGAACCGCCCTCGTATGCATATGTATGCAAATGTATATACATATATGAAATACTTACCTCACAAAAATTATATACATACATATTTAATTAAAACCTAAGAAATATTATATGTTACAACTTTTTACCATCTAAAACTTGTCTACGAAACAATGCACATATGCATACATACATAAATGTTTTCTATGTAGTTTTAATTTAAGATCAAAAATTTAAAATAACGGATCAAAAAATTTACAGCAATAATTTGTGTAAAGTCAAAAGGAAAGTAACGTTTATTTTGAAAGAAAGAAATTAGATATTTGCACATATAATTATTTGTCATAGGTAGAGTAGTTACACGTGTGCTTTTATTTTCTCAAATAGTAATAATAACAATAAATAAATAAATATTTTAACTTGTATTATTATGAATTAACCAGCAATGACTAATGATTTTAATAAAAATGCATAAAGACATGCATCAACTTGTCATTGGCGTAGATAGAATAGAAAAATTTGGTTACCGCAATCGAATATTATCGAACATTATTCTATCGAAAACGTATAATGACTCTTAGCTGACAATTTTTATGAATATGGATGACAGTTTCTGAGGTTTAATTAAAACAGGAATATTATTTAGAAATTTTGCACATAAATTCTTATTCTAACAGAATTTCTTGAAGTTGTATCAAATATTAAAAAAAAGGCAGAATATACGGCCCTGTTCTGTAAGCCGAATCCGAGTAAATTTCTCGTTTTAAAACGAATTCACATTTTTTTGGTGTTCTGTAAACCGAATCCACATAATTTTTCTCGTTTTGAAACTGAGTAAACAAACCTAGTCGAAAGGAAATCGAATGTGTAATTATTTTTATAAATGACTACAAAAATAACAAAAAACAAGTTCAATATAATATGAAGTCTTTTTTATTTATTCTACATATTAAAATTACATGCATTTTAATATATTTGAATTTTAAAAAAAATATATTTTAAAAGCTCCCTAAAACTTCTACATATTTTTGCATTAAGAGTGACAAAAAAAGCATTTGAATAAACAACACTCTTGTAATAATAGTAAATATTATACATTAAATTTTTATGACAAACACTTTATAACTAAATTAAATTTTAATTGAAAAAAAAACTTATTAAAAATAAAATAATTGCGTAAATCACATGTATTTTGCAAAAACACAATTTATTTTTAACATGGCGATCGCCATTTTTTCTTATTTTCGAAAATGTAGCTGTCAAAGTTTGTCTAGTACAAACTCAGTATTTGTGTTATAAAAAATAATTTTAAAATATTTCCGATAAAAATAAAGATCAAATATATATCTGAAGGTTCAATTACCATAAATGTTCTTTTATTACTCACCATTATTTAGCAATATGGTGTATTTTACGTTTTTTTTTATGGAACTGTAGCTTAACACAAACGCTCCGGGCATTTTTATATCTTTCTTTTTTTTTTATTTACAAATTATGAATTTTTTTAATCAACAGCTGACTTTGACGTTTAACTAAATATTCGAATCTAATTTCGAATCATATCAATACGAGTAATTTGCAGAAGCGATTTATTCGGTTTTAGAAATTTCTCGTTTTAAAAATCGATTGGATTTACAGAACAGGGCCGATAGTTTTTTTTTTAATAATTTGTACGATTTTTTAATAAATTATATAAAGTGCAGATTTTGCATTTTTGTCTCTTGAATTAATAATTATAATTAATAATTTATTAAATATGATAATCGCGCTGTAAATTAATGTATGCATAAATCTTTAAGTAATTCTTTTAAAATAATAGAAAACGACTGTCTACCGCTTGTGTACAAACGATTGTCTACCACTGTATATCCCATTTATAACGGGTGGTTAAATTTCAAGGGCCGATGTTGATTTTGAATAAAACAAACTATTTAGGAAATTATTGTAATTTTATTTTATTATGATATATTGGTATTACTCAATTATGTATGGAACAAAATATCGGCCAAATGGGCGCCGCGACCACGGCGGCACACCTCCATCCGATGGTCCAAATTTTCGATGACCCTGAGGCATAATGGAGGTTCTATGCCGTTAATGTGCCGAATTATCTCATCCTTTAGCTCTTGAATTGTTGCTGGCTTATCGACGTACACCTTTTCTTTCAAATAACCCCAAAGAAAAAAGTCCAACGGTGTCAAATCACATGATCTTGGCGGCCAATTGACATCGCCATTACGTGAGATAACACGGCCATTGAATTTGTTGCGCAAAAGAGCCATTGTTTCGTTAGCTGTGTAGCAAGTGGCACCGTCCTGCTGAAACCACATATCGTCCACATCCATATCTTCCAATTCGGGCCATAAAAAGTTCGTTATCATCTCACGATAGCGAACACCATTCACAGTAACTGCCTGACCGGCCTCATTTTGGAAAAAATACGGCCCGATGATGCCGCCAGCCCATAAACCGCACCAAACAGTCACTCTTTGTGGGTGCATTGGTTTTTCGACAATCGCTCTTGGATTCTCATTCGCCCAAATGCGGCAATTCTGTTTATTGACGAATCCATTGAGGTGAAAATGTGCCTCATCACTGAAGATGATTTTCTTCGAAAATTGATCATCCACTGTTGCCATTTCTTGCCACCATTCTGCCCATTCACGACGTTTGGAATGGTCAAGAGGCTTTAGTTCTTGAGCCAATTGCACCTTGTAAGCGTGTAAATGCAAGTCTTTATGCATAATGTTCATCAACGACGAGCGTGAGAGGTGCAATTGTTGGGCACGACGACGAGTTGAGGTGGACGGCTCTTCAGCCACACTATCGCGAACAGCAGCAATATTTTCTGCAGTACGAGCTGTACGACCATGCACTGGTGTTCTCACATCTTCTACAGACCCGGTTTGCTCGAATTTTTCCACGATTTTTGCGATTGTACGCACATTTTGACGATCAAATTGACCAAAAAAATCACGAAGTGCACGATATGAATTTTGATTTGAACGCCCATTTTCATAATAAGTCTGGATAACTATAACACGTTGTTGGATTGTGTATCTCTCCATGGTTCAAATTGAGTAAGTCTGAAATAGAGAAATGTCAAATAAAATTCGGAAAAAAGCTTGGCGTTTAGGTGTGGTTCACATTCAACATCGGCCCTTACAATTCAACCACCCTTTATTATACAGTGGTGGACATATAATTAGAAACGATGCTTTGATATAATAAGATCGCTGTGCAGCTTCTTTAAAGACCTACGCAATGAATTGTTTTTACCCTTATTCAATGAGTAAAGAATCAGCATTGTTGTTGATGAACAACACGTTGAGTTCGTTCTAAGTTAAATTAAAAAAATATAAAAAAGTTATTTTCACAATTGTTTGTTAATTGTGCAGGACTACCGAAATGAAAAACTTTCAAAGTCGGCTATTGCACAAAAGTTTTCTTGCTCAAAAAAAAAAATGGCATTTGGTACAATTCACTTGTACAAAAATACAAAGGAGTTTGCAACCCCAGCTATGAAACCTAGGACACGAAGGACCGCTTTAGCAGAAGATAGAGTTATTTGTAGAGAAAAAATCCATTTTTATCTTCGCGTGAAATAAAGGCTGAAATTGGACAGCAAATAACCGCAGAAATATCCACACGGACATTAAGAAAACGCTTAAATGAGTCAAGATTTCGTGGGCGCATTGCACAAAAAAACCTCATGTCCAAAAAAAAAAAATATCATGAAACGGTTGCGGTTTGCAAGAGAAATGCTCAGAAAATATTCACGTTACTGGAATAGAGTTCTCTGTAGCGACGAAGTTTAACTTTTTCCAATCTGATGGAAAATCGTATGTTAGACATCCTCCAAATAAAGTCTTAGACCCCAGGTCCACTGTTAAAACAGGCTCTATTATGGTCTGGGGTGCCTTTTGTTGGCGTGGTGTAGGTTCAATTGCACGAGTTCAGGGAATAATGGATCAGCATCAGTATAAAAAGATTTTTTAAAATGTAATGGAATCGCAATACTTTCAGAATATGCCCGTCCAATACATTTTCCAGCATGACAATGACCCAAAGTTGGATTTTGGATCAAAATATTGATGTTCTTGACTGGCCACCCAAAGTCCTGATCTTAACCCTTATGTGATCATTTTGATATTGCGTTTTTTGGTGTTTAAGTTAATTTTCCTTAAAATAGTAAAATTATAATAATAATTTATTAGTTCACAATTTCTAGTTATTAGTTTAAATATGTTGAATTAAATTTTTAAAATATATGAACAAATATGTATGCTGAAAAGTCGTTTCTAATTATAAGTCCACTACTGTATATATTTTAATTTATAATATTGTAACATAAGATTGAAATGAATAAGGGCACTACACCCATCCACAACAACATTTTTACGACAATGCCCTTATTAAAACGTGCTCTGCCAGTGTCGTGTCAATTTTGTTTCCAAATCAAACAGCAATTCATTAACCGTTTTTTAAAATTCTAGTCGCAATAGTTAAGTCGTTAAGAAAATCTGGTTAAAACCAATCTTGTCCAGAAGTAACTACAGCAAAGTGCAAAGTTTTCTTTGAAAAAATTGGTCAAAATCGTATAAAAAATTCCATTAATGAACAAATATTGTACATAACAAATTATATTCATAGTAGTATGTACATATTTGTTGAAAAACATCACAACAATTACTTGAATTAATAATTTTTTTGTGGAAAATTAATTCTATTATGTACATAAATATTTGTTTGTTAATAATAACAATCTGTAAAAATATAAAATTTATACTTTTTTAACATTTAATTATTTATATCTACTAGACATGGAACATGGCTTTGATATTGACATGAAGGGTGTTAATTAAATCAATAATTGTAAATCAATATTACAATAGATATTTTTGAAAGAAAACTGTATGTACTGGTTTCTTACTTACATTATATACGAGTATATACATACATACATACACACGTAGGTAAATAAGTATAAAAAAAAATCGTATTTATATTTAAAAACGTTGACAAATTGCCTTACATGTTTTTTATTTTGGGGATTCACCAGCCCTAAATACGTATTACATGTTTAAACTAGTATTGTGTGTTATTTTAAATCATTATCTAGATTTTTTTAAACTAGTCGCGTGTATGAATAATGTCTGTTTGTTTCCAACTACCGAAATGCAGTTCAAAGCGGTTAAATGCAACAACAAAACAAGTTCAACAAATACCTGGTTAATGCTGCGGAATAGACACACTTATGTATTTGTTACAGCAAAACTGTACTGGTCTCAGAGATTCTTAAACTTTGAAATTTTACTTTACTGGTACTGTGTTTTGGGAGTGCAAAACACAATGTATGTAGTTGGTATCTCTTGCCTAATTAATCGAATTAAAGTGTCTTAAATTTTTATAAAATTTTAGTCGAAATACATATGTACTTACATACGAGTACATAGATCTGTAATTACTAAATGAAGAGTCCAATTATAATCGAAAATTTTAAATTTAAGGTGAGGTATGTTTTAGTTTTGCTCTGAATTTAAAAATAATAGGCCAACCGAGTTAGGGAATACAATATATAAAATAGTATTACATTCGTTTGTGCCGAAACTTGTACAACCGACACAAATACCTACATATATAACAAATGTATATACATATATATATGGGTGTTTCCATGGTTATGCACGCGACATTTGTACACGTTTAATTGTCTTTGAATATTGTGAAAATGAAAATGGATTGGAATTTTAGAATGGAATTATAGAATCATTCATTGTATGTGATGAGACTTTTCAAAAAGTATATATATTGAAAAATTGAGCACTGGGTACCCAAGTTCCATGCAATCAAAGTTGACTTACGCACGTGACAAAAAATGGTAGTGCCTTTTAGAGCCGTAAGAAAAAGTGCGAAATTAAGCGAATTGTAGGAAATTTTTATTTCGGAAAAAATGTTTTTATAAAGGTTAATAATGGACCTTTATAATCATGCTTTGTTCAAAAAAAACTATGCATAAATTTGCTAAGAAAAAAATAATTTGTTGATTACGCACGTTACATTACGCACGTGACACTTTTTACTTTCATACATATTTTAGTAATTTTATATACATATATGTATGAATATATATATTTTTTTTTACCAAAAAATTAAACTTTTATTCAAAAATGAAAAATAAAAATATACTACAATTAATCTAATTTAATTTTTTCCTTAAAAAAAATTATGCGAGCGTTGTGATTTTTTAAGTCACGGTGGACCATTTCATGGAAATACCCATATGTATATACATATATATAGAAAATATCTGTAGTAAATTTCACTTTGCAGAATTCTTGCATTATAGTGGTAAGTCTGAATATCGTTTGTTATACATTTTGATTCAAAACATGTTACCGGTTCAACTTATTTTGTTCACTATTAGCACATCTCCTATTTTACGCCCTATCGTGTTTTAATTCTTTTTAAACGACGGATGGACGGACATTTTGTTAGAATTATGCCCATTTTTAACACATTTCTGATCAATTAGCTGATTATTTGATTGTTTCTTATGAATATAAAAAGTTTGGAAAATTAAGAAATCTAGTCTACGATCAATATTTTTACAAACTTGAAATTAATCTATTTTAAATTTATAAACGGGTAAACTGTTTAAAATAAAACTTTGCAAATTTAAAGTAGAGTTATATTTGAGTTTAAATCAGCTCTGAATTTTAAGTTTATAGGACTTTAAACTCGGGCGCATTTAGGGGGTTTCAACAAGGATTATCTTTTTTAAAACAAAGAAATACAAATCATATTGGAAAGAGTAAGGTTTAACAATTATAAATGAAAAGCAATATCGGACAGATATCCACCATGACCACGCATACGAATGGCGATTCTTTTATTACAATTTTCAATAATATTTTGGCCAAATGGTGGTTCTATTTCGTTAATCACGTTACGAATTTTAAGGCTGTAAACTATTCGATTGCCTCTGTATACACTCTATTTTTCTTTAAATAACGGTAGAAATTTCCATCATATTGTTTTTTGCTAAATGTGTACTACATTTGGACCTCGATTATCCGTGATGGTCGGGACCGGAAGCATTCTGGATAATCGATTTTCCCGGTTAATTGAGGGACAATTTTGAGTAGTTTTTTTTAATACATATGTAAAAAAAATAAAATAAAAAGAAAACAGTGAACTATTCATAAAGATTTCAAGTTTAGTAATTTCTTAAAAAAATTACTAACTAATCGTATGCAAATGAGGGAATCCCTCTTTTTCGTTTTGTTCACATTTTGTTTGATTGTTCAAAAGTAATCAAAAAAAATATGCTTATAATCCCGGATAATAGAGGTAATCACGGTTAATCAATGCAAAAAAAAATTAAACCGGTGCAAAACAAAAAAAAAAAATTCTCATGATCGGGCGGTCAACCAACAGCTACATTTCTTGAAACTATTAGATCGAGAAATTTGGTTAGCAATAAATAGGCCAAAATTTAGTTGTTAGTAAGCTAAACATAGTGAATTTTCGAACGAAATTAAATTAATTGCAATGCAGGATTCTAAAACTGATAGCTGAACGAGTAAAATATTTTAACCTTCATGTTATTCCAACATGCCCCTGTTGGAAAACAAAGTTCTTGTTGAAAAAACCGTTACACAATAATAACCCTGATTGATCTGATTTAAAATATTGTATGGAATCTACTTGCTACTGGGTACTGCAAAAATCTACTTAAAATTAAAATTTTTTCCAAAATGAATTAAATTCACTGTTCCACATCACCCAATAAGCTCCAATATAGCTTTAATGCTTCGTTCACGTTGTGAAAATTTCGATTTGACAGTTACTTACATGCCAAACTTTTATTGATTTAGAACCTCTGAGCAATTTTATAACTAAATATGTTCTTATCTATCTACTATTTTTTTTTAAATATTTATTAATATTCATATAAATATCAACAAACAAATGTTTGCATCGATAAACATAAATTTGGAAAAAACCTGATTAATATTATAATATTTAATAAAATGACAGTGACGTACGTACTCGTATATGATTATTTCTTATAAACATAAACAAACGAGCTTTGTCACTGAATAGCCAAGAATTTGCCATGGTGCAACTATACAAGGTGAGTGCACTAGCACAGCTGACTGACTTTGTTTACAATTTATTTATGTCAAAAATAATACTTTTTCAAGTGTTTTTGACAGTAGTACATTATTTTACACAAACAAAATGCCTGTTGTTTCTGTATTGTATTTGTTGCAAGTTTGTGCTCACCTTGTATAATTACACCATGGAATTTGCTTTGTGTTTTTATGACTTTAAACAATGGAACCGGTAACAAATTTTGCTTTATATTATTATCAAAATTAATCAATGTTTTTAAATACATACATATGTACATATGTATTTATAATTTTCTCTGTAACTGGTAAAAATGTCCTAAACGGAAGTATAGCCCTAATTTGGCTATATTTCTGAAAGTATGATAATTGTTTTCCTGGAAAATCTAACGAACGAAGTAAATGGTCGGCCGGCTTTAATTCATGCAGTTGAGGCACCTTGCAAAGCCAAAGCCTTACGCAAATTTCGCCATGCGGTCATAGTGGACAGACCCAAATGCTGAGAACGTCGATAAATTTACAAATTTGGATCTTCTTCACTACAGTCAGTCGACAAAAATTTATCGACCAAATTCTTAGTAGCGGTCTCAGAAGGGCGACCATATTATACATTTTACGACATGTAGCGTTTCTTTAGATCATCATTTACACAGTAAATTTTTTACATTGTAATGCGATTTTCGAGCGAAATTTAATTCACTGTAGCAATTGCCAGAGCTTCATTGATTTATGTATCAACAAGTAAAATGTCAAAACTTCCATGTAAACTAAGGGCCGATTATCGTTCACAATGTAATGTAGTTTTCTCACAAAAAGCCATTTTAGAAAATGGCAAAGAAAATTAAAAATATTAACATTAACACGTTTTCTCAACACAGATGAACATTTTTTTTTTTAATTTATTTTTTTTATTATTGAATCTTCCTTATCGAAATTTACAATCACCCCTATCGTGAATAAAAATTCCACATGAAATTTGTTCCCTTTTCACATTTTTCGTAATAAAATTCAATGTTAAAAAAATAAAAGGGAACAAATTTTATGTGGAATTTTTATTCACGATAGGGGTGAATATGTATTCAAATCTTAATTCTACTTGTTGTTTATTAGTTGTTACCAATGTAACCACTAACTGCTGTATTCAAATTTTTTAAAAATGTCTTCTAGTTAGGCTCAAAGTATCGGTTCTTTTTAGCCTCTGGTGACCTTCGAACTGAAGCAGACCCCGAGCGAGGTAGTTAGGGTGGGCCGTTAGTTTATCGATGTAGCTAATTGAATATTTTTTAATTTCCTCCTGGATAGTGGGAACGTTGAGATGTCTGTGGATAATATCATTACGTATGTACCATGGGGCGCAGACAATTTGTCGTAATATTCTAGACTGTCTTCTTTGAAGCTTTTGGATGTTAGATGAGCATGCAGTACCTCATAATTGGATGCCATATGTCCATATTGGTTTTATGATGGACTTGTATAAGAGAATTTTGTTGTCTAACGACAAGTTTGAGTTTCGACCGAGAAGCCAATGTAGTTGAGCTGCTAAGTTTCATAGCCGTTATTTTCGATTCAATATGACGAGACCAGGTCAAGCGTCTATCTATATTAATTCCCAAGTACTTGACATGGTTTTCTACCGGAACAGTGATGTTATTTATTTTTACAGCTGGGCAGGTTTGTCTTCTGAGCGTGAAAGTTAAGTGAGCACATTTAGCCGGGTTAACCTTTATTCTCCATTTTTCTAGCCAGGCCTCTTTTTAATTGATGTGGGACTGCAGATTTTGCGATGCGACTTTTGGGTCATGGTTGACGCTAATAAACGCTGTGTCGTCTGCAAATGTAGAGGTATGCGTGCTCAGGTTTGTTGGCATATCCGCTAATATGCTGCCTTGGGGGACACACGCAGTAATTTTCTTGAGGGGGGAGTATTTATCTTGCGACCTTACCATGAATGTCCTGCCTGTTAGATAGCTCTCCAGAAGTTTGTGAGTGTTTTGAGGAAGCATTCGTGTTATTTTGATGAGTAGCCCATCATGCCAAACTTTGTCAAATGCTTGGGAAATGTCTATAAACAGGGCTGAGCAGTATTGCTTTTTCTCAAACGCCGATCTAATTAGGGTAACAATTCTATGCACTTGTTCTATTGTACCATGTTTCGCTCTGAATCCGAACTGGTGATCCGTGATGATGTCGTGTTCATTTAGATGAGGAGTTATACTTAAAACGAGTATTTTTTCGAAAAGCTTCGATAGGATTGATAATAAGCTTATCGGTGTGTACGACGCAACCTGGCTAGCATCTTTTCCTGGCTTGGGAATCATAATAATTATAGACCTCTTCTATGAGGATGGGAAGTATCCGACTCTTAATATCGCGTTAAAAATGAGCAGCAAGATTCTAGAAGCAGACGATGGTAAGTTCCTTATCATTGACCTTTGTGATGCGATCAGGTCCGGGAGATTTCCTAATATTCACTTTTTCTATTGCAGATTTTACTTGATTAATGTTAAATTTTATTGGATAGTTTACCTTATCAGGAATGATTGGACGACAGGAACATGTATGTGCATCATGTGGCGTGAAAACAGATGAACATGAAAATATGTTGTGTGTTTAATTCTGTCAATGTTTTGTTAAGGTGTGCCCAAAAATATGGCTTGTCAAGACGTGCGGTAACAAACAAACCTGCTTAGTTTGTATAAATATTGTTTTAATAAGTCGGCGGCACCTATTAGACGATCGACTTTGTTTAACCAAAAGTCGAATCAAAACATTACAAGGAGGCGCATTACTAGTTGTAGATGATGTAATAAAAAGGTTGGGAAACACTACAGTAAAAAATAATGAAAATATAGGCCTATTTGTTTAAATAGAGGTCGAATTTGTGATAGTTGAATATGTTTTATGCTGTTTTCTTACACTTAATAATGTTATAAACAAATATTACTGTGACGTATCATTTATATATAAAATAATTCAATAATGAAATAGTTTTGCCGAAATTAATGCAATCCAAATCAAGTTTATTTTTGTTAGTCATTTGTTAATAAAATTATCACCAGCAAATGCGTATAAGTTGACAAAATGTTTATACAATTTGTTTAGTAAATAAAAATTGTGGACGTCACACAATTTACTGAGAATCTTAACAATTTCTAATTTTTATTAAATACATAAATATTAACCCGTTAGTGGACGAAGTTCCCTGGCCACATTCCTCAAATAATTTTCACCAATTATTAATAAAAATTGCTTTTAAAAACATTTTATTCAAAAAAATTATAGTTTTGAAGTTATGGACCGTCCCTTATAAGGGACACTGCGCAGTTGGTACACTAGGCGCATGATAATATTTAAAGCATTTTTTGGGGTTAAGCCCTTTTTCACATTTGTTGCAAATAAAGTTTGTTTTTTCCCGCAATGTCCACATTGTTTATCAGTTTTGGAATATCCAATAAGGTGATTTTTGCCACCATATCATGCATCTGTCGTCACTTTGTTAGTGCTTAGATGAGGTACTATACTAAGTACTTTGGGGTACCATACGTTTCAATATAGGATGTACCCAGATTTCGGCGAAAGCTAAGAAGAGACGCACATGCAGGATCATTGGGATGTAACTTCTGATGCATCAAGGACATGTGCAAATATTGGACACCACCATTGCTTTTGCCTGGTTTGCAATATGCGAGGCCGGATAGGCAAATATCCGACGGCCGGATAGTAAATTAAAGATTTCACTATTTCTAGTTCGGCAGGCAATAAACGATGTCAGTTATCTTTGGAAAATAACGTACTGCTGCCTGGCAATACTGAAAATGAACAGGTTAAAATCTGGCATTACTGAAAATGAACAAATTAAAATCTGGCATTAATGAAAATCAACAGCTGATTGTTTCAATTATTTCACTGGTTGATGAAAAACTTTTGGTTGGGAAATACTTACCGCACCCCTTCCTTTAACGAATCGTTGGCACGATCCCATTTCATTGACATCAAAATTTGTTGCAATTGTGACAACGTCTTTCCATCGTGTGAGCAATATGTTCCCATTATTTATATGTACAACTATGATTTACAGACCCCCATTATTCTTTTTTCATTACCGGGATTAAGCGAAGAGGACATTTTTTTATTTATCTAGGGGTTCATCATCACTGTCATCCCATTCACTATCTGCCGGTACTACTTCACATTTTGTAGATAATAGTTTTGGACCGAGATGATTATGATTTGCCTCATGCTCATCATCGTTTTCAACGGTATCTTGATCAGTATTGGCTCCATCTAATGGTGGAATTGTGTAAATTACAATGCTATGCTCATTGTTTGCAAGGGCATCTAGATCAGCCAATATTTCAGAAACTGTAAGTCTATATACTCGTACATATGAAAAGTATGTACTCAATCATCGTATCACAATTGTACCACAGACGCAGTGTCCCTTTTAGGGGACGTTGCATTCAAAATCACTGTACACACTTTTTTTTTTTTTAAAGAGAAGTAACACTCAGGCAATTATATGCCTATATATAATTGCGTTACTTTCTTTTGGAGAAGTAAAGGTGGTGAAAGTGGAAGAAAGCTTTATATCACAACTCTGCAATTGCGCATTATGTTTGTTTTAGTGCAGCATTGTAGTGCCTCTGGTGGTAAAGTAGGCGCATTATTTTTAAAGCTTGATTTTATAGTCTTTATTTAATTATTTTACTTCGGTGGCGTTTGAATGCAATACCACCGAAGAAGACCGCTGTGATAAATATTAGTTATGATGGCTAGAAAGGAAACTAACCAACTCATGCTTAATGATCAAATGCGCAAATCAATTAAGCTACAGCACTTGGCATATCATTCAGGCATGTGATGAAAATCAAAAACGAAAACGAATGAGCTTTGGAAGTACATTTTAATGCATTTCTAATCTAATTTTTAAAGTTTTTCTTTTAAGATTCTCTTTAGTAGCACAATATCTTTATATTTTATGTGATAAAAGTTTTTAAATACAGAAATATTACGAAAAAATTGATTTGTAAAACTCATTCATTTTCGTTTTCGATTTCCATCACATGCCTGATTATGTCTTAACTTTTTACATCAATTGAATCATTGTACTTCTTTATTGTACTTGGTATTTATCAACACATAAAAATTAACAACTATTCACAAAATATTAATTATATGCCAATTTTTCTTAGCCAACTCGAGATTTTTGTTTTTTTTTCGCAATTTCCTTTTCCATATTTTGCATAGAACTCAGCACACAAATCACAATATTTTAAATAAACGAAATAAAACACGCTTCGTTGGAATGTCAGTTACGGCATAGCCATTTGTTATTTAAAAAATTAAAATTTTCAGATTTTCAAATTGCTATGTACATATAAGGGACTCTGCGCACTAATGGGTTAATGTAAACACCCTGCTTACATACTGGGTGTTAATGTTACAAAACAATCAAGGCCAAAAATAAGAATTTTCAATTTCTAACTAAAATTTATTTTAGGATTTATTATAAAAACTACAACAATTATGCGCTATTGGGGAATAAGGAATTGTGATTGATGTCAATCAATAGAAATAGATTAATAGCGTTGACAGGAAGTCATACCAGTAATTTCCGCTAACGCCTACACCAGCTACATACATACATATCTACCTACCTATTACAATTAATTAATTTCTCTACAATGTCAAGCTAAAGAAAAGAATTTGCAACAATAATATGTTTAAAACACATCTACTTTCTATAAATATAACAGCATCGATCTATCTAGATTCTAATGATAAAAAACATAAATTAATCAAAAACTCAACAAATGAAATAATTCTTTCTAAACATTTTTTTCATTTTAGCGACAATGTTAATTAAAAAACAATTTTCCCTTTAATAATTAATTGTTTTTAATTAAGAAACACATTTTAGAGCACCATTTTTTGGTCGGTACATTCAGAGAAATTCTTTGAGCATTTTCTTAATGACCAAAATTAGACATTGAGAAAAAAAAAGAATAATAAACAGTTGACAAACAATGGGAGTTAGTGAATTTATTATACGACGTACATACATACTATTTTGATGTAAAAAGTAAAATAAATAAATAAATTATAAGCTATTAATCAATTTGAGCAATTGATTAGAGATTATATGTAGGTACATCTTGTTGTTATGGTTATTGGATATTTGTTTTAGATTTTGCGTATGTTTTGAAAATTATTGCAAAAACCTAAATTAATTTAATTTGCACCTACACTCTGTCTATCTGTCACCCTATTATTTGGCGAATAATTATGAATATGACGTTTGAACAAAATTAAGTTAGCTTGTTTGCATTTAAATGATGTGATTAACTTTTCGGCAGTGAAATTACAATTGTAGCTTGATGAATCTAAAGAATTTTTTTTTTTTTTTTTTTTTTTTTTTTTTTTTTTTTTTTTTTTTTTTTTTTTTTTTTTTTTTTATAGCCTTTATTTATTTATTGAATCTTCATATAATGAAATGACAATAAGTATTCAAATCTTAATACTAAAAAGAAAATAATAAGCCCAGCCAGTGCTAGACAAAAATTTTATGATACTAAAAAAATTTCACATCAACTGATCCAGTCATCTATTTTGCGCTTGAGTTAAAGCAAGGGTATCCCTCCTTCTCAACCGATTATGGCCACTAAAGTTAAGGATGTCTCGTGCAAGTGGGTTTGGGTGGTGTTCAAGTTTGCTGACATACTTTGACGCGTGTTTTGTAAATTCAACTTTTACTAATGGCACGCATAGATCTTTGTGAATTCGAGAATTTTTAACATACCATGGAGCTGCAGTAATTATACGTAGAATTTTATTTTGACCCCTTTGAATTTTTTCAATGTTTGATGCTGAGGCAGTACCCCATAATTGAATTCCATAGCACCAGATTGGCTTTAGAATTGCATTGTACAACAATAGTTTGCAGTCCAACTTTAGTGAAGAATTTCTGCCAATTAGCCAATTAAGTTGCACTGCTTTTAATTTCATCTGTGTAAGTTTCGCTTCAATATGAGACTTCCAAGTTAAACGGCGGTCGAGGTGAATGCCGAGGTATTTGACTTCATTATGTTGAGGAATAATTTGATTATTTATTTTGATGAACGAGCAAGTTTCTTTTCGCAATGTGAAAGTGATATGAATACATTTCTGTTCATTAACCCTGATTTTCCAAAGCTCTAGCCAATTCTCTAGTTTATAAACGTAATTCTGCAAATTCTGTGATGCTACTTGGTGGTCCTTATGAACGCTGATAAAGGCTGTATCGTCTGCGAAAGTTGACGTGTGGATTTTGGGGTCTGACGGCATGTCGGAGGCATAAATCAAATATAAAGTAGGACCCAGTATGCTACCCTGTGGCACACCTGTTTCAATTGGCTGAGTGGGGCTTAAAAAATTGCCTTCTTTGATTTTAAATTTGCGACCGTATAAATAGCTTTCCATAAGTTTATGGGTGTTAGCAGGCAGAGTTAATTTTATTTTGTGCATTAAACCGTCATGCCAAACTTTGTCGAACGCTTGGGACACATCAATGAAAAGGGCGGAGCAGTATTTTTTGTCTTCAAACGACCCTCTTATCACATTTACCAATCTGTGTGTTTGTTCGATGGTGCTGTGTTTAGCTCTGAAGCCGAATTGATGATTAGGAATGCATTCAGTGTCGTTCAGAATTGGAATCAACTTAGTCATTAACAATTTTTCGAACAGTTTAGAAATTGTCGGCAATAGGCTAATTGGCCTATATGACTCTACTTTGGTGTGATCCTTCCCTGACTTAGGAATCATAGTGATCATAGACACCTTCCAATCTGCAGGATAGTATTCTAGGCGTAAAATAGCGTTGAAGATAAAGAGGATAATTCTTCTAGCTACACGAGGTAACTCCACAAGCATTTTATTGCTGATTTTATCCATACCTGGAGCCTTTCTAAGGTTCAGAGTACCAATAGCGCTTTGGACATCACCAAAGTTTAGTCTTAGAGGTACAGGAGGTCTAATAACGAGTGGTGGCAAATCAGATACGTTATTTGAGTTGTTTTTAGTAAACACATTTCTTAAATGGTTAACAAATAATGTCCCTTTCTCGGAATCATTTCTAGCCCAGTCACCAGTCGGATTTCGCAAAGGAGGTTTTCCTCTCACTGGTCTTTTTAAACCTCTTGCCGCCCTCCATAACGAGTAGTCAGATTGTGGGGTACTATCAAGACCCTCCAAGTAGGATGTAAGTGAAGCCGTTCTTTGGGTTTCTAAGAAATGTCTTAGTATATCTCTGCATACCCGTAGCCTAGCTTTCAGTTCAGGAGACCTGTAAAGTTGCCACTCTCTTCTCATTCTTCTTTTTTCTGATAGGAGATGTTCGAGTTCAGATAAATAAGTTCTGTTTGTCCTATTTCTACATTCAACGTGATAAGTGGAAGCGTGATGCACAGCTCGGCGAAGGTCCTCGGTAAAGTTGCCAATCGACTCATCGATATCGTCGGTAGTTCTCAACACAATATTTTCCGTGCAATGAGAACTTAAATACTTTTTGTATTTTATCCAGCTTACTCGGGTCTTAGTCATGTTTCTAAATGGAGAGCCACACACTTGAGGGAAATGCATTGAAATGATAGTAGGAGAGTGATCTGAGGACAAGTCTAATGAAGAATCCACTTGCATCCATTCTACAGGGATATTTTTCACTACTCCAAAGTCAATAACATCAGGAATCTTCCGTCGGTCCGTCGGCCAGTAGGTGGGATGTCCGCTTGAGAGTACATCTAAGCCCATTTGAGCAATGGTGTTGAAGAGTACGCGACCCTTTGGGGTTACCAGACGTGAACCCCAAAATGTGTGTTTGGCGTTAAAGTCGCCAGCAACTAAAAATTTAGCTCCAAGGGAATTAAAGAAGTTATGGTATTGGTGTTCTTTTATTGAGAATCGAGGCGGAGAATAAATCGATGATAAAACAAATTTGTATTGACAGAATTCAATGCAAATGTTTGTTGCTTGGAGGTAATCCTCACTTATGTTGTTCATTAGATAATGTTTTATTCTGTTCTTTATAAGAATTGCCGAACCTCCACAAGCTCTTCCGCGGGGATCTTTAGTATCGTACAACACGTAGCCATTAATTTTGAAGTACCCTGTCGACGTCAAGTGAGTTTCAGCAATCATCATAACATCAATCTGCTTATCCATCAGGAAGTATTCCAGTTCGTTTTTATGTTGGCGGAGGCCGTTCGCGTTCCAAAAACAAATTTTTAAATAAATCATTTCTTTAAAATGGCTTGCAAGATAGTGGATTGCATTTTCAGCATTTCCTGAATCATGGATGTCATAGTGGTCGTAAAAGTGTTCATAGTTTGGACAAGTGTCTGCAATGTTGTCTCTAGATTGTTGATATGTGGCTCAGAATATTGCGATATAGGTTCCTGCTCCAGACCTGGCATATTAGATTTGACCACGTTTGCGTAAGAAACTTGTCTAGAATTAGGAGCGTTTACGTGAGTAGTTGGTCGTACAATTTGAGGAAAATTCTTACTCGACGTGAAATTAGGTTGTTGAGGATGGTCAGGTAATACTGGCGACTTATTGGTCCTTATGCCCTTCAAATAAGTATAAACTGGACAACCTCTATAATTAGCGGTATGATTTCCTCCACAGTTACTGCATTTTTTTATTTTTAAGTCCGTTTTGGACTTATTACATTGAGCAGTTGCATGTAGTTCCCCACATGCAACACAAACAGACGGCAATTTACAATACGCTTTGGTGTGACCAAATTCTTGACAATTAAGACACTGAATCTAAAGAATAATAGCAAAAATTAATGCTAAAGCAGAATGCAGTCAAGCCGAAACTGATAAATATGAGCATTTCCAAAAAAAGCTTCACATTTAGCTATATTTCTGCAATAAAATTGTAAGAAAAAAAAAATTTTATTCTATTATTGTTCTAAAAGTATATCGCAAAATGGCATTATGTAAAGGTACTTTTGAGGAAAGTCAGTCCCTACTTTGTGCAGACTGTACCGCTTAGAATTAGAAAACATAACTTTTTTTTAATAAAGCATTCGTTACAGCAGATATTATTATCGCTTGGGAACTGTTATGAGAGCTAGAGAACCAAAAATTTTAAGCCGATCAAGCCATGCCCGTCTGTCTGTCCCTCTATTGAAGCTACGGTAGAACCTTAAAAAAAGACAAGGAACAATGAAATTACCAAACATTTTTTTAAACCACAAAAATGTTTGGTTATAAAAATGGGAGAAATTCGTCCAGTAGAATCCGATTTATATAGAGAAAGTTTCAGACAACCTCGATATTTTTTTTTTTTTTTGCTATTTTCTTAAAATATAATAGAGATAATATCAAGAAATTTTGTACACTATATTTATATTATGGAAGGAAACGTCCTGTTAAAAATAGTAGGAATCGGTCCACGATTTCTTAATGTCCCCATATAAATGTTTTTCCGAAATATGATTTTATGGTACATAAATGTCGTATCCATATATATCATGCAAAGTGAATTCTCAAAACGATATTTTGTTTGAATCGGTCAATATTTTGACATTAAGCCCACTTCCAAAAATAACTTAGTCTCTTCTAAAAATCACTATCAAGTTGGAATTTAACACAAAAAGTCCATACATAAATATAAATTTTCATAGCCAATTTTGTGACGATCGGTAAATATGTGACCGTAGTTCCCATAAATCTCAAATACAAATCACTACTAAAGGCCACTACTGACTATCCTATTTAGTCGTACGGTATGTCAAAAAAATCGTGTGTGTTCATAAAGTATGATAGTGTGGCCTAAAAATTTAACTAAATGACAGATTTTTTTTTTTTTGACAAGCCTGTACGACTTGCAAAAGTTTTTTCATAAAATGATAGTTTCTATGCGATCAGAGTTGTATTTTCTAATAAGCTGATAAAAAAAGAACAATGTCGGCTTCGTTGATTTTAAGCACAAATTATAATATAACATTTTTTAATTGTTTGTATAGTTTATAGAATTAATTTATTATTTTCACATATAACAACAAAATACAATGAATAAATGTTAATTTAAAAGGCGTAAAACTGCGTTTGTTTACATTAGCAAAAACATATGTATGTTTTTGCATCTTTTTTGTGTAATAATGTGGCACCTATGGCAGACTTTGTTGCGATTTTTTTTAAGTGTGATAAAAATCGGTCAGATTTTCCAGTGAATGAATCGTACGATTGTGTAGGATAGTGTATCACGACCTTAAGTTATAATTTAACACATATACATATAAATCGTCGTACATAATTTCATGATAGTGTCATGAAATAAGTCATAAGGACTACTCCTAGAAACTCATTAAAAATATAAACACATCGTAGTTCTGAAAGATTTAGACAAATATATATTCTTGATTATAACTAAAATATGTATAAAACTCGTTATTGATATGAAATTTTATCAAAATAAACCTAAATTAAATAGAAATTTTTACTTGTTTTCATATACACAGTTATAGCTTTGTTACTTTACAGTTTTACGTTTATTTAACATAATATCTTCCACAATCCCAATTCTTCAAGATTTTGAAAAAAATATGATTCAAACTATTTTAAATGATAGCAAAAATAAGTGGAACATATCCTCCTCCTCGTTGCACTTTCTGCTAGTGTTATAATTCCATTATAGCCAGCAATATGTAATAACAAAATAGTAACTATTTACTTTCTTTGTTCAAATTTTTATATTTTTTATATTATATTTTTTTACATTACAACGTTGTCAGGTCTAGCAATGTACTGACATTGAAAAACTTTTAACAAAAGATAAATTGTCAGTTCAGACGACTGTAAGAAAACTAACAATTTCATTGGCACACAAATGTCACACAATGTATTTATCTGTCAACCGAAATTATTTTTCCCAAAATGTTATTAATGCACAATTGTTTGTTTATTTATGTATATGCTTAAACTTTGCACATATGACAATGCATTGTGAAAAGTGTTTGACAATTGTCTTTTGTGATAATCACAAAAATTTGTGTTTACACGATTGTTATATGTCTGACAATATTTTTGTGTTGCAATGTACTGAAAACGCTTTTTCTTACAACGTTGGAAGACAAAAATTTTAAGTTCACACAGTTGTTAGACATTTTCTAAACATTTTTCGGACAACGTTGTAATATCTTTAGCATGGTGCTATATTTAGGTTTCCATATGCCGTACGTTTGCTTAAATAATTATGAAGTATCTGAAGGGCAAGTCCAGCATAAACATTCTCATAAATATCAGCCTCATAGACATGCATAAGACTTGCTCCTTCAGTGACTGCGAAAAATAGCACTCCCATTTTTTTCATTGAGCCATATTCATAATGTTGGTGAATCACACCGCACTGAGCGGTATCCCTAGTTAACATAATTTTTTTATAAATGCGTCACCTAGTTATGGCGTTGTATGAATACAATAATAATCCCAGTACAGAAAATCCCGGTATAACGAATCTGACTTTTAAGAAAATCGGATACAAAATACAGTTACATTTTTAAACATTTACTACATAATTGTTATTTAAGGTTAACACTATCTAGATTGGTTAATCTAAAGAATGGAGAGAGAATATCATTTAATGGTAGAATAATGTTTGGAACAGAAATTCCACAATAAAGACATTATTGTCAAAAGTCACCATTTTGAAGAACAATTTTACTAATAAAAGAAATATCGATATACATATGTATGTAACTAATCTTTCGGTTTAGAAAATAGACCTGACAACATTTCGTTGTTATACCGGAATCTGCCTGTATTTAAATTTTCGTTACTGCCAGTACCTGTATTCTATATTTAAGACTGTGAATAAATATCCCTCTTAAAATATTAATTTTTCTATTTTTCATGTAAAACAATGAAGCGCTGTTTCAAATAATTTTTCAATCATTAAGTAAAAGTTTAACAGTGAATTTAAACAAAAATTATTAGAATTTTTATTGGATTAAGAAGAGAAAGTTTGACAATCACATATATATGTATGTACATACACATATAAACATAATATCATACAGATCCCTGCAAACATTTTCAATCGCCTAATGATCGCCCGCGAATCGCCGTTGAGTTGTGTATAGTCGCGGCGATTGATCGTGTGCGATCATTAAACTATGGTCAGGCGATTCGCCAAAACGATCACCTGTGTGATTGTGATGATGATTTGCCAGCGATTCGCGAATGTTGATTCATGATCCAAATAAAATTTATCTTAATTTCAATATAGAATTTTATTCTGTTTGTTGTTCATTTATCTTGCTATTCGTGATTTTTTGTAGAAAACTTTTTTAATTTTGCAATCAAATAAACATTGAGATATTTTTGTTAAACAACTCATTAATTATCAATCACATATAAAGAGTTTAAAATCCATTTATCTAGTTCTGTTTGAATAAACACTGTGTTTTCTTTTATTCCAAAAAATTAAATTTTTGCAGGTCATTAGCCTTTAAGGAGTTACTTTTTATGCAACGGTGATTTTAAAAACTTGTCTAATAAAATTATATTCTAACGGTCTAATTCATAAAAAATTAAATTAGACTTCAAATGTAATTTAAGAAAATTTTGTATGAAAATTTTGTCTAAAAGCACACCTACTTTATATTTTATGAATACGGCAGTAAACATATAAATATATAGACATCAATCATTTAAGTGAATGAAAATCTATGAAAAGTATAAAGTATAAATACAAGTCTTTATTAGCCCTGATCTACACAGCCCTAAAGAAAACAAGACATGTACGTTACTTTGCTTTTTTTTTTTAAATATTTCTTGTTCGGAAAACCACAATAAATGATCGTTTGTTAATAATTTTTCTTGTTCGTCGTTAAGCAGCTTCGTGTGTATGTGTTTGAGAAAAGCGTATTTCTCCAGTTTACTTTGACAATCGTCGTCCATATCCATGAAATACGAGTACAAAACAAAATAAAAAACTGAAATGCCGTAAAATAATAAATAAGCTGAGCTTCGTATATAAACCGTGCATCCACAATAACCAGAAGCATTTATTCTCAAATAGTCAGTACGATCGAAACGTTATAAAAGAAACTGTTAAACGTTTTTTATGAAAAACAAAAATTATTAATTCATTTATGTTCAAATGTGCAAGAATCAAATGAAAATAAATGTGTAGTAGTGTCAAAAGAAGAAATAAATAAATTATTTCTAAAATAGAAAAAAAAAAGAAAAAAAGGAAGTAATTTTTTAACCATAAATTGTAAATTAAAACAAGAGTGTTTCAAGTTAGAAATTAATTAAAAACTTAAATAAACAAAACATGTCCTTTGGTTTTTAACACTAAACACATAAACAATAAATAAACAATTTCATTTAAGAGATTTTGTGTCAAAACCATTATTTAAATTTAACGTTAATGAAATACCGGAATAATCGCGGCACAATACTGCAAATACAATTCAGAACATTTTTGGCAAAAAAGCAATACTGGCACAGAAAGAGGTGTTTTCAAGACGGTAAGTTATTGTCCATTTTAAATCAAAATTCATTTTGTAAGGATAAAATAAACTTTTAAAATTTATAAATAAAGTGTGAGAGATTTTATAAATTTTAAAAAATGATTCGTTTCTATTAAAAAATCTGAATTATTCAACATTTAAAAATTTTCACTATTATTTAAATGTTTATTTTTGTAATAAAATTTCAATAAAGTATTTTTATAAAAAATTCTGAAATATTAAATATTTTTAATATTTTACAGAAAATTTGAAAAAAATATTCGGTTTTATATTCAAGTATTTTGTATTAAAAGCTATGAATTATTATTTTTTTTACAATAAAAAATGCCTGAATATTCGGATATTTTTATATTTATTCCCTTTTTAATTCGAATTATTATTCGAGCATTTATAAAAGCAATTTAAATTGTTAATATCTGTCAATTTGAAATTCAAATAAATAGTTTTTTTTTATTTTTTTAACGATACTTCGTTTTTTTATTCGAATAAAATTATTCGATTATTTTTGTTAAAATATTAATATAAATATCAAAGAAATAACTTTTACAGATTTATTTAACGTTTGTTCGGTTTGTATTCGAATAATTATACGGGCATTAAATATTCGTTTATTATTTTAATTACGTAATTTTAATTTAAAATTTTTATTTTCCGAAAATGTTTAACGATTATTCGGTCTATATGTTTGTAAAATATATTTATATAAATAGTATTATTTAAGATCTTTTTTTTTGCATTTATTTATTTATACGGCTTTTATTTGAAAAATTATCCGTTCGTTTTTAACATTTTATTACATATTTAATTTTTTCTTTTTTATATCCTACACCACCATAGTGGGGAGGGTATATTGGATTTGTGATGATGTTTATAACTCCCACCTTAAAATATACCGATCGACTCAGAATCACTTCCTGAGTCAATTTAACCATGTCCGTCTGTCCGTCCGTCTGGCTGGCTGTCCATGTAAAGCTTGTACGCAGAGTAAAGGTCGCAATTTTGAAGATATTTCGATAAAATTTGGTACGTGATATTTTTTTCGGCCCAAGGACGGACGGAATTGAAACTGGTGGAAATCGGTCCATTATTTCTCCTGGCCCCCATACAAATGCCCTCCTGAAATTGGGGTTTGTCGATCATAAGTGTTTGAATTATGCAAGTATCCAAATAAATTTCACCATAAATGGAGCTAAATCACATCTAAATTTTGTGAAGATCGGTGTATAATTAGTCGTAGCTCCCATATAAGGCCCACTTTCGAAAATCACTTTAAAGAGCATAAATTACTACAAAATGTTGGTATCCAAATAAAATTTGACACAAATAAGTTCCTTATATACAGAAATAACGACACCTAATTTTATAATAGTCGGTCCATAATTAATTGAAACTTCCATATAAGACCCTCTCCGTAATTCAATTTAAGCTTCATAAATCTTTTATATCGAGATAAAGTTTAACACATATAATATAATATTTATTCACAGAAATCATGACACTAAATTTTGGTCCAAAATTGATGATATCTCCCATATAACGCCCATTTCTGAAAAACTGTTTTATACATATACTGGGTGTAGGGTATTATATGGTCGGGCTTGACCGACTATACTTTTTTACTTTATTTTTGGTTAAAAATTTTTTTTCTGGTACTCTTGGATTAGCGAATATGTATATGAAATTTTGGGTATGTACGAAAACTTAAGTCCCTAACTGTATGTACTTTAAAACATTTAGAGTGATTTGTTTTGACCTAATTTAGAATTTTTTAATAGCTGAAACTAAAGGGAGTTCTTAAAAAATATATTGAATATTATTGGTCTTATATCTTCCATAAGAAGGGTTACAATTAAAATTTTACAAAGTTTATATTAAATTTAATTATTACTGATATTTATTTCATAAAAAAACCGTTAACATCACGAAATTCAAACTAATTTTTTTTTGTTAGCAACAATTTAACTTGTATTAATAATATTGTAATAATAAAAAATATAATTATATTTAAACATACTCGTATGTATGTACATGTTATTTTAAATGACATGATGTAACAGATTATTTCAAATATTTATTTAATTATTCTTTAATAATTGTGTTTTCTTTCTTGATTTATAAGTGATATATTTGCCATGTTAATTATTTAATTATTTTATTAAATTTCGCACATTACTACTTATAATTAAGGCATTAAGTTAACCTGTTAAATTTTAACTGTTAATTAATGCTAATTTCAAATTAAATATTGATAAGATTAACTAAGGTGTTTCCGCAGAATAAATTTTTTAAATCAACAATCAAATGTTTACATTGTACAAGTAATTATTTTTTAAACAAATTGCAATAATTTGCCAAAAAAAAAAAAAATTATAATTTCCTAAATTGTTTGGTATACAAATTGTAGGCCCCGATTACCGTTCACAAAACTAAGTACTTTCATATTGTATGTTGTAAAATGCGATACGATATCGGCTTAATCTTACAAAAATGCATGTTGCGTTGTAGTCGAGACAACCCAACATTTTAGAGTTGTTAACGATAATCGGGACCGTAATTTAAATGACAGTGTTTCTATCACTAAATAACATATATTTGAACTCGTTTATTTATTTAAAAAACCTTTTCTTATTTGGGCCAAATCACAACAAATATTCAGTTTTAATTTATTTGATGCTCTTTGGTCTTGCAAAACTCTTGTAAGAGTAAACAACGTCAAAGAAATTTTTGCTTAAACAAGTCGTTACGCTTTTTTGAGTAAATATTTACCAAATGTGACCGTACCTTAAGATTATTTTCAATCAGTTACCGGCTAAAGGCAGTCACCCTTAAAATACCCTTTCATCACGACTAAATACCGTTACCGAAATAACTGCTATTTCCGTAAAATTCTAAGTTATTGAGCAGCTTTGTCTATCGTTATGGAGTTTATTAAATTATTCAGAATTTAAAATGTAATCCAACTTAATTAAAATGTTTGTAAGTATTTCTATAATATTAGGTCACACCGAAATTACAGTTATCGAAAGAAAAACCGTTGACAAAAAACCGGTGTAAAAAACGGGTTTCTTAAAATATATTTTGTATAACCCATTAAAGCACTCGCTGACTTGTTTTATATATTATTAAATATTCTACTTTGAAAAAATAACTTCCAATTAAAGTATTTGTAATAAGATTTTATTAACTTGGAATATTTAAAATTTTATTAATACATCTGTCTGAGACTTCTTTCACTGGTTGACAAACAATTGTTTAATTACATTTTATTCCTTTAATTATTAGCAACATTTACATTCAGTTTTAAATTTCAGTTCATTTTATTTATTACTTAAAATAAGAAAAAATGTCGTATAGACTAAATAAATTTTTAACAAAAGTTTGCTAAAAAAAATATGCTAGTTTATTTTTAACATAGACAGGACCATAATTCGGTTTCCATAGATTTCTTTGCCAATTAATAATGAAAGGTGTGTGTTACGAACAGAGCGGAATTGATTAGGACTTAATAAATATAATTAATCAGTTCTATTCAAGGAAATAAGGAATAAGGCGTTTTCAAAATTATTAACCTATAATTTGAACTGGATCTTTATTATATTTGACAAGAACTTTTATATACTGTGGATTTCTATTTCGATTTGGGTTTCTTTGTCAATTAATATAGAACAAGTTTGTGCTACGAACAGAGTAGAGTTAATTAGGATTTTTTAAATATAATTAATCAGTTCTATTCAAGAAAATAGGCAAGCCATTTAGATCTTTCTATATTGGATTTTATATAAACCGTGAGAATATTTTTGATTTCTTTGCCAATTAACAAATAATAGAGTGGAAGTGGTTCGAACTTGTTAAATCTATGCCACGCTAAACGCTTTGATATTTTTTCTATTTATTTGTCATTCCGTTTGTAATTTCCACAATATAATTTTCCGACCCTATAAAGTATATATATTCTACATCCTTATAGATAGCTGAGTCGATTAAGCCATGTTCGTCTGTCTGTCTGTTGAAATCAGTTTTCTGCAGTCTCCAGGTATCTATGGGATCCAAATCTTCAATAATTCTGTCAGACATGCTTTCGAGAAGTTTGCTATTTAAAATCAACAAAATCGGTGTAGCCCAACCAGAGTTATGGACCGATATGTGAGACAACCTCCATAAAAATTTGATATTTTTTGTCCATTTTATTGCAATATTTTGAAATATATTGCAGATAATGAAATGCAATTTTGTATACGTTGTTTTTATGATGATAGAAGAAAGTGTGCGGAAAATACTATGAATCGGTCCATGATTTCTCATAGCCCCCATACAAGAATCATCCCGAAATATTGGCTCAATTATACATAAATGCCTATAAAATTGGAATATCAAGACAAAAGTCAGCAAAAATAAGTTTTATTCAAAACTAAATCGCAAAACGAATTTTTTTTTTTAATTTTGAGGAGTTTCCTTCAGGCTAATTTGGTCAAATGTTTGTTTCCAAACGTAAATAAAAACTTGTTTGATTTTTATTTTATTTACCCAACGTTTCGTTAGTTCTTTAGGGGTCTCGTTCTAAATAATAGCTTTGATGTTTTTTATCTTTGGATATTAATTTTTATTATTAATTAGTTACTAAAATACTAAAAAACGGGACATCACGAACAGAATTTTGGTATAAATAATCAAATAATTAATAAAAATATATAATACAATACACGACCACAAAACTTAAGTCAAGTTTAACTTAAAGCTAATATCACAGAACTTTTTTTAGTTTGGTCCATGTTTGACCATAGTCCCAAACATGAACTTAAATACGTATAAAACAGATATAAATAATGTTAAACGGCTAAAATTTTACATGAATAATCTTTATAGCAAATAAATTGTTGTACTAAATTTTATGGTGGTCGGCATAGAATTGGTCATAGCTCCCATACAAGGACCTCTTCTGAAAAAGATATTTAACCCTATATATATTGTATAAATATCGGTACTGACTCAAAATTTTATACAAATCATTTACATATGTATATACAAAAATCATCCCACAAAATTTTGTGAATTTCGGTCTATTTTTAACCGTATGCCCCATATAAAGCCCTCTTCCGAAAATCACTTTAATACTCATAAATCTCTTATAAATAAGGGTACCAATCCAAAATTTTACACGGATCATTTACATACATGCCTACATCAATCTGCAGAATATCGGTCCATATTTGACTATGTCCCCCATATAAGGTCCACTTCCGAAATCCACGTTAATACTAATATATATCTTAAATATACCGTTATTATGTTGAAATTCGACGTGAACTATTCTCATATGCATGAAAATCACTGTTCCAAAATTTAAGAAGAATGGCCCATAATTTGTCATAGCTTCTATATAAGAACCATTTCCAAAAAAAAAACAAATAAATTCGGGTCAAAAAATATTCTTTTCGGATTTAACCCATATTCGGTCCATATTTTATAATCATGATATATATCGTTGGAAAGGTATTTTTATTTAATGTATTACAAATTATCATACACCCAGTAGTTCCCGAGATATAGGCCTATATATTTTCAACTTTACGGGCCCGCCCCCTCGAAAATAGGCGTGACCGCCAACAATTTTTTTGTTGGCATCTCCTCTAAAAGCCCTATTTGAAGAAGTTTTTTTTTTGAGCAAAGTCACCTTTTTTATACTCTGTTAAATTACACTCAAGATTATTATGAACATCAGACAAACTCTGTAAATTATGGTAATAATTGCATCCACAACAAAGGTGAAGGGTATATAAGATTCGGCATAGCCGAATATAGCACTCTTACTTGTTTTATTTAGCTTAGATCTTTTTTATATTTGACCATATGCCACAAAACAACTTATCAACTTTTCACTTCGCAATTTTTTGTCAATTTGCTAAACTTTATGTTCCTCAGAACTTTAGACTGTGTTAAGTGATAAGTTTAAATTGATAAGTGTAATTTGCAAAATTTTTGCAATTTCTATTTCACGCACGGTCTCTTGTGAAAAGTTAATTTTTAAAATTGTAATTTGCAAAGACTTTGCAAATAATTATGCTGTTTCGTTCCACAAAAAATTTTTATACACCAAATTTCGATAAGTTTTTAAAAATTTTCAAAGTAAACGACTGCTTTACAAATTCATATTGTTATAACTAGTAAAGCTTTCAAAATGTTAAGACGTGAGTTTTGGGTCGACGATATTGAAGATGCAGTTATAACAAGAAATTATATTAATTTTTCGGGACTACAAAATTTTAATTTTGAATTGTGCTTTCGTTTAAATCCAAAAATTCTTCAAAATTTATTTATTTAATTGTTATTAATAGTTAATTTCAAAATTTATTTATTTAATTGTTATTAATAGTGATTAAATAAATAAATTTTAAAGAAATTTTGCTGCTTCAAACTCGTGTAGAAGCATTTTTGAGAGCAATTTTGAAGAAAATTTCAATCGTGTAAATCTAACTTTAGAATTTTTAGTAAACAAAATAAAATAAAATCAAGAAAAAACTAAATATGCAACATTTAATAACAGTTTTCGAATTATTGCGTTTCTTTCTTGTGTTTTGATTTGTTATAGTCGTCAAAACTTAATGAGTGCGAATTTGGCATTGCAAAGAAAGGTTGTCCCCACAATTTGCATTGAGCGTCACTTTTTTGCATTTAAATAAAGTAAATAACGTAAGGAAAGTACAAACTTTAATTATTACAAAAGTGAAAAAGCGAAAAAAAAAATCTTTAAAAAAAGTGTGTATTTGCGTATAAAATTTCATAAGCATCACGCTAATTTTTTTAAAAGTGAATATATTAACTGTAAAAAATTCAAGTTGACAATCATTGTTTAAATGGTTTTAATTAATTTTTTTATAATTTGTGAATTTGAGAAATAAATTTCATGAGCATCACTTTTGATATATACTGCTTCATAGCTTAAAATGCTTAATTTTGATTTTATTTTTTAATTTTCAAGAGTAAAACAACAAAATTAACGGCGGCTGAAAGTGCACGGAGATATCGAGAGAAAATAAAGCGCGTAATGACGAATATAAAAGAAAGAATAAAGAAAGGTATAATCGTGGTATATTTGAGTTTAATTTTTATTGTTACTGACTGATTCTGTTTTTGCCACAAACTTAATTCGAAAGTGGTAAAAATGAATGAGCATGAAGTTTATACAGATACAGAATAGTAATTCGAACGAAAATTTATAAATTAAATTAAGTTAAGTTATTGTTTTGTGTCAAATATTTACATATGTGTATACGTTTCTTCAAGAATTACTTCCTTTTTTCCATTTTTGTTAAAGACATCAAAGAATATGTACATGTTTAGTTTTGTATGAAAATGTTTGATTTTGAAGAATTTTTTTATTTACTTTTTGTAAAAGAATAAACTTTTTTTTAGTTAAACTTTAGATTTGGCATTATTTCTTGTTTACGTGCAACAAAATCTTGATCGTCACAAAATATCTTGAGCGTCACACTTAGTTTTTTTTTCCTTAAAAGGCTTATAATTGCATTGTTACAAGCCTATTACTTTGCAAGTAACCTCTAAGTTCAAGTCTTTTTTTTAACAAACATTTACATATTTTCATTTTAAAATAACTAGTCACTTTAAAAAAAATTAAAAATCAAGGTGAATCGTGCTTTTGTGTTTATAATTTTAGCGATGTTAGCAAAAGTCAATCTTGAGAAACAAAAGAACATCGTAGTAAGCTTGAATTTGAAATATTTTTGCATTTTTAGCGATTTTTTATACATATTTGGTGTGTGACGCTCAAGATAGAAATCATAGAAAACCTAAAAAAAATCTGAAAATATTGATTTTTTGAGAGCCTAAAAGTACCACATAAATTGGCCACTCTTACAGGCGAATTTAAAAACCTTTCAAAATAAGCAAAACAAAACTCGTTGTGTACGTTTTTTTTTTTTGAAATTGACCCAAATACAAATTAGTCTTTGGAAATTTCATTGGGACTAGGAATTTCTACTTTATAGTCTTACGAGTATAAGTATTAAAGAAAAAAACTTTCCTCTATATTTGTTTGTTATTAAAAAAAAAAAACAAAACAAAATTTATTTAACGACGAAAAATGTCCATACAAAACAATCAACAGCAATATAAAATTAATCAATGTAAATTAATATGCTACATAACAAACTGGCGTCTGGAAGTAGTATGTCGTTGACGATCAAACAGTCAGCCAACCATCCAGCCAGTCTCTCAATTTTACAATTGTTTGTAATTTGTTTGTTGGGCGAACTGAGAATAAAAGAACTACATCGTTTGAGAAAAAATTAATGATATTTTGTGATCCAACCCCATCTTAAAACACCCTAATGCCAAATACAATTAAATTTTTTCTGTTGGTATGACTTAAAATCATACTCGTACATGCTATTTAGTTTAATTTTATTTTGATAATATTTACTCTTACAAAACACTTGTAAGAGTAAATAACTCCAAAAATAGTAGCTAAGACCTTTGGTCTGCAAAAAGTATTGCGCGTTTTCTTTAATAAATCAGAATATTTACAAAAATTTGTTTAATTTTAATGTCAAGTAGTGTAGCGGTGCACAAAAAAATAGTAAAACCATACAATTCATGTGTAAATTTAACAACAATATCGTAGTTTTGAATAGAAGTACATATTACAGAAATAACCGTTTTATGTAGCTAATAAATTAACTTTTGTTTTTTATACTTAGATATAATTAAGATAAGATTAAGATTAGATACTCCTATTCAAATATGTCTTCTAATTAATATATTTTAAAAGCGGGTTCAAAGTATTAGAATTTTTACGATGTCTAGTTGTTTGATTATTGTTTATTTAGAATATAACTTATTTAGAAAAAATCAAATAGTTAGGAATAAATACTAAATATTATAAATATCGAATGCAACTTCTTTTCTAAAGTAACTATGTATATTAAAAGCTTCCTATTCATTATCCTGAAAGGAAAGCGAACTGGTATGAATCGAATCTGATTCCGATATATCGATTGTGATTCCAACGTTTTATATGAAAGTGGCCTGTCATGTTAAAATTGCGTTGTTAATTCCATTTAGTCAGTCTGTCAGATGTAAATATTATAACAAACTTAAAGAATTATGTATTCTGTTTTGGATATTATTATACAGTTAATTTGAGCGGTAAAAATCCTCTTTTCACAAGTAACCTCGTCACTGGTGGTTTTAGAAAATAGAGAACAAACACAAAACTAGTTCCGTGTTTGGTACAAATTATATAATTTGTTTCGTTTTTTGTGATCAAAAAATTTTATTAAAATTCATTGATAATTATTTATGAAATTACTAAATTTTAAATATAAACAAAATAGATTAACCCCATATACATGGTGTAACTATACAAGGTGAGTGCAAATCGGCAACAAATACAACACAAAACAGAAACAACAGGTATTTTGTTTGTGTAAAATAATGTACCACTGTCAAAAACACTTGATGACCATCTGGCAACCTACCAAATTTAATAGTTTGTAAAGAAATTTTTGTAATTGTTATTTTTTTCACGAAGGTTCTTAATTGTCAAGAAGCGTCCCTAAGCGTTCGCCATTTTTGAAACAAAAGTCCATCTTAAAAGTTTGGCTTAAACGCGGTGCCTTGGATATACATATATAGAAAATTATTTAAAATTTTGAAAATTGTTCTTGTGGTTTCCATACCAAAAGTTCGTATAAAATTTTAAAATATTTTTTTTTATATAAAATTTCTAGGAATTTTAATATTCAAATACACATTGCTGAAGTAAATCAAGTCTTTTATTAAGCTAGTGTGTTTTTTATTCAAAATCCTGTGGAAATTGCTAGCTCGACCTTCTTGCCTTCTAAACACTTGTTGATAGGTTAGATTTAAAATACACTCAACTCTGATCACATTGGGATACCCAGGTAGAGAAACTATGGTCTAATCTGTACATACCATTGATTTGTACATATTTGTACATGTAACCCTATAACAAGCGTTTCCGGCCCATTCGTTAGTTCATGCATAAAAACGTCGTCGAGCTTTACCATACTCTGTATGCCAGGATTTGGCAGTGGAAGTAGAGAGGCCTGAACGTCTCATGCTCTCCGTCATCATGAAAACTTCTGCAGATTTAGTTATATGGCAAATTTAATCTCCTCACGTGCGAATATGCAGTGACCATTTCGTATTCGATGTTGCGGAAAGTTTTCCAGTTTTTCTGATTGACGACACACATTCCAAGCGACCTTTTCGCCTGTGTGTAGGTAATAATAGAGTCTCTCCTGGACCCATAGTTTGCGCGATGGAAATAGTGCACTTATCAATTAGACATCATCATATCCAAGAGCGAGACTTCCATTTTGGCCAATGAACCAGCATGCTGTTTTCCAGGATAGTTTCTTACCCAGGAAAGTCCAGCAATCTCATTTAGAGATGCCCGGTATTCTAATATAAGATGGGACGTCGTGTAGAGACCCATAAATGATTGCATTGCCGACTAACTGTTCGCATAAAGTTCAACCACAAGATCCCAAACAAAAAAAAAAAAAACACTGTAGTCTAAAATACACACGTATAATGTCCATCAGTGGAAATATCAAATTTATTTCTTTGGCGAACGTTTTTAGCCATAGAGGAACAGAAAGCCAAGAAGGTGTATGCCACGTGCCAAAGTCCATAAGATCTTATTAAAGGACTTGAGGTGGGTGAATTTACTAATTTAAAATTCACCATAATCCACAATATTAACATGTCGAAAAACCATTTAGTGTATTCCTTAGAATACGAGTACACAGCTGCAGTCTTAGATATTCTCGTCTGTTGTTATTCAAAATAGCTTCGAATCCAGAATAACTCGCAAATACACTAATTATAAGAAGTCTATCTATGAAAGCAGTAATGGACTGATCAATATCCCGGCATTGACCATATACATATATAAATTTAAGAGTGTCACTAATGTGTATTTTCTGTAATGGATAGGTCTCTCAATGTAGGTCGGGAACCAGTTCGTAATTTTATTGAGACTTACTTTGACTCGTCGCAAGACGTGTGATCATAATTTGGCTACTCAGAATACAATTTGAATGTGTAGTTTAAGAGTTATTGTGACACTAAGATTTCTACCGTTTCTTTAAGCAGTTTGTATTTAACTCCACAAAAAAAAAATCCAAAGGCATTCTCGGATATAAGTCGATAAACAATAACTTGTATTAATGTTCAAGTATGTTTTTAGTTTTCTAAATACGAGTATATTCTAATTTTTTTAGTTTAATCTCATCAGTTTTTCAACTAAAAATCTTTTATGTGAAAAAGTTAAAAAGCTATTGAATATTTTCTAAACTATGTAAATACGGGTATATGCTAATCTAAACTTTGGCATAATTTTAAATACTTAGTTATTAAGCTAGATTTGTGTAGTTCTGCTTGTAGTCTTTGTAAAATTTTACAATATTTTTGCGTGATGATAAGACATTATTTGTAATCATTTTCTTTTTGTTGAAAGTCGTTAAAATGTAATACTTAGTAATTGTTTTCCAAACTTAAGATTTTCGTGCTTTTAAGTAAGCAGAAAACAAATCGAAGGTAACATACAGTCAGTTAGTGAACCGAACTACTGTGATCTTGAGCTTAAAGTGGCATCACGCGATTACCACTGTCTCTGGCACTCATTCATTCAAAAAACATTCTTTTAACTTGTGGCATGTCGCTCAAATTGTGTGAATGGCCCCTACATTTTTATGTAAATTTACAAGATAACTAACTGCAAGTTAGTTGTAAGTTGTCAGCTGTGAGCTGTACGTACAGCAATTAAAAGGCGTTATGCATTTTAACTAAGCGAGAAGTGTGAAACCAATCAACCGTATTCAAGCAGTTATTAACTTAATGATGATGACTAGTATTCGTACGTATGTATGTATATGTTTGCGTCAAATAATATGCATCCCAGCATACCATTCTAGGAGCGCTCCTAATAAGGAGTCAGAAAAGAGCCCAACTAAAAAGCATTTTCGGAGCGAAAGAAAAATTTGCTTAAAAAATTTATTTTTTCCATTTTTATATATTTTATTTAAATGAATTCCATTTTATTTTTTTTTTCTACTGTAAATATAATTTATTTAATTTTTTTCCATTTCTAATTTAGTTTATTTGTAAATGAATTCCCTTTTTGTTTAAGTAAAAACAATTTAAAAAAAATAATAAATGTAAACTTTTGATTTTATGTAATTATAATTTCAATGACTATTTTCTGACATGAGCCCAAAAAGACTCTTTTCTGATATTATCTAAGAGCTCTTTCTGACGGACCATTTTCTGAAGGGTTTCGGAGCAATACTGATTGTTTTTTTCGCTCATAAAGAGCATGAACGCTCCGGAAAAGGTGTCAGAAAAGACACTTTTCGGACTCATATGGCTTGCTGGGTTGTATTTACGAATATGGATGTGTCTGTGGAAGTGTTTGCTATGTGAACCTAATCATCGCCAACACTCACATCATGCTGACGACGATGACAGTGTTTGTGAGATGTTGAACGTTTCATTTCTTTGCTGGAGTATTCAGACCAAACGTTTTTGTTGTAGCCATAACTATGAGATACTTGTTTGTAGCTGTATAGTCAGTTAATAAAAATTTATTTTTGTTTCTTTTTTTTTATTATGAGAGAATTTTGTTTGTTGCTGTAAGATTTTGATGTGCTTTGGTGTATCTTTCCGCTTTTATACTGGCTCGTGCCAGTATGTCTGGCAATTTCTGCTATAAACCAGATAAATTTGCTTTCTTGTAAATTTGTTATTGTTTTTGAGTTTCATTTCTTTGCAATGAATTCAATGGATACCAAACAACATAAAGAAGTGACACATATTCAAATACAAAGCATTTTAGAGTGTTTGTACATTTTTCAAATACAAATGGGCTTTGGTAATGGAGTATTGGCCACATAAATCCTCATTTTAACTTGTTTGTTTTTAAAACAAAAAGAACAAAGTCTACGAAAGTATGGAAATTAATATTGTTTTTGTATAATTAAATAAAATGTTTGTATACATTTAGATGGAAGTAATTAAATATGCATTTCTTAAGAAAAAAAAAAGTTCTTTTGACATCATTTTGATAAAGTATTTGTGTTAATATTTAGAGATATTTTTATGTTTTGAGTAAGATCTATCCAGTTCATACTTGATTGAATCAAATATTTAATGTAATTCAAATAATCCATAAGTATAACGAAATAATAATAAAAAACAACAACAACAACAATGAATATTAACTATTTAGTTGTTTGTTTTTGTTTAAATTTGTTCATATTTTGTATTTATTACTATATGGTTACGTTTTTACCTTTAAAAAACGGTGGCTTATTTCCTTTAAATAAACCTGATTCTTATTAATTGCAAAATAAAAGCGTCAAGTAGTTTGAAGAAAATAACGAGTCTTTATTTATTTAACCTTCGCACTCATAGTATCTACCCGGGTAGATATTTCGGTTTTAATGTGTTAATAACTTTTCGAGCTTTCAATAAATTTAAAAATGGTCTCAGCTTTGTTATCAACTTTTTATTGTTGTTTAGGAAATAACATCATGAATATGTTAAAAGTAGTTTTTCACAGCCTTTTTCAAAATTTGTTTTTTTGTATACATATGCTCATTAATATCTACCGTGGTAGATACATAGGAACTTTTATGAACACATGGAACCTTTTGTGTTGACCATAGCATTCTAAAATGTGGTGGGGATTTGTGAAGTGCAAAGCAATTCCCTTATCTGGACAATCCGAGTTTCCAAACAAAGGCTTTAGTTGCACGTATGAATGTTTCGAGCCTTCTGACAGATCCATTAGGTCATACAAGAAAACCTAGTCCAGTATTACCAATCTCTGCTAGAGCTGGACAGTGAAGGCTTAGGTACTCCACCTTCTCTTCCTCTTTTTTATCATGAAAACTCCTGCAGAATTCATTATATGGGAAATTCAATGTCCTAGCATGCACACGGAACAGATATACACTGGTGCTTACTGCCATTCTGAAGTCGATCAGTACTGCTGAGTCCATATGATAGTCTTAAGGGAATATCTTGTCGTTTTGCCAGTGCTACAGTCTTTTTGGAGTTAATTCGTGAATATTTCGGGGTCTCTGAGCAAAGAAAAATGTCTCGCCATGTTGTTCATAGATGTCCAGTATTCTAGGATTAAGATTGGACACATAAGAGCGACTCTCTTTTTGCATTCACAATACAGTTGTCAATTTTTTGGTGTTTCTGTACCCAGAAATATTTCTCGCCATGTCGTTCATATTCTACGATTTAGATTGAACACATACTCGTACAGTAGCTCCAAGCAAAACTCGTACAGCAAGATTTTTGCTATATTTCTCTTATTTATAGGATAATTTCAATGGATACAACTAAAGTTGATTATTGGAATTATTAGTGAAATAAATACTCTATTATCATTATTATTATTATTATTTGAATCAAATAGCAAATTAACTTAAAAGCAAAGCAAAGCAATAAATTGTAATTACCGGAAATGAAATTATATGTTATAAATTAGGTTCAAAGCCAAACTCGTACACTTTAAATAATATAATCAAAAATGACCAGTAGTATTTCATAAGACGGCCTTTGCTTTGACAAGCCTTTTTTTATGTTGGCATCAAGATAACTCCAGAATTTTTCGGTTGGGTTAAAGTTGGGACTATGTGATGGTGCCTCCATAAATTTCGGTTATTATGACCTCAGATTATAAGCCTTATTTCACGCATCATTGTACTGGTGGAAATGGAAGTTGGTGTTAAGCCCCAGCTTTCTCTAGAATACTAGAAAATTTTATTGTAAAATGTCCAACTAATCCATCTGCACCATTATCCCTTCAATAAAGTGTAATCAGACAGGTCCAGCTGTCTAAAAACATTCCAAACCATTAACGAACCTTCAGTATGCATTACTGTAGGTTTAAGATTCTTTTATATAACCTTTTCATTACCTTTCGCAACGCATACAGCTTTCCATCAGATCAGAATCAAATACACTCAAGTCTCGTTTTATGCGATAGACGCGTACCTAAAAAGATCGCATAAATTGAATTCGAATAAAAATACTCTAGCTTCATATAAAAAGGAATGATTCATTCCAAAATTCTGAAAAACTGAATAAATTGAAATTTTAATTAAAAAATCAAAACAAAATCGGATAAAAAAATCAACAAAAATATATTTATTTCATTTAATTAAACAATAAAAACAAAACACGCTTCAAAAAAATAAACAAAAATATAATATTAATTCATTAATTACTGAAAAAACAGAAAATGGTTCAAAAATAAGATGAAACGTTTTTTTTAAGAAATTTCTATATGTATGATTAATCTGAATCACTGAATGATTGTCTGCATAGTTTTGGAATTTGTTCAACGTCACTTTCATCACTGGATGATATAATCATATTGTCAGAATATGGTAAAATATAATTTTCAACACTAGAATTTATCTCGTGAATAGGGGACGAGATCAAAGAATTTTTAGGAGTTTCAATTGTTTCTTTTCTTGCAAAATAGTTTGTCATCAAACTTTGAGATTTTGAATTTTTATGTTGCTTATGCAACCCTTCATATCCGGAAAACATATCAGTCAAGCCAATGCTCTTTTCATATCTGGATCCATATTAAGAATTTGATTTTGTATAGCATTAACTGTGCTGAGGATATTACCAATTTTTTTTGGAAGTGAAGTGTTCAACAATTTCTTCGGAATCACTCTCTGCACTATCCACATTTTTCTCAGTTCCAATAATTAAACTAATAACGTTGTTATCGGTTAATGGTTCTTCAGCTAAAAGCTGGTTCAGCGAGTCAAATCCTTCTCCTCCAGTTTGATGAGAGTAATCTATAATTTCATTAGTCAGTGTCAATATTTCCTCCCCAGTACTTCTAGCAACACAATCTGGCCATGTAGTTTTGAATGTTTGTGGTCGCAGTTTAGTGATCGCTGATGCTGCCAGAATGATACAATCCAAAATTGTAAATTTTTTCTAAACTTCATTTAACGTAAGTGCTTCAATTTCAAGTTTATTTAAAATTAATTGATAAGTGCTTTTTATGTAGTATTTTTTAAAAGTGGAAGAATGCTAGTTGTGTTGGGTGGAAAAAATTCGACTTTAATGTTTGGATGTTCCAAATGAGGATGGTCGGGTGCATTGTCTACAAACAGCAAAACTTTAAATTCAAGACCTTTTTTCTTCATATACATATGATTCAACTTCTGGTACAAAGCATTTTTGAAACCATTCAGTAAACACTGAAGTTGTCACCCATGCTTTAGAATTTGCCATCCAATGAACTGGCAAACTAGCCAAATCCTTACATTTGAGAGCTCGTTGCTTTAAAAACTTATTTACTACTAGCGGCTTTAACATTTTATCTCCTGAAGAATTACTGCATAGTAAAAGAGCTAAAAAAACATCTAAAATTTTAAAATCTGTTAAAATTGTAAAATAAAAAATTGTTCATTTGAAAACCGTATAAAACGAGACCTGAGTGTATATTGAATTTGCACTAAATATTTTTCACAAACGATCGATTATTATTTTTTCAGTATATTGGGTTCTTATGGAAAGTCGTATGTATTGCGAAATGAGGATGAATATCACGGATTTTGAGTTTCAAGACTGTAATCGAGTCGATTAGCGTTAAATCTGATGATCGAGGCGGCCAATTAAGAGATGAATTTCGTGAAATTTTGCGATCGGCAAATTTGATTTCAAGTTTGTTTTAGTGACTGTGTAAAACCACATGTCAGTGATAACCAATGTCATCAAAATTTAGTTGTTAACCCTTCCGATTCAACGTAATTCAATTTCTCAATTATGACAAGTCTAGCGTGCAAAGGGGTTTCAAGAATTGCTTGTAATATGTATGTTTCAATCAAATGAAGAACACAGCAAATTTTTTGTTAATTAAATAATAACAAATAATAACAAACAAAAATTAATCTAGAGTAATTACAAGATCCTTAAAATGCTAAATACATATTTCCCCTTAAATATGTATGTCAAATATTTTTAACGATCTTGTTTACAGTTTAATCTAATTTTAATTAATTGCCTGTGGTTTCATATAAATTTATGGCAAACATTTTTATTTGATCAGATATTTTTTGTAATATTGTTTTTATGAACTCATTGCTGAAATTTTTTTTAAATGTCAATTAATATATTGAAGATCATTGACTTACATAAAGAAACAAAAACTAAGGAAATAATATTGAACTTGAACATTGTGGTCCCATAAAATATTGTGTTTAAACGTTGAAAAACGTTGAAAAAATATTATATGCACCCATAGTTTTAATTAATTAATAAGATACCAATTAAAAAATACTATAAACAACTTAAGAGATAATACTTTTAACCAATGCCAATTGTGTACTTAATTTTTAAGGAAAATAAAAACAATTAATTTATGGAAAGTAATCAACAATAAAATTAATAATACATAGATATTTTCAAATTTATTTTCTTTGCAGCTTATTGAACTCTTCGGTTTAACTTTGGAATTTTTCTACGCATCATAAAGTCATAAGGGAAATGTAAATAATTCGCTCCTTATTTAAAATTTGTTTGAAAAGCTTAAAATAAAACACAGAACACCAACAACTAACAAGCATTTTGAAGCTTAGCAGTTTTGAGATAAAACTAAAATTATTATTTTAAACATTTAATTTAAACTCTTCCACAAAATGTCTGCAGTCATGGTTGCCATATTGAAATTATTATTTTTATGCGCTTTGGCCCATAGTGTCAGCTGTTTGGCTCTGCCGGCCACCACTGTACCCAAAACTTATGAAACAACCACCGATCCTCCTCACAACATTCCCGAATATTTGATCGTACGCGGTGAAGATGGTTACCATGTAAATACCGACTACAGATTGGCCGGCTCGTTGTTGCTGAAATCATTCCAGGCTCCAACAGTGGTCGATCAATCATTGGAGGAATGCAGTAATCCCTCACATAAGGCTGTCTTTTCACCTTATGACTACACTGTATTGCTGGCTATGTTAATCATATCTTTGGGTATTGGCATATTCTATGGCTGCTTTAAAAAATCGGGCAGTTCTTCAAACGAGTTTTTACTTGGCTCGGAAATGAGCATTTTCCCGGTGACTCTTAGTTTAACTACTAGTTTTATAACGGCCATTGAATTGCTTGGAAATCCATCGGAAATGTACTTCCAGGGAACACAATTTGTTTTGATAGGTAAGTTGTGAAGTGAAGATTTAAAAAAATTGAAAGCTTCAGCTAGCTTTCTCCTTAATAAGTTTTACAACATTCGTTTTCATATTGATTCATCCTCTATCTTTGTTTTTTATACAGTTATTCCCATGCTCTTTGTCATACCTGTAGCTGTGAAAATATTTTATCCGATTTATTTCAAAATGGAACTGACCAGTTGTTATGAATATTTGGGTATACGTTTTGGCAAGGAAATTCGAGTACTTGGTGCCGTTTTATATGTAATACAGGTAAGATAATTTTTAATTTAATTATAATTTGATATATTTAATTATAATTACTTTTAAATTATTGTATTTTAGATGTGTTTCTACACCGCTGTGGCTGTTTTAGCACCCGCTATAGCTCTTTCTAAAGCTACGGGTTTGAATACAAAGATAGCTGTGATTTTAATTTATGTTGTATGTGTATTCTATTCATCTCAAGGAGGCATGAAGGCTGTTGTTATAGCCGATACTTTTCAGGTAAGAAATTTCTGTAATGCAACTGGATTCGAACCTTTTTAACAGTACGAACAAATATAAATTTAATTACATTTTCAAAAGCTTTAAAGAGCAGTCATGTTCCAAGCAACAGCTTTGATGGAAATCTATTCAGATACGGTCTATGTTTTTACTCTGTAATTTTAGGGACGACATTGCTCATACACTTAAAATTCACGAATTTTCTGTATAACTAGTAATCAAGAAAATGAACATAAAGTAGTAATATGAGATGCAAGAAATATTTAATTGTGTAGAAAAATTATCGCACTAAGAACGTTTGTTGTAAGATCTATGAAAGATTTACTAAGGATTTTTAGAGACCAATGCAGCTTAAAAATTTTAATTTTAAAATAATAATTTTTGCGCATTTGCTCAGGACAATCGTTGACAGACGGGTGGGATGATGTCCTGGAAGTCCATCTGGATGTGGTTCAGCATCTACATAGTTCAAGTAACTTGTCTTGTGTCATACCTAGCGTTGTCAACTTCGTTCGCACCATTTTTGGTGCTTTTGGTGCGCGGTGCGCTTTTTTTTTGTTAATTTTGGTGCGATTTTTAATATTTTTGAAATGTGATAAATACTTTCTTTTTACCAATTTTTAATTGTAGTTTTCTAATAATTGATTTTAATGAAATCTATACTATGAAAAAGGACCCCATTAAATGTATTTTAAATACGAATGTATGATAAATGAATACATACTATCAAATCCATTACATGAAGGTTATTGCTAAAGATGAATGCAGTGGAAATCTTTGTTTGAAAGTCAAATAAACATTTTAAACATGGAAATAAAAATTCTTGTATAGCCTGATGGTTTGGTCTACTAAACTGTAGACGAACAACCAGGGTTAGAGTCCCAGTGGAGCCCTAACAAATTTTATTGAAAAAATTAAAATTAAAATAGAAAACAAAAAAAATTTAAAAAAGTACCAAATATGTAACGAAATTAGCCATTTTTAACAATTAGTACTTCAGTTTCGAATAGCATAGTGTGAGTTAAATTTTGAGGAGTTAAAGGCTTTTACTATTATTACTTTTATTATTAATATTGATCTGTTTTTAACAAGATTTATATAGAATTTATGGAATTAAAAAAATGCAAAACTCTAAACTTGGTGCGTTTTATTTTAATGGCGCGTGTTTTTCTCCATTTCGGTGCGTTTTGAAATTTCAAAGTTGACAACGCTGGTCATACCTTCTGGAACTTTTTAGTCTATTCTTCGGTTTTCACAACAACTTAGTTTTATCTGTGTAGTAATATAAGAAAAAAGCGAACAGATGTTATCCATAGACATCTTCGATGTATGATTTTCTTGTTTGAATCGGAGAAATAATTTGTTAGGCAATTTTATATTGATGTATTAAATAAATATACGTATGTATTTGTTATAGACAATAGACTGGTTCGACAGACCTTTTGGAGGAGACATATGTAGGCCCAATTTACATACATACATACATACAAATGTATGTAGATGAAGAATTAAATTCATAAATAAAATTCATGAATTGTTTTTGTTGTTGATTGTAGTCGTTCGGGGTTGAAAAGAAAGATGTGTAGAAAATCCGACACGGTTTCTGTTTTCAATGATTTATTTTTATTTCCTTTCTCCTTCAAAGTGACAAATGCTTTTAAAAATCGAAAATATAACTAAAATCAGTCGTAATCATGGTGTAACTATGCAAGGTGAGTGCAGTAGCACAGCTGACTGATTTTGTTTACTATTTACTTATGTCAAAAGTAATACTTTCTCAAGAGTTTTTAACAGTAGTACATTATTTAATACAAACAAAATGCGTGTTGTTTTTGTATTGTGTTATATTTGTTGCCGATTTGCCCTCACATTATATAATTACACCATGGCCGTAATTAAGCTCTGGGTGGAGGAAGGTATAGATCGACTTGGGACTTACTTAAATCGACGTGGAATAACCTTGCAATTTATTTTATATTTATTCTATACAAATTGCAATTTCAAATACGAATGAACAAATGAATATAATAAGGAATGTACATGAATTATAAATCACCGTATAACATGTAAGAGGTTTTTAGAAGATGTTTTTAAAGGTAAAAAATCATGATTAATAATACATCATTTAAATTGGGCCATATTTTTAATATTGTTATAAAAAATATTTTAAATAAAATCCGGTAACAATGCAATTGTTTGAATAATATGAAAACGTTGATACTTGATATTGGGCTATAAATAGCAGATTATGACTTTTAGAAATAGAAAAAAAGGAAAAATTATCAATCAATCAGTTTAATCCTAATTTGATCTAATTTAGTGTCCTGAAATTAATATCTGTAACCAAAGTTCAATTAAAGGGTAGTTAATGTTTTTTTCCATTGACAAACACATGCACAGTGGGACAGAATAAATGTATTTTGAATATACTTCAGCTATTTCTAAATACATACATATGTGTCTTTTTCGATTGTCATGCAATTTGTCATGTACTTAGCTGAGGAGTATAAGTTTTGACGGTAGCTCCACATACCCCTCTGTAGCAGAGCAGTGGCGTCCCAAAGTAGGATACCTCAGCCATCCCTATAAAGTAACGAAAAATTAAACCCTATCGAATAGAATATTCGAGTAGAATCGGCATACAAATATTAATTGAAACCTTTAACATTTATTTAATTTTAGGCTGTTGTTTTAGCCATCTCCTTGGTGTTGGTGGTTGGTTTGGGCTGTTACTACAGTGGATCGCCAATTGAAGTATTTAAAACTGCTGCTGAGAGAGATCGTTTGGAATTTTTCAAGTAAGTTTTTCTTGAACTTCATTTCCAATAACTAAATTCCTATAATAATTCTTCTTCTAAAATTTCAGCTTCAATTTGGATCCTACCACACGTCACACAGTATGGTCAGTGGTTATTGGTGGCTTTTTCTATTGGACCTCTCTATTCTGCACCAATCAGGCTTCGGTGCAGAAATGTATGTCTTTGAAATCTTTAAAGTTGGCTAAAATAGCTTTAGGATTTGCCATATTGGGTTTAGTGGTAGTTTTCCTGCTTAATTTCTACACTGGTTTGATGTTGTTCAATCATTATGCCGACTGTGATCCTTTAACGGCGGGACGTATTACAGCCACCGATCAGCTGTTTCCATTTTATATAATAAATACGTATGAGCATATTTATACTGTTGCTGGCATATTTGTGGCTGGCATATTTGCCGCCAGTTTGGGGTAAGTTGTTTGATAAAGCATTTTAAGGAATTTAAATTGTAAAATTTATATGTATGTATGTATAATTTTCTTAGAACGGTGGCCTCTGCTCTGAATTCCTTGTCAGCTGTTACTTGTGAGGATTTATTGGTAAATGGTATGAATATAAAAATTTCTCCCGATAAAGGTGCTCTCTATGCCAAGTGGATGTCTTTGGGTTTTGGTATTTCCTCATTCGGTCTGGTTTTCATTGTGGAACGCTTGGGTGGTGTCTTACAGGCCACACTCACCTTAAATGGTTTAATTGGTGGCGTAACATTGGGGCTATTTGTCTTGGGTATTGCTTTTAAAAATGCCAATACCAAGGGAGTCTTTTATGGTGGCATTATCTCTTTGATCATAGTTATCTTTATTGGTGTCGTTGCTCAAATAGCAAATGTTGAACCAGTGTCTTTACCAGTATCCGTCGAAAATTGTGATTGTTTAGTTAACGCCACTCAAACATTGGGTGCCGTTTTTATGGAAACCATAGTGGAGGAGAAAGTAACTGGATTTACGTAAGTTTTTTTTATTGTTTAATATAATATTATGGCTTATTAATAAGTTCTCATATCTGTTACAGTTCTTGGCCGATTTTCAAACTCAGCTACATGTGGTATTCCATGATCGGCTGTTTGCTCACTATGTTTCTAGGTCTAATATTTTCCGTCATAATTAACACCGTACAAAGACGTCGTGTTTTCAAAATAACTTCTGTTCAAAATTCCAACAACATGAACATGAATACCGAGTCGAATATGAAAGCTAATGGCAAGATTGCCGAGACTTCTGCCGCCATTACAGTTGATGCTAAGCCCTCTGGAGATGGATGTCATGTCAATCATGCCATACGTTTAGATGACGAATAAAAAAACCTTAAAATTGATTCCAAATAATTCTCTTCTAAACATTGTATTATCAATTTATATACTTTTTTAGGTTATACATAAATAATTTATATATATATATATATATGTATGTATATTCCTTTGATATTTATTTTATTCCCTTTCAACATGTGTACAAATTACCTCTTAGTATTTAGTTATTCCATACAAAACAATTAGTTACTAACTCAAAATTGTTTGTTTTTAGAGAGTTCCATGCTCACCCCAGTGATACACTAAAACTTAACTTAATTTTAAGTCTACTAATGCACCAGTATTTAATTTTATAAATATATAAACTATAATAGAATAATTTTTTTGATTGTTAAAATATCTTTACGATTGTTAACGAATTTTTATAAAAGTGCAATTATAAGAAGAAACAAATTAAAGAAAAATATTTAAAAATATATATTAAATGCATGCAAATATAGCGAAATAAAACTATTTACTGCAATGATTTTTTATGTTTCAATGTGTAGATAGAGTAAATATTTTTGGCAAAATATTACAAAGGCAAAGATTTGACACATTCTATTAAAGCATTAGTTTTGATTTATTCAGAGGATTATTTCCTTAGTAAATTAAATGTATAGTATTTTTCTTTAATACAAATCCAATACAGTTTAGCTTCACCATTAACATTTTCTTTAATTAAAATCTGTTACAAATCGTTTGTTGTAAATATTGCCATTTATCGATGACTGTCGATAATGTTTGGTATTCTGTAACTTGAATTGACGCCATTCATTTTGTCGACGGTCTTTTTAGTATCGTTTTGTATTGTGTAGGGTAGTGTAGTGTGCTATTCTTTTGTGAACAAAGAAGAGTTTGAAAAAAATTTAAAGAGTAAAAATAACAATAAAAACAAAAATGTATAATTAAAAAATTACAAACAATTTACAAACACAAAACCATTTGAATAGCTGGTGGAAGAACTGAAAAAATCTGGCTTAAGTCGGTTTAATTGATATTTTCATATCATTTCCAAAATTTTTTCACTAATAGAGATTTAAATTTTAATTTAAATAATTTTTTTGTCGGCCACACCTATTTTCAAGTGGGCAGATCTCTAAAGTTTGTAATATATTTAGCTATATCTTGAAAACTACATTTATTTATTAGACGATATATATATGTAGGTATTATGATAGGTATTTGAAAGACCAACGATATATAATATGACCTAATTATTTGGACCATCTATAGGTCAATTTTGAAAAATTATTTTTGATCCGAATTTTTTTAAAACATCCAAAAATTCCGGAAAGAACGTCTATATGAGTAAGTAAATAATTTACAAAATTTAAAGGTTAAGAAATTAAGGTTTAATTTGCGGTATAATATAACCGTGTAGATAATATACATATGTACATATGTAGATCCTAAGATATTAAAGAAAGTTTATGACATTTCAATATAAAAGTACAAGAAATTTTTACTGTGCGAAGCCGGTGTTCTGTATACCATAGCGGAAAAAACCCCTTCTTGTTTTCTTCTTTGCTTGAATCCGAATTACAAAATCATTTAATTTTAATATACATACTATACATATGTATGTATGTGGGGTATTTCAAATTTATTGAGCACCTGCTGAAACAGACATACTATGGCTCTTATTCCGTTAAGTTTTATGAATTGAAAAAAAAAAAAAACGTTGTACAGGGTTTGGATGACTATACTTGAAGGATATGACGTGCAAAGTTTTACATTGAAAAGTCTTCACCTTAAGAATTGGTGGTCATCTAAAATTCGAAAAATTAAAAAAACGACTTGTAACTTGCAAGAGTTTTTTTCATCCATTCCGTTTTCTTTGTAATAGTTTTTAGCTTTCAGATCCAAACCAATACAAAATATAGTCACTAGACTTGGAGGATATATCCACAAAAAGAAAAATTTGATATCGCTGCTGGGTGAAAAGTTGCATGTGGTTTACAAGTGAAACGAAAATTTTCCGAATTTTGAACTTTTTGAAGATTTTACATAGGGGTTTTGCGCCGTTTAATAAAAATGAGTGCAGAATTAAACAAACTGCGAAATTTTATAAAGTTTGAGGTATATCAAGTTGGTGTCAGTGCACCAATAACGTATCACGGAGATTACAAACTTAAAAGAAATTAGCGTAAATTTTGTAAAAATGTATCTTTTTTGCGTCTGACAATCTGAATTGTCTTTTAAGTTGGGTAGTGTATTGCGTGATGTGAGTAACTTTATAAAGGGTACCTCCGAGGCGAAAACGCACTTTAAAATTTTTAAACGCAAAAATTTTATGAACAGACAAAAAAAAATTCTAAGTGCCGTAAATTTTTGAAGTTGCCCATGTACATATTAAAAATATACAAATTCAAACAGTTTTGTTTGTACCTAAAAAAGTAAACAAAACGAATCAGCTGACTCAAATATTAGATATGTGTGTTGTATGTATCGATAAACAGTCGACGTCGACGCAAGACTGTTCGAAAATTCCAAATTTGTATTGTTTATTTGTGTTAAAGTGACGTTGACTCAAAATTGATGACAATGTCGACGACGCCAAACAAAATAAAGGTGATTGATGTTTACTCAGCGATGACTTACAATAAACTCACTTTGTTCAATTTATACACTAGCGCCATTTTTTTGTAATTTCCGGCGGCATCTAGAGAAGAAAGTTCCTTTCTATGACCGTTAAAACTTTATCTTGTCATACTCCACAACTTTGTTAATAATATCGTGTTAATAAACAATGTTTGTAAATAGAAATTTCTCCTAATGGAAATGTTGATTGCCAATGATGTTGTTTGCCGATAAACATGATGTATGTTGATACCAGCCGTTACAAACAATTAAATTTTAATTGCAAAATACATACTTCAATTGACAAAATTTGATGATTTTGCTCTTAATCTAAGCCGGGGTTTACACATGCAAGTGCAAGTTCGAAAAACTCAATACACTCACATTTTTTTACTATTCCACTCACATTTTTTCAATTGCAGAGGAGCTACTCGAGTTTTTCGAATAAGTTTTCGTATATAATACGTACACAGCACTTGCATGCAAGTACTTGCATGTGTAAAGGCATGGTAAGTGATAACTATGTCCACCTCTAATAATTCACCATGGTTTTGTGTTTAAATTAAAGCTTAGCAAATACATCAACCAATTGAAAATTTTATGGCAGTAAACAGTTTCACAGTTATTTTTAGAGATACCAACTGTTTCATAGATACATTTTCTATTCTAACTTATTTTCTATATGAATAAAACACATAATTTTTTCTTTAATAATTTTTCCATTTAATAGTGGCTTTTTAATTTTGAATTTAAATTCGAAAAAAGATTTATTAATTTTATTATTATTAGTTCGTATGAGATTGAATGTTATTAGTTACTAAATAAATAATTTCTTATGTATTTAAAATTAACTTAAAACTATAAATAAATTATTTATATACAATTCGTATTTCTTTCTTTTTTTAGGTTTTTTTTTAGCACAGAACAAAGACCTTTTAAGGCGGTCACGTTACACTGATTTCCTCATCACTGTCTGAATTCGATTCATCATAGTCATCATAGTACATTTTCATAAAATCGGGATTTTGAAATTGTTGTTGTTGCTGGGGTCCATTTAGTGCATGTTGGGATGCTTGTTGTTGTTGTTGTTGTTGGTGCTGCTGTTGATGAGCCATAGCAGCTTGTTGTTGTTGCTGCTGCTGCTGTTGCTGAAGATGATGATGCATGGCATTTGTAATGAAAATATTGTTTGCCGGGTGTCCGGGATGCAATGCCATTGGATGCAAAGAGTCAGGCCCTACCATGCCACCACCACTGATATTCAACATGGTCATGCGTCTTTGTTTGGCTTCATTTAGTGTGGTTTCCAATTTGAATTTCAAATCAGCTGCCACCAAATGTTTATGCATTTCAGCATTGATTTTCGCTTGAAACTCGGCGCTGGTCATGGGCATCATGCCACCGCCATTGTTAGGCGGTGAAGAAGCCGTCGATGATGTGGATGATTGATCATGTTGTGTTGGCAATTTGGCTACCGTTAGCAGAGGGGGAGGTGAGGAAATTTGCATTTGTTGGGAGCTGCCGAAAGAGGAGCCAATACTGGTAACTGGCTGCGGTATATGATGCATAATGGGTGGCGACTGTAGCGAGTTGGGAGTTTTTGGTGAAATCATTGGCTTGGGAGTGCTGGCAGCGGAATTGGTTAAGTCTTCTTTGGAATTGGGTGAGTTGGGAGGCGACACACTACGACGTTGTGGTGACATGGCCATGGGCGATAGTGGCGTTAAAGGACGATCACCTTTGGCATCAGATAAATCCGGATTGGGATTATTTTTGTTGGGCAAAGTTTGGTCTCTGGAGCCACCACTGGCTAAGAGTTCACGTTCCTTGGAGTTGCGCCATTTCATGCGACGATTTTGAAACCAAATTTTGACCTGCAAATATAGGAAGTAAAATGAAATTGTTAAGAGAATTTTATTTAAGTATTTAAAGCTATATTTATATATTCATTTAATTTATCCTTAAACAGTTTATGCCCTTTTTTAATCATTTGTATCCTTTAAGCTAAAAGTTTGTCTTGTCTGTTAAAAATGTTTAAACCAGAAATCCTTCAATAAATGCTAATTTTTCTTAAAACAACAATAACATTTCACTTGTACTTTCTACAACCATAGTTCGGTGTTTGTGTGAGATCCTGCAAATGTATTTGTGTATCTGTAGTCATAGTAGTAGTGGAAGTAATTCTTAAGTTTAATTTGAAACAAATTGATTACAAAACAGATACAAATTATTATTTCATATCATTATTACACTCTCAGACACATACACACAAACACTCTTACTTACACATTTAAAAATACATTTAGTGTTTCCGTAGCATGAAGGACATGCAGAGAGTCAGAGGACATTTAGACGCCCAGCTTATTCGTTCCTTTGTTTGTGTTGCTTCTGGTAGTGGTGGCAAAAGTTTGAGAAGTATATGTGACTGACAGATACGAGAAAAGGCGGTAACTTTGGATAGAAACTGTTTTTGAATTATTGTACGAGTTTGCACTGCATACTGCGAGTTGAAAAAAAGTTACTTTACGCTTGACTGTAGGGTGGGGGGGTCAACATGTTTAAGGATTTGATACAAACTTTTCTATAAAGTTTGCTGGGGTTTGTCTCCCATAACTGAAGTGGCATTGTTTTCGCAGGCAAAAATTTGGAATTTTTTGTTTTTTTTTTGAATATTTATATGGCTGAGGATGAAGTTGTTTATTGGAAAACAGCAGGCATTTTAACACTTAAAATCGTTAAAAAGACGTAATTTAAAGGATTTTTTTTTTAATTTGTTGTTGCTGTTGATAATTTGCTTCATTAAGAATTTGTCAATAAACCTTTAGTGTTTTTTATATTTAAATATTTCACATTTTTATTATATTTGAGGTAAGTAAATGTATGTTTTTAAGTTATTGGGTAAAAATGCTCTTTTGACTCTAGAAATATGGCGTAAATATCTACAGTTAATAAACTGAATCAAGGGGGCTGCATGAAAAATCTATTAGAATTCTTATCGGTATTACGGAATCGTTGAAGTTCTTTGGTATATACAGAATTGGCTTCGGATATTTTTAATAATTCAGTGTTACTGTGCAAGTCTTATTTCAGATATTTTTCTGAATGCCCGTTTTTATGAAACTTCATACGTTATACAGAGAAATGTCTTGTTGTGGCAACTGAATTGGTAACGATACAACTTTGTATCACCATACATATAATTCAAGCTAAAATAAGACTAAATTATGACTCCATAATTGATCATAAAATATGACTGTTTAAAGACTTACAATCGAAGCTCAAATATTATTGTGGAAATGAATAAAATTGAAGCTAAACTATGGCTAAATAAAGTATGTGCAGAGACCTACGATTGATGCTAAAATAATATTTAAAAAATACTTACAATATGATTGAATAAATACTGTATAACGACATACGATTGAAATCAAAATAAGGACTGTATAAACCTGTATAAAAACTAAAATATGATTGAATAAAGACTTTCAATATTATTGAATAAAATACTGTAAAATAATTTGTAAAATACTGACGACAAAGGATTGAAGCTAAAATATGATGGTATAAAGACAACAATATGACTGAATAAAGTCTGACTGACTGCAACCAAAATAAAGACTGTATAAAAACCAACAATATGATGAATAAATACTGTATAAAGCCCTACAATTAAAGCCAAAATAAGGACCTACGATTGACTGCTTAAATACTGTAGAAAATATGATTAAATAAAAACAGTATAACAAACTAATAATTGAAACTAAATTATGACCTATGATGACTGTATTAAAGACTGTATAAAAACTTACGATTGGAGCTAAACTGTGACTGTGTAAAGACTGTATATAATAGAAAATATGACTGTATAAAAACCTTCGATTGAAATGTATAAAAACCATATATAGACCTGGAAGTTGCAATATAATTGTTTAAAGTCGTCGGATTTAAGCTAATATATGACTGTATGAAAACTAAAACTGCTGCTAAAATATTGTTGTGTATGAGTGATATGAGACAAATATATTTTTGACATTTCGACTTAATTTGATAAACAAGTGATTGTAAACAATTAAATAAACTTACATAAATCTCCTTTAAAGAATAAGTAAACAAAAAGCAAATATCTCATGAATTCCCATTAAATAAATCCTATTTAAATCAGGATACTTACAAGAGAACTACAACAAAAGAAACAACAACAACAGCAATATCCACATCCACAACAATTTAAAATAAAACAAGTCTAATAATGTACAATAAAATTACACTAAATTGCACGCTTTATAATTAATTTCCATCAAAAACAGACATCATCGTCATCCGCAAACAACTAAACTTGCTGGCAATAGCAAAACGCTTGGACCAGGGGAAAGAAAAGGAACAAATACATCCTAGGCATGGAAACAAAACAAAGACATGAGGCAAACGAACGAACGAATAAATGAATGAATGAAAAAGTAAAACCCATAATCATTAATCTTATCGCCGCCTTGGCTTATTATTTCAATTTACAGATTGTCGTTAGCAAACGGTACCAAAACGTAAAAAAAAAACAAATAAAACGACAGACGAGAAAAGTTTGTCTAAGAATTAATAGTAAGGGTGGCAACATCACCATTCACCCAACAGCGAGCAGCCACAAAAAGCTGCAAGTAAAAGTGAATGTGTTGGTGGCTCAACTTAAGTGCCTGAAATGGAAGTGTGTGTGTATGTATTTAAACGCCTGTGGTTTTACAGATTCTGGGAAAACACACAATTCTCAATGACCGGAAGAAACAACAACCATTAACAGGAAAAGGATAAGAAAGCAAAAAACAACATCAACACTAACAACAACAAGAGTATTAAGCACAAAAGCCTTAGAGCCAATAACGACACGTGTGTTTACTCAATAGTAAATCAGCGGAATATTTACAAGTTTTACCAGTTAATACAATTTTATGGTTTATTGCTTTCAAATATTTATTAACTTGTTGTTTTTTTTTTTTTTTGTTACTGCTGTTGTGCGGACAAGTTTATTTTAATAAACTCATTTTATGTTTTAATCATTTCTGTGGATAGTTTTGGTAATGAGTTGCTGTGAAATGTGGAAAAATGCAATTAAAAACATCTAGGGAAAATTAGGTGTCATTAATAAACTAATTATTTTGTAAACTAAATGTCATATTTTTGCTGTGATATTTTTTAACATGTATTAATTAAGCGCCGCATTTTCTATTGAAATTACGAGCATTTTTCATGCCAACAATGTTTTAAAAAGTTGTCTAATATTTTAAGTTTTTGCCCCAATCAATATGTCAATATATTTTGTTATATCTTTGATTAATAGTTCTAACAAAATCCTGTAATAATTTTCTAATTTTTTGTCTTTATTCAAAATCTTTTGTAAATTAATAAAGAATTAAATTTATTTTATATTTAAAAAACGACACACAATTCCCTTAACAGGTCTTTTTTAATATAATATAAAATTTATATTTTTATTTTCGATATTTCGCTATTTCGTTGTGTAGCATCTTCAGGAAAAAATTAAAATATAATGCAACACCAAGAATCAGCTGTTGTATTTTTCAGCAAATATATTTTATAATACCTGAATACAACAGGTTCGATCAAGTAATAGTGTCATTTACTCTTAATCTTAATCGATATAATATATATATAATTAAGTGGCGTATTCTTGTCAAAACAAAATCAAACCACTAACCACTACTTTACTTCAAATCCACTAGATTGATTGAGAAATATTAAAAATATATAGTAGTGCTATGCTTTTACAAGTTTTAATCATTGATCCAATTATATCACTTTATCCGGATGGATGATAAAACTTTTAATGAATGGTTGGTATCACCAAGATACCAACATGCGCAAAGCCATTCCAGTACGCGGACGTTTAGCTTAAACACCCCGCTTTCTTGCCAGCGGAGATAGTTACAAAAGTCTTTCGTTTTTATTATATCATTATTTATACCTAATGTTTGTGATGCTATTTACAAAGCTTTGAAAGGCAAATACTTAAAGGTACGTCAGCTCTGAACATACATATTTACATATTATTTAATTGTGGTAATTATACCCTACACCACAATAGTGGTATATATATGTCCTATATTGGATTTGTGCTGATGTTTGTAACGCCCAGAAATATTGGTCCAACACCCACCTTAAAGTATACCGATTTGCTCAGAATCATTTCCTGAGTCGATTTAACGAAGTCTGTCCGTCCGTCCGTCCGTCCGTCCGTCTGGCTGGCTGTCCATGTAAAGCTTGTGCGCAGAGTACAGGTCGCAATTTTGAACATATTTCAATAAAATTGGGTATGTGATATTTTTTCGGCCCAATGATGGATGGGATTGAAACTAGTGGAAATCGGTCCATTATTTCACCTAGCCACCATACAAATGTCCTCCCGAAATTGGGGTTTACCGGTCATAAATCTTTGAATTATGCAAGTATGTAAACAAAATTTACCACAGATGAGTCCTAAATGAAGCTAAAACACATCTACAAATTTCGTAAAGATCGGTCCATAATTAGTCGTAGCTCCCATATAAGGCCCACTTCCAAAAATCACTTAGAAATGTTGGTATCCAAATAATATTAAACACAAATATGTTTCGTCTATATACATATAATATGGTAGGGTTTTATGACGATTGGTCCATAATTAGTGGTAGCTTCCATATAAGGCCCAATCCGAAAATCACTTTAAAGAGCATAACTCACTCAAAAATGTTGGTATCCAAATAAAATTTAACACAAATATATTTCATATGTATACTAATAATACGGTACAATTTTATTATGATCGGTCCATAATTAGTCGTAGCTCCCATATAAGCCCCTCTCCGTAATTCACTTTAACTTTCATAAATCTTTTAAAAGTATTTATATCGACATAAAGTTTAACACATATAATATTTATATTCACAGAAATCATGACACTGAATTTTGGTCCAAAATAGGTGATATCTCCCATATAAGGCCAATTTTTGAAAAACTTTTTTATATTTACATATACGAGGTGTAGGGTATTATATGGCCGGGCTTGACCGACTATATTTTCTTACTTGGTTTTTCTTTCGTTTAACGTAGATACCATCAAGACAAGAAGAGTGGAACGAGGTTGCTTTTAAATTCAATAAGCTGTGGAATTTTCCTAATTGTATAGGAGCGGTTGACGGCAAGCACGTCCATATGGTAGCACCACCACATTCAGGAAGTACCATTGTTCTAATGGCTGTAGTTGATGCAGAATATAATTTCTTATATGTTGATGTTGGTTGCAATGGCCGTGTGTCAGATGATGGACCCTTCGGAAACTGCTCTTTTCAACGTACTTTAGAAAGCACTGAGCTTAATTTGCCACCCCCTAAACCATTGCCGGTTCGTATGCAGAAGCATTTCTTAAAATCTTATTTTGGTAAGAGTTTTTTTGCTGGCCAAAGAATATTTAACTACAGATTGTCCAGAGCTCGGCGTATAGTAGAGAATGCATTTGGAATTATGACAAAACGTTTTCAAATATTTTCACGTTCCTCCAGACTTAATGCAGAAAAAACTACAAATAATACATTGGCTTGTTGTGCCTGCATACTTTTTTGCTAAATAAAAAGAAAAATTATGCAGCATCGGTGCTGATTGACCGATATGATGACATGGAGAAATGATATTTCGATGCTTATTTAATAGGGAAGAATTTGAAAAATATTTTATGTCAGCAACTGGTGAATTGCCTTGGCAATATAAACACATACATATGTATATATAATAAAAAATAGTGATTGCTATAAACAGTTTTTTTTGGTAGACTACATAGTTTCTAGAATAATAAAATAATGACGATGTTGTTGAACAAAACAAAAGAGTTTTATTTTTTATAAAAACAATTGTTATTTTAAAAATATAAAAAACAAAATTGTACTTCAGGTACTTCTTAAAATTATTTTATCATTAATAAATTTTTTACAAAAAAAAAAAAAAAATAATAAATAAATAACTTGTACCTACTTCAGGCACTTCATTAACATATGTATCATGTAATTTTAATATTAAAATAAACAGAAAATTAAAAACATAATAAAAATTTAGAATTAAAAAAAAAACTATTCATCTGCTTCCAAAACAGCTTCCAAGGCAGTCTTATGAAGCTACATATGCTATTTGTTAGCCGCGTTTTTGTTTGTTTTAGTTAACTCACGCATTTGTGATGTCAAATATATCCCAATCGTATGCCAATTGTCTTCTTCTGTTTCCAGGCTGCACGCTGCAATTGTTCATCGTGCTTATCTTCCTCGGAAGAAAAAACATTTTTTAATTTAGGGATTCCTACTTGCTTATCTTTTTCCGGTTCTGCTTCATTCATTGGTGCTTTTTGCCAAGTCATGGCGATTATAAAATTGCATTGCTGTCCAATGCGCCCAATGTGGTTTTGTCGTCATCTTCTTTTTTTGCATTTTCGTACGCCGTTTTTAAGTTTGCCCATTTACCTTTGCAGTCGTTGACTGTATGGCCACTAAACTTTTCATGGATTTCCGACCATGCCTGCTTCCGTTTATATATTCCCGTTTAATATTCTGAACACGAATATTGCCAAACACATGGGTGTTGTTCAATACTTAATATGCGGCAATTAATTTCCTCATATGTCCATGGTGCACTGACACTAGGCTTCTTCTTTTTTTTTTTGGCACAGATGTTGTCGGAGTGTTGTCGCACTCGTTTTCTGCGCACATAGAATCGTCCAATAGGATGCAAAAGTTTTCTTCAAACTCCATGTTACAATTGCAACTAAATGTACAAATATAAATACATATGTACATAAATATAATAAAAATCTTATTTATAATTGCACTCAACACAAACTTAACTTGCAAACGCTCGCAGAAAATAGGCGCCTATTGCAAACTTTGATTGACGCCAAACAACACAATAAAAAAAGTAAGACAGTGTAGTCGGTCAAGCCCGACCATATAATACGCTACACCCAGTATATGTATAAAACAGTTTTCTTACTTGTTTTAACGTATTATTGTGGATTAAAAATAACTCTAAAAAACATAAAACATAAAAAATGTACATTAAATCGAAATGTTTAAAATAATAATACAATACTATAATAAGAAATTATTTTGAAACAATGTGTATATGAAGAATAAAGTATAATATTGATAATACAAAAGTGACAATGGAAATCGCATGGCCTTATTTAATTTGCTTTTTTTTCTGTGAAGCTAAACTCCTGCCAACAATTAAAACTAAGATTGACATTTGTAGATCCTTGTAATATTGTATATTTAAAAATATATGGCAATAATATTATAATAAATTGCCCATTAATAAGCAGCATGGCAACAAAAGCGATTACAATATTGCAGTTTTCAAAAAAAAAAGAGAGTGAAAATCAAATTAAAAAATTAAAAAGACATACTCGTATATTTTCTTCAAATCAAAAAAATCAATTCTACGTTGTTCTTTTAGGTTGCAATTTTAATGACAAACTAACTACTTTTACGACCGTAAAATTGAATCATAATTAATATCACATGTTTGCCGCCAAAGCACATGTTGATTCTATCAAATACATACGCAACTTATTAAAATGTTATAAATAAATCAACGTCATAACATTAACAGAAATACAAAAACAATACATATTATAAACAGAATGTTACCAAAACACCAAATGTTACCAGAAGGAAATAAATATGTATATGTATTTGTGTATATATAAAAGAAATAATAATCATAAGTTAAACGCTAAAAATTTTTACATACATACATACATACATACATATAACAGAAATATGAAAGAAGTATTCAACGATATCATAAAGCCTGTTAAAGAAAAAGGTCTAAACAAAGCGTCTACAATAAAAACAATTAAATTATTATAAGTCACTTCTCTGGTAACATATTTAACTGACATATTATTGCCCTAACAGGCTTAAACGACGAAAGAACTCCCCCCTCTAAAGAAAATTCTTGGGAAATATATGCTCACCCTTAAAACTCACAATGAAAACAGAGAAACTAACAAATTGTATAAGCAAATAAAGTATAGTAGTATTTTAGGAGGTATGTATGTATGGATGTGTATCATATAACTTTTTGACTTTATAAAAAAAAACTACATAGAAAAAAGCAACAAAAGCAGCAAGTTAAATATTTGCAACGCTTTGCAACACATGTTTCACTAATGAGTCTCTAAATACTCAGAGATTTTGTTTGTATGTTTTGAACATGTTTTAAGGGTGGCTGGCCAAATAAATCTGTTCTGTGTATCGAGCTGAGGTGCGTGGCGGCTAGTGGGTTTAAAGATGTGTTTAATGTTATTCGATATTATGCATAATAGTAAATTAAGTAGTGTCTGGAGAATAGTGTTTTCATATGGTTTTATGAGGGGTGCTGTGTGGTCGGTTTTCCTTTTCCTTAGGACTTCTTCCACACACATTGTTAAGTGGTGCATTTAACAATATGTTTCAGATTAAGTTTCATAGTTTTATCAATTGAGTAGGATTGTGTGTAAATATTTCACAAATTTGTTAAATGTCTTTTGCTGAACAAATTTTTTCCATTAGATATTATGCTGGTTTAAAAAGCACTTCGTTTAAGTTAAATAATAGAAATCAATACATAAATTCTTAAGTTATATATATTTTTCTTTTATTAATTTTGTAATATTTTGAATGAATTTGCAAATTTTTGAAAATTTCTTATAGTTTGGCATATGTACGAGTATTTTATGACAAATTTAAGTAATTTCTTTAGTCTTCGTTATTTTAATATTTAGTGTTATTATTGAAAATTTTGGAATTAAACTTATTATTTGAAGACTTTGAATCCAATCAGATGAATTACAATAATTAAAGCATACATATATTTTTCTTTACGACGCTTTTGAACTTTTTAAAATATGGTTCAATTTCAAAAAAAAAAAAAACGTACACAACGTGTTTTGTTTTTAAAGTTTTTTCAATTCGCCTGTAAGAGTGGCCAAGTTATGTAGAAATTGATGAAGAATCCGGCGGTATTTTTAGGCTTTCAAAAAAATCAATATTTTTGGATATTTTTAGGTTTTCTATGATTTCTATCTTGAGCGACACACCACAAATATATATAGAAAATCGCTAAAAATGCAAAATTATTTGAAATTCAAGCTAACTACGATGTTCTTTCGTTTCTCAAGATTGACTTTTGCGAAAATCATCTTTTCGATTATAAACAAAAAATCACGATTCAACTTGATTTTTATTTTTTTTTTAAAGTGACTGGTTATTTTAAAATTTTAAGATGAAAATATGTAAATTATTGTTAAAAAAGACTTGAACTTAGAGGTTACTTGCAAAGTAATAGGCTTGTAACAATGTACTTAAAAAACTGCAATTATAAGCCTTTTAAGGAAAACAAAACTAAGTGTGACGCTCAATATATTTTCTGACCAACAAGAGATTTTGTTGCACGTAAACAAGAAATAATGCCAAAGTTAAAGTTTAACAAAAAAAAGTTTATTCTTTTACAAAAAGTAAATACAAAAAAAAAAAAAAAAAACAAAAATTCTTCAAAAAACAAAAATTTTCATACAAAATTAAACATGTACATATTCTTTGATGTCTTTAATAAAAATGGAAGAAAGAAAGTAATTCTTGAAGAAACCTATACACATATGTAAATATTTGACACAAAATAATAACTTAACTTAATTTAATTTATAAATTTTCATTCGAATTCTTATTCTGAATCTGTATAAACGTCATGAAATGACAAGCGGCTTTGTTTTTTTTTTCATTCTCATTCATTTTTACCACTTTCGAATTAAGTTTGTGGCAAAAACAGAATCAGTCAGTAACAATAAAAATTAAACTCAAATATACAACGATTATACCTTTCTTTATTCTTTCTTTTATATTCGTCATTACGCGCTTTATCGAGATTTATTTTCTCTCGATATGTCCGTGCTCTTTCAGCCGCCGTTAATTTTGTTGTTTTACGCTTGAAAATTAAAAAATAAAATCAAAATTAAGCATTTTAAGCTATGAAGCAATATATTTCAAACGTGATGCTCATGAAATATTTGCCTATTTTGGTTTTTTTTCGTAGGCAATTTATTTCTCAAATTCACAAATTATAAAAAAATTAGTTAAAACCATGTAAACAATGATTGTGAACTTAAATTTTTTACATTTAATATATTCACTTTTAAAAAAATTAGCGTGACGCTCAAGAAATTTTATCGCGCCCTTACCATGGTGTTCACAAACACTAAGCATATGCACAATTTTTTTAATAGATTTTTTTTCGATTTTTCACTTTTGTAATAATTAAAGTTTGTACTTTCTTTACAATATTTATTTTATTTAAACTTGAAATTGAAAACTAGTAATATTACTTGATTTATAAAAAAGTGACGCTCAATGCAAATTGTGGGGACAACCTTTCTTTGTAACGCCAAATTCTCACTAATTAAGTTTTGAAGACTATAACAAATCAAAACACAAGAAAGAAACGAAATAATTCGAATACTTTTATTAAATGTTGCATATTTACTTTTTTCTTGATTTTATTTTATTTTGTTTACTAAAAATTCTAACGGGGGACACATGCTTTTGTATGGAAGCAGTCAGAGGGAGAAACAAAACACCATTCTGAATAAACAAAAAAACAATCATACAAATTTGAGAATTACGTTTTTCACACATTTTTCACACATTTTTGTTTTTTTTTTGTTTTTTTTTACCTAAAATAATAGTGTAAAGTGCGGGGACACAAAAATTGATTTAGAAGACACATTTTTTATTTTTATTTTTACAATATTATTTTTACAATAAAAATAAAAAATAATAGTATTTTTCGAATTTTATCAACTATGTATTCGATTTTTATTCAGTTGGTCGATTTTCCAAAATTTTCCAGCAAAACCTTGATTGATGATGGAATTCCTGCAAACAATCCTGTTAACTTAAAGAGTATGACACTCTCTATAATTTTCATTTTATATATCAATAGCTGTGAAGTAAATTAACAGACAACTAGTCACGAAATTTACTATATAATATATACCCTACACCACAATAGTGGGAGGGTATATTGGATTTGTGTTGATATTTGTAACGTCCGATTGGCTCAGAATCACTTTCTGAGTCGATTTAACGATGTCCGTCCGTCTGGCTGGCTATCCATGTAAATCTTGTGCGCAGAGTACAGGTCGCAATTTTGAAAATATTTCGATAACATTTGGTACGTGATATTTTTTCGGCCCAATGATGGATGGAATTGAAACTGGTGAAAATCGGTCCATTATTTCACCTAGCCACCATACAAATGTCCTCCCGAAATTGGGGTTTACCGGTCATAAATCTTTGAATTATGCAAGTATGTAAACAAAATTTACCACAGATGAGTCCTAAATGAAGCTAAAGCACATCGTGACGATCGGTCCATAATTTATAGTAGCTCCCATATAAGGCCCACTTCCGAAAATTACGTAAAAGAGCATAACTCTCTTAAAAATTTTGGTATCCAAATAATATTTAACACAAATATATTTCATATATATACAAATAATACGGTACAATTTTATTATGATCGGTCCATAATTAGTCGTAGCTCCCATATAAGACCCTCTCCGTAATTCACTTTAACTTTCATAAATCTTTTAAAAGTATTTATATCGACATAAAGTTTAACACATATACTATTTATATTCACAGAAATCATGACACTGAATTTTGGTCCAAAATAGGTGATATCTCCCATATAAGGCCCATTTTTGAAAAACTTTTTCATATTTACATATACGAGGTGTAGGATATTATATAGTCGGGCTTGACCAACTATACTTTCTTACTTGTTTTTATTATACACATGTATGTGTTTATATTACCAAGGCAATTCACCAGTTGCTGACATAGAATATTTTTCAAATTCTTCCCTATTAAATAAGCATCGAAATATCATTTCTCCATGTCATCATATCGGTCAATCAGCACCGATGCTGCATATTTAGCAAAAAAGTATGCAGGCACAACAAGTCAATGTAGTATTTGTAGTTTTTTCTGCATTAAGTCTGGAGGAACCTGAAAATATTTGAAAACGTTTTGTCATAATTCCGAATGCATTCTCTACTATACGCCGAGCTCTGGACAATCTGTAGTTGAATATTCTTTGGCCAGCAAAAAAACTCTTACCAAAATAAGGTTTTAACAAATGCTTCTGCAAACGAACCGGCAATGGTTTGGGGGGTGGCAAATTAAGCTCATTGCTTTCTAAAGTACGTTGAAAAGAGCAGTTTCCGAAGGGTCCATCATCTGACACACGACCATTGCAACCAACATCAACATATAAGAAATTATATTCTGCATCAACTACAGCCATTAGAACAATGGTACTTCCTGAATGTGGTGGTGCTATCATATGGACGTGCTTGCCGTCAATCGCTCCTATACAATTAGGAAAATTCCACAGCTTATTGAATTTAAAAGCAACCTCGTTCCACTCTTCTTGTCTTGAAGGTATCTACGTTAAACGAAAGAGAAAAACAAGGAACCATTTAATCTGCACTCTATTAAACAGCATTCATCAAAAAATATGTCGCTATCCATTTTTTATTTTCTTTAATTTAATTCTTTAATTTTCTTCCACTTTTTTCAAAAATTTTATTAATACACACTTGTTTGTTTATTTATGTATATACTGAGTTGAATTTAGAAATAATTTCTATGACAATGATGCCATTGGCAGATGCATAAACTTTGCACATATGACAATGAAAAGTGTTTGACAACTGTCTTAAAACAATGACAATGACAAAATTGTGGGTTTACACGATTGTTAGATGTCTGAAAATATTTTTGTCTTCCAATGTAATGAAAATACTTTTTCTTACAACGTTGGAAGACAAACATTTTAAGTTTACTCTGTTGTTAGACAATTTCTGCAGATTTTTCTGACAACGTTGTAATATCTGACGATTGTGGACACATAGCTTAAGACATATTGGGATCTTTAACACTAGTTCATGACAGAAAACAGCAGATAATCAGCAAAAGTTCATCTTGGAATAATAACTTTGAACACAATCTCGGAATCCGTAAGATGTTCTACCTGCTCAGAAATATGTTTCAAGAGCGAGATATGACATCATAGCCCAGTTCAGGAATTTTGATACAAACATATCTCTGAATTCAGCACATTTAATCCACAAAATATATTCCGTTCACCAAAGGATATATGTATCAATATTGGATTATTGCCTACATCAAGCTTAGACGGTATGTATTTTGCAGAGTACTTGTCAGTTGTACGATACATATGTATGTAATAGTGCATGTCTATCAAAATTGGCAATTTACAGGCAGTTTATAATTTTTGCTTTCACACGTCGGTTTTTAATCTACAATAAAATACAACAGCTGTTTTCGTTGTGAATATTTTCGCGGGAGTTTTGTGTTCTTGCAAATATGGTTTGGAAAGATAAATTTAAAAATTAAATAATTGTTACTTGCAGCATTATTGTAATAATAGCTACTATAAAATAAAAAAAAATTAAGCAACTCTTGCGAAATTGTTTTATTTAAGTTAAATAAAAATTGATAGGTATAAATACGTTTTTTCAATAAATATTTTAATACAAATATTTTTTTTTTTTATAAAAATTTGCTGAATCACAAACACTATGTTCTTGGCGCCATAAACAATTGAATTGCAAAACAGCTGATTGCAGGTGTTTTGTCAGATGAAAATAGAACATGCTCTAATTGAACATTTTACACTGTAAACGCAGGCTGACATTTGCAGAAGCATTTTTTTTGATTTTACATGACGTGTATGTATTTACATACCGTCTAAAGGTAGCTTTAGTAATCAACAGTATCTCTTTTAACTCTGAGTCATGATAATTTATCAATCTAGTTTAAAAGGAGTTGTCATAAATGAGGAAAATTTATTTTGTTCAAATTGGTTAAAATTTGATGATAATTAGTTAATACTTATAAGTAATATATATATATATATATTATAATTTACGAATTACGAGAATAGTATGATTAAAAGAACTGATAAAATTTTCTCTTCGATTTGAAACACCGACAATGCTAAAAATATTTGACACCATATTTGGGTATTATATCATTTCAGTTCTATTTTATCCTACACATCTCATGAATATTAGAAAATTAGTTTGTTTTGCAATAATTCAGAATAATAACAGATTATTTGCTTTAATTTCGGAACCAATAGAATATAATTAATCATTTAACTTTTCAATCACAATGGATATTGATTTTACAAGGCCCGTAGGTTACCTGGAGACGGACGGACATGGCTAAATCGACTTAATATTCCTTATAAAATACCTACAATACCAAATCATAACTCGTAGTAATCATAAATAGTTATTAGAAGTCTAATAGAATGTCTGTTAAAAGCAATTAGAGTCTTGGTGTTTACTGGATACATTAAGCGTTGAGATATCGATGCAGTTCGGTAAAAACGGGATATGGAATGTGAAAGACCTCTGTATATTGATACTACAAGTGGCTCTGTGGGTTATCATTAAATCGACTCCGATAACTATAATGATCGAGAAATAGAAATTACAAACTTATAAAACCTGACTACTCATGTTAATTCAAAGCGCTGGCATAACTGATTTAGCAAAGAAAATTTTTTACATTTTTATTCTTCCAGGTTTATATGTAAATAAAACGTTTAAAATTATTACTTTTTTTTAAAAACATTTTCAAATATTTCAACTTTAAATTTTCAAAATCATAAAATTATGGCCATAACTGGCAATGCATAAATGCTGTTTATTTATTAAATTTATATTCATATGCATTGATTTCCTAAATCCTCAAACAAAATATTTATTTTCTTCTGTTCACATGCAATATTTGTAATCCACTTAGTAATTTGTATATATATATACATAGTATATTTTATCTGTTGTTTATTTGTCAAACAAATTTAAACTTTCACATGTGTCCTTTAAAGGTCCTTGCAATTTAGAGAACTTAGAATGTGATAAATGAAAAGCAGATAAAAAATCAAACAAAATCCCATTAAGATTCAGTCAGGCAAATAACAATGTTATTTATATTGTGCTTTTATTTCATCCCACATAATTTTTTTTATAACCTCGAAATGAAGTCGAATGTGCAACTTCCCCAAATTATATGGGATTCTTCTGTGTCGTTGCTGTTGTTCGTATTTTTATTCATTTAATTCTTTAAGCAAATCAAAAACAGATAAATCTGTGGTTTTGACATAAACACTTTTGGTGGGTGGATTAAAAAATCCTTGCAAACTCACACAAACACATACATACGTAAATAAGTAAATAAAAACAACAACGCATACAATCACAAATAAATAAAATAAATATTAAAAATAAATACATCTATAAAATATATGTATGTACATATTATTGGAATTTCAAACATGAGGGAGATTTAAAATGGTTCATTTCAGTTGTCGCACAAACTCAAGCAGCTTGTGGCAGAAAGAGAGTAAAAAAATGACACGTTTTGTGTCGCGTGTTTCAATTTAGCATTTGCCAATTGTATGTTTAGTAGTGTGTATAGTGTGTAGTAATTTTGTGTGTGTTTGGTTTCAATATAAATATTTGCGTTTCGTTTAAATATTCAAATAAACCAACCATTAAGTTTATTGCCTTGAGTTATTTTTTGTTCGCTTCTTTTTTTCTCTTTCTTTAGCTTTTTTTCAAATCGATTTCCGTTTCGTTATGATTGTGGCTGCCTTAAGTGGTTTTAATGTGAAAATATTCATGCATTTGTCATGTACTTAAATTAATTCCTTATCATTTATAATCGTATCTACAAGGACTTTTAGTTGTGAGGAAATTTTGTAAAGGAAATTGAAAAAAATAAACAAAACATTGTATGTATATATTTAGGGGGAATTTTTGCACTAATTTTCATTGTAATTAAATAATTTAATTTAAATGTGCTCATGCAAAAATAAATAAGTCATTATTCGACTACTTCGTAGTAATGCAGACGGTGTGTAGAAGTCATTGGAAAGTATGTTATTCAGTAATTGCAAGTTATTACCAAGTTTTTGCTGGGAGTGATTGCAATTTATTGCTGTTTGGAATGGAATGTCGCAAATGAGCGATGTACATATTCTGAATTCTTCTGATAAATTTAGCAAAACGTAACATTTTTCGGAATAAAACCTCTTTTAATTTGCTTTGTGGATTTGTAATTTTAAGCACTTCTAGTTTTCATTCCGAAAAAATGTTCGTTTTACTCTTTCTATAGAAGCAAAAAAAAAACTGAATTAATTCCACTTCCGAACGGAACTAAATTCTGTGACATGGCTATATATTATATTAATTTACTTTGTTCCCATTTTCATGTTGTTTACTTAAATTAAATCAAAAGAATTTACAGAATGCTATTAATAGAAAAGATTATGCTATAATAAGATTTATGATATTATTGTTATTATTGTTATAAAGACCGTTACAATTTAAGTAAACAACTCAAGGCATGCACAATCATGATCATGTATCAAGAAGTAGAGCAATCAGATTTTGGCAGTCGAACAGTAAAGTTCACATAAACATAATCAAAGATCATAATAAAGATTTGTATATTAATAATAATTATAAAAACGTAATCAAGGATAATAATCCTATACGTCCAAATAATAATAGGATAATAATCCTAATAATTATAGAATATAATTTACATATTTTAAGTTTAAATAAATAATTTAAACTAAATAAAATACGTAATTCTTAACCAGTAAGATGTTTGGATGGATTGGATAGATTGTATCTAAATAGCAATAAATCAATTAAGACCATCGACTAAGTTAGATTAAATATGTAGGTCTCTACATAAATTTGTACATATAAGAACTATATAAATCATGAGTGTTAAAACTTACCATCATAAACTGGACGAACTAAAGCTGTAGGTATATGTGACTCCTTTAGAAGCATGCCACTCGTGCAATGATATTTCATATAAATATAAAAGATATTGAACTGCTTTCTATATCTTACAAAATACCTGGAACACTTAATCAAACCGTGCCTAGTAATTATATTTATTAGAAATCTAATTGAATTTTCTTTAAAAGTGGCTTGATCCTTTCTGCAGGCAATAAGTGTCAGATAAATTGAGATATCCTAAAAGTAAGTATTGAGTATCCATTCTCATACATCGATACTTTTCGGGAGCATAAAGGGATATGAGTGATTGTATGTAACCAAAATGCCCATAATAACTACCTGAGCTGAACTAAACAATGAATTCAGGATATCCAATAGATATCTCATCCCATATGAACTAAATGCCTTGATATCTACAAGACGTAGGTGCTACACATCATGATTCCGAATTATACCAGAATTCAAGTCCATAATTTTAAACCGATGTCTGCGTTTAGTACTGTATTGTTGTTGCTGTCAAAATTATTGTAACTTTCGTATTAATAATAAATTAAAGAAATTCTCTTCCTACTTTCACCACAAGTTTTTTATGATTACAAAAAATTGATATAATTATGTCAGTATGCCCGTAGAAACCAACTATCTGAAGGCCCCTTAGATATTATCGTATCCAAATCTCTTATTAATATATTAGATATGGGCTCCAGAATTTTGCTATTGCTAATTAGGCAAATCTATGAAGCGATTTCGAATAGCTGAGATATATGGAAACCACGACTACCTCGTGTTATTGAAATATTTTTTGATATATCTCTCCCTGTACATCAGTTATTGGCAAAATTAAAATTTCCCAGCACATGTGCTTGGCCACAAGTGCACGCTACGTTGACACACGCCCACTATTTGCTCTTGCTTAAATAGACAGGCGTCAAACTTCATATGAAAAAAACTTTGTCCGTGCAAATATTTTGTTTGAAATGAATGAGTGAATCCACCTTAAGCTTACTTGAGTGTTTCACTAAAATGAGCATTTGTTTCTTGGAAGGCAAGTTTTAAAATGTTTATGATTTCTCTGCTCTCACCAACACAAATAGAAACATCATAGTATCTGTTTGCCCACCTCTGCTGTACATAGACAATTACATATTTCATAAATAACTTTCGAATTCTCGGAGTTGATTTATAGAATGTGTTTGAATTATGCTGGGAACGCGTCATTCCAGGAAATTTATTTAATTTAATTACATTTTTTGAATTAAATAAAACAAATAAACAAAATTAAGCTTGAATAATAACAAATTATTTACTTTATATGATATAAAAATTTTAAAAGATTATGGGATGAAATCCATTTTGAACTGCTGTACAGGCGCTGTTGTAAAGTACTGTGGAGATCAGGGTTACAGTATAACTGATAAATTGACTAGGCAGGGTACGAAGATGGTTGATGATTCGATTAACATCTTTACTTTACTCTTGCAAATACAATATAATTGTTTAATATGAACTGTTTGAACCTGCACGCGCCAGGTGGCCATTGGATTCACTTGTTTTAACTACGCTTAACAACTATTTTAAAAGAGAAACAGACAGTGTGACACTTCTTCCGAACTTTTGACGTCTCCTCTCTATGGCGCTAAGATACATCTATTGGTTACTAAGATACGCAGGTTGGTTCGATAAGGAAACAACACGTGTTGAGTATCGCATTGAGTCCAGTTTTAAATGAAGCCAAATAACCTAGAATTATAAATGGAACTTGGATGAAATCTCTGAGAGAAACGGGGACTCAACCATTGCGGCATGAAGTCTATGTGAAAAACTGATACTCTGGATTATTCTTAGTGATGCCAACTATACATATTTTTGGAACCAAATGAGAGCTCATATCAAAACATTTTAAATACAATAAAAATATAGTAAATATTAAATAATAAAAAATAAATATATTAAATATTAATTTCTCAATTTAATCCAAAAATGTCAGATCTATTTTAAACACTCTCATATTATTTAAAAAACAAACGTATAAAAACAACAATTATTAAGCATCTATAATTAATAGGAATATTATTAACGTAAATAAATATTAAATGAAATTAAGTGGTAATTAGAATGTTCTAATTATATATTTATATCAATATCTAATACAGTGTGATGTGAGCTACTTCTATCAATGAGATTAATATTTAATAAAAACGTTTTAACCAACAAGTTAATTATGCAGTGTAATTATTACACCTAGTACTCTTAGAAGTAGTGAGAGATTTTAAATGCAGCTTTAAAACAATGCACTTAAAAATTGAATTAATTTATTTAAAAATAAACGGTTGCAATTAAAGTAAATTAAATGTAGTAAATATTTAAAATTATAATATTATTATAATTATAATAGCTTTACATTATCATGCTTCTCAGCTGTGATGAGCTACTTAGAAGCGTTCAGAGAGTATACATATCTATTTCTGAGATTATTCAGATAAGTCAACTGTCATCTGGCGACTTAACTATTGAAAACAAGTTTTCATTGTATTTTTTGTTCATGAAATGCACGTGGTATTGTTAAACGTGTCTTAAGTGTAACATAAATTTGCGTCAATGTTGCCAATTAAATAGCATTAAGGTGATAACCCATGAAATTGTTAAAATGACTGACAGTAATAAGTCAGTGCGTCATAAATAAAACAATTCAAAATTGCTTTTAATTTTTACACAACTTTCAACAAAAAAGCTTAAACAATATTTAGTAACAGAAGAAAGCAAAAGTATTTAATCAAACTCTTTCACACAAAATGTATTTGTTTTTTAATTTGTTTTTAACTTCAACCAAATTCATTTCATCAAACGAATTTTGAATTGTTGTTCAGTTTTTTTTTTTTTTTTTTTTTTTTTTTTTTTGTTTGACTGAAGTGCGTTTGTTAAAAATGTCATTTAACGCGACAATAATGGTTGCAATAATACTTGAAATGATGAATTGCACCTGAATTGCACCGTTTGTCATTTCTCGGCCCAACAAAACACAGTGACACATACATTTGTGCTCCTGCATAGACGGAAAGAGAGATAAATGGATGCCATTTGAACGTTGTAAACCTACAAATGCATATTTATGGCCAACAATCATAAAATAACCACAATGCAGTGAACAAAATCGCAGGGGAGAGGTTGCATTCGTGCCTTGAATGAAAATGACAGTCAGTTTGTTTTGGTTTATAGGGAAGAATTGTATGTAAGTAATTTTTATGCACAACACACGATATTTATGAGCTTTTGTTGCATGCTGCTACGAAGCATCTTTAACAAAATATTTCTCAAATAAAAATTTTAAATCTGTAATTTTTTTTTGTTTTTTTTTTTGAGATTTTATTATAAAACAAAATGCATGTGTATCTGAACCATATTGAAAATGTTTGTTGGCAACAACTCCACAATAGCCAGTTCATTCTTTTGTAATAGTCTGATATTTTTCTTCAAATTTATGTAATTTTATGTATAGGTATTAGACCTGCTGTTGTTTCTTTAGTAAATAAAATAACTGCTGCAAAATTTGATAATTTTTTTTGTACTTTTATTTATTTATTGTATCTTCATTAAAAACGAGCAAACAATAAGTTTTTCAAATTTTATATCTAAAAAAATTTCAATTATTAGTGCAGCTAGTGCCGGGCGAAAATTGTTTGAGCATTGTTTATTTTGTTTATTAAGTTGGCATTCTTCCTTCTTGTCTTCGGCTTAGACAGCGGATCTAAGCCCTTCTTCTTAGTCGAATATAGCCACTATTATTTAATATGTTGCGGGCTAATGGGTGTGGGTGCACTTCAAGTTTTTTTAAGCACTTTTCTGCATTTTTTGGATTTCAGTTTTTACCAAAGTCATATTTGGGTCTTTATGGATATTCGAACTTTTTATATACCAGCGGGCAATTGTGATCATTCGTAGCAATTTGTTTTGGCGTCTTTGAATTCTGTCTACATTTGAAGCTGAGACTGTTTCTCATAAATTTGATAAATGTGCGGAAATCGATTGTAAGAAATTGAAAATTGTTGTAAGAAATTACGTATACAAGTTTATTTTACGTTCTTCTATGTGGACAAAACATTCATGTTCATTGTGTTTTCTGTTATTCTTTTAAAATGGCGATATTTTTAGGCGAACATTACATTTGATGTCAGACACAAATATTCTGACAAAATTGTTCGAACATAAAAAAAAACACCGACAAGAATTGTCCACTAGCGTAAACAAATTAATGACATCTAAAGATTGATGTTTGAATAATATCCTTTAAATAAACATAAAGATTATGTTCGAGAAAGATAATACATACACATAAATATCCATTGAAGAATAATCAAGTTATCAGCAAATTTCTCCATGCCATATTTTCCTAAAGTTTCCAAAAAATCAAACATTTTTGAAGTCACGGTTTTAGTTTAGTAAATATTATTATAATATAATATGATTTCTATTACTCCTCTAAATCTTAGCTCTCTGTCTCATTTACAATTACGTTGCTTAAAAAAGCTTAAAACAGAATAATAATATTTGGTTTTCGGTTACGTTTTAAGCCATGACAAAACGCGGTTTTGGTTAAAACCGAACATGAAACTCTAGTTTACCCACTGTTTTGTATAAACTAAAAAACTAGTTTTCAATTTTAAACGTTGAATGTTAAAATGTTTTTGGCTCAAATTATTTTAGTTCTAAAATTAAGAAATAATTGTAAGCTGTTGGTTTCGGTTTTAAGCAATGAAGAACAGAAACTTCTATTAAATCCGAATTCAGAGTACTAATTTTAACAACCCAAAAAAAAATTTGGTAATGACTTGGTATTACTCGATAACTTACTTTTTAGCGACTACTACATATTATTTGCATTAATTAGAAGTGGTCTTTTCATGACATATTTATTATACGTTAAATAACTGTATGAGCATATTCTGTTTTTAGAGATAATATCATCTGTGAGCCTTAACTAACAATGAGTTATTTAAGTCATTACTAGTAGCTAGTTTACAGTGATTGAGTTGTGGTAAGTACTTGACTTCAATGACATCACTGTGTTAAAATAATTACTTAAAATGGCATTGTGTAAGTTGTGAAATGTCAGATTTTAGCTTATTACTTGGTAATGGAAGCTTTTGCTAGGATATGGTCAGTTCTATTTTCTTTAGAAATGTATATTTTAAAACTTGTTACACTATTTTTTACACAATTGACGGAATGACCTTAGATGTTAGTTAGTTTTACCCACTAAAGAACACAATAATTCCCAGCCAAAACAAATCTATTTTTTAAGGGCAACTCTAATGTACATGTATGACCATGCGAAATTATTCCTTATGTGACATTTTTGCCATACCATTCTTTGATGTTCACAGCTCTTTCTAGTTAAATCGCCAACATACTCCTGACACTATGCCTCCTTCACCCATTTACAATGAAATATTTCAATGACCATCAACACAAGTGTTAAATTTTACACTGCTTGTTGTTAATATACCTTCCGGCTCTGACATGTATCTCTGCTTCCAAAACCACTTCCCAAGCGACAAGCGAGCCATACACAAAAATATTCTTAAACAAAAAACTGTCTCCTGCTGTGGTCACATATGACCAAAAACGCCATCACAGATTTTTAGCATTTTTTTGACAGTTGATTTTTTTTTCCAATTTTTATTTTTGCCGTTTTCATTTAAAGCTCCATTTTAGGCAAAGGAATAACATCATACATGTACATATGTATGTACATACAACATACATACATACATATCATCTACATACATTTTATGACACACTGAATTTTACACTCTTTATTATTTGTTTCAAGTTTTAGGACTTTAATATGTCCGTTTTTTCTCTCGCTCTCTCAAATTTGTTTTATAGTTTTTTGATTTCCTACAAAACTAGTGAACAAAAAAAAAATACAACAAAATAATAAATGGTCAATCAAATAAATGCTTCTGACAAATGATAAATAATAGCATGATTTTATAGTTTTTTATTTTTTTTTATTTTTGATCAATTGTTTTATAGTTTTATGATTATGTGGTATGTTGGTACATTTTTATGGAAAAACTACGATATATATATGTACATACATACATACATACATACATATGGTGAATTTCACGTCAAGTGACATAAATTTTCAGCTCTATCACTCAAGACCTGTCGGAGTTAGAGGGGGTCAAAGTTGGACATTTTGGTCATACAGGGTTTTTTTTAAAATGAGTTTAACTTTTCACCTATTGGTCCTAGCAAAAATTGTCCAAAGGACTCTAGATAGCTATTTTTTCAATCATTCCAAAAATATTTTTTTTTAATTTTTAAAATTTTTTTTTTTATTTTTTTCAATTTGGGCCCTTTTCCTCAAAAGAAAGCTTATACAATTTACTTTAAGGCCTTTATAGTCGCTTAATGGGATGCGAGTGGGATCTATCAAAACAATTATTTTTTAACTCAAGAATAAGACTTTTCAATATTTTCATTTTCCCTCATTTTTTTATTTTTTTTTTTCAAAATGGAGTTTTTTTTTTTATTTTTCCTCAAAAGAAACTTTAGACCATTTCCTTTAAGAGCTTTGTGGTCACTTAATGGGATTCAAGTGGGGTATCTATAAAAAAATTTGCAACTCAAAGAAGAAATTGTTAAAATTTTTTACCATATGCACTGTTTTCAGTTTTTTCCTATTTGTGTGTAAGTTTTATTAAAATGATAAAAATAAAAACTCCAACAACAGCCTAGAAACGCCCGTGAAATGGTGCTGTGTGAGACCAACCACTATTAATTTTTACCTGCGATTTTCTAAGTCACACATCTTTTCATTGAGGCTTTTTTGTCAATTCTATAGATAGTTTAGAGCGCACGTAATATTGAATGCAATTTTTATTATTAAAGTAACAGGTACCCCTGAGACCCGTTTTGAATCAAGTGGAAAACCATTCTCTGAAATTTTATGACACTTGACTTATGTACGCGGGAACGTTAATATCAATGAAACAAAATTTCAGGTTAATCATGAAAATAATTATCTATAAAATGTAACTGAGTTTAAAACCTGTAAACAATTTTAGTTTCAATAGTAGTAGAGTCTTTTTTTTTTTAAGAGAAGTAGCACTCAGGGAATTTATATGCCTATATATTACTTTACTTTCTTTGGAAAGGAGATAGGTAGGAGAAGAATAGGTGGTGAAAGTAGAGAAAAGCTTTTCATATGACAACACTGTAACTGGGTGTTATGTTTATCAGTAGTACCATATTGCAGCGCCTCTGGTGGTGAGTAGGCGCATTGATCAATGATTTATAGCCATTATTTAATTATCTTACTTCGGTGGCGTTTAAATGCTATACCACCGAAGGAAGGCGCTGTGATAAATATTAGTTATGATAAGTTAGAAAAATAATAATTATCAGAAACTGATGGTTGTTTGAGTGGGAGCGGCTAGGAATCGAACCCAGGCCACAAATACCAACTCATGGTTAATGATCAAACGCGCTAATCAATTTATCGACTTATGGACTTATATATCGTTAAAAACGAACTCGAATACGTTCTAAAATAAATCACCAAATAGATTAATATACAAATTGAAGCTAAATTTACCAGCAAAACACACATAAGCTATTGAAAAGCCACTTAACTGGTTGAATATTAAAGCTTAAAGAAGGAGACTATTTTTATTTCCTGGTACCTAGGAAGTATCCTGGGACTCTTCTTATATTTGATATATACATCTGATATGCCAACAGACAATCGTACTCACACAGCATACATAAATATGTTGACGACACTGCTATGAAAACCCTCAAGAAGCATCGCTCTACCTACAAAATCATACATTTGATAAAATGTAGGATAAAAGTTAATGAACAGAATCTTTACTTTGCGAATCATCAGGTGTTATGGAACACAATCAGAATTATTTTCTGAGTCGATATAACGATGATCGTCCGTTCGTCGGGCTGGATGTCAATCAGAGATCAGTTATGAGTACTGAAAAAGTGAGTATACTCGAATCATGACTTATAATTTGTTGTACTTATACGTACTCATACTTGTCTCAATATCATCAATATCATTAAAGTTTGAAGTACTCATTATATTCATACTTAATCTCATGTATGATGTTGTTTAATTTGACTCTCCTTAACTCAATGTACGTAGACGATAAAAAAATAAGTATGACTCGCATACACTAATGCGAGTGTCGTTAATTTTTTACAGCCTGTTTATAAAAATTATATAAAATAATACATTTTATATTTAAAAAAATTATATAAAATAATACATTTTACATTTTCCTCAAAATGTTTTCCTATAAACTTAAGCTATGTGTCCACGATCGTCAGATATAACAACGTTGTCATATCTACCAATCTGCTAGCAATGTACTGACATTGAAAAATTTTTAGCAAAAGGTAAATTGTCAGTTTACACGACTGTAAGAAAACTAACAATTTTATTTGCACACAATTGTTACATAATGAAATTATCTGTCAACCGAAATTGTCAGTTTACACGGTAGTCAGATTGTTGTGTGGCATTGTCAAATTCGTTTTGCAGCTCTGTGTGTGTTTTTAAAAATTTTAAATATTGTTATGGAACATAAAAGAGCAATTGGAACCATTTCATTATTTATTTATTTATTAAACAGGATTCATCAAAAATATGTCGCCATCCATTTTTTATTTTCTTTAATTTTCTTCCACTTTTTTGAAAAATTTTATTAATGCACACTTTAATTCAATTCTTTAATTTTCTTACACTTTTTCAACAATTTTATTAATACACACTTGTTTGTTTATTTATGTATATACAGAGTTGCATTTAGAAATAATTTCTATGACAATGCTTCCATTGGCGGATGCATAAACTTTGCACATATGACAATGAAAAGTGTTTGACAACTGTCTTAAAACAATGACAATGCCAAAATTGTGTGTTTACATGTTTGTTAGATGTGTGACAATATTTTTGTCTTCCAATGTACTGAAAATGCTTTTTCTTACAACGTTCGAAGACAAAAATTTTAAGTTTACACGGTTGTTAGACAATTTCTGCACATTTTTCTGACAACGTTGTAATATCTGACGATCGTGGACACATAGGTTTACTTGTATGTTTTTATATTTCTTTTTTACTTATTTTGTATAAATACCTAATGGATTAAGCTGAAATTTTTTTCAATGACTTAACTGATTTGAATACTTTCTGAGTATGTGAGTATTTTCTCTTAAAATGTAAATCTAAATACCGCGGTTTATAAATCAAACATGTGGGGAATGGTATGAGCTCGATGTCGGCGTAGTACTCATACTTATATCCACTTGCATATATAAATCAACGTTATTGTGAGTTTGACTAACTCAGAGTAGTTAAATTGCAGTGATGTAAAACCACTTATACTTAAAATGTTATGAGTAGTTGTGAATCGTAAACTTGTGATGTCAATGTACAACTTGTGCACTAAGTACAGGTCGCAATTTTGAAGATATTTCGATAAAGTTTGGTACATGATTTTTTTTGGCCCCAGGACGCATGGGATTGAAACTGGTTGAAATCGGTATATTATTTTACTTAGCTCTCATAAAAATGTCCTCATCAACAAATTTTGTGCAGATCGGTGCATAATTGACCATATCGGTAAATTATTATTCATAGCTCCCATATAATATCCCCTTCAAACTTTTATAAGTGTTTATATCGAAATAATATTTAAGACAAAACATATTTATATACACAGAAGTCATGCCGGTACATTTGTGGATGATCGGTCCGTAATAGGTCATAGCTCCTATATTGAGCCCATTTATGAAATTGGTTTTAACACATATACAGAGTATTATATGGTCGGGTTTGACCGACTATACTTTCTTACTTGTTTATTTGATTGAATGCTTTAATAAATTTTATAATTTCATTGCCGCTTAAAAAAATAATATAAAAAAATGACAACAGAATATGATTAGCCACAGACATTTATAATTGTTAATGAAGTAAAAAAAAAAAATGAAATGATTTTAAAACAAAATATGTTTTCTATCGCACATGGGCAAAGCAAAAAAAAAAAAAAAAAAAACAGACGACAATGAATTTGAAATTGCAAATTTCTGTAACGAATTAACAGAAGTCAAAATGTAATCGATCACAACTCAATTATTTAACAAACTACAAAAGCAAAATTAATAGAAATTACACACAAAACTATGATAATTTTAGCAACATCATTATCATATGAGCACAACAAGCAAGAAATCACTACCATAAAGCAGTTGGCAGACACACAAACACATATAAATGTGTTGCTCATTTTAATTGCTTGCCAACAAATTATCCTTAAACACAAGTAATGTGTGTGTGTTAGTGCATGAATGAATGATTAAATACAATTGTCCTTTTGTTAACATCCTGTGTGATGTCACATGTTACGCCAAATTAGTGCAGTTTTTTTTTTCTGTTTTCCTTTAGCAGTTGAAATCTAAACCGTAATTACGCTTTTTTTCTTTTTTTTTTTTTGTGCAACATAAAAGTGTTACTAATTAGTTTTTGACAGCAATCGATCAAATTTATATTTCTTCTTATATACATACGAGTATGTAGGTATGTATGCACATATATGTACCACTACATAGAGCTTGATTTTTAATACGTAAATAAATTTTTGACTAATGAAGTTATAATTTGGTGTAAAATTTTTAAACAATACATGCATTTTTGTGATAGAATACAGGAAGATTTCAAACATATGCCTCTTTAAAGAAATGAAGCTGTTGTTTAAATATATAAAATTGAAATACATTCCAGTGCAAACAAATTGAATAATATGGAAGGATAGTCCCACCTTTGAATATCCAGCAAAATCAATTAAATGTACTCTGCTTACAGTTTCCAAATTTTTATCGCCTCAAAGTAACAGCATATCAAGCAGTTCTTTAAAAGTTATTTTATAACTAAAACAATCACCCTTATTCTGTTTGGCGTCGTCGACATCGTCGTTGACAATTTTGAGTCAACGCCACTTTTAATACGACATCAATACAAATTTGGTATTCCCCAGCATACCATTCTAGGAGCGCTCCGAAAAAGTTGTCAGAAATGAGTCCAACAAAAGAGCATTTTCGGAGCGAAAGAAAAATTTTGCTTGTTACTATCCTGAGTCGGCACGCAGTATGACTCAGAAATTCCACTTAATTATGTGTGTACCAAAGCGTTGTTATCCTGTTATTTGTGCTTTGAAAAAAAAAAAAAAAAAACATAGCTGTACCACACAAGATTGATAAAAACGAGACTACATAGAGCCCAAAAAAAAAACCCTCATAAAAGACTCTTTTCTGACATTATCTAAGAAGAGCTCTTTAAGAGCCCAAAAAAACCCTCATAAAAGACTCTTTTCTGACATTATCTAAGAGCTCTTTCTGCCGGACCATTTTTGAATGTAATGACCCTCATTTCTGAATGTTTTCGGAGCAATTATGATTGTTTTTTGGGCTCATAAAGAGCGTTAACGCTCCGAAAAAAGTGTCAGAAAAGACTCTTTTCGGACTCATATGGCTTGCTGGGTCCCTAACAGTCTTGTGTCGACGTCATCTTATTACCGATACATACATATCTAATATTTAAATCATTAAATCATTAATGTATATTATTAAAATAAAATTAATTTTTTATTCAGAGTCCAGCAAAGTAGAAAACAAGAAAAGATTTTTTTCTCTATGGTATATAAAACACCGGCTTCGCACAGTAAAAATTTCTTGTATTTTTATGTTAAAATGTAATTTTTCTTTAATATCTTTGGGTCTTTATTACCTACACTGTTATATTATACCGCAAATTAAACCTTAATTTCTTGACTTATAAATTTTGTGATTTATTATCTTACTCATATAGAGATTTTTCCCGGATTTTTTGAAAAATATCGTATCAAAAAAAAATTACCTATTAATGGTCCACATACGTAGGTCATGTTATATGTTATCGTTGCAAAGGTCTTTAAAATACCTATCATTTGATATATATCTTTTAATAAATAAATGTCGTTTTCAAAATATAGCTAAATATATTGGAAACTTTGGAGCCCCGCCCACTCGAAAATAGGCGTGGCCGACAAACAACATTTTTTATTTGAATTTGATAAAATTTTTGAAAATGTCACTTAAACCGACTTAAGCCAGATTTTTTTTTTGGTTCTTCCATTAGTTTTTCAAATTGATTTGTGTTTGTAATTCGAATTTTTTTTCCATATTGTTTTTAATTATAAATTTTTTATTTTTATTTTTAATATATAATGTTTTTTTAAATTCTTCTTTGTACACAAAAGCATACAACACAACACAACACGATACTAAAAAGACTGTCGACAAAATGAAAGGCAACATCAACGTCAATTCGAGTTACAGAATACTAACCAATGTCGACAGTCATCGATAAATGGCAAACAGAATAAGAGTGAATATAAACATATTTCCAATTTCAAGTCATGTTTCGCAATAATTTAAATGATTTCAATAATAACTTTTTGCTTTTTTTTTTGCTTTGTTGTTTGTCGTAAATCTAGATTCAAAGTTAAAATTTTATACGGAAATGGTGTAAGTAAAAACATTCATTTGTATTTAACAATTTTTATAATATTTGTAAAAGTCCTTTTCTATAGAATCCTGTGTTCTATAGTAAAGGAATATATTAAATAAAAAATCGTTTTTAAAACAAGTAAGAGTTTATATTCGACTGTGCCGAATCTTAAATACTCACCACTAAATCACATATTATCAGGCAAACTTTATAATTTCTATTTATTTTAGGTTTATTTTAGTTAAATTTTATCTAGTTTTGCAGCGTGTAACTTAAAACGATTTACTTTAAGACACAATAACTTAATTACCGAAAAGCCCTAGAAAACTGATTTTGGCTTTTTGAAACGTCAAAACTGTCCCCTCTGTATACTCTGTGATTATTCTCGGTAGTAGAGCTATGCCCAATTATGGACTATCACAAAAGGCAATAGTATAATATTTACATACTTATAACTGATCTGTGTAAAAATATTGGTCAATGAGTTTTCGGAAGTACTCCTCATAAGGGAGCTATGACCTATAACGGGCCGATCATCATGAAACTCTGTACGACGATTAATATGTATATGTGAATTTTTTGTGTTAGATTTCAACGTAATGGTGATTTTTATAAGAGATTTATGATCAATACGGCAAAATATGGACCGACCATCCTAAAATTGGCTGTGAATATGTATGGACTATTTTTGTTGTGGATTATTTTTGTTGAAAGTCAACTTGATTGTGATTTTTATAAGAGATTTATGAGCATATTAGTGATGTTCGGAAGTGGTCTTTGTATGGGCCAGTTCGAAATATGGACCGATACAAACAAAATATCGTTTTGAGAATTAAATTAGCATGAAACTTATTATTGCAGAATTTTGTATGGATACGGCTTTTCTATAGACAATTATGTACCATAAACCCATTATCCGGGAAGACTGTTTTTTTTTTTAAAGAGAAGTAATCAGGCAATTAATATGCCTATATGTATATAATTGCGTTATTTTGCTTGGCAAGGGGCGTTTGAATGCTATACCACCGAAGGAGGGTGCTGTGATAAATAATATCAGTTATGATGGATAGAAAAGAAAAGTAATAATTACCAGAAACTGATGTTGTTTGAGTGGCAGCGGTTGGGAATCGAACCCGTGCTACAAATATCAACTCATGCTTAATGATCAAATGCGCTAACCAATTAAACTACAGCACCCTCATTATATTTGAAGAAATAGCAAAAAATACCTAAAATATATCGAGGTAGTCTGAAACTTTTATCTATAACTCGGATCCTACTTCCGATTTTGCCCATTTTCAATACCAAACATTTCGATAGATCAGGGATTGTTTGGTAAAAATTTAATTGTTCTATGTCTTTTTTTCAGCAGACATGACTAAATCGTCTTAGAATCTTACAAAGCCCCAGAATATATAGAATTGTTGGTTCTACGACCAATATTTCGATGGGTTACAAACGGAATGACAAAATTATTATCTTTTTGATATCTCAAAAGCATATCTTAAATTTTTTAAAGATTATCCTCAATTATGATTCATTGTCTATTTAATAACATATAAAAAATTCAGCCTTGGACCATGAGATGTTCTCGAGATAATGAACATACAGCAAGCATATTTCTAATATTTCTGAATAAATCAAGCCAAGGTTTGTAAGTTTCTGAAGATTAGATAAGGTGATTTTTAGCAGCTTTCTTTTTGGCAAGACTGTTTTTGGCAGCGCAGCTGCTTTCGTATAACATGTTATTGTTAAACGTTTTCAGTTTGGTCTATAATTTAACCATGAATCAACTTACGCTTGCAGATTATTGAATTTTATTATCAAAATTCATGATCGGTTAAAAAAGTGTCTCGTGGTTAAATGGATACGCAAAGAAGCAAAATTGTCATGTTTGGTGTGAAGAGCAGCCAGAAGCATTGTGGATTATGGGCCGGTGGCATCATTGGTCCGTAATTTTTTAAAGGCGACGAAGGCAGGCACGTTACTGTGAATGGCTTGCGCTACCGTGCGATGATTTTTTTGCCCAAAATGAAAGAGCTGAACTTGGGTGATTTGTGAGATACTGGCCGATATGTTGGAGAGTGTATGCCAAAATTGAACTCAGCATATGAACCATTTGAGGCGTAGCAACATTTACGTGAAATCATCTTTAAACATTGAATTACGCTACAGTTATACGTTCAAGTTTTGCCTTCACATTTTTTTCACATACTGCTTGTTAAAAATCTTAAAAATTGATAGCTGTGACGTAGACTGCACGTAAATTTAAAGCAATTTATTTTCAAAATGTCGTCAATAAAACATATACATATATGTACAACAAATATATTTAACTGTAATTAATGCTTTTTTATTTGGTGGATTATTCTATTATTTATAAAAAAGGAACAACACAACACAAAAATTCTGGGAGAGAAACCAAAAAATATGTTTACTAAAATTGCAATCAGCTGTTTTCTTGACTGTAACTTCAAACACACAACTGGAACAAAAATTTGAAAGCAAACTCGTAAAATCAAATTTTAAAAGTCTGAATGTAGGTATTAGTTAAAAAGTGTGAGTGTATTAAAATTGGATATACAAAACTTGACTTGACATTTCTCAAAATTTTATTCGTTTTTTTTAAATCAAATCCGAAAGCTTTTAAAAAATAAATTTTTATTTTATAGTAGGCTGTTGCAAGAAAGATAAAATAAAGATTACGCCATGCGCATGATTTCCCGTTATGTGACGTAGAAGTTCCATTCTAAGAGTTATGTTTCATGTGTTAGAATTAAAATTTCTTGCGAAAAATGTATTTTTTATATGATAGTTGGCAACCTTGCAATTGAAATCTCTCTGAGAGTTCTAAAATTAAAGCTGTTTAAAAAAGAAAAACAAAAAACAACAAAAAATATAAATATGAAGTGTGCAGTGAGTAAATGCAAGCAAAACAACAGTAAAAAAACAAGTGAGAAAAAATTAGCCAATAGAAACACAGAACGTGTGACGTCACAGTTCCAACATGCGCAGAACATTTTAAAATATTACGCGCGTTGGCGTAATCTTTATTTTATCATTCTTAGGCTGTTGCACTAAATACATTTCAATTCAAAAACATTTGCTTTTTTAAACATTCTTATACTAATTCCAAGTACAAAAGAGAAGCAAAGCAAATTAATGCCAAACAAAAAAAAAACACAAAGAAAAATTTTATTCTTTTTATACTCTCAGAGTACTTGTATTTACTCATTCTTGCTCACTATAAGTAAAGTAAAGTAAACATTTTTTTTAGGTATTTTGCAAGGTTCTTATTTTACAATATGGGTATTTTAAGAACTAAATGCAAGCAATGGTTATAGTTGTTTAATTTGTTTTTTTTTGCAGATGATTACTTATTATTAAATTAAAAACTACATATTAATTTGTTTAATCATTATTTATATTTTGTCTATTTTGGTAACTTTTGTAGTTTTAATGTAGTATTGTTGAAACAATTATATTAAGAACAGAGAAGGGTTTAGAAGTTAAAATATCTAAATGTAAGAAACTTTGATTTAAATTCAACGCAATAATGGAAAATTGTCAAGTGTGTTATAGTATTATTATTATTATAGTTTATTTCATTTTTTAATCTTAGATAAATGTGATATTAAAGAAAAATTGAGAAATAATATTTTCAAAATTGCTTTGAAAAGGGGGCATAGTAAGATATGGAATATTATAGGAAGGATTGAAAACGTAAATGGGGAGGAAGTGAAAGGAGTTGTTAGCTGCCAACATTGTTTTGCCGTTCTTAAGTACGATTCAAGATCTACGTCCAATCTCAATAAACACAAATGCTATATTGAGTCTCAGAAAAATTCAGAAAAGATTAGTGTATACAAAAAGGAAGGTGTAAAGTTTTGTACAGAGTGGATTGTTCAAAACTGCAGGCCCTTTAGAATCGTGAAAGATGAAGGTTTCAAAAAAGTCTGTGAATTTTGTGTATCTGTTGGTGCAAAATATGGCAAAAATGTAAATATGGTTCATTTAATTCCCGATCACTCAACAATATCAAGAATTGTTGACAAATTATACCAAAAATATTTTGTCAATATAAAAGACATGATATCAACTATTAAATGCGGTTTTGCGTTAACAGCGGACTTATGGACAGATAATTTTATGCGCAGAACATATTTAGGAGTAACGATGCACTCTATACTACAGGGAAAGCTCATCAACATTGTCGCCGGTATAAAATCTCTGAATGGTGATAAATGTACAGGTACATACTTATATTTTAGATGTTCAATAGTTTTGATTATATATAAGCGTTTTTTTTTTTACCAAAATTTCAGCTCAAAATATAATAGCTAAGACTCAAAATTTGCTAAATGAATTTGATTGCCAATTAGACTTGAATACAATCATCGTAACTGACAGAGGTAAAAATATGGTAGCTGCATTTCGCGATTACTCTCGCATTAGTTGCATTAACCACTTGCTACACAATGTTATTCAAAAATCTGTTGAGAGTGTAACGAGCGCAGCAGATCTGTACAAAGACTTAATGCACAGCTGTCAAATTGCTTACAGAGCTTTTCTCCAACACGCTGGAACACAGTATATTATATGTTTGCATCTGTGGGTAAAAATTGGGAGGAAATTGTTTGTATTTATATAAATAGAATCGACAGAATTAACCACAGTTATGTAATAGCGATGGCTTATATTTTAGAACCTTTTGAGAAAGCTTCAAAAATGTTAGAAGGAGCCGAATACTCCACACTTCATTATGTATTAATATACATTCAGCAGTTACGTAAAAAATGCTCCATTAATGACTCCGACTTGGATATAATTAAGGACTTGAGCTTAAAATAATAAAAAATTTCGAATCAATAGTCTTGCAAAATCTGTCTATGTTGCATAAAGTGTATTTGTTTCTTTTCCCGCCAGCAAACAAACTTACACAATTTACCGATGATGAGAGAAGTAGCATAAAACTTGAATATACTACATTAATGGAAGAAGTATACCAACCCTCGCAATATACCCCAAATAATCAAAGCGTATTATCAGCGGAAAATTTGGTTTTCTTAGGTGATTTTTTGCAGCCTAACCATGCTGAAAATGTCCACGAGTTGTTTCCGCAGGAAATCGCAAGGTACGAAAACTCAAATGTTTGTATGGTTAATGATTTCAATATAATACAATGGTGGCAGTCGCGAAAGATGCAGTTCCCGAATTTGTATAACCTCAGTTGTAAAATATTGTACATTGCAGCAAGTAGCGCACCATCAGAAAGAATATTTTCTAATAGCAGACAAGCTCTTTCGGAAACCAGAAGTGTACTTGGAAAATCTCCAGAAAAAGTACACCAACTTATATTTGTCCATGGAATCATAAATCATGAAATAAATACTCTAGAAGAAAAATGGATAAATAATGGACATTATCAATTACAATTGCATTTTGAAGTTATTTTTATTTTGTTTTAATAAAAATTAATTTTTCATTTTTATAATATTTTATATTTAAGACGCATATCGTTAGTTGAAATTCCAAAAAACGTAACTAATATTTAAAAAAATGCCTAACTTAAGCCAAAAATGCTTAGTACAAAAAAGTCTATGAAAAAGTTGCAGTTTTTATTATTTCCGATAAAAATACAAAGACATTGTAATTAATAAAAAAATTGGCATTTAATTTTATAATTATACTTTAATATACAACATTACATATTTTACATTTCAACTAATGATATGCTTTTTGTTTTTAGTCTTTTTCTTCTCCTGTAATTTTTTTCCAATTTCATGCAAATGAAATAAAACTTGCAAAATACTCGAGTAATTCAATAAGTAGTTTAAGAACTGCATCTCCAAACACGTGCATATTCGTATTCTTTAACACTTATTGTATTTATTTAGTACCAAGGCAATATTTATTGTGCTTGTATTTTATGAGAGAAAGAGTATTTTACTTTATAAACGAGTATAAACAAGTAAACGAAAAAAAGTAAATGTATTTATGTATTTGTTTTTTTTTACTTTATTAAGACAGATTTGGCATATAAAAATTTGCTTAATAAACGTTTGTTAAATTTAATAATCGTTTTTGAATAAGGGGGTTTATCTTTAAAATAGCCCCACAAAAAATACTCCAATGCTGTTAAAACATGATCGGGGCGACCAATTAACAGCTGAATTTGGTAAAATTGTGCGATCGGGAAATTTGATTTGTAATAAATTCATTATGTCAGTGGCTGTGTGACATGTGGTACGGTCATGTTAAAACCACATGTCAGTGATATCCATATCATTAATAATAGGTAAAAATTTAATTATTAATCCATTCAAGCATTTCCAGCCGAATTTTCGAAAATAATTAAAAATTAAAGAGAATTTGAAACTTCGAGACAACTTTAAATTTTGTATCAACATAGAAAACATGTAAATATACCAAATAACTATCAACGTAATATGCTGAGCTAAGTTGCCAAAGCTCCATGTTATCCTTTCTGTTCCACATACGAGTATGTATGGACCTATACAATGTCTGTGGTTAAAGTAATGCATAATTTGTAGATTTAAGTTCACATGCAATTTATTAATGTATTATACAAAATAATGTAATAAAATATGCAAAGTATGTTGTTATTTTGAGTTTATTTATTTCAAAAGAGAAAAAAGCATATAAAACCACTTAAACTAAAATCTCACATACAATACAATGTATCTTGCATTCTTATACATACGAGTATATACTCGTACATACATAAATATATGTATATGTGTGTATGTATGTATGTATATAAAATAACTTTGTTTATATATACAGTCACTGTTTAAATAAATATATGAGTAAGTAAGTAAAAGTTTTGTTGTATGAATAGAGACTGCGCATTTATGTCTAGGGTGTTAACATTAAAAGTCCTTTTATTTTCCTTTTTATTTAGCAAAATATCTATGTATGTGTAGCTCAATTTGTTGTTGTGTCTTTTCCTTTATACTCTCAAGTTGTTTATTCTTATAAAAAGCTGTATGAGTGCGTTCCTTTATCTTTATGCTCATAAGAGTGGTTTGGTTTTTTTATATTTATATTTTTTCTTTTTGTATGAGTGAGTATCAAAATTATCTGTTTAGTGGTTACCGTCGGTATTCTAAATAAGTTGTATAAGTCCTTTCCTGTTTTATTTATTTATATTTTACAATTGTGGTTGTGTAGTAAGAGCTCGTATTGTGTCATTGTTATTTCCTGCTGGTGGAATTCATTTTATTATTTCAGCACAATGGGCGGAGTTGTTTAATATTTTTTGTCCTTTTGTTCTTTTTCTTTTGTTTGTGGTAAAAAAAACTCTTTGTATAACGAAAAAATTTAACAAAAATTTTTGAAAAAATATTTTTTTTGTTTACGAATATATATGTACATCAGCAGCCTTTTTAGCAAGATTATTTATTTATCATCACATCTTGTGTCATTTGCAGAATCATTAAATGTTTGTAAATATGTTAGGAAGTTCATCAGTAAGGTCAGAAATAAATAACAGCTATACATTTCAATTAAGAGCGCTTTATTCGAAAAAATCTTTAGTTTTATGACATTGAAATTCCTACATTGCATTTTTGACATTCAAAAAAACTCTTCCTGTAACAATAAATGAATCTTTGTAGAGGAAACTTTTACAAGCCTTGAAACAGAATCTGAAACAAAAGAAATTTTGACAGTTGACATTTTAGAGTTAAGGTGGATTCACCTATTTGTTTTTAACAAACATTTTTTACTCTCAATGATTTTTCTGAAAAATCAAAGCTGTCATATGTAAACAAAATCTATTAGTTTTACAAGTGCGGCCATTGATTTATTTTGCTTTGGGTTTTAAGTATCAAAATACAAATATTGAATTATTTTAAAGTTGTATTGAGCATGGTGCAAATATACAAGGTGAGTGCAAATCGACAACAAATACAACACAAAACAGAAACAACAGGCATTTTGTTTGTGTACAATAATGTCCTACTGTCAAAAATACTTGAAAAAGTATTACTTTTGACATAAGTAAATTGTAAACAAAGTCAGTCAGCTGGGCTACTGCACACACCTTGTATAGTTGCACCATGGTATTGTGTATTCAAAATCACAGATATAAATTCAAAATGAATGAAAAAAAGAAAGTTGCTTTCGCTGATGGCCATGGAAATTCATAAGGCATTGTTATTTGTATGAAAAAATGCAACGTATTGGCAACTTAATTCATTTTTGTCCAGAAAAAATATACAATTAAACCAATTCAAGTTCGTAAAAAATATTTTCTCTCTCTCAAAAAGAGAGACGTCAAACTTCATATAAAAAAAAAATTGTTCGAACAAATTTTTTGTTAAGAAGGAATGAGTGAATCCACCTTTAGTAAAAATGTTAGTTTGTCTGTCACAGTTTCGAGCAAAGTCATTTGAGGCGATTAAGCACATATTCATCTTGATGGCTTTGTTAATCGTTGAAATTAAATCATTTGTGGTTCAGATAGGCCATTCTTTGGTGAAAGCATCATTGGTCATGTAAAATTTCAACAAAATCACGAGCAGGACAAAATTTTTGTCTGTTACATAGGTTTATCGAAATAATTTGCGACCCAGACTTTAAAAAATATGCAATACATATTTAAATATTTTGTGGTTGAGCAATCTATCGTCGCTTCTATTGCGAAAGTTTAGATCCTCGAAAATAGGGGTTAAAACCATCTCGATGGCGCATTGCGGGCTGAATAAAGTAATGGGGTATCACCATTTCTAGGAAGTCTCGCATTAAATTCTTTACTTGAGCAACTCTTTTCTTTGGAAGTATTTGAGAAATAATTGAACAATCTCTGGAAATATGGAATCAAGGTAACTTTGTGCTTGGAGAAATTAAAGTGGATCTAGTGTAAACAATATTAAATTGTACTATTTCTAGAATATATTCTGTTTGATAGAGATAAATATCTGGGTGTAATATTGGTTTTCAATCATTGCAATAAAATATTTATTATGAAGAACCATAGGAAATTTCCCCCGAGATCAACAAATGGCTCTTTGAAATGCCTGATACCCTTATTAGGTGGAATGCGTTTCTTTTAAATTGTAGATAATCTTGCAATATTCGGCACTTGTAATTATTGTTGCAATACGCACCACGTCATCCTGACTGTGCTAAATAGCATGAGGGAAGTCCCGCACCAAACTGCACCACCAAATCTTTCTACTACGTGGAGTTTCGTGAACCATTACTGCCAACGACAAAAAATTACAACCGCTCTTTGTAGCCCTGGGTTGCCAGCACACATGCCACGAATGCCACACGCCTTAATACATTTCCTCAGCAAATAGCCGATTGCCATCACTATTTTCAATGGCTCTGTTAATTCGGCAACAGCACCTAGATATAACTTGGTGAACCAAAATTTGTCCTATCATCTTCCTGCGTTTTTAAAATTTAAACCACAGCTAACTCGTATACCTCGAAGCGACCTATCACCAATTATCAGTTAGGAGATGAATGTCCGGTCTTTTAACTGATCTCGTGGTTCTAGATAAGACTCTAGTCAGCTGCGAATTTAATTGAGTGAAACAATCAAACTCTTACTAGTTTTGAGTCTGTGCAAGCTCATGGCACCGGTGTCGTCGTCCCCCAAGTATTGTAATAGCAACAAGGTAATTACAACACCCAATAAATATTAGCCCCTTGGCAATGTATGCTCTTTACAAGACATACATTAGTATGTTCTTGCAGTATACACAATGCGGTGGTGAGCGAGTTCATCCGCGTTTAAGAGTGCCGACAGGTAGACTTGAACAAATCTGTCATTACCAATAATAAATACCGGGATATTTTCAATATTCTGGAAATAATTTAAAATATTCACTAGGATTCATATTCTCAAAAGCTGTCAAATCCTCGAATTTAGAAATAAATCCTCAGGTCTGACAAAAGTAACGATATCCGTAATTTGAATTATATCTCTTTTCACATATTTGCTAACAAAACCGCTTAGCATTGTGTAAAATGTTCATAAATAATTTAATATTTTATTAAAAATACAAAATTTAATTTTCAAATTTTACCTGAGAATCTTTGAGACCTAAACGTTCTGCCAGCTTCTTACGATCCGGTTTGCTAATATATTTCTGCTGTTGAAAACGTTTCTCCAAACCTTTGCGCTGCGAGTCTATAAACACAAAGCAATAAATAAATCAAATTTCTCCTGCCATCTTCCTTCGTATAATCATAAGGACTCCACTAACGCAGGGAGTACTAAATTCGCTGGTATTTAAAAGCTAAACCACAACATAAATTAAATAAGAAAATCGTATTTTTGCACTTACCAGAAAACACAGCACGACGCATCATACCCCTACGTGGTTTACCACGTGTTGAATGTGCCCAAGGGAAGCCTTGGCCGGGAGGTAGGGGAAACACTTGTGCACCAACTGTTCAGAAAATAATAAAACGTGGGAAATTTTAAATTTAGTGGCAATAGTAGAGAGTATGTTTTAAATGCATTTTAGTCATAATTACAGTTGCATTTAATTGTTGCATCCACTCACAACTAACTACATCAGCATGTTGTACGAGTAGAATGAAATGTCCTACACATGCACAATGTATGTGTTTTAATTGGTGTTGACAACAATTAATACATGCCTGCATTTCCCTTTAAAGTGAAATTTAGTTGAAAATCACTACTAATCGTATTTAATGGTTAGAAATTATACTTGTGCCTGTACACTGGACTGACTGGCAGACAGACAGACAGACAGACTTACCACTCATGTAGGGATTTCTACAGTGTGCCAATAGTGAATGCAAATGTGGATGCTGGAGACTGTGAGGCAGGAATGGTGTGGGTCGACTGGGCAGGGGTTTGGCAATAACAGCTTGCGGATGTTGTGGTTGTTGTGCGTGTAGATGAGCACCCCCGCCTCCGCCGCCTCCTCCACTGCCAGGATGCTGTAAAGGCGTTGTTGCTTTTTCTTGACCCGTTGGCATTGTATGTCTTCGATTGTTATCCTCTTCATTGTTATCCTTGTCATTGTTGTTATTTGCATGTAAATTGCTGCTGTTGGAATGGTTGCCATTATTATTGCTGCCGTTGTTACAACTCGTATTTGTGCTGATGCTGTTTGCGGTGCAGGTAGAGTGATTGTCGCTATCACTAATCGTACTGCCAGGTGACGACGATGATGTGGTTTGCGGTTGACAACTATTGCCATTGTGATGTTGCGTTAGAAATGCTGGATGCGGAAAGTGTGGATGGTGTATGAAGTTTTGTTGTAAATAAGGCCAGATATGTTGTGGTTGCATAAATTCTAGAATAATCAAACAATTATAAATAGTAATAATTATAAAATTTGTATTCTTTTCATTCAAAAATATCTAAATATATAATTTCCTGAGCACTTTGTTTCCATTACAGTACTTTTCCTATCTGAAATCCTATCGTAGAGAATTTTTTAATTTTGATCAGGAAAAGTAATATTTGAGCATTTCATTGGCATTAGTAAATATTATATAAATCGCAATACCTATTTCGAGAGTTTTCGAAGTTTTCTTAGGATCTAGACAATTGAAATTGGCAGAATTAGAATACCGTTTCCACTTGGAATCCTAACGTATCAGTTTTTTTTTTTAATTTTAATCAGGATGTGGTGGTTTCTTTGGCATTTACTGACTAAAAAATTATTATATTATTGCGTTGTCAACTTTTAAAAACGGTGGTTGATTTTCTTTAAATAAACCGGATACGTTTTAATTGCAAAATAAAAACGTCAAGTAGTTTAAAAAATATAACGAGTCTTTATTTATTTAACAATTGAAATAAACACACTTAAACTACAGTTTGAGAACGCTTTGATGTTCACTCAACAATGACTCACAATAGACTAATTTTGAGTGACCCTGTTTGTTCTATTTATACAATAGCACCATCTTCTAGGAATTTCCGGCGGCATCTAGAGTTGACAATCGAAAGTTCCTTTCTATGGCCGTTATAACTTTATGTTGCCATACTGCGTGTTATCTATCAATAATGTTTGTAAATAGAAACTTCTACTAATGCAAATGTTGATAAAGCAGCCGTTAAATTTAATTGAAATACAATTTCGTAACAATATATTATAAAAAAGTTAAGGAATTCATTCAGAATACAAATATTTCTATAATTTTTGTTTCAGTTTCTAAACCTAGCTTTTCACTATGAGAAGAGAAATAGGTAGAGTATCTCTTAATTAGGTGACTGTAAATTAATTAACTAAATGTATTTTTCATTCTCAGTACACATCAAACTTATTTAATTAATATGCAAGATGTGAACTTCACACGAAGTCCCAAGTGAATTAATTATAACGACTTTTTGAATCTTGTGATCGATACTTCTGCCAAATTTTAATAGCGAAAGAAATAGTCACAACATTTTTTATACGGGCTTTTGTGGACCGTTTCAGTTACATCTAAAGAAGATGTTGTACCAATTCTTTTGTGCAGATCGTTTTCATAAGAATCGAGGTTTTATTAAGGGTTAAATGTATATTTCATCTTTTTCCGTTGACCATTCGATTCCTTGGGAATCTAATTCTTTGGGCATCTAAAGGTACGGTCACATTTGGCAAATATCTACTCAAAAAGTTTAACCACTTGTTATGCCACAAATTTCTTTGACGTTGTTTACTCTTACAAGAGTTTTGCAAGATCAAAACTAAATAGGAAAATGGTTTTTAGATAAATAAACGAGTAAAAATATGCGTAATTTAGTGGTTACGTCTTTTTCGGCAAATATTTGCCAAGTGTGTCTTGAAACTCATTTCAACTCGACAAGGTTTCTTCCAAGTTCAGAATAAATGTAATTGCGAATATATCTTCTTACTACGTTAAACTTGTTTGATGTGAGTCCGTCTTTGTATATATTAATGTCCTCAGTCTATATCTTTCTCTCTCAGATATATACATATCGTATTATTGCCGCGGCTATATAGATTTCGTCTGGAACACGGCAGTCGAAGAGAAACCAAGAGACCAAGTTCAAAGCTGAACTATGGACATGCGACTGTGCAAAATAGTCTAAGGAAAGTCCCGGACAATATCGACTACTGCACCCTCAGACTATTCCTCTGCCGGAACTTTTCCGTGTTGATAGTAACTAGACAGAATGATATGCAACAATGTAAATGTATTTTTAATGGCTAAAAGACAAAGAAGAGTGAAGAGTGTTGGTGGTAGATATTTTACATGAACAGGAACGGTTGTGGCTGAAGGTGCTTTTCAGTGTTGATTGCGACTGAAAAGAAATCAGATATAACAATATGAATATTAATTTAAGGTTTTCACTGACAACTTAAAGATAAATGAGTGTGTTGGTGGGTGTTTTTTTTTGCACGAACAGGAACGGTTGTAACTTTTATAATTTCGGAACAGTGTAGAGTTTTGCAAACTGAGATTGCGGTCTTCAGGAGAATGGTTAATTGGATCGGATATACGATTGTTGATTTTCGACAGTTTTGAAATCTGTCTATACGACATGAATTGTTCACAACTCTTAATAAGATGACGAGACATTTCGGGTATCACGAGGTGTCAGAAAAATTAAGAAGCCAAGTTTATCAGATTAATTAAATGTTTTGTCTTTGAATATGCTAGAAGTGCAGACCTCTAAAGTCAACTTTATTATTAGAATGTGCTTCAATTTATGCAGAAAAATATTGAAAAGCAACTGACAGTTTAGCGTTAGAAGAAATTGAGTCATTACACGAGTGAATAACGAGTTTTCAATGTTGATAAATATTTGCAAAAAAATTAAAGTTTGGCGGATCAAAAATCATACTAAGCGATGGCATTTTTAATGACCAAAAATATAAGCTGGAGGCACCATCATACTTCTGGAGATGATCTTGGAAATTTGCGAGAAAATTTACCAAAATGCCATCAAAGTTATGGAGTATATTTGTCTTAATCTTAACAATATTATTCTGTGTATTTTAAAATTGAATAAAAAATTGTAGAATGAAAAAACTTTAAAATGTTAATAATATGAATAACACGGTATTTTTCAATTTCAAATGCATTCGATGTCAAATCCGATATTGTAAATTTATTTTAATATTTGTATTTGTGGATAATATTAAACTTATTTAGACAACATTTAATTGTTAATTTATAGGAACCATCCTAATACTCATAAAATAACAGCTTTCTTCAAAAGCAGACATTTTTGATTCATTCATTTTCCCCATTTTGTTCTTCTTTTAATGAGTGCACACACACACACACACACAAAGTGGAATATTCAACACTTTGAAGTGTCAAAGATTCACAATCGTATGCATAATTATGAAAATTTTCGAAAACAATTCAAACAAACCAACCAACAATACAAACAATATCAACTTGACAGCATAGATGGGAAAATTTTAAAGTTGAAAAGCACACATTCACACATACTTATTGCACATAAACATACATATGTATATTGAAATGAAAACACTCATACTCCCACATAAAAACACACACTCTGACAGACAAAAATATATGTATTAGCAGCAAATTTTAATTATTTTAATGCTTTGATGTTAGAAGTTTTACTTCCGGCGGATATAAGCACCTTCTGTTTATTTAAGCAAAAACAAAAATTGTTTGTAAAAAAATAGAACAAGACAAAAATTTACTGACAAACACTAAAACACTTTAACGAAATCCACATGCACACTATAAGGATATGAATCGAAAGATATACTTACTCATACATATTATTGTGTGTGTTTAATTTAAGGTAAGTTAACATATTGTGTGGAAACTAAACTTGAATAACAATACTTTGGTTATTTTCTAATTAAAACAACCGAAAAAGAAAAGTTTTCGCAAATTTTAATTTTATTTCATCTTAACTAAAATCCCCTCCATCTACTAAACACAAACACAAGCCACATTTTACACTTATATGCAGACGAATGGAATTAATTTGTATAATTATCTACACATATACATACATATATACGTATATCTATACAAAATAACCCAGCATACCATTCTAGGAGCGCTCCGAAAAAGGAGTCAGAAAAGAGTCCAACGAAAGAGCATTTTCGGAGCGAAAGAAAAATTAGCTTGTTACTGTCCTGAGTCGGCACGCAGTATGACTCAGAAATTGCACTTAATTATGTGTGTACCAAAGCGTTGTTGTCATCTTATTTGTGCTTTGAACAAAAAAAAAAAAAAAAACATAGCTGTACCACACAAGATTGATAAAAACGAGACTACATAGAGCTCAAAAAAACCCTCATAAAAGACTCTTTTCTGACATTATCTAAGAACTCTTTCTGACGGACCATTTGAATGTAATGACCCTCTTTTCTGAAGGAACATTCTTCCCAGCAAGCCATATGAGTCAGAAAAGAGTCTTTCCTGACACCTTTTTCGGAGCGTTAACGCTCTTTATGAGCCAAAAAACAATCATAATTGATCCGAAAACCTTCAGAAAAGAGGGCCATTACATTCGAAAATTGTCCGTCAGAAAGAGCTCTTAGATAATGTCAGAAAATAGTCTTTTATGAGGATTTTTTTGGGCTCTGTGTAATCTTGTTTTTATCATTCTTGTGTGGTACAGCTATGTTTTTTCTTTTTGTTCAAATCACAAATAACAGGATAACAACGCTTTGTTACACACATGTATAAGTGGAATTTCTGAGTCATACTGCGTGCCGACTCAGGATAGTAACAAGCAAAATTTTTCTTTCGCTCCGAAAATGATCTTTAGTTGTACTCTTTTCTGATTCCTTTTTTTCGGAGCGCTCCTAGAATGGTATGCTGGGTTGATTTCTGTGTGTGTATGTTTTTAATAAGTTGATTTCGCTTGTATGAGTTTTGTTTTAAAATTTTCTTTGTGTGTTTAAGTGTAGACTTTTCTCTGTTAAATATTTTTGTGCTCTGAAGTGTTTAGAATATTGTGTTCATTTTGTAAAGTGTTTTTGTTGCCTCCAGATTGTGATTTTAATTCGATTAGACAGAAACAATTAACAAATTAACGCCTCTTTAGTTATAATGATTTTAAAGTTGGCGGATGTTTGTATTGTTTGCAATAGGAGGGCTCCAATTTGCATGCAGCCAACTATAAGTTAATGCTAAAGTATTTCATATATTTATGGGTTCTAAAATTTTTTTGAATCTGTTAATGCGATATTTTATATTTGGTATGATTCATAATGACAGTTTGAAAGAACTGCGAAGTGATAAAGCTTTAATTTCATTATTCGATGTAAATAAAATCTTTATTGTTACTAAATTTGTTTTCAAAAGGCAATGATATGAGTAGTCGGAATAATAATAAATTTCAGAAATGTTCCAATTTTTGACTTACTTTTCATACCCTACACCATAATAGTGGGGAGTGTGGTATATTGGATTTGTGCTGATGTATGTAATGCCCATAAATATTGATCCTACACCGACCTTAAAGTATACCGATCGACGCAAAATCACTTTCTGAGTCGATTTAACGATGTCCGTCCGTCCGTTCGTCCGTCCATCTGGCTGGCTGTCCATGTAATGCTTGTGCGCAGAGTACAGGTCGCAATTTTAAAGATATTTCAATAAAATTTGGTACGTGATATATTTCCGGCCCAAGGACAAAGTAACCAAACAAATTTCATTATAAATGAGTAGTAAATGAAGCCAAATCACATCTATATATTCTGTGAATATCGGTCCATAATAGATCATGGCTCCCATATAACTCCACTTCTGAAAATCACTCTAAAGAGCATAACTCTCTTAAAAATGTCGGTATCCAAATAATATTGAACGCAAATATATTTAATATGTATATAAAGAATGTGATACAATTTTATGATGATCGGTCCAAAATTAGTCATAGCTCCCATATAAGGCCCACTTTCGAAAATCACTTTAATGACCATAAATAATTTAAAAACGTTGGTATCCAAATAAAATACAGCAAAACAAAGTTTCATATATACATAAATAATGAAACCTAATTTCATAATGGTTGGTCCATAATTAGTCAAAACTCCCATATAAGATCCTCTTCGTAATTCACTTTAAGTTCCATGAATCATTTTAACGTATTTATATCGAGATAAAGTTTAACACACATAATATTTATATTCACGGAAGTCATGCCACTTAATTTTTGGATGATTTGTCCATAACAGGTAATATCTCCCATATAGCGGCCATTACTGGAAAACTGTTTTATTTATACATATACTCGTACTGGCTGTAGGGTATTGTATGGTCGGGCTTGACCGACTATATTTTTTTACTTGTTTTTTAAATGAGTAATTAAATGAGCAATAATTTAAACAAGTGTGGCGCTATTATAGTGTTAATAACGTACAAAGTTACACTCAATTCTTTGTGACTAAAGTAATAATTTTGCAATATAAATTAAAGTGGACTTAGAACGTTTGCATTATACAAAGTATTTTAGGTATTGGTTATTACTCATTCTAATGCTCTTTAGTACAATCTAAATTAAAAACAAGTAAGAGCGCTATATTCGGCTGTGCCGAATCTTAAATACCCTCCACCTAAACGTAAAAACAAATACAAAAACTACACTGGTTATAGGACTAGAATATCCTTATTCCGTATTTTCTATTCAGTCTTAGTGCAAATTTTATTAGCATTTGATATTTTGTTTGAAAGACAATTTTACGACCAACATAATTTATGTTAAATATTTTGAAATTTTGTCTAATTTTCACCATATTTAATTGATTTAATTTCCAATTCTTACTGTAATTTACAGAGTTTGTTTGATGTTCATAATAATCTTGAGTGTAATTTAACAAACAGAGTATAAAAAACGGGAACAATTGGGTTTTAGTGACTTTGCTCAAAAAAAAAACTTCATCAAATAGGGCTTTTAGAGGAGATGCCAGCAAAAAAAAAATTTGTTGGCGGTTACGCCTATTTTCTAGGGGCCGGGCCCGTTAAGTTAAAAAAATATAGAGGCCTATATCTCGGTAACTACTGGGTGTATGTAATTTGTAATACATTAAATAAAAGGTATTAAAAATACCTTTCCAACGATATATGTCATGATTATAAAATATGGACCGAATATGGGTTAAATCCGAAAAGAATATTTTTTGACCCGAATTTATTTGTTTTTTTAAAATGGTTCTTATATGGCAGCTATGACAAATTATGGGCCGATCTTCCTAAATTTTGGAACAGTGATTTTCATGCATATGAGGATATTTCACGTCGAATTTCAACATAATAACGGTATATTTAAGATATATATTAGTATTAACATGGATATCGGGAGTGGACCTTATATGAGGGACATAGTCAAATATGGACCGATATTCTCAAAATCCAGCAGTTTGATTTAGGCATGTATGTAAATGATCCGTGTAAAATTTTGGATTGATACCCTTTTTTATAAGAGATTTATGAGTCTTAAAGTAATTTTCGGAAGAGGGCTTTATATGGGGCATACGGTTAAAAATAGACCGAAATTCACAAAATTTTGTGGCATGATTTTTGTGTATATGTAAATGATCTGTGCAAAAGTTTGAGTCGGTACCGATATTTATACAATATAAGGGATAAATGTCTTTTTCAGAAGAGGTCCTTGTATGGGAGCTATGACCAATTCTGGCAAAATAGCAAAATTAAGCATAAAAACATAAATATTAATTTATACAGTTTATTTAAAATAAAAAAATACACATTTACATACAAACATTCTTAACAATAAATAATATGTATTAATTCTTTTAATAAAGTAATCTAATACGATTGTTTGTCGCGAACTTGTTAAACTTCTTTCTAATGCTTTGTCACGTAATTCATGAAGAATTAAGAGTTTTTCTACTCCTACATCATTTTCTTTGGCCCACTTTGTTGAGACATTCAAACTTTGTACAGCATCCTTGGCTTTTACGATTTGTAAAGGGCTTAAATTTTCATCCTGTTCATCTTCTGAAGATATATGAATATCTGATACCGTTGAGTTACTATTGTTAATCCATTCTTCTACTTCTTCGGTATTGAAATTTGTTTGAAAAGAATTTTGAAGCATGTCTGATAATAATGTTATATTATTTTCTTTGTAATCTAGCCTTTCCTGCAAAACGGACAAAGGCAAATCATCTTCAGAGTCCCATTTATCCGGAAACAGAGATCTAAGCACTCTATTACTGACTTTTCTCCAAGAATTTATAATTTTGAATTGAATAATAAAATAACTAAAAATGGTTGTTATTCAATCCGGTTTATAGAGTTGCAATCAATCCGGATTGTAGAATACACAATGAGCTGCAAAATTCTGTCCAGATTATCAAGTTTTTACTGTACTTATGTATAATTGAAATTATATTGTGGAAATTACAAACGGAATGACAAACTTATATATACCCTTCTCATGAAGGTGAAGGGTATAAAAAAACAATAGACAAAGACAATCAATTGAATCGGTTACAGCTTCAAAACCTTAAATCTGTGACATGTTTAATGAACTGACCAACTGTTCGAGAGTATTTTTCATTTATAATTTTCAAATCTTAATCATGCCAATACAATGAAACTTTGATTGATTTTCATATAAATTCTTTGTTTTATTCTCGTTGAACAACCAATTAAATATTTCAAAATTATGTTCTCCGAAACAATATTAATGGTAACATTGGTAATCTAGTTTGGAATCAATAAACGATTAAGTATTCTCTAAGTAATCTAGGAGGTAATCACTTTCAACTTTTTATTTTGTACTGCACTTAATAAAACAGTAGTTATTTTTCATTTCAAGTGTCCTTTAGTAATCCGGAGTTTAGTCTTGTAGTCTATATAGGACACGAACGTGCTAAAATATTAAGACACAGATTAGCTAATTCGGGCCGGTCAGTGCAAAATTAAATTTTTGATCTGGGATATCTAGCGCGATATTACATGTAACACGAAAAGAAATGAGAAAAATGAAGCTGCTAAAAATCTCTTTTTGGGCTTAAGATTGACATTCGCCAAAATAATTTTTGAAATTCGAATGTTTAAGCATTTGAAAAATACAAATTTTTTTAGCTTTTATGTGTTAGGAAATGCACGAAATAATTGTGTGATCGATCCTGTTTTAAGCAAACCATGACTAGAGCACGACTGAGGACTTCCAACAAATGGGAATACTGTAAGTCATTAATGCCATTGCAATTTCGTAGACTTTAAGTTTTTATTTTTCTAATAAATATATGTTTATATGTTAGTTCCAAAATATGTTTTTCATTCATAAGATCATCTAATACGTATAAAAACACTGGTTTCTTTAATGTAATAAATTTTTTCAATCAAAGTTTCCCTCTATTAAATAATGATTACATTGATAATAAAAATTGATTACTGCAAATAATAACCGGATGTATGATTTATATGATTTTGGTTACACCTTAAATATTTAAACCATAAAAAAGCCAAATACTAAAAAACTAGCACGTGGCCTTACATTGCAAAATTAGGAAAAATAACAGGAAAAAAGCAAAAAATTTATAAAAAATTAGCCATAAAATTACCCAAAAATGGGATTATTAAATATCCACAAAAAAAAAAACAATTAATCTAATAGCTCAAACCAACCTACCAGAAAACAATGGAAAAACAAAATAAAAACTTCCTGTAAAAAAAAAAAAACGTAACGGCAACAAACAATATTAAGGACGAAATACATATACTCGTACAATGACTGATAGATAATTTGTAACGCCTTCTTTTGTGTGTGCATGCCCTCGTAGACTTGTGTTACAAATGTGAGATCACAAAAAGGCACACACTCACTCGTTTCCTCCACATCCTTACGCAAGTCCTTACAATTTCCGCACGATTGTTGTGATCATTTTTCTGTATTCTAAATACTTACATATACGAGTATGTCAGCAAATTAACCCTCTATGAAGTATTGCCATGTATTGCCACAAAAAACTTGTTATTCACATTTACTTTGGTTAGTTTTATTTTGTTTTATTCTCTCCTATCCTATTCTTTTTGTATTTTGTGTTTTGATTTCGATTTTAATTTTTGAAAAGGATTTACAGGCTCTCTACAAAATAATGTTGCATTAAAAAACATACCGCATGCAATAATTTAAACATGATTAGAAACTATAAAAAATGTGTTGTGTTTTTACAGCCTTCCAGCCTGAAGGCTTAAATCCTCGATAAAAAAACATTGAAACAACAATGGTTTTAATACTTTGTTGCCCGTATGAGTACAATAAAAACTCAGTTGAATAGAAATGAACTAAATCATTGGCTGATCCTGCTACCAAAACTAAAGTGCGATTAAAGGAAGATACATATTGTGATGGTTCATTTTATTGTTACAATTATCATTTTCTCTTTTTATCATTGTCGCTGTCTATTGTTTGTTGAATTTTAATAAACCCTAAATGGGCAAAATCCTCTTTTGATTGGCATTCTGAGGAAATAATTTCAATGTTTATTTAAGGTGCTTAAGCCGTTGCGCAATAATTTGACCTCATTTAACGGTTAATAAAATTTAAATATTTATTGAAACATTTTAGTTACAGTTATTGTTTCTATTTATATAGGGAAATATACATACATACATATACATATGTACATAAATATGATGGTTCCAAGAGAGGCTTAAAAAAAATGATATTTTTGGATTGTAGATTTTGGTCGTTATTATATTTAAATATAATTAATTCTCAATTTTGACGAAATATTTTTTTTACTATCCCAAGAATTGTTTCTGAGTTTTTGCCATAAAATATGTTTTTCAAATAATTTCACTACCCTTCAATACACTTAGTTCAACGCTCATCTAGCAATTATATCCTTTCATTCAAATAGTTTTTCTCAAGGCCTTCAAAATTGTGTTTTACAACTATAAAAGTCACTACGAGCTAAATCAGGAGAATAAGGTTGGTGATCAAACAACTCGTACTTAAATTCAGTGGTGCGTTGCCTTGACGAAAAATGAGTTTTTGTTTTTGTCGATTGATTCAAATAGTACAATGAATTTATTGTTTTAGCCTTTTGCAGATAGTCAATCAATAAAAAAACTTTGAAGTTCCCAAAAAACCGCTGCCATAACTTCACCAGCCGATTGAATTGTTTCTTTGGGCCACTTCCTCCAGCTTCAGTTCATTGCTTGGAGAGTACTTTTGTCTCTGGAGTATAGTGATGGATCCATATCTCATCAACATTATGAAACGATGTTTAAAACCCATTTCTTAAAATTTTCATTCTTATGCGTCTTTGGTCGACTGTCAAGAAATGCAGCACCCATCTTGCAGAAAGCTTTTTCACCTGTACTTCTTCATGCAAAATTAAATGAACTTGGTCATTTGAGATGCCCATGATATTAGCTATTTCACGCACTTTTATTCGTCGATCATTTAATACCATATCATGCAATTTCTGTTGTTGTTGCTGTTTTTGGACGTCCACTACGTGGTTCATCTTCGATGCTTGTACGACCACATTTAAATTCAGCAACCCAATTTTTTACTGCTGCATATGAACACATTCACCATATCATTGTGAATTTCTTGTCCCGATAAACCTTTTTTGTTTAAATATTTAATGACACCACAAATTTCTAATTTTTCCATTGTAAAAAAATCGCGGATGCGTCTTTTCTTTAGTCGAACACTTCATAATGCAATTATTATCGATGGTAGTCCGTCAATAAGACAGAAAACTTTAAGTTTTCAACGAACAAGACGTATTGAAACTAAGTCAGGTCACAATAACAATAATAATAATTAATAATAAATAAAACTGAATTGAGAGAATCAACCGCGGATCTTGATACAGATATCAGTTGTTAAAATCTGTATAATTTTTCCAAAAAAGACGATATGCTATAAATGCCGTTTAAATTGCAGAATAATTTCTAATTTTCTGAACAAATTCTTGCGGTAATCTATAGGCAACAGGATATTGAATTATATTATTAATGTTAGGCAAAGAGTTAACCAGAATTGACGATGTATGTTGGTATTTTTGCAGGACACAATGATGAAAATTTGATAATGCATCGGTTTTATTTACAGATGGTGTTGTGAGAAAGAGGAGAATACATCACACTTTAAGTGTCAATGTACTGCGCCGACACTCAATGGTCTTAAATTGTTTGTGACGTGAAGGGTAAGGACAGATTCGCTGATAGTAGTAGAATATATGAAGCAAATATTTTTTTAAATTATTGAAGGATGATTTAAATACACCTCTGCTGATGATAAGGAAGCTATAAATCTTTGAGGAGTAACTATGGATTATGGAATGGTCATTTGAAATACAAACATTAACTTGTGCTCTTTCGTTGTCCTAATCTTACTATAAAGATGAAGTTACACAGCACGCTGTTTCGCTTTCTACGCGACTGTCAAAAAAGTGGAATCAGTGTAATTGTATGTGACAAGTTGCACAGCACAACTAGTAGAAGTCAAAACGCATGAAGTAGGTTTACTTTTTACTTTTCTACGCGTCGCATACTTGATTAAAAATGAGCAGCTGTTTTTGACAGAAGGATGAGATATTGTTTTGTTTTCTTTTTATTTTCAATGTGATCGATAAATATCAGAGACCGAAAATAATGGAACCACTTTAATTTTATTGGTTAATTGGCACCATTTACCATTTAAAATTAGTTCTTTGTTTTATATCACTGAGAGGGTGATTTCAAAGAGAACATTTTAGGTTTGTGGTTGAGAAAAACATGAAAGAAAATAAAGGAAATAATCAAGATGATTGATTTATAATAAAATTTTTTTCGTAAAGGTCAGGTTATAACTTTTATTTTCGAACTTTTAAAATAAATGGCAAAAGTTCATTTAATGCAAACCAATGAAACTTAAATATATAAAATTTGCTTTGTTTTATTTCTTGCCCAATATCGGCACTCCTTCAGTTCATATTCAACATATTCAATTTACAATTAGTTAAAAATTTATAAAAAGATGTATACAATTTTTAATTTACATACTATTGTCCATGGTGTAACTATACAAGGTGAGTGCAGTAGCACAGCTGCTTGACTTTGTTTGCAATTTACTTATGTCAAAAGTAATACTTTTTCAAGTGGTTTTGACAGTAGTACATTATTCTACACAAACAAAATGCCTTTTGTTTCTGTATTGTGTTGTATTTGTCACCTTGTATAATTACACCATGCTGTAGCCTATATATGTATGTAGTATGTAAATAAAAGAGAAAGAATGTTAACGTTTATTTAGATCATTCACAATTGAAATAGTTTTAGATCATACGAAATTAAAAATCATTTCATACCAGTTATTATGAGTGATTTAATTTTTTAAAAACAAAATCGTATAAATCACAAATTTGAATTGTGGATTATATAGACGAGTTATTTTTGGTCTCTGATATACATACATACATATATGTATGTGTGGGGACACATATTTAATATCTAAAATTTACTTGTTAAAACTTTTCATTTAAAATTTTGTATAATAATATTTTAATAATTTTTGCTTTGAGTTTTTAAGTTTTTATAAATAATCAGTTTTCTTATAACTTTTCTAAATAAATGTTGTTTAATTAACTACATTTAATTGTCAGTCAGGGTCTTTCAAACTATATTTATTGAAATATCTTCTCCTGAGAGAACAGCTTCAACAAGAAATATTGGAGATGCTCCAAGTGCATATATTGCTGCTTCAAGTATTCATAAACTACCACCTTTTTGGAAGGAGAATCCCAAGCTATGGTTTATGCAAATTGAGTCTATATTTGGAATTTCTGGTATTAAACGAGATGAAACCAAGTTTCAGTATGTTATTGGGAATATTGATTCAAAATTGTTACCACATATTTCGGACATTTTGAAATCACCTCTATCTGATGGCATCAGTAAGTACCAAGCTGTTAAGGATCGCTTAATTTGAACCTTTTCCGAATCTCAAGAGTCTAAACTTCGCCGACTTTTGTAAAGTCATCAACTAGGGGATCAGGAACCCTCGCATTTCCTTCAAATGATGAGAAATCTTGCTTCTGGTCAACTTAATGATTCGGTACTCAAAACTATTTTTTTGGAACAATTACCTAAAGATGTCAGACCGATTCTCGTTATTGGTCAAGTAAGTGATGTTAGTGCATTGACACATCAAGCCGATAAAATTATGAAATCAACTGAAAATGTTGATATTTCTATGTTATGTCAAAAGATCGATGCATTAGAGAAGAAAGTTAACAACTTTACTCGTAGTCGTAGTACTGAACGACAAAATCGAAACTCTTCAGTTTTTGGTAAGTCAAGAAATCGAAGCAAATCTCTAAATAAAGATTGGTGATGGTACCACAACAGTTTTACAGAAAAGGCAACCAAATGCATTAAACCCTGTTCTTTTTCAAAAAATAAAAAACTCATCCGGATATTGCGACATTTTTGGAATGCGTAAAAAGCGTAGTATGCAACTTCAGCATAAGGTAGGTGTATAACTTGCAAGTTGGAAATATTATTTAAGCACGAGCAAGTATTTTATGATTGTCGATAAATGAGAAAACTTTGGCAACATATTTGACAGAAATATTGGACAAGGATTGCCTCTTCAAACTTGACAGTTTTTCAAAGAGGAGTCGTTTAAGTGTGTCTTTCAAAGGACGAAAGTTGTATTGCCCAATAAAAGTCAATAAAAATGGAGGATATATAGTATGGTGTTTGACTGATCAAATGGCTGCAGTATATCGCGTAAAGAACGATTATAGTCTTGGAGAAAGAATAGTATTGTTATTGACTGATAACGATTGCGAAAAAATAAAATTTGTAAATCAGATCGGCCTCTAGAAAACCTCAAAACTAAACGAAACCTAAATGTTGAACATTAAGGCGAACATAAAAAGAAAAGATTGCGACTTGGAAGAATGTTACGTAAGTTTCTTCAACAAAGCTTTTTTTACGATCCACTGGTGTTTAGATAAGAATCTGAAGTTTGTATTTATAAATGTTCCAACACCATCGAGTTTTGGTTCACAACGTATTCCTTTGAAAGCTGCTTATATTCTTTTTCTTTCTAACTCGATATCCATTGTTCGTTTTACTATTTCTAGAGAAGCAAAATACGGCATTATTTCCACGTCCTTACGGAATTAAATTCTGTGACATGGCTGTATATATTTGCAAATCGTACTTTTTTATTTACAAAAGATTGGAGAACTAGTTTTAAAAGCAAAAGGACTCATGTCGAAGCAGCCAAGAGTACTATACCGATCCATGTTTTTATGTATGCGAATATATAACAATAATTTTTCTTTGGTTTGCAAGGTATCGCCACATTTTGATATTTTGAATCAAATGCTTAAACTTTGTTCAAAAGTATTTTGTAGTTATTAATTGATGTTTTTTTCTGAAACATTTCCCACTAAGATGAGTAATTCAAAAACTTTTTAACTAAAATCCCATTTAAAAATCATTTGAAAATATCTCACCATTACGAACTCTTACACCCTCACGGGTGTCACCCAGTATCGCAGAAACACTAAATTTTAATATGGGTTTTGTATTGTTATCCTTTAGCAGTGTCGTTGTGGCGGCAGTTGTGACACTAGCAACTTTTGGTAGACGCGAACCAGCAGTATCATTATCCATGTCATCATCATCATCATCATCGTCGTCGCGCACTAAATCGACATCATCATTATCAATGTCATCGTCCATATCATCATCGATGCCAATATCGGCATCATCCTCCTCATCGTCAATATCATCATGAGCATGTTCAACATTATCATTCGGACGATCATTGACTACTACACCATCATCTTCACCATCGTCTTCGTTGTGATCAATATCATTACTATGCTCTTCATCACTGTTAACATTAAGATTAACCCGATCATTGTTTAACTTTTTCGAACGATTCTTTTTGGTTTTTTTACATTTGTCACACTTAAAACAGTTTTCTCTACGTAATATTTCCTCTTTGGTTAGATTTTTTTTATTCACTAATTGTACAAAGTTGCCACAAATATTGCAACACAATTCCACACGTTCACCGAGACGACCCGTTAAGGCAAGATGGTGGTGATGATGATGGTGGTGGTGGTGGTCATAAGACATGATGTGATCGTTGTTAAGACTGGTATTATTTGTAGCGGCAAAAGCACTAGCAGTATCTTCATGGGAAGTTACCGACGAATTGCGACTCAATAACATAATGGAGACATGAACTTTTGTTTAAAATCAATTTTTTTTTTTTATTTAATATTGAATTTTTACTCAAAACTGAATGAAAAGAAAATCACAGTTTGATTTTGTGTTAAAATTTGCCTTTATTTTCGTTTTTTAAATATTGTTTTATTTAATATTTCATTTATTTATGTTTCGTCCTTGCGTTACATGTACACGCGTCACGTTCAAAAATCGAACTGAACTTGTTCATTGATTGTCCTGGCTGAGATTTTTTGTGTCTGTGTTTTTTTATTTGTTCATTTATTTTTTTTTTTATTTTATTTGTTGCCATTTGATGCGTGTATTGCATTAGAAGGCTGCGCATTTGTCGTTGTGGAATCTCCTCTTTGCACAGCTAAACATTCACATACACGCATAGCCATTGAATAAGGGTTGCTTGGCGGTGGTTGGTCTATTTCTCCTGCCCAGGTTTTCTTTTTGTTGTTGTTGTTGCTGCCCATCTCCAACTATGGCTGTTCGATGACAGAGTGTATGTATGTATGTGTGTATGGCACGTGATAATTTACATACATACATACATATATACACAATTGTGTGGCATGATAAACCTTAAAAAGGAAACAAAGAAAAAACACAAGTCGTCTTTATCCCCACTCAGGGAGAAATGCATTCATTGTTTTCTATTATTTCCGTTATCACATTTTCTCAGTTTCATTGAAATTTTGTTTATACACAGCATTTGACAACTTTATTTTGTTCCTTCTTTTTTGCCAGCGACTGGCATTTATTTCACTGTGTGTGTGTGTGTGTGTGTGTCAGTATCCTTTTTATTATAATGCCATGCCATGTTTGTGTTTTGCAATTATTTTATTTGATTTTATTAACATATTTTTATATTTTTTTATAATTTAGCTTTTTTCATTTTTTATTCTTGTTTTTGTGTGTGAAAACAATAAAATATTAATTTTCTTGTTAGTTGAGCACAGACGCTTTTTGTTTTTGAGAGTAAATGAAATCTGAATACTTGTGTGTATATGTTTGTGTTAGTGTATTTGTGTGGATATGTACATATGTATGTATGTATTTCGTGTAAATATCCTTGACTTTTAATAATTCTCATTTATTTATGTTTTTTGTTGTTGTTGTTGTTGTTTGTTTTGCTAAGTAGAACTTATTTGGTTGGAAATTTATATTTCTTATTGGATTAAGTAAGAATATGTACAGTGGGACCGAATATAAAAAAATCATGTCGAAACAGTTGCAGTGTGTTAAGAAGCCTATATTTGTAGAATTCATGTAGTCTTAACAAACAGTAAATTGTTTCGACTACACTAATGTAAATGAGACATATACAGGCATGTGATGGAAATCGAAATCGAATCAGTTTTGGAAATACATATATTTTAATGCATTTATAATCTAATTTTAAAAATTTTTGTTTTAAGATTCTCTTTAGTAGCGCAATATCTTTATATTTTATGTGATACAAGTTTTTCAATACAGAAATATTACGAACATTTCGTTCTTATCGAAATTTACAATAAGTATTCAAATCTTAATTCTACTTGTTGTTTATTAGTTGTTACCAATGTAACCACTAACTGCTGTATTCAAATGTTAAAAATGTCTTCTAGTTAGGCTCAAAGTATCGGCTCTTTTTACCCTCTGGTGACCTTCGAACTGAAGCAGACCACGAGCGAGGTAGTTAGGGTGAGCCGTTAGTTTATCGACGTAGCTAATTGAATATTTTTTAATTTCCTCCTGGATAGTGGGAACGTTGAGATGTCTGTGGATAATATCATTACGTATGTACCATGGGGCGCAGACAATTTGTCGTAATATTCTAGACTGTCTTCTTTGAAGCTTTTGAATGTTAGATGAGCATGCAGTACCTCATAATTGGATGCCATATGTCCATATTGGTTTTATGATGGACTTGTATAAGAGAATTTTGTTGTCTAACGACAAGTTTGAGTTTCGACCGAGAAGCCAATGTAGTTGAGCTGCTTTAAGTTTCATAGCCGTTATTTTCGATTCAATATGACGAGACCAGGTCAAGCGTCTATCTATATGAATTCCCAAGTACTTAACATGGTTTTCTACCGGAACAGTGATGTTATTTTTTTTTTACAGCTGGGCAGGTTTGTCTTCTGAGCGTGAAAGTTAAGTGAGTACATTTAGCCGGGTTAACCTTTATTCTCCATTTTTCTAGCCAGGCCTCTAGTTCATTGATGTGGGACTGCAGATTTTGCAATGCGACTTTTGGGTCATGATTAACGCTAATAAATGCTGTGTCATCTGCAAATGTAGAGGTATGCGTATGCGTATGCAGGTTTGTTGGCATATCCGCTGTGTATTTTATATAATATTATAGAAGCGGTCCTAATATGCTGCCTTGGGGGACACCAGCAGTAATTTTCTTAAGCGGGGAGTATTTATCTTGCGACCTTACCATGAATGTCCTGCCTGTTAGATAGCTCTCCAGAAGTTTGTGAGTGTTTTGAGGAAGCATTCGTGTTATTTTGATGAGTAGCCCATCATGCCAAACTTTGTCAAATGCTTGGGAAATGTTTATAAACAGGGCTGAGCAGTATTACTTTTTCTCGAACGCCGATCTAATTGACTTCTAAAACTCATTCGTTTTCGTTTTCGATTTCCATCACATGCCTGATAAAGAAAATAATATGGCATTAAACTTGTTAAATCTGATTCAATTTTATAATTTCTTATAATGCAAAGATATGGTCACACTTGACAAATATTTATTATTTATTTTACTTTATTTATTTATTAACAAGTTATGTAATAGGAAGCTAATATATACATAATATGAAAATACACATACAAATAACATTGCTTTAATTTATGTAAATAAATTTATTTTACTTAATATTAACGTTTTATTACCAACAGCCTCAAATCACACATGCAGGCACTTGCAAGTGAATTTAGCTGGACAGTGATTTTTTGACACTTTCAGCAATAAATTGACAGAAAGGTAAACAGAGTTGCCAAATAAAAAAATTCCGAATAAATGTAATGGATTGTGGTAAAATAATTAATAAATATTTAACTTATTTTATGTATATTTGTAAAAAAATTATATATTTTTTTCAAATATGGAAAATGAAGTGTTATGATGTCATTTTTGAACATAAAATAAAAATCAAAATAATAAAAATAAATTGTAATAATTATTTCCCTACAATTATACTCATGTGAAGGCCATGGCAACTCTTGGTAAACAAATACAAACTTTGTGCGTCATTTGTTAATTTAAACTTAGGCACTGCATTGTGTTGGAACTAGGAAAATAGATTATGGGAGGGTGAATAGAGGGAGTAGTGTTTGTGAACATTTGATTTGAATTTGCCTATATTGAAAATGGCAGGGAATAGTTTTGCTGGTAGTTTATTCCACATACGGACAATATGGCTAAAGAACGATTTTTTTTCTGTAAAATGTTTTGCGATCCACTGTCCAGTCTAATTTCAGCAGAACACATTACAATTTAGTATCGATAGAACAGTGAAACATAACCCACATTGCGACGATGCTCCAATGAATCAATAGAGTTGGATATCCTACTGTCACCGATAAGCATCTTCGCCCTCTCTTGTACGTGGTCGAGTAACTCCAAAATAGATTTCGCAGCATTGGCCAAATATATGAAAGATGTATTACATTTTCGGTCGAATATAGGTGGTGGAAATAGAAATACAACGCGAAGTTATTCGAGAAGAAATTATAACATCACTATTGTTCAAGGGGTTCTAGAAATAATTGCGACATTAACGCATGAGAGGCTGTCAATAAAGTATTTAATTACACTAGACATTTTTCTGGATCAATAGATATATTAGTATCTTTGTATCATGTGGGAGTTGCAGCATGTGTTGTTGCAGATACAGCCTGCAAGTCTGTTATAATCACACAGTCTAGAAGTAATTGCGTGTCACTAATTCCAACAGTGTTCGATTACTAGTTCCAAGGCTTCCATTAAAGTAATTGAAATTGTTCTCATAACACTCGTTCTAGAAATATTTTTGGTTCTTTGCATCATTTCGGAGTATATGCTTCTTGTTGTAGAATGCATTGTTCATGATCTTGAGCGAGATATTGTGGTTCGGGGTGTATAGCAGTGGTAATATTTCAGATGCCAATATTATAGTCAATCAGTCTGTAAATCAAAGTTTCTTTCTTAACAACGAATGTATATCCTAGTTTCTCTTATCGTCAAAGTTTTTATGATTAAGTTTCAACATTACTGAAAGTTTATTCTATGTTCAGGAAAGCATCACATCAACATATGTATGTATATGTTGTAGAGAATATGCATCGTTTCGGAATAGTTATCATCAAGTGAAAAGCGAATAATGATAACTACAGAAAAAAATTGTCAGCTCGATGGACGAGGGACGCTTTGTTTAAAAACTTCTTGTAAAGAATTTGTAGTCGTGTGGGGTAGCTGAACTCAGTTGGAGCAAAGTGTTTGTCAGACATTTTATTAATAAACCTTGTAAGGGTGAAACTCCAAAATTATCGGAGTGTTGATTTATAAAACTTAAATGCTGGTCTATAAAAGGAACTACATACTTTATATTAGCCGCTAAAATTTCAGTTCAATATAGGGGAATATTTTAACAAAAATTAGCTGCTATTTGACCGCTTCTGGGAAAGTAAAGCGAATGGCAATATAAAATGGAATTTGTGGCTCAAGAAGGAACCAGGGTTTTATTGGGTTTGGATAAGTGTTGTGTGATTATGTGACACTGTTCTTTAACTCTAGAATTATACATAAAAGCTTGACAAATAAAAAATGGATGTTTTTTTTTTAATGGTTTTATTTTCAGCTTCATAAGCAGGGATGCCAGATGAATTTCGGAAAAAACGTCAAAATCCCCATAAAAAGGAAAAAAAATCGTAATTTAGAGTTTTAAAAATCGTCAAAAAAAAAAATCGGAAAAATAAAAAGTCAGTATTTGCAATAGCATTTTAAATAAAACCAACACATAAAAATTCAAGTTTATATAGTACAATACGTATCAAAATACATCAATTTTAACTTTTTACATAAGAAATCACAAAAAGTATAATGTTAAACACAACTTGTGTAATATTTTTATAATTTCTTAGTCTTTTTCAATTCTGACTCGTCAAGGTAAGTATTTTTGGATGAGAAGGAAAATGAGAATTAACGGTACTAGTCAATTTTCTTATTTCTTTTTATTTTTTTCTTTCATGCACGTTGATTTGCATTAAAAAGTAGGGATATTGAATTGACGTGTGTAAATGAAATGTCAATTTCAAAAGAGAATTGAACAAAAACTGGTCAGCCACAACAGAAGAGTGTGAAACAAGACTTACAGTATTTTATAAATAAATATCTAAATTTAGGATATTTTATTAATTCTGGTTAAATTACAATGTCAAAACAATTTAGTTTAGTAAGTTTTAAATAACGTTTTGAGTATAGAATCCAATTTATCCATCATATACAGGTACTTATTTTCAGAGAAATCCGTATTTTTGTTATTTAAATTTTTTTTTGGCTGCACGTATTGTTACAATAGGAGACGTTTTTGTAGAAATTGCCCGTTGAAATTTGGAAATTGTTTCTTTTAAAAATTTTAGTTCATGGAATTCAGCATTTACATTGCTTTTTATGTTTACAGATAAATAAGTAATTTCTACTATCCTGACTCAATATTATTTGCAATTATTATACCTAAACTTAACAATTTTCAATAATTAAGAACTCTTATTTAGTTTGGTTTTTGAACTATGTCATGTTATTCTTAATATTAATGATATTAAGTGAGAAAAATAGTTATTGTCTAAAAAAAAGAGAGAATTTGGTAACAAAAATATTAATAAAACAAACAAATGATAGAACATTTTAATGTTCATAAGGGAAACAAGAAGCTAATGATGAAAACTATTAAGCTGAAGGTCCACACCAAGCGTCTAATCGTTTCAGGCGTTCTAAGCAACTGTCAAAAAAGTAGAATCAATGTGTAGTTGTACGTTTTAAGTTACACACTCAAAAGCGGCAACGCGTCCTGACGCTTGAAATGCGAAAAGTTCGTTTACTTTATACTTTTGAACGCGGTGCAAGCGGCGAACAGCTGACTTTGACAAATGCAAAGCAAATTTATTTTAAAGGTGATGTCACTAAAAAAATGACAATTAAAAAAAACATTTTTTATATGAAATTAACAAACAAACCGATAAAAAACTTCATATAAAAACAAAATTAGCTGGACTTACGGCATCACCTCCGAAAGTACATACATATACATATGTATATAAAACACAAATGATTGACGCGAAAAATCTTCGCATGTAACTTAAAATACTTGACACTTAAAACGTTTAGAAAGCTTAAAACACGTTGATGCCAAAACCCGAGTTGTGGACCTCCAGCTTTAGTTATTGGCTTCACCCTTGATTACATTTCTCTGCATTTCCCTCCAAACTTTATTTTTTTTTATTGCAAAAGCCATCGCAATAGGCCCTAACCTAACCAGGATAATTGTGAACCAAGCCCATTGGAATTAGTTCGTGTGTCATAAATACTAAGTGGGATCCATTGTAGCATGATGATGTAAATTTGTTTTGGCTGTACCGAATAATTCAAGCTAATAACGTGCTAGAATGCAGGGTATGTTTGATCTAGGGAGATGATTGAGATATTCCTATTTCTACTCGGACAAGTTGGTTAATGGTGGATCCCTGCATTTAATCTCTTACATTATGAAACCATATTTAGTGGACAGTCTAATTAGTGAATGTTTTTATAACAATATTTTTTTACTGTTCAGTAATTATATTCATACCACTGTGTAATAATGTTATGAAAATTAATATACAATAATGTACAACGAGTATAGTATAAATATGTAGTTGCATTAGTAGTAAAACATTATTAACTTTTTTTATTATGACCACAAATTAGTTGTAGTTATTGTCATAATCATCCAAAGTTCTATGTACATTTTAATATTTACTTTTAATAACAAATTGTTAGTTTCAATTACATTTAATGTACAAGCGGTTAAACAAATACGAAGTATTTTTATATATTTATTGCTATAAACATATATACTCTTAAACAAATAGAGGAAGTACTTATTTATTAAACAGAAGCTTAAAGGAGTGAAATTAAAAGTATAATAAATAATAAGCTTTTAAATGACAATTACTTTTCATTTTGAGCTTATTTTCGAAAACTCAACTCAAGTTAATTTATCGTAAGCTTTGCTGTAGATCATACTTGAAGAAAAATATATATTGTCACATTTTGATATCGTTGTTAAAAAGTTGAAAAGTTGACAAGTTGTAACATTTGCAATGATGGGCCTTCAAATAACAAGATAATCTCGCCAAAAGTGGGATGTATGACCACGTTACCTATAACAACAGTTCATAGAAATATGTATGTATTAAGAAGTTCATTTATGAAGATCCTTTTGAAGTTCTATAATTGAATCCTGGTAGAACACTGTTGTGAAACTAAGATCAAAATCGAGACTTCATATTTTCATTTCTACATTCTTTTAAACTACTGCTTTGAAGTTTCACTAAGTACATACTTGAATCTACATTCACATAACGATTAAATAGTATGTAATAAAAACCAATGATTTTATGGTAAAAATCATAAAAGTTCAACCAAACAAAACAGAATAAAGATAAGAACAAAAAAAAAGAAAAACAACCAGAGTAAAGAATATAAAAAGTTAAATAAAATAAAACTTATAGCCGGATTTATCACATGCACATGTTAAGTAAGGCCAAGTTAAAAAAAGTATAAATACATATATACACTTATAAAGGCATGTCCTTTTGACATTTCTACTAATATTTATGACGGCACTCTACTATTGCAGTTATAAATGTATGAGTGAACGAGTCCTGTATACAAAATATACATGTTGTGTGTGAAAAGATTTCAGTTAGTTTCTTCACTTTATAACTCTGTGTTAACCATAAACACAATTATCCTTATATAGTTTACACACACACACACACACACACAGCTACATATACCTATTCGGTTATTGACTAAAGTAACAACCCTTGTGTGTAAGTGAAAGAAAATTTCGTATAAGAACAAGTGGTTGTTGCCGTGTTGTGTGGAATAGGCGTGGCTTATGAGAATAAAAAGGACGAGTATAATGCCATTGCCATTATTATTAATACTCGTAAGAATAAGGAAGCATAATAGCTTTCAACAACAAAACCAAAATCATATACGAGTAATAAAAGAGAAAAAAAGTACAGAAATAAAAACAAAAAAAAAAAAATTAGTAAAAATTTACCCTATTCATGATTATTATTACTGGCTGTGTATGATGCTCTCATACATTCATTATTATTATTGTGTCTCTGTATGCAGGACTGCGAGGCTAAGTTGAAATGTCTTATAAAATGTCGTATAAAAACAGAAAATGAATTGGTTGTTGCTGCTGGCACATCAAATAAGATGCAATACACCTCTGATCACGTCTAGATCCTGAGGGAAACGCATACTAAGATATTTCCATCTGGATTCCTCATTCAGACTGTGACAATCAGCCATATTATGAAATATTTTTTACAATATAAATTTATTTTAAGTATTGGCCATTGTTAGCTATGACCATTTCCCATCTCTCTGTCAACATATAGATTACGCATTCCAAGCACGAATCAAGCCAGTTTCGGATACCCTGTTCTGAAATGAAGTGTATGCCAGAGAGAGCATTCTGTATTGATCGAAACAAATGGTAGTCGGACGAGGCAAGGTCTGGACCAGAAGCAAGCGAGGCAAAATTGAATTTCAAAATAATTTTTTACAGATATTGCAACATTACGCTTTCAAGTCTGTCCGAATATATTGGGAGTTTTTTGGCTAATCCTCCCTTCAAACGAATCGGTTACATTCGGTACATGTTCCCTGGAATAGTTTCCAGATTTCAGCAGCTTATAATTTATAGGGGCCTATTGGTCCCACAAAATACATAGTATTACCTTATCGCCATGAATATTTGACTTTGGTGTGGATTTGGCGAGTTGGCAGGGATGCACATGTGATCTTTTGCGATCGTAATGGACCAATTTTTCATAACAAGTAATTGTTCTGTGCAAAAATGTTTTCCTTTTATAGCGTTCAAGCAGCATTTTGAACATGCAAAATCGTCTTCAATTCATATGGTACCCAATTTCCCTGCTTTTGGATAAATGCTGTTTTTCGCAAACGTTTTGAAATTGCTGCTTGATTTTGCAAGCTCTTGTTGAGTTTGACAACAATCTTAATGAAGTTAAGCCTCAAACTCTTGGTCCTCAAACTTTTTGGGTTGGCCTGGGCGATCTTTGACTTCCGTGTCTTCTGAACCGCACAAATGAGCATTGGGTGTGCTTCAGCGGTGCATTTTTCAAATTAAAGAAGTAAAGCAAAATTTCCCACTTAGGACGTTTTGATCCATGGCGCTAAGATAATGCCGTATTTGGTGGGATCAAAATTGTCCTTTAGATGTATAGAACTTTAAGTTAGCAACACTTTTTTAACTGGCGGCCATTTTGTCAGTTGTCAAGTGATTTATGTTTAAAGTCGCTAGTCTACGCCGATAAGCCCAAAACGGTGGACCATTTGGAGGACAACATTTGCCACGTTATTGCCACAAATTTTTCATCGAAATTTGGACCTACAGATTAGATTACGTCCGAGCCAGTCATATGCCAGAAGCCATATTTAAATTGTAATTCAAGAAGATTATCTTTCGAATGAAGTAAATTTCATGTCAATTTAAAAAAAATCATCTTTGTTTTATTCCATTTCAAAGCTCGATACATCTAAAAAAACGCAGAACCATGATTTTCAAAATAAATTTGCATAATTTTGAAGCGCTGTTCAGGCGTCAGTCTATTTCTATTGAAATGCCAAACCAAACTAAACATTTGTAAATCACTTGACAGCTGACAAAATGGCCGCCAGTTAAAAATTGTTTGCCAAGTTCAAGTTCTTTACATCTAAAAAAAAACAAACTATACAAATGTTTCAAAATAAAATTTCAATATTCTATATTAGATATTGAGTCTGGTAACATTAGATTAAAGCCTCTAAATTTATGATAGAAAGTTATTCCCAGCATAGTCTCCAGGACTGGTATGATTTAAGTAATGACATCCCTTCACAGTACCAGTTCTCCAAAATGGGTCGTTGGAGCAAGAGTGACTTTCAAGCATGTTTCATTGGTTAATGTTGAGAGTAACAAAGTTACATGCTCGTAGAAATTGGTCGGATACAGCATAATCCTATCATTAATTTGATTTGCTTTATCTAAATATTTCAACAATAACAATTTGTTATTTTTTATTCGAACTGTTAATTTTAAATTTTTGATTTGTATTTAGTCGGAAAATTATCAATAAAAATTTTAATAATAAGAAATTTTTCAACAATTCCTACCTTTAGTAAAAATAATTTAATGAAAATTAAATTTAATTAACTCGAGCCCGACTAAATAAATATCAAAAATTTATTTCAACAATACTTATCAGACTGACCTCGAATTACATGAAAGTTTGGTGAATATGAAAACATCTTTATGAGTTGTGTCAGAGTGTATGCATGTGAATGTGTGTGTAATTGTGTGAAAATGAGAAAACAACATTTTGACTCTGCCATTTGTGGCTTTTTGTTGACTTTATTTTAGTTGTTGTCTTTGATATACTTTATACGAGTATTTATTCGATTTTATTCTATTTATTTACAAATGTTGAGTACACATTATCTATTAACAATGCGGGTTCTCAAAACAAATACAGAACCCCCTCCAAAAGCTCCCTCACACACACACACACATACACACACACATACACAATCACTTGCTGTAATCCTTTTCATCTGTGGCTGTGTGATTTCTCTATATATATTTTTTTTTGGTTAAGGAGGAAAACACACACACAAAATATAATAATAGCAAATAAAGAAATATGAAAATGAGCACAATATGTATGATAATGATAATTACATTTTGTGAGTAAATAAAACATTCTCATATAACCGTATAAATATGTGATAATGAATAAATGAGTTGAATGAATTAATGAATAAAATTCCATCCACCCACCTCGTTTACGAATGAGAATTTTTATCAGCATGTAACTCATGCTTGTATGCATTAATCTTAATGATACAATTATTGTTTTCTTTTTGTTTGATGCGGTTTGTTATAAATGATACAGACAATGATAGTTGTTGGCTAAATGATTTATATTAGAAATGAAGTAAACGTTGCGTATTTATTAATTATGATCACAACTGTTTGAAGAGAATAATTTAATTTAAATTTGTAGCTCTTGAATTGTTGCTGGCTTATCAACGTACACCTTTTCTTTCAAATAACCCCAAAGAAAAAAGTCCAACGTTGTCAAATCACATGATCTTGGCGGCCAATTGACATCGCTATTACGTGAGATAACACGGCCATTGAATTTGTTGCGCAAAAGAGCCATTGTTTCGTTAGCTGTGTAGCAAGTGGCATCGTCCTGCTGAAACCACATATCGTACGCATCCATATCTTCCAATTCGGGCCATAAACAGTTCGTTATCATCTCACGATAGCGAACACCATTCACAGTAACTGCCTGGCCGGCCTTATTTTGGAAAAAATACGGCCCGATGATGCCGCCAGCCCATAAACCGCACCAAACAGTCACTCTTTGTGGGTGCATTGGTTTTTCGACAATCACTCTTGGATTCTCATTCGCCCAAATGCGGCAATTCTGTTTATTGACGAATCCATTGAGGTGAAAATGTGCCTCATCACTGAAGATGATTTTCTTCGAAAATTGATCATCCACTGTTGCCATTTTCCCGCCCATTTTCATAATAAGTCTGGATAACTTTAACACGTTGTTGGATTGTGTATCTCTCCATGGTTCAAATTGAGTAAGTCTGAAATAGAGAAATGTCAAATAAAATTCGGGAAAAAGCTTGGCGTTTAGGTGTGGTTCACATTCAACATCGGCCCTTACAATTTAACCACCCTTTACATATGGGTGTTTCCAAAGTAACGGTCGTTACCGATTTTCTGCGATTTTTAAAATAAAATTGCAACCTAAGCAAATATGCCACGAGGATTGCTTAATCGGTAGCAATCGAAAGAATTCATAAAAAAATGTAATTTCAGTACTTTTTTTTACCATTAAAAAGGTAAACAGTACATTTATAAAGTAACGACCGTTACCTTTGAATGAAGATTTTGTTAAAAAAAAAACATGTTTTAAAAAGGTAAAAATACTTTACTCTCAATACGTGTTTTTACCTCCTACAAAAATTGCTTCTTGGTGGATCTCGTTGTTTCAGACGTTTGTCAATACAATGATGCATCAGTCTATATCATTTAAATTACTTTTTATATCACAAAAACTAGCGAATAAGGAAGAGAAATATTCATCTGAGACCCAACAAAGTATATATATATATATACAGTGGGAAGCAAAACTGTCCTATGCCAATAGTATTCTTTTCCATCACTCTGGTATCGATTGACTTTCATTTCGTCGCTACAAATAACCCGTTTCCAGTCATCTACTGTCCAATTTTTGTGGGTTTTACAGAAATGAGGGCGTTTTTCACATTTCTATCGGAAAGTACTTGCTTTTTCATTTTCGCACTGGCTGCTAAACCAATTCTATGCAATGCGTGTCTAACCGTCCACAAACTTATCAATACTTTTGCAGCATTTTCGGGGTCTTGATGTCCGGGCATCACCATCAGAAAGCAGTCTTGGTCGCGCCCTTTGGTTGTTATTGCAAGCTGCATTACGCCGTCTTTTTTTTATATCATTTACCCGGGATTTACTCAAATTTAGTTTTTTTCAGCAATTTTACGGCAAGAGTAATTATTTTGCAACAAATTTATCACATTGTTTTCAATATCAGTTGGCGCTTTTCTCATTTTTAAAGATCTTTTAATTTTTTATTTAAAAATCACGTTAATCACTTCACAGGGCAAACAATAATGCACAAATAGAGCAATACTTACTTACTCCTTAATGCAAAACATCCGGACAGTTTTGCTTCCCACTCGATTTTCTCGATATGATGATAATAATAGTAAGAATCTGGGGTTAATCAAAATCAATAATATGCATATTTATTTTACTGCTGTGATACTTAGTTTAATACAATTTAATTATACTGTGATATTATTTTTATTTATATTTATATTTTTGCATTTGTTTTGTTTAATTAAATATATATTTTATGTTGTGTTTATGTAAAACAGAATGTATATAAAATATTCTAAATGCAGAACTATTGACGAAATATTATATATCTAATAAAATATCCCTGATGATGTTGGGAACGAAACGTCGGAAAAATAAATTATGAAATAATCTTTTATTTGCATGAATACATGACCTTAATATGCCCGATTTAGAATTTTTTAAACAAATCAATAATAAATATTTAATTTTAACTTACATATGTGCATATGTATGTATGTATATCATTACATACAACAAATCACAAATTAATACTTAATAATTCTTTAATATTATTGATTTATTTCTCGTACTTAATCTGCTTTGTAAAATTATTAATAAATTTATCGTGCATTTGACAGTTAATCATACTGATACGTGTACATACAAAAACACTGTATTAAATATGACATAATACATACATACATATGTTTATAACAATTTGAAAGGAAATAAATATCTTTGCAGATTAATATTGCTACTTGAAATGCGTTAACAATATAAATTTTAATGTATCAAAAGGTAAAAGTAACAATATTTTCCAATCACAATATATTAATTCAAACATGTTACCACACATTGACTTTTATGCGATAATATTTATTGCAGATTCAAAATCACAACTAGAGATACACATTACATACATATGTATGTAGATTATATACATCCCAGCATACCATTCTAGGAGCGCTCCGAAAAAGGAGTCAGAAAAGAGTCTAACAAAAGAGCATTTTCGGAGCGCTTCGAAAAAGGAGTCAGAATAGAGTCCAACAAAAGAGCATTTTCGGAGCGAAAGAAAAATTTTGCTTGTTACTGTCCTGAGTCGGCACGCAGTATGACTCAGAAATTCCACTTAATTATGTGTGTACCAAAGCGTTGTTGTCCTGTTATTTGTATTTTGAACAACAACAAAAAACATAGCTGTACCACACAAGAATTATAAAAACAAGATTACACAGAGCCCAAAAAAAAAACTCATAAAAGGCTCTTTACTGACATTATCTAAGAGCTCTTTCTGACGGACCATTTTCGAATGTAATGGCCCTCTTTTCTGAAGGTTTTCGGAGCAATTATGATTGTTTTTTGGGCTCATAAAGAGCGTTAACGCTCCGAAAAAGGTATCAGAAAAGACTCTTTTCAGACTCATATGGCTTGCTGGGATATGTGACTGTGTGAATGATACACTCGCCCTCTCATATACATACAAATGTATGTATAATTGCATGTGTGTGATAATCATAATAATCAGACAACTGTAAAATATTCTCTTTTAGTTTTTTAATAAACGTTTACAATTGTTGAAATATCTTTTAGCCGAAAAATATGTATGTACGAGTATGTATGTATGTATGTTTATTTGAAAATTTTCATGTATTTTATTTGATTTTAAATTTGAAGTACATAGGTACATATATTTGCAATATAACTTAAAACACATTGTAGTCAGATGTTTTAAAGAATCAATTCAATAATTTATTTTAAATATACGGAGATTACATTTAAAATTTTTAGTTCAAACTAATGTAGAATAAATACTATCGAGTTATTTTTGAAAAAATCGGTTTGATAAATAATCCAATAAGTAAACATAAAACATTATTTATATGTAATAATAATCACTCACAAAAATTAAACTTAAGTTCAGAAAATGTCTGAACTATACTTGGTTTTATATTTTCTGACATATTAAGCCGATAGCCATTGATGCTAGTGCTTTTAACCCTAAATTTATTGTAATTTTAATTATAATATTTTTTTTTAATAAATAAATAAATATTTTCTGACATACATATTTACTTATGTTTATGGATACATATGAAATATATATGAAGAAATTTTTTATATCTAGTGTAATCTGTGGCTATTTGAAAATAACCAAGCGAAACGTTTTTTCTCTGTTTTTTGAAAATCAAACTGTTAAACAACAATAGAAATCGTATATGAGGTCGGAATCCTAAAAAAGACGGCGGGAGCCATTCTACGCTAGCTTCAATCGGTTTTGGGGAGGTTCGTATCTCTCTTATACTCTGACCAGTTCCACTTAACAAAATTTATTATAGACTCCCTAGATATGAAATTGAAATGATATTATATAGGTCTATATAACCATAAAAAAACTAGACCCATAATGGTTATAAAAAAAAATTAAGGTAAAAAAAAATAGCAAAACAAATAAAGTACTGATCCATCGCTAAACAATAAGATTCGTGATGTCGTTTGGAATCTGTGCCTCTTTACCCACCCATACCTATATTTTGCTGGCACAAACGATTTTGATAACAAAATCCCAAAAATAACTTTCAGCCTTTTAAATTATATCATGGAAGAAAATTTAAGCAATGTTGTTAGCCTTTCATAATGACAAATTTAATATTTATTTCAACCCATATATGTTATAAAATATATATAAAAGAAAATATTTCCATAAAACTATAATTCAAAATTTGATTGTTAAACCTACAATAGAATACTAACTTAATACTTAAATAGATTTTAAATAGCAATAATATACATATGTACATATTTAATTTATTTGTATCTTAATAATATTTGTCAAAATCTAGCATTATCCCAATTTGGAAAAGTGTAAATTAAATATAAATGTTACAACAAAGAAAAATAGCAGGTAAGTGTAAAGAAAAAACAAGCCAGAAAGTATAGTCGGTCAAGCCCGACCATATAATACCCTAAACCTAGTATATGTATAAAACAGTTTTTAAAAAATGGGGGTTATATGGGCGATATCACCTATTTTGGAGCAAAATCAGTGTCATGATTTCTGTGAATATAATAATGTGTTAAACTTTATCTCGATATAAATACTTTTAAAAGATTTATGGAAGTTAAAGTGAATTACGGAAAGGGTCTTATATGGGAGTTTCGACTAATTATGAACCGACCATTACAAAATTAGGTGTCGTTATTTCTGTATATAAGAAACTTATTTGTGTCGAATATTATTTGGTTACCAACATTTTTAAGAGTGGACCTTATATGGGAGCTACGACTAATTATGGAAAGATCTTCACGAACTTTGTAGTGATTCTGAGTTGATCGGTATACTTTAAGGTGGGTGTTGGAGCAATATTTCTGGGCGTTACAAACATCAGCACAAATCCAATATACCCTCCCCACTATGGTGGTGTAGGGTATAAAAAAAATAAAACAAAATACTTTAACTAAACAAAAAATATAGTTATAGAGCCAACAAAAAAATAATTTTAATAAAAGCCTAAGTATTTTACTCTAGCTAGTATATGGCAAAATTTTGGTTCTGCACGTGAAATTTGTTTTTTCTTGCTACCGCATTTGATGTTACTATAATATTCGAGTATTAGAGACTTCTCGAAGGAAATTTGCAGAATTTTGGAAAACGTTTTCATGCAAGAACAAAAATTAGTGGCTGGCTATCATTTAGTCTCTCGTGGACGATGATAGACCTAATAGAAAAGAAGAGTTTAGCGCAAATAATATAAAATCTAAAATAACATCTTACCAGCCCCGTTTGCCCCGTTTGAAAGCTTAAAACAAAAAATTCCAAAAAAAAAATTAAGTAGCCTCTTCCAGTTGCCCAGATTTTATAGCGCGCGTTAAGCTTGACTTCACCAAATTAATTGCGCTTTTGTCAATATATAATAAGAAATTTTACTTCTTACCAAAATATAATGACAATAAAATTTCCCATTAAAAACCCTAATAGGATCGTTGGCCGGTAGAAAAATCTTATAAAAATTTGGTTAGGCACGTGTCCTCAACAATACTCTATTTCACTTGTGTTAGTATAATTGATCTTATCGCGGAAAAAGAATAATTTAATGGATTCTATTCTCAAAGAAAATGGTTGTGACTAGTGTTGCTACTTATAATCCCCACAGCGTAATAATTACCGAGTATAGCATGGTACTCTGTTCATCATTTCGTGCGAAATACTATCAAAAGCCCATATAAAAAAATTGATGCGAAATAAATGCGAACTAATGCTGAATAATTGGCCTCGAGCTCGAAAAAAAAGGCCGAAGAAATCAAGATATAATTTAATATAACAATTATGTGTAAAAGTTGTTAGTTGCGTGGTGTCAATATCTGACTTTCGAAATGTCTCAACTTCCATTTTGACCCAAAAAATCATATATAAACATTTTTTTTTTTTTTTACATTTTATTTATTTATTGAATCTTCAGATGTTGAAATGACAATAAGTTTTCGAATCTTAATACTAAAAGAAAATAATAAGTCCAGTCAGTGCTAGACAAAATATTATGATACTACAAAATATTTACATCCACTGATCCAAGCAAGGGTATCCCTCCTTCTCATGGCCACTAAAGTTAAGGATGTCTCGTGCAAGTGGGTTTGGATGGTGTTCAAGTTTGCTGACATATTTTGAGGCATATTTTGTAAATTCGAGAATTTTTAACGCACCATGGAGCTGAAGTAATTATACGTTGAATTTTATTTTGACCCCTTTGAAGTTTTTCAATGTTGGATGCTGAGTACCCAACAATTGAATTTCATAACACCAGATTGGCTTTAGAATTGCATTGTACAACAAAAGTTTGCAATCAAACTTTAATGTAGAATTTCTGCCGATTAGCCAATTAAGTTGCACGGCTTTTAATCTCATCTGTGTAAGTTTTGCGTCGATATGAGACTTCCAAGTTAAACGACGATCGAGGTGGATTCCGAGATATTTGACTTCATTGTGTTGCGGGATAATTTGGTTATTTATTCTGATGAACGAGCAGGTATCTTTTCGCAATGTGAAAGTTTTATGAATACATTTCTGTTCGTTACCCCTGATTTTCCAAAGCTCAAGCCAATTCTCTAGTTTATAAACATATTTCTGCAAATTCTGTGATGGTCCTTATGAACGCTAATAAAGGCTGTATCGTCTGCAAAAGTTGAAGTATGTATTAGGGAGTCTGACGGCATGTCGGATGCATAAATCAAATATAAAGTAGGACCCAGTATGCTACCCTGGGGTACTCTTGCTTTAATTGGCTGAGCGGGGCTTAAAAAATCGCCTTCTTTAATCAAATTTGCGATCATATAAATAACTTTTCATATGTTTGTGGGTGTTAGCAGGCAGAGCTAATTTTATTTTATGCATTAAACCTTCATGCCAGACTGTGTCGAACGCTTGGGAAACATCAATGAAAAGCGCAGAACAGTATTTTTTCTCTTCAAACGACCGTCTTATCATATTTACTAATCTGAGTGTTTGTTCGATGGTACTGTGTTTAGCTCTGAACCCGAATTGGTGCTTTGGAATACATTGAGTGTCGTTCAGAATTTAAATCAACTTAGCCATTAACAATTTTTCAAACAGTTTTGAAATTGTCGGCAGTAGGCTAATTGGCCTATATGACTCTACCTTCCAATCTGCAGGATAGTATTCTAGGCGTAAAATAGCATTGAAGATAAAGAGGATAATTCTTCTAGCTACACGAGGTAATTCCACAAGCATTTTGTTGCTGATTTTATCCATACCTGGAGCTTTTTTAAGGTTCAGAGTACCAATGGCGCTTTGAATATCATTATAGCTAAGTCTTAGTGGTACAGGAGGTCTACAGGAGTGGTGGCAAATCAGATGCATTATTTGAGTTGTTCATAGTAAACACATTTCTCAAATGGTTAACAAATAAAGTCCCCTTTTCGGAATCATTTCTAGCCCAGTCGGATTTCGCAGAGGAGGCTTTCCTCTAACTGGTCTTTTTAAACCTCGTGCCGCCTTCCATAACGAATAGTCAGATTGTGGGGAACTATCAATACCCTCCAAGTATGATTTAAGTGAAGCCATTCTTTGGATTTCTAAGAAATTTCTTATCTACATAAAAATTTTTATTTTAAATATTTATTTAAAACATTGTTGGCGATAGTTCGTAATTGCATTGTTTTCATGAACTCCGAACACACAGGAACTTGTTTGTTTATGAAGCATAATTTTTGTTATTTAGTCAGTCGGTTTTTTAAATAATAATTCGCAATTATATACAATAATATCCTTTAAATATAAGAAATCGCCGTTTAAAACTCTGTTCGCCATAACATACGGTGTGACTGGCGAACATTTCATAGACACGTGTGCTAAGTAAGTGACAACATACTTTGTCAAATAATGGGCATGCGAATGAATTGGGTTGATGATGATGATGATGATGATGATTACGATGCTGATGTCGACGACAACGACAACGATGACTACTTATACATGGATGTTGTGATACTAAAACGGTGGAAAAATATCTGTTTCCTATTGATTTTATTTTATTCGCACTCATATAAAACTTAAATAAAGGACATTTATAAATGGTTTACGTACGAATTTAAGTGGGTGGTTTGGGTGTAGTTGGATTTTTGGTATTTGCTTTTATGAGCATCAGTTAGTTCAAGATGAAAATAAAATTACAAATTATGGTCCTTTCAGAATATGTACTCCTCGTACGAGCAGCCAGCCAGCCAGTCAGCCAGCCATCAACCAACCAATTCATATTATTTAATACACTTTGCGTAAATGTGTCTGTAAATATCTTATTCTACATATTTCTGTATGTGGTTGGCTGTGTTCAGCAACGTAAATATGTATGTATGTATGTATATAATTTCATATAAAAACTGTGATAAAAGATTATAAAAAAATATTTCAAGCGAATAAATATCGCAACAACAACAAGCAGCACAAATCATGTAGTGGGTAACATTCTTTTATTTAGTCATGGAATGATTTAGTCCCGGCATACGACGACAACTACACCGAAACGACGACGACGACGACGACGATAGCATCTGTTTTAGACATCTTTTAATAAAAATTTCATCTTTATTATGAAACAATTGTTTTATGAATGAATGTACGTATGTATGTATGTATGTGCGTCTGTATGTTTAGAAGTACATACATACATACCAGTATGTTAGAAATACAACAATGCCAAATACGATTACCAACGCAAAACAAAAAGTCATTTAAAGGAAACAGAAAAAATAAACTGAAACAGAAAACTGGGGCCAACTTGAGGATAAATTTGATTTTGGTAACCAACCAACAAACAAACTAACGAATAATAAGAAACTTGAGATGATGTTTATTTAAGTGTTAAAAATAATTTGGCCAACGAAAGTCAAATCACTTTCATCATGCTCGATGGGTGGCAGCAAGGAAGTAATTATAATGTTATAATTTTTTTTATTTCTTTTCTAGCATACTGTGCAGTTTTCACCCAAATGACTGGATGACAATTTCAATATTTATTTATTTAACAGAGTAACATATTTTTATGAGGGAGTATTTAAGTACTTAGATTTACATACATACATACGAGTATTATATTATACATATACATACATATATGACAATTATATAATTATATTCAAGTATTTGATTAAAATTCACCTGAATACTTTACGAATTGAGGCCATAGAGTGTTTTCATAATAAGAGGAAATCTTACAGAAACAGAATTCTAGTAATTCTAATAATTAAATTTTCAAAAGTGTAATTAGTTTTTATTGTTAGTTGTTTAATAGCAGAAACGTTAGTCCAGCAAAAATGTGTGCACAGTGGGACCTGATATCAGCTTGTTTGTCTGAGCTTTTTTTAAGTGCAATTGTGGAAGAAGCTCTTTAGGTCCAGATACAAAAGAGTAAAGATGGGGCCTTTCATTTATAGTGCTCTTTTCCATATCTACTGTATCATTCGTTAATTAAGCTACAAAATTCTTAGTAGCCTAGTTGTAGTAAATAAATATATACTGTGAGCGTCAATATAAAGTAAACACCTAATATTGCTTAAAAATATTTTATTATATAAATATATACGTATGTATACAAGTACAAATTTAAAACAAAACATATTACATAAATAACTTAAGCAATCTTAAGTTATTATGCTTAATCATCATAAATAACACAAGCGAAATATATGTCACTCCATAACAAAAACTAGAAAAATAAGGAGCATAAAACAATAATTAAATTTTAATGGGAAAGTACCAGATTTTTCGCATCAAAATAAAGTAAATAGTACATATGTAGGTATATAATTTATGTAAAACATTCCCAGTAAAAAAAATTCGTGTTTTTTGAAGCACTTAAGAAAAAGCGCATAATCGAGCCATTCCATAAAAGCGCCCTTTTAAAGCAGTAAACGCTTACGAATAATTGATTGGTGTGCGCGAAGTAACGTAAAATAGTTTAGAAAAGTGCTTTCTTTACATGTTTGATTAGGTTAAAAGAAGCGCTTATTTTCAGCAGAAAGTAGTCCTACAAACCGGGAACACCTCACACAAAAATCATGCATCCCATCAGCAGGTTTGAAGCGATTTGAGGTATGAATTCATACATAAAACCTCCTCCTTTTGGAACACATTAGTTCTTTTGTCGTTTGTTGCAGCTGACAATCTTCTAGACATAGAAAAAACGATTTTTTTTTTATTCTGTTGAAAAATCCTGTTCTGCGCTGGTTCTAATTTCTTTACACTAGGGGCTAATTTTGTTTCAATTTTTAGATAATCTTCCTTTTTCATTGTTAATTCTCTAAATGTAAGATTACCGACCCCAGATGCCATCATACAACCCCAGACCATTACTGTGCCGCCACCATATTTTACCTCTTCGTTCTTGGTTTGCCATATTTTTGCGGGTTTTTTTTAACTCCAAATATAAAAAACTTACATTCATCGATGAAAAGAATATTATTCCAAAAAATTTTTAAGCTCGTTTACATACGAGTACAATATATTTTTTTGGCTGTTCTTTGGTAGAAAGAGTTTCTTATCTGGCACTCTGCCATGTAGGCCATTTGTAAGCAAAGATCTTTTAATTGTACTCGCGCTTACAGGTTTTATAACATTTTCAGCTATTTTTACAGCACTATAGCTTGTACTTCAGTTTTTGTATGACGTTTTTGTCTATGATTTTTTTTATTGTACAGCAATATCTCTCTACCTTTTTTTATGTTCTTCCCATTGTAAGTTATGAACTACTTAAGGTCACAACTTAGTTTTTTTTACAATGCAGTTACACGTTCAAGTTTTGCTTTCAAATTTTTGGCACTACTGCTTGTCAAAATTCTTGAAAATGGAAATCTGTGACGTAGTCTGCAGGCAGATTTAAAGCAGTTTGATTGCAAAATGCCGTCAATAAAACACATATACAACAAACATATTTATTTAAGTGTAAAATTATTTTTAAAAAATCAACAACACAACATAAAATTTGTTTATTAAAATTGCAATCAGCTTTTATCTTGACTGTAATTTGAAACACACAATTGGAATGAGAATTTGAAAGCAAACTCGTATCAAATTTTAAAGGTATGAAAGTGTGAGTGTATTAAAATTTGATCATGTAACCCCCAAGTTAATGATAAATTATGAAACTTGCAATTATTTTGAACGGTACTTTACCGTTATGCTTTCGAATAAATAAAAATTAAAAAAAAAAATTGCCGCTTTGTTTTTTTTGGAAGGACAGGGCTTTCAGCATAAGATTGATGCCACTGTTTACTTTATTTTGACACTTAACAATAAATCCCATAAATTTGAATTCAATTCTACTTAAATAACTAAGTATATAAAAATGAAAATTTTCTTATACTCGTATATGTAATATTATTTATATTAATATAATTAATTAAGCTTTTCTTTTAATAAGATGAGGTGTTAACTTTATTTTGACACTCAGAGTACATGAAAAAGAGCTTCGATTTCTAAATCTCCTAAAATATTCCGTTTGTGTTCGTATTACTTAATCCGCAGTGTAACGATCTTAATATATTCATAAGACAATTTTATATGGACTGCAAGAGCAATAGATATTAATGGTAAAATATTTCGGGTATGAAACGGATTTTAAGATTTTTATTACAACAATTTATACAACATTTGTTTTTTGCTATTTTTATGTAAAGTTTAGTTATGAAAAAATCTTTCTTACATACAGCATTGATGTAATTGCTGTAACTAGAACTTGAAACAATTAAAATATTATGGTCAGATAAATAAGACCGAAATCTTTAAATATGTTAAATACAAATGAACAGCAAGAACTGGAAATGCAACCGAAAATGTTTGGTCATGGAAGTATAAGACTTTTATAACGAGAACTTTGTTCTTAAAAGAAAATAATTTTCCATCTCATTTTGGCAAGATGACGGGTCATCAATTTACATATAATGACGGTCTCAGAAGGTCTATTATGATAACCAAAAATATCACGAATTTTACTAAACAAAGTTTTTACAGATTCACAATTTTCATAGTAAATTTTCACAAAAGTTTCTAATACAACGATGTCAACAAGTGATATGGCAAAACTTTCATGTTATTTCAAGATGTCCCTATTGCAAGAATTTATTGCAGGTAGAAATAGAGGTAAACTCTTAGATGAAGGCTCATTGGAAGTAAGCCGGATGTCATGTAGCCATATTGGTTTTACAACTGCCTTTTATAAGAGAATCTTGTGGTCCAGGTCTAAGGCTGGCCGTGGAACAAGGAGCCAGTGCAGTCGTACAGATTTTCATTTTATTTGTATTAATTTAGATTCGATACGATGGAACCATGTTAGACGGTGGTCGAGATGAATACCAAGATACCTTGACATGATTCTGTTATTGCTGATATTATTTATGTATGTATGTATATCAATTTTCTATTTGTAAAGCCATTTCTCGAATTCATTAATGTAGGATTGAAGATGTCCAGATGCTACTGAGCAAGTTTTGTGAACGCTTGCACATGTGAGTAATTAGTAGTTTTCTTTACTACAACATTATATTTTATCGAATGACCGTATTAAAGGAAAATCATTGCGATTGTACTTGATTACAGCCCAGTGCAATCAAATATTAAGCTAATTTTTTCTAATATACATAAATTATGTATATTACGTAACAATAAAGTCTGGATAAATTTTGATGGCAGTTTTTGTTGTTAACATTTCAGCACATTTTCCCAACTATTCGCTATATAAAACTACTACAAACGTACAAAAATATTCCCAATTCAAAGCCAACAATTTCTAGTTGACTCACGTAATCATTTTCCTTTTTCCACTGATATACTGAATTATTATTTTTTACCAGAGTACCGAGTGATTGCAATGGGTTGCAAAAAACATGTCTTAAAGAATTAAAGAATGTATCATTCGTACACAAAAAAAAATCATGTTTTTTTTCAATTAAACCTTTAATTGATTTTAAAATAATTTTCAATTAAAATTTTAATTGATTCAATTACTTTTCCTGATTTTTCTGATATTTTCAATTAAATCTCACATTTTTTTTACATGATACTATCATTTTGTTTACAGGTCCGATTTCAATTACATTTTTAATTGATTCCACAAATATTTTAATTGAAACTCATTTTTATTTTTTTCTGTGTAAATAGATTTTATTTTCTTTGCCAATTGTAACATATTTTTTTTCAAATCAAATGTTTTCTCAATTGCTACAATTTACTTAAAGATATTTACTAAATTTGCAATTGTTATCTTTATTATGCGTAGGTACGAATAAAGCAAAGAGGCCCTTGAGTGGAGTTCTCATGTAGTTATTTTAGCGATTATACATACAGTGGGGAGTATTGCATAAAAAAAACTAATAAAGAAAATTAAAAATGTTATTTTCATTTATTTTATATTTAATATTTTACAAAATAATTTATAAATGAAAACAAAAATATGAACGAAACGACATGTTTATACATACTCAAATTGGCGCACTGTAAAACTTATTGAATGATAGTATTGTTATTATTAAATTTTAAAACACTTTTTACAAATTATGGCATTCTCTCCCACTCTTTGAACCCGTCCAAATTAAATCGGTATTGTACCAACTGTCTCTTTAGGATTAACCACAAATTCTCAATCGAATTAAGGTCGGGACTCTGTATTCAAATAGGAGAAGTACTGGACGTTAGTCCATTGTCTTCCTGTAACCATTGGGTCCCCGTGAGGGTACTTTTATTTATTGTTGTTCGTTTTTGTCCTCATATGTTACAATGAGTCACCTTCGTGACAGGTACACAGAAAAAAAAATCATGTTTCTTTTTCAATTAAACCTTTAATTGATTTTAAAATAATTTTCAATTAAAATTTTAATTGATTCAATTACTTTTTCTGATATTTTCAATTAAATCTCACATTTTTTTTAATTGATACTATCATTTTGTTTACAGGTCCGATTTCAATAAAATTTTTAATTGATTCCACAAATATTTTAATTGAAACTCATTTTTATTTTTTTCTGTGTACTTACGTTATACACTTGAACTTCGGTCTCTTTATGACTGACCTCAAATTCTCAATCGGATGAAGGTCGGAACTTTTTACTAGCCACTCCATCACTGCATGCTGCTAGGCCATACTTTCACGATTTTGGAGATGTGCTTTGGGTCACAATCCAGCTGAAAAGTAAATCCATCCACATGATTGACGCTCTTATCTACAAAATCGGGAAGATTAGTTTGAAAAATATGCAAATAGTCATCATTCCTCATAATTCCTTCATTTCTTTGCAGTGATCCTAGGTGCCGCCATGTTAAGCAACCCTATACCATGACGTTCACCCCACAGTGCTTCATTGTTTTCTTTACATGGTGTCTTTGAAAACTCTGGGCTGTTCGGTGCCAGCAATATCGTCTACCATCGGATTGAAAACGAATAAATTTGAATTCAACTGACCAGATTTTACGTTTCCAGTCATACCATTTCTTTATGTTTCTCTATGTTTTCATTAAAGTTTAATTTTTTTTGTTTCTGATATGTTACCAATATCGCGAAGGGCTCGTCTGGCTGTCCATCGGCTAACGGGGTTGTCTACTGATATGGATACAGCTCGCATAGTAAACACTTGTCTCTTTTCATTTGTGTTATTATGAAACTTGCGTCCGTTAATAGCTTTTTGCGTCCTCTGATTTGAGGTACGCCTGTTTTGGACTCTTATGACCACTGATTGACTTACTTTAACCTATTTAGCTATTACTTGCGTAGAATAATTACTTTTTATCATTGCTAGAATATTGGCCTCAATAGCTCTTGACAGTTTCTTCATTATTTATTATAATCTGATTTGTATTAGATAATTGCAATCAAATTAATATCAAACTAATGTTTTTTTTAAGTCATAAACAAAGCGAAATCTAATGGTGAAATTTTGTATTTTTATGCGAATATTTCATAAGACACTTGTATAAAATTGAGTGAAGTTTTATTTTGTACAAATTATTTATTTGCTGAAAATTATTTATTCCATTTTGTGTTGTAAATTATTTTCTTTTAGCATTAAATAAATGACATAAATTTTTTTTATTAGTTTTATTTTTATGCAATAAAAAGTGCACATGTATTCATTTGTGCTCCCACTGTATATATGTTATGCAATAAAAATTGCACATGTACGCATTTGTGCTCCCCACTGTCTATATTTTATGCAATAAAAAGTGCACATGTACTCATTTGTGCTCCCCACTGTATATATTTTATGCAATAAAAAGTGCACATGTTTTGTTTTTACTACCCACTGTGTATATTGTAAAAGTGTTAACGTACCTTCGTAATTAAAAAATAAGATTAAGTTTGGTAAAAAATGTTTCAATTTCATATGGCCCATTTATGATCCCAAATATCCAATATTTTAATGTATAATTTATGTGCATAAATTATTCGGAGCTTCGGAAATTTGATATGTATCACCAAAAAGATGTAGGTACATGTAGATGGCTATATCGACTCTGCTATTTATAAGGATATAACGTTTAGTACAAATGAATAGATCACTGGCAATTGACATCACCAACCTTTTTGTTGAAGTGTGACAACAATGCACAGTGGTTCAAGTTTCTAAGGATGGCGGTCATACGTAGTTTACTCAGTTATAGTCATCAGAATTAGGGTAAAATAAGATTAAAAGAAGTCTTAAAATATAATATTATAATAATTTATTTACACAAAAAAGTTAGTTATTAATTAAAGAAAAAATAATAAATTTTATAACGACAATTTAATACAACATTTGTACATTATTTTCAAAAACTTAACATACGTAAAGCCTGTGGTGATAGCATAGGCTTCTTCTGTTGTGGTAATTTGCATAAAGAATAAATCAACGGGTCGGAATTTAGAAGAAGTCTATGCAAAAGTCTCAGTGTTAGTGACAATACGAGACATTTTTCGCGTGCTGTCTCGTCTGAATTGCTTAAATAATTTATTACAAGATTCAGCGGCTTCTTCAGAGAGCTCGCCTGTGGAAACTAGACAGTGTTTCACTACTTCCGGTCCATGAATTAATACTTTATGAACTGAAGCAGGCAAATTATAGCATGGATACGTACTAATAAGCATTCGTGCGGTTCCTAACGAGTAATCTCTAAATTCTAAACTATCAATTTCGTATCCCGACGAAAGACATTGCAAAAGATGTTGACACCGATCAATAACTGCTTGATCTAAGCCAGTTATTTCAGCTGATATAGCTGAATTCAAAAAAAATAAAAGTTCCTACAGTGTTTCCGTCATTGGATGAGCCGCTACCGCTACTTTGAGTTTTGTTGACAATTAAACCTAATCGTGTCCTAAAGTGCTCCTGAAGATATAGTTTTTTTCTGTGCAAGAAGCTCCTTTTCATCTGTTGAACGAGCCTGCCACTTTTTAAAATCCAATCGTTAAGTTAAATGTATAAAATATTCAAAAAATCTTATCCATGAATGCAGAGGAGGTAACCCAAACTGATATCTAGCAGTATCAATAACGGCTTTACTTAAACACATGTTAAACTGTTGAAAAAAGTCAGCAAAGTTGTCATGATTTGTTCACTTCCGATGCACAAAAGTTAATGTAAAAAACAACTGATTGCAAATCTTTTTGCATGTTTTAGTAGTACCACTAGTTGTGAGTATTAGAGCGTACTAACGGTGAAAAAATCGAACAACGTCATTTGACCACTATGTCCTACTACTGAGCCACTGTGCAATGTTTTGAAATACCTTTACAATACAATTAAATAAAATATAATTCAATTCAATTTGTATAACTTTTTGTGTTTGTACTTATTTAAATACATATTATGTATGTCGGTGTTTGTGTTTCCTATGTAAATAAATAATAATTGACTGCAACATGTCCTTTTAGTCTGTTCAGTTATTTTATTTTTTATTATTTTTTGTTTTTTTTCAGCGGAGTTTAAATAAAGGCAATAAAATATTATTTTTAACATCATAATTAATTTTATTAATTTTATTAACGCTTCATTACCTCATTATTAACCACATTAACATGCGTCGTGTTTTTCGCTGCTGATGTGCTTTTTTTGCACCGTAATTGTTTGTTTTTTATTATTTATAGGTATTATACAAATTATTAATTATTGATTAATGAACTCATGTTTTGTCGTTAATATTGTGTTGATAAGCGGCGGTGGGCAACCTTTAATGCAAATTAACAGCAAATTCTGCACACAATATGAATCCAGAGTTGTAAATGAATTCTAAGAAGTTTTAAACTTGAGACACACACCGTTAATATTTTGTTAGTGTTTAATGACTGTAATTACATTTTATGATATACACACAGCTTCAAAAGTGTGTAATCACCAGTGAATTTTTTGATTTTTTATGATTATGAAAAGCATTACAGTTCAACTTAAATTGTTTTTCATAACCGAATCCATTATTCAAACAAATATCCAACAAAACGAAACTTTTAAATTTCAATCGATGGATAGATTTTAGGATTTTCATTATCTTAAAAAAATCAAATAATTTGTTGTGTTTACTCACTTTTGAGGCACATAGTATGTACATAACTGTTATTAATTGCCTTGGGGTTCGTACCTTTGTGTTGTCTAATAAGGTCCAATTTTAGTTTATATAAAAAGTTTCTTAAGTTTGCGAGTTGTAGTAACAAATTTTGCAAATATTTGGCGGTCCAAAAAAAAAAAAGCTTTCTGAATGGAACAATTGCAGAATTATAAACTGTGTCAAAATGAAGAGTGTTGGTCAGATTGTTAATGAATGTGAGGTAAATGTGTCCAAATCAACCAAGAATACTGCAAAAAGAATTCCGGCACAAAACTGCTGGTCTTGTATTCGCTAAAAGAAACCTGCAAACTAACTGATAATATTTGTCAGTAGTTGCACTATTTTAACATATACTCGTATTTGTTTAAGGTGATTTTTTTCGATGAACACAAATTCCATATTGATTGTCAAGATGGTTTTAACAGCTACCTACGGAAAGAACCACGATATTTTTCAAAAAGAAATTTCGAAGACGTTTCTTGTTGATGGTTGATGAAATACAGTTGCTTGATTTGATGTTTCCAAGCACTAAAACGAATTTGTCTTTTTAAACAAAATTGATAGATAAGAAATTAGTGACTTTTTAAGAAAATAGTAATGAAAAACAATTTATATTTCAACTAGACTAAAGAATGGTTGTCTTCGAAAAACATTAATACTCGTAGACTTTAATGACCCATATGTGCTCCAGATCAGAACCCCATTGAGAACAATTCAGTCAAATTTAAGCTGAAAACCGACAAGACGAAAGCATATATCACCTAAAAGATGCTGTTATAGATGCTTGGAGATTTATATCTGTTTTTCAGATATGGGCGCTATATAGAATATATTACCTATTATGAACCGATCATCCAAAAATTTAGTGCCATGACTTCCGTGAATATAAATATTATGTGTGTTAAACTTTATCTCGATATAAATACGTTTAAATGATTTATGGTGGTTAAAGTGAATTACGAAGAGGGTCTTATATGGGAGTTTTGACTATTTATGAACTGACTATTATAAAATTAGGTGTCATCCTATTTGTACATAAGAAACTCATTTTTGTTAAATTTTATTCAGAAGTGGGCCTTATATGAGAGCTACGACTAATTATGGACCGATCGTCATAAAATTCTAACATATTATATGTATATGTGCGAAACATATTTGTGTTCAATATTATTTGGATACCGACATTTTTAAAAGAGTTATGCTCTTTTAAGTGATTTTCGGAAGTGGGCCTTATATGGGAGCTACGAATAATTATGTACCGATCTTCACGAAATTTGTAAATCTGATTTAGCTTCATTTATTACTCATTTGTGGTGAAATTTGTTTGCAGACTTGCATAATTCAAAGATTTATGACCAGTAAACCCCAATTTCGGGAGGACATTTGTATGGGGGCCAGGTGAAATAATGGACCGATTTCCACCAGTTTCAAACCCATCCATCCTTGGGCCGAAAAATATCACGTATCAAATTTTATTGAAATATCTTCAAAATTGCGACCTGTACTCTGCGCACAAGCTATACATGGACAGCCAGCCAGCCAGCCAGCCAGCCAGATGGACGGACGGACGGACATCGTTAAATCGACTCAGACAATGATTCTGAGTCGATCGGTATACTTTAAGGTGGGTGTTGGAGCAATATTTCTGGGCGTTACAAACATCAGCACAAATCCAATATACCCTCCCCACTATTGTGGTGTAGGGTATAAAAATTACGGTACAATATTTTATGAAGCTGGTGATTTGGTGGTGGGTATATAAGATTCGGCATAGTCGAATATAAACTCTTACTTGTTCAACTTACGACTGATGCTGTGAATTAAAATTAGCTTTTCAATTTGAAGTCTGAGCTTAACAAAGAGATTTTAAAATTGATCCCGATAGAGGACTCAATAATTTTGGGCAATTGAAGCACTTATCACCCGTAAATACGTAAAAAGCCATTTGTACGATTCTGTTTATGGTTTATTTAAGAATAAATACAAATTTCTTTTTTATACATTTAAAACTCGCAAAGAATCAAAATGGCTGTTATGATTCCTGTAATTCATACTCGTATACGTATCGTATACATGTATGTACATATGCACATATTTACGTATTGGTCCTTCAATATTTTAAAGCAAAGTAAATAATCGCCAGTCAATTTGTAACATTTTCGTTGAGGAATTCTTTTTTTTTTTTTGTTTGAACATGCTCGTATTTCACTTTATTTTTTCTGTTGTTGATTTTTTGGTTGATTCTTTTTTAATTTTTTTGTTTGTTCGTTATGTTGATTTTCTCATACTGGCACGAAATTGGTTTGATTTATGCATGATGGAGCAAAATAATCCAACTGTAAAAATTATTTTAAAAATGAGTTCTTTTTTTTAACTCTCATATAGTTAGTAGAATGGTACCCTTTAAAATGTTGCACGTTCCACCCATCATCTATACGTTCTGAATGGCAAGTGTCAGCCAAGAACGACTGCAGTGTACATGCTTTCCGTTTGAAGTAGGCTAAATTCAAAAAAAAAAAAATCAGATATAAAATTTAAAGATTTGTATTATGTATTTTCCTAAAAATATTTCAAACATTTTTGGTGAATTACAACGGTTTTCTTTTAAGAAAATCACTTTCGTCTTAACTAATGATACCCTATTTATATTCTCCTTTATATGTACAGCTACGTGCAACTAATTAATGACAGGATACTAACATGTGAGCTTGAAGAAAATAGTTAATACGAAATGTTTTATGATATTCTCAAGATTTGTCGTAGTTTAGTCAATTTAACTCTTACTACTAGAAAATAACTGCATATTGTGTCAAATTAATTATTATTTATGAATCTGTGAGTTATATTTTCAAATAAGATTGACATTCAGTCGTGCATACAATTAAGGAAATACCACAAAGTTTACAAAAAAATGTATTAATTTAAAAATAAATCAATATTATATTGCAATTCTATTGTTGTAGATAACAGCTTGACATTTGCAAAGCATTTAGCTTTCTTTGTTTCGGCAAAGATATTATTAAAATTTTGTTTTTTACAGAGTTTTCCTTGGTTTTCGAATTGTTTAAAAACCATTGCGTGACGTCATGAGCCGTATGCTTAGGATCGTTATCTTGTTGAAATATGCATGTTACTGGCATGTTCTCATCAGCATACGACATCATTGTATCGGTTGAAATTCTTGCATACTGTAACTTATCCATATTTTCCTCAATTTTGAGCAGCTGCCCAACACCTCGTAACGACATAGCACCCCGAAGCATTATATATCCACCACCACCATGCTTCAAAGTGGTAAGAGTGTACTTTGGATCAAATTCTTTAAACTTATTTTCCAACTGGAGAAACCCTATTACTTTTTGTTTCGTACGAAAATAATCCTGAAGCATTTGTACAATAATCTTTGGAGTATGTACTGACATCACAGAATTTGATTTTATCCATGTTTCATATACTGAAAAACACTCTGTGTAATCATAATTAATTTATTCTAACTTTTAAAAATTACCTGAATTTGAAAATGTTAATAACTTGATCACTGTCCTTAATTTACTGCACGATTAATTTATTTCACAAATTTTAAAAAAACAACCCAAAAATAATTAAAAGCGTTAAATTTTAGGCTTTTATTTAATAAATACTCGTATTGCCTTTAATATAACGATTTAAATATTGAATACTACTGTTCTTAATTAGTTGCACGCAACTGTACATATTTGTATATTTAAAGATTGCACTATTAAAATTCAATTTAAAATATGATTGTAATAATTTTAAATTTGCTTCTGTTTCGATTTATTTGTTGTTTTTGTTGTTGTTGTTCATTACAAAAATTAATAAAATTTTTCAAATTTCATTGTCAAAATTATACAATTCATCATGTCTGTGTGTGTGTGTGCGTAAATTTGTACGAGTAACTAATTTAGTTTATTTCATTAGCAATCCGAACAATGGAACGAATGAAAAGCCTTAAAGGTTAAATATTTTTAATTAAACTTATGATAACTGTTTTTGGCAGTTGCATGCCAAGTCATAAACTTAAAAATGAACAACAACAACAAAATTTAGACCAACGATTTTTTCTCTTTAACGAAAATTGTACGTATAAACTGACCATCAAGTGAAAATTGGTTGCAATCAAAAAAAAATATATACCTACATACATATGTATGTATGTATGTAAATTTAATAGGATTCTAAAGGCTGTAGGCCAAATTGCATTTATTCGTACAAACTGAACTGCTAATAAAGTGTTGCCATGCAAAAATAGAACAACTATGGACCAGATGATAATGTAATTTATAGGTAGTTAAAACTGGGTTAATGTTTTATAAAAAAACTATGGAAACTCATTTATCAAACCCAGCAAAACCAAGTAATATTTGTCAATGTTATCTACGTTCTAACTAAGTTCAAACGAACAGATTTGTTCCAGATTAACATGACTACCCATCTTTCGGCCTAACGTCTAGGCGCACTGAAACGAGGATAACACAGCTCACCACCGTATTGTACGTCCTGCAAGAGCATGCTAATGAACTTGCAATTTCTCGTACATGACTGCAACGATCAATGTAACGAGCATCTTGCTTAAGAGCTTGGGCTATCTAATCCCTGCTAGTCGTTTAACATGAGCCAAGACTTTTACTATAAAAACAGCAATGGCAACAATAAAAGATTACTGCGGTTGCCATAAGCCCCTATATAACCTTGTGTTGCGGACAGCCACGAAAGCCACAAATTTCCTGAGCATAGAGCTAAGTGTCATCACCACTTTCGATGTTACAGCAACAGCACCTAGAGACAAATAGGTCTTTGGGTATCGGCCACAGCCACTACCTCACTTAGGAGATGAACCCCCGTGCATCTAACTGACCCGTGGTGCTAGATAGAGACTCTAGTCAGCTTCAAGTTTCATTGGGTAAACAATTAGACTCTATCAAGTTTGAAGCTCGTCCAAGCTCATGACAACGGTCTCGCCATATCTTTCTAAAGAATTGTAACAGCGTCAAGGTGATAGAATTATACCAACACAAATTATCCTTAAAAATGTGTTCTGGCGTACGAGTACAGTGGTGTAGAATCGATGTTTTTAAATAAATTTGATAAAGTATTCCAGTTTAAGTTTTGTAAATGGACTTACAATTTATGGCAGTATATATTCTAATCTAATCGAGATATCAATTTGATTCTTTATTTTTTTAACATCAAAAATTACTTTATCTGAACAAACCAATGTAGTCCAAGAAATATGTATGTATGTATATGAATCAAACTGTTGAATCAAAAGTTTGATAATTGTGTTTTAATATGTAATAAAATCTTTATTTAATAACATAATGCAATAATATTCCGTAATTCCCAACAAATGTCCACAAATTTTTATACCTTAAGTAATTCATTAAGGTTTCCAAAACTGATTTTCGGGGACATGTGTATGTACATAAATAGCACACACAAGCATGATTTCTAACCAAGATATATATTTATGCCCTTATTCATAAAAAATTAAAGTAGACTTCATATGTACTTGAAGAAAAAGCTAGCATTTTTAATCGTAGAGGACACTTCCGCGATCGGAGTTGGCGATTAAATTAATCGTGCGCGATGTCGTATTCCAATCGCGCACGTTCAGAGCAACTGAAGTAACTGTGTCTAGACGGCGATTCTTCCTTTCCAATCGTCGACGATGAGCAAAATCCAATCGTCGACGATAAGCAAAATGCAATCGTAGGCGATTGCCAAGACGATGGTAAATTTATACAAAAATGCTTACTGTTACTTGTTTATTTTATTAAAAATTTAATTTGTTAAATAAAAATACATACATATATAAAAAAAATTGAATTCTTGAAATAAAAATAAACTTATAAATTAAAATTTGGTAATTTTTGCTTTTGTTCGGTCTACTTTTCTAAGCCGGTCTGTAGCATGAACAAAGTGTTGCTGGATTGCTTTAATAATTGAAGAGTCATCCGAACTTTAAATGACAGATATCTTTGAAAAAAAAATTAGAATGATGTAAGAACACGTGATTAGAAATACTTACTGGTTATAATTTCCTTAATACAGAACTCTTGAATGCTGGGTTTTTTGATAGTTCCACGCCAGCTTAATTTTGCAGCCACTTCATCGCTTAGCAGCTTTTCAAACGCGTTCCTAATGAATTTCTGTAAAAAGATAGTTATAGATAAAAAGAATTGCATAGATATATAGATATATGTAGATGTACATATGTACATACCAATTGGACAACAATATCCTCGTTCTCTTGTATTTGTTTATTTAATTCATTTAATTGTTTTACAGTTTTTGGAGGTAAAGGCGGCACTAAATTGGTTTTTACAACTTCAGAGAAAGTTAATTTTAACTGGCGCACCTCATTTCTAAGAGTTATCACTTCTTCTGTTATCCTGCCGATTTGCTGTTTTTGATTAAAATCTGATTAAAAATTGAATAGAAAATAACAAAAATAACTTGATTTTGCTAAACTTTTGTAAACATAGCCATCTAACCATCGCCAGAATACGTAAACGGCGATTTCTGTATAACATGAATATTCTGATTTGATTCACTTGTCTAAAAATCGTCAAAAAAAACTCGTAAAAGCATAATTTACAAGAGTAATATACGACTGTGATAAAATAACAATCTTTCAATGATCGCCAGAATACTTAAACGACGATTGTGGGGTAACATAAAAAACACTCGTCCGACAAACATCAAAATGACTCGCGAAAGTATCATTTTGAAGAGCTAAATACGATCGTTGACTGCAAACAATCTTCCGATGCTCGCCAAAATGCGTAAACAACGATTCATTCACTAGTCCAACAATCGTCTGAACGATTAAAAAAAGAGTCGCGAAATGATCGCGCTCGTCAAACAATCATCCAAATGCTAGCTGGGATACGGCAGATATTTTTTATATTTTTTTTTATGTCTTGATATTCATTTGTATTGTTATTATTGATCAGCGTTGTCAACTTTGAAATTTCAAAACGCACCAAGTTTCGAATTTTTAATTTTTTTTTAATTGCATAAATTCTATATAAAACTTTTAAAAAAAAAAAGAGATCAACGAGTTATAGTAAAAACCTTTTTTTATATAAACGAGCTATAAAGATAAAATACGCATTTAACTACTCAAAATTTAACTCACACTATGCTATTCGAAACTGAAGTACTAATTGGTAAAGAAGGGCTAATTTCGGTACATATTTGATACTTTTTTAAATTATTTTTGTTTTCAATTTTAAGTGCTTGTACTATATAAGAATTTTTTCAATACAATTTGTTAGGGCTCCATTGGGAATCTAACCCTGGTTGATCGTCTACATTTATTATACATTCGTATTTAAAATACATTTAATGAGTCCCTTTTTCATCGTAAAGATTTCTTGATAATGAATTATTGAAAAAGATTTTTTCACATTTACGGAAAAATTAAAAAACGCAATAAAATTAAAAAAAGCCCACTGCGCACCAACTAAGGAATATTTCACACAAAAAATTTAAAAAAGCACCAACAATAGTGCGAAACGCACCAAGTTGACAACGCTGCGAATAATGTTTTTTTTTATTAATTTTTTATCCCTTGCTATTCTCTCGTATTGTTATTTATTGATTGTATGATTGTTAAAGAAGGATAAATATACTTCACTACTTATACATTGGCATTTTAACTCATTATTTTAACACGGTGATGTCATTGGAGGCAAGTACTTACCACGCTCGCTTAGAAATAGGGAATTAAATAAGTCATTACCACATCCACTTACAAATAGGGAGTTAAATAAGTAATTACCACGTTCGCTTACAAATAGTGACTGAAATAAGTTATTACTACAATGTCGCCGAAGATACTACTTACATGTAAGGACTATAACAATTCATTAATTATAATGATTTATAGTCATTATTAGTAAAATAATGGGATAATTTAAATGAATGTTGGTTTTTATTTATAAAGAACAGAAAATATAAGATTATATGCAAGGCATTACTAAACTACTTATAAGTAATGCAGATGGTATGAAATAGTCATTGAAAAGTATGTTGTTTAGTAATTGCAAGTCATTACCAAGTTTTTGCTGGGTATGTATGTATTGTTTTAATTTTGCAACTTTTTTGTTGTTATTGTTTTGTTCCATTTAAATTAGCTAAATAGCTAAAAAGCTTAAAGTAAGTCAATCTGTAAGTCAATCATAAGAGTCCAAAACAGGAGTTCTGTTGTTCCCAAACTACAAGTCAGAGGTCGCAAAAAGCTTTTAACGAATCCGGACGCAAGTCTCAAGATAGCACAAATGAAAAGAGACAAGTGTGTAAGGCGAAAAAACAATGGGCAAACCCATTAGTCGATGGACAGCAAGACGAGCCCTTCGCGATATTGACAACATCTCAGCAGTAATAAAACGAAAATTTGCATTGTCGGTAAAGTTTGTCAGAGAGCGCAGATTACTGGAAACGTGTATTCTAGTAACACGAATCCAAATTTGATCGTTTTCAATACGACAAAAAATAATGTTGCTGGCGCCGAACACACAGAAAAAAATAAAAATGAGTTTCAATTAAAATATTTGTGGAATCAATTATAAATTTAATTGATATCGGACCTGTAAACAAAATGATAGTATCAATTAAAAAAAGTTGAGATTTCATTGAAAATATCAGAAAAATCAGAAAAAGTAATTGAATCAATTAAAATTTTAATTGAAAATTATTTTAAAATCAATTAAAGGTTTAATTGAAAAAAAACATGATTTTTTTTCTGTGCTGCCTCAGAATTCAAGGACACCATGCAAAGAAAACAATGATATACAGTGGGAGGAATGTCATGGTATGGTGGTTTATATGGTGGCACTTTGGACCACTGCAAATAACCTGCGGAATAATGAGGAAATAAAGAAGACTATATGCGTATTTTGCAAACTCTTCTTCCCGATTTTGTAAATAAGAGCTTCTATCAAGTGGATGAAGTTACTTTTCAGCTGGATGGTGACAAAAAGCACATTTTCAAAATCGTCAAAGAATGGCTCAGCGAGCAGTGATTTTTTTTTTTTGATGTAGTGGCCAGCAATTTAGAATTTGTGGTCAATCATGAAGAGTGTGTCAAACCCAATTGGACGAGCTGTGGTAGCATTCACGTTATATTTTCCGAAGCACAAATCCGTTACGCACAGTGCAAGTAGTGTAAAATTATTAGTATTTGAGCTCATTTCTTTGTACTGCACAGAAAAAAATAAAAATGAGTCTCAATTAAAATATTTGTGGAATCAATTAAAATTTTAATTGAAATCGTAAACAAAATTATCGTATCAATTAAGAACAATTTGAGAGTTAATTGAAAAAATTTAAAAAAAAGAAAAAGTAATTGAATCAATTAAAATTTTAATTGAAAATTTTTTTTCAAATCAATTAAAGCCTGAACGTTTCTCCTGGCTTGTTGTGGAAATAAGTAGAACAAAATTAAGAAATCGTATAGAAAGAGTTTATTTAATTACAGCTGGTAACCCATGTGAAATTAAGTTAAAAAAAAAAAAATTAAGATGCCCAATTAGATATCGATGCAAAATACTGCGTCCGATACAATTTGTGGTAATTTTCCGTTTTTTACCAACATTTCTGTTTCAGTATTTGCATGTGCGTATAAAGAAAGGTATGTATGTATGTATTTATGTAAAGTGGTGAAAATGTGGATGTAAATTATAATTGTTATTATGATTGTTGTTGGTGTTGTTTTCATGAAAATGCACATTCGAAAAGGTGGTTGTTTAATTACCTTTAATCAATTCATGTTCACTTCGTACGAAAAAAACCCATTCATACATTTTTGACATTCATATTTTGATTTCAATTAAAAACGATACATACTGTATGCTGTTGTTGTTATTTTTCTTTCTGTTCCAGTTGTTGTTATTGCTGTCGGTTGTATGTGATTGACATTTTTTTGTTTTGTCAGTTGTTTTGGGGCGTCCAAAATTGATTTTCCATGGATGGACAGAAAAAAGGGTTGGTTGCAGTTTTTTTTTTTAATGAATATTAAAACTTTTTATTTAACAAGAGATAATTATATTTGCATAGATACATATTTCAGTTGGGTTGTAGTTGGTTTGTACGAGTATGTTGTTATAACTTTTAATTTTTTGTGTTTTTTTTTTGCATAAGCAAATAAGAGTTTGTTTGTTTAAAAAAGATAAAAGAAAGCGTTCTATTTGTTTTATTGAAATTTAAACAAAAAAACCTTGACAACAAATTGTGAAAATATTTGGTACTTACATTTATCCCTCAAGAACAAAAATAAATATGAAATTTTATAAAAGGGCCCTTGGGATTACATATGAGTATGTAGGTGAACTCGTTCGTTACATGTTAACCGAATTAAATGGACAAAATTAGTTGAATATGTACTTTAAATTCTTAGATTACTCCATTCTTAATTAAAACGCAACAGTTTAAAAATTGACACTTACTGCAACATAGAAAAATAATAGATAAAAGTTTGGAAGGAACGAGTTTTGCGGCAAACTGCAATTTTAAGTCATGTAAAAATAAAGAAAAGAACATGAATTTAATAAATCTATGTATGTATATGTTAGAGAGCTGCACCGAGTAAGTTTTTTCTTCATGTGTGAAACTCGCTGTCGAATGTAGCAAGAATGATAAAATAAAGATTACGCCATGCGCATGATTTCCCGTTATGTGACGTAGAAGTTCCTTTCTAAGGGTTGCCAAGAATGTTTCATGTGTTAAAATTTAAATTTCTTGCGTAAAATGTATGTTTTATGTGATAGTTGGCAACTTCGTAATTGAAATCTCTCTGAGAGTTCTAAAATAAAAGCTGTTTAAAAAAGAAAAACAAAAAAAAAAAAAAATCAACAAAAAATATAAACATGAAGGAGGATTAGTTGTTTTTTGGCAACTCTATATAATAAGTTTCATCAACCTTCATGTTTGTTTACTTTAAATAATTTGTTTAATTATTAATTGTTAACTGTTTAATCCTGATTAATCCTGTTTAATCCAAATACATAAATCTAAAATATTAATCGATTAATATTTTAGATTAAATGTATTAATCGTAGGATTATTTAAAAAAAATTAATTAATCTAAATAAATCCTTTTTAATCCTCACCTAAATTTAATTCTAATCGATTATTAATCCATAATTTCGATAACTAATCTTAGTTAATCAATTAAAACAGAAACAAAAAAATTTTAATTCGATTACTAATCATTAAGATTATTAAATCATTAATTAACAGCTCTGATTTGAAATGTACTTTAGTTTCAATGTAAATTTTCTATCGAAGTAGTTTTTAAGAAATATGTTTTATGTTGAATAGTTTTTAGTTTGTCAGAAATTTTACTTTAATAAAGATTCTGTATAGGTAATAAATATAATTTTATATTAAATAAAACTATTAATATTTTATAACGTTGGTTATGGGCCCAGAACGACGATAAAAAGACTATCGGCAATTTAATTTAACAGTAATAATGTTTTTATATAAATATGTATGTATGTATGTATAAATTCAAAACATTAAAATTTAGTAAAAAAATATTATTATAATATTATTATTTTCTATTTTATAGTAATGTACAGACATATATTAGAGACAAACATAAATAAGAGCGTCAGCGGTGCGTTTCATGTACAGTGGTGGCCCAGTATAACGAATGATATAATGTCCAGGGTCGTTCGGTGTATCGAATATTCGTTATATCAAAATATAAGTTAAATTCTATTCGTATTATATTAATTCATTTATTCAAAAAAAAAAAAACGGAAAAAATTATATACATGAACAAAATTAATTATTTTTGGAAAACAAATCTCCAATATGTGTTTGTTTATTACTTAATTGTGGTACTGAAGTCAATAGCTTGTTCTTGCAATCTCCTGAAAATAAATACTTTGCTGTGCTCAATTCCATTTTCTTTTGCCCAGTTGATACACGTTTGGAAAGCATTAATGGTACTCTTTAACGCGACCAGGGGCCAAATTACCGCATTCGATACCGAGTAAAATTGCTCGTAATTTTCTTATTTTAGATTATGGCATTCGATATCAAGCAAGAAATTTAGTACATTTTATCATAATTTCGATATCGAAATCATTTTTCGATACTATAGCTCATTCGATCACGAATACGGTAATTTGGCTCCAGTTGTCAACAAATCTCGTTCGCTTTGTGTAAGTGCACAAACAAACAAACAAAGAATAAAACAAAGCATAGAAAAAGAAAACATTCGTTATATAGAATACTTAATTTTTCGACCGTTCGTTATTTAGAGTCATCAATGGACTAGAAAAAAATGTTCGTTATACTGGGCATTCGTTATATCGGCGTTCGTTATACTGGACCAGCACTGTATTTTGTTTTTGTTACAACAATAAAATACACCAAAAACATCGTTTGTCGCTTAAATTTTAGGGGTAGACTGTAACTTTGAATTAAAACCGGACTTTTTAAATATTTTACAAGCTTTATGCATTTGTTGCACAGTTCAGCGAGATCTGTAGTTTATTTTATTGATTTTTCTACTGTATTATTTAGCAAATGATTTATAGAAAATATATGATTACTTGAACGGAAAGCCGAAATCATATTGAAGCCTCTATCTACCACTATTATCGCTTTATCACCTAATTCGCAACAAAAGTTTTATAAAGTCTTGATAACCTTCAATTTTATGTTTTCACCTGTAAAAATTGCAGACGTACTCGTATATGTATGCATGTGTTTTCATTAAGCTGTCTAATTAAGTTTAGTGTTAGTCAATTTTCTTACCAGTCGATTCCAAATTTCTTACCAGATTCCAACGTCACATTTTCACCATATTTCACACCAACAGATATCAAGAAGAAGAAAACCTGAGTCCTCGATCGTTTTAAATGATCGACAGTTTTCGACTACCCATTTTAGTCTTTACACCCTCAAGTGGTACTAAGGTGGCATTTGATGCCTTCATATTACAAAAATTTAGTTATACATATACGTACATACATCGTACATTTTACACCCTACTCCGTTAGTTAAAAAAATGCAAATAAAAAATAATAAAGATTTAATATTTAATAAAAATACCTTTCCAACGATATATATCATGATTATAGAATATGGAAACAATATTTTTGACCCGAATTTTAAAATTAAAAAAAGTCAATATAAGTGTTATTTTAGTTTATTAATATAAATAGCCAAGACATTAAGCTTTAATTTATTGTATCATATATGTCTGTAGGTACTATAATCGTAGAATTATAAGATCTGAAAAATTAAAAAAAAACACATTTTTTCAAAACTTTGTATGCAGAATAGGATTTTTTCCTCCACACAAAATACCGGCTTCGCATTGTACAAATTGTATTTTTTATGGTGAAATTCGGATTTATATTACATACATGGTCATGATATACCTTAAATTAAAGCTTAATTTCTTGACTTGAAAATATTGTAATTTATACTACTTTTTCCCGGATTTTTTAGATTTTTTAAAAAAATTTCTGATCAAAAAATAATTTTGCGAAATTTATCAAGAGGTTGTCCATATAAATAGGGCATGTTATATATCGTTGGAAAGTTCTTTAAAATAATATATATATCGTCCAATAACAAAATGTAGTTTTCAAGATATAGCTAAATATATTACAAACTTTGGAGCCCCGCCAACTCGAAAATAGGCCTGACCGCCCCCATTTTTTTTTATTTTAATTAGAATTTAAAATTCTATTAGTGATAAAATTTTGATAGTGATTTGAAAAAAGTCACTAAAACCGACTTAAGCCTTATATTTTATTTGCAAAACTTCACTTCACGTAGTACTGCAAGTACTACGTGAAGTTTTGTTGTCGCTTGATACTCGATATGTTCTCTTCATGTATGGTGAGCGTGCGAGCGTAAAATAAACCTGTACTTAACTTGTAAACATAAAGCCGAGTAACAGTATATACATATTCGGTATTTTTATTGTACTCAAAAATATAAACATTATTTTTAAATATACTTCGAGTAAGTGCACTTATTTTGCAAGTTCATGTGTACTTCTTAACAACAAATCCATTCATGCAGAGGTCTAGTATATATTGCTTACCATAAAGCTCCCAAAGGAATACCTACCAGATCTATTGGGGGTGGTTATTATGGGTATGGATACGTTTGTTCGTACATCAGGTTGATTCCACACTGACACTGAATTGTGCATTTTCTCATAGAAAATGTATATATCTTATAGGAAAGGTTTTTTTTTTCTTCCTTGATAGCTTGAAATCGTGTGTGTGTTTTAGACTATCGAACCAATGCAGTGTTCTTCCCGCTAAACTTTCATTTTCGCTATTCTTCAATTGGAATCAACTGGTGAGGTACACCAAAATATCCTAGGGAAATAATATTGCGGATTGAATGGCCTCAGCTGATCGATTGGTTGAAATTCCGCTTTAATCGTTCAACCATTGTGTCCATAGTAAACTCTACAATTGTCCAATGGACTAGATGGACGCTTGAGGCCATGTGTGGGATTAAATTATGATTGTCACCGGTGAACAATCCACTTGATCTACTACGAAATATAACACCAATGATCACTGGTCGTTGCTTTATTTGTGTTGCAACTACAAGATTAAACGAATTCTGCATAAGTTGCATAAGGATGCCAATCCCGATCCCGAAAATCCCGGGATTTGACAAATCTCAAACAAGTATTTCTTTACAAAGTCATCAACAAACATTTAAATTTTAAAACATTTGTCGAAGAAATAAAGGTGAAAGAATTAAAATTTATTGTGGATTCACAAACTCGAACTCACTATTTGATGTCCATATATTCATATTTTTTAAGAATCTGGAAATTCCTATATAAAAATTGATTTAACCCTCTTAATTTTAGTATGATAAATCTTAATTAGGTATGTGATGAAAATCGGTCGATTTAAAAAGTAAATCGTTTTTAGAAATCGACAAGAGTGTGATAGATTTCGATCGATTTCATCTGTAGGAAACGACGTTAATGTTGCTATGCATAGAACAATAATTTCCAAAAGCTTATAAAATCAATAAATAATTATGAACTAATTTATCGTTAAACTGAAAAATGCTTACTTTTAGATGATTTCTTTATATGTTTCGTTGTTGCAAAAGAGTCGTATTAAAAATGGTTTTAAACCGTCATTATCGAAATGTGTCACATGTCAAAAATGTCGAAAACGAAATGGGACAAAGTGAAAAATGAAATCGGCACAACAAATTGACAAAAAAAAACGCAACACACCTGTTTTCGATTTTAGCGGTTTTTGACGCCGAAATCGATTTTCATCACATATCTACCTGATTATGATAAAATTTATAAAAAATATTATGGCAACTTTCTACATCATGCAATGTTAGATCATTAGCTTAGTACTAAATAGAAATAAAAAGAATGCATTCAATGTTAAGATGGAAATTTCCTACATTGTGCAAAGAAGGGTTAAAACCTCAAGAGATGAAGAATTTGTTTTACTTAAACATATAACTGTCATTTTAAATCCGGTTAAAATAAACAGACAAAGCTCTTTGTCACAGTGATATGAAACTCTTCACTTTTATTTATGCTCAGAGATATCTTAAAGTGATATGGTGAAATCTCTCCTTAAAAGAAACCTAAAAGGAAGGATAATTTACTCAACACTTTTAAATTACAAAAAAAAAACACAAAATTGAAGAGTGCATTTGATAATGAGATAGAAATGACTAAAAAGACCGTCAGTTTCATATATTGGTAACAAAATTAAATCAAGATTCCGTTTACTATAGATACCTCGATCGATAATATTCTGTTGCTTCTAAATTAATATAGAAATTAAAGGCGAAATGACATATTATTTTTGCCAATTTAACATTTCAATATATTGTTCTTACGTTTTTTATTTACTAATGGTTTATATACTTTTAATCAATTTACAATTTTTGTTTTCAAACATATTTATATTTAAAATTAGTAAATTTTTGAAATAAATTGTGATTACATATTTATAAAACAATTTGTTTTAATGTAAACAAAAAAAAAAATCCCAAATCCCGATATCCCGCGGAAATCCCGATATCCCGATTTTTAACACCAGTCCCGTTTGGCATCTCTAATAAGTTGTAAGGTGAAGCAGAGGATGAGACTATGTATATGGCATATCCTCTTTCTTTCTATACTTCACAACAAGTAGTGTGTCTATATTTCAATAATATCCTAGAATATTACATCTTCTAATAATAAATAAGTGCCAACAATATGTTGGACCTTTTTCCAAACAATTCTCTTAGAGACTCTGGAATAAAGCAAATCCTAAAACTGCGATTATGGAAAAAGAACTACTACAACGATACCTTCTAATCATATAATAACGGGTGGTTAAATTTCAAGGGCTGATGTTGATTTTGAATAAAACACAAACTATTTAGGAAATTATTGTAATTTTATTTTATTATGATATATTGGTATTACTCAATTATGTATAGAACAAAATATCGGCCAAATGGGCGCCGCGACCACAACGGCACACCTCCATCCGATGGTCCAAACTTTCGATGACCCTGAGGCATAATGGAGGTTCTATGCCGTTAATGTGCCGAATTATCTCATCCTTTAGCTCTTGAATTGTTGCTGGCTTATCGACGTACACCTTTTCTTTCAAATAACCCCAAAGAAAAAAGTCCAACTGTGTCAAATCACATGATCTTGGCGGCCAATTGACATCGCCATTACGTGAGATAACACGGCCATTGAATTTGTTGCGCAAAAGAGCCATTGTTTCGTTAGCTGTGTGGCAAGTGGCACCGTCCTGCTGAAACCACATATCGTCCATATCCATATCTTCCAATTCGGGCCATAAAAAGTTCGTTATCATCTCACGATAGCGAACACCATTCACAGTAACTGCCTGACCGGCCTCATTTTGGAAAAAATACGGCCCGATGATGCCGCCAGCCCATAAACCGCACCAAAGAGTCACTCTTTGTGGGTGCATTGGTTTTTCGACAATCACTCTTGGATTCTCATTCGCCCAAATGCGGCAATTCTGTTTATTGACGAATCCACTGAGGTGAAAATGTGCCTCATCACTGAAGATGATTTTCTTCGAAAATTGATCATCCACTGTTGCCATTTCTTGCAACCATTCTGCCCATTCACGATGTTTGGAATGGTCAAGAGGCTTTAGTTCTTGAGCCAATTGCACCTTGTAAGCGTGTAAATGCAAGTCTTTATGCATAATGTTCATCAACGACGAGCGTGAGAGGTGCAATTGTTGGGCACGACGACGAGTTGAGGTGGACGGCTCTTCAGCCACACTATCGCGAACAGCAGCAATATTTTATGCAGTACGAGCTGTACGAGCATGCACTGGTGTTCTCACATCTTCTACATACCCGGTTTGCTCGAATTTTTCCACGATTTTTGCGATTGTACGCACATTTGGACGATCAAATTGACCAAAAAAATCACGAAGTGCACGATATGCATTTTGATTTGAACGCCCATTTTCATAATAAGTCTGGATAACTTTAACACGTTGTTGGATTGTGTATCTCTCCTTGAGATACTCTCAAATTGAGTAAGTCTGAAATAGAGAAATGTCAAATAAAATTCGGAAAAAAGCTTGGCGTTTAGGTGTGGTTCACATTCAACATCGGCCCTTACAATTGTTTTTCATACAAAAATTACCTTACCTGTTCTATGTTCCTACTTTAAATCCTCTATATTCAGTTAAAGATACTGGAACCATTGTGTATTGGAATAATTATATATTGTTTTTAAGTCCCCTTAATTATTTATAATTTCTTAAAACTGTTTAAATGTAATTTATGTCTCCACAACAAATAAAAATTAAAAAACGCGCGTTTTTAAACTCTTTTTGAAACTTTGTAATATGTACTTCAATATGTACTCGTACATTTAAAATGTATGTATCCACAACAAAAGAGCACTTTAAATACATGAAGCACGTTAAGACTTCATTCATATGTTTCATATAGTAGATGTTTCAATGCAATTTCAAATTTATGTCTCCACAACAATAGTATTAGATTTAAAACTAAAACTCATTTCAAAAGATCATTTAAAATTTTTGTACTCGCATTGTTAACACTTGACTTAATACCATTTACTATGTCAGAGTAGAAGTAATACAAAAAAAAACAATCTGACTTATTATAATGTTCGCAACAAATAACTGTCACAATTTTTCTAAATTACGATAAATTAATTAAACTTGTTACAAATGTCTCAACAAAACTTTTATGTATGTAAGAACACACACAACACAATACAACAAACATACGGAACTGTAAGTGGGGTCTAACACGTTTCTATGATTATTTCTATGTAGCTAAATTACCTTTGTGCAATTTTCTCATACCTCTCATCCCTGTACTCTTTCGTATTGTTGTAACATGTAGTTTTTGTTTGTTGGCAACATATTGTCTTGCCTTGTCCTGTATTATCATTGTTTTGTTCCTTAAAGGATACAAGAAAAAAAACAGCCCTGTTTACTCTTAAGAAACAACATTTAAAATCGCGCCTTTTTTTGCTTTGATATAAATATTTCTTTTCATTCATTATGATGATGTTCTTTTTTTTTTTTTTTTGTTGTTGTTAATGTAACATCAGCCAGCAACCCTCTCTCGTCCTCACTGTCTGTCTGACTGTCTGTCAGGCTGCTTTCCTGCCTTGACCAAATTAAAAGATTTGCCAGTTAAATGTTTTATTGCATGATGTTTCCTCGACTCAAATTAATCAAAATATTAGATTTATTATTAGTTTTTCCATTTACCCTTTTCTCATTTCGATTGTTTCGAATGTGTCACAACATGCGCATTTTTTTGACACTAATGATTTAATTTTTTGCCTTGAGAAACATTTTTGCGACACATATGTATGTACATAATTCTATATGTATGTATTTACAATAACATAAATTGCTGTAGCTAAATGAGACAATTAATATAGAATATTGTGAAAACAGTAGCTATTACAGTCAAATCTCGATAATTGGTACCCCGATAAATCGTAATTCCCGATAATTCGTAATAAACTGTTGGTCCCTTGAAAAAATCTCGTCAATTCGTAAAATTTCCATACATTTTGGTCCCCTCGCTAATTCGTATTTTTTTTTTTCAAATAAAATCTTCTTTTCCTCTTATAAATCGTAATTGTTTGCTAACAACCACTTATAATTCGTAATAAAAATAAAAGAAACATGGCGAGAATGATTTTTTGTTTACCGCTATTTTTTTTTGCGAGAATTTTTGGTTTTGCTTGTGTGTGTTTATTTTCTTAAAATCAGTTTGTTAATGAATCCCAGCAAGCCATATGAGTCAAAAAATAGTCTTTTCTGACACCTTTTTCGGAGCGCTAACGCTCTTTATGAGCCCAAAGAACAATCATAATTGCTCTGAAAACTTTCACAAAAGAGGGTCATTACATTCCAAAATGGTACGTCAGAAAGAGCTTTTAGATAATGTCAGAAAAAAGTCTTTTATGAGTGTTTTTTGGGCTCTGTGTAATCTTGTTTTTATCATTCTTGTTTGGTACAGCTATGTTTTTTTTTTGTTCAAAACACAAATCACAGGACAACAACGCTTTGGTACACACATAATTAAGTGGAATTTCTGAGTCATACTGCGTGCCGACTCAGGATAGTAACAAGCAAATTTTTCTTTCGCTCCGAAAATGCTCTTTTGTTGGACTCTTTTCTGACTCCTTTTTCGGAGCGCTCCTAGACTGGTATGCTGGGATAATAAAAAAGAATATCAAAGCGCACGCATACAACTCTGTCGGTGTTACAAAAACAACAAATTTTTGCAGCCATTGACAATTGAGAGAAAAAATAGACGTTGCTAAGATTTGAAATTGCTCCATCAACTCTTACTTTAATCCTTCAATAAAGAGAATTTATTATGCAAAAATCTTCAGGCAGTAAGCTAAAGTGCGAAAAACTACCTGAATATCCAGACCTTGAAAAGTCTTTAGTTTTATGGTTTACACAGTGCCTTCTTCAGGCAGTAAGCTAAAGTGCGAAAAACTACCTGAATATCCAGACCTTGAAAAGTCTTTAGTTTTATGGTTTACACAGTGCCGGCAGTCTAACATTCCAATTAGTGGCCCATTACTATCAGAAAAAGCAGTATGTTCTGTAAAAAAGTTAAATCTAAATGATTTTAAAGCAAGCAGTGGCTGGCTCGATCGCTTTAAAAAACGGAATAACATAACATTTAAAAGAATCTGCGGTGAAAGTTCGGCCATTAAGGAAAATATATGTTCAGAATAAATTTTATTTTTAACAATTGTTTTTTATGTTTTTTTTTTATCGTTTTAGTAAATAAATTGAAAACCCCCTTTAATTCGTATTTATTTTTTTTGAACCCCGTTAAATCGTAGTCCCGCTAAATCGAAAACCCCTATAATTCGTAAGAAATGGCCGGTCCCTTGTATTTACGAATTATCGGGAGTCCACTGTACTTGAATATACTTTGAATTAGCTGTAACTTGGTTAAGATTTAAATGAAAAAGTAACTTGGAAAATCAGCTTAAACCAGCTTTTTGAATAATGCTTCAAAACATAAAAAAAGAAGAAATTATATAGTATCCAGCTTCGTCTGTTTCTTAATTAACCCTAAATGTTTACGCTTAATTTTTGTACATTAAGGTTACTCTTCGTTGAATCGACGAACAACTTTTTAAAAATAATTTTAGCGGAGCAGTTTTTAAAGTTAAAAATCAACAAGAAATAAAAAAAATAAAATTTAATGTAACACAAATTTGTTTTTCTGTCTTAAAATTCGATACGAATTTAACTCTTTTTTATGAGTTATATGATACAGAGTAAATGAGCTTCGTCGATACGACAAACAGTAACCATCCAGGGTTAAATTTATGTATCCTGTCGGGGCCCATATCTATATATATATAAAAATGAATGTATGTATGTATGTATGTAACGTATGGACTCCAAAACGGCTGAGCCGATTTTGATGAAATTTTCACAGCATGTTACTGTGACTCTGGAAGGAATAATAGGCTATATGAAGTTTTGATTGTACAAACGGGGATGGCACCGCCCATATAACCCAAAAATTTAAATCGACATATTTTGGGCATTTTTTGACCTACGTCAATGATATGTGGTACATATGGTATTGGCATAATTAGGAATACGTACCAGGAGAAAAATGGGTGGCACCACGCCCCTTTTTAGGAACATTAAATATCGTAATACAGTCTTAACTTTTTACACAATAGGATATTCTTACGAAATAATAAATTCTTGACTATGTAAGTGGACAAAGGGGCATGGCCTCGCCCACTGAAATGCATCGCTCATATGACGCGCTTCAGTATCCTATTATTTTTTCATATGGAGAAGATGTATATCACTTTGAAATGCGTCAAATCAATCAAGCAACCCGTAAGGCCGTTAATTATCCTGTTGAGTTCTTAAATTCACTCGATGTGCCAGGCTTTCCACCACATGTGCTACAACTAATAACTGAAGTGCCAATTATATTACGGCGCAATATCGATCACCACGGCTTTGCAATGGCACTCGACTTGCAGTAAAAAATCTGAGAAATAATTTAGTAGAGCGACCATTATAACAGAAAAATATAAAGGTACAGATGTACTTTTGTTACGCATTCCAATGCTACCAACAGATTTACCCTGATGGCCAAACTAAAAATATTGTATATCCTAAAGCATTGCAATAAATAAATTATGTATAATCAAATAAATAAATTTTTGTAAATACATATATAAATACGTTTTATTTTTTTATAACGAATGGTGTGGGGGGTAGCGAATCACACCGGGTTTAGCTATTTACTATAAAACCGTTAATTTTGTTCAGTGATCAGAATTTGTTCTATTTTTTGTAATCTTGCCCAAAATCTATAAACAGCAAATACGTATTAAGGTCATGCTACACTATTCTACACAATCGTACAATTCATTCACTGGAAAATCTGACCGATTTCCATCACACATTAGAAAAAAATCGCAACAAAGTCTGTCATGGGTGCCACATTATTACACAAAAAATAAGCAAAAACATATGTATGTAAACAAACGCAGTTTTCCGCCTTTTAAATTAACTTTTATTCATTGTATTTTGTTGTTATATGTGAAAATAATAAATTAATTGTATAAACTATACAAACAATTAAAAAATGTTAAACGTCTCTCCTTTAAATTATAATTTGTGCTTTAAATCAATGAAGCCGACATTGTTGTTTTCTTATCAGCTGTATTAGAAACAAGTAAGAAAATATGGTCGGTCAAGCCCGACCATATAATACCCTACACCCAGTATATGTATAAAACAGTTTTTCAGAAATGGGCGCTATATGGCAGATATGACCTATTATGGACCGATCAGCCAAACATTTAGTGTCACGATATAAATACTTTTAAACGATTTATGGAGGTTAAATTATAAAATTAGGTGTCATTATTTCTGTATATTATTTGTGTCGAATTTTATTTGATTACCAAGATTCTTAAGAAATTTATGATCGTTAAAGTGATTTTCGGAAGTGGGCCATTTATGAGAGCTACGACTAATTATGGACCGATCACAATAAAATTGTACCGTATTACTGATATACGTATGAGATATATTTGTATTAAATAATATTTGGATAACAACATTTTTGAGTGAGTTATGCTCTTTAAAGTGATTTTCGGAAGTGGGTCTTATATGGGAGCTACGACTAATTATGGACCGATCTGCAGACAATTTGTATATGTGATTTGGTTTCATGTACCACTCATTTGTGATGAAATTTCTTTGCTGCCTTGCATAATTGAAACATATATGAGCGGTAAACCCCAATTTCGGGAGGACTTTTGTATGGGGGCCAGTTGAAATAATGAACCGATTTCCACCAGTTTCAATCACATCCGTCCTTGGGCCAAAAAATATCACTTACCAAATTTTATCAAAATATCTTTAAAATTGCGATCTGTACTCTGCGCACAAGCCAGCCAGCCGCCAGACGGACGGACGGACATCGTTAAATCGACTCTGGAAGTGATTCTAAGTTGATCGGTATAATTTAAGGTGGGTGGTGGACCAATATTGCTGGGCGTTACAAACATCAGCACAAATCCAATATACCCTCCCCACTATGGTGGTGTAGTATATAAAAACTATTTATTTATAAAAGTAACTTATATCAACTTTGAATATGTTTCAAAACAAACATCAATGCTGGTCATGACGTGGAAGAAAACAACGAGGAATAAACTTTATCTGTTTAAAAATTCATATATTTTATTTTAATCTCTTAACAAGTTTCCTTAGTTTTATTAAATTAATATATAACTTTTAAAATATAGTGAAGCTAAATATGGTGTTATTGTAATTTACAAAACTCATTCGTTCCAAACTTCAAAACTTATTTTGTCTTTAGTTAAGGAGTATTTGATTTTAATATTCTAATATTTAAGAATTAGTAGCTTTCAACTTATTTGGCTCATTTACTAAGCTGTAGCAAGTTTGTAGCTGTTTACCAACATTTTGTAAACATGGAACGAACGAGATTTGCTTCTTACCTCCTCATTTAATTAAATCCAATAGAGTTGGAATTTTCGAGGCGATATATACTATGGATACTCACTCTGTAAACCATCAAGAAGGAATTGACAGACTTACATCTCATGATTACATATTAAGTTTGTGATGCTACTTTTTTGACAAATCAAACGCAATATTTCATAACATGGCATCTTATTACCATCAAAAAAGGGGTAACTGGCAGATTCTCACCCCTAAAAACCTAAAAACCCCTGAGTTGCAATAAATATCAATCAGTTGCAACCAATTTACAAAATATGTATTTACGAATGGGGGTTTACAAAAGAGATTCCCAATTATGAGAATTTAGAGCACATGCTAAATTGTACGAGTGTAAACAATTTGTTCTGTCGTTTTAGCAGAATGCATAAAATTTAATTCAATTTAAAAGTTTATCAGTTCTGGTCACGTGTTAAAGATCACTTGAATTATATTCATACATTAAAACATTTGGATTTAAAATATTCATACAAATATACAATCATCTACATATGTATGTAAGAGTTGAATATTCAGACAGAATACCAGCCAGTCAGTCAACCTACCAATTAACAACATTATAAACTATGTGACACTAATGGCCGAATTCACAGTCTTTAGTTAGCTAATGGCAAAGGCTTAACTAATGATTCTTTATTCGCAATTCTCAGTTTGCCATTAGTTAAACCCCCAAACGTCGTTGGTTAACTATTAGTCAAATAACAGCTGTTGCTATGAAAATAAAGTTTACAATTGTTTTCGGCGACAAATTGTAAATATGGGCCTGTTCGGAAATGCATCACTGCTCTGCATTTGATGCGCATATGTGATAAGTTTGCGATGCTGATGCAAATCAGCTGATGCTGATGCGCAGACGAACAATAACCTTCTTCATTTTTTGAAACAGCTATCCCCAGAGGACAGATTTTTTCTTCCTTCCAGAAGAAAATTCTTCCTCCATGTCCAAACGTACTCTCACCAACAGTTTGGAGAATTTTTCATTTTCATCATTTTCTATTCTAAAGAAAGTATACAAATTAAATTAACAAAATAAAAAAATTTATACAAAATTTAATACGTACTCTTCAATTGTATCAGCCATTTTTATGATGCTTCTTTGCGCATCATCTGCTTCAGTGATGCATTTTAGAACACAATGCATTTGCAGCGATGTCACCTTTTGCTTTTCCGAACGTGCTGCGCATCAAATGCAGTGCAGTGATGCATTTCCGAACAGGCCCTATGTCTTACGAATTTGAATAATGGCTTAATAGTAATAGTTAGTATTTTAGTTTACCAATGGTTAACTAATGACCGAGAATTCGGCCATAAAAGTCAGAGTTTCTTTGTTTCAAGACAATCTAAATGTTTATTAGATTAAATTAAACTTTGGATGTCAATGCAAATGTAAAATATTGTCTACAAATATTGGCCACATAAACTGTAAGGGAGACATTGATCTTCACACGAGTACGATCACGATTACGATCGAGTAAAAACAATAAAGAACAAGTAAGAAAGTATAGTCGGTCAAGCCCGACCATATAATACCCTACACCCAGTATATCAATAAAACAGTTTTTCAGATATGGGCGCTATATGGGAGATATTATCTACCTATTAGGGACCGATGATCCAAAAATTTAGTGACATGGCTTTCGTGAATGTAATTATTATGTGTGTTAAACTTTAGCGCGATATAAATGCGTTTAAAGGATTTATGTAGGTTAAAGTGAATTACGAAGAGGGTCTTATATGGGAGTTTTGACTAAGTATGGACCGACCATTATAAAATTAGGTGTCATCCTATTTGTATATAAGAAACTCATTTTTGTTAAATTTTATTCGGATAACAACATTTTTAATAGATTTATGCTCTTTTAAGTGATTTTCGGAAGTGGGCCTTATATGGGAGCTACGACTAATTATAAACCGATCACCATAAAATTCTACCGTATTATATGTATATACACAAAACTTATTTGTGTTCAATATTATTTGGATACCAAAATTTTTAAAAGAGTTGTGCTCTTTTAAGTGATTTTCGGAAGTGGGCCTTATATGGGAGCTATGAGTAATTATGCACCGATCTGCACAGAATTTTTAGATGCGATTTAGCTCCATTTACTACTCATTTGTGGTGAAATTTGTTTGGCTACTTGCATAATTCAAACATTTATGAGCGGTAAACCCAAATTTCGGGAGGACATTTGTATGGGGGCCAGGTGAAATAATGAACCGATTGCCACCAGTTTCAATTCCATCTATCCTTGGGCCGAAAAAATATTATGTACCAAATTTTATCGACTCAGAAAATGATTCTGAGTCGATCGGTATACTTTAAGGCGGGTGTTGGACCAATATTTCTGGGCGTTACAAACATCAGCACAAATCCCCACTATGGTGGTGTAGGGTATAACAAGCGATTCATTTAAATGCAGTACTTTTAAATGTTTATATTTTCCCTGCACGTTCCCGCTATAATTTACATAAATTAAAACAATTCATAATCTCTGTACTAAATACTTAATAAATACTAAATTATTTCTAAATTTATTTGTAAAAATAGTTTAGCAAATTTCTTTCTTTCCATTGTAGTCAAATTACATTTTGTTGCAATTGTTATATTAGATTGTTGTTTTGTATAATTTTGTTTAACAAAATTAGAATTGCAAATTTTGTACGTTAAGATTTATGGCTGAAAAACAGTTGTAAATAAACGGAGCATATTTCAAATCACACTTGCAAAATAAGTATGCGCAAAAAAATATTAAAACTTTTCAAGTGAGTGTAATGTAAAAAGTCAAATATGTACATATAGTATAAAAGTATTTAATATTCTAAATATTTTTCTTACAGTGTAATTTGTTGTCACTTAATATTTCATTAGATACAGGTGTTTTTGTACGTTTATATACATACATATGTTTGTATGTATGTATTTATAATTATTGTTTTTCTAGATTTATAAGATTTTAATCATTTTAAAATTTTATTGTAACAATTCATTTGTGTCTGCTTATAAATGATTTAATTATTTACAAACTGTTACAGTACAAGATTTATAGCCATCGATGCCGCTTTTAATTTGCCCTTTGATTACTCACACTGGGGCAGATATTGCAAAGAATTCAATTTTATGTGTGCGTTATTTTCGTTAAAAAAAAATGCTATAGAGAATTATTACTAACTTATTGTTATAGGTCACTTTTTTCTACTGTAAGAGATATTGAGCTTCAAACATCATTATTATTAAAAGTATTTGAAATATTTTCTCTGTACATTTTTTTTGTGATATGACAAGAATTGCTTCGTTAAAGATCATGAAAGTTCAATTAATATTATTTAACATTAAACAGTTGCGTAGTTTGAGTATAAGAGAATCAAATTTTTGGGGACCAACATTTTTAATCAGACAATTGGGAAAATCTAATTTAAAACTTTATACCTATTAATTTTACTGTATTTGCAAGCAATGAAATTAAATTATTTTTGTTTTTTTACATGAAATACCAAGATGAGGCTGCTGTAGCTTAATTGGTTTATTTTTTGTAATAAAATAAATTCTTTATTAAGGTTAAAAATTGCTAGCGCATTTGATTATTAAGCATGAGTTGATATATGTAGCCCGGGTTCGATTCCCAGCCGCTGCCACTCAAACAACATCAATTTCTGATAATTATTAGTTTTCATTCTAACCACCATAACTATTATTTATCACAGAATTAAAATAATTAAATAAATGCTATAAAATCAAGCTTTAAAAATAATGCACCTACTCACCACCAGAGGCGCTAAAATGTTGCTCTAAAATAAACGTAATGCGCAATTGCAGAGTTGTGATATACAGCTTTCTTCTACTTTTACCACCTTTACTTCTTCAATCTATCCTCTCTCCAAAGAAAGTAACGCAATTATATGTAGGCATATTAATTACCTGAGTGTTACTTCTCTTAAAAAAAAAAAAAAAAAGTTGGATACAATTTTGAATAAAAATATATTCATTAGATCTCCTATAGATTGATCAAAGTTATGGCCAGGGGACACTCGAATTCAATATAAAGTAGTCGCTCGGGTATCCAGTTATGTAAACATCCAGAAAAGTGAAAAACAAAATTTAAACACATGAGGTTCTAACGAGTGAACACAGCCTATTTCTATTATGTGAACAGCTTTCAACCGTTGATTTTTTTTTAAATGTTTTTCTTATTAGAAGAATGTATGTTCTTCCCCGAAATAAGTAAGGAACATGCAATCGTTGATTTTTGTAAATTTTTTGAGTGTTACGTTGTTGAGTTTTGAGCGATTGTCTTAGATCGGTTAGTATTTGTTACATAGTGCATCGAAGATGAAGCGCAAGGTGTTAACGTATCTGATGATGATGATCTTAATGTAATAAAAATCATGTGAATAATTCTGGTTTTACACGGTTCTATTTTACACGGTTTGAAAATAAACAAATTTTTAATGTTTTTACACGATTTTTTTCCATTTAGCACGATTCAAAATCTTTTGGGCTTAAATATTTTTGGTTAAATTTAATTTTTGCGAAATATGTTTAGATGATTTCCCTTTTTGTAGATACAAGCAAATTTACTGGTCAGAGCAATTATAAATAGCATCTTTTAGTGCATACAATCAAATGAACTTCTCATATATTGTTTTTTTTCATTACTTTTAAGCTTAGAGTGCATATTTTTATACCCTTCACCTTCACGAGAAGGGTATATATAAGTTTGCCATTCCGTTTGTAATTTCCACAATATAATTTTCCGACCATATAAAGTAGTTATATTCTGGATCCTTATAGACAGCGGATTCTATTAAGCCATGTCCGTCTGTCTGTTGAAATCAATTTTCTGAAGTCCCCAGATATCTTCGGGATCCAAATCTTTAATAATTCTGTCAGACATGCTTTCGAGAAGTATTTTTATTTAAAAATCCGAGACAACCTCTGAAAATATCATCAAAAAAACTATCAAACAAAGTTTATTAATATAATATATATACATATGAATGTACATATATCGGGTTTTCTAATAGCTACTTGACAACTCTGAATTTAAATTGTGAACGCACTATTTCACTGATCATCTAATTGTTGCTTTCTTTTTTTTCAGTAAACTTAACATTTTCGTTATGGTAAAGTACACGAAGGAACAACGTTTGGAAATTATAAAAATGTACTACCGAAATTCGGAGTCGGTGACCGCAACTTTAAGAGCGTTAACTCCAATTTTCGGTCGTAATTATCGCCCTAGTAGACAAGCAATAACAAGTTTAGTGCAAAAATTTGAGTCTACATATTCATTGTGTGATGCTGTCGTGCCAGTGAGACAACGGCCTGGTCGAAGTTCCGAAAATATCGCTGCCGTTCAGGCGTCCGTAGCAAACGATTCAAATCAGTCGATTCCGCGGCGTTCTCAAGAACTGGGCATCCCCAAGACCACTTTATGGCGAATTTTGCGTAAGGATCTGGGTTTACACCCATACAAGATTAAGCTGACTCAAGAATTGAAGCCGATGGACCATTTGAGTCGACGTACGTTCTCCGATTGGGCTCTGGAGAAGATGCACCAAGATGATGAATTTCATCGCAAAATCATCTTCAGTGACGAAGCTCATTTTTGGCTCAATGGGTTCGTCAATAAGCAAAATATGCGTTATTGGTCTGCTGAAAATCCACATGTGCTTCACGAATCACCACTTCATCCACAAAAAATTACTGTTTGGTGCGCTTTGCATGCCGGCGGCGTCATTGGGCCATATTTTTTCGTCGACAATAACGATCGTCACGTTACTGTGAATGGCGATCGTTATCGCGCAATGATTAGCGATTATTTTTGGCCCGAATTGGAACACATGGACTTGGATGACATGTGGTTTCAACAAGACGGTGCCACAAGCCACACAGCACACGTTACAATCGATTTACTGAAGAGTAAAAAAAAGTTGTCAAGTCCTTATTGGAAAACCCTTTATAATAAAATTATGCATGGAAGAGGCCTTCAACAACGTAATAATATTGGTAATTCTACGTGCAGCTGATCTAGATGTTGAAACTGACATCATCAACTGGATAGTGACCAGGCTGAAATTGGCATAAAAAAAAAAAATTAGATGTGATACATCGCAAGGTAAAAGTATTTCTTCTTAACTTTGGCTGTTTATTATTAACTCGATTTTAGCAATATTGGAATGAAATTATTAATAGTAGCAGGTATGTTTTTGGATGTGCCTAGTCTGTAATATCATTGTCAATATCTTGGATACAGAAAGCGAGCTGGATGCAAAACCAAGCAAAACAGACGTTCTGTCTACCACAAATACCAAGATACCTAACATCAGACTAGATTACGGTGCTGCGATGCGAAATATCTAGGTTGTATACTGGACTCGAAGTTATAATGGAAACTGAACGTACTACACCGGATGTAGAGGTCTACAGTTGATTACTACACCTAATAAATGCGAATCAATTCTCAGTAATGATACAGAAGTTTTCGAAATTGATGTACTGAATGCTGCACTCAGAGATCAACCTGTATTGGTATTACGGGCGGTCAGAACAATGATCTGTATCTAACTTAAATGTATATTCGCTTTATTGCCATACCAGTAGTGTCATACCTGTAGACGCTGAAGATCCAGAAGTTTATGTTGGATTCCATCTCTATATATATATATACTAAATCTCCGACTACAAGGACAGTGTTTAGAAAGCTTAACCGTTTGTTGCATGATTTTTTCTTGTGGAACCAAATAAATTGATTTTAATAAAATTTGATCTTGCAAACTCAAAAAAAAATATTGGAAAAAAATTTCTGCTGCCCGATTTTCCGGAAAACAGATTTTTCGTCCCGTTGCAAATCTGCATCATCATGCATTTATACATGCAAAAGTAAAAAACAAAGTTCTTAAAGTGGAGAAAGTAACATGATTAATTTATACATATTTCAGTATGAAGTGTTGGCGTTGGCTCTGTCTTCTTTTGCTGAGAAATCGGTTTGAAGTACTAAATACTGTTTAAATATAAATATAGTGTATTTTAGGCTGAGATATTGGCTATTAGAATATTCGCAGCAGCGCTAAATTAAAAAAAAATCTTAAAGGCAGTATCTGTTGCAACACCGCTTGGGACAAAAAAAAAATAGCGAAATCTTTAGACACTATCTTGTGAAGGCCGACTATGGAAGACTATGATCAGAATTGGTTTTATTTAAACTGAACAGCAGTACTGAATAATGATATAAAAATTTTGTGGGAAAACTTTTGTTTGTTTTTTCACAGTTATTCTGTCAAATAATGTAATCTGTCGGAATATATTTGCACGTGTGCTGAAAAATGTAAATTCAAAATATCCGATTGACATAAAATTCAGCATTAGTTTATTTCAACTACTCGAGAATAAAATTAGAACCAATCAAAGCAATCCATTTTTTCAAGGGCTAGTCTAATTTACCTATACATACATATGTAACGATTATTACAAACGGAATGTCGAACTTATGATATATCAGCCAGATTGAAGGTTATAAAACCGAAACCCCATTAAACATAAGCCACTGGTACGTTTTGTAAGTACTGCCCAGAATTTCATTGTTGTCTACCAATTTTAAACTCTACTTTGGCAAATCTTTCACTTTTATTTCAGTGGCACTTTAAACGTTCAACTACGCTCGTTAATTTTGTTACAAATTCTAGCAAAAACTTAACAAAAATCAACATAAAACAAATAAAATTAAAAGAAAGTGTTTAACAGCTCTCATAATAGTTATCAAAAAAAAAAAAAAAAAAACACAAATAAATAAATAAATAAATAAGTAATTTTTTTTTAATAATTAAAATGTAATCAAATATAACATACCAGTTTTATTTAATTAAATTTACAAGTTTAATTGTAAACATGTCTATTAAGAATTTTAATATTAAATGAAACACATGCCAACTTATTGCCACATACAACTAACTTATCTAGATTTAACAAAAAAAAAAAAAATGACAATAGTATTATTGTTATTAATAATAAGAATAAAGTTGCAACAATTGAAACAAACAACTAAATATAGGAACAATAAAAAAATGTGATGATAAAAAAAAAACAACAACAACAACAAATTGATTTTTTACTACGCTCCATTATTAACAGTGGTAAGTACGAACAAAAGTGTCACGCTTTAATGTTCTTTCTTCAGCGATTGCGCCAGAGATATACTCACGTTTAGACTTGCAACAATTAACTAACTGATCGGAATTATAACGTTTAGCTGTCACATGCAGACGCGAATGCATCTTAAAATATTCTCAATTGCACTCGCGTCCGGTTGTGATAATTTTTTGTAATTAGAAGAAAATAGTTCTATGCACCTAATTCGGTTTTTATACGGGCTGAAAATAAACATATTTTAAATGTTTTTACACGATTTTATTCCATTTAGCACGATTGAAAATCTTTTAGACTTAAATTTTTATTACCCTCCACCACCAGAAGTGGTAAATTAGGGCATACATATGTATATAAGTTTGTCACTGCGAAATACTCATCTGATTCCCAACAAAGTATATAAATTCTTGGCTCTTACTAAATTCCAAGTCGATTGGGCCACGTCCGTCTGTCTGTCTGTCCACCTATCTGTCTGTATGTGTAAAACACTCTCACGTCCAAAGGACACAACCGAAATCTACAAAGTTGCCATTTATAGTTCTCCTAAGCAGTTTTGTGTTGAAAATCATCAAAATCGGTATAGTAGAACTAGAGTTATAGATCAAAATGTAAGACAACCTCCATAAAAAATTGATATTTTTAAACATTGTTCTACTTATATTTTTAAATATATTGCTGATAATAACATGCAATTTTGTATACGTTGTTTTTATAATAAAAGAAGAAAGTCTGAGGAAAATAGTAAGAATGCTTTCCATGCTTTCTCGTAGCCCCAATACAAATATATATTACCGAAATATGACTTAATGAAAAGTAAATGATTATAAAATTGGAATATCAATACAATATTCAACAGGAATAAGTTTCACACAAAAACAAACCGCAAAACGATTTTTTTTTTATTCGGTCCATGTTTGTCCATTGACCCCATATAAATTCCACTTCCAAAATTCACTTAAATACGTATAAAACTGATATTAATAATGTTAAACGGTTAAAATTTGACATAAATAATCCTTATAGGTAAATAAATTGTTGTAATAAATTTTATGGTGGTCGGCGAAGAATTGGTCATAGCTCCCATACAAGGACCACATCTGAAATAGACATTTAAAAACTTTGCACAGATCATTTACATATATACAATACAACATATATACAAAAATCATCCCAAAAATTTTGTGAATTTCGGTCTATTTTTAACCGTATGCCCCATATAAAGCCCTCTTCCGGAAATCACTTTAATACTTAGAAATCTCTTATAAATTTTACACGGATCATTTACATGCATGCCTAAATCAAACTGCAGAATTTTGAGAATATCGGTCCATATTTGACTATGTCCCCCATATAAGGTCCACTTCCGAAATCCACGTTAATACTAATATATATCTTAAATATACCATTATTATGTTGAAATTCGACGTGAAATATCCTCATATGCATGAAAATTTAAGAAGATCGGCCCATAATTTGTCATAGCTGCTATATGGATCAGAAATTTTAATCCAGAAATCATATTAGTATCGGTTATACGGCAATTAAGCTACTGGATTTTGTAGCTGTCAGTCAATAATAGCTCCTGAATTAAGACCACCACGAGCATAACAACTCTTGTAAATAACTCCATTGAGATGAAATTTAACCAATAAATAATTAAATAAAATACATAGAAATCACATTAGTGGATACTGGATTTAGAAGCTATCAGTCCATAATTGGTCCATTTCTTCTATGCCACCCATAAATATTTTGTAAATAATGTTATTGAGATAAAATTCAAACAAAAAAGCCTCATCTTACATCTTATCCTTTTTTTTATTTTCTTATCTTATTCTTAACTTGTTGTGAATATGGAAAAATGTTGTTATAATTTTATAAATTGCTAAATTACATTCAAGATTATTATGAAAATCAGAGAAACTCTGTAAATTATGGTAAGAATCGGTAATTAAATCAATTAAAAATGGTCGAAATTAGATTAAATTTTAAAATATTTAACATAAATTATGTTGGTCGTAAAATTGTCTTTCAAACAAAATATCAAATGCTAATAAAATTTGCACTAAGACTGAATAGAAAACACAGAATAAGAATATTCGTCCAATAACCAGTGTAATTTTTGTATTTCTTATTACGTTTAGGTGGAGGGTATTTAAGATTCGACACAGCCGAATATTAAGCTTAGTGTACATACGTATACATGTATTTTTTTCTTTAATAACTATGCTTTACATATTGTAACTACCTATAAACAATCTTGTTTTTCTCTAATTTTATAGGTTTTAGAGATAAGGAACCAATCACCTATTTTGCGTACGATCAATATCTTTTTTTCTACACGAAGTTTCTTGGAATCAATTAACGTGTAAAAACAGAATTAGGTGTATATACATATGTATGTATATGTTAGATAGGTAGTACATATTTATTTTTTAACAAAATCACAAATCAGTTGAGTGATTTTTGTATTTGTAACGCCAGTACGCATTTTTAACATTTTGAGCAATAAAAGTTTGAAATATTGACCTTTTCTTTGTAGAATCCCAAATTGATAAATGACCTCGAGCTTGAGTATTTTACAATTTGGCATTTTGAGCAATAATAAAAGTTATTTTCCTCTAAACCAGTGATGTTAACTTTTTTATTTCGATTACCGTACAGCTCTAAAAAAATTAGATAAAACAAGTAAGAGTGCTATATTCGGCTATGCCGAATCTTATATACCCTTCACCTTTATTGTGGATGCATAATTATATTATATACATACATACATATATATATTATATTGTTACGTTTTTAGCTTTTAAAAACGGTGGTTTATTTCCTTTAAATAAACCGTATTCTTTTTAATTGCAAAATAAAAGCGTCAAGTAGTTTGAAGAAAATATAACGAGTCTTTATTTATTTCAATGTACACAAACACAATTAATAATGAACACACTGTCTTTGTACACACCTACATATTATACGGTTTAAGAACACACTAAGGCCCGTTTTCTCAATATGTCGACAAACTGCCTGTTACTAAATGTTGACATAAATTTACTGACTGATAATATGTCCGTTAACAATTTTGGTTTTCTCAATATACTGACAGAAACATTATTTCCATTTAGCAATACCTCTCAAAATTTATGTGAAAATTGGGAACTCTGTCTTCAAGTGACAAGTTGTTGACATAAATCAACTGTTTTCCAAATGGGAAAAAATAACAAAAAATAAATATTTTAAAAAATAAATAATATCCATGTCTGCCAGGTAGTTAGGTCTGGCATGATAAACTCTTTCAACATTCATTTGGAATTCATGTTCTTCGAGTTCATCCTCCATCAAATTAATGTTTATTCCTCTATTAAACATTTTTTCTAAAATCTATTTAATTTTTTTCCAAAAACTCAATGTATTGCCACATACAAAATATAAACAGCAGTCAGCTGATTGAATTTATCTGTACAACAAATAAATAATCGGCAGATGAGGTCTGGTTAGGTTTGCGACATAATAAAAGCAAATGAGACATTGAGAAACCCAAATTTTTTTAATCGGAAGTTTTTCGTTGGGAGAAAAGATAATCGCCTAATGAGAAAACAGCACTTAAAGTTTTCGAACACTTTGTTTGATCAACGCCATCTTTTTATGAAATTATTCGTAACAATATTAATACACTTAGAGTTTTTGATGAAATTTTCAGAGGTTGTCTCGGATTTTTGCTCATATCTCCGTTATTTATGGACGGATTTTGATGATTTTAAATAGCAAACTTCTCAAAAACATGTCTGACAGAATTATTGAAGATTTGGATCCCGAAGATATCTGGGGACTTCAGAAAATTGATTTCAACATCCAGACAGACAGACGGACATGGCTTAAAAGACTCCGATATCTATATGGATCCAGAATATATATGCTTTATAGGGTCGGAAAATTATATTGTGGAAATTACAAACGGAATGACACACTTATATATACACTCACAATATTATTACAGTAACGGAATGTAGTTTATTCAGGAAGTATTCCGTGCAGTTGTTGTTTTTAACTAAATAAACATTTAAAATTCTAGGAAAATTTATTTTTAACTGAATCTAACATTTATTCAAAAAACTAAATGCACATTAATATGGATTTTCAGTTGCAATTGATATTGACAGTTGTTTACGTTAAAGTATTTTGTATGTAAAATTAAATGAAACTGTAATTTAAAATAACTGAAAATTTACTTAAAAACCGATCTACTTATTTTTCATTCCATTTTAACAAAAAGTTCATTTAATTTTAAATGTTATAATTCTCAAACAGTCAATGTGAATTTTAATATAAGATATGTATATGTAGATATTATACGGAAGCTATGACTATATAGACCGACCCTTAGAAAATGATTTCAAGTTATTTTCAGTTATTTTATTTTAGTTAATAACTAAAATACATAAAATTTTATTTTAGTTAATAACTAAAATACTGAAAATAACTGAAAATTCTGTTGATTTTACGGAATTTGTGGTTAATTTTTTGATAGTTAAAATACATAAAATAACTGAAAATTCTATTGATTGATTGATACGGAATTCGGAGTTGAATTTTTGACATTTAAAATTAAATGAACTTTTCGTTAAAATTAAATGAATAATAAGTAGATCGGTTTTTAACTGAATATTTATTTATTTTATATTACAATTTCAGTTAATTTTACGAACAGAATTTTTTGAGCTTACCCTTCTCATGTTGGTGAAGGGTATAATTACCGTATGCTTTTGTCTTGTACAAAAATAATTATATTTTCTTATTAAAATGGGGTTATATTTATAATTCAATATATTAATTTAAAAATGAACAAAAACATAAGGAAACAGGTAGTAATAATAAAATAAAGTAATTAAAATTTGTACTTTCAGTAAAATCTATTTATAGATTTTTGTAATATTTAAAGCTTAGCTAATAATATTATTCATACATTTGGATTGGTTTTATAACAAAAATAGCTCGTGGCTGTCCATATGAGTTTTTGATTATATTCATTTTTTATGATCATAGGCATTTTGGTTAAAATATAGAAAATGTTTGTCATTGAATTTAATATTTAAATTTTCACTAGAATTAATAAACATTTTTGAGTGTAGAATTCCTGCAAGTGTATTAGTAATTAGCCCGTTTTTTATTTTAGTTTTGTTTAGATATATTACTGAAAAAATTCGTTCGTTTTTTAAAACTGGAAACATTATGGAGTCGTCCCTTTCTTAATACTGAAGGCGATTTTGTAAAACTGAAGAATGTCACATTTATCAACATCTTCTATTTGCCTTATTAGCCTAAATTCATTATCAATTTCGTTAAATTCATCCATTTGAATAGCTTCTGGGAAATGCAAAACTAAAGAAATTATAGATTTATTGGTATCGAACAGTTCGGGATTTATTATATCCATTTTTTTTAAAAGATTGCATTTGATTTGATTCAAAAGGAAATCTTTTTTTAATTTCTTGAGCACTTCGTATATAAAATTTCTTGCAATCAGTTTTAAATACAGCTTAGGGATGGACAAAAAACATCGATGTTTTAAAAACACTCGATGTATTGTGTCGAAACATCGATATAATCGGATGTTTTTTTTTTGCTCCTAAACAATCGGAAAACATTCGAAGCATCGAAATGACAAATTGTATACAGAACGTGTATATTGGTATATAAAAGTGTATTCATATCTAACATTCTAGACCCTCGATTCAAAAAAATGCACTTTAATGATGCAACAATAGCCGTTGCTAATGCTGTATCAAAGATCAAGGAATTAATGAAAAATACACTTTTGCAAAATGAAGATATTGAATCTGACTCAGAAAAATCCGATAAAAGTGAGGATACTTTTTCATTATAGACTACCCATTATAAACTGGTTCATAGAAATTGAAAAAGCAACAAGACTGTTGGAAGACTTAACGAAAATCCGTTGGATATTTGGAAAGATTATAAATCACAGTTTCCCAAGCTTTACAAGATCGCTTTTAAATACCTTACAATGGTGGGAACATCGGCTCCGGTGGGAACATCGGACTCAACAAAGAAATTGATTGAGTGGTGAAAGACTTGGTAAACTTTTATTTCTAAACAGTATTGAAAAAAAGTATTGGGAGATATAAAATAAATTTAAGATTTTTCGAAAATATAATAATAATAAATAATTAAAAAAGACAAACAATCGATGTATAAAAAAAATCGATGTATTTTATGAAATATCGATGCAACATCGATGTACATATGTTTGTGATGCAGAGCATCGAAAAAAAACATCGGTGATTTTTTACAGTGTCCATCCCTAAAACAGCTAATTTGTGTGTTGAAATATCCATACTTAAAAGACTTGTGATTACTTTACCGCCGAGGTATATTTTATATTATTTTGTATATTGTATATCATGTATATTACATTATGAAAAGAGAACTAACGCTTAAAGATTTACAGTCGTATTCAGAAAAAACAAGCCAGAAAGTATAGTCGGTCAAGCCCGACCATATAATACCCTACACCTAGTATATGTATAAAACAGTTTTTCAGAAATGGGCGTTATATAGGAGATATCACCTATTTTGGAGCAAAATTCAGTGTCATGATTTCTGTGAATATAATAATGTGTTAAACTTTATTTCGATATAAATACTTTTAAAAGATTTATGGAAGTTAAAGTGAACTGCGGAAAGGGTCTTATATGGGAGTTTCGACTAATTATGAACCGACCATTACAAAATTAGGTGTCGTTATTTCTGTATATAAGAAACTTATTTGTGTCGAATATTATTTGGTTACCAACATTTTTAAGAGAGTTATGCTCTTTGAAGTGATTTTCGGAAGTGGGCCTTATATGGGAGCTACGACTAATTATGGACCGATCTTCACGAAATTTGTAGATGTGCTTTAGCTTCATTTACTACTCATCTGTGGTAAAATTTGTTTGCATAATTAAAAGATTTATGACCGGTAAACGTCAATTTCTGGAGGACATTTGCATGGGCGCCAGATGAAATAATGGACCGATTTCCACCAGTTTCAATCCCATCCATCCTTGGGCCGAAAAAATATAATGTACCTAATTTTATCGTAATATATTTAAAATTGCGACCTGTACTCTGCGCACAAACTTTACATGGACAGCCAGCCAGACGGACGGACATCGTTAAATCGACTCAGAAAGTGATTCTGTCGATCGGTATACTTTAAGGTGGGTGTTGGAGCAATATTTCTGGGCGTTACAAACATCAGCACAAATCCAATATACCCTCCCCACTATGGTGGTGTAGGGTATAAATAAAGTAGACTTCAAATGTACTTTAAGAAAATTTTGTGTGCAAATTTTGTCTAAAAGCACACTTCAAACCTACTTTATTTTTTATGAATACAGCAGTTAAGCTTTTTTAAATTACCGTACAAAAGTAGAAATTACCTGCCTACCGTACGGAGGCCTAAATTACAATACGGTAATTACCGTACAGTTAACATCACTGCTCTAAATAGTTAAAAATAAGAGACCAAAAACTCTTACATGTATCTATGTATACTAGGTATGATATAGTGAACGATTTTTCGATTTCGAATCGCTACCGCCTTTTGTTTTGTTAGGCTTGGAAAAAAAAGATGAGAGAAAAAATGGGGGACTTTGGTTGAGGATAAATGGCCCCTCATCGAGGTCAAAGTTCAAGGTAAAAGTGAAAAACTTAATAAAATGTTCCATAACTGCCGCGGAGTCGCCCCTAGAGTCGTAAAATGTCAGACTGACCCCCATTAATTTTTCCTCCCCAACATTTTTGTAGAACATACTTACAACCTATCTCCGCTCCTTAAGGGACTTGCCCTACAAAAGTTAGTTTTTTATAATATTTACCCCCATCGACCTAACAAGTTTCAGGGCGCCTCTGGAGGATTCAAATGTATGATCACCCCCATTAATTTCTCCTCCCCAATATTTTTGAAGAACATACTTATACCCCATCTCTGCTCCTTAGGCTACTTTCCCTTCGAATAAAGATTTATAAACCTCTTTCTCTGCTCTTTAAGGTACCTCCTATACAAATATTTTTTTATATAAATTTTGTCCTTATTGTTCTAAGTGGTTCCAATACAAAAAACCAGTTTTATACATACATACATTTTTAATATTTGTATTAAATTGAGTTCAATTACAAGTTTGAGTGCGATATGTGTGTAAGTATTTTATATAAGTGGATATTTTTTCTATTTTCGGCAACGACTTTCAGTAGAAATATTTTTTTTCCTCGTTGTTTTAGTCCTCTATTATTTTTACGCCTCTTTCGGAAGCATCGTTGACAACATGCAATTTTTGCAGTGTTTGTAGTGCTTGTTGGTAGTCTTCATGCTTTTCCCAAGTTTCTGGATCACTATCAAGAAAATCTTTTGCCAATCCGAGGCGAGGAAAAATTTTTCCTGTGTCGTATACTTCTTTTGGTGTCAATGAAATTTTTTTAACACTTTTGAAGTCGCAAAAATGTACGGGAGAAACATTTACTCTATCCTCTCCTGCCTCGCTATCTTCATCATAACATTTCTCCATGTCATTGCCCGACAGTTCTTCAGCGTATTTCTCTTCATCCCTCTCAAATGTACGAATTGCATCTGCTATGTATCAAATAGTACATTCTGATCAAATAATGCAAAAGCAACAGCTTCACCACTAAAATACCAAAAAAGATGTTCACAGAATCTCTTAACCAACTGACATGAAACTGTCTTATCAATTGAAGCATAATGAATAATTGCTTTTAAAAAGTTCAAGTCATTATTTGGGGCTTCTACTGCTTTGGTAGCACTAAACCAAGCTTTAATATAAAGAGTTACTATGAAAATAGTAACATCGCGAAGTCCGTTTAATTCATTTTCGCTTAAGTCGAAAAATTTGCGGAATAAAAACATTTTTTCACAGTATATGCGTTTAGCCATCCATCGAGCATGAGTGGTAGGTCCTGGTGGGCTAAACTTATAGTTGGGAATATTTACACAAAGGAACAGCAAAACGATTTCTAAAAATTCCTTGTAGTCGCCTCTGGGTTGTTTTTCGTTTAATTGAGCCAAAGAAAATTATTCGTTATCAATTTGAACTTGGACCGGTATTTTTGCTGCAATTTCATCATCTTTTATACCAGGACTACATGGGTTATCTTTAATATTCTTCCATTGCTCTTTAAAACTCGCAAATATTGGCACCCCGGGCCCAGACATTTTTTAAAATTTGGCTTCAAACACTTCCTTCAGTTGCAACACATAAATGTGATGTCTGCATGGAAGTTAGAGAAGATCTCGTACTAGTAATTGCTCAAGCAATAAAGATGCACCTTGGAATTTGCCAGTGTTCGTAAAAGTGGTGTCGAAAGAAATAGCTTGAATGCGGTGAGCGATTTTCCATTCAAGTAGAAGCCCGTAAATGGTCTCCGAAATGCGTTTGCATTATCCTTTACCTGACCTAATCTTTGGCACACCCAGGAGTTGCTCGTTACCATCATATGTTAGGACAACTGCAAGTCGTTCAATCTGTGTTCCACCGTCTTGATAGTTCCAAAATATCATGACTGTGTCAGTTACCAAGAATGCACTTTTATCCGGACTAATTTTACGCTGTCCAGTTCTATAAAAATACATCTTGAGTACTTGCTTTCTAGATGGCAATTTCATGGGCATGGTTGTCCTAGTGCCGGTCGATGTCGATGCCATTTTTATTAAAAATAATAAGCCAATTTATTTCATAATCACATTCCAGAGGAAACCTGAAAATAGTTAGGTCGAGAGGGCAAATTTTGCAAATCTTTATTTGATCAACATAAATGTTGGGGAGGAAAAATTAATGGGGGTTGGTCATACATTTGAATGTTCCAGAGGCGGCCTGAAACTTGCTAGGTCGATGGGGGTAAAATATATAAAAAACTAACTTATGTAGGGCAATTCCCTTTTAATTTTTGACTTTGTCATGATTTTTAACAATTATTTTTTACTAGGTTTATTAAAGTATTTTCAATGCTTAAAAAATATTTTTAAAAAACTGCAATTACTATATTTTTTAAGAGCATCATTAACCTTTTGTTTTACAAAAACAATTTGGAAAACCAATAAATGAATGTAATTGAGAATTTATGCATTAATATTTTGTTAGTGTTTCATAACTATAATTTAATTTTATTAGAAGCAAATTAAAAAAACTTCTTGAACGGCCAGACTCTTGCTAAGATTGTTAACGAAAATTCCAGACTGTTATACTGTGTGCAACTTTATTGAGTCAATATTCGGTTAATTGACAATATTATTTGAGGTGTTCAGGCATACGCAATTTTCAGCTTACTCAATAATCATTTGACTTTTGTTATCCGAATAAAATTTAACAAAAATTAGTTTCTTATGTACAAATAGGATCACACCTAATTTTATTAGTCAGTTCATAAATATTCAAGACTCTTCATAATTCACTTTAACCTCCATAAACGTATTTATATCGAGATAAAGTTTAACACACATAATTATATATTGACGGAAGTCATGGCACTAAATTTTTGGATGATCAGTCAATAATAGGTAATATCTCCCATATAGCGACCATATCTGAAAAACTGTTTTATTAATATACTGGGTATAGGGTATTATATGGTCGGGCTTGACCGACAATACTTTCTTACTTGTTAAACATATTTTTGTTTAATGTGATTTTTGTCGATGAGTAAAAATTCAATTTTGATTGTCCAAATGGCTTCAACAGCTATTACAGAGACACACGCAAGGAACCACGATATTTCTCTGAAATAAATTTCAGAAACGGTTTGGAGAGCATTATGTTTGATTTGGCTTTCCCAAGCTCCAAAATGAAATTACTAGATGAGAAATTAGTGGCATTTTTAGAAAATACTAATGATTTGGCTTTTCCAAATCTTTAGTTTGAGAACAATTGAGTCGAATTTATGCTAAACACCCACAATAATAATGCTACATTTACACAATTGAAATTTTCTTCACCAGCAAAGTTTCTTCAAAATTTATTTATTTAATAATATTGAATAGTTAAGTTATATGTATATTATATTATTATTATTATATTATAGTATTATTATATTTAATAGTTGTATATTAATAGTTATTATATAAATGAAGAAATTTTGCTGTATACACGAGTTTGAAGCATTTTGAAGAGCAATTTTGAAGAAAATTTCAATCTTGTAAATCTAGCTTAAGTCTAGTGAATAGTAAGACCGATTAAATTTTTAAATTGATTCAAAAAAAAGGAGGTCTTATACATTATGAAAGTCTAAATTTTTTGTGAATATTGGTATTTTAAGTATTTTAATATCAATGTATTTATAATTATGAAGCACTTTTTAATTTCTTTATACATTTTTTAGAGGTGAAAAAAAATAATCGTTTTTTTTTTTGTTAAATCAATATTTGTTTTTACGTGCAGGTTAAACTGTTTTACTTTTTCTTTAACTTGCAAAATTGAGAAATGTGTTATGTATTTATAGTTATGCAACTATAAATATGCAAGTTTTAAAATTTGTATATACCTAAGCTACCGCCCCACAAAGTGGCCGTGTAGTGTATTTAATGGCTATAAATCAAGGAGGTTGCGGAGCTTCATGAAATTTTGCACACATTTATTTTAAAATTTTTAAGAATTTTTTTTTTTTTTTTTTACAAAAATACGCCCACCTCCAATACAACTTAAATAGAAAATGTGGCATAACTTCCATGATTTTAAATATATCAACACAATTTTCATAAAACATTAATATTATAATTGTAGAATGCGGTCCTGAAAATATGAACTTAATCCGCCCATTTTTGCCCCCACCTCTCATACAAATAATATTTCAAAAATGCCACATCTTCTGTAAATTTGCAACTAGAATGTTTATTTTTCGCAAAACTGCAAAATGCTGTTTTGAAAATATGAAGAAAATCCGCCCACTTTTACACCCACCTCCCATACAACTCCAATACAAAAATTTTTGTCAGTTTCACTATATTTCATTTATTAACAACTTTTTCACATATTCATGAAAATCTAATTTTTTAAGCTTCAATTTCGTTCTAAATTTAAGTTTTTTCTATATAGCAGACATGCAATAAAATTTTCGTATTTCTCGCTCCCAAATTGCCACCGGCTACGTGTACGAGTAGCAAAGAAAGAAAGAATACGCAGTTGTTTTTGCACGCGTAAAATAACGCATAACGCATATTTTTTTTAGTCTGTTAGCTGAGACTCTCAGCTTTAATTTGGTATAGGACTCCATGTGTTGCACTGCTTCGCACACAACTAAAAGTCTAACGAAAATCAAAAAAGGAATTTTTGTGTTAATTTTTTTAAAAATTTGTTTTTTAATTTACATAATGCTTAATGTCTATTTTAAGTGAAAATAATACTTATAAGGTACATCCGGTGTATAGTTTATAAGTAGGGCAAGAAATCTCATGCACTAAAAAATCTAAAATATGCGCTTAAAACATGCACTTAATATTAAAAAATATGTTTTCAACTCTTTATAAAAAAAAATATTGCAAGTAGTTTAACAAAAAAGGCTGAAAACAATTTATTTAATACATACATACATATGTACATATAAAACTAGAATAAAGAAAAACAAAACCATAAATTCGAAAAAAAGTAAGTTAAATTAAAAGTGAATAAAACAAGTAAGAGTGCTATATTCGGCTGTGCCGAATCTTAAATACCCTCCACCTAAACGTAATAAGAAATACAAAAACTACACTGGTTATTGGACTAGAATATTCTTATTCTGTGTTTTCTATTCAGTCTTTGTGCAAATTTATTAGCATTTGATATTTTGTTTGAAAGACAATTTTACGACCAACATAATTTATGTTAAATATTTTGAAATTTCGTCTAATTTTCACCATTTTTAATTGATTTAATTACCAATTCTTACCATAATTTACAGAGTTTCTCTGATTTTCATAATAATCTTGAATGTAATTTAGCAATTTATAAAATTATAACAACATTTTTCCATATTCACAACAAGTTAAGAATAAGATAAGAAAATAAAAAAAAGGATAAGATGTAAGATGAGGCTTTTTTGTTTGAATTTTATCTCAATAACATTATTTACAAAATATTTATGGGTGGCATAGAAGAAATGGACCAATTATGGACTGATAGCTTCTAAATCCAGTATCCACTAATGTGATTTCTATGTATTTTATTTAATTATTTATTGGTTAAATTTCATCTCAATGGAGTTATTTACAAGAGTTGTTATGCTCGTGGTGGTCTTAATTCAGGAGCTATTATTGACTGACAGCTACAAAATCCAGTAGCTTAATTGCCGTATAACCGATACTAATATGATTTCTGGATTAAAATTTCTGATCCATATAGCAGCTATGACAAATTATGGGCCGATCTTCTTAAATTTTCATGCATATGAGGATATTTCACGTCGAATTTCAACATAATAACGGTATATTTAAGATATATATTAGTATTAGCGTGGATTTGGGAAGTGGACCTTATATGGGGGACATAGCCAAATATGGACCGATATTCCCAAAATCCTGCAGATTTATTTAGGCATGTATGTAAATGATCCGTGTAAAATTTTGGATTGGTACCGTTATTTATAAGAGATTTATGAGTATTAAAGTGATTTTGCTGATTTTAAGTAGCAAACTTCTCGAAAGCATGTCTGACAGAATTATTGAAGATTAGGATCCCAAAGATATCTGGGGACTTCAAAAAACTGATTTCAACATCCAGACAGACGGACATGGCTTAATTGACTCCACTTTCTATAAGGATCCAGAATATATATACTTTATAGGGTCGGAAAATTATATTGTGGAAATTACAAACTGAATGACAAACTTATATATACCCTTCTCATTAAGATGAAGGGTATAATTATAGCAATTAATTATATATAAGAGAGATCAATTTTAATTTATTGCGTTATTGGCGTAAACAAAAAAGTTCTTTTTAAGGTTTTCAAACTCAAAGCTTTCCCGATTAGGTCTTAAAAAGTTCTTGTACATATAAAAGGAGCGCTCAACATCAACAGATGTTACATTAGCATATTTAAAAGCACACACTTCTTTTATTGTATAATTGGTTTTGGAAGAATTTTCATCAAATTCCAAAATTCCTGCAAGTGTCCTTATTTCAAGGAAACCTTTATTCTTTAAGAGAACATTGTTTAATTTTTCAATAAGTTTTTGGCCAATTGCCCCTTTTACATCATTTATTTTCGTCAGAGAATTTTTTTATTACTTCGCATAAAAACCCATAATTGCTTTGTACAAAAACCAGTTGAGATTTGAGAGAAGGCAAGTCTAACAGTTCTTTTACGCTTTTAATCGATATCGAATCGAAATTGTTAAGCTCCTTTACTACTTCGCTAAATGTTTCGATGTTCTGGGCATAATATTTGACAGCATTAAGCCACGTTCCCCATCTTGTTATAATTGGCTCTGGAGGAAGCTTTTTCATTAAAAATCTGTACACGCGAAGGCGTTCAAAGGGTGGATGGTAACCAAAATAGCAAATATGCAAAAGAAAACATGCATTTATTGTAAAATGTTCTAAATTATGTCCAAAAATATGCAAAAACGTGTATTTTTAGCAAAATATGCAAAAACGATTGAATGTCATTTTAAGGGAAATTTCACGATTCGCAAAGATAACTTAACCATTTCCGTTTTAGGATGCCCATTAAAAACGTGCATTTGCATGAGATTCCTTGTCTATTTATAAGTAGCAAGCTTTTGAATATGACATAGAAAACTATCACATTTCAGACTTGTTTACATACTTTAACTTTGCGCTGCTCGGGACAGAAAACCAATGGAGATATTTGCATGAAATTTTCCACACATGACCTTTAGATAGTTTTTAACAAAAATCATCAAAATCAGAGAGCAGGTCCAAATTGATTTATAGCCGCAGTGGACACAGTGTGCGCACCGTGGATTTAAACTTAAATTCAAAACTTAAACTCGACAACACGTCATTAGCAATTTTATTGCAATCGGACTTACCGTTTAGAAATTAAAGACTAAAGCTGTGTTCACATTATGTGTATTTGTCATGTGGAGTGTCACTTTTCTACCCAAATGTGATTTCATGTGTATATCAAAATTTAAGTTTTACATACGGTTTATAAATTACATGTTCATATGTTGATTATGTCACATACATATGTACTTACTTTTGTTAACTCCTTTTCAAGTTTTCCCTCCATTTTCAATATTAAATTTGTGTGTTTTTTTTTTTGTTTTTTGTATTTTTGTTTTACTACTAGGTATAAATTATATTTATTAAAATTTCAATTAATTTTTGCCGCCACAAAATTTTGGTTATAAAAAACAGCTGATGTCAGATGGTTTGTCGCTTGAAAATAGAACTCGTTCTAAATACAAAAATGTCATATGTATTGCACACAGAGAAATAACACACGATATTGTTTGCAGGTGTTCAGACTATATGTACAAATTTGACATGCAAAAAAGTGACAGTCCACATGACAAATACACATAATGTGAACACAGCTTAATATCCCTTTCCCTTTTCCCAACGACAAAAGTTTTCATGTGCGGACAAGAAATTGTTAAATCAGGAAACAAATTAATATCATGACAAATATGGTTTCACAACATTCATTGGCGGTTTTTACCAAGATAAACAATGCAAAACACTAAAAGTACGGTCACATTTGGCAAATATTTACTCAAAAAAGCGTAATCACTTGTTTTAGCACACATTTGTTTGACGTTGTTTACTCTTACAAGAGTTTTGCAAGATCAAACAGTATAAAATAAATTAAAACTAAATATTTGTTGTGCATTGGCCTAAATAGGAAAAGGTTTTATAAATAAATGAAATTGTGGCGTATATGTCATTTAGTGATTACGTCTTTTCGGCAAATATTTGCCAAATGTGACTGTACCTTAGTAAATGGAGACTATTCGTATATCTAATAATTTTTTCTTTTGGCTAACAATTTGACAAATATTTATACATTATAGATGCAGTGTTAATTCAGAATAAATTCTAGAAAATATAATACTTTCTTCTGTAGTAAATTTTCAAAATAACAATAATTGACATAGAAAATATTCAGTATAATACAATTTTCTATAGAAAATATTCAGCATAACAGTATTTTCTATAAGAAAAAGTGTGTAAACAGTATTTTCATAGACGATTTACACTGAGTTTGAAATATGCCTGTACGTACTAAAACTTAAGAAAAATTTTGGTATAGATCCCTGAACTTAATTACATATTTATTTAAATGTGTAAAGTTTTTTTTTTAATACTAATAGCAAATTAAACGAAGAAAAAAATCATCATAATTTGCATTAAACAATTAAAGTGCATTTATTTATATCAACACTTATTAACGTTAAATATGTTAGTATTTAATAACGACGTTCAGTGTATAACAATTTAATTGTACATAAATTAATCGAGTTTCTTATAATAAATGGTTATTATTTACCTAATTACTTTTGACCTTTTTATTACCTGTATATGAGCTTAGCAATCTATTGTATGCTAAACACGTTTGTATTTTTTAATTGATTTTCCATTACAATTGATTTTATTACGATTTAAAAAGAAAGGAGAGTGGCTACAATTTTAAGTGCAAATTTACACGTTTAAAATTAATGCCAGAAATATCGATTTTTCTAGTACTAAATCAGCCAATTTTCAAATAATTAACATTTTTTTTCTGCAGAATAAATAGATTTGTTTATGTTTAAAATTTCTTATCAAAAAAAAAAAAAATTAAAAACTAATGTTGTATGTTGTAGATTACACGATACAACTATGCTTCAAAACTATTCTTGAACAACAAGTCTTCAAAATACCAAAAGTAAATTATCAAAAAAAATTTTACATTATTAAAGAAGACAGCTAAGGGACAGAATAAACGAATTGTGCTAAAAATTATTGGAGCCGTTTAGTGCGTGCATATGGAACACAAAAATATCTCTACTGACTTATTACAGGAAACTCTGATCAAAAACAATAGATATTATTAAAGTAGACTCCTTATGGAACAGAATAAGCTAGGCGTGCTAAAAATTGTTGGAGCCATTTATTCAAAAAGTGAGTGCCTCTATAATGGCCACAATGAATCGTTGCTGTTTTATTATATCTATATTATTTTGTCCCTTAAAATGTATACTTAATCTACTTTATAATCTGTATTATCTGTATTTGTAACAGGGACATATCATAATTCCCAATAATAAATTAGCTACGATTCTTGTGGCCAATATGGACTCATACACTTTTCGAAAGAACGGCGCTTATGCTTTTCGCAATATTCTCTTTTAAATTTTTAAAATTTAGGCTCTTACTTGAATATAGTGAGGTATTGAATTTTCCTAGTTATTTTACCTTCCCGGCTTTTAAATTCCTAAAAACGACGTTAAGTTGCCGACACGATTTTGGCCCACCTATATAAGTTAATTAATTAAAGAAGTCGCTGTAAAATGCCAGGCTGCAAAGGATACTCACAAACAAAATGTGAAAAGTTTGAAGTAGCTTTTTGCTTTACTAAAGAAAAAATATTGTTTTAAAAACTTTCATTTCTAAATCATATTCTAGTTTTTATTCGAATGCATAGTGTTTCTGATTTGTAACACACGATTTTTTTAATAAATTTAGATTTTAGTAGATTTTTAAGTAGTCCGGTCGACAATTTCCTATTACTTTTTAATTTAATTTGTAAGTGAAGTTTTTGCTGGGCAAAACGGCAGCACGTTTGATTGTTTTCTAAATTAAAATGAGTTAATTTTTTTGTGTTAGGACATATATTTGAACTTTTGGCAACATTCGGAAAACGTATGTAAAAATGTCATTTATATAGAAATTACTTACAATATTTCTACAACTATTGTAAATTCAGACGACCTACAACACCTACAATAAATACTAAAATATAAGTTGTAAATTAAACAAATGTGTGCTCGTGTATATTAATAAAATTATTAAACAATGAAATTATCATAATTGATTGTCAACACCTTAAAATATGCTATAAATTATGTTATATTTTAAATAAACAAAATTAACTAATACGAATACGTGCTAACTAACACGCATACATTTTTGACAATCAGCCCAATCATGAATAAATATTCCGCGGGAGTTTTTTCTCTTTTCCAATTTTTCCTATTTAAATTCAATGTTAAAAAAATAAAAAGTGAAAAATATCCAGCGGATTTTTTTTTCATGGTTGGGCTGAATATATTTTAAAAACGTGAAGTTAGAAACTGACTATTATTTAAACTTTCGGAATATTATTTGAGAGAGAGATGTCGAAAGGAACTTAAGCATACCAGAAGATGTGTTTAAAGAAATACCTACTAATGTAACTGCAATTCAACCGTGTAAAATGTGCATAAATTTGTTTTTTTTAATGATATGCAGCTGAAAACGAAGTAAACGTTATCAAATCAAATATTGTTCTTAAATTGTACAATATTATAGTATTTTAAATATTGAAAAGCTTAAGGTATCCATGATAATTAAAAAAAAAAATATTTAAGCAAAGATAGAAGAAGAGAAGCACGGGCAGTTGCCGTATTTGGATACTTTGGTTATCAGGAGACGAAATCAGATAATAGTTGTCTGGATCAGGAACCAACTTCGTCGGGAGGAATTATTGATTATTTTTCGTGCCATTCAAGGGGTATAATGGTGGATACTGCAAGTAATTTTATTGGGAGAGTGTTATCAATCAGTGACAAACAATTCCATAAGGAGAATTTACGATATTTTAGGAAGAAACTCGTTTCCGAAACATATTATAAAAAAACTAATATACAAAAATAATAGCAGTAAACATATACCTTTACCGGATGACTCTAATAGAATATATAAATCAATTACCTACATGCCAAGAATCTCGGAAAGGATTCAGAATTCGGATATTATTATTATAACAAAGAGAAATATAAAATAGATCCAAAAACAAATAACACTCTCATACAACTTTTTTCAAATACAAAAAGTAGAATTGACGATATGGATAAGTCAAATCTTATCTACAAAATCAAAAGCATGGGGGACAACACACTGGGATGTGTGGCCAAACTAAGATCGTAAGCTCGTCATAACATTCTCTAGAACTAGTAAGTATTTGTCGACATGTGTGGATTAACTGGTTGTAAATTGCTACATTTTTTGGAAAATTAAAATAACTTAGAACTAATAATTCAGCAACAAATTGCTCCAATTCATATAAATCTAAAAACTCAAGAGTGGTTTCGGTTCAGGAACATTAACTTGTTTAAAACATAATTTGGAATTTTTGGTATTTCTTTAGTCAGGCTCAAGTTCATAAAATTTAATTTTCATTAAATTATTTTTACTGAAGGTATGAATTGTTCTCACTTGAAAAAATTTTTTATTTCATAATTTTTCTTTCATTTCTTGTAATGTTTCGAGAACAACCACAATCTCTCATCAGAATTTTTTGCGTTCTAACCCTCTGCACTACTGCGGTGCCCGTTAGCCAACAGACAAACATAAATCCTTTAACCAGTGTTACCTGGTGGTTCGAAATTTGCTGTAATTATGATTTTTCAATTTCTATTCATAGGCAACATATTCTTCAGTTCGTACACAGAAAAAAAAATTATGTTTTTTTTTCAATTAAAACTTTAATTGATTTTAAAATAATTTTCAATTAAAATTTTAATTGATTCAATTACTTTTTCTGATTTTTCTGATATTTTCAATTAAATCTAAAATTTTTTTATTTGATACTATCATTTTGTTTACAGGTCCGATATAAATTAAATTTTTAATTGATTTCACAAATATTTTAATTGAAACTCATTTTTATTTTTTTCTGTGTATTCATGTCAAGATTTTTTGTCTTGTAAACTTGAATACATTTGTTTATTATGTTTTTTGTCCACTTTCGTCGACATTTTTTTTGGAATTATTCTATATAATTATGTTTTTCTGCTATATTGGCAATACTAGTTCTTATTATACCCTTCACCTTCATGAGAAGGGTATATATAAGTTTGTCATTCCGTTTGTAATTTCCACAATATAATTTTCCGACCCTATAAAGTATATATATTCTGGATCCTTATAGAAAGTGGAGTCGATTAAGCCATGTCCGTCTGTCTGGATGTTGAAATCAGTTTTTTGAAGTCCCCAGATATCTTCAGGATCCTAATCTTCAATAATTCTGTCAGACATGCTTTCGAGAAATTTGCTACTTAAAATCAGCAAAATCGGTTTAGCCCAACCAGAGTTATGGACCAATAGTGAGACAACCTCCATAAAAATTTTATATTTTTTGTCCATTTTATTGCAATATTTTGAAGTATATTGCAGATAATACCATGAAATTTTGTATACGTTGTTTTTATGATAAAAGAAGAAAGTGTGCGGAAAATATTATGAATCGGTTCATGATTTCTCATAGCCCCCATACAAAAATCTTCCCGAAATATTGCTCAATTATACAGAAATGCCTATAAAATTGGAATATCAAAACAAAATTCAGCAAAAATAAGTTTTATGCAAAAATAAATCGCAAAACGAAATATTGACCCTAGGACAAAAAAATTGAGAAACGTAGTCTTAAAATGAATCAAATATTCATATTAGTCGGGAACATCGATACCTTATTTTTTCTCCATACAAACGGGGCCACCCTAATGTACATATCTTTAAACTCCTGCCATTCCGTCGGGAGGGTATAATTTCTTATTTTGGGTGTAGTCACGTTTTCAAACTCATGTGCTCAATAAATATCAACACAAAGAATTAGTTAAATAGTTTGTTTTTTTTTTTGCAAAATTAAAATTGATATTTCACTGTCAATTAATTTAACAATTCAATTACTCAAATTGACGTTGGCTGGCCAATTATAATTAAGTGATTTATAATTACAAATCAATAAATTAATGACTTGTTAATAATAACAACTCGTCATATTAACAATCAAACTGTTGCTGACATTTATCAGTTTCATGCATAAATGCCAATAAATAAAAAAGAAATGTAATCATGTATAAATAAAACTTTTTAGCAAAATTTTTATTTTAAAATTAGAATATTTAGTAATCGCCAGGATTTTCATTTCATAAGTAGGTATCAGTATTATAGCATATGTACATCAACCATACACGGCTTGTCAATTTGTTAATTAAATTGCGCATGTTTTAAGTTTTATAAAAATTTATGACATGAAGTGAACTTTTAGGCTATTCTTAAAGTACTTGTGTGCGTGTGTGATTAAAGATACAGCCTAATCATGAAAAAACAATCCGCGGGAGTTTTTTCCCTTTTTATTTTTTTACATTGATTTTGAATAGGAAAAATGGGAAAAGGAGAAAATTAATTAAAACTACTGCCATTTTATACAAGTAACAGCTTGATTTTAGATCTATCAGATATTTGATATTTAATTGAAATGGACATAAAATTAAGCAAGATAGAAATCTAACTATATGGATGTGTCTAAAGTAGATAAATAGGCCCCTGTTTGTCACCTTTTAAATACTCACGAAGCCAATATTTACATTTTCAAATTTATTCATTAACGAAAATTTAAAAAATCAAAAATTTGTTCACGATACTAAATGAGGAGCTAAATTTAAATATTTTAACGTTCCAGTTAATCTAGGTTAGCGTTTTAAATTGGTGGATTTTGAAACATTTAGTTTTTGGTCACATCTCGTAGCCTATTTTTTAATATTTAATTTCAGATTGTTTCTTTTGATTGTTTACTGTTTTGTAATTTCAGATTTCTGGGGCATTAGTGTCCATTATAAACTAAATTACCTTAAACCCGCAATTTTTAAAACAATTTTGCACATCAACCACAGTGGGGCAGAATCGATATTTTTTATACTCACTAACTAACTGTAACATACCAAAATATTGGACGTAGAATCATGTATACATATAAAATGATAAGTTTTAGAATCTTCAACTAGCTACAGTGTTGAACAAATAATAAGAACAGTTTCTTTAAGAAGGATGGAGGAGAAACTAATAGGTTTTAAGTCCCTTGTGTATGGTGTCTTATCAACAACCTGTCCATGATTCAGGGTCTTAAGACCACCCTACCCTACACCACCATATAGGGTCGGGTATATTGAATTTGGTAACACCGATCTTCTCAGAATCACGTCCTGCAGTCTGCTGCTGGTTGGGATTGCAATTGGTTAAAATCGGTCCATTATTTCACGTAGCACTTATACAAATGTCCTCCCGAAATAGAGCTTTATCAACCATAAATGTATGATTAATGAAAGTCTCCAAACAAATGTCGCCACAAATAAGTTGAGTTTGATGATCAATCCATAATTAGTTATAGTTCCCATATAAGGCCCACTTCCGTGTAGGGTATTATACGGTCGGTCTGACTGACTATACTTTCTTATTTGTTTCTATAATAGAAGGACAAGTCCAAAGTCCTATCAGCGTAATGAATTTTATAGTGATCGGCCCATTATTGGTTACATATATACAAACACTTTCGATAACGAACCGAAATCTTACACATATCAGTTATAAGTAAAAATTAGCTTTTATGAAGGTCACTCCATAATTCAACATAGCTCTAATATATAAGGCCCATTTCCGAGAATAACTTTAGTGCCCAAAAACCTCAAAAATATATCGTTATTGAGATGAAATTCGCCATAGGACTCAAGTACATAGAAATCACAATAATAGTAACAGATTCAATAAAAGAAATCCGAAAAATAAAATAACTCGTATATTGTTATTTCTGAGCTACCGGATTTATTTTTTTTAAATATTTGGAATTTATTTCCACTTTTTAGAAATTTACCTATACATACTCGTATATTTAATTCTAAAACTCATTTCAAATTTTCAATTTCACATATGTACGAAAAATTTCAATACATATTTATTTTAAAAATGAACAGATCACTAGTGAGAAAATTCGTAATTATTTAATAATGAGTATAAAATATAAATTTTGCAATAAAAACAAAAAAAAATAAAAAAATATTATTTTAAACTACAGAAATTTTAGCAAAAAACATCAATACATTTGATACTTACTTATTTGTAACATTCACTTTTACAGATCATCTTACCATTTCATTTGAGCTGTATTTTGGTTAGTTAGAATCTTAGCTAACTTTGACAAATTTAATGCTTTTTAAAGTTAATAAATCATTTCAATAACATTATTTGTCACGTATTTCAATCTAATCGGACTTAGATAACCAGATGTCCAGCTTAAAGATATTACGCTAATAAAATCCCCCCTAAATCCGGCTTAGTTAAGCCATCAAGTCTAAATTACTGTGACTCAAAGATCATTTAGAAAATAATCAGACTAAGGGCATACGTGTACGAGTGAGTACTTGATATACCTTGTACTTCAATTAAACATTAAGTGGAAAAAATCTTTCCGTCGTTATTAATTTACATTTGTTTGTTTACAGTTGAAATAAGTATTTAAACACAGTTGTAAATAAGTGAATTATTTTATTGCTTAACAATTAAATAATAAAACAAAACAACAAAAATAAGTTATTAATTTCTGGGTTGTTGTTATCACAACAACGAAGAAATACTTAGAACTTGTTAGTCGCCAGGAAATAAATGAAAAAATGATTTTTAATCTTGAGTGTTACGCAGAATTTTGAAAATTATAGCAAATTGCCGGGGTTAGGAAAAAATTATGGTTTCAATCATGGATTTATTAAATGTTTATAATAGCGGTGTTAATAAAATTATCTTTTAAAAATTCTATAAATTGACTGGGTTTATAAGAAAGAATAAACATTTCCATTATTTGTTAAAAATGTAATTATGTAATTATCTATCTTGGCAATGTCTATTTGAAGATTAAGTGCTGCTTTGAAAAATCAAAGTTAAATAAGAATAAACTTGGCAACACTTTTTTAACTGGCGGGCATTTTGTCAGCTGTCAAGTGATCTATGTTTATTTTGGTTTGGCATTTCAACAAGAACAACGTTTTCAAATTGTGTAAATTTATTTTGAAAATCATGGATTTGTGGTTTGCTAGATTTATAGAACTTTGAAATGAAATAAAACAAAAATGATAATCTATGTTTGAATTGTATCAAGTCAGCTAATTGGGCCTATATTATTTAATGTAAATAAAAAACTTCTTTACATGTTTTCCAACGTTTCGTCAATTTTTTGTTGACTTCATCAGGGTTACGTAAATTTAACAGTAATTTTCACATTAAATTAAAATTAAATAAATTTTACAAAAACCAAAGAACATATTAAACACAAGCAATAAATTAAACCACAGCTTAAAAATTAATATCACAGTTTGAAGTTATATTGCAACTCTATAGCTTGTATTTATATTTAATAATATAATAATATAATAACATAAAATATCTATTGAATTTGGCCAAATAACACATTAGCATAAAAATGATAATCTTCTGGCATTATAATTTGAATATGACTGACAATGACTTTTTCTAACAATTGTGCCCGTATATCGGCATAACGTGACGAACGTTGTCTTCCATGTGGTAAATCGTTTTGTGCTTATCGGCGTAGACTAACGACTCCAAATATAATTCACTTGACAGCTGACAAAATGGCCGCCAGTTAAAAAAGTGTTGCCAAGCTAAAATTCTATACATCTGAAAAAAACACCTTATATTTTTAATGGCAAATTTACACTAATTTATTAATATTTAAGAAGAAATAAGAAACTAAAATTAATTTTCTGTTATAGAAATCCGTGTGATTGTTTAAGTTGACCCCATTAACTGTCGCACAATATTTTGGTCCACCTGCGTTACAAAATTATTCCAATATCTTTCCGTTTCAACCTTTGACAACAGAGTCGTTGAAAATATCATTTATTACGTTGCCCTGATTTTGTCGATACCATTACAGCTTTTTAATAATGACAGAGAGAGATAAATCAGTCTAAAACTTTACTGCAGAGTGGTATAATAAAAGGCAGCTTTGAAAAATTTTTACTTTAAGATCTCTGCTTAGCTTTTGCTTGTTTCGGTTTATAATATAATTTGTTGTAAGCTTTGGATACTTACTTTTTTTTTTTAATCATTGATCTCGATAATGGTTGATTTCAAGGAACTTGTGCATAATTTTCCATCTATTTTTTTATTTTCCTTTGCTCGACATTTGTACCGATCGATTAAAGTTTAAGACAGAGTAACGGCAGTTATGTTTAAAAAACAAACCACAGAAAAAAACGAAAGAGTTGTCACCGGCTCCTGTAGTGTGGTCGGTTGTTATGTTAACAAAGCTTTATTTAAAGCTTCTGTAAAAGACTGAAGTTAAAATATTTGTTATTCCGATTGGAAATTTAACTACCTGCTGGCATTCTGTTAACGATACCTTTAAAAAAAAAACATGATGACATCATCCATCTCAGCGCAGGTTGTCAATAGTATTAAAATGATGATCTTATACTACCGACAGTTGATCAAAAGTATGAGTAATCCAAGACGCCTCAACAGATCTTATTTTGTTGGCACTTAGTTCTAAAATCAGCAGGGATTCGATAATTTCCACTGTGCAATTTATTATTTTCTTAAAAAAGAATATAAATTAGTTATTTCTGACTATTCTGAAACATCAGCTATATAATTTGGATTCTATTAAAAAACAAACAGCTTTAAACAATTACAAATATTAATTTACATATTTAAATATGTAAATATTTTGATTTCAATAAGTGATTTTTAATTACATCTTGCTAAATATTTATTCTCTTTCTCTCTCTCTCTCTCTCTCTCTGTGCGTGTGCTAAAAGAGCTAATTTAGAAATGACTTTGCAAAAATCATTATTCTGTCATTAATTATTTATAATTTTTAATTAAAACTAAATAACTATTAAGAAGTCTCACTTAACATCATATTGAATTAGTAAAACAGGAATTGATTGGCGTTCAGCTGTAATCGCATATCATTCCTTGTTATTTTGTGATTTTGTTTATAAATATTAGTATTTTTTTGTTTATAATTTCAAATAACTTACAGTGAGAACATAAGATAACAGAGGACTAGATATGATGTTCACACTGTTCACACTTTCTCCAATAAAACGTTCATAATGTGACGTTAATACATAATGTTCTGAAAGCAATACCAGTTTACTGTCAATTTTCGTTTTACCAAAAAAGAATTATTTTAAAAATAGTTATTTTATATGTTGGAAGAGTTATACAACCAAACCTTCTGGACTGTCATTCGTTTGAAGACGAAACGGGTGCTTTAAGTTTGTGCAGCCGGTCACAAAATCGTCATTCTTGCTCACCTCTCCAGTGACATCTTTCGTTAATACTGAATTTAATGCTTAACCAATTTAAGACATGTTCATTCGACAGCTTTAGCTTGACCTGTAGCAGTTCCTTTAAGTTTGTTGATGCCAGTATATCTATGCCCAGGAGGAAAAAGATGCTGTGAAGAAGCCTTCTTTGGCAGTCACAAGGACTTCCAGCCGCATTGCAAAATGGTCTCAATTTTACATGGCATGTCATTGGCAATCAAGACCTTATCTACTCGCTACTGGTTAGATGCCAGGGGAATTGGAAGGTCTAACAAGTAATGCCTCATAGAAGGCATAATTAAATATCTAAATTAAAGAGCTAAATTAATAATTTCAGTGAAGAACGTAAAAGGAAGTGTTTTAAATAAAAGAAAGGTCAGCTTTAAATTAAGTTAAAAAGTCACATGTATTCAAGCTACAACACAAACTTTCATAAAAGGCCAAATTTATAGACGCTCTCTTTATTCATTTCTCTTACTTGTATTAGTAAAAAAAAGTGAGAAAAATAATGTTTCTTGTTGTCATGACGATATACAGGAATAATTGCGAAACCATTTGTGTTTGCTATTACCCAGCATACCATTCTAGGAGCGCTCCGAAAAAGGAGTCAGAAAAGAGCCCAACTAAAGATCATTTTCGGAGCGCTCCGAAAAAGGAGTCAATCCAACGAAAGAAAAATTTGCTTAAAAAATTATTTTTTCCCCCATTATATATATTTTATTTAAATGAATTCCACTTTATTTTTTTTTACTGTAAATACAATTTATTTAATTTCTTTCCATTTCTAATTTAGTTTATTTGTAAATAAATTCCCTTTTTGTTTAAGTAAAAACAATTAAAAAAAATAATAAATGTGACCTTTAAATTTGTTGTATTTAAAATTGCAATGACTCTTTTTGACATTAGCGCCAAAAACCTTCATAAAAAAGACTCTTTTCTGACATTGTCTAAGAGCTCTTTCAGAGCCCAAAAAACCCTCATAAAAGACTCTTTTCCGACATTATCTAAGAGCTCTTTCTGATGGACCATTTTCTAATGTAATGACCCTCTTTTCTGAAGATTTCCGGAGCAATAATGATTGTTTTTAGGCTCATAAAGAGCATGAAGACTGCGGAAAAGGTGTCAGAAAATAATCTTTTCGGACTCATATGGCTTGCTGGGTAAAATCATGTATATGAATTTTGAATGTTTCATACACGCCTTCTAAAAAAAGTCATAGTTAAGAGTATCGAATATTTTTGAATAAGGTCAACAAATGGATGCACTTGCAATTTTTAACGCTGGGTTATTACTTGGGTTGGAACAACAAGCACATGTTATAGGTTATGCATGATTGTAGGTCAGCGTAATTGAGTGCATTCTTTTGCTACGTACTGACATTTCTGGTATGTACAAATTCTAGTGGAATTTGCACTGAGACATTGCTGGTGTTGAGAGTAGATTGTTGAGACTGATATTTCACAAGAATGGACGGTGTAGGCTATGTAGGGTTTTATGCTGAGGTCTTTTAGATTAAGTAATGATGCAAAATGTTCATCTCGTAATTCATAAATTAAAACAAGTAAGTATAGTCGGTCAAGCCCGACCATATAATACCCTACACCCAGTATATGTATAAAACATTTTTTTCAGAAATGGGCGTTATATGGGAGATATAAGCTTTTATGGACCGATCATCCAAAAATTTAGTATCATTATGTTTGTGAATGTATTTGTTAAACTTCATCTCGATATAAATACTTTTAAATGATTTATGGAGCTTAAAGTGAATTACGCAGAGGGTCTTATATGGGAGTTTCGACTAATTATGGACCGATCATAATAAAATTCTACCGTATTATTTTTATACATATAAAATATATTTACGTTCAATATTATTTGGATACTAACATTTTTGAGAGAGTTATGCTCGATAAAGTGATTTTCGGAAGTGGGCCTTATATGGGAGCTACAATTAATTATGGACCGATCTTGACAAAATTTGTAGATGTGACTTGGCTTCATTTACCACTCATTGTTGATGAAATTTGTTTGGATGGTTGCATAATTCAAACGGAAGGACGTGTGTATGGGGGCCAGGTGAAATAATGGACCGATTTCCACCATTTTCAATCTTATCCAACCTTGGGACGAAAAATATCGCGTACCAAATTTTATCGAAATATCTTCAAAATTGCGACCTGTATTCTGCGGACAAGCTTTACATGTACAGCCAGGCAGACGGACGGATGGACGGGTGGCCATCGTTTAATCGACTTAGAAAATGATTTTGAGTTGATCAGTATACTTCAAGGTGGGTGTTGGACCAATATATCTGGGCGTTACAAACATCAGCCTTCTTTGTTTCCATTTGAACAATTTTAAACAGGAAATGAGAATATTCCTCTTGCAAGCATTAGAACATTTTTTAAAACATTTTTATTCGAAGTTTTACTTCAAGTTAAATATACAATTTGTTTGAAAACAATTGTATACCCTACAATTTATTTTTGTATAATTCTGTTATACATATGTAGTGTATACAATTGTTTTCAAACAAATTGTATATTTAACTTGAAGTAAAACTTCGAATAAAAATTTTTTAAAAAATTTTAAACTAAATAATGCAACTTTGCGGTTTACTGGACAAGAAAAAAATACTTAAAAAGCAAAAAACTTTGAAATTTCAAAACGCAACAAAATGGAGAAAAAACGCATCATTTAAAAGAAAACGCACCAAGTTTAGAATATCGTTTTTGTTTAAAATGTTTATGAAATTAAATTAAAGATTAAAGTTCGTAAAAATTAAATAATAGCAGACATTTAATAGAAAAATTTTACAATACTTGCGAAATGACTTTAGTTCTGAGAGAACTGCATGGTGTCAAGAGCGCTATGGCCGAAGTTAAACATGACAGCCAAGAATGATACAATAAAGATTACGCCAATGCGCGTAAAATTTTAAAATGTTCTGCGCATTTTGGAACTGTGACGTCACACGTTTTGTGTTTCTATTGGCTAATTTTTTCTCACTTGTTTTTTTACTGTTGTTTTGCTTGCATTTGCTCACTGCACACTTCATGTTTATATTTTTTGTTGTTTTTCTTTTTTAAACAGCTTTTATTTTAGAACTCTCAGAGAGATTTCAATTGCAAGGTTGCCAACTATCACATAAAACATACCTTTTTAGGTGTAAGGTTCCAAGCTGTACCGGATACAGCTTCATAAAATGCGATAAATTCAATTGTGCCTTATGCTTGAATAAAACCAATAACTGCTTCCAAACTTTCCATTCCTAGAAAGGTATCAAAATATTTGTTTTATCTTTTAACAGAGATTGATTGTACCAACTTTTTTTAAGAAATGAATTCTTATTTTGTACCAACAATTTTATATATATTCTTTTAAATACTACGATTAGACATGTTTGATGATATAAGATTAATAAATATCACTAAAAACTTAAGAACTTTGTTTTTTACTTTTGCATGTATAAATGCATGATGATGAAGATTTGCAACGGGACGAAAAATCTGTTTTCCGGAAAATCGGGCAGCAGAAATTTTTTTCCAATATTTTTTTTTGAGTTTGCGAGATCAATTTTTATTAAAATCAATGTATTTGGTTCCACAAGAAAAAATCGTGCAACAAAGGGTTAATTCTAACAGATGAAACATTCTTGGTAACCCTTAGAATGGAACTTCTACGTCACATAACGGGAAATCATGCGCATGGCGTAATCTGTATTTTATCATTCTTGATAACAGCTACCAAACAAACTGCAATAGAATTTGGGTACCTGTTGATTGAGAATTATCATAGGTTTAATAACTGTCCATGTTTGCCTAAGTCAAGTAGTTGAAACAGTAACACTGCTGAAAATTGTACTTATTGGAAGTAACTATATATATGGGTGTTTCCATGGTTATGCACGCGACATTTGTACACGTTTAATTGTCTTTGAATATTGTGAAAATGGAAATGGATTGGAATTTTAGAATGGAATTATAGAATCGTTCATTGTATGTGGTGAGACTTTTCAAAAAGTATATACATATATTGGAAAAATGAGCACTGGGTACCCAAGTTCCATGCAATCAAAATCGGAATTTTTATTCATGATTGGGCTGTATTATAAATACAACAAATTTAATGCATACATTTAATTATTAATTTAAATAATTATCAAAGTGCTAGATTATGTATGTAAATGCACACACACACACACACACATAATTTTACTCCTATTAAAGCCATTTTGGTACTTTTTCAAGCAAGCATGTACGAAAAGAAACTTTATAATGACAATCACTGTTTCGAACAGCTGACTGTTTATTTATTGTATGTTTTGTTTTTTTTTCCTGGACTATTTAGTAATTGTAAAAACATTAACCCCCTTATTCAAAAATGATTATTAAATTTAACAAACGTTTATTAAGCAAATTTTTATATTCAAATCTGTATTAATAAACGTTTGTTAAATTTAATAATCGTTTTTAAATAAGGGGGTAAATCAGTAAATAAATCCTCCGAATACATTATAATCGAGCTGGAGTTTTAAAATATATAATTTTAACTGATGTAGAAAACAAACAATTAGATACAAAATACAAAATGGTTGTACCATGTGTTGTTTATATTTTTTTGTTTGTCGTACGGCACGTTTTTAAATGTTCTATAATCGCACAAACGTGCTTACAGTACGGTACGTTACAGTAGGGAGACGTGGCCGTTCGGTTAATTCTACTTTTAGTATTTTCCTTAACATTTCGGAAAATAAATTACTATTATGTTTTCTATGAGTTTTTCACATACACACAAGGCTCTAAATAAGTTAAGAGCAATCAATAGTGATGTTTAATTTATTCCCACGTTAACGATTTTTGCACATATGGTATTGATACAGTATTGCAATGCGGTACTGTTTTATTTTCTAGCTGATTATACTTTGCACTTTGCTTTATTGAATATTCTTTAGGCAATGAAATCACATTAAATTAAGCTAATTTTTTACAAGAATTGGCAATTACTTTGAAGGAATGCATTTCATAACATTCATTACTTGCAAAGTATTTACTAAGCACGTCACCAAATATTTTACAATATTAATTGCTCACCAATTACAATTTTCAAACACGTTGTTACAATTTATTCCTCATTACCTTTCAATTTTCAACACGTTTTACAACACAAAAACAAAATTATTATACTGAAATGATTATAGAAAATACTAAATACATCTAAATACATTTCAATTGTGGATCATAGACCTTTTGGGTAATAATAAAAACTTTGTAATTATATTGTAAACAAGTTACACATATTTTGATCTTAAGTAAAAAAGTATGGTCGGTCAAGCCTCAATATAAAATATCCTACACCGAGTATGCGAGTAAAAGCAGTTTTTCATAAATGAGATCGCCTATAGTAGCGTGACTTCTGTTCATATACAAATTATTTGTATTAAATTTTACGTCGGTAACAACACTTGTAAAGTGATTTTCAGAAGAGGGTCTTAAGCCTCAGTTAGCCGACTGTAACGGAGTGTAACTGCAACAGTAAGAAACAGCTGATGAATATTGTTATGCGTAAAGTAATGCAAATGGTTATGAAGATGTAAAGTAACGCAACACCGTAATGTATGAATTTGTAAGAAATATAATTTCGTTACATTTTTACGTCATTACACTACATTCCGTTACAGTCGGCTAACTGAGGCTTTATATGCGCTATGACTAATTATTGACCGATCGTTATAAAATTAGTTGTCATTTTTTCTGTACATATATATGAAACTTATTTGTGTTTAATTTCATTTGGATACCAATTTTATTAAGAAATTTATGGTCGGTAAAGTGATTTGCGGAAGTGGACCTTATATGTTAACTATGACTAATTATGGACCGATTATCATAAAAATGGACCGAGTATTTTGTGTGTAAATGAAACATAATCGTGTTGAATATTATTTGGATACCAACATTTTCAAAAGAGTTATAATTCTTAAAAAGGATTTTGGACATAGGGCTATATGGGAGCTATGGTCAATTATGAACCGATCTGCCCAAAATTTCTAGGTGTAATTTGGCTTCATGAACAAGTTATATGTGGCGAAATTTGTTTGGATACGTGCATAAATCAAACATTTATGACCGATAAATCCTCTTTCGGACCGATTGGAACCAAATTCAATGCCAACAGTCTTTGGGCAAAACAAAGTTCGCATACTAAATTTTATTGAAATATAAAAATTGCGACCTGTACTCTGCGCACAAGGTTTACGTCGACAACCAGCCAGACGGACGGACGAACATTGTTTAATCGACGCAGAAAGTGATTCTGAATCAATTGGTATACTTTAAGTTTGAAGAAGAGACGGATGCTCAAAGTTTGGGCTGCCGATAACCAGAAAACGAGTGAAACTCGCAAAATCATCATTCTTGTTGAATGATGAGGTGACATCTTTTGTTAATACTTGATTTAATTGTTTACCAATTTTAAACATGTCGACTAATATATTTAAACGTTACAAACATCAGCACAAATCCAATATACCCTCCACACTATGATGGTGTAGGGTATACAAATTAATAAAACAAGATATAGATATACGTACTTATGTATATTATATATAATATGGTTATAATAATAATAATAACTAACAAATATGTATTTATGTCGTTGAGGGTTCAAGGCTTCTTGACATCAGCTGTAATTAAGAAGCCATTTACATTTCAATAGGTTCCTTCATTTATAGTTAGCAGTAACAATGAGATATATTATTTATGTACTTTCGTAAATTACATAAATTAATTTATTGACTGTTAATTTTCTTTTGTATTCTTTAAAATAATTATTAAATAATTATAATTAATAAACATTCGCTTTCAATTATAAATACGATGGTAACCTCTAAATACAGCGCCATCTGTAGTCGATTTATAAAAAATTGTTATTGATCAATTTTCAGCTGATTGATGGACATATGTCTCCTGAACAGCTGTTAATCAATCTATTTTTATTAACAACTTTTGCCTCCATATATTGTTGATTATTCTGGATTAAGTTTAAGCCGAAGCTTTTTATAAAATTAGTTATTTTTTAATAGTAAATAGAGAATCCGAAACAAAGTGTTTAAAACTAAGTTAAATGAATATGTAGGAAATTAATATACATACATACGTACATACATAATTAATGATTGAAAATTATGGAATATGGAAGGCAAGTAGAAAATGTAATATACATATGTACATATATACATACATACTACATACATATATATTATTAAACTAGTATTAAAGATTTGTAGATGTACCCAAGAAAAATATTAAATAATTGTTGTTTATGTGCTATGTAGACCTTTTATAAATTTATAAATTAAATAATTTTAACTAATATGTAGTAGAATTTTTCTTATACACTTCTTTCTAAAGCATTGCTCAGTGGGGGAATTTGGAAAAAAGGGAAACAAATCTATAATTTCTAAACGATTAGTCCGATTAGTTGTCGAGTTTAAGTCTTGAATTTGGACCTCGTTAACCCACCAGAGGTGGTGCCAGATTATTTCCCGATGTTTTTGTGAACTACTAACAATTTTTATACCTTACACCGTCATAGTGGGGAGGGTATATTGGATTTGTGCTGATGTTTGTAACCTTAACGTATACCGAACGTCTCAGAATCACTTTCTGTGTCAATTAAACTATGTCTGCCCATCCGTCGAAAAATATTCTAAAAAGTTTTTCTTTCTGTTCCAAAGGGCTTATTATATACATATGTTTAAGCATTATATCAATAATATTTGTTGTTTTATATTTTGTTTATGCTAGAATTAAAAGCCCTAATTTTAGAGGTAATCAAACCATCTCAAACGTTGTAATATTCATTTGAATAAAGCAAATATAATCAAGGCCCTAACACATTTAGGTTATATAGGCCAATTAATTTTACATAGCAACTTATATTCTACTTAATGTATATTTAAATTATTTAATAGATTTAGATCAACTTATAGATATTTATTTCAGATAAAAATTTTTTAATATTTTCAAATTCAAAAAGATATTAATGTGCAAAAGACTGCATTTATCAAATATGTTAAAGATGGTTAGCGTTTGTCCGCATTCAGGACCTGGGGGTTGTGGCTTTTCAATAATAACTATATTTATGTGAGAATAAACAGTGACCTATGTTTAGTCTATTTAACTTAATAAAATCTGTTTTGGATATATTTGGTACTCTAAATTTCTGCGATATATATTTTTTTTGAATTTTAAATAATTTTGCTTTGTTATTATCTTTCCAATGATCATTCCAGATGTCAAAAATGTATTTTCCAATGTATTGCCTAAGTCTGAGCATTGAAATTTGTATTCAGTAGATATGTTGTTTTTTAAAGAGTCTTTGGCAAGCTGGTCGGTCAACTTTCTCATTTCCACCAATTTCTAGTTTTGGTAGTTTTTTTTAACATTTTCCTGTATCACTTTTTTACTAAGACAATTTTATTTTTATTTAATATCTACAAGTTTCTATATATTATCTGAATAATCGGTACTGACGTTTTTTGTTAGTTTTTAATAATAACATAATAATTGAGATGAAAAAATGCTGCTCTGTTAATTTTACAGTCGATGAGTAGTAAGTATGTTAATTTATACATTAACATAGGTAATGTTAAAAAGGGAGCTAACTGATGGAGCTAACTTCACGCACATAAGGCATATTTGTGTTGAATATTATTTGGATACCAACATTTTTAAGAGAGTTATGCTCTTTATTTGATTTTCGGAAGTGGGCCTTATATTGGAGCTATGGCCAATTATGGACCGATGGGCACTAAATTTATAGATGTGATTAGGCTTTATGCATTAATCAAGTATTTATGGCCGAAAAAACCTCTATTTCGGGAGAACATTCGTGTAATGGACCGATTTAAACCAAATTGGATTCCAAACATCTTTTGGCCGAACAAGACTCTTATACATACAAGAATCACTTTCTGAGTTGATTATGGATGTTACAAATCGCAAATCCAATATACCCTCTCCACTATGGTGGTGTAGAGTATAAAAAGTAGAGATTGCATGCAGCCTTTGCTTCTATACGCCTCATGTAAGATAGTTAATTTTAAAAACGGTTTTTCGTTATGCCGAGTTTTTACTGTACGAGTTACTGTATAGTTACAAAAATACTTATAAAACTGAAATAGTCTTCGGTTTGTGCTCTAATCTCAGTCGATTTTGGTTGATATTGACACTAAGGTTCCTGTAACAAAATATTAAAATATTCTACGTTAATAAAAATAAAAAATACTTAAATTTAATAAAAAAAAAATGATTTGGGAATTTGACTTGATTTAAAAATCATGACTGTGATTTGGTTAATATTTTCTAACGTATTTTTATTGTGATTCTAATACAACTAGGAAATAAAATATGTATTCGACAATTTAATCACGTTTATGAAAATTAAAAAATATTAAAAAAAAAAAAATTACGAATTGACAGAAAGATAAAATTGTAAGTAAACATCGTTTACAATTGCGAGTCTTTATGAACTTTGTAACTTCATTTCCATATAAATGAAAAAGTAAAACAATAAAAAAAAGTTTTGCTTATTATTTTTATTTTTTCGTAAATATCTGCACCTAATTAATTTCAGTCGAATGATTTTTATAAAGTTTTTATTTTTTGTTTGTTTTGAGTTTAATCTCTTTTACATTGTTTTTGCTGGCTATTGTTTCGTTTACTAAACACTTAATAAGTGCCAAATAATAATTTAAAGTATGTATTTCTTAAAAATTATAAAAATCTATTTCAGTTCGTTAAACTGTCCTTGTAAAGTATAATGTTTAATTACATATTTATTAAAATTTACTTGCATTCAAATACAGTGGGCCCTCGTTTAACGTACACAATTCGTTCCAGAAGCGTGGAAGTTATGCGAAACGTTCGTTAAGCAAAACCATTATTTCCATATACATACAAAATAAAATAATGCGTTCCAAGTCGGAAAAAGTACACACTAACATATTTCAACATCAATATTTATTGAAAGTAATATAACATACATATATATATTTATCAACATTTTTAAGAAACTGAATATATGTAGGACTAAATGAGACAATCTGCAATGAAAAAAAAAAAACGAAAAAATTACAAAAAAAAAATAATTTTGTATGATACCTGGACGCAAACCTAGTTCTTGTTTAACAAAAAAACTGTCTAGAGTCGTTTGTTTTTGGCGACGCTTCAAAATTTGTTGAAAATGCGACACAGCATTATGATTGAATAAATCTGTTGCGTGTTTAGCCACTGTCTGATTGGGGTGATGCTTTTTAATATATGATGCCACAGACTCCCATGCCTTAAGCATTTCTTTAATTGCATTAGACGGTTGTTGTTCCTTTGTGACCTCCTCGGTAAACGTGCTGTTAATTGTATTAACACAAGTGATGCTAAAGCTAAACACAAACAGAGAAGTGTTATGCGCAATTCGGTAGTTCCCCTTTTTAAACAAAATCAAATAATGAACATGTACTATATGTTTGTATGTCTCAACACGTCTTTTTAATTGTACAAACACAAGTGATGCCAAAGCTGAACACCGACAATAGTTTTTCGCGTAATTCGGTACATATTTCCCATTTTGCGTTGGTCGTTATACGAAACTTTGTTTGTTAAGTCCCGGATCACACAATGCAACTTTTACTGCTCAACTTTTAAGTTTGTTGGTGATAGGGGAAAGAAGAGTGGTCCCCTCTCTCTCTCTCTTTTCCCCTCTCACCCTAAGTTGCATTGTGTGATCCGGGACTAAGCGAAACATTTTTTTGTTTTTAAATGTGTTCGTTGTACGAAATGTTCGTTAAGCGAGGCGTTCGAGGGTCGACTGTATTCATATTCACAATATTTTGGCATTTTTTAAATGGGTTATGCATTAATTTATTAATATATGTATGATTATGATTCATTTGAATGCGACTGCTGGATTAATGTTAAAGATGTATGTTGCACGTTGTATCTATGTATTTACTTACAGTACGTGTACATAAATACATACGAGGTTTGATCAAAAAATAACCGTTATTTTCAAATTTCGTGAGTTACGTATGTTCGATTTTTGCATTTTTTTCTGTTATATGTTGGTAATATCAGCCATTTTGGATTGTCAGTGTGTTCTTGACAGATGAAAAGGTTAGTCGTGGTTTGGTCTTCGATTTTTTACTATTCGAAAAAATGCATCAGAGAAACTGTATTAAGTTGTGTGTAAAAAATGACACTAAATGCGCAAGGACATTTGAAATGTTGACTTTGGCGTTTGGCGAGATGTCAATGACGATGCTCGTCCTGGTCGCCCGAGCACGTCAACAACCGATGAAAACATTGAAGTAGTCGAATCACTATCAGAGAGGTTGCTGATGATGTTGGCATATCGTTCGACGATCCAGATTTCTTCAAAAAGGTCATAACTGGTGACGAACCATGGGTGTATGGCTGTGACAGTGAAACTAAAGCCCAATCATCCCAATGGAAACGTCCAGAAGGGCCAAGATCGAAAAAAACACATCAAGTTCGGTCAAATGTGAAAGTTTTGCTCACTGTTTTCTTCGACTGCAATGGCGTGGTGCATCATGAATTCTTGCCACAAGGTCGTGCGGTCAATAAGGAATACTAATTTGAAGTTATGCGCCGTTTGCGCGAAGCAATTCGTCAGAAAAAACCAATCATTGATTTTGCACCATAATAATGGACCAGCTCACACATCTATGCTTGTGCGTGAGTTTTTGGCCCAAAAACAAACCCGTTATCATGCCTCAACCATCGTACTCACCGGACTTGGCCCCCGCTGACTTTTTCATCTTCCCAAAACTGAACACACCGATGAAAGGGAAGCGTTTTGCTACGATTGAGGAGATAAAAGAAAAATCGAAACAGGAGCTGTTGGCGATACCAAAAAGCGCGTTTCAGAAGTGATTCGAGGTTTGAAAAAAACGCTGGCATAAGTGTATTATATCTGAGGGGGATTATTTTGAAGGGGAGAAGATAGTTATTGATCAATAAATAAATACTTGTTGAAAAACTTAAAAATAACAGTTATTTTTTGATCAGACCTCGTACATATCTACTGTAAAATATGTAGTTAAGCACACAAGTACATATTTAAAGTGTACTTGGCGTGTATGTTTCCTTGTCTAAATACAAGCTAAATATTGCTCTAGTACTCGTACTACAAGTTACAATTTTAATTATAATATTTGGCAATTAAAAAATGTTTCGGCAATTATGTTTGTACATATTATGAACGTAAAGTACCTAACAACAGTTAAATCAATTATAAATTGAGTTGAGTTGAGTTTGTCTGCTTGGTCATATGGGTTAGTTTTTGTGTGGCTTGCTATTAAATATTGTTCGCGATGGACTTCTTTAGTTTAAGAACAACTATGATAATTATAATTAAAGTTCAAGTTAACATTGATAGTGTTTAATGAAGGCAATTAAGACTTTTATACTTGACATTTAATGTGTATAAATGTCAAGGTTCTTGTATTATGATTTAAGGTTTTGCAAAATTTGTTGAATTGTTTTTGTTGCTAACAATTATTATGCAGAACTAAATTGTAACCAAAGATACTTTAAGACTAAGAATACTTTAGTTAAAACCAACATACATACTTATATTAAGAGTAAACTTGATCCTAGGATTGGCTTTGAAATTTGAAATTTTTTCTTTTAGAAAACAAAATTATTACATATTTAATGATAGATATTATTTACTATTTATTCACAGTCCCGTTATTTGTTGGAGTATCTGAATAATTTGTTTTGAGTCCTAAGTACAAGGTCCCGCGGATTTTTTATTCATGATTGGGCTGAATTTATAATCATTAGAAAATAATAAATACATGTTTTAATAAAAAAAAAAACATGAAATATTTCAAATCGCACTTTATTTTGTCCGACAGTGTAACTATATACTCGTATATGCTCAATCGATTAAAATTAATCTGTAGTACGATAACAGGGAAAAATTAACACGTATAGCAAAATCAAGCTAAGCTAATCTCTTGGCCTGGCTAGACCTTAACATTTTATGTCTTACTAAATATGTGTACAAAATAATTCGTTGCATTATATTAGACATGGTTTACACACTTATGTCTGAAATTAAATGAAACGAAAAAACAATTTTTATACCCTCCACCATCATAGGTGGTGAATGAGCGTATATATAAGTTTGTCATTCCGTGTGCAACACTGAGAAATACTCATATTAGACCCAACAAAGTAAATATATTATTGGTCCATACGGAATTCCAAGCCGATTGAGCCATGTCTGTCTCTCTGTCTGTCCGTTTGCCTATCTGTCTGTGTAAAACACTCTCACGTCCAAAGGACACAACCGAAATCTACAAAGTTGCCATTTATAGTTCTCCTAATCAGTTTGGTATTGAAAATCAGCAAAATCGGTATGGTAGAACAAGAGTTATGGATCAAAATGTAAGACAAGCTCCATAAAAAATTGATATTTTTAAACATTGTTCTATTTCTCGTAGCACCCATTTAAATATACCTATATTCCCGAAATATGACTTAATGAAAAGTAAATGATTATAAAATTGGAATATCAATACAAAATTCAACAGCAATAAGTTTCATGCAAAAACAAATCGCGAAACGAATTTTTTTTATTCGGTCCATGTTTGACCATTGACCCCATATAAATTCCACTTCCAAAATTCACTTAAATACGTATAAAACTGATATAAATAATGTTAAACGGTTAAAATTTGACATAAATAATCCTTATAGGTAAATAAATTGTTGTACTAAATTTTATGGTGGTCGGCGAAGAATTGGTCATAGCTCCCATACAAGGACCACATCTGAAATAGACATTTATCCCTATATATATTGTATAAATATCTATACCGACTCAAAACTTTGCACAGATCATTAACATATATACAGTAATCATCCCAACAATTTTTTGTGAAGCTCGGTCTATTTTTAACCGTACCCCCATATAAAGCCCTCTTCCGGAAATCACTTTAATACTCATAAATCTCTTATAAATCAATCCAAAATTTTACACGGATCATTTACATGCATGCCTAAATCAAACTGCTGGGTTTTGAGAACATCAGTCCATATTTGACAATATCACCCACATAAGGTCCACTCTCTAAGTCCACGTTAATACTAATATATATCTTAAATATACCGTTATTATGTTGAAATTCCACGTGATATTTCCCCATATGCATGGAAATTTAAGAATATTGGCCCATCATTTGTCATAGCTGCCATATAATAACCATTTCCAAAAAACAAATAAACCCACAAAAACCAACCAATTTTTATATGGATCAGAAATTTTAATCCAGAAATCATATTAGTATCGGTTATACAGCAATTATGCTACTGGATTCAGTCAATAATTGGCAATAGCTCATGAATTAATTCCACTTCCGAGCATACTAAAGAACCATACAGCTCTTGTATATAACGTTATTGAGATGAAATTTAACCAAAATAAGGCTCAAATACATAGAAACCACATTAGTGGATACTGGATTTAGAAGCTATCAGTCCATAACTTGTTGTGAATATGAAAAAATCGTTGATATGTATCATTGAAATACATTTAACTCTTGTTAGCATCCTTCAATTAATATAATTAACGTATACTACATGAAACATTTGTTGATTATTATGAAGATTCAAATAATTATTGTCCCAAGTGTCGGTAAAATACAATACATTGCAACAAACGACTACAGACTCTAGTGCTTCAAAAAAATGTTTACATCAAATTAGGAACAACTTTGCCCAATTTACTGTTGAAGAAAGATCTACTGATACATCTTTCAGAAATAAAAAATCGAATCAGATTAACTTTAACTTAACTTTTTTCAGAATTTTCCATTTACCACCTGAAACCTAGAAAAAAATATTAAAATATCTTTAAAAGATGAATGCGTTAAAACATTTTTTACGCTCTGCATACAAAATTAAGAGTTTATCTTCTTTGATACATTTGATAAATTTTTTATTTACGAAATGATGCTTTGTTTCAGTATAGGTGTAATATTGAGAAATATTCCTCTAAATTTCTATAAAGAACATGAAATTCTAGATTCCTAAATCACCTTCGCCATCTCCAGATCACGGACGAATAACTACAAAATAGACATCGAAGCACCGGCCCATAAATGACAGTTAATAAAATATATCAAATGAAATATCTCTTACTTCTTTCAAACTGGAAAAATGTGCTTAGTCCAGCGGAATTATCATGTCAAGAACATCAATATCTTTGATTTTTTAATATTTACAGAATCATAAAAATAGACGATGGAACATGATCTGTCGTGCATTTGTGTGTTAACGTAGAACATTGAGTCTTACACACTTTGAAATCTACTCTATTTGCACAACCCCATTCAGAGATTTTGCTCCTCGCCCTAATTTCCAATATGCTTGGCCTGCAGTTGGAAATTTATTGGAAAATGTTGCAATCAGCTGCCAAAGAATATATGTATAAGGTTGAAAGTTTGACGTAAAAGGTCGTTTAGAAAAATATGAAACAACGTACATACACATTGCGGTACCCCTGATCCACCCTTGACTTTAAATTGCACGCATTTTAACTACAGGGTGGGCCAAGTTTGACTGACTGATTTGAACTACTTATAACTTTTCTTGGGCCAATTGAATTTTATATGGAAACATCTTCAGATCAACTTTTAGAATACCTCGTAGCGATGTTCTGGAGATGTTCAATTGAGTAGCTCGTCGACGAGTAGACACAGTTGTTATAAGTTATAAGCATTTCAAATCAGTTAGTCCAAGTTGGCCCACCCTGTACTTTCAGATTATGCTCATATTTTTAACTAATTAACTTTTAGACTGGATAATTCAAAGTTTTTATAGGCTTATGCAAACCAATATGATTGGTGACTGTATAATATGTTCATTAGGAAAAAAATATCTTTGAAAGGGGATTTTTAATTTCTAAAAGATGAATCGTTAATAACTATTTCACCAAATGTATATTACAAATGTCATGAGCAGTTAAAAAACTTATTCAAATTTTAGTAAATTTTTCAAATTCATAAGAATTGTAGGAAATCCCAATTCATATTAATCTCATAAGAGCCGTCGCATCACAATACCTGCAGACATCAATTCGACTTTAAAATGTTAAAACTCAATGTTAAGTGTTGCTACACACCTTTTAATTCAAAAATAACAAATTAATAAATAAATAACTAAAAATAAAAAAATTAAGAGACCAAGTACGTGTTTGGATACATTTCAATTATGTTTTTCGTTTATTTGTTTGTTTGTTTGTTTGATACAATCTTATAAAACCACAAAAAGTACCAAACGTTTTGTTTACAAAAACTAACAAATATGATATTATTATTTTCAAAACTATAAATGTAGATCCTTCAAATATTTTTAGAAAATAAAATAACACGTTCAAATATTATTAACCCCAAAGTACCCCAGGAAATTTATTAAACACGTAATAGTTAATTTAATCTGATTTAATTGTAAGCCTACTATGTCGTTTTTACCACAGAACTAATATCTACTAACTAAGTTAAGGTATTTTCAGATGATGATGATGTTACTGATACAATTTTTAGCACCATGAAATTAATCACTCATAGTAGCACTGTGTCTGTCACAAAATTTCATAAAGTCGCTTAAAACACAAAAAAAAACAAGTAAAAAAGTATAGTCGGTCAAGCCCGACCATATAATACCCTACACCCAGTATATGTATAAAATTTTTTTCAGAAATGGTTGCCATATGGGACATCTAACCTATTATGGACCGATCATTCAAAAATGTAGTGTCATGATTTCTGTGAATATAAATATTATATATGTTATATATTATGTATGTTATACTTCATCTCGATATACATACTTTTAAAAGACTTATGGAGGTTAAGTAAATTACGATCTCTAATATGGGAGTTTCGACTAATTATGGTCCGCCCATTAAAAAATTAGGTGTCATCATTTCTGTATATATCAAACTTATTTGGGTTGAAAATTATTTAGATACCAACATTTTTAAGAAATTTATGGTCGTTAAAGTGATTTTCGGAAGTGGGACTTATGTGGGAGCTATGACTCAACTGCGAAGCTTTTGGCTTATCTGCAGAAAACACCCAGAGTCTTTGGCAGAAATCGAACCCCCAACCCTTTGAGTGATAGTCCGGCACTCTATCCCCTAGTCTATCGGGGCACTAATTTTATAAGGGTCCGTTCATAATTAGTCATAGTTCCCATATAAGATCCGCTTCGAAAATTTATCACAAAGAATAAATATATGCACAGAGTCATGCCACTACATTATTGGATAATCGGTCATCCAAGTTGGATGATCGGTCCATAATAGGTCACAGTTCCTATTTAGAGCCTATTTCTGAAAATCAGTCACATATGTATACTTGGTATAGTGTATTACATGGTCGGGATTGACCGACTATACTCTCTTGCTTGTTATCTTTTAAATTTATTTCTTCCGAGAAAGCGAGTAATAGCGTATACAGACGACGGCGTTAATTTGCATTAAAATCTCACTAATGTGAATTAAGATTTTACCCTGACAGACGACTGTTTTTGCATTTAGTAAACAGCTGTTTGTTTGTAAACAACTGTTTAATTGTGAACAAATTTTGGTGAAAAATCAGTATTTATTTGAAAAAAAAAGCTGAAATTACTTTTGCTGAAACTGCAAAAATTGTTCATGCACTAGCAACTATGAAACTGAACGTGTTGCTACAAGTGGAGACCGTAGTAGGAGGCAATTGTGGAAATTTATTTTTATTATTTTAATTTTACAATTGTCTTCTTCTCCTTTTACAATAGTAAACAATTTGATAATATATGATTGATTGTCGACGATGCTGCCATATTGAAATGGCTAAATTTAGTATAAATTCACTCTGATTTTGTGCATTTACGTCAAACCTAATGCGCATTAAGATGGAAATAATTCACGAGTTAATTTGAATTAAGACTCCTAATGCAAAGTAACTGTATCGTCTGTCTACGCTATAAAAAAAAAGAATGCCTGTTGTAAACAGCGTTGCCGTTTTGGTTACTTTTAACCAAAATTGGTTACTTTATTTTCCAATGTGTACTTGTGTACTTTGTTTCCGTTTTGGTTACTTTTTTTAACACAAAAGTAACCATTTTTTACATTATTTTTCACTTTGACTTAACACCACTAATTTTGGAGATAAACTAAACTAATCAAACACAGCATTAAGCTACATATGTATACACGATCGTCAGATCTTACAAAGTTGTCCGAAAAATGTTCAGAAAATGTCTAACAACCGTGTGAACTTAAAATTTTTGTCTTCCAACGTTGTAAGATAAAGCATTTTCAGTACATTGGAAGACAAAAATATCGTCAGACATCTAACAATCGTGTAAACATACAATTTTGTCATTGTCATTGTTTTAAGACAATTGTCAAACACTTTTCATTGCCATATGTGCAAAGTTTATGCATCTGCCAATGGCAGCATTGTCAGAAAGTATGTATTAATAAAATTTTTGAAAAAAGTGGAAGAAAATTAAAGAATTAAATTAAAGAAAATAAAAAATGGATTGCGACATATCTTTTGATGAATCCTGTTTCATAAAGTGGAGATAAAATAGTTTCAATTGCTCTTTTTTGTTCAATGACTGGAAAGTTTGAGAATTCAGGAAAGTGCTACGAATGCCTTAAATACAAAAGACGACAAAAATAACACGAATGCAATTTATACAATCGCAATATTTTAGTTTGATTCTGCTGCTGTGATACTTAGTTTTGTTTAATTAAATTTATGTTTTATGTTGTGTTTATGTAAAACAGAATGTATGTAAAATATTCTAAATGCAGAACTATTGACGAAAGATTATACATATGTGAGTAATATTATTCCTGTAGAACTAAGTTCTCGTTGTTGTTATTAAACTATTATTTTTCAATTGTGTATTTATTTTGATGCTGCCAGATCTAATGAAATATCCCTGATGATGTTGGGAATCTACAACGAAACGTCGGAAAAATAAATTATGAAATAATCTTTTATTTGCATAGAATGCATGACCTTAATAAGCCCGATTTAGAATTTTTTAAACAAATCAATACTAAAATAATGAAAAGGTCGATAAAAAACTTAAATATAGACAATATTTAAAATTTTTAAACACACACACAACGCTGCAAAACGAATTTGACAATGTTACACAACAATCTGACAACCGTGTGAACTGAAAATTTCGGTTGACAGATAAATTCATTCTGTAACAATTTTGTGGCAATGAAATTGTTAGTTTTCTTACAGTCGTCTAAACTGACAATTTACCTTTTGCTAACAATTTTTCAATGTCAGTACATTGCTAGATCTGACAATGTTGTAATATCTGACGATCGTGTATACATAGCTTTCCAAAAAAAAAACATGCCTGTCTCCAAACATAACAAACACAATCATTGTATTGTTGAACGAGTAAGGTTTTTCAAACTTCAAAAACCATCTGCAAACTGAAATGCAATGGTTAATTTATATTTTACATACTTATATATTTTTTAGCTGAAGTATAAATGAAATAAAATTTTTAATATGTATATAAAAATTTTGGTTAATTTTTTTTTGCTTTTGGTTATTTTTTTTTACATATTTTGGTCGTGGCAACGCTGGTTGTAAATACAAAAATTACAAGTCCATTCATAAAACAGATATTCTCTCTACGTAATCGTTATAAATATTAGTCAATTTAGAAACACACAAACTAGGAATACGCTAATAATTTACATATATACATACATACACATTCTAATTACACATACATACTCGTATGTGGAAATAATTTATTATTTCAACTGTGATTTGCAAAAAAGTCGTTTAATTTATTGTTAATTTTCTTTGAATTGTTTTCCAATCATAATTATAATACGGCTCGCAGTTAGTTATAACATTAATAATTATACAAACTAGAAAACATTTTGATTTGTCCTTCCCCGTTTGAAAATCATAACAATTAAATGCAACAAAATTAAAATATTCCATATAGAACAGGTTAATAGTATTAAGGAGTTGAACAGGTACAAAAATAACAATAACAAATAGCCCAGTCACGTTAATTAAAACATGTTGTTGTTTTTGCCAGCGTTTTAGCTTTTGTTGTAACATATAAATCTATTTATCAATTAGGTACTATTCATTATTTTATAGTTCAATTGCAAATAAGCGTCACACTTCATTGACAATCGAATAGGGGGAAAAATCCCCGTAAACTTTTACAAATGACAATAACAACAGCTTTATAGACTACAAAAGCAACATTGTTTCCACACATACGAGTACCATAGGAAATATTAGTGACGTATGTATTTATAAGTGGTTAAATAAACATGTATAGATATGTATGTATGCAGAAATTATAGAAATGTTTCGCTTAACATGTCGTATCATACTCATTCCCTGTAAAAGTTAACACCGGAAAATAAAGAAATTCACCACATTGACAAATAGTAATATGTATAGACATATGTATGTATGTATTTAACACAAGCTTGATTACCCCACGTCTCGACAAGCCATCGTTTTGTTCACACAAGAACAAAATGTCGGCACACACAAATTTATTCATGTAATTATGAGTGGTGAAAAACGTGTTCATGTTCAAATTGATAAGTTTTCTTATAATTTTCTAAAAAAGCCTTTTTTTCTTGTCTGAAAATTACATTTGATGGCAGACATAATTGTGCGAAGAAATGTTCTGATGAAGCTATTCAAACAAGAACATAAATAACATCGGCAAAAATTATTCACACATGACAATTTCATGCGCGGAGAAGTATTTGTTCATTAAATGAACACCAGCAAGTCACGACCGGGCTTTAAAAATGTGTCACAGTAGACCCCACTGTTTTTTTTTTCAGATTAGGGAATAAGTATGAATTTCACTAATAGTGTTATACTTATCGTAGTTAGTTGGTTGGTTGACGTGGTAGTTGACTACGTGCGAACACTTAAGTAGAGTCGTAGCGACCCCGTTTTAATAATACCACACCAGTCGTTAGATTTAATATCGGTTACATCATAATGTAACCAAAATGTGTACCAAAAGTCATGCTTGCTAGACCCAACCTGTAGCTGTGAGATATCTCAGTAGGTTATAGAGTTTTGACCCGGCTACCTCACCAAGATTGTTCAATGTATAGTTTCCTATGAATCTATGTCTCTTGACACTCAGGGCTGGACATTCGCAGAGAAGGTGGAAAATGGTTTCCTCTTTTTCTCTATCCTTACAGCTACGAAAATGGTCATTAAAAGGGAGTCCCAGGCGATTTGCGTGCTTGCCTAACGTCCAGTGTCCTGTTAATACTGCCAGCAACCTTGATATATCCTTCCTATTCCGGGTTATCAGTTTCATAGTATGTTTAACGTTAAAAGATGACCACATCAACTTGGCTATCCTACATGTGTCTAAATTACGCCATCCATACTCAGCTTTTGTAAGAAAATGTCTGAAGATGATACCTTTGATAGTCCCCAGTGTGCAGGCATTCAGTAAGAGGAGTGCCGCCTGACTGTCTACAAAAATACCGCGGATATTACGATCATGTAGTGTATTACAAGCTCCCATGATTGCAAAAATTTCCGCCTGGAAAACACTACACGCATTCGGAAGACGATAAGAGCTCATCTTAGAACCGTCTGTATATCCTAGTGTCATATTTGTACACGAGATTACCACTATTCCACTCACTCCTGGAGGGAATTAAGACCTTGAATACCCTAATAAAATCTGTGTAATATAGTCAGATGGTTGGAGAACGATCGAAGGCAACTTACCCAGAATCCCCGCGTGGCCATATATTCTCGATCTCCAACAACCAGACGCTTGAAGCCTCGCTGCGCTGCAGGCAGAAGTGGCAATTATGTGAAGGTCAATTAGCACAATGTGCAATATAGTGTTCAGTGCCTCTGAAGGACTAGTTCTTAGTGCGCCGGTTGCAGGCTGATCTCTGGACTTTGTATAGTTGGTCTATGACATACTTCTTTCTAGTTGCAGTCCACCATACGTACTATGAGACGTACTATAGCCGTATACATCCATTTCACTATTATATGTACTGGGACTAAGTCCCCAAAAATAAAAGTTAATTAATAAAGTTCTAATAGTAATATTTTGCTGTCTTAGACTTAAAAAGGTAATACTTGACAAAAAAAATATTCAATTAAGTGATAGCCAGCGTATGCGTCTTAAAATTTTTGGAATTTTCATAAAAACACTTTTCATTTAAACTTTCATCATAAAAAGTCAAATGACACATACATACATATGTGTTGATTTTTGTTTGGATACCTACATTTTTATAAGATTAATGATTTTTAAAGTAATTTTCGGAAGTAGTTTAGGAAGTATTTTGGGAGGACAAATAATGGACCGATTTCAACCAATTTCAGTAAGAACCTCTTTGAGTCAATAAATAAAATGGGGAAGAAATGGGATATCGTGAAATCGACTCAGGAAATGTCGATCGTATACTTTAAGGTGGGTGTTGGACTAGTAGTTTTTGGCGTTACAGACATCAGAATAAATCCAATATAGCCTTTTCCAGGTGAATTAAATCTCATATCAGAACTGTAAAAAAATAAGTGTCATGTAAAAAGAAATCGCAAAACGAAATTTTGTTTTGTTTGGTCCGTAACAGCTGATTCTTACGCTGTTGTTAATATGTATAACTGTTTGAAATTGTATATTTTGTAAAACGCAAAGCTGAAACAAAATTATTCAATTAATTTAATATTTTATAGGATTAATATGATGTAAATATTTAGTATAAAATACTACTAACAGTTTTCTTAGGGCAAGTATTGCTTCTTTTGAAATAGCTGTCACACGATGAGGTTCCTTTTGAAAGGGACCTATCTCAAGTAATATATGTATGTATATCAAAACGTTTTCTTGTTCATTCGGAAGTTCATCTGAAATCTTTAAAAAGTAAATTAAAAATATTATAAATCTCCACAGTGTTATTTTACTTACTCATTATTCGTTAAATTCATGATGTTGATAGTAGAGCGCAATTGGATTTTTTCAATAGATATGTCTTCAAAGAAGACATATCCATACGTGCGAACATTTTTTTATACCCCTTAGTATCTTTGCATTTATAATTATTTGCTTTAAAATTTATTCAATAATTTTACGGTATTTTTATTAAAATCTTTGATCTCAAAACATTATAAAACAGTGATTAATTCATAGTTTTGTTAATAAAGTGGCACATTACTTTCCAATTTGGGTTATTATAAACAAAAAATTATGACAAATTAAGGTATACATTGCGTAAATCAAAAATAACTAGAAATGCATTTGTCTTCTTTCTCTTCCTCTATTACATCTGGCTCATCTAAACAATTTCGCTTCTTTCCACCTTGTAAGTTAAAAAAAAATGACTGCGAGCCACGAGGAATTACATTCTTTTTGCACAAATTTTGGAGATAGAAATGTTCGGAATGAAACTATTTCTCAAACAATAGGGTTTATTATTATAAACTATTTTATGAGTTAAAGTTTTCATAAATTGTATTTTTTTTAAAAAAGGCTAAAATGGAGTATAATGCGTATACACTATTATTCTTTTAACAACTTTGGAGTGGCAATTTCAAGTAAAATAGCGCATAAATTGAAGGAAATTTTTGAACAATAAATTATACACAATTTTTCCAACGACATTTTGACCCACTTTTTGGAAGTAGAATTTAACGAAATTTTGACCAGACATAAAATCAATGATTGTTATATTGAGGGGACGATATGTTGCAGCAAAACTAGGGGATGTTCATACAAAATATAAATATACATGGATTATAATTCTCAGTTGTAGTCTGAAGAGCACCTTTTTTGTCACCTATTTAACTATGACGACGTGCAACAGTAATTTTTATAAGTTAAATTTTAGTTTCTTCTTTTAGTACTTTTGAAATATTTTTTGGTTTGAACGATGCAAATTTGGCCCACTATACTTTCTTACTAGTTTGTTTTGCTTAATTTCTTATCAATTCACGAAAATTGGCACTGACAACTATTAACGACTTTTCTATCTAAAACCTGATTCACCCATCTTTGAAAACATGATGTAGCATTTGTAGAGTTAAAACAAGCCACAATTAAAATCAGAGATCGCAACATGCACAGTTCAAAAACTATCAGGAATGTGTCATACAGTCCTATACAGATCATGTGTATAAGCAAGTGTATGAAATTAGTTTGAACATTTGGTAATACGTATGGCTTTTAAAAGTCATTGATTTTTAAATAAGTTTATTAAAATAAGCAGTCAGATTTAGGTTATTTTAATTTTTGCTGTGATTAAATATTTCATATTATTAAGAGATTAAAGCTGTGTTCACATTATGTGTATTTGTCATGTGGACTGTCACTTTTTCGCATGTCAAATTTGTACATATAGTCTGAACACCTTCAAACAATATCATGTTTTATTTCTCTGTGTGCAATACATATGACATTTTTGTATTTAGAACGAGTTCTATTTTCAAGTGACAAACCATCTGACATCAGCTGTTTTTTATAACCAAAATTTTGTGTCGACAAAAATTAATTGAAATTTTAATAAATATAATTTATACCTAATAGTAAAACAAAAATACAAAAAAAAACTACACAAATTTATTATTGAAAATGGAGGGAAGACTTGAAAAGGAGTTAACAAAAGTAAGTACATATGTATGTGACATAATCAACATATGAACATGTAATTTATAAACCGTATGTAAAACTCAAATTTTAACATACACATGAAATCACATATGGGTAGAAAAGTGACATTCCACATGACAAATACACATAATGTGAACACAGCTTAATTGAAGTAACAATATAAAACACCCCTTATAAAAATAGTAATTGTGCATAAAGTTCGCTGTTTAAGTCGTTTGATTTTTTGCAACAAATGCGAAGAGAGCGAAAGAGAGAGAGAGAATGCCAGACAGAATTTTTTTATTATTGTTTGTAGTTTAATGTAAATGAAAATAAATAATACATTCATTCAGGGCTGCCAGATGAATTTCGGAAAAAAATCGTCAAAATCCCGATAAAAAAAAACTCATCATTTTGTATTTTAAAAATCGTCAAAAAAAAAAATCGTAAAAATAAAAAGTCACTATTTTTTAATAGTACATATTTTGAAAATTTTATTTAAACCAAAACATAAAAATTCATGTTTATATAGTCTCGTGTACAATACGTATCAAAATACATAAATTTTAACTTTTTAAATAAGAAATCACAAAAAATATAATGTTAAACACAACTTGTGTAATATTTTTATAATTGAGGAGGTGAGAAGCAAAACTCGTTCGTTCCATGTTTACAAAATTTTGGTAAAAAGCTAAAAACTTGCTACAGCTTAGTAAATGAGCCAAATAAGTTGAAAGCTACCAATTATTAAATAGTAAAGGTGCTATCAGACGGGATGTATTTTACATATGTACTGTCAAATTTTCCATCTGTAAAAGTTGTACACATCGTGTGATACATATGAAACTTTGCATGTGTAAAATACATGTGGAAATACATATGTAATTTTTTCGATTAAAACACGCTCTATTTTCCTGTGACAAACATATACAAAACAGCTGGTTTGTTTTGTAACAAAATTGTTTGAAAAAATATATTGTAAAGAAAAATTAAAGAAAATGGATAATGAACATGGAAAAATAAGTATTTTTCGATATTTAATAAATTAAATTATGTTTATTAATTTATTGCAGTTAGATTGGCCAAAAGAAGCAATTCTTGAAATTTATACAAGTTTAAAAGTCAGCTTTTGTTTACATTTATAGGTTATGTCATACGGAAAAACATAAGCTGGTGTAATAGCAAAAATTATGAATCGTATGTAAAATGAAACTTTTGACATACATACGGAATTACATATGGGTAAGAAAAGTGACAGCACATATGTAAAATACATCCCGTCTGATAGCACCTTAAGATAATTTTTATTAAAACCTTAAAATTTACAAAATCAATACTCCTTAACTAAAGACAAAATAAGTTTTGTAGTTTGAAACGAATAAGTTTTGCTACGAATTTTCGAAACAAATGAGTTTTGCTACATTCCATATTGAAACGAAAGAGTTTTGCAACTTACAATCACCCACCAGTTAAATAAATTATTTACCTTGACTATATTTTAATTCATTAAAACTAAGGAAACTTGGTAAAAAATTAAAATAAAACATATGAACTTTTAAACTGACAAAGTTTATTCCTCGTTGTTTTCTTCCACGTCATGACCAGCATTGTCGTTGTCGAAAATCGAAACATTAAATTCAAAGGTTTTGTTTTGTCTTCAATTTTCCCCAAAGTGATTGGACAAAAGGGCTCCAACATATTTTTTTTCTTTTCAGGTTTAATCGAATAATATCTTTGATTTTCTTTCCTCACCTTAAAAATGGTTCAGGGTCGCAGGAATTCATTCTATAATTAATCTCCCCTTGCAAAGTTATCTGACCATTTTAATGGTTGTTGTATTTCCAACAAATCACAATGACGATCTTAATAATTGCGAGTAATAATAAACAATTACAGTAATATAAAGAAAAATTAATACAAAAAAACATTTGGATTTTCACCACATACGATGGTACTTTGGTTCACTTCAAACAGTGAACCAACGAGTTTTGCTAAGAGATATGCAACGGGCCAGTTTTGACAATGATTGTTAATTGGACCGAAACAGTTTTGATACGAAAAGCAATTTTTAAAGACATACCAAAGGATATGAATTGGTACAATCAGTATATTTATCCTTATGAAATAGCAAAAGAACTATCAGCATGCATTGTTATCTCAATTTTTAAAATTTTGGAACGAAAGAGTTTTGGAACTCACACGCTCAATTTCTAGGTCCAATTTCACACCTTTCAATACTGACTAGTCAAGGCAAGTATTTCCAGATGAGAAGGAAAAAAGGGTACAAAAGGGGAACAAACTTGACGGTAGTGGTCAATTTTCTTAGTTCCTTTTGTTTTTTTTTCATGCATGTTGATTTGCATTAAGAAGTACGAAAATTGAATTGACGTGTGTAAATGAAATGGCAAGTTCAAAAGAACATTGAACAAAAATTGGTCAGCTCAGACTTGCAGTATTTTGTAAATACATATCTAAATTTAGCATATTTTAATAATTCTGGTTAAATTACAATGTCAAAACAATTTAGTTTAGTAAGTTTTAAATAACATTTTGAGTATAGAATCCAATTTATCCATAATATACAGGTACTTATTTTCAAAGAAATCCACATTTTTGTCATTTAAATTTATTTGGCTGAATATACTTTCCGCATTTTGTTAAAATAGGAAAAGTTTTTGTAAAATTTGCCCGTTGAAAATGGGAAATTGTTTCTTTTAAAAATTTTATTTCATGGAATTCAGAATTTAAAATTGATTTTTATACCCTACACCACCATAGTGGGGAGGGTATATTGGATTTGTGCATATGTTTGTAACGCCGAGAAATATTGATCCAAAACCCACCTTAAAGTATACGGATGGGCTCAGAATCACTTTCTGAGTCGATCTAACGATGTCCGTCCGTCTGGCTGGCTGGCTGTCCATGTAAAGCTTGTGCGCAGAGTACAGGTCGCAATCGATAAAATTTGGTACACGATATTTTTTCGGCCCAAGGACGGATGGGATTGAAACTGTCCATTATTTTACCTGGCTTCCATACAAAAGCCCTCCCGAAATTGGGGTTTACCGATCATAAATGTTTGAATTATGCAAGGAACCAAACAAATTCCATCACAAATGAGTGGTAAATGAAGCCAAATCACATATACAAATTTTGTGCAGATCGGTCCATAATTAGTCGTACATCCCATATAAGGCCCATTTCCGAAAATCACTTTAAAGAGCATAACTCACTCAAAAATGTTGGTATCCAAATAATATTGAACGCAAATATATTTCATATGTGTACAAGCAATACGATAGAATTTGATTGTGATCGGTCCATAATTAGTCGTAGCTCTCATAAATGGCCCACTGCCGAAAATCAATTTAACGATAATAAATTTCTTAGGAATGTTGGTAATCAAATAAAATTCGACACAAATAGTATACAGAAATGATGACACCTAATTTTATAATGGTCGGTTCGTAATTAGTCGAAACTCCCATATAATAAAAGTATTTATATCGAGATATAGTTTAACATACACAATATTTATCTTCACAGAAATCATGACACTAAATTTTTTATACATATACTGGGTATAGGGTATTATCTGGTCGGGCTTGACCGACTATACTTTCTTACTTGTTATGTTTACAGATAAATAAGTAATTTCTACTATTATTTGGAAGCAAGAAAACACTACTATTACTTAGTTTTGTTTTTAAAATAAGTCATGTTTTAATTAATATTTATTTATGATATTAAATTAGAAAAATAGTTGTTGTCTTAAAAAAATAGAGAATTTGGTAACAAAATAATAATAATAAAACAAACAAATGATAGACACATTTAATAATTCAGAAAATCGTCACTTTCAATGAAATAATCGTCAAATCGTCAATTTGCTATTTTTTAAAGCAGAAAATCGTCAAAATGACTATAAATTGTCAAATCTGGCAGCTATGCATTCATTGCATGTGTAAAAACTTTGCAAAATTATATTAAACTAAAGAAAATGTTTATTATTTTCATTTGTTTGTTTATTTATTGACTTATTTACATCAGTGTATTTGTGTTTACACATACTCAAGCATGGCCAGAGCCCGGCTCTACAATTAGTGGTGAATTTTAACTAACATTGATGTAAATTTACATTTGTTGACTCTCTGTTAAATGTTTGTTTTAATTATTGTGCATTTGTGTTTATGTGTGGATTTCTGTTTACAGTTTACTATTGAATGTTAGTGTTACTGTTAACTTGTTTGTTTGCTGGTTGGTTGGTGGAACGTTTTGTTTCTTTTAAGTTTTAACTCGACTTAACTTAAGTTTAGTTTCGTTAATAACTTGGCTCAAAAATTTTAAGCGCACTGTGGGATTTGAAACAAAAACGTCTTGCAACTGTTGCGATTCATTCAAGCAAGCTTTTCATTTCGTTGTGATAACTTTATAAAATAACACACGCTCGTGCGCGTATGTTTCTTTTTACAATCTAGCAGTCAGTTTTATTAAAACAAAAAAATACTTCTTTCTCCCAAAACAGAAATATAAAAAATTAATAATTATTTAATAAAAATTTTTGAAAAATATAGTAAAAATATATAAAAACAAACAAAATATTTCTAAGCAAATATTTATAGAATTAAATAAATGGTGTAAATAAATAAAACAAAAAGGAAAAAAAAATATATATTAATAATAAAATTAAGTTTCAATGAAGAATTTTAAAACAAATTATTTGTGTATGTCGTCAATTTGCAGTGAAAAATTATTGAAAACAATTTCTTTGCCAAAGGATCTTATTTAAAGTGTTTTAACAATTAAAAATAATATTTTTAGAAAATACCAAAACAACAAAACTCCAAAAATGATAACGTTTTTTATGGTAAAAGAAAAATATTGAAAATTTCTTTAAATTAAAACGAAATTCCTAATTTTCTTCAAGTTTTCTTAAGTCGTTTATATATTATGCGTGTGTGTTTATATTTAAGTGTTTCTACTAACAACAAAACTTTAAAAAATAAAAAATATTAACAAAAACTAATTAAACTAACTTTATAAAAAATTCTTCAAAAGTGTTTAAATCTTCAAATTCTGCAAAGCCTTGCTGACAAATTTGGATTATATTAAAATTTGGATTATAAAAACCGCCAGCAAATAAAATGTAAGTTTAACTTTTAAACTTTAAGAAAGTATTTTCAAAGGATCTAAAATATATTCGCTTAATCTTTAAATATTGCAAATTTTTCGTAATAGAGGGAGTTTTAGTTTGTTTTTTTCTGCTTATGTTACATATCGTTTTTTTAAATGCTGCCAAAAGTAGTTTTGACCATTTCAATGTGTAGCTGCAATAAATTGTTTATGGTTTTAACAAAACCAGATGTAGTTTGCAAAAAATATAATTTGTGTGTGTGTGTGTGTGTGTGTGTTTGTAAATTCGGGCAGTAGGACAATTTAATTTTAACAGTTGCTTAGCAAACTATATTAAAATTTCAGTTGTAAACCAAATATCGTTTAATATTTTGTGAAAAAATAAATAGCTTTATACATACATACTTATCTTCTGACTTGTTGGCCTTTTTTTTTTGTTAATAAGTGTAAATGAACAAAAGTATTTATCATTTATATTTTATTTTTGGCATTATTATACAATTTTTGTGTGTTATTTAATATAAAAGTAAAAGCAACTAATTAATTATAAAGAAAAAACACAATATTAATACATGTACCTATTATTTATTTAATAACAAAATGATAATTAATGAAACAATAATTTGAGAGGATGAAGTTACTATTAAATTGATATGAGAGAAATCAATTATTGTAGAGAAAGAAGTGCAAGAAACATTGGGCTTTATTTTTGAGAATATAAAAAAAATTTACATTTCTTTAATATTAAAGTGGACTTTTGAAAGTTCTGTAAAAAATGTTTTTCTACTCGTGAAAATAGCGCAAATTTTTAATCCTCACAGACATTGGCCTAATTTTAACATTTTATATATAGGGTGTTTTTTTCAGATGTATAGAATTTTAAGTTGGCATTGTTTGTGTTTAGTTTGGTTTCAACATTTCAACATGAATAGACTGACGCCCATGGTGTAACTATACAAGGTGAGTGCAGTAGCACAGCTGACTGAATTTGTTTACAATTTACTTATGTCAAAAGTAATACGTTTTCAAGTATTTTTGACAGTAGTATATTATATTACACAAACATACAAGGTGATAGTTACACCATGCTGACGCCTGAACAATGCCTCCAAATTGTGCAAATTTATTTTCAAAATCATGGTGCTGTGTTTTTTTTTTTTTTTTGGATGTATAGAATTCTGAAATGAATTAAAACAAAGATGATTTTTCTTTAAATTGACATGAAATTTACTTCATTCGAAAGATAATCTTCTTGAATTATAATTTAAATATGACTTCTGGCTCGGACGTAGTCTAATCTGGATGAAAAATTTGTGGCCGTACATCGGCAATAAATAGAATGCAATGGTCCATCGTTTCGGGTCCTTCGGCGTAGATTAGCGACTTCAAACATAAATCACTTGCCAGCGACAGAATGGCCGCCAGTTAAAAAAGTGTTGCTAACTTAAAGTGGTATACATCTAAAAAAAACACCCTATGTAAGAGACCCCTCACTTTATAAATCCTAGAAATGGGCAAATTACACCTTTGTGAGAAGTCATGGATCTATACAAATCTCAAAATTTTATTTATTGATTAGAGCTCTTTATATGACAAGTGCTTTTATATGACAACGTGAATTATCATCTTTTAGATACTCTGCAACAGATCGCGGAACTAAACCAAAATAAATTTGATTTATTGGTTATTGGCCAGCAAAATTGTATTAAGAACAATTAAATAAATTGGTTTAAAATTGACTGATAAATTGATATTTGTTTGCCACAATCGGACAACTGAAGTTTTATAAAACCTTTACTTTTACAGCAATTAGCTCAAGTTTAACACAGTGTGGTTTGTGTAACAAAACGTAGAAGGGATTTGTAATAATTTGAAGATTTTTCAAACAGTTTTGGAATTTTTGTATTCATTAATTTAATAGAAATAAAAAACTTTTTATTGAAACAATACAATTTCTGCAAAATTTGAAAATAAATAGTTTTCCCTGCAATATTCAGTTTCAACGACTAGAGCAGCTAGAAAGAAAGGCATCTCAAGTTGTACCAATCTAATGCTAACTTACACTTTCCAGTATGAAAAGCATATATTCAAGCACTTTGAAAAATGCGCTCTTAGATGCAAGGGAACTAATTGTAATAGGGTACATTCCATAAATCTTCAATATGTCTTTTAAAATTACCAAATTATAAACAAATTTGCCAAAATACCAAAAAACCGACATAAAAAATATATCTATATAAATATCGAATCCGCAGCGATCAATATACTACTATACATATATATTTGGATCTGTTTCAATTGGTTATTTGTGATTGTTTATATCAAAAATCTATCTTATTAAATCCTTTCTACGCCTAAAAACACTTTCTGAATACAATGATAAACACGTCATTAATGCGTCATCTCAGTTAACAGAGACGAGTAAAACTCTGAAAGTTTAAGTTTTTAATATATTGCCTCCTTTTCACTTCTCATTTTTCTTAATAAAAGAATTTTTTTTTAAGAAACTTGAAGAACTGACACCAACGCATCCTTTTCATTCTATATGAAATACAAAACATTAGTAAATACCGAGCGAAGCCGGGGCGGTCAGGTAGTGTTAAATATTTTACGAAAATCTTTAAATTTTTGTAATACACTGTAAATAAAATCAATTATTTGCAAGCAATGCATATTTATACCATAAATATAAATTACGGGTTTTTAATGGTAGCTGTTTGATACAGAAGTAAAGAAGTATTAGCATTTCAGTAAATGTGTTTATAATTTTGAAATATTAAATTTATTTATTTTGAGCCATAATATTTAATTAGGCATTTATTGCCCCAGAGTGGTAGAATACAAATTTGCAAATAAATAGAATTACATATTTTGTACTTGTATTTTGAAAAAATTTGAATTTTTTTAAACAAAGAATTAGATTTTCAGAAAAATTAATAAACATTGCTTATACTGACTGAAAGTTTAAGCTAATAAAACAAATAATAAAAATAATTATTCAAATTCAAAATAATCTTCCCATTGAAAGTACATTATGTACTATGAAAATGCAACTTAGAGTTATTAATTGTCATTGATCTCAATTCCATAAGTCTAATATGATCAATCAAATCATTCACTTTAACTTCATACTAAGTCATGTGTTGCATATTTGTTTGTTCGAAAAACAAATACTCAGCTATTCTCTGACTAATCCAAATATGCAGTTATAATAATAACTGAAATATTGCCCAAACAAAAATTAATTATTAAAAAACTGCAAAAAAAATATAATAAATAAACTCTAAAAACAACAATTATTTACCAAAAGAAATACTATCCGTCAGAGCTGAAATAAAAGAAGTTTATTGTAGAAAAATTAACGACTTTTAACAAAAACACATAAAATCGTAATGTGTAGGAAAAAAAAACGTATTGATGGTATCAACTGAGGCGTAACGTCAAAATACTAAAACGTCTGGAAATGTAGAGTGAGCTTTGAAAAGATAAAATAGCCAGCTAAAATAAAAAACAAATAAAAGTTGTAACAAGTAATAAAGTACCAGCGGTACTTTATTTGTAAAATATGATTTTAGTTTATTTAGTTGCTTAACATTTGAATTATAAATAATGCATGTTGTTTTGTTTGTAACACTTAAAAACATATCTTTGCATAATTCTTATGAATGTTCTAGTTTTTGTGTGTGTAAATCACTCTCAAGTCCAAAATACTTAAGTGACATTTATTAAATTCAGTTATAATGTTTAGCATTATTCTAGGCATTCTGCTATTAAAAATTATTTAAATCGGTACAGTAGAAATAAAATCATGCAATAAACTGTAAGACAACCTTAAAAACATTATTGATGTTTCTAACAGAAGCACAATTTCAACGTCGCGACGTTGATTAGCTAGTTGTGGCTTGCTGTTGTAACTCATTTATGATTTTAATTCCAAATATGTGTTTTAGATGGAGCTAAATGTAAATGTCACTGGACTGTTCTAACTTTTTATTTATTGTCTTGTAAATAATAATTTCAAACTATTTTATAATTTAAAGTAAATTGCTTTTTTTGAGACTTTGATACTGTCTTTCATATGCTGCGACACTAAGTATTTAAACCAGAGTTCATTATAAAACAATATTATTATGATGATAACTATGCAAAATGTTGTAAGGCGAAGCAACAAACATTAATTTGTTTTAGAACACTATTTAACTATCATAACTACCATGACTTTCACGAATAATTTAACAAACTTCAAAAAACCCCTTAATTCTAATTAAAAATTAAAATTTGATACTTAAATTTATTGTTTTCAAAAATGAAAAAGTGAAGGGCATTATCATTATTCTAGTTGCAGATCAAAAATTCTCATAATTATTTTTGAATAATTAAAACGAAAATTACATTTAGAATTAGTAATTGAGTTTCAAAATTGTTCGCTTTAATTTATCCCCAATTAAAAATCTAATTGTTCCAGCCATAAAATTGAATTATTATGAAATAATTTGGTTAAATTTATTAACATTATTAAAATTTAAACAAAAAGAACAACAAATTGATAAAGTAGCCATAAAAGTTATTAATAAAAATAAAAACAAAACTGAGCAGAAATTATATTAAAAATTAATGTTAAGATTTTTTTTTTTTTCAAATAATTACACGCTTATTTAGCATAATAAATAAATATTTAGCAATGATTTATCAACATTAATACAGACATACGCACATGCATACATTTATATACATACATACATATTTACATTCCATACTTAAGCATTAAACACATTCGCCACAGCAGGCAGCACGACTGCAGGTTATTGTCCATGCTGATTTTTTCGTCGCTGTCAAATTAAACCAATTTCTATATTTGTTGGCTACAAAACAAAAACAGTTTTGACCATATAACAAAATGTGTAAAGCAAATTCAATAAAATAAAATGTAAAATACAAAATTAAAGTATTAAATGTGTTAATAATATTATATTTTATATTAATAAAAATGAGTAAAGTTTATTAGAATGTCTGGAGTCGTGTATGTACATATCGCTCAATTCGTACAAGACCGTCACAACTCAAAATTTGAAACTTTACAGGAGACCCTTTTTAAGATTTCAACCTATTATTTCTCACAAAATTGCTAATAAGGAATTTAAATGTGTACAGAAATATAAAGTTTAATATGTTTAAAATCCATTTACCGAGTCTCCTGTATTGGAAGACTGGTATATTTTTGTATAGACACGGTTTTATAATTCAATATTTGAATTGTGACATTGTATTGCTGTAAACCTGTAACATTAATTAAAGTCATAAGTGAAAATGTTAAAAAATATTGTTTATTGATTGAATTTATACACAACTACATTGTATTGTCTAAAATATGGGAAAACAATAATTAAATCAAAATGTTTTCTTAAAACATAATATTCAGATTAAATGTATTGCATTGATACAAAAATATGTTATTGTTTTTAAAATACGTACTAGAAAATTGATTTCAATTCAGCGTACAACATACATATAAAAGCTATTATAGAAAAATTTTATAAATTGTCATAAAACGTATTGTAATATTTAGATATAAGACCCTTTTGTGTTAATTCTAAGAAATCATTCTTTTTTCGTTCTGATATGCCAGGCTTAGCAGAAAATGCTTGTAGAAAATTTATTTGTTTATAACTAATTTTGGTTTTTAATATTATATTATTTTCAAAAATTTGCAAATTATAACTTTAATTAATTTTTAAAATTACACAGTAATTTATTAAAATACGTACTCTTGCGTTTTTTTTCTCGCATAAAATTATGCAAAATATCGAGCGTTGACTTCCGATTCTTGTAAATTTAATATGATCGCATTACAAATTAGTCGACTTGTCCTATCAAAAGTAATTCAGAAAAGAATTAAATAAAATGCCATCAAAGCTCATCTGTCATGTAATTGGCACAGTTGTATAGAATGGTATTAAATTTTTCATAGTCGTGCTGATAAAGCAATACACTGTAACACGACCTGTGGAATAAATCAAAATGTATTTAACTATACGGAATGTGAGTAAAAATTATTTGCTATAACGACACAACCAACAATGTGACCTTATTTTATAACAACCAATTTATATATTTCTGGCAATAACGATTCATTTGAAGTTAACAAGCAATGGAATTCATTAGATTAATTGTAATAACGTCATAACCTAAAATAATATTTAGTTTAACAAAAGAACGTTACGTTACGTTTTTTTAGAAAATGTTTAAATGCAAATGTTCTTGATAAAGAAATAGAAATATTCAATTCAATAAAGTCATATTTAGATTTGATGCACTCTAACAACAAAGTATTTACAAATTTTTTAACTTTTTTTTCACTAAAATACAGTTATAAAATCAAATGTTTCTTTTTTGCTACAAAAAAAAAACCACATGTACAAGAGGAATGCCAAACACAAACACAAACTGAAATATGACCTTGTTGATTTTAATTGTTCAAGTTTGTTACGAGAGGTCATAGCGTCACAAGCATCTGTATTACCGTCATTTTTTCGATAATTCTCTCCCTTCTTAGATCATTGTGTAGAGATTTAAGAGAAGAACATTTCTGCATTACTAACTCGAAAATGCCAAATTTTGTGTTGTGACGGTCTCGCACGAAATGAGCGATATGTTTTTCATGTTTCATAAATAAAACGCTACTTAGAAAAATTAAAAAAAAATTAGGTGGCACCACTGAAATATAAATGGATTACTATAACAGCTGTTTATATTTAAATTGTTTTGTTTGATTAAAATATGTAAAGATTTTTACAGACGATTGTCAGATCTTACAACGTTGTGCGAAAAATTTTCAGAAAATGTCTAACAACCGTGTGAACTTCAAATTTGTGTCTTCCAAAGTTGTAAGAAAAACATTGACAATTTACTTTTTGCTAACAATTTTTCAACGTCAGTATATTGCTAGCACATTGCTGGATCTGACAACATTGTATTATCTGACAACCATCTATACCATCTATATCTTGAGTGTTTTATTGTTTAAATATTTATTATTTTTAATTACTTTTTTGTTGTATTTTAGTAATAGCTTCTATAAAATCACCAAAATTCTCTTCAGCCATTATGTTATTTAAAAAATTCGAAGAACAAATTTAGCTGTCGTTTCCAAAATAATTAAGTAGCTGCCAACAGGTCGGCATTTATAGCCAGCGTCAGTCGTGTAGTCGTGTAGTCGTGCAGCCTGCTGTGGCGAATGTGTTTAATGCTTTACATATGTAATGTGTAATAAAGTAAATACTTTAGAGTTACATATGTGTAAATAGCCTATAAACTGTTTGTGTGGTTGTGTTTGTGTTGTCTTGTGGCTAAGAAAATGCGAAAAGTAAATAATTTCGTTTAAATAATTAACAAAATATTTATAAATACTCATTTTACATATGAGTGACATAGTTAGTTTATATGGCTAAAAAGAGAGCAAAAGTTGTTTTACTAAAATGACACATAAAGATTTGTATTTAATATTTATTTATGCAATTTCATCATTTAAATCTGTGGTAACCAAGCACTGAATCAGAGGGGCCTAAAAGAACTTTAAATTTCAAAGTATTTTGGTTAATCGTGACCATCTTAAAACTCATGTCATAGCTGATCTCTTTAGGATAGAGATTGACAATATGTGTGAAAAGTGCCTTCTATGTGTCATGCTAAAAAATTCAAGAGGTTAGCAATGAATGTCTCATTTATTATTCAAGAGTAATGAAGACCTTATGTATTAGTCAAATGGCCTACTCAGGTTGGGCGACTGTTAATTACAGTAATAGAAATCGTCCTGACTATTCTGGATGTCTTTGTAAATCAGGTGGTAAGAAACAACCGATAATTGCAACAAGTTTTACCCGATTCAGGAGTTATATCTCTTTGATATATGTAGTTCAGCTCACAAAAGAGGATTGATTATATTAAGACATCTTAGTTAGACCTCTTGTAAATATACGAGTAGATATATTGATATAATCTATTATGTATCAGGCGAACAATCTAAAAAAAATTTGCTTTACTATACTGCTCCACAAAAAATATAGTTTAACTTATGGCTATGCTATTGGTTGACTTGGAATCATAATATGATTGTGCTATTATTATAATTGGACCGTAAGTGAAAAAAATATACGATTATACATGGTGAAGTTATGTATGTATGTTATGGTCATATACGAGTACTAGCTACTAATAAACTAATTGACAGAAACCATACAATCCAATCATAATATGACTTTGTTGAAATATGGTTACCACAACTATGTTTTTTTCTTTTAGCATATTGCTTGGTTGTCACATAGACGGTGTTGGACAACATCTGCAATAGTTATTACATGCGTTCTGACATATGTTTATTAGAAAAGTTTTGCAATAATGCCTCCATACTCCAGAGAGTCGCCTAGTTGACTGGTTTTTAGTGCGATAACTTCATACTTTGTTGAAGGCTTCTTGAAATATGTCTAAAAGGGAACTAGAATAATATTTCTAATTCAAAATATATTCCGGTTATTCAAAAGATATGTTGTTACATGGTTGAACAAAAGATGTTCGAATAAAAGGGAATGCACTTTTGTTAACTTGAATTGGATTTAGCTACTAATGATCACTCTTATTTCGGTTTTGTTTTGTTGTAATAATTGTAAAGTGTTGTTGTTTTCAATATTAGTTTGATTTAATTTAAATCATATTTTATTTAACTTAATGTTTAATAATAAAATTTATAATTCCATTTTATTTTATTTAATTTAAGTTTAAATTATATGCAATGGTTTTGCAATGGTTGAAATGTTTTATAGATATGAAATCTGTATTCGATTTATTTGTTTGTTTTATTGTAAAAGTGTAACATGATTGGTAGACCACTCGTTTTGGCTGCTAGTTGAAAAGTGAAGTGTTAATTTTTGTTAATTGCTGCGATGGCTGTTTCGTATTTCATTTGTTCCTTTTAAATTTTAAGAAGTTGAGTGTAATTTTAACAAATGGCCAACGGGCGGTATAAAAAGCTGTATGCAAATTTGTACAATGGTGTTTGAGGAATCCATGTAATTTTACTATGAATCATTAAAATCCAATGAACCAATACTGGACAACCAAAAATATATGTATATATTTGTAATGCAGGAAAAGCAACAAAGCAACAACTAAAGAGCTTTATCGAAAAAAAGCTTAACTTAAAACTAAAATATTTCAAGGAATTTCTGGGAATTTCGTATTATTTTCCGGGCATAAAATGAGTCCGGGATATTGACATCATAGAATATAAATATTTTATTTTTTTTTGTACTTTTATTTATTTATTGTATCGCCAGTAAAAAACGAACTAACAATAAGTTTTTCAAATCTTATATCTAAAAAATTTAATTTATTAGTCCTGCCACTGCTGGGCGAAAGTAGTTTGAGCAGCTTGTTTATTTTATTTATTAAGTTGGTATTCTTCCTTCTTGTCTTCGGCTCAGAGCCGCTGTATCCCTTCCTCTTAGTCGAATATAGCCACTATTATTGAATATGTTGCGGACTAATGAATTTGAGCGTACTTCAAGTTTTTTAAGCGCTTTTTTGCATTTTTTTGGATTTCAGTTTTTACCAAAGGCACGTTGAGGTCTTTATGGATATTTGAATTTTTTTTTATATACCAGGGGGCGTCTTTGAATTCTGTCCCCCATAGCTGTGTTCGATAACACCATATGATTAAGTTGTAAAGCAAGAGTTTGCAATGTAAACTTAGTTTAGAGTTTCTGCCAATGAGCCAATTAATTTCGATTAATTTCAATTTCATTTGAGTCAATTTTGCATCTATATAGGATTTCCATGTAAGGCGTCGATCGAAGTTTGTACCGAGGTATTTAACTTCGGATTGTTATGTTACTGCTTGATTATTGATATATATGTATAGGGGAACATGATTTTCTACGCAATGTAAAAGTTATGTGTGTGTAGAATATACATATGACAATATTTGCAATAGTTCCATAAACCATTTGGTGTAAAAGCTAAATTTCATAAATCTATATAATGCAGTTTAATATATAGTATGTATATATAAGCAAAAACTAACTTGGTTTTATTAACTAGTTTGCTAGTGGTGTTACAAACTTTACAAAAAAGCATTTATTCATAAATAAATAAAATATTTTAAACATATCACACACACATACACATATATTGAATATGGAGTAAAGATTTCATAAAATGGTGAAAAAAACTTAAACTTGTTAAAAAAAAAATCGCTTTTTGCTAAAAACAAAACAGATCAGTTGGCAGCTTGAAAGTGGCTGGTGATTATTATATTTCTTTTATATATTCTGTATTTGGTTTTCTTTTTAAATATTTTGTATGTTTTTTTTTCAATTTTTATTTATTTATTTTTATTTTTGGTTGAAACAAAAAACGTTAAAACTCATATATTTGCATCTATGCAGACCACTCGCTAATAAAAGAAAAAAATTTGTGATGATTTTATGTTTTTTTTTTGCAATAATTTTTTTTTTGTAAATTTTTTTCTCTGTTTTGACAAAATTTACATAATTATAGCAAGAATACATGTGTGTGTTTTATTTTCGATGATTTTTTTTGCTTTAAAATGTTGGAGTTTTGCTTTTGCTGATTATCTAATGTTTCCATTTCATGAATCTTTTATGCATGCTGTTGGTGTTTAATATAATGTTAACGATTTCTTAACATTTGAACTTTACGACAGGTTATGTTATTATTAAGCTAAGACGAACCATTAAGCCAAACATCTGTGTCTTTTTGCACTTTTGCTTTCAATATTTTCAGTTTAAAATTTTTTTTCCATAGCTCGCAATTTGTTGGTTAAAAATTAATATTTTAAAAGCAATTTTTTTTGTAAAGGTTTCAAATAATCCTTTTTACAGCTTTAAAACTATTTTAATTAACAAGTTTACATGATTTCTTAGCTTATTGATCTATATTGATCTTATTTATTTCACACAACTTTAAAGGGCATTAAGGTTATCGTCATATGGAATTCAGTCCCTGAATTTTAATTATATTCTGCTGGTATGCAAATATTGCTAAACGAAAATGTATGTTTACTTTTTTTGATCAGGTAGTTTTAGAGTTAAATTTGCAAAAACCAGTAGGTTGCATTTTAATTGAGCAGTAAATGGCGAGAAAATGTTCATGGAATTATTCTGAAATGTCTTTCTAAATATATTTGATAGACTTAGGTCAGTTTTTATTCAAAATAGGTTCATGTTTGAATAATGCAAACTTTTTTGTACAATCTGATGTTAAGAAATAGATTCCTTTGATAGGAAACTTTTGATTTACAAAACATTTTAATCTACATTCCATCTCTCTGTTTTAACATTTCTTTGAGAATTGCTTAATATTGTTCAATAGCCGAATCAGTGGCCTAAAAATTGTCGTCCTGATTTTTATGATGCCAGGGAGCTAAATTTGTACTGATTACTTTTAATATGTGGCTGCAAATGTCTCTGTAGACTTTTTTTTAAATATCCGAAATCATAGCTGAAGAGCTAACAAATTGCCTACTTTTCACAACTGCAAATTGCTTCGTTTCATTGTGGTAAAAAATTTTAGACTAGAGCAGCTATATGAGATGCTTTTTCACAAATATTTCATGAACCCTAATAAGGCGGTTGATAAATTTAGTTAAAACTTTATCATAAAGAATCGTGTCGAGTGTGTAAAGCAATATCATTCTACTTTTTTGTACGGTTTTTAAACCTATCGCGCATAATTTACAGACGTTTTTGGAATCTTCAGCTTTTTAGTTATCAGCGAACTTGCAATTTTGGAATTTAAAAATATTTTTTTACGAGTTTCCTTCTATTTTGATTCCCCATTGCTTAGCACTTGTATAAATATATATAAAAATCGGTGCCTATGCCAATTATAATACTCTTACATTTTAATTTACGAAATCTTAACAATTTTAAAATGAAACTTTTATTAAAAGAAATAAAGTTAAAAACAATCTTCAGTATTATCTACAGTAAATACCACACACAGTTTATCACGTTTGTTTTGAAACAAAACTAAATTAAATATAAATTTAAAATATTAACAAAGAAATATTAACAATACATGAATACATGATTACCAAATAAAAACAAAACAAAGCCCAACCATATAATACCCTACACCCAGTGTATATATACATAAAATTCTACTATATTATTTATATATATACTAAACATATTTGTGTTCAATATTATTTGGATACCAAAATCTTTAAGTGAGTTATGCTCTTTAGAGTGATTTTCGGATGTTGGCCTTATATGGGAGCTACGATTAATTATGGACCGATCTGCACAAAATTCGTAGATGTGATTTTGCTTTATTTACCGCTCATATGTGGTGAAATTTGTTTGGAGACTTGCCGAATTCAAACATTTATGATCGGTAAACCCCAAATTCGGGAGAACATTTGTATGGGGGCCAGGGGAAATAATGGACCGGTTTCCAGCAGTTTTAATCCCATCCATCCTTGGGCCGAAAAAATATCACGTACAAAATATCTTTAAAATTGCGACCTGTAGTCTGCACACAAGCTTTACATGAACAGCCAGCCAGACAGACGGACGGTAGGACATCGCTAAATCGACTTAAATAGTGATTCTGCGTCGATCGGTAAACTTTAGGGTGGGTGTTGGACCAATATTTATGGGCGCTACAAACATCAGCACAAATCCAATATGCTGTAGGGTATAAAGACACATGAAAGTAGATAAGAAACTTTTACAAAACTGAAAATATAAAACCAATACATAAAAACAAAGGTTAATAATGAAAAACCTAAAATTTAAACGCATGAATGAAAACAGTCACAATCAGCAGGTATAATATTTGGAGCACAAAAAAAAAAAAGAAACCAACAAAGTTTGAAAAAATAAACAGAACTATTATTAATTTTTTGTTAAACTTTAAACAAAAAACTAAAAAAGAAAACATAAATAATAATAAAAAATTCAAATACAAATAAGTATAAAGAATATTAATGAAGCAAGAGGCAAAACAAATGAAAACAAAATATAAATAAATATAATCGTGAATGTGAATAAAAAAGCTGCTACTGTTTTAAGCCAGTTTGCTTCTTAAGTCTTTTGTTTTGCTTAGAAGTTCAACTCCAACTAAAAGTTCAGTAACATTGAGCCCCAGCATTATTTTATTACATTTCATTAACAATTTAATAAAACTAAATTTAATAATAGTAATGATTTTATTAAAAAGTCAGCTACATTAATAATAGCTTTTTTAAAACTCATTACTTTAAAGATATATTTTTTTTAAATTAGATTTTTCTGTTACTATTTATTATATGTATGTTTATTTGATGAGCTATCTTTTATTATCTTATATTACCTCATATTATTTGCTTATTATGATTATACGTATAGATTTACATAATTTTTGCTGTGATTGGCGTTTTTATTTGTACGATTAACTGTTTGCAAACTGTTTAAGGTTTTTGTTTATCTTCTGGTTTCTTTTAATTTAGTTTCTTATATACTTTTTTCTTAATCATCTGATGGGAAATATTTTAAAATATTTTTGTTGTATTTTTTCTGGTCGTTCCTCATCTTATTTTCTGCTCCGAAAAAAGTGAAAAAAAGTTGTTAATCAAGAAAGCAAATGTGCCAAAATGTAAGTCAATGTCAAAGTAAAAAAAATGCTAAAATTAAAAACAGGGTTTAATGAAGAGAAATGTTATTTATAAACGTTCAAACTAGACCAATTAATTCTTTGGTATAGAAATTAGAAAAAAAATCTGCTAGAAATATTCTCAGAAAATAAAGTTCTTTATTTCAATTAAAAAAAAAATGCAGTTAAAGTTGAAACACCCTTTATTAAAAATATTTCTTAAACATGTTTATGTATTTTCATATGTGCAGCTTTTGTTAACAAAGACTCATAATACATAATTTTATTTATAAAAGTATAAATAAATAACAAGGAAACTTTAATGATTTGTTAACAGCTTTATGAATTAAATAAAATAAAAGTTGTTTAAAAATAATTTACATTTTGTATAATTCTCCTTTATCGGATATTTATGCACTTAGGAACATATATCGTAATAGTATGCAGGAGGAACTGACACATAATTTTATGTGCAAGGGACCAATTAGTTTAACATGATGCTGGCCTAAGAGTGGGTAAATTAAGATCATTTAGATGCTCTTTAACAAGTTCAGTTTACGAATTGATATTTTATTAATAAATTTGTTTATAACTTCTCTTTTTAACAGTTGGCCCAGACAACTTTTAATTAATTTGAACAAATTAAAATGTTCGAAACATACAGTACCATTTGTTTAAAGCTTCAGTATTATACAGAAATTTCTAACAATTTAAAGAATTTTGAATGAAAACAATTTTAGGGGAAATTTGACCGGTTTTTTGTGTAAAACCCAGTTCTTTTCAATTTGTTAAAATTTAAAAATATCACTGTTTTTAGGCAAATTCTACTAAGTATTTGTATCAGACGTACCAGTTATGTACCAAGTATATTAATGTATCTTCGTCAGTTAATATGAGGCTTCTGAAAGTAGATTTAAATACACAATGTCTAATTTCATTTAAATTTCGTTAAAAATTCCATCACGTTTAATTTTATGGAATCTTATTCCATTCCTTATTGTATGTAAAAACTCCAAAAGTACTATTTCTTTATCAGAAATATACATATGTACTCATTCATGAGTAGATAGATCAATGTTCATTTGTGTAGAACCATTAAAATCCATAAAGTTCAATAACATTTTTTATAGGTTCGCCATTCAGGATTATTTCATATGTACATATGTATGTGCCTTATTTATTGTACTTATAATCATTATTATAGAAAATAAAATAACTATCAACGCGAAGTATAAAAAAGTACCTCTTAGAGCATAAAGTATTTTTCAGAAATGGGCTCATCATAAAATTTATTAATATGACGTCTATAATTATTTGAATTAAATTGTATCTCGATATCAACACTTGTAAAAGATTTAAACATGTGAAAGTTATTTTCAAAAGAGGTTCTTATATGAAAGTTATGACTAATTATGTACCGATCGTTATAAAATGAACTGAAATGACATTTGTATATATAAAACTTATTTGTACTGAATTTTATTTAAATACCAACAATTTTTAAGAGATTTATGCTCGTTAAAGTGATTTTCTGAAGTCTACCTTATATGGGGGCTATGATTAATTATAGACCGATCTTTATAAAATTAGGGCGAATTATTTGTGTGAAATATTATTTGCATATCAATATTTTTAAGAGATTTATGCTCGTTAAAATGATTTTCGAAAGTGGGCCTTATATGAAAGCTAGACTTGATAATTGGCCGATCCGCACAAAAGTTGTAGGTTTGATGAAGTTTTATATATAACTTCTTTTTGGTAAAATTTATTTGGATAATTCAAACAATTATGACCAATAAAGCTCAACTTAGAAGGCTAGGTGAAATAATTGACCGATCATCATAAACTCAGAAATTGTTTCTGAGTAGAACGATAGACTTTGAGGTGGGTATTAGTTAATATTCCTATTCCACTATCATGGTGTAGGGTATTTAAAGTGCCATTTCAACAAAAAAAAGTGTCAAATTTTCATATTTGGATTCCAGACAATCTTGTACTTTCAAATACTTATATTCATTTGCTTGGCAAAATATTGTTTTTAAAAGTTACCAAACTGTCCTTTCAGGCCAGATATAAGTAATTCTTAAAGTGACGTTTGACGTCTCTCTTTTTGAGACAGAGAGAGAGAGAGAAAATATTTAGTACGAACAACCAGTGTTGGCAGAAAATGAAGTTCAAAATATGCTAAAACTTGAAAAACTAAGTGCTAAAATGTTCTACAGAAGAAAAAAAAAGTGCTACATTTTTTCAATGTAACAATACAATTTTTATTTCAAATGTTACAAATATAATTTATAGATTTTTCTAATTTTGTTCATAACAATTGTTGACTTGTTTTAATAGATTACATTTTATATATTAATTCAAAAATTTCCGTATTCATTTACTTACCACGCCGAAAGAAATTTAGGTCAAATATTAATAAAAGTTATTTATTATTTCTCCAAAAGTATTATTTGGACTAAAATAGTAAAAATTTGTTCGAGAAAAAATATTTTTTTATCAAGAAAATTATGCTAAAAAGCATTTAGCATAATTTTTTTAAAATTTAAATGCATTTTCGAGAAACAATATGTTAAATCAGCAGTAGCAGCATTCTTTTTTCATTCATTTTGAATACACAATATTTGAAAATAATTTAATATTTGTTTTTTGACACTTAAAAACCAAAGCAAAATAAATCAATGGCCGCCGTATTACCACTTGTAAAAGTAATAGATTTTGTTTACATACGGCAGCTTTGATTTTCCACAAAAATCGTTGGAAAAGGTTAAATTAAAAAAACTCTCAGCAAAAAAAAAAAAAAATTTTCTCCGCACAAAATTTTTCTTCGGAATAAATGGGTGAATCCATGGTGAAATTAAATACCAGGTGACAGCAATGCTACAACAATTACAACAAGGCAAGAACAACAGGCATTTTTGTTTGTGTAATACTTTCGTTACTGTCAAAAACATCTGCCATAAAATAAAGAAAACAAATATACAAACATGGATAAAATCAGAAAACAATAGTGATTTTTTTTTTTGTTTCTTTTATTTTCTCAAAGAATTTTTGAATAAGTTACGCATAATATTTATTTAAATATACAAGTATTACGTAATTTTGCAAAGTAAAATATGCAAAATTCTTTATTATGTGTGTATAGGTATTGTATAACAATTTTGAAACATCAAAAAAGATGTTTCTTTGAACTATTTTAGTACACAATGCAGAATTAACATCTCTTGCCTTTCTTGAGGAACTAAAGAAGGGACCACTTCCATGTACTTCAAATAAATAAATTTTATACGATTACAAATCATTATTATTATTATCATTTTATTATTTGTTACGTTTGTTTATTTATTCTATAATATATTGTTGTAATCGACAACTAAATTGTAGTATTTACATATTTTTACAATATTTTTAAATATAAAAATAAGTTTTCATTTTATTTTTGTTCAAAGTGGCAAAATTATAACGACAGCAGCGAACAAAACTAAGTACTTTTTCTATTAGATTTGTAAATAGTCTGTTCCAAAATGACCTATTCGTTTTCAAGTTAATATGTAAGTAAAGTTTATGCTGGGTAGTTCATTGTTATGTCTTAGTATAGGTAATGTTACACATGTTATCCTGGTTTTCTTATTAAAATTTAAACACAATTTTTCACATTAATTTTTGTTTCCATGGAAGTTGCACAAAATGCCTGATTCAGTTAAATTAAAAAAAAAAAAACATTTTTCTAGACAAACATTATAATAGTTTTATTGAATCATGACTAAAATCTAAGGAATCAATGTATATGATGCAGCATGAGAAAAAAAGAAATAAATTAAATAAGTATTCTACATTTTTATCAAGATAATATTTAAAAGGTTAGAAAAAATAGAATAAAATACGGGTTGTAATAAGTTTAGGAATAGATAGGGAAAATATAAACATTTTGAACCTGAAAGAATATTGAGAATAAAAATGAAGTAGTAAAGTAAATTGATATACTCGTATTGATAAAATCCAAAAAGAATTAACTTGGCATCGCATATTATTCGCCTGATACATGAGACCTTTTTCAATTTGAAATGTTATTATAATATTTTTAAAACTTAGTTAGAGACTTGAAATTAAAATTTACTTCGCTATAAATATTTAAAAAAGAAATCGTGGAAAGGATATAGAAGGACACTTATTCGAATATTTTACTGCAGACATTATATTTGTAACATATGGGTCTGGTCTTGCTGCATTTTTATTATTTTTTTCTAGTTAACTATTATTATTTTTTTATATTTATTAAACAAGGTTAGGTTAGGTTGATTTGGGATAAAAACAATAAACATACTAACAAGTAACTCCATCTAGTTAATTTATGGAGTACAAGTTTTATTTTATCACCACCTTTGCTTTATGCTCAAATGTCTGAGCTTAATTTTAAAGAGGAAACTCAAATCAGAATTTTCTTTTTAATAATAATAATAATTCATTAATAACAAACTTCATTAATAATCAATATTTATTTAGTTTCAATCGGAACTAATTATTAAATTATTATTTTGCTGGTTATTACAAGATTTAAAACATTTTGTTTTCTAAACACTTTTTTCTAAGCAATTAAATAATTTTATATCAATGATTACATCAATTACAACTACTTAAAGGTTTTTCTTGCTAGTTTAGTCTATTAATTTACACAAGACAACAACAAAAAAAAAAAAGAAAACACAAAAAAAATCTATCTAAAAAAGATATAAAAATCACTCAAGTGAACAACAAGTAACAATAAATAATATGAAGCTGGCAAAAAGTTACAAAAAAATACACACACACACACACACACACAGCACATAAATTTGTGTAAACACACATTCGTACTAATAACTAATAAAGCTATTAAAGTGATTGACAACAGCAACTACAAAGACTTTGCACAGAAAAAATTAAAATAAAATAAAATAAATTTGTATTGTATTGTTAAGAAGAGGGGCCTAAACAAGATAAACACACAACAAATGATGTTTAACAAACACATTCCGCCTGCCAGTCATTCAAACTAGGCAGCCAGTCAGCCAGTCAGCCAGGCAGTCAAATGTAAGTACTCGCCAAGTCATTTATTCCCTTTTTGCAAGTAATGCACACAAACTCAAACACAAATACGAGGGTGGCTATTAAAAAAAACCAAAAAATTTATAACAAAAATTATTTTCAATATATTTATGCAGTTTTTAAACTTTTTAGCAATAAAAGTGGGTCTGAAGAAAATATATTTTTTGTGACCAACCTTCAAATATATAGAAATATGTTCGAAACCTTGAAATATATCGAAATCAAGTAAGAAAGTATAGTCGGTCAAGCCCGACCATATAATACCCTACACCCAGTATATAAATAAAACAGTTTTTTTCGAAATGGGCACTGTATGAGAGATATTGCCTATCATGGACCGATCATCCAAAAATTTAGTGCCATGATGTCTGTAAATATAAGTATTATATGTGTTCAACTTTAGCTCGATATAAATACTTTTAAAGGATTTATGGAGCTTAAATTGAATTACGCAGAGGGTCTTATATAGGAGTTTCGACTAATTATGGACCGACCATTATAAAATTAGGTGTCATCATTTCTGTACATATGAAACTTATTTTTGTTGAATTTTATTTGGATACCATCATTTTTAAGAAATTTATGATCGTTAAAGTGAATTTCGAAAGTTGGCCTTATATGGGAGCTACGACTAATTATGAACCGATTATAATAAAATTGTACAGAATTATTTGTATATATATGAATTATATTAAATATTTTTTGGATACCGACATTTTGAGACAGTTATGCTCTTTAAACAAAATTTGTTCATGTGATTTGTTTTCTTTTACCACTCATTTGTGATGAAATTTTTTTGGATACTTGCATAATTCAAACATTTATGATCGGTAGACCCCAATTTCGGAAGGACATTCGTACGGGGCCAGGTAAAATAATGGACTGATTACCACCAGTTTCAATCCCATCCATCCTTGGGCCGAAAAAATATCAGGTATCTACTAAATTTTATCGAAATATCTGTAATATTGCGACCTTTACTCTGCGCACAAGCTTTACATGGACAAACAGCCAGACGGACGGATGGACGGACGGACATCGTTAAATCGACTCAGAAAGTGATTCTGAGTCGATGGATATACTTTATACTTAGTGGATCAATATTTCTGGACGTTACAAACATCAGCACAAATGCAATATACCCTCCCCACTATGGTGGTGTAGGGTATAAATGCAAAAAATCATTGATTTGAATTTCTACTTTAAAATTTGAAATAACACTTGGATCACAATACTTGATTTTCTATAAGTATAATATTTAATTATTATTATTATTATTATTATTATTATTATTATTATTAATAACCTTGTGTGTTTCAGTTAAGTAAATTAAGAAAATTATACTTATATGTCCGTAATTTTGAAAAGTTTTATTTAAGTTTTCAATTTGTACATACATAATAGATGAACAGGGCGAAGTAACGAAGGCTAAAAGTTAGCCAACGTTTATATACAATTGTAAACGATGCCAATTTTGTGGCAGATTTGGAATATTCTACTATACGAGTATATAAATTGTAATAGTTGGGCATTAAAAAAATCTCATTACACCTACAGATTATAATCAAGATATTTATTTCCAAAACTGCCTAATTGCACTAATTTGTCAATTAATATTACTTGAATTGAATATCTATGGTCTTTACTGATATATCTGGTCATTTCTACTTTAAAATCACATTATTTAGTTTAACAAAATAAGATTTTTAACGTATTTTATATTTGTGTAATACCTGACGTATGATTAATATTAATTATGGGGTGATTTTAAAATTTCTTCGGTATCTTCTGAACTTTAAGAGTAATCTAGAATATTAAACCTTCAGGCTATAGTTAACAATTAAGTCTACTTAAATGGAAACCAAATTCAGATCTAGCATCCATGAATCACCAGGACTGTAGAGTTTCCCCAAACGCAGATAATGTTGATTTTGCTAGTGATATAAAATGTCTGTCCATTACAGGAGCTAAGAAATGCGAACTGTTCACAAATCAAGATAAATGGGAACTACGAGATTTTTTTTTAACTGAATTGTAATGTAGACTTAAGACCAAAACATGAATTAATCTTACTGAGATAGTAAATGAATCTTTGGTTTTTTTTTTAACAAACTGCGCAGCCTTATGTTTTAGTCTACAGATTCAGTCAGTGTCTTTAGCGGCTATCGAAACCGCAAGCTTCAGATTTAAACTCCAACACATTATAGTCTTGTCCATAGGGGCACTCGCTTATTATTTTGGACAACACAAAGATGAATCACAGTAAAATGTATTGCTATCATTGTGCCTATGCTGAAGTGCAAACTTTGACAAATTAAATTCTTGTTCTGTTTTCTAGGTCTGTAAAACGTTTTCAGATTGCCCTCGTATACGGTGCTGGTGTACACGAAATACTTTTAAATAAACAATTACTACACAGTGCTGTTTTTAGTTAATTTATGAATAGTGAAGTGTGACTCCAAGTGTGAGCACTTACATCAATATATTCGTATAACTTTTTTATCGATATTTTTCTTCAGTTTTTTTTTTACAGTCATTACTAATAGTTGTATCTATATATTTTACCAACAAAAAAAAAGAAATAAATATAATTATAAGTTATTATACTCTTTACCACAAAAGTAGACATAATGCCGCCACTTCACTTTATGTCTTTTTTTTTTTTTTGAGAAGAAATTAATGCTGTCGTTTTCTTTAATTAACCTTATTGGTTTCATAAAGGATTTTAATCTCAAACAATTTAAAAGACATGCAACTGACAGAAAATATAATGTTGAAATAGTTAACAATGTTTTTTTTTATTACGAGTATTAAAAATCAGGTGATTTGGCAAAAAAAAAAATTATCAATTTATACTGAAGAAAATAATGGCGAATGTAACAGATTAAAAAGCAATTAAGAAATTTGTTCTCCAGTTTAAATAAACTGCGAATTACATATATGTAGCTTTTTTTTTATATAGTATATATGTACCAGGTCTGATCAAAAAATAACTGGTACACATGTTTGTTATATATGTTGGTAATATCAGCCATTTTGGATTGTCAGTGTGTTTTTGACAGATGAAAAGGTTAGTCGGGTTTTGGTCTTCGATTTTTTACTATTCGAAAAAATGGATCAAAGAAACTGTATTAAGTTTTGTGTAAAAAATTTAATTAAATGCGCAAGAACATTTGAAATGTTGACTGTGGCGTTTGGCGGGTCTAGTACGAGCAGAACACAAGTTCAATTGCGGTATAACCGGTTTAAGGAATGCCGAGAAGATGTCAATGACGAAGCTCGTCCTGGTCGGCCGAGCACGTCAACAACCGATGAAAACATTGATGTAGTCGAATCACTATCAGAGAGGTTATCGTTCGGCTCTTGTCAAGCAATTTTTACAGATGTTTTAGGCATGAAACGTGCGGCAGCGAAGATTGTTAAATTTTGAGCAAAAAAACAACGTCGCATGGACATCGCTGAGGAGATGTTGAACATCGTCAACGACGATCCAGATTTCCTCAAAAAGGCTATAACTGGTGACGAATCAATGGAAACATCCAGATCAGCCAAGACCGAAAAAAGCACGTCAAGTTCGGTCAAATGTGAAGGTTTTGCTCACTGTTTGCTTCGACTGCAATGGCGCGGTGCATCATGAATTCTTGCCACAAGGTCGTTTGCTGAATAAGGAATACTACCTTGAAGTTATGCACCGTTTGCACGAAGCAATTCGCCAGAAATGCACAGAATTTTGGAAAAACCAATCATGAATTTTGCACCATGATAACGCACCAGCTCACACATCGATGCTTGTGCGTGAGTTTTTGGCCAAAAACAAAACCATTATCATGCCTCAATCATCGTATTAACCGGACTTGGCGACCGCTAACTTTTTTCTCTTCCCAGAACTAAAGACACCGATGAAAGAAAAGTAAAGAAAAATCTAAACAGGAGTTTTTGGCGATACCAAAAAGCAAGTGTTTCGAGGGGACAGGATAGTTATTGATGAATAAATAAATACTTTTTGAAAAAATTGAAAATAAAAGTTATTTTTTGCTCAGACCTCATATGTATGTATGTACATTAGGGCTATAAAAGCTAGGAATCGGGTTGAAGTTTAAAAACAATCATTTTTATGTCACGGAAATTTTAAAAAAATATATACCTGATATTTCTCTGTATTCCTTCCTATACGTATCACTTAAACGTTATTTTGGAATTTATTCATTGCTTTAGATTTAAAAAATTTCCTACGATTTACAATTCATCGCGGTTCAAAATTCGTTATATATAAAAACCTGAGTAGAATACTTTATGTTTAAATTCTTGCTATTTGCTAGCTTTTATTCATAATCGAAAATACCGAACTAAATTTTATCCAATTTGCCAATTTATATGTGGAAAATTTGGTTTTCGGATCAGTGATTCAATGAAGAAAATTACCAAGGGATAGAACAACCAGTTGACCCAATTTCAAAAAGCAAAGACATGTTTTGAAAGACACTGGATAAAGAACATTAAACTTAAAGTCTATTTATACATGAATATTGTTTAAATACAAAAGAAAAATAATATAATAAAAAAATTTTCTACAAAAACTCTTGGAAGGTTTTAGAAATTTGCTTCCTTGTGTGAGTTTTTTTTCGGGACACACTCCGTGGTATTATGCCAAAAATTTGGTTTTAGTCCTAATGTACATATGCAGATATCAATAATATGCATAATTATTAAGTTTATAATAGTACTGCATCATTGTATTTGCAAAAAGGTTTAGAATATTTTTGCTCTACACTAACAAAATACAATGGAAAAGCAAAAAAATGCTAAACCTTTTTGCAAATGCAATGATGCAGTACCATTTGCACACAATTATATATATGATATGAGCTTCTCTCAAAATACATTTTCTGCATTCATGAAAACTTGGGTGATACAAGCGATGAGCAAGGAGAGCGACTACACCAAGATTTGGCGAAAATCGAAAAACTATACCACGGATTTTGGGACGAGGGCATGATGAGCGACTACTATTGGACTTTAATGCGTGAAACAGATCCCAAGCAGTACAAGCGACTCAGTTCGACTGATCTTCATTTATAATTTAACACTTTTTAATGAATAAAATGGAGATTAATTGTCAAAAATTTGAAAAAATGTGCTTATTTAATATCTCGAAAACTAGAACCAATTTAAAAAAAAACGGAGTTCAGATTCGGATTCAGAGCCCCAAATAACCTTAGACGCCCAGATATATTGGTTCAACATCCACCTTAAAGTATACCGATCGACTCAGAATCACTTTCTGGGTCGATTTAACGATGCCCGTCCGTTCGTCTGGCGGGCTGTCCATGTAAAGCTTGTGCGCAGAGTACAGGTCGTAATTTTGAAGAATTTTTGATAAAATTTGGTACGTGATATTTTTTCAGCCCAAGGATGGACGGGATTGAAAGTGGTGTAAATCGGTCCATTATTTCAACTGGCCCCCATACAAATGTCCTCCCGAAATTGGGGTTTACCGATCATAAATGCTTGAATTATGCAAGTATCCAAACAAGTTTCATCACAAATGAGTGTTAAATGAAGCCAAATCACATCTACAAATTTTGTGCAGATCGGTCCATAATTACTCGTAGCTCCCATATAAGCCCCACTTCCGAAAAATCACTTTAAAGAACATAACTCTCTCAAAAATGTCGGTATCCAAATAATATTGAACGCAAATATATTTCATATGTATGCAAATAATATGGTGTAATTTTATTATGATCGGTTCATAATTAGTCGAAATTTCATATAAGACCCTCTCCGTAATTTACTCCATAAATCTTTTGAAAGTATTTATATCGAGATAAAGTTTAAGACATATAATAATTATATTCACAGACATCATGACACTAAATTTTTGGATGATCGGTCCACAATAACGCCCATTTCTGAAAAACTGTATTATACACATACTGGGTGTAGGGTATTATATGGTCGGGCTTGACCGACTATACTTTCGTACTTGTTTAAGACTATCAAATGAGTATTGACAGTAATATAGCAACAAACAAATTAAATCATAATAACTTTTCTTTATCTAGTAAAAACTCTTAAATTGTTTTGTAAATAGAAACAAATTCTAATAAATACATTAAAGTTTACATAACAAACGTCAAGAAATAAAATGCTTCTAGATAATTATATTAAATATCACAACAAGTAAAATTAAGTGATTTATGTAATTATTTTTAGTAGTTTTTTAAATAACAAATTAAAAAACGATATAAAGTTTTTGGGCAAAAAATCCAATAAAAGAAAAACCAAGTGCGTTATAGTTAATGTACAATTAAATAAATTATTTTGTTGAAGTACCAATTTCAAAAATGCTTTAATGGAATCATATCACCAGCACCAATAACAACAGCTAATACAGCATGTGCTGTATGTAGAGCATGTTTCAGCAAACCAGTGATTAAAATCAAAGCGAATAAATAGACATCAATGTTGAGATAAACAATAAACCACCAGCAACTACAAAAAATTCCCTCAAATAAAACAAAAAAAAAAAACCCCCCAAAAGCAAATTGCGTTCAGCTAAAAAAATAAATCTCTGTATGTACAAATGTAGTCAAAAAAGCAACTAAACAGCTAAAAGAAACTTAAACTGCATTAACAGCAAAAGTTGCATCATAACAAAAACAAGATGAAATGACCTTCGCACTACTTTTGTTTCATTCAATTTGCAACGTTTCGCTTGTTTTATTTTTGCGAGCAAGAGAGAGATACCTATAATTTTTTTTTTTTTGCTATAAAATTGAGCAGATCGTTTGTATGTATGTATGTACAACTACAAGTAGTTAACTCTTGTTTATACTCGTAAATATATATTCAACTGCATATGCAACTGCAACGTATTCATAATACGACGAGTGATACTATGTGGTATGATGATATTGGTGTTATCGCTTTAATGGCTTTTGCTCAGATCACTCAAAAGCTTAATACATATACATATGTATGTACATATGTAAATGCATTGTAGTTTAAGCTGTTGTTGTTGTTGTTGTGCTTAGTGGAAATTGAAGACAATAGCAAAACTAAACATGAAACAAAAAATGCAAACTGCAGCAGCATTTACTGCTTGCAGTTATTAGTTTAAGTCATTTTTTTTTTGCACGTTTAACATTTTGCTTTCATTTATAATGTTAATTTGCACGGTGGAGCAGATTGATGGTGATAATTATTATGCTGATAAAAATTTACAGCAAAAAAATAAGTGTTTTACATATTTGTCTTTTTAATGGAGCATTTAATTTAATTATAAACTAAATTTGTTTTGAGATAGTGCTTGATGATATTGAAGACGGGAATTACTGTGTGTAATTTGTTAAAGTTTTATTAAACACAAGGGTCCTTGTTTGAATTTTGTTATTAAGGACAAGTATAAAATTAAAGTAATTATTGCAACTAAAACGATTCGTAAAGCTTTTGACTATCATCGGTTTTCAACGAATTCTGCTAGTAATGTTGTTGTTGTTGTTCCTTTATGTAGTTCCCTCTTGTTTGTGTCTGCGGTGTGGGCACATTTGACAATTCATTAAATACTGTGTAAAGGTTTCTGTTGCTATTATCTGCCACCTTTGTCATATTGTATGAGTACTGCCGGGTAAAATACTTCTACTACTTTCTTAAGCTTTTCTACTTAGTACTTTTTGGTATACATTTTTATACCCTACACCACTATAGTGGGGAGGGTATATTGGATTTGTGCTGATGTTTGTAACGCCCAGAAATATTGGTCCAACCAATACCTTCAAGTATACCGATCGACTCAGAATCACTTTCTTAATCGATTTAACGATGTTCGTCCGTCCGTCCGTCTAGCTAGCTAGCTGTCCACGTAAAGCTTGTGCGCAGAGTACAGGTCGCAATTTTGAAGATATTTCGATAAAATTCGGATGGGATTGAAACTGGTGGAAATCCGTACATTATTTCCCCTGGCCCCCATACAAATGTCCTCTTGAAATTGGGATTTACCGATCATAAATGTTTGAATTATGCAAGTATCCAAACAAACTTCATCACAAATGAGTGGCAAATGAAGCCAAATCACATCTACACATTTTGTGCAAATCAGTCCATAATTAGTCGTAGCTCTCATATAAATCCCACTTCCAAAAATGACTTTAAAGAGCACAACTCTCTCAAAAATGTTGGTATCCAAATAATATTGAAAGCAAATATATTTCATATGTATACTTTTAATACGGTACAATTTTATTATGTTCGATCCATAATTAGTCGTAGCTCCCATATAAAATGTTGGTATCCAAATAAAATTTGACATAAATAAATTTCTTATATACAGAAATAATGACACCTAATTTTATAATGGTCGGTCCATAATTAGTCAAACCTCCCATATAACGCCTGTTTCTGAAAAACTGTTTTCTACATATACTGGGTGTAGGGGCTTGAATGACTATACTTTCTTACTTGTTTTTTTTTTTTTTTTTTTTGTTGTAATAATTTGTTGGTACTTGCTTTTATTTTTAACTTAATAAATAAAGGACTCGTTCAACATTTAGTCATCTATGACAGACAGAAATTGCTTTTTATTACAGTGTATGGAAAAGACTACATTTTGTGGTACTTTTCTAGGTATTGTTTTTAATAATTATATTTTATTATTAGAGAAAATTTCTTATTATTTCGGTTTTAGTTCATTTAATTAATAACTCAAAGAATACCATTGTTTTGTTAATGAACATTTTTTATTAAGAAAAACAAAAGTCTATAAAAATTATATTTTATTTTAAATTTTATTTCGCAATAAATGATTAATTCAATTTTAAAGTTTCTATGCTTTTTAAGTCATTTTTTTTGAACATTTAGACAATTTTTTAATTTTTAACCCCATATTTTTAACACAAAGGACCACCGAAATAGACTTAAGTGAACTGAGCCAGTTTTTCGGTTACGGTTGAACTAAACACTCTATTCCATTTTATATTTACTCGTATAAGAACTTTACTAATGGTCTTTGATTTGAATAGAATTCGATGAGTAGCATTTGCAAATATGTACCTCAATTTTAACACTTTTTCAAAGTGTCTCTAAAAACTATGATTATCATAGTTATGGTACTTTTACAAGCACTTTTTTGTCCTTTAATTATAGTACTTTGTTTAAGTACTAAAATTTTTTTAAACAAAAAATAAATCATTTATTCCTCTTATAACACTTTGGTAGTTTATTGAATTACTTTAGTTAAGTATAGGGTGTTTTTTTTTTAGATGTATAGAACTTTAAGTTGGCAACACTTTTTTAACTAGCGGCCATTTTGTCAGTTGTCAAGTGAATTATGTTTAGTGTGGTTTGGCATTTCAACATGATTAGACTGAAGCTGGAGGTCAAAACTCGCGTTTTGGTGTCCACGCTTTTTAAGCTTTCTAAACGTTTTAAGCGTCAGGCATTTCAAGTTACATGCGAAGATTTTTCGCGTCAATATTTTTTTTTTGTATAGGTATGTATGTCCAGCTGATTTTTTTTTATATGAAGTTTTTTATCGGTTTGTTTGTCAAACTCATAGAAAAAATGTAATTTCAACTGTCTTTTTTTCTGGTGACATTATCTTTAAAATAAATTTGCTTTGCATTTGACAAAGTCAGCTGTGACGCGTGCACCGTGTTCAAAAGTAGAAAGTAAACGAACTTTTCGCGTTTCAGGCAATTCTAATTCAAATAAAATTAAATTTTAAGTCAGCGCGTCCTACGCTTTTGAGTGTGTAACTTAACTCATACAACTACATTGATTTTTGGTGTGGACCTCCAGCTTAACGCCTGAACAACGCTTCTAAATTGTGCAAATTTATTTTGAAAATCATGGTTCTGAGAAATTTACTTTATTCATAAGTTAACCTTCTGGCATTATAATTTAAGTATGACTTCTGGCATATGAATGGCTCGGACGTAGTCTAACCTGGAGGTCTAATTTATGATGACGTTTTCCAACATTTGTGACCATATATCGGCCACATATATGTGTATATGTATTGTATGATTTAGGTAATCATAAAAATATTACAAAAAATTTAAAAGTCTTTGCATCTGCATTTGTAAATTTTGATACATTAACAGTTATTTTGCTGGTACTTTAGCACAATTACTCTGAAAATTATAATTTATCATACAAATCTACATAGACAATTTTATCTAATAAATTGCTTAAAATTTTACGTTCCTATTGAAACTTAAATCACAAAATCACATTATATACACTTTGGTACTCTTTTCAGTTAGTTTTGTTCACCCATATGGGATCATAGACTTTAAAATAACAACATTTTGTTATTCTTTTTATTAAGTTATAAAAAAAACTCACATCAAAATAGGAGAAAGTGTAAAAAAAAAAATTTTTATACTTAGGTTTTTTTTTTTGAAAGCTTACCTTAAATAGGGCAGAGGGATAATATGCCCACGGGTTTTGTAGAAAAAAAATATAAAAGGTTATTCATGAAAACTTGGATTTTTCACAACCGAACCTCCTCCTATTGGGTATAGCTGCCTAAAAAATATACATTTTTATACAAGAAACTAACATCAGTTTCATTTACATAAAGTAAAATGTAGCATTTATAATGACATACCCTTTTCTGGAATACATTATATGTATCTAAAATTGAATTCACTGCTCACTATGTTATAACAAACTAAAATGCCAAATAATATACAACTCGATAAAAAAAATATCCTAATTTAACAAATACAATAACGATTTATACAAGAAGAGTAGCTAATTGGGGAGCAAATATTTACTAGTGCACCTAAAATTGGGCGATAGGATAATATGGATTAAGTACTTTTGTAGATACCATTTTCAAATGAAAAATTAGATAAATATACACCCCTATCGTGAATAAAAATTTCACATGAAATTTGTTCCCTTTTATTTTTTTAAACATTGAATTTTAATAGGAAAAATGTGAAAAGGGAACAAATTTCATGGGGAATTTTTATTCATGATAGGGGTGATAATGTTTTGTTAAATTTTCACGTTCTATGGCTTAGACTTTATATTACAGTTCAATTCTATAAATGTGTGTCAAATCTCATAATTCTAACCCAGCAGCATCGGCCACGAAATTAAGAAATATCTTTACAAGGCGAAAAATAGATTTGTTTAAATTTTAACTGCATTATAAAGCAATCGTAATTTATACAGAATTAACTTTCTAAATATGCAATTTTTGGAGTTAAATTAAAAATCCATTTCATAAGTAAAGAAAAGCTCTATTGTGAAAGTCACTCTTTTTTGGGTTATTCACAATAGTACATTTTTATCAGCTGGCGCTATATTTGTTTACACATTCTTAAAGAAATATAAATTAAATTTGAAATGATCACCACGGAATTATGGTTTAATGATTCGTGTAATGCGCTCCCATGAACTTTATGGCTGCCTGAACTTTAAAGCAAATAACTTTTGCCAACACTGGATCTTCCTCCATGAGATAAAAGAGCTTCTACAATTGATGTTTTCCACTTACGACCTTAGACCTGCAGGATATTAACAAAAGTAATTTACAAGTAGTATTTGGTCTATCAACAAATACTTACATTTTAAATAAATATTGCACGATTTATACAGCGTCGACAGCAAATTCGTTGAACAACGTAATGTTCGACAGCGATGCCAAGTCATAATACAAATTTTACATTCGATAGACGATTTACGACAGCCAGCGAATATCGATTGTCGAATGCAGCTCATAATAGAGGCCTTAGTGGTTACGTCTTTTCCGGCAAATATTTGCCAAGTGTGACCGTACCTTTAGAAACATAAAAACAGAAATTTTTGGTACTTAGTAAAATGTTTTGGAGTTAGTATTTTTTTAATTTTTTTTTATTAATTTTGATTTCTTAATAATTTTCTTAATTTGTCGGCATTTTGTAGCATTTTAATATAACCGAAGGTTAACTTTAATTAAAATTAAATGGAACATTTAACATTATATGGAATATTAAAATTAAAATTAAATTGAAAGTGAGAATTTTAAAAGAAATTGGTTGCGTTTGGCTAATTGCAAGAAACTGCAAGACCCACTGTGCAAAGTCTTATACTCGTATTTAATTTTCGATTTCAATATGCATACATTTTACTTACAAATGTATGTATGTTAGTTGTATTGATTTATTTTACGTTTTTCTTAAACTTAATGCAATATTTGTGAATGCGCAAAAACAATAAACGATGCAAAATGAACAGAAAAAGTCGTGTTATTGATGTGACAATTGTTATTATTCATGCAGCCCATACATCTTCATTTATTATACCAAAGGTAACACTTCTTTTAAAAACCAGCAACTTAAAAAAAACAAGCAAAAAACAAATGCAATAAGATTAACAATTAGAAACGATGCTGCAAATAGTTTTACAATGAAAAATGTATGAGAGTTTTAACAAAAGCGCAAAATCATCAATAAATTAACAACTGAGAAAAACATGAAACCTTGTTAACAATGGTCAGTTATTATTATAAGTTTTCTGTGTCTATTTGATTTAAATGAATCTGCCTGCCTGCCTGTTTTGAAGCCGCAAAAATAGAAAAATGCTTGAGCGGCAGCAGCCGCTGCAACGTAACCGCAAAACAGGTGCAGTAGCAATGCAAACACTCAATTTGTTGTTCAAGCTTAAAGAAACAACAACTCGTACCAGTTTGTTTATTTATGTTTGTTTTATTTATTTATTTGATGTTGTTGTTGCAGTTGTGGTTTTCCACATTGAGCCAGTCAGTCAGTCAGTCACTTAGTCAGCCTCTGGTCGTGTGTCCATTCAAAACATTCACATCTACTATCACTATCATATGCGCAAGAAATACTCGTACATGTGCATGTGTTAAATGCATGTTTGTGTGCAAGTGCTTCCAAGAGTAGTTTACCTACCAACCCACTTTTATAGTTTGTTGATTTTATGTCTACTAGATATAAATAGACACAGATACTTACTTACATTCATACCTTCATGTAGACTTGGCAAAATTTACAATTTCTATATATTTTTTGCTACTATCTAGACAGTTGTGTAAAGGATCAAATTCACTTCTTTTCAAATTTTGTTTATAAATGTTGGTGTGTGTGTATATATCTCCTGCATTCCTGTCATATGATGGGTGTCCGAAGGCAAATACACCGAGATGACATGTGGTACATAATGCATGTCCTGGGCCGGAATTCATGACATACGAAATATGGTAATTTTAATCTATTATTCCAAATATCCGGTTTAACGGTGCTCCTGAATAAGAATTAAGTGTATTCAGCATTTTTTGTTTGTTCAGAGATATTCGATGGATGTTAATCTGCCATTTAAAGTGCCATTTTCGGCTAATAGATTTTCTTTTTGGGACGGAGAGTATCAAATTCCCCCTTTCTTTTCCGCATGTGCTTCCTGCTGTTCGAAGTTTAGTCTCGCTAGTCTCGGTGAATATCGGACGGTTTTTGCATCCATTTTCCATTTTGAAGAAAATGGCCGTGATGTCGAAAAAGGTATTGTTTCTTAAAAATGGCTTAATTTTCTAGTTTACTGAAAAACAAAGTTTTGGTTACTGCTGGAATGTTGGCATTTTTCTCCTCCTCTTTTTATGCATCCTCTCTATACCGTTGTGATTCATTTTACAAGGTTTTGTTAGATCTTGTTAGATGATTCTAATTGTAGAAACAGTAACTGCCTGCCGCTGTCAACATGGATTTGAGTTGCATTGCCAGCTGCTTCCAAGACGAACTATGCGATGCTCTTATTTATGGCATTTTTCACTTTCCTATGGTTTTCCATTGATATTTTGCCGGTTGCGGAATTAGAACAAATGACAGCGTAACATTCCTGCCACTTTGGCATACGTGTGAGGTTCCTTAGCTGATTTTTCTTCTGGCTTCTTATTCTGTTGTACCAGCGCTAAAGTTACCCAGAGATATTACCTCTAAAGTAATCGGAGATATTTTTCTCTTTGGTTAAATCAATGACGATCTGCTATTCCGTATAATGTATAGATAGAGACGTAGAATAATATTCCGCCTTTGGTGCAATCTGTTTGCTAGTGTTCTCAGCTGATCGCCTGTAGTTAGTTTGGGTATACTAGTGTTTACTTCCTCAATATTAATATCTAGCTCAGCATAGCACCGTGGCGTTTGCATCATTATTTGAGTCGGAAGGTTCAGATGCATCGCTTGCTATAAGCAAGTTTTCCACCTCCAATATTGTTATCTTACAGGGTCTTGATGATGACTACTGTGGGCCTGTTTGCATAAAACGACTAGCCGCCGTCGCATGTACGGAACTTTTTTAAACTTTTTTAAATTTTGATTTTAAAGTTTTTCGCGTCGACTTCTAAAAACTTGTGAGGCTAAAATATGCAGGTTTAAAATCTGCAATATGTGATAAGTTTCATGCACTGGAACTATATGGTCTCTTAAAATACTCGTATTTGAGATAAAAACCTTCACAAATGAATCAACTACTTTAGAAATCTGTTTCCAAGCAAATAAATTAATTTTCGTGAGTTTTTCTAGTTTTACTTTCAAATTAAAAAAAAAAAATGTTTTCTTCTTGCTATCTGATGTCTGGCGCTTAAATTTTCCTGTATCTCTTTTAGCTTTAAGCTAAAACAAGAAATGTGTTACCAATCTTAAGCCATCAGCTGTTTGAAGCAGATATGTACATAAACCTCTGACTCAAGTTGTTGCAATTTGTTTGGAAAGAGTTACAAAAGTGTACTTTGGACGCTTGCAAAATACATACTCGTAGTTACTAAGTATTTTATTTAGTTTTCATGCAAGTACTTCTTTCATTAAATTCGCTTTAAAATTTTCGCTAGGCATGTTTAGCCGGCAATAATACATTAAGACTTATTATTGAAATCCTTATGTACGATATGTTGTTAAGTTTTTTTTTTTGCAATTTTTATTCATTATTTCATGATGCTGTCTCTTGTAAGTTTTGTATGTTTGCCACAGTGAAATGTTGAGATATTTTGTAATTTGCTTGTGACTGGTTGTTAGTTTTGCGCGTAGATACATGAATATTTTTCGTTAAAAGAAATAGAAGTTGCAGAAGTATGTTGATTTTTTTTTTTAATATTATATTATATAACTGAGATTTCATTCTCACAACTACTTTTACACTTCATTGGTTGTCTATTGCATGTGGCCTGCTCTGCCTCGATTGCCCCAAAGTCCCCCAATTTTTCTGCTTAAAGAAAGCAACAATTTTTTTCCTACTGCTTTTGTGCTATTTTGTGAGAGTGTGTGTTGCATGAATTCAACTGACTATAAATAAGTCTCTACTATTAGTTGCAATTGTCTGTTGCAGTCAGTACAAATATTTGGTTGTAAAAATTTTAGTATTTTGTAATACCTGATTTCGGTTTTAATTTCATTCATTTTGTTTTTGTTTGCTTTCAGTTTATTTCTTCTGTTTTTTCTCTTTCGTTAATTATCCATGCTTGGCTATTATTTTGTAATTGGTTAAATCGGGGGAATTTATGTCTTTGATGCTGTTTGATTTGTTAGTGTTAATGCCGGTGGTGTTAATAGAAAATTGAATTTTAAGAGAGTGTATTAAATGGTGTGAAAGAAATTTTCCCACAGAAATGATCACAAGTATTGGATTTTATTTGTTGTTTATATGTAAATGAAAGTATGTATAAAATCATAGGTTAGATGTGAATTGATTAAGCGAATTTTATTAAACTATCATGAATAATTGAAGCTGCATCATAGCGACTCGCCAGTTATGGAAGAGAAGTAAGAGAGGAGCCTAAATAACTTCGTCGTAAGTGAGTGGTATTTTCTTAAAATACCACCAAGAAGGAACATAAAAGATATGGAATTAAAAAATCCGAAAAAAAAACGAAAAATAGAAACTTAAAACAGTTCCAGCCTAACGAAAAATTGTCCAACTTCACTAATATTAAAGTTAAAATATAATATTATATTATACAGCCCTATCACAGAGTTTAATTCCGTTCGGAATTGGAATTATTTCCGTATATGACTTCTGTAGAAAAAGTTTAACGAAACATTTTTTCGGAATGAAATAACTTTAAATTAAATTAATAATTAAATAACTTACAATTAAAAGTACTTTCATTTCGAAAAAAATTTTCGTTTTACTTTTTCTAGTGATGCAAAATACGGAATTAATTCCACTTCCGAACGGAATTAAGCTCTGTGATATGGCTGATAGAATTATATTTAGCAAAATCACATAAAAAATGGACAAAATAGTAGAGGATTTAAGTAAACGTCATTACAAAGTAGTCAATAATTTCTGGGACATAACAAACAATTTGTAAAGATAAACACTGACTCAAAGCAGCTAACGTTGACTTGTATCTGTTGGTCTGCTCTCCTGAGTTTTTTCTCTCTTTGTGGTGAATTTAGTCATATTACACATTTTGCATAGCATGTCATTATAATCTGAGTTAGAGGGTCCAGATTCATCACCTGTCATGTGTTTCTTCAGTTTCTTCCTTAAGTCATTTCCAATGACAGAAGCCAAGTTGCCAACACCGAAGTTTGTTATCTTACAGGCGCTTAAAGGCGACAACTATGCGCTTGTTTGCCGTTACTAGTTTCGGTAATTTTATTATCTTTTGTGACATAGCACAGAAAGATTACAATAATCAAAAAGGACTTAACAGAGCTAACAAACTCCTAATGTGATCATTAAACGATTAATAGTACGAAGGAACAAAATAATACATACATATATCAAACAAGATCATCTATGTAGTAATGGCGCTTATCTTGGAAGAACCATATTTAAAATAGAATATAAAAGTCTCAGCGAATGTAGTATTTATACAGAAAATTTTCTTTTGCAAATTAGTTATCGCTTATACATAAGTATTACACGAACAATTGTGATGAGGAGAATAAGTGTTACACCTCTCCGTCGCCCAATGAATTAAAGGTGCATTGAGAACTGCCTCGATAAAAGCAGTTGAGACATTTCATTGAATTGATATTCAAGTAAAATATGAAACAGCCATTACTGCAAGACAATTGATAGCCAGCGATGAATGAGATCAGGGAGATGACTATACAACTAGCAATCAGGAAAGGCTGAATACTGCAAACAATTAAAAGAAATCTCAAATATAAAGGAAAACAAAAGCAGAAGTGCATTACAAATGGGATTCCATCTTAACATTGTTTTATATTTCCAGAATTTCTGAAAACTCATGGTAAGACCACATAGTAATCATATCAGATTATATATACATCTGCACACATGAATAATATACTGAAATTCAGCAGAGTAGTATTGGTAATGTAGCTTTTGGACATGTGAGAAGGAGTACGTAACTTGAGAACTTTATGTATGCCAGTGTCTAACTGTTCGTCGAAGAAGAGATAAATATTTGTTAGAGGGAGTTCACACGCTGCGACTTTTACCTGCAACTTTACTCCTGCGACTCGGGTTTATAGATGAAATAGGTAGCTACCCCGTTCTCCACTACGTATTTCATCTATAAACTCGAGTTGCAGGAGTTTGCTGTAGCTTAATTGGTTAGCGCATTTGATCATTAAGCATGAGTTGGTATTGGTAGCCCGGGTTCGATTCCCAGCCGCTGCCAATCAAACAACATCAGTTTCTGATAATTTGTAGTTTTTTTCTCTCTATCCATCATTACTAATATTTATTACAGCGCCCTCCTTCCGTGGTATAGCATTGAAACGCCAGCGAAGTAAAATAATTAAAATAAAGGCTGAAAAATCCAGCTTTAACATTAATGCGCCTACTCACCACCAGAGGCGCTGCAATTCTGCACTAAAAACAAACATAATGCACAATTCCAGAGTTGTGATATAAAAGAAAAGCTTCCTTCTTTCACCACCTTTACTTCTTCAACTATCCCCTATTCAAAGAAAGTAAGGCAAGTATATATGTATGTTTAGGCATATTAATTTTCTGAGAGTTACTTCACTTAAAAAAAGGGTAAAAGTCGCAGCGTGTGAACTCCCGCTTAGTGAAACAATATCTAAACTTCTACACAATAAAGGATTCGCCTGGAAGATTATATGTATTAAGATTAATCATTTGTCTAGTCATAAACTTCTTACAAAAATGCTGAAATTTAATGAAATATTCAATTTCAAGGGTATTGAACTTTAGAACAAACAATGAGTTTGTAAAATATAAGTTCTATTTGCGTTTGACATTTAAAAATGTGCCATATAGGAATGTGCTATAGAATGTAATTTCTTAGAATTTGATTAGACTTTAGTGCCATATAAATATTTGCCAACTAAACTCAATTAACCATAACATAATCTAAAAATAATTAAACTAATATTATGATATAAAATATAAAAGGTGTAGTATTTGTTTATTTACACATCGAATACGTTTCAAAGCTATCTGTTAGAAACCAAAGGGTATTTAATAAGGGCTCTTCAGAAAACTAAAGCAGCTACACCCAGTTACTAGTTCTGACTATTTTTATATGTAGCACGTTTAAATCAAATATAGTGTTTACGGCTTTGATACATATATACATACATAAATATAAAATGATTTTATTTTTCCATTATTTTGCAAAGAGTTCAGTTAGAAAATATGTCGGTTTGTTACGTCAGTTTCATATAAAATATTTAACCATCTTAATTGTGCATTAAGTGTTTTTAAGTGTCAATGAGAGTGTTTAGTTTTGTGGCTTACAAGTAGATTTTATGGCAATTTAAACATTTAATAAAATTATTAATTTTTTTTTGTAAACCTTGAAAAAAGTGTTTATTAGTTTTTTGCTAGCGACAAAATAAAATCTAAATGTAATTAAGAGTGACCTTAATAAACAATTATTTTTTAGTTTGTTAAAAACCTTACAACAAAAAGTCATACCCATTTGAACTATATTTAAATGATAAAAACTGTGTTTATGTCTTTTTGTTTTCAGATAGATAGACCAAGAGATTACAGAAAATTTGTAATTTGTAAATATTTAGTTTGAGTATTTTTGGTTATTTAGTTGTTAATTAGTTAATCTGACTAAAAACAGCATAAACTCAAATTTTTTTCTTTACATTTTGAAGTTTAGTTTCTTTTTTCTGTTAAATTTCAAACAAACATTTATTCATTAACAAATACTAAAGACAGACAGTTGGATACACAAACACACAACAACAATAAACCAAGAAAACTATAATGTAATGTCAACAAGTGTCAAGTCAATTGACAACAAACAGAGCATATAAATTATACAGTGCAAAACATATTAAAGTAGTAGACAAAACAAACAGCTTCATGAGCAACATTAATTTTGAAAAATAATTAACTTTAAAGTAATAGTAATTGCTTATTGTTTAATATTTAATAACACATACAAAGACAGAGGTAGTTATGCCCACTTGCAGTCATATTTAGAAACAAAAAATTCCCAGTTAAAAATTGAACTTTAGGTAATTTGTACATTTATGTCTATGATAATCCGTTTAAATCATAGTTTTTATTTATGGGCATGTATGTAATACATACATACGTATTTATAACAACTTAAAACTTATCAAACCTTAACGTTTGTTTAATTTCAGCTTGAAACAAACTTAAAATTTCCCTGCTCAAGTTTATTTTTAACATGATTTACAATGTCACATTTGTTTTAAGGCACACTAACATTTACACAATACATTGCATACACATGTCAAAATGTCACAAATTTAGTTGGAGCAAAAAAAACGCTAAAGAAAAAAATTTATAATAATTTTATTAACCTAAGATGCAATTGTCTGGCTCTTTGTTTTTAAATTAAAAATTAAAAAAAAAAAAAAAAAGATCCATAAAAACGTTTGTAAATGTTTAAGTTTGTTGCCTAAGTCTTTTGTTTTTATATGTGATTCAGATGTTTAACAATAGAGTGTTTGTGGCAGAGTGTTTGAATGGCTTAATTCATAGATCTTCGTGGCATTTTGCTGATATTGATAGTTTTAAGGTATTATGACACACACTGTCCCTTCATTGATTTGGCAGTGATGTTTTTGGTGAATAAAGTAATAGGGATAATTTCGTAAAAATCAAGCTGCTTATCGAGAACAAAACAAGTTAACAAATGTAGTCGTTTGAGTTGGACTATATGATACCCTACACTAGGTATGTAATAATGAAAAAAATAGATGTTGTGGGGTGGCAATAATGAGACTTAGATAAACGTTTATTATTAAGTATTACAGCTAAAAGTTTCAAAGACGAAAATTTTGTAAAGAGCACAAAAGTTGGACCGTTGCCGACTGGAAAAGGGTTATTTGGATTGACGAAATCAAAATAAATCGGCAAAAAATACTACTGGCACCGTCTTACATGTTTGTTTATAGCAGCTACAGCCTATTTGGGTGTTTTTAACTGTCTGGAAGATAATAATCGCTAAATTGTCCTGGCATCTCGTTTCGAAAGCTGATAAGCTCGTGATTTTTTAGATTTTTTTTTTATTTTTATGACTTGCAGCACTGTTCGATGACAGATTCACAATCTCGTTCGAAAATTCGACTGAAAATGCAGTTACGATGAATGGATCCCACTATTGTGAGATGTTAAAAACTTATTTTTACCATTTATTTACGATATGGCAACAGGATAGTTGCATATATTACACAGCCATCGAAACATCGACTGCATAATTTCAATAAACATTTAAATCATTTTCATATGCATACGTATGTATGTAAGTAAATTCTTTACTTTGTTTTATGATGGAAAACAATGTTCTCGTTGAAACACTTAATTTTTCCTTTTCATTTGTCCTATAAAAGAAGGTAAACATGAATTTCATATCATATAACTGCACTCTTATATTTTTTTTAAGGATTTTAAGAGAATTAGTTTTATGTGTATTTATAGTATTATATGTAAGTGGCTATGAAACGTTTAATCTTTAGGACCTTCTAGTAAAACACCTAAAAATGTTTCTGGTTACGTATTACATTCACATATATGTATGTACATATTTGAATCATATTCGTCAATAAGGTCGTCCAAATTTGTATCCTTCTCCCCTTATGTCCAAAATCAATTTGGTCATTTTGAATTTTGCTCTTCTCAAATTCAGTATTCGATTTGCATAGTATTTTTGTCGTCTATTCAACGGCTGATTTGTACCATTGTCTGATATGCTCATTATGTTCAACTTCTGGAAATATTTAGCATTGTTGACTATATCTGAAATATAATATTTGTTGCTTCTGGCAATTATCATTGCAATCATTGCACTTAGTTCATGCAATTTGCTGCTTCTGGCAATCATCATTGCAATCATTGCACTTAGTTCATGCAATCATATACTTGTTTTTCATTACAAGTTGTTAGAATCGTTCCTGGATAATTTAAACTTTCCTTAATTTTCTTTCAGAATTGCTGGTGCGATTCAGTGACAACTTTTCATATTGGTAAGATGTTCAATACTTGTTAATGTTTAGATATATGACCATCTCTTATCCATTGGCCTATACCTTTCAGTCGTTGTAGTATGTACTTTTTATTTAACCTGTGTATTGTTTTTTATAGCTGAGCAACTTTTCTCAAGGGCTTTTATGTAGTAAGTTTTAATGCTCTATCTTTGATAGTGCTTGACGTTCCAATTTCTCAGCTGTGAATATTGTTTGGTCTTTATGCGATCAAATTTGCACCGTTTAGCCCACTATATATTAACGCATAGTGATTAAAGTTACATTTTTTTGAAAACTTAAGTTCTCTTTCATAACATGAACGAAAAATTGCTCATAACTGCAGCAATTATAATATATTTGCGATTAGGTAAACATTTCTCTTATTGTTAATTGCACAGCACTATAGTTGAGCTAAATGACAACAGATGTAAAAATAAAACTCGCGAATTTTAACACCTATTGACGTTACAGTGTAGGCATGCTTTGCTTTCTGGAAAAAAATTTAAATTAATTTTACAATTCTAAACAAATAACACTACGATAAAATAGTAAAACAAAAGAAAACAGTAATAATTAAAAATAATTATAAAACAATATTTAAACAACAAACGCAAATATATAAACAATTTAAATAGTCATCTAGAAAGAACTATGAATATTCGGAGGCATACAAATGATTTAAATGAATTTCAACCTTCCAATGTTGCACTTCCAACTGACATTTACAAGTCAATACTGTCAGTTAACTATTTTCATGTTGTCTATTGAAAATTTAACTTGAACTCTTCAATACACTGTGACAGTCAATAACAAATTGACTAGAATTTTTTTTCAGATATTGGCTTTGTAAATGAGGCTGCAAACAAATAAAATTAATTGTTAACAATTGGAGATTTTCATTAAATATTTGTTTGTACTGCTACATACAACTATAGTAAACATTTACAAGGAATCCCCTTTTCAAAGAAAAATTCATATAAAGAAATAAACTAATTTATATGTATTTGCATCTAATTTAATTATTTATAAACATTTAGTTTTTTTTTTTTATATGAATATTTGGTTTGTCTGTAGTTTTACATGTGTTAATGAATGTTAATTAATTTGGTCATATTTATATACATACGTCTTATACTATAGTACATACATACATATGTACGTAATTTAGTTCCTTGTTAATTGGAATTTTACAATTAATATTACGGGAATTTGGATATTATTCGAGTAGATATTGCCATGCCGTCAAACGGGTATTCTGTGTAAATGTATGAAAAATTATTGTTTTATTAATAAATCGTGACAATCAGGGTGTCGTGAATTTAGTTTATCAATTTGCTATAAATAATAAAAATGGTTGACAACAATTTATACCTACTTAATTATTTATTTTAATAATTATTATTATTATCAACTCATAGTTATCAACAGTGCAATTTGATTTTTAAGTGTGAATTACGAGCAGTTATCTTAAACAAATCAATTGTTTCTATAAATTATTTGAAATTATATTAATTGGCTTATTTTAAATGCATATAAGAATATTAATGTAAATAGTGTAACGGCCACTAGAATTAAATAATATGAATAATTAATAATACATTATTCATTTTGTATTATTGTATAAATAAATAAAGTTTCCCAGAAAAACAACAAGTAAACAAATTTTCATAACAAAAACGTGGGTGTTTAGAAAAGTTCTTTTTATCGTTCAACAGAAAAACTTGTAGCCATCACTCTAGATCTCATATGAAATAGTGCATTGATCCTTATAATATAAAGAGTCGTTTCAGTTTACTTCGAATTCTCCCAAGTACATCATGAATTATTAGCTATTATTTGCTCATCATTATAATTATTATTATTGAGTTTATATAAAAGATGTTTGAAAATGCTTGAAAATGCTTGAAAATCTATTAAATTTATATCCGTTTAGATTCTTATGACATGCATAACGGAGAGCAGAATAATTTCTTCAAAAGTAGTCACATGATTTATTCTTTATTGTAGTTGTTCTAATACAATTTTTTGAAACAGATCAGTTACTTTACTAATTTAATATTAGGGGACCATTTAAATGAATCACAAATAAATTGTTTAAAGACAAACTTAATCAAATTTTAAATTTCTTAATAATTTGCCTTCTTTTTAACATTTAGATAAGATACCTTTTCACCGGTCACAATTTGTATTTTTGACATGTACGTGAGTATGCACAGGTTCTTTCATTTCGGTTTTTCGAATGTACTTTTCAATAAATAATCGAATATTGCATAATATAATTTATATGGGTCAATTTAAAAAAAAAACGTACACAAGGAGTTTTTTTTTTGCTTATTTTTAAAGTTTTTTTAATTCGCCTGTAAGAGTGGCCACTTTATGTAGAAATTGATGAAAAACCCGGCTCTCAAAAAAATCAATATTTTTAGATTTTTTTTTTAGGTTTTCTATGATTTCTATCTTGAGCGTCACACACCAAATATGTATAAAAATCGCTAAAAATGCAAAAATATTTGAAATTCAAGCTTACTACGATGTTCTTTTGTTTCTCAAGATTGACTTTTGCGAAAATCATCTTTTTGATTATAAACAAAAAATCACGATTCAACTTGATTTTTCATTTTTTTTTAAGCGACTGGTTATTTTAAAATTTTAAGATGAAAATATGTAAATTTTTGTTAAAAAAAGACTTGAACTTGTATTAAAAAAAACTGCAATTATAAGCTTTTTAAGGAAAAAAAAAACTCAGTGTGACGCTCAAGATATTTTGTGTCGATCTAGAGATTTTGTTGCACGTAAACAAGAAATAATGCCAAATCTAAAGTTCAACGAAAAAAAGTTTTTTCTTTTACAAAAAGTAAAGAAAAAAATAAAAATTCTTCAAAAAAAGAAAAATTTGCATATAAAACTAAACATGTACATGTTCTTTGATGTCTTTAACAAAAATGGAAAAAAGGAAGTTATTCTTGAAGAAACCTATACACATATGTAAGTATTTGACAGAATACAAAAACTTAACTTAATTTAATTTTCATTCGAATTATTATTCTGAATCTGTATAAAATTCATGAAATGACAAGCGGCTTTGTTTTTTGCTTCATTCTCATTCATTTTTACCAATTTCGAATTAAGTTTGTGGCAAAAACAGAATCAGTCAGTAACAATAAAAATTAAACTCAAATATACCACGATTATACCTTTATTTATTCTTTTTTTATATTCGTCATTACGCGCTTTATCGAGCTTTATTTTCTCTCGATATCTCCGTGCTCTTTCAGCCGCCGTTAATTTTATTGTTTTACTCTTGAAAATTAAAAAATAAAATCAAAATTAAGCATTTTAAGCTATAAAGCAATATATTTCAAACGTCATGCTTATGAAATATTTTCCTATTTTGGTTTCTTTTCGTAGGCAATTTATTTCTCAAATTCACAAATTATAAAAAAATTAGTTGAAACCATGTAAACAATGATTGTGAACTTCAATTTTTTACATTTAATATATTCACTTTTAAAAAAATTAGCGTGACGCTCAAGAAATTTTATCGCGCCCTTACCATGGTGTTCACAAAAACTACGCAAATGCACAATTTTTTTAATAGATTTTTTTTCGATTTTTCACTTTTGTAATAATTAAAGTTTGTACTTTCTTTACGTTATTTACTTTATTTAAACATGAAATTGAAAACTAGTAATATCGCTTGATTTACAAAAAAGTGACGCTCAATGAAAATTGTGGGGACCACCTTTCTATGCAACGCCAAATTCGCACTAATTAAATTTTGAAGACTATAACAAATCAAAACACAAGAAAGAAACGCAATAATTCGAATACTTTTATTAAATGTTGCATATTTACTTTTTTCTTCATTTTATTTTATTTTGTTTACTAAAAATTCTAAAGCTGGAGGTCCACAACTCGCGTTTTGGCGTCAACGCGTTTTAAGCTTTCTAAACGTTTTAAGCGTCAGGCATTTCAAGTTACATGCGAAGATTTTTCGCGTCAATATTTTTTTTGTATACTTTTGGAGGTGATGCCGTATGCTCAGCTGATTTTTTTTTTATATGAAGTTTTTTATCGGTTTATTTGCCAAACTCATATAAAAAAATGTTATTTCAACTGTCTTTTTTTCTGGTGACATCATCTTTAAAATAAATTTGCTTTGCATTTGTCAAAGTCAGCTGTGACGCGTGCACCGCTTTCAAAAGTAGAAAGTTACGAACTTTTCGCGTTTCAGGCGTCAGCGCGTACTACGCTTTTGAGTGTGTAACTTTACTCATATAACTACATTGATTCTACTTTTTTGACAGTTGCTTAGAACGCGTGAAACGCGTAGACGCTTGGTGTCGACCTCCAGCTTAACGGGGGACACATGCTTTTGTATGGAAGCAGTCAGAGGGAGAAACAAATCACCATTCTGAATAAACAAAAAAAAAAAACATACAAATTTGAGAATTACGTTTTTTTTTGTTACATATTCCTCGCTGATCACTCTCACATTTTTTTTTACCTAAAATAGTAGTGTAAAATGCGGAGACACAAAAATTGCTTTTCTTTTTTTTTAATTGACCCATAAGTGCTTTGTGCAATTCTACTATAGAATTATACAGTTCTTCCGAAAATATAATTAAAAATAATATGCATCCTTTTGAATAAAAAATAGAAGTCTCACTTAATATGTTTGTTAACCGAATGCAAGTAAAATTTTTGGTTTAAAAACGAGTTTTATTATAGAAATTCAATTTGTTAATTATTTGTTTTTAAAATCATCCGTTTTACAGAAATCGTGTTTTCAAAGCAAATTTTGTTATAACAAATTTAACATATTTTAAGCTTTCAATTACAATTTTGCATCAAACAAAAACTATTTATAATTTTAATATTTAGTTCGAAGCTCGTTATTTCGTAAAATTCTTTTTACATGTTTTGTTTTTACTTTTCAATTAATTTTTTGAGAATACTCTTTCATTGGCACTGAACCCGCTGCCAAAGCTTTTCCAAATGAGTTGGGGTTAAACGATATTGTCCCAACTGACTCATCACGATTGATCACCAATTCCATCCTGCTGAAAAGTAATTTCATAAATATCATGGACACTCTTAAGCATTAAACACATTCGAGACAGCAGACTACCGACTACAATATGTCAAAAATAAAATACACACATTTATATAAGAGTGGCTATATTGACAACAGCAGGCAACACGACTGCAGGTTGTTGTCTATGCTGGTTTTTTCGTCGCTGTCAAATTAAACCAATTTCTATTTTTGTTGGCGACAAAACAGTGTTGACCATATAGCAAAATGTGTAAACCGAATTAAAAAAAAAATAAAAAGTAAAATACAAACTTAAAATATTAAATGTGTTAATGATATTATATTTTATATTAATAACAATGAGTAAAGTTTATTAGCATGTCTGGAATCATGTACATATCTTTTTCATGTTTCATAAATAAAACGCTACTTTAAAAAATAAAAGCCTTAAATGGCACCACTGAAATATAAATGGATTACTAGAACAGCTGTTTATATTTTGATTGCTTTGTTTAATTAAAGCTGATAAGTATTTTATTGTTTAAAGATTTATTATTTTTAATGTTTTTATTTACTTTTTTGTTGTATTTTAGTAATAGCTTCTATAAAATCAACAAAATCCCTTTCAGCCATTATGTTATTTAAAAAAATCGAAGAAAAAAATTATTTTTTATTTTAACGCCAGATTTCGGGATCAGCTGCTGGCTATTTAGCTGTCGTTTTCAAAATAATTAAGTAGCTGCCAACAGGCCGGCATTTATAGCTAGCGGTATTTACACTCGTGTAGTCGTGTAGCCTGCTGTCTCGAATGTGTTTAATGCTTTATCTGGCATGACATTCCTTCCACCGTGTTTAATTTTTTCCTTTATATGGTGTCTTTTAATACTCTGGGCTGTTCGCCGCCAATAAATATTGTTAATTTCGGATTGAAAACGATTGAATTTGAATTCGTCTGATTTATAGTCATCTACTGGAAAATTTCTGTGATTTGTGGAAAAGTTTAACCGTGCCTTAACATGTTTTAATGTTTTTTACGGGGCTCCTCTTGCTGTCCATCGACTTGCGGATATGTCTATTGCATTAGAAGCATATTTTTGGTGTTAAACACTTGTCTCTTTTCTTTTTGTGTTATCATAAACGTACGTCCGAATACGTTAATTGTTTTTTGCGACCTCTGATTTGTGGTTGGAGAACAATAGAATGCCTCTTTGGACTCTTATGACCACAGATTGACTTACCCTGCAGAAGAAGGTGGAGGTATTGACGCCTGGCGAGTGGTGCTGTACTGCAGTAAAAGTCAGTAGTGGCAATGGATACGATTTATAGACGGGCGGCTAGTACAGGTAGACTACTCGCAGATATTATACTCGTTTTTTTAAGCCGGCAACACTACCAAAATATACATAATTTGGCAACGCTGTTAATAGCTGTCAACAATTGTTTGGTTGTGAAATTTATGTTAATTTGTAAAAAAAAAATGTGTAGGAAATTTTTTTATTAAAAGAAACATAAGGTATAATGGCCTCAAAAATAAAACTCTTTTTGACAACTGGTGAGTTAATACGACTGTAAACATTTTTTTAAAGCTTATACTAATAATTTTGCATTTTAAGTGGTTCAAAGTGTGATGGCTGTGCAGCACTTTATAAAAAACTGGACGACAGGAAATGTAAGTTTTTACAACAGATTAATTCTCAAATTGTATTCAATCTAAAACCTTTAACAGAAACGCTTGAACAACAACAACAACAACAAACACATCAGCAAAATATAAAAATATGTGAGATCCTTGCCGAACATAAAGTGCTGCTGAACCAACTTGTGAATAAAAACAAGTCCATCTACACAGTTATGCAGATTTTCTCTTTAACTTCAGAGAGACAACTTCGTGAGCTTGACAATCTACATACTTACAAACCAGAAGGATATGTATGTGAGTAATTATCACATTATAGCGAATATAAACTTTAATATAACCTAAACTCTTGCAGGTTCGCTACATAAAATCGCTGATAAAAGGTGATATATGCAAAAATCTTGTTCGAGAAATTGTCATGTCCTTTAACGTTGAAGGCGTTCAGGGTAAAAAGAGGTTGCAAGATTTTAAAAACGTGTACGATGATATAACCGGTATGTTTGTATGTATATGTTAAAAAAGCTTCCAATGGACTTTCATTGACTTTATATTTGTTTTTTAGATGCAATCTTTGATGAACGACCAGAAAAAAAAAATAAAAAACTCCACCACGGAAAGAATAAAAACTACAAACTAAAGAGCAAGCAAAAGGTCGCGCTCAGTTAAGTGCAAGAATAAATTAGATTTTATTTTTTTGGTTTGGTTTTTTGATTGTGATAAAAAAGCTAATAAAATGCGTTTTTTCATTTTTTTATTTCATATTTTAATACTATTTTAATAAATAAATAATTCAAAATAAACGTACACGTTAATACATATTAAAACAAAAATCTGTATTCTTTAATTTTTTTCAATACCAATTTACCAACAAACTACCTACTCGTGAATTCCTTCAAAGGCGATTGGTGGAAAGGTACTCCCAAAAGTCTGCACTCGTGGACTACTCTGAAAGCGATAGAAAGGCGAGTGCAGGGGCCAAATTACCGCATTCGTGATGGAATGAGCTATCGTATCGAAAAATGATTTCGATATCGAAATTATGATAAAATGTACTAAATTTCTTGCTCCATATCGAATGCCATAATTTCAAATAAGAAAATTACGATCAATGTTACTCGATATCGAATGCGATAATTTGGCGCCTGGTTTTCGTATGACAGTCCCATGTTAAAATCAGCACTTGAAAACATTAACTGCGAAATGAAGAGAGAGTAGTTGCAATCGCTTGGCGAGTAGTCGAACAGTAGTCCTGAACTACTAATTTGTTCTGAAGGTTACTTCAAGCTGTTTAGCTATTTCTTATGCAGAATAGCTACTTTTTGTTATTTAAGCTTTGAATATTGTTCACAATCAACAATTATTTAAGTCCAAAAAAAAGTCCAATTTCTATTGTAAATAATAATTTTGTTAAGCATTAAGCCTAAAATAAATGACAGAAAACATATTTAAATGTTGGTTAATAGTTGTATTTTTAAGAAATACTAAGTATTCAAGGCACAAACATGTACTAATTTGTGCTCCTCACTGTAAGTGCAAACTTAAGTATATGCTTATGTGACTATATTTCAATGTTAATGAAATTATACCTAAAATTCTTCTGAAACTTTAATTAGCTTTAATAATTATTAAAATTCTTCTATTCTTTCTAACTCTTTTCAAAAATGTTATTCCTGCTGTCATAAAAGGCTATAAAACAATATTTAACTTGAATATTTTTTACACAAATATTTGTAATAAATTAAAAAGCAATTATAAAAATTTTTCTCACTTACGCAAATTTATTGAACAAAAAATGTTTATAAAATTAATAATTTAATTAGCAAAGATATTAATTAATTAAAACTATTACAAACAACATTCATATTAATTCAGACTTTAAATTCGGTTCAATAAATTTAAAGTTGTTTGGAAAAAGAATTGTAAATTGTAAGAAAAATTATTTAAGACACAACAAAAAAAAAATTCCTGAAGATGCTACACATCGAAGTAGCGAAATATCGAGAATAAAGATTTTATTTAAAAAAATAAACTAAAAAAGAAAGGTCGAAGAAATCAGAATTTAATTTAAAAAAATAAACTATAATAAGAAATTTATTATTTTTTATTTGAACTGTTAATTAAAAATGTTTGATATTTATTTAGTCGGGCTCGAGTTTATTAAATTTAATTTTCATTAAATTATTTTTACTGCTAGGGCACATGCTAATGTTTGCAATTGTACTTAAAGTAGTACACATAAAATATCGACGAAAGTGGACAACAAACATAATAAAACAAATGTATTCAGGTTTTCGAGACGAAGTCTTGACATGAATACGAAAAAACTGAAGAAAAGGAGGCAACAGGTAAATAGAAATTAATAAATAAAAATGATAATTGCAGCAAATTTCGAACCACCAGGTAAAACTGGTTAAAAGATTGATGTTTGTCTGTTTGCCGGCAGGCACCGCAAGTGGTGCAGAGGGTTAGAACGCAAAGAATTCTGATGAGAGAAAGTGGTGTTTCTCAAAACATATGTAAATTCAACAACCCAGGTTCGATTGCCAGCCAAGAAAATTATCAATAAAAATTTTAATAATAAAAATATTTCAAGTTGTAAAACAATTCCTACCTTCAGTAAAAAAAATTTAATGAACATTAAATTTAATAAACTCGAGTCCGACTAAATAAATATCAAAAATATAATAGGAAATGTTAATTTTTTATATAAATCCGATTGTTATTTGCACATGATATTTTGTGATAACTCCCGAGTCTTAAGAGATATAATATGAAAATACTGGTAGGCAATGAATAAACAGTTAAGGCTATTCAAATTATTTAGTTTATAATCATTTTAGATGGTGATGTATGTTAAGTTTATGTCGTCAATTATAAATTTCTAATTGTTCCTTACTTAGTTTATGTTCTGTGCTACAAACTTTAGCACAAACATATAATACCGCCTTCGACAGTGTAGTATTCGATATTTATACGTATCATTTACTTAAATTTCTAATATAGCAACATATTTTTAACACATATTTTTTGCAATTAACAATCAAAACCTCCATATAATTAATTGTTTATTATTAATATCATTTCATTTTTATTTAGTGTTGAAATTTAAACAAAATGTCAACAATACAAAAACAAAAACAAAAAAAACATTTTGTCAAATTGAGATGCATCTATAGAATGTCAGTAACTCTCATTGTATGGTCATTTAATGCATTTTTTTTTAATTTTCGTAAAATTATTGAAAACTTGTGTATGTGTGTAAAATAAATGTTTAACAATTAAATTGTTTCCGTTAACGCATTTAAAACAATTACATTCAGCCCAATGCCTGTGATGTAGAGTGCCTCGTAAAAGTAATTAAATTAAGTTGAATAATGTCTCTGGGGAGTGGATGAATTGAAACTAGTTTAATAGGAAATTCTTAGTTGATCTAATTTGCTGCTAAATAACCTTTATACTACATAAATACAAATAATATTAAATACTATAATTATTGTTTGTGTATAAAAATCAAAGCCAAAGTTAATGCCAAGAATAATAATGAAAATAAAAATAATTGCCCTGTATGTTTTAAATATCCGAGGTATAAATTCAGCTTTGATCCAAAATTGTCTTTTCTCAATAAATGAGTAGTCCCATTAAAATCGTATCTTTACGTATTCTGATTATGCCTGTCTATTACACATGTAACTAATTACAAACATCCGTGTAAAAGTTGCACACGATATGTGTAATTACACATTTTAATGGCAACACTAATAATAACTTTATACAAGTAGAATAGCACTGATACGTACTCATGTGTATTTAATGCTTCTAATTGAAATGTTTAAATCGGTTTATAAAATTCATTGTCAAGGTATCAAATTAAACAACAAATTTTGATCAATTTATCTCAAATTTAGAACTATACAAAAATAACAATCAATAAAACAATTGTTTAATTTACTCGTATAATTGTATAATTGTACTCGTATGTCATTTGTTGTACAAATAGTTTTAGTATTTTCTATGACAACTTGATAAACAGTTTAAAATCTCTTAATTTTTCCCCTGGAATTTTCTTGCCATTTCAGATTTAAATAATGGGCCTGAAAAAAGAGTACCTTCGATATGGACGTTCAGCAAGAGATCGTATATTTGGTTGGCTGGGCATGCCACCACCTGCTGCCAATGATTTCAATCGTAACGTGGCCACAAACACAAATACATCAACTGGTTCAACGGGCAGTGTGGCTTCCCAGCAAACTGCACTACATGCGGGCACAACATCAACGTCTTCACGCACCCACAGTCGTTCACATCCATTTATGCGCAGTCGAGCCACACCATTGTCAATGTTGATATCACAAGGAGCTAAACTTAGTAATAGTAAGTTGAAATGCATTTATTAAAATATTACTACATATGTACGTAGGTATTACTACACAAAGAAAACAATATAGTGCTGCAAATGTAAATGTTACTAAAGATGAAACCATCTAATTTTTGTCACCCCAACAAAACTTTTACAGTCACAACTGGTTGCAGCAACAAATTTGTTTTCTTGCTGTAGGTAACATTTTTTTATTTAAAGCCACCATAAAGTGTTGATCTATTGAAACAAGATCATATTGTTTATTAGATCGTTACTTTATAATTCGTTTTTTTTTTTTTAATTAATTAGTAAAATTATTAATCCTTCAAGCTAAAAAAATATATAATCTAATGTAATTTAAAGAAAATATTTTAGGCAAATAATGCAACATTTTATCAGGCATGTCACATAATTCGATCGGGATGGTTTCAATTCCGTATTTGCAAATCGATCGTTTTTACTTTGCGTTCTCAAGATTTGGAAAAAAAAATTTTAAATCTCGATTTTAACTTAAAAACAAAAAACATACGATTTTTTTTTTAATAAAAAGTGTAACAAAAGTGAACAAAAAAAAAACGCTAACAAAGAAATTTTAAATAAAAGTGAACAACATTTTCTAAAAGTGCCAAGAATTTCAATTCTTGCTGTTTTAAATGAACAAAAACATCAAAACGCAGTTGTCATATTCTAGAGCTGTATAAATTTTTTGTAATTTTTTGACAAAAGTTTTCTTGTTGCTGACGCCAACTTTGAAACTTTTAAAATTTAACCCTTAAATGCGCACGGTCTTGTAGCTTTAGGAAAAACATATATTGATGTAAATAAGCCCAAAATTAAAAACTTCGTTTTTATTTTTTAAATTTGTTGGTTTTTATATCCTACACCACCATAGTGGGGAGGGTATATTGGATTTGTGCTGATGTTTGTAACGCCCAGAAATATTGGTCCAACACCCACCTTAAATTATACCGATCGACTCCGAATCAATTTCTGAGTCGATTTAACGATGTCTGTCCGTCCGTCTGGCTGGCTGTCCAAGTAAAGCTTGTGCGCAGACTACAGGTCGCAATTTGGAAGTTATTTTGATAAAATTTGGTAGGTGGTATTTTTTGGCCCAAGGATGGACGGAATTGAAACTGGTGGAAATCGCTCCATTATTTCGCCTGGCCCCCATACAAAAGTCCTTCCGAAATTGGGGTTTACCCTCATAAATGTTTGAATTATGCAAGGAAACAAACAAATTTCATGACAAATAAGTGGCAAATGAAGCCAAATCACATATACAAATTTTGTGCAGATCGGTCCATAATTAGTCGTAGCTCCCATATAAGGCCCACTTCCGAAAATCACTTGAAAGAGCATAACTCTCTCAAAAATGCTGGCATCCAAATAATATTTGACATAATTTTATTGTGATCGGTCCATAATTATTCGTAGCTCCCATATAAGGCCCACTTCCGGAAATCACTTTAAAGAGCATAACTCACTCAAAAATGTTGGTATCCAAATAATATTTAACACAAATATATCTTATATGTATATAAACAATAAGATACAATTTCAGTGTGATCGGTCCATATTTAGTCGTAGCTCCCATAAATGGCCCACTTCCGAAAATCAATTTAACGATCATAAATTTTTTAAGAATATTGGTAATCAAATAAAATTTGACACAAATAATATACAGAAATGATGACACCTAATTTTATAATGGTCGGCCCATATTTAGTCGAAACAAGCTTCCATATAAGACCCTCTTCGTAATTCACTTTAACTTCCATATATCTTTTAAAAGTATTTATATCGACATAAAGTTTAACACATATAATATTTATATTCACAGAAATCATGACATTGAATTTTGGTCCAAAATAGGTGATATAACGCGCATTTCTGAAAAAGTTTTTTATATTTACATATACTAGATGTAGGGTATTATATGGTCGGGCTTGACCGACTATACTTTCTTACTTGTTTTTAATAGTGATTGTATAAAATGTAATTCAAATTCATTTAGTTTAATTAGAATTAATAAAATTGGGTTTTTATTCTCTTTTTAATGTTTTGGTCTTCTATTTTTTAATTTATTTTAACATTTTTAATTATTTTTTTTTAATTTTAATTCTGAATAAACCAATCTTATATCTAAAAGTTAATAATATAAATACAAAAAAAAAATTAAAGTAAATTTCCTACAAATATTACATTTATTGATTATGATATTGAAGAAAACAGTTTCTTTCAGGGGTCAAACATAAATTCAGCTCACACTTGCAACCTGACATTTTACATCTTCCTTTTTTACTGACCACGTTCCAGTGTCGAGTGCCATCTAATCTCACATCTTTAGGAGATTTAAAAATTTAGTGCCCCACTTTTTAGGTTTGTTTGGCAAATATTGTCGCATATATGTAGATGTGCATTTTAGTAGAACAGGTTTGCTCATCGACAGACAACCTTTCCATTTTAGGTATAGCACCAATGTGGAATTAACGGGCCTATTAAGATGAAGTCTACCACGATTCCGATCGCGTCTTTTTCGTCGGTTGTTTTTCTTTGTCGTTAAAAGTGTAGATATTGTGTAATAGCTTTTGAGACATTTGCTTCGTGATAACGTCCACTGATCTATCAGTATTATTTGACAAATAATCTCTCGAGTTTGGTAGGTTGAAATATGTCATATAATATTAATAAATTTTCGAAATTCTAAAACATTGAAGTAACGCCAAACTTGATAAGGAGTAACTAATGATTTGATATCATCAGGCGGAGATATATCGCCTTTAAATTCTACTTCCTGACTGATGAATTGCATATTACCCATACCATTCCATATAATTTTTTCGAATGCAGAAGATTTTGAGTCGAAAGATACATTTTGAAAATTTGAGGAAAGTAAATTAAATGACATTGGTCATTGAACAGGGGATTGGATGAAGGCAGACTTTCTTAAATTTGGTGCTTAGGCCAGAAGACGGAAGGGTACCAAGTCCTGAGTGTGCAGCTACAGAAGAATGTATAGTGTGCTCTATCGTCGTTCATCAATGCAATAAACGAGTCATGAACTGAAGCATTTATATCAATGCTAATTTCAGCTTCTTCCTCCGGATCAGTGTCATTATCAATAAGGACACCATTTTTATTTTTAGTGGACACTATTTTTGGAATTTCAATTTCATCATCACTGCTTTCATCAGTGCTGTCATATGGAAATTCTGCGCTGTTGCAAAGAATTTTACATATTTCATCATTTTTCATTTTGGATCTACCAATACGTCTAAACGCATCCATATTTATATTTGCAATTATTATTAGAATAAAACAGCGAGCGGAAGCAGCACAAGCAAATTGTGCACCAGCAAGACGTTACTCTTTTCAATACAAACAGTGACATGAAACAATAACAGCCAACATTTCTAATTGGTGTGGAATGCGCAATGGATCTTATAAGATACAACCACTATATATGATTTTTTGATGAAAGTATAAATCAGACCGTATTCAAAATTTCTGTGTAGTTAAAAAACAGTACTTTTATCCACATTCATATATTTTTTTGGAGTAAATTCGCGAAAAAATAATGCAAATAAACGTGGGTAAACAACCTTAGCTTCATTTCTAAAAGTACAAATTTTGAAATTTTGATTGATTTTGATTACCTTTTAAAAGCGTTATATTTTTTATATAAAATTAATTCGGATTGATTGAAAAAAATGTTGTAAGTGCTAAGATTAGCAGCTATGCTGTTGGCGAAAAATCATTATTTTAATTTTACAATTGTCTTCTCCTCCTTTTACAATAGTAAACAATTTGATAACATATGATTGATTGTCGACGATGCTGCCATATTGAAATGGCTAAATTCAGTATAAATTCACTTTGATTTTGTGCATTTACGTCTAACCTAATGCGCATTAGGATGGGGATAATTCAAGAGTTAATTTGAATTAAGACTGCTAATGCAAAGTAACTGTGTCGTCTGTCTACGCCAGTGATGGCAAATGGGTTTTTGTTTTTCGTACCAACTATATAAATAAAATGTACTTTTTAGACCTCCATGGTACCATTTTTAATATTTGTTAAATAATCATAAAACTTTACCACAAATTTACTTTAGCGAAAATTTGATATATCTTATAGCAATATTATTGCGTTAATTGTCGCGATTATCTAAAAATATCTTATTTATAAAGTATCGAATCATTTGCGATAAGTTAACCTTGGTAAATATATATATTTCCAAAATAACTAGAATTATTATTGTAAGAATAAAAGAAATAGAAGAGTTAACTTCTAACGATTTTGAAATCCTGATTAACTACATTTTAAGCTTTAGTTTTTGAATTCAGCCTCAAAATCATTTAATGTATATAAATATGTCAAAGACTCATATTGTTCGTTAATTCAACCAAAAATTTATTGTCGTAATAATCATCATATATGTAGATGCATATTTAAAGATCAAATTGATATCAGTTCCAAAATGTTCATGAAACTTAATGAAATCTTTTTTGCTTGCACTATTACACTATATACAGCCATGTCACAGAATTTAATTCCGTTCGAAAGTGGAATTAATTCCATTTTTTGCTTCTATAGAAAAAGCAAAACGAAAAATTTGTTCGGAATGAAACCAATTGTTCGTTTTACTTTTTCTTTGGAAGCAAAATACGGAAATAATTCCACTTCCGAACGGAATTAAATTCTGTAACATGGCTGATATTTATCTGTTTCATCTGAAATACAAAATTTTGATGCAATAGTATTTTGAAATTGTACCATATGACTCGTGGCAGTACCACGGTACCAACTGTGTTTAAAATGTATCAAAAAAAGTACAATTGTACCATGTTTGCCATCAGTGGTCTACGCTATAAGAAATCTAGGTAGAGACTGAAATGCTCACATTACACAAACTACGAATCAACATGTATTCGGGTGGCTTAACATCTAATGACAAAACGACTTTACGCTTTTATGTTGAATGCAAGAATATGGCATATCGAAGGTATTAAATAGTTAATGTGACATTATCGGCATTTATCATAAACACCTAAGCTGCTAGAGCACTTACAGATGAAAATTTTAACAACAATACTAGATTGTTAGAAAGAGATAATCGGGACTCTAAGTCACCATGGAGTCATAGACAACGATATTCGTTCCATTCGCTACATTGAATTAAAGAATGCGAGGCAGTTTCTAGCTTTTGGTCGAATATGGAATGCATTTTCGGTCAATGGAACGTATTTTCCTCCCACATTTGTTTCTAAATTTAAGGGTATAAAAAGTTATACGTTTTCTCTTATCAATAGTTAGGAAACAGTTAAGGCATTTCTACCTCAAATATTGAAATTTTCATAAATTAAAAGATACATTTTTGTAAGAAAAAACTTTTGTTTTTTCATAATTTTTATATTATAATAAATATAACTTTAAACGTAATTTTAATGATAATTTTATTACAAGAGTTCAATGAAAAATGCTTAAAAAGCTCCAAGTGATTTGAAATCATTAGGCTGTTAGATGACCGGTTTTAAATCACGAGATTTCAATAATTTTTGTGGACAGAGCACCTTTTCAGTGATTTCAAATCACTTTACGAAAAAGTGATTTTCAGAACATGTCTGTATGTAAAACTTTATTTTTTGTGATTCAGTTAAAAGGTTATTGTATATATTACAAGTATCAAATACATACTAACAAATACAATACACACAACCGTACAACTGTAATTGTTATGATACAGACATTTGTACGAGTCTGCCTAAAAAAAATTCAGCTCGATTGGTCACGGAAAAAAGGGTTAAAATCGATCCAAATAGTATTGGATAGTATACCAGACCCATTTTCAGCTCTATCATTCAAGAACTGCCAGAGTTAGAGGGGTTCAAAGTTGGACATTTTGGTCATACAGGGGATTTTTTTAAATGAGTGTAACTTTTCACCTATTGGTCCCAGCAAAAATTGTCCAAAGGACTTTAGATAGCTATTTCATCAATCATTCCAAAAATATTTTTTTTTAATTTTTTTTAAACGTGAAATTGCCCATATAAAAAAATCTGACGTGTATTAGAAAATCGCCGATACACGTGTATTTTTATTTTTTCTCCCCTTTCCGAAAAAGTATATTTGGTTCATAGGACAGACGGTGTGTAACGCGGTGTAATTCTTTAAAAGCCCACTGTCCAAATATTTATCAGAGAATTAAGATAATCATGAAAATACATATGTATGTATGTATGTGTGTAAATATATGAATAGAATTTTAAAACAAATAATAAAAGACAAGTAGCAAACCGTAAATAAAAAACCATGTTGTTGTGATTTCAATATAAAAAGTACGCACGAAAAAAATAGTGCTGACTTAATAATCGTAATAAAATTCAAAGTTTCGTTCCCTTAATAAAACAATAGTGTATAATTTGTTTGCCATTTCGAGATAATCGAGTTTAAAATTTTTGTTTAATTAGACATCTGGCAAAACATTATTATTATTTTCGAAAATAATCGAGTTTTTAAGTTGTGGTCATTTAAGGTACGGTCACACTTGTAAAACATTTGACAAAAAACACCAAATATTTCTCTAATGTGAACAGAGTATGACCACCCTATGTTCCGCTTTTTTGGGCAAATAATTATTTTTTCTTGCGAAGCTATTGTAAGAACAAATAGAGGCAAATAACAGTTGGTGAAAACAGTGTCGTCATTTTTAACAAGTATGAAAGTATAGTCATAATGCCCTACATCCTGTATATGTATAAAACAGTTTTTCAGAAATGGGCATTATATGAGAGATATAACCTATTGTGGACCGATCATCCAAAAATTTAGTGTCACGACGTCTGTGAATATAAGTATTATATGTGTTAAACTTTATCTCGATATAAATACTTTCAAAAGATTTATGGAGCTTAAAGTAAATTACGAAGAGGGTCTTATATGGGAGTTTACACTTACTATGGACCGACCATTATAAAATTAGGTGTCATAATTTCTGTGTATAAGAAATTTATTTGCGTTAACTATTATTTGGATACCAAAATTTTTGAGGGTTATGCTCTTTAAAGTGATTTTCGGAAGTGGGCCTTATATGGAAGCGACGGGTAATTATGGACTGATCTGCACAAAATTAGCAGCTGTGATTTGGCTTCATTTACCACTCATTGTTGATGAAATTTGTTTGGATACTTGCATAATTCAAACATTAATGATCGGTAAACCCCACCTGGGGGCCAGGTGAAATAATGGACCGATTTACACCAGTTTCAATCCCATCCATCCTTGGGCCGAAAAAATATTAGGTACTAAATTTTATCGTAATATCTTCAAAATTGCGACCTGTACTCTGCGCACAAGCTTTACATGGACAGCCAGCCAGCCAGACGGACGGACATCGTTAAATCGACTCAGAAATTGATTCTGAGTCGATCGGTATACTTCCCCTCCCCACTATGGTGGTGTAGGGTATAAAAATAAATTAGGAACATTTTAATAAAAATCACCAAATGCAGAAATTAAAGGCCAGGTATTTAAATAGTAAAAATTTTTATGGAACTTATTGTCAAATATGGACCGATTCAAATAAATTGCGGTAGGATGATTTATATATTTTTATGTTTTTTCGTCTAATTTATAAGAATATTTTCACTTTTTTGTTCAATATTTTCAATTTGAAACTTTTGCACAGCATCTTTCCGGCATTGAATCCATTTACGCACCCATTGCCTTTTTGTTTGCGACTTTTGGATTCGTTTTCGTCCAATAATAATAAAGAAGCTGCTCCACTTAGTGCAGCTTTTATTTGTGAAAAAACAAATTTAAATATTTTGACAGTTTGATCAAATAAATTGCTACACAAGCTATTTGTTTCGGTGTGACCGGAGGGAAAATATGTTTGACTGCTGTTTGGTAAAATAAATTTTATCAAAGATTTGCCCCTAGTGTGACCATCTAACAAAATGCGTAAACTTTTAAAGCAAATATGAGCAAACATGTTTGAGACAAATGTTTGTTATATGTGACCGTACCTTTAGACATTTGGTGGAATAGTCAGGCTACTAGCAGATGATATTTCATTAATTTGCAATAGCTTTAAAATTGCAAATAAATGGGATCACGATATCACTTATGCTTGGTTTTCACTATGTCATTTTTGTTGTCAAATTGTCCAAATTGTTGGCAATTGTATGAAAACGGGTTGTCATATCATGATTGCAAACATAGATGACGCCATAAGGCAACCCGTTTTCATACAATTGCCAACAATTTGGACAATTTGACAACAAAAGTGACATAGTGAAAACGCGGCCTTAGGCTATGTTTTTTTTTTGTTTACACTTTTATATATGAATCCTTTTGTCAGACAAATGTTGTGTATATCAATATCGTATATGTAAGTACGTGATGTTTCGATTTTATTTTGTTATAAAATAATAAAAATAGTGTATGGTTTTATACAATACTTTTCTTTGAAATTATATTCAGAAAAACAACTACATAATTAAGGTATGATCAAACTTTGCAAATATTTACTTAAAAGAGCGTAACCACTTGTTTTAGGACAAATTTGTTTATTCTTACAAGAGTTTTGCAAGATCAAACATCATTAAAATAAACAATTAAAACTAAATATTTGTTGTGTCTTGTTCTAAATAGACAAAGTTTTCTTTCAATAAATAAACGAATTCAAATATATTTTATTTAGTTGTTACGTCTTTTTTTGGCAAACATTTCCCCGGTGTGAACGTACCTTTAATTACATACATAATTATTAATGAAAAATTTCAAACACAAAATTATAAGCTATTATTTCAATTGATCTTTTGACCCACTTTGTGGAAGTAGAATTTCATTAAATTTTGACCTCATATTGAATTAGTTAATTATACTTTGATTATGCAATAAAAAAAATAATGGTGTACATGTGTAATACTCTATTGTTTTATTCAGGGAACGTTTTAATAATTAACAAATTGTTGTGATTTTATTTGCAATTTTTATTTAATCTAAATCAGAACGCTCGTGCTTAAAGTTTTTGAAGTAACTTCAGGCAATTTTCTAATTGAAGTTGTAAAAAATTTTCGCAGCTCCTTTACATTTTTATTTAACATTTAGTGTTTTTAAATGTTTTGTTTTTAATTATGGCACAATACTATTTAGTTGGATGGAGTATGGAGTATGGAGCATGGAGTATTTTAGAATATAAATTTTTGCTAGGAAATTTTAAACCCACCAAAAATTATCATCAAATTTTACAGATATTATTTTTATTATAAAAGGTTAAGTCTTGTAGGAAATGGTAGGAATCAGTTCCTGATTTCATATAGCCAGCCCGGAATATGATAACCAGTAGAAAACAATAGAAAACCAGTATCTATACAAAATTGAGCGAAAATAAGTAAAAAGAAATTTGAACATAGATTTTTAGTTCCATATAAAGTCTACTTTCAGAAATCACTTCAAATATCTTTTAAATACGCAAAAATCGAAAATAAAAGGCGTTAAAATATTGCAATTTTTAAATTTCATCATTTAAAAACAGTTAAAATATGATAGGGCCTAAACGAATAGAACTTGTAAGAATATTGCAAAGTCCAAAAACGATCTTATTGGCGGAATTAGTAAAACGTTTTTGATCAAAAAAACAAATGTATGAAAAACGTTTTTCACTATACATATATATTTTGCGTACGTTAATATTAAAATATAGTATATGGTTCTAGAATCTGAGTGTAACTAAATATTGGTGGAAATCTTCTCTCTAGGTCTACTGAATAACATGTGTGGAAAGTCTTTAGAATTTGTATTATCTGATCAGAGATAATAAATAAATTCTTCAGCCTTCTTAAGGTTTCAGAATATACTTTCTATGCCAACAAGTCTTGTTTCAGATGGTGTAAAGGTATGTTCGAATTTGGCACATATTTACTTGTTGTAGCACAAATTTATTTGACATTGTTCACTCTTACAAAAGTTTTGCAAGATTAAACAGCATCAAATAGAATAAGACAAAGTTTTTTTTTTATACGTCATTTTCGGTAAATATTTGCCAAGTGTGACTGTACCTTAACAATATATCTAGCTTGTCTAGAAATATTAAAAAACTGCTATTTATTGAACATTTTCAAAGTATGTACTTGCTAAAGGTTTATAATGATACTTATTTCCGTCAGTAGTAGGAAGTGCAAAAAGTTGTGAGCAAACAAACTAGGCAACATTTTGTTCGTGCGCCCTGCTTCTTTGACTAGGGTGTCCCGATAGACTAGGCGATAGTGTGCCGGACTATCAGTTAGTGGGTTTGTGGGTTCGATTCCAGCCAAAGACTCTGGGTGTTTTCTGCACACAAGCCTAAAAAGCTTCGCAGTTTGTGTTTGTTTCAAAAAAAAATGTATTACAATAATACGAGTAGGACAAATAAATCTTAGAACAAATATACATTTTAAACCACTTACTTACAGATCTACTCAAGTGTATAAGACTAAACAAATACTGGTAGCCAGTTTAAAAGTTGTAGTAATATTTTCTTATTAGAATCATTTATTATTATTACGACTATACAGTATTATACAATTGTGTTTGTACGAATAACAAGTTAGAGTGTAATATTCGGCTGTGCCGAATCTTAAATACCCTCCACCTAAATGTAATAAGAAATACAAAAACTACACTGGTTTTATGGCTATAATAAGTATATTATTCTGTGTTTTCTATTCAGTCTTAGTGCATATTTTATAAGTATTTTATATTTCGTTCGGAAGACATTTATAAGGTCAAGATAATTTATGTTAAATATTTTGAAATTTTATCTAATTTCGACCATTTGTAATTGATGTTATTACCGATTCTTACTGTTTTGTCTGATCAGAGTTTGTCTGATTTTCAAATACTCTTGTTTGTAATTTAACAATTTATAAAATTAAAAGAACATTTTTCCATATTCACAACAATAACATTATTTAGAAAAGATTTATGGGTGGCATAGTAGAAGTGGCCCAATTATGGACTGATAGCTTCTAAATTCAGTATCCACTAATGTGATTTCTATGTATTTTAGGATTATTTTGGTTAAATTTCATCTCAATAACGTTATTGACAATAGCTGTATGGTTGATTGTTATGCTCGGCAGTGGACTTAATTCGGGAGCTATTGCCAATTATTGACTGACAGCTACTAAATCCAGTAGCTTAATTGCCGTATTACCGATACTACTATGATTTCTGGATTAAAATTTCTGATCTACATAAAAGTTGGTTCGATATCGATAATTATTAGATATTTTTGTGGATTTATTTTTTTTTTCGGATGTGGTTCTTACTGCCATATAAGAACAAATTATGGGCCGATTTTGGAACACTGATTTTTATGCATATCAGGATATTTCAACATAATAACGGTATATTTAAGATATATATTAGTATTAACGTGGATATCGGGAGTGGACCTTATGTGGGGAATATAGTCAAATATGGACCGATATTCTCAAAATACATCAGTTTGATTTAGTTTGTAAATGATTCGTGTAAAATTCTGGATTGGTACCCTTATTTATAAGAGGGCTTTATATGGGGCATACGGTTAAAAATAGACCGAAATTTGCAAAATTTTTTGGGATGATTTTTGTATATACATATGTAAATGATCTGTGCAAAGTTTTGAGTCGGTACCGATATTTAAACAATATATATAGGGATAAATGTCTTTTTCAGATATGGTCCTTGTATGGTAGCTATGACCAATTCTGGGCCAACCACCATAAAATTTAGTACAAAAATTTATTTGCCTATAAAGATTCTTCATGTCAAATTTTAGCCGTTTAACATTATTTATATCTGGTTTATACGTATTTAAGTGAGTTTTGGAAGTGGACTTTATATGGGGGCTATGGTCAAACATGGACCGATTTATTTTTGCATAAAACTTATTTTTGCTGAATTTTGTCTTAATATTCCAATTTTATAGGCATTTATGTATGATTGAGCAATATTTCGGAAGGATTTTTGTATGGGGTCTATGAGAAATCATGAACCTATTCTTACTATTTTCCTCAGACTTACTTCTTTTATCATAGAAACGACGTATACGAAATTGCATGGTATTATCTGCAATATATTTAAAACAAATTGGAAGACAAATGTTTAAAAATATAAATTTTTTATGGAGGTTCTCTTACATTTTGATCCATAAAACTCTTGTTCTACTATACCGATTTTGCTGATTTTCAATACCAAACTACTTAGAAGAACTATAAATGGTTTTTTGTCAACTTTGTTGATTTCGGTTGTGTCCTTTGGACGTGAGAGTGTTTTACACAGACAGACAGACGGACGTGGCTCAATCGACTTGGAATTTCGTAAGGACCAAGAATTATGTTGGGTCTCCGACGAGTATTTTGCAGTGTTACACACGGAATTACAAACTTATATACATACACCCTCATTCATCACTTATGGTGGTCGAGGGTATAAAAATAGAAGAAACAACTAAACGTATTGCAATTAAATAGTTTAGTTGGTTGGGGAGGTAGGTTGCTTGAAACGACATACGCAGTTGCTGCACTTAGTTTTTATTTATAGAAATAAGCTGCTACTTTAATTTTTTTTTATTATTTTGTTGCTGCTGTTGCCTTGTAATAGAATATCAAAAAATCGTAAATGTACTTATTTTTCCTTGATTTCATATCATGCAATTACATTCATTCATACTCGTATTCACAAAATAAAAATCCAAAAAAACAAAGTTAAACAAACGAAAGAATCATTGGTTAGTTTAGTTTAGTTTGGTTAGTTAGATACGAGTATATAGACACTAACTATTTAAGTTAGTTGGATCGGCTTGGTTTGCTTTGGTTAATACTTATAAATGTCTGAAACACTTACAACACTAATACTAACAAATAGTGGCCACTAGACAATTTTTAAGTAAACATGCTGTCTGTATACAAAGTCAGCAGGTATTTGTTAGCTAATATTTATATTTAAGTTGTAGTATTTATTCATTTATGTGGGTTGTTTCATTTTATCTAAATGAAAACATCAAGTTCTGTTGTATAGCATAAACTGGATGAGTTTAATTATGAGATGCCTTCAGCAATAGTCTGTGGTCTAAGTGGAATTCTCGAAAAATCTTTGAGTTGTCTAGCAATATTGTAATATTTTTAGTTAATATTTCAAATTATACTTTTGATCAATTCCTCGGTGATTCATTTCCATGCCTTCCCATATAGCGACTGAAAAAAATAGAAGGATTTGTTAGTATAAATATGTTTTGATATTATTTTTGATTCGAACAAGCAACTCAAAAGCTTTGAAAATGTAATTTTTCTTATTAAGAAAATTAATAACATACGAGTATTATTCTTATTATTGAGTATAATTGTTATGATTGATCACTATTACAGCCATCCCAAAATACTGACGGAAAGCGGAACGTTTTTTACGTTGAGCATTAACGCTGATACCCCATCCCTAAACAAAAGCGTCAACGTTATGTCAAAACAATAAAAACAGGGTTATCAAACAAATAAATAAAACGACCCTGTTTATTGTAACAGTTAGACATTTTTGTTTTATTACTCTTTTTTTTTTTTTTTTGTTTTCTTTTGCAACTAACTTCACTGTGAAACAAAACGTATGAGCATGAGAAATTTTGACATTTAAAAAAGAGCTTACCGTCGGTATTTAGGGATGGCTGTTACTCATATGCTGTCTTGGCTGATACGAAAACTGTAACTGAGGACATGGTTTTAGTTTAAATTAATTTTTAACAATTGTTGTAAGCATCTGGTTTTAATTATTTTTAATTTATAGCAAGGACCCATATTAATAGTTAAGCTCATTTTAAGATGCCAAAAAAATTGGCTACTTTAAAAAAATATTCAATAAAAGCTTAATAAGCCCGATTTAGAATTTTCTAAACAAATCAATAATAGAATAAGGAAAAGGTCGATAAAAAAAAACTTAAAAAAGTTTATTCTAATTATTATATATTATGAAATTGGGAATTTGTTAGGCGTAATAACACTATTACATTTAATAAATTATTTTTCTTATTGACTTATAATTGTTATAAGTGACAAATATTTTCATTTCCTGTTCATAATGTTTATTAAACAAATTTTATTTTATTTTATTTACTCGATAATCATTGATTTTGAATTTGTTTAAATAAAACATATTCTAAAACAAGTAAGAAAGTATAGACGGTCAAGCCACACCATATAATACCCTACACCCAGTATACTGTTTTAGTTTTTCAGAAACAAGCACTATATGGAAGAAATAACCTATTAGGGATCGATCATCCAAAAATTTAATGCCATGACTTCCGTGAATATAAATATTATGTTTGTCAAACTTTATCTCAATACAAATACTTTAAAAAGATTTATGGAGGTTATAGTGAATTACGGAGAGGGTCTTATATGGGAGGTGTCATCATTTCTGTATATATGAAACTTATTTGTGTTGAATTTTATTTGGATACCAACATTTTTCAAATAGTTATGATCTTTAAAGGGATTTTCGGAAGGGGCCTAATATGGGAGCTATGACTAATTAGGGACCGATCATCGTACAATTCTACAATATTAGAAATAATAAAAATAATTTATTAAAAAAAAAAAATAAATTTTAACGATGAATATGTTTGAAAACAAACATTTTCTGTCCTCATAGCTTCAATTTTTAAATTCACTAAAAGTTTATGAAGCTAATTTTGTATTTTATAAATCATTATGACGCTGACGAACAACATTGATCACAATCAACTATTGTGGGCAAAATTGTTAACAAATTATTGAATGCTGATGGCATTTCTTACCCTCCGAAACAAACAATTATACATATTTCTGATTCAACATTTGCTTCCATATCATTACAGACATTATAAGGTGTTGTGGGGGTATTTTACATGTTTCAGTTACATTCATTATTTCATTCGTTTCGCAAACAACGTTTTTAATTCATTTACAATAACAAATATTTCTATTTCTTTATGAAATTCACTCTTTAATTTTGGATTGTTTTTTCAAAAAAATTTAAAAGCTTTGAGTAAATCATCCTTGCAATCACTTGCTGATATCCCTTTGAGCTTAAATGGAATGGCAACATCGGCAGAGATTCATATCGATCAGTGCGACAAACGGCTTCTCTGTTACTTTAACCGGATTTAAAATGACAACTATGTATTTGTTTAAGTTTGGTAATCAGTTTAATTAGTCTTTGTGTGCCCCGATAGACTACGCGATAGAGTGCCGGACTATCAGTCAAAGGGTTGCGGATTCGATTGCCGGCAAAGACTCTGGGTGTTTTCTGCAGAAGCCAAAAGCTTCGCAGTTTGTGTTTGTTAATTATTAAAAAAAATAATAATTAAATATTTTCCAGGAAATCCTATTATTGTTCCAAAGCACTTCCATAGAGTTTTTAAGGAATCAATTATATTTATCTAAAAAAAAAAACTTTATAACTTAAACATACTTTTGTAAAATTTTAATTTGTTTTGTTAATTTTGTAAATAATTTTAAAACGTTTCTGACCTTTTTAATATCTTATTTAATGTGGAATCTGTTTATTTTCTCTTATTAAAAATGCTAAAAAAAAAAATACATTGATTTATCCTGGGATTTTTGGGATTGAAATTTCGGTATTGGCATCCCTAGCAGTAACTGTCTAAATAAACATTATTCGCATAGCCTTGATTGACGGTGCCTTCTATTGATCCAATTTTCAATTTCTTACTAGATTTGGAAAGAACAAACTGAGATCTTTTGAATAATATATATTCTAAAACTTGAGAAATTTGGGTGTTATTGTCAAGCAAACACAAATTTTGTAGATTTTTCAAAAAATTTTCAACTTTGATGACGTTTTTATATATTATTTTATTAAGAAACTATAATACTATTAAATTTATTCAAAAAGTACGTTTATGTACGATTGCAACGTAAAAAATTGAAAATCGTATCATTATCAACAAAATTACAGGCTTATAAGTTCGCAAAGCTACAAAAACCGGGTTTTCAATCGTAAATAGGGATTTTGGAGGTGTTCGGATTATTTCACTATTGGAATCTTGTTTTACTCGACAAGCCCTACAAGAAAAATAATATGCGGTCCCAGGTTTTTTTATTTCATTCAATTTTGTATCACTGTGTAAACTGTATGTTTCTCGTACATTTTAGTTAGAGGTTGATGCTTTAATTATCATTTTATGCATTTTCTGTCTCTGTCCTAGTTTTGATCTATATTCATCCAGATTAAGGTACAGTCACATTTGGCAAATATTTGCTGAAAAAGGGATTTATGTATTTGAACTCGTTTATTTATTTAAAAAAAAAGAAACTTTCTTATTTTGGCCCAAAGCATAACAAATATTTAGTTTTAATTTATTTGATGCTGTTTGATCTTGCAAAACTCTTGTAAGAGTAAACAACGTCAAACAAATTTTGAAGTAAATATTTGCCAAATGTGACCGAACCTTTAGATTTTAAATTAAGTAAAATGATGTTTATTAGCTTAAAAAATTATAATATTGACAAGATCAATATAACCACACTATCAATATGATTTAAGGGCGTATGCCAACCTATCCGAACTCCATATATAGCAAAAATACATAAATCACTTTAACGAACTATTCATTACTCACAGTCTGCCTTTTTCCGTAAATCTATTTATATCAACAAAATAATCAATTAAATTAAATTTACTGGAGATTGGCTAGAATACTCCTAAAGAAATTAATACTAAAGAATTATATTAATATAAATAAGTGTCCACGATAAAAATTAACCGCCTTATTCAAAAACGATTATTAAATTTAACAAACGTTTATTAAGCAAATTTTTATATGCAAATCTGTCTTAATAAACGTTTGTTAAATTTAATAATCGTTTTTGAATAAGGGGGTAAAAGTTTCTACATCTATAACTACTTGCAAATGTGTTGAAATAATTTTATTGATGTTAAATAATCCATAGTTTTGTGGAAACTGCAAACATTTGTTAGCGGAAATGCCACAAATCTTAATAATACACGCAACACACAACTTAGCACCCTGTTCTGTTGCAACTGATATTTAAGTTTTAAACACTTGACTTTAAAATGCACAAAACAGTTGAGCCATTCAAATGGAATGCTCCCTCTGCACTCAGTGTTCGTATATTTGTTTACTCAAATACAAGATTTTTAATTTGGTTTCAATTTTAGTATTTGTATTAAACTAATCACAAATATTTAGCAATATATTCAGTCTTAGACAAAATACAAGACAGACGAAAAAAAAACAACAAAAATACAAGTTAAACAGCATTTTCAGAGAAAAACCGAAAACCGAAAACATCAAAACATGTTTTTGGATTTTCCAAAGGAAACACGTTTGTGGATGCAACATGTTTATTTTAGCTTGTTTTGTTTTTGGCCAATATTCTTGTTGGCGGTTTGTTTGTTTGTTTTTATTTAATTAATAAAAAGAAATATGACTGTTTTTTCTTTTTGTCTTTTGTGCAGAATATTTGTGTTTTTTGTTTATGGTTGTGGCTGGCAAATGCCATTCAACTTTTAAGTCAAGTTAAAATCAAATCAATTATTACATTTCTGTTGCACTTGCAACTTCTTTTTGTTGTGTGCTGCTCAGCCGTTTGAGCACATTGGACATGGAAGCAATATTTTCGGTATTCGGAACTGACAAATTCATTGTATGGCCAGCTAGCCATCAAGCCAGTCAAGCAGGCGTATTAACAAGTGAACTTAAACTTCTTGTTGGCTAATTACGACGGACGTCTAATGTTAAAAACTTTTGTTAGCTTATTCTTGTTTTTATTTGAGTATAATATTTGGATTATTGTTGTTATTCTTTTATGATTTATGTATAAACAAAACAGATAATGTTGCAATAGAATACAAATTTACAAATTTAATTTTGAAAAACCAAAACCAAAGAATGTTACGCAACTATTTGTTTTTATGCATTTGATATTGACTTTTTGTTTAATTAAAATTTAACTTGATAGTTGTTGGTAACTGGCTGATTTTATTTCGAAAAGTTTTTCCTTAACAGAATTGTCGAATTTGTAGAATTGGTTCTAGAGTTAATTGTTTTATGTGACAGAAATATACATATTTTCACAAACTACAATTTAATGTTTAACTCTGCCTGTTAATTTTATTAACATGGCTAATAAAAGCTGAAAAGCCTGTTGTTGCTGCTGATCAATGAATGAGTTAAATGAGCAGCATGGTGGCATTCGTGAAGCAGCTTTTTGATTTTTGCGTAATTTAGTTTTTTTTTTTTTTTTTATTTTGTAATATTTGTTGCAACTGTAACCCTCAAACGTGCAAAAAAAAAAGTGAAAGATGACTGTTATTATCATGATATGTACTTATGTATAGTTATTTTATTAAAGCTAATATGTAGCAATTTAGCCAAGTTAAGTAGTATTCATATTGAGAATTCATGTTTGGAGGCGTTCAAGAGTAAAGTGGATCAAGTCTAATTCTAATGTGAATTAACTAAGAATAATAAACATTAAAGTTGGATGATTGACAATCTAAAAGTTTGTATTTGTTATACGAGGTCTGATCATAAAATAACCGTTATTTTCAAATTTAGTGAGTTACGTATTTTCGATTTACGCAAAAATGTTGGTAATATCGTGTTAGTTGTGTTTTGATCTGCTCTTCGATTTTTTACTATTCGAAAAAATGCATCAAAGAAACTGTATTAAGTTTTGTGTAAAAATGGAAATTAAATGAGCAAGGACATTTAAAATGTTGACTGTGGCGTTTGGCGAGTCTAGTACGAGCAGAACACAAGTTCAATTGTAGTATAACCGGTTTAAGGAAGGCCGAACAGATGTCACTGACGATGATCGTCCTGGTCGCCCAAGCACGTCAACAACCGATGAAAACATTGAAGCAGTGAAAAAAATGATTTTCAATAATCGTCAAATCAGCATCAGAGAAGTTGCTAATAATGTTGGCATATCGTTCGACTCATGCCAAACAATTTTTACAGATGTTTTAGGCATAAAACGTGCGGCAGCGAAGATTTTGAGCAAATACAACGTCGCATGGACATCGCTCAGAAGCTGTTGAACATCGACAACGACGATCCAGATTTCCTCACAAAAGTCATAACTGGTGACAAATCGTGGGTGTATGGCTATGACATTGAAACCAAAGCCCAATCATCCCAATGGAAACGTCCAGAAGAGCCAAGACCGAAAAAAGCACGTCAAGTTCGGCCAAATGTGAAGGTTTTGCTCACTGTTTTCTTCGACTGCAATGGCATCGTGCACCAAGAATTCTTGCCACAAGGTCGTACTGTCAATAAGGAATACTACCTTGAAGTTCTGCGCAGTTTACGTGAAACAATTCTTTAGAAACGCACAGAATTGTGGAAAACCCAATCATGGATTTTGCACCATGATAACGCACCAGCTCACACAACGATGCTTGTGCGTAAGTTTTTGACTCAAAAACAAAACTGTTATCATGCCTCAACCAACGTATTAACCGGACTTGGCCCCCGCTGACTTTTTCCTCTTCCCAGAACTGAAGACACCGATGAAAGGAAAGCGTTTTGCTACGATTGAGGAGATAAAAGATAAATCGAAACAGGAGCTGTTGGCGATACAAAAAAGCGCGATTCGAGGATTGGAAAAAACGCTGGCATAAGTGTATTTTTTCTGAGGGAGTTTACTTTATTATTGATTATTGATTAATAAATAATTTTTTTTTTAATAATTAACAAACACAAACTGCGCAGCTTTTGGCTTATCTCCCAGAGTCTTTGGCGGGAATCAAACCCGAAACCTTTTGACTGATAATCCGGCATTCTATCGGGGCACTACTTTTTGAAAAAATTTTAAATAATGGTTATTTTTTGATCAGACCTCGTATTTTAGGAATATTTGCGATTTGAATATTAAGGTATTTATACAGATACGTATGTGATGGAAATTGATCTCGTTCCGAAACCGAACTGAAAACGAAAACAGGTGTGATGGCAACACTTATTATCTTCCGTTTTGTTTTTAATTCGTTTTCTTTTTAAAAACGAATACGATTTCATGTTCCATTTGTTTCTATCAAAATGTAAGCTAAAAAGAATGTGATGAAAAACGAACATTTACTGTGTCAACTGTTTTTAAACCGAGAACACATCTGTGCACGTTTTTAATAAAAAAATTAAATTTAAGCTCAAAATTCAAATATTTGGAAAATATTTAAACGAAAATGTAGGTAAACACTTTAAAATATGTACATACTCGCTCGTACATATGCATATTTAAATAATATGAAATAAAAAAGAAATTCAGCAGAAAGCATACAAATACTTTTTTGGAAAAGTACATGGTAACGTTTATGAAAAAACGCCCAAAACTGGTAAAATATTTTTTTTAAAGATGATGGATTTGAAGTAGAAAGGTTTTGGCAAACTTTCGCTCAGGACTTAAATAAGCTTAGTCCACCTTTGAAAGATTGTATAAAGATTTGGAGAATCCAAATAAAACCGACCGTGCTCATACGAAAACATTCTTTGAAATTAGTTTCCTGCATATTCTATGGGTCTGAAACATTCCTCAATCTTCTTCGTTGTATGTTTTCAAATATTTATTATTGAAAAAAAAAAAAAAAAACGTTGATAAATTGATGCCATTTTTGCTATTTAAAAACAACTTTAATTTTTTAACAAAAAAATTGTTATTTTCACTTGAAACAATTTGAAAAGAAATAAAAATGGAAAATAAAACCGTTCGATTTTATTCATATCTTACAATAAAACGTTCGTTTTTAATTTTCGATTTCATTTGAAAACCGATCGAGATCCTTCACATACCTGTTGATCCTAATTTACATCGAAATTGTATATAAAGGTGCACATTGCATATTACTGAAGAGGTTGAAGAGATTGTAAGTTTCGAGCTCAAATCGAAGAGTGAGTAATGGAAACGTTACTAATAACAAATTCATTTGTGCGCTCCCAGACAATTTCTTTTTTTAAATTCGAATGTTGGAACACCTTTTTTAAAATTTGAACTTTGTTTCTTTTTAGTTACACACGATTATTATACACATTCTTAAAGTTTAAAATCAAGCTAAAAAAAATATTAAAACGACACCTTAGATATTTTGAGATGACAGAACAATTGAAAGTGTGAACATATCATTGCTATCATCATCATCATTATCATCATCATCATCATTATCATCATCATCATGGTTATTATCTCTTCCAACTTTGTTTTTCTGACAGATTATTGTTTATATTTATTGTTGTTATTCCATTGTTATTGTTGGTATTATAAAAAAAAAAATGTGACAAAACTTAAAACACAGAACGTGCACAATAGAAAACAATACAAATTATAAATGCTCAAAGCACGTGCAACACGGCTTTTTCTAGTTTTATTTTTTTGTTTTTGTTTGCTTATTTTCCACAACCGCATTGTAAATAATTGTGTTGCAAAATAATAGAGTATTTGTTGTTCTTTAATAATGTTTCTGTTATTGTTGTTGTTGCTGGGTATGGGAAATATATTTTTAAAACTAGAAATACTGGTATCCATTTAACATGGAAATATGAAAAATATTAACATTATGGTCAGCACTACACTATGGTTGTACACTCGAAGAAAAGTATAAGTAACAAGTAAGAAAGCATAGTCGGTCAAGCCCGACCATATAATACTCTACACCCAGTATATGTATTATACAGTTTTTCAGATATGACCGATCATCCAAAAATGTATTGCCATGACTTCTGTCAATATAAATATTATACTTTATCTCGATAACGTTAAAAGATTTATGGAGGTTAAAGTGAATTACGGCAGGGTCTTATATGGCAGTTTTGACTAATTATGGATCGACCATTATAAAATTAGGTGTAATCATTATTATATACCTGAAATTAAATTTTGTTAAATTTTATTTGGATAACAACATTTTTAATAGATTTATGGTCGTTAAAGTGATTTTCGGAAGTGGGTCTTATATGGGAGCTACGACTAATAATGGACCGATCGTCAAACATTTTTACCATATTATTTGTATTATATACGACACATATTTGTGTTCAATATTATTTGGCTACCGACATTTTTAAGAGAGTTCTGCACTTTAAAGTGATTTTCGGAAGTGGGCCTTATATGGGAGCTATGATCAATTATGGATCGATCTTCACAAAATTTGTAGATGTGATTTGGCTTCATTAACGACTCATTTGTTTTGAAATTTGTTTGGATACTTGCATAATTAAAACATTTACGATCGTTAAACTCCTATTTCGGGAGGGCATTTGTAAGGGGGCCAGGTGAAATAATGGACCAATTTCCACCAGTTTCCTTCCCATCCGTCCTTTGGCCAAAAAAATTTCACGTACCAAATTTTATTAAAATATCGTCAAAATTGCGACCTATACTCGGCGCACAAGCTTTACATGGACAGCCAGTCAGACGGACATCGTTAAGTTGACTCAAAAAGTGATTCTGAGTCGATCAGTATACTTTAAGGTGGGTGTATAACCCATATTTATAGTCGTTACAAACATCAGCACGAATCCAATATACCCTCCTAAACATTTTCTAAACATTTGCTTTCATGTACCTTCAACGATGTAAAAAATTCGAAAAACTTTTAAGATACTCGTATTAACCATTTTGTTTCACTGTGCAATTATAAATTAAATTCTGATTAATATAGTTCTTGAGGCGTCTTGGATTAAGTTTTTATAAAATACATAAACTGACATACTCAAGATGACTTAGGGCTCGATAATTGTTCACAACACTAAAATGTTGTGTTGTCTCGACTACAACACAACCTGCATTTTTCATACGATTAAGCCCATAAGTGTTGTAAACATACAACATCCAAATACTTTGTGTTGTGAACGGTAATCGGGATCTTAAGTTATTTTGCGCTATTTACACAGATATATATACATATATTTATATATTACACCGTATAAAATAAAAACATTTGTTCAATTCACAAGTGATGTTGCATGTTGTACATTGATTAAGATACAACTATCTGATTGTGAACACAATTTTGAGCATATTAATTTAAATTATTTTCCAAAATTAAAACATACCGCAGAATCTTCAACAATATCCATTGTTAAATTTTTTTGTTTATTAATTTTATATTCATGTTTTAAATCTGTCAATCAGTTTATGATTTGATTGTTACCGTTTGGTTATTTTTGTTTTTAAACCAAAATTAGTAGTTTTTATGTTGAGATAAATATTTTAACTTAAACTTTCATACAACATTCGAAAAAAATATGTAAAAATGTCGTAGGTGTTGTACAATATATATTGCAAAACTGTTGTAAATTCAGATGACGTACAACTCCTACAACACTACAACACCACTTGTGAATTGAACAAATATTTATTTTCCTAAAATAAGTCACTCTTATATGGCAAGCAAATTGTAAGTACTTTTTTTCTAAGTGTAGAAAATCTCAGTTACACTTGTTGATGGTTTTTTAAATTATATCGTATTGTTATTCATTCAATCTTGCATAAAAGGGTGTCTATTGTTAATTGTTAAATTCTTTAATCGTGTCTAAATCTAAAAAGTTATTTTATAGGCGAAATAATATTAATTCATATTTCCATTGTTTTACTTCCTCATTTAAGTAATAATTGTAACATAATTGTAAATAAATATCTGCTAATTGTGACACTGCAACAAGTTACGTTTAATTTGCAGTATTTAAATTAAACAATTGCATTTAAATAATTTTTAATAAATGTTACTTAAGTAAACTTGTGCATATTAATTGCAGTCATTGATTGCTGCATGATAAATCGCCACAAAGAATATAATGGTAAATTTCCATTAAAAATAAATGTGGTTCATTAAATTAAACTCGTTTATTTGTACATTTAGTTGTATTTTATTGATTTAAACTTAAGAAAACATTGTTGTCTTTTTCTGTTTTTTCCGTTTTTTCAGTTTTTTTTTTTTTGCAAACCAAGGAAGGCAGATTTGCAAATAATATTTCGGAACACAATTGTCAGCATAATTGCTAGCAAGGTTATCCACTTTGACGTAGAATTATATTCGTTGTAAGCCAGGAATTTTACACGGACCTGTTAATGGACGTCATTAGTATTGTGATCATCTTAGCAATCATCATTACTCAATAGTGTTAATGAGTCTTTATGGAAAGGCCCCAGAAGTATTCGTGTAAATAAAAGATGTTTTTTTTTTTATTTAAATAAATATTAAGATAAAACAATATGTCAATTAACTGCTAGCCAGCAAGTGCTATTTTATTAATTTAATTGATTTCGGTAAAAGCCAATAACTATGTAAAATAATTTTTTATATACATAAGTATACTTACATATAAATATTTAATATCAAAAGAAATTAATTTAAATAATCAAGCGCTCATATAGAAAAAAAACTAAATCTTAAGTATAAAATAATGAACATTGCAGAAAAGCTTGTCTGTGCTTGTTTGCATGTTTTAGTTCAATGCACAATGGGGAAAAAAGCAAAGTATTTTGGAAAATTAAACATCTACTAGCTAATGAGCTTGACATTAAACTTCATAGAAATGTAGCAAAGGAAAATTCGATACTAGTGACGCGTTGTTAGTTATACCCTACACCACCATAGTGGGGAGGATATATTGGATTTGTGCTGATGAGAAAGTCAATACGTATATGTATATAACGGGTGGTTAAATTTCAAGGGCCGATGTTGATTTTGAATAAAACACCATAAACCGCCAGCCCATAAACCGCACCAAACAGTCACTCTTTGTGGGTGCATTGGTTTTTCGACAATCACTCTTGGATTCTCATTCGCCCAAATGCGTCAATTCTGTTTATTGACGAATCCACTGAGGTGATCAAATTGACCAAAAAATCACGAAGTGCACGATATGCATTTTGATTTGAACGCCCATTTTCATACTAAGTCTGGATAACTTTAACACGTTGTTGGATTGTGTATCTCTCCATGGTTCAAATTGAGTAAGTCTGAAATAGAGAAATGTCAAATAAAATTCGGGAAAAAGCTTGGCGTTTAGGTGTGGATCACATTCAACATCGGCCCTTACAATTTAACCACCCTTTACCTCTAAACGTTTTGGTGGTGGGTATAAAAATGTGTCGAATTTTTATTATTGATCTTCCTATTTTTATATATCTTAGTATGTTTTGGTTATATCCGCTTTGAACCAAATGCGGTCACAATGATGAAAAGTATTAAAATTTACATTTTTTTTTTATTTTTTTCAAAACTCTAGTAAATAATGTAAATAACTACTTACTACTTCCTGAAAGCAATAGAAGAGCTTCTAATCGGGAAATTTCGAAAAAAAAAATCAAATAATATTTCAATGAAATTGGAAACATTTACAATTACATAGACATTTTACATGATTTTTGTTCACTTTTATCTCACTTAGAGGATCCGCCTTAGATATACGAGTAGTAGTAGACAATTAATTGCCTTTACTGTATTTAGTCGCAATTTACACGAAGCAATTTTTATTGAAAATATTGATACAATTTGTTCCTTGAAATTTTTTTCAGTGTTCACACAGAACAATTCTTATTACTTACATTACATTGAGTATACACACATTTGTATACACATCAGTGTTGCCAACCATGGTACAATTATACTTTTTTGATACATTTTAGACACAGTTGGTACCGTAGTACTACTGCGAGTCATTTGATACAATTTAAAAATCCTGTTGGCATCGAAATTTGCTATTTCAGATGAAATATATCATTTAAGTTACTATTGGTGTAATAGTGCAAGCCAATGATTAAATTTCATAAACAATATCAAATTGATCTATTAGATGATTATAACGACAAGAAATTGTTGGCGGAATTATTGAACAATTGTAGCCTCTGACATATTAATTCAGATTAAATGATTTTGTAGCTGAATCCAAAAAGTTAATTATGTTTTCCAAATCGTTAGAAGTTAATTCTTCTATTTCTTGTATTCTTGAAATAATAAATTCTAGTAATTTTGGAAATGCAATCGCATGATGCACGAATACACATAGCAATACTTTATAAATAAGAATATTGTAGATAATCGCAATAGTAATCCCAAGTAATAGCCTCGAGCTCGAAAAAGCTTTTTTATTTTATTAAAAGAAAAAAGGTCGAAGAAATCAAAATTTAATTTAATTCCTAACTAACTTTAAACAAATGCAAACAAATCCCAGATGAAGATAATTTACAGGAAACATTATGAAACGAAGCTCCGTTTCTTTGGAGTATTCTTCATGGAATACTAGTTGCATATCGTGGTAGCATTTTCCAATAGAGACCACTTTAACTACATTTATAATATCACCAGAAGTTAGATAATGATTCTTTGAAGAAGTCTTACACCGTATTCTTTTTCATCACTTGCAATAAATCAATATCAATCGCGTATAAAATTGTAATGTTAAAAATGTTGCCATTAGATATGTCAATTTTTTTTTTTTTAAGAGAAGTAACACTCAGGCAATTAATATGCCTATATATACTTGCGTTACTTTCTTTGGAAAGGTTGAATAGTTGAATCACAACTCTGCAATTGCGCATTATGTTTGTTTTCAGTGCAGAATAGCAGCGCCTCTGGTGGTGAGTAGGCGCATTAATGTTAACGCTTAACTTTGTAGCCTTTATTTAATTATTTTACTTCGGTGGCGCTTGAATGCTATACCACCGAAGGGGGCGCTGTGATAAATAATAGTTATGATAGATAGAAAAAAACTAATAATTATCAGAAACTGATGTTGTTTGAGTGGCAGCGGCTGGGAATCGAACCCGGGCTACAAATACCAACTCATGCTTAATGATCAAATGCGCTAACCAATTAAGCTACAGTCACCCTCAATTTTCAATAAAGATAGTTTGTGGTTAAATTTAATTATTACATATTGAATAAATATTGAAAATGGTACCTTGGAGATCTAAAAAGTGCATTTTATTTATATAGTTGGTACGAAATCCAAAAACCCATTTCCATTACTGATACACATACATATGTAATACAAATAAGAGAGCAACACGAATTGCTAGTACAATCAATTGTATACTCGTCTTATTTTTCCCGATGTCTAAAAGGTAATCAGCTTAGCTTAAAGAATTGCTTCGTGTAAATTGGGACTTATTCTGCCTTTTTTAAACAAAATATTGTGCGAAACTGTATGAAAGCAATAACGATTTCTAGTGCATCCATATTAAAAATATTTGTATGCAGGGAATCTTATAAATTGCAGCAGGAGTTTTTTTTAGATATTCTTTTGTGCAAATTTATTTTATAATTATGGCACCAGTTGTTAAAATGTTTCAATAGCTCTCGGAATTCTTGATTTTTCGAATTTTAAAGATCGACTAAAATATTAACAAAAGTGACTTTTTACATTAATATTTTTGAAAACAAAAAACTAATGATTTTATCTTCATTCATTTTTAAACTCAGAATTAGAAATGTTGATTATTTTTAAGAAAAATATGAAATAAGAACTTGCTACTTAATAAACTTGTGTTGAAATTCTTTGCAAATTAGGCTGTGCTATGATATTTTTATAAAAGTTAATAAATTTTGTAAAAAATTCTTTTTTTTTTCTCTCAGAAATATTTATTTAATTCAAAGTTCAGTACAGTAAATACAGCCGAATAAGAAATTATCACCCCTATCGTGAATAAAAATTCCACATGAAATTTGTTCCCTTTTATTGTTTTAACATAGAATTTTAATAGGGAAAATGTGAAAAGGGAACAAATTTTATGTGGAATTTTTATTCACGATAGGGGTGTATATGGTATTCCTTTTACTTATTATAATTAAGTAGTAGTAAAAACTCTAATTTTTAATGCTATTTATTATAACGCTGCATCAATTCTCTTCCCAACAACAATAACTTCTCTGATGTAGATATCATAAATTTACCGTTATTTTTTGCATTCTGTTTTTATATCGTTGTTTTCATATGAAGGATTAATTATATGGTGCAAGTAAAATTTTTAACATGCCACATGGAAACCAACTTTGGTTGATAGAACGTACGCAAATTGAGTTGTTGAGGGAAAATAGGCACTCAATACGGTCAATAGCAAACCGTGTTAAGAGATCTAAGACGACCCTACAAAATTACTTGGCGGATCCAAAATCATACGTCACCAAAAAAAGATCTGGTAGAAAACGGAGTCGGAGCTGGGCCTGAATGTGACCAAAAGACAGATTAACAAAATTCTAAATGAATTTATAGATGTGACAAAAGAAAAATGACTCCCAAACCACGATTGACTTCTAGACACAAGACAGCCAGATTATCGTTCGCTGAAAAGTATAAATTTTGGGAAGAGGAGTGGCGTAATGTTTTATTTAACGATGAAAAAAAATTCAACCTTGATGGACCTGATGGATTCCCAATATCATTGGAGGGAAAAAGGCGACGATACTCATACCAGAATAGCACGCAATTTTCAAGGAGGATCTTTGATGACTTGAGTTGCTTTTGGGTATAGAGCACGTTCTCCAATTTGTTTGATTTCTCATAAAATTAATGCGGAGAACTACGTAGAATTACTGGACAGTGTTTTTATTTAATTTGCGGAGGAAAATTAAGGAAATAATTTTACTTTTCAGCAGGACAACGCCCCTATACATAAAGCCAAAAGAACTAAAGCATTTTTTGAAGAAAAGGATATAGCTGTTTTGGACTGTCTGTCCACCTCGTAGCCCTGATCTTAATCCAGTTGAAAACCTCTGGGAAATTTTAAGTGCCGAAATATATAAAAATGGAATGACTTATAACTCCTGAAAAGAGCTCACGGTTAAATGAAGTAATTAAAAATTGAGGAGGACATTCGCATTATTGAAATTTATATTTTTGTTGAATATATTGAATTAGTTTAGGTTTCGATTTTTTTCTTATTTTCTGCCATATAAATATTTCCTATAAGAATTTGAATTAACAGTAAAAAGTATTTAAAAAAAATAAACAAACCCTGAAAATCTTTTAATTTAATTTTTTGTTTCTCTCTACTAAATACAAAAAATATATAAATATTTACATTAGCTTTAAAACCCAAGAGATTTTTAGAAAAAATCCATATACCATATCATTTCTTCCTTGGCTGTATTACATTAAATGTTGTTTACATTTTAGCATTGACCTTGAAAAGTGGTGGTAATGATGATTTAGTTTTATATTTCAGTTTTGCAAATGCATTTGCAAAGTGCTTTTGGCCCAGTAAGAAAGAGAGAAAGTTGTTTTACGCAAGAAACTACAAAACAAAGCTGGAATTAAAAAAAAAACAAAAAAGGTTTAATTCAAGGCCAAGAGAAAAATATTTAAGTATATCAGCCATGTTCGTAATCAACAGCAGGCAATTTTATATTTTCAATCAGTTATCTTTACTTTGTCAATATTTATCGCATGTTGCAGAAACAAAGAGTTTAACTGTCATACAAGAAATCTTGGAGATATGTGTCAGTTAATTGCAGTAGCTGTTGATTGGCTGGTTGGGTTAAGTTGTTGTCTGAGATGACATTTATGTAAGTATGTTGTTAAAATTACACAAATCAATAACGAAATTTTTAAATATTTATAAACAACAAAAACATTTAACAGATTTGTTGTTACACGTTAGCATGTTGCAACAGTTTGCACGTTATATGTTAGAAAAATAGTTACAAATACGTATATGTATCTACTCGTATGTAGTTATTATACCAAAGTTACTACAAAAATATTACTGACAATTTAGTAACAAATCGAGTTCTTCAACAAAAACGTAGAAACTTTTACAATTAGTACAATGAATTTAATATCCCTCTAAAATTAACAAAATATTGAATCTGTAAAAACTATATTTCGTAAATTTGCTTATTTGTTCCATAAAATACCCTAATTATTAAACCATTGATACGAGGGCGGTTCGAAAGCTTCTTAGCCTAGGCTAGAAAGAGAATAGTTAGTTTTTCAAAAACAAATTTATTTTTCAATACAATCTACTGAAACTTCAATACACTTAGTTCAACGCTTATCTAGCAATTTTATTCCTTGATTAAAATAGTTTTCCTCAAGGCCTTCAAAATAGTGGTTTACAACTGCAAATACATCTTCATTTGAGGTAAAACGCTTGCCAGCTTGGAGTTATTTTATATATGGAAACAGGTAAAAGTCACTGGGAAGTAAATCAGGAGAATAAGGTGGGGATGGTCAAGCTACTCGTACTTTCGTTGATTCGTTGATTTTAGCAATTGTTAAAACACTCTTGTGCGCTGCTGCGTTGTCTTGATGAAAATTTATTTTGCAGATAGTCAATCAATAAAATACCTTTGAGGTCCCAAAAAAACCGTTGCCTTAACCTTACCAGCCGATTGAAATGTTTTTGCCTTCTTTGGGGCACTTCCTCCAGCTGCAGTCCATTGCTTGGATTGTTCTTTTGTCTCTGGAGTATAGTGGTGGATCCATGTCTCATCAACATTATGAAACGATGCTTAAAATACATTTCTTAAAACGATCCCAACAAGCATGAGAAATTTGGTCGACTGTTAACAAATCTTGCAGAAAGCTTTTTCACCTGTACTTCTTCATGCAAAATTAATGGACTCGATCATTTGAGATGCCCATGATATTGGCTATTTCACGCACTTTTATTCGTCGATCATTTTATATCATATCATGCACTTTGGCTATAGTTTCTGTTGTTGTTGCTGGTTTTGGACGTCCACTACGTGGTTCATCACGACCACGTTTAAATTCAGCAACCCAATTTTTTACTGTTCCATATGAAGGAGAACTTTCACCTAACACATTCACCATATCATTATGAATTTCTTGTCCCGAAAAAACCTTTTTTATTTAAATATTTAATGACACCCCGAATTTCAAATTTTTTCATTGTAAAAATATCGCGGATGCGTTTTTTTTTTGAACACCTGTTTCTATATGAAGGAGTTGCTAGATCAACAAGATATTTAACATGTGTTCATGTGCACTGATGGAAGTTTCCAAAACACTTAACTTTTGTAGGTTTATACCGCGGTTTCTGTTCTAGGCTAAGAAGTTTCAGAAACCCCCTCCTATATTGTCTTATTGTTCGTACCTTACTTCTATCGGAAATCCGGGTATATGTGTATAGTGTTACAGAATCATTTCTCTTGCAAAAGCCATCTTGGTATAAGTGACTAAAACATCCGCCAAATTCAAATTCAAATCATTATCATGAACATTTTTCTCATTTTTCATTTGTCATGATTTGACAATCAAAGACTTCTTGTCATTAGCAAACATTAATAATAGATTTCAAAGCCTAAACAACAATAGAAGATGCTTTAAAATTACACTCGAAAATTACTACAAACTCTCGATCATCTTATAAATTATTTTGGAAATCAAAAAATCTATTTTCAAAACTTGGACATCCAAACTATCTTTTCTATTTAAGGTGCTAAATAAATTTTGCAATTTCTATATGTGTGTGTGTACTATTATTATACTTTGCAATGATTTATGGACTTTTTTTATAACCATACTCGCATTTGTTTTTTTTCTGAAAACAAGCCTGGCTAAATACAATTTGTTAACAACATGCTTAAATCACGTTACTGTCTGAATGTGTATGTACTCTGTTTGTATATTGAAGTATCATCGTGTCCTAAATGCTTATTGGCCATATCGAAAATAAAAAACCGTCACTCAAATTAATGTGGTACAATTATTTATTTATTAGTTATTGTATGTAAGTTGAGTTAATAAAAGTAACAAAGAGCTTTAAATATGATCGATCATAACAAAAGCTTTTTTTTTTTGCCATTTTGGGTTTAAAATCCTAAAATAAGTGTGTGTTGGAATATGTGTGTAATGTGAGTAAAATGTTTGAAGAGGGGTTTCAATATACATATCGTCATCTAAAATCTAAAAGGCCGTAACTTCAAAATCGATTTTTTGATTGATTATTATGTAATTAACCAAAACACATCTTTCCTTGGGCCCCTTTCAGATGCGGCAACTTTATTTGCGCAAGTCTTGTGTTTGTGGATGTGAGAGGAAAGGTCGGTTTGAAGGATAAATAATTGCTTGTTGATACTTGGCAATTCTGTGGCTGCTGTCATTCTTGTCATGGGATATTTATTTGTTTTTGACATTGTCTTTTATTTCTTCTTCGGTGTGAATAAATTTTTATTAAATTAAAAAATTATGAGAAAATGGAAGGAACGGAACAACTAATCAATTTAGTTTAACAAAATTAATGTATTTTTAATGTTCGTTCATTTTCATATTTAGACCGCAATAAAAGGCGGAATCAGTTAATAATATTTTGAATGTAATAAAAAAGACAGACTGACAGACAGCACTATAACCGCAGAAGAAATAAAACGCAAATGGAAGAATTTACGGACGCAATATATGCAAGAAGTGCGCACCGTTAACCAATCCAAAAAAGTGGTTCTGGAGTAGCAGATGTTTATCGGCCAAAGTTATGGCGTTTCCAGCAACTTAGTTTCTTGGAAACCCACACAACTTTCATTGTATACACCAAATTTCAAATCACTTTCACAATTACAATGAATACAGAAATGAAACGTCAACAAATGAAGAAAATTCGAGCATAAGAAAATTAAACTTGCTTAACCAAGTTGCCCAATGTGAACACAAAAGCAAGTTCAAAAAAAATAATTACAAATGAAAATTATACTTGCGCAATTAAAGTTGCCTAATCTGAAAGGGGCCTTAAAATGTTAATTTCATGTGCCAAAAAAAAAAAACGTCGATTTTATTAATACATTTCAAAGGGCCGCAACTACAATGTTAATAACTGTATAAACCAAAAAGTCGTAACAACACTTTTAATTACAAAAAAAAAAAACGAAATATATTAAAACTAGGTTGGCATTTGTTTGACTGTTAGTTGAAAGTTAAATTCTTTCAAATTAGTAACAAGAACGCTGTGGACATTTGTGTCTTACCAAATAATAAAATGGATACTGATAGCGAACATTATTCTCATAAGAAAGTTAAAAAAGTTAATAAAAAAAATGTGAAAATAAAATAAACCGAATGAAAGGACAACAATACACGGGCTAAAACAAAAGGCAATATTTGTGAGAAAGCATCAAGACAAACTAAAAAGTGCAATAAGTTCATTACGTCATTGTGCAATGTTTTGAGAACAAACTCGCAAGGAAATATTTTTCTCGATTTCACTAAACTAGTTTTAATAAATTGTGTGTCTTTTATATTGAAAACACAGAAAAAAAATGTTTAATAAGAGTGTAAAGCGAAATTTGTTCTTCCTTCTTTTTACTAAAAAAAAATTCTTTGTTGTTACGGCTTTTTGGTTACAGAAAAATCAATTCCAAAAGTTCTTAAGTACAATTACTAAAAAACTACAATTATTTTATAGTTTTTTTATTAGATAAAATCCGCAATAGTTTTTTAAGGTTAATTCTGAGATTTGGGCAATAAGAATGAAATAGTCTTAAATTTATAAAGTTTTTTACTTTTCCTGTTAAAAAGTAAGATGTGTAGTTACGGCCTTTTGGATTTTAGGTAACGATATACTGTTTTTTTTTCTATTTTATGGGTTTTAACAAACTTTGCTTTATTCACATTAGTCAATTATTCGAAGAAATAAATAAAACCTTTTTTAATTAAAAAAACAAAAAAAAAACCATTTCAAAAATGTCATTGTTATATTATTTGACATTGTTTGGCTTTTAAGATCCAATAAACAAATTCCAAATAAAATAATTTTTTTTATCAAAACTCCGAGAATGGGACACACAAAAAAAATCAAAGTTTGTGCAATATGTGCCGGCCTAATGTTACAAATTTTAAAAATCGCTTCTATTACGGTGAATCTTCTGACCTCCGTGAGACTTAGCCGGTACTTCCAAAAAATTTAAATGAACATGTTAAGGTTCAACGAAAGGCAACGAAACAGTTTCTTTGACCTATGAGAGGGGTCAGCCAACGGGCCCCCTTTCCGCCTACGACTCATCTGGACGCTGTTGAGGCCAAGACAAAATTGAGATCATAGACTAGATAGCGTATATGTAGGTATTCTGTCTTTTTAGATTTTAGGAAAATTGTGATGTGACTACTACGGTCATACTTCAAACTGTCTGATTATTTAGGGTTAGCTTTCTTTCCCCTAGGCATTGTTTTTGTTAAAGATGTGAAAGCAGTTGTGGTTTGTTGTTTCACTTTGAATACAAATTAATCTTGAAATATAAAACTAAAAACCCCACTACTTCTAAATTTTATAACTCTGCTATACTTATTTAAATAGTAGAGCATAATGCATTTTAAAATTTCTGTTGCAATTAATTTTCTTTTATTTTGTTGCACTTTTTTGCTGATGACAGCCAAGATATTAGCACTTCCAAAGATACTGCAATAAAGTGCTGACCTCAAGAATTCGCTGAACGTCTTGAACTTTTGCAAACAACAAAACTATATTTTTTGAAGCAATCTACAATAAACAGTTTAATATTGAATGTGTTACGATTAGAACTGTAGAAATTTAATGCGGATATTTGAAATTCAAGAAATTATTGCAAATAACCCATAAATCCAAATAAAGTGGCATATTAACAAATGTAGAATCCATCAAACTAATAGTTAAAATGAAAACTAATAATAATGCATTGAAATAAATATGTAAATAAATTTTATGAAAAAATCAATGAAATATTTAAAAAAAAAAAACATGTTCGATAATTTAAATTTGTTACAGTGTATACAATATAGCAAGGAAAATGCGTTCGATATTTAGAAATTTACTAAAAAATCACAACAATCAAAATTTCTTATTAAAATGTATTTGAAAAATATTAACAATACGGATCTGTTTGGATGTCAGGCATGTGAAAATTCTTTATTTACAAGTATTTCTGCCACGCAAAGTTCCTTTAAATTTTTTTTAAAAGGTACACGTTAAATATTAAATATACATAAATGAAATGATTACGTACGTACGCACAAAGTTATTTTTAAAATTTTGAAGTATGTATTTATATAGAAAAATTAAATCAACGACAATTTTGATCAAACAAAAACCAAATTTTAATAACATTTAAAATAGTTAATCTTTCTTACACTCAAACAAACAAACATCGTAAAAATTCTAAAACAAATGTTCGTCATCACAGTATTAAAAAGAATTTTAGAAATAATACTAAGCTCCAATACATGCCTGCAATTAATTACAAGTAATAGTTCTGTGATATCCGTAGTTATAAGTTTGACGATTCTGTGATTTATTTTATATTTATACAATTGTAATTTTTTATTCATTTATTTTAATTAACTTGGTGTCGTGTTATTCCCGTTTTAATTACAATATATTTTTAAATAATAACAAATGATGTAAAATAAGATAAATTATCGTAATAAAATAGCTCCTGAAGAAGTCGAAAACCCACATCGACGAAACGTAGAGCAAATTGATGAAGTAAATTGTTTTCATTTACATCATTTAAAGAAGAAAATATAATTGACCGAAATCAGCCCGTAGGGATAATATCCAAAACTAAATAAAAAGAATTTTAGTTGGGTAAGTGATACTGCGTATTTGAATAGTTTTAAGGAATCAAGTTCTTGTGAACACAGATCACATGATGAAGGTGGTAGATGTTAATGTCACACTGAAAAATCGATTGGTTCTATGTGGAGGTAAAAATGTGGTATTGGACCAGAATGTCTTGGTTCTCCAAAAGATTTGGGGTTCAAAGAATAATGCACGGCCAAATTTAAAATCCAATTTCTTTTAGGAATAAAAAAAAACTGAATTACTTTTAGGACATTCGATCTTCTGACGAAATCTAATCTTACCTTGTTTGTCAAAATTTTCACTCGGGTAATTCCTTTGGATTGAAATAATATTAGCAATAGCTTTAATAAAAAAGAGAAGTAACACTCAGGCAATTAATATTTGCGTTATTTTCTTTGGAAAAGGGATAGTTGAAGAAGTAAAGGTGGTTTGCGCATTATGTTTGTTTTTAGTGCAGAATTGCAGCGCCTCTGGTGGTGAGTAGGCGCATTAATGTTTAAGCATGATTTTATAGCCTCTATTTAATTATTTTACTTCGCTGGCGTTTGAATGCTATACCACCGAAGGAGGGCGCTGTGATAAATATTAGTAATGATGGATAGAGAGAAAACTAATAATAATAATGTTTAAGTGGTAGCGGCTGGGAATCGAACCCGGGCTACAAATACCAAATTATTAGTTTAAACAAAAACACTGGTATTGTTAAATCTTATTTTTACTATCTTTGATTTGTATCATCTACGGTCACTTTAATGATGGAATTTAAACTTTTAATGAGATAATGAAGTGCGTTTTTAAAATAGTGCACTGCGTAGGAAAAAAAACTGACCACACGACAGTACCAGACAATGCTATGTACATTTGATCCAATAAAAATTATTATTAAAATATATGTTAATGAATTTAAAAACTTTATTGAGTGTAATTGCAATGTTACAAACATCAGCACATACATATGTATACGTACTAATTGAGTGATAGAACAAATTAATAATATAAAATCTCTAGCATGCGAGATGTTAAGAAGTAACCCCAACTACGAGTACATTGTGTGAACTTTGTACATAAGTGTTGGCAAAGTATTGAGTAATGGGTACCGAGTAGCGAGTATTTGCCCTTTTTTGATCCTCAATACTCAAAAGTAGTTACTCGATACTTACTGAGTTGTATTTTTATGCAAGTTGAGTGGGTAAAATAGTGCATAAAAATACATCACTGTATAAAAAGGCAACAATGTGTAAGCTACAAAATTAAACCAACCGCCGAAATAAAGCTGTCTATTATTTTTCAAGTTGTTGTTCATGTTGAATTAAATATTAGCTTTACATATATTTTTGATTTAATAATAAAAGACATATAAAACCAATAATAGTTGAAGATCTATTTTTATTTTTTGAAGAAACTACTTCAATTTGCAGATAAAAACTATGCGTTACAATTTCAAAAAATCCGTTAAAAGTATCGAGTAGTATTGAGTACCCAAATGAAAGTATTGAATATTATTGAATAATGGAAATTAGTAGAATTTGCATGTTTCTTAAATTGAAATATGAGGAAATTATTTATATACAATTTAAAATATGACAAAAATCGTACAAACGTTGTTTCTTTAAAAAAAAATTTCTCATTCATTATAATATTTCTTTTTAACAATAAATCTTTAACAATAGAATTTACATGCAGATTTAACTTTTGCACAATGGGTTTACAAATTGCAATAATAATCTGTATATTTTTGAAATTTTTAAACTGTTCCTAGCCTAGAGTTGATAAATGATTGTACTCATCAACAAAACAACTTTCTGAGTCTTTTACTGAGTTTATTAAATCATTTTTATACTAATAACTTTTGCCACAATGTTCTTTTGTTCACATAAAATCCTGCCGCATTATAAACAATTTTTTTTTGTATGTAGCATATATTATTTATATTTAAACATTTACGCCGTCAAATTTTATCTTTTAAGAAGTCGCTGTTTCGAAACAATAGCCTTAAAAATTAATTAATTAATTTTTATTGAAATATTGTTAGAATTGTATAAATCATTTCTTAAAATATCGCTTTGTAACCTTGAGTTACAAAACCTAATATCTTCTAAAAATACCTTTTGTTTCAAATATTTTTGAATTTGAATTTTTTTAGAAGTGTTAGATCAACTAGAACATAGTTCACGATGAACTGGAACTTCATTCGGTATTCAATATGGCATGATATGTTTATAATTTAAAATGCTCTGACACTTGCAGTCGAAATGATACTAAATTCCAAAGCTAATCAATATTTCTATAAATAATTTATGATTTACGTTTTCTGGTTAAAATTAATTAAAACAATTTTGTCGCTATATAACAACGTAGTTAAACTTAACATTATTTGATTGAGATAATATCTTTGCAATTTGGAATAAAATGGGCTTTGCATATTTCTATACTACAAACTAGAGTTAGAACCAAGGCATATTGGCATTTTTTGGTTCCTTTGTGATGTCAAACGTTGTTTATGTTTACAAATTTATAATTGTCAAAATGCTTATAAGTGTCAAACTTTGTTTATTATTATGGTTTTCGTTTTCGATTTTCATGGTGTAACTATACAAGGTGAGTGCAGTAGCACAGCTGACTGACTTTGTTTACAATTTACTTATGTTAAAAGTAATACTTTTTCAAGTATTTTTGACAGTAGTACATTTTTTTACACAAACAAAATGCCTGTTGTTTCTATAGTGTGTTGTATTTGTTGTCGATTTGCACTCACCTTGTATAGTTACACCATATCGATTTGCATCACATACCTGAATAAGTGATGGTAAATGGGTTTTTGACCTCCATGGTACCATTTTTAATATTTGTTAAATAATCATAAAACTTTACCACAAATTTACTTTATCGAAAATTCGATATATGTATCTTACAGCAACATTATTGCGTTAATTGTCGTGATTATCTAAAAATATTCTTATTTATGAAGTATCGAGTCATTTGCGAAAATTTAACCTTGGTAAATATATATATTTCCAAAATAACTAGAATTATTATTATAAGAATAAAAGAAATAGAAGAGTTAACTTCCAACGATTTTGAAATTCTGATTAACTACATTTTAAGCTTAATTTTTTGAATTCAGCCTCAAAATCATGTAATGTAAATGAATATGTCAAAGACTCATATTGTTCGATAATTTAACCAAAAATTTATTGTCGTAATAATCATCAAAATGTTCATGAAATTTTGCTTGCTCTTTTGCTTGCTTTGCCATGTCGCAGAATTTAATTCCGTTCGAAAGTGGAATTAATTCCATTTTTTGTTTCTATAGAAAAAGCAATACGAAAAATTTGTTCGGAATGAAACCAATAGTTTACTTTTTCTTTAGAAGCAAAATACGTTAATAATTCCTCTTCCGAACGTCTGAAATACAAAATTTTGATGCAATAGTATTTCGAAAATGTACCATATGACTCGCGGTAGTACCACGGTACCAACTGTGTTTAAAATGTATCAAAAAAAGTACAATAGTACCATGTGCCATCAGTGCACTGAATAAATACAAATAAAAACAACGAATGTTTGTAATTTTCAGTCAGCTGTTTTTGACATCAAAGAGCTTAAAGAAAAAACAAATAACCATGTTGTTTTTGTATTGTTGTACTTGTTGTAATGTTGCCGCTACCTTAATGATGAACAGAAACTGGGGCTGAACGTTTTTTTCCATACAGTTTGACATATAATTATGCCAGAGAATGCGGTCGTGAAAATAGAATCTATTTTATTTTGACAGCGTTTCTTCTTATGCTCTCACTTTAAAACACAAATGCTCTCAACAATATTACCATACTTTTATAAAATTGTATACACTTTGTAAACAAAACCATGTGTTTTTGAAGCTTTGGCGCAAGAAAAATAAAAACAAAAGAAAATCAAAGAAACGTTTAAAAGTGAGATTTTTGTAATTTAAAAGAATATAAGTGATATTATAGAAAAATTAATTGAAGATGTACAAAAGCATGATTGCATATATAATTTGAAGTCGCCATTGTACAAAAAGTTTTATTTAAAACAAGATTTGTGGACAAAAATTGGAAAAGCCGTCGGCATTACAGGTTGGTACACAGAAGAAATATAAAAACATTAAATGACAGTTCGTGAAGTTACAGCCGTCGTTTCAATTATGGGCCTGTTTTCTCTGAGAGTCGTTTTTGCTTGAAGTTGCGGTCGTGTTCTGTTTCATCATTTATAATCAATATGCCTTGGTTAGAACTTTACAAACAGAAGACTTAGCAAGTTGTATTCTGGTTGCTAAAACTTTTAAGATAAAAGCGACAGGTCCAAACAGTCCATATAGTGTTTTATAGCTTGTAATTTCATGAGTTATTTTCAAATTTGTACCCTATACTTCTAATACCAAACAACAGCTAACAGAAAATATACCAATCGACTGGGGATCTCTTTCTGAATCAATTTACTTATAACCGTCCGTCCGTCCGTCCTTGAAATCCCACTTTAAGTGGAAATTTTTAAAATAAATCAACAAAGTTAGAATCAAAGACAAACATTTAACTAAATAAAATACTGGCTTTTCTTTAAATCCGCTTTCATACTCTTCAATTCTGACTCTTCAAGACAAATATATTTGGGTGAGAAGGGAAAATAGATTGAAACTGGTAGAAATCGCTCCATTATTTCACCTGGCCCCCATATTAATGTCCTGTCGAAATTTGGGTTTACCGATCATAAATGTTTGAATTATGCAAGTATCCAAACAAATTTCATCACAAATAAGTGTTTAATGAAGCTGAATCATACAATCTACAAATTTTGTGCAGATCGGTCCATCATTAATCGTAGCTCCCATATAAGGCCCACTTTCGAAATTCAATTTAACCTCCATAAATATTTTAAAAATATTTACATCGATATCATGGTTAGCACATATAATATTTATATTAACAGAAATCATGACACTAAATTTTTGGATGATCGGTTCACATTCGGTTATAATTTTAACTCCAATTTCTAAAAAAAACTGTTATATATATACTGGGTGTAGTGTATTAAATGGTCAGGCTTGACCGACTATACTTTCTTACTTGTTTCTTTTTTTTTATCTTTCATGCATGTTGGTTTATATTAAAAAGTATCACAATTGAATTGAGGCGTGTGAATGAAATGGCAAGTTAAAATGAGAACTTAACAAAAACTGGGCAGCTAAAGGTGGCTTTAGACGGTATGTATTTTGCAGTGTACTTGTCAGTTATACGATACATATGTATGTAATTGTGCATGTCTGTCAAAATTGGCAATTTACAGTCAGTTTATAATTTTTGCTTTCATACGTCAAATTTTAGTTTCATGTGACATAATCTACAATAGAAGACAACAGCTGTTTTTGTGAATATGTGAATATTTTCGGTTGAGTTTTGTATTCTTGCAAATATAGTTTGAAAAAATTGATTGAAAAAAAAAGAAATAGTTGTAACTTGCAGCATTATTATAATACTAGTTTCTATAAAATATAAAAATAAAAATTTAAGCAAAAGTTAAAAGTAGAAAATGTATGGAAGAAGAAAGGGTATTATAGTAGCTGGATATGAAAAAGGAAATTAAAGACCTAAAAATAGCATCGGTATTGCAAAGAGCGATATCAAGAGCCCTAATGGAAGGTAAGGTGTTGTTCAATCAAAATGTAGCGGTAGCTGACGTAAAATTAAGTAAAGATTTGAAAAAAGCAGATGTATATGTTGTGTTATCTTCATTGAATATTCAAGTAGCTGACTACTTAGATCCAGAAAAAGACGCAACATTATTTACTTGTGCTGCAGAAGGTGACTCCTCTGTCTTTTGTCCAGAATATGACGGAGATGTGGCTCTAGATTTTATACCACTGTCAGGTATTTTGCTTCTTTCTTCCTTGCTTGATGGGGAGCCTGAAGATGCCTGCTCAATATGGAGGCAAAAATTGTTGTATTTAAGTTAAATAAAAATTAATATGTATAAATACGTTTTTTTTTTCAATGAATATTTCAATACAAATTTATTTTTTTGTTTACTACAATTTCAAACAATTGACTTACAAAACAGCTGATTGCAGGTGCTTTGTCAGATGAAAATAGAACATGCTCTAATTGAAAATTTTGCACTTTAAATACAGGCTGACATTTGCAGAAGCATTATTTTGCTTTTACATGACATGTATGTATTTTGCAGTGGAAAATTTGACAAGTACACTGCAAAATACATACCGTCTAAAACTACCTTAAGCAAATAAATATTTAGTATTGTAATGTAGAGTTTTATTAAATTAGCTTAAAATTTCTTGAGGTTTTTTCATATTTGTACCCTCCACTTCTAATATAAAGGACAACACCTTATATAAAATATATGTACCAATCGACTGAGCATCTCTTTCTGAGTCAATTTAACTATGACCGTCCGTCCATCCACTCTGTGAGGAAATTTTAAAAATACATCAACGAAGTTTGTATCAAACATTTAATAAACATTTTAAATTTACTTCTTACTATAACAATAAACTCAATAAAATATTGGCTTTTCGTTAAGTCCGCTTTCACCCTCTTCAATTCTGACTCTTCAAGGCAAGTATTTTTGGGTGAGAAGGGCAAATAGAATAAAAGGGGCACAAACTTGACGGTATTAGTCAATTTTCTTATTTCCTTTTGTTTTTTTCTTTAATGCATGTTGATTTGGATGAAAAAGTACGAAAATTGAATTGACGTGTGTGAATAAAGTAGCAAGTTCAAAAGGGAATTGAACAAAAACTGATTAGCTAAAACTGAAGAGTGTGAAACAGGACTAACTATCAGTCAGTTATATTTATAATAAAGACATTGTTTAATTTTTGATTTTCGTTTCTTTGTCTTTACAGATAAACTAGCTGTGATAATTATTGGAATAATTACATTAATTTTAGGAATACTTTTAACCACCATACCGTGGCTGGATTATTTTATATTAAAGGTAAGGATTATACGATTTCTATCTACACAGACAAGTAAAACCTTGCTATTAACATGAATTGCAAAGTATCTGATCTTAAATACAAATAAAGTATTGGCCAATTTTTCTAGTGTTAAATTTCATTTAGCGAAAAACGATCTGTCATCGTTCAGTTCAGTTTGTTACATCAAAATCGTTATTCTTGAAGGTTCGAGAACGATATATTAATAACGCATCATTAACAATACGGATCGCGATTTTTTTTTTAATATAATAAGGAAATTTTTTACAACAATCCTTCAAACAATTTTGTAGTATTACTCAGTATTTTGAACATTAATTTTTTTAAAATATTTTCAATAATTTTCCGAAAATTTTAATTTAAGAATTATTCGCTTTTGCGAAACTTTGTTAATTTTCAATTGTTTGGACAGACAGGTTGGGTCCGGGGTGATTTATTGCTTAACACTCCGATGAGTGAGAAGGTCCTTAGGGAACTTTTAGCCTTTTCAAACTGAAATTACTCCTACTTCGGCCACTACAAACCCCCGCCTCCCCTCTGTGTTCCAAGAGTTGCGCATCTTTTGGAAAAAAATCAAGCCGTTCGGATCATTACTTTAGGAGTTATTGAGGTTTTAGTGAGAATAGTACGCAGACGTGTGAATTCTAAGAAAAATTCGAAGACATGAACTTTATTGCTTTCAAGGAAAGTCACAATATTCTAATTTCTACAAGCAATAAACCAGTTCTTAGAATTTTTTGTTTTTATCATCATCCCTAATGTCTTTGATTTAAAAAAAATTAAAAAAATTATTTTTGTATGTATAATTTAGTTATAAACAATAAAAACAAAACAAATCAAAAAAAAAAATAATTTTATATGAAAAAAACATGATTTACAAAAAAGGTCCGTCACACGGCCGTGAAGTTCAGAACTGTCACTCATCGGAGGGTTAAATCATATGCAATAAATTCTAATTTTTAAATATTATATATGTATTACAGTATTGCCAAACATTTTGGAATTGAAATCGAATCTTATGAAATTTCCTAACTAGTAAAGAAAATAGAATTTCAAGAGTTGCACTGTAAAATTATTGAAATTTAAAACTTTAGTATCAATATTTCAAAAAAAAAAAAAATATTAATTTGTTTACAGAATTTAAGGCTGTGGAATGATACATTAAGTTATCACTATTGGCAGAGACCCGGTGTGATACGTTTAACCAAGGTCTACATATATAATGTCACAAATCCAGATGGTTTTTTACAGGGTGAAAAACCAAAATTACAAGAGGTGGGACCTTTTGTTTACAGGTAATTTAAGATTTAACATAAATATTTTTATTACCTAAATATAATAAATTTTAATTCATGGACACTTCGCTACGCTGAATAATTTTACAAGTATTTTAATGAATTATGAAAATATAAAGCTCTAAAGTTTAGGTTCAGTTCTCAGAATTAAATAGACTTTTGTTTTTTGTTTGCAAAAATTTTTTATTATGTATTTAGGTACAACATGATGTCATTTACTAAAATAGTCATTTTAATTAACCGAAAATAATAACAAACATAAAATTTGTCATAAAAAAGCATTTTTAGCATTTATTTATTATTAAAATATAAACATTTAATTACCATTTAAATGTTAAATGTTTTATAATTGTCTTAAATAAATAACCAATATTTATATTTTCTATGGAAATTAATTAATTAAAACAAAATACTTAAAATATTGAATAGGTATTTTGTATGCGAGTCTATTTATTTATAATCACCCCTATCGTGAATAAAAATTCCACATGAAATTTGTCCCCTTTTCACATTTTTTCTATTTAAATTCAATGTTAAAAAAAATAAAAGGGAACAATTTTCATGTGGAATTTTTATTCACAATAGGGGTGAATATGTATTTAGATGGATGTGTATGTTCAATGTTAACAAATATTCAACTTGAATTAAACCTTTGTGAAATCTTTTCTAAATGTACGACTACATATTATTATAGATATTTAATTTTTAATATTTATTTCACATTTCCAATATCATACATAATATAATATTTGTACACTTTAAAAGTGTTGGTAAAACTAAAAATTATTTTCGTTCAGTTTTAACACTTTGTTAGCTGAAAATTAACCAATGTACAAATTAGGCCAATGACCGGCTCTTACAACAATACAATAAATTAACAGCTTTAACAAAAGTTTAGTACTATTTAAAATAATATTGATAATCGACTTGCTGCTTGCTATGAACCAAGTGACCAACTAAAGGCACCAGAAACTAATGTTAATATACTACATGGTTATACTAACTAGGCCCTATATTTATAGTAAATCAGTTGTATATTCAATTTAAAATGTGAGAATAGCTATTTGCCTCTTACAAATCTAAAAATAATCGAGAAATACTATTACAAGGTTCGCAAAAAGCAGCTTGTTTTGCGGCAACAAACTTTTCATTCATTTCCAATATCGATCCAGATTTGCTTAATAAAACAAAATTCATTCAAATTTCAAAAATCCTCTGCAACCAGTTTTCAAAAAATGTTTGAAAATTAAACAAACATTTACAAGATATTTTGCAAACATCAGACATCATATATCAAACATCTGACTGCTTCGATTAGCATTAAATTTTACAAGGCCACAGCAGACGAGTATTTTTGAAAGAAGATATCCAGAAATACCTCAGCAGTGGTGCTGTATTGACTGTTTGGACACAATATGAGACCGTTAAAAAAATCGTGTTATTGTTGTATGTTGTACATTGTCTGATACAACAGAAGATGAATGGGAACATAAATGAAATATAATTGAAAACCTAAACAATTTCTGCATTGTACGAAAAATCTCTGAAGAGTGATAAAATTCAGAAAACTTTTTAAATAAGTAAGCAAAAATTTGCAAAACGGAATAAATATGTTTTAAATAATGTTTGATGACCATCGGCTCAACTCTGTATGATTGCATATATTAGAATGACATCATATTGTGTATATAATTAATGACGACAAAGTTTTTAATACAAGATGCTTCTGCATCCTTAAGAATGTTGTATTAAAAAAAATCTATACAACTATTGTAAATTCCAACGACTTACAACACTACTCTGCCTGAGTTGTCAATTGAACAATTAAATTTTTAAATTAAAATCTAATCAAATCTAAATTTTTATTTTTCGGTCAAAATTACGCCTTTTATTTCTAGACTAAGGTTTCTTAGGTATATTTAGTAATGCCTTTTTGATTAGGTTTGGTTGAAAAGAGTTGTGTGCAGACGGAAGCATGTCAATTTAAAAACTCTTTAGGAGAAGATAGACTTGTTTCCAATGTCGAACTCCATTATTAACACATGTACCTGATTTGCTTTGTTAGCTTAATAACATTTTCTAGTTTACAACCGACTTGGTGATAAAGTCTAGCAAATCAACGACTGTCCAGACTAATGAACCCATGTGTCTGCAGCATAGGACAGAAGCACATTTCAAGGGACTCTAGGTAGTTTGTTTGAAACAATTGACAGAAATTTTCCGCAGTTTATTTAAAGTATTGTTAACATAAAATCCAATCCTAATAATAACTTTGGCTACATGGCCCAAGTTTAACTTTAAACCTTACAGTCAGTTTTGTTAATCCAGGATCGTTTAGTACCATTCAGAAACCTTTTGGTTATCTCTCAATATAAATGCCAGATCTACATTTTCTAAACTCATGCAGTGGCTTATTGTACGAGTTCATTCGCAATCTCATTTCTAAAAACGTTGCAGTGATTTTTTGAGATTTTTATACCCACCACCAAAAATATTGGGGTATATTAATTTTTTTATTTCGTTTGTAATAAATCGAAATCATAAACATATATACTAAATTCTAAGTCCTTTTAAGCGTCTAAGACGATCTAGACATGTTTGTCCGTCTGCTGAAGCTGCCTCGAAAAAAGACTTTAAATAATAAAATTTTTCCCAAACATTCTTTGTTTCACCGAAATGTTTGATTTTAAAAAGGAGAAAATCGGTCCAGTGGTATCCCAGTTATAGACCAAAGTTTCAGATAACCTCGATATTTTTTAGATATTTTTTTTTTTGCTATTTTCTTCAAATATAATGCAGATAATATCGTGAAATTTTGCACAATCAGTCGACGATTTCTCATAGCTTCCACATAAATATCTTCCCGGAATATGGCTTTATGGTACATTAATGCCTTTAGAAAATCAGTATCCATACAAAATTCAGCAAATATTAGTCTAACGTAAAGATAAATTATAAAACAATATTTTGTTTGAATCGGTCCACTTCGAAAAAAAAAACTTAAATGAGCATAAATCTCTTATAAACATCACTATCAAGTTGAAATTCGACATAAATAATCTACATATATACAAATCATAGTAAGAAACTTGATTGTGATTGACCCGTAATTGGTTATAGCTCCCATATAGCTCCCGAAAAACACATTACCCTTGGTTAATATTTAATAAATATCGATATCGAACTGAAATTTTTCACCGACCAGTTATATGTAAGTAAAAATGTTACTATTGTGTTGTGTGAAGTCAATCAGTCCATAAGCGACCACAGTTCCCATTGTCGAGAATATCAGTAATAGCTAAAAAAAAACTCTAAAATATATAATTATTGAGTGGAAAATATTAAGATATGAAACTTACCATAAGACTCAGTAAACGAAAACAAGTAAGAAAGTAAAGTTGGTCAAGCCCGACCATATAATACCCTACATCCATTATATGTATTAAACAGTTATTCAAAAACGGGCGCTATATGGGAGATATTACTTATTATGGACCGATCATCCAAAAATGTAGTTCCATGATTTCTGTGAATATAAATATTGTGTATGTTAAACTTTATCTCGATATAAATACTTTTAAAAGATTTATGGAGGTTAAAGTTGATTGCGTATAGGGGGCTTATATGGGAGATTCAACTAATTATGGACCGACCATTATAAAATAAGGTCTCATCATTTCTGTATATTTAAAACTTATTTGTGTTGAATTTTATTTGGCTACCAAAATTTTTAAGAAATTTAGGGTCGTTAAAGTGATTTTCAGATGTGGAGGCTACGACTAATTATGGACCGATCTTGACAAAATTTGTAGATGTGATTTAGCTTCATTTATTACTCAGTTGCGGTGAAATTTGTTTGCATACTTTCATAATTCAAACATTTATGATCGTTAAACTCCTATTTCGGGAGGACATTTGTATGGGGGCCAAGTGAAATAATCCGTCCTTGGGCTGAAAAAATATCACCCACCAAATTTTATTAAAATATATTCAAAATTGCGAACTGTACTCTACGCACAACCTTTACAAGGACAGCCAGCCAGACGGACGGACATCGTTAAATCGACTCAGGAAGTGATGCTGAGTGATTCTGAGTCGATCGGTATATTAAGGTGGGTGTTGGACCAGTATTTCTGAGCATTACAAACATCAGCACAAATCTAATATACCCTCCCCACTTTGGTGGTGTAGGGTATAACTACAGGAAAATATTTTACAACGGTCGTCATATAACATGTGATAAATCGCATATAAGGAATGTTACACAAATTTCTTTCAAATATGCATAGACCACACTACTGATATGTAGGTGGTGGGTAAACCCCACTTGTGAGAATTCTAAGATTTGCAAAAAAAGAAAAAAAAACATAACATTGTTTAACAACTTGCCCAAAATTAATGTTTAAGGGAAAAATATTAAATATTACAGCGAATCTTTTTGTACAATTTGTTAACATAATGTTGGCCCCCTAATGCTACAAAGTTTTGCTCACACGGACAAAGTCTTCATTTAAAATACTTAGTGTTAATATACTTAATATGAATAATTAACCAACTTCCGTTTATTATGCGTATTTTCATAAACATTTCCAAGTTGCAAATATTTAATTCGTACAAGCATTTGAAGCAATTTGATTTTAACTATAATATTTTATTTTATTATTAGCTAATTGCAACATTAATTTTTAATAATTGAAATGTTTCATACAAATATAAAGCTACTAATAAGAATTATAGAAAGAACAGCAACAGCTCGTATTAACAACTGGTAGCAATTTAGTAAGAAAAAAATAATGAAAAATAACTTAATTCTAGACATAAAACATCGTTTATCATATCGTCTATATGTTTATATATATATATATATATATATGTATGTATGTATGTAAGTGTAATATTGAATCAAGGTGTACATACGAATTTAATATCTATAACTACAAAAAAAAACAATCTATAAAATAGTTTTATTGTTGATTTGCTATTTATAATTTAAATAATTACATGGTTTAACGAAGGATTTGCCTTCATGTCATATTATTTTGCCAGCATTCAGTCATAATCTTGAAATATGTACTTCTAGAATGTTAAATCAAATTAAGTGTATGTATACATGTGTATGTATATAGAAATATAAATATATATACATTTGTATGAAATTTAATTATTACAGATAATAAATTTGATTATCTTATTAATTATTATTTGTAAAATGAATTTCATCTTCCGCCGCTGTCGTTAGGAAATCTCCTTAAAATTTCATAAACAAATCTTTATTAAAATGTCAATACCAAGTTAGTTAGTTGCAATAGTTGGATACATGTTAAATGTTTACATTGTAACAATTTGTTTATCATAAAATAAATAAATAATTGCATATTTTAATTAACACTTAAAATGTTTGCTTACTTTTAGAGATGAAAGAGAGATACATAGAGATTCTAGCACGGAAGTTATCAATCATTAAATCTTAAATTGTCTTAAAAGTTTCCTTAGATAAATGCAAATAAATCTCCGTTTATCATTTAAGGGTGATGACTAGACATTTTCGATATTAATTGCACTCGAAATATAAATTAAACTTATCATGACACCAAGTTATTTTTGTAGCTTTAAAATGTTGTTTTTTTTATCTTTTTTTTTTATAAGCACACAAATCATTTCAAATCATTTAATTGTTATTTAGTTATTGAATCTTTGAACTCATGTTTTGCACTATGTTTAACAAATTCGTTAAAACGATAATTAATTATTTAGGGGGAAGATCAAAATTTCATTCAGCAAAGATTGCCAACTTAGACTTAGTCAGTCATTTTAATATGCAGTGTTTTTCTATATTACCAAATTCGGAAACACGCAATAAACTCTCAAAAACATATAAAAGCTAAATTATTCCATAGACCTGCTAGACACGTATAAATCATGCAGTTACTGCCAAAAGCATCGCTAATTTTTTTTTTAAGAGAAGTAACACTCAGGCAATTAATATGCCTATATGTATATTAATTAATTAATTGTGTTACTTTCTTTGGAAAGGGTTAGGTAGGAGAGGAATAGGTGGTGAAAGGAAGTAGAGAAAAGCTTTTCATATGACAACACTGTAATTTTATGTTTATTAGTAGTACAGTATTGCAGCGCCTCTGGCGGTGAGTAGGCGCATTGATCAAAACTTGATTTTAGAGCCTTTATTTCAATTATTTTACTTCAGTGGCGTTATTAAATGCTATACCACCGAAGAAGGCGCTTTTAGTTGTGATAGGATAGAAAAACTTAATAATTCTCAGAAACTGATGTTGCTTTGAATTTTGCCATCAATATACGACTATGTAGCACATTTTCCTTACATCTTTCAGAGCATTCCCCGTTCAAGAAATACAACACCAGTATTAGTACCACAGATTAAATACGTGTGGATGAAGTTGAATGCTCAACTCGTTGTGGATATATTTATTATTCAACAATCACATGTGGGTTTTCTGCACCTAAATGCGTCAATTTTTGGAAAATTTTTGAAAACAAAAACAAGTAAGAAACTATTTGTATTAAACAGTTTTTCAGAAATGAACGCTATATGCGAGATATCACATATTATGGACCGATCATACAAAAATTTAGTGACATACCTTCTGTTCATATAAATATTATGTGTGTTAAACTTTATCTCGATATAAATACTTTTAAAAGATTTATGAAGGTTAAAGTGAAACTAATTATGGACCGACCATTATAAAATTAGGTGTCATCATTTCTGCATGTAAGAAACTTGTTTGTGTTGAAATTTATTTAGATACCAACATTTGTAAGAGATTTATGGTCGGTAAACTGATTTCGGAAGTGGGCCGTAATTAAGAACCAATCGTCATAAAATTGTATCAAATGATTTGTATATTATATGAGACATATTTGTGTTTAATATTATTTGAATACCTACATTTTTAAAGTGATTTGCGGTAGTGGGCCTTTTATGGAAGCTACAACTAATTATGGACCGATCATCATAAAAGTGTACCAATTGATTTGTATATATATATAATATATATATATATGATACATATTTGTGTTCAATATTATTTGGATATCTACATTTTTAAGAGAGTTGTGCTCTTTAAAGTGATTTTCGGAAATGGGATTTATATGGAAACTATGGCCAATTATGGACCGATCTGCATAAATTTTGTAGATGTGATTTAGCTTTATTTACCACTCATTTGAGGTTAAATTTTTTTGGATACTTGCATAATTCAAACACTTTTTTTCATTTATTAATTTATTTATTGTATCTTCAAATTAACTTCTTGGTTGTTTTCAAATCTTATATCTAGAAAAATTATTAGCCCAGCCAGTGCCGAACGGAAATTGTTTGACCACTGTTTATTTTATTTATTAAGTTGGCATTCTTCCTTCTCGTCTTCGGCTCAATTCCGCTGTATTTCATTTTCATAGTCGAATATAGATCTCCGTTTTTACCAAAGTCATGTTTAGGGTCTTAATGGATATTTTAATTTTTTTATACACCAGGGGACAATTGTGATCATTCGAAGCAATTTGTTTTAGCGTCTTTGAATTATGTCTACATTTGAAGCTGAGGCCGTTCCCCATAGCTGTATTCCATTTTATGATAGAGTTGTAAAGTAAGAATTTCTGCCAATGACTTAACACTTAAACCACTATTTTAGAAGGACATTTGTATGAGGGCCAGGTGAAAAAATTACCAATTTCCACCAGTTTCAATTCCATCTGTCTTTGGGCCCAAATAATATCATGTATCAAATTTTATCGAAATATCTTCAAAATTGTGTCAAGGGGGGGTTACTCTCTATTGAGATGCGAAAGCAAATGCGATGCGATAAGCATACAAATTGTACAATGCTTTCGCATCGCAATAGAGAGTAACCCTCCTGTAATCTACCCACAAGCTTTACCAGCCATCCATACGGACGGACATTGTTAATACTTTAAGGTGTGTGTTGGACCAATATTTACGGTCCGTTACAAACATCAGCACAAATCCAATATCCCCTCCCCACTATGGTGGTGTATGGTATAACAAACTTCGGGTTTTTAATGCTTAATATTCACAAAAGCTTCAAATTTTTATTAAGTAGTATGAAACCCAACCAATTCAACAAACGAAACAACGAAAAATTATTCTTGTCTACAAAACAAAAAAATTTTTCATCTTCATTAAGTAAATGACACAAAAACAACTGGTGGTGGTAGAGTACTACCTCTGCAGTACTGTACCACCTTATTAGAAATTCAAAATTTGTATTTAAAGGACAACAGCCGATCAGTGGAATTGTACTACATGAATTATACGTTGTTTTGTCTTTTCTTATAAACAAAACGTTTAATAAATATAAATTAAGTGAAGTAACCAAAATAGGTGGGAATCACAGACATATATATTTCGCTTCGAAAGGATAGTCTAGTGAACTGAATAATTTGGTTAGAATTTTTTAAGGAAAATAATAATGATAGAATTGTCAAGGAGCTGAAATTTGTGCAACTGAAAACATTTTATAACCCCATTGAAAAAGAACAATTTGAAATCCAGCATAAATATGTTACTCTTCATTTATAATGAATAAAATTTAATTTATTTAACATATTCTTTAAAAATATACCCAAAATTATCATATAGAAATAAATGTAATCTTAAATGTTTCCCGAACAACATAAAAATTTACACTGCTGGTAAAAGCCGCCACCACCGCAGAAAATAAATAAAATTAAAAATACTATTAATTTGACATTTTATTTAACCAATAACAAAAACAACATTATTTATTTAAATTTTAAAGAGCTGTTAAATACACATTTAAAAGCAACAAAAAATAAATAAATGTCTTGAGTTTAAGTTTTGAATACGCAAACCACACACACACTTCAAAACAATTTCAAACAAAATCTGCTGAACAACTAAATTTGAAACGCTGAACACACAAACGGTCTAAATAACATAAAATCGTTAAATAAACAAACATAAAATATGAACCACAAAGACAGTGTGTTAAAAAAATATTCTCACATACATACTATACATAAGTTGGCGGCACAAACCAAACATTAAAGCTTTTATAAGTATGAAACTTTCATACTTTTTTACTTGCTTTTGTAGATATATTAACTTCATGATTTATATTAAACTCCTATAGATAATTAAATAGTTAATTAAATCGGTAAAATTATTTAATTTAACTCGATTTTGAATTAAGAAAAGGCAATCGTTTTTTATGTGTAGATTACGCATCTGAAACACTAGTGCAATTTGTTTGTACTATTGGTATTTGTGCTCAATGGCAAGGAAACTAATAACTATTTCCGCTTCACAATATGTAGGAGATATGAGGCATTCGTCGTTTAGCACAAATTGGTTAAAGTATAAAATGTATGTGAGCTCTCACCTATCACAGAGCATTCCCCTAAAAAATTCATCTGATATCCAAATAGCTGTCGACCGTTTTACAAAAGTCTTGGATTCTGCATCAAGAAATGCAACCCCAATCAAGCGGACAATTAAATTTGCTTCTTACAATACATCGACGGATATAGAGACCCTTATTAGAGAAAAAAGGAAGTTAGGAAGACAATGGCAAAACAGTCGTTCCCCAACCACTAATGCCTGACAACTCTTCGCAACAAATTGAGACAGAATCACAAGTGTGCAATAGAAGGCTATCTAAACAGCCTAGATGCCACAAACAACTCCAATTACAGCTTATGGAAGGCTATACGGCATATGACCGCACTTGGGCCAAAAACACAAATGAAAAATTAAACGCTTTCGCGGGCCACCTTGAGAAAGTTTTCACGCCACATGATGCACATACATGTTTCAGTCGTCCAATCATTCCTGATAAGGTAAACCATTCAATAAAATTTAACATAAATCAAGTAAAATCTGCAATAGAAAAAGTGAATATTAGAAAATCTCTCAGACCTGACCGCATCACAGGGTCAATGATAAGGAACTTACCATCGTCTGCTTCTAGAATCTTGCTGCTCATTTTTAACGCGATATTAAGAGTCGGATACTTCCCATCCTCGTGGAAGAGGTCTATAATTATTTGTGCAAACGGATTTTATGTGAGCAATGCTTCAATACATAATTAAAACTAGTAAGAGTGCTAATTGTATATAAACTTCACCTTAGAGTTTCCTGTTCGTTTTTATCTGAAATTGTGGTTTAAATGAAACTGCGGCTAAACTAAAAACCGATGTTTTTTTTAGAACTAATTTCAAAAGAAAAATTCAAGTTTTAGAATTGAAAAAAAAAGCTTTTTATAAAGAAATTTCCGAAAATGTCAGTTCAGATAGAAAAATAAGACCTAACAGTGCCGTTGAGATACCCATGATTTAATTAACTGTGAAAAGTACGGCTTTCTGAAGACATATTTTCAAGTTTTTATATTAGAACTAGAGCTGTGTCGTTCATGAACGAACGGATCACTTCATTGAACGGAATGAACCGGTCATTTAACTGAACAGTTTTCGTTCAATAGTGTACGGATCAATTTCGTTCAGCTGCTGTTTATCAAAAGACAAGAAGAAAATCACATTCAATCTTCGATAAATGAACAAAAATTACCGGTCACTGAAATGAGCGACCGGGCAGTCATCGGAGATAGCGATAACAAGAACAAATATTCATAATTTATTTAGTTTAGTTTTTTTAAGATCAAATCGACTCATTGGATAGGTTGCTTTGTGATAAAGTGGACAACTTTGGAAGCCCTCCAATAAAAAAGTATACCAATACATTTAATAATAATTATAATTCTTAACAATTGAACCATTAATTACGTTTTTACTGCTACAAAATCAGTTCATTAAAGAGTTTTCCAGATATGAGCAACGTTTTTATCTTATGTTTGTATACTATTAAATGTTTCATGTTTCCATAATAATATAAGACACAATATAAGACAGTGTTGCATTACTATAATTACACTTGATATTTGCTATTTTTTTAAACATGTAACACGTTTCATAACTATAATTACATTTTATGATAAACAAGAAACAATACTAGAAATCAAAAGTATAACTTATTCATATTATGCAATTTCCAACAATTTACTATAAAATGTCGCGCGATTCTTTCGAAGAAGTCAAATGTGGTTAAAGTTTTTGAGTAATTGAAAAAAAACCGATGGCAAGATGTAGTAACGCTAAAAAAAAGTAGTGGCTCAAAAAAAACTTCCCTAACGTGACAATAAGGAATGTGCCCGCAACACAATAAAGAGTGTTGGTCTTATTAATGAATGTGAGGTAAATATGCCCATATCAACCGTAATTAAAAAAATGCAAAAAATCCCAGACTATTACTAAACAAAGCTGTTGTCTTTACCAAGGCTATTACTCCGGCACAAAACTACTGGACTTGGATTCGCTAAAAGAAACATACAAACTGTCAGGTAAGCCGACAATCTTTGTCAATAGTTGCACTATTTAAACATAGTTCTGTTTCACACACTTCAGTTTTAGCTGACCAGTTTTTATTCAATTCTCTTTTTAACTTGCCATTTCATTTACACACGTCAATTTAAGTTTCGTACTTTTTCATGCAAATCAACATGGATGAAAGAAAAAAACAAAATGAAATAAAAAAATTGACTAGTACCGTCAAATTTGAATCGCTTTTATTCTCTTTTCTCTTTTCACCGAAGCATACTGATTTTTTCCGCTGAGAAAAAATTCAATCGTGATGGTTCAGACGATTTCAAAAATAAATTTCGGAGGCGATTCTTTGATGGTTTGTGAAGGTTTTTGTAAGGACAGTATGTTTTATTTAGGCGTTTCCAAGAACCAAACGGAATTCGTGCTATTTTTGGAAAACATTAACGGAAAACAATTTCTTTTTCAACACGACAACGCAGCTATACATGTTCACAAGCCGTCAAACAAAGGAATGTTTGGCTTCAAAAAATATTAATGTACTTGAATCGCCCGCATGTTCTGCAGTCGAAAATCATATTCTTAATTTTAAGGAATATTAAGCCGTCGAATTTATGCTGAAAATCGACAATATGAAGGCATATATCTCCTAAAAGAAACCGTGGTAGATGCTTGGAGATCTATAACTGAAGAAATGAAAATAATTCTGGTGAATAGAATGCCTGAACCAATTTTGTTGTTGCCTCAATAAAGTGGCCGAACATACTACTTACTCATGACTAAAATGTTTGTGAATTCAATGTATTTATAGTTATGAAACAGTAATTAATTTATTTATACATTTTATACACGTTCAGTAAATATCGTGATATTTGGATCGCGATCCATTTTAAAGTATTTATGGATCACGAGCGTATGCCACATGTTCAATATTTATCGTGCCAGTATTTATGTTGTTTTTGTGCTGTGCGGGTCGTTTATCAATGTCGCGAGAAAACCAAGAGAAAGCCTGTTCAGCTATTCTGCTTGCTTTTTCATTGAAGAAAAAAGTGGAAAGAAAAATTTGGAGCAAAAAGTGGTTGCAGAATCGGAAAAATATTCGCACTTAATGGACACAATTATTCTTTATAAAGAAATAGACTGACTGAAAATACTACTCGTTCAATATTTATCACGTGATCCACGATCCGCGAACTGGATTTCATATTTTAGGTCATTCTGCGTTATGGATCGCGATCCATCAATATTGCATGCTACACGTGCAATAAATATCGTGAAACTAGAAATATCACGATATGTATTCAACGTGTAGCAGTGCCCTAAGAGGTAAATAAAAACTAATGATTTTTTTTTCTTAAACAATATTTATTTATTTCATGTAGATTAATCTATTTTACTTCTGCATTAACTTGCAAAATTGAGAAAAGTTTTATGTATTTATAGTTGTGTAACGCGGTGTATTTATTAAATTAGAAAAAAAAAACAAAATTTATAGGTTTTAAATTTTTAGACGCCGAAACCGCTGTTTTTAATTTTGTCGGGGTTTTTTTTGTAAGGTTTACTTCAACCTTTTATAAACAAAAACACGCAATGAACCCCATTGTAACAAATTTGCCCTGACCACTTAGGAACGTCCCTTTGAAATACCATATTGTCTACACGTAGAAATTTGGCGTTTTATTTATTTAACTGACTGTATTTACCTTTAAAAAAAAAAGCCACAAAAATGACACATGAAATAAAGTTGAGGCACTCGCTCACTACAAGAGTTGTACAAATCTCTGCTCTCAGTTTCTTTTTTTTTTTTTATTATTGTTCATAATTTGAAACAAAAGTGTTAACAACAAATGTGTTTTGAAAACAAAAAAAAACGAAAAATGTAATTCATATATTTAATTACACTCTGTATCATTTGAACTTGACATTCAAACGCATCTGAACACGAGCCGCATTTACTGAAAGCTGGATTGTGTTGTCTGGTGTTTGTGTTTTTTGTCATTTTTATGATTGTCTGTTTAAATTGAAACATCAGCCAGAAACACATTTATACAGAAAATAAATATGTACATATGTAATTCATATAATCGTGCGTATGTACGTTTTAATATTATTTTTATAATGAATTTTTTTCGAGGTTTTGCTTTTTACCGTGACATTAGTATAAGATTTTTGATTGATAAAAAATTTATACTTTTCAAATAAAATAATGTCTCTTGTTTTCTTTTTATTTTTTTAATATTTTACAGGGAGGACATGCAAAAGGTGAATGTCAGATTCCATGACAATTTTACGGTGTCATATCAGCATAAGAAAATCTTAGAATTTGTTCCTGAACTGAGTATAGATAAGAATACACAAATAATAACACCTAATATACCTCTATTGGTAAGTAAAATGTGTCATTTAGAATTGTTGAAGCAAAATGTTCTGTTGTAGCTGTCATCTGTCAAATTTCGGAAACATTCAATTTGACGAAAGTCAGTCGAATTGTATAACATGTAAACAAATCTGTAATTTTCTATTTTAATACAACTTTTCAAGACTTATACAAAAGTTTATGTTTTAAATTTGGAACTTATCGTCTGATAGGGAGAGTGCTCACAATGCCTGAAATTGGGGCACCTTGGTTGAATGTCCGATTTGAGAAGATTGTAAAATGTTATAGATCTTACCCTCTTACGGTTTACAAGATGTTCGCTTATTTAAACTCAAATTATTTCCCCATTATTTGCAATATTCAATTTGAATCTATAAGTTTATATAAAGTGAAATCGCATCAAAAACACAAAATCGGCATCTTTATTAATATTGCATTTACCCGCAGTTCTCCAATGTTCAGTCTTTGAAATCGGCATCGTTGGTTATTTTGAATTTACCCGAAGTTCTCCAATTTGGGATTATTTGGTCTAAAAAATTAACATCCAAAACTGTATTATATTTGTATTACATTTTTCAAATTCTCCCATTGTGCGTGGCTTCATAATTGCTTACAGGAAGTCGGGACCGGTTCTTGTTTTAACACTTTATATTAAAATGAATATTGCATTGGCTTAAATTGACAGCCCCTGTGACTGGTTTCGGAACTAATCCAAGCAAACTTTTTATACTATGAATATTTTAATACTGGTTCGAAAATTCTATTACAACAAATTCATAATAGTGTTTACCGAATATATACTCGTACATAAATATAATAAAAGTTCGTTTTTCAGTAAAATGTCCGTCACAATTGGACGTGTCTCTGGTTCGGGTTTTAAAAACGTTTCAGAGTTTATAACTAGTACAAAGCTTTAAAGATTTCCTCTGTTTTGAAAACGTAAATATCCAATGCATCCTATTTTATCATATATTTTTTTCCTATTTACATTTACAGACTCTCACCAGCTTAAGTCCAAAGTTAGGTTACGTACTCTCAAAAACGATATCTGTCATTCTAACAGCAGCAAAATTTAAACCCTTTATAAATATAACGGCGGACCAGCTCGTATTTGGCTATGATGATCCACTGGTATCGCTGGCGCATAAATTCTATCCAAAACATTTAAGGCCGGGAGAACGAATGGGTTTATTGTTGGCGGTAAGTCTTATTAAACAAACAAAAATCAATTTAAACAGAACATAATTAAAAAATATAATCCTATTCCAACAGCGTAATGGCACTTTATCGGAGATATCTACTATAAAAACAGGACAAGTTGATATGAGTGAATTTGGTTATATAGATCGTTTAAATGGTTTGGATCATTTGCCCCATTGGCAGCAGCCGCCTTGTACTAGTATAAAAGGATCCGAGGGTTCATTTTTTCCACCGCGTGATATCACCAAATCGGATATGTTATATGTGTATGATAAGGACTTGTGTAGAGTCATACCTTTGCAGTATGAAAAGGGGGTGATCAAAGATGGTGAGTATTGGGGTTTTTTTTTTAATAAATTAAATTCTATTTGAAGTAATAATGAATTTTTTTAAAGGGATTAATGCGGATTTGTATAAACTACCGGAAACTTCTTATGGCGATGCTAAAAATCACCCTGAAAATCAATGTTTCGATACCAGAGATTATGATGCGATCAAGGGTTTACAAAACATAAGTCCCTGCCAGTATGGAGCGCCTGTATATCTGTCAAATCCTCATTTTTATCAAGCCGATAGCAGTTTATTGGAATCGGTAGAGGGTTTGAAGCCCAATAAATCAGAGCATGAGACCTATTTTAAAATACAACCGGTGAGTTCTTTTTAAAACTTTACTAAATTCCAAATATTTACTTATCTTTTTGAATTTGATGTTATATTTAGAAACTTGGTGTTCCCTTGGAGGGCAAAGTGCGCATACAATTGAATCTGAAAGTTACGCAAGCACGTGATGTTTATCCGGTGAAAAACTTTCGCAGCTTTATGTTTCCGGTCATGTGGCTGGAAGAGGGAATTTCCGATTTAACACCCGCCATACGTAGATGGATTTATGTGGCCACCGTTTTTGCCCCCACCATAATACCTATTGGCTCTTACCTCATGATAGTGGGCGGAGCTTTTGCCATAGTCTTTATATTTCTGCGTGCCTATCAAAATTACGTGTTTGCTCGCGATCCCACTCTGGAAATACTCGAAATGGGCAGACGCTCTCTAAGGCGTGGCAGTAGTTTCATAGCACATCATCAGCACAAGCTTATGCATCGTGAGTCTTACACTTTACTCAAGGCAATGCCCGCGTCCTATGGGGACGATCGCGAGGATGCCCTGCCTATAATGATCACAAGCAACGATTCGTCATAGTATTTGTAAATAGTTCTCCTTTAAGTTTAAGCCTCAGGCCAAGGCAGATTTTTACTAGGTGGAAACAGTGAATAATTCTAGCAAATTTGAGATGATAATTATTTAACATATGTAGGTATAAAAAATTAATGAATTTGCCTGATTTCGCCACTGCTTCCATTTTGTTTGAATTCGCCTTGTTTTAGGCATCTTAGGTTATTTTTAAATTTAAGTGCAATTTTTGTTAGACGAAAACGAATTATCAGAAGAAACAGAACATGCTAAAGCAGTAGATGAAGAAAGAAACAAAACAAAAAAGAGAGACAACAACAAATTGTGATTTAATTTTAATTGAATGCTTGAATGAACAAATGAATGTTGTAGTTTGTATGTTTTAAATAATTAATTTATAAATTTCTTGTAATATTCTTTAAAAATATAAATTCTATATTTTCTTCTTTTGTACTCATTGCATTAATTTATTGAAGTTTAGAAAAAAATTTAGTGTGAAAGAGACAACATAAAAAAAACATAAAACACACATTGAATTTCATTTCAATTTTTTTTTTATACCAAAAAATAAAGTAATTATGAAAAATAAACGTTCTTGAAGCGATTTATTTTCGAAAATATTTTATTTTTAAAAGAAATTTCGTAACAAAACCAAATCGTATATTTTAATGCCATTCATTTTAACTCTAACCATTTATTTTAATTATTTATTTTCAATAGAATATTTCTTTTCACGTAAACTACTCGTATATGGCAACGGTGCAATTGTAATTGTAATGGAATTGAATGTGGAAATAAATCTTTAATTTTCTAAACGAATAGTCCGATTTGTATAATATTGCGCTTGATTATGATAGTTGGAGTTTATGAATTTGGTTCCTAAAAACTAATCAACAGCAAGCTCACAATGCTTTAAATTCGGGCGCCTCAGATATAAAACTTTTTCTAAATTTTCTGTATTTAATTCGATTAGAAAGATATATTTCAAATCTAATATTGCCTTCATAATCAACGTCGTACAGAAAATATGCAGAATCTTTTGGATTTGTCATTTAACTACTTTTGTACTGCATTGCCGAACACAACGTCTTAGAATACAACGAGTTGAAGACAATAACTACGAGTTGCTTATTTAGAAGCAATTTATTTGATTAGTGGATAAGACAAGATAGATATATTATAATTTATTATATACAATGTAAAGGATATTGAGTTTGCTTTGCAAAAATATAAAAACATATTTCCAAACAACTTTAAAAATATTATACAAATTAAATATTTTTAAAAAATGTTTATTCGAAGTTGAAAATTGAAAACAATTTCAGTAGCGTATACAATTGTTTTCAAACAATTTGTATATTTAACTTGAAGTAAAACTTCGAATAAAATTTTTTGAAAAATTTTCAAATACTCGCAAGAGGAATAATTCTCATTTAACAAATTAAATATTCAAAGTTTTGGCTTTATTTATTTATTGAAACAAAAGCGGGCGGACGAATTACATACACCTTGTTAATGCACCCTTTGATGCTTTATAAAGCCAAAATTTAAACTAAGCATGAGATTTATTATAATCGGACTAACCTATTAAAAACTACTGAATTATTAATTTAATTTTTCCTTTTGTACAACGGTGGTTTGTCGTACGCATTAAATACAATTAAAGCGACAAACTACACGCAACATGTTTTTAAATTTATCCGCCTATAAAATATTACAAAGAAGTGTCAAGTCTATGATTACCAATAAAATAGTTTCTTGAATAATATGGAAACATGACCGTATTAACAGTAGGAGTAGATCTCCCACTTTAATCGATTTTGTTCAAAAATCTCCATATACCAAAGGAACGTCCCGTAAAACTGATAATTCTTTACAGTAAATTTAAAATTAATCCTCATTTCATTTTCCTTAAACACTACAAACCTCTTCTTTAGTTTTAAAAATACTATTAACCTTTTTGTATTACTTGTATTTCTATTATTTTTTCTTAAGAACTGGGAGTTTTAGGTCTATTTTATTTAATATAAGCCAATAATTTAAGCAATTTTAACAATATATACAAATCATAAAATAACATAATAATTGACTAGTCATTTTTTATTTGCAAATGAAAATGAGAGTAGATCTTTTTTAAATAAAATTTTAAGAATTACTTTTAAGATTTTAAACTTTGTATAATGTAAGCAAATAAAATAAATTATTCTTAGCCACTAGTTAATTAATTTGTAAATTACTTTTTATTTTCCAAATATTTGTAATGTCTTTTATAATTAGCAAATAGTACTTTATATTTTCAAATATATTTTTATTTCTTTGCTGGCATTACCTTTATCCTTGCTGTATGCCCTTCCTTCCTATATATCTCTCCCGCTCTAGAAATGTTTAGTCAATTACGGCCTTTAACATTTTTTATTACTCAATTGTTAATATTTTCTTTATTTAATTGTAATTTATCGAGATGTTTTTTTTTCGGTGTATTTTTTATAAATTAATTCAAAACTATATATTTTATTTACAATTTTAGAAAACTTTTTTTTTTTTATAAAAATATTTGTATTAAATAGAAAAACAAAGAAACTGTTTTATAAGAATATTATCCTACAAAAAATAAAATGTGGTTTCATTTACTTCGTGGAATAAAATTAGGTAGTTTAATGGATGAAAACTTTATGATGTATATTAAATGTGAAAACTTGAACCGGGTCCTAACTCCCGGTTCAAGTAGTCAGTCATATAAATCCCATAAAGTCCCATAAAGAAATAATTAGTTTGCATTTACGATTTTGTTAAGGCCCAAAACCAATTGGTAAACTTCAAGAAGATACATTAAATACATTAAAATTTGGATATTAGAGTGGCAAATTTTTCAATTAGTAAAAAAAGACGTTAGAAATTAAAGGAATATTTTAGCATTTTGTGTTTTTTAAAAAATAAGATAAAAGGTTGAAATTAATAAAATTAGAATCATTTTCTGAATCGATTTAACGATGGCCAACCGTCCGTTCATCGGGCTGGCTGGCTGTCCATTTAAAGAGCACAAGTCGCAATTTTGAAAATATTGCCATAAAATTACGGTACATGACATTTTTTGTTTCAAGGACGCTTAGAATTGAAACTGGTTGAAATCGGTACATTATATCACCTAGTCCTCATACAAATGTAAAATAGGGATTTATTGGTCATAAATGTTTGATTTATGCACGTATACCAACAAATTTCTCCAGAAATAAGTTTAATATGAAGCCTAATCTTATCAACAAATTTTGCGCAGATCGGTCCATATTTCACCATAGCTCCCGCAGAGCATAACTCTCTTAAAAATATTGGTATGAAAATCATATTCAATATAAACCTGTTTTATATCATTTGGCACAATTTTGTGATGAACGGTCCATAATTAGTCATAGCTCTCATATAAGGCCCGCTGCCGAAAATCACTTTAACAACCATAAATCTGCTAATAATGTTAAAATAAAATTAAACTGAACACAAATCAGTTTTATATTTACAGAAATCATGACAGCTAATTTTATAAAGGTCGGTCCATAATTACTCTTAGCTCCCTTCGAAAATCACTTTAACATGTATAAATCTGTTACAAGTGTTTGTATCGAGATAAAATTTAACACAAAGAATATTTATATGCTCAGAAGTGCCACATGCCACAATATTTTTGGATGATTTGTCCAATAGGTATAGGGTGTACTGGGTGTAGGATATTATATGGTCGGGCATGACCGACTATAATTTCTTACTTGTTTTTTATTATAAAGAATAAGTACTAGGAACTTATAATAATAGTTAATAAGTTTATTTTTATTTCAAACAATTTAAGCTACAATAAAGTTACATAGTAGTATTTCTTTGTGTAGTATATTCTTTTTAGTTAAAAACGCCTTTAAGCTTTTAAATTTGCTAAATGTCAGTAGCAGAAATGAAAATTGTTTATTTACTAAAAATACTAATATGTAGTTATACTGTTTTTATACCCTACACCACCATAGTGGGGAGGGTATATTGGATTTGTGCTGATGTTTGTAACGCCCAGAAATATTGGTCCAACACCCATCTTAAAGTATACCGATCGGCTCATAATCACTACCTGAGTCGATTTAACGATGTCCGTCCGTCTGGCTGGCTGTCCATGTAAAGCTTGTGCGCAGAGTACAGGTCGCAATTTTGAAGATATTTCGATAAAATTTGGTACGTGATATTTTTTTGGCCCAAGGATGGATGGAATTGAAATCGGTCCATTATTTCACCTGGCACCCATACAAATATCCTCCCGAAATTGGGGTTTACTGGTTATAAATCTTTGAATTATGTAAGTATGCAAACAAATTTTACCACAAATGAGTAATAAATTAAGCTAAATCACATTTACTAATTTCGTAAAGATCGGTCCATAATTAGTCGTAGCTCCCATATAAGGCCCATTTCCGAAAATCACTTAAAAGAGCATAACTCTCTTAAAAATGTTGTTATCCGAATAAACTTTAACAAAAATGAGTTTCTTATATACAAATAGGATGACACCTAAGGGTCCCATATAAGACCCTCTTCGTAATTCACTTTAACCTCCATAAATCTTTTAAACGTATTTATATCGAGATAAAGTTTAACACATATAATATTTATATTCACGGAAATCATGGCACTAAATTTTTGGATCATCGGTCCCTAATAGGTAGATAATATCTCCCATATAGCGCCCATTCCTGAAAAACTGTTTTATGCATATACTGGGTGTAGGGTATTATATGGTCGGGCTTTACTTTCTTACTTGTTTTTATTATGTGAAAAATTTCAAAAAAAAGAAAAAAAAACTACAAAATCAAAAACTACTATATTTAGCAGAAATTTGTATTTTGTATTGTCCCTATATTAAGGAGAGTTAAATTTATTGTACTGTTGAAAATTCATATAAATCCTTAAATACTGAGTGTTTGCAAACATCAAAACAAGAACAAAAAATGAAGACGTCAATCATCACATTTCACAAGTTTCCAGTTTTTCTTAAGATTTATATACTTTTAAGTTTAGAATTGTTTGCTTAAAGGACGCTTAAGATTAATCTATTGCAAACATACACATTGGACTCACAAAGAAAAGTGATTTAGATGAATGTAAAAAATGAAAAAAGTTGAAAGAAAGGAAAATATATATTAGTATCCACATGTGGTCAAATAGTTGTTGGTCAGTACAAATGATGTTCTTTTTTAAACTTAATTCATGTGTAAATCACAAATTTTTTATGGTCATCTAGTGCTTGCGACATGCACATAATTTCGTAAGTCAAAGGAAATGAAAGGTTCTTTAGTGAATAGAAGGACAAAAAATAAACCAGAAAATTGTATTAAGCATTAAATATTTTAATACACTGGCTTACAAGTCACTTGCCAGCTTCTTTTGGTAATTGATGCTGAGATTTAACACTTGTGGCAGCGACTTAAACTAAGCTAAAATGTTTATTTATTCTCTAATGATATTATTAGAACTTGTGTGTACAACGATTACGTGACAAGAGAATAAAGGATTGGAGCAGGAGTACCACAAGGAAGTGTTCTTGGACCTACCCTCTATTTTATTTACACCTCTGATTTGCCTACGAACGATATATTAACTATTTCTACATTTGCTGATGACACCGCAATTATTAGCTCGCATGAAAATCCAGGAGATGCTGTCCACCTGTCACACTTAACAATGTAAATATACCTCAGTCTTCACTTAGATAGAAGACTTAGTTGGCGTCGTCATATAGAAACCAAGAGACTTCACATGAAGTTAAAAGCATCTAGCCTTCACTGGTTAATCAGTGACCAATCTAAGCTAAGCCTGGACTATAAATTCACCCTGTATAAAACCATTTTAAAACCAATTTGGACATATGGAATCCAATTGTGTGGAACTGCTAGTAATACCAGTATTGAAATTATACAGAGGGCCCAATCAAAAATTCTTAGGACCATGACGGGCGCACCATGGTACATAAGAAATGAAAACATCCACAGAGATCTAGAAGTACCATTGGTAAAGGATGAATTCAGAAGGGTCCGCGAGAACTACATCAAAAAGCTACAAACCCACCCGAATCCGCTGGCTAGAATTCTAGCTCAAAGCCAGACGGAGTCGAGGCTTCATAGAGCTTAACAGCCAATAAAAAATTAATGCTCTGTTAGAGAGTAAATAGATTTACTATAGTTTTAAGATTTGAATACTTATTGTTGGGCCTACGGAAATAAGGCAGATTCAATAAATAATAAAAAGTTATAAAAAAAAACTTGTGTGGAACTTTCTTTCATCTTAAACGCTGATAACTTATACTTATCTTATGGTGCCAAATGCCTTTTTAGATAATATAAATACGATTTACAATGAAAATCAAATTTCAACGGATCAATAAGAGCAAATTGGTGTGTTCCCTACAGCTATGGTTACACCGATTCTATGTTGGCTTTATAATTGTATTTTAAAGATCTCAATTAGTGGATTTCATATATTTTTTAAAGATCATCAAAACTATAAGTTTAAAAGTTACACACTCTATCCTAGTAAACATTGTAATCAAACATCATTTAAATTAATTTTAAAATATTTAATACGATACAATTTCTCCGACACTCTTATTTAAACTAAAGTGATCCCGGAAAAGAACTGTAGTGCTCACAAATGTCTAAGATATTTAGGTACCCACTTAAAGGTTGCGTAGTTCGTTTGCTATTAGCGAGTCCACTCAGAAACATTTAAGGCCCATTGTGCTAACTTTAGAATTTTTTTATATAATAAAAAGGATCCTGTAACTCCTGTGCACCACTTGAGAGCTACTTTTTGAGTTATATTAGCAATTATATCCGTAAAAACTCTAGTCGAAAGCCACGATAGTCTTGTTTTTTTTTTCTTAGCCATAGAGGCCCAGCTCATTTTGAATACTCCAAAAGCATATCTTCCAAAGACCATTTGTCGCTACCAAGGTTTCCCTCGGGTTCTAAACCCAACAAGTTATTGAAGAATGAATTATTATGTTGGAGTAAGAGCCTTAATTTGAGCAAGGCAGTCCGCATAGATATAAATTGTCGATGTTTCGAGATTTAATACCCGGATTCTTTTAGCGGCTATGTTATTTGCATACAAATCATTGCGTTGACTCGAAGCACAGAGTTTGCGACCTTGGTATTCTAAATATAATAATATTATTGAAAATTGTTGTAGGTAATTCTTTAAAATGGGTTAGAAGACGGGTTATTTTAAACAAATACAAAATATGAAGGTTTTTGAATTACAGTGAACTCACAGATCCAATAGTCACCATAAAGTATAACGATTGACTCACTTCTTGAAATTAACGATGTCCGTCCGTCCGTCCGTCTGGCTGGCTGGCCGTCCATGTAAAGCTTGTGCGCAGAGTACAGGTTGCAATTTTGAAGATATATCAATAAAATTTGTGACATGATTATTATTATTTCGACCCAAGGATGAATGATTTTGAAACTGGTGGAAACGGCTCCATTATTTCACCTGGCCTGAATTATACAAGAATTCTCAGAAACTTTTCCACAAATGACTGATAAATGAAGCCAAATCATAACTACAAATTTTGTGCAGATCGGCCCATAATTAATCGTAGCTCCCATATCAGGTCCACTTGCGAAAAGCACTTTAAAGAGCGTAACTCACTTAAAAATGTCGGTATCCAAATCATATTGAACACAAATTTGTTTCATATATATAAAAATAATACGGTATAATTTTACGATGATCGGTTCATAATTAGTCATAGCTCCCATATAAAAATGTTGGTATCTAAATAAAATTCAACACAAATAGGTGACAGAAATGATGACAAATAATTTTATAATGGTCGGTCCATAATTAGTCGAAACTCCATAATTCACTTTAATCTCTATAAATCTTATAAAAGTATTTATATCGTGATAAAGTTAAACACATATAATATTTATATTCACAAAAATCATGACACTAAATTTTTGGATGATGGGTCCATAATAGTTCATATCTCCCATATAGCGCTCATTTATAAAAAAAACTGTTTTATACATATACTGGTTGTAGGGTATTATATGGTCGTGCTTGATCGACTATACTTTCTTATTTGTTTAATATACTACATAGCTACTATGATTTGCAAAATTATGTTATAATTTCTAATTTATGTTATTAAATTCATCAAAAATAGTGGTTCGCTGAATTTAAACTACGATAATTAAAAATTTGTTTATTTAGTATTTATTTATATAAAAAATTCTGCGCGGAATCCCAAAAAATTTTAAATAAGCTTACAAAATTTAATTTTAACGTTAGTTAAACAATTGACGTTTAGAGCCTCAATGTCAGAAAATGTTCATATTTTGGGTAGTTCATGTTACTGGATGTTCACGTTTCTGCGAGTTCACTGTATCTGCAAACAAAGCCCAGAGTCTTTAGCGGGAAACGAAAACGCAACCTTCAGACTTATAGTCCGGCAAACTACCATCTAGTAGTGCTGGCAAAGTTTTGAGTAATGGGTACCGAGTAGCGAGTATTTGCCCTTTTTTGATACTCAATACTCAAAAGTAGTTACTCGATACTTTCTGAGTTGTATTTTTAAGCAAGTTGAGTGGGTAAAATAGTGCATAAAAATACATCACTGTATAAAAAGGCAACAATGTGTAAGCTATAAAATTAAACCAACCGCCGAAATAAAGCTGCCTATTATTTTTCAAGTTGTTGTTAACGTTGAATTAAAAGTTAACTTTACATATATTTTTGATTTAAAAATAAAAGACATACAAAACCAATAATAGTTGAAGATCTATTTTTATTTTTTAAAGAAACTACTTCAATTTGCAGATAAAAACTATGCGTTACAATTTCAAAATATCCGTTAAAAGTATCGAGTAGTATTGAGTACCCAAATGAAAAGTATTGAATATTATTGAGTAATGGAAAGTAGTGCAATTTGCCAGCACTACCATCTAGTCTATTAGTGTACCCCTAACTTGATATATACGTATAGTGAGTGGTATGGCAGACTGATGATGATATTGGTATTCATGAAGCCAGCAAAGCAAAACAGGCTAATGTCTGAATCTTGCTTAGCACAGATATGTGTGTTTGAATGTCCACCACACTCCGCCAGACAAGAGCGCCAGTTTACAATATTATGTTTAGGATCAAATCTTCTCATTCAAAAATGTTCCTAAGATAGTGGTACATTGATGACAGATTAAATGAGTTCTCAGATTGCAGGAAAAAAATGTCATTCAATAAAATCATAAAGTCGTCAGTATATGCCTTGGTACTTATTCTACTGAGGCTGAAAAGGATTTGTATAACGTCATGTGCCTCTTTCCTTATCCTAGCAATACCCAAATTAGAATTGAGGACCTGCTATTTAGCATGTTCCATTCCGTTTTGTTAGCCAATAAATATGTTTCTTTTACCAAGTGGCCACTATATAGTACTGGCATTATCATGCAATATTATCTACTGACTTGCCATTCAGATGTGCGTGTTGGTCATTGCAGAAGTTGTCAGTAAAGAGGAAATTCCTTGCTGAGAGACCAGTCTTCTAACAGATTTTTATCATACAAAATAGAATACCACAGAAATAAGATTTCTGATAATAAAAATCTTATTTAGGAATAAAGGCTGCCTGAAAATCGCTTGCACGACGTTTGTGAAGAGCATGTGATTACTTTGTTGAATGACGCTTTCAATTTATCAAATTCTTTAAGTGTATTTACATTTAAACACTCTTATATAGTCACATAAAAGCATCAAAAATCTATAACAAAACTAATAATATCCCCAAATGAAAATATTCCAATAAACCAACTTATTTACGACACCACTAAAAGGCCATTAGAACAATTTAATAAGAATAAAATAATCATAAAATCAACTTTTCTCCCATTGCTCATACTCCACTCACACTCACACATTTCGGTTCACTCTGTCTTTATCCTGTCGTACTATCGTTGTTATTAAATATTAATCGTTCATTGGCAACACATACACACACAAACATCAAATAACCATCAACGACAAATGTACGTACAGGCAAACGCAAATCGGAATAATAGCGATAACAACGATATTAACCGTTAAACGATATTCTAGTGAAATAAATGCAAATAAAACAAAAACAACAATAATAATAACGATAACGATAATAAAGAAAAAATAATCCAAAATCTCATTTGAAGTTGTTTAGCGCCCAATTTTCAAAAGGACAAATCAATAAAATGCAGCTTTTCTCATTTATTTCCTCCACATGCCAATAACAATTTGTAGCAATTACCAATTGCTAAGAGAGCGCAAATTTCTAGGTCCGACGGTTTCTAATGGAGATGTGATTACTTTGTGCAATAGTACTTTTTGGTACAATTGTTACATAAAAAGTACGGTGGTTTACTAAAGATTGGTAATTATGTTTTGTACATTTTAACCCTTCTGCATTCCTTCAAACCTGCCTACACCTTTAGTCTTTTTGGGTCAATTTGACCCAGCTTTTAAAATGTGAGTAAAAACAATATGATTTGTTAAAAAAAAAAACGTATATTTATTAAATATACAGAAAAACAATGTATAAAAAAAATTTTAAATCCTCTTTCAGGGTGACTAATGTTAAGGTTTTTGATAGCTACAAAGATATAAAGCTATCAAAAACCTTAACATTAGCCAATAAATAACACTAGTCATTAACTAACTTTCATTAACTAAAAGTAGTTTTGTGAGTTTGGCAAACAAAGTTCTTGCAACAATCACACTTATTAGAATATTTGTTGGAGTTTTTACCATGTGGGCAAAAGAAACATTGTTGTCTTTTGTTTGAAGCACAATTTTTGATAGCAGATGCTGTTCAACACGAATTGAGGACTTTGGTTGTCGGATAGTTGCAACCAAATTTCTTGCAGACACTCCGTGGGGTTTTGTTTTCCTTCGTAAAATATGTTGGTTTATTATCTGCTCTGCCAGTTCTACTATGTATAGTCTGCGTCTGAAATTTTTATTTCAATTCCAAGTAGGATTCATTTCCGTCCATATAACATATCGGGCCAACGCCTTGTAGAACGTTTACATGTGTAATTTGCAACTAACTGGTCAAGAGCATCAACACCAGCTTTAGATTGGTTGTAGTAATGTATTATTTCCGGTATTTTATTTGCATTATTTCTTATATCAGCAGTATTGTGAAGAGAGCTTATCAATATAACGCATTTATTTTTCTTTGACACATGTGATACAGTAGTTATATCTTTAGTAAATGCAAATTCTGAATGCAGAACTGATTTATTTATGTCTAATATATGAGGTGGTAAAAAAGTTTTATTTTTTCGGACGGTTCCTACTAATGTAATGTTCTTGGAAAGTAGCTTTAGAGTAAGATTATAAGTTGTAAAAAAATTATCGCATGTAATTGTTATCCCTTTAGGCAGTGGATTCGATAAAGTAAAAAAATGTATCAAAATTTTACCTCGATTTTTTTCTGGCTGAGTATTTCTGTCTCTTCCTGTTTAGACTTACATATTCCATGCATATTTGCTTGTAGAATCACGCACGGCCCAAATTTTTATGCCATATTTGGCCGGTTTCGATGGTATGTATTGCCTGAAACCGTAACGACCACAGAATGGAACCAACTGCTCATCCACAGCTACATTTTCGTGTGTATTATAATATAACCTGATATAGTTGCACCACTTGTCCCAAATTTGTCTTATAGCAGCCAGTTTGTCACGAAGTCTCCTTTCTTCTTCAGATTTGTCAAATCTAAGACACCTCCAAATGCTTGAAAATCGTTTTAGACTAATAGTCGTTCGAAAAATTGACCTGCTGTGTTTTTCTTCCCATAAGCTTATCAAACTTTCACCATCAGATTTAAGAACACCAGCCATTATTTGCAAACCAATATATGTTTCAAGCTCTACAACAGCCAATTTTTCCCAACTACTTCCGTAAATTTCTAATCTCTTTAGAATAGTCATTTCCACCACAATATTTTTTATACTTGGAGAAATAAATAACTCAAATGAAGATCTTATGTCTGGGACTTTGCAAGTAGCATTTTTGTTGGCCCAGGTTTGCTTTTCATTATTAGATTCTTAGATATTATACCAGTTTGATGAGGTGGCTGTCCTTGCCACAGAATACTTTTGTTTTTGGACAAATATCATATGCTGGGTCACATTGACCCAACAAGACTATATGTGTATATAAAGTATATAAAGATGAAAAACAAAACAACTTTTTTTTATCTTTTTATTACCAAATGGTTATTTATACTCCCGTTTAGGATAAATAAAAATTTCGTGGAGAACCTGTATCAGTAAATGTAAGTTTAAAAATAAAATTGGGTCAATTTGACCCAAGGAGTGTAGACGGGTTAAAAATCTTTAACATCTCCTTGTTGGCCAACAGATTCACCTACACAGAAAAAAATATCGTAGGTAATAATGAATAAAATGGTTCGTAATTTATCAAAGAAAAAAATAGTTTTTATTCAAATCTACATAAAAATTCTTCCAATTGAATATTTTTGAGTAAAATAAACATTAATTTTTAGTAAAGACATAAATTTAGATTTACATGTTGGTTTGAATAAAATTTCTTAAAATATACCCAAAAATTTTGTTATATTTACATATATATTGTTAAATGGGTAGTAAGTTTTCGTAATCGACTTTAGTAGAAATAACAAACAAATTTATTCAAATAAACAGCCTTTAAGGATATTGAATTGAAGAATGTGTCTGTTAACGTGACGTGGTAATATATTTGTACATACATACATTTATGTGTATATGTACATATATTTTAAAACTAATTATTGGCATGTTGAATTGAAGAAATTTCTTAATCTTTTACAATTATTTTTTAGTTGAGTTGAATAAATTTCTTAAGTGTGAAGAAATTTCTTCATATTGAAGAAAATATCGTCGAAATGAAAAAACTTTATTAAAATAAACCGAAGTACATATGTTAGTCTAATTGAAATAAATTCGTCGTTTTGAATAAATTTATTCATTGTGTGCTAACACACAGAAAAAAAAATCATGTTTTTTTTCAATTAAACCTATAATTGATGTTAAAATAATTTTCAATTAAAATTTTAATTGATTCAATTACTTTTTCTGATATTTTCAATTAAATCTCACATTTTTTTTTAATTGATACTATCATTTTGTTTACTGGTCCGATTTCAATTAAATTTTTAATTGATTCCACAAATATTTTAATTGAAACTCATTTTTATTTTTTTCTGTGTAATCAAAAGCAGTTATTTTTTCTCTTCAATGATTGTTGTTAATATCAATTACTATTGATTGGGTGGTGTACAAATTTGGCACTGATTTAAAGACTTCTATAAAAAATAAAAATTCCTACAAATAAATATAAAAATTATAATTAAATATACATAACAATAAATATAAAAACAAAGAATTTAAAAAAAAAATATAGATAAATAAGTATATAATTATAAAGTGTTTTTTATATTTAATGTGTATTTTAAGACTAATAAAAAAAATGAAAATAATACAAATAAATAATAAAAAAAATAATTAAATTACTGTTAATATAAAAACATAAAGTAGTTTTTAAATAAATATAGATAAATTAGTAAAAAATTATGAAGTGTTTTATGTGCAACTGGTGAAGGCTAAATGTACATCTGATTTCAACTGGTGCGATATAATATTAGTTTGCTCGTTTTTATAAATCGTTTAATATGTGCATGTATTTATAACTTTGTAGATCGATATTATTTTATTATTTGTCTTTCATTTCATACTTTGGTTAATATTCTAATCGCTTGAAATATTATGCAGGACAACGTCGGACGTGTCAGCTGGATAATATACATCTTTGGTGGAAGTAGGCAATGCCACGCCCCTTTTCAAAAATGGCACTGGTGGCCTTTCTTATTATAATAGACCGATTGGCATGAAACCTTTCCATTAAAAATAAAATTTGAAGGCAAAGCAACGTTTTCCGCGTAAGCTAGTTACTTTATCTTTCTTTTAATATAAAGCGGTGATAACTTTACCTAAATATGTCAATAACATTAAATGTTCTTCATATTCTCTTCCATTATATTTCCAAATATCTCTACTGATTCTGAAATTATCACAAAGCAATTATTATAATTGTCTTTGGTTTTATGTAGTTAAAAATTAACTGATTTTGAAAAGTTGTTAAAAAAAAACTCCCTTGTGTATATCCATTTATAAATTCCCAAAAGTATATTTTCTGTGGTACTTTTTATAAATTTATTTTCTTATGCCTGATTTTGGAACAAATTCAAAAAAAAGAAAAATTTCATACGAAAAGCCAAAATGAAAATGTGGGAGGGGGTTCAACAGCCAAATAGGTTTGTTTGGCAGCATATGGCACATACATAGACATCTTAATTCAGGATGGAAAAAATAAAGAAAATATGTATAAAATGATGGAAAAAATACTTATATTTTTATTATTATTTCACGCACTTTGTGTACATTTAAGTAGCAAGTGGTTGATTTTCTGCAACTAAAAATGTTTGCCACATTTGTTACTTTGTATGTGTGTACTACAATGTACATACGAGTATATCTATAACGTCTCGTTCAAATATATAATTCATAAGTTATTCTATGAACGCATTTATAATGCGTTAACATAATCTAAGTGGCCAACAAGCTGACGCCAAATATTGGAATTTTTATATTGAATTATCTTGCGGAAATAGAGAAAAAAATAATAAACGGAAATACTAAACCACCACTACCTTCACTTCTAAATATTATAACAGCCAGCCAGCCATTTTTCAATATGGTGACAGCAAATCTAACACTCTATTAGTTGCCAAAATATGTACGAGTATATATTGTGGGGAAAAAAATATTTGTTTTGATTATTTTTATTAGTGTTAAACTTTTTGCTAATAGGAAAATGGAAATTAATGTGAATAAATCATGATCATATAATTCAATTTATATGAATCTGTCATTATAGTTCATATACATACATAAATACGTTTCAAGAATTAATTTCTTAACCAAAAATAACAATAACAAAAAAAATGCATTTTTATACCCATAATGCATAGGGTATATATTGGATTTGTGCCGACGTTTTTAACGCCCAAAAATATTAGCCAAATACCCACTTGAAGTATACCGATCGGCCCAGAATCACTGAGTCTATTTAACGTTGTCCGTCCGTCAGTCTGAGTGCCCCTGTAAAACTTGTGCGCAAAGTACAGGTCACAATTTTAAAGATTTTTAAAGATAAAAATATTGAAATTGTCTGCAATCGGTCTATTATTTCACCTAGTTTTCGTAAAAATGTTCTCCCGAATTTTATATAAAAATAAATCATATTTGAAAATTATTTGCGGATCGGTCCATAATTGACCATAGCTTCGCTATAAGGCCCCCCTTCTGACCGTTTGGTATCCAAACAAAATTCAACACAAATATGTTCCGTATATACACAAATCATTGAGCCGAATTGGGCCATAATTAGTCATTACTTTAACTGCCATAAATACCTTAAAACTTGGTTACAATCCAAAAAAAATTCGACATAAATAAGTTTCATATATACAAAAGTCGAGTCAACTTATTTTATAACGATCGGTCCATAATAAGTCATGGCTCCCATATAAGACTCTCTTCTGAAAATGACTTTAACAGCAAGATACAATTTATTGAAATTAATGTTTGAATGGCCGGTCCATAATAAGAGAATATAGCTCCCACATAGCTCCCACTTCTAAACCAGTTTTTGCTTTTTTTTAATTGGTGTAGGGTATAATATGTTCGGGCTTGACCGAATATACTTTCTTACTTGTTAATATGGGCATACGTATTTAAAACTGATTACTGCTAAACTCATACTGCATAATAAATTAAATGTGAACAAATTCACCCATTTGTTCCGAAGAAAATATTTCTAGACTATCTTCTCAAAAGTAAGATAAAACAAATAAGAAAGTATAGTCGATCAAGCACGACCATATAACATATAACCAGTATATGTATAAAACAGTTTTTTTTTTTAAAAATGAGCGCTATATGGGAGATATGAACTATTATGGACCGATCATCCAAAAATTTAGTGTCATGATGTCTGTGAATAAAAATATTATATGTGTTAAACTTTATCTCGATATAAATACTTTTAAACGATTTATGGAGCTTAAAGTGAATTCCAGAGAGGGTCTTATATGGGAGTTTTGACTAATTATGGACCGATCATAATAAAATTGACCGCATTATTTTTAGACATATATATATTTTCGTTCAATATTATTTGGATATCAACATTTTTGAGAGAGTTATATTCTTTAAAGTAATTTTCGGAAGTGGGCCTTATGTGGGAGCTACGACTAATTATGGACCAATCATAATAAAATTGTACCGTTTTATATGTATATATATATATGAAATATATTTGTGTTAAACATTATTTGGATGCCAACATTTTTGAGAGAGTTATTCTTTTTAAAGTGATTTTCGGAAGTGAGCTTAATATGGGAGCTTCGAGTAATTATAGACCGATCTGCACAAAATTCATAGATGTGATTTGGCTTTATTTACCACTCATTTGTGATAAAATTTGTTTGGATACTTACATAATTCAAACATTTATGATCAGTAAACCCCAATTTCGGGAGCACTTTTGTCCGAAAAAAAAAATCGCGTACCAAATTTTATCGAAATATATATCTTCAAAATTGCGACCTGTACTCTGCGCACAAGCTTTACATGGACTGCCAGACGGACATCGTTAAATCGACTCAGAAAGTGATTCTGAGAAAGTGATTCTGAGTCGATCGGTATACTTTAAGGTGGATGTTGGACCAATATTTCTGGGCGTTAAAAACATCAGCACAAATCCAATATACACTCCCCACTAATATGGTGTAGGGCATAAATTCATAATCAAAGCTGGCCAGCTTAAACCATTTTTCCTAAGACACACACCACATGTTATTTTTATCATAGACACAAACCAAATATATCAATTCACAATAGCTGTCAATACGGTAATACAGTGTTTTTATCATTGCACAATATTTTACGGTCCCTTCTATTCGACACATTACGTTTGCAATAAAAAAATAAAATTAATTACAAACATTAACGAACATATAAAATAAAATAACTGAAATGCATTTTTTATGTTATGTTGCATTCATTCAAACAAACTTTAAAAATAATGCTTTGATATTTTCCCATATTTGTTTTTTAGATATCTACGTTGTAAAATACAAAACACTCGGAGCTATTCGGTTAGTCCCGTTGTGTTGCCTGTAAACAGAAAACATTTCGAGTAAGAAAGAGAGAGAGATGAGATGAAAAGAAAAGAGGCCAAATTTGCACGAAGAAATTTTTATTGAAAAGATTGATACAATTTGTTTTTTTGAAGTTTCTTCGGTGTTCACACAGCACAATTCTTATTGCTTAAATCGCTCGTATTTTTATATGGGAGTATACACACTTTTATATATACATATGTAATACAAATAAGAGAGTAACACGAATTTATAGTACAATCAAGTGTGTTATCATCCGAGTTATCTTACCATCACCCCGATGTCTAAAATGCTAATCAGCTTAGGTTAAAGAATTGCTTCGTGTAAATTGGGTTATAACGTCGGAAGAATATTCAGCTAAATAAATTCAAATAAAACAGAAATACGGAATACTTTGAACATAAATATATTGAATGAATATTCCTCCATCAAAACTGTCATTTTAAACTTAATAAACTACATTGTTTTGACATTGTAATTAAACCTGCATTAATTAAATCCGAGTATGTTCTATTCAGATATTTATTTAAAAACGGCAATATTTTATTACAAAACTTGTGTTTAAATTATATTTTTTGTGATTTCTGTATGTTTTGTACAAGACATTATATTAACTTGATTTTTTTATGTTTTGGTTTAAATAAAAATAGAAAAAATAAAAATGATTTTTAAAAATTTTAAATGACGATTTTTTTCTTTTTTATCTTTATCCGAAATTTATCTTACAGCTCTGAAAATAGGAGATAATGTAGTATAAAAATCAAGTGGATAGTTACGCAGAATACGGAAATAATTTTTCTGGCAGAGGTAACGAATAGCTGTTCATAATAAAAGTTTCAATTCACTCTACGAGCAACTTCAGTTTAGAGATACTGTCGTGGGAACGGTGTCTAAGAAACCTAATACATTGATTTTTCCAGTGGCTAAAAGAAAAATAGTTTTATCCTCCTTTTCATTATGACAACTCCTGAAAATCGCATAATTGCTCAATATACAATGTTCGGAAGTCTATATCTCCGTCAGGCAGCATTTTTATCATGTCATCAGCTGCTGAATTTTTCAATAAACTATTATTAAAATTTGTTTTTTTACAAAACAATGTGAATATCCCACAGTCTGATCATGTCACATACCTTGGCATACACATGGATAGATGACTTACCACATACACAGAAAGAAAAAAAAGAAAAGAAAACAAAACAAGTTTATTTTACTCAAATTTAGCCAGAATGGTACTTAAAAATTTAAGTACGACTCATACTCGTTTTTACTTAGAACATGTATAAACGGGATTGATTAAAAAAATCAAGCGGAAATTTTCTTACAACGAATGAAATTATTGAATTAAGTAAGAAAATCTTGTTTTAAGTACAAGTGTGAAGTTAAATCAAGTAGTTAACTCTTAAACTTCAAAGTATAACTTGATATAATAAAAAAAATCTTATATTGATCCAAAGAGAAAAAGAGCGGTATAAAATTTACTCTCGAGCTGCTCTCAAAGTAATTTTCTACTTGAATCAAGCTTATTTATGGATTAATTCAATCTCAGCCATTCTTAAGGAGAGTTAAAATTAAGATTTTTTAACTTGATGAATCCGTACTTGAATCAAGTATTTTGTACTCGGTATAAGAAAATCCGTACTTACCCTACGGATTACTCAATTTTTTTTTTTTTTTTTTGAGTGTAGATGGGTCCATATGAGACTAAAATCTTCTGATCTGCACTGGGTTAAGCCTTGATTATAAGGTCATCCTGTATAAGACTGTTTTAAAACCAATTTGTATATATGAAATTGAATTATGGGGAACTGCAAGCAATACCAGTATTGATCTTACACAAAGGGCGCAATCGAAAATTCTTGGGACCATGACGGCAGCACTATGGTATATAAGGAATGAAAACCTCCAAAAGAGTTTTAGAAGTTAAAGTTGGTTAAAGATGAATTTAGAAAAATTCGTAAGAGTTGTAAAACCATCCGAATTTTAAAAACTAAAAGTAGTGAGCAATAGAAATCTCTAGAACTATGTATAACTAGTGCCTAAGAACTATTTACTTAAAAATCCTATTGAAGTGCTTTAGCATTACAATAGCGTTCCACAGAACTGCTTCCAGAAGTAATTGCTATAACAATAGTTTTAACACTGTCATAAAAAAAATTTTATTAGTTATTTTACCACAAATTCTATAATCTTTGCTGGAAAGAATGAATTTTCAATAAAAAAAATCAGCAATCGATAAAAATTAATAATAATTTATTCGTTAACTTATTAAATTATTGATTACATTGCAAATTAAATGTACTCGTACGTTAACAGTCAATAAGACTTAATAAAATTTGTTCATTAAACGTTTTACATTAAAATATAAAAAATTTTACACTTTACACAGAATGAAATATAGTATACTGCTAGATACATACAATACAAAACATACATATATGTACATAAATACATACATTAATGGCCAGTTTTTAACTTGATATTTAAATACGAAATTAGTTAATTTGTTCTTAAATTTAAGTTTTATTTAGATATGGTTTCACTTTTTCAGTCTCAAATTGCGTTTGGTATTTAATTATGATAAAAGTATGGTAGCACTATTAAATGTCAAAAAATATATAAACAACTTCTTCATTTAACAGCTGATTTACTTTTAGTAAACTTTTTACAAATTGTTGTAAACTAAATGGACAAAAGCTGCATCATTCATATCCTCTTCATCTGAATTCATTATTTTAGTTGATATTAATGACACAATAGCACAATGTTTTTATTCGCGGCGAGTTTATTTATTGAATATTTTTTATCAAACAATGAAAAAAATACTTCAATGCGCAATTTTTATAATTTAAGGAACTGTCAAAATCATATGCTAGTATGAACAGCTTAAGTTGTATTTAAATAGACGTAGTCAGTGATTTAAGTTATACATACATACATATTTCAATATGCAGCCTTATTATGAGTGACAACGACTGTTTCGTAATAGATTAAAGAAACAAATTTAATTTTATCTTTAATCTATTACGAAAGAGTCGTTGTCGTAAAAAGATAACGACACTCATAATAAGGCTGATGATGTATAAAAACGAATTTGGTATTTAAACAGACCTTAAAAACCCCTTTGATTTTTTAAGTTAGAAACTGGCCATAAAAGTATACATACATATATATAAAAACGTTTTAAAGTTAAATAACAGTCCAAAATGTCACAACACTTATGTATATAAAAATACTACTCTACATGTGTAGAGTTTGTAAAAAAAAAAATACATTACATTGCGTTACATTACATTACGCTACCAGTAAATTGCAAGAAAAGGCAGTTGTTTTATGGGTTAAAATACACAATTTTAAAACTATTTAATAATAGATAGAATCTACTAGAACTGATGCATGGAATTGTGATATTCGGGCCTGTTGTATCGGTGATTCGGTGTTCGACTGGAGAACTGAGAAATTGTATCATCGCCAGGTGGAGCCACCAAGAGAATGGGTTGCAGGTTGAGATTTTTGCGTGAGCCAGCTAAACTGACAGCATCGGTGATGTAACTGTTGTTGATTTCACCTGTAAATTTTGGACATAATTATTAGTTTTGTTATTCCATAAGAATTCAAGATATTTTAGGGGTTTTCTACCTTTGTATAGGGAATTTTGATAGAGTGGATCGGGTTGCAAGCGCACATGTCTGGTGGCTAATATAAATGCCAGAGTAGCTAGAACCACGCCATCAATACAACCAATTATGGCCAAAGGATAAGCCCATCTAATGCCACATAAGCCCAATTCGAAACGATTTGCATCTGGTCCACATATTTTACGAAAATCATCCGAATTCCAGCCAAAAGGAAAAGCACCACAGGCAATAATCATGCTCAGAGCTAAAAAAAATAAAAAATATAATATATGTAAATATAAAAAGACATGTAAACGATAAAAAAAAATGCTGTTTGTTGCTTTACTTATCAAATATGTAAAGTAAAAAACTTTTCATAACTACTTAACTGAAAACTTCTTTTGTAAATTAAATATATTGACCTCAATTTATATCTATATTGTCATAATTTTTTTAAACGTTTCTAAGAAAACTTTACATTTATAAACCTTCATTTAAATAACAAAAATACTGCTTAATAATGGAAGTTTTCTTTAAAATAAAATAAAACTAATAAAAATCTGTGTCACTTAAAAATAAATCATTAGTCAACAATATTCATTTGCCAAGAAAAACTTCCGTAATGCAAACTTTTCAAAAATAAAATATAAAACAAAACAAGAAACACCAACAAACATTTGATGGCAGTAATTTTGTAAATCAATCATCTGAAACCTAAACTAATTACATATTTATTATTATATTTATGTATGTACATTAGGGTGGCCCCAAAATAAAGTTGCGGCTGTTCCCGACAAATATGAAAATTTGACTAAGACTACGTTTCTCAATTCTTTTGTCCTGGGGTCAATATCTGGTGACCAGGATCAAAGCATAAATATGTCCTTTTTAGAGGTTTTTTGATTTTTTTCACATTTCTTCCAAAGGAATTATATGTAAATTTGGTATAATGTGAAAGGCGCATTCGAATATCAAAAATTAAAAAAAAAATTTTTTTTAAATTCAAAAATTTTCAAAATTTCAGGCAAAATTTTTTTTTTTTTTATTTTTTCATAGAATTTACTTAAATAAATAGTTCAAATTTCTTGATTATAAACATCATGCAATTTAACCCAAATGGTTTTTCCCGTTTTTTAGCTTATAAAATTTACGTTATTTTAATGCCCATTACATTAACGAATTGAGTTAACAGAGATTGTCGGATAGGGAAGAATTTAGGTTTAAAAAAAAATTAATAAAAATTTAAATAGATAGAATTTTAAATATTGACCCCAGGACAAATTGAGAAACGTAGTCTTAAAATAAATCAAATTTTCATATTAGTCGGAAACATCGATACCTTATTTTTTCTCCATACAAACGGGGCCACCCTAATGTACATATGTATGTATATTCATCATCCAACTAACTACATTCACTTCATCTTCAAGCACATTTATCATCAAGTAAATAATAATATAAATTTAGGTACACATATAAATTGTCTATATATTTTAATATTTCCAACATACCAGATATTATTTGCAGCCAACCACAAATATGAAAGACTCGTGTCGATTTCATGAATATAACAAATATTAGGAAACATATTGTCAATAAGGCCAATGCAACGGACGCCGCCATAAACAATGTGGCCAACTGAAATTTGAGAAAATAAATATGTAAGTATGTATATTTGTATTTAACTCATTGTAAATAAATATATATATCCCAGCAAGCCATATGAGTCCGAAAAGAGTCTTTTTTGACACCTTTTCCGGAGCGTTCATACTCATTAGTTATGAGCCCAAAAAACAATCATTATTGCTCCGAAAACCTTCAGAAAAGAGGTCTGTCCGAAAGAGCTCTTACATCATGTCAGAAAAGAGTCATTGAAATTTTAAATACAAAAAAAATTAAAAGTTCACATTTATTATTTTTTTAAATTGTTTTTACTTAAACAAAAAGGAAATTAATTTACAAATAAACTAAATTAGAAATGGAAAAAAATTAAATAAATTGTATTTACAGTAAAAAAAATAAAATTGAATTCATTTAAATAAAATATATAAAAATGGGGGAAAAAAATAATTTTTTAAGCAAATTTTTTTTTCGTTCCGAAAATGCTCTTTAGTTGGACTCTTTTCTGACTCCTTTTTCGGAGCTCTCCTAGAATGGTATGCTGGCATGTACGAGTATGTATATATATTTATTAAGTTGACCGCAAGTACTTACTTGAAAAGAAAATGTTGGCACCGTTAATATGGTTTCCCATCGTCTTTTACAGTTGTCGAAAATTTCGTCCTTTTGACAGACTTGCCAGAGACCTAAACGACCAGCACTTTCATTGTCGGGATCTCCCACCCATTCTGTAAATAAATGATGAATTAATGATTATTTTTTTCAAACATTATATACTTAGGTAGGTTAATAGAGTCAGATAGGTTTTAATATTTGTCTGTAAGAAAGTTAAAGAAAATGTAAAAATTTGTTTTGGGCAAATTGTGACACTAGAGCAACCAAAAATGAGGTCGGTTCGAAAACTTCTTAGCCTAGCGCAGAAAGAGAATAGTTAGTTTTCCAAAAACATATTTATTTTTCAATATAATCCACTGAAACTTCAATACACTTAGTCCAACGCTTATCTAGCAATTTTATTCCTTGATTAAAATAGTTTTCCTCAAGTTTACAACTGCAATTGCATCTTCATTTGAGCTAAAACGCTTGCCAGCTAGGAATTTTCTTAGACTTGTTAACAGGTTAAAGTCAATGGGAGTTAACTCAAGAGAATAAGGTGGGTGGTCAAGCAATTTGTACTTTTGTTGATTCGTTGATTTTAGCAATTGTTAAAACACTCTTGTGCGCTTCTGCGTTGTCTTGTTGAAAAATTATTTTTTTGTGATCCAAAATGTTGCAATAGTACTCTGAATTTCTTATTTAACCCTTTGCAGATAGTCAATCAATAAAATTTCTTTAAAGTCCAAAAAACCGTTGCCATAACCTTACCAGCCGATCGAATTGTTTTTGCCTTCTTTGGGGCACTTCCTCCAGCTTCAGTCCATTGCTTGGATTGTTCTTTTGCCTCTGGAGTATAGTAATGGATCCATGTCTCAACAACAGTTATGAAACGACGCTTGAAATCTATTTTACTTTTCTTAAAACGATCGAAACGAGCTTAAGAAATTTTCATTTTTATGCGTTTTTGGTCGACTGTTAACAAAAAAAGCTTTTTCACCTGTACTTCTTCATGCAAAATTAAATGGACTCGATCATTTGAGATGCCCATGATGCCCATGATATTGGCTATTTCACGCACTTTTATTCGTCGATCATTTACCATATCATGATGCACTTTGGCTATAGTTTCTGTTGTTGTTGCTGTTTTGGACGTCCACTACGTGGTTCATCTTCGATGCTTGTACGACCACGTTTAAATTCAGCAACCCAATTTTTTACTGTTCTATATGAAGGAGAACTTTCACCTAACACATTCACCATATCATTATGAATTCCTTGTCCCGAAAAATCCGTTTTTATTTAAATATTTAATGACACCCCGAATTTCTAATTTTTCCATTGTAAAAAAATCACGGATGCGTCGTTTTTGAACACCTGTTTCTATATGAAGGAGTTGCTAGATCAAAAAGATATTTAACATGTTTTCATGTGCACAAATGGAAGTTTCCAAAACACTTAACTTTTTTCTGTTTATACCGCGGTTTCTGTTCTAGATTAAGAAGCTTCCGACCAGCCCTCGTATATATATGAAAATAATTTTTGTTGAATATTATTCGAATAGCAGCATTTTTATAACCTACACCACAATAGTGGAGACACAACAGTGGATTTGCGATTAGTAATATGTATATAACAAATATTGAAATATTTCAACAATCGTGTTTTGGGCTGTACCTATAATATATACACAAATACATACATATATAGGTATATAAATGCATGCAAGTATGTATGTTGAATTTTGTGTTTTTATACCCTACACCACAATAGTGGGGAGGAGTCCGTCCGTCCGTCTGGCTGGCTGTCCATGTAAAGCTTGTGCGCAGAGTACAGATCGCAATTTTAAAGATATTTGAATATAAAGGGTACGTGATTTTTTTCGGCGCAAGGACGGATGGTATTGAAGCTGGTGGAAATCGGTTCATTATTTCACCCGGCTCCCATACAAATGTGCTGCGAAATTGGGGTTTACTGATCATAAATATTTGAATTATTCAAGTATCATAACAAATGAGTGGTAAATAAAGCCAAATCACACCTACAAATTTTATGAAGATCGATCCATAATTGATCATAGCTCACTTCCGAAAATCACTTTAAAGAGCATAACTCCATCAAAAGTGTTGGTATACAAATAATATTGAACTAAAATATATTTCATATGTATGTAAATAATACGGTCCAATTTTATTATGATCGGGTTATAATTAGTCATGGGAGCTATTTCGAAAATCACTTTAAGGATCATAAATTTATTAATTTCTTACAGAAATGATGACACCTAATTTTATAATGGTCGGTCCATAATTAGTCGAAACTCCCATATAAGACCCTCCCCGTAATTCAATTTAAGCTCCATAAATCTTTTAAAAGTATTTATAGCAAGTTAAAGTTTAACACATATAATATTTATATTCACAGACACAGGACACTAAATTTTTGGATGATCGGTCCACAATAGGTTATATCTCCCATATAGCACCCATTTCTGAAAAATTGTTTTATACATACTGGGTGTAGGGTATTATATGGTCGGGCTTGACCGACTATACTTTCTTACTTGGTTTTTGTTTACTTTAGATATGTTTAATATGAAAACAATTTACAAAAGCTTCCCACAAGTTATTGCCAAATATTTGTAAAATATTGGTAAAAAAAAAACAAAGAAATCAAAAGACAAGCGATTCTTATTTATTTGGTCACATTTATCAATATTTCAGCAATTTAAATAAATTCTACAATTGAAGCTGCTGATTTAATTAACAAAAATGATATCATCTGTTTAATATTTATTTAAAAATTATTTTCAAATACTTATAGATAAAAAGTTTCGTGCAAAAATTCGAATCCACATACATATGTATGTATAATTGTACACACATATGTACGAGTAGCTATATAAAACGTGACATTTCTTATTTTATTTTGGAACTTTGATTCTTTAAAAATCTAAAACAAAAATCAAACTTTGAAGAATTGCAAGGGCTCATTCATAAACATATTTAAAAGTGTAACAGGAAGTGTCCCCAACAAGTGTTAAAAAAAGTACAAAAATAATAAAATAAAATAAAATAAAATAAATTACAAATTTAATGGGGGCATTTAATTACCTGGTGTTACAAATGCCACAATTCCAATGATGGCATAACAAATTGTAAATATGGCCCATAGTACCGCAATGGCTTTGGAGTTGCGTATGTATTTGGTGGCATACAGATGTGTTGTATCGACATATTCGATTTTTGTACCCATTTTACAATAATGATGTTTTCTATTTCTAATTTTCTAATGCTCGTTCTTTCTACTCTTCTAAGAACGTAAGTAGTAAGTGTGTTACTTGTGATCTGGTGATCTAAAATTGTAAATAAAAGAAAAACAAAAAAGAAAATAGAATTTTAAAAATAACGTTGTATTGCAATAAATATGTGTTAAAGAAAATAATTGAAAATAAAACTGTTTCTTTGATTGTTTTATTGGAAAACAGGCTATCGATCCATAAGTAATTTAAAGTCTTTCCCTTGATGTATCATGATTTTTAATTTCATTTACAAAGTTTGTTTTATTAAAAGAAACTAAGAATCATTTGTACGCATTTATCACAGTCACAGTCAATCACTTTTATATTCGTATTTCCTCAGGTCTTTTCATTTTGTTCATTATTTTAATAATAGTTAATGAATGATTCATTGAAATGAAACTAGTTTTACGCTTTCTATAATTTTTGAAAAAAGAGCTTTTCATTGTTTTTAAAATTAAAATAAATAATGAATTTTTGATTCATGAACATTTATTTATTCATATGATTTGTATTTTCTATATTTTATAATGCACAGTAATTTTGAAGTCTTGTTAGCTTTTAGTAATGTGGCTGGCATAAAAATCTATTGGGGCCAATTTTTATAAGATCCAATGATAATAGGTCAAAACTCCCATATATGGCTTTATTTAAATTCAATTAAAACACGGGCCTCAGCGAGGAGACCTACATATGTTTACCATCATTCTTTGATCCACCGAAATGTTTGGTAGTGCAAATGGGCAAAATCGGCTCAGCAGGATCTGAGTTATAGATGAAAGTTTCAGACTTCAGACCTTGATATTTTTCAGATATTTTTTGCTAATATCATGAAATTTGCACACTTTATTATAAAAGGAAAATGTTGAAAATGGTGGGAATCGGTTCACAATTTCTCATAGCCCCCATATAAATGTCTTCCCGGAATATGGCTTTATGGTACATAAATTTTTTTTTATTTTTACTTTTTTATTAATTATTGAATCTGCCTTATTTCCTTAGGCCCAACAATAAGTATTCAAATCTTAAAACTTAAATAAATCGAATTACTCTCTAGCAGAGCATTAACTTCTTATTGGCTGTTAAGCTCTACGAAGCCTAGACTCAGTCTGGCTCTGAGCTAGAATTCTAGCAAGCGGATTCAGGTGGGTTTGTAGCTTTTTGATGTAGTTCTAGCGGACCCTTCTGAATTCATCCTTTATCAATGGTACTTCTAGATGGATGTTTTCATAAATGTCTATAGAAAAGCCGCATCTAAACAAAATTCTGCAATAATAAATGTCATGCAAAGTGAAATCTCAAAGAAATATTTTGTTTGTAATTTTAACATAGCCCCATAAAAGACCACTTCTGAAAATTACTTAAATGATCTTTAATTTTTTGTAAAAATGACATTTAAATCGTCGTACCAAATTTCATGATGATCGGTCCATATTTCACTTAATGCGGAAATCACTTAAAGGCGCACATCTCTACAATAGGTGATTTGCTGGAGGGTATATAAGATTCGGCTGTCTCGACTCTTACTTGTTTTTGATATGTGAAAGTTAAATTGCATATTTGCCACTGTAACATTTGATCCATTTTGAACTCATGTTCATATTTTAATTGTATTACAATTGTACGACACCATAAACACTGATTAACTGATTGTTTTCATTTTCAGTTTTAAAGAATTGTATTGCAAATACATACATACATGTGTATGTACAATAAATAGTTGCAAAATAAATTTAAAATAAATAAATTCTCAATCGCTCCTAAAACACGATCCTTAGAATAACTATTAAGTAAGGATCTTTCAACTTTCTTTCATACTCTATGTTTTTTACTACTTCTGACTGAAAGTCAAGTGTTTTAATTTGCACTTAACATTGAGTCACAAAATGAAAGTGAATTGAAACCAAATTCATTAAATTCAATAACAAAACCATTTACAGATACATTATCTGTCTTAATTGCAGGATATCTCCAGTTCATTTTGTATAACAAAATAAAATATGTAGTAACAATTATGGAAAGTCATTTAAAGTCAGTTTATACAAGTACTTTCACATTTACATATTTTAACATTTCTATAATAAAGTTACTTTGCTGTTCATTTCATTAGACAGTCATAGACAGATAGATGATTGAGTTCATAAAGTACTCGCACCACCCAAGTCTGTATGTATAACAAATTATGTATATCAAACATTTTGTATTTCAAAGATTTCACACCTTTCTCTTGTATAGGATATAGGAAAGTTTTTCAAATAAAAAAAACACATAAAATTCAGAAAAATGCATTAAATCTTTATTTGAATCGATAGTACGGTCCATATAATTTAAGGTTTGAAGATTATTTCATTGGCATACTGTTTCCAACATTTCGGCCGGTATCTCACGAATAAATGCTTCAACCTTGTCTTCCAATGCGTCAATTCAAGCGGGCTTGTCCGTATAGACATGAGCTTTAACATAGAGCCACAAAAAATAGTCTAAAGGCGTTAAATCGCACAATCTAGGCGGCCAATTGACCGCTCCGGAACGTGAAATAAAATGTTCACCGAACTCGCCTCTCAATAAGTCCATTATGTGCACGTGCTGTGTGGCATGTGGCACCGTATTGTTGAAACCTCATGTCATGCAAGTCAAGCTCTTACATTTTGGGCAAAAAAAAGTTGGATATCATCTCACGGTAGCGCTCACCATTCACAGTTACGTTACGATTCGCGTCATCTTTGAAGAACTATGGTCCAATGATGTCACCAGCCCATAAAACGCACCAAACTGTGACTTTTTCTGGATGCATTGGTAGTTATTGCAAGTCTTCTGGCTGATATTCACTCCAAAATCGACAATTCTGTTATTTACGTACCCATTAAGCCAAAAATGAGCTTCGTCGCTGATAATAAAATTCAATAATTTGAAAGCGTTGTTCGTTTGTAAGACGATTCATGGTTAAATTATAGACCAAACTGAAGATGTTTGACAGTGAAACAAAACACGAAACGTACGTCAGCTGTTTAAACCAGTGTTGCCAAAAAGATAACAGCTAAAAAATCACCCTTTATAGGCAGTTGCCGTTAAGCAATAGATATTGAAAGCCATGTGAACATCTGTTAATTGCTTTGAAATTTAGGCGCTTTTATCTGGCTTGAAAAACATTTCTTTGATCATTAATTGAGACAATAGTTGTCCGTGGGCGACATTGTCAAAATTTAAATAAAGTTTTTAATTTAACTACTTAGGAAGACTGCTGAAGATGTTTTCATAATTATTAAGTTAGTTTTTATTTATAATAAATATTTTAATATACATATTTAATTTTTTTAAACTACCTTTATGCTAATCAATTATTATATTTGACTAAACTACCCAAACGCACGATTTCACCAAATTCATCTGTTATATGGAAATATCTATCATGCAATTTAACAGCACTGAATTACTTTTCATGAGCTTATGTGAAGGAAATAATGCCAATCTTTCGTGATTTACAAAATATGCCCGTCATTTTGTTGAAATGTATTGGAAAACCTATATGCGTGGGCGCTGTGAAGACTGGACCGATATTATATTCCATTTATAATTGCTAAACCTTACTCTCTCCAATACAATAAAAAACAAATGAGAAAGTATAGTCGGTCAATATACCCAGTATATACCTACCCTACACCCAGTATATAAATAAAACAGTTTTTCAGAAATGGGCCGACCGATCATCCAAAAATTTAGTGCCATGACTTCCGTGAATATAAATATTATGTATGTAATACTTTATCTCGATTTAAATACTTTTAAAAGATTTATGGAGGTTAAAGTTAATTAAAGTTATATGGGACTTTTGACCAATAATGGACCGACCATTATGAAATTAGGTGTCATCCTTTCTGTACATATGAAACTTATTTTTGTTAAATTTTATTTGGATACCAACAAGAGATTTATGGTCGTTAAGTGACTTTCGGAAGTGGGATTTATATGGGAGCTACGACTAATTATGAACCGATCATCATAAAATTGTACCATATTATATGCATATATACAAAACATATTTGTGTTCAATTTTTAAAAGAGTTATGCTCTTTAAAGTGATGTTTGGAAGTGGGCCTTATATGGGAGCTATGATAAATTTTGGACCGATCTGCACAAAATTTGTAGATGTAATTTAGGTACATTTACTACTCATTTGTGGTGAAATTTGTTTGGATATTTGCATAATTCAAACATTGATGATCTTTAAACCCTAATTTCGGTAGGACATTTGTATGGGAGCCAGGTGAAATAATAAACCGATTTCCACCAGTTTCAGTCCCGTCCGTCCTTGGGTCGAAAAAATATCATTTGTATAGGGGCCATGTAAATTAATAATAGACCGATTTCCACCAGTTTCAATCCCATCCGTTATTGGGACGAAAAAATATCACGTACCAAATTTTATTGAAATATCTTTAAAATTGCGACCTCTACCAGCCAGCCAGCCAGCCAGACGGCCGGACGGTCATCGTTACATCGACTTAGGAAGTGATTCTGAGTCGATCGGTATATTTTAAGGTGTTGAACCAATATTTCTGGGCGTTACAAACATCAGCACAAATTCAATATAGCCTCCCCACTATGGTGGTGTAGGGTATAATTACAGTTTGAGAACACTTTGCCGTATCTAAAGAAGACCATAGAGAGTTCCTTTCTTATGTTTCCATATTGTGTATTAACAACAGCATTTTATCAACAATGTTTGTAAATAGAAACTGCTACTAATTCAAATGTTAAAAATTATGTTATATGTTGATACCAGCCATTAAATTTATACTTTTTAAATACGAAAAGCTTTTTTAATTTTTTCCGGTAACTGGTTTGTTAAACGGATGTCATTTAATATTCAGCAATGATTCTTATTTTGCTAGTTCTGTAATAAAATGTAATAATTTTTCACTTATTTGAAGTTCAATACTCTGTTTATTATGCGCCATAGCCCGATCAACACCTAGGCCTGCCTTATCACTTCAGAACCCATAATTTGTATAAGCGAACTTTAAGTTATATTTTGGACCCGGATAATTACCCAAGATTTTCACTTACTTTTCACTTTGAATCAATATTGTGGGACATTTTGGGTAATAGGCAAAATATATACATAGATATTTTAAATTTTAAATTAAATTCAGAAAACACTAACGAGGCCAAAACATGTCCTCAATATCATGATGCTAAATTACTTTATTTAATGTTTCTCAACTCTACTAAGGGCCCATTTCACTGTGCGTTGAATGAAAATGAGAATGAATTGATTTTTACTCATATGAAGACATTAACCATAAATACCATTAATAAAGTCAACTTCTTTTTATAGAAAAAAAACCAAAAAAAAAAAAAACCTGGCCACCAAAATGTGGAAATTCAAAAAAATGTTATTTGTTTAAACATTACCATAAAGTTTATTTACATTGTTTATTTGTGAGCGACTACTGTTAAATTTTTAGATAATTACGTCATATAAATCATCTTTTTACGGTCATTGAAAACGAACAACTTTTGATTTTTTAACAAAAATGGAATAACAAATTTGAAAGTGATAAAAAAAAAGTCAAACTATTTTTCTATATGTTTGTATTGAGACAAATATAGCAGCAGCCATAATGCGAAAGAGTTGAGTTTATTCACACCAAAAATTTAATTTTAAATACAAAAGAGATGCCAGTGAATAATTCCCGATTATTGAAGTGATGAACAGTTTTTAGTGAAATCCAAAAGATAAAACTTTAAATGAATTACTACATTGATTTCAATATAAAATCTTGCAAACTAATTTCTCTTTCACTTTTTAAATATTTCTTATTGCATTTGTGGGAAATAATTGACATTCTTCTCTAACCGGGCCACACCTCTCCCTACCCACTAACATAAGGAGTGGGATTTCTCATAAATTTAATCAAAATCCACAAAAAAAAGAAATAAATTTAATTTCAATTCAATTAAATACAAAACAATTGTAGGTTTACGCTGCATAAGTATTATTATTTTCTTTAATTTATTTGTTCCTTTCCGTTTCTAAATATAGAATTACCAAACAACAGGTTTATTAAAATATCAAAAACATAATAAAGTTAAAAACCAACATAAACAACAACAATAAACAATCTCCTAGATACAAGATACTTACGAATACACACATTTTAAATTGCTGTTGGTTACTGGCTGTTAAAATTGCGAATGACTCACTTTTGTTTGAGAAAATTTGTTTTTGCCAGCGAAAACAGTAAAAAATCTGTTTTTTTTAACCATATTTTGTTGTTTTTATGTTTATTAACTAGAGGTATAATCCATAATGGAAAAACCGTCTTTGTCTGGAGATACAGTAATCGTAAACAGTATCTAAAAGATATTATGAAAAATCATGTTAAATTACAGTTGAGGGCGTAAAATTAGCACATTACCGATATGGATATCGAAAAGATTCGGGTCCGTCAGATATCGGTGACATCTGAAAAGTTTTTTTAACTATCATATCTATTATGACCCTGTATATACTTAATATGATAACAAAAGATAGTATTGTAGAAATTAACAACAGGATGACAAACTTATACATACCATTCATAGTGGAGTTTAGAGATTCCGAACAATTGAAAAATATAGTTAAAAATTTAACTTAAATGTAGATATACAGTGTTGCATTACTATAATTACACATAAAGTTTTGTATTTGTTGTAAAGTTACAAACAATTTTTTAAAACGTGTAAAGTTTTTAAGAATCTATTTATACCCTACACCACCATAGTGGGGAGGGTATTGGATTTGTGCTAATGTGTGTAACGCCCAGAAATATTGGTCCAACACCCACCTTAACGTATACCGATCGACTCAGAAGCATTTTCTGAGTCAATTTTTTTATTTCCGTCCGTCTGGCTGTCCATGTAAAGCTTGTGCGCAGAGTACAGATCACAATCTTGAAAATATTTCGATATACTTCGTGATACTTTCTCGGCCCAAGAATGGATGGAATTGAAACTGGTGGAAATTGGTTCATTATTTCACCTGGCCCCCATACAAGTGTCCTCCCGAATTTGGTGTTTACCGATCATAAATGTTTGAATTATGCAAATATCCAAATAAATTTCATCACAATTGAGTGGTAATAGAAGCCAAATCACATCTACAAATTCTATGCAGATCAATTCATAATTACTCGTAGCTCCCATATAAGGCCCACTTCCGAAAATCACTTTAAAGAGTATAACTCCCTCAAACATGTTGGTATCCAAATAATATTGTCATTGTTTCATAACTATAATTACATTTTATGATAAACAAATAAGAATACTAGAAAAACAATAGTATAACTGTTATTTAATCGTATTAATTTTAATTTAAATTTTCAACAATTTTCAAAAAAATGATTTTAAATAATGGTAAATTTCAATTTAAATAAAAAGTGGCTATTGCCACAAAATATATTTAAACCCGTCACATGTTCTACTAACAAAGTTTGCAAATTATTTGGATTATTATCGAAAAAAAATCTTTTTGAACCGGACAATCGTAGAATTGTAAACTGTGCCAGCAAAACAATGGGGAGTCTAGGTCAGATTATTAATGAATGTGAGCTTATTGTGTCCAAATCAACCATGCTAAAAAAAATCGGAGTATGCAATAGAAATAGACACTATTTCAAAGTTCACCGCATATTACGAGTTCAGCCGACGACATTATTGTGTGTATTTTCATATACAAAAATGTGTTGTATTTTTAGAAACGAACATTCGCGACCAAAAATTCGTCGTTCGTCTCAGTTGTGTTCCTAGCATAAATCAAAAATCAAAAATCGCATAGAATTTTAAATTATCCATCAAAAAACGGATAATACTATTTTTAAATCTATTATTTTATAATTAATATGAATTAAATAGGATAATAAGATATTATTTTTAAACAATGTCAGTATAAACAATACAAAAATAAAAACCGCTTCATTTAATTTGCATTTTCTCTGAATAGCGGAATCGCAGAATTAAAAGCCGCAAACTTGCATTTCTACACAAGTGGGATTTTCCTAAACCGTCCTGAATTTCGTTTCTGTTTTAGAAATTATTCATATTATTTTTTACTAGCCGCTGACCTAATGCGGTCTTTATGGACAAAATTGCAGGAACAATTTTTTGGGAATTCGGAGATTTTCTTTTCCTTAAAAACGTACAAAATCTAATTTCGAGATGTTAACGAACAAACCATTTATTAAATATTTTATATATGTATGTATGTATGTATTTCAGAATTTTTCAATTACACAATTTTTGTCTAAATTATTTTACTTTTTGTAAGATAAATATTACAAAAATTTGTAATTCGATAAAATTTCAGTCAATGTACAATATTTTTATTATTTTCTTAAAATTCTTTTCTGTCGCAATTTCGGAATTTTTTTATGCGTTAGTGATAAGTACTCGCCAGCAATAACATCTCCGGTTTTATAGACTGTATAAATGCTAAAATTATAATGAAATTAAGGAAAATGTTTGATGGGTATATGTTAACACTTTGCTATATGCTAGAATTATGCCTGATTGTAATTGAACAAGATGCATATTCATCTCAATATTAAATCTTTGGTTTTCATATGAAAAGACCTATATTTAAAATGGTTTTCTTTTTTTCTGATATTTATATTGTCGGGCTCGAGTTCATTAAATTTAATTTTCATTAAATTATTGTTTTACAACATGAAATCTATATTAAAATTTATTGAGACCTTCTGTGGTCAGATATTGACTAAACGTCTTCAAAATTATAAATATCAAAGATATTTTTTCGTCCTCAACTGTTTCTGCAGCTTACATTTTCATGAATACTTAAAAGTATTTGTGTTTTAGGTTGTAAATATTTAGTGCAGACAAATGAGTTTGCCCAAGTCTAAAAGACTAAATGGAGTCGATTGAGTCTATCTTTTGGTTATCTGTTCAATTTACAATTGTTCCACATTCTCTTGTTTGTGACATACAAAATGATTGAGTATGGCGAATGAAAAGTGGACAGGCTACTCCGGGCGCTGTACGATCTTACAGGCAAGAAATTATTTGTAGTTTAATAAACGGCTAATTTGAAATTGAATAACACAAAATCTCTTGCTTTCCTTTAACAAAAAATATTATTTTTACAAGTTTATTCCAACTATTATTTTCCTGTGAGTGCTGCCGCATTAAGACCCAAAAATGCAGTCTATATTTCTCCATCAGTCAGCAAATGCATTAAGACACAAGGAGTGCAGATCAGTAAGCCTGGCGTAACACACCACCATACTACCTAAACGACATGTGCTATCAGTTAGTTGGCAGGCAATTGAAAAAAAAACAAGGGGAAAAAGCCGGTAATAAAGAGATTGCATGTTTACAAAATTAATTTCACTTCATTTTCATCACATTCATCTCCAACTCTATTATATGGAAATAAATATAGTTATAAATATTTAGATACAAACTGAATGACTGACTATCTGTCTGTCTATTTAACAGTCTATATGTACATGTAGTTTATACATCTTCTTTTAACCACAACATTTATGTTTAAGAGAGAAATAAAAACTAAAATAAAAAAATTGCTCTTATTTTTTAGGTAAATACGAATGTAGAGGTTTCAGTTCTATTTTAAACATTTTATAATTTTTGGAATTCCAAATTTTATTTAAAACCAATATTTTTGAGAGAGTTGTGCTCTTTAAAGTGATTTTCGAAAGTGGGCCTTATATGGGAGCTACGACTAATTATGGGGCGATCTGCACAAAATTTGTAGATGTGATTTGGCTTCATTTACCACTCGTTTGTGATGAAATTTGTTTGAATACTTGCATAATTCAAACATTTATGATCGGTAAACCCCAATTTCGGGAAGACATTTGTATGGGGGCCAGGTGAAATAATAGAACGATTTCCACCAGAGTCAATCCCATCCGTCCTTGGGCCGAAGAAATATAACGCAACAAATTTTATCAAAATATCTTAAAAATTGCGACCTGTACTCTGCGCACAAGCTTTACATTGACAGCTAGCCAACCAGACAGCCCGACGGACGGACGGACATTGTTAAATCGACTCAGAAAGTAATTCTGATATAAATTTTTGCCTATGTACTCACAATTATTTGCTGTTCTTTATAAAAATGTTCGTTTATATAATTTCAATCTTAATTTCTTTCAATTTCGTCATATTTATAATAAGGGAGTCATGAAATCATCCTGCAAAGAAACTAAACCCATTTGAGATTTGTGAATAATAGTATTTTCTATAGAAATCTTATGTATAACAGTATTTTCTACAGAAAAAAACACTTTTTTAGCTGGCGGCCATTTTGTCAGCTGTCAAGTGATTGACGTTTAGTTTGCCTTTTCAACATGTTTTCCTCTAAGCGGTCAATATTTTCGGGCTTATTATGATTTCAACAAGACGGCGAAATATGTCGCACAACTCGAGCCAGTATTGATTTATTGAAGGAAACGTTTGGTAACCTCATAGTTGCACGTTTCGGACCGGTGAATTGGCCTCCCAGATCGTGCGATTTAACTCCACTTGACTATTTTCTGTGGGGATATTTGAACTAGATAGTCTACGCCGATAAGCCCGCAAGGATTGACCACTTGGAGGACAACATTCACAAATGTTGAAAAAAGTCATCGAAAAATGGGTCTACAGATGAGACATGTCCGGGCCAGCCATGCCGGTCTTATGCCAGAAGTCATATTTAACTTATATTATCAATTTAAAATAATCATCTTTGTTTTATTAATTTTCTCAATTAAATTTTTTTATTGTATTTTCTAGTAAATATAAGATAAACATAATTAACTTTATTGTAATTAATAAAACAAAACCTTACGCGTAACCGAAAATCCCCAAAAGTTACACTTTTGCACCCAGCATAATTTTTATATTAAATAAATTTTTTTCACTATAGTTTTAATATTTAGTCCACAAACCTTTAGCTCTTTCAAGTTCTTTGAGTCGATTTGGCATGTTGTTGCAAAAAATTGCAACCCAAATATCTCCTACGCGGCTTCATAGTTCGTTTACGCCATTTAGAGGCTCCGGGTATTTGGATAGTTTAACCTTAATGTAGCTCCAAAAGTGTTTGGTCGGATGCATATCCGGTGACTGTGGAGGCCACTTTAAAATCGAAAATGGTAGACTTTCTAACCAAGTCTTTACAACTTTAGCTCTGTGTGTTTCGGTTCATTATCTCGCCGAAACACGATATTTTCAGGATTCGACCTCAATTTCAATCTTAGCAAGGGAACCCACGCCATTTCTTGTAATACAAGCCCAAACCATTATTGAACCACCGAAGTTAACAGAATATTTACAATACCTGACTCCCAATAATTGTATGTCCAATTTTTATACGTTGCAACATATTCTTTTCGACGCTGTATATCTTCTTTTCATCAAAGACCCAATCTTTTCAAGCATCGATGAGCTGTCCACCGGCTTGCATTGATTTTATGCGTTTTTAGGACTTCAGCTGGTGTGACAGATTCTCACAAAAGAAAAAAGAGTAACTCAGATAATTGTTTTGTTTTTGTTCATACATTTGCTGATCTTCGGTTTGTTACTACCTACTACTTTCAGTGGTTTCCGCATAATAATATGATGAGCTGGTTTTAATAGTATATAAATTAGAATAATACAAAAAGAATGGATCAGAAATACTCACAATTATTTCCGGGCATTGTGTATCATGTTGCATTTTTGCTCCTCACTGTATATTTCATTTTTATCAGTCTGTAGTGCATTAACAGGGTAGACTTGACCGACTGTTTATTTTTACCTGCATTAATTGTTTTCTTTTGTGCATTAAATAAGAAACCTCTAAACATCATCTTGAAAATCACAAAATAGTACGCGTTCGAATGTACCACATAAGAGTATGTACGAGTACATAAAAGTACTTGACAAGTAGAAAGTAAAGTAAACCAACAGACAGAAAGCCAGTTAAGCAGACTGTCTGATAGACGCTCATATTCGTCTGTGGTTGGTTTGGACAAGTAAACTCCAAGAATTGTGGCTCAAATCAAGTAAGCAAAATACAAAAAGCTAACAGCAAGAGAAAATTAAAAAAAATAAAAATAAATAAAAGAAATAAAGCATCCAACCAACTTTTATATTGACTGACTGACAGACTAACTAACTGACCATTTGGTTTGGTTTTAATTTCTCCAAAATGCAACAACGAAAATAACCATAAGAAAAAAGGCAAACAAAACAAAAACTACACTTTCCGTATTCAGACAAAATCAGCCGACATAAACCAAAAAAGAAAATAAAACCAACTGATAGACATACAAACAGACAGACAGACGGACAGTCATTCAATGCGTCCAATACACAATGCTCATACTTGTTCACTTAGACATTCCATCAATTTACACTTAATTGCAACCATATTTTTCACAACATCCATCCATCCAGCCATTCAGTCATCCATCCATTCATTCGTTGTAAACAATTGTACAAGTATGAATATGAATATGAATTTTTTTTTTTTAATAAATTAAACAATTCCATTGAATTGTTTCTATAAACTTTCTTAAACAAAAAGGCCTAAACAGTTGTATAACTTTTAATGGCCAGATCAAGTTTTACAAATTGTTTAGTTTTTTTTTTTGTTTTTTTTTTTGGAGAATAATGTACCAGGAGTATCTGTACTGGTACTAGATTGCAACTATATGCGAGTACATATTATGGGTAAAATGAAAATGTGACGTTGCTAAAACCATAAATATGATTGATATACCAAATACATACATATTTACATATTTACATATGTATGTATGTACGAGGACATAGTACGTAGTTGCACGAATACAATTTATTTAATTTTAGGAGAAAAAAAAACTAAATATGCACATAAGTACAACAATTAAACATGTTTGAAAACCCTGCAGGACAGTGTTGACAACTTGTACAATATGTACTACATAGCTACTATTTATTGTTTGCAAAAATGTTTCTAAGATACTAATTTCTAAATTATGTTATTAAATTCATTAAAAATAGAGATTAGCTGAATTTAAACTACGATAATTATACATTTATTGAAAAGGAGCAACTACAACTACAAAAGAAGCTATTTGTCAGGCAACAAAAGTTGTTTACAACTAACGAAATCACGAAATTCTTCTGCGGGGAATCCCAAAGTTTTTGAATAAGCTTACAAAATTGAATTTTAACGTTCGATAAAAAGTTCACGTTTTAGAGCCTTCAGCCTATGTTCACATTTTAGAGTAGTTAATGTAAAAAAGAAATGATGTTGATGATGTTTTTTTTGCACCAATGTGAACTGACATTATCTTTATAATGTAATTTAAAATGAGTTTATAAATTGATTTAACAGCAACCAAATGAGAGCAAATTATTATTATGTATCTAAACAAAGTTTGACCAAAGAAACTTTTAGACCAAAATATCAATCAATACTTTATGTATATATTTTTTTTCTTCTTTGGAGCTATGTGCTGTCAAAGCCGTAAAGCACGAGAAACCAGTAGCGATGATGAAGAAAGTGATATCAAATTAGACTTTCCGAATGGACAACCAACAGCGTAGTCGCTGCTAATAACAATGAGTTAAATAATTGGGCGCAGATGTACTTAGAGATTAAATTTCTTCTTATAAATAATGGTTTGAATTATTCATTCCATTCCGCGATTGTGCGGAAGCATAATTTGAAAAAATGCTTTCCATTGCTGTGGTACTTTTGCTTTTTGCGGTATCATCTCTAAACAAATAGTATTGCGGCATGCCGCAGGAATGAATAATTACATTTTACATATCGGTAGATATTTCTTTCCGCTAAGTTTTCTTTTCCGTGCGGAATCAATGATTAAATTAAAAAAAAAATCCCAAAAATTATACAAAAATTCCAAAAATGTTACCCTTCACCCAAATATAATAAGAAATACACTGGTTATAGGACTAGAATATTCTTATTCTGTGTTTTTATTCAGTCTTTGCGCAAGTTTTATTGACATTTAACGAGTATATTTTGTTTGAAAGACAATTTTACGACCAACATAATTTACAGAGTTTGTCTAATATTTATAACAATATTGAGTGTAATTTAAAAATTTATAAAATTAAAAAAATATTTTTCCATATTCAGCACAAGTTATAAGATTATAAGCTGAGGCTCCTTTTGGTTGAATTTGATCTTAATAACTTGTTGCACTCGGAAGTGGTGCTGCCAACAATTGGCTGAGAGCTACAAAATCCAGTAGCATAATTACCGTATAACCGATATTAGTATGATTTCTGAATTAAAATTTCTGATGTGTATAAAATTTGGTACGACATCGTTATTTATTACACATTTTTGTGGATGAAATTGTTTTGCGGAAATGGTTCTTATACGGCAGCTAAGACAAATAATCCCTAAATTTCGGAACAGAGAATTTTATGCATATTAGGATATCTCACGTCGAATTTCAACATAATAATTACATATTTAAGATACATACATATTAGTATTAAGTAAAATTTTAGGAGAGATTTATGAGCATTGAAGTGATTTTCGGAAGAGTGCTTTATATGATGGATATTGTCAAATATGGACCGAAATTCATAAAATCTCTAGTATTATTTAGTGTATATGTAAATAATGCATTTAAAATCTTTATAAGATTAATGACTTTTTCAGATGTTGTCCTTATATGGGAGCTATGGCCGGTATGGGCCGACCACCATAAAATTTAATACAACAATTTATATAACGGGTGGTTAAATTTCAAGGGCCGATGTTGATTTTGAATAAAACATAAACTATTTAGGAAATTATTGTAATTTTATTTTATTATGATATATTGGTATTACTCAATTATGTATGGAACAAAATATCGGCCAAATGGGCGCCGCGACTACGGCGGCACACCTCCATCCGATGGTCCAAATTTTCGATGACCCTGAGGCATAATGGAGGTTCTATGCCGTTAATGTGCCGATTTATCTCATCCTTTAGCTCTTGAATTGTTGCTGGCTTATCGACGTACACCTTTTCTTTCAAATAACCCCAAAGAAAAAAGTCCAACGGTGTCAAATCACATGATCTTGGCGGCCAATTGACATCGCCATTACGTGAGATAACACGGCCATTGAATTTGTTGCGCAAAATAGCCATTGTTTCGTTAGCTGTGTGGCAAGTGGCACCGTCCTGCTGAAACCACATATCGTCCACATCCATATCTTCCAATTCGGGCCATAAAAAGTTCGTTATCATCTCACGATAGCGAACACCATTCACAGTAACTGCCTGACCGGCCTCATTTTGGAAAAAATACGGCCCGATGATGCCGCCAGCCCATAAACCGCACCAAACAGTCACTCTTTGTGGGTGCATTGGTTTTTCGACAATCACTCTTGGATTCTCATTCGCCCAAATGCGGCAATTCTGTTTATTGACGAATCCACGAGGTGAAAATGTGCCTCATCACTGAAGATGATTTTCTTCGAAAATTGATCATCCACTGTTGCCATTTCTTGCCACCATTCTGCCCATTCACGACGTTTGGAATGGTCAAGAGGCTTTAGTTCTTGAGCCAATTGCACCTTGTAAGCGTGTAAATTCAAGTCTTTATGCATAATGTTCATCAACGACGAGCGTGAGAGGTGCAATTGTTGGGCACGACGACGAGTTGAGGTGGACGGCTCTTCAGCCACACTATCGCGAACAGCAGCAATATTTTCTGCAGTACAAGCTGTACGAGCATGCACTGGTGTTCTAACATCTTCTACAGACCCGGTTTGCTCGAATTTTTCCACGATTTTTGCGATTGTACGCACATTTGGACGATCAAATTGACCAAAAAAATCACGAATTGCACGATATGCATTTTGATTTCAACGCCCATTTTCATAATAAGTCTGGATAACTTTAACACGTTGTTGGATTGTGTATCTCTCCATGGTCCAAATTGATTAGGTCTGAAATAGAGAAATGTCAAATAAAATTCGGAAAAACGCTTGGCGTTTAGGTGTGGTTCACATTCAACATCGGCCCTTACAATTTAACCACCCTTTACCTATAAAGATTATTTATTTCAAATTTTAACCTGGTAACAACACTTATACGAACTAAACAAAATTTATTTTTGCGATTTCTATGTACAGGGAACTTAGTTTTGCTGAATTTTGTATTGATATTCCAATTTTATAAACATTTATGTATATTTGAGCCATAACTCGAGAAGATATTTGTAAGGGGGCTATGAGAAATCACGTTCCGCTTTATTCTATTTTCAACACAGTTTTTTCTTTTGTCATAGAAATAACGTGTACAATATTTCATGGTATTATCTGCAATAAATATTTATAGAAAATAAAATGAAAAAAAAATCAAATTTTTATGGAGGTTGTTTCACATTTTGGTCCACAACTCTGGTTCTACTGTACCGATTTTGCTGATTTTCAAACCCAAACTTTCCTATAAAAAATGTTTTTCTGGAAATTTCGTTTGTTGTGTATTTTGGACGTGAGAGTGTTTTACACAGCCGGACATAGCTCAAGCGACTTAGAACTTCATAAGGATCACGAATAGAAAGTTTCATACGGAATGACAAACGTAATATACCCTCATTCACTCCACTTGTGGTGGTATAGAGTATAATATGAAATACATGAATGATAAAAAAAAAATAGATCACATTCGGAACGGCGTAGGGACAACATATTTGTAAAATTGGACATGTTTTTTTATGTATATTAAAACGATTTTAGTAAAAATAATTTATAGAAAAGATTATAAAACAGTTTTTAAACTTGAACTCGGGGAGCGTATGAAAAAACAAATAATACCGACGTTACCAGAGATGGAGTTGAATTTTTGCCCTCGCCGCTCTGCCCCTCAGAATTTATATTATTTATTTATTATTTATATTTATTATCAAAAAATGTTAATTCTGACCTACTGTTAAAAGAGTTAAGGAATTTTTGTCGTCGCCGCTCTGCCCCTCAGAACTTATATTCGAATAGTAATTGGCTACGCACATGTAAAATTTTATCTTGATCGGACCAGACATTTAGAAATGCCATATTTATTATCAAAAAATGTTAATTCTGACCTACTGTTAAAAGAGTTAAGGAATTTTTGCCGTCGCCGCTCTGCCCCTCAGAACTTATATTCGAATAGTAATTGGCTACGCACATGCAAAACTTTGTCTTGATCGGACCAGACATTTAGAAATGCCATATTTATTATCAAAAAATGTTAATTCTGACCTACTGTTAAAAGAGTTAAGGAATTTTTGTCGTCGCCGCTCTGCCCCTCAGAACTTATATTCGAATAGTAATTGGCTACGCACATGTAAAATTTTATCTTGATCGGACCAGACATTTAGAAATGCCATATTTATTATCAAAAAATGTTAATTCTGACCTACTGTGCATATAGTTTACACAATTTTACAACGAATCGATTTTTGGCAAGTGTTCTTTTTTTTCATTACCATTTTTGAGATTGGACTTACTTTGAGATGCCACTACTGTATAAATTTTATGAGGAAGGGTGCAATAAAATGCTAATATGTATTTAAATTTTTAAACTATAAATAATTCACCAAACATTTGTATATTTCTATATATGTATAAATAAAAGTTGCTTAACTTTTATTAAAGTAAATGTCTTAAATTTGTACGTACATATTTAAACGCAAACGACCCCAAAGAAACTTTTTTTCTTAAATCTTAAAAAGTCAATAACCTTTAAGATTCAATTCGGCTACACGGTTCAAATGTATTTTTTGTTTTTCTTTTTTAAGTGTTGTTGTTGTTGTGTTGTTTAGAAAACATTATTTAAATAAACGTGATAATAAAATGTTGTTATAATTTCTTATTAATTTTGTTAAGACAAACATTTTGAAAATTTGTTTTTAAAACAATGAAAATGTGTGTGTGTATTTCTGAATGTAAGTTAGTAGGAATGTATACACGTTATTTTCAGTAGAGTCCAGCAAACCATATGAGTCCGAAAAGAGTCTTTTCTGACACCTTTTCCGGAGCGTTCATGCTCTTTAGTTATGAGCCCAAAAAACAATCATAATTGTTCCGAAAACCTACAGAAAAGAGGGTCATACATTCGAAAATGGTCCGTTAGAAATTTTTTTTTTTATAATACATTATATTTATTTATTGAATCTTCAGATATTGAAATGACAATAAGTTTTCGAATCTTAATACTAAAAGAAAATAATAAGTCCAGCCAGTGCTAGACAAAATATTATGATACTACAAAAAAATTTACATCCACTGATCCAGTCATCTGTTTTGCGTTTGAGTTAAAGCAAGGGTATCGCTCCTTCTCAACCGAACATGGCCACTAAAGTTAAGGATGTCTCGTGCAAGTGGGTTTGGATGGTGTTAAAGTTTGCTGACATATTTTGAGGCGTATTTTGTAAATTCGTCTTTCACCAAAGGAATGCCTAGATCTTTGTGAATTCGAGAATTTTTAACGTACCATGGAGCTGCAGTAATTATACGTAGAATTTTATTTTGACCTCTTTGAATTTTTTCAATGTTGGATGCTGAGGCAGTACCCCATAATTGAATTCCATAACACCATATTGGCTTTAGAATTGCATTGTACAACAAAAGTTTACAATCCAACTTTAATGTAGAATTTCTGCCGATTAGCCAATTAAGTTGCACTGCTTTTAATCTCATCTGTGTAAGTTTTGCGTCAATATGAGACTTCCAGGTTAAACGACGATCGAGGTGGATTCCGAGGTATTTGACTTCATTGTGTTGCGGAATAATTTGGTAATTTATTCTGATGGACGAGCAGGTATCTTTTCGCAATGTGAAAGTTATATGAATACATTTCTGTTCGTTAACCCTGATTTTCCAAAGCTCAAGCCAATTCTCTAGTTTATAAACATATTTCTGCAATTTCTGTGATGCTATTTGATGGTCCTTAAGAACGCTAATAAAGGCTGTATCGTCAGCAAAAGTTGAAGTATGTATATTGGGGTCTGACGGCATATCGGATGCATAAATCAAATATAAAGTAGGACCCAGTATGCTACCCTGGGGTACTCCTGCTTCAATTGGCTGAGCGGGGCTTATCGTTAGAAATAGCTCATATATAATGTCAGAAAAGAGTCTTTTATGAGTGTTTTTTTTGGGCTCTGCAAGAGCTCTTACATCATGTCAGAAAAGAGTCATTGCAATTTTAAATACAAAAAATTCAAAGTTCACATTTCTTTTTAATTGTTTTTACTTAAACAAAAAGGGAATTTATTTACAAATAAAATATATAAAAATGGAAAAAAAATGAATTTTTTAAGCAAATTTTTCTTTCGCTCCGAAAATGCTTTTAAGTTGGACTTTTTTCTGACTCCTTTTTCGGAGCGCTCCTAGAATGGTATGCTGGGGTAGACCAGAAATGTTTGTTTCAATTTTATTTGTGCGAGTAGTTCGTTTAATTATATAAACTTAACTTAACAGTTGGTTGAGTTTTTGATATCAGTAGTTGGGGTTTGCTTCTATTTCAAATTACGTGCAGTTAACCAAACAATTTCAAAGGTATAAATTTTAAAACTTAAACTAAATTGGTTTGGTAAGACACAGTTTAACCTTTATTTTGTGGAAACAAAAAACTATGAATGAAGCGTGTGAATAAAACTGTTAATTTTTTTTCTTTTTCCAGTGGCAAGAAACAAAATAAAAAAAAAAAACTTTAAACATCAAACTTCCGTTAAACATCAAATTGTACAAAGAAAAAGGTATTTAATGAAAAATAGTCAAGTCAAGTTGAATGAATAGAATGGAATGAAGTGGAATTAACTCCGACCCAGCCAGATGATTAGTTGTAACTTTCAGACATATAAAAACAATAACAAAAACTGAAGTAAAAACATAATTGACATCGGCTAAAGACTCTGCAAATAGCAAAATAGAAATTTAACTCATTAAATGAATGATGACCAGAAGATGACCATTTTAAAGTTTTTTCTTAGTTCGCTTTTAACAAACATTGTAAAGTTAAAAGTAATGCTTGCTACTAATAATAATTAATTTTATAAAACGAGCATTTTGCAAATAAAACGCGTTTTATTTATAAATTAATTTTCCTTTGTATGTTGAGATAAATGTTTCCTAACAAGTTTTCACATCAACCTAAACAAAACGTTAAATTATTTAATCTTTAGCATGTATCTTTATCTCATTGATCACTAAATTTAATTTAGAATAAAGCACGTTCATTAGAAAGTAAAAAAGATAATGGGTTTGTTTCTTTAATAATGCAAATTAGTAATTTTGCTAATTATCATATAAATGGTTTTCCTACATTTTATTATCGCTTTCATCATAACAATGGAATCGACTCATGCTTGTTAAATTTTTAACGATTGTGTGCATAAAGAATTTTATGCTTGTGGGAGATAATGTTCCAAATAAATGTTGGGAAAAATATTTTCCAAAAAACCCAATATTAATTCGTTAAGTGCAGGTGTATTTTAGATATACTGGTTAACCTTAAGAAATTCATTGAATTGTGTTTATAATGGTCCCAAATCTACGTAACGCTTCTGTCGGATTCCCTTAAAGATAAACCCCCTTATTCAGAAACGATTATTAACTTTAACAAACGTTTATTAAGACAGATTTGCATATAAAAATTTGCTTAATAAGCGTTTGTTAAATTTAATAATCGTTTTTGAATAAGGGGGAAATTGTTTAAAAACGGAAGTTTTAAATATATTGTATTATTATACATAATTATTTGATTAAATTGAAGCAGAAAACATAAACGAAAATCAATTCAATAACTTCCAGAAGGGAAATTTTTGGGAAAAGGGAAATTTATGAAAATGTTGAAATCTTATTTAAGGGAAATTTTTAAAAGAAAGGGTATGTTTAAATTTCCAATTTAGTAATAAAATATTGATCTTTAGTAACTTATATATCATATCTGTCATTTATTCTCACTTGGTTATTAAATATTATAGTGTAACCAACAACGTTTTCTTTTGTTTGCTTCGAAAATTCAAATTTTGTGCCAACAAATTTTTATATACGATAAGTTTTCAGAAGTGGTGACGAACAAGTTTGAAGACCAAGAATAATTGAAAGCAGTACTCCATCTTGATTGTTGTCAAACTCTACAATAGTTTGCAAAATCATATCAGGATTCATGCAAAGCAGGGATATTGAGTGCAACATGAATTGAAGACGAAAGGAAATTATTTTTGTTACGAATCCTTACTTAAGATAAAAAATGATCCATTACGATAACTCGAAATGTGAGATATTGTATAAAGTGGAAGTTTTGCCCTGACTACTATTTGTTTCGATCGATGCAGCACGCTCTTTCTTTGGAATATGATTCACCTCAGAACAGGGTATCCAAAATTGGAGCAGAATTCATTTGTTACCAGGAAGATGGGAAAATGGTCATGGCTAACAATGGCAGTTTTTAATTATACATCCAATCATTTAAAGAAAATAGAAGAAAATTATTAAAAAATGTTTAAATAAAAAATTTCCAATTTGAACTAAAAGCAAGTAAGAAAAAATAGTCGGTCAAGCCCGACCATATAATACCCTACACCCAGTATATGTATAAAACAGTTTTTCCGAAATGGGCATTATATGGGAGATATAACCTATTGTGGCCCGATCATCCAAAAATTTAGTGTCCTGTTGTCTGTGAATATAAATATTATATGTGTTAAACTTTATCGCTATATAAATACTTGAAAAAGATTTATGGAGCTTAAATTGAATTACAGAGAGAGTTTATATGGGAGTTTCGACTAATTATGGACCGACCATTATAAAATTGGATGTCATTATATATGAAACTTATTTTTGTTAAATTTTATTTGGATACCAACATTTTTAAGAAATTTATGATCGTTAAAGTAAGTTTCGAAAGTGGGCATTATATGGGAGCTACGACTAATTATGGACCGACCATAATAAAATTGTACCGTATTATTTGCATACATATGAAATATATTTGCGTTCAATATTATTTGGATACTAACATTTTTGAGACAGTTATGCTCTTTAAAGTGATTTTCGGAAGTGGGCCTTATATGGGAGCTACGAGTAATTATGAACTGATCTGCATAGAATTTGTAGATGTGATTTGCCTTGATTGACCACTCAGTTGTGATGAAATTTGTTTGGATATTTGCATAATTCAAACATTTACGGTCAGTAAACACCAAATTCGGGAGTGCATTTGTATGGGGGCCAGGTGAAATAATGATCCGATTTCCACCAGTTTCAATCCCATCCATCCTTGGGACGAAAAATATCACGTAACAAATTTTGTGGAAATATCTTCAAAATATAGACCTGTACTCTGCGCACAAGCTTTACATGGACAGCCAGGCATCCAGACGGACGGACGGACGGACATCGGTAAATCGACTCAGAAAGTGATTCTGAGTCGAGTGATACTTTAAGGTGGGTGTTGGACAAATATTTCTGGGCGTAACAAACATCAGCACAATATACCTTCCCCACTATGGTGGTGTAGGGTATAAACATTGTAAAATTTCATTAGAAGTTCTTTTTTAAATAATAATAATCAAAATACACCAATACCTTACTTTGCGTAGGGGTTACGTTCCAGTGAATTAAGATTATCTATAGCCAACCATATAAAGATCGCAGATATGTTCCAGGGTTACGAAAATACTAAGTAGTTGGCTTTCTTTCACAAAAAATTGGTCCAATGTTTTTAACGTAAAATAAATTTCCTTGTAGCAAATGTCTTTATTACTATCGCTAGCATTATCGTTGGATAAGCAGCGACGCAACTTCGAAAAACGAAACGACGCAAAGCGATGTATTGGTGTACAAAAGAATTTCTTTATTGTGAATTAATTACTTGGTGGCTGATTCAAATTATATATACATATGTATATCCAATTATAAAATATTCCGAATTCAGATGTGGTCTTAATGCATTTAAAACTTGTTAGTTAATTTATTATTTAATGCCTTACACACGAGCTTGAAAGTGTTTTAGCAAGAACAGCCTTCTTCTATTATCAAACTACATAGAAAGTTTAGTTGATTCCGCAATGACACGAAAAGACTACAGATGCATTGCCATCAATTGCTAAACCTTAAGGTCCCTTTAAGATTAGGCAACTTTAATTGCGCAAGTATAATTTTCATTTTTATTTATTATCTTTTGAACGTCAAAAACAAATAAATATCCCAAGACAAGAATGACAGCAGCTACAGAATTGCCAAGTACAAACAAGCCTGTACTCAGCATTTCGGCAATTCTTTCCCCTTCCAACCGACCTTTCCTCTCACACCCACAAACACAAGACTTGCGCAAATAAAGTTGCCTAATCTGAAAGGGGCCTAATAAAAGATGCGACTGTTGACTAATTTATGTCACAGTAAGTTTCCGGTCCGTTAGCGAAGTCTAGCCAATTTAAAAAGATAACGTTCCGACCCCATCCAGTTGCTGAAGACATCTGTTAGTTCAAGAATATGGAAATTATATCCCTGATTTGTGAAAGAAATCATACATTGAATTAAATCCGTAAGCTGATACAACATTATCAACTACAAAAGTAAAGCTAAATTGAGCGTTATTTCCCAACTTGCTTATGCACTTTTCTTTCCATTTTAGTAAGTTCAGCTACAACTTATCTATTCGAAATTGACAGCATGTGATGTCGTAATTTTATTCTATACGGATTTCAGATACTAAGTGCCATAAACGGATTCTACAGGTACAAGGTACCGGTTAGATCTACTTATGATATCTGCGAATGTTTTTCTTTTAAGAAAAAAAATTTAAATCGTTCTGGTCTTTAAGACAAATAATTTAAAATGCGCTAATTTCACACTCACAACTGTGTAATTGTACAAAAATGTTATTGACAGCACGTTTGAGGGTTAAATCATGTAACCATTTCGTTTACTTACCTTCAAGTCTTGTGTAGTGCTTTTGTTGTTATTGTTGGTTGTTGATTGTTGTTTTAAAGTAAAAGAAGATTAACAAAAATACGGAGAAGCGGAAAAGGAACGAATATTCGAAATATTGTTTTCTTTTTTTCGTTGTGCGCAAAAAAAAGCAAATAGTCTGACAGTTGTTGTATTTTTAATAAACTTCTTCTGGTCTGTAGCGCTTAAAAAGGGAGTTGATATTTTTTGCTGTTGGGGTTTTTTATAAACATGGTTTTATGGGATGTTTTAACTTTTTTTCACTGAAAATTATGAATATTTAATAAAAATAAACTTTCTTTTTTTTGACATCTACCTACATATGTTTGTATGTAAGTATTTTTTCTTTCATACGAATGACTTCTTTTAGGTGTAAATTCTATTTTTTCTCTTAAATTTTTTGTGGATTTTTGATAATTATAAAATTATTTGTTTGCTAGAAAAAACCATAAACAGTTGTAAATTATTAAAACATTAAAATCGTCATTGGTTTTATTTTTTTATTTGCTATTTGAGTTATTGATATTTATAGAAATTCATTCAGATTTAAAAGTATTAAATTCATGTTTATTAGATCACGATTCTCATGTTTGCAAACATTCAAAACTGAAATAGTTAAAGACACAGATACGGATACACAGTTGAGCGAGATACTTTTAGTATCTGTGTTTAATTATGCACAATTTGCTTTCGTTGTGTTAGTGGCAAACGTAGTGTGTAGCAGTAGTTTTACTATTAAACCGTACGTATCCATGAAATACTAGACTCACAAAATAAAAATACCAACAACAGCAACTATTTCAACCAACCAAAAAAAAAAGAAGTGGTTAAAATGTGAGATTCTGCGAAGGTTGATGGGTTTGTTTTGGAACGTTGTTTTAAAGCTGCTGCGCTGATGTTACACAGGGTCTCTTCTTGTATTTTTTTTTGTACTTTTAAGATACAAGACAGGTTTTCTTTACTTTTTTTGTTGTTTATTTATCGAAAAAAAAACAATTTTAAAGATTTCTACTTTTTAGCACACACAAACAAAACAATATTAATATACATATTTTATCAATATGTTTTTTTATTTTTACTGTATTTTTAGCCACAATATTCAATAGATAACTGTATTGAACTTAAATTAAGTCGCTTAAACAAGTGACCTTTTAATGCAATAAACAATACTGGTTTCTGTTTTGAAACTAATTTGATGTTAATATTGAAATCTTTTTAAAAACTTAAATATTTCGTACGTTAAAATGTTTATGTGTACTGCCAAATTTTGTATTAAATATATATTTGAAAACTAGTTTGTTTAGTTGATTAGCACTTCTTATATTTAATAAAGATTGTAATAAATTTCATTATTATTTTATGTTTGGTTCTATTACGCCACGCTCTCTTTTATTAGTTGAAACGAAAAAGAAAACACGTCTATTTCTTAGGTAGTCGCTGTTAAAACTAAACTGAAACTCAAACTTTTTATCGTACTCATTGAGTTTGAGTTTGTCTTGTTTCAAGCTGTTTTTAGTTGTGCAGTGTTAATTTAGAATATTGACAACAGGCGTAAAGCAGCAGGCGACAGAAAATATGCAATAAATGATTTAAAAACAAAACAATTATTTCGTCTGCATTCAAATTTATTGGTATATAACTTCAAAATGCGAGATTAGTAACAACTTATATGTAATTTTGAAGGGTACACATCTGTTATTTATTCTCATTAACATAGTTGTTGAACATTATAGTTTAAACTATGATAATTGTTTTTGCTTCGAATTTCTGTCGAATTTTGTGCCAACAAAGCGTCATGAGGGAACATGCTTTACATTTTTAATTTTAAAAAAGATCCGCTGAAGCATACCGATTGCTAAACGAAGATTATGGTGAATATGCTGCATCGGTTTTAACGTGCTAAATATATATTGTGCTATTCAGAAGTGGTGTTTTGGACACGGAAGACAAAGATCGCGCAGGCCAGCCAACAAAGTTTGAAAATCAATAAAGATTGTCAGCAAACTTAACAATACTTGCAGTAATTTAAAAACTTTTGTGAGCAGCAGGATTCATGCAAAAGTAAGGAAATTGAAAATAAAACTGAAAAATCTTCAAAGACGATATAAAAGGAAATCATTTTAGCAACAAATCATAACTTGCGATTCAAATTGGATCCATTACCATAACTCGAAGTGTAAGAGATCGTATGTGAAGCACAAAAAAAGTGAAATCGACGCTAAAGCCAAATATCCATGGCGCTAAAGTAATGCTTTGTATTTGGTGGAACCAAAAGGTTTCCAACTTTTATTATGAGCTGCTAAAATCTAGCCAGACCATCGCAGAGAATCTGTACTGAATGCAACTGATTAGTTTAAAGCGAGCATGGGCCGAAAAACCCCCCAGAATATGCGGCGAGCTATAAACGGTAAATCACATGTGCCAATATCTGTTAAAAACTATTTAGAAATAAGTGGTTTGTTTTGATCGCTGCAGAACGCTATCTCTGGAACGCGTCACTTCAGACATTAGCTTGAATCGTTCTTGGCCTCAAAAGATGAACAGTTTTTTTTTTGCGCGGAATCCATATGTTGCCAGAAAGATGAGAAAAGATCATAGCTAACAATGGCCAATACTTTGAATAAATTTATGTACAAGTATATTGTACGCATACATATTAAAATAAAGGATAAGCATTTTAAAATCTAATATGTATGTACATCCAACATATAAATCTGCTGAGGTAGGGCTCACATTGTCATAGTGAAGGATTTCGCAACAATAATTTTTTCTGAAAACATTGATAATCCCAATTTGATCAAATAAAAGTCAAATATGTGATTAAAATAGTTTTCCAGGCGCTTCGGTCTTCTGCGCCTCTTCTTTTTTGCTGGAGCATCTTCATTCATTCGCACATGTCCTAGCCAACAAAGTCTTTGTATTTTGACACGTTTTACTATATCAATGTTTATACAGCTCTCGGTTCGCACGATATCGATATTCTCCACTTACGCAGATTGGTCCATATATCTTGCGAAGAATTTTTCTCTCCAACACACCAAGCGCCGCTTCATCTTGTTGAGTAAGCACCCATGCCTCTGCGCCATATATTAACACAGGTACGATAAGCATCATGTAGAGTTTAAGCTTTGTCTGCCGAGAGAGGGCCTTGCTCTTAAATTGTTTGCTTAGCCTAAAATAGCATTATTACCAAGCGCAATTCTTCGTCTTATTTCCAGATTTGGCTAATCTAGTGGATTCTCTGTTCGTTGAAACCATCAACTTGGTCTTATTTTCATTTACTGTCAAACCCATTTTTAATGATTCATTCTCTATACTAGCAAAGGCAGCAAAGACATCTCGCAATATTCGTCCCATGATGTCAATGTCATCGGCATATTCGAGCACCATATGGCCTTTAGTAAACATAGTGCCGTTTCTATTCACTACTGCGTCACGTATGACCTTTTCCAACAGAATATTAAAGAGGTCACTGACAGACTGTCGCCCTGTCTGAAACCTCGTTTGGTGATAAACTTCTCTGAGAGATCCCTTGCTATTTTTACTGATGATTTCGTATCAGTTAAGGTCATCATGCATAGCCTGATCAGTTTTGCGAGTATACCTAATTCAGACATGGCATCAAACACCTTTGCACGTATAGCACTATCAAAAGCGGCCTTGTAATCGACAAATAGGTGGTGATATGTCCACTTTTCAAATGTCAAACAACTAATTTGCGACTACAATGATCAACATATATCAATAGCCTGTTTTAATACAAATTTACAATTTGAAGTTGCTTATTATAGGATTGTTCAAAAAAAAACTCAATACGCTTTTCGCCATCATTGTAACTGTGCTCTGCTTATGCTGATATATCTATGTAGGTATGCTCTCTTTTCTCTCTTATGATATTTACACCAATTTTTCTCACAATTAGTTGGTGTTATACGATCTTCTCTATTTGCGAGTATTTACCGTGTGTTTTTTTCTATTTGTGGTAAATTTTTTATAATATTCTTTCTAAGATGTTATTTGTTTTTTTGTTTGTTTGTATGTTTGATCATTAAAAAAATTCGTTTAGCACCTGTCTTAATGAATTGTATTTTATGTGTTTGTTTTTCAACATGTTTGTACATACATATATGTATGTATGTGATTAATCTAAAAATCTTTAAGATTTTGTTTCACTCATTGTTTTATTTAAACATTAGAATTTTTTGTACTTTTTTGCGTTTAAGATTCGTACTCACAAGCATACTCGTACATATGTACATATGTATCTACATAGTTATAGATATATTGTTTTTAATTTTACGTGACCGTTTAATTTGACATGGTTGTTGATATTTAAAGCCTTAAGCTAGATTACACGATTGAAATTTTCTACAAAATTGCTCTTCAAAATGCTTCAAACTCGTGTAAACATCAAAAATTCTTCAAATTTTATTTATTTAATTGTTAATTAATTGTTATTAAATAAATTTTATTTATTTAATTGTTATTAAATAAATAAATTTTGAATAAATATTATAGTCATGATATATATCGTTGGGGAGACCTTTGTAATATATGTATTTAATTTAGACATCTAGTAGATTCCGAGATACAGGCTCATATATCGTCAACTTTGAAGACCCACCCACAACATACCTATGACTTTTATCACCTCTATTTGATGATTTTTTTTTAGCAATGTCACTAAAACCGACTTGTTCCAAAAATTTTATATATGTAAAACAATATTTTCTATAATGGATTTATACCACAGAACTTTGATTATGTATATAATAATAAGTAAAACAATTAAATTTTAGTATTTTTTAGACCAAATTTACTCGTATGTTACTACAAGGGTTAATAACAAATTACATATTGAATAAAGTATCCATGGTGAAATAACTCTACAAGGTGATGGCAATATTACAACAATACAAAAGCAACAGAAACAACATGGTATTTTTGTTTTTGCTTTCATGTTTATAATGTCAAAAACAACTGGTTATTGTTTACAAACATTTTTGCAGGAAAAATAAATACATACATACATACACACATACATACAATTTTTTTTTAATTTCAAGATGAAAATAAAAATTATTTATAAATTTGTTAATTTATGAAACATTTAATTTATGGACAATTGTTGTTTTCACTTTTTTTGTATAACTTGATACGTTTGCTATTTTTTTAACTCAACTTGAGCATACACACATACATATGTATATAAAGTTTGACATAACGAACATGCCTAAAAAAAAACAGCTGGCGTTTCAACACCACCTTGTTGAGTTATTTCACCATGAAAGTATCTAACAACTAAACTTTTCAAAATTAACAAACAAAAGCTCTATAAAAGCTTTTTTAACAGAAAACCTAAAACTGAACGATACCAGCTGAAAAAAAAAACACTTAGCTGTTTATGAAATGTCAAATACTGCTGTTTGTTATCAGCAATTCAAACAAACCCATGTGTGTTCATTTGTTCAAAATTACATACATACAAACATATTCATTTGACAGCCGTGTATATAAAATAGACTTTCATATAAATAGTATGTAGGTATATGCCATTATGTACATAAAAAGACATTAAAGTGTTTAAAAAACTATATTTTGTAAATACTGATACTTCATTTATTATCTCGCAGTCACTGTTCATTAAATTTCCTCATAAGTAATCACAACACCAAAGAATTTAGCAGTAGCAAAACAGCACCATACAAAATGAATACCCAAGAAAAACTGGATTATATTAATCAACGTATAGGAGTACATCCAGACTTTCCCAAAGAAGGCATTGTATTTCGGTAAGTTTTTCAATTACTATTTTTGAATTTATATGACAATACCTAACATGTGTTATTTTCTTAACCAATTTTTAGTGATATATTTGGTGCCTTAACTGATGGTAAAACTTGTATATATATCAAAGAAGTTTTATTGGAACATGTACGCACAGAACATCCTGACGTAGAAATTATTGTTGGTTTAGAATCTCGTGGTTTTCTGTTTAATTTGATGCTGGCATCAGAATTGGGCATTGGCTGTGCTCCTATACGCAAGAAGGGCAAACTGCCTGGAAAATGTGTTTCCATTGAATACACTTTAGAATATGGTTCGGTAAGTTATGTTTATTTAATTAGCAGAAACAAATCATGACATTTCTTTGCAATTTGCTGTTGCAGGATATTTTCGAAATGCAAACAGAGGCTATTAAACCCGGCCAAAAAGTGCTTATCATTGATGATCTATTGGCTACTGGTGGTTCCTTGGATGCCGCAGTTAAACTAGTACGCAAAGCGGGCGGTGAAGTCGTTAAGTGCCTGGTTGTTATAGAATTGGAATTTTTGGAGGGACGCAAGAAAGTTGATAGCAAAGTACATTCTCTACTAAAATACTAAAACCGTAAAAGAAAATGAGGCACAATTTACTTTTTAAAAAAGCAATAGAAGACAATTATACCTGATAAAATGCATTTACATGTTTTTAAAAGAAAATATTTTTGTGTGTAATGTTTTTTTTTACAAATAAATGTATGTATGTAACTTTTTTTTAACCAAACACTTATGTATGTGTTTATTTTATGTGTACTCTATTTCAGCCCCAAATAATGGATTTATATATGAAGGGTTAACTAAAATATCCACAAATACAAGATATTGAAATAATGGATATCAAAGTTTTAAAATATATAAATTATATACATATGTATGTTTTAATAAAATTAACCCATAAAATCTGTTTTCGAATAATAACATAATATAATTTGAATTATACTTTCTTAATGTTTTTCTTTTTTAACCAGATCGGCCTAATCATTCTCAAGTTATGTGTAACATTCTTAATTTTTCATACCATGGTTTATTATTAAATAATTTGTAAGCTTGAGGTCACTGTTTTTATTAAAAGATTTAATTATTTTTATTTATAATAAACTCGATATTTCGATTTCCTTTGGAAATCTTGTTCAGGAGTAGGTATATTATAAATAAAAATAAAGAAACCTTTTATAAAAAACAGTGACCTCAAGCTTACAAATTATTTAATAAATATCAAAAAATTCAAATATGAAATGTAATCCAAAAGTATAGTTTGATTAAAAATTGATAAAAAAAAATTAAAAGAAAACTTAGATAAAAGATGAATTTCAATTGGGGTCTCTGAACCAAAAATCTGTATTACGTATTTTTCTCTTTTTATTGCTAAAATCTTAGTACACAAGATTAAAATTAAAAGTGTAAAAAAAAAAATTCAAACCAATTAAAAATTTTGTGCAAAATGTTGTACAAAATCTTTTGCATATTATTTCATTATTTTCACCCAGTCATCAGCAAAACTGTTGTCGGTTATATCCCTGCGTACCAGGAGAGGCCTACAAATAAAATTCAACGCAAATAAGTTTCGTATATACAGAAATCATGACACCTTATTTTATGATGGCCAGTACATAATTATTCGAATTTGCCACATATGGCCCAACTTCGAAAATCACTTTAACATACATATCGATGGCTTAATAAAAAAAGGCCTAACTCAATTTTTTGTTACTTTACAGACAAAGGAAAAAACTTAATAAAATCGGTAAAATTTTAGATACAACAAATATTTTAATACAATTTTTAATTAAAATTATTTCTTATTTAATTTTTTTTATTTTTGTTTTAATGAAGATATCGAACAAAGGCTATTTTTATATTATATTATATTTTTATATTAAGCCATCGATATACATCTTTTAAAAGTGTTTATATTGAGATAACATTTAACACAAAACATATTTATATGCACAGAAGTAGAAGAAGCACTTTTGGTTGATAGGTCATAGCTCCAATATATGTAGATCCTATTTCTGGAAAACTGTTTTGTATTATATGATCGGGCTTGATCAACTATACTCTCTTACTTCTTTTGTTTTTAATCATTTATTAAATTAATTGAATTTCCAGAAGTCTATTTGTATTTGAATATAAATAAAGAAAAATTATATACATCCCAGCCTGCCATATGAGTCCGAATATAGTCTTTTTTGACACCTTTTTCGAAGCGTTAACGCTCTTTATGAGCCCAAAAAACAATCATAATTGTTCCGAAAACCTTCAAAAAAGAGGGCCATTACATTCGAAAATGGTCCGTCAGAAAGAGCTCTTAGATAATGTCAGCTATGTTTTTTTTTTGTTCAAAGCACAAATAACAGGACAACAACGCTTTGGTACACACGTAATTAAGTGGAATTTCTGAGTCATACTGCGTGCCGACTCAGGACAGTACAAGCAAATTTTTCTTTCGCTCCGAAAATGCTCTTTTGTTGGACTCTTTTCTGACTCCTTTTTTCGGAGCGCTCCGAAAATGGTCTTTTGTTGGACTCTTTTCTGATTCCTTTTTCGGAGCGCTCTTAGAATGGTATGCTGGGATACGTATATCATTCATATACATACACATGTATGTTTAGTATACATATATTTATAAAGCTATTTTGTAATGGATTTGAATTAAAGAAAACTTAAATGCTTCAATAATAAATAAATAAAAAAAAATCATGTTTTTAAGAAACTTTTAAACCAAAATGGAAAAAATCTCACATATCCCTTAAAGAAAAGCGTGGGGCGCGTTGTAATGAAACAAAATGCTCAATTATTGCAAATTCGTAGCTTTAAACATGATTGGTATTTCTTTCGGTCTGAAATATTAAAATGTACTCACGGCAGTCATGTTTTTTTAAAGTTCAGGTTGGTATGGGCGCCCCACGCTTTTCTTTAAGGGATGTGTGAGATTTTTTCCTTTTTGATTTAAAAGTTTATGTTGTTAGAAATGTTCTTATTTTTTGACTTTTAGTCGATTTTTTTAGTATTCATATTTATTTTGTGTTCACAACTGATCAATATATTAAGGTAAAGAAAAGCGTTTCTTAAAAAAATGATTTTTTTTTTATTTATTTTTTTCTTCTTAGTAACGAATAGCTTTTTATATTGTAAAACGACGAACGCTTAACAAACGTCACAACAGAATTCAAATTGCATTTTATTTGTTAACGTTACAGTTCGTAGTTCTTCGAAGACTACTCGAAAATATTATAATTTGATAAATTCTATTCCAGGTCTATTGTTTTCCTTAGTAAAGTAGGAAGGAAATATGATTAAGCGTATAAATCGGAATGGAAGGATATTTATTAAACCGGGTCGACCGCATATGTCCAAAAAAATGTCCCAAAGTCTAACGCAAATATTAAAGATCACCTTCAGACATTTAAGAAAAACAAATTGTTTTTTTGCGATCGGAACCCGTTAAAAACAGTCAAAATTGTTGTTTTTAAATGCTTTTATTTAGCTTCACTTCGGAAAAACAAATCTTTTAACAGATTTTATCCTGGTGAATGCCTGCAAAGTTTTATCCATTTGCATTGAGTAGAAGGCAGTCAAAAAATAATTTTACCAAAAAAAAATTGTTTGCCCCCTCCCCCCCTAAATTTTATTTTGGCTACGCCAAAAATGCTATAACGACGGTTATAGCAAAAAAAATTCCCCCCCCCCCTAGATTTTATCCTGGATACGCCCATGTATTCGGGTATTGTCATCAGGAATATGTATGCCCGCAAAGTTTCATCCATTTCCATTGAGTAAAAGACGGTTAAAATAACGTTACAAGATTTGATTTTCCGAAGTGAAAGTAAAGAAAAGGTTTTAAAATAAATATGCATATAAATAATTCAAATATATAAATTATTAAAGGAATGAAATTAATGCATTTGAAGTTAGGAAACTAAACTAATAAATGAATTCGTTGATTTAATGATTAAAATACAATTTCATTTTATTTTGAAAACTGATTAATGCTTTTGAAACTTCGATCGTGCCTGACCTTTAATTGATTTTTAAAAATGAGAGTAGCCTTTAGTATCTTAAGAAGCATTTGCAGAAAATAGTTATTATGCATATTTCATCAAATATTTAAATAATGTGATAAATGAATCTACCTTTATTTACTATAGATACAGTTCTAACCAACTTTGTATTCTAAAATGGGCCAAGAAAATATGCCTATGTATGTGAAAAAGTAACTTTAAGTTCATAACATTCTTGTATATGTAATATAAAAACAAAACTTTAATTTCATCATAAATTTTTCCTGAGTGTACTCAAACACACAAGTTTATTTTTTGCCAAAAAAAAAAAAAAAAAACTGAATAATTTATATGTGATGGATACAAATTAAAAGTATTTACATATATCAATACAAATTTCACCCTATTTTTTACAATTGAATAAAATTTATTGTCAAATATTCACAAAATACAATTACGATTTTAAATAGGCAATTTTAAATAAGTAATTGCATGGTAGCTGTAACGGTGGGGAAAATTGTTCTAATTGCTAAATAAATAAATTATGTATAACGTTGATCACATTTCAACACATTTGATTATCTGTCTATTGTTTAACAGATAACCTCTAGTAGAAGTCAATTGATATCAGTATACTAATGAGTCATTAGAATTCTCTATTAGAGAAAGATAATTATAAGCCGGCAATTCCCAAGTTATTACATTATCCATATATTTATTGAATTGTTAAAGATTTGCAGTTTTATTCAGAAAAAATTAAAGTAGACTTCAATGTACTTTAAGAAAATTTTTTATGAAAATTGTGTCTAAAAGAACACTTTAAACCTACTTTATTTTTTATGAATACGGCAGTTGAACTTTGAATATAATTAATCTAATGATAAAGCTAAAATTTTCGCTGATTTATTTGCAATACCACGGAGCAGTTAACCACTACCGGAGCTTAAAGGAATGCCTGTATCAGATCTCAAAATAAACAAATATCCTACGGCTTTGAGCTCAACATTAGCCAGTTCTTTGCTAAATAGCGAATTTTTAAGGGCTTTCGAATTTGATTTCAAAAAAACACCTACAATTTAGAGAAATGTATGAAATCTTAATTTGAGTTAATATAACGATCTATGTATATAATTCAATATTTAAAGAAAACTTCATATGAAGATTGACCGCTGCTGGATCCAATTTGGACATACTCTCTCCAACATATCAGCCGGTAGCCGACCGTATAGATGAGCCTTTACAAAGACGATCTAGGCGTCCAACTCACCGGCCCCAAACCTGAAATAAACTGTTTACCAAACTCCCCTTTCAGATGAGCCATTGTTTCGAGTGCTGTGTGACATGAGGTACAATTTTGTTGAAACCAAATATCAGCCAAGTCCATATTTTTCATTTTAGAAGCTATGGCTTCGTCATCTTTAAAAAATTACGGTCCAATAATGCCACCGGACCATAATCCACGCCAAACAGTTAATTTTTCGGGATGCATTGACAGTTCTTGCAATGCTCCTGGCTGCTCGTCACACCAAATACGACAATTTTGCTTGTTTACGTATCCATTCCGACCGATCATAAATTTTATTAATAAAATTCAATAATCTGAAGGCATTGTGCGTTTGTCAGTCGATTCATGGTTAAATTATAGATCAAACTAAACATTTTTTTTAAATATAAACTAGGTTAGTGGAGAATTAATCCCTCAAATTACCAGGTTATCCGATGTCGATGTTCCAAATCGACCTATACCTTAATATAGGAAGCTGAAACGCTTCATTATTGTATTAAAAAATGTATAGGTTATAAAACCAAAACGAATAATGTTCGGTACAGTTAGACAACGCCAAGCATTAACTAATACAAGAATGAACTGCAAATCTCTCGAAGGAAGCGAAAAAAGGACGGTCTGATTACTTTTAATCAGTAATGACGAGGTAGCGCGAGTTATGTATGTAGCTTTTTTCCAAATTTTTGACTACAAAGTCTCGGTTTACATTATGAAATTTTTTGTCGCTGCGATTCTTGTCGTATCTTCTTTAAAATTGTATTTGCGTATACATTGTGAGATTTTTGTTGTAGAGATTTTTTGTGGATAATTTTCATAATGTAAACCGATACAAACTAGGTGTTAGTGTCTCAAAAACATATCACAGATTAAAGGTGCATATACACTACGTGTTTTTTACATTGTATATGTCAAATTTTACATAAGGGAGTAAAACATGTAGTTGGTGACCTCAAAAACTTTGCTTGTGTAAAATACATGTGGAAATAAAGTATGAAGAATTTGCATAAGTGATAATTTAAATATTAAATTTATCCCATTTTGATAATTTAATAACAATGATATAAATTATTTAAAAATTGTTTTATACAAGCTCCACCAGTTAAGTGACGCTACCAAAAATGTTTGCAGCGGCTTTAACACACTTTTTAAAGAAACGACATGGAAATTTATGTGTGAAAAAAGAATAATATTTAATTTTTAAGCGTATCAGCGTAAATAATCACGGCGATGTCACGTGTAATTGTACATACAAGTAGGTGACCAAAAATTAAAACCCTTATGTAAAATAAGCAATTTTGACAGACATAAAGAAAAACATGTGAGTTGTAAACTTAAAAATACATAAGCAAAAACACGTAGTGTATAGCCACCTTAACACATGTTTACGTTCTTTTTATTCTATTACTGTAATGGCAACTCTATCACATTATGGCAATATGTACTATCTCTCGATGTACACAATGTCACTGAAAGTATTTGTTGTTTCTTCTTCTTCTTCTAAGGCAAGTATGTAGTAGACAACGTGTCAACTTGGTGCGTTTCGCACCATTTTTGGTGCTTTTTTAAAGTTTTGGTGCGAAAAATTTCTTATTTGTGATGAAATATTTATTTTTACTAATTTTTAATTGCAGTTTTTTAATAATTCATTATCACAAAATCTATTTGATAAAAAGTACTCCATTAATTGTATTGTAAATATGAATGTATGATAAATAAATACATACTATCAAATTTGTCACATGAATTCTTGTGTAGCCTGAGGTTTGGTCTACTGAACTGTAGACGAACAACAAGGGTTAGAGTCCCAGTACTAGAAGTACTTACAATAGAATATAAAAACATTTAAAAAATATGTACTTAAATTAGTCCTTATTACCAATTAGTACTTCAGTTCCGAATAGCATTTTGTGGGTAAAATGTTGAATGGTTAAGTGCTTATTTTATCTTCGTTTATTTAAAAAATGCTTTTACTATTATTACTTTTACTATTAATCGTTGATCTCTTTTAAAAAAAAAGTTATAAAAAGAAGAAATTAATTACATATTTAGTACAAAGGAATACAAACAAATTTGTTTAGTTTATTTTTTATGTGTATTAAGTTTTATTTTTTTCTAAAAACACTGAACTGTTGAAAACTGTTTTTTTTGTTATATTTATATGTAATACAAAAATATTATATTTTATATGTGAAATTAATTCAATAAACATATTAAATAAAAAAGAAAATCTTAACGTGGTGCGGTTTTTTTCAAATGGCGCGGTTTTTCTCCATTTTGGTGAGTTTTGAAATTTCAAAATTGACAACGCTGGTACGCTGTACAACAATAAATAAAACATTTCTATTGTATTAACTAACAACTAGAGAATGCCAACAGAGAACAATACCATGCCAACAACAATAATGAATCCATACATGAATGTGGAGCACAAATCATGCACAAGGGAAGGGAGAAGCACATAAACAAATTGTTTGGGGGGTAGCAAGAGCGCAACATGAAAAATCCACAAAACAACAACAGCAATAAAAACGATTCACAGACAGAGTATGAAAAAGCAATTTGAGAAACTCATGTACGGGTACTCGAGCTAGAAGCAGAAATATACCACCTATTGATTTAAATTTCATTGCGAGTAAAAACGCGAACGTAGTCAGACACACGCGTAAGGGTGCGTTGTTGGATTTCGAAATAAAATAATGCAAAAAGTGTAAAAATATATACCTACCTATAATAATAAATAAATAAAGGCAAAGTTTTTACAAAATTAAGCTAAAATGTGTGATTTTAAAATAAATACCTATATTTCGCGAATTATTCACATTTAGAAAATCAAATTAAAAATCTAACAAGAACCACGAGTTGTGAATAAAGGTTAAGGGAAAAATAATAACAATAAATAATTTGTTAAATAGCAGCTTTTTATTTAAATAATTAAATCTTAAAAAAAAGGAAACAAACCCGAAATAAGTGTGATTATTAACATCTCTAAATCAATATCAAATTTAAACAAATATGTATGTGTAACAAATATAAATTTAAAATAAATAAAATTAAACTAAACAAAAAGAATTTTATTAAATTGTTTAAAGAATACCTACGTTCCTTTCAAATACAAATAAACAAATAAAAAGAAAATAAACAAACTAATAAATTGTAGCAAATTTGTGTGATTTTTAAATAAAAGACTCTGGCAGAGAAACTGCTAAATGTTTACGGCTTTAAATAGAAAACGTGTGCTGCAATTTGCTTTCAATTTTGGTGCATTTGTTTAAATGATTGATTTAGAAAGAAAAAAAATCAATAATAAGTAGTAACACCTTATACAATGTTCCAATATTATGTATTTGTTGGCCTTAAGTAACAGAACAAACAATATTCATAATCCTTCCTTCCTGCCACGAAATTTTTTCGGTTTTTTTTTTTTCTTTTTTCAAAAACCTTTTTTTCTCTCGGTTAATAAAAACTGCAGCTATAACAAAAAATAAATATTATGAACTAAAGTACATACTGGCAACAAAATAAGCTTTTTCATCAGCTCTTCTAATCCTTTTCTACAGGCAAAATTTATTTGTTTAATCTCTGTGACTTAAGTTTTTGTTTTATTTATTTTGATTGTTCTTGCATTATTATTATTCAATTCGTGCAAAACATTTCTATGAATTCACACAAATTTGTTTTACTTCCGTTTCCGTTGTCCCCGTTATTTTTAACACAACTAAGGAGGAATAAACATATATGTATATACTGTGATTTACAGCAAAAGCAACACCAATGGCATTGTTTAACCAACTAAAACACTGCTAACGAACAAACGAAAATAATAGTTGTAATGGAAAATATTTAACAATAGATCCCTAAGGAACGTAATTATTTATTAACAACCTACACTTTGAAGCTATAAAGGAAATTGTTTTGCTGGATTGACAGGAATAAAGTTCTATTTCATGTTCCTCTTAAACTTTTTAAATTGATTTGAATCGGTCTATATCTAACTGAAATATCGCGTTTGCGACCATAATTGTGTCCATATCTATCAAATCTACATATATCAAATTTTCCAGAAATATATATTGTGTATGAGGGATCCCATTCCGACCTATACTATTATTTGAGATGCTTTAGACTCCGTGATTCTTAGAATCCCTTATGCCATGACTTCACCTAAACAAGTCCATGCTTCTTAAAAAGCCAATTATCCTGTTTGTTTATGGATTAAAAACATCCACAAGGGTTATAATATCCTTTCCGAGCCACTTTGTCCCTTGCTTAAAGGGATACATTTTGGAATGTTTGCACAATGTTATATTATTGAAATGGATTTCAAAACTAACTTTGTATGGTTTACAAATGAAATAAATGGCTAACATGATCTAAAATTAATACTAGTAATGTTTTTGGTATACTTTTTTGGAACTAAAACTGAACCAGTTATGATCAACAATGTCGTTTCACCACCTCTGATCTTTTTAGGTAGAACGATTCCTATGTAACAACAGAGACAGCTTAAAAGGAATTTCTTCAAAACCTTGCGATTTTTCACAGGGTTTCTGATTTTCCAACAGCCATGTTGTAATCAGTATGGCTCCTAAAATGTCATAATTACTTAAAAAATAAAAAATACTGTTAACTTAGATGCAAAAATTTCTTATAGAGATGTAAAACTGACCATAAGATTTGTTTAAACAATTTTGGCGTGACTAAGAAACTCTCCATAATTTACCAAAGCTCTCATATAACACCAAATTTAAATTTAAAGCTGAGAGCTATAACAATCCCACCACTGATCTCTTCAAAAAGAAGGACTCATATGTAACATTAGAAAGGTTTTGAAAGGTCTTTCTCAGGGCTTATGATTATAATCAATATATTGAAAAAAGGATGGCTCCTAGAAATAGAAACATAAAATTGACCATAAAATTTGTTAAAACAATACTGGCATTACTAAAGTTTGTAAGGATCGCTCCATAATTTACCACAGCACTCATAGACACCTCACTTTCAAAAATCTCTTGGGACATCTCATATTCACAAAATATGCCGATCTATCTAGTTCAGTTAAAGGTTAAAGCTTTAACGATCTTATAGAACTAGAGTGCTCTTGACATTCTCATGCTAAACTACTAAGATTAAATGACCGCCAGCCTGTTTTTGCTTTATTGGTAAGATTGATCTCGACATTCTTCGTAACGGTATTCGAAACTCAGCTATATTGATGGTTGGTTAATTAAACCGGATATCCCCATTCAATGCGATACAATAAAATTCAGACAGTTGCATTGAAATATTTAATAAGTACACTTTCATTTACCTTCTTTCCTCGACCGGACAGTGCTTGACTGTTTATATTAATCCCAAGTCTACCTATGCCCATTATTAATCTGCTATTATATTCGAGCGGCATTTTTCACTTAACTAGGAGCCAAACGATCTGGACAGATTTTCCTTAAACTGGAAGACTGAAGAAGAAAAAGTAATATAATACTTGGGAGACGTTGTGATGTTATCAAGAATGTTTTTTATTTTAATATAGAGCCCAGTAACTCAGAATTACCACGGAGTCTATATCACAGTGCAATTTACAATTTTCATTGTATACCCTAATATCATAAGCCTTTATCATATTTCTGTGATATATCTACATATAAATGCAGCGTTTTGGTTTAAGATTAAGAGCAGCAGCAACGTCCTTAAGCATTTTAAGCATAACAAGTAAAAGTGTTCTATGCCGAATCTTATATACCCTTCACCTTTGTTGTGGATGCAGTTCTTACCATAATTTACAGAGTTTGTCTGATGTTCATAATAATCTTGAGTGTAACTTAACAAACAGAGTATAAAAAGGGGGAACAATTCGGTTCGAGTGACTTTGCTCAAAAAAAAAAAAAAAATTTAGAGGAGATGCCAGCAAAAAAAATTTTGTTGGTGGTCACGCCTATTTTCAAGGGGGCGGACCCGTAAAGTTGAAAATATTTAGGCCTATATTTCGGGAACTACTGGGTGTCTGATAATTTGTAATACATTAAAAATACCTCTCCAACGATATATATCATGATTATAAAATATGAACCGAATATGGGTTAAATGGTTCTTATATGGCAGCTATGACAAATTATGGGCCGATCTTCTTAAATTTTGGAACAGTTATTTTCATGCATATGAGGATATTTCACGTCGAATTTCAACATAATAACGGTATATTTAAGATATATATTAGTATTAACGTGGACATCGGGAGTGGACCTTATGTGAGGGATATAGTCAAATATGGACCGATATTTTCAAAATACATCAGTTTGATTTAGGCATGTATGTAAATGATCCGTGTAAGATTTTGGATTTATACCCTTATTTATAAGAGATTTATAACGTTTATACGGATAAAAATAGACCGAAATTCACAAAATTTTGTGGGATGATTTTTGTATATATGTAAGTAATCTGTGCAAAGTTTTGAGTCGGTACCGTTATTTATACAATATATATGAGGATAAATGTCTTCTTCAGATGTGGTCCTTGTACGGGAGCTATGACCAATGCTATGCAGACCACCATAAAATTTAGTACAACAATTTATTTGGCTTTATTTATATCTGTTTTATACGTATTTGAGTGAATTTTGGAAGTAGACTTTATATGGGGGCTATGGTCAAACATGGACCGAACTCAAAAAAAATTTCGTTTTGCGCTTTATTTTTGCATAAAACTTGTTTTTGCTGAATTTTGTCTTGATATTCCAATTTTATAGGCATTTCCGTATAATTGAGCATTATTTCGGGAAGATTTTTGTATGGAGGCTATGAGAAATCATGGAGCGATTCATACTATTTTCCGCACACTTTCTTCTTTTATCACGAAAACAAAATAAAATGGACAAAAAATATAAAATTTTTATGGAGGTTGTCTCACATATTGGTCCATAACTCTGGTTAGCCTAAACCGATTTTGTTGATTTTAAATAGCAAACTTCTCAAAAGCATGTCTGACAGAGTTATTGAAGATTTGGATCCCGAAGATATCTGGGGACTTCAAAAAACTGATTTCAACATCCATACAGGCAGACAGAGAGACAGACGGACATGGCTTAATCGACTCCGCTATCTATAAGGATCAAGAATATATATACTTTATAGAATCGGAAAATTATATTGTGGAAATTACAAACGGAATGACAAACTTATATATACCCTTCTCATGAAGGTGAAGGGTATAAAAATGTAGAAATTATCAAAATATAAAATAACTTCATCTAAGCATTGCATTCAATGCCAGATTTCATAAGACAGTGATATCCATTGCCAGCAATTGAATTTTTAACCCTATAATATTAAGGTGGCCTCATAAAAATTTACTATTTTCCCAAATAAAATTAAAGTTTACAAATTTTAAAGATATTTTTGTTTTTATTATATATACTGCAACTACAATAAATCAATAAATAACTTAAGCAAAATATAACTCATTAGCAAAAACTAGAAAAATAAGGAACAAAAAAAAAATTAATTATTTAGATATACTAAAATTATGTAAAACATTGTGCATAGAATCAACGAGTTTTGTGCGGTGAAATCAGGCGAAATTTTGTTTCATTCATTGTGTATTACATTTAGGTTATCCTTGCATCCTTGAAATATTTCTTTGCTAATATTTTGTTAAGGATATTCCCACAGGTGGTCAATTGGATTGAGGTCTGGGGACTGCGGAATATGATCTAAAGATCTCTGCTTAGGATAATTTTTCTGTTGGAAAATCCAATTATGCACTAGTTCTAATTTCTCTACACTAGGGGCTACACTGAAAAGAAGATTATATAAATATAAGTATACCGACCACTGATGCCGACATAAAACCTTAGACCAATACAGAGCTGCCATCTTGGTAACATATTACTAAAGCCTTAATTCTTGTTTCGCCATATTTGTGTGAGGTTTATGACTCCAAATATCCCAAAATTACTTTGAAAACATACTTTTTTTTTTGCGAAATTTAAACGTTCGGTTTGGTTGTTCTTTGATAATTTGATGAAAGATCCTCTAATCGTACTTGCGCTTACAAGTTTTTCAGAGTTTTTCGTAACATTTTCGGCTGTTTTTACAGCACTAGATGTTGGGTTTGCTCTTACTACTCTCTAGCTCTAGCTCTTTCTTCAGTTTTTGTGAGACGATTTGGTGGTTTTTCACCATGTAATTATTCTATAGTATTTATTGTGTTTGGTGTAACTGTCTATAATAATTATTTGTACAGCAAATCCTTTCAACGTTTTTACCTATTTCACGCAGGGATCCACCTTTTCTATATACATAAGTCTATTATGAGTTGCCGAGTCTCCATTTCATTACTTAACGTCATAACTTGATTTTTTTTAATGATAAATTTTGAAACACAACAGAATTGCCACTACTTTTGAAATGATGGGGGTTTTTTACATAAGGATGATTTATCTGTTTTACTAGTATAATTTGTCTATTTTAACAATAAAGCAATAAAATTCGTATACGCATTTGTTTTTGTTTCTACTTAAATAACTAGATATACAAATATTCGATGTAATTTTCTAATATAATATTATTTATATTAATATAATTAAGCTTTTCGTTTAATAATATGTGGTCTTGTCTTTATTTTGACGCTCACAGTATATACTGTAAATGTTGCCTTTTAACAAAATGTAAAAAAATAGTAATAAACAAAAACTACAGCCAGTGTATCGCAAAACTATTTTACCTTCTCATTTTTAAAACAAATTTGTTTTTAATTCACGTATAAAATTGTAAAAATTAGTTTAAAAAAAATTAAATTTATTTTCAATTGATAATTATCTACATATTATAATATATACTATGTAGGATAGGAAACCCCAAAAATATTTAGTTATTGTTGCCTTTGTTGTCATTTGCATCATAATTTGAAAGTATTAAAATTATTTTGCATTTTATAAATTCCCCTATAATTCATGTTCGAGAAAAAAATATATTATACTTCTGTGGGGCTCAGGGCCTAGCATTGGCAAGTGTTTGGTACTGTACAAAATCTAAAATTTGACATCTTAACCCTCTAACAGGCAAGATCGAAATAAAGACCGTATGAAGCTGATAGTTTTTTTAACACTTATATATAGTCATAACAAGCTTAAGTTTTGATTTTTAGATGAAAACAACATTTAGAACGACCGCCAGGTGAAAAATAGTGAAGACCGTCTACAGACGGTGTTTCCGGTTTAAGTGAAATAAAACATCAAAGGTAAATTTGTTTTGAAAAAAGGTTTTATTAACAGATGTTATCAAAAGAGCTTAACTTGAGTGTTAATTTCGATGGTGGTAGTTCCAGAAACATTTTTTTTCGATTTTCCCCCATAAATGGAGGTTACATTTGCAACAAACGACCTGGGTGTCAGATTTTTTGCAATGTTTGCACCGTTTTTTGGCTTTTCTGTCTACCCAAAGGGGAAAATGGTCGACACCGTCAAATCGGACATCTGCGACGTGATGAACAGCTCCTTTTTCAATATCTGATGTACTTGGCTGGGGCTCATTGAAATTTTGAACTGGTGGACGCCCTACAGACCTTTTAGTTTTATACTCAACTAGGGCAGCAGCGATTTCTTCACGAAAATCTGGGAGCTTTAAAAACTTATCTTCTTTGGAGACATTGCTAGAAGCATTAGCCTTCTCGGCGTGCATACGTTTATATAAAATGAAAGCGTTTTAGTAGCCATGTCCACAAAATGGTAGAACAATCTAATCATAATGTTCCTGGTCTTAGGCCATCCATAAGATCGACTCCACCCATATGAGCATTGTATTCTCGAATAATTTGAGGGCAATTAATTTCGATATATGTATTTCTTTTGTTTTCTATCATATCGACGAGCTTTTTGATTGTTGTTGATTACCAAGCGTTCATTACCCACATATGTATGTTGATGCCAAGCGAACAGATTTATTATCTTTCCACAATACAGTATTCACATCTACGCCATGAATAGTGGTCATGTATTCCACGCAAAACCCTCTTGGCTCTTTTTCTATTTCACGGTCGGTCGGAAGCTTACATGCTGGAATGCGATTAGCTAAAACTCAGAAACTTATTTCTTATCAACAAAAGGTATGATTATAAAGAAATAAGTACCTCTGACTGTGCGCAAACTATAAATTTCTCTGGCGCTTAAATAGACTAACAGTGGCAGTGATGTATAGAAATTATCGAAGTAAAGTATGTGATGCACAAAATTGGGAATTGTTTGTGATAATCGAATTACAATATTTGATGTGGCCCCAAGGTCTGGTGTTTAAGGGAACACGATGTTATATCCGGCGAAACCATTTGAATTGCACAGTACGAATAATTTTACTCCCCACTTATGCGGCTTATTAGGCATGTACTGACGAAGATGATGTTTCATTTTTGTGCTGTACATTTGTTCATCGACACCCAATCTAGCTGTTTTCGGAATTGAATCAAAGCGGTCATTTAGTTTGCTGGCCAAAGTCCGGATACGAAACAATGGATCACCGTTTTTTTATCCGTTTTGATTCATCTTGAAATTATAAGTATTTTTTATCATAAAAAACCTTTTCGATGGCATACAATTTTGAATTAACAAGAAAGCGTTCTTGCCCCAGTAGCTTCCCAAATTAGGATAACGATATAGTGACATGTATAGCATTATGCCAATATATTGTCTTATATCACAGGAATTTGTGCTAAATGTTGTATTGATATTTTCTTCTAATGCATAACGATTAGTTTCTGTAATGATCAGTTTAATAATGTCATCAGTAAAAAAGTATTTGAAAAACTCCAGATGTGTTTTGAGCTCTTTCACGGACAAGGGAAGAGACAAATCGCATTTGAAGGCTACCTCGTTCACATGTAAACACATTGAGCGTTTACGCCATACCAGTTTGGATAGTTCTTTTGAGCTTTTAGATATTACGTTTAGGTCTATTTTTAAAACATATATATATAGTATGTTTAAAGCAAGCTATAGAGTGTCATACCGCCAGAAGTAGGTGCAACTAAAGATCCACTGGCCTCAGCAGTTGGTAATGGAAATCGGGGTATTTTGTGTTTAAAAGCAGATTTGGTTTTGGTTGCAGTTGATATCGATTGTTTCTCAATCGGAAAGGTTTCGACATCAGTTGTTCCTTCCACAAAATTTCAATAAGCTGACGGTAGGTCTAATGCGCTGAAATTGAAAAAGAAATTTATTGCCTGTACAAATGCATCTGTGGTCTCAGCTACACCCATATTATGGGCACATTCTGCTATGGCCTGCTCTGTATCCACTGGCAATGCATCGGCCTTAATATCATCGAAAACATAATTAGTATCAGCAATACTATCATCGCTATCAGAAATTTCATCTGTGCTTTCTATGGAATCCATAAACTCAAGCACTTGCTCATCAGTCATTTGCTCCAAATTTATCTTTTTCTTGTAAGAATATTTAGAATGATCCATCTTCAACACAATATTAAAACAAAGCGGCAAAAATAATAAAACAAAAAGGAGATAATTATGCAGCAATAAACAAAATATGAAAAAAATAATGGAATGGGAGAAGAAATTTTTCTACGCACAAACCGGCAAGACCGTCTAAAGACGGCCTTCACTTTTTCGCTTCAAAAACACATTTTCTTCCCTGTTTTTTCCTCAAATATATTAAAAATCTCAAATATAACATATTAGCTACTTATCAAGGTATAACATGACCATGTAGGTAACATAGATCCGAAGATATTAAAGAAGGATTATTACATTTCACCATGAAAATTACAATCTGTACTATACGAAGCCGGTATTCTGTATAGAAGAGAAAATCCTTCCGTAATACAGGAAATCTGTACTAAGTGAAGCCAGGGGCCAAATTACCGCATTCGATATCGAGTAAAATTGATCGTAATTTTCTTATTTGAGATTATGGCATTCGATATCGAGCAAGAAATTTAGTACATTTTATCATAATTTCGATATCGAAATCATTTTTTGATATGACATCTCATTCGATCACGAATGCGGTAATTTGGCCCCAGTGTTCTGTATACCATAAAGGATACAATTCTTTTCTGTATACAAAATTTTGAAAAAATAAGTTTTTTTTAATTATTCAGATCTTATAATGCACATATTATAGCTTAATGTCTTGACTATTTATATTCACCCCTAACGTGAATAAAAATTCCACATGCAATTTGTTCCCTTTTATTTTTTTAACATTGAATTTTAATAGGAAAAGTGTGAAAAGGGAACAAATTTCATGTGGAATTTTTATTCACGAAAGGGGTGATTAATAAACTAAAATAACTTTTAAAGACTTTTTTTTAAATTTTTAGATATTAAAAAAATCGGATCAAAAATATTCTTTTCTGATTTAGCCCGTAGTCGGTTCGTATTTAATAATCATGATATATATCGTTGGGTATTTTTAATAGCTTTAATTTGATGTATTAGAAATTATCAGACACCCAGTAGCTCCCGAGATATAGGCATATATATTTTCAACTTTATGGGCCCTCCACCTCGAAAATAGGCGTGGCCGCCAAACAATTTTTCTATTGCTTTTGTCTCCTCATTAAGACGAATTTTATGATTTTTTAGGGCAAAGCCACTAAAACCGACTTGATACCTGCACACAATAATGACATAAATATTACTAATAACAAATTAAAAATACATGGCACGCATCCTGGTAAAAACAATTAAAAACTCCAAAAACAATTGATGAAAACAATAAAATGAACTGGGATTTTCAAATGCAAATTACCTTTATGACCTGCAATTTGTGCTGCTAATTAATAAAATGCAGCAAAAAAGAACATTGTTACAATTTTGTGAGATTTTCCCAATTAACACAGTGTCTACTATCTATGAATTGCAAAAAATAAAAAAATAGTTTTACCTGAGTGCCTGTGTGTCACACTGTATATACATATTTTAATACTTTCAGCAGTTTTATAGGTATTTATAACTGTTTATTTTGCAATCGTTTATAGATTGGAATATCAATAAAAGCAGATGTACATATGTTAATTATATTTGCAATCCATAAACACATTTTTATATCACATGTCTTTCTTCCGAATAAGAAACAGTTGAAAATAATTGATAGACATGCCAGCAACGATTTTGTGCATTCCAGCAGTTTGTTGCCAGTTATAAGATTGTAAAAGTTATAATTTTCAAATTCATTTAAATATGTAACTTAACAGCTGGATACAATTTTAAATAGATTCAAGTTTTATCAGTTTGAATGTTTGTTTTGACGATCACTGTGCCATTTATCTACAGTCACTCTGTACACTATAATTAAACACCACTGTAAATTACTTTAGTATGCAAAATTGTCTCAGTTCAAATGAAAAAAAAAAAAAAAACATATTTCTTTTTATTATTATTTATATTTCGTATTATTTAGTTTATTTTTTTTCTTTTATGTGTTTGCTGCTCTATAAAGTGTCGCATGTGAAATAGTGATGACACAATTTGTTGTTGTTGGTTTGTTATTAATTTTTTTGTTGTTTGTGTGTTTGTGGACAAACTAAATTTGTACCTACTAAAGATACTCGTAAATTATTAAAATATCGTCGTTGTTCTTTTAAAAATGTATATTTTTTGACTTTCATTTTTATTTAGCTTTGCTCTTTTCTATTGCTCAACAAAATTGTTTTTCTATTTTAGCTACTTACAACATAAAATACATACATATATACATATGTACTACAAATATAAAATTTAAATAAAACAAATATGTAGGTATGTAAATTAGGAAAATAAATCTTGGCGTTAATTATATGCTGCAGCAATAACAACAATACACACCAACAAAGCTCAAACAACTAAAACAACAACAGCGTAAAAAACAACAAAAACAACAGTAAAATATTTAATTGAAAATGTCTTTTGTATGATTGAAAAAGAAACACGAAAACAAACAAACAAACAAAAAAAAAACAAGAAGGAAAGCAATAATTTGTTGCAACAAGGAAGTAGAAAGAAGAAGGCAGGCGCTGAGAAGATAGTGGGGGCTCGTTTGACACATATAAAACACTAGATGCTGTAAATGCGTCTAAACAAGACATATTGGCGCGCCATTCGGCGTTATTTTTTAGTTTTCACTGCAATTGCATTTTTGCCACTGGCTCTGGTCTTTCTGGTGCGTAATGAACAATTTTACAAACTCAAAGGTTACGAGGTGAGTTTCAATTCTCTATTAACTTTTTATAACAATTTACACAAAATATTAGAGATCAAATACTACTACATACTATTTTATTATAACCTACATAGTTTTATATTTCGTTTATTTTATACTTTTTCATGCATAAAAGTACAATTCAAATTACGTTATTACACGTTACCTTAATAAAATAAGTTATTTTTTATGTATGTAAATACAAGTAATACTTTTTTCATTGTAAGATATGGCAAAACTAGTGTCTACACTAACATCGTCAGCATAATCTAACATCGTCAGCATAATCGTTTGTGAACTTTTAACAGGGATTTTAAATTAGATATTTTCGGCCAAATATTCAATTAACTTCACAACTGTGTTTTTATAAACCCAGGCCGTCATGTATCATTGGTTTTCTAGATTCACGCCTTAGCGAATTTAGTTTAATAAGACAAACATCTATTATTGCGCCAGAAAACCTGTATTGTCAGTTCGTCATGTCACCCATTTCAAAAATGAGACATTACTAAAGGTATGGTCACACTTGGCAAATATTTGCCGAAAAAGACATAACCACTAAATAAAATTAATTAAGGAAAAACACAACAAATATTTAGATTTATTTTATTTGATTCTACCTATTTGATCTTGAAAAACTCATGTAAGAGTCAAACAAATTTGTAATAAAATAAGTGGTCACGCTTTTTTGCGTAAATATTTACCATGTGTTACCATACCTTAAGCATTAGTTCTACATACTTACATGCATTTTCTATTAAGCGATCATCTTGTTGCTCCAAATATTTGCATAATCCATTCATTTACAAAAAGCCAATTTTAATTAAAAATTGTCCAAGTGTTACGAAGATCGGAGTTTCAAAAGAAGAGCTGGTTTCGTAATACTTTTGTAAATGTATTTCTAAAGGTAACATTTTCAAAGATATCATTAACGAAAGTGTTCTAACATTAAGATTTACGTCAATTGCTTGGCACATACATATATTAGACATACTTTATGGCAATAGCAAGGAAATTGTGTTTAGTTTTAATAAAATTGTAAATAATAAGTCTTGTTTCACACACTTCAATTTTAGCTGATCAATCAGAAGATAATTGAATATACATAATTCTAGTCTTAGAATGACCTATAATTTAAATTCTTTTTTGTTATACGACCAATAATACGATATGCTACAAACAGAATGACAAACTTAATATTCCCTCCTTTTTTTTGGTGGCCGGTATAAAAATTAAAACCTTTGTTAACGTGTACTATTTTGGAAATCAAAGTTTTTCTGTTAGGAACTCTACTGAAATTCTCTGATCTTTTGTCACTTCTCTTAAAACAAGACTGACATCTCGCCTGGAGTGCTTCTTTTTTTAGTTTTCATTAATTGCGTCTCAGGCAGTTAATATGCCCATATATTAATTAATTAAGTGTGATACTTTCTTTGGAAAAGAGATAGGTAGGAGAAGAATAGGTGGTGAAAGGAGAGCAAAGCTTTTCATATGACAACATTGTAATGTTTATTATAGTACAATATTGCAGCGCCTCTGGTGGTGAGTAGGCGCATTGATCAAAGCTTGATTTATAGCCATTATTTTATTACTTTACTTAGGAGGCGTTTCAACACTATACCACCGAATTAGCGCGCTATGATAAATATTAATTTATGATAGGATAAGAAAACTAATATTTATTTATTAAAGATGTTGTTTGAGAGACAGCGGCTGGGAATCGAACCCAGGCCACGAATGCCAACTCATACCTAATGATCAAACAAGCTAATCAAATAAGCTACAGCACCCTTAATAGTATTTTGATATTTTTAAGCTATTCGAAATTTTATTCTGTAAGTTCAGTAGGAGAAGTTTAAAACTAACTATATTTTTTTTAGGATGTCAATCATACAATCCAGCGATATTTTAGAATTAATCTTAGTCGAATTGTATTGTATATCCATTATGTCATCTTCGGGCTTGTGTACCATTTCGAGGATATTGCTATTTTGCTGAAGCTATTCAACTTTACGTGCTTTAAATAAAATGTGCTTTATTCTCTATGTGGCCATATTTGGATTGATGACAACAAATATACACGCAGAGAAAAAACATGGTTGGTCATGGTTACAACAACTACACTCTGTTTTTGGTAACAATGTATTGTTGTGGTACACAAATAATTGTTATTTTAATTTGATGTTAACGACAATTTATGTTTATCGTGATTATAAAATTGAATATGGTTCACTGAAACATAATTATTTTTAAAAAAATGTTTGCCATAACTATTAAATGATAACTATTCCAACATATTATATTATTTATAACGATTTAAACTTACAAATAACTATTAAATGATAAGTTTCTAGATTTGTATTCATTATATGTTTAAAATGCAAACAAAATATGTTTAATTTTAAGAGTATTTTGTGTTTACCATTTGTAGAATGCTTTTGCATCAGTTTAGTAGTTTGTCTGCACGATATCGGATTATTTATTTGGATTTAAATGAAGTGTAAAAGATCTAAATAAAATGTACATAAAAGAAATAATCTTAAATATCACAAAATATAATTATATTAAACATAACTAAAAATAAATGTAAATTTATTATATTTCTATTTACAAAAATATCATAATTTGAATACTTTAGATCATATTATGATTACTTTAAACTATAATATGATTATATTGGATCATAATATGATCATGTATGACAATTTTATGATTATATTAGGTTATAATATGATGGTTTATTACCAAATTATAATTAAAGTGAAAATATTATGAGGAAATATTACGATGGTAATTGATCATAATATGATATTTCATGACACTTATATTTATCATAATATATTTTGACTACAATAATAAATCTTAGCAAATATGCTGCTCTTAGATATTGTTTACCACAACCATGTTTTTTCTCTGCGTGTAGAACTAAAATAGGTGTTTTAAAAATAAACATCGCACTTCAAGCGCCTTTATTATACCCTTCACCTTCATGGGAAGGGTATATATAAGTTTCTCATTCCGTTTGTATTTTCCACAATATAATTCTCCGACCCTATAAAGTATATATATTCTGGATCCTTATAGATAGCGGAGTCGATTAAGCCATGTCCGTCTGTCTGTCTGTCTGGATGTTGAAATCAGTTTTTTGAAGTCCCCAGATATCTTCGGGATCCAAATATTCAATAATTCTGTCAGGCATGCTTTTGAGAAGTTTGATATTTAAAATTAGCAAAATAGATTTAGGCCAACCATAGTTATGGACCAATATGTGAGACAACCTCCATAAAAATTTGATATTTTTTGTCCATTTTATTGCAATATTTTGAAATATATTGAAGATAATACCATGAAATTTTCTATACGTTGTTTTATGATAAAAGAAGAAAGTGTGCGGAAAATAGTAAGAATCGGTCCATGATTTCTCATAGCCCCCATGCAAAAATGTTCCCGAAATATTTCTCAATTATACATAAATGCCTATAAAATTGGAATATCAAGACAAAATTCAGCAAAAATAAGTTTTATGCAAAAATAAATTGGTCCATGTTTGACCATAGCCCCCATATAAAGTCCACTTCCAAAATTCACTTAAATAAGTATAAAACAGATATAAATGATGTTAAACGGCTAAAATTTGACATCAATAATCTATATAGGCAAATAAATTGTTGTACTAAATTTTATGGTGGTCGGCCCAGAATTGGTCATAGCTCCCGTACAAAGACCACATCTGTAAAAGACATTTATCCCTATATATATTATATAAATAACGGTACCGACTCAAAACTTTGCACACATCATTTACATATATGTATATAAGAATCATCCCACAAAATTTTGTGAATTTCGGTCTATTTTTAACCGTATGCCCCATATAAAGCCTTCTTCCGAAAATCACTTTAATACTCATAAATCTCTGATAAATAAGGGTACCAACCCAAAATTTTACGCGGATCATTTACATACATGCCAAACTGATGTATTTTGAGAATATCGGTCCATATTTGACTATATCCTCCACATAAGGTCCACTCCCGATATCCACGTTAATACTAATATATATCTTAAATATACCGTTATTATGTTGAAATATCCTCATATGCATGAAAATCACTGTTCCAAAATTTAAGAAGATCGGCCCATAATTTTTCATAGCTGCCATATAAGAACCATTTCCAAAAAAACAAATAAATTCGGGTCAAAAAATATTCTTTTCGGATTTAACCAATATTCGGTTCATATTTTATAATCATGATATATATCGTTGGAAAGGTATTTTTAATACATTTTATTTAATGTATTACAAATTATCATACACCCAGTAGCTCCCGAGATATAGGCCTATATATTTTCAACTTTATGGGCCCGCTCCCTAGAAAATAGGCGTAATCGCCAACAAATTTTCTTTGCTGGGAGATGCCAGCATTTGATGAAGTTTTTTTTTTTTTTTTTTTTTTTTTTTTTTGTTAGCAAAGTCACTAAAACCGAATTGTTCCCCTTTTTTATCCTCTATTTGTTAAATTACACTCAAGATTATTATGAACATCAGACAAACTCTCTAAATTATGGTAAGAATTGGTAATTAAATGAATTAAAACTGGTGAAAATTAGACAAAATTTCAAAATATTTAACAAAAATTATGTTGGTCGGAAAATTGTCTTTCAAACAATATATAAAATACTAATAAAATTTGCACTAAGACTGAATAGAAAACACAGAATAAGGATATTCTAGTCCTATAACCAGTGTAGTTTTTGTATTTCTTAGTACGTGTAGGTGGAGGGTATTTAAGATTCTGCACAGCCGAATATAGCACTCGAACTTGTTTTTTTGGTTCTTATTGAAAACATATAATTTGACCTGGCTCTTAAACCACCATATCCCTTTCAGACCGTGATGCATCCTTCTTTGCTTCTCACATTTCTCTTCTGTTTGATTAGGTATTACTTGAATTGTTCCATTTCATTTTTAGCAAAATGAACCGTAAAAGTAAGTACGTGTCTTTTATTACAAAAGTATTAATCGTTTACAAATAATAAAGTGCACTAAAAAAATGATAAATTTTAATATATCAAACTAATTGAAATCGTATCATGCAATAAAAATGTGTTTTAGTATCAATGAAAAACGACCGAGATGCATCAGGTGTGCGTGTCCTGAATATCCTTGAAGGCTATAAAACTTACAACACCTAATCATCACATATTCCAAAAATTTAAAAAAAAATTCCTGATAGTTTTTACTGAAGCCGTGATATTGTTCCATATTCCTCGTTATTCTAGGCCCTACTATTCTGACTTGAACTAATTTCAGAAAACAAATGCTTGAAGTAATAATGTAACGTGTAATAAAGAAATATTGTACTTTAATGCAAATTTTACCTCTAGAAATTTATTTACCTGTAATACTTTTGTAAATTATAAATTTAAACTTTTAACAAATTAACACCTTCAACAAATACATACTTACATACTTACTTATTTATTTATATATTGTATATTTATCTTATTCTCATATGATATGAATATTAGCCTTCATTACTTTTTAGCTTTTGTAAATATATTTGAATTGAATAGGCTTTTTTAGTAGTGCTAATTACTAATCATTAATTTTATAGTTATTAATTAATATAAAATAAAATTAATTTGTTTTTTGATTTATTTAGCACAGCAAATATATAGAATACATCCTACACAATTATTTGAATAATTTGGCAAGTTATTTGTTTTTATAATTTTTAAATTATTGGGTGTATACCTTAAAAAATGCGGGTTTCATAATAGATGGTATAACATAACATTTTGTCTGTTATATCTGTTATTTATTCTCATTTAGTTATTAAACATTATGGTGGAAACAACAGCGTCATAGGCGAGAAGTTTTGCTTTACATCTGAATTGCTGACCGAAGCTTATGGTGAATGTGTTCCTTTGGTATCAATGGTTTGTACGGTTTAGAAGTGCTGACTGATTTTTACAGGGAAGATGCTTAACAGGCCAAACGAGAGCTTGCAAAGTTATTGGAATTTTTTAAAGTTATTTAAAGCAGCAATCATCAAAAAGCAGGAAACTTCGATAAAAGAGGAAATCATATTTACACCCAATAATTACTTAGTCCCCATTTACACGACGAAAATATTGCAACGAAATTGCTTACCTTTTAGACATCGGAGTGAGGAGAAGATGAGACAAGTACACACTCGATTGTATGTACTTGCAATTCCTGTACTTGTTCCATACGAATGAGAGAGTAACACATACAAATGTGTGTCTACTCTCATTAAAATAAAAATACGAGTAATTTAAGAAAAATTTTTGCTGTGTAAAAATAAAAGAAATTTCAAGGAAATAATTGCATCAATTATTTTTGTTCGTGTAAATCGCGACTTACGATAAAAGCGTAAGAAATCGTACATGAAGCCCGGTCAAGCCAAATATCAACGGCCCTAAAATTATGCTCTGTGTTAGCTGGAACCAAAAAGATCCTATCTATTATGTGCTACTGAAATCTGGCTTGGGAACGTGTACCAAATGCAATTGTTTAGTTTGTAGCTAGCATTGGCCGAAAAACGCCTAAAGTATGTAATATTCAATTATGTCAACGTTTTACCACATGTTGCAGTACTCTGTTAAAAAGAAAGAAGTGTTTGTGAAGTTTACCTCACCAGCCTTAAAGTCCAATTGTAGGTCTTCAAACTTTTTTGGCTGGCCTAGATAAAGCTATGTATAGACGATCGTCAGATATTACAACGTTGTCAGATCTAGCAATGTGCTACCAATGTACTGACATTGAAAAATTGTTAGCAACATGTTTAGACGACTGTAAGAAAACTAACAATTGCATTGGCATACAATTGTCACACAATGAATTTATTTGTACATTTGTTTGTTTAATTATGTGTATAAAGAGTTTCATTTAGAAATACTTTCTATGACTTTCTATTGGCAGATGCATAAACTTTGCACATATGACAATGAAAAGTGTTTGGCAATTGTCTTAAAACAATGACAATGACAAAATTGTGTGTTTACACGATTGTTAGATGTCTGACAATATTTTTGTCTTCCAATGTACTGAAAATGCTTTTTCTTACAACGTTGGAAGACAAAAATTTTAAGTTCACACGGTTGTTAGACATTTTCTGAACATTTTTCGGACAACGTTGTAATATCTGACGATCGTCTATACATAGCTTAATCTCTGCTCCCGTGTCAAAATCACCACTTCTGAACCCACCAAACCATGTTTCACACGTTGAAACCGACGAAACACATTCACTATAATCTTCGGTGAGCAATATACTCGTACTTCATCGGCATTTCTTACAAAGTAAAGAAAAATTTCCAGCACATGACGCGTTTTTGAGAATAAATGAGAGATAGGTACGATTCAAAAAACCTAAAGACAAGAACCGCATTCCAAACATACGCCAATATCTCTTTTTTAAGTTATACTCCCAATATTTTCTTTTTAATAAAGTGAATCAGGGGGATTTCTTTAATCATTAGTTAAATCTGTTTCAAAATGAATTGATTATGATATACCTTTTCCGAAAGCCTTTTTAATTTAAAGCAAGTATTACAATACCTTTACTTTTGGTGCACATTTTTCTAATAAATATTTAAAGATTGAACAGAACGATGTAAGGCATTTTAAAATCGACCTCTAACGCAAACTAACCTTTTCCTTTTGTGATTTATTAAATGCTTGTTACAAATTTTCCCATATTTCGGTACATTATAGTATATATAGTACATTATTCGACTCCAGTTGAATTTAATAACTATAAATCATATAAATTTTTTGATATTTATTTAGTCGGGCTCGAGTTCATTAAATTTAATTTTCATTAAATCATTTTTACTGAAAGAATTGTTTTACAACATGAAATCTATATTAAAATTTATTGATAATATTTCTTGGCTGAGCTGGGGTTTGACCTGGGTTGAATTTACATGTTGCGAGAATCACCACATTCTCTCATCAGAATTCTTTGCGTTCTAACCTTCTGCACCACTGCGGGTGCCTGCTAGTCAACAGACAAACATCAATCTTTTAACCTGTGTTACCTGGTGGTTCGAAATTTGCTGTAATTATCATTTCTCAATTTTATGGTGATTCTCGAAACATGTAAATTCAACCCAGGTTCAAACCCCAGCTCAGCCAAGAAAAATTATCAATAAATTTTAATATAGATGTCATGTTGTAAAACAATTCTTTCAGTAAAAATAATTTAATAAAAATTAAATTTAATGAACTCGAGCCCGACTAAATAAATATCAAAACATTTAAAATTAACAGTTCGAATAAAAAATAATAATTATTCTTATAAATCATTTAGTTTAATTTAGTTTCTATTTAATAAACTCGTCATATTCTTTTATGTTTCTTTCAACAGATTCAACAGCATTTATAAACCCATAAATTATAAGATGTATTTATTAATGTAAATAGAAATCGTAAAGAAATAATCGCATAAATATAAATTTATTTATAAAAAAGAACACTAAAAAATACACATTTACAATTTCTGGTTTTGATTTATTTATAAAAACGATTGTTTTATTATAAACTCACATACACGCATTTACTCACACTAAATGAACATCCTCGCCCACACATTATACGTCATTGTTTGCTGGGTAGTACATTTGGTTTTATACGTTTTTAAATTTTAATGAAAAACTATTAAGATGTATAAAAAAGAATTTATGCTAAACCAATTAATTTGATTATCTCTCCAACAGAAATTAATGGTGTTGTAAATGTTTTAAATTCTTAATTCCAATGCGATAATTATTTATGTACGAGCATGTGACATTTTAAGGAGAGTTAAATTATGCCCTTATTCATAAAACTTACAACAGGTTTATAAAAGATTTATAAAGCAAATTTCCATACAAAAGGGGGTTAAATAGTATACTCTTTTCTTAGATAATAACAGTATTGTTTAGTCCCAATTTACACGAAGCAATTCTTTAAGCTAAGACAGATAAGACACACTTGATTGTACTAGCAATTCGTGTTAGAGGCCCTTTACATGATGCAATTAATTGCAAACAATTTTTTCCATTCTCTTTGAAAATTGCTATGTAAAATGTTGTGCATTTATACGATGAAATGTTACGTGCAACAAATCATGAAATTTTTTGACGTTTAATTACATATTCCTCTTTAGTTTTTCATTCGCAACAAAGAAAACAAAATTTTAAAAATAAATATAATATACGAGAATATACATATGTATATATGTATGTATGTATGTATGTATATAAAATAATATAATAATAATACATATACATAAATACAATATACAAAGAATTTTTAAAAATATAAAAAATGGAAGATTTTTATACAGAAGAAGTAATTGAAAATGTTCTTGCGCATTAATTTTTATAACGCACACTTCAAAGTCAGAATAAGAATATAACAAAATAAGTAAAATACAAACGATGGTAAAAGGAAATATTAAAAAATTGCATGAAAAACGAAAGTCGTGCAACTTTTTCTACCCCTCTTGCTTCTCTATCCCGTTCACCAACAAACATCAATTGCATTCAATTATTTGCATGAAAAATTGCATCGTGTAAAGGGCCTCTTTCTCTCTGTGCACACTCTCAAATAAAAATAGAAGTAAGAAAGTATAGTCGGTCAAACCCGACCATATAATACCCTACACCCAGTATATGTATAAAACAGTTTTTCAGAAATATGCGCTATATAGGAGATATAACCTATTGTGGACCGATCATCCAAAAATTTAGTGTCATGATGTCTGTGAATATATATAAGTATTATATGTGTTACATATAAATACTTTCAAAAGATTTATGGAGCTTAAAGTGAATTACGGAGAGGGTCTTATATAGAATTTAGACTAATTATGGACCGATCATAATAAAATCAGACCATATTATTTGTATACATATGAAATATATTTGCGTTAAATATTATTTGGATACCAACATTTTTGAGAGAGTTATGATCTTTAAAGTGATTTTCGAAAGCTACGAGTAATTATGGACCGATCTGCACAAAATTTGCAGATGTGATTTGGCTTCATTTACCACTCATTTGTGATGAAATTTGTTCGGATCCTTGCAAAACTCCATCCAGTCAGCCAGACGGACAGCGTTAAATCGACTCAGAAAGTGATTCTGAGTCGATCGGTATACTTTAAGGTGGGTGTTGGATCAATATTTCGGGACGTTACAAACATAAGCACAAATCCAATATACCCTCCGCACTATGGTGGTGTAGGTTATAAATATAGTTAAATTTAATTAGAAATGCGCATTTAGCATTTATTTAACATATGTACTACATACATACATTTTCGAGTATAAATATTATTTATTGAAACAAGGGATTATCTGCCTAAAATGATAAGAAAAACCTTTCAAAAAAATAAATTTGTATATTAAAAAAACTTTCTTAATTAAGAAAGATAAGGGATATACCTGTAAAATTAAAAAAAAATTTCATATAAATAAAATTGTATGTCGGTATTTTTTTTATGTTAACAAAAGAATAATATCGAAATCTCATTATTTATTTACAAACTTATTTCAAAAGTTAACATTTACTTTTTTATTACATACATATATATACATACATAGTCATTATAACAAATTAGCAATGCTACTTGTATATTCGGCTGTGCCGAATCATAAATACCCCCCATACCATGTCTTTAAATCAAGATTCGCAACCTTTTTTTATACCTACCACCAACACGATGGGTGATATATTCAGTTTGTTATTTCGTTTGTAATACATCGGAATATTGGTCGTACAACCAATAAGTATACATTGTATACTTAGAAGATTCTAAGACGTTATGGCCATGTCCGTCTGTTGAAGGCTTGAGAAATCTTCAAAGAGTGAGACTAAGAACAATTAAATTATTTCCACACATTCTTTGTTTCACCGAAATGTTTGGTATTGAAAATGAAATTTGGCACACTATATTTTTATTATAGAAGGACAAGTTGTGTTGAAAATGGTAGGAATCGGTCAACGATTTCTCATAGCTCCCATACAAATGTCTTCCCGGATTATGCCTCTAGAAAATTTAGAAAATATAATAATAAAATAAAATTAATACAAAGAAAAAACAAAAACGATATTTTGTTTACACCAGTCCATATCTAAAAATATATATATAAAAATTAAATGGTCCATGTATGTGATGGCGTCACGTGAGAACGGCTGAAGCGATTTGGTTCATTTTTTTTTATTCGTTTCGAAATTCTCAGGAGATGGTTTGATATAAAGACCACATCCAAAAACAACATAAATGCTCATAAATCTTCTTTAAAAATCACTATCAAGTTTAAATTCGACATAAATAATCCACATTTGTATATACTCGTATGTAATAATCTTTATGGTGATCTGCCTATAATTGGTCGTAAATATCGATATCAAACCGAAATTGTATATTGATCAGTTATATATAAGTAAAAATTATACTGTTGGATTTTGTGGCAATCGATTAATACAATGGCCAAACAATTTTCGTGCGTGACTTGAAATACTTATTCTTACTCTGTTTTTACAATAAATAAATAGAAGTAAAAAAATATCACTATTGAGATGAAATTCCTCGTAAGACTCAAATAAATAATAATCACAGTAAAATAGTTTATAACGATCGTCCCATAACATGTAATATATACCATCTAATGAATCCGAAAAGTAAACATCGTTATCGATACAAAATATAACTCAAATTTGTTTCAAGTATGCATAGATCACACTTCTGATATGGTAAGTGGTGGGTATACGAGGTCTGATCAAAACATAACCGTTATTTTCAAATTTCGTGAGTTACGGATGTTCGATTTTCGTATTTTTTTTTTTGTTATACCAAACACATGTTGTACCAAACACATGTCTGTCATATATGTTAGAAACATCAGCCATTTTGGATTGTCTGTTTGTTTTTGACAGTTAAAAAGGTTAGTCGTGTTTTGGTGTGCTCTTCGATTTTTTACTATTCGAAAAAATGTGTAAAAAATTAAATTAAATGCGCAAGGACAGTAGAAATATAAACTGTAGCGTTTGGCGAGTCTACTACGAGCAGAACACAAGTTCAATTGTGGAATAATCGATTTAAGGAAGGCCGAGAAGAGTCAATGACAATGGTCATCCTGGTCGCCCGAGCACGATGAAAACATTGAAGCAGTGAAGAAAATGATTTTGGATAATTGTCAAATCACTATCAGAGAGGTTGCTGATGATGTTGGCATATCGTTCGGCTCATGTCAAGCTATTTTTACGGATATTTTAGCTGTTGAACATCGTCAACGACGATCTAGATTTCCTCCAAAAGGACACAACTGATGACGAATCGTCAAAAACAAAACCGTTATCATGCCTCAACCATCGCATTAACCGGACTTGGCCCCATCTGACTTTTTCCTCTTCCCAAAACTGAAGACACAGATGAAAGGAAAGCGTTTTGCTACGATTTAGGAGATAAAAGAAAAATCGAAACAGGAGCTGTTGGCGATACCAAAAAGCGCGTTTCAGATGTGTCTCCAGAATTGGATAAAACGCTGGCATAAGTGTATTATATCTGAGGGAGATTACTTTGAAGGGGACAAGAATAAATGAATGAATAAATAAATACTTTTTGAAAAAATTTAAAATAATAGTTATTTTTTGATCAGATCTCGTATAAGATTCTGCACAGCCGAATATAAACTTTTACTTGTTTATTTTACAGTGTTGTTTGAGGAAATTTTTCAAAGTGGTGTCACATTTTGATCCATTATACTCGTATATTTTCTACTTAAACGATTCTGCTAATTTCCACTACCAATCAGTTTGAAAGAATGATTGATATATGTTATGTATAAATATACAAATCGTTTAATTTTGCTTAGTACTATGAGGGTGAGCGTGTTTGCAACACACAAAGTAGATCCACTTAGAATATCATAAGAACCAAGAATACATAGATATAAATTATTATATTGTAATATTGGGTGTATAACTTAAAAATGCGGTATTCATAATATATTTTGAATGCGATTTCTGTCTTTAGTAAATTATATGACATTTTGAAGGGTGCATACTTGTATCCGTCATTTATTTTCAATTTGTTATTGAACATTTTTGAGAAGCGGTGACAAGATCGCCCAGGCTAAAGAAAAAATTTTAAAGACTCAGGTTTGGAAGCATTACTCCATGAAAATTGGTAGACTATTATAGGGAACCTAGGCCTGCATTCATGTCATCATGACAACGCTCGGTCACTTGTTAAAATGTATTTAGTAATAAGTGCTTGGGAGTTTTGCCTCACCCACCCTTATAGATCAGACATCACCCAGTCGGCTTGATTCGTTCTTGAGCAGTTTTTTGGTGCGGAATAAATGTGTTGTCAGAAAGTTGGGAAAATGTCATTGCTAACAATGGAAAATACTTTGAGTAAGTTTATATTGTACAAGTGTAGTGTAAAGGAGGGACTTTTAGTGTGCATGCAATATGCATATTTCCTGACTAGCTCTTTCTGCCGTACTTGGCCAGTGTTTTAACCACATACCCAGACGTGTGAGGTAGTTTTCGAGTTGACGAGATGCTATACATGGGTTTTCATGCGAGTTAATAATAATGATATCATCAGCAAATATAGACGTGTACATAAAATATAGTATAATTCCAGGAACAATTCCCTTTAGAACACCAGCATTAAACTTGTATTCTCTCCTCACATAATCATTGTACATTTTCGTAAGGCTATTTGCCAGTGAACATATGATTTTATTTTCCAGAATATTAATTATATGTATATTAATTCTTTGGTTTCTTTTAATTAAAATTGAATTAAAAAAATCCAAAAAATGGCCCAGTCACGCCAACAATCTACACATGCAGCATGCAACAATTACTCTTGGATTTTCAGAAGCTCGAAATGCGTAAAATTTGTTTGGACGATTATATTGACCGAAATTATCACGAATATTACAAAATGTAATGCAATTGTCAAAGTATCTACACTGAAATGTCTAGTAGTTGGATGGGGAATAATAAAAGTTTTTTTTTTGGTAAGGGACGTTTTTTAAGCATTATTTTCTACATATATATATATACATATATTCTACATACGTATGTATAATAAATAGCAGTTGTAAGGAAAGGTTTTGATTTTCTCTCAAAAAAATCAGATATTTTTTAGTTATGTGGTCCTAACTTTAAGTTTGATATGGAACATTAGCACCGCTTTAAGTTATAGAAAATTCTGATTCTTAAATATACCTAAAGTTTGCAAAAGCAAAATGTTTCGACATCAATTAACTCGCAATCATTATGTCATACACCAACACAATGGCACAGAGTATAACATAGGCGACAATTTTGGCGTTTCAAAATCGCTACAATCAGCTGATCTATTCAGGCAGTTCTATTAAAAAGAGAAAGAAAATCTTTTCTGCTAGTAAAAAAGCAAAGCACTATATAAAACAAGAATTTTGTGGACAAAACAAAATAAACAAAACAATTTGAGTTAGAATATTTGAATTGAAATTCTAATAACTTACTAAATTGTATTTTAATAATTGTTATACTTTGTGTATGTATTGTGGAGTTTGTGCATTCGTTAGATGATATAATTGGCTTTTTTATGGTTGCATCAAACAATACAAAAATACTCTGTGCCAAAAATGAATTTTATTGCGCCAGAAAAATAGTAACATAAATAAAACAAAAAGGCAGTTCTCAAAGAAAAAGACAAGTATAAAACTACATTTTCTTTCCCCTTCTGTCACCTCTGTTATACTCTGTGCCCTAAAGTATACCGACGCGGAATCACTTCCTGATTTGATGTTTGGTCTGGCGATAAAATTTGGTACATGATATTTTTTCGGCCAAATGAAGGTTAGAATTGAAATCGGTCCATTATTTCACCTAGCCCCCATAAAATTTTATAAATTTATAAACGTATCTAAAGAAATTACACCCCCAATAAGTTGTACATGAAGGCCAACTTCGGAAAATCTTTTAAAAACGTTTGTATCCAAATAATATTCAGCACAAATATGTTTGGTACATACAAAAATTATTTGTTTAAATTTTATGATGAACAGTCTATAATTCGTCATAGTTGCCATAAAAGGATCACTTCCGAAAATCACTTTAACATGTATAAATCTTTTAAACGTTTTTATATCGAGATAAAATTTAACACAAAGAATATTTATATGCACAGAAATCATGTCACTAAATGTTACAGATCGGTTCGAAATGGGAGCGATCATTTTTGAAAAACTGTTTTTACTCATATACTGGGTGTAGGGTATTATTTGGTGGGGATTGACCGACTATACTTTCTTACTTCTTTACTTTCTTTAGTTTTGAATCACTTTCAGTTCATTCTTTTATCTTTACAACACTATTGTGCATTACATTGTGCAGCAGTTTGCAGTTGTGGTCTAAAGAGCTTTTTTTTTTGACTTTTGGTATTTATATAAAATAAGGTTTGCTGCCTCTTATAAGAGATCACTACTCTTCAATAAAGTTTTGTCCAATGTTAGGGATTTGGAATAAGTATACATAGCAGGTGGATAATTATAGTTTCTTCTTTAAAATTTTCTTTAATATTATTAATTTGTGATACGAAAGTATTCCTCCACTTTTCTGTTACATATGTAAATATTTAAACATGCGACCGGATTTTATGTGTTAGCTGGATTTTGAATTTATACTAAACAAATGCAGAATACATTATTTGAAAAGGTATAAATAACATGTACACAGAAATTTGAATTTCAAATATGTATGTACATACATTCTCTCACAGCGTATACATTATATTTGACAACAACAGTTTTAAACCAAACTGACATTAATCATACGTCATATAGTATGACAATCCAACTAAACAGTATTACAAACTACACACACGACCAGCGCTGCCAGAAGTAAGATTTTACCCTATTTTTTAAGATTTTTTCCCCAAAAAAAGGTTTTTTGTTTTGTCTAGACGAAGGTTAGGTTCAATTAAAAAAAAAACCTTCTTTGTTCCCATTTGAAAAATTTTAAACTAAATAATGCAACCTTATTGGGCAAAAAAAAAAATGATTAAATACTTATTAGAATATTAGCCTAAAAAAATGCTGCATCCGGCTCTTTGGAAGCCATTGTTGTTAGAGTTCTAGAATTGTATGAGCCACTTAAATTTTTTTCGCGTTTGCATCAAACATCGACCATATAGACAGCGCTAAAGTCATAAAAAATAAGTGAAATTATACCTATAAATGAATTGTATCTATGCTTTATAAAATATATTCTTAAAGTCTTTAACAATGTAAATAAAATGTTTCAAAGCACAAAAGCACAGATACAAAATATATTTGATGAAATGGAACGTCTATTCCTAAAAGTATTAAATAACTTTGTGAGACCATTGTATCTAAATGCAAATTTCAATTGTGAAAAAGATTTTGAAAATAGAAAATGTTTTTTAAAATATGAAGACGTTTATTTAGGCACATTTGTTAAACCCAAAATTTCTAGTACAAAATATAATGCTGTTGAATTTAATTCACAAAACGATTTGACTTTAATAATGCAGTTGTAAAAGAGATTTCTTCTATTAACCCTCATAATATTATTACCAAAAAAGTTTCATCCTCAGTTGGGCTAATAAACTTTTTTCCGAACTTAGTAGACGATAGTGATTTTCAAAATTTAGACGATGAGTTTAGAGAGCTCCATCACATAGACTTTAATAAATACTTTTCAAATTTGGAAGATATAAATGTAGAAGATTTTTGGCGCACGATGTCAAAAATTACAAGAGCTGGTGGTGATCTTGTGTTTCCAACGTTGTCGAAATTTGTATTTAACTTATTTCATAAAAAAATAAAACAACAAGTAAGAGAGATTAAAACAGTTTTTCAGAAATGGGCGTTATATAACCTATTATGGACCGATTATTCAAAAATTTAGTGCCATGATTTCTGTGATTATAAATATTATATGTGTTAAATTTTATCTCGATATACTTAAATACTTTTAAAAGATTTATAAAGGTTAAAGTGAATTACGGAGCGAGCCTTATATGGGAGTTATGACTAATTATGGACCGACCATTATAAAATTAGGTGTCATTATTTCTGTACATATGAAACTTATTTGTGTAAAAATTTATTTGGATACCAACATTTTTGAGAGAGTTATGTTTTTTGAAGTGATTTTCGGAAGTGGGCCTTATATGGGAGCTACAACTAATTATGGACCGATCATAATAATAATACCGTATTATATGTATACATATTAAATATATTTGCGTTTAATATTATTTGGATACCAAAATTTTTGAGAGAGTTATGCTCTTCAAAGTGATTTTCGGAAGTGGGGCTTATATGGGAGCTACAACTAATTATGGACCGCTTACAATAAAATTGCATCGTGTTGTTTGTATACATATGAAATATATTTGCGTTTAATATTATTTGGATACCAATATTTTTAAAAGAGTTATGCTCTTTAAAGTGATTTTCGGAAATGGGCCTTATATGGGAGCTACGACTAATTATGAACCGATTTGCACAAAATTTATAGCTGTGTTTTTGGCTTCATTTACAAATTATTTGTAGTAAAATTTGTTTGCACACTTGCATAATTCAAACATTTATGATAGGTAAACCTTAATTTCGAGAGGACATTTGTAGGAGGGTTAGGTGAAATAATGGACCGATTTCCATCAGTTTCAATCCCCACTATGACGGTGTACCCTATGCATTTATGGTTTTCTATGTACTTTTGTTTTAATGTCACTTTTAAAGTATAGATGCATGTTTGTCTGGATATGGAATAAATCGTTGCTTTTGTTATTTTTTGTTGATACATTTGCCTTCGAGCAAACAAATCTTCAATATGACGGTACCTTGAGATAATTTTTATATACATATGTATTTGATTTTAGAAATATAAAAACCGAAATTTTATTATTTTAATTTATATATGTACATACATATGTACAATGAGCACCTATGAAAATCAGAAAAAAAAATTTTGTACATATGTATGTAACTGTTGGTTTAAAACCACAAACACACATTTGCGATCTCAAAAAAATGTACAATTTAGTAGGTATAAAAAATTTTTTGCTATGTTTTTTTATTGTATGTTTAAATAAAATATGAATTGTTTTTATTATTTATAATAAAAAAAAACTACTTATTTCCAAAAATAAGATTTTTTCTTCAAAAATAAGACTTTTTTTTTTTTTGTGAAATTATGATTTTGTGCTGAAAATTACTGGCAGCTCTGCACACGACTGTTTTTGTTTTGTGAAATTAAGTATTTTGAAAAAGGAAATGAAACAACACATCATGTCATTACTTAAGGGCTGAGGAGGTGAACATATTTAAATGTTTAAATTATAGATAATTGCAGGAATTATAAAATGAGTGAAACAAAGCAAGACAAGCAAAGAAAACAATTTTCTTTGCAAACAATTGATTTTGCAAATATTCATTTGCGACGAATAATAAATACCTTTTTTCATTAATATCTTTAATAACAAATATCCTTTTATCTCAATATCTAGAAAGGAAATTGTCAATGTATTTTTTAAATTTAATGAATAGTTTATGTGAATTGTTTGTGTTTTTAATTATAACAATTTTTATAGTGCATACATACAAACACATTTTAAATAAATTATTTTTCTAATATTTACTTTATGTTTTGTGTTCTAGAATATTAATTTATAAAATAATTAAAAACGAAAGCAAGTCACGTTATATTCAGTTCATGATATAATATATGTATATTAATTATATATAAAATATAAAAAGCAGGCTACTTTATTCAATTTTCTGTTGATAATAAACGTGTTGTATGTTGCAATAATCGATTGGATAATAAAAAGCTAATTATTGTTACAATTGTAAACGTTAACTGTCAATTAAATATCAACATTTTTATGTTTTTCTATGACAATGAAAACTACCTAACATTTGATGGCATATTTAAGATAGCGACTTTTTTATTACATATTCCTGTAATATGAAATAAGTTTAAGCGGACGGGTGATAATGGTTGAATCAATAAAGACATTTTCAGCTTTTCTTTTTGCCGCTTATACTTTTTGTAAAGTAGTTTAAGGGGGCTGTAGCTGAATTGGTTAGCGCATTTTGAACATTAAGCATGAGTTGGTATTTGTAACCCGGGTTCGATTCCCAGCCGCTGCCACTCAAACAACATCAGTTTCTGATAATTATTACTTTTCTTTTCTATCCATCATAACTAATATTATTTATCACAGCGCCCTCCTTCGGTGGTATAGCATTCAAACGCCATCGAAGTAAAATAATTAAATAAAGGCTCTAAAATCAAGCTTTAAAAAATAATGCGCCTACTCACCATCAGAGGCGCTGTAATTCTGCACTAAAAACAAATGTAGAGTTCTGATATAAAAAGCTTCCTTCTTTCACCAACTTTACTTCTTCAATCTATCCCCTTTCCAAAGAATGTAACGCAATTATATATAGGCATAATAATTGCCTGAGTGTTACTTAAAACAAATGTGCGCGGCATATTTAAACGGCAAATGTCAAAAAATTAAATTGATTTTTTTTTACATAAATAAATTCTTAAAAAAACATTTTTTTTAGTGTGTATACTCGTATATTGTAAAAAGTATTAAACATTTTTGTACAAATATTTATTTTAAACACAAAAATTTTACCATTTAGTTTCATTGCTGCCCTTGCTTCAGCTTCAGCTTCTTCAGAAATTTATTTTCAATTGTCGTCAATTTCCATTTTATTTTTTTTATTTTAAACTAAACTCATATGTCACATATACATGTGTATAGCAACAACGTAAATTCCGATACTTCAAAATTTTTTTATGAATAATTTTGTAAAGAAACAAAACTTTTATTCACTGGTAATACTGTTGACGCTTGCCGCTTACATTGGCCTTCCACTATTATTTCCTAAACATTTCTCATACACGACGTTTTAATATTTTCCATTGGAAAGCTATAACATGATGGATATTCATCATTCCAATTTCAGATTAATTGTCAGGTTTCTATAGTAATCATCAAGGTTATCTCCATATATTCGTTCAATCGTTCACTTTGAACGAATGAATACAACCCTTATTGAATGTGATTTTCTTCTTGTCTTTTGATAAACAGCAGCTGAACGAAATTGATCCGTAAATTATTGAACGAAAACCGTTCAGTGAAGTGATCCGTTCATTTTGACCCGTTCGTTCATGAACGACACAGCTCTAATATGTATATATTTCTATTCACTTATGTGATCGGAGCTGGCGATTAAATTAATCGTCCGCGATGTCGTATTCCGATCGCGGAAGTTTAGTGCAATGAGAGAAACTGTGTCATGACGGCGACTCTTTCATATGAGTCGTCTACGATGCAATGAGAGTATCATTTTGAAGAGCAAAATTGCAAACAATCCTGCAATGCTCGCCAAAATGCACCGTTTGGAAGCGAAAAATATAAATCTACTCTAACAATCGTCTGAACGATTAAAAAAAGAGTCGCGAAATGATCGCGCTCGTCAAACAATCATCGAAATGTTAGCTGGGCAATTCCATTTGACTGAGATAATAAATTTACATACCACAGTACAACAAAGAGAAAAAATTAAATAATTTAAAAATTTGTTTAAAAAAACAGTATATTTTTAGTCACTCTAATATTTTTGTTTTCAAATCGTAATTTTTATAAAAAGTGGACTTGGCATATTTCCTTACTAAGCATATGCGGAAAGTTCTTATACAACTTTTGGAACTTTTTGAACAAAAGAACTCATAGTATTAGAACAAATGGTACACATTGACAAAATCCAAGTCTTATTCTATAAAATCAGAGAAATTATTAATTTTATAAACAAAATTGGTAAAAAATGCGTATTTCTTACTTTTCGACAGTTTTTAGTATGATTTATAAATTTAATGAATATCACAACAGATATAAAAAGGAAGCAGTAAAAGTGCATAAATATTTCTGAAATATAACTGACACAAAATTTTTTTCAGGGATACATGGCCTCCCTAAAGATAAGACAATCAATACTCAGACAATAGACTCGGAATTAATTTTTGTCCTATATAAGCATATAACAACATTTCAATGTGCTAATTAACTAAAAATATTACTTTACAATTTTATTCTTTGAATTATTAAATTAATGAAATCAAGTCAAATAAAAAATTTGCACTAATAAAAAAAAACCTGTAACAATTAAGGTGGATTCACCCATTCGTTCTTAACAAAAAATTTGTTCGAACAATTTTTTTTATTGAGAGAGAGAAAATATTTTTTACGAACTTGAATTGGTTTAATTTTATATTTTTTCTGGACAAAATAACAATGCCTTATGCATTTCCATTACCATAAACAAAAGCAACTTTCTTTTTTCATTTATTTTAAATTTATATCTGTGATTTTGAATACACAATACTTTAAAATAATATAATATTTGTATTTTGAAACTTAAAACCCAAAGTAAAATAAATCAATAGATTAGGTTTACATATGGCAGCTTTGATTTTTCAGAAAAATCGTTCGAAATGGGTGAATCGTGCTGCAAAAAAACTCTTAAAAAAATTTTTTCTCTGGAAAAAAATTTTGTTAAGAACAAGTGAGTGAATCCACCTTTAAACCTTTTGTTGTCTTCTAAAAAAAAACTTATAGAATCAATCGAATTCTAAAACGTTTAAATATAGTTTCCATTACTGTTCTTTTACTATCAAAACCAACCCAATTCAATAATCATTCATTAACAACCTTGAAAACTTGAAAAAAAAACTTTTGTTGGACGCCAATTTTTAAATATAGACCTGCTTTGTATTATTTAAACTAATTAATAACTTTAATAAAGTAACACAAATAAATCTTCGTGACAACACATGCACAAACATTGAAACGTCAATAATGTGCCATAGTTTCATGTCAGACAAATTTAATCATACTCACTAACAATTCATTTAATAAACAATCAATTTTTTTTCTTTGTAATAACGAAAATCAAACCAAATTTATGTAATCATTTGATTGTCTACAATCTATATTTTAGGTTTATTTTTGGAAAATTTGTATATTTTTAAATTTCTTTTCATTTCTTCACATGTCACCAAACCATTAACAAACTAATACAATTCACCTAGATCCCCTACCAGCCATTTAAGCACTTACACGCACTCAAAAAAAAATCTATAAAAAAAAAAATAGAAAAAAGAAAATAAAAGAAGGTCATTCTGACCGTCTTGTGCATGTCATACAGTCGTACACTCACTCGTACATATATTCTTTATGCATAATTAATGTTAGAAATTTTATTATTAGAAGGTGCTAAAATCACACAAACGTTTATTATTTATATATAAACTTACACTTGACCTATAGATACTTCGCACAAAGTATAATAAAATGTTTGAAAAAAATAAAATAAATAACATTCAAAAACAACCACTAATGAGAAAATAATTGTCTTTAGTCATTTACTAAAAATATTAGATCACACCAGGAGAATATTCAACAGAATGAATATGTATAGGTATGTCTGTATGTATGTATGTAATTAAATGTGCTGTATGTAAAATAAAAAAAAATAAAAAAAAAACATCAGCAATATGTAACAATTGCATACACACATATATGTCTCATTAAATAGATTTTATATTATTTAAAAGAATGTAATCACAGAATGAGGCTTATTTTTACACAGGCAGATCAGAGGCGGAAATCCAACATTTTGTTTGCTCTCAAATAGAACTGTTTTACCCTTAGAGTGTCAAACATTTGGCAACATTTAAATAGGTTCAGCTTCTTTGTAATGACTGTTCCCATTACAATATGGCGAAATTAAATGAAAACCATTCGTGATGTATAGAAATAATAAACTATTTAAAGGGATAATACATAAAAATCGAAAACTATGTATACCCTACACCATCATAGTGGGGAGGGTGTATTGAATTTGTGCTTATGTTTGTAACGCTCATAAATATTGGTCGACTAAGAATCATTTTCTGAGTCGATTTAACGATGTTCGTCCGTCCAACCGTTTGGCTATCTGGCTGGCTGTCTGTCCATGTAAAGCTTGTGCGCAGAGTACAGGTCGCAATTTCGAAGAATGTGGAATTGAAACTGGCGGAAATCCATCCATTATTTCAACTGGCCCCCATACAAATGTCCTCTCGAAATAGGGGTTTCATAAATGTTTGAATTATGTAAGTATCCAAACAAATTTCACCACAAATAAGTGATAAATGAAGCCAAAGTACATCTGCAAATAATGTGCAGATCTGTACATAATTCACCATAGCTTCCATTTAAGGCCCACTTCCGAAAATTATTTCAAAGAGCACAAATCTCTTAAATTTGTTGGTATCGTAATAAAATTCAACATATATACAGACATGAGGACACCTAATTTCATAATGGTCGGTCCATAATTAGTGCAAACACCCACATAAGACCCTCTCCGTAATTCACTTTAACTCTTTTAAAAGTATTTATATCGAGATAAAGTTTAACATACATAATATTTATATTCACAGAATTGATGGCACTAAATTTTTGGATGAGCGGTCAATAATAGAACATATCTCCCATATAGCGCACATTTCTGAAAAAATGTTTTATACATATACTGGGTGTAGGGTATTCTATATATTATATAAAATATTTTTTTATTTTTAATTCATAAAAAATCCAAAACGGTAAAAAAAAAAGTATCAAGTCCTATTACTTTATCCTAAAGTCGCATAACCTATGAACAAAATTATGAAAATCGATCAACGCGTTTCGTTTTTATTCACAATTAAATTTGCTCGGTTGGGAAATTTAATATAAATAATGAAGGAGTTTATAATTTATACATAATTTAAACATCTATCATTTAATTGGAAAAAAATCATTGGAAATTTAAAAAAAAAAACAAGTTCGAGTGCTATATTCGGCTGTGCCGAATCTTAAATACCCTCCACCTAACGTACTAAAAAATAGAAAAACTACACTGGTTATAGGACTAGAATATCCTTATTCTGTGTTTTCTATTCAGTCTTAGTGCAAATTTAATTATTATTTTATATATTGTTTGAAAGACAATTTTACGACCAACATAATTTATGTTAAATATTTTGAAATTTTATCTAATTTCGACCATTTGTAATTGATGTAATTACCGATTCTTACTGTAATTTACAGAGTTTATTTGATTTTCATAATAATCTTGATTGTAATTTAAGAATTTATAAAATTAAAAGAACATTTTTCCATATTAACAACAAGTTAAGAAACAGAGTATAAAAAAGGATAAGATGTAAGATGAGGCTTTTTTGTTTGAATTTGATCTCAATAACATTATTTACAAGTGGCATAGAAGGAATGGACCAATTATGGACTGATAGCTTCTAAATTCAGTATCCACTAATGTGATTTCTATGTATTTTAGGATTATATTGGTTAAATTTCATCTCAATAGCTTTATTTATAAGAGTTGTATGGTTGGTTGTTATGCTCGGAAGTGGTCTTAATTCAGGAGCTATTATTGACTGACAGCTACAAAATCCAGTAGCTTAATTGCCGCATAATCGATACTACTGTGATTTGTGGATTGAAATTTCTGATCCATATAAAAGTTGATTCGATATCGATATTTATTAGATATTTATGTGGGTTTATTTGTTTTTTGGAAATGGTTCTATTATGGGCCGATCTTCTTAAATTGTGGAACAGTTATTTTCATGCATATGAGGATATTTCAACATAATAACGGTATATTTAAGATATATATTAGTATTAACGTGGATATCGGGAGTGGACCTTATGTGGGGGATAAAGTCAAATATGGACCGATATTCTCAAAATACATCAGTTTGGCATGTATGTAAATGATCCGTGTACAATTTTGGATTGGTACCCTTATTTCTAAGAGATTTATGAGTATTAAAGTGATTTTCGGAAGAGGGCTTTATATGGGGCATACGGTTAAAAATAGACCGAAATTCACAAAATTTTGTGGGATGATTTTTGTATATATGTTAATGATCTGTGCAAAGTTTTGAGTCGGTACCGATATTTATACAATATATATAGGGATAAATGTCTTTTGCAGATGTGGTCTTTGTACGGGAGCTATGATCAATTCTGGGCCGACCACCATAAAATTTAGTACAACAATTTATTTGATTATAAAGATTATTCATGTCAAATTTTAGCCGTTTAACATCATTTATATCTGTTTTATACTTATTTAAGTGAATTTTGGAAGTGGACTTTATATAGGGGCTATGGTCAAACATGGACCAATTTATTTTTGCATAAAACTTATTTTTGCTGAATTTTGTCTTGATATTCCATTTATGTATAATTGAGCAATATTTCGGTAGTAGTACTCTGTTCATTTTGTGAAAAGCATATGAAATGTATCTGGCAACATTATTTTTTCACAGCGATAATTAAAGTAGCAATTGTTTCACGTGGAATTTTCATCCAAAAGTTCTTCTGTCGCAACAACAATATCTATTACTTGTTGTGCTGCTGCACAAGCGGCCAGTAATATTTGTTCATTCATTCGTAGTTAACGATTTCGATTCAACACAGATTTTTAAATATTTTAACTTTTATTTATTTTCGATTTAAATTCACAAAAAAGCAAAACATATGTGTTTTGTTTACACAAGTAAAACAATGTGGCGTACGTTCAATAAAAAAAAACGTCAAATTATGCAAATTCGCGTGATAGGCAACATTGGCTATACGTCAAATTATCCGTATGAAATAATTAATGTTGCTCAACATTTTTCCCAAATTTGAACAGAGTACTCGGCTTTATCATAAAAACAACGTATACAAAATTGCATGGTATTACCTGCAATATATTTCGAAATATTGCAATAAAATGGACAAAAAAATATCAAATTTTTATGGAGGTTGTCTCACATATTGGTCCATAACTCTGGTGGAGGAAATAAAAATACTATCTCTCAAGAGATTAGTTTTTGCGCTTTCTGGTAAATCGGACTTTTAATCATTTAGTGGAAATGTCTCAGATTTTTTAGAGTTTCTTTATTTAGTTATATTGGGGACAGTTACACAAGGTCTGATCTGAATTATATCATTCCATATGCTCGGATTTGTTAATACTTTGGCATTACATAGAAAACTACTAGAATACATATTCTTATTCTGGATTAACTAATAAGTTTCTTTAAACTTTATGAGAAGATATCTCGAAATTGGTATGGATATAAACCTGTACAACCGGTATGGGTATAAGCCTGTAATAGATATTTATTTAATCTCACATAATAAAACATAAAGATGTTACAGTTAAAATTATCAGTATAATTTTAAATCTTACTGTTACAGATAGATTACTTTAGTCATTGTATTTAAGAATTGTAAACATTAATTTTGATAGATAAACAGTTACACAAAAGTATTTTTCATCCATCTTCATTTAAAAACTTTTAGTTAGAAATCGCTCTTGAAAAACTACATCTAAAACACCAAAAAGCATGTTTTTGAAATACACCATATAATGCATAGAAATTTCATACCAAAGCAAATTTTAACATAAAACGAATGCATTCCTTTAGCTGTTTTATAAACTTGAGTATACATAGTACCTCAATCATGTTCTTGTTATTTAAGCAGCTTTTTGTTAAACTATCAAACAAACAAATCTAAAGACTCATATAATAATTATTTTTATCTCAAAACCTATTAAAATGCTTAGCTAAACTTAGTATGTATGAAGTATTGAAGCAGTATTTAAAACATTTTACACAAAACAATTGAAAATTGTACTTGTAAAAGAAATTTAAATAGTACATTTCTTTAGATACTTAAATAAATAATTTTAATAAATAACTTTGCTAATGAAAACAAATCCTTTTCGAAGGTAAATCCTTTTTGAAAACTATTTATTTACTAATCTTTAAGCCCTTCCTATTCAGTAAGATTTTGTTGTATCTTCTGATTTCATTTTAATTTAACAAAATATGCGCTTCTTTGTAATTATTGTTAGATATTTTTGCTGGCATATTTTAATTTTTGAATGAAAAAAAAAACAAAACACCAACTACTAAGACATTTAATTCTTGTTAATTAATGGCAAATAATTATTTAATTAATTAAAATTTTTAGGCTACAAAAGTCAAGGATAATTTTGCCGATCAAACTTTTCGTTATCCGGTCATGTTGCTCGGCAAAAATAAGGATCTAACCATAGCTGCAACTGGGAATTCTAGAAAAAGATTTTCCAAATATGATAAAGTAAATATTTTAACAAAAAGAACCCTCAACTTATAAAAATAAATTAATTATAAAATTTAAAATTTTGTTTATATTGTGTTTATAAGATTTATTTTTAAAATAGAACTCAGCAAATTTCTTTTATACATATACATTTTTTTTTATAAATTGTAACAATATTTTATACAAAAAACATCACAAATCAAATAATATACATACATACATACATATAAATAAATGTGTGTGTGTTTCTTTTTCATAAATTTATTTCATTTATTTGTATTTGTTTTTATTTTAATAAAATATTGAATGTTGTGAATTAATAAATGTTTTATTTATATGATATTATTATTATTATTATATTATATATAAATATTTAAATACCTATTGCATTTTATGTTAAAAATTTATTCATAAATATTTTGTATATTAGGGGCATTTACAGGCCATGGTAATAGAAGTGTCATAAATTGTTATACAGGTATCCCTCGACTTACGCGGTACTTTATTTGCGCGGTTTCGATATAACGCGATTTAATAATAGTGACCGTTTTTTTGTATAACGCGCTTTTTTACCCGTTTTTTTTTACGTGATTTAAAAATAGTGGCAACCCTCAAATTGCGCGCATTTCACCATTATTTAGAACAAAATTTTTAATTTTTTTTTTTTTCAAATATTATTTTTACAAATAATATTTTGTTATATCGACTGAAAAGTACAAATAATATAAATTTAATTTAAGTTATATTATACTAATAAGTATTTTTTTAATACGGATTTTCGGTCCCAAATTTAAATTTTGTGTATAGCTAGTGTTTCAATTTGCGCGGTTTATTATATTTCTGGTCCCAAAACAGAATTTTGTATTGATAACTAATCTTTATTTACGCGGTTTTGAATTACGCGGTTTTTATTCGGTCATAACGTACCGCGTAAATCGAGGGATACCTGTACATTAATATTTCTATATGTTCATAATCTAAAGTACCAACTTAACAAACACATGGTAACAAAGCGTAAGTGTTTGTGATATACATAGTTACCAAGTACAGGTACGGTAACTAGGGTGGGACGATTAGTATGGAAGGATTTTGACTTGAAACTTTTTCTTAGACTTTATTTTTTTTTTTTGAAAATTTGCAAATTTTCCAAGGCTCATATTTCGAATTTGAAATTTTTACTTATTTACAAAAGTAAAATTGTAGCTATTGTCTCGGGCTACAATTTCTCTGAACATACTTTTTTTTTTTTTTTTTTGATATTTTGGCCTATAACAGCCAAACCATTGAGATTTTCGATCCAATACTATGACAAAAATTGTAGCCAAGACAATAGTTAAGAACTCTCTAGTACATCGCAAAAGCATTGGAACGCTCATTCAGGTGGTTTTGTCCTTGTGAAAGTGCAAATTTTTCGTGAAAATATTGACAAATTACCATTTTCAGTTGTTCATAGCGCAAAATCATAAAGATTTTCTATTTTTTATTTTTTTCCATTTTTTTTATACAAAAATATAATATTTTTTTTTTGTTTTGTTTAATATTTATTTTGAAAATTATGAGAAATTCATTTAAAGTACAAAGTAATTGTATTAGTAGAGACAAGGTATGAATCAAGAAGACAGCAATTATTGTTTTAAACGATTTCACATCAAAAATTCCAATTCAGTGTATTTTTCCTTCAAAGATTGCCTTCCAAATCTTTTCGAGATTCCATACGAGGCGCTTTCTTTTGACCTTCAGATACAGATGCCATTATACGTTCACGGTTTTTGTCGATTGAGCGCTTAGCAACACTAGCTGGACATGACGCTCCGTACCTTGAATATGACAAGGTATTAGTGGCTCTGGAAATGGTGGATCTTTGTCATCTACACATTCAAGGTATTGTTGTATATGCGCATACGGAATTTTCCTGGTAAATGGCGGTTCAACTAACAATGCTTTGTCCTCTTAATCGATCAAGTAAACGTATTCCGTACAACTTTTGTTCAAGATTAACGTGCAGCACCCGCCTTCTGGCTTAATCTCCACGGCGCACTTAAACACAGGACGAACTCGGCTCGTCAACCGCATTGTATGCCCCTGCAAGAACATAGAGAATATGTCTCACAGAGATTAATGCTTGTATGCCCTGCCAGTGAACATACAATTAGCAATTTCTCGATACATGACTGCAAGATCAATGTAAAGATCACATTGCTTAAGCGATTGGGCTATCTAAGCCCTGCCATCCGTAGCTTAGTACAATTAGCACGACCCAGGAAAACAGAAAGCAGAGCACAGACACAGCATTGTATTAGATCATATACCGAGCACCGAGCTAAGTGTCACCACTACTTTCAACGGCTCTGTTGATTCGGCAACAGCACCTAGGACAATTTGGTTTGCCGAAGTTTGCTTACCCTCGCAAGCTAACATCATCCATTAAACTAACTGCCATTCTACCCGCTTTGGGTGTCAACCACAGCCACTGCGTGTACACCAAAGTGACCTCAACCAATTATCAGTTAAGGGACAAGCACCCTAATAATAAAACTAGGGATATGTCCCCGGGCAATAACTGATCTCGCAGTACTAGATGAGACTCTAGTCAGCTCTATCCAGTTTCGAACCCTTGCAAGTTCATGGGACTGGTGACCATATCTACCCCGGCATTGAGATTGTGTATAGGTGATTAAACACCTATACTATTTTCCGCCGGGGAAATCGTAATCCGGACAATCAAAATTGATGTTTGGTTTTACATGTTCGCGAAGCTCAGTTAAATCGCATAAATTGTCGCGAATATACAATATTTTTTTGAGTGCCAATTTACGAATTTCTTTAAAATCATCGAATAACATGCTCAACAAAACATTTTTACTGTGTGCGAAATAGGAATTATTCTGTATTACGCGATTTATTATGTTACGTAAGTTGTCTGGTAAATATTGCGTCCACTGGATGAATTTTTCAAGCAGAGCACTACCATATACAGCCGAATTGTAGTATTTGACGTTGAAATACATAATGCAAATAGGCGTATTATTTTTTAAAGCATGATTTTATAGCCTTTATTTAATTATTTTACTTCGATGGCGTTTGAATGCTATACCACCGAAGGAGGGTGGTGTGATAAATAATATTAGTTATGATGGATAGAAAAGAAAAGTAATAATTATCAGAAACTGATGTTGTTTGAGTGGCAGCGGCTGGGAATCGAACCCGGGTTACAAATACCAACCCATGTTTAATGATCAAAATGCGCTAACCAATTAAGCTACAGCACCCTCAAATTAAATTTTGTGGCACACTAATTTGACATAATTAAAAAGCGTTAATGAGTTTATTAGTTGCTCAAGTAACTATTAAAACAGTAATTAGTATAATTGTTCTATAACAAAAATTACTATATTCCACAACAGTGAGGCTATCACTTTCCAAATGTTAAAATAATTTGAAAATGTTTAATATTATCTCTACACTCGTATACTAATTGAAACATTGGCAAATAATTGCCGAAAAGACGCAACCACTAAATACAATATATTTGAACACGTTTAAAGTGAAGCGTATTACAGAGAGCGTTCTGCATTGATCGAAACAAATTATAGTCGTCCGGGGCAAGGCCTGAACTATAAGGTAGAGACATAACTTTTTAACCTCTTTTTTCTAAATAGTATTTAGCAGGTATTGCAACATGTGGTCTTTATATTATCAAACGAATCAGTTGATACTTATTCGGTACAGGTTCTGTGTGATGGACTGGTCAGATTTCAGCAGCTCTTAATAAATAGGACCCCGTCGTCGTCATAATGTGGCCCCAGCAAATACTGAACATTACCTTAGCGCCATTGATATTTGGATTAGCTGTCGATGCGGCTGACTGACCAGGATCGTCGTACGCTTGATAGTCTTACGCTTCGGGTTATCGTTTATTCATTATCTATTTCTCTTCACAAGTAATGATACGGTGCAAACAAGTTTTCTCTTTCTAAAGTTTAAGCAGCATTTTGGACATGCAAAATCGTCTTTCAAGGTCTCACCGCTTCAATTCATATGATACTTAATGTCCCTGTTTTTGGATGAATCCTGATTTTAACAATTTTGCAAGCTCTTATTGAGTTTCATAATCTTAAAAACTTTTTTTAAAAATCTAAAGACATTTTTTTGAGTCGCAATATTTCCTTAAAAATGTTAAATGTTAACCCCCTAATTCATAAAACTTATCAAAGGTTTATAACAGGCTTATAAAGCAATTTTTGTATGGATATTTGCTTTATAAGCCTGTTATAAACCCTTGATAAGTTTTTATGAATTAGACTGTTAAAATTTAGTTGGTTGCACCCTAGCAAAAACATCCTTGGAATTACTGAACAACTTGCTTTTCGATGACAACTACATACCATCTCTATTACTTACGCGTAATTTGGTAATGGCTGACAAATAATCTGATACGTATAAAAGAGCTTGCTTACAAAGTTCATTCAACCTTTAGTTGAATAAATTTTTGTTAATTCAAATCTAATCCATATTGAATTCAAATATTTTTTCTTTATTTAATTTTTTTTTTAGTTTTCTAAAAAATTAATTTTTTAAAAAATAATCAAATGTTTTAAAATAGCTTTTTACTTTGTAATGTAGGTTTTTGCTGAGACTTAACATTTCGTTGATTGAATTAAATTACTATTATTTTTATTACATACAACTTACAACTTATGACATTTTTGAAGGTCCTGACATTGGTGCCCTTAATATTAAAAAGCTTTCTGCAGATCCTTTATGTTTTATGTATAAAGTAATAATTTATTGTTTTCTTTATCGTTATTATAGTATATCAATGAAACTCATTTACCTCTGATACCTGATGAAGCCATACAATCTTTGTCAGAAAGTGATATGCTCAAGGTAGAAAAACGTATGGAAAGGAGACGTAAACTGTTATCGGAGAAATGTACAGAGTTGGGTCTGGATGTGATTGGTAAGTAAAACTACAAATTTTAAAAATTAAACATTATATGCAATTTTAGTTACAAATAAAACTTGCAACTGAGACAGTTAATATTTCTTTAAAAATCATTTCTGTAAAACATATTGTTACGCTTTTACCTTTTAAAAACGTTGGTTTGTTTCTTTTAAATAAACCGGATTCCTTTTAATTGCAAAATAAAAGCGTTAAGTAGTTTGAAGAATATATAACGAGTCTTTATTTATTTAAATGTACACAAAAACAATTTTAAAAGAACGCTCTGTATTTTACACCACGCGATGACACACAATAAACTCAGTCAACTTGAATGGCCCTGTTAGTCCATTTATACACCAATCATAATTTCTTGATGGTTCGGAACTAAGGCCTTAGAATGTTCATTACTACAAGTCTAGAATGTTCGTGTCTAGTTGCCATATTACTCAGCTAAGTTTATAACAGGCTGTTCTCAATAATGTTTACAAATTAAAACTTCTACAAATGGAAATATAGAAATGCTAAACAACATGCCGTGTGTTCATAAAGATGTTGTATGTTGATTCCGGCCGTTAAATTTAAATTGAAATACAATTTCGTAACAATATTATTTTTTATTTAGTGAAATTTTTAAATTTGAAACTTTAAATTTTCTTTCAATTGAAAATCTAATACATACATATTTAGATATGTACGAGGTCTGATAAAAAAAATAACCGTTATTTTAAATTTTTTCAAAAAGTATTTATTTATTCATAAATAACTATCTAACTATCTAATAACTATCAAAGTAATCTCCCTCAGATATAATACACTTATGCCAGCGATTTATCCAATCCTCGAGACACATCTGAAACGCGCTTTTTGGTATCGCCAACAGCTCCTGTTTCGATTTGTCTTTTATCTCCTAAATCGTAGCAAAACGCTTTCCTTTCATCGGTATCTTCAATTTTGGGAAGAGGAAAAAGTCAGTAGGGGCCGAGTCCGGTGAATACGGTGTTTAAGGCATGATAACGGGTTTGTTTTTGGCCAAAAACTCACGCACAAGCATCGATGTGTGAGCTGGTGCGTTGTCATGGTGCAAAATCCATGATTGGTTTTTCCACAATTCTGATCGTTTCTGACGAATTCCTTCGCGCAAACGGCGCCTAACTTCAAGGCAGTATTCCTTATTGACCGTACGACCTTGTGGCAAGAATTCATGATGCACCGCGCCATTGCAGTCGAAGAAAACAGTGGGCAAAACCTTCACATTTGACCGAACATAACGTGCTTTTTTTGGTCTTGGCTCTTTTGGACGTCGCTATTGGGATAATTTGGCTTTGATTTCAATGTCATAGCCATACACCCATGATTCATCAACAGTTCTGACTTTTTTGAGGAAATCTGGATCGTCGTTGACGATGTTCAACAGCTCCTGAGCGATGTCCATGCGCCGTTGTTTTTGCTTAAAATTTTGCAATTTTGGAACAATCTTCACTGCCGCGCATTTCATGCCTAAAATATCCGTAAAAATTGCTTGGCATTAGCCGAACGATAGCCAACATCATCAGCAACCTCTTTGATAGTGATTCAGCGATTATCCAAAATCATTTTCTTCACTGCTTCAATGTTTTCATCGGTTGTTGACGTGCTCGGGCGACCAGGACAAGCACCGTCATTGACATCTTCTCGGCCCTCTTTAAACCGGTTATAGCTCATAGCAGACTCGCCAAAGTCTACAGTCAACATTTCTACTAACATTTTTTACACAAAACTTAATACAGTTTCTTTTATCCATTTTTTCGAATAGTAAAAAATCGAAGTGCACACCACAACACGACTAACCTTTTTAACTGTCAAAAACAAACTGACAATCCAAAATGGCTGATATTACCAACATATATAGCAGACATGTGCACCAACATCAGAAAAAAATGCGAAAATCGAACATACGTAACACACGAAATTTGAAAATAACGGTTATTTTTTATCTGACCTCGTATATAGGTATATGTAAAAGATTTTAAAAAGAAAGCGAGAATAATGCAGTGAATAATCTGAAATTCATTTACACACATATTTAATACATACATATGTATGTACATATATATGTCTATAAGCTCGTATAATAAAGAAATTTTATTAAACATAAATATTTTATACATTTTATTTTCAATAATATGAATTGTAGCTTAAAGAGTAATATATGAAAAAAATAACATTTAATACCAACCAATGCCAATCTTTCATTGCTTTTGTCACGAGCATTAATCCGCTTTTTATATTCACAAATAATCCCTCCCACAGACACACACTCCCCCAACCACATTTAAAAAACTCAAACAAGTGTATCCTTTTGAAAGTAAATACCGTCCCGTTAAATCAACACCGGATGTTTTTAAAAGGCCTACAGTATGTATGACAAACTACAACTATTCATTTACAACGACAATAACCACCATGTATGTACACATGACCCACTTTGTTTTAACATTTTAATAATGCCATGAAAGAGAGAGAGGGAGAGAGAAAGAGAAATAATAAAGAGAAATTCCTATGAAATAAATATTGAAATAACTTTTCTTTTATTTGTGTATTTCCAGGCACCGATTCATGGCATAAGCCAAATCCTTGGGAATTTTTAGTCAATAAAAAACATCATATCATATGGTAAGTTTAATTACTGCAATGTGCATCCACATATACATACATACGAGTATGTATGTAGGCATGTATATATACAAGTATAAACATTAGAATGACGCAGAAGAATGATATTAAATTCCACTTCAAAAAAAGTTTTCTAAAGTTTTTGTAAAAGAGGAGATTTGAACTTCGTTTTATTATAAAGATTTAGATTATACAACCTTACTGCCGTATTCATTAAAAATAAAGTAGGTTTGAAGTATGCTTTAAGTCAAAATTTTCATACAAAATTTTCTTAAAGTACATTTGAAGTCTACTTTAATTTTTTATGAATAAGAGCATTAGACTTTAGAATGTAGCTGATCCTGCAGCAAGGTCAAGACTGTTAATGACTTCACAAAGTATAATCATTAAGATTTAGCTATTAATCCAACAGCTACTTATTTTTATTTTAAAACAAGTAAGAAAGTATAGTCGGTCAAGCCCAACCATATAATACCCTACACACAGTATATGTATAAAACAGTTTTTCATAAATGGGCATTATATGGGAGATATAAGCAATTGTGGACCAATCATCCAAAATTTAGTGCCATGATGTCTATTAATATAAGTATTATACATATGTGTTAAACTTTATCTCGATATAAATACTTTTAAAAGACGGAGAGGGTCTTATATGGGAGTTTCGACTAATTATGGACCGATCATAATAAAATTGTACCGTATTAATTATATGCATATGAAATATATTTGCGTTAAATATTACAGTGAACTCGCAGAAACGTGAACAAATTTTTACCGAGGGTGTTCATGTTTTCGATATTGTTCACGTTTTAGATTGCATTTTTTTTCTATAAAATATTTTAGTTTCTTATCGTTTATTTAATTTAAAATAAAGTATGTACGTTATTTTTTACCTATGAAACATATTTTGTAAGTTCCTGCCATATTTTAATATACTACTCGTACATAGCTAATTACTATTGCAAAAGGGGTTCTAAGATACTAATTTCTAAATTATGTTATTGAATTCACCAAAAATAGTGTTTAGCTGAATTTAAACTACGATAATTATAAATTGGTTTATTTAGTTTTTATTGAAAAGGAGCAACGACAACTACAAAAGAAGCTACTTATTATGCAACAAAAGTTGTTTACAACAAACGAAGACACGAAATTCTTCTGCTGGGATTGCCAAAGTTTTTAAATAAGCTTACAAAATTGAATTTTAACGTTCGATAAAAAGCTTACGTTTTAGAGCCTTCAGCCTATGTTCACGTTTTAGAGTAGTCTATTTAAAAAAAATATTTTCATGTTTTTGGGTTACTGGATGTTCACGTTTCTGCGAGTTCACTGTGTTTGGATACCAACATTTTTGAGATAGTTGTGCTCTTTAAAGTGATTATCGGAGCTACGAGTAATTATGGACCGATCTGCACAAAATTTTCAGATGTGATTTGGCTTCATTTACCACTCATTTGTGATGAAATTTGTTTGGATAGTTGCATAATTCAAACATTTACGATTGATAAACCCAAATTTCGGGAGGGCATTTGTATGGGGGCCAGGTGAAATAATAGACCGATTTACACTAGTTTCAATCCCATCCATCCTTGGGCCAAAAAAGTATCACGTACCAAATTTTATCGAAATATCTTCAAAATTGCGACCTGTACTCTGCGCACAAGCTTTACATGGACAGCCAGCTAACCAGACGGACGGACGGACGGACGGACGGCCATCGTTAAATCGACTCAGAAAGTGATTCTGAGTCGAAAGTGATTCTAGATCGATCGGTATACTTTAAGGTGGGTGTTGGACCAATATTTCTGGGCGTTACAAACATCAGCACAAATCCAATATACCCTCCCCGCTATGGTGGTGTAAGGTATAATTAACAATTTTATGCTGCAATAAGATTTCGAGCCTTTTAGTGATGTGACATATCGGCGGCTTAATATCAATACAAGTAGATTACATTTATATATTTATATTTTTTAAAGTCAATTACAGAAGAGATCCCAATATTCCAAAACAAGTTTGTAGCGATAATTTCATGCTGATTTACACAAAATTCAGTGCTTGGATATGCGCAAATATAGATAAAAATAAACCCTTAAGACCTTTCACCAAATTAAGACTAGTGGAAATGATTATTATGACTTATTTCCAAAAAAAAAACTTTTCATCCAACAAATGGAATTGTCTATAAGAATCACTTCTAATTTTTAAGCTAAATACATGCTTTGATAGAACTAGATTTAGATTTTGTTTCTACTAAAGGTTCGGTCACCAGCGTTGTCAACTTGGAGCGGTTTGCACCATTTTTGGTACTTTTTAAATTTTTTGGTGCGAAAAATTTCTTAGTTGGTGCACGGTGCGCTTTTCTTTTTAAATTTCGGTGCGTTTTTTAATTTTAACGAAAATGTGATGGAATCTTTATTTTCACGAATTTTGAATTACATTTTTTAGTAATTCATTATCATAAAATCTTTACGATGCAAAAGGACCCCATTGAATGTATTTTATACGAATGTATGATAATCAAACATTCGTCACATTAAGGTTATTGCTAAAGCTAAATAGGATACAAAATTTTGTTTGAAAAATTCTTGTGTAGCTGGATTGGTCTACTGAACTGTAGACGAACAACCAGTGTTAGAGTCCCAGTGAAGCCCATACAAATTTTATTGAATATGGCCAACGAAGTACTAGAAGTACTTTAAATAGAAAACAAAAATATGTACTGAAATCAGCCCTTTTTACCAATTAATTCCGAATAGCATATTGTGAGTTAAATTTTGAGTGGTTAAATGCTTAATTTAACTTTATTAACTCGTTAATTAAAATAAAGGTTTTTACTATTATTACTTTTATTATTATTCGTTGATCTCGTTTTAAAAGGTTAAAAAAAGAAGAAATTAATTACACACTAGTACAAAGGAAGACAAACAAATTTGTTTAACTTACTTTTAATTTTTTTTTAAAAAACTAAACTGTTGAAGACTGTTTTATTGTTATACATATTTATAATACAAAAATATTATCCGTCTTATTCAAAAACGATTATTAAATTTAACAAACGTTTATTAAGACGGATTTGCATATAAAAATTTGCTTAATAAACGTTTGTTAAATTTAATAATCGTTTTTGAATAAGGGGGTAGGTATATCTTTTATGTAAAATTAATTCAGTAAACATTTTATATAAAAAAGAAAATCTAAACTTGGTGCGATTTTTTTCAAATGGCGCGTTTTTTTCTCCATTTTGGTGCGTTTTGAAATTTCAAAGTTGACAACGCTGTAGGTCACACATGCCAAATATTTGACGAATAGACGTAACCACTAAATAAAATTTGTTATAATTTTTGTGTTTATTTGGAAAACTTTACTTGCTAAAGACAAATCACAATAGAAATTTAGTTTTATTTTATTTGGCGATGTTTGCTCTTACAAAAGATTTGTAAGGTTAAACGTGGTCAAACAAATTTGTGCTAAAAAATAGTGGCAACGCTTTTTTTTGCCATTATTATCAAACGATTTAATTAAATTACTCAGTTACCAATAAGGATACGGTTACGTTCTTATTTTCAAGAATAACCTAGTTCCATTATATATAGTAACATGACGAAATCAAAGTCTTAATATCCATACGAAAATTTTGTATGAAAGCGGTTTCCTTGGATATAACAATTTTCAGTTGAGAATTACGAAATATTAGGCTATGAAAACGTCTTCGGTAATGCACCCAAATTTGGGATCCAAGATAGGGATAATTGGCTTGGATCGGTTATGATGTTTGAAGGATGAATCTTTACAGATGGACTTAAAGCGGATATATGGTGTCTTCATATACTATAATGACATAGGAGTTGCAGAATGTTGTTTGTATTTAGAGCTGGATACAGGTGCCATAGAGGATAGCGACATTAGGAGGTATTATAGAATATTGTTTGCATTTAGAACGAAGAAAATATTCCTTTATACACCCATAATCTTTCCCACGATAACCGATTCTATGCAGCAGAATGACTCCAGCTATTCGGCCAAGGGCTATCCAACTGAACAACAATCATATAATTTCCTCCAGATAAACAACATTTTCCTCCATTGCTGCTCCGCGTACTTGAGTCATATAGTTTTCTCCAGATAAACAACATTTTCCTCCATTGCTGCTCCGCGTACTTGAGTAACCCTTATTACCACCTGAAATAAGAAGTAGGTAAACGTCCGCCTAGGCGTCGCAGTCGATGTCCAAGTGGAGACCAAATTTCGACTATGATACACCCACAAATATACAGGATCAACTTTTACAGCCTGTTTACTTCCTTACTTAAGTAGAAACAAGGTTGTCAAAGGTCAACCATGTTGCTCCAACTTCGTTGGATGATATCAAGTGGTAAAATATCCAAAATCTTAAATTCTTCCTTAAGGACTGTCACAGGTTGCATGCAGATAACCTTGGAATGACATATACATGTGGAAACGAAGGATCTGCTAATAATTGAAAACAGTCTCTTCAAGGCAATCATAGCTTTAACATTACACAATAGTTCTGACACAACTTACTTCAGGATGTGCCTCAGTGCCTACTCAAGCTGCAAATTTAGGTCAGGGTCTTCATGAAACCTCTCACATATTCAACTGTTCAGCCAATCCAATTTCACTTAGTCCAATGGATTAATGAACCAACCTAGTGAAAGATCATGCTCAAAATTTGATTTTATAGATGTTCAGTTAGAAACTATTTCTTATGGGCCAGCCAACAAACTCTGTTAAATATAGAGAAACAGATGGTAATTTTTTCAAAGGTATATCTGCATTAGGAAAAAAATTCATATATATAATATATCGGATTTATATCCTTTGGCACTAGTCCTGCCGCAATTACATTTCCTTGAGTATTATTGTGATTAGGTACCCGAAACAGTTTCAACACATGATGTTTACGATATTCTTTCGAAGTTCGAAACGTTCGTTTTGCTAAATTGGGTACTTTTAAAAACGAATTCAATACGACAAAATACCCATATCGTAACCTGTTGTATTCAGATGGTTGCATTAATAGGACAGTCCCCGAAAAGGCGTTGAGCGTTGAGTGCAAAATGGTCTGAGAGTCACATTTGAATATTATAAGCAGAAAGTAAGAAAGTAATTCAAACGTTTCAGTAAAATGATATAACACAAAATGCTAAAATATGACAAAAAATCAAGTTTATTATACGCCAAACCTATAGTTAGACAATCTGTAAATAAACCGATTTTGAACATTAAAGCTAACACAGATTTGAACCAACCCTTTTTGAATCTGTTATATGTAAACTAGTTGTTGTACATAAAATCATTTTTAATTTCCATTTTTATGTCTTTACAGGTGCAATGTATTTAAAGCTGCCTCTTCATCATGGATGTTTAATTTTAATGTTTTAGCTGGCTATTCAGCGGATTTTTTGCACAAAACAAAAGAAATTTTATTACATTTAGCACGCGAACGTTATCCGCGTGTTACGTTAGAAGAGGTAAGTTACACAATTGATATGAATGATATGAATGATACGAATTTAAAGGAATTAAATCATTTCAAATAATACTTACAAGTTTAATTGAATTTGTTTAAAACTTTGTTTATTTCAATTTGAGAATGTTTGGGAAGGAAATTTAAAATTTTACTTCTTCGATTACTTTTTCCACCAGCAACCATATAAAAATCTTGATAACAATTTTTGGTATTATAAATTTGGTCAAATATTAGAAAGATTTCTTCAATAGTATTGAAATACCATGCTCCAAAAATTAAGAACCTGAAATTTATTTAGCCAATATTTCTTTAATTTTTTACTCCATTTTTTTTTATCTTTCCAGCTACATAGCGCTCAAAATAATTCAATTACATTTTTAATAGCACGCCATCCATTCGAAAGACTGTTAAGTGCTTATCGCGATAAATTCGTTTATGCGATACCACATTCATTTCACGATAAACTGGGGCGAAAGATTGTGCGTACTTATCGAAAAAAGGTATGTATATATATTGATATATCTTGGATTTCTCGTTAACTCTTCAATAATGCTCGTAATAACATTTTCATTTTCATTTTAACTTACAGAGCCAACAACTGAAGCCTCCTAAATATCCATCATTTTCAGAATTCGTACGCTGGCTGTTGGATCAAATCAAACATGGCAACCATTTGGACATGCATTTTGTGGCCTCGACACAATTCTGTACGCCATGTTTGATAAATTTCGATATTATTTTAAAATTTGAAACTCTCGAGGAGGATCAGATGTATCTCATTGAAAAGACTGGCTTAAAGCGAATTATCGCTCCCGAGTGGCGGAATATGGGCAAGGGAAAAAACACACTGGAATTGCTGCAACAGTTCTATTCGAAATTATCGAGAAATGAATTGGATGGATTGTATGACTATTATAAGTATGTGTTAGATGCAATGCAAGTGTATTTAAAATTAGAAGAATGTCAGACTGCTTAAACGTAGGGGGGGGGGGGTGTCTATTAAATTTAATACTCTTAGACATATTGATGTATTATAATATTCCAAGATGCTTCTCAGACAGATTTTCCACCATATGTCTAAAGCGAGATCGTGATAAAACTCATAATTATGTTCAACTCAGTGAATTGGTCAGAAACTTAACTCTTAACAGATTACGACCCCATGCATAAGAAGTGTTGAAAATTCTCCTGCTCTTATCTCTGTAGCTTCAATATAAATCAGTTTATTCAACAGATACCTGCTGCACACATCAACAAGTGACACTGTGTCCATTTATCACATACACCAGAACAGAAAATATGTCATCACATCTGAAAATATTTCTGTTGACCCATGAAGTCGACCATTGAAGCGAAAATATGACTGCATAAACTTAAATATGAATATATCAAATAAGACTGTATTCACAACTACGATAGAAGCAAATATATGACTGTATGATTGGAGGTAAAATATGGCTGTAGTTGCACCTAAGATGGAAGCTATGATTAGAGATATTATATAATGAAAGCTTAAATATGATTGTACATATAAAGACCTACGATGGAAATTAATATACGATTGAAGATAAAATATATCTCCATGCTTTGTGCGATAAAGTAGCCGGGTACCTTCATACAAATCATATGAAAAAAATTCATTTTGCAACAAAATTTAGAATGTTACAAACGTTTAACAAAAGGGTTAAGACCTACGATTAAAGATCAATAATGACCGTTTATTTGAAAAGCTTCTTTTGAGAATCTGGATTGAAAAGTTAATTATTCTCGCAGCCGGTAAAAAAAGAAAACAAGATATTAGAATTTGTAATATAGAGAACTCATTAGATTTTATTCTGACAGAGATTACCTTTCTGTTTGGAAGGTAGAACAACAAGAAGGAAAAATTAGAACTTTAATACCGGAAACCACATTTTGGACATTTTGATCTGTTTTACAGACATTTTAGGCTTTATGAGGAAAAGAGATTCATATATGATGATAGAAAGGGGGAAACTTTGCTCATCACCAATATTACGGCAGAATAAGCTTTTTGGTATTAAAAATGACTGTTTAAATACCTACGATGATGATAATATATGACTGTAAAAAGCTTAATTATATCTATAAATTATTAAGACCTACAATTAGTGGATCTTAACATAAATAAGTTTCCTGGGCCAGATTGTATACCAGCACTGGTATTGAAGCAGTGTTCTTCGACGCTAGCTCGTCTATTAGCTTACTTTTTCAGCACCTTATACCGTGCCGGTGAATTTAAAGATTGGATCTAATCAGACGAGTTCAAGATCAATTCAGGGGTACCGTAAGGCCTCGTTCTTTCTCTCACTATATTTCTCATTTTTATAAATGACCTTCTTTGTCAAACTTTAAACCCTATCTATTATTTTGCAGATGATAGCAGCATTTGCTATCATACTCATTTAACCATAGACCAAACCCTTTGGAGATTGGGGAAATGAGACAAAATATGAATGATACGCTGTGCCGAGATCTTGAGAAAATCTGGGAATGGGGTTGTGCGAACAGAGTCGATTTTAACGCACGTAAGACTCAGTGTTGTTTACTAACGCACATACGCACAACAGATCATGTTGCTACAGCTGTTTTTATGGGTGGTGTAAATATTAAGGAATCATACGCTCTTGACGTTCTAGGCATGAGAATCCAGTGTGATGGCCGCTGGACCAAACACATTTTTCAAGTGTTTATAGAAGCGTTCAAGTGCCTTGGTTTTTTAAAACGGTGTAGAAAATACTTCACTCCATCTGATCTTCTTACTATTTACACCACCTATATTCGTCCGAAAATGGAATACAACTCTCATGTATGGGCCGGTATATTTTGGAGTTACTCGACCGCGTACAGAAGAGGGCGGCGGTGCTTATCGGTGACAGCAGGGTATCCAACTCTATTAATTCATTGGAGCATCATCGCAATGTGGGTTGTGTTTCACTGTTCTATCGATACTATAATGGAATGTGTTCTGCTGAAATCAGGGAACTTGTTCCTGAAACACGTAGTTTTGTACGTAATACACGTTCTTCAGTCAGGGCTCAACCATTTGTGGTCGACTGGACAGTGGATCGCACAACACACTACAGGGAAAATTCGTTCTTTAGCCGTACTGTCCGTATGTGGTAGAAACTACCAGCAGAAGTATTCCCTGGCACTTTCAATATGGGAAAATTCAAGTCAAATGTTCACAAACACTACTCCCTCTATCCTCCCTCTCATAATCTATTTTCCTAGTTCCAACACAATTCATTGCATAAGTAGTGGTCGTCCTCTGAGTGCTGGTCCAAGAAAAAAATTCTAGCTAAAATATAAATTAGTTAAACCACGACTCCAGATAGAAGATAAAATATTTCTGTATGGATACTATGAATTGAAGCCAAATTATGACTGTAATTTAATGACCTCGGACTCAAGCTAAAATTAAACTTTATTTATTTATTTGTAAAGTAAATACTACGAGATCTAGGATTACGATTTGAATATGACTGTATGAAGTATAAAGACCATCGATTGAAGCTTTAATATGACTATATAAAGACCTACGACATGTCGCGACGCAGATGTAATATTCATATTGAAAATTGTCTGTCCCTACTATTGAAGACGACAATTCTGGTATAACGAACGATATGTTGTCAGACCTATTTATAAAATCGAAAAATTCGTTATATCGAGAATTCTTTTTTTGATGATTTTTTCGGTTTTTAGTAATTGTCTTTCAGCAGGGTGACTTTGGGCATTACCGGGGATTAATAACGCCCTTATTGGATGGGATATAGGTTTTTAAAATGATTCTACCAATTACCAAATAACCACGTTTTATTTGAATAAAGATAATTTCAGGCTACACTTTGTTGCAAAACTAGCGTGTTTTTGTTAATCTTTTAAGAAGATGAACAAACATTTATCCATAACCACAGAATAATATTAGGAGTTAGATGATCCACTATAATTATTTGCACTTTTTTAGAGAGGCTTCACTTAATCAGGGATGATAACTTCTCGCCTGAATTCTTTAGAATTCGTTCACGGTATTTTTTGAATATATACTGTCTATGTTCTATGGCTTTGTTTTCTAAAGAAATTCAATTACCAGGAATCTGTCTCGAGAAGCCAACAATAAAGCTCCTTTTCCATCGAGACACATTATATCTGTATTTCGTTATAGTGAGATTCATTATATTCAGCTTTGACTGTAATTCCATTAGTTATCATAATCTTTGTCTGGAAAACACTGTGATCACTGTGATCTGGAAAAGTTTTGGATCCATTTAGATTTTAGGGTTTAAAAAACACTAACCAGTTGTGAAGGCCTTCTTTAGGTATTTTTAATAAATTGTTTATATATTTTAAGGTATGTGAATACGCCCTTCTAACTTTATATATTTTCTATATTTCCAGATATGATTTTGAATTATTCAACTACAGTGCAACTTCGTATTTTAATATTGCAAAAGCTAAAGAACTAGATATACCGGAAGAAGCTGCAGCGCTTCTAGGAAGACCGCATGCATAAATCTATCTGCCTAATGCACACAGCATTTACGTTTTTGAATGACACCAAAGCTTAAAAAAAGAAAAACTAATAAATCAACACGTCCCAGATACTTGTACATCAACACCAACAAATCAACCAAACAAATGATATAGAATAATTCATCTAAACTCGTAAAAGCACAGGTTTTATGCAGAGTTGGAAACACAAATTGTTTAAGCCTAATTAAGTAATAACAACTAAAATAATTCATAAAAATATTAAAACAAAAAAAAAAAAAAAATTAAAACTGCAATTAAGTACGTTTTTCCATTGTAGTTCAATTCGTTACAAAATGAATTTAGTGCGTTTATTGCAAATTGCAAACTGTTGAGAATAAAAGTATAGAAACCATTCGATTTAAAGTTCGAAGCAGCAACAAATAAATAAAAAAGACAACTAATTTGTACAATAATTTTTAATATGCTTCAATAATTGAAACATTTGTAGAAATCTAGTATTAAGACTATTTATTATAAATATCACACGCATAGCGCTTTTTACTTTATATTTAAATTTATATATTTAAACAAAAAAAAAAAAAAACATAAAACAGACGGACGACATGACAAAAACAAATAAATTAAATAAAATAATTTTAAGTCTAAATAAAAACAAAAATGTAAAACAACCAAAAAACGAAACCAAAACAATGAACTCGATTCTAATTAAATGAATAACAAAAAATAAATTTAATGAGAGCGTTTTTAAGTAAAAATTTGTTTAGAAATAACATTATTTTTTGGGAGACTCACAGTTTCATAACATACAACATTTGGGCTACTCTAAAAGATTTACATATCGATGCCTTAATATAAAAAATTCCTAACTCGATTTTTTGTTACTTTACAGACGAAGGAAAAAACTTAATAAAACCGTAAATTTCTAGATACAACTAAAATGTTAATAAAAACAAGTAAAAAAGTATAGTCGGTCAAGCCCGACCATATAACACCCTACACCCAGTATATGTATAAAAAGTTTTTCAGAAATGGGCGCTATATGAGAGATATAACCTATTATGGACCGATCATCCAAAAATTTAGTTCCATGAGTTCTGTGAATATAAATATTATATGTGTTAAACTTTATCTCGATATAAATACTTTTAAAAGATTTATGGAAGTTAAAGTAAATTACCGTCTCTTATATAAGAGTTTCGACTAATTATGGACCGACCATTATAAAATTAGTTGTCATCATTTCTGTATATATGAAACTTATTTGTGTTGAATTTTATTTAGATACCAACATTTTTAAGACATTTATGGTCGTTAAAGTGATTTTCGGAAGTGGGTATTATATGGGAGCTACGACTAATTATGGACCGATCATCATAAAATTGTACCATATTATTCATATATATATGGAATATATTTTCGTTCAATATTATTTAGATACCAACATTTTTGAAGGAGTTATGCTCTTTAAAGTTATTTTCGGGAGTAGGCCTTATATGGGAGCTCTGATAATTTATGGACTGATCTGCACAAAATTTCTAGATCTGATTTAGCTTCATTGACCACTCATTTGTGGTAAAATTTGTTTGGCTACTATCATAATTCAAACAGTTATGATCGTTAAACTCATATTTCGGAAGGATGTATGTTATGTATGTTTTGAAATACGAGTATATTGATCCAATGGATCATATGCCAAGGCTCGTAACATATAAACAGTAAGATCACCAAATAGTCTGTCTAAAATTTGAAATAGAGGTTCGAGTACATACATTTCTATAATTTTTATAGAAAGCAATATTTTTACTAGGTCGAATCGAAGAGTATCCTTTAGGCATGTTTTCAAAATTTATAAAATATTCATATTTCAACTGGTGAGCTTCTAGGGGTGCTGGAACTTTTCGTGCCTTCTTTATTAATTGCACAAATTGTGACGGCAAATTCAGTTGCTTATTTTTAATTTTTCTTTCTATAACGGAATGGCTTGAATCACATTGCATTTTCGTATGTCCACTTCTAAACATTTTTGCTTAATGTTTGTGTTTCCATAGTAAAAAGCAACAATTACATTGCGGTTTTGTTAGAAACAGCCATCTGAGTAAATAATTACGTGATGAATTTCTGGCTATAGTGCTTGGATCTTCCTCAAATGTTTAATAATACACGTCGCAAAAACGGAAGATACTAGATATCCATCTGTTTCAACCCAAATATAATTTGACATAATTTTGTGAAATTATGTAGTTGTAGCACTCGTCTTTAGTTGATGAATTAATTTTACCGCTTGCACATCCATACATATAACTTCGCATAGTTCAGACTCCACATTTTTTTTTAAGTGATTATATTTTTCTTCTCGCATTTTAATTTTTTTTCCTTCTCTATGTTTTTTATAATCTTCGTCTGAAAATTACCAGCTTTATGTGTTACGCACATATCGCACTGGTCTTTAATAGGTTTCAATATGGAATAGTTCGATTTCTTTAATAGTTCTGCAAAAATTGAATTGGACAATTTTATATTTCCATTTTCCTTTTTTTGAAACACACTCACTCGCGATATAAAGCTGGTAAATTTCCTGATAGATGGAAAAATCTGTGACAGATGATCGCTTGGCACATTGGCGTAGACTTACAAGTATTATCGGAACTTTCTTGCATACTATGTTTACTGGCCCACTTATCCAATTCCGATCCATAATAAAACATTGTGGTCTATAACTAGATAAAGCGAATTTGTTACTTGGGAAATATAAACGCACAACTTCAGGAGAAAACCAATTAAACGAAATAAAAAAAACGAGTTAGGAATTCTTCTTTCAAGAATTCTTTGACTTGACTTAGTCCTTTTTTTATATCGTTATAAATCTGGTTCTTGCAATTATATACAGCTAAAATTTTTAGGCAAGATGCATTTGACATTTGTCTTACAAAATAAATAAAAAAAAAAAGCTTTTTTGAAAAAACATTGAGTTAGGGGATTTTTTTTTTAATATTAAGCCATCGATATATTTCATTTTATGACATGTGAAACTCTTAAAGTAGACTAATAGTTTTATGTTTATTATAGATTGTCTCTCAAGAAATAACATTCATTAATCATAAAATTATAATTAACATGACATTTTGAAGCTCCAAAGAAACAGCTCTTATATTTTGCATTACTTACGTAGTCAGTCAAGTGTTTCACCTTATGGCCTTTATATGTATTCTTTGGAACTGTCGATGTAACTCCACATTTTTATGCATTTCTATTTGAACTGAATCGTTCTATTCATTATGTTTTCTATATTGTAAATTAAAAGTTTGTTAAAGTAATTTTAAGTAGTTGCCACAGTTTTTTTTTTTATTATTTTTACTTTAAATATAGCAAATACATACATACATACTCGTATGTATGTACAATAGTGAATTAATTGTTCTTTATAAAACAAAAATAAACTTATTTTTAGTATTTATTCAACAATTAGTTACATCCATACAGACATACATACATACATATTTTGTTAAGTATTGAATGAATAAAATATTAAAAACAAAATCTTTTTTAACCCCCTTATTCAAAAACGATTATTAAATTTAACAAACGTTTATTAAGCAACATTTTATATGCAAATCTGTCTTAATAAACGTTTGTTAAATTTAATATTCGTTTTTGAATAAGGGGGTAAGTGTTTAATTATATTGTTTCAGTAATTTGATTTAAGTTCAATTCATTGAAATCTTAATTCAGAATTAAATAATCTCAGCAATTCATTTTCAAACACGCTAATTCTTTAATGTCATTCAAAAGTTTTTATTTCAATTATTGTTGACTTGATTTATAGAGACCGACCATAACCGGGCTTTCCAGGCCGAAACTGAACCGACTCTAAAATTAGGCTAGAAAAATAGATATTTCGGCCCAATCCGAAACAAATCGAAACTTAAAAAAAATATTTATTTGAATTTTATAACACTAACACTAACTAACATCTTGAACGCCAAATTAAAAAAAAAAAAAACAGTTTTTACATTATTCTTAAATATTTTACAATAAAATATAAATATTTGTTTCTTATAAATTATATTTTAAAAAATTGTACCACCTTAAAAATCAAAAATCTATGTTTTTCTTTTATAAAAGTTTCGGTTTCGGCCATATTTTGACCGAATATTGGTATTAAACCGATTTTTGGAAAATTCCGAAACCAAATACTCGGTCGCACTCTTAATTTATAATAATTTATAATAAAATTCACTTATGAATATAGTGATTCAATTTGTTCTTGTTTTTAATCAATTTAAAAATTAATTGCAGACAAATTTAAAGATTCAATAAGTCCTAGTATAACGAAAATCAGGAGCAAAATCGCGACATTCGATAGCATATCATATCGAATAATATTACGACACGAGTCGTATCATCTCATCACTGCATTCGATATGTATCAAATCGTAATTTTTATGAGGTTTATAAACATACGAGCATGGTGCAACTATACAAGGTGAGTGCAGTAGCCCAGCTGACTGACTTTGTTTACAATTTACTTATGTCAAAAGTAATACTTTTTCAAGTATTGTTGACAATAGTACATTATTTTACACAAACAAAATGCCTGTTGTTTCGTTTTGTGTTGTATTTGTTGTCGATTTGCACTCCCCTTGTATAGTAGCACCATGCGTACGAGGATGTTTTCTTCATGTCAACAAATTATTGAATTGAAAGATTTTTCGGGCAAACAAAATTAAATTTTAAATAAAAAAAAACAAAGTGTGTTTGGTATGAACCCTTGATGGAACAGCTCATGACTTATTTATGTGGATGCAGTCCGCGGAAAAAAGGTTGCTAGAATTTGTAAAGGTAAGGAAAAATTAAATATTTCATCGTACTTATTTACATAAACTAAATAAATCAAACACTTAAGGAGATCCAGGATACCGCTTGAACTATGGTTGATGAGTCCATACAGAAATCCCAGTAACCCTCTGGTTGAGGTCACTTTAATGAAATACACTTTAAAGCCCAATGTATTGTAGAGACAACTATTGGCTTACTAAAGGCTCGTTGGAAAATCATAAGCAGCGAAAAGAGAAGCCGATACACTCCCGAAAAATATGCCCGTTTTATTAATATATGCGTTGCCTTACATTACTAATATTATTCCATACCTGTAACTATTCCTCACGAATCTGAAATTGGAAGTTAGACACATATGACAAATATTGGAGCGAGAAGTAGATATCACATTAAAGTGTGCCTATGGAGAAACGTTAATTGTGTAATTTAACGATAGAAAAAATAAATTATTGTGCGTCAATCGTTATCGAATAACATCTCGAGATGTAACTTTGTTGATTATTAGTTATAGAATACCATCATCTCAAATTACGATAGTTTTTATTCGATATCGAATGTCATAATGCCAACATAAACAATTTCGATACATTCTGCTCGATATCGTATGCGGCGATTAGACTCCAGGACAATTCGTTAGGTCAAAATTTCTAGATTTCGTTATATTGAAACTTCTTTTTTAAATACTCATAATTGAAATTTGTAGTTTTTACTAATTGTTGGTCGAAATGGTGACTTTTTGCATTACCAAGAATAGATAACGCCTTCATTGGGAGGAATTTCAGTTCTATATACACGCTTTTTTTTGAAAGAAGATAATTCCACTGAACACTTTATTACCAAACATACGGGCTTTCTTTAATTGTTACCTCCGATTCTTCCTATAGCGTATTATTTTTGCATTGAAAATAAGTAAGAAAATATAGTCGGTCAAGCCCAAACATATAATACCCTACACCCAGTATATGTATAAAACATTTTTTTCAGAAATGGGCGTAACATGGGAGATATAACCTATTGTGGATCGATCATCCAAAAATTTAGTGTATGATGTCTGTGAATATAAATATTATATGTGTTAAACTTTATCTCTATATAAATACTTTTAAAAGATTTATGGAGGGAGCTTAAATTGAATTACGTAGAGGGTCTTATATGGAAGTTTCGACTAATTATGAACCGCCCATTACAAAATTAGGTGTCATTATTTATATATATAAGAAACTTATTTGTGTCAAATTTTATTTGGATACCAACATTTTTAAGAAATTTATGACCGTTAAAGTGAATTTCGAAAGTGGGTCTTATATGGAAGCTACGACTAATTATGGACTGATAATAATAAAATTGTACCGTATTATTTTCATAGATATGAAATATATTTTCGTTAAATATTATTTGGATACCAACATTTTTGAGAGAGTTATGCCCTTCAAAGTGATTTTCGGAAGTGGGGCTTATATGGGAGCTACAACTAATTATGGACCGCTCACAATAAAATTGCATCGTGTTGTTTGTATACATATGAAATATATTTGCGTTCAATATTATTTGGATACCAACATTTTTGAGAGAGTTATGCTCTTCAAAGTGATTTTCGGAAGTGGGTAAACCCCAATTTCGGGAGGACATTTGCACGGGGGCTAGGTGAAATAATAGATCGATTTCCACCAGTTTTATCCTTCCTTGGGCCGAAAAATATCACGTACCAAATTTTATTGAAATATCTTCAAAATTGCGACTTGTGATCTGCGCACAAGCTTTACATGGGCAGCCAGCTAGATGGACGGACATCGTTAAATCGACTCAGGAAGTGATTCTGAGTCGATCGGTATACTTAAAGGTGGGGTGCTGGACCAATATTTCTGGGCGTTACAAACATCAGCACAAATCCAATATACCCTTCCCACTATGGTGGTGTAGGGTATAATTACACCAGGAGTTAAATTGTACGAAACTGTAATTTTTCGCAATTATTTGAAGGGTGCCACTAAATCAGCTCGGGGTGATAACTTCTCTCTTGATTATTTTTTTATATACCTACGAAGCCTCGACTGCGTCTGGCTCTGGGCTAGAATTCTAGCAAGCGGATTCGGGTGGGTTTGTAGCTTTTTGATGTAGTTCTTGTACTTTTAGATCTCTGTGGATGTTTTCATTTCTTATGTACCATGGTGCGCCCGTCATGATCTTAAGAATATTTGAATGGGGACTCTGTATAAGTTCAATACTGGTATTACTAGCAGTTCCCCACAATTGAATTCCATATGTCCAAATTGGTTTTATACAGGGTGACTTTATAAGCCAGGCTTAGCTTAGATTGGTCACTGATTAACCAGTGAAGGCTAAATGCTTTTAACTCTCTTGGTTTCTATATGACGACGCCAACTAAGTCTTCTATCTAAGTGAATACCAAGGTATGTAATATAATCGGACTGAGGTATATTTACATTGTTAAGTGTGACAGGTGGACAGCATCCCCTGGATTTTCATGCGAGCTAATAATTGCGGTGTCATCAGCAAATGTAGAAATAGTTAATATATCGTTCGTAGGCAAATCAGAGGTGTAAATCAAATAGAGGGTATTCTTGGACCACTTTCTTGTGGGTATATTCTCTTGTCACGTAATCGTTGTACTTAACTGTAAATAAGCGGTCCAATAGATAAGATTCCAATAGTTTATGGGTACATGGTGGCAGCAAACATTTTATTTTATATACCAGTCCTTTGTGCCATACTTTATCGAAGGCTTGAGCGACATTCAAATATATTGCTGAACAATATTTCTTTAATTCAAATTGGTATGATTTTCTTTTGGAACACCTTTTCGAATAGCTTCGATAAGCAAGGAAGTAAGCTTATTGGTCTATAGTAGGATGGTACTATCAAGTCTTTACCTGGCTTTGGTATCATTATTATCTGAGAAGTTTTCCAATTATTGCCACACTCGGTAGGTTTTTAATCATAGTAGGTGCAACTGAATCATTTCCAGGTGATTTTCTTAATATTATATTATCCTTGATTACTTCTTTAATGTATTCTGGGCTTATAGCTAATATGTCATCATTAGATAATATTGACACAGGTGGCTCTTCAAGTTCAAAAACAGTTGTTGGCAAGTTTGGTTGAAATTCTGTACTTAAATGATCAGAAAAAATTTTAGCCTTTTCCTCTGTGCTGCGAGCCCAGGTACCGGTGACTTGATATTTTTCGTGGCCTTCCAAAGGGAAAAATTTGTGTGTTTGGTATTTGTCAAACTTTGAATGTAATTTCTATTTCTGCGATCCTCTTCTAATTGAAGGTCTTCCTTCAGATTTTTACTAGCAGCAGACAGCCTCTGCTTTGCAGCAGGTGATGTATTTTGTTGCCATTCTCTTTTCGAAAAGAAGTCATTCAATATTTGAGTTGGAAATGTGCATATTAGTTTTAGGAAATATTTGACTCTTAGAATGATTAAGAGCCGATAAAATTAATGACGTGAAGTCAATGACACATTTATCTACATACATACATACATCTTCCTCACACTGAATACAAAGATCTGTGTGGATATGACTGCTGATATATTTTTTATATTTAAGCCAATTAGATACGTTCCGGAGGATGCCGTGTAAAATAAAGATGATAAGTATGTACATATGTATATGGAATGAAAAACAATATAAGATAAATTTAACAGTCTCCACATATCAATAGCCTTTAGAAATTAAAAAGAAACTCACAGATAATGTTTCATAATAGGTATATTTTATTTCATTTAATACCTAATTATTAGGAAATAAAAACAGAACTTAAAAAATAAAAAATTATATTAATTCATAAAACTTAAATTTTGAAATTAATCATCAAATTAATTAAAGAAAATTAAACAGAGTTATAGGAACAGAATCACTTTGAAATTTGTGAAAATAAAAAAATTAAATTAAAAGCTTTTATTCGCTGCCAGTTTCTGATAGATAGCGCCATTCTCTTGTGCTGAGTTGGCTCAATATCGGTTTTGTCAGAACAAATGCTTATCACTTCTACATCGTTAGCTTCCTTGTCTTGTAGCTGACTATCACAAACTGATTCAGGAATTGTTTTAGTTCTTTTAACAACGAATTCTGCTTCAGCACGTTGTGATCCTAATTTGGAAACCTCTTTGTAAAGCTCCTTGTATCTAGCCATACACGACTGTAGGTCTGATTGAAATTTCACAGCCCTTTCGGATACATGAGTACATGTCAAAAAATGTTCTGCCAACTTATTTGCCATTTGAAGGCCATCAAGTATCTACTATCTCTTTTGCATTTAGAGCTTCATCAACAATTATTTCGTTTATATCCTTAATGGTTAGATTATCAAATCCTTCACCCCCAACGTCTCGCGCCAAATTAATTATAACAGCGTACGCTTCACCAGCTGAATTATTTTTCACAGTAGAATTGTTGCTTTTGACGCATTCTGGCCAAATGCTCAAGCATGCTGCTTGATGCAATCCAGAATTGAAAAATGCATCAATAACTGTAGTGTTAGCATCACTTTCTATTTTACTTAAAATGTACTGAAATGATCGCTTAAAGTTCGAAAAACTCAATACACTCACATTTTTTTTACTAATACTTTACTAATTTTTTTCACTTGCAGAGCTACTCGAGTTTTTCGAATAAGTTTTCGTATATAATACGTATACAGCACTCGCATGCAAGTACTTGCATGTGTAAAGGTAGGGTTAATAAATGAACTTGCACTTGCTAGTGTAGCCACTCAAACAAATATTGCTGTTTTTTTTTTGGTATTTTTCGTAGATAATATTGCAAGTAATTAATGACTTGCATGTGGCAACGGGGCGTAAAGACTGTGAATTTAGCCATTAATGGTAAAATCATTTGTTTATTATTCCCTGTATAAGTCAATTTAGAATATCAAACTAATTTTGCATATTTTTTTTCTTAATCTTTTTAATTTTTTATTAATTTTATTTTCTTTTTTTTATTAAATTCTCATTTTAAATTTTTCTTACAATGACTCAATGTATTTTGTTTTAACAGTAAATTTACAAAAAGAAAACTATGTTTATAAATTATAAAAAAATATATTGTTAATAAAACAAAATAAAGAGGATAAATTGAAATAAGAAGTATGTAGGTTTTTATTTTCTTTGTTTTTTATATATGTATGTATATAAATTAAGGTATGTAATGTATACTTTTTAACTTTCATTTTAGCTTCTTGGTTGTTTTTTTTTCTTATTTATTTTCTTTTTTTTTTTATTACAATTAGTATTTTTAAATTGATGTTATTCTCCTTTTATGTTAAAAAATACATAATCTATTGCTTGTTATTAATTATTTTATGAAAACATTGTAATTTTATTTATTTTATTTAGCTTTATTTTAAATTTTACTAGAAAATTTATTAACTTTACAAATGGATTTTTAATTTTTGTGGTAAATTGTTTATGCTTATATATTTGTTAGTCATTTCAGCTATTTGTTTTTTTTAACAATGAAGTATTTTTGTTATGGTTTTATTTTTTGTTTTTGTTTTAAGGAAAATTTAGAGGGGAAAGAAAATGTACATTTATGTTGGATTGGTTGGATTGATTGGTTGGTTGATTTAATAATTGTTTGACAAACTCTTATTTATTTGTTAGTTACTTAAAATATGTTTTTCTTTAAACAAATATTGTTTATTAAACATCTCTTGTTTTTTTTCTTCTTTTTATAACTTAGTTTTTAAAGTATGAAATTTTTAATTAATTTTTATCTACTATTTGTTTTTACTACGTTTTACGACTTTTATATCTAACTTAATTTGTTGTGGTTGGTTTTTCTTACAAAATCTAGCAAAATATTGTTTTACTTATTTTCCCATACATTTTTTATGTTCTTTATTACAATAATTATTTTTTAACTCTTATTTCTTAATTAATTTTAAGTTTATTTCGTTATGCTGGTTGGTTTTTTTTAGTATGTTATTTCATTTTGTTTGTTTGTTTGTTTTAATAGAAAACATTTAGATGTTTTCTACAATTATTTATTTACAATAATTATATTTTAGGATTTTATTTTATTTTTACAAAACTATAACAAATTATTTAAAAAAAAAAAAAACTGGTAGAAAATATAGAGAATTTTAACGCTAAACACACCAACTTGGTTTCTTTTAAATGTTGTGGCGACATTCAAATGAAAATAAAAAAGATTATCAATTTAAACATTTTAAAATGAATTAAAAGTAGAGACAATTTTTCTAGATTAAGAGAAAAAATTTGTTTAGCTCAAAGTGTGGAAATATTTATTCATCTTCATTGTATGTATGTATGTGTTGAATTAAATGTAATACGAATATGCGGATTAAATCTTTATAACCATTTTAAAATAGCATTCAATTAATATACATAATTAGAGAGCGTTTTCATGATTTCGATTTGAATGCGTGCGAATGTAAAGTAATCACAAGTAATTTATTCGTATCGAATCACGGTTCAGCACCACGGAAGAGCTTAGAATTTGACATATTCAGCCTGAAACAGTCGTTCAAAAACGATCAATTATCAAAAACAAATTGTCAACAAATTGATGTTCTGTAAATCGCACGTCTTTGTGCATTAAAGTACATATTGTAAATTTCGATTTGTAAAACACAAAAATGTGGGAATTTATTTTAAAACGAAAATTTTCCTTAATAATTTGAAAACTGTCAAGTATATTAAATAGGCGACTACTAGAACTAATAAAAGTAATTTTTTCAATTGCAAAATTTATCTAGTTTAACTTTTTGAGTTCTGTACTTAAAATCTACGTAATTTTCTACGCTTTCTTTGGAGTACACCTGTATACCTGTTACTTTTCTAAAACTCAAAGATGAAAATAACACAACTTTGTATTTGGCGCTGAAGTTTGCCGCACTGATTGTGCAATAGTACATAAATCAATGTATTTAACTGCAGCTGTCAGCCACTGTCATATTAAATGAATTAAAAAAATGTATAAAGCCTATTTGCTATAGATTTGAAATGAATAAAAGTATATAATTATTTAATATATTTTGTTCGAATCTATGTGAATTTGTTTTGAAAACAATATCGTTATTCGAATTCTGTTTACAGAACTTTATCGCCTAAGTTTTATATTCTACTACGAAGTGAAACAGAAAACATAGGAAACGATATAGAATTGAAAACCAGTGAAACTTTTAAGATGAATCAAACTGGAATATTTTTCTTTTGAAATAATTTTCACAATATTTAGAACAGAAACTCTTAAAAACATTAAACATTTGACTTTTACTTCTTTCACAAATGTAGAACCCAGGTTTATATTTTTGTTAAATTGTTATCCTTTATCATTATCATCGTTGTCAAAATAACATTACAAACTCACAATGAATGCTTGTCATTAGTTTAATTTCAACAATTGTACCAATCTGAAGTAATTCTTGCGATTTGTACATTGAAACAGGTTTGTTTACTCGAAAGTAAAACAAATGACAATGTGAACACACAAAATGTGAATTTGTTCAAAAACTGAATCGTTACTTTATAAATTTCGATCAATATCAAGAATAATTGTTTACCAATGGCCAATTTTTCTATCAAAATCAAAAAAATCTATGTATATTCCACTACAAAGTGAAACTGAATTCGTTTTCAATTCTACGATGAACCAAACTAAAAATGATATTTTACTTTTCAAACCATTTTCACAAAATTTAGAACACAAATTTAATGAAAATTTCACTTCCATGTGATAGGTTGTATATTCCATAACGAAGTGAATCTGAAATAGTTTACAATTCCACATAGACAATTTCACGGCGTTTAAAAAAAACTAGTAAGTTTTATTCTACAAATCACACTGAACCACACTGGAAATGATATATTTACTTTTCAAATCATCAAATCAGTGGTAGAAAATATTTAAAAGAATTTACGTTATTTATGATAAAATAATTCAAAATAATTTTAACAAAATAAGGTTAATATTCACCTGTAAAATGAAGAGAAAGTAAAATTTTCATTAAGTTTGTTTTCTAAATTTTATTGAATTTATTTAAAAAGTAATATATCATTTCCAGTTTACTATATCGTAGAATAAAAGTTTCATTCGTTTTGCAGAATGCCGTGAATTTGTCTATGTGGAATGTGGAATTCAAAACGATTTCAGTTTTACTTCGTTGTGGAATTTAGAACCTAGGCATATGTATTTGATTTTGATAGAAATCGTTAGAAATCTTTTGATGAAATAAAATTCTTCATTTGATGCTATTCCAAAAAAATATTTCAAAAATACATTTTAAAATTTAAACTTTTTTACCTTCAAATTCGAACGATTTAATCGCACATATTTAAATCAACACAATCTACACAATATCAATTCGACACCCAACAGCAACTTTTGTCTAGCGAAAAATTGAATTTTTGTATATATTAATACATATATTAAAAAAATAACTATAAAAATAAAATATTAAAATAAAAAAAAATGTGTGTATGTGTTTTTTTTAATTTACAAATACATATTTATAAATTTTACAAATCTAACATTATAAGGCCATATTTTACAGAATTAACATTTCAATTTTAATCTTTTTAGCGATTTATATTATGAAGAAGAAACTTGTTTTTGTTTCATTAATTAAACCGATGTAACAAATACAAAAAAATCATAAATCAACGCTACATAAAAAACTTAAAGAGGAGAAATATAAAAATTTGCATAGAGTATAAAACAAAAATAAAAATCCAATGATAAAAACTATTAGTAGAATCTAGCGAAAAAAATTAAAAATTAAAAAACAAAGAAAGAAAAATATTGCCATTTTATATAAAAATAAAAAAAACATTGTAGTTTTTATATATATTTTTGTTGTTTTTTTGTTTGTTTGTTTATGAATTAAGATTATTTTTTTTAAAATACGGAACTTTATATATAAATATTTGTTTTTTATCTTGTTGTTGTTTCTAGTGGAAGCAGTGTATTAAATAATTTTACAACTAAAACAATAAAAAGATTATAATAATATAAATGAAACAATATATAATAAAATATTGTTGTTAATCAATTTGTTAATAAAGAAGAGCGTTGATTTCTTTTTTTTATATATATATATAATAATAATTAATGACAAGAACCAAACGTTAAATTAATGGGAAATTATGTAAAAAGTAAATCAATTATTATTAAAAATATAAATAACAGAGAAGTTTGAGTAGTTTAGAATAGTTATAGTAATTATAATATTCAGTTAAAGTTAAAAATAAATGATGAAAAAGTAGAAGTAGAAAAAAGTTGTCTAAGTAGAAGTAGTAGGAGGAGTGGTTGTAGGTGTAGTGTAGTACATGGGGAGGAAGTAGAATTGAAGAAAATTAAAATTTTTACACTATGTAGTTTGTAGCTTGTTATTTGTTGGGGGATTTTTCTTAAAATAATGCATCACTTAAGATATGCCTTAAATAACATTTGGCTTCGACACGTTTCACGTTCTTGTTCCATAAAGAAGAGCATATCACGTAAATTAACACGTTTAATACGCGGCCTTAAGGGCGCCGGTGCCGCTGATGGTCCTAACACACTATTTACACCAGAACCCTAAAAATTAATTTGCACACGCATTAGAATATATTGTTAAAGTGTTAATGTAATAGATTTATTGTAAATAAATCCTAGTGCTTGTTAATTAGTACTTACCACACCACTACTAGCACCATCACTATCCAGTTTTAATTTTTTACGTGGACCAATAGCTTGTAACGCTGTCATATTGGCATCACGTTGCCTTAGTTCCTCCATTTCTGCACGCTGCATTTCTTTTGCCTGTATATAGAAAATAGATTTTATATATTTAATTATAAAACAAAGGCTTTTTTCAGTATTTTGCTAAATTAATTTTACTTGTGAAATATTATGAACGATTTTTAGCAAGAAAAATATTCATTAGACAAAAGGATAACAAAAATGATCTTGCAGTATCCAGGGAAATATATGTAGCTCAAGTAAAAATATGAAATGACCTTTAATCGATGTCGTCAGAAATAGGACATAGACAACTCAACTTCAAGTGAGACACTCGGGTCATTTCACATCGAAGATTCAATTGTCGTGTGGACGCAAATTAGCATTGAGTATAATTCCACCATAATCAACCACCGTTTGCAACTTAACAAAAACTAAACACATTTTATACATGCTCAAGTTTATATGGATTTTTATGGAATGCAGTTTTGGGATAGCATTTACTGAGTTACTTTCAATCAAAGAATACTTATTTTTAGTTACAAAACGTTGTCATTATTAAATCAAATTTCACGCTTTTAATTTTTTTTTTTTCAAATTGTCTCTTCTTCAATTTGATGTATGATTTAGAACTAATGGCTTTAGCAAAAATGTGTAGAAAATGTACAAATGTATATAATAAAATTTCCGGAAAAACGATACAAGTCACGCCAAAGAGACAATGACGACGTTCAAGGTTGTACAATCGGTCACTGAGTTAACAATTTTTGGCTGTGTGAGAATCTGTTGGTTCAGGAGCATAAACCCAATTGTCGTTTGCAATGGCGGTGTAAAGAGACGGCCCAGAATATTTTTTTTCTATTGAGATGACGGATTTGGATCATCTTCATGAGGTGAGAAGAATTCTGCGGTTCAAACCTTCAACCTTTCCGCGGTACATTCGGGTGAAATCATGATGACGCTATCATGATATCCCTTCCGACTTCGACCAATTATCTAAAGCAACTGCTTAGAAAATGTTGGATCAATTACCTTCACAACAGTGAGTCTATAAGTTCTGTTGCACACACTTCAGTTTTAGATGACCAGTTTTTGTTCAATTCTCTTTTGACGAGCCATTTCATTCACACACGTCAATTCAGTTTTCATACTTTTTCATGCAAATCAACATGCATAAAAGAAAAAAAACATAAAAGGAAATAAGAAAATTGTCTAGTACCGTCAAGTTTGCTCCCCTCACCCAAAAATGCTTGTCTTGAAGAGTCAACAAGCGAGAAAGCGGGCTAACATCAACAATTCTTCGAAGTGCATTACCAAGAGTAACAAAAATAATATGTTATTTGTTATTTTAGTTTGCTTTTCTTCACAGTGAATCTTTGTTTAACAATCTTTTTTGATTCCTCAAAAATAATTTAAACGCCTTGTTTTAATTTAAATCTTTGACGTTAAAACACTGCTGCAGGCCTTACATTTTTACCATGTATGGCTTTTAGACTTGTAAATTGTTTGATATATTTTGTGTTTGTTTGTTTGTTGCAGTAATTTTACAAATTGAAATTAAATTTACTTTAGCGGAAGATGATGTTCCGCTACAATAAATATAAAATATATTCTTCTGTACTGTAAACCGAATCCGGCTAAAGTTTTCGTTTTTAAAAGGAAATCATTTGATTTACTGGTTTTAGTTTCAAGTAAGCAAACCTGTTTCAATCTACAAAATCTAACGATATCTAGAACATAATTTGTCAACTATTCTTTTTCGAGAATCGCTTGTTTTTTAAATCACTAAATTTACTTAACAGGTGAATAATATACAGTGAAATCTGCTAATGTTAAAAAAACTCAACAAAAGAAACAAAAACTCACCCTCGCTTTCATTTTGGCCTGTTCGGGATCTTCAACTTTCGAGCGTGACTTTGCTGCACGCAATAACATTTCACGTTCCATTTCTTCATGACGTTTTTGTTCAGCCTTGTCAAGTTCTTCCAAAAATTTTATTTGTCCGCGCACATCCTTTGTAACTTCATAGCGAGGATCCAACTGCAAAATAATCAAATTATAAAATATCATTTTACATACAAAACACAATTTTATACCTTTATAACATCTATGCGATGTTCCGCTATCACTGCCAATTTTTCAACAATTCTTTTTAAACGCTCTTGGCATGCGTGAGAGATTAGCACAGCTACATCTTGTGATGGTTCCTCTAAACCACGTTCCATTACCATCGCACGTATGCGCGCTTGCAGTGAGGGTAAGTGTAGAAAGACCTCGTCTTTGCATGAACGTATTTGGGTGCCAATGTTTTCCGTACAACCTAGAATACGTTGGGTTTCTTCGGCCAAATTAACGCCACCCATGGCGGCAACATCGTTGATGTCATCATCACCATACGATGACATTGATATGGAAGGTTGTTGGAAAAACGAAGCCGCACTGGTGGCCGACGTCGAAGTAGTGAGTTTCTGGTCATCTCGCTCTTTGTCAGCTAGTTCTTTTTTCTTTTTCGCTGCCGCTTTACTAGCTGAAGAGGCAGACGATTTGGCAGGAGCTTTGTTAGCCGATACAGTTGTTTGCAGAGTTGCTATAGACGAGTGTGGCAATGTCGTTATACCTGACGACATGATGGAGGAGGAGTTTGTTGTTATTATTGATGGGGTTGTTTTGATTTCATTTTTTATTTCGGAAGCTTTTATTGATTCCAGCAATGCGGTGTTTGTGCTAATTAAAGAGTTGGCTGAGTTGATTAATTGCTGTTGCTGCTGCTGTTGGTGGGCCAACACTGCCGGTGGTAATTGCACGGTGGGTAATGATGGAACCGGTAAACTTGTCCCGCTACCCATTGAATTGCTGGCGACAGAATTTATCGTTGAAATAATTGATGCCGATGAAGATAGATTTGACGACGCCGTGAGGCCACTATTCGAAATGGCAGCCAACGAGGGAGGTTGTGATGATGTGGCGGGAGAAGGCGATGAGGATATCGCTTTAATTTGTGTTTGGCCCACTTTAACATGCGTTATACCAGGACTAGCTGTAGATGTCGTTGTGTTTTTACCCTTAGTTGTACGAATTTGAACAGTGGCAGGACGATTAAGTTGTGTTGCAGTTGGAGCTCGTATTTGAACAATATTCTAGAGAAATTTGAGAAAAGACCATTCGATTAAAAGATAAAGTAAAAGAAAAGTCTCAACAATGGATATTTAATTACCGCATGTGTTGGTGCTGTTTGCAGATGTGGCGGTGCATTTGTATGTTGCGGCACTGGCCCCCTGATTTGAGTATTTATCAAACGCGGCCCATTCGCAGGTCCTTGTATGCGAATACCGCTCACTGGCTGCTTTGTTATCGTGGTATGTCCAATTGGTCTTGTAGCCGAGGCAGGTGATATCATACGCACTTGTGTTTGTCCAATGGTTGTGGTTTGATTTTGACTAATAGGACGGATATGTGCTTGAATTTTCTATAAAAATTTAATTTTAAAAATATAACGTTAGAGAAATCCTTTTAATTATTTTGAAAGATTAAAGCAATAAGTTTTGGTTTTGTTAAATTATTGAGAATTCACTTACCGGTAACTGTTGCTGTATGGTGATACCACTCACCACATGTTGTGGCGGTGGCTTAATACCTTCGATTACCAATTCCTTAGAGAACAGAGCTTGCCGCAGCAATGGTAAACTTTTCTGTAATTAAAAGCGGATTTTAGCAAACAAAATATTGAATGACAAACACCTTTTTCCGCATTATCAATATTTTAAATTTTTTGAGCCGGATTAGTTAAAGTTTGAAATTCTGCAGACGATGCTTACGTTTTAAATCAAAGAAATAAAATATTTAAAAAAATCGAATAAAGGGTGTCCTTCTACATTTACGCCTGTCAAATCTTGTATATCATCTAACTGTCAAATGGTGGTTATTTGATATTATGTTTTCCAAGAAATATATATTTCCAAATTACTTAATTTTTATTTGTACATATAGGTATTATAACGTACAATTATAAAGCGTTATAGATACAGTTCAACCGAAAACGGTTAAGACCGATACGAGCCAAATATTAAAATAGTAAATAGTAAGAAACTATCAGAAACTTATTATATATAGTAAAAATTTCTAATATATTCTTTCATGTATCCTCCATCAACAAAAAATTATTTTTAGAGAAAATCAGTCCGTTTTGTTTTATTCAGCTATATAATCAATCACCATACCCTCATTGCCAATTGAGAACCTCGTTAAGGTTTGCGTCATTTGTAAAAACACTTCTTTATAATCGCTCTAAATGGCAAAGATAACGAATATGTGGCTCAGATGTTGGGTCTTCTTTCCTTTTATTTCGGGGAAAGGTTAATTAGATATTCTAAACTCGTTCGAATATACTATATATTCTATGTTAATAATGCCTTAAAATACTCACATTTTTGCAACTTAACGTCAATCATATGATCAACTGTGTTGAATGTGGATCAGCTGTTACTAATTTTCCATATGGGCTTCATGAGGTTCAGTAGGTACACTTACCACGTTTTTACATAAACAAACAAGGTTGTTCCATGAAATCAATAGTAACAATATGTTACTGAATTCATTATGTTCAGAAGGCATTAGTGGTAGCTGACATAAAATATTTCTTCGCTCAGAGCAAAGGTAAAAACTTGGCGACTACTCAAAATCAAAATGCGCCTCGAAAAGCCCAGTTAAACAGCCTAGTGTTAAGAAATATGTAGTTTCAATGCAGATGCAGATGAAGTATTATTATTACTATATTTATAGCTAATATATAGAATTCCCCCTAGAAGACTTATATATTAAAAATACATTTTTGAATTGATTCAGCGGCCTTTGCATAAGATGCTAAACATACATTGAAAAGAATTTGAATGCAAATGGTTTGAGAAAAAGATTCATTCCAGAAAATTAATTTAATAAAACGTCTTGATCTTAAAACTTTTTGAAAACTTAAACTTTTTAAACAAGAGTTTATACTTAGTCTCGCATTGTTAGACAGTAAACCATTTTTTAGGACTCCCTTCAACATCTTAATTTAATTTCAGTTAAAGCCTAGCAACCAACTGTGTTAATAATATTATCAGGCATGTGATGGAAATCAAAAACGAAAACGAATGAGTTTTAGGATTAAATTTTTTCGTAATATTTCTGTATTGAAAAACTTTTATCACATAAAATATAAAGATATTGGGCTACTAAAGAGAATCTTAAAAGAAAAATTTTAAAAATTAGATTAGAAATGCATTAAAATGTACTTCCAAAACTCATTCGTTTTCGATTTCCATCACATGACTGATATTATATAAAATTGTTAAACTAATAATATACAAACCTTTAAAAATCCTATTAGACATGGTTGTGGGCTGGCATTCAATAACCTTTCCAAACGATCACAAAACTCTTCGGGCTCAACGTTGGCATTCACCAGTTCCTGTATTAAATTTCTCACATTCTTTTCAACCGGTTTCGGTTCTCGTGTCGACAGATCTATTAAATTTGCCAAAAACTTACGACATTTCTCTTTGGTATTACCCTGAGCGGTAGCACTTTGAGGCGTTGTTGTAGTGGTTGTCAACGTGGTACTACCGCTAATATTGTTCGTATTATTGGCATTGTTATGCAAAGTATTGTTGTTGATGTTCGTTTGATGTTGCTGCTGTTGTTGATTCTGTTGCATTTGATTTGTTTGTTGGGCTGGTATTGTCTGTATCTGTGTTATTTGGGGCTGTGATTGTAGATGTTGAGTCTGCTGATGGAATTGTTGCTGCTGGTGGTGGTGCTGCTGCTGCTGTTGCTGATGATGTTGCTGCATAGAGGCAACAGCATTCGTTGTAGTATGATGAGGCTGCATTGATATGTTCGATTGTGACGTATACACATGTGTCGGCTGAGAATTGGAAGTAGCCACCGAATTGACCACTATATTATTGGCGGTTGAGGTATTTGATATAGACTATAAGGAATATTATATAAACAACAAAATTATTAATAAAACATAAAACTATACAAATTCATTATAAATATTTATAATATAAAAAAAAAAAAAAAAAAACAATTGTAAGCACAAGTAAAACAACTATAATTTAATACACCAAAAAATAAAGATTTCTGAATAATTTTTAATGCAAAATAAAAAATATGTATGTATGTTACAATAATATCAATGTTTACATGATTACAAACACAAAAATGGTTTTCCATTAGAAAAAAATTTAAAGTAAGAATTCGTTAAAATAAAAACAAAATTACATATTTACATTAATGAAGCAACCAACATTCTGTACTACAGGCAAATTATAAAAAATACATATTTTTTTTAATAGATTTTTATAAAAAGCTATAAAATTTCAAAAGTGCAAAATTTTGTGCTAAACAACAGTGTGATTTATATATTTTGTATCTTCAAAATATATAAATCTTATTTTTTCAAAAAAGAAACAGTTAAAACAAAATGTAATGAAAATAAAAGACCAAAAATATAATTTTACTGAAGTAAATTTTAAAACAATTATAGTTTTCAACTATGTTGATCATTAATTGTAGAAGAATACTTATTATGTATGTATGTACATATATATATTTTATAAAACTTTTCGACAACGTTGAATTTTATATCTCAATGACGAAGATATTTTCATCTCAATATGGATATACATATTTTAAAGTTTTTTTAGACATTCCAGTTATCCTCGGATATTAACCCTATATGGCCAATTATGGACTGTTCTACACAAACTCCAATAATATAATTGATAAGTGTAAAATTTCAGTTCGATATCTATATGTATAAGATATATGTTCTTTGAATGTTGAGTTCCAAACGTATTATATTGAAAAATGGAACGATAATAGCATGGAATTCTATACTATTCTTTTGCTCCAATTTGCTTTTCCAAAAGTTCGTTGGAAATGTCCTATTAACTTTTGCACGATCTTCATTTTGACATATTTTGTTAAAAATTAAGTTTTTTGGTTGGAAAATGAAATAGTGGACATTTATTTCGATGTTTAACAAGAAATAGTTGATGCTAATATCGGTAATAAATTCTTGTGTAATTTAACAAATCATTAATTTTGTCAACCAAAATGGGAAGAGGACCGCACTGCTCACTTGAGAAAAAAAAGTTGTTTGGGAACTTCACCAAACGGGTACAAAACAAACAAAAATATAAATAATTGGATTGGATTGTTAATGTCATGAAATGTGTTAAATCAGAAGCAAATTTGCTTAATGTAAAGAAAGATCGGAAGAAGCCACCGCAAAAGACAAGAGTTCGTGAGGAAAGGCAAAAAGTAAGCTGATCTTTTCAAGTCATCGAGAATTATTGTCTCTGAAATAAATAAGGAATTTAAGTTAAATGTTTCTTTCCAGTAGACTTGTACGAAAACGTCTCAATGAAAATCAGCTTTATGGTCGCGTAAGTAGAAAAAAACACTTCTGTAAAAAAAAAGAATATAAAAGCGCTATTGTCGTTTGCAAACTAGACCGGAACAAGTTGTTTGTTCCTGACGGAGAAACGTTTATACATCCAGGAAAAAAGCCAAAAATTCAATCCCCCTTACACTACTAAAACAGTAAAGTGAGCTATTTCTCTGTTCATACCTAATGCAATAAATGTTCATTGATTTTGGTTGCTATTTTTTATTTAATGTGTGTGTTTAATGAATGAAATTAATGGTTTCTTAATTTCGCTCTAAGCGCTAAATTATTTAAAATAAAAAAGGAATTACAATCGACTAAATTTAGTAGTTCTGATTGTTTAGACAAAAAATCTACTTTACAATCATAAAATCATACAAATTGTTAATAAATAAATGTAGTTCTACAATAATGATCTTTTAAGTTGAAAGTATAATTTATATCATGTTCAAAAAAACTAACGTTATTTTTTCTCAAAAACAATAAAACTAAACAAAATTACGAAATGAAAATCTCTAAATTAAATTTATGTAATTCAATTAATCAATATTCCACTAGAAAACACAACAATTCAAAAAACCTTTACATCAACTTAACAATTTATTTTAATTTATTTTTTTGTTTCTACCGATTTGCATTCACTCACGCAATAAGAATTTTTAAAAAATTACATTAAAAGAGCATAAACATATTAAAAAAATGCAATATTTTCTGCAAAAATGCACGCAAAAGAAATAAGAAGAAAACGAAATCAATCAAAAGGCAACATATTTTGTTGAAAAGGAATACTATATGTATGTAAGCTGTATTTATGTATAAAACGAAAGAAAACGAAGAATCAATCAATTAATCAATCTATGGATATAAATTTCAGAATTATACTCGTATTATTGCAACAAATAAAATCAAAACATGTACTCAAAATAAGTTTAACGAAACAAATCATCGTTCTTACTAAAGAACGAAGCGAGTATTTTTAATGGAGAAGAGACAAGAAGTAAAAAAAATAAAGGATGTAAAGAGAGAAGAAAGTTAGAGAATCGAGTGACAATTACATTTTGTTTAATCTGTTTCAATGTAGTTGTTGCCTGTTGCTGATGTTGTTTTTTTACTTGTTGTTGCGGTTGCTGTTGTTGCGTTTGCGATTGCTGTTGTTGCGATTGGTGGTGGTGGTGATGGGTGGTTGTGGTGGTAGTGGAGGTGGAAGTGGATGATCTTACAATCGTTTTACGTAGTGCTAAAGGTGGCCCTGTGAATCTACTTACAGCAGCTGGAACAGTTTGCAAGCGTATTTGTGGTGGGTTTGTGGAATTAGTGCCAATTGTTTGTGTCACCGGACCCGACGTAGCCGTCCCTACGCGCAATAATTGAAATCCATTTTCAGTTTTCAAAATGAGTGCAGGCGTCTGTCCCGGGGTTAGTGTACTTAATGTTATCTACGAATAAACCAAGAACGAAAAAATAGAACAAAATCAAAGGAAGGAAATTTATGGGAAATGTATTGTACACATACACGCACACACAGTAGTGTGGAGAAAATATTAATAGATTTTTTAGATTACTTAAAAATAAATAAATAAATAAACGAAAACTATAATTATAAATATTAGTTTCAGTTAGATGGATGGGTTAACAATTAAGGTTATAATCACCATCATTCAATCATTCCCTCCTAAGGTGTTAACTTAAGTAAAGGTATTTTTTACCAATACTTTTCCATTACGTTTAGTGTAGTACCATTATTTAGTAAATAATAATTATGACAAATTTCAACTTACCGCTGGACTTTGTGGTCTAGTTCCCACCATATGTTGTCCGCCAATAACCATTCTTCCCACTGTATTGCCTTGGATATTCTTTGGTTGTTGTTGGGAAGATGGAGGACGCATGCCTACAACTACACCAGCTGGTATGATGGAATTAAGTAATGGTTGATTTCCCTGTTGTCAATTACATAAATTTACACAAATTAGTTTATTTTTTTAACAATATAAATAAATTTAATTAATTTAATTTCTATTTAGTTATACCTTAAATTTTTAAATAAGTACCATAAACTATAACATGCATTTGCTTACATTTTGAATCTATAATATCTAAGAGATTCCAACATTTCTTTTTAAATGATGTTGTAAATATTGATTCAAATGTGCAAACTTTTTTAAATGCTTTTTTTTTTTTTGCTAAAAAAAATAATGTATTGGATTAAAACATTAAGTAATAAGGATAAAGGTAGGCAGTTAAATTTCTATAAAATATATATAAAAACTAAAAATGTATGTTTTAAACATAATTTACTAAAACAATTACTAAAAGCATTTTAATTATTTATTTTTGGTGTTAATTGCTCAGTTTCGAATTATATCGAGTTTTAAATTGGTACTTGATTTTGTGAATAAGCAATGTTTAATTTAAATCTACTATATATAATAAATAAGATACAAGTCACTAACATTTAATAGTTTGAGACGTCTTTTGTATAAAAATATCTTGAAACGAATATGACACAACTCAAACATAGTATTTGAACAGAAAAGTTACATCGCAACGCTGGTAAAATGAATGAAAGTGCACTATTAATAGGTTGTTATGGCCCGACTATACCTGCAAACCAAATGCATGCAGCCAAGCAGACTAGTATAAATTACAACTGGACACACTGCCCAATGTGGACAATTTTCTCCACTTCTCTTATTTATCTTTGCAGGTATTAAATATTAACCAAGGAAAATGCGCCGCTGACGTTACAAGCCTACCTTGCTTAGCCTTCAGTTCAAGTCACTAACATGCTGCGCTTATGAGCTGTATCGAAAAGTAAATTGCAACGAAGTCGCCTTTCTGTCACTGCTCCGGATATAGACGAATCTTTAATAATGTTTAACACGATAGCATTTGCTTCATCGAGAAGCTGTTATTCGCTATTAAGCCTACAGAAGGCTAATCTTTAATGGAAAGTTAAACTATAGAACTTTACCACAAACATAAATGGACTAAATATTTTTCAACTCGAAAGATATGACGTTAGGTGTATCTGGACATTATATCGAACACTATGGAATCGTCGCTAAAAGTATTGTGGTTTAAGTGTGAATCAAAAGAAAACAGTGAACTTTTAAGGTCCGAGCCTATATAGGTGAGATTATATTATATCTTCGGACAAAAAATGGTCCGTAATTTCAAACTCAATAAAGACTAAGTTAAGCATAAATCATGCTATGATTAAACTCGATTAATACCATAACTATAAATGGTCGTATGGTAGAACACATACAGTCGCCGTAGAGGCTATTAATATTTTATTACTTGAGCTCTACGTACATTTCAGATAAATGTTTTTCAAATGCAAGCTCCTGGTAGCATGAAGACACATAAAAATTTAGACTACAGGTCACTAAGACTTTTCTTAATATTCCTATTTCGTTCCAATAGTTGGATGGTTACTCAATACTACAGTAAGCTATGGAGTTGGTGACGGCTACTATTTGAAGCTATATTGTACTAGGTCCCTTTTAGAGTACATATTATGGCTAGTTGCTACTAGGAAGAATGAATCAGACATACAGTAACTACTGCAGATGGCGTTTGAGTGATAAGAAGAAGCGGAGATAGACATATTTTCCTAGTGGCCGGATCTAGCAAATAAGATATCCTAATTATGTCCTGGCGAATGGAATCCGATTGATCAATTGTAATCTTGATACCAAATGTTATAATTATTTATTGCGTATCTAACAGCATTTAATTTTTGCAACTGATAGGACTTTGGAACTCGGTCAGTCCATCAGTGATCATTGTCGCAACTACCTACGACAAAATAGCAAATATATTTTACTTTCTATAGATTATTCAGTCTAGCAGCAGTGTTTAAAATGAGAAAATGTAGATTGTGTAATAACGCAGATCCTGGAGTAACAGAACGAACTGTAAGGTGTCGAGGGCCATATGGCCAATCTAAACCTACCAGTGACAGCAATTGCAGTTTATTGCCTTTTAAGGGTAAGAATTACCATATTGAACAACAGCACTTCTGATTAACTAGGATATGCGTGGATGTCGAGAAAATAGAAACTATGCAGATATAAACGAGTACTTGCTTAATATTCTCAGTATTTTCCTAGCATTCTCTCAGGGAATCACAATTAATCCTAAAGGTCTTCGAGTAGATGAGTGCACGATTTAACACATAACGCTTCTTACCTAAACATAACGGTTGTTAAAAAGTCGAAAAGTTTCTAACCGAGAGTTTGGAAATAAACATACTCAAAGAGCTTTTTAAAGATCTGGAAACAAGTTTTTTTTAAATTTAATTTTTTAATGTAGATTAACTTAAGAAAACCAAGAAACTTGTTGATAATTATGGTAATTGAAGCACCTTGTAAAGTGAACATTTTTAACTGACTTAGTTCCTTATTTTTTTAAACGAAAAGTTTTGAAACGTATGATATATTTATGTATATTTCAATATATTCAAGGATATATGTAGCATTACTTCAACAAAATTGATTTACCAAATTTCGAAATGTACAAAAGATTTGCATAAAATTAAAAAAGTCCCTGTTGTAAATTTAATGTTATAATTAAATAAATAATCATGTTTTATAGCGAAAACTACAATTTATATGCACAAAACGCAAATAACATAAAAAACATTATTAATGGCTTAAAGGAAACTAAAAAAGCATGCTTAAATCAACGTACACAACATTTTACTTAAATCTATACTAAAACAAGCAACAGACCAGCGGTGTTTGATACATTTTTTTCTAATACATTCTAATGCACCCATTTTGCCAAAATCAAAAAATTATAAAAACAAATTAAGAAATGTTTGTATTCAACAACAATACGACAACTGAAGACAATACTTGATAATAATGTTCTATAAAATAATGTTAAAGGGTAATGGTTGGAGGAATTGTAATCAAACAAAGAGTTCTACAAATCAAGAAGGAGACAAAATAAATAGAGATGTGACAGTTCAGTTCAATTTGGAAAAAATATAGAAGAAGGAAATCGACTTTGTCTACAGTTTTTGTTTTATTTAAGAAATACCAATTATTGTGAGATTGAATAGATTTGTTTGTATAAACGATCAATAGGAGAAACTAGTTAATCGTTAGAAGACTACTACTTTTGCTAATTTGAATTTTGGACTTTTGTTTTGAATTCGTTTCACTGAATCCCGTCCCATACCTGTTGTATGGTTTTGGTCATAGTTACAATTCCGGGTGCACTTGAGACAATACCCGCAGGCAATGAGACAGCATGATTGGATTTTATAACTAATGTTTGGGTTTGTGTGGCACCTACTGATTGTTGCTGGTTTTGGACATTTGATGGATTGCCCTGTTGCTGGCTGGCTGTTTGTAAAACCTGATGATGCTGAACTTGTACCTGTTGGGGCAATGAATGATGCTGCTGTTGACCAGCAGCACTTGATGTTATTGTCTTGATTGTTGTCGTATTCGGCAGTTGTGACGTTGATATAATCGAGCCGCCATGTGCACCGCCAATATTGATCGTACCATTGGGCAATGTTTGACTTGTAAACGTAATACGATTGCCGGGTGCAGCTTGTGTGGGTTGACTTGAATTCATTGCGTTGGAGATGTAAATGTTGCTGTTTATTGGTTATTATTTGTTATTTGGTGATTTTTTTTAACAATTTTATTGAGTGTTTTTCTTTTTGTTTGTAGTTCTTATTGTTTAATATTTTTTTATTATAAATATTAATATTGATTACTGTTTACATGACAATGCTCTTGACGTAGAGGTAATTTATAAAATTATAAAACACTTTTTGATGAGATCTTTATGCTGAACAAACGACAAACGATTTAAAGAGCTTTTTTTTAAGTTACTGTAAACAAATCCGTACTTTAACGCTTGTTCAGCGTTATAGGGATTTAACGTGTGTGTTTATTTATTTTATTTTATTTGTTCTTATTATTGTTGTTTTCTTTGCATTAATTGTTTATTATTAGACGTTTCATGATTGCTGATTTAAACTGTGGGTTCTTGTTGCATTTAATTTCACTTTTAATAAATTTAATATTGATTTTTGAGATTTTGGTGGTCTGTGGTTGGTTCTCGTTCTCTTAAATTCTTGTTGCCACTGTCGCCTTTAAATATAGAAATAAACAAAATTAGTTAATTATTTTTTATAAAAAAAAACGATTATTTGTATTTAAAGATATTGATATTTATGGGCATATTTTGTTACTTCGAAAAATCGTTAAAAATAAATTATTTGGATAAAAGTATAAAAATTATGGCTTTTTAACCGGTTGTTCGTACTTGGAAGTTATTACAATGTCTGTCACAAAGTATAAAATTAGAATATTAGTGTTCACTTTAATTCTGAAATGGTTAATGGTGCCGAAATACACATAAACTCAAAAATATGAGATGTAATGCTCCTTATAACGTATTAATTTCATCTGTGATCTATCACTTGTGCAGAGTAGATATAACCCAAATATCTATAATAAAAACCTACCTAAGTTCCTAAAATTACAAGGATTACTACCTAACATAATAGGTACCTACAATTCAAGCACATACATATGTATAAATGTGTGTACCTACATTCAATTCTTTTCATTTAAACATAAATTATTAAAACCTTTACCATCATTTCTAAACTTTTGACAATACCTATATTCCACAGGTAGCAAATTATTCAATGTAAATCCTTTACCATTAAACTTAAATTGTTGATTTTCTTAAAATAACACATTTGAAGCTAAATGTCGGAAATTCCAATCTCTTGACACATTTTTTTATACTAGCACTATTTATGCTATGTAGTTTAGGAAAATCGCAATGCCACCGAATGATTTTGCAAAGATTTAAAACAAGTCAACAGGCTAAATGCCAGATGTTTAATTGAATAAGATACCACAGATGGACCGAAAACGAATTATAATATTGACACTATAAACCAAAACTATTTGGACCGACACATTAAGAAACTGCACAATACTGTACATACGTACATACATATATAAACATTGAGCTGGATTATAACGTCAACAAAATTAAAACATGTTGTTAATGGAATACCGTTATATTGTTGACTTAATGTTGTAGTTTGTTATTATATTCTGTCGCTGTTGTTTGATATACATTGTAGTTGTCAATGTCACAATTATGCTGCTGCTTTTGTTATAGTATTTGTGTTTGTTGTTGTTTTTTTTTATTCATAGTATCCCCCACTTTAATGGGAGAAAAAGCTGTTGCTTTTAATAAGATTTTCATTAATGCTGCTGTTTGAAAGTCTAATTGAATTTATTTATTTTATTATTTATTTACGAATATTTGCACATTTTTATCAGTCTTGGTTGGAGCATATCTGTTTATCGATATATAATATTTTTTCCAAATAAAATAACTAAACACCTTCAACCCTTTTTCATATTACGATCAATGTCAGCATAAAACAAAATATTAAAGAGAATGATTAGGAAGCAATTGAAAAGAAATTAGTAGACACTTGCAATCTTCTGGCTGGTTGGCTAAATGGCCAGCAGTATCCTTGCCTGCGACCACAGCTGCTAATTAATTGCCTTTTTGTACTATTATATGATGTATATGATGGGGATATCACAATGGTCTGATATATTTTTTAATTCGGTTTGATTATTGTGTGTTTCTTTTGATATTAAATTTTCACTTTTATTGTTGTACCACTCATTTATTTACACACTTTAATGGCATTATTAATTTTTATACAAGTTGCCTTTGAATTAGTTTTTTGTAAACACGTAATTTACTCCGATTTTCTTAATTTTATGGACAATTTATTTAGATTTTTGTGAAAATATTTATAATCGCCGTTTAGTTACTGCTGTTATTTAGACAAATGATGGTTGACAATGGAAATTCAATGAACTCAACAACGTCACTATTATCAACGTCGAATGCAGAAGCAGCACTGGAAGAATTTAAATTTGCTGCTTTATTTTGATTTTGATGTACAAAAAATTTGGCAGAAGACGACGCCGCCATTTTCTCGAACGACATGTTAAAAGAAATGTGATGATAATAATTGTAATAGATTAAAGAGTTTCTCTAAAATACAACTCTTTTTATTGGAAGCAATTTCAAAGTTGCCAGATTGTTTTTGAAATTAATGCTATTTTGAAGGTAAAAATTTGTGCAAAATTTTGCCGTTTCTCATTGTTATGAAAATAGAAAAATTTTTCGAAGTATATTTTAACATTTGAACGATTGTAAATTTACAAATTGTCATAAATTTTTAAGAAACACTGATACAGCAAATTCATTTTTCTCTACGATTTGTCTCATTTTCATTCTTGCCTTTCTATATCTTCAACACAAATTCTTTTACCTTCATGCAATAAAAAAAGCAAATTATGTAGAGCCACCTAGTTGTGTAAACAAATTAATGTGTGTACACAAAGGTTGCCAGATATTATAAACCACAAATTACACATTCTTAGGTATATATTGTCAAAAATTCCGCTTAGGTGATGAGTAATATTATTAATAGCAAATTCATATAACAATAATAATTCGTATGAAGGTATCGAAGATAGGACTTTTTTTAATTGAGTTAGGAGGCCTTTTTTATATTAAGCCACCGATATACGAAACAGTTAAAATGTAATGCCAATTTGTAATATTTTGTAAGGTACTCAGTATTATACCTAGTGGTATCGTTTTTTTTTTTAATTTAAAAATATTACAAACAAGTTGGTAGAAGTAGTACATATTATTATATGTATTACATTTTAATCTTAAACCGAAAGAAAAGACTTGAACTCTCTAAGAAGTATCTCCATTGGATTGAAAAATAGTTTTATCTTTGGACGAGATGAAAAAATATATGGTCGCCGGAAAAAGTTGAAAGAATTTGATCCAATCTACACCCGCGGCACTTTGAAGAATGGAGGAAGTTCTATAATGCTTTGGGGTGCTATGTCGTCACGGAAATATGGATAAGTTTCAGAGTGCAAGAATTATAAGTGATACAATGATTCGAACATGCCAATAACATGGATATTTCAACAAGATTACGATCAGAAGCATACGGCTCATTAAGTGAAGCAATGGGGTTTTAACAAATCGGTTACTGTTCTTGACTTGTCTTCATACAGCACTGATCCTAACCCGATTGAGAATTTATGGAAAGTTGTAAAAACGAAGTAAGCTCTGTAAAAATAAGCAATTATAATAATCTCTATGCCGAAACAAAGAAAGCTTGGGAAGCCATTCCAAGTAGTGTATGTACAAATTTGGTGACATCAATGCCTCGCAGATGTCAAGCTGTTATCGATAACAATGGATTTGCAACAAAATATTGATTTATTTTCAAATAAATACGTTTTTTTTTGTAAATTTATTATAAATAATAACTAATTTGAGACAATATGCAGATATTTTCTAGGAGTAAGGGTTAAAATGACTAAACTATGACAAATTTTGAGAATATTATAAAAGCGTTCGTATCATTTGCTTCAAGCTTACATGTTAGCATTATGTAATAGTTTAAGTTGTTATCATGTCACATTAGATAGAGTTTGAAATATTAATGATCAAACTATGGAAATAACACTTTACTTTTTTATTTTGTTTACTTAATACCTACTTGATATATGTATTTAACAGGTAGTTTTGAAATATAATTTGATCTAGAAATAATTTATTTTGTTGTTAGCCATTTAATTTTGATTTTTTTTTTTCAATTGTGAGCCCACTATATATTTTAGGACATATTATTTTAGAATTAAAATTGATGTAAACAGCTAACAAAGTAGAAGATTAGAACATCAAAACTGGTAAGCGTCCCCGCTTTTCTTAAATTTCAAACATCCCATTAAATAAAACATCTGGCAATCCATTTTCTGACACTTGCTTTAACATTACATTCTTTGACTTCGTCTGAGAAAATGTAGAAGGCCAAATTACAAACAAAAACAACAACGACGAACAAAATTAGGTACAGAAACGTAATAAAATAACTAGACAAAAAGCTACATACGAACAAACAAATTGGTATGACAAAAAGTAGACGAGGAGAAAAAAGTGGATGGAAAAAGAAAGGTAATACAAAGTTGGAAAAAAGGAAAAAGAGACTGGTTGAACGGGCAGACGTAGATAATAATAGAGCTTCACATACATTGCTGATGATTCGGCTGAAACAGAACACATACAATTGATTTTGCGGACAGCGAATGAAGCCGAAAAAACATGATGGGAAAAAAACGACCGACGGCAAACAGAAACCGATGGTCTCGTAAGAGCCGCATTTCGATTCAATTGTACACCACCACACTTAATTTCCTATATTTCTTCTGTCTTTCATCAGACTTCCATACCATCCATTCATCAATGCGATTTTACATGTATGTTACCAATCCCATTCCTTAATTAGAAAGACTATTTAATTATTGGCTAATACTTTATTTCCATATGCATTATTCACCTTGTATTTGTATCCCTTTTGTTGAGAATTCGTAATTCGGTATTATATTTATATTATTGAAATATTCACCGCTGTTGCTTGAAACCTTAATGAGACTTCAAAGCGGGATAATGAATTTAATGAATAAATTTCACTTTACACACTACACTCACTGTATAAACTTTTTTCTTTTTCATACACACAAAAAATTATTACTTCTCTCATCCGTATAATTTTTTTCTTTTCACGTATTTCGCAAACACACCGTCCGTGGAGGTGTAATTTTTCAAATCAATTTTACACTCTTTTCATCATTATTTTTCATATAAATTTTATTAGATATTGAAAGTATAATGCTTTCAGAATATTTTTCATATGATTTTCTTTCGATATTTCGTAAATTTACGTGTTTTTTGTTAGAAAATTGCTTACGATTTCGATGCGACCCGCACTTTTTCATTGCAATCACACAAACCATAAACTAACACACAAACAACGAAATTTTATAGTCATAGTTTGTGTTTTCCCTGACGGCGTTAAAAATTGTAATAGATTAATAATGTTAAGATTTTTTCTCTAATTCTCATAGAAAGCCAACAACGGCGTTTAGTGAAAAAAGAATTATTAAATAGCAGCGTTGGGTAGTTAGCATTATAGCAGGGGGCCAACAATTACATATGTATATTACTTTTTTAACATTATTTAACAATTGCTATAAAAAATATATATTCTAGAAAACAAGCCGCATCTTAACAGAGAAACATAAAAATTCCATATATTTGCTTTGCTCATATGTTTATGCGGACTTTTATGATATACTTTATAATTCTACCTGCTTTAATGACTTCTAAGAAGTACGTAATGTACTACCTACCTATAATATGTTTGTACCAATTTACAATTTTTCGCAGCTGCAACTGAACAGAAAAGATAACGTAATTCGACATTGATGGTTATATTATTTTAGGACTTGCTTAGTCAAATAGTACAGTTAAATAAATATATATATATTTGTCATATATATATACACATAGGTATATATAGATGTCAAAATAATTTATCAAATTTAATAAACAGCCATAATTTAATCAATTATATATATATAAAATAAGCATCTGATGCAAAATCCGAAATTATAATATTTGATCTTTGATCAATTAATCTTACAAGTGTTTTGTAAGATCAAACAGCATCACATAAAATAAAACTAAATTTGTTTGAATTGTCCTAAATAAAATAATTTTTCCAAATAAATAAAAGAATTCAAATATATTTTACTTAGTGGTTACATATTTTTCATCAAATATTTGCCATGGATTTCTTTTTTATTTTTGTTTGTTTTATTATGAAATATTCTCAATTTTTCAATTTCCTAAATCCAAATATTCTAAATTTGGGTTCAGCCTCATTCCCTTGGGAGGTTGCTAAAAGCAAACTATTTTCAAATATATAAATATATTTATCACTGTGGGAAATATTAATTTAATTAATTTAAATTGGTAATTTCTAAACGAATAAGTCGAATTTAATAAAACATCGTATGTCTATAGAAGAGATATAATTTAGTTTATGCATGTATTTATTTTTTATTTTGCAAATAATTCGAAATCTCTTAAAAGATTCGAGAATGTGGGCTAGTGGGCAGCCCTCCAAAATTTGTCACCTTAGGGCTACAAAATTTAAACAATCTTTAACAATTTATTTATTATTCGAATATTTATATAACTAATTAATTCTACATGACTTCAAAATAATTTATAGTTACATATTGATATTTTATATAAAATTCTAAACAAAATAACGAAAATTTTACTAATTTCAGTTATCTGGTCCTAACACTCATCCAAATTCGGAACAAATACAACACAATATACTATTTTTTGTTTTCCTCTTAAAAAGAAACTTTCCCAAACTAATAATTTTTGACTTATCTTGAAGTATAAGTACTAAGGTTTTCAACGAGAACTGTGAAAATTAAATGAATATTATTCAAAGGTTTATTTTATTGAAAACAGTTGCCCAACATTTAGTTGTTAACATCTCTTGATAGCGTGATCCATACAGTGGCATAAAGGCTTATCAACAATTGATCTTAAATATTCAGAAGCCCAATTGCGGCAATTTTATCCACCAAAATCTTAATAGCATTTTCAGATGGATGGTAATATTAATTAAATTTATTATGCTAATAAGTAAAATGTCAAAAAATATTCATGTTATTGCAATATGACCCTGTTGGAAAACAAAGTTCACGTTAAAAAACCTTTAATTTTTGCTTTTCAACATACTACATAAATGGCAGCAGAGAAATACCCAAAACTGTAATTTGAGATTTAAAATGTAAAAAAAAAATTAAATGAAAAAAAATATTAAAAAATTCCGGACTTTTTTATTTTTATTCCGGAAAAGTTTAATATCGCGGCCATAAAAACTAAAGTATTAAAACTACTGTATGTATATTCAATGGACTGACAGGTTCCGTTTAAGTTACATTTACTCTCAAAAGTGGCGATTGTTTATCTGTCAGACTGTATGAGATAAACATTCCACAGACAGATTCTGTTATTTACCTAGGCATTCACTTATTTGGCTTGACTATAACAGTCGTCTATATCCATCAAAAAACCAATTTTGACATATGAACCGATTACGGGAAACTTCCAGTATTGAACTTACAAGAGAATCCAATCGAAAGTTCTTAGGTTCATGACGGATGCATCATAGTTCAAGACGGTTCGTAAAAATATATTATAAAGTTAAAAATTCACCTGAACCCGCTATACTTCCAGCGCAGAGTCAATCGGGATCAAGACCTACCATCTCGGTAAAAATGGGACCCATTTATTCGTTAGGCTCATGCTAGAGAGCAATTAATTTAAAATTTTAATAAATAGTGATTTTTAAGAGCTTTCGGATTAGATTTAAAAAACTCATACATACAATTTAGAGAAATGTAAATGTTGACCGCGGATACGCCTCAACAATTTTGAAATACTCTCTTCAACATATCGGATCATCACGAATAATTTCTTCAATATTCAACCCTATTATGACCCAGCATACCATTCTAGGAGCGCTCCGAAAAAGGAGTCAGAAAAGAGTCCAACTAAGGAGCATTTTCGGAGCGAAAGAAAAATTTTCTTGTTACTGTCCTGAGTCGGCACGCAGTATGACTTAGAAATTCCACTTAATTATGTGTGTACCAAAGCTTTGTTGTCCTGTTATTTGTACTTTGAACAAAAAAAAAAAACATAGCTGTACCACACAAGAATGATAAAAACAAGATTACACAGAGCCCAAAAAAAACTCATAAAAGACTCTTTTTTGACATTATCTAAGAGCTCTTTAAGAGCCCTAAAAACCCTCATAAAAGGCTCTTTTCTGACATTATCTAAGAGCTCTTTCTGACGGACTATTTTCGAATGTAATGACCCTCTTTTCTGAAGGTTTTCGGAGCAATTATGATTGTTTTTTGGGCTCATAAAGGTCGTTAACGCTCCGAAAAAGGTGTCCGAAAAGACTCTTGTCGGACTCATATGGCTTATATGGATATTGGTGATGGCGTTATGATATATATCAAGGCCAAGTCAATCCTCCTGGTAATGAGGTAACTTAAATAAATACAAATACAAGAGATAAATAATATGTTTCTAATGTTGTATTCAAGTGAGAGTTCTGATAAAGAAAATATTGAAAGAAAGGAAAACTTATGAGACAAAGTTCGGACATTTTTAGTTTGTCAGAAGCCAGGTAAGTTAATAAAAGTAACAAAAAAAGTTAGCTTTTTAGAAATTGAAAACAGTTTAAGTGTAATATTTTGCTTAATTACAGTTTTGTGGATTGTTTTCGGTTATACAAAAAGGCCTTTAAACAGGTTTTGGAAATAATTTGGCTTTTCATGAAGGCTGGAGTTAGGGTTGCCAGATATAAAATCGACAAAAAAAGTACAGATATCAAATCGAAGTAAAAACAGCAGTACAAATAAGAAAAAAGTACATTTTTTATTTAAAAAATATTAAAAAATTCAGTACATAAAAGAAATAATTGATGTAACTAAGAACTAGGAAATTCAGTATTAACAATAACAATTCAATGAAGAAAATAACAAATAACAAAAGCAAAAGAAAATAAGAGATCATAAATATTTTTGTGTAATAAAAAATAACTTAAAATTAGTTAGGTGTATTAGATTTTATTTTAAAAAAATAAAATAATTTTTTTCTATTCTATATTAAATGTTTTAATACAACTTGTTTTTTGGCAACTTAAAAAAATATAAATATTTATCGCTTTTGTGGACTTTTGTGGTTAACTATTCTATTTTTACCATCTTCTGTTTTTAAAAAATTGCAAAATTAATTGCAAGTGTACTCAGGGCGATTCAAATAACTTGAAGATGCTTTTTTTATACACTAAGCAAAATATTTGCTATCAAATAAGAAATTGTTCCTTAAAAAAAATAAAAAGAAGTACAGAGGCTGAAAAAGAGTACATTAGCGTACTTCTTTAGGTCTTATGCAGACAGAAGTACAAGTACGCGTACTTCTAAATGCAGTACGTCTGGCAAGCCTAGCTGGAGTAAGGTCAACTTTTATTTCTACTGAATTAAAGCTATCGGTTTTTGGCACAAGGTTCCTACAAATTAAGTGTCGGCAATGACTTTCATCTCGGCTTATCACAACAGTATCTTTAATTCAGGAGGAGACACTCGATGTGTTACAGTCTGCAATTTGTCCGATTTATATTAAATTTGAAATGACGGAGAAGAAAAAGACCGAGTGTAAGTTGCATTTTTTTGAATAAAAAAACTGGCTTTCCGGGTGTTTTTGTTTGTGTAGACGGCATACACATTAAGATTTTGGCCCCTAGTAAAGAAGAGCAAAACCTTTATTACAACCGAAAAGGATTTTTTTTAGCCTTAATGCAATGATTGTAAGAGAACTTTGTTTTGTATTCATTCGTATCTGAGTAAAAGCTTACATTTCTTTATTTAATTTTAGGTTTGCGATAACAAAATGAAATTAAGGTATTTGGATGCCCGGTATGCAGGATCATGCCACCCACGATAGCGAGGAAAGTTGCAAAGAAAATTTTGATACCGGCGCACATAGCTTGGAAAGTGGCGAAGCTGTCCAAATAAGAGAACAAATAAAAACAAGTTTTTTGTAGTTCCAATTCATTCTTTTTATATGTTAGTATTCATTAAAATACACATGTATGTATATAATATGTATGTATGTACATTTAAATAAAAAAATTAATGTCATTTGTTTAAATAAATTAGTAAAAAAAGCACAAGTAAATTAAAAATATTATGTATTGTTTTCAAGACCGGCTTGTTTTCTTTAAAACTGTCTTTATTTCTTCTAAAGTTTTATATTTTCAATCAGTTTTATTTTTCTGATGCACACTTATATATGTATGTCTTTTAAACAGTTCTTTTTACTTCGCAAACTGTTTTAGAAATTGCATAAAACCCTCCTTTTGCATAGAAGTGTGCTTTTTAAAAAAATCTTTTCTTTGATCATTCGATTTTCTTTTTCTTGAAGTAGGCTGTTCTAATATTTCAGTGGCATATGCGGAAGTTGATGGCACTTCCACAAAATCTTCGCAGATTATTTGTTCTGTGGAAGGTGTATTTTTATCTGAAGTTTCATCACTTGGCTCTCGTATACCTTGGGCAACACCTTCAGGATTAAACTGCTTCTCAAATTGAAGCAAGTTAGAAGCAGCTTCCTTCAAAGGTGAGAGTGGTAATAATTTGCACAGACCTCCACCTGTTGCATGAAGCTCAGCTTTGATATTCGTTAATTTTATTTTTAATATACATTTAAAATTCCTAAACCAACGCTGTCTTTAATTGCTGGTCCAATAGAATTTATCTTCATCTTGAAATGCTTTGGCTAAATAAAGTTGGCTTACTTACTTTCACGCTGTTGTTATTTTAGCAATTAAAATTGTTTATTGGTATTAATTCTATTATTTTTTTTGTTCCATTTAAAATATTTTTTACACACTTAACTATAACAGTTGAACTGCCTAACTGCCAGAAAAAAATTTTTTTTTGCTGTTTTTGTGGTGAAAAATAGTGGTGAGTATGAAAACCGTGGTGAGTTTTTAGAAATTCACCATTAATACCGTTAGTTGAAATTTTCCCAGGTCATTGAAAATTTGTCATCCTAAAAGTACAGTTTACAGTTTTACAGGGTGGTGGTTGCTGAACTGGCTAAAAGAGGAGGTCCTTTTTTACAAAAAATAGGAAGATAAAAATTTGACAGGAAAGAAAGCTCTTATGGTGGTCATGCAGTGTTTTAAAATAAAAAGGAGACGAACATCTACTATTATAGTAACATATTCAATCTGGCAATGCTGCTGATTTATCAGTATCATCAAAACTGCTTTTATCGGCACACTGTATTGCCACTACTAACAAAACTTAGTTACCTTCAGAAACTGCCGTGTTTTTAGAGCATAACAGATAATAGTGTTCTGGCACGCAGCTGTTTCTAGTGAACGCCAGGTGTGACGACAAATTTATATATTTAAACGGAAATAAAAACATATAATCAGTCTTATAAAATTAATAAAACACTTCCGTTTATACATACATATTTGTTTTTATTGGAAATACACTAAATCACATAAAATATTTTTATATTTAAATTAAAATTACAAATATAATAATAAAAAATAATATCAAAGAACTTTCTTTTTAAATTATATTTAATTTAAGAAATATAGATACATATATAATATAATAATAATTATAATTAATAACAATATAACAAATATTTAATTAAGTAGTTAAGTAATTAATTAAACAATAACAACAAGATGTTTATTATAGCAAAATGTCACGGATGAAACTGCCTAGCGACTTTTAGAGGCTGGCAAATGTGAAAACAAACAAATAAATGATAATGATTATTTTTATTTCAAAGGTGCTTCCACAACGGCAGCCGGTTTTCGACGACGTACCACATAATAAATTAAACAAATAAAAGCCACTCCAATGCCACCGAATAACGCAGCCCACTGCACAACATTCAAAGTTTTTAATGTATTGATGAGACGTTTCTTGAAAAATGTCACCATTTCCCCATTCAACTCAATGCCCTGATTAGCAGCAACAGCAATAGAAAACAAAACAATAAATTTATTAATTTTATAGAAATTTGTTAGACATTTCAGCTGGAGAACAAATCAAAGCAATGCAACGCACACTCGCTTACTCACCTCTTCCACCCAAATAGCGGGCATTAGAACTGTTGTTAGATTTTCCGTAATCGTTATACGATTAATGCTCTTCAGAAACATATTAAACTGAACACGTTTGCCACCCTGAAGTGGGACGCCCGTTAACTGCAACAATTAAAACAAAACAGAAACAGAGGAGAAAAGAAAAGAGAAATTCAATTTAATTAATGTCGATAATTAATTTTCATCTTAAAATTAATTTAAATTAATGAGAAAAAGTGTGTGTGTTTCGGTGTGTTCCTACATACATGTTGAACATCCACAAATGTTTGATGTTTCTTGGCATCCGGACTAAGTCCTCTGATGGTTTTCGTATATTCATTTGAGGCACCCAGCATATGGGGCAATGTTAAAATAACTGGTGCATCTGAAATAAAATAAGAAAAAATTAACAATTTTACAAAGATTAGTTCAATAAACTTTATTTAATGAAATGTAATTAAATTGCATTAATATGTGGATATTTCAAAATTAATTAATTATGAAGTACTTGCTGTTGTGAACTCTGTGTAATAAAGTTCATAAACATTTGTAATTGACTCTGCTGTATAGCAATACAAATGAAAAGCTATAGAGTGTGTGAATACATTAAAACCACAAATTGATACATTTATTTAAGAAAATTTAATAGAATACTAAAATTTTCTATCATAAAAGCCGTGCTTTGTTTTTGATCGATCGATAAAATTTATTTTCAAAACATACACATCACTTGAACCTTCATTTGGCAACTGGCTGGCTGGCTCTCCATATAAAACTTGTGTGCAGAGTACAGGTCGCAATTTTGAAGATATTTCGATAAAATTTTGTACGTGAAATTTTTTCGGCCCAAGGACAGATGGGATTGAAACTGGTGGAAATCGGTAAATTATTTCACATGGCCCCCATACAAATGCCCTCCAGAAATTAGGGCTTAAAGATCGTAAATGTTTGAATTATGCAAGTATCCAAACAAATTTCACCACAAATGAGTGATAAATCAAATCATATCTATAAATTTTGTGCAGATCGGTCCATAATTTATCATAGCTTCCATATAAGGCCCGAAAAACACTTTAAAGAGCATAACTAACGTGACCATATTTTTCTATCTTCGGTTACATGAAATAATAATGCATAGATAATATTTTATTTGTCCGTAGTAAATGGCATTATTTATATTACGTTACACTACAAAAAAATTTTTTTATACATTGTTATATTTTTCAGAAGTACAAATTTGTTTCAAAATTTTAGGTGACGATTTAAAATATGTGTGGAACTCTTGGCAGGATTTTTTAATATCAACTTTAACAATTAAGAAAATACATGTTCAACCGGTGCATTTGTTCCAGGCAAACATAAAATATATTCAACGATAATTTGAAAATTTGTAATTGCTTTTAAAATGTTTAAATACTTTCGCCCAACGATTTTCCGTAGAAATATTTTGTTAATTCCATTCATCTTTTTTTGCGATGTTACATATTTAGATATGAGCGAATATTCATCGAATATTTCCGTATCTTTATTGCACAGATGTTAAATAATAATTAGATAATGCTAATGATTGCTAATTAACCTTCTTTTGTAATATTCTCTAATTCATTAAACAATTAGAATTAGTTCAACTAATTCCCATTAGATAATTGACATTTTTATTCCCATCATAAAACTAATTGCAATTAGTTGCCAGTAGCAAAAAAATCGTCTATATATAATGGTACGGCGCCTAAAATTGTCTCAAAGACAGAACATTCTCTTAACAAAAGTATTAAAACAAGCTAATATTTTAACACCGACTATTAAGAATAATTCCCTCGCGTATTGTACTGACATACGCGGCTTGGTTTTAACAATGCAACATGAAAATAATCCTGAAGATTGGCGCTTATTCATCGATTCGTTCAAAAGTAGCTTAAAAGCAGTTTTGCTACATGTCACTAATTTAAAAAAGTCCTATTCCGATAACACTAATCACAAATACTGAAGAGAGATATGCATCAATGAAAAAAAAAAAATAATAGAGTTAATTAAATATAAAGACCACAAGTGAAAAATATGCGCAAATTTAAAAGTGGTGGCTCTTTTAAGAGGCTATACTAAAAATATGTGCTTCATGTGCTTATGGAATACGCATTTCCATGGCGACCAGTACAATATACGGGATTGGGCTATACGTGAGGAAAGCAGATTGCATAGAAATAATATTATTGAATTACCACTTGTGCCGATGGAAAAGATTTTGCTTCCTCCACTCCACATCCATATACCCAGTTTGTATTGTAAAAAATTTTATAAACCGATTTTGCTGATTTTAAATAGCAAACTTCTCAAAAGCATCTGTCAGACATGAAGATTTGGATTCCGAAGATGCCTGGGGACTTCAGAAAATTGATTTCAACACTCAGACAGACAGACCAACAGACAGACAGATGGACAGACAGACAGACAGACGGACATGGCTTAATCGACTCCGCTATCTATAAGGATCCAGAATATATACTTTATAGGGTCGGAAAATTATATTGTGGAAATTACAAACGGAATGACAAACTTCTCATGAAAATAAAAATAATAAAATGAAAATGAAAAATAAAATAAAATAAAAATTATTTATATTTTATTATATTATATGCTCGTGCTTGACCGACTATACTTTTTTACTTGTTCATAATAAGTTAGTATATATATTTAATTTATATATATATATAATATATTTGATAACACCCAATATAAAATGGCTCCAAAAATGTATAATACAGTAGGCAGATTATTCAGTAAGATACAGTAAGATAGGATACCTAAATTAGAAATGTCAAACGTAGTTTATAAAATACCATGTAATGGTAATAACAATGAAAAATGTAGCAAAGTATATGTAGGTACAACTAAAAATAAATTAAAAACTAGAATAGCTGGACACAAATCTGATCAAAAATATAGAGATATATCATCACGAAAGAACGGCATTATCATCACATTGTGCAAATTTGAATCACTATCCCGACTTTGATAACATATCAGTTTTGAAAACAGAAAATAATTATAAACGTCGCGTCGTTATATGTTAGAAATGTTAGAAATTATTAATGTACCAAAAAATCTTAGAACTAATTTTAAAGTAGATACAGATAATGTTGCTCAAACTTATGGACACTTAATTTATAAAAAGACAAAAACTAAAAACTAAAATATTTTTCATATCAATATTTTTGTTTGTGTAATATTTAAAATCTGACAATTACGGTTATTTTTTGAAAAATATTTTTATTATTATTAATTTTTAATTTTGTTATTGTTTCCCTGAAGATGCTACACATTGTGTAGCGAAATATCGGAAAAAATAAAAATAAAAACTGACCTTAATCTCGAAAAATAACATTAAAACATTAAAACAATATCCAACAATAAGTTTTAAAATTTAAAAAAGACCTTCCAATTTCCAACCAACTATTTCTATAGAATAATTTTGTAACAAATATGAAAAATTGTCAAGCGTTAAAAGAATGTTAACACCACATATTATTAAAAGAAAAGCTTTTAACTAATTATAAATAAAATTATATTGCATTTTTATATAAAAAGATTGATAAGATAATTTATTGTTAAAATATATACAAACTTTTATGCGTCAACACGGCGTTTTCTTGGAACCTATCTACCATGTTGTAGAAGGGTTACCTGTATTGTAAAATATACTAAAAATTATAACAATGAAAATTACCTAAAAAAATTACAAAATTTGGGGTGACAATTTATTTACATATTTGGGACAACTTTTCGATATGAAAAATGGCCCCAACATTTGGGGCCTTTTATAAGCTTTCATAAAAAAATTAGGACTAAATTTAATAATGAAATGTTAAACCAAAATATGGGGTCACACATAATAAAAACATTTCTCTCTCACTCCTCAGTTTTCAGATTTTTCAAAAATGTAGATAGATTTTACCAGTTTATTGATGGGATGATTCATATCACTGCGAAAATGTGTTGTTAAATCTGTTAATTTAAAAGGATTTAAAATGAAGTAAAAGTAAAACAAAGTCTTCATCGGTTGAACTTTAAAATCAATCAAAACTTTTTTATACGAATTTCCACTTCCGAAAACCGTACACATCAAATACTGCGTTCAAGTTTGGCAATCCAAAATTAATTTTAATTCCTTCACCTTTTTTTCTTCGGCATAATTTTTGGAAAATTTAAATTTTTATTGAAGACTTTGTAAATATACTTGAAATGTTTCTGACCTTTTCTATTTGTGATTTAATATGAAGTCTGTCAGTTATCTGACAGATGAATACGCAAAAGCCTTCCTTGTGTTACAGCTTCTTTGCTACTTTTCTTTAACATCTTAGTTTAAAGATTTCTAATTGAAGCAGTAATATTGCTTATTGGTTTTTTATATTTTAAGTTTTAATATGATGACTAAAATTCGTTCGTTTTAGAATGAAAGTTAATTTAATTAGTCTCAGTCTGAATTTAAATAAATGCTTGTTGGTTGTTTTGATGAAACTCTAATTATTATTTATTTATAACAATTATAAATTAGCATTCCATGTACCATGTAATTATTTTCATGCACCGTTTCCGCATTCATTTTTCAAAATTCTTCTTTAAATGAAAATTAATAAGCAACACTTAATGATAATATCAAATTTCGTAACAAATTGCTATAAAACAATAATTATGATTAGTTTCAATTTTGTATCTTTTATCTACAAAATCTTAAGTAGCCAACAAGTAAGAAATTTCATGTTGGTTATGCCGAAAACTTATCATCATATGATACATATTCAGATGGAGGTACAAAGATCAATTTTCGTATACACATTTTTAAATTAAAAATCAAAAGATCTTTATTGCAAAATATTTATTTATGCCGTAAAATTGCTGAAAAATTAAATTTAAGTAAATCTACGGCAAATTATACAAAAAACGGCGTAATGTAGCTTGCAATAATAACCAAAGAGGTCGACCAAGACTGCTTGCTGTTGGTGATGCCCTGCAGATTGAGCCATAGCTACATAATAAGGGCATCAAGACCCCGAAAAATACTGCAAAAAGTATTGGTAAGGATGTCAGTTCCTGAACGGCTGGACGCGCTTTAAATAGAATTGGTTAAGTAGCCAGTGTGAAAAAGAAAAGGCCAGCACTTTCCGTTCGAAATGTGAAAAAACGGCTTCATTTCTGTAAAACCCACAAAAATTGGACAGTAGATGACTGAACACGGGTTATTTGGAGCGACGAAACGAAAGTCGACCGATACCAGTCTGATGGAAAAAAATACTATTGGCATAGGCCGCATGAGCGCATCCAAAAGCACCTTCCTTAATGCAAAACATCCGGAAAGTTTTGCTTCCCACTGTATATGTATATATTTTGAGTAGATGGCCTGATTCCAATACAAAATAGTTAATCCTTGGATGCAATAGATAATATGAAAGCATAGTTCTATTATAAAGGGTATATCAAAATGTATGGAAAATTTTAATTTGCTGCCATTTATAGCAAACAAAAAATTAAAGAGTTTGACAACTGACAGTTTAAGTTATCAATCTCAAAGATAATAAACATCAATTTGTTATTCCGGCGAATAATTTCTAGTCCGCACATGAATTAGTCTTATATGAACAACCCTTGTTGGTGTTATGTTCTTGTTCTAACAACGTTGTCATATAATATAATTTTTACATAAAAATACCGCCATTTTAAAAAATTACAAAGAAAACTTTGAACGTTAACATGCCCAGCTGAAAAAGAATGCTCTAAGGGGCCTTGTTTTGCAGACACAATAACACTCAGCCATATTGCAAAATCGTTGCAATTTTACACGTCGCGACGCATCGTGTCATTGGTAATCAAGGCCTTGCCTACGCGTTAATGTTCAGAACTCCTGTAAGGAGACCAGTCTGACAACCGTCTTTACAACGCTTTAGCAATAACGCAAAATTTCACTTCGAAAAACATATGCATGCAGCAATTGCCGCTGTTTTGATTTGATAAGACTTCTTTGAAAATGTAGCTGGTCAAACAATAGATGTAGATGGTGTTAGTTATCGCGACATGATTCATTCTGCTTAAATTTGATAACATTTACGTGCATACATGTGTACGACATGTGGTTTTAATAAGCATATTATCGCCCTAGATCGAGTAATGGTTGGCCTATGCCCAGTGGTGATATTCGAAATATTTAACAACCGGTTCGCTTAAGAAAATTGTATTTTTGTCAAATTTTGATAAAAATAGCGAAAATTTTAAAATTTGTTTATGTTGAGTTTTCAACTGTCAAATTTGCTCAGGTTTTTTGTACTCAAAGTAAAGTAAATTTGTTTATTTTAAATTAATAATAAAAACTGAAAATTTGGAAAATGATAAATAATGATATTAGAAAATAAATCCAATTTAATACATAAACTAGTGTGTTAAATAATATCATGTGAGTAGCTATAAGATAAAATCATCCAAGAATCCAATGTATGAGCAAAATAAAAGCAGTTGTTTGTACGTTCGGACAACTCAAATCATTTGACAACTGAAAAATGTTGGGCCAGAACCATAGACAAACACTAAAGTCGGTTCTTTTTAAAAGCAACTTTAAACTTAAAACCTACTTTTAATTAATTTGTAACTATAGTCAAAATGGTTATGACCGATTGTGTTTGTTGCCGAGACTATATCACCTTGATAAATACACATTGTATAAAAACCGTAAAAGCAAAAAACATAATATGCAACAACCGGTTTTTAAAATTTAAACAACCGGTTCGAGCGAACCGTTCCGAACCGGCTGAATATCAGCACTGCCTATGCCAACAAGCCCTCAAGCATCCTTGCTTTAAAAGAGGTAATTCAAATGGTCATGGACAATTTTTTGAAAATCGTCCAAGTGTTGCAGCAAAGCTGTTTATGGCATTTGGTCAATGTGCTATTCCATTACCCTGTCTACATTATGATTCAATAAAAAATATTAAACGAAAAAAAAGTATTATTTTGGGACACCGTCATCATAATAATTTTGAAAAAAAACGCTAACACACAAAAATCGTAATAAATAAATGTTTAAAGATTTAAGTGAAAAATGATTTCTAATTTTTTTCTAGAGAACTTATCAATAGATAATCCCATAATAATTCCTCTCGCTTCTATCGTTCGTTCGTGTTAGAATTTTATAAGGATACAGAAAAAATATACTTTTTTGTATTTGAAATATCGACCCTATCTTTGTTGATATAGAAATGTAACTTATTTTTATGTAATTATTGGTTAAATTTATTTGATCTTTTTGTTTTAATTATGACAAACAAATTCCTTGCGTATTTTCTCTAAGCTTACAAGTAAAAGAGACTAGCCTGTCTTGGTGTTATTTCTTCATGATTTCCACTACTCTGGCCAGCCTGGACACAATCCTAGCCATTCATCCCCTCAATATCTGCAGCAAATTAAACTCTGTTTAGGTTAAACATGGCCAAATTGGTAACTGTATAAAAAGTAAAAGATCTCTTTAAGATCAGACTACTGACATGATATGTTTAGGCTATAAACTCTATGCAGCTTAGCCAAATTCTAAGAGTATTTCAAAAAATGTTCAAATAAGGTGATTAAGTCCCCGATTACCGTTAACAATAGTAAGTATTTTGATGTTGTATGTTGTAACTGCGATTACGATTCACAACACTTATCGGTTTAATCGTATGAAAAATGCATGTTATATTGTAGTCTAGACAACACAACATATTAGTGTTGTGAACGATAGTCGGACCATAAGACTTTCTTCACTAGTACAGTGTAGTACAGTATGTGTGTATGTATATTGAACAATATATATCTATTAACAATATAAACCAGCATACAAATAATGCACATATTTCTGTTGCAAAAAAAATTTGGTAATGTTTATACAGAACTCTACCTCTGCTATCAATCCTAATTTAGTATTAATCATTGCAAAACACACATAGTTTATAAAATCCATATTTATTACCATCAACATCCTTTTGATCATACTCCCCACTCCTGTGGTTAGTGAAAACTCAATTCCTTCTTTTTAAATGAAATCCAACTTTGCTACAATTGCAAAACAATCATTAAGCGTTGTTAGCGCATGTATAAATAATTTAAACATTATAAATTTAAATAAAACAATAATAAATTAGTATGTTTATAAACATACGAATTTGTACAATAAGTAGTAGAAAAACCTTAAATTTTTAATACTTAAGTGTTAAAATGTTAATTAAGTTGTTCTTAAAAAAAACATGCGATAATGACTATGACTACTTAATACGACAAGCGTACAATTATGTATTTTAATCAAAGAACCTTTTTTCAGAAAAAAGTTATAAAACTAAATTGAAATAAAGAAAAAAAAAAAACATAGATTATTCGGTCTTTGATTTATTAGCAACACGTTCCAAAACTCAACAAGTAATAGTTTATATTCGGCTGTGCCGAATCTTATATACCCACTATCAAATCCCCTACTGTTATTATTACCACATTTCAAGAATTTACACTTTGAACCTCTGTGAACTTATTGAACTTATTTGTGTTGAATTTTATTTGGATACCAACATTTTTCAGAAATTAATGGTCGTTAAAGTGATTTTCGAAAGTAGGCCTTATATGGGAATAACGACTAATTATGAACCGATAATAATAAAATTGTACCGTATTATTCGTATATACATATATGAAATATATTTGCATAGCAACATTTTTGAGAGAAGTATGTTAAATAAGAACCCTTCATTGCTGTTGTGTTTATCCTCATTTATGTATGTATATGACTACGAACATTAAATTTTGAACATTATTTGGAAATATAAACGGTGGAACAGATCATGACTCATTTGTGTGGAGGCATTCCGTGGAAAAAAGATAGCAAGCAGGGTTTAACGATCAATAGAATTTGTAAAATGCTGAAATGTTGGGTAAGGCAAAATTAAATATTTTATCGTACATTTAGATTATTAACAAGCTAATTATATCTAACACTAAAGGAGACCCAGGAACAGAAATCCCATAGACCCTCTGGGGAGGGTTACATTAAAGTGTGCCTATGGAGAAACAAATAAAAATGAAATGGAGAATCGTTACAAAGCAAAACTTGTGAGTTTTTGGCGGTAGATAAATTAAAATATTGTGCGTACGATAGCAATCGACGTATCGAATGACATATCGAGTAATGTAACTTAGTTGATTATTAGATATCGAATGCCATCATCTCAAATTACGATACTTTTTATTCAATATCGATTGTCATAATGCCAACATAAACAATTACGGTACATTTTGCTCGATATCGTATGCGGCAATTAGACCCCTGTACTCTGCGCACAAGCTTTATATGTACATCCAGCCAGCCAGCCAGCCAGACGGACGGACGCACGGACGGACGGTCATCGTTAAATCGACTCAGTAAGGGATTTTGAGTCGATCGGTATACTTTAAGCTGGATGTTGCACTATTATTTATGGACATTACATACATCAGTGGTGTAGGGTATAATGAAAAATAATTATTATAAATGTTATTCGTATACATAATAAACTATTAAGTGATAATAAAATAAAATTCAAGTGTGATATAAAACAAAAACACATCAACACTTTACATATCCAAGGTCTTAAATACTTGAGCTTGTTGCAGAGGTTTTGTCTTTTTTTTTTCTTTTGGAGATACGATTAAATTTAAATATGTAATTAAGGTTACATATTTATTACACTATCATTAAACGATCGTATGCCCACGTCTCGGAAATTATGAGTTTTTTTTTTAATTTAAACCTCACTAGTTAAAAATAGTTTAGCCTTTTAAATCCGGTTAATTTTTTTAATGGAAAACAAGTAAGAAAGTATAGTCGCTCAAGCCCGACCATATAATACCCTACACCCAGTATATGTATATTATATGTGTAAATCTTTATCTCGATACAAATACTTTTTAAAGATTTATGGTGGTTAAATTGAATTACGGAGAGGGTCTTATATGGAAGTTTCGACTAATAATGGACCGACCATTATTAAATTAGGTGTCATTATTTCTGTATGTAAGAAACTTATTTGTGTCAAATTTTATTTGGATCCTAAAATTTTTAAGAAATTTATGATCGTTATAGTGAATTTCAAAAGTGGGCCTTATATGGGAGCTACGATTAATTATGGAGCGATCATAATAAAATTGTACCGTATTATTTGCAAACATATGAAATATATTTGGGTTAAATATTATTTGGATACCAACATTTTTGAGAGAGTTATACTCTTTAAAGTGATTTTCGGAAGTTGGCCTTATATGGGAGCTACGAGTAATTATTTACCGATATACACAAAATTTGTAGATATGATTTAGCTTCATTAACCACTCATTTGTGATGAAATTTGTTTGGATACTTGCATAATTCAAACATTTATGATCGGCAAACCCCAATTTCGGGAGGACATTTGTATGGGGGCCAGGTGAAATAATGCACTGATTTCCACCAGTTTCCATGCCATCCATCCATGGAATGAAAAAAATATCATGTACCAAATTTTGTCGAAATATCTTCAAAATTGCGACCTGTACTCTGCGCACAAACTTTATATGGCCAGCCAGACGGACGGACATCGTTAGATCGACTCAGAAAGTGATTGTGAGCCGATCCGTATACTTTAAGGTGGGTGTTGGACCGATATTTCTGTTCGTTAGAAACATCAGCACAAATCCCCACTATGGTGGTGTAGGGTATGAAAAGAGACTTGAAACAAGTCTCTTAAAAAATGTATGGACTTTCTATGGATATGAACTATTTGATGTGTGCATAATTATAGAATATGAATTGGCAAAACACTTGATTCGTAAAAGAGCTTTAATTCTTGTAGAGAAAGAAAAGAAATTTAATACTTATAAAGACGTTAAATAAAAAAAATCCGTTGATAACTCATCAAAGAATTTGCCTGTTTTTAGTTCTAAAATGTAACATGCACAGATTTTTAGATTTAACAACGATGTAAACTACAAACTATTTAAGAAACGTAAATACATACATTATAATTTTGTTTAAGACGATTAAGCATTAATATGTAAGTCTATTTAAGATCATGTCTGCTTTCGTTCCCTCACAAATTTCATTTAAATTCTATTTGTTTAAGAACATTTTTATTATCAATATTCATACATTATGTATTTTGTTGTTACTACTTTATAATATTTAATTATAATTTAAAAGCTAATTTCATTAGCGTTTTAATTTATTGTCAAAACTCTAAAAAATATATATGATGTTGCTAAATGGCAAATTACCATAAACGATAATGAGCTCTAGAAAGAGTATCAGGGGTTCAAACTAATTTTAGAAATTATTTCGACACTACACTGAAAATATTTTTAGGGAATCATCAATTATGCTATTTAAATTGTATTATTTAACTCTGAACGTTCAATTCGGAATAATACATCATCATTTACTCGTAATGCCAGAATAATGGGATTATGATCTGCCAGCCAATGTATTGTCATTTTATTTAAATTAATGTTAATTAATGTGCTGAATTGTATATCAATTTTAGCAGTTTAGGAAATCTCTTATTCTGTCAACTAAATAAAGAAAAATTTAGTGGTAAATTCATCAAATTCAACTTTAGAACAATTTCTCTGACCGTATAATAACTGTCAAGTCTTATACAAGAATCATAAATCTATATAAATTTGTGTAATAGCATTCCCAAAAATCGCGTATTACTTGTGACATTAAAAAAAAGTTCTTAAGATACTCTTATTCAATGGTAAAATTAATTGTATAAAATAAACATTTTATAATTTTTTTTTGTACAATATACATTTGCTTGTGAATAATATTTACAACTGTGGATCATTGTATTACATTACATTACAAGCCCGACCATATAATACCCTACACCCAGTATATGTATAAAACAGTTTTTCAGAAATGTGCGCTATATGGGAGATATGACCTATTATGGACCGATCATCCAAAAGTTTAGTGTCATGATTTTTGTGAATATAAATATTATATGTGTTAAACTTTATCTCGATATAAATACTTTTGAACGATTTATGGAGGGTAAAGTTGATTACGGGGAGGGTCTTATATGGGAGTTTCGACTAATTACGGACCGAGCATTATAAAATTAGGTGTCATCATTACTGTATATTATTTGTTTCGAATTTTATTTGATTACCAACATTTTTAAGAAGTTTATGATCGTTAAAGTGATTTTCGGAAGTGGGCGTTATATGGGAGCTAAGACTTATTATGGACCGATCACAATAAAATTGTACCGTACTGTTGGTATACGTAGGAGATATATTTGTATTAAATATTTTTTGGATAACAACATTTTTGAGTGAGTTATGCTCTTTAAAGTGATTTTCGGAAGTGGGCGTTATATGGGAGCTACGACTAATTATGGACCGATATGCACAAAATTTGTAGATGTGATTTGGCTTCATTTACCACTCATTTGTGATGAAATTTGTTTGGTTCCTTGCATAATTCAAACATTTATGATCGGTAAACCTCAATTTCAGGAGGACATTTGTATGGGGGCCAGGTGAAATAATGGACCGATTAACACCAGTTTCAATCCCATCTGTCCTTGGGTCAAAAATATCACTTACCAAATTTTATCAAAATATGTTCAAAATTGCGACCTGTACTCTGCGCACAAGCTTTACATGCACAGCCAGCCAGCCATCCAGACGGACGGACGGACATCGTTAAATCGACTCAGAAAGTGATTCTGAGTCGATCGCTATAATTTAAGGTGGGTGTTGGTCCAATATTTCTGGGCCTTACAAACATCAGCACAAATCCAATATACCCTCCCCACTATGGTGGTGTAGGGTATAATTGGTTTGTGTATTTGCAATGATTTTTATTTATCGACATCAATAAAAATATTTGAGACGCAACCTAGAAAAATCTTGTCCTGCATTATTAAAAACTGCACTATTATCAGTGATGAGAAAAGAATGATCACTTGCTGGCTATGCCACGGCCTTTGTCATTTTAAATGTAGCGGTCTTTCAACACTTGTCGCCGAATCTTTGTCGAAGAATAATGGACTTCATTGGTGATGCAATACTTGTAGAAAAATTAATATTACCTTTTATCGTTTCTTCCAAGGAACAAAGAACCATTTTTTAGAAATTCAAGACGAATTAAATAAACTATCTCAACGAGTTTCTAACTATGGTAAACTGTTTGAAGAATTTAAAACATTAGATGCTATACAATCACCTGCTCATTCTTCTCCTAAGAGACGCAAATCTTCTAGAAAAATCAATAAGGAAAAACAAGTTGACCCGTCTGTGAATCCTAACGGACTATCGATACAACATAATCCTGATGTTGCTACTACTTTTGCTGCTACAACTTCTGGTCTAACACTGCTACAAAATTCAAGTCCTGCTCAAAAACAACAAAACATGAATTATGCTGAAGTCGTATTGAATAATGGAAGTAATTCTGTTGTTCCTGGAGAGTTAAAAGTAATCCCTCCCAAAAAACAAATTTTTATATCCCGTTTTGCATTTGACACTTCTGCAGAGGGCATTCATCTTTATATTAAATCGAAACTGAATATTAATGCTGATATTGTCGTCCAAAAACTTAAATATTCTCAACCAAGGACCATAACTTCATTTAAAATTACCTATGATAATCAGGGGAACTTATGCCAATATGCACATTTCTCGCACATTGCGCTACAATAAATGAGCAGTGCTTTAATTTGAAACAAGTTAAGAAACATAGTACAAACAAGTAAGAGTTTATATTCGACAGTGCCGAATCTTGCATACCCATATTATGGAGATTTATAAGATATTTATGCGCATTTAAGTGCTTTGCGGAACTCTTTTATGGGGGCTATGGTCAACTATGGATCGATTATCATGAAACTTGTTACGACAATTTAAATGTATATTCTAATTACGCTTGACAAATTTTAACTTGATAGTCATTTTGATAAGAGATTTATGCGAATTTTAGTGATTTTCGGAAGTGGACTACGGTCAAATTAGGACCGATAACTATGAAATCTAGTAAAACGATTCAAATTTATATACGGATTACTTGTATAGAATTTCTACTTTTTAGTGGTTTTTATAAGAGATTTATGTGAATTTTATTGATATTCGGAAGTAGCCTTTATATAGAGGCTACGGTCAAATATGAACCGATCATCATCATATTGAGCTGGATGATTTATATATATATATGGACTATTTGTGTTGAATTTAAACTTGATAGTGGTTTCTATAAGGGATTTATGTCCATTTAAGTAATTTCCGGAAGTGGACTACGATCAAATATTGACGGATCATCATGAAATTTGATATGACGATTTAAATGTACATATATTTTGATTGTGCATATCGAATTTCAATTGGATAGTAATTTTTACAAAAGATTTATGTTCTTTTAAGTGATTTTCGGAAGTGGGCTATTGTCAAAATTATGGATCGATGCAAAGAAAATATTGTTTTGAGATTTCACTTTGCATGAGACTTGTTGTTGCAGAATTTTGTTTAGATACAGCTTTTCTATAGACATTTATGTACCATAAAGCCATATTCCGGGAAAACATTTGTATAAATCCTGGACCGATTCTTATAAATAAATAAAGTATGCAAAATTTCATCATATTATCTGCATTATATTTGAAGAAGACAGCAAAAAATATAGAGGCAGTCTGAAACTTTGATCTATAACTCAGATCCTACTAGACCGATTTTGTCCATTTGCTATACCAAACATTTCGGTGGATCAAAGAATTTTTGGTAAAAATTTGATTATTCTATGCCTCTTTTTCGAAGCTCTATCGTGCCTTCAACAGACGAACAGACGGACGGACATGGCTAAATCATCTTAGAATCTCATAAGGACCCAGAGTATATAGACTTTTTGGTTCTACGACCATTATTTCGATGTGTTACATCTTTTTGGTGGTGGGTATAACTGAGATTGAAAATTGAAGAAGAGAAGCTTCGTTCAAACGAGTTTTAACACTTAAAGCCTGAAAATTCCTATAGTGCACAACAGTCATGTCGATGCCATTAAATCAAAACTTATGATTCCACAGGATCAACCGGAAAACTATTGGATAGTCATAAGATATTTTAAATGCAGCTAAAAACCATATTATAATATTATTTCGATATGCTGCTTTCATGAGGACACACCTATGTATGTATATCTTGGATTTGGAGATAACAGAGATAGCAAAGAATTTAAGAAGTAAAGACAAATATATCTGCTGGAACAATTGGAGACGAGGTAATGCAATTGAGAATAGAATATAGTTTAATGTAAGTGGTAATGCTCGCAGGGGTAATCCAAAATTTTATCGATTCAAATATTCCTCTGTCCAAGCCGTCATTCTATAACTAACATTCAACGTTAACTTATAAACATATGTATGTATATTTTGTGGAATAACATTTGTATGGAACTTAGTGGAGCATAATTTAAAAATAATTTGAAAACTGATTTGTTCTCAAAAATTTGAGTTTTTTATCCAGTGACCTAGAAAGTTTTGAATATTTTTAATTCTCGATTACCAAGTCACGAACAAGTTTTGAAGCTAATAAACTTTGAATTTTTAAATAATTTAAAAGCCACAGAATTTCATAACATGTTGGGTGTTACAAACTCCTAACTTCTTGACCTACCATTTCAAAACCTGATTTTTTTATTTAATTAATTTGTGCGTATTCAAGTGACTACATAACAACAACTTACAGTTCTAACGGTCAATATGTCTAGAGATACGTTGACCTTTTGCTAAATATATGAGAACTCATTATAGAATCAATAGTTTTCTTCTTTAGAATTAAGGAGGTTTTGAAAAATATTAAAAAGCAATAAAGTATTAAGATATATTTATGCTCCACACACTAGTGACAGTCAAATGTATCTAATTTAAACTTTATATCAACCAGCTTTACAAAATACATTTGTGCCAAATGGCATAATAATATGTATTTCAATTTTAAACAAAGGAGAAAAAATAATGTTTCAATTTGAATTTAATACTAGATTTATACAGACATTCGATACATATTAAACTTGGTTATTAGACGGGAATATATACATATATACATACATATGTACCTAATACTTTTATACTCGTATATATTTTATAATTTGAACAAAGCGTACAAAACCTGTTAAATTTTAAAGTAGAAACAACAAAAAATATAAATAAAATTGTTTACATTATTAAAATTTCTTATGAATTTTAATAAAATTTAAAGAATATTTTTCGTTTTGTTTCGTATAATCGTTTCTTTCCGGTTTGAATAAAAAAAAAAAAAAAACTGAACATGTCGTCATTATAAAATTTTAATTTGCATATTAATGTATTTAAATCTTTTGTTTTTATACCTTACACCAGCATAGTAGGGAGGATATATTGGATTTGTGCTGATGTTTGTAACGCCCAGAAATATTGGTCCAACATCCACCTTAAATTATAGCGATCGACTCAGAATCACTTTCTGAGTTTATACATATACTGGGTGTAGGGTATTATATGGTCGGGTTTGACCGACTATACTTTCTTACTGGTTAGTACTAATAATGTTAATTTGCTTAAAAGATTTGTATGTGTGTGTGTTTTTTTTTTTTCTAATAAAAAAATCTATAAGAAAGCAATTTTATTTTAATTAATAACATGAAATTTAAATGATATAAAAAGTTGATCAAATTAAGGGTAGGATTATGTTGTACATAAGCGAAGCATATACCCGCGGCATAACAAAGAAATGTTCAGACCTAATCCCATCCAGACAGGTACTCTTTACAAACTCGATTTCATTCAAAGATGTAAAACAGTCTATGACGACACCCGATACACACTTCATAGAAAGATAAAGATATCAGATATCATACAAATCCTCAATATTACCTGGTCGTCAGCATAACCATAATTTGTTTTTCCAATAGTTCAATTACTAGTATCTACAGTAGAGCGGTAATACGACACTCTGTGTATATTCCTGGTTATCCGTAATGGTCCTCGATTAACCACATACGTTCAACTTGATAATTCCTCTTTTCTATACAGCGCTCGTTCAATATCCAACTGACTTGTGACATGCTGTTTAGGGATATGTCATAAGCAGAGCCTTCTCAAGTAACGTAGTCACAAGCTTTTCCTCACAGTGGAAGAATAAGAAGCTGAAATCGAAGTATGGGATACAGCAAAGATATGATTCCTTAATGTAACTGTCTCTATCGTCTTCTAGTTAAGAAGGCTAAGATTAATTGGTATGTTCGACTTTTTTTTTTGTACATGACTGACCAGAAAACTAGATTGAAAAATGTTCGACAGTTGTGGGACAATCACGTAACATCTTTGTTGGAGAATACATGGTTTAATGCCATCTGTTCCAATTTAACTTCAAATTACAAATAATAAGCTTTAAAACCTAAAAGTAATCGTAGTCAACATAGAATGGATAAGTGTTGATTACTTTTGGATACTTAAGGTAAGCAGTCTAATTCGGAGTTAAATTAGAAGCCATTGAATCCATTTTAAGACCAGACAAGCTCACTTATCATCTAAATATTCAAGTTCAAAAACACGCCTCTCTTTTATACCCTCTACTAAATGGAATGGTCAATTCATTAGTAACACCCCGAAATATTGGTCCTATAAAGGCTATATATTCTGGTTCTTTATAAGATTTAAAGACGTTCTGGCCATATTCGTCCGTCTGTCTGTCTTTTGAAGGCATGATAGAGCCTCGAAAAAAGACTTAAAACTCGGGAACTACTGGGTGTCTGATAATTTGTAATACATTAAATAAAAAGATATATGTATATTATAAAATATGAACCGAATATGGGTTAAATCCGAAAAGAATATTTTTTGACCCGAATTTTTTTTAATATCGAAAAAAATTGAAATAAATGTTATATAGACATTGTGTTATTTTAGTTTATTAATATTAATAGCCAAGACATTAAGCTTTAATTTAAGATATCAAATTTTGATGTTTGGAACGCCCAGAAATATTGATCCAACACCCACCTTAAAGTATACGAATCGACTTAGAATCACTTTCTCAATAAAATTTGGTACGTGATATTTTTTAGGCCCAAGTATGGATGGGATTGAAACTGGTGTCAATCGGTTCATTATTGCACCTGGTCCCCATACAAATGTCCTCCCGAAAATAGGGTTTGCTGATCATAAATCTTTGAATTATGCAAGTATCCAAACAAATTTCATCACAAATGAGTGGTATAAGCCCCACTTCCGAAAATCACTTTAAAGAGCATAACTCTCTCAAAAATGTTGGTATCCAAATAATATATAACACAAACATATTTAATATGTATGCAAATAATATGGTCTAATTTTATTACGATCGGTCCATAATTAGTCGAAATTCCATAGAAGACCCTCTCCGTAATTTACTTTAAGCTCTATAAATCTTTTGAAAGTATTTATATCGAGATAAAGTTTAACACATATAATACTTATATTCACAGGCATCATGATACTAAATTTTTGGAAGATCGGTCCACAATAGGTTATATCTCCCATATAACGCCCATTTCTGAAAAAATGTTTTATACATATACTGGGTGTAGGGTATTGTATGGTCCGGCTTGACCGACTATACTTTCTTACTTGTTTTTGAATAAAAATTTATCATTTCGGAAAAAAAATTTCGAAAAAGTTTGCACCGATAGTTTTCTTTTATAACGGTAAACCATTAATATTAATTTCATAAAATCGTCACTTTAAGGGCAAAAAGCGTCAAATCTCACTTTGCAATTTTTATGACCGAAAATCGGCAAAATGCAGATAAATCGGTAAAACTGATCTAAGTACTGATATAGGTGGTGGGTATATAAGATTCGGCACGGCCGTATTAGAAGCAAATAGTTAATCAAAGTGCTCTCATGAGGAAGGTTGAAAAAATATTAAGACAAGACAACAAAACACACTTCCTTAATTTTTTTTTTAAATTTCAAAGTTTCCTCGAGGATTGAGAATAATTGATTGAGCATAATATTGTGCATATATGATATAACCTACTAAAACATGCACAATTTACATGGAATCTCTTCAATAATGATTAATTTTAACTTAACAGCACATAACTACCATTCAAATACGAGGTCTGATAAAAAAAAAAAATAGCCGTTATTTTCAAATTTCGTGAGTTACGTATGTTCGATTTTCGCACTTTTTTCTGTTATGTTGATACACATCTCTGTTATATGTGTTGGTAATAGCAGCCATTTTGGATTGTCAGTTTGTTTTTGACAGATAAAAAGGTTAGTCGTGTTTTGGTGTGCTCTTCGATTTTTTACTAATCGAAAAAATGGATCAAAGAAACTGTATTAAGTTTTGTGTAAAAAATGACAGTAGAAATGTTGACTGTAGCGTTTGGCGAGTCTGCTAGAGCAGAACACAAGTTCAATTGTGGCATAACCAGTTTAAGGAAGGCCGAGAAGATGTCAATGACGATGATCGTCCTGGTCGCCCGAGCACGTCAACAACCGATGAAAACATTGAAGCAGTGAAGAAAATCATTTTGGATAATCGTCAAATCACTATCAGAGTGGTTGCTGATGATATTGGCATATCGTTCGGCTCATTCCAAACAATTTTCACAACAACAACACAACAACAACATTCGCATGGACATCGCTTAGGAGCTGTTGAACATCGTCAACGACGATCCAGATTTCCTTAAAAAAAGTCATAACTGGTGACGAATCATGGGTGTATGGCTGTGACAATGAAACCAAAGCCCAATTATCCCAATGGAAACGTTCAGAAGAGCCAATACCGAAAAAAGCATATCAAGTTAGGTCAAATGTGAAGGTTTTGCTCACTGTTTTCTTCGACTGCAATGGCGTGGTGCATTATGAATTCTTGCCACAAGGTCGTACGGTCAATAAGGAATACTACCTTGCAATTATGCGCGAAGCAATTCGTCAGAAACACACAGAATTGTGGAAAAACCAATCATGGATTTTGCACCATGATAACGCACCAGCTCACACATCGATGCTTGTGCGTGAGTTTTTGACTCAAAAACAAAACCGTTATCATGCCTCAACCACCGTATTCACCGGACTTGGCCCCCGCTGACTTTTTCCTCTTCCCAGAACTGAAGACACCGACGAAAGGAAAGCGTTTTGCTACGATTGAGGAGATAAAAGAAAAATCGAATGGCGATACCAAAAAGCGCGTTTCAGAAGTGTTTCGAGAATTGGAAAAAACGCTGGCATAAGTGCATTATATCTGAGCGGGATTACTTTGAAGGGGAGAAGATAGTTATTGATGAATAAATAAATACTTTTTGAAAAAAATAATGAAAATAACGGTTATTTTTTGATCAGACCTCATACAAATGAAATGATGGATAGAATGTCATTAGATAAACAGATCAAATACTTTGGTGTAATATCAATTTCATTAACCTTCAATAATGTATGAAATGAAAACCAGAACATGAATATATTTATTTATGGTTTTGTTAACGGTTTGATGATGCGGTGTTGTAGCACTTAGAAATAATGATATATTTCCTTTAGTTCAAAGTTGTTTAGTTGTTAACAAGGCTATAATCGATAAAAGATCAAAAAAACCTAATAATTTATTTATTTATTTGTTTGTTTGTTTGTTTACATTTAAAAATCAACAAAATAAAAAACTTGTTTTTGACTTAAAAATAAAATACTCAATGAAAATGCAATGAAATATTTAGATGTTTTAAATTATTTATTTAATTAAAGTCGGCTTAATAATTTGTCTAGGCTAAAGAAGCTAAACTTAAAACTAGCTAAAAAATAATATTTAATTACATAATGGCAGTACTTTTCATGAACCAAAAAAAAAAAAAGAAAAATACAGTACAATAACAATTACAATAACAATTACAGAAAATAAATTCAACAACTTTTTAATAATTTTTAATATAAAGAAAACAATTTTAACAAACAAAATCACAATGTTATTGCTATAGAATGTGTAGGCATTCCTTAGGATCTGGGTAATCTGGGTCGTTTTGTGGTGGTCAATTTGGAGCCACCAACACTATAGGACACAATAGTTTTCGTTTTGTTAAAGGTGCTATTTTTAAAATCTTCATATAATGATGAGTGTGGAAAACTTTGCAATTTTGTCGCTGCAAAACTGGGCAGTTTACTAGTTGCCTTATTGCCGTGCAGTTGTTTAAACTGTTCATTAACTTTGGCAAAGAATGGATGACTAAATGGATCATTCTTGTATTTACTGTATTCTGTATTATCTGAAGATTTTGTTGTAAACGGTTTCCGTGTTGTTGTCGTAATTGTAGTTTTTTGCTGCGCTAATCTTGTTGTGGTAGTTTGAGGTCTATGAGTTGTAGTTTTATGGTTGTCATTGTAATAAGGCCTGTTGGTTTGAGGTTTCGAAGTTGTGGTTTTGTAGTTATCTAAGCGAATTGGCTTTGCAGTGGTAGCTCTTGTTGTTTTGGCTGTGGTGGTGCGTCGGGTCTCAAACTGGTGTGTTATCAAAGTCGTGGTTTTGTGGTTGTCTAAGCGAATTGGCTTTGTAGTTCTGGCTGCTGTGGGTTTTGTTGTTGTACTCCACCGATTGTTGGTGGTTTTCAGTGTTGTTTTTCTACTGGTTGTCGTTGTGGTGCCGGGTTTTTTGGTTGTGGCCTTAGTGGTTGATTGATCCCATTTTTGCCCGTTGGCTTTAGTGGTTGAAGGTTTTACGGTAGTGGATTTTTGTTCGCTTCTCCAATTCCAAGTTGTTCTTTCGGACTTAGTAGTTGTAGTTCGGGGGAATTTTGTAGTGGTGGCTTGTCCTAATTTAGCATTGTTGGTGTATTTTTGATTTTGCCAATTCCAAGTGGTCGTAGTTCGAGGTGATTTTGTTGTTGTAACGGTTGTAGTAGTTTTCGGCTTTGTGGTAGTAGGTTTCTGATTTTGCCAACTCCAAGTAGTTGTAGTTTTAGGAGATTTTGTGGTCCTAGTTGTTGTGATTGGCTTTTTACTTGTTGTTGTAGTTGGTCTTTTAGTTGTAGTAGTGGTGGTGGTTGGCTTCTTACTTGTGGGTCTTACTTGTGTAGTTGTATTGATTGGCTTTGTTGGTTTCCTGGTTGTTGTGGGTTTTGTAGCAGTAGATGTCTTTTGTGTGGTTGTAGTGATTGATTTTGCTGCTGCAGTAGATTTTGTTGTTGGTTTCTTGGTTGTTGTCCACGAAGTGGTGGTAGGTTTTGTAGCAGTAGTTGTTGGGTTAACTGTAGTTGTAGTTCTAAAGTCATTACTGTTTAAATAATTTTTGGTTACTTCGTTTTTGTAGCCGGAAGTTGTCTGTATAAATACATTATTCAGAAAAGAAGACTTAGTTGGTTTGGCAGTGGTAGACAATTTAAGACTGCTGCTTAGGAATGGATTAGTTTTATATGAATCTAGCTCACTTATTATTTCAATAGGTCTCGATATTAAATTATTACCAGACAGAGAACTAAAGCCACCGTTTAGGAAAGGATTATCTTTATAATTAGGTTTCGATGTGACTGTCAATGGCTGGTCAATTTCTACAGCTGATGAAGGCTTTTGGAATCTATTAAATAATTCATTTTGTTGATAGGTTTGATTGCTGCCACTGGGTATTTTAACATTTTGCAAAAATGGATTATTGGTATAGTTTGGCTTTTCATTATTAGAGGTAAATATAACATTTTGTTTGCTGGCTTGAATTTTAAATCCACCACCCAAGAAGGAATTATTAGTATAAGAAGGAGTTTTTGCGGGCACTTGCTGGAATGTTTGATTTTGTTTGGGCTTATTCGAATAGATGTGCTGTTCAATTTGACTGGGAGAAAAACACGAGCGTATCTCTTCCATTTTACGATTACCACAATGCGGTTTATAAACCGTCCAAGCATTAAACCCATCCCCGGATATTCTGGCATGTTCCTCGTGTATTATTTTAATACATCTTACATCATCTGTTATATCGGAATCGAGTAGCTTATCACAAGGTATATTGCAAGCTTTACTGTCATACTGATCATGTGAACACCAGTAAAGATCACTGATCTGAAAGAGGCCATGATCGAAAGAACCATCTGCATTTAGACGGCCAACAGCGGCTGTATTAAATGAGGACTCATGTTGAGCTATACAAACCCAAGTGGGTATTTGTTCCATGGGCATTTTGTGTTTGCTTAAAAGTTCTTGGGCTAATTCACACTTTTTATAAATTTTACCTTTCTGAGTATGTTTTGTTAGCGGTTTGTGGATATGTTTTATTGAATTGGTTACCGCATTGGCTTGCTTGAGTTCTTGTTCGCTAAAACATTCCTTGATGTGACTCATACCTGTATTACGACAATGTGGTTTATACACCGTCCAAGCATTAAAACCATCCCCTGAGATCCTAGTGTGATCTTCATGTATGATTTGAATGCAACGAACATCGTCAGTTATGTCGGAGTCAAGAAGCTTATCACAGGGTATATTGCAAGCCTTACCGCCAAATTGATCGTGACTGCACCAATAAAGATCACTTATTTGGAAAAGACCGTGATCAGCCGAACCGTCTTTATTAAGGCGTCCAACAGCTGCAGTGTTATATGAGGATTCATGTTGCGCGATACACACCCATTTGGGTATTTGTTCCATAGGCATGCGATGTTTGTGGAATAATTCCTGGGCCAATTCACACTTTTTATATAGTTTACCTTTTGCAACAGGTTCAAAACCTGATGGAGTTTGAGGAATTAAAGAATTATTGGTGCCAGCTGTTGGTGCTTGATTGAATTCCTTATCCGTAAAACATTCCTTGATGTGACTCGTACCAGAATTACGACAATGTGGTTTATATACAGTCCAAGCATTAAAGCCATCTCCTGAGATCCTAGTATGCTCATCATGTATAATTTTGATACATCTCACATCATCGGTTATATCAGAATCCAGAAGTTTATCACAGGGTATATTGCAAGCCTTACCGCCATATTGATCGTGAGTACACCAATAAAGATCACTTATTTGAAACAGACCGTGATCAGCCGAACCATCTGTATTGAGGCGGCCGACAGCAGCAGTATTATACGATGATTCATGTTGGGCTATACACACCCATTTGGGTATTTGTTCTATGGGCAGTCGATGCTTGTGGTACAGTTCTTGAGCCAATTCACACTTTTTGTAAATTTTACCTTTTGATACAGACTTTGTTTCCACCGAACTTTGAGGCACTAATGAATTTGTGTTAAAGGACGGTATTTTGCTAACAGCTTGTTTAAGTTCTTGATCTGTAAAACATTGTTTTACATGATCCATTCCTGTTTTTCGGCAATGCGGCTGATATACCGTCCAAGCATTAAAACCATCTCCTGAGATCCTTGTATGTTCCTCATATATAATCTTAATACATCTGACATCATCTGTAATATCAGAATCTAATAATTTATGACAGGGTATATTGCACGCTTTACCACCATACTGATCGTGAGTACACCAATAAAGATCACTTATTTGAAATAGTCCATGATCAGCCGAACCATCCTTATTTAGACGACCTACAGCGCCGGTATTAAACGATGATTCATGTTGAGCTATGCACACCCATTTCGGTATTTGTTCCATGGGCATGTGATGCTTATGATATAATTCCTGAGCCAATTCGCATTTAGAAAAAATTTTACCTTTACCTGTTGCAACTGGAACATTATAGCTCGGGGAGGCCTGCGCTACTTCAACTGATTGCAAAGTCTTTGCATCAAAACACGATTTAACATGCTCAATATTTTGATTTTGACAGTGAGGCATATACACTGTCCATGCATTGAAACCATCTCCCGATATTCTGGTATGTTCCGCATGTATGATTTTTATACACGCCACATCATCCCTTAGATCGTCGTCCAGCAACTTGTCACATGGTAAATTACAAGCTTTGCCTCCATACGAATTGTGATCGCACCAATATCGATCACTTATCTGAAAAAGTCCATGATTGGCACTGCCATCTTTGTTTGAGCGTCCTATGGCTGCGGTATTAAAATGAGATTCGTGTTCTGCGATGCAAACCCACGTAGATATATCCTGCATTGGAAAGTTGTGTTTAGAAAAGAGTTCTTGTGCTAATGAGCAACGTGTATAAACTTTACCCTTATGAGAAACACCTCTATTGGTTGATGAAGATGTAGATGAAGAAGTTTTGAAAATATCATTGTACGTTGGCGGTGTATAGTGTGCTTTCGTTGATGTTTTTTGGACTACATTTTTAAAGAATGGATTATTGCTATTGAAGTCAAATTTAGATGTAGTATGCACTTGATTTGTGGCTAAACCAACAGCTGTGCTTTGCACTTTATGGTGTGTTGTTTGTTGAGTATTTTTAAAGCAGTTAGCTATGTGTTCGTAACGTTGATTTTGACAGTGTGGCTTGTAGACCGTCCAGGCAGCAAAGCCATCTCCCGAAATGGCTGTGTGTTCATTGTGTATTTTTTTCACGCAACGTACATCATCCGTTATGTCATTGTCCAAGAGTTTATTACAAGACAAACCGCACGCCTTGCCACCACTATGACGATCATGAGAACACCAGTAAAGATCACTGACCTGAAAGAGACCATGATCGGCTGAACCGTCAGAATTTAAACGTCCAACGGCGGCTGTATTGAAACGGGATTCATGTTCGGCTATACATACCCAAGTGGGTATTTGTTGCATGGGCATTTTGTGTTCCTGATGTAGTTCGCGAGCCAATTCGCAACGTTCATACACTTTGGCGCTTTTCTTAGGTGAATAATCTTGTATAGCATTGCCCGGAAACTGGCCATGATATGAGTTATAGCCTTTGGCAGATGCTGTGTAAGTTAATCCGGTACGCTCTACTGAAAAGCAATCCTGTATATACGAAGCTGCATTATTTTTACAAAACTGCTGATAAGCATTCCACGCTGAATAACCGTCCCCGGATATACGGTGATGCTCGTCGTAAATACGCTTCACACATGCCATGTCATCGCCTAGATTGTCATCTCTCAACTTATGGCAGGGTAGATTACAACCTGAACCTTGACCAGGCGGTGAACACCAGTAGACGTCACTGATTTGAAATAGACCATGAGAGCCCCCCAAAGGGCTAAGGGCCTGAGCTGCAGTATTAAAACCACTCGAATGCTGAGCTATGCACACCCATTGTGCCACTTCCGTTAGATCAAGGCGATGGCGCTGTCGCAGCACTTTTGCCAATTCGCAACGTTTGAAAACTTTTGATTCCACTACACAGCACGAAATCGTTATTAGCAATGCTAAAATGAATTGCCATTGTGTCACAGTTGACATATTTTTTATTTATATTAACGTATTATTTGTTTCGTTTTGTTTAAATTATTTCAACACATTAAGGTTGTTGTATTGATTCTAATTATTTAATTTCTATTGATTAGTTAAACTTAGTGTGTGATTTCTTACAAAGAAACTCCGGCGCGTTTCTTTGCTTCTTTCGATTCAACCGCTCGTTAGTTGTGTTCAGCTTAACGTCTTCTCATCAACTAAGTGCTTTAAGAAAGTTTGCTCATCTCTTGACTGCGTTTCATTTCCGTTTTATACACACCTTGCGAAACCGATACAAACAAACAAACCCAGTCAGTGTATCTTCTTTAACAAACAAAAACACTCATAAACTCTTCTCACACACGCACATTTTTTTCTAAACACTGATTTTGTTTTTGGTAGAATTTTAGCAAGTTCAATCTCGCACGCCTTTTAAATTGCCTAAATGGAATAAATCAAATTTTTGCTAAAAAAAAAAAAAATAAACAAAATCGACTGCTGACGCTTTTGTTATTGTATTGTTCAAGTTTGAAACTAGTTAATCAACTGACCGCAAGTCAACCAGCCAGCCACTAACGCAATCATTCATTCATTTATTTATGTCATTTTAATTGTGGGATGCCAGATTTATGTGTCCTCTATGGGGTAGACGGTAGATAAAACGATTTTAAGTAGCAAAAATTTGTAAGTGTTTTTTATACTTACATATGTAAATGTAAATTCTTATAATCGGTCAAACGTGCTCACTGTTTGCTTTGTAATTAATAACGTTTGTGTATTTCTGTAAATTTCTAATAAATATTTTTTATACACACCACAAAAAAGATGGGGCATATATTAAGTTTGTCATTCCGTTTGCAACACATCGAAATAATGGTCGTAGAGCGAAAAAGTCTATATATTTGGGTACTTCTTAGAGGATCCAGCCATGTCCATCCGTCTGTCGGTCTGTTCAAGGCGCGATAGAGCTTCGAATATAGACATAGAACAATGAAATTTTTACCAAACATTCTTTGATCCAAAGAAATATGTGATATTGAACATGGGTAAATGCGGTCCGGTAGGATCCGAGTTACAGACCAAAGTTCCAGAAAACCTCAATATTTTTCAGATATTTTTTATACATTTCTTTAAATATAATGTAAATAATACCATGAAATTTTGCAGAATTTATTTTTATTATAGAAGGACAAGGCCTGTTGAAAATGGTAGGAATCGGTTTACGCTTTCTTATAGCCCCTATACAGATGTCTTCCCGGAATATGGCTTTATGGTAAATACATGTCTATAGTGAAGCCGTATCCATACAAATTTCTGCAAATATAAGTTTTATGCAAAGAGAAATCTCAAAACGATATTTTGTTTGCATCGGTCCACATTTTGACATAGTCAGACATAAAGTCTACTTCCGAAAATAACTTTTATAAAATCACTATCAAGTTGGAATTCAACAAACATAATCCAAATATACATATAAATTGGCATTAGCTATGGTTGAGTACTAAAACCTGTCCTTTGGACTAAATACAATGGGTCAATTAGCTTTCGTCTGCGAAGCGATCATGTTGAAATAATTATTTACATAACTAGTCAAGATTCCAGTATGTTTATTTCCATTCAATGACAATTTCATTGTACTCAAAGTTTCAAATGGGATACGCATGTTTAAATGTTAAAAATTTTAAATTTAATCATAGTTTGCATGTGAACATACTTTAAACATATATTTTCGTGCATACTTCTTCAGTTACTATAATGAGATGAGTTTGAGAATTTAAAAAAAAACCGTCCAAGACCATGCGTTACCAAATAAAATACAAAAATTCCGCAATGAGAGATGTCGTATGACATTATCAAACATAAATAAAATCTGGCGTATAGCTTTTAAAACGAGAATCTGGCATCATTTTAAAATATAAACAAAACAAACAGCTGGTACTGGTACTTAGAGATATGATTAAACGACTCTAAGTACCAGTGAGCTGGTTTAAGGCTTGTCCTCTCCTTTTATTCAACTAACCAACTTTACTACGTATTCATATAAATACCTTAAATAATAAATCTTCTTTTTGTATTTAAACGACCACTCATTTGAAGTCTGTCGTCGTATTCATCTTTCTAACGTTTGTTTGATTATTAGTTGTATTTTAAGCGTTATTTACTAAAATTGCAAGTTTACACTCATGGCTGACCAGTTCTGTATTTATATTTACTGATAAAAAAAATACTCTTGCTCATATAGTATATGAGCATTAGTGGGGAGGGGAGGGTATATTGGATGTTTGTAACGCCCATAAATATTGGTACAACACCCACCTTAAAGTATACCGATCGACTCAGAATGACTCCCTGAGTCGATTTAACGATGTCCGTCCGTCCGTCTGGCTGGCTGGCTGTCTATGTAAAGCTTGTGCGAAAAGTACAGGTCGCAATTTTGAAGGTACATATTTCAATAAAATTTGGTACTGGATATTTTTTCGGCCCAAGTACGGATGGGATTGAAACTGGTTTAAATCGGTCCATTATTTCACCATGTCCTCCAGAAAATGTTTGAATTATTGAAGGGTCCAAAGAAATTTCACCACAAATGAGCAATAAATGAAGCTAAATCACATTTACAAATTTGTGATGATCGGTCCATAATAAGTCGTAGCTCCTATATAAAGCCCACTTCCGAAAATCACTTTAAAGACCATAAATCTCTTAAAAATGTTGTTACCCGAATAGAATTTAACAAAAATAAATTGTATATGTACAGAAATGATGACACCTAATTTTATAATGATCGGTCCATAATTAGGCAAAACTGCCATATAAGACCCTCTCCGTAATTCAATTTAACCTCCATAAATCTTTTAAAAGTATTTACATCGAGATGAAGTATAACATACATAATATTTATATTCACGGAAGTCATGGCATTAAATTTTTGGATGATCGGTCCATAATAGGTAATATCTCCCATAATGCTGTTGAAAAACTGAAAAACTGTTTTATTTATATACTGGGTGTAGGGTATTATATGGTCGAGCTTGACCGACTATACTTTTTTAATTGTTTATTTATTTGTTTGTTTTCTGTACTCGATTTTACTACTGTTTGTTTTTAATTTTAGGCGCAAAAATCTTTGCATATGTATTTTCAAAGTAAATAAATAATTTATAATGAGTAGTTTAGTAGAATGTTGTTGTTAAAACATCAGATATGTACGTAGTTGTGTGCACTTCGAGGAATTTACAAAAGGGAAGCTACTGAAAGAACTTATCAAAGTATTTATGCAATTTTAATTACAAAAGGAAACAATAAAGGCACAAAATACATAAGATATATGTACATATTTATAACAAGCATTAAAATTAAGAAGATATATTAAATTTGTTATTGCTTTTGCAACATATTGAAATAAGTAATACCTACATACAATTATCGTAGTTGGGAGGATATATTGGATTTGTTCAGATGTTTGTAACGCCCATAAATATTAATCCAACACCTAACTTAAATTATACTGATCGACTCAAAATCTGTGCTGTGCTCTCCACAGAGTACAGATCGCAATCCATAATTGTACATAGCTCCAATATAATGTCCGCTGCCGAGAATCACTTTAAAGAGCATAACTATCTTAAAAATATTGGTATCGAAATTATATTCAACACAAATATGTTTCATATGTACACAAATCAATTTTATAATATTCAATCACTTTAACTACCATAAATCCCTTCAATATGTTGGTATCCCAATAAAATTCAATACAATTAAGTCCTACATATACAGAAATCACGACAGCTAATTTTATAATGGTCGGTCCATAATTAGTCATAGCTCCCATTTAAGAACCATTTGGAAAATCACTTTAACATGTATAAATTTTTTAAAAGTGATAAAATTTAACACAAAAAGTATTTATATACAGAGAAGACATGCCACAAAACTTTAGGATGACCAGTCCATAAAGGTAAAAATTCCCATTTTTTAAAAACTGTTTTTAGATATGAGGATGTGAGAAGCAAAACTCGTTCGTTCCATGTTTACAAAATTTTGGTAAACAGTTAAAAACTTGCTACAGCTTAGTAAATGAGCCAAATAAGTTGAAATCTACTAATTCTTAAATATTAGGGTAGTTTGTTTTTTATTAAAACCTTAAAATTTAAAAACCAATACTCTTTAACTAAAGACAAAATAAGTTTTGTAGTTTGAAACGAATAAGTTTTGCTACGAATTTTCGAAACAAACGAGTTTTGCTACAATTCATATTGGAACGAACGAGTTTTGCAACTTACAATAACCCACCAGTAAAATAAATTATTTAGCTTCACTATATTTTAAAAGTTAAATTAATTTATTAAAACTAAGGAAACTTGTTAACAAATCAAAATGAAATATATGAATTTTTAAACAGACAAAGAAAGTATGTACTTTATCTTCAGTATACTACTCGTTGTTTTCTTTCACGTCATGACCAGCATTGTCGTTGTTCAAAATCGAAACAAAAAATTTCAAGGTTTTGTTTTGCCTCCTTTTCCAAAGTGATTGGACAACAACGTCTTTTTTTTCCATTCAGGTTTAATTGCCACATTTATGAGAAGTAGTTTTGCAATAATATCTTTGATTTTCTTTCCTCCCCTCAAGAATGGTTCTGGGTCTATAATTAATCTTATCTGAGCATTTTAATGGTTCTTGTATTTCTAAAATCATAATAATAGTCTTAATAATTGCGAGTAATAATCTTTATAATTACAGCAATATAAAAAAATATTAATACATAAAAATATTTGAAATTTCATCACATACGATGGTACTTTGGCTCACTTCAAACAGGGAGCCAACCAGTTTTGCTACGAAATATGCAACAAGACAGTTTGGACAATGATTGTTAATTGGAACGAAACAGTTTTGCTACGAACTGCAATTTTAGGATATAAAAAAGACATAAATAAGGATATGAATTGATACAATCAGTATATTTATCCTTATGAAGTAGCAAAAGAACTATCAGCATCAATTGTTATCTCATTTTTTAAAACGAACGAGTTTAAGAAGTCACACGTACTCGGTGTACGGTATTACACAAATGTTTGGGCTTGACCGACTATACTTTCTTAACATCTAACTTGTTGGATGAATGTTTAATGAGACGAAGATGATGCTCAAAGATCACATCGTGTATCTTGCAACTGATGGCATCTTGCATATTGAAATTGATGGCATCTAAGACTACAATGTTCGGTTAACAGTCTCTTAAGTAGTAGTCTAAAATTGCTCTTTGTCAAGCTATAGTAGCTTCTGAGATTTACCCTGTGACCTTTGTTTTTCTATATCTCAAGTAGTGTATATTCAAAGATGCTCAGGCAGCCTATTAGACAAAAGAAATCATAATTGTTTTTAATAAAACGCAAAGACTGTTTTCCAGATCAATAACTTTATTTAAATTAAAAAAAAAAACAAATTTTGAATATAAATTTTATAATTTTAAGTACAATCACATGCTGTTATGGCGCCATATTAAAATTTTATCGACATAAATACGAAATTTTGGTGTTTTTCAAAAATATTTAACAAACTTTTTTAAATAATTCCACATTCCTTTTTGTCATAATACACTACTCAACAGCCAAAATTATCTTCTTTAGTCATACATCTTTTCCAATAACAATGAGAACTCTGAACCCGAATCTGCAGAACCAAATATCTGGTATGAATGATAATTTCTAAGTTCGTCATGTTCGCGATATGGGATGTTGTCATGCCGAAATATTTGCAAAATTTATTACAAAAGATAATTCGGAAGAAAAAGTTGATAATTTGTAGATTAGTGTTATATATTACATATGCAGGTAAACATATTTATTGTTATTAATGTTAATAAAAACAGCTAAAGAAAAATGTGTTCGAACTTTTAACTGGTAACTTATACTAAATGCGTATAAAAAGTTAAACAAAAACAAATTAAAAATAAGAACATTAAACTTTTTAACTTGGATTGCGCTTAAAATAATATTGATTTAATAAAATTTTAACACAAAACAAATATTTGCGTAAATAGTCTTAGTTCATTGATTTAACAGCGTCTGTTTTATTTAGAAATTACGATCAGAATAATCTGAATTTGTGAATATTTTGTAAATACTGATTGATTTTTTTTTTTGTTTACTAAAGGTAGTAATATCCCATAAAATTTATTTCCAGTTCAATTCTTTTTTAAGGTTTCAGAAAGTAGGTTCTGAAGATTTCACTTTAATTAGTTTCATGCGCTTTATAAGATTAATGTCACATTATTACCTTCTTACGATCGACAATGATGCCAATGCTTCCACGAATGTTCAAATAAACTTCATTTAAGCTCCATAACTTTATAGTCTAATATCATATTAATGTGTTATGTTACCCTCTTCATTCCCTTGTGGATGGAATAAGAACCTATTAAAGTCCATAAGAGACATTAGTAGTAGGAGTTTTGTTTCAGTAGCGAGGAAAGCATAATTGAGTTTTCGATGACGTTCTAGATCTCCAGCATTCAAAGACTCTGAAGGAGTAGTGTCTAGCGCACGCGTGATCCCGATGCAAGCAAATCTCTGATTAGCTATTTATAGGTAGTTTACAAAAGAAAACATCCATAAGTCAATATTGAACTTATTAATGCAAAGTGCATCAAATTTTCCAGCTTTAGGTTGAAGTTCCATTTTCATCGAACAACTTGTGACAGATATACATAGTAAGAATATGTAACGCTGTGTTGTATATTCAGTTTGTAGTTTAATTTTGTGTCCAGTATAACTAGTTATTTCATACTGAATGATAGGAGAAGTTTACACTGCAGTAATCATGGCAGACAACAGATTGGAACCTTTGTTATCGACTTTGATTTTCTTAAAGTGTTCCTAAAATATTATTGCTAATCACAACGTTCACTGGTTATCTTTTAATTGTCCAGATCAACAACAATCCAGTTTATAACAATCAGCCCTTGTAGAGGAGTGGGCAAAATTCCAAGGTATATAGTTTTTACGTTGTTCAACTTCCATTCTAAAATATTATATATGGTTCCAATTTAAATAATTTTTCAGTGGCCCTTACAATTCGTCGGCTAGTAAGACCAGGTTGTTAAGAGATCCAACCCTAACGACACGGTCAAATTTGGCAAATATTTACTCAAAAAAGCGTAACCACTTGTTTTAGCACAAATTTGTTTCACGTTGTTTACTCTTACAAGAGTTTTGCAAGATCAAACAGCATCAAATAAATTTAAATTACATATTTGTTGTTCTTTGGCCCAAAATAAGAAACGTTTTTTTTTTATAAATAAACTATTTCAAATATATGTTATTTAGTGGTTACGTCTCTTTCGGCAAATATTTGCCAAGTGTGATCGTACTTTAAATTTTTAATTTTTACAACATTCTTTCAGTTTAAATAAACATTTCATTATACCGAAATGTGAAATTGACTGATGACCAAGATTTAGAACGAAAATAAGCTGTCAGTTTCAACATAACTTAAAAATAAATGAAACTTATATTTAGACCATCAATTATTTATTAACTAAAACGTACAGGGGTTTTGAACACGAACTTTGTTTTTCAAAATAAAATAATGAATTTATATGAAAACCATGCAAATGTTTTTATATTGGATAGAGTACGATTTGGCAATAATAAATGAAAAACTAGTAAGAAAGTATTGTCGGTCAAGCCCAACCATATAATACTCTACACCCAGTATATGTATAAAAAAGTTTTCCAGAAATGATTTCTGTGAATATAAATATTTAACACACATAATATTTATATTCATAGAAATCTGGATATAAATACTTTATCTCGATATAAATACTTTTAAAAGATTTATGGAGGTTAAAGTGAATTACGGAAGGGGTCTTATATGGGAGTTTTGACTAATTATGGACCGATCATTACAAAATTAGGTGTCATCAGTTCTGTATATATGAAACTTATTTGCGTTGAATTTTATTTAGATACCAAAATTGTTAAGAAATTTATAGTCGTTAAAGTGATTTTCGGAGTGGACCTTATATGAGAGCTACGACTAATTATTGACCAATCATCATAAAGTTGTACCATATTATTTTTACATTTATATGAAACATATTTGTGTTCAATATGATTTGGATAACGACATTTTTAAGTGAGTTACGCTCTTTAAAGTAACTTTAAAAAGTAGGCCTTATATGGGAGCTATGACTAAATATAGACCAATCACTGATTTGTGGTGAAATTTGTTTGCATACTTGCATAATTCAAACATTTATGATCGGTAAACCCCAATTTCGGCAGGACATTTGTATGGGGGCCAGGTGAAATAATGGACCAGTTTCCACTAGTTTCAATCCCATCCGTCCTTGGGCCGAAAAATATCACGTATCAAATTTTATTCAAATATCTTCAAAATTGCCACCCCACCTGTACTCTGCGCACAAGCTTTACATGGACAGCCAGCCAACCAGCCAGTCAGCCAGACGGACGAACGGACGGAGATCGTTAAATCGACTCAGGCAGTGATTCTCAATCGATCGGTATACTTTCAGGTGGGTGTTGGACCAATATTTCTGGGCGTTACAAACATCAGCACAAATCTACTATGGTGGTATAGGGTATAACAAGATATAGTGCTATATTCGACTATGCCGATATAACGAGAATTACAAAAGCTAGACTACATTAGGACTAGAAAATTTTTACTTTGTATTTTTTATTTAGTCCTAGCGCAAATTTTATTAGTATTTTATATGTATGTATGTATTGTTTGAAAGACAAATTTTCTCAAACATAATTTATAGAGTTTTTTTTTTTTTAATTTTAGTCATTTATAATTACCAATTATTTCTATAACTTACAGATTTTGTCTGTTCATAACAATCTTGTGAGTAGTTTAAAAATTTAAACGATTTCAATTTGGTTTACATTACCCGATTGGTTCAACATTTTTTAATATTCAATGAATCACAAGTTTTTCCGAAGAGGTCCTTATATGTATAGGAACCAAGTGACCAATTTTGGGCCGATCTTCATAAAATTCGGTACAGATTGTTTTATATATATGTGGCATCACTGCACAACTGACAACAGTACCAAGTACTCATATTATTGGTTAACTACATCACTACATACACTACATAGACGCCTAAAAAGCGAACAGTTATTTTAACATTCCATTCTGATTAAAGCATTTTAGAAGTTAACACGTAAATTTAAATTAAAATAAAATAAATTTAATTTTCAATAAAACCTCAAATTTCTTGCACCTAAATATATATATACCGGTTTATTTAAGAGATATATCGGGTTTTTCAATAAGAGCGCTTCAAAAGTTTTTTTTACATAAAACAGAAATTGATTTGATATCCAAAATGAAATTCTTTATTTCTGTGAAAGTACGACCGATGACATTATGTATAAAACTCGATTTCTTTTGCATGGCCACCACGAGCATGCTTGCAGAAGTCCAGACTTTGAACCCAATTTTCGACGGTTTTCAAGCATAAATCGGTCGATAATGCTGCAATTTCACGTTCGATATTCGTACGAAGTTCATCAATCTTCGCTGGCTTGTTGGCATAGACCATAGACTTGACATAGCCCCACAGGAAATAGTCTAACGGCGTAATTTTTTCGGGATGCAATGATCACTCATGGGTACGTGCGGATTGCTGTCTGACCAATAACGCATATTTTGCTAATTGACGAAGCCATTAAGCCAGAAATGAACCTCATCGCTGAAGATGCTTTTTCGATGAAAATCATTTTCAAGTTGGTGCTCAGCCCAATTCACAAACATATGACGCCTCTTGGTGGTCAAGCGGCTTTAGTTCTTGCGTCAATTTGATATTTTAAGGATGTAGGCCACAACGACACAACGACGTCACAGAGATGCCCAACGCTTAAGAACGACGTGTGAGAGACACATTTGGGTTTTCTTCAATTGAAGCCTCAGCGGCAGGAACATTTTGTATTGTGCCTGTGGATTCAAATTTTCGTACTAGACGCTCAATTGTTGATCTGGTAGGACGATTATGACGACCATAAATTGAACGTAGCGCTCTTAACATTGAGGCCACTGACTCCGAATTTCGGTAGCAAATTTTAATAATTGCGACTCGTTTTTGGCTCGTATATCTTGCCATCATGAAATGGCAAACCTTACTGAAGAGAAATGTCAAAAGAGCGGCAAAAAATATGGCGTCGTTTGCTGTGCCTAACGGTCTACGTTTGTAGCGTCCCTATTGAAAAACGCTTTATGAGTATTTAAGTACTTTTTGGAACTGGACCTTATATGGGTGATCTGGATTGATATTGTAAAAAAACTACTAATTTGATTTTGGTATATATACAAATAATTCAAGTAAAATTTTGATTCGGTACCGTTATTTATAAGAGATTTATGGGTATTAAGTTAATTTTAGAAGTGGACGTTATATGGTGGATATGGTCAAATATGGACAGATATCCTATAGACTTATTTTTGTATATATACATAAATGATTTATGTAAAGTATTATATATATTATATTTAAAGTATAACGATATTTATAAGATATATAGAAAAATTAATGATTTTTTTTGAAAATGGTATTCATATGGGAGCTATGATCAATTATGGACCGCCCATTATAAAATTTAGTACAACAATTTATATATCTATAAGAATTATTTGTGTCGAATTTTAACCTGGTAACTATATTTGTAGCAGATTTATACGTATTTAATTTTAGATGTGGACTTTATTTGGCGTCTATGGTCAAACATGGACCGAATTAAATAAAAATTCGTTTTGCGATTTCTTTTTGCATAAAACTTATTTTTGCTGAACTTTGTCTTGATATTTCAATTTTATAGGTATTTATGTATAATTGAGCAAAATTTAATGCTATTATCTGTAATACGTGTAAACAAAATTGCGAAAAAAAAAAATCTGTTGAAAAATATCATATTTCGATTTAGGTTGTCACGCATTTGGTCCATAACTCTTGTACCCATTTTGCTGATTTTCAATACCAAACTTTCCTACAAAATAAGAAAATATTTTTCTGGAATTTCGTTTAGTTAGGTTGTGTATTTTGGACATCAGAGTGTTTTAATCAGACAGACTGATATAGCTCAATCGATTAAAATTCTATAAGTACCAATAATATAGATATATACTTTATTGGGTCTCAGATGAATATTTATCAATGTTATACACGGAATGACAGACTTATATACGTATTCGCTCATTCGCCACTTGTGTTGATGAAGGTTACAATAATATTAGATACCACCATGCCTGCGGAAATTGATTATTTTATGAAACCACATTTTAGTAAAATGTCGGTCAAATTCGTTAATCACGCCACGTATTTTGAGTTTTAAGGATGTAATCGATTCGTTTGTCTCTATATAGACTATATAATTAACATAGCCTAACAAAATATAATCCAGTAGTGTTATATCCCATGTCAGTGATATCCATATCATTAATAACAGGCCAAAATTTGCTTGTGAACATCTCTCGATATTCTAATTCACTCGTCGTAACCGCATTTCCAGTAGAAATTTCGCATAGCGTACCATACAACGATAACAATCTCAACAATTGCGCTTGGATTTTCAGTAGCCAAAATTTAATTCATTGTAACAATTGTTAAAGCTTCTTCTTTGGAAAACAAAATTGTGGTTGGTAAACCCATTAAATATTTATTGCCAATTTACAATCGTATAGTGTGTAGTGTAGGGTATTTTATAATTCATATACAAGGTGGCGCAAAAGTAATCATACTATCAGAAAATGCTATAAATTTAGCGCAACTTGATGAATTGGTATTGAAAAACATGTGGTTCCAACAGGACGGTGCAACGGCACACACTGCACGTGCCACAACCGATATGCTGAAGGATGCATTTCCCGGGCGCCTAATCTCCCGTTTTGGCGATTTGCATTGGCCAGCAAGATCGCCTGATGGGAAGTTTACTTTTGCGCCACCTTGTACATATACTAACATTTAGTTTTTATATTTTGCATCTCTATTTAAATTTGACAACTAACACTAGACCTAAAGGCAAACAAGCTTCACTCACCTTCTGTCAATGGAAATAAATCGTTAAATTAAATATTAATATGTTTATAAATATGTACATAGTAGTTTTATTTAACGATTTGTTTAAATAAAAGAATAGCTTAAAGCATTATTCGAAGCAAATGTAGCTTAAAGAGGAAATATTTAAAAAGACACTAAATATGACGTCTGATGTTTAACAGTTTGTTAGACTTAATGGCTGCTAATGATTTAAGATTTAATACAGAGAAAAAAAAAAAAACTAATAACAGAAGATATCAGCTACCAGCTGCTGCTATAAAAGCTAAAAGTTATGCTGATAATGATACCAGATTATAAATAGTATTTTACATGGCTGGGGATTAGAATTATTTTAAATTTATCTTCTAAAATACCTGGACACATGAGTAGTAGTCGTATGTGCCTCCTGTCATGTATGAAATGTTGTTTAATAAACAAGCTATAATTACTGCAAGTGTTTTAACACAATTATTATCAAGTTTAATACATATAAAAACCAAAAAGCTAGTAGTGAAATTAGATTTTATTATGAGTTTTTATGTACGAGTACATACATATGTATGTACATATATACATATTTTAGTTGTGTCTTTTTACTCGTAAAGGAATGAATACATACAATGTTTGTATGCATCAAATGTCAGCTGGTAATGATTTATAGGCATTTGTCAATTAATTTAAAATAAATGGCTTTCATTAGTGACTTTTGTTGTTTATTTATATTTTTTGAAATTTACTTAAATAAAACATTAATTATGAAATTTTGTAAATTGTGTTATTTATTGAAATTAACCCCTTTTATTTTTATTGGCATATCTTGCACAGTGTTGTAAGAGGGGTAGTAGGAGCTACAAATCTAATGTAAACGCAAGTGACGTTTGGTTTGGCTTTGAAAGGACTTTCAATTCTTATATGTTTCAACAGAAAACGTCAAGAAAATGAATTGAAGCGGGCTTTATGAATAAAATAAATCCAGTATTTTGTTGACTAATTAATGCATCATTATTAAAGTTATAGCCACAAAAAGCAAAAATCATACTATTTTCCCAGAAAAGCTTTAATATCTATTTATTTACATAATTCTTGTTAATTCTCAAGAACTCTCCATAAGTTATTCTAATTATATACATACATACATATATCCATACTAAAATGAATGAGATATTCTTTATGCAAATAAAAAAATCAAGAAATATAAATCATTTATCTTCACACTGTAACGATGACTAAGAATGGCTGATACTCGTTACTATATCGGCATTGAGAAGAACAGCACATCATTTCATATGCAAGAACTTTTTGAAGTGTGCTTAAAAAAAATCATTAAAAACAAATAAAAATTAAGTTCTAAAAGCAAAATAATGAATATTTTAGATACTAGCAAAAAAAAAAAAAAACTGTTTCATATAATAAAGAGTTAATCATCGCTACTCTAGCATTTCTAATGAATTTACACAGGTAGACAAAATGTGTTTTTGTTTTTTTTTTGTGTTTTTATCTATTTCTGCTAAATGTTGCTACACGCAGTTGTTAAATTAGTGGGCCATTTTTGAAATATAGTGGCTTAGAAATTAAATATTATGAATTTCTTAATTGTTTAAGTGACAATATCAATTAGCGCTTAAAATACACGGATAATGTTCTTAAATTATTTTTATCTAACGAGTGGAGTGGTTCTAATAAAGTCCTAATAGCTCTACATAATAATCGTTTTGCTAAAGTCAGGGTATGTCTTCTAATAATCGTGTTGTGAGATTCACTGGCTAATCGATTCTGGCTAATTGTTCTTCCTGTCGATTAGCCTGTAAATCTCACAACAACATCACAGGCAATGCATTCAAAAAACATTCCCTTCTTTCTCTCTTGCTTAAGCAGAAACGATGTCAATAAAATCTACAATTAAAAGACATACCCTGACTTTCGCAAAACAGATGTAGACCTATTTATTTAATAAGAACCACTCCATTCGTCAGATACACATATATCTATAAACAGAAATTTATAAACATACATCTCTATCATATTTATGATATAGAAGTGTTCTTGGGAACAATATTTGATTGCAACGTATGCGCCAATGTGGGGAATATGTTTCATTTGTAATTGATTGTATATAAATGGCAAATGTTGCTGACCTATGAAAAATAATGTATTGATTTGGTAAATACATAAATATAAAATTGTATTTAGAAATTAAGAATCGATTCCATCATTCTCTTAGTAATTTGCTGGCGTTAATTAATTAATAAGATTGCAGTTTAAACTGCTACTGGCTGAAAATTTTTAAGAATTGTACCCTCTTTCTTGTAAGGAGTTTTCCTTATCGATCATAAATTTTTCAATAGAAAAATTTAACGACATCAAATGTTCTATAGAAAAATTTGCCGACAACAAAGTTTTCTATAGAAAAACTTACCGATAACAAAGTTTTCTATAGAATAATTTACCAATAAATTTCTTTTCTTTAGAAAAATGTACCGATAATAAACTTTTTTATAGAAAAATTTACCGATAACAAACTTTTCTATAGAAAAATTTACCGATAACAAATTTTTCTGTGTGTGACGCTTTGTGTCAACAACTTTTAAAAACCTTTCTCTAAAATTTCCATTAATTTTTTGTTATAAATATTAGTATTCATTTTTAATTCTTAAAAATAAAAAATACTTAATTAAATTTAAAAAATACGTTCTTGACGACTAGTGTTTTTTTTATTATTCAACGCCCTGAAAACATCAACTTGGCAACTAAGGTGATTTGTGAAAGGAGTTGCTCTTCGGAATTAATAACTGACTGGCAGGCACAAATTAAAAGAGACAACAAAAAAAAAAACAAATACAACTGGACGGCCAATTTAAATACGTTGGACAGCAACTAAATAAACGCGAAATATATCGATGTATGTTTAACAAAATAAATTACCCGCATTAATTTATTTCGACTTGAGGCTAAAAATATGCAAATTATAAATGAAATAAATGAAATAATTCTATGATAAACGGAAATTCGTACTAAAACTATTTAATAGCTTAGTGGCTAGCCGGTAGGCTTTTAAGATACAAGGTGGCGCAAAAGTAATCCTTCTATTAGCAAATGCTGTAAATTTTGCGATTGGCCCCTAATGTCAGTTCTGTTTTGACATTTGTGTAGTAAACACATGCGAAATACACGTTAATAAACAATTTTTCGCTACACTGCTCCCGAACGCGGAATATTGCACCACCAGATCAAAAATAATCTTGAGTGATGAGGCCCATTTCCATCTTAGCGGGTACGTAAATAAGCAAAATTTACGCTTCTGGGGCACTGAAAATCCGCGTGTAACCCACGAAGAGCCATCACACCCGCTCAAAGTCACTGTATGGTGTGCTGTTTTCGCTGGAGGAGTCATCGGACCTTTTTTGAATGGTGAGCGCTACAGAGCAATGATCAACGAGTTCTTTTTGGTGCAATTTGATGAATTGGGATTGGAAAACATGTGGTTCCAACAGGACGGTGCAACGGCACACACTGCACGTGCCACAACCGATATGCTGAAGGATGCATTTCCCGGGCGCCTAATCTCTCGTTTTGGCGATTTGCACTGGTCAGCAAGATCGTCTGATTTGACCGCTCCAGACTTCTTTTTGTGGGGCTTTTTGAAGTCGCGGGTTTATGTCAACAAGCCTCAGACTCTTGCAGCTCTTAAAGACAATATTCGTCAAGAATGTGAGGACCTATCGCCGGAAGTTTTGGTCAAAGTGATGGAAAATGCCATAAAAAGGTCTCAAATGACAATCGACTGTGGCGGCGGCCATTTACATGACATCATATTCTCGACTTGATGTAAAAAAAATTAAAAGACCAAATAAAAATAATCCACAAGAAGAATCAAAGTTTTTCATTTTTTTTTAATTACAGCCAAAAAACATCGGAAGCTTACTTTTGCGCCACCTTGTATAAGTAAATACGGGTTTTAATCTAAAAGATATTTAGTTCAAACTTAGTCCCAATTTACACGAGTAATTTTTATTAAAAAAAAATTTATTAAATTTTTTACACGAATTGCTAGTACAATCAAGTGTGTACCTGTTTAATCTTCCCCTTACGCCGATGTCTAAAATAATAAATGAAATAATTGCTTCCTGTAAATAAATCCAAAAGGCCGTAACTACAAAAAATTCAAAATCGATTTTTTGATTGATTATTATGCAATTAACCAAAATACATCTTTCTTTAAAATTTTACTCTCATATGCCGAAAAACGTCGATTTTATTAACACATTTCAAAACGCCGCAAAGTCGTAACTACACTTTTAAATAAAAAAAAAAAAAAACCAAATATATTAAAAAAAAATTTACAATTTATAACGTTTTATCACATGAGTCAGGCAACAGATGGTACCATTGTTGCATCTACATTTGTTACTTTTATTATAAACTATATATATCAAGAGTGTGATTCTAAAGTATCCAATATTATATACATATTCTGATGAATGTTTCTATCAAAACCGAAATACTGTCCTTTCCAACGCTTTATTATCTCTATATGTTCAAAAACACATAACCATAGAACATGCACATCTAATAGTGAGACACACACAAATGGAGTATGATTCCACTCACTCCCTCATTCAAATAAAAATCAATTTACCATCTTAGCAAATCAAATTTTATTAAGGACTCACAAAAAAAACCCATTTCCTCTAAAAGTTCCCCATCTCCATTACAAATATTTCCTTGATTATGACAGTCTTCCTAAGCGATATGTTTCTATTCGACCAGGTAACTTTGTATACTTATTATACCCTACATCACCATAGTGCTGATGTTTGCAACACCCAGAAATATTGGTCCAACACCCACCTTAAATTATAGCGATCAACTCAGAATCACTTTCTGAGTCGATTTAACGATGTCCGTCCGTCCGTCTGGATGGCTGGCTGGCTGTGCATGTAACGCTTGTGCGCAGAGTACAGGTCGCAAATTTGAACATATTTTGATAAAATTTGGTACGTGATATTTTTTCGACCCAAGGACGGATGGGATTGAAACTGCTGTTAATCGGTCCATTATTTCGCCTGGCCCCCTTACAAATGTCCTCCCGAAATTAGGGTTTACCGATCATAAATGTTTGAATTATGCAAGGAACGAAACAAATTTTATCACAAATGAGTGGTAAATGAAGCCAAATCACATCTACGAATTGAATGTGCACATCGGCCCATAATTACTCGTAGCTCTCATATAAGGCCCACTTCCGAAAATCACTTTAAAGGGCATAACTCACTCAAACTTATAGGTATGCAAATAATATTTAACACAAATATATCTTATATGTATGCAAACAATACAATATAATTTCATTGTAATCGGTCCATAATTAGTCGTAGGTCCCATATAAGGTCCACTTCCGAAAATCACTTAAAAGGGCATAACTCTCTTAAAAATATTGGTATCTAAATAATATTGAACTCAAATATATTCCATATATATACAAATAATACGGTACAGTTTTATTATGATCGGTCCATAATTAGTCGTAGCTCCTATATACGGCCCACTTTCTAAAATCACTTTAACGATCATAAACTTCTTAAGAATGTTGGTAATCAAATAAAATTGGATAAAAATAATATACAGATATGATGACACCTACTTTTATAATGGTCGGTCCGTAATTAGTCGTAGCTCCCATATAAGACCCTCCCCGTAATCAACTTTAACCTCCATAAATCGTTCAAAAGTATTTATATCGAGATAAAGTTTAACATACACAATATTTATATTCACAAAAATCATGACACTAAATTTTTGGATGACCGGTCCATAATAGGCCATATCTCCCATATAGCGCACATTTCTGAAAAACTGTTTTATACATATACTGGGTGTAGGGTATTATATGGTTGGGCTTGACCAACTATACTTTCTTACTTGTTTTTTATTTGCATACATATTTATTAAGAAACAGGTTTCTTAATTGCAGGCAAAAAATCGGCGAGCCGGCATTTGCCATAATGCATACAAAAATAAGTAAAAAAGTATAGTCGGTCAAGCCCGACTATTTAATACCTTACACCCAGTATATGTATAAAACAGTTTTTTAGAAATGGGCGCTAAATGGGAGATACAGTTCAACCTTGGTAAAACGAATCTTAAGGGGATTACAAAAAAAAAACGTTATATCGAATAATTCGTTAAAATGAGGGTCGTTATATCAAGGTGAAGTTGCACTTCTATTTGTTATAACGAGGTAATAAAAAATTTTGTATATTAATCATCATCTGCTTACCATGTTATAGCGAACGATTTCGACTAATAAATCAAAACACATTTGAAGGAAAACACTGTATTTTGTAGTTTTAAAATTCAAAAATAGTTTACATTTATAAAATAATAAGTCTGAGCCAGTCAGCTCTTGGCAACAATACATTTTTCTTCGAATATTTCAGCCGTTAGTCTAATGCATGCTGCTATCGACTACGAATGTAGGTTTGCTGGAGACGTTGTCGTTGCAAACACAATAATTTTGTATCTGTTTCATATAATTTGGATTAATTGATGGAAATCGTTATGTAGAGGTTGTAAGTTGACAAAATTCGTTAAATAGAGGTAAATAATTCTTTCTATTTCATTAGTTTGCAGTGAATGAAAATTCGTTATAACGACGCTATTGACAAATGTATTCGTAATAGAGAGGTTTATTTTGTATTAAATCTAATGGAGCGTTGTAGGGGATTTCAAAAAATTCGTTAAATCGAGGAATTTGTTATAGTGAGGGTCTTTATGGACCGATCATCCAAAAATAATATTTATATTCATAGAAATCTGGATATAAATACTTTATCTCGATATAAATACTTTTAAAAGATTTATGGAGGTGAAAATGAATTACGGAAAGGGTTATATGGTAGTTTCGACTAATTATGGACCGACCATTACAAAATTAGGTGTCATCATTTCTGTATATATGAAAATTATTTGTGTGGCATTTTATTTGATTACCAACATTTTTAAAAAATTTATGGTCGTTAAAATGATTTTCGAAAGTGGGCCTTATATGGGAGCTGTGATAAATTATTTACCGATCTGCACAAAATTTATAGATCTGATTTGGCTTGATTTACCACTCATTTGTTGTGAAATTTATTTGCATACTTGCATAATTCAAACATTTATGATCGGTAAACCCCAATTTCGGGAGGACATTTGTATGGGGGCCAGGTGCAATAATGGACCGATTTCCACCAGTTTAAATCCCATCCATGCTTGGGCCGAAAAATATCACGTACCAAATTTTATCGAAATATCTTCAAAATTGCGACCTGTACTCTGCGCACAAGTTTTACATGGACAGCCAGCCAGCCAGCCAGACGGACGGACGGACGGACATCGTTAAATCGACACAGAAGGTGATTCTAAGCCGATCGGAATACTTTAAGGTGGGAGTTTTTTTTATTGTGATGGGTCCATAATTAGCCGTAGCGCCCATATAAGAACCACTTCCAAATCTCACTTTAAAGAGCAGAACTCACTCATAAATGTTGATATACAAATAAAATTTAACACAAATATATTTCATATATATACAAATAATACGGTACAATTTTATTATGATCGGTCCATAATTAGTCGTAGCTCCCATATAAGGCCCACTGCCGAAAATTACTTTAAAGAGCATAAATTTTTTAAAAATGTTGGTAATCAAATAAAATTCGACACAAATATGTTTCTTATATACAAAAATAATGACACCTAATTTTGTAATGGTCGGTCCATAATTATTTGAAACTCCCATATTAGACCCGCTCCGTAATTCACTTTAATTTCCATAAATCTTTTAAAAGTATTCACAGAAATCATGACACTGAATTTTGGTCCAAAATAGGTGATATCTCGCAAATAACGCCTATTTCTGAAAAACTTTTTTATATTTACATAAACTAGGTGTAGGGTATTATATGGTCGGGCTTGACCGACTATACTTTCTTACTTGTTTAATTTTGTGTGTTCTTTTCTTAAATAAAGTATATTTTTCTCGAATTCATTAAACTCGTTGTAATGAGTTTTGTATCTTTTATATTCAAAACACAGAAAATAAAATGTAAAAAATGTTTAATTAGAGCGAAAAACGGAATTTTTTCATCCTAATGTTAACTTTTATTAAAAATTTTTTGTGTTGCAGCTTTTTGGTTTCAGAATAAACGATTCCAAAAGGCCTTAAGTACAATTACTAAAAAAAACTAATATTTTTTATTGTTTTTTTTTTTTTATTAGACAAAATCCGCAATAGGTTTTTAAGGTTAATTCTGAAATATAGCCAATAAGAATGAAATAGTCTTAAATTCAAAAATCTTTTTGCTTTTCGTGTAAAAAAGTAAAATGTTTAGTTACGGGCTTTTGGATTTTCGGTGACGATATGTACGTAGTTTACAAGTTAGTGAAAATTGTTCAAACATTGTTGGTTTTAAAAAATATGTCTAAATTCGGTGGATTTGAATTGGGGACGCTCCAAATAGATTTTGTAACTATTAATTAATAACCATAGATTGAGCTGACATCACTTGTTTTCTCACAAGCACAACACATCATTCACTCACTTTACTTACCCAGACAGGTTGTCAAGTCCAAGGCACCAGCATACAGGCAACCGTTTTTACGCTTAATAATATTCGTCAATTTATCCACACAAAAGCATTCATTGTCGTGTTCTGGCCCAATGTCATTAACAAAATTCTCGCCAATCGAATAGCGATAACCGGGAATACCTTTGTACATGATTTCCTTTTGATAGAACAATTGAACGGAACGACAAATATCAGCGCTAAAGATGTACATGGAATCGCCTTTTTGTCGGAATGGTGGATACATAGAGGCATCTGTGCCATTGATTTGATTGCACTTGGAGGTGCCATTATTGTCACTCGAATTAAGCCAGACTTGTAGATGATGATTGTCATCTAGTTTTTGAATCTCTAAAACTCTCTTGGCATCACCTTTGCCAGTGTGGACCTCATAGACATCGTGACCAGTGCCATTTTTCTAAAATGCAAATTGTAGCGATTTGAATTAGTTGCCAGTAGTTTTAATGTATTAATTGTGTCCATACTTACATGATTGAAAAACGAGAAGGCCAAGCTGCCATCTTTAAGTTCACGTATTGTTTTGGAACCACCATCTTTGATCTGATTGCAAATGGCTTTGGCTAGTCCCTGGGGGTTAATACAAAATCTGACACCATCGAATAGATACTCCTTGACAGTGGTGTGCACAAACATGGTTTTGGGATCATTGAAAATGGCCTTCAAATTGGCATTTAGATGAACCAGCAGTAAAGCCAAGCTGGGATCATTTTCACCAATTTCTAAAACCGACTAAAATTTATGTGTTGAATTGTAAAATTAAATATTTTTAGATAAATCGTTGTAAAGATTTTGTATTTTTTTTTCATTATTTACTGTTTATAAGCGTTAATTTACAAGCATTCATAAGAAGCGTTAATTTCATTTAAAATTTTGTATTTAATTTTGTGACTCCATAAAAATCTAATTTATTATTTAATTATTGTATACATATGTACATGCTAAATTATTTATAGTCAATTATTTATAAACCAAATCACCATTTTTGAAGCTATATAAATAAATATGGGTATATATACATATTGGAATAATTAAGAAATTATATGTTTATCAGCAAACTTTTGGTAATTAACTTACTTTTACATAATCTAATAGCGTATGAAAAATATTGCGAACCCATTTATAGGGTTCCAAGAATATAGACAAAGAAATATTGATTAGTTAATGAGTAACATTTTAGTGAAACGTAGTAAATATAAAACTTAATATTGCAGTTGAATACGGTCCTACCAATCGCTAAAATTTACACCAATAAATTGAAATGATAATGAATAAAGGGGGGGGGGGGGGGGGTTTAACAAGAACTTTGTTTTTCAAAATGGAGCATATTGGATCATAATAAACGTTATGAAGAATTTGGTCGATAATTGTAGCCGATCCGACTTTGAGTTCCAACTGGATCATTACTATGCACGTTGAAAACAGCACACGAATCAATTAATATTCAATATTCAAGTCCTGAGAAACACCTCGGACCGACTATCGGAATAAATGTACTGTGAGCACCAAAATAAAGACGGCACTACATATTAAAAGAAAAGCTTAATTATATTATTATAAATAATATTTTAATAAAAAATTATTTTTAATTTTTAAAGTTATATGTATGTAGTTATTTAAGTGGAATTAAATTCACAAAAAAAGAAACGAAAAAAAGCGTACACAAATTTAATTGATTTATTGTTAAAATAGACAAATTTTTACGCGTGAAAGTATAGCAAAAAATGAAGCGGCAATTTCTTTAATTTTTTTAATTTTTGAAATTAAGTTTTGTTTAATAGTATAACGTTACTGCTAGAAACACATCTGGGACAAACGAATTTCGCCCAACACGACAAATTAGTTGATGACAATTCGCTGTGTAAATTCTTCGTATGAAGCACAATAACGAAAAAATAAATATATAGTGTAACCAGGGTTGTCAGATTTGTTTTTACCTACGTCGCCAAAACATTAAAAAAAAAAATAAATTTCTTTTTACTTTTCGTCAGTTTATTAACATATAATAAACATAAAATTGATATTAATATAGATATGATATCTATGTATGTACTCGTATGTACATACATATGTACTTTTAATTACACACATATACATACATATTTATAAGATCGTAAACCTCTTTTTCATACACTTCATCCATATAATTTTCATCATTGGACATTATATTAGCATTAAATCTTTTTAACATATTTTGTGTAGGCACAAATGAGTTGCAACAAATTTGATTAACATTCATATAGTTAATAATTAAGGTATCCAAAAACTCATAATGGGTTTTATTGCGCAAGCAAGTTTTAGTACAATTCATAATTGAAAACACTCTTACCACGCAAGCGTTGCAAGTCGGAATGATCAACATATTAAGAATGGCCAAAGCAATCTCTTTAAAATGAAAAGTTCCCGCTGTATCGCTGTAATTGTAAACTTTAGGCAAGAAGTCTAGTAAGTTTGTTGGCATTTCTACTTTAAAATAATCTTTCCGATTAATATAAGCCAATTTTGACCACTGAAGTTCATACTCGCCTAAAGACACTTTTGGAGCTTGGAAAATATACATAGAAAATTCTCCATTTACTTTAAAAAGTCTCATATTTTCCGACAATTGATTCAATATTTCTCTTAAAAGTATCTTGAGATATATAAAACAATTTTATATTAAAATGTTTACTAAGTCCTTTTTAATATCTATTTTGTTTAATTTAGTTTCAAACTCAGCTCCACAATCAATAGCATCTAATGAAAGAAAAGAATCGGCTAAAATCAGCTAGCTATCGATAATTAAATCAATATTAATAATAGTTCTTTGTTGACTTTAAGTGGCCACACAACTTAAACGATGTTAATAGGATGCCAGATATATAAAAACTTTAAATGCTATATGTATTTGTAAGAAAAATTAGCCAAAAGATCGCTTTCTCATCTAAAAACCGCAAAAAAATCGCCATGTCGCGAAATGGAAATTTATGTTGTCATAACCCCTAAAAATCGCCACGTTTGGCGAAAAATCGCCATATCTGACAGCCCTGGGTATAACTATACAAGTTGAGTGCAAATCGGCACCAAATACAACACAATACAGAAATAACAGGCATTTTGTTTGTGTAAAATAATGTACTACTGTCAAAAACAATTGAAAAAGTAGTACTTTTGACATAAGTAAATTGTAAACAAAGTCAGTCAGCTGTACTACTGCACTCACCTTGTATAGTTACACCATGAACAAATACATCTTTTACAATTGAAAGCTATGTACATATGTATATGTATGTTCTTACCGGATAAATTTACCATTCCACCAATTGTAACCCAAATAATTACATATACATTTAAGCTCCATTTTTTAAACCATTTCAATTATAATTTCACTTACATATGTATGTATGTATGTATATCAATTTTATCGCAGTGCTCAACCAATTTTCGTTCGTTTAACAGCTGATAGATAGTGTTACCATATTCGAAAAAATATATATATATAAAAATATAAACATTAACAAAAACACAGGTTAAAACAATTTTTGCAAATTGCATAATTTATCATTCATAGGTAGTAAGTTGTGACGTCAATTTTGAGAATCGGCAAATCATGTTCTGAAATTGGTTTTACATTATCTTTAATCCAAGGGGGTGACTAACAAAATTTTTTTTCGAACTACTCTATTGTACAACAAAAAAAATTATAGACAAGTAGTATATTAAACACAATACTGAGAAAATTTGACTGGTGCGTCTTACAAAAATTGAAGTAAGAGCTATAGAAAGAAAAGTAACTCAACATCTAGTGCTATAAAAATAACTAAAACTCAAAAACTTCTGAAAAAGTTGTATGATTAGAAGAGGTCGCGTAAGAAGCCATTTATATCGAATAACAAGCAAACCAAACGTTTGGTTGATATATAAATTAGCCTTAATTTTTGGCTTAGTATTCTTATCACCGATGAAAGTAAGTTTGGCATATTTAAAGTCAAAAACCCCACAAAAAGAATATGTTGCCAAGATGTTAAAATATGACAGCGTATCAATAATGATCTGGGATTGTGTAGCGGTATCAGGGGTCGGTATTCTAACATTTATTGAATCTACAATGAAAAAGAACATTTCGATATTTTAAAAAGCAATTAAGTCCCTAGTGTAGAGAAATTAGAACTAGCGCAGAACTGATTTTTCCAACAGGACAATGATCCTAATTATTCTCTCAAAAATGTCAAAGATTGGTTGCTCAATCATTGTTTAATAATTTTAGATCATCCCCCGCAGTCCCTCAAATTAAGCACCTGTGGGAATATCTGGACAAAAACATTAAGCAAAGAAATACGTCTTAGAAGGATAACCTAAAGGCAGTAATGCAGGATGAAAGGAATATCATTTCGCCTGATTTCCTTAAAAAACTTGTTGACATTTATTGTAATGTACAAATTAAATAGCAACGTATTATATACCAATTATATGATTTTTCTTATTTTTAGCTTTATTGTAGAAATACAAACGAACGACGGGAGCCATTGATTGCCACTAGCGGTCAGTCGGTTGGGAGGGTTCTTGTTCTATTTAAAGTTCTACCCATATAGAAATTCATAACATAAATAATTATTATAGATAATATTTTGACCGGATTTATCAATAAGTAATTTAAATATATTTTAACAAACTAAACTATTTATTTTATCCCATGATGTTGACCAGGATGATCGCCTTACAACCCGCCCTTCCAAATGATCTTACCGGCGAGCTTTCAAATAATATCCCTACACTTCATAACACTTACTTTCATATTTCATCACGAAAATTTATTCAAATAAATTCAAAGAAATACATGCTTATAATACAAAAAATCTATTCAATTAATATTTGTTTGTAATGCCCAAAAATATTAATCATTTTCCGAGTCGATTTAACAGTGTCCGTCCGTCCGTCTGGGTGTCTGACTGTGTCTGTATATGAATGTAAAAATTTAGCCACATTTGGTTCATTAAAGACGGATGTAGATTCGTTGCATTCACTCCAGAACAATCTGCCGATTTTTAATTTTTATTTGTCAACAAGAAAATTGTCTGATTTGAGATTCTGAAAATTCAAGCAGTTGCTAAAAAGTCTTTGCATGCTGAACGTGACAAACTAAGGTGCACTATGTGATGCCGCCATTTTGCCCAAATGTGATTAAAACTTCTTTATGATAGTTTTTCATGTTATTTTTCATTTATAATTGCCAAACCTAACTCTTTCCAAAACAATACAAATTTGATTAGTTTTCATTTATTTCTTTTATTTTCTTTTAAAAATAAAGTTCTTGTTGCAGTTAGTTTAAAAAGAAAAATAAAGTATATCGTTAACTTAATACGAAAAGGCCCCAACTCATAATTTTTCGAAATCGATATTTTTACATATTTCGATAGACTATTACTAGATACACCTCCTCCAAAAAAATCAGATGAATTCGGAAAAAAATACCGAAGTTATAGCCTAAAAAAGAAAAGCCCTAACTAAAATTTTGTATTAATATTGCATCTTTTTTATTTAGTTTTTTTCTCCTCCTGTAAACTATGAAAAACATGCGTTAGGGCCTTTTCGTATTAAGTTAACGATATGTACTCGTATAAGTTAAAAAAATAAAAATTTGATATACAAATTTTAAACTTAAGGAGAGTTCTCTATCGATTGAGCTCAATGAGGAAGGACCAATTGTAAATTAAACTGTAATTAATATGAAACTTTTAAATTAATAGATCGATTTTTATAAAATTTGATTTATTAATAGAAGACAAGTTTAGCTTTCCGAATATGAAATATTAACTTGGACAAGCAATATGAGGCCTCTTAGTCATGCTATATATTGTGCTAAAATTAAGGTTGTATTGTAGAATATATGCTTTGAATATTCCTACATACATATGCACATACATAGATAGAAAATAAATAACTTCCGTAATTTTACACAAACACATTTTTGCCTAATAAAATACGCAAAGAATCGCCAAAAATCATTCATCCACATAAAGTAGACAAAATCAGATACAAAAAAAGCAAGTTAGAGTGCAATATTCGGCTGTGCCGAATCTTAAATACCCTCCACATAAACGTAATAAGAAATACAAAAACTACACTGATTATAGGACGCGAATGTCCTTATTCTCTGTTTTCTATTCAGTCTTAGTGCTAATTTTATTTTATATATTGTTTGAAAGACAATTTTAGGACCAGTATAATTTATTTCAAATGTTTTTTTGTAACTGATTTAATTACCAATTCTCATCACAATTTACAGAGTTTGTTTGATTTTCATAATAATCTTGAGTGTAATTTAACAATTTATAAAATTCAAAGAACATTTTTCCATATTGACAACACGTTAAGAAACTGAGTATAAAAAATGGTTCGATAAAAATATGGACCGAAATTCACAAAATTCTGCAGAATGTTTTTTGTGTATATACAAGTGATCTGTCTTGAATCGGTACCGATATTTATACGATATATATAAATATAAATGGATTTTTCGGATGCGGTCCTTAGATATATGACAGCTATGACCAATTATGGTCCGAACACCATACAATTTAGTTCAACAATTTATTTACCTATAAGGATTATATATGTCAAATTTTAACCGTTTAGCATTATTTATACCAGTTTTATACGTATTTAAGTGAATTTTGGAAGTGGACATTATATGGGGTCTATGATCAAACATGGACCAAACTAAAAAAAAAATCGTTTTGCGATTTCATTTTGTATGAAACTTATTTCTACTAAATTTCGTATTGATATTCAAATGTTATAGGCATTTATGTACACTCAAAATATTTCATGCATAAAAATACGAAATGGTTTTTCGTAAAATTATTTTCGTACATTTTACTAAAGTTTTGTTTTAGTAATTTTTTTATTTCGTAAACTTACAAAATTCGTTAATTTAGAAAAAAATTTTCGTAGAATTATTTTTGTATATTGTACAAAACTTTCGTGTTTAGATTTTGTAGAAAATTTTGTAAATTTAGAAATTTTTTTCAATTTTACAAATTAAATTTCGTTAATGTTTTTTTTTTTGTTTATTTTACAAAATTTTGAATATGAGTGACTTACATTATTTTATAGGTAATTATACAGATATTAAGAAATTGTTCCTTTTTAATTCTATTTTTGTTTATTTAGAACAACAATTATATGTTGGAGTGATGCGCCATCTCGATAAAGACTTGGCCATAAGTATTATGTCTAAAAGCAATTTATCTGGGGGTGTTCAAGCACAATTTCTCTACCACTGGTCAAAGTGGTTAAATGGAAAACCAAATGTTAACGTCGACAATGTAGTAATACATTTGAGTTTCGGAGACACGAATTTGGAAACTATTTTAAATTCCAACACGTATGGTCAAAGTGTTCTTCAGAATTATAGAAATGAGTCCTCTTTAAACGAAAATATACGTAAGATTTTATGCGAATCAATTGTCCATTTTTGTATAGATAAAGGACACCCATTGTCAGTGAAAGACTCGAAAAATTTAGCAAATAGTCAAAACATTTCCTACTAAAGAAATGGTATGTATAGTAGACCACTTCACAGCCCCGTCGTATTTGTTGTATATTGTAGTCTTATTTATTTATTTCGCTTAGTAAGTAAAATGACATTCATTTCGTGTAATAAAAAAATATTTCTTTTTCTAAAATAAACAAAAATTTTTTTATTTTTACACAATTTTTAGAAACTTTGCGAAATATTTTTAGAAAATTTTGTAAATTTAACAATTTTTAGCATAAATTTACGAAACTTTTCTTGTAATAACGAAACTTTTCGTGTATTTAGGAAATATTTTCGTGATTTTACAAAATATTTTTCGTTTTTTTTTACAAAATTTTGTACAATAAACGAAAAAAATATAAAATTTTTCTTATACCTACAAAATATTTTTCGTAAGTTTAGAAAATTTCGTAAAACAGGAGGCAATATTTCTAAAATTAACAAAATAGTTTTGTATTTTTACGAAATTTATCATAATTTTTACGAAATATATTTCTTGTTTTTATAAAATTTTCTAAACCAGACCAAATTTAAAAGCTTTATTTTTAAAAATGTTTCGTTAAATAACCATTTATTTTGTAATTTGACAAAATAATCTTGGTAAATACAGAAATATTTCGTGAAATGTAGAAAATAAAAACTCCCAACAAGAACGAAAAACATTTGTACAGGGTGGGCCAAGTTTGACTGACTGAAGTGCCATTGTGGCTCTTGCGGTATGAGCTGTAGCTCCATCTTGCTGGAACCATATGTTACGATTATTGAGAACTATCGGGCGTAAAAAATTTTCCAACATGGTCCGGTGGTTCATTAAGCTCATTTTCGAAGAAATATGGACCAATAACTTTATCAAAATTTCAAAATTATTTCAAATCAGTCAGTCCAAGTTGGCCCACCCTGTATATTATACGAAATATTTCGTTTTGTCAAAATAACGAAAATTTTAGTAAAATGAACCACGATTTTCATTTATTTTACCTATGAAATATTTTGAGTGTATCATTGAGCCATATTTTGGAAAAATATTTGTATTGGGCATATGAGCAGGGGCAGTTTCTTCTTTTATCATAAAAATAACGTGCACAAAATTTTATGGTAATATCTGCAATATATTCAAAAAATTGCAAAAAAAATCAATAAAAAATATCAGATTTTTATGGAAGTTGTTTGACATTTTGGTCCATAAATCTGGTTATACTTTACCGATTTCGCTGATTTCCAATACAAAACTGCCTCCGAAAATTCTGGAAATTCTATGAAGTTAAGTTGTGTATTTTGGACTTGAGAGGGTTTTACACGGACGGACAGACGGATGGACAGATGAACATAGCTCAATCGAGTTAGGATTTCATAAGGATGAAGAATATATATGTATATATTGTTGGGTCTCAAATGAATATTAACAAAATAACACACGGAATGACAAACTTAATATACCCTCATTCAACACTTATGGTGGTGAAGGATACAAAATAGCATAATTTTTTTATTAGCAAATTAGCAAATAAAAGTAGCAATTAAAAGTAGCAATCAACCAGAGACTAACACTATTTTTAAATAAATTTAATTCATGCGAAAACAAATGTTTTGAGAAGTTTGTTTTTTTTTTGTTGTGTATAATTTTTTAATACAAGCAATATTGAGTGTTATAAAATAACAGAATTCATTGTATTGAAAATAAAATAATAATAAAAAAAAAGTTATAAGTAGTTTAGCAAATAATTTGTTAGCGGTTTATAACATGCAACATATTGGCAATACATCTACACAAAACAAGTCTTACAAAATAAACAATAAGACATACATACATACATACATACATACATGCACACAGAAATGTAAATAAATATTGCAAACATGCAAAAACTTGTTGACAAATAACGATAATTATAGTTTGTAAATAAATATAAACAAATATTTTATCTTGTATAGCATATTAATACAGATCAATGGGCCAACAAGTACTTGAATATAATATAGGTATTATTTGTTAGTAACTACATACATACTACATACACACATATGTATATACTATAATCTTCTGTTCAACAGTGGATATTTAGGGTTAGGGTTTTTTATAACAATATGAATGCATGCAGTTTAAATAACAGTTGATGTACAATATTGAAAATGAAAATAGAAGCCATCATTATATTAACAACTATACATAAAGCCGGCATAAATTAACAGTATCGGACAAAATTAAGAGACATATTGAGAATACACATCAAATGTTGATAACTCGTCACAAAGTACTGGTTGAAATTTCAATGATATTTCTAAAAAGTTAGAAATTAACTGATGGAGCATCAAAAATGACCCATTGTAGTAAACAGTTAAACAGTAATAAACTTCCGAAAAACAAAGAATTTATATAAAAATCATTCAATTGATCATTGTATTGCAAATGTAACGTTTTGAAATTGCTGTTTGTGTAGCTTCCAACTATTTTGCAAGCTCTGGTTGTATTTGACAACAATTTTCATGGAGTAATACTTTCAATACATGGTTTTCAAACTGGTTTGACTGGCCTGGTCGCTCTTTGTCTTCCGTAACAAAATCATCACTTGTGAACCGCATACCAAACCATACCATATCTCACACAAACTTCAGCAGCATTTTTTTCCCCAAATTAGAGTGGGTTCACATGCTGCGATTTATCGCCGCGACTCTGCTGACATTCTCTTTTGGTGTTTCTTCTAAATTTATCGTCTGCTCACATGATGAAACACTTGTTGCACCATTCTGGCGACATTTTGACATTAAATTGTTCATTTCTCCTATTTTGCTCATTCACAGATGTGTTGCCATTATACAGGTATTCATATTTCTGATATTTCACTATTAATTTATTTGACCAAATAGTATTTATTTATTTAAAATTAAAACAACAATTTGTTGTCTTTTTAATTTACAGTTTTTTTATTCGCAGTGTTGCTAAAAATATTCTGTAATCCCATAAAATGAAATTTCAGAAAAGAAGAATTGTCAAATTTGTCGCTTCGTTTCACAAAACCTGTGACGCTAACTAACTACCCCGTACTCTTCACTTCGTATTTCACCTATAAACTTAAATCGCAGGAGAAAAGTCGCAGGTAAAAGTCGCAGCGTGTGAAATCCCTTTTATAGAATCAAAGTAAAACTTCTCACTTGTGGCATAAAATTCGAGTTTTTCGAAGCAAAAAAAAAAACTTTGTTGCTTACTCTATAAATGACAGCTATGTATTCTTCAAAATGACATATACAAAAGTTACTAAAGACTAAAATCGCATTCAAAAGATACGTCATCTGTAATGAATCCCGCGTTTGTAAATTATACACCCAATGCATATATCAAATTTCTGAATTGAAATAAAATAGATATTTTGAAATTATTTTTAACTATAAAGTTTTTTTTCTTTGTTTTCGAATAAAAATTGGCATTTGTTTGCCCCTGTTGTAAAATGTAAAATACTGAATTTGTAAAATTTCACTAAGAAATCTCCAATTGTTAACGAGAAACCGTATTAATTCATTGCTCGAACAAGGTATTGTGTCAATGCATGTTATATTAATTTGAACATTTCAATTTTGTATATATATGTATACCGTTATTGGTGTACGAAATCATAAAATTAGGGTACATACTCTCAAAATAGCCCACCACTGTATTTATTTAAGTTAAGCAGTCTAGTAATGACAGTTTTCTATTTCATATTTTTCTGAAATATATGTATATGTATGTTTGTTATCTCTGTTAATTAGATAATATTTAAAATGTTATAAATAGTTAATTATACGTTTGGGATATTGGGTTAAGCTATCATGCAAAATAATAGAGAAATTGCTAGAGAAAATAAATTGTAAATGATAAAAATTACTTTACGTTTCCCACGTATACGATCCATTAAACGTTTTAATACTCGCACGCCCGGCGTTCTATTCAGGCGAGAGTTAATTCTATTGGCAAAACCCTGTAAAATGTCTGTGATTTCTCTTTCGAATACTTGTAAAAATGCCTAGAAATTGTGTCGAAAAAGAATATAAACAATAAAAAAAAATATCAGTAAATAAAAAGTGCTTAAATTATATAAATGAAATAAGTGGAACTGTTGATAGATAAAATGGGAGAATAGGAAAATATGTTAGATTTGAAATAAAATATGTGGAACAGCATTTAACATAATTGAAATTTCAAACATTATTGAGAAATTTCCAAAAGAAATTGCGATTTTCTACTTCAAATTGGAAATTTGTCGATTTCACATAAAATTTAGAATTACTATTTAAAATTAAAAAAAAATGTTAATTTAAAGTGAGAATTTAAATTTGAAAATAATATTCAAAATTTCAATGTCAAATAGAGAAAACTAAAAATTAAATTAATAATGGAAGGCCAATGTAAGCATGCGGACGCGGGCGGCAACAATATTACCAGTGAATAAAAGTTTTGTTCTTCAGAAAATTATTCATTCATTCAGAACTATCGCAATTCACTTAATCTGGCAATGCTGTGAGAATCGGCCGCCTAAAACGATGCTGCCATACACATGTCCATAATATGTGCCATATGTTTGACATATGTTCAATAAAAATAAAATGGAAAAAATTCGACAAAGAAATATTTACTTCAGAAATTGTTGTACAAATTGTTGATTTTTTTACATATGTAGTAAATAGTAAATAAATCAATTAATTTTTTCACATTTGCCTACCTAAAAAAAGTATAAGCGGCAAAAGGAACAGCTGATTGCCAGCGGCGGTCCCATGTCGCTTACATTGGCCTTCCACTATAAGTATTTCTATTTAAAATTAAAAAAGTTTTATATATGTATATCGAGTATTTTAATGTGCAATTGAGAAAATTCCAATTGAAATTAAGAATTTCAATATGATGTTAAGGAAAAATCTATGAATATTCAGATAAATTCAAATAAGAGTTTCAATTTGTTCAGATAACTGAAATCACAACAGTAAACGAACCTTTGCTTATAACCATTTGACTAATGCCTGCAGTACCAATTGCATATATTAAATGCATGTAGGAGCCACGGCAAGTAGGTGTCCAAAGGACTGTTCGGGATATAAATTTAATTTCGAATTTTTTCAATTTCATGTATAATTTTCTAAATTTGCATTTTGGTAATAGTTGGTTTAGAGTGCAAACGTATTATGTCCATGTCCAGGTTTTTTTCTGATAAAATATTACAGTGTTGGGGTCTTAAAGTACGGTCACACTTGGCAAATATTTAACGAAAAAGACGTAACCATTAAATAACATATATTTAAACTCGTTTATTTATTTAAAAAACGTTTCTTATTTAGGCCAAAAGACAACAAATATTTAATTTTAATTTATTTGATGCTGTTAAATCTTGCAAATCTCTTGCAGGAGTAAGCAACGTCAAACAAATTTGTGATAAAAAAAAGTGGTTACGCTTTTTTGAGTAAATATTTGAGAAATGTGACTGTACCTTTAGTAGCCTCCTTATAATAAATGGACTTTACAAAGGTTTAACTGTTAATAGAAAAGTTTAAATTTAGTTTAAACCAAAAGCAGGTATAATCTTCTATTAACTAATTAGATCTTAAATATGTTGTTATAGATCATAAATAAACTTTTAAACTTTAAAAGAGTTTCTACTCAAATGAAGGAAGATTATTCAAAACCAACATATTCCTTATTCACCCCTTTTATCATCTAAATACTTACGCCCTTATTCATAAAACTTACAACAGGTTTATAAAGCAAATTTCCATACAAAATTATAAAACCTTTTGTAAGTTTTTATGAATAAGGGGGTTAGTATTTAATAAATTTATCTTACATTCATGTGCATATTAAGAGCCACTATATGATCACTCTCCTTGAACGGAGCCGATGCAACCTCGTCAAAAACATACAATTGATCTTGAACAAATGTAATCTTTGAACCATCATGTGAAAAATGTTTCACTTTCTTCGTTCTATATTGTCTGTGTAAAACATATTTGAAAGAAAGTTGTAAATAATAAAGAAAGAATTTTAAAACGATTTGTAAATAAAAGAACTTATATTATCTTGATAATTTTTCAAGCTTAAGGTGTTTTTTAATAAAATCTTTATATTTGTATATTCGTTATTTCGCTACATCATTGTGCAGCATCTTCAGGAAAAAATAGGATTACTAAAAATTCAGAATACCACAGATATAATAAAGAAGCATAAAGATACGAGATAATGAAAAATTGATTTCATTTGATGCAGTATCACTATTCACTATTTCCAAGTATTCCTGTTGACTTGGCAATAAATGTAATATAATAGAAAAATTTTAAATTATAGAATAATATACGGAAATTGAGAAATGCCTAATTTTGCATATTCTAAAATTTTGTATAGATGACAATAGATACTTTTAATACAATGAGAAGATATATCGCACCCTCCAGTTTTATCGGATATTGAAAATTAATTGTAAGAAAAATTAGGTATAAAACCGGATATAATAACCATGTTGATAAAAAGGGATAAATATAAGAATTTAGTAAGGGATTGGTATTAAAAACCAGCGGCTTCCGAAAGAATAATTAATTAGTATTCTAAGCATAGTAGATAATCATTATAAATACGGATTAGAATTTAATAGAAATAGTATTAACTATAACTGACAAAGAATTTTATGCAAAAAATAAGTAAAGATAAGGAATATAACTTTCCAATTAAGCTAATTTATAAATTAATATGATAATATAAGGACAGAAATAGAAACAATGCAATACAAGAAAATGGGACAAAATATGTCCCGGAAATATCAGAACGATTGGAGAAATCGAAAATATACTGATAAATATAGAATAGCGTACAGGATATATAATAATACACTGTCGGACAAAATAAAGTGCGGTTTAAAATATTTCCTTTTTTTTTATTAAAACATGAATTTATTATTTTCTACTAATTATAATTTATATACTAGAAAAATTAACGCAGAATTCTTACCTTATATTTTCTAATATAATGAAAATTTCAAATGACAAAATAGAGTAACACTTCACTTAAAAAGTTAAATACCTTTAAAACCTAATACGAAGTTTCTTCTCCTCCTTTGTTATTAATGACCTCTCCCAATCTTTTTGGCAAACTTAGCGCAAGATTTTTCAGAGTATTTGTTGGAATTGCCCTCCATTCATTTGGCATCTTTTCCCAAAACTTGTGAATGTTTGTTCTGGATTCCATCGGAATTTTGTCATCGCGGATGCTCGATGGGGTTTAAATCGGTCCTCTAAGCAGGCCATTCTCCATTTTCCACATTACTCGTGCGCTTGGCGTCATTGTCTTGTTGAAATATAAACTGCCCCAAGTTCATTTCTTCAGATTTTCTTTCAAAATATTTACACAGTTCCCTTCAGTCATTTTTGTGTCAATTTTTACAAGTTTATCAACTCCTGAAGAGGAAAAACATTTCCATAGCATGAGGCTTCCACCACCAATCTTTACAGTGTGAATAAGGTTTTTTGATTCCAGCCTTTGTGTCGGTTCATAACATATTTTGATTTGTTTTAATCTAAAACGATTCAAGCATATTTAAGTACTTCTTAGCATAGTCTAACCGCTTTTTTATATTTTAAGCTCGTAGAAGAGGCTCTTTCTTAGCGAACGTTCTTTTCAGACCGTTTTCGTCAAGTCTTCTTTGGACAGTTCGAGTCGAAATATTTAATTCCAGTTCCTCCTTTATATCTCTGACTGTCGTAAAATAATTTCTTTTTGCTAGAATTGCAATATGATCATCGTTAGCTTCGTGGTCTTATGTTCTCTGCCACATAAGTTCTTTAGGTTTTTGTTTGACTTTCTTATTTTATACCAAGCAATTGTTTTTCTGGCCGCAGATTTCGATATCTTATATGTACTTAGAAATCGAAGCTTTATGTTTCATCCCATTTTCATGATCTAGTACCAACAAATATTTGCCTTTTCGGTTAAAGTCCTCCGCATATTTACATATTTACATAACTAATATTAAATTAAATAAATAAGTGCTTCAATATAATTTATTATTTTTTATAAACTTACCACAAATTTCGCGGAGATTTCTTGTGCATTTCAATATATTTACATCAGAAATATAAATGAGCGACTTTAAAAAATTGCAATGTTTATGTAAATAATTCAGATACTCCAACAAATAACGAGACTGTGAATAAACAATAAATAATACATGTAGAAGAAATATATCAAAAAGAAATGAAGTAGGTTAAAAAACTGCACTTTATTTTGTCCGACAGTGTACATTGGATAAATTATATAGTACAACAAAAGATAGAGTCAAATGTTGCATATAAAATACCTTGTGACAGAAATAATAAAGAAAATTGTGATAAAGTCAATGTAGGTACAACGAAAAATAAACTAAAAACAAGATTTGCTGGACACAAATCAGTCCAAATATATGGCGGCAATATTACTCCGCAAAAAATGCGTTGTCTTCTCATTGCAGTAAATTAAATTACTATCCAAACTTTAAAAATGTATCGGTATATGTTAGAAATGTTACAAATAATTAATCTACCAATAACTATAAAGGAGATACTGAAAATGTAGTACATACTTTCAGACATTAAGTACATACGAAATAACACAACTTAAGCATGGTACTCTGTTCATCATTTCGTGCGAAATACTATCAAAAGCCCATATAAAAAAAATTGATGCGAAATAAATGCGAACTAATGCTGCTGAAGTTGTACTCTGTTCTTATTGTGAAAAGTTACGAAATGTTTCTGGCAGCATGTTTTTTCAACAAAAAAATGTATATGGCAACATTTTTTCCAACTGTAAAATAATGTAAGCGTCACTTATTTCGCACGAAATTGAAAAAAAAACAGCCAAAAACATATGGTTTTTGTTTACATAAAAGAAACAATGTTGCATACCTAAGGGCAATAAAAACGACAATTTTCTTCTAAAACCACCACTTGCTAATTGTCAAAATTTTCAAACGAAATAATTGATGTTGCTCAACCAATTTCGCAAATTTGAACAGAGTACCATGCTTTAGAGTGGCTTCACACGCTGCGATTTGTCGCCGCAACTTTGCTGACATTTTCTTTTGGTTTCCCTTCTAAATGTATCGTCTGTTCACATAATGAAACATTTGTTGCGTCATTTTGACATTAAATTGTTCATTTCTCATATTTTGCTCATTCGCAGATGTGTTGCCATATAGGACCTAGTTATATTACAGGTACATTATACAGGTATTTATATTCCTGATATTTCAGTATTTATTTATTTAAAATTAAAACAACAATTAGTTTTCTTTTTAATTTACAGTTATTTAATCGCAGTGTTGCCAAAAAATTTCTGTAATACCATAAAATGAAATTTGTCGCTTCGTTTCACAAAACCTGTGACACTAGCTACCCCGTACTCTCCACTACGTATTTCAACAATAAACTCGAGTCGCAAGAGAAAAGCCGCAGGTAAAAGTCGCAGCGTGTTAACTCCCTCATATAAATATTATATAATTACTAATTAGTAATGTTTGTTAACCTTTTATAAATTATTTTAATATTTTGTTATTTTAAAAATGTTCATATACTTTTGAAATTTATAAAAAAAAAATTCCTGAAGATGCTAACCAACGAGAAAGCGATATATGGAAAATGAAAGTACAAAGATTCTATTAAACGAGACGTTAAGCTTGAAAAATTATTACGATTTTAAATAAAAAATGTCAAATAAACTAAAACAATAAAAGCACTTACTTGTAAATATAGGGTCCAATTTCTTTAACAATTGGTATGGCACCTTGTTGCACCTTGTAAGGATTTGTAACATTAAATATATAGACTTTAAAGGATAAAGGTTGCGGCAGTTGCACGAAACGTTTGTACTGCTCTGAACCATCTGCGATAACGACACTCTGCAAATAAAATAATTTAAAGAGATTTTTTGGTTATAATTTATTTTGGAGGATTTTAAATAAATATAAAGATTCCAGCTGCAGATCTTAATTATTAAATATTTACCGATACTAACAAAATTTTCAGTCATATTTAACATAAAATGTCTTGTAGCACTGTGTAGCTGTATAATTTAATTTTGTTTAAAATTAAAATGTTTTCATACCAAAAATGTTTTACTTTGACTCTGTCATTTTCATAATTTATGCTTTAATTAAAACAAAAACACACAACAATAAATCACTTCCAATCATTTAATTAAATAATTAAGAAAATCAACAAGCTGGAAAACAAAGAATTTCCACCCCACCCCACCTATATATACATAGCAAGAACACATGTTGAAAAATTCTTATAGTAAAGACAAGTATTTAGGTCATTATACGTGTCTTTACATAAAAGTCGTTCGGGCACTTTATGGGAAGAATATTGGAACCATATTCACCCTTTAAACAAATTCATTTGAAATTTCATGCTTGGTGAAATTTCATTTTCAGAAAAAACTTAAAATAAAAACTAATGGTGTTCTACAGAAATAAGGTCACACACATTACATTTTCATATTTTAAAGATCGTTGAACTCCATTCACACATATTTATTTTTCCTTTTGTAAATATTCATTTCTCAACAAATCATTATAAATTTTTCAACGCTCTGACTCATTATAATAAAATTAATGGCTGGATTGTCATTATTTTTTGTTTTAAAAAATGCCTAAGGATTTAATTTTAATCCGAATTGAAAGTGTCGCCATGTAATTTACTTTTTGAAAACTAAACAAGTATGAGTTTATATTCGGCTGTGCCGAATCTTATATAGCCACCATTAAATCACCTATTATGGAGATTTATAAGAGATTTATGCGCATTTAAGTGATTTCCGGAAGTAGACTTTATAAGGGGGATACGATCAAATATGAACCGATCGTCATCATATTGATAGTGACGAATTATATATATGTACTCGTATGTATGAAGTATTTGTGTCCAATTTAAACATGCTGCTGATGCTAATAAGAGCTGTATGCGCATTTAAGTGATTTCTAGAAGTGGACTTTATATATAAACCGATCACCATAAATCTGAGCTTGACGATTTTTATATACATATGTATGGACTATTTGTGTTGTATTCTAACTTGATAGTGGTTTTATAAGGAATTTATGCACATTTAAGTAATTTCGGAAACTCGACTTTATATGGGGAATACGGTCAAATATGGACCGATCGTCATGAAATTTAGTAAAACGATTTAAATGTATATTTTGGTTATGCTTGTCGAATTTTAACTTGTTAGTCATTTTTACAAAAGATTTATGTTAATTTAAGTGATTTTCGAAACTGGTATTTTTATGGGGCTATGATACGGCTTTTCTAGAGACATTTTTGTATGTATAATATGTATAATAGCTATGAGAAATCGAGGACCGATAAACCGATTCCTGGCATTTTCAAAAGGACTCGTTCTTTTGTAATAAAGATAATGTGTGCAAAATTTCATGATATTATCTGCATTATATTTGAAGAAAACAGCAAAAAATATCGCGGAAGTCTGAAACTTTGATCCTACTGGACCGATTTTGACCATTGCAATACCAAACATTTCGGTGCATCAAAAAATGTTTGGTAAAAATTTCATTGTCATGTGTTTCTTTCTTTCTACAACCAATATTTCGATGAGTTACAAACGGAATGACGCATATTTTTGATGGTGGGTATTAAAACAAAACAAAAACAAGTAAGAAAGTATAGTCGGTCAATCCCGACCATATAATACCCTACACCCAGTATATAAATTTTTCAGAACTGGGCGCTATATGGGAGGTATTACCTATTATGGACCGATCATCCAAAAATTTAATGCCCCACCACTTCCGTGAAGATAAATATTATGTATGTTATAATTTATCTCGATATAAATAGTTTTAAAAGATTTATGGAGGTTAAAGTGAATTACGGAGAAGGTCTTATATGGGAGCTTTGACTAATTATGGACCAACCATTATAAAATTGGGTGTCATCATTTCTGTACATATGAAATTCATTTTTATTAAATTTTATTCGGATAACAACATTTTTAAGAGATTAATAGTTGATAAAGTGATTTTCGGAAGTGGGCCTTATATGAGAGCTACGACTAATTATGGACCGATCATAATAAAATTGTACCGTATAATCTGTACATGTACGAAATATATTTGTGCTAATATTATTTGGATATCAACATTTTTGAATGGGTTATGCTCTTTAAAGTGATTTTCGGAAGTGGTCCTTATATGGAAGCTACGACTAATTATGGACTGATATGGAAAAAATTTGTAGATGTGATTTATCTTCATTTATAACTCATTTGTGATAAAATTTGTTTGGATACTTTCATAATTCAAACAGTTATGATCGTTAAACTCATATTTTGGGATGACATTTGTATGGAGGCCAGGTGAAATATTGGACCGATTTCCTGGATGGCTCTCCATGTAAAGCTTGTGCGCAGAGTACAGGTCGCAATTTTGAAAATATTTTGATAAAATTTGGTACGTGATATTTTTTCGGCCCAAGAACGGATGGTGGAAATCGGTCCATTATTTCACCTGGCCCCTATACAAAAGTCCTCCCGAAATTGGAGTTTACCAATCATAAATGTTTGAATTATGCAAGGAACCAAACAAATTTCATCACAAATGAGTGTAGCTGAAGCCAAATCACATCTACAAATTTTGTGCAGATCGGTCAATAATTATAATTAGTCGTAGCTCCCATATAAGACCCACTTTCGAAAATCACTTTAAAGAGCATAACTCTCTCAAAAATGTTGGTATCCAAATAATATTGAACGCAAATATACTTCATATGTATACAAACAATACGATACAATTTTATTGTGATCGGTCCATAATTAGTCGTAACTTCCATATAAGGCCCACTTCCGAAAATCACTTAAAGAGCATATTTCTCTCAAAAATTTTGGTATCCAAATAATATTGAACGCAAATATATTTCATATGCATACAAACAATACGATATAATTTTATTGTGATCGGTCCATAATTTATTTATTTATTTATTTACTTTAACTTCCATAAATCTTTTGAAAGTATTTACATTGAGATAAAGTTTAACAGACTGTAGTTTAATATAAGTAATGTAATTATTATTTACTTATTTTTATTTTTAATTTTATTTTTACTCATACAAATCTACACTACCCTATTGTATTATTAAATAATTGGAATTATATTGGAAATATTGATTTATTATTATGGACTTATTAGAAGTGAAGATTTGTATACAACAACTACTATGTATAATATAGCTTTTAAGGCATCCCAAAATCAATAAACGAATCATTATCGATCTGCCTTTAATCATGGCATTTTCATTTCTGGCATATACATAGATCTGGCAGTAAAAATAAATATAGAACAGGGCATATAAAATTGCCCTTATTAAACCTTTACCAGTGGCGTTAATTAGCGCCGATAAATTAGATAAAATATACACCTTCACTCACACACACATACCCCTAACATTACAACACACAATATTTATATTCAAAGAAATCATGACACTAAATTTTTGGATGATCGGTCCATAATAGGTCATATCTCCCATATAGCGCACATTTCTAAAAAACTAGTTTATACATATACTAGGTGTAGGGTATTATATGGTCGGGCTTGAACGACTATACTTTCTTACTTGTTTTTTTCTATGGTTATTTATTTACAAGTTACGAAAGGTAAAAGAAGGTTCTCGGGTGCAGTTTTTTCCCGTTTTGATCATCTGGAATTTCGAATATCCAAAAATATTTTCTTAGTGGATCTATTTGATGTAAAAGTTATTAAATACCCGAATTAAAGGTTTCTAAATAGTGATTTTTTAAGAGCTTTCGGATTTGATTCAAAAAACACATACAAGTTAGAGAAATGTATGAAATCTTTTAATCGAATTACACATATGTTTTAAGATGATTTCAAGTAAATGTTGAGGGTACTTCTCAAATTGTTCAACATAGTGGCAGGTATCTCAAGAATAAATTCTTCAATATATTTTGCTAGTGCGTCAAACGTTGCGGACTTGTCCCTATAGATATCAGCCTTAACATACCACCACAAAAATAGTCCAAAGGCTTTAAATAGGCGGCCAATTGACCGACCTCAAACATGAAGTAAACTGTAAACACCGCACACGCCTCTGAATTGGGTTATTGTTTCGTGTGATGTGTGACTCCGTCTTGCTAAAACCATATGTCAGCCAAGTCCAGCTCTACGATTTTAAGGAAGAAAAGAAAAAAGAAAATGTAAACATTGCACGTTAGCGCTCGCAAGTAACGTTCCTACCGTTATCGTCTTTGAAGAAGATTAATTAGATTAATCAATTATACCGCCGGCCCTTAAGCCACACCAAACAGTGCAAAGATGAACGAAACAGTCAGTGACGTTACTCTTTTATATACATACGAGTATATGTACATAATATTTACATACTCGTATATACATATGTATGTATGTATACAAATTGATCAAGTTCAGTTGTACTCAAAAATATAATAAATTTCCCAATTGGTAAAACTTTCTAAATATGCAAAGTAAAACTGAATTATATATCTCATGCAGTGGTATAAGCATTTAACTGAAAACATTTTAAGTTTATGTTTTAAAGTGTAACAAGAGTTCTCAAAACAAGAATAAAAGTCATTAATTTTCAAGTACAACAAATAACAACAAGTACATATTACAATTTGCCGGTTGTTTATTTTTCTTAGTATAAAATATTATAATAATAATTTTTTCTTTCAATTTTAATATTCATGTTTTTCAAAGAAAAAAAACCATCAATATAAGACTGGTAAAACAAAAATAATAAAACTTGTACAACAAAATTGATAATAATTGTTATAAAAACACCAAATATAACAACAATAATAACATATGCTTACAAATAAACTAAAACTTACACTTGAAAACCAAAAAATAATGGAACATAACTTCAAGGTCAATGAACGATTTGATACGACTTGAACATGAGACAGACAGCAGACCAATTTTAGATTTGAACAAAAGACTTTGTATAAAATATTCATACTTTATGCATAAATTTATAAATTGTAATTTACAAAAATACCAAAAAGAAAAAATATTTATAAATAAAAAAAAAAAAAAAAAAAAAAAAACACAACTATTGACACTGGCCCAAAACTTTGCGTTGAATACCAACAAAACCAACCAAAGCGTCCAACGATTCAATCAGCTGAAGTGATTCAAGCTGCATAAATAAATGTTTTTAATTTATTTAATTTTGTTTTTTTTTTTTTTTTTTGAATAAAACAAAGCAAAATAGAAACCAAAAATAACAAATATTTGTATTCAAAGCGAACAAACAATTTGCCACTGAAAACTAACTCATAAATTTAAATGTACAAGATCAATTCGATGACAAGTGAACATGTTGTGCAATTTTATATGTTTGTCAAATCTTTTTTTTTGCCAAAGTCAATGTTTCTTTTTAAAAGCATATTTAAGGCTTATAATAAATTGAAGTAAAATATTTAGTTGGTTATTGAGTTTTTATAGTTACTAGAAAAGTATTAGTAAAGCTGCGGTCACATTAGGCACATATTTGGCGAAATGTTAGATTATAATTTTATTTTTTATCATACAAGATAAAGAAAACAAGTAAGAAATCACAGAGGAAATAAAAATGCTTAAAATGAGCAAGAGCATTTGCGAAGAGCAAATAGAGTTTTCAAAAGACATCACGAATGAGATAGAGGCAATTAGCTTTAAGCAACAAGCGGTTAAGTCCGACCATATAATGTCCCACTCCGAGTATGTGAGTAAATCCAGCTTATTTAATACCATGCAATAAATTTCTCACCGATAAAGTGGACATATGTATGTATGGGAGCTAAGAGAAATAATGAGCCGATTTAAACCAATTTGAATCTCAATCATCTTTGAGCTAATAAAAGTTCACATACAAAATGTTATTGAAATATCTTTAAAACATAAGACCTACACAAAAATACATGGACAACCAGCCAGCCAGCCAGCCAGCTAGATACACGGAAGGACGGACGGACGAACGGACATTGGTAAGTCGATTCAAAAAGTGATTCTTAGTGGATGGGGCCTCGAAAACATCAGCACAAATGCAATATTCCCTTCCCTCTGTAGTGGTATGATTTCTCTTTAAAATTACAAAATTTATTCAATTCATTTATAATTGCTTCATCTACAACAATTATACAAATTACATTCGTAGTAAATTTGCTATAATCATCTTTAATCCGGTAGGAGCCATATTTGGCTAAAATAGATTCTTGATTTAACTTTTACCCTGATTAACTTTATCCATATATATTTCAAAAGTATTTATATAGAGATAAAGTTTAACATTCACAGACATCATGACACTAAATTTTTGGATGATCGGTTCACAATAGGTTATATATCCCATATAGCGCACATTTCTGAAAAACTGTTTTATACATATACTTGGTGTAGGGTATTATACACTTTTTTACTTGTGTTTTATTTGGATTTTTATTTGGACATTAAGCTTCCAGAGTAGCGAGTTGAGTACACCTGTTTTTGGTGTATTCTGAACAGCCACTATGGAAATATTCGAGACATCAGGAGTAGATTTAACGCAGTTGTATTTTAAGGGGGTTTTCAACAAATTAAATTATCGCAAGATATATTTCCAGTTGTTTTATAGCGTTTATAACCGATTCTGGTTTGCAACATAATGCCATGTTGACAAAGTATTTCCTCAAGAGATGACTTCGGAAAGCATATCCTAGCTACAAAATAAGTTTGAGTTTTGAACAGGACATATTAGGAAGGACCTACAAAGGGAACAATATACGCTTTATTCCATATGCCTACGAAATTTCTAACGTTGCAGTTCGGGATACACTACAAGAAAGTGTAAGCTCTCCACTACTCTAAAATTTTAATAACGCAAGAGTGCCGTACTTGGAGGTTGTTGTCTTAAGTGGGAAAAAAGTCTAGTGTTCCAGCATACACCGGCTTAATCCATTTTCTGCACTACTGGTTTTATAAATCCAATGAATTTCTTGAATAACGAAACCTGTAGAATTGCACAACTTCTTGGCCTTAATCTTAATGATAAACACTGAATTAGAAATTTGTATATTTTAATCTTCATGATCAGGACCTTGTTTCACTTGATGTTGGATTAACCAGTTTCGTATTAATATCCTGCATAGTTCTATCTATGACCGTTAAGCACTATTATTTCTACGTTTGATAAGTTCAAATCATGGATGTTGTTGATTTATTGTTATGTTGATTTTTATATTTCAGCTGTCAGTAGACTGTTTAATACATTGCCTCGATTAAAACTGAAGGGATGTGAGTATATTTACATCCTCTGTCATCCAGTTTGAATTAAATTGTAAAACAGTTAGATTTAAAGATATATTCTTGCTTAGTTCATTGCTACTCGTAACCATGACAAGGTAACTTTCTTAAAGGAGTAAAAGACATCAGGTTTGTCATCATGTTTTCTGTATGAGATCATGTGTCGAATATGTATGTATCTTTGTTTCAGTGGAGGACATAGTAAATAGTGTAAAATAAATTTACACTTTACATAGGAATTCACAGGGTCGATGTAGATCGATAAATTATCGTCATTCTGGTTGCAGGTTTCTTTGTACGTTCATGAGGTGTGAGTTGCTATAAACGTGTTTTTATGCGTGAGCGATGGATGCTTGTTTGCATTTAATAAACATTAATGATTTTATTGTGGCTTAAATTATATTAAAAACGTGATTAAAATTTATATTAAACATAAACAAGATAACAAGCTACAGTTCAACCTTGGTATAACGAATCTTAAGGGTATTAAAGAAAAAAACGTTATATCGAATAATTCGTTACAATGAGGTTCGTTATATCGAGGTGAAGTTGCACTTCTATTCGTTATAACGAGGTAATAACAAATTTTGTATATTAATCATCATCTGCTTACCATGTTATAGCGAACGATTTCGGCTAATAAATCAAAACACATTTGAACGAAAACACTGTATTTTGTAGTTTTAAAATTCAGAAATAGTTTACATTTATAAAATAATAAGTCTGAGCCAGTCAGCTCTTGCCAACAATAAAGTTTTCTTCGAATATTTCAGCCGTTAGTCTAATGCATGCTGCTATCGACTACGAATGTAGGTTTGCTGGAGACGTTGTCGTTGCAAACACAATAATTTTGTATCTGTTTCATATAATTTGGATTAATTGATGGAAATCGTTATGTAGAGGTTGTAAGTTGACAAAATTCGTTAAATAGAGGTAAATAATTCTTTCTATTTCATTAGTTTGCAGTGAATGAAAATTCGTTATAACGACGCTATTGATAAATGCATTCGTAATAGAGAGGTTTATTTTGTATTAAATCTAATGGAGCGTTGTTGGGGATTTAAAAAAATTCGTTAAATCGCGGATTTCGTTATTGTGAGGGGCGTTATATCGGGGCTTGACTGTATTACACAAATATGTATGTACGTACATACATATACATATATAAAATTTTTATATTCATAAAAAAAGCCAAAGTGCAAATATGTTGTAAAAAATATATATGCATAAATGTTTTGCACAGTATGTTGTTGTAGTATGTAGACAAAGTTTTTATTTTAGATTGCGTTGGTTGCAACGATTACAAATAATGTCTGACTGAAATTCGACATATTTATCTTAATTTAATTCTTAAAGCGTAAAATGAATTCTTATTTCTGCACCAACAACTTTATTAGAGTGTATATATCGATATAAATGAAATATGTGAAGAGCTTTCTCTACAATAATTTTAATTATTCTTAATAGTAATAAAGTTGCAAGTAAAGGTTTCAGTTGCGTGGAAACTTATGGTTGGTTAGTTAACCTAGTGGTTGATTATGCCCAAACAGTCATTCGTCAAGTGTGAAATAGTAATGAATCAAATTAGTAGCCATGATATCCCACCGGCTGTGATTTAATAGTTGTATCAATGTGGACATACTTCATGCGTTATATGTCAGATTAATAGACCACACCGAGTTAGAGCCACTATAAATTACTCGAGTAGTCTCTATATACATACAGGAACCCAAACTAAAATAATATCTGATAGACGACCCAGCCATGGTAGTTCTTTCTCCACAAAATTGATCCACAAATGAAGTCAAAGTTATCCACTTGGTTACCCCTGCACCACTCATTTCTGAATGGCAGTAAAACTGTAGATAATAAAATTTTAGCACTATAGTCAAGATTGGGGGACAATTGGCTAAAATTCGGATTTACGATTGCCAACATCCAGCGTTATTGAACTTCAGGCAGAAGTATTCATTCTAGAAGAGCAATAAGAACGAGGTGTCTCTAAAGAACTAGTTTGTAATGCGCCAAAATTCCAATATATGCTGATCTCTGAACTTTATAGACTTGGTCAACGACAGTCCAGCATATCGGAGATCCATATTTATAATTTGTATACATCCATTTAAATAAAGTAAGAAAGCTTATAATATACAGCTATGGACATTTTAATGGCACAAACTCAATTAGAGCACAAACTTTCCAAATAAAAACTTCCAAAAATAGAAGTTTTATGCCATCTGATTGTTGTTGTGGAAATATTTGTCTTAACAACGCTCAAATGTTCCACTATATTCAGCTTATAATTTACTTTTATTAAGTTTTGCATGGACCAATGAACCAATTTGTTTAGTATAGGCAGTTCTTACGTCAATTTTCTTTAAATCACTATTTTGTGTAATTAAAAAAATAAGTGTAAAGTGCAAAAAAAAAAATTATTAAAAATGGGATCAGGCAAACATGCCACAATTGAGGAAAGGCGGATCGTATGGAAAATACATGCAGATGGAAAGAAAATGGCATTTATTTCTAAAATAATGAAAATTTCACGAAAAAAGTGTACAATGCAATTAAATCATGTGTTAAGAATTTCGATGTATTGATAGATAAAAAAGTTGTTCTTATTATTTTTTCCAACATTGTTAGGACTGTCCCCATTTTAGACGGAACATCTTACAGCAAGTATAAAAGGCCACCGTTTAAATATTATTTCTATATAATATCACATATCGCACCCTAATTGCAAAAGTGGCACAACTCAAAATACTAAAATTTTCAGGAGAGACAAAAAAAGTTCATCGTGCACAAGCAACACACTTAACATAAAACAAATAAGAGTGCAATATTCGTCTGTGCCGAAACTTAAATACCCTCCACCTAAACGTAATAAGAAATACAAAAACTACATATACTTATAGGGCTAGAATATCCTTATTCTGTATTTTTTATTCAGTCTTAGTGCAAATTTTATTATTATTTTATATATTGTTTGAAAGACAATTTTACGACCAATATAATTTATGTTAAATATTTTGAATTTTCACCATTTTTAATTGATTTAATTACCAATTCTTACCATAATTTAGAAAGTTTGTCTGATGTTCATAATAATCTGGAGTGTAATTTAACAAACAGAGTATAAAAAAGGGGAACAAGTCGGTTTTAGTGACTTTGCTCAAAAAAAAAACAAATTTCATCAAATAGGACTTTTAGAAGAGATGTCAGCAAAAAAAAAATTTTGGCGGTCCCGCATATTTTCGAGGGGGCGGGCTCGTAAAGTTGAACATATATAGTCCTATATATCGGGAACTACTGGGTGTCTGATAATATGTAATACATTAAATAAAAGGTATTACAAATACCTTTCCAACGATATATATCATGATTATAAAATATATATTTATTTATTTATTTATTTATGTATTTGTTTATTGATTCCATTCCCTGTACAAGAATAATGAGTCTTATGGCCAGTTTTTAACATAAAAATTAAAGTGTGTTTAAACTTAAGTTCTGTTTAAATATAAAATTCATTTTTACAGATCATATTTAAATACAACTTAAATCACTGACTACGTCCATTTAAATACAACTTAAGTTTTTCATACTACCATATGATTTTGACAGTTCTGCAAATTATGAAAATTGCGCATTGAAGTTTTTTTATTATTTGATAAAAATATTCAATAAATAAACTCGCCGCGAATAAAAACATTGTGCTTATTATTATCAATATCAACTAATATCAACTAAAACAATGAATTTAGATGAAGAGGACATGAATGATGCAGCTTTTGTCCATTTAGTTTACAACAATTTGTGAACTAAATATGAAATCAGCTGTTAAAGGAAGAAGTTGTTTATATTTTTTTGTCATTTAATATGCTACCATACTTTTATCATAATTAAATACTAAACTTAATTTGAGACTAAAAAAATGAAACTTAAGTTTAAGGAAAAATTAACTAATTTCATATTTAAATATCAAGTTAAAAACTGGCCATTATACTTATAGCACAGGAACGTATTACGTTACAAAAAAAAAAAAATTGATGCAAGTAAATATAACAATATTGAGATAAAGTTAAAGTTAAAAAAATTATAAATTAAAATTAAAAAAAAGTAAAAATTATAAAAAAACAACTACGAATAGAAATTAATGATAATGATGATAATTACAGCAAAAACTGCGAACTACCAGAACTAACACTGGTTAAAGGATTGATGTTTGTCTGTTGGCTGACCGGCACCGCAGTGGTGCAGGTGGTAGAACACAAAGAATTCTGATGAGAGAAAGTGGGATTTCTCGAAACATATGTAAATTCAACAACCCAGGTTCGATCCCTAGCCAAGAAAAATTATCAAAATTTTTAATAATAAATTTTTCAAGTTGTAATTCCTAACTTCAGTAAAAATAATTTAATGAAAATTAAATTTAATGAACTCGAGCCTAACTAAAATTATCAAAAAGTAAAAATTAACAGTTCGATTATGAAATAATAATTATTCTATAAATTATTATTTAAAAGAAATGGAATAAAAAAATTTTGAAACTATTAGCATTGCTGTTCAGTTGTTGACTTTGTGGAAGATTGTTCCAAAGACGAGCGGCATGTACATAAAACTGCCATTCAGACACAAGTAAATTATGTCGAGGTATTACAATATTTCGGTTTCGTGGGGATTGAAAAACACGTATTTTATCGAATATATATTTACGTGTTTGAAAGTTGATTATTTTATGTAAAAAAATAAGAGTGCGAATTTTTAGCAAACTTTAAAGGATACTCCATAAAGATTATTGGCAACACAGAGGAAACATGATCAGACCGTCTTAATCCATACACATATCTTATTATGTTATTGAACAAGACATTAAATTTTCTCATACCAACTGAGTCACAGCTTCCAAATACTTCACACCCATAGATCAGGGAAAAAATCAAGTATGATTTAGCAAGTAAGGCCCTTATTCTTAAGGGTGTGAAATATTTTGTAGACCAGCGAGCACGTAACTTTGCATAGGTTTGACCAACCAGCAAATTTACATTATCAGTCCAGGTCAAATTACCATTGAAAATGATACCAAGATTTTTAGCTTTATTAACAATTTCAATTTTCTCGCCATTTAAAACAATATCCTCAGATATGGAGGGAATCATACATATTACAATGCATTTAGATTTATGAGGATTCAAACAGTGATCGTTTGCACTAGCCCAAAGGTAAATTCTATTTAAGTCGTCATTTAGGTAGGAAATCCCTAACGCAATATTTTGAACTGGGCTACTTAAAGTGAGCTGCACGTCATCGGCGTATAAGTGGGTGTTACATTTAGTGAGTTGTTTTGGCAAATCATTTACATAAAAGGAAAATAAAAGTGTACCTAGAATAGAACCCTGAGGCAGGGATAGGCTATCCGACCATACATTGTTCACAAACACCGATTGTGTGCGTTCTGAAAGATAAGACAGTATAAGTTTGGTTGACGCGCTCGTAAATTTGAAAAAGTGTTTAAGTTTTCGGATGAGTATGTCATGATCTACCGTATCGAAAGCCTTAGAATGGTCAAGAAGTACCAAAAAATTAATATTTCCATTTTCTATATTTCCTTGCCGTATATTTTCACTAACTTCCATAAGAGCTGTTACGCAGCTATGACTCTGACGAAAACCAGATTGCGTGTTGGATAGCAAATTATGAGTATTGATATATGCAATCATTTGTTTATACATAAGTTTTTCCAAGACTTTCGACAGAAAACACAAGATGGCTATAGGTCTGTATTCTCCATTCGACTTAGTTAATGGCACAATTTTTGCATGTTCCCAGTTTAACGGGTAAATACCCGACATTATGATAGTATTAAACAAATGAGTAACATATGGCAAAATCAATGGCAATAAATTTTAGATTTAAGTTCCCACTTCCCACTGCGTTTGATTTTATTAAAGAGCACGTTTAAAAGAACATCATTTTGAGTAATACAAGAAAATTGAAAATGTTCCCCAATTATCCCATTATTTGTATTTAAAGTGTCTGAAGAAAAATTTAAAAAAGAGGGATTTGCTTGGATAACAGGAGCGTTAGTAAAAGTTCTGTTAAGCATATTTGCATCCACTTGGTAGTCAATAATGCCATGTGCATTGCCAATTCCTATTTCACGAATAGGACCGAATATGGGTCAAATCCGAAAAGAATATTTTTTGCTCCGAATTTTTTTTAATATCTAAAAAAATTTAAATAAATGTCTATATAAGTGTTAGTTTAGTTTATTAATATTAATATCCAAGACATTAAGCTTTACCCTCTGGCCCACGATGTCGAACGATAACGTTCGCTTAGATAAGACTTAAGACACAAACTTGATTGTGGAATAAACAAACTTGATTGAGTAAAAAATAGATACTATAAAAAGTTTGTGTCTTAAGTCTTATCTAAGCGAACGTCATCGTTCGACATCGTGGGCCAGGAGGTTAATTTAAGGTATCATATGTGTCTGGGTACTATAATCATAGAATTATAAGATCTGAAAAATTAAAAAAAAAAAAAAACATTTTTTTAAAATTTTGTATGCAGGATAGGATTTTTCCTCTATGGTTACAGATATCGATATTTATTAGGCATTTTTGTGGGTTTATTTGTTTTTTGGAAATGGTTCTTATATGGCAGCTATGACAAATTATGGGCCGATCTTCTTAAATTTTGGAACAGTGATTTTCATGCATATGCGGATATTTCACGTCGAATTTCAACATAATAACGGTATATTTATATTAAGCAGTTTGATTTAGGCATAGAGGGCTTTATATGGGACATACGGTTAAAAATAGACCGAAATTAATAAACTTTTGTGGGATGATTTTTGTATATACGTAAATGATCTGTGCAAAGTTTTGAGTCGGTACCGATATTTATACAATATATATAGGGATAAATGTCTTTTTCAGATGTGGTCATTGTATGGCAGCTATGACCAATTCTGGGCCGACCACCATACAATTTAGTACAACAATTTATTTGCCTATAGAGATTATTTATGTCAAATTTTAGCCGTTTAACATTATTTATATCTGGTTTATATGTATTTAAGTGAATTTTGGAAGTGGGCTTTACAGTCAAACATGGACCGAACTAAAAAAAATTCGTTTTATGATTTCTTTTTGCATAAAACTTATTTTTGCTGAATTTTGTCTTGATATTCCAATTTTATAGGCATTTATGTATAATTGAGCAATATTTCGGGAAGATTTTTGTATGGGGGCTGGGAGAAATCATGGACCGATTCTTACTATTTTCCGCACACTTTCTTCTTTTATCATACAAACAACGTATACAAAATTTCATGGTATTATCTGCAATATATTTCAAAATATTGCAAAAAAATGGTCAAAAATATAAAATTTTTGTGGAGGTTGTCTCACATATTGGTCCATAACCTAAACCGATTTTGCTGATTTTAAATAGCAAACTTCTCGAAAGCATGTGTGACAGAATTATTGAAGACTTGGATCCCGAAGATATCTGGGGACTTCAGAAAACTGATTTCAACATTCAAACAGACAGAGAGACGGACATGGCTTAATAGACTCCGCTATCTATAAGCATCCAGAATATATATACTTTATAGGGTCGGAAAATTATATTGTGGAAATTACAAACTCATGAAGGTGAAGGGTATAAATAGACAAATTTGTATTTTTCCAGTTAAAGAAGATAGTGCTGTGAAAGAAATTTTTGCAGTAGTTAGAGATGTGCACTCCGTATTAATTTATGAAAAAAGTCAATTTTGGAAAATTTTGAGTTGTGCCACTTTTGTAATTAGGGTGCGATATATACTCATATGATAAGGGAACTTTGAAGCTCCTTAACCGATTTCTGAAGTCCGGAATCTTGATTTTTGTTGTGAATAGTACCAATTCTGATTTGCTTCGCTTTACACCTAGACCACTTTTGGTAGCCAATTTATTGAGTAATGTCAAATTATAACACCGGCCTATAAATAATATCACTTCATCATCTTCATATGCCACGACTTAATTATACACAAGTTCTATAAGAAAACAACGATAAGCCAAAATATTGGTGAGATCACTTCCAACTTGCTTAAACTTAAAAATGTTGACATGTATACATACATACTAACTAGTTTCAACATGTTGCAGGTTAATAAGACCCACATGAATTATAAGAGTAGTAACGTTATTAAAAGCGCTCTCTGTGCCTCTAGATGGCTGCCTTTAAATTCAAAAGCTCTCTATATAACTCGTATTACCTTATGATAAGCAAGCTGCCTACTTGGTGCTTTCTACTCTTTACTCTTTATCGTTTCTACCCTTTCAATGTTTAATGTTAAAACGATAAATGAATTATTGGACATTTCTTCCTGCAGGGAACATATTCAAGATAGAGGCAGAGCTTAAATATTCGATATTCGATAAGCAAAATATCATCAGGCCCAGATGACTTAAATGGGGAAAAGTTATATACCGCCCATTATGTTCTGTCTTAAAGCCTCAGTTAGCCGACTGTAACGGAATGTAACTGCAACAGTAAGAAACAGCTGATAGATATTGTTATGCGTAAAATAATGCAAATGGTTATGGAGATGTAAAGATAACGCAACACCGTAATGTATGAATCTGTCAGAAATAGAATTTCCTTACATTTTTACGTCATTACATAACATTCCGTTACAGTCGGCTAACTGAGGGTTAAAGCCTAACAAAAATTTCAATACATATACAAATAATTAAAAAATTAATGAATTCATAATGGTTGTATCGAAGACACTCCTGCACATACTGTAAAAAAAAAAAAAAAACAAAAGAAATATTTTGAACGCCTGTGTATGTACTTATGAATGTGTTAAAGTTTAATTAAAAACTGTCATAATTAATTAACAATTAAAGCAGTTTTAACCATCGGTTGCTACAATTTTTAAAGTGTTAAACTTTTCATTTAATATAAATAAAAAGCCATTTAAGACTTTTGCAGTTTCTGGCAGTAATCATGCACACACGACTCCCAGTCAAGTAGTTGTCACATTTATTCGCTCATTAGTTTGTTTAACTTCGGGTACAAAAATGAAAAAAATATTGAAATTATGGTAATTTGGTGGTTATTAAATTTAATTATAATTTTGTTTGCTAAGCAAACACATTTATTGTGCGTGTCTTTATAAGTTTTTTCTTTTTATTTTTGGGTGTTTGTTGCACAATTGCCACACGCTTGCTTTTAGCAGCAGTACATCAGTTGCATATTAAATTATTTTCGAGTAATAATTTTGGTTTTGATTAAAAGCATTTATGTTAATTTTTAAAGAAGTCACTAGTTTAAGTAAGTATTTATTTATAACGATTAACGAATTGTTTTCTATTGAACTAAACATTTTTGTTTGATATTAATTTCAAAGTCACACAGGCGCCGCATGCGTACTTGAATTATTTTCCCTCGCGCTGGTTAGAGGTTAAAAATTTTCCATGCGCGTTGAATGAAAAAAAAAACAAACAAAGAAATACGAATATGGAATTGAACTAAATTTGTGGCAATTTATTTGTATGGATTTTGGTGTTGGCGGTTTTATATTTATTTTAAAATTATTTTTATTTGTTTATAAACAATTCTCAAAATTTGTTTATTTTGTGACAAAGACCTTCTGTCCTAATTATTATCTCAACTATTAGTTTAGGAATAAAATGTTTTCTTTAAACCTGAGTTGCATTCATTCTGTAGATTTACCTAATTTACATCTTAAAAGAAAAATTAATTTAACAGAGTTTTACTAAAATCAGTTCAGTTATTTAGGCGTAAATCATGAAGAAACAGGCGGACAAACTTATATAGACATTTATAAAATACTATATTGCCCTGGTGGTTCACATCCCATGAATCCGCTTATTTTAAGCCAAACTATCATCATAGCAACCCATACAAAATTGGAATTCCCGCATAACTATAGTTCGTCAGATATAGCAGATACATGCGCTTTGCTTACTACTATTATGCTCCACTACAATTTTATGTAAACTACGGGAAATGGTACCAAAGGCCCGAATTTTGAATAATGTAACAGTTTGACGAATATTTGACGTCCATTATTTGAATCCCACACATTATTATCTCACCGGCGTATGGCTTGATATCTTTCATAAGCTATACTTTGAGCCTGTCATATTTAAAGCTTTCTAAATATTCGACAATATCTATTTACTGTGTGTGGGAAACGATTAATCCAGCTGTAAGTTTGCAATGAAACTATTTGATGGCTTTGGGCAGCTTTGTTTCACAATATCACTTTCGCCCAGAAATGTTTGAAATTCTTCAATAAATTCTCCTCCTTCTTGGTTTTGGCTTTGTACCACGATCGATTGTCTCTTAATAAATATTATCATATAGAAACAATTATCATTTGATAATATACAAAAATGTATTTGTACATACTACATATGTTGATAAATCGAATAGGATGAATTTTTTGACAGTTAAAATTTTTTATTTGTCAAAAGATTCGTTTTTTTATTTTAAGGTGTTTAATTATGGATTAGAAGGTTCCTCGCAAACGAAAGGCCAGTATTATTAAAAAGAAGTCCATCCATTGAAATGTGTACATCTATTTGATTTTAGGGAAATGAGGTTCAATAAATTAAGAATATTTTCAGATAACCATAATATCAAAAGTAAAAGAAGTGGCAAATAAACCACCAGTATCTGATATAAGTCGGTTTTAAGCCTTAAAATGCCGCGTTAGAAACGAGCACAAAGGACTAGTTTTCTTCTACTTTCTTAAACATTATATCAAAATATACCTTAGTTTAATATTAATTTAATTGCATGTGGTAAACACTTTTTGCAAATTAACCAACACAAATTCAATTATAATACAAATTATAATAAATAATGAAGAAACTGTCAAGAGCCATTGAAGACAATATTCTAGCAATGACAAAACGAAGCTATTCTACGCGAGTTTTATATAAACAGATTAAAGTAAGTCAATCAGTGGTCATAAGTATCTAAAAAAGGCGTTGTATTGTTATCAAACTATAAATCAGAGCTTTCAAAAAGTTATTAACGAATGATAACACAAATGAAAAGAGAAAGTGTGTTTAACACCACAAGATGCTTATATAGCAATAGGCAAACTTGTTAGTCGATGGGCAGCAAGACGAGCCCTTCGTGAAATTGGAGCAGTCAAAAATCAAAACCTGCCTTGTCGGTAAAAAATGTTAAGGCACGATTAAAGTTTGCCAGAGAGCACATAAATTGAACTGGAAACGTGTGTGTAATCTGGTCAGACTAACCCAAATTTAATAATTTTCAATCCGACTTTAAACAAAAATAACATATTAAGGGCCATTATTACAACTTGCCTTTAATGTTTCTGTAAAAGGTAACTTTAATTAAAGTGAGGAATAAAGTAACCTTTAAAATTTTTCGTTATTACAACTTCCTTGTAAAATAAAAATTTTTTTTCTAAAATATGGCAAATTTGTTTGTGAAACAGAATTCAAATTCAACAGTCTACTTTGAGGCTGACTTTATTCAAAAATATTCTCCAGGTTATTAACCTATTAACCGCCAATATAAAACCAGAAGTTAATTTTTTTATTAATTGTACATAAAATTAACATAAAAGTATAAAAAATTTAGGAAAAATTATAAGTGGGTGGAGTAGGGTGGGTGTACTCAACTGAGTACAGCGGCGGTAAATGGGTTAATATAAATCAAACGTCTGTTTTCCATTTTTGTTTATCGAATTATTTATTGGCAAAACAAAATTAAAATTAATTTATTTTTCATGAAGGTGACATTTTTTCCAGAACATATGACAACTTCAAATACTTAAACCTCACTATAAAATTTAAAGGCAAGATGATCTTCGCTTTAGTTTATCGGTCAGTTTTAGATTAAAGTAAACTTATAATAAACAAATACTTCTTATCAGTCCGATAACATCATGCCTTTAACTATTGCCAAGTTGTAATAATGGGCCTAAGAATACAATGAAGTACGGTAGGAGGAACGTCATGTTGCTTTACATGGTGGCACCTCGGAACGGAATCGTATTAAAAAGGAGAAAAAAAAACAATCTGTTTATTTTTCAAATTCATATTTCCAATGTATGAAGTTAGTTTTTAGCTGAATAAGTGACCCAAATCACAAAATCGTGCAAAAAGTCAATACGATTGAGAATTTGTTATCAATCGTAAAGAGACATATTGGACAATACATACCGTTTATCTCCATCCCATCTGGAGGAGCTTTGGCAGTGAGCATAGTTTTGGTTTAAAAATTATTTTGTTAAATGACAGAAAACATTTTTTAGTCTATTTGATTAGTTTTTTATGCAATAACAAGTGCGCAAAGTACTCGCATGTATTTATTTGTGCTCCCTACTGTATATTAACATCACCAAATCAACCTTGTTAACTGAAATAATGTAGTGGCTTCAGTTTAATTCCAGATTAGTTGAACAATGTTAGTTCTTACAGTTCTTGCAAGATTGAAAATGTTTTGTGTTTCGTTCAAAGACATAGTTTAAAATAGCGGACATACCTCGGGTCAGTAATTTGGAAAAAACATACTTGATATTAAAGGTATTTATATAAAACTTGCTTTTAAAAATTTCGTCTATCTGAGGGTTTCAACTTTGATATCACACAGTGCTGCTTTTGTGAGGTCTGTGGGGTCCGTCGTCAAAACTTAAACTAGAGTACACCTATCTATTAATCATTTGCGTAGAAATGGCAGATTTATTTAAAATATTTTTAGATTCAGACCCACTATGAGAGGAATGGATGGAAATAAGCGAACTTTATATCATGAAAAGGTTACTTGTCCGAGAGACAAATTGTAATAACTTGAATATTTCCCAAATAACTTATTGTTTTTAGCATCTTCTTAGATAGTTAATTAAATCAATTCCTGATGGATAATAATCAAATCCATGTAAACCTGCTTTTGAATTTTACACTAAATCATCTAGTGTTTGTCACTTGTCGTATATTAATTTAAATTTTATTTTATTTCAGTTAAATTATTTGCTACATATTTGTTTCAGTGTATTGTAAATATAATTCAACAAATTATTAAACATTTCACTTACCTCTTCGACTTTTTTATGAACCATTGTTGGGAACAGGAACCAGCCACAATAAGCACCCAATATTGATACCAAAATGCCAATACCAGCCCCCATAAGGGACCAATGAAATACTTTAATCATGTTTCTTTTTAAAATATATATTTTGTTGTTATTATTGTGGTTTTATACAAAGATTTTCACAATTTAAAACACTGAATATATTGATTTGAAATCACAATTTAATTGTACCGGTAAAATTTCCATTGAATTTAATAAAATTGTACGTTTTCACTCAAACATTTTTTTATTTAAATAATTTTTAGCTGAATTTTTATTGAAAAATAAAAAAACCAAAATAACATGGGTGAGTAATAAAATATTAACATAATTTAAACTTTATTTTTTTTTTCAAACAAAGAGAGATTTGTAATAAAAAGTTTTTTTATAGACAAAAATTGTATTTTGAAATACATACATGATGTTTAACCACAAAAATGACGCGAAGTTACCAAAAAAAAAAAAAGTAAATAAAAACACCAAAAAGTTGAAATTTAAAAAAAATAGCGGCAATGAATTTTATAAGCAGATGTAAACGAAATAACCAAATTATTAAACTCACAAAAAAAACTTGTTTTTACCTAAAAAAATATTGACGAGCAACTAGACGTCTTAGAGTATTTATAGTAAATATTGGTTGGCGGAAAAAGTAATTTCTTAGAGAGGGGGTGATGATATTGCAAAAGTGATGATAATATGTTAAGAAAAATACTTAAATTTAATAAAACATTTTAACATTTTGAAATTTGTTACAATTTAATGATAGATAAAGCTTAATAATTAGGATTATGACTTTTAATCTCGGAGCTGAAAGGGTTGACAAACGTTCAAAAATGTTCTGCTGTATTTGAAAGAAGAGAACGTTTTTAAAATAAATTTGAGGAATTCGATAAGTGTTTTCGCTAATTTCTTGCAATGAAATTTTTAGACTGGTAGTAGGGCTTTTGATAACATTTTAATTTAAAAACATATTTGGATTTATTTATTTATTTTTTTGGTTAACTTTAAGCTCGATTTAGTTTTTAAAAAAGAATAACTATTATATTCATGGGAAACAAAAAAATTAAATAAAATCGACATGTAACTGAGTTCTGTTTAAAGAAAAAACTTTAAATACGATATATGTAGTTTTAACTAAAGATGGATTGACCCATTCATTCGGAACAAAATATTGTTTCGTAAAAAGTTTTTTTCATATGAATATTTTCTCTTTCTTAAAAAAAGAGGACTTAAACTTCATATGGAACAAAACTTTGAATGAATGGTTGTATCCATCTTAACTAATAGAAAAAATATCCTAAAGGTTCAGGAAGTTATAGTTTTCATCTTAAAGTTATCTCATTGAAATATATAAAAATATAATTTTTAAGGGTTCAATTCAAAAGCTTTTGTTTTTGTTATATGTAGAGATAGAGATAATGCTTTGGAATTTTTTATTTGTGCTTGGAAATTTATTGTTTAACTAATATTTATAATATTCCTCAACTAATACTTTACGGGACCAGCTACTTCTGAATTTTCGACAGTGTATATTTGGAAATCCAAAGTTCTCAATCAGTCAAACCAGATATTTTTGAAACCAATTCGTGTTTAGAAGAATAGGAACACAATTTTTAAGTTTTCTTAAAATTTCTCGCCCAATAAACGAAATGACTTTTTCCTTTAACCAATAGATACACAAAAATCTTTTAAAATAAGAGTGAAAGTAAAATCAAAGAGGTGAGAAAAGGTTTTTTTTTAAAAATTTCGTATTTCTTATGCTGCTTTGTTTGATTTTTTATTTACTTATTTTGTTTAATGCTGAGTCAAAATGTTGGCAATTTTTCTTAGTTTTTGCATTTGTTTGATTTTATTTTTACAATTTTTCTTGCTGTACGTTTTTAGCGGATACAGTTTTGAGATTTAAACCGTTTGACACACAACACTTTAATAAGACTTGTAGTAATAGTAACGAAAGAAAGATAGATAGAAATAAAAAACTGGATTGGTTTTGACATTTAAGAGCACAAAATTCAAACTCACTAAAAACGTATTGTGCAGTGTATAATGATGAACAAGGTTAAACTTTTGCTTTTGTGGATTTTATCTTTATTTATCTTTTTTTTTATAAATTTATTAATCACATATTTGGATATTACACATTAAAAACACAAACAGACACATGTTAATTAATTACGTTTTCCACATTAAACACATAGAATAATTATACTGATATTCCAATTCTAATAGCTACATGCTACATGCACTGGCTATGAGAAAGATACCAATCTTTTATCATCATAATTTTTTTTTGTGGCAATGTGACAGTAAAATAATTCCAGTAATTAATGGCACGCGAACTGTTAGATACTTTTTAAACCATAACACGTTTTGAATTTATTGCCAACAATTTCATTAAGTAAATAATATTAATATTCTAAGTTAAATAATTGCTTAAGGGTATTGGGAAAAAATCGTAACCTTTAGGCTTTTTCTATATATTTAATATCATTGATTGCTTTTGCTTTTTGTAATATCTGCTGTAATTAATCTTGATCACTCAAATAAACATATTTGATTACTAATACTCATAAGGTATGTGACCCAATTGCAGTTGTTGACCATAAGACGTACTATTTTATATTCCAAAATAAACACAGAGTAATAAAAGCCGTTTTTGTATCTTTTCGTTTTGATTTGTAACGTGTGCTTCGTTTTAAGCTTCAATTAAGACTAAGTAAGCACTGCCAAAGTTCATAACAAACATCTCGATCATTTAACTTGTTGGTTGTCATTACCAACATTGTGATTAGTTTAGTTGTTGTTATTATTTATTATTATTATTGTTGTTGTGGCTGTCAGTTTATTTCGCTATTGTCTTTTTTTTTTTTTTTTGGTTTGTTTACATACTTTACCGTCTATGTATATGGTACTCTTCTTCTCTTGTTTATCAAACGTTTCTTTTGCCTTCTTCTGCTCTTCGTAATGTGTTTTCTGCTTCTTCTTTTAGCCCCACTATCATCACTGCTTGCATTTTAAATTTGGCCCTATAAATGGCCAAATATATTTTTGAAACTCTCTGAGTTTGTCAATCTCAATATCTCTTTGGGTTTTAAACTAAAAGCTTTTTTATATTTCATGTCTTGTGTTTCTCCCTTTGTGTTGTTAATTTGTTGATTATGATAATTTAAGATGCATTCCGGATATGTAAAGGGTGTTTTTTTTTTAGATGTATAGAAGTTTAAATTGGCAACACTTTTTTAACTGTCGGCCATTTTGTCAGCTGCCAAGTGATTTATGTTTAGTTTAGTTTGGCATTTTAACATGAATAGATTGACGCTTGAACAATGCTTCCAAATTGTGCAAATTTATTTTGAAAATCATAGTTCATGCCACTTTTCCCAACATTTGTGACCGTATATCGGCAATAACGTCAAATAGCGTCGAATGTTGTCCTCCAGGTGGTCATTCGTTTCGGGTTTACTTATTGCTATCATTTATTTTGATCCTACACCATCTTTTGAAACTAACCAAAACTATTGCTTTGAAGCAATCTTCTATTACGACGGTTATTATTTATGATTTGAGATAAATGTCCATAAATGGTTATAAATATGATTATTTCAATATCTTGGACTAAAAGATATAAGTAACAGAATAATTGTTAGTTAACATATCGGTAAGATATATTCCTTATAATTCTTAAAATTTATTTAGCTGAGCAATTTTTAATATTTTTACAAAATGAAGCCCATAATTGTCAAAAATATCAAACAATTTAGACCACTATGTTCACATTCGGTTCGATTCGCAGCTTCAATATTATTTATACGGTGAAATAAAGATACAAGGAAATTTTCTCGGGAATTTCAGGTCGCATACAAACACATTTGGACCAACATTGGATAATCAAAAATATTGTGTACTTCTTTAAAAACAAAGTCAAAGGTCTGTAAAGATTGATTATTAGAAAAACTTTTCTTTTAATTTAGTATTAGAAAGAAAATATTTTAAGAAAATATCATGAGCACAATACCCTCTTGTGGCTTTATTGTCCGCAGCAGATAGACGCACTGCTCTTTAGCTGTTTGTGGGATTCGACTTATTTTGGAATACGCCTCTGCTTCGTCCATATGAAATTGCATGTTAATCGGAACAACCAGTTAGAAGTTACAGATTTAAATAAAATATTTAAATAGAATTGAATGTTGAAATTGAATTATTGAAAGAACAATCTCTGATATTTAGTTTTTTTAAAATGCTTTTATAAAAATATTGGCCTTAATAGGTGTTGCATTCGGAAATTCCAATTTTGGATTATTCTTATTAACACATAACCCAGAGGTGTGTCCACAACGCTCATATTTGCGGATGGTAATGGACTCGAAAAGTCTTTAATGCATACCATGGTTAAAGGTTAAAGAGAACGAAAAACGTTTCTTACAGAAATCATTTTCGTAATAACGTTGCTTTAATATGGAAAGGTCCTAAGTCGATTTTCTGTCAAATCGCTTTTTTCATATTTTGATAGACTCATGGAAAAAAATTGATTCGATAAGACCAAAAATAACACCAGCCCTAAGTCACTTAAGTATTTTTTTACAAAACAAAAGCTCTAATCCATTACTTGAAATGAACTTAAGTACGGAGGAAAGTAAGTTGCACGATGTGAAATATATTGACTCACAGATACTCGTACATAGTAGGCATTGAATTTATTTTACTTTTTATACCCTACACCACCATAGTGGGAAGGGTATATTGAATTTGTGCATATGTTTGTAACGCCTAGAAATATTGGTTCAACACCCACCTTAAAGTATACAGATCGACTCAGAATCACTTTCGTCTGTCTGGCTAGCTGGCTGCCTGGTGTACAATTAGTCGCAGCTCCCATATAAGGCCTGCTTCCGAAAATCACTTTAAAGAGCACAACTCACTCTAAAATGTTGATATCCAAATAATATTGAAAGCAAATATATTTCATATGTGTAAAAAAAATACGGTACAATTTTATTATGATCGGTTCATAATTAGTCGTAGCTCCCATATAAGGCCCACTTTCGAAATTCACTTTAACGATCATAAATTTCTTAAAAATGTTGGTAATGAAATAAAATTAGACACAAATAAGTTTCTTATATACAGAAATAATGACAATTAATTTTATAATGGTCGGTCCATAATTAATCGAAACTCCCATATAAGATCCTCTCCGTAATTCAGCTTAAGCTCCATATATATTTTAAAAGTATTTATATCGAGATAAAGTTTAACATGCATAATATTTATATTTATAGACATCATGACACAATAGGTTATATCTCCCATATAACGCCCATTTCTGAAAAACTGTTTTATACATATACTGGGTGTAGGGTATTATATGGTCGGGCTTGAACGACTTTACTTTCTTACTTGTTTTTAATTATTTTTGTTTTCTATTTGAATTTTTTCCAATAAAATTTGTTGCGGCTCCACTGCGACTCTAACCCTGGTTGTTCGTCTACAAACCATCAGACCAAACCATCAGGCTACACAAGAATTTTTATTTCCATGTTAATTTTATTTTCAAACAAAGATTTTCACTTTATTCGCCTTTAGCAATAAGCTTCATGTGACGAATGTTTGATTCGTGTATAAAATGCATTCAATGGGGTCCTTTTTCATCGTTAAGATTCAATAATAATTAAAAAATTGCAATTAAAAGTTCATTACATTTTCTGAAAAATTAAAAACCGCACCGAAATTTAAAAAAAAGCACACCGCGCACCAACTAAGGAATTTTTCGCACAAACAATTTAAAAAAACATCAAAAATGTTGCACCAATTTGACAATGTAGGCTACATACTCGTAGACAAGTAAAAAATTTGATGTTTTCATTAGGTTTTTGAAAATGAGGTAAATCTACTGAGTTATTTGTGAAATGTGTAATTACACACTAAATATTTGCTTCTGGAATAAAACTGCAAACATTATTTATGGGTGATTTGTAAATGATGTATCAATCAATTTTCCAGTGCACAGTGAGACGGAAACAAAATATTCTAGGAATAAATCTATCATTTCTAACTTACTGATGGGATTGATATGAAATTTGACATGGTGTGCAGAGTATTTCAAAATTTCATTACGAAGCTCTTGTTGAAAATACTTGAACCAAACCAATTCCATTTAGACATTTTTTATTATTTATTTTTATTTCAAAGATCATACGTGACTGGTGTCAAACTGTCATCTTATTTTCATTCAGTATTGTTTGACAATTCATCATGGAAAGGCTCATACTGCAACAGAGTTTCATTCAGATGTATTACGAAAATTAACGTTTGGCGATGAGAGTTTTTTATACACTTTGAACAACATTATCGAACTTTACTTACTTTGCGTTTATAAGCGGTCAACTGATCAATTAGATCGGGTGATATCACACCTGTGGATTTTGTTGAATAATGTCAAGTCAAAAGTCTCCGTCGATAAGCCAACTTTTGGAAGATAACATTACTCACGTAATTCGCGAGATACGGGTAGTAATGAAAAGAGTAATTGAACCAAATATCTAATATTGGTCTTACGGACAATAATCAAGGTTCCAACCAACATCCAGTTCTTTTTCAAGTGTATTATTTAAAATATAAAAAAGGTCTAGATAAATCACATTTTAAATCATTTTATATAGTTGGTGAAATCAAAGATGCAGTAGAAACTGACTGACAGTACATTTTTCATATTTCTCTAGTTTAATTTGTTTAAATGTGCCTAAAATGAAATGTATTCTATATTTGTATAAACTATTTTACACTCTACACATTTATAACATGAATATAAGAAAAACATCTAATAAGGTCGTTACACTTCATACATTTGCACAGTAAATTTAAATACATTTAAATGCATGAATTAACAAAAAAAAAAAATAAGATAAGACCACAAGTGAGGGCGTTGAAAACGAAATAACCTACAACAAGTGAAATGAATAGAAAAAAACTTAAGAGCCACTGATCTTAATTCAAAATCCAGTTAAATGAAACTCAAATTAAGACTAAAAACTGAAATATCTGTATGAATATACATATCGTTAGTTAAAACGCAAACGGCCCTAGCTAACAAAAAATCCATTGATGATTCTGATTTGGTGATTTGAACTTATTTAATAACTATTAAATAAATAAATTTTGAAGAATTTTTGCTGTTTACACGAGTTTGAAGCATTTTGAAGAGCAATTTTGAAGAAAATTTCAATCGTTGTAAGTCTAGCGTAAATTGTAGTGCTGGCAAATTCTACTACTTTCCATTACTCAATAATATTCAATACTTTTCATTTGGGTACTCAATACTACTTGATACTATTAACGGATTTTTTGAAATTGTAACGCATATTTTTTATCTGCAAATTGAAGTATTCTATACAAGAAACTATAGTTTCTTTAAAAAATAAAAATAGTTCGTCAACTATTATTGGTTTTGTATGTCTTTTAATATTAAATCAAAAATTAATATAAAACTAACTTTTAAATCAACGTTAACAACAACTTAAGAAATAATAGACAGCTTTATTTCGGCGGTTGGTTTAATTAATTAAAACGTATTTAATTAAAATACAACTCAGAAAGTATCGAGTAACTACTTTTGAGTATTGAGTATCCAAAAAAAAGGGCAAATACTCGATACTCGGTACCTATTACTCAGCAGCACTATTATAGAGAAATAAATTTGTAACAACTTAATGCAAAATCAGGATTTTGTTTACTACTTTGTATAGACATGCAAGCGGTGAAGCCCCCAGTCTAAAGCTAACTCGTCTTATTATAAAATGAAGCTACAGCTTCATAATTTTACCATTTACAATGCAGTTAATCACGAGTCTGACAATTATATTTGAAATGAAAGTGAGGGAAATCTGGTTGCATCCACGTTTACTACAATTAATATTAAACATTTGAGAAATTCACTTGAACGGTTTCCTGAAATTCACCACATCATTATCTATTCAGATGCTTGTTTGTCGTCCTTTCAAATGCTTTGCTTTCTTTATGTGTGGAAAAGGACATTACCATAGAGCACAAATACTTGGTGGTTGGTCATACGCAAATGCAAGGCGACTCTACGCACTCTCTTATTGAAAAAAGATTACGAATAAAGAAATAAACATGCCATTTGAATTTGTTAATTTGGTAAAAGCTGCTCGAAAAGCCCCTTTTCCTCTAAAAGTTCACCACTTGAATCACAATTACTTCCTTAATTAGGAAGCTGTCCTGAAGCGATATAAATCTATAAGACCAGGTATAATATGAAATGTACTTATTTCTGTAAAATCTACTGAATCAAAAAATAATATTTTATTTTTAATAACAAAAATCCGAGGACCCCACTGTCAATATGATACGTGCACTGGCATACGAACAAACGAAATCGTTACCGCTTTAGCTCCGATATTGCACGAAGAAAGACTAAGAGTTTCTAAAAATGAAATGTCAAAATCTGCAAGATTTAAAACCACTACTTCCAAAAGAATGACATTATTTCAATGATAGCATACCCTTTGAAAATTAAATAATACTTTTCTTTATTCCAATTCTTGCAACTATTTATTAAAAATATAGTAAATAAAAAACGTGTACCTACATGTATGTATATTTAAATTTATTAAACTTTGTATTGTATTAATGTGGTTTCATTAAATTCGAGTACCAAATAGTTAAGTCTTGTTAAATATTTTAAAATGTTATTTTTAATTTTGCAAGAATTCAAATTCTCACACCTTTTTTTTATTATACTGTTAAAAATCATGCTGATCGAAACTACTCCATTAGTTTAAGAGAGTCTTCTGCTTCTCATGTACAATTTTAAAATTGTTAGTTAGGGCCGTTTGCGTTTTAGCTAACTATATGCATGTATATATGAGTTTTTACAACAGCTTAACTTGTTTGCAGACAAATGCAAATGTAACAAACAAAAGCTAATGCTATAATCCCTTGCGTAATAGTGATGTTAAGAAATGGTTACTCATTAGATACCATTAGATTAGATATTAATGTTAGATATTTGTAACTGATTATTTGTAGGTATTTATGTGTAAAAGAAAACATTACCTGTATTATTGCCTTACAATTTGTAAGTATCTGATTAAAACATGAAACAAATGTATATATCGGATCAGATTTTATGTAAAGACGTTTATAATTTTTGTTTAATCAGTGAAAGAAACTTAATAATGTGTTCACACATGCATTTTATTTTGACATTTTTTTAATTAACGCCTAATTGAATTCAATTATCCATACAAAATTTCAATTAAGATAATTGCTTCATTAAGAGTTAATTGTTCTAATAATTGTTAAAATTAAAAATACAACCCTGTGACTAGTAATAACTAAAATGGCAGTTGTTTTGCTTTTAAATTAATAAAGAATATTTTTAGGTTGAAAATTATAATATTAGAACCAAATACAGTGTACTCAACTAATTAAAACCGCGGGTGTGGACGTTTAACAAATTGTTGTCGTTTTAACAAAAATCTGTTAGTTTTTTCTGCTGTTTTTTACTTTCCAACACTTGAAAGAGAGACTTCTCTCTATTTATTTCTTAAAATTTTAGAGTAGGTAATGTAAAAAAAGGATTGAGGTTTTGGGATGTTGACGTAAACGAGCGTTGAAGTTTTCCCAAGTGCACTGTAAATGTATTCATTTTTGTCAGTTGCTATCAAACGCTAAATAAATTATCAATATTGAGCATGTGTGAACACTTTTTAATTAACCAATACTTGACTCAATTAAAAATGCATGTGTGAACACCATATAAGACATTAACATCGGACAACACTGTATTAAACATTAAATTATATTTCTTTCCTGAAGATGATCAACGAAATTGGTCGAAATATTGGAAATTAATAAAAGACACTTAAGTTAACTCGCCAATTTGTTTTTTCTTGAATATTTAAAGGTGATTTTAGACGGTATGTATTTTAGGCAGTGTACTTGTCAGTTTTACGATACATATGTATAGCTTTGTGTAGACGGTTGTCAGATCATACAACGTTGTCCGAAAAATGTTCAGAAAATGTCTAACAACCGTGTGAACTTAAAATTTTTGTCTTCCAACGTTGTAAAACAAAGCATTGACAATTTACCTTTTGCTAACAATTTTTCAAAGTCAGTACATTGCTAGCACATTGCTAGATCTGACAACCGTATATATGTACATAGCTTATGTAATTGTGCATGTCTGTCAAAATTGGCAAGTTACAGGCAGTTTGTAATTTTTGTTTTCACACATCGGTTTTTAGTTTCATGTCACATAATCTACAATAGAAGACAACAGCTGTTTTTGTTATGATTATTTTGGCTGGAGTTTTGTGTTCTTGCAATAATAGTTGAAATGAAATAATTGTAACCTGCAGCATTATTGCAATAATAAAATAAAAAAAAAGTAAGCAAGAGTTAAAGGCAAAATTGTTGTAATTAAGTTAAATAAAAACTAATATGTATAAATGTGTTTTTTCAATAAATATTTCAATACAAATTTATTGTTTTATTTAAAACAATTTTTTTTTAATATAAATTTGCTGAATCACAAACACTATGTTCTTGGCAACAACTTTGTCAGATAAAACTACAACATGCTCTAATTGAAAATTTTACACTGTAAATGCAGGTTGACATTTGCAGAATCATTTTTGCAGTGGAAAATTTTACAAGCACTCTGCAAAATACATACCGTCTAAAACAACCTTAAGTAAAATACTAAAAATACTCACTATTCAATAATCACAACATTTATTTCTACATATACATCCCTAATTTTATTGAATTTCTGCTACATACACATACGAGGTCTGATCAAAAATAACCGTTATTTTCAAATTTCGTGAGTTACTTATGTTCGATTTTCGCATTTATCTTTCTGTTGTGTTGGTACACATGTCTGTTATAAACATATGTTGGTAATATCAGCCATTTCGGATTGTCAGTTTGTTTTTGACAGATAAAAAGGTTAGTCGTGTCTTCGATTTTTTACTATTCGAAAAAATGGATCAAAGAAACTGTATTAAGTTTTGTGTAAAAATGAAATTAAATGCGCAAGGACATTTGAAATATTGACTGTGGCGTTTGGCGAGTCTACTATGAGCAGAACACAAGTTCAAGCTCGTTTTAGAAATGTTTTGAGGATTGGAAAAAACGCTAGCATAAGTGTATGACATTTGATGAATAAGTAAATACTTTTTGAAAAAATTGAAAATAATGGTTATTTTTTTATCAGACCTCGTATATTCATTTGAAATTCATTTGAATATGTAATATGTGAGGTTCATCTGATGCCTTTTGAATATTGATTATGCCAACAAAATGAAAAGTTTAGCATTACATATATTGTAAATAAAATAATATGAGAATTATAAACAAATAAATTAAAATAAAATCAAATATTTAGTTTTAAGGTCAAAACAACAACAAAACATATTACATCCCAAATACTAAAACAAAATTACCATAACAAATTAATGTTTTGATTAATTAAAAAATACGGTTACACAGAACACAGTTGTTCAAATCGTTAAATAAATTATAACTCTTTGATTTAGGTAAAATTTTGTTAAATTTATTCGCTGAAGCTTAAGTTGTCTTTAGAAATCTTCTATACAAGTTGAAGCGATATACAGTGGGCGTTATACAGTGGGGTATATCGCTTAAAAATTGTTACAAATCTATATTATCTACATATGTATACTATTGGTACGTTTACAAAATTGTGTGAGTTAATTGAGGAGAATACATGCATTAGGTAAATGTAGCCGCCGACTACCGTATTTTGATCAACGTTTTAATTATAAATGCACCAAAATGGGCAAAAAAACGTGCCATTTAAAAAAAACGCACCAAGTTTAGAATTTCTTTTTTTTAATGTTTGTGGAATTAATTTTACATTTTTTTAATTTCATAAATTCTATATAAAACGATCAATGATTAATAGTAAAAGTAATAATAGTAAATGCCTTTTCTAAATAAACAAGTTAATAAAGATAAAATAAGCATTTAACCAGTGAAAATTTAACTCACAATATATTCTTCGGAACTGAAGTACTAATTGGTAAAAAAGAGCTAATTACATTACATATTTGGTACTTTTTTTTAATTATTTTTGTTTTTTATTTTAAGTACTTCTATTTGAATTTTTACAATAAAATTTTTTAGGGCTCCACTGGGACTTTAACTCTGGTTGATCGTCTACAGTTGAGCAGATCAAACCATATGGCTACTCAAGAGTTTTTATTTCCATGTTTAATATATTAATTTTATTTTCAAACAAAGATTTTCACCCTATTCACCTTTCGCAATAAGTTTCATTGGACGAATTTGATTGTATGTATTCATTTATCATACATTCGTATTTGATATTTATTTAATGGGTTCTTTTTCATCATACAGATTTCATGATGAATAAATTAGTAAAAAAAACCGCAATTAAAATTTTTTGTAAACAAAGATTTCAACACATTTTCGAAAAAAATATAAAAAAACAACGAAATTCAAAAAAAAGCGCACCGCATACCAACTAAGGAATTTTTTGAACAAAAAAAAAAAAAAAAAAAAACACCAAAAATGGTGCGAAACGCACCAAGTTGACAACACTGATTTTGATGTTGTATGTTGTGAACTGCGATTACGATTAACAAAACTTATAAAAACTTAGTGTTGTGTATGATAATCGGGCCCGTAATCTGTAATCACTTAGTTAAAATACAAGATGTACAAATTGAGACAGTTTTAATTTCGAAATTTTACTTTATGATACAGAAAATAGGAAAATAATCATAATTCTGAAAAAAAAAATATTATTTTGATAAGATTTTGGTAATTATTTAAGCTTAGGTCTTTTTTATAAAAAAAATTTAATTTTATTTCAATATTTCGCTACTCAAATAAATAATAATAAGAACTATTATTTTGTTTTTGGAAAATATCTTTTTGTTTGTACATAAGTTTAAAATTGGGCCAGCTGTTTAGAAGGGACAGACCACTATTTTGCCGATCAACCCCAATGTGCAAAATAGCCCTAAATGTTGTTGTATTCAATTCTGTATTTTTATCAAACTGCTTTTGAAGGCACGAACGACTAATTGTCTTCTTTGAAGCTCTGTTAATATTAAGAATTTCAAAGACGACAGAGATTATAAAATTTTATGACGTGTTAATTACTAATGGCTAAAAAAAAAATACGAAACAAGCATTCAATATATTGAGATTATAAAATTACATCGAAAAGCAACACAAATTGTTTATAACCTATCATCAAATGAAAACAAATGATGATATAAAAAATATTTTTAAACAAAATCTAGAAATTTAGATTTCAGATAAATTGCGTAATTACTACGAAAACTCATATGAAGCGAAGCAACCAATATCGAGTTTAGTAAACTTTGACCTTCAGTATTTCACGTGGCGTAGAGTTATTTTATGAATGTTTTTACCATGATATTGAGAATAGTAAAACGAAGGTATACGCCAATTAAAACTCTTATTTGACTGGACTAAAATGCTATACATAGTTTTCTGTGACAATTGTATAAGTTGTTAAAAAAATCTACCATATCGGTTGAACCCACTTGAATATATTTAAGACTTTTCTAAATTTTGAAGATCCTTTTGCTAGAAAGACATAGACAGGCATTTTATAAATTATTTATTTATTGAGATAGAAATGAATTCTTTTAGATAACTTTACGAGGACGGTTCGGAAACTTCTTGGCCTAGAATAGTTAGTTTTTCAAAAACATTTTTATTTTTCAATATAATTTTCTGAAACTTCAATACACTTAGTCCAACGCTTATCTAGCAATTTTATCCCTTGATTAAAATATTTTTCCTCAAGGCCTTCAAAATTGTGGTTTACAACTGTAATTGCATCTTGATTTGAGGTAAAACGTTTGCCAGCTAGGATTTATTTTAGCTTTGGGAACAGCTAAAAGTCACTGGGAACTAAATCAGGAGAATAAGGTAAGTGATCAAGAAAGAACTCGTATTTTAATTCGTTGATTTTAGTCATTGTTAAAACTTTCTTGTGCGCTGGTGCGTTGTCTTGATGAAAAATTATTTTTTTGTGTTGTAAACAAGGACGGGTTTCTCTAATTTTTACACTTAATTGATCCAAAATGTTGCAATAGTGCTCTGAATTTATTGTTTTACCCTTTTGCAGATAGTCAATCAATCGAAGTCCCAAAAAACCGTTTCATAACCTTACCAACCGATTGAATTGATTTTGCCTTCTTTGGGGCACTTCCTCCTTCTTGGATTGTTCTTTTGTCTTTGGAGCAGTGATGTTCAGCCCATACAACAATTGTTTAAAAAATTTACACACATTTGTTATGCTCTTTTAAAAACATTCATTCAGTCGTCGTTGAACAAGCGATGAGAACACATGCGACGGACTATCGTCATTTTTTTTTTAGAAATTTGTTAAGCATTGTTGTTGTTTCTTGTTGGGCGAAGCATAGCAAACACACGTGATTCAATTACAATTGAACACAAAAAATAAAAAACTGTTGATGGATGGACTTATTGTTGTTTTTTCTGAAAATAACTGTTCTAAAGTAGTTTTTTGATATTGATAATTGTTATTTATGGTCCCTGATATTTTTTCTTAAGGTGTTTATATCTGGCCAAAAATTTTTTTTTTTTATTTTCAGAGTTTGACAATATGTTTGCTGGGAAAAATCTCTCACCAATACATCTTCATTTTATTTTTGAACACCATGGCTCATCAACAGTTATGAAACGAGGCTTAAAATTAATTTCTTAAAACGATCCCAACAAGCTTGAGAAATTTGTATTCTTATGCGTTTTTGGTCGACTGTTAAAAAATGTGGCACCCATCTTGCAGAAAGCTTTTTCTTCTGTAGTTCTTCATGCAAAACTAAATGGACTCGATCATTTGAGATGCCCATTATATTAGCTATTTCACGTACTCTTATTCCTAAATCATTTAATACCATATCATGCACTTTGGCTATAGTTTCTGTTGTTGTTGCTGTTTTTGGACATTAACTACGTGGTTCATCCTCAAAGCTTGTACGCCCAGGTTTAAATTCAGCAATCCAATTTTTTACTGTTGCATATGAAGGAGCACTTTCACCTAACACATTCACCATATCATTATGAATTTCTTGTCCCGAAAAACAATCTTTTTTATTTAAATGCTAGTTGAACCCGGTGTGCTTCGCTACCCCCCTGAGGTAAAGCCGTTACTAAGCATTGTAAAAAAGTAGGTGCAGAAGTGTGCATGGTCGAAAATTATTATCATGTAATAAGTATTCCTGAGTCAAAGCTGCACGGTGTGAAAATTTAAGATCGGTTAACAGGTCCAGCCTCCAATATATCGCAAACACTTTTCTTTTGGTACGTATTTCTATTCATGCCAATACATATATAGCAAATACTGCCGCTGTTGGTCAAAAATATGACGATTTTTAATTTTAACATATAACAATTTTATTTTTTGCGGGCTGTGCCACGCCCCTTTGTTTACTCACAACTTTATGTAGTCAAGAATTTATTATTTCGTAAGAATATCTTATTGTGAAAATTTAAAGACGATCGATCCAGTAGTTAGGACTATATTACGATTTTTAATTTTCCTAAAAAGGGGCGTGGTCCCTCCCACTTTTCTCCTAATACGTATTCCTAATTATGTCAAAACCATATGTAGTAAATATCATCGACGTATGTATGTAAAAAAAATGCCCAAAATGCCACTCCCGTTTGTCCAATGAAAACTTCATATAGCCTATTATTTCCACGAGAGTCACAGTAACATGCTGTGAAAATTTCAGGATGATCGGTCCAAGGGTTTGGCCTTCTATCAAGCACAAACCTACAGAGACACAGGCAGACATTCATTTTTATATACAGTGTACTCTTTCTTAAGCGGACGCCTAAGGGACTGACGAGTTTGCCTGCTTATGAGAAGTGTCCGTTTATGAGAGAAACATAAAAAGAGTAATATATATGTATTGTACAATATTGTACATATGTACATATATGTATTTATCTTTAAACATTATTATTTCAAACTGTCCGTTTATGGGGAAATAAAATGTCATACATCGTGGAAAAAAGTGTCCGCGTCCTGGTTTGGGAGCGAAATATTTTTAAAGTCCCTTACAATTTTTTTTGGTACTGAAAAAAGTGTCCGTATATGAGAGGTGTCCTTTAGTAGAGAGTACAATGTATATAGATTTAAAGACACCACGAATTTCTAATTTTACCATTATAAAAAAATCGCAGAAGCGTCTTTTTTGAACACATATTTCTATATGAAGGAGTTGTCAGATCGAAAAGAAATTTAAACATGTGTTCATAGCACAGATAGAAGTTTCCAAAACATTTAACTTTTTTCTACTTGTACAGCGCTTTCTGTTCTAGGGTAAGACGTTTCCGAACCGCCCTCGTAACATTGTTAAAATCGAATGGCGCGATCCACAGTTATTCTTGGACCAGAACTCAGGGGATGACACCTACTTATGCAATGCATTGTGTTGGAACTAGGAAAATAGGTTATGGGAACATTGCCAATTTTTTATGAAAATGTCCAAGGTGTCCTACTATGAACCATTTGCGATATGTCTAAACTTCCCATATATTCAGCACTGGGTCACTAACTTTAAAAGTGATAAGTTACTTTCATAAGCATATGCAAATTTACATATATGTATGTATATGTATGTACATATGTATGTATAGCTACATATGTACAAATTAGTTTACCTCTGAATAATATGTAGAAGCAAACATTGATTTATGACCTACAAACAAGTGAATGGTAACATTTACATACAATTGCAGAACTTGGCATGCAACGTGATGGCAAATTGATTGTGTATGACCTAAAGTCAATTCATGGAATATTTAGTACTTAAATAAATAACGATAATACCAGCATTTAACTGTCACTGCCCTCGTCTAAGTACTAGATTTAGCAAAAACATTGTAGTGCAAAAAATAGCAAAATTATCTATTTACGAAAATGCATTAATTTTATTTCAGATGGAAAACAAGGAAAACAACCTGTTTGGAACATGCTATAAATAAATCTTTAACAATTCCAGCAATAAAGTGTAGTTTAGAAGAATACAATACTCAGAGAAACTTATTCAGGACATGGTGTAGCTTAAATTCCGTGGATAGCCGCTCTTCAAATCTGCTTATTTGGGTTTAAATAGGAGTGATACCACTCTGATAACCAAGTGGTAAATAGCAAGGGACCTAAATTGATACGTGTTGTTTCCAGAACGAACCTAACAGATTCTCTGATGTATGAATTGATGTATCTAATGTATCGACTAAATTCAATGTGTAATCTATCCAGTAAGATCGATTTGGCAATATCACAGATGATTTTAGTGGATCACATAATCTGTCGAAGCTCAAACTGTTTCTGAATGCACAAGCTTTATATTATTTGAAAGAGTAAATTGTTAATGGATCCTGGCTTTAACTAACTTATTCGAATTAACTATAGAGTGACAAAATATATGGGAATTTTATGAGTCTTTATCATTTCATTTGTTGAAGATTTTTGATACAAAAAATAACTTTTGTATTTCAAATGCATGTTTTTATGAATTTTCTACTATGTATATAGAGTCAAGAAAGTTAGTCCGTATATCTACAAGTTTATTTTAACGTATAGAAATTTCTTACATGCTTTCACATGCAGTTCCTGCATACACTTTGCTAATATGGTCTTAATAACTTACCAAATATGAGTTTTGTTTGATAATAAACTGTTTAGACAATTATACTCGAATTTAGACAGTGGTTATTTAAATTGCCTTTAAATAAGCAGGTGAAGCTAATGCATTCATGGAAATTAGTTACATTTGTATTTATGTAGGTATATTAGGGTGGCCCCAAATTAAGTTGCGGTTGTTACCGACTAATATGAAAATTTAATTCATTTTAAGACTACGTTTCTCAATTTTTTTGTCCTGGGGTTAATATTTGGTGAGCTGGGTCAAAGGATAAAAAGGTCCTTTTTAGAAGTTTTAAGATTTTTTTTTCACATTTTCATATTAGTCGGGAACATCGATACCTTATTTTTTCTCCATACAAACGGAGCCACCCTAATGTATATGCAATTGTATATTCACTAATTCATTCATTCATTGATTCACTAAATAGTTCTAAATATATAATGAACTGTCTTGAACTTTCTGTATCTACATATAATGTGCAAACAACTTTATACACGATATCAGTTAACATTTACACCCCATGCAAAAAAAAAAAACAAAAAAAAAATGGAGGGCAGACTGATAAATACTTAAAATACAATTATAGTATTTGGAGTTAATGGCGGTACAAAAGATCGGAAGGCTTCGGAAACTCTACTATACAAATAGTTATTATAAAATTGCCACATCCGAGAATGGATGACGGTATATGGTGTCAATTAGTTATGCCAAACCCAAATCCGGCAATCCCTGTGTCTAAAATTATATGTTTTAGACACAAAACTAAATACCTATTGTGAATTATTATTGAAAATATTAAATGAAATGTTACACAGAAAAAATTATTGCCCGACAAATTTTAATTAAACTTTTAATTAAGTCTTAATTGATTTTTAATTAAACTTTTAATCATATCAATTAAATTTTTAATTGAAAAACAATTTTCAATTAAATAATATAATATTTTTTTTAATATTATAAACAATTATACTTTTAATTAAATTTTTACAAAATATTTTAATTGATACTACAAATTCCCTCATCGGTCCACTTTCAATTAAATGTTTAATTAAATGTACGAATATTTTAATTGAAAATCAATTTTAATTTTTTCTGTGTAAAGTAAAATGATTTTAATAATTTTTAAGTTGTCGAATGATCACTGTTTTTAGCCTTTGCTTAACTGAATCATTCATCATTGCGTCTAAAAATAGAGTCTTGAAATTAAGACTGTAGAAAAATGCTCATGTTTAGTTGGTAAACTTTTATCTTCTAAACGAATATATATTTAGTACATAAATATATAAGGTATCCATTCGATGTCATTAAAAATTACCAATTTCAAATAACGAATAATTCGATTAATTTTATGAAGAATAATGGAATAATTAAACGTGTTAATTTATCGTTTCTTTTTATAATTTTCTTTTATAATAAGAAAACAGTAATAATTTAACATTTCATTTTACATTTCAATTTTATTTACAAAATAAGACATGTTTAATAAACAGATACTGTTGTATGTAAATTAAATTATTATTATTTAAACCCAATTTTTGATGATGACATATTTTTGAATTTCAGCAATCAAAAAATCCGTCTAGTGAAAAACTACAATATGCAATGATATGAACAATTCTTAATATGAAAGAAATTTAAATAAAACTTTTCAATCACTATAAATGAGTGTTCTGCTAGTTTATTTTACAAATATATAAATGTATAATTATAATAATAAATATTTGATATTTAATAAAAAAAAAAAAAAAATTCTAAATGAGTTTGAAAATTGTAGAGTCTAGAGTGGCGAAATCGAAATTATATATTAATTACACTATAATTAATTACGTCCCTTATTGATAGCTTAAAAGAAAGTATTGAAAGTGATTGCAAACCAAACACTTGTAAATTGAGTGAAACTTTTGGAAACACAAAAAAAAAACATATTTATTCATGCACGAGCTGTTGGATTTTTGTATAAATTTAAAAACAAATTTGATCGTAGTACTAAATTGCTAATATATAATGCCTTAATTCAAAGTCATTTTAACTATTTGGCCATATTGTATGGGTGGAAGAAAAGTACAGAGCTGAAATCACTTTAACGGATGCAAAATAAAGCCCTCAAAGTAGTAGGTGGCCTTTCAATTAGACACTCACCACTATTATTATATAGTAAAAATCTTGATGCAATTTTGCCAATATATGGTATATACAAAATGCAGCTTTTACTTTATGTTTTTAAATGTATACATCACATTGGTTATCATACAATTCAGTTTTCAAGTTTTCAGCACTTACATAATATGTACAAGAAATAACACAAACTTATGCGTAGCCTGGGGGATAATTCTGGCAGTCGTGATCGAAATTGTTTTCGAATCGAAATTTATTTCGACAGTGCAAAATTTTCTAATGATGGTACTCGATACGAATCGAATCGATTCATTGCTTCAGTGTTGTAAAAAACTTAAATAAGTACGTATTACAACACTGAATAAAATAAAAGAAAATGTAAACAAAAAACATATGGTTCTGCAAAAAATAACTCAAGTAAAAGCAAAATTTTGAAAAGAAATTATTTTAAATTAAAAATGGATCCAGTTGTGTTTTTTTACTCATCGTCTTCTAATTCTGACGATATTGAAAACATTAATGACATAAGGAAACAAATAAGAAACACCTCCGAACCCTTAAGATTGACAAACACTGAGTAAGTATAAATAAGTACATACATACATACGTATGTATTAATGTATGTATGTGTTTTTCTAGACTCAAAAGACGTTTTAGGCTCACAAAGCAAGCATAGGTAAAATTTATTTTTGATATTTTTGACCTAAAAGTAATAAAATTATTAATATTATAATATTTTTTAAAGTAAGTAACAAATTTTTTACTAACATTTTCTTTTTTTTCTTCTGTTTATTAAAAAAAAACGTTATTTCGAATGCTTCTTTGCTTACGAGTAAAAATTCGCAAGGTTGCGTTCGAATAATCATTCGTTGTCGAATGCCATCATTAGAAATTTCGATACATTTTATTCGCTATCGAATGAGAGAATCCCAAATGTTAAAAAATTCGAACGTTCGAATGAAAATTTACTCGCATACGAATGCGGGAATTAGCCCCCTGGTGTAGATTAGAAACAACCAAGCAAAGAATTGAATATATGGGCAGTTTCGAATTTAACAACTTGCCACAATACTTAAAAAAAAACTTAATAGAATTTCATTATTTAAATCAGCTCTTAAAAATTATTTACTGCAAAATGTAAGAGAACTTTTATTATAAACAGTAAATTTTGATCTCAAAATAACGTATCTACTTAACTTATTTATTATTATATTACTATTCTTAAACTTTTCTTCTTTTTTATTTTTTTTTTAAAGTAAATTTAATTTATGTAATATTTTTACCAACTCGCCACTATAAGGCCCAAAAGGTCGCTGAGGCATCATTATTGTAATATTATAAATAATAAGAATTAAAAAAAATCTATGCCAAGCGTGAGAAAGTAAACTTTTTAAAGACAGACACTTTGCATTGACACAAACACTTTTATTTAAAGGTACGGTCACACTGGGCAAATATTTGCCAAAAGAGACGTAACCACTAAATAACATATATTTGAACTAGTTTATTTATAAAAAAAAAAACTTTTCTTATTTTGGGCCAAAGCACAACAAATATTTAATTTAAATTTATTTGATGCTGTTTGATCTTGCAAAACTCTTGTAAGAGTAAACAACGTCAAACAAAATTGTGCTAAAACTAGTGGTAACGCTTTTTTGAGTAAATATTTGCCAAATGTGACCGTACCTTAAGAACCAGAACCAATATTTCGAATATATTTTAATCAATTTTGGGATTGCCTCCGTTTTTTGTATGCTAAACAATTCTAAATAATGCTAACGGCGGTGCATAAATGTAGGTGTGTACCTTATATTACTGTGTGTATGTATCGTTTGAGTGTATTGTATTTTTTTTTTTTTTTTAAACTTGGCATGTTTAGACTATCAGGCATTAGATAATTTGATTTAAACATTTTAAACATCAAAATGTTCGTTCTATTCTTATAAGGTTCTTGGCTTTTTCTTTTTTTTTTATTTTTATTAACCATTTTAAATGCATGAACCGACAGCGACATCTACTCTTACAATCGCTTTACATTGTTTAAACAAATATGGAATATTTTGATAGCGGCAAATGTAGTACAAGGACATGCTTAAATGCATTTTGATTTTGATGTGCAAAATTTGTAATACACACTCCTATGAATGTATGTATGTATGTATATATTTAAACACACACCATGTATGTAGTGATATCATACCATTTAGACAGTCATGTGCAAATAATGGCACATATTTATTAATTTAATTAATATGCAATTATATTATATTGAACAGTGGAGCGATTAAGCAGAAAATAGGGTAGAAACTTTTTGTAACTAAAAATTACTATTACATTGGCAGTGACTACGTACGACATTATGCTTTCTACAGTTTCGCAAGAGTTTAATAAACTGTCTAGTCTAGACACCACTATCAACACCTTGATCTGTTGTCGTTTTTAAAAAGAGTTATAGAATATCTAAAAGCAACATCATGTATACTCTTGCATAAGTTTTTTGTTTAATTCTGTAATTTAATATTTGAATACGCAAAGTTAGTGACATTACGACCCCTTGGGGTCTGCCTTTTTGCTCCAATGTTTAGTTTATATAAGTTGCACTTTGATATGTACCTACATACATATGTGATAGGGGAATGTATGTGATAGGTGAATGTAGTTGATAATGCACTCTATATCTAGAAAACATGTCAATGAATATTAATCTTAATGCAAACTTGGTAAACAGTGTTACCGTTACGTTTTTTTTTACCAACCACCACCAGTGATGAATAGATGAATATTAGTCTGTCATCCATGTGTAACATTGATAAATAGTCATCTAAGACCTAACAAAGCATATATGTACATTTTTAATCCTTATGAAATTCTAAGTCGATTAAGCTATGTCTGCTTGTCTGTCCGACTGGCTGTGTAAAACACTCTCACGCCCAAAATACATAACCAAAATTCAGAAAGTTTACAAAAGAACATTCACAATTCTAATAATGAGCTTGGTATTGAAAATAAGTAAAATCGATCAAGTAGAACCAGAATTACGAATCAAAATCTGCAACAACCTCTAAAAAAATGTATATTTTTTTACACATTTTTTATTAATTTATTTAAATATTTTGTAAGATTGCATTTACACAAATTATTATTGTAATAAAAGGACAAAATGTGATGAACATAGTGCGGTCCATGATTTCTCATACAAATTTATTCCCGAAATATGGCTAAATGGTAAATGACAATATCAATACAAAACTGAGTAAACATAAGTTTCATATAAAAATAAACCATGTTTCATTGTAGCCCCATACAAAGTCCACTTCCGAAAATCACTTAACCCTTATCTGATTGACAAAAAAAACTCCATGTTTTGTACGATAAAGTACCCTGGTACCTCCTTCATACAAATCTTATGAAAAACAATCCATTTTGCAACAAAACAAAACTTGAAATATTACAAACGTTTAAATACCTTAAAATATCAATATTTAAGAGCTCTCAAGAAGTTTCAAGTACGACGGTTGCCAATTTCTACAAAAAAAAAAATTAATTTCAAAACCTAAAAGGTACCCGTGTAACTTGTCAGTCACAAAAGGGTTAAATACGTATAAAGCTAAATCTAAAATTTTTCACAGATCATAATATGCCAAAATCAAACTGATGTATTTTGCGAATATATGTAGATCCATATTTGACCATATCCTACATATAACATCCACTTCTGAAAATTAAATACTATTGCTATATCCTCATATAACGGGTCCGTCATCTAACGTTTTTTTTTTCAACTAGTGCTTATTTCGTGAATGGTAACACTTAGCTCATGTCTGATTTGGTAGATAATTAGTTTTATCCTTCCGCTGAACGAATATGGTTGTGTATACGCTTGAACAACGCTGGGAAATATTGCGAAATTACTTTGAAAATCTTGGTAATGTTGCAGAATGTGTGCGAAAATTGTGTACGGATTTTGGAAGAAGAGAAGCACCGTCAGCTCCATATGTTCGTTATCTTGTGAAAAAGTGAAAGAAACTGGCATCCTCATTCATAAACCAAAGCGTGAAAAGCCAAAAACAGTGCATACACCCGAGAATATTGCTGATGTGGCAGAAAGTGTGCGTGAAGCGCCATCAACATCAATTCACCGTCGTTCTCAACAATTGAACATTTCGGAGACATAATTGAGACGAATTTTGCATAAAGACGCCATACAAAGTCCAATTAGTTCAGGAGTTGAACCCAACTAACTATCCAATGCGTTTTTGCTTCGCTAAGTGGGCCTGCGATCGACTTACAGAAGATGCCGATTTTGCCAAAAAAAAAAAAAAATCATCTTTTCTGATGAAGCTCATTTTGATATTGGCGGGTATGTGAACAAGCAAAATTGTCGCATTTGGGGCACAGAAAACCCGCATGCATACATTGAAAAGCCGATGCACCCAAAACGAGTCACTGTTTGGTGCTGATTTCGGTCCAGAGGCATAATTGGGTAATTTTTCTTAAAAAATGAGCAGGAGTGACGGTTACAGTCAATGGCGGTCGTTATCGGGCCATATTGAACGAATTTTTGTACACAAAAATTGAAGAGGAGGATATTGGCAACATTTGGTTTCAACAAGACGGCGCTACGTGCCACACAGCCGAAGCTACACTCGATGTTTTGCGCCCTGTTTTTGAAGATCGCATTATCAGCCGCAGAGCGAATGTCGTTTGGCCACATCGGAGCTGCGATTTGACACCGTTGGACTATTATTTGTGGGGTGCTTTAAAAGACAATATTCGTGATGCCATTGGTAAAATACAGCTGCACGCAATCGATAATGTGCTTAAAAATTGGACCGATCATGTAGGCTACTGCATGGCCAGCCGAGGCAGCCATTTGAATGAAATTATTATCCATTATTAACCGGAAGGATTGTACTTTCAAATAAAAAAAGAAATTTGAGAAAATATTCAGTAGTTTTTTTTATAGCATTTTCAAAAAAAAAAAGTTATTTGGCGGAACCTTTATATACAATTCTCTGTACTAAATTTTATGAAGATCCGTTGATAACACTGAGCTCGATTTTGATGGGTAAAGCTAAATCGAGTACGCGAATCCAGTGGTCCTTACCGTTAGGTTATCTCTAGTTTTCGAAATAAATCGTTATTTAAAAATGAAGGAGGTTGCTCAATAAATATTCACGTGACTCGAAAACTGTTTAATTTATTGAATTAAATAAAAAATCGAAATTCAGGAACAAAATTATCTTTAAGTAGGATTATTTCTTTTTAATCCGAGTAATCGTTTTTAAATAGTTTTTTTTTTTAAATAGGACCCAGAAACAGAATAGATATAGAGATTTTGGAAAAAAATCAAAATGATGCAATTTGATTTGTTAGAGTAACACGTTTATGACATAGGTCTAGCGCATCAATTTAGATACTCTGAGACTGATCCAAACAAACAATTGCTTTAAATTGTTTACTGGGTTAACTAAAATATTTTTTTAATTCATTCATGTAAATTTTTTATCGATCCTATTATTTATAAATGTTTTATAATCAATAAGAGACTGATATGGTTCTCATACTTAGGCCACCGTCAATAATGATCCAATCCTACCACTTTCGATGCAAGCAAATATAAAATATTTATAAGGATTTATTGAGTTATCACTTATGACCATAACCTCAACAATTTCGCTAATATAGTTTATATAAAACTTACAAACAAAACAAAATTATATATTTAGCTCACATATGGTTCATTCTTAAGGTATGGTCACACTTGGCAAATATTTGCCGAAAAAACTGCTGTCACGGATAATAGAGGTAATCACGGTTAATCGAAGCAAACAACTTGAAAACATTGCAAACAAAAAAGAATAGACTGATACTTTTCAATCACGGTTAATCGGGTTTACCGGTTAACTGAATCACGGATAATCGAGGCCCGACTGTATTTATTAGAGACAACTTCATCGGCGTCTACCGTTGGTTGACAATATCAGCAATGTATGTTATTGTTGTCATTTCTCCTTTTTGGTAGATTCTGCTCTTTGCAACTACGAAACACCAGAGATGGGATGACAACTTTTGACACCGTGCCTTGTGTGTTTTGTTAATTTTTAAAGTTTTCTATTGTTTTTCTTAATTAAACATTTTTGAACTTTTGATATTTATTTTTATTTTTATTCTTGAAATATTGCATAAATCATACTATAGATCTCTTTTATCATAAAACAAATAATAAAGTATAGTCGGTCAAGCACGACCATATAATACCCTACACCCAGTATATGTGTAAAACAGTTTTTCAGAAACAGGCGTTATATGGGAGATCTGACCTATTATGGACCGATCATTTAAAAATTTAGTGCCATGACTTCCGTGAATATAAATATTATGTATGTTATACTTTATCTCGATTTAAATACTTTTAAAAGTTTTATGGAGGTTAAAGTGAATTACGGAGATGGTCTTGTATGGGTGTTTTTACTAATTATGGACCGACCATTATAAAATTTGGTGTCATCATTTCTGTACATATGAAACTTATTTTTGTTAAATTTTATTCGGATAACAACATTTTTAAGAGATTTATGGTCGTTAAAGAGATTTTCGGAAGTGGGCCCTATATGGGAGCTACGACTAATTATGGACCAATGATCATAATTTTGTACGTTATTATTTTTATATATATGAAACATATTTGTGTTCAATATTATTTGGATACCAACAGTTTTAAAATAGTTATGCTCTTTAAAGTGATTTTCGGAAGTGGGCCTTATGTGGGAGCTACGACTACTTATGAACAGATCTGGACAAAATTTGTAGATCTCATTTGGCTTAATTTACCACTCATTTGTGGTGGATACTTGCATAATTTAAACATTTATGAGTTTAAACCCTAATTTTCGGGAGGACATTTGTATGGGGGCCAGGTGAAATAATGGAGCGATTTCCACCAGTTTTAATTCAATCCGTCTATAGCCGGCCGAAAAAAATATCCCGTTACAAATTTTATTGAAATATCTTCAAAATTGTGACCAGTACTCTGCGCACAAGCTTTACATGGACAGCTAGCCAGACGAACGGACGGACATTGTTAAATTGACTCAGGGAGTGATTCTGAGTCGATCTGTATACTTTAAGGTGGATGTTGAACCAAGGTTTATGGGCGTTACAAACATCAGCACAAATTCAATATACCCTCTACACTATTGTTGTGTGGGGTATAACTACTATCCAGCTAGACAGATCAGGCACGTTCTGATTTTTGAACTTTAACGCAGAAGCTCGTAAACATCATAAAAAGACCCATATGTCAATATTACCGAAAAAGTCATTAACTCACAACTGGCAACCCTCACACTAAAACATAGACTTATATTCCATAGATACTACTTGTATCTTCTCCTTTATATCTTTACATATTATTATTAGCATCCTTGTACATTCAAACATTCAAAAGGAGACTGATTGTGATAAAGAAAATCAGAATGATGATAAAGCCATAAGTTTGCAATTAATGGCTGCACAACACAAAAGACAATGACTAGAAGAGGAAACGCCAACAACAAACGAGCCTCAAGCTGGCTGTGAACTGAATAAGTCAAGGCCATTATTCATCAGCAGCATAAACAGCTGCTGTAGCTGCTGTTTACTCGTAGTACACTGCTACAAACTGAAGTGATTGCTAAAGCAAATACTGGGTACATTGTTCAACGTTTATTGACCTTTTTTCTTAACTCGGCAAATAGTTTTTGTATTTTTTTATCGTTATAACCATAACCAAGGATAATAAATAATAAATACGTAGGAATATACAGATATTTATGTATACTCAAGTACTAAATATAAACTTATGAATTATTATTTATATTTATATACTCTTCAACTTATTGCAAAGATTAAACCCAATAAAAATGTTTCAAGCAAATTATGGAAAATGCTGAAGTGTTTGTAAGGAGAAAAAATTTGCAAATTGAATAAATAAATTCTCTTGGGGAATAAGATTACTTAGTGAAAGGGGTTTAAATCGAAGGTCAATTGTCTTGCTAGCTTGTGTTGTAGTAATTTGAATTTGAAATATTTAAATGGCTTCTCAGTTTCTTTAATTCACTAGATTAAATATATATAAATGATTGAATTAATAAAATCATTTATATATATTTATATATATATATATATATATGTATGCAGGTATGCAGAGCATACAAAAATGATGACTGAGAGAGAATACCGCCCTAAATAAGTTATTTAAACAAATGGGTACCCTCACGAGAGTCACATTTAAAAGCTTGGTGACTTCGTGGTTTCCCGAAAACGTTCCATATATGGATAACAGCGCTAACGTCAAGCGTTAAGATCAATTCCAACACGACCTTAATCATACTATTCTTGAATAAAAATTTAACAGTCATAGAGGAAGCTCTATAAAAGATCTTTAACCCAATTAAAACCACAGTGCTATAATCATAGAGACAATGAAAGCTGATTCTATGGAAACACTTGAGTTGGAAGCTAGTTTCCTAGACAAAGATTTGTTCAAGGCGTATATGGTATTTCAGAAGATATGGCAAATCTGTAATTTGATAAATTGATTTATGCGTGCATCATGTTGTAGGTGGAACTACAACACCGCTGTATTTTAACTACGAAGAGATTGCAATCGAGTCTGAAGAACAAGTGCAAGAAAGCGTGATAGCCTGGAAAACAATCTGCTCTATCAACACTTTAAGTCCAAAAGGAAGGCGTTGAAACTGGTTATGGCTACGTCAAAGCAAACGAACACGTTTCTTGAAACTTATTGACGATGATTAATTTTGTAAAATAGCTGCCTACATTATGAATTGTTTTCGTAAATACTCCTTCAAACAACCCGTCGTCGTATAGACTTTGTAGCCTTTGTATGATAGACACTTTTGGAAAGTATGAACCGATCATCATCATAATGAGAGACCGATGCAAACAAAATATCGTTTTGAGATTTTACTTTGCATGAAACTTAATTTTGCAGAATATTGTATGAATACAGACATTATTTATGTACCATAAAGCCATATTCTGCAAAGACATTTGTATGAGGGCTATGATAGATTGTGGAGCGATTCCTACTATTTTCAACAGGACTTGTCCTTCTATAATAAAAATAAAGTGAGCAAACTTTCATGGTATTATCTGAGATATATGAAAAGAAAATAGCAAAAAATATCTGAAAAATATCGAGGTAGTCTTGATCTATAATTCAGACCCTATTGGACCGATTGTGCCCATTTTCAATGCAAAACATTTCGGTGGATCAGAGAATGTTTGGTAAAAATATCATTGTTATATGACTTTTTTCTTAAGCTCTGTCGTTGCTTCAACAGACGGACATGGCTAAATCATCCTAGATCCTTGTAAGGATTCAGAATATATAGACGTTTTGGCTCTACGATCATTATTTCGATGTGTTACAATCAGAATGACAAATGTTAAATACCCGCCATCTTTTTAGTGGTGGGTTCAATAGACAAGTTAGAGTGCAATATTTTGCTGTGCCAAATCTTAAACACCCTCCACCTAAATATAATGAGAAATACAAAAATGACACTGGTTATAGGAATAGTTTTTTATTTAGCAAAAATTTTATTAGTATTTTATATATTGATTGAAAGACAATTTTACAATCAACATAATTTATTTCAAATGTTTAGAAATAATTTATGTAATTACCAATTCTCGCCATAATTTACAGAGTTTGTCTGATATTAATAACAATCTTGAGTGTAATTTAACAACTTATTCAATTAACAAAAAGTGTTCCATATTCACCATAAGTTAAGAAACAATTTGAATTGATTTTGATCTCAATAACTTTATTTACAAGAGATATGGGTGGCATAATATGTATTTTGAGCTTTTATCATCGCAATAATGTTATGTACAAAAGTCAGTTGATATACTCCAAAGTATGAACTTAAGTTGGGAGCTATTGCCAAATATTGACTGACAGTTACAAAATTCAGTAACCAATATTAGTATGATTTCTGAATGAAAATTACTGATCTGTATAAAAGTTGGTTCGATATCAATATTTATTAGACATTTTTAAGGGTTAACTTGTTTTTCGAAGTGGTACGTATTCGTGAGCAATTACAAAACGTGGTCTAAACTTCTTAAAATTCGCAACAGAGAATTTTATAGAGATGAGAATTTCAATATAATAATACAGTAGTCGCTCGATTATATGAACTAATTTAAACAGAGCCTCTTCTCTTAATAAGGACGTTAACATAATCGAGAGAATATTAAATTTACTTATATCACATGATTTTTTTTTTATACCCTACACCACCATAGTGGGATTTGGATTTGTGCTGATGTTTGTAACGCCCAGAAATATTGGTCCAACACCCACCTTAAAGTATACCGATCGACTTAGAATCACTTTCTGAGTCGATTTAACGATGTCCGTACGTCCGTCTGGCTGGCTGGCTGGCTGTACATGTAAAGCTTGTGCGCAGAGTACAGGTCGCAATTTTGAAGATATTTCGATAAAATTTGGTACGTGATATTTTTTCGGCCCAGGGATGGATGGGATTGAAACTGGTGGAAATCGGTTCATTATTTCACCTAGCCCCCATACAAATCTCCTCCAGAAATTGGGGTTTACCGGTCTTAAATCTTTGAATTATGCAAGTATGCAAACAAAATTTACTACAGATGAGTAGTAAATGAAGCTAAAGCATATCTACAAATTTCGTGAAGATCGGTCCATAATTAGTCGTAGTTCCCATATAAGGACCACTTCCGAAAATCACTTAAAAGAGCATAACTCTGTATGTTTCGTACATATACATATAACATGGTAGAATTTTATGAAGATCGGTCCATAATTAGTCGTAGCTCCCATATAAGACCCACTTCCAAAAATCACTTTAAAGAGCATAAATTCCTTAAACATGTTGTTAATCAAATAAAATTCGACACAAATAAGTTTCTTATATACAGAAACTCCCATATAAGACCCTCTCCGTAATTCACTTTAACTTCCATAAATCTTTTAAAAGTATTTATATCGAGCTAAAGTTTAACACATATAATATTTATATTCACAGAAATCATGACACTGAATTTTGGTCCAAAATAGGTGATATCTCCCATATAACGTCCATTTCTGAAAAACTGTTTTATATTTACATATACATACTAGGTGTAGGGTATTATATGGTCGGGCTTGACTGACTATACTTTCTTACTTGTTTTTATTACATTAAGTTTTTATTTTCAATAAGTTTTTTAATAATAAATTTAGATAAAAGAAAGTGCATAAGAAGTACCGCCTTTAACGCTTGACAAAATGTCACTTTTTTCAGTTAATGTTAACACCTTGCGCTTCATCTTCGATGTACAAACACTAACCGATTTTTAATATGTAAGACAATCACTCAAAACTCAACAACTCAATACTCAAAACATTAAAAAATATTCAACGGTTGCAGGTTCTTTACTTATTTCGGGAAAGAACATACATACTTCTAATAAGAAAAACATTAAAAAAAGATCAACGGTTGAAAGCTGTTCACATAATAGATATAGGCTGTGTTTAACCTCATGTGTTTAAATTTTGTTGTTCACTGTTCTGGATATTTACATAACTGGATATTCATAGAACTGAGCAACTACTTATAGGTGGGATATGGTCAACTATGCACCGATATTCTCAAAATCCAGCAGTTTGATTTTGGCATGTATGTATGTGAATAAATCGTATAAAATTTTGGATCAGTACCATTACCTATAACTGATTTATAAGTATTGATATGATATTCGGAATAGCACTTCATATGGTCAAATATGGACCGAAATTCACAAATTTTTGTGGCATAATATGATTGTTTGTGTATATGTAAATGATTTATGTAAAGTTTTGAGTAGGTACCGATAATTATAAGATATATATAAAGATGAATGACTTTTTCGGATGTGGTTCTTATATAGGAGCTATGACCAATTATGGACCGACCGTCATAAAATTTAGTACAACAATTTATATATCTATAAGAATTATTTGTGTCGAATTTTTACCCGGTAACTATATTTGTACCAGATTTATACGTATTTAAGTGAATTTTAAATGTGGACTTTATATGGGGACTACGGTCAAACATGAAGCGAACAAAACAAAATTTCCTTTTGCGATTTCTTTTTACATGACACTTATTTTTGCCGAATTTTGTATTAATATTCCAATTTTACAGGTAATTATTTATCATTAAGCCATATTTCGGGAGGATAAGAAATCATGGACCGATTTTTACTATTTGCGTCTTTTATCATAAAAATAACCTGCGCAAAATTTTATGGCAATATCTGCAATATATTTCAAATAATTTAAAGAAAAATTTTGGAATTTGTATGGAGATTGTCTCACATTTTGGTCCATAACTCTGGTTCTACTATACTGAATTTGCTGATTTTCAATATCCAACTGCTTAGGAGAATTATAAACAGTTTTTTGTAAACTCTGTTCATTTTTATTGCGTCTTTTGGACGTGGGAGTGTTTTACACAGACAGACGGGCATAGCTTAATTGACTTAGAATTCTATAAGGATCAGATAAATATGGCCGACTTCCTAAATGCAAGTTACAATGCATATTTACATTGCATACACTTCGTAAACGCATACTTTAAATTTCCGGCAGCGTCTAATATTCCTAATCGTTTGGCAACTCATTTTAATGAGTAGCAGCTGTCAAAATATTGCATCATTTATGTTTTGAATGCATAAATTTTATCTGCAATGGCTGAGTAAGTCATTTTTTGATTGTTTTAAGTAAATTTATTTTATTTATTTTTATTCTATTTCGCAGACAGAACGTGCACACACGAACGCAAAAAAATACTAACTGCGACAAGGCATACCGACGTTCCTAAATGGCATTAATATGCAAATGATTTCTCTGCAAAGCAAGGTTGCATTTAAAACATTATTTTCATTGCATACGCATTTTTTCAAATTATGCATTGCAACTTGCATTATGCATTGCAACTTGCCTATTTCTCAGTGTTACACACAGAAGTCATTCTGTCATTACATACATATGTATGTATGTATATGTATACCCTCATTCACTACTTGTGTTGGTGGAGGGTATAACAAAATACAAAGTCAAAACAAAAGCAAAAATCTTAAATAATAACAAACAAGATCAAACATGCATTGCCTAGTGATAATGTTAACGCACTTAACATTAGAGCAATGACAAAACAAAAAACAAAATTAAATAATGCGCCTAGTACAGCAACACACACATACTTCTTGCCTCTTCAGACAATTGAAGATGGCATATTAGATGATGATGAAACTATTGTAGTCGATAACCACATAATTACCACATTAAAGTGTAAAATAGAAGAAATTCACGGGCTTGCCAAACTAAGTTCGCTTTCGCGGAAAATTGGAAGTACGTGTGCAATTCGTGCAACAAATTAATTAATATAAAATTTCGAGTAGTAGAAAAGAGTTTACGAGTAGAGTGCGCTAGCACAGTCATAGTATAGCCATAAAGTTAATTACTCAGTTTTTGCTGAGTATCTTCATTAATGAATTTAAAAGAAACCAAGTAAGAAAGTATAGTCAGTCAAGCCCGACCATATAATACCCTACACCCAGTATATGTATATAACAGTTTTTCAGAAATGTGCGCTATATGGGAGATATGACCTATTATGGACCGATCATCCAAAAATTTAGTGTCATGATTTCTGTAAATATAAATATTGTGTATGTTAAACTTTATCTCTATATAAATACTTTTAAAAGATTTATGGAGATTAAAGTTGATTACGGAGAGGGTTTTATATAGGAGTTTCGACTAATTACGGACCGACCATTATAAAATTAGGTGTCATCATATCTGTATATAAGAAACTTATTTGTGTCGAATTTTATTTGATTACCAACATTCATAAAAAATTTATGATCGTTAAATTGATTTTCCGAAGTGGGCCTTATATGGGAGCTACGACTAATTATGAACCGATCATCGCATTGCTTTTATACATATTAAATATATATGCGTACAATATTATTTGGATACCAACAATTTTAAGTGAGTTATGCTCTTTAAAGTGATTTTCGGAAGTGGACCTTATATGGGAGCTACGACTAATTATGGACCGATCTGCACAAAATTTGTATATGTGATTTGGCTTCATTTACCACTCATTTGTGATGAAATTTGTTTGTTTCCTTTCATAATTCAAACATTTATGATCGGTAAACACCAATTTCGGGGGGACTTTTGTATGGGGGCTAGGTGAAATAATGGACCGATTGTCACCAGTTTCAATGCCTTGGGCCAATGTCCTTGGGCCAAAAAAATATCACGTGCCAAATTTTATCGAAATATCTTTAAATTCATTCTGAGCCGATCCGTATACTTTAAGGTGGGTGTTGGACCAATATTTCTGGGCGTTATAAACATCAGCACAAATCCAATATACCCTCCCCACTATAGTGGTGTAGTGTAATTCATCAGTTCAATTATGTATCTAGGTACGTTTAAAAGTACGTCTTTAATATAAAAGCTTAACAATATTACAGTGACCCGTAAAAATGCACTGCAAACAAACTTCTTGTTGTTCTTGTTGTCCAATTAAAAGGGAATTAAATTGACACCAATACTAACTTTGTAAATGAGAGACACACACACAATCGCTTACTGAAATATGTAGTCCTACATTTTGTTGCAATTAATTTAATGTGAATGAGTGTATGTATATGTAGAAGGAAAGTGACTTAGTATAGCTGTTTAGTTTGTACTTTCAACATTAAAGTAGATATGGATGTAAATGTAAATTTCTTACATTTTTCTATACGTTCTGTTGCAATTGTCTATGTAGTATTTAACTCAATGCACAACACAATTCCTTGGATATTTTGACTTCATTTTCTACTTTAATTTTGTATTTTTTTTTTTTATTTTCTCTTAACATTTTTAGTTATTTTTCAGCAGTTTGCATGCCTGATGCTTGGTTGGCTGGCAGCCTGTAAGTTCTTTTCCTTTGTGCTTAAATGACTAAATAAAATAGAGCCCTCAAAGGGACAACCAACTTGCAATTGTTGGAAAAAAAAAACAAGCAGAATGAATAAAAAATTTATATTTTTATGCTTTTGTTGTCTGTAAAGACGCATTGTTGAATAGAAAATGTGTGTCAAATATTGCTTAAAGTAAAAGATTTATTTGAATTACAAGTACATATGTATTTTTTAGTTTTTTTTTTTTTTGTTTACAAAATTTGTCTATTTAAAAAAAAAGAAAAGCCAGTTGTTGCTTGTTGAAGTGCATTTTGCATGTTTACAGAATTGTTTTTTTTATAGATGCTAAAAACAGTTTAAATGTGTCATATTTATATAGATGTACAATACTTTAGAGATAAAAGCAAGAAAAAATGGAATTAGTTTTTGGAAATATGTAGTATAATGCTAGACAGTTTACATTTTCTTTATAACACATCTGATATGAAATTTTATCCAACTAGCATGAGCTGTTGTACTTAATTAAACAGAATTGAAAATATACAAAACTTCCCAATATGAAATATGAAATGCATGACAAACGTTTAAAATTTCAAATAAATAACATTAATATCCTTTTACGAGAAAATGAATTTGATAAAATATTAAAAAATTTGTATCGGAAATAAATATCTATAAGTCGATTTAAATCTATAAAATAATTTAAATATATACATATATATATATATTAAATAGAATACAAGTTCCTATGTATATAACCTAAATGTGTTGGGGCCTTTATAATACCAAACAAATAAATAAATAAAGTTTCATATTAGCACTCTATAATTATGGTATTTTATTTTTTATGTCACTGGATCTGGCAATAAGTTTTAAAATATTATAAATAATCTGCAAAATTAAAGACTACATTTGAAACGTGATATGCTTACACACGGTTATTAACATGATTTAGTAGCTGACACATATAGAAATTCACTGTGTTCCATTACTATAAATACACTTGATGTTTCTTATTATTTGTAAAGCTACAAACAAGTTAGAGTGCAATATTCGACTGTGTCGAATCTTAAATACCCTCCATCTAAACGTAATAAGAAATACAAAAACTGCACATGATTATGGCACTAGAATATCCTTATTCTGTGTTTTCTATTCAATCTTAGTGCAAATTTAATTATTATTTTATATATTGTTTGAAAGACAATTATACGACCAACATAATTTATGTTAAATATTTTGAAATTTTGTCTAATTTTCACCATTTTTAATTGATTTAATTACCAATTCTTACCATAATTTACAGAGTTTCTCTGAGTTTAACAAACAGTATAAAAAAAGGGGAACAATTAGGTTTTAGTGACTTTGCTCAAAAAAAAAAAAAACTTCATCAAATCGGGCTTTTAGAGGAGATGCCAGCAAAAAAAAAATTTGTTGGAGGTCACGCCTATTTTCGAGGGGGCGGGCCCGTAAAGTTGAAAATATATAGGCCTATATCTCGGGAAGTACTGGGTGTATGATAATTTGTAATACATTAAATAAAAGGTACGATATATATCATGATTATAAAATATGGACCCAATATGGGTTCAATCCGAAAAGAATATTTTTTGACCTGAATTTATTTGTTTTTTTGGAAATTTTTATATGGCAGCTATGACAAATTATGGGCCGATCTTCTTAAATTTTGGAACAGTGATTTTCATGCATATGAGGATATTTCACGTCGAATTTCAACACAATAACGGTATATTTAAGATATATATTAGAATTAACGTGATTTCGCAAGTGGACCTTATATGGGGGACATAGTCAAATATGGACCGATATTCTCAAAATCCAGCAGTTTGATTTAGACATGTATGTATATGATCTGTGTAAAATTTTTCGGAAGAGGGCTTTATATGGGGCATAGGGTTCAAAATAGACCGAAATACACATGTGGGATGATTTTTGTATATATGTAAATGATTTGTGTAAAGTTTTGAGTCAGTACCGATATTTATACAATATATAGGGATATATAGGGATAAATGTCTTTTTCAGATGTGGTCCTTGTATGGCAGCTATGACCAATTCTGGGCCGACCACCATAAAATCTTTTACAACAATTTATTTGCCTATACAGATTATTCATGTCAAATTTTAGCCGTTTTACATTATTTATGTCTGATTTATACGTATTTAAGAGAATTTTGGAAGTGGAAAAACAATGTATACAAAATTGCATGGCATTATCTGCAATATATTTCAAAATATTGCAATAAAATGGACAAAAAATATCAAATTTTTATGGAGGTTGTCTCACATATCGGTCCATAACTCTAGTTGGCCTAAACCGATTTTACTGATATAAAATAGCGAACTTCTTGAAAGCATGTCTGACAGAATTGTTTAAGATTTGGGTCTCGAAGATATCTGGGGACTTCAGAAAACTGATTTCAACATCCAGACAGACAGACAGACGGGCATGGCTTAATCGACTCCGCTATCTATAAGGATCCAGAATATATATACTTTATAGGGTCGGAGAATTATATTGTGGAAATTACAAACGGAATGACAAACTTATATATACCCTTCTCATGAAGGTGAAGGGTATAACAAGCAGTGTCTTTAAAAGTTTGTAAATATTTATGTTTTTGTGTATATAAACCCTAATTTTATTACAAAAATCAATAAAAACCACATCGTACTTAATACAAAATAACATTTAAAGTGAATTCTCCACCAATAACATAGACAAAATAGGCAAGTGATTTCAAATCGTCAGTCATTTAGCTGACCGGTTTTAAATCACGTGATTTCAATATTTTTTGTGCGCAGAACACCTTTTGCGTGATTTCAAATCACTTTGACAAAAACTGATTTTCAGAACACCCCTGAGTACCATCGTTTATAGTTAAAAATAAGTACATATGTATATTAAAATAACAGAATTATAAAAAAAATCGAAAACATATTTTAATTTATTTATAGTTTAACGTACAGCTTTTTAACTTGAATCTTGACAAGCCTTAAAAAAGCTTGACAATCAAGCCAAATCAAGCCCGTCTGGCAAGCCTATTGGAAGCATTCGAAATCGTCTGATACGAAAAACAACACAGTCAAAACAGAGGATTTCCCTTGTTAATTTCAAATGCGATTATCAGAAAGTGATACTGACTAAAAAAAATATATATCATAATTATATAACAAAAATATTTATTTTTAAGTTTTATATTTTTTTGTGATTACTTTTCTAAATTAACTCTTTTTCTATTGTTTTTTGTTTAAGTAAAATATGTTTGTGTATAAAGCAACATGAATTTGAATTATTTATCTTATTTTACCAGATATTTCAAACGTGGAACCAATTCCCTCATTTAATATGGATACTCTATTTTTTTTAATCGTTTTTTTTACGCGAGTTTTCGAGGAACGTATCTATCGCGTAAAAACAGAATTAGGTGTACATATGTTTGGGTTTGAAAAATTTTAAAATAGCACCAAATGAGCCACAGGGGTAACATCGTACTTTTTAGTTTTGAATTGTACCAAAAAAAGTACAATTGTACCATCTTTATCAACCGTGATACATATGTATGTGCATATGTATTTAAAATATAAAAAGAGTAAGTTTTCAGCTAGTACGTATGAGTATTAGAGAAATACTTATTATTATTCATACGTACAGATGTTTAATTTAGCTTTACTACTTTTTATTGGAATATACGTATGAGTAATGTAATTATTTGAATATCATGAACTATAAATATAAAAAAACCTGTATTTTTATATTTATGTTTTTACTACCACTGTGCAACGCACCATGATGCATAGTGTTTTCTAAATAAAAGGCTTTAATTCAGCTCTTACACAAATAACTATGCTTTTCCATTTTTTTTTTGTTTTTTGTGGATATTCAAAGCACTTGAATAAATATTGTCATGAAATCCAATTTGTATTATAAACAAACAAATAAACCCATAAAAAAAACTGTAACAACAAAAATATTTCAAGGATTTTACTCAGTATATTGCTTTTTAATTCAATGCACTCCGAAAGTGCTTGCGTACAAAGCCAATGTTTCTTTTTAATTAAAGCTGTATTAAGGCTTTACAAATACATACATAAGTATGTAAGTAGGCACATAATGGGAATGTATAATTAAGTAAAAAGCGCATTAACATAAATAATTAAGGAAAATTATAAAAAAAATAGTTGAGAAATATTTTGAAAATCCCCTTAAGCTTTAAGTGACAGCTACTATACAAACAACAGGATGAATTGGTAATTCCTTTATTATTGACGTTTTAAGGTTTCAAGTTGTAAGTAGCCTAATATTCATTATTAATTTAAATTTATTTTGCAAGCTGTTTTTTTTATTAAAGAAAATATCCTTAATATTTAAGAATATTCCTGAAATTTTCATTTAAACAATCTTTAGATTGCATTTATATTAATAATGTATCATCACTATTTATACAAACGAGAGAATAATAGAAAACAATTTTTTTTTTTTTTTTGATTTTGCTGGTTTTTGTTAAGTGTAAACAAGTGTATTTTCCCGTTGAGTATTAACAAAATGAAAAGGTAATGGGTTTTTCAAGGAATTAACTGAAAATAGAAACAGTTATACACACTCAGAAAATACCCAAAAGAAAAACAATACAAATAAATACTTGAATAATAACTATATGTATACAGACACACTCACAGAACTTGCTGTATCGAAAAGTAGTGGTTAAAAACTGTGTTCCTACCATGTGGCATAGTAATGCAATGATGCGAATTTTAAAACAAAGTAAACAATTTTAAAACAAAACACCAGTCAGCCAGCCAGCAAATCGGCCCTACTAAACCCAATTCCCAACCCAACAGCCAGCCACCCACTTGCCAATACAGAGCAAAGAAAGTGCTCGTTGTATTGGGCAAGAGGTGTGCAATTAATATTGTAGCCATAACTGCCAGATTTGACTAATTATCGTCATTTTGATGTTTTTTTGTTTAAAAAATAGCAAAGTGACGATTTGACGATTTTTTCATTGAAAGTGACGTGATTATTAAAAATTTCTATCATTTGTTTGTTTTATTAATAGTTTTGTTACAAAATTCTCTCTTTTTTGAGACAACAACTATTTTGCTCATTTAATATCATAAATATTAAGAAGTCCGTGACATATTTCAAAAACAAAACTATATAATAGTAGTGTTTTTTTAAATATTGACAATTGGTAAGTTTAAGTATAATAATTCCAAATAATATTGAGTCAGAAATTATTAATTTTCTGTAAAAATAAAAAGCAGTTTTAAATGCTGAATTCCATGAATTAAAAATTTTAGAGGAAACAATTTCTGAATTTAAATGGGGAAATTCTTCAAAAACTTCTCCTATTTTAACAAAACGTCGAAAAAATATTCAGCCAAATAAATTTCAATAACAAAAATGCGGAAATCTTTGAAAATAAGTACCTTTATATTAGGTAGCCAAAATGTTATTTAAAACTTAATAAACTAAATTGTTTTGACATTGAAATTTTTCTGAATTAATAATATATGCTAAATTTAGATTTTTATAAAATACTGTTTTTGTTCAATTCTCTTTTGAACTTGCAATTTCAATCACACGCGTCAATTCATGAAAGAAGAGAACAAAAGGCAATAAGAAAATTGACTAGTACCGTCGAGTTTGTACCCCTTTTGTTCTCTTTTTCCTTCTCATCTAAAAATACATGCCTTGACGAGCCAGAATTGAAAAGTGTGAAAACGGACTAATTTTTTGTGATTTCTTATTTAAAAAGTTAAAATTTATGTATTTTGATATGTATTGTACAAGATACTACATATATAAACTTGAATTTTTATGTTTTCGATTAAATAAAAATTTCAAAATACTATTAGAAATAGTGAATTTTTATTGTTCCGATTTTTTTTTACATTTTCTAAAATTCGAAATGACGAATTTTTTCTTTTTTATCGGGATTTTGACGATTTTTTCCGAAATTCATCTGGCAGCCCTGATTGTACCGCAGAAGTTTTGATGCAGTATGTACAATGTTAACTCTAGGACAACGAAGCAAAACAAAAGTGTTGAAAAAAAACTTACATACATATGTATGTATGTAGTTATGTATGTATGTGAAACAGAAAAATAATAATAAAAACAAAAAACCCATTGTAAACGGAAAAATTACACAAACAAAACAGAAAAGGAAAACTCTCAAGTTTACATCACGTGTTGTGAGTAATGAAATGTAACCACAATTATTTACATGTATGTATGCGTGAAAGTTAATGACGTTGTTGAGAGCGACGTTGAAAAATGAGAGTGTAAGCGAATAGAGAAATATTTATAATGAAAATATTAACCGCTACGTAGTATAGTCAGGGATGGAAAAGATGATTACGATTGCAATTTATTCTTGAATAAATATGATTTATGCGATTTAATTTTGGCATATTAAAAAGATAAACCCATAGTCATGTAAAGTATAACATTTTTTGTATAAAAATGTTCTGTGTAAAGATTTTTTCTTTAGTAAAGTTACATTATAATAGATTTTCTATAGAAATTAGTATGTGTACCAAAATTTTGCAGTCAGTCTATATAATAGCTTTTTACTACAGTACCAGATTTTTCTATAGAAACAAATATTAAATATAGTATGTACAATTGAATATTATTTTGATATCAAACAAAAATTAAATTTTCCATCCTTGAGTGTATATACTCTTGTAGTTGTTTGTATAAAGTTACCAGATTATTTTATACGGAGGTATTTGCAGTGAATGTATATGTATTAGTGATCACATAGGACTAGATTTGGAGCTCTGAAATTTTGATCGTGTACAGATGTAATAGTTATCAAACTTTGTATACATTAATTTGAAAGCAAAATTGTGTTTTTTGTATAAGAATAAATAGTAATATTATTTCGCTTAAGAATTCTATATATATTGTTGATGGTAAAAAGCAAATATTTTTATCTTAATTATTATTGTTATTGTTTTGGTTTTTAAAATAATTTTTATATTAAATTGTAGAGAATATTAAAATATTACGTCATATACAAAAAAAATAATTAAGAAACCAATAATTGTTTTTAAAAATAAAAAAAAATAAAAATTAAAAAAAAGTAAGTAGTTGAAAAACTAATATTAAGCATATATGTAATTAAAATATCTCGTTGCGTTAGAGGAAATCTAAATTATAAATTTATTACCATATTTTATATATGCTGTTCTCAAAAGAATTTTTTCTTTTATATGATTATAATTATTAATTGGAATTTTTGTTCATTGGTTGATCTTATGATGTGATCAGTGTCACCTTATTTTGAGTTACATTTTTTCTTAATACTTTTTTTCTATGTGAATTACAATCACTATGCAATTTGAGCTGGAAAATAATTAGGAACTTGAAAGTAAATTAAGTTTTTAGGAATTAATTCTTTTTTTTTTTTATAGCCTTTATTTATTTATTGAATCTTCATATAATGAAATGACAATAAGTATTCAAATCTTAATACTAAAAAGAAAATAATAAGCCCAGCCAGTGCTAGACAAAAATTTTATGATACTAAAAAAATTTCACATCAACTGATCCAGTCATCTATTTTGCGGTTGAGTTGAAGCAAGGGTATCCCTCCTTCTCAACCGATTATGGCCACTAAAGTTAAGGATGTCTCGTGCAAGTGGGTTTGGGTGGTGTTCAAGTTTGCTGACATACTTTGACGCGTGTTTTGTAAATTCAACTTTTACTAATGGCACGCATAGATCTTTGTGAATTCGAGAATTTTTAACATACCATGGAGCTGCAGTAATTATACGTAGAATTTTATTTTGACCCCTTTGAATTTTTTCAATGTTTGATGCTGAGGCAGTACCCCATAATTGAATTCCATAGCACCAGATTGGCTTTAGAATTGCATTGTACAACAATAGTTTGCAGTCCAACTTTAGTGAAGAATTTCTGCCAATTAGCCAATTAAGTTGCACTGCTTTTAATCTCATCTGTGTAAGTTTCGCTTCAATATGAGACTTCCAAGTTAAACGGCGGTCGAGGTGAATGCCGAGGTATTTGACTTCATTATGTTGAGGAATAATTTGATTATTTATTTTGATGAACGAGCAAGTTTCTTTTCGCAATGTGAAAGTGATATGAATACATTTCTGTTCATTAACCCTGATTTTCCAAAGCTCTAGCCAATTCTCTAGTTTATAAACATAATTCTGCAAATTCTGTGATGCTACTTGGTGGTCCTTGTGAACGCTGATAAAGGCTGTATCGTCTGCGAAAGTTGACGTGTGGATTTTGGGGTCTGACGGCATGTCGGAGGCATAAATCAAATATAAAGTAGGACCCAGTATGCTACCCTGTGGCACACCTGTTTCAATTGGCTGAGCGGGGCTTAAAAAATTGCCTTCTTTGATTTTAAATTTGCGACCGTATAAATAGCTTTCCATAAGTTTATGGGTGTTAGCAGGCAGAGTTAATTTTATTTTGTGCATTAAACCGTCATGCCAAACTTTGTCGAACGCTTGGGACACATCAATGAAAAGGGCGGAGCAGTATTTTTTGTCTTCAAACGACCCTCTTATAACATTTACCAATCTGTGTGTTTGTTCGATGGTGCTGTGTTTAGCTCTAAAGCCGAATTGATGATTAGGAATGCATTCAGTGTCGTTCAGAATTGGAATCAACTTAGTCATTAACAATTTTTCGAATAGTTTAGAAATTGTCGGCAATAGGCTAATTGGCCTATATGACTCTACTTTGGTGTGATCCTTCCCTGACTTAGGAATCATAGTGATCATAGACACCTTCCAATCTGCAGGATAGTATTCTAGGCGTAAAATAGCGTTGAAGATAAAGAGGATAATTCTTCTAGCTACACGAGGTAACTCCACAAGCATTTTATTGCTGATTTTATCCATACCTGGAGCCTTTCTAAGGTTCAGAGTACCAATAGCGCTTTGGACATCACCAAAGTTTAGTCTTAGAGGTACAGGAGGTCTAATAACGAGTGGTGGCAAATCAGATACGTTATTTGAGTTGTTTTTAGTAAACACATTTCTTAAATGGTTAACAAATAATGTCCCTTTCTCGGAATCATTTCTAGCCCAGTCACCAGTCGGATTTCGCAAAGGAGGTTTTCCTCTCACTGGTCTTTTTAAACCTCTTGCCGCCCTCCATAACGAGTAGTCAGATTGTGGGGTACTATCAAGACCCTCCAAGTAGGATGTAAGTGAAGCCGTTCTTTGGGTTTCTAAGAAATGCCTTAGTATATCTCTGCATACCCGTAGCCTAGCTTTCAGTTCAGGAGACCTGTGAAGTTGCCACTCTCTTCTCATTCTTCTTTTTTCTGATAGGAGATGTTAGAGTTCAGATAAATAAGTTCTGTTTGTCCTATTTCTACATTCAACGTGATAAGTGGAAGCGTGATGCACAGCTCGTCGAAGGTCCTCGGTAAAGTTGCCAATCGACTCATTGATATCGTCGGTAGGTCTCAACACAATATTTTCCATGCAATGAGAACTTAAATACTTTTTGTATTTTATCCAGCTTACTCGGGTCTTAGTCATGTTTCTAAATGGAGAGCCACACACTTGAGGGAAATGCATTGAAATGATAGTAGGAGAGTGATCTGAGGACAAGTCTAATGAAGGATCCACTTGCATCCATTCTACAGGGATATTTTTCACTACTCCAAAGTCAATAACATCGGGAATCTTCCGTCGGTCCGTCGGCCAGTAGGTGGGATGTCCGCTTGAGAGTACATCTAAGCCCATTTGAGCAATGGTGTTGAAGAGTACGCGACCCTTTGGGGTTACCAGACGTGAACCCCAAAATGTGTGTTTGGCGTTAAAGTCGCCAGCAACTAAAAATCTAGCTCCAAGGGAATTAAAGAAGTTATGGTATTGGTGTTCTTTTATTGAGAATCGAGGCGGAGAATAAATCGATGATAAAACAAATTTGTATTGACAGAATTCAATGCAAATGTTTGTTGCTTGGCAGTAATCCTCACTTATGTTATTCATTAGATAATGTTTTATTCTGGTCTTTATAAGAATTGCCGAACCTCCACAAGCTCTTCCGCGGGGATCTTTAGTATCGTACAACACGTAGCCATTAATTTTGAAGTATCCTGTCGACGTCAAGTGAGTTTCAGCAATCATCATAACATCAATCTGCTTATCCATCAGGAAGTATTCCAGTTCGTTTTTATGTTGGCGGAGGCCGTTCGCGTTCCAAAAACAAATCTTTAAATAAATCATTTCTTTAAAATGGCTTGCAAGATAGTGGATTGCAGGAATTAATTCTGAAAATATTTTCTGAAACGTAAATGAAGGACATATGTACAAATATGTTCCACAGGCTCCAAGACGTAGAAAAACAACCCAAGAAGTAGTCTTTAATTTACAAAGCCTCAGTAAAAGTCTCATTAAAGAAATATTTCAACAACATTCGGTATTGACATCTCTTCTAAAACTATAATGAAATAAACTTGCGTGGATAGTTATAGTAATTAAAATAGAATTGAATTTTTTTGATTTTTTTTTACTCTTTACTTGACGAAAATATGAAATTTTGAGTATGTATGCAGACTTAAGTCCCTAACTGTAAGTATTTTATGGAAATTCTTGCTGACCTATTGCCCGCTTTTCCCACGTTTCAGTATCACATAGTCTTAAAATCAACATTTTAAAATATTCATGAAAATAATTAAAATATAATGGTAGCATTTAATATTTTTTGAAGTTCTCGTTTAAATTAGAATTAAATTACTCTTTAATTTATCTTAATATGTATATGTATGTATATATATTATATGTATTAAACCCGTCTGGCAATATTTTCGTTAAATAACAACAACAAAATGTTTATCCCGGAGAGAGCGAAATGCTACCACAAAGAGAGTAAGAAAATGTAAACAAACATAAAATACGCAGAAATAAAATTCAAACTTACCAACAAGAAATACAGCAAACAGAACAACAACAACAACAACAACAAAATTCTATGAATTCGTACCATGAATATTATAACGGTAAATTCCGAAAGAAGTTTTTCTTCCTTTCCTTTCGTAGTATACCTCCTGATTTTTTGCATAAAAATGCAGTTTTAGTCTATGACAAAATACCGAAGTGTTAAGACCGTTTACGGTTGAAAACCGACAAAATACGGTGGCAAAACAAAAAGAAAAATTAACAAAATAAAAATTTAGTGCAACTATCACTGAAACTATTGTGTGCGTGTGATTTTGCATGTCCTTTTTCTACAATCTATGTACATACATATGTACATGCATAGTATGTGTGTATTAAATACAAGTAGTAGAAAATTATAAAAAAAAAAAAAATTTGTACTGACAAAAAAGCGAAAATATTTAAAGTTTAATAAAAGTGAAGAAATACATAGTTTAGGGCTAAACAATTTAAAGAATCATAAATATTAAGTTGCTGAAGAAGAAGTTCTAAGGAAATTGTTTTTGTTTTTTTTTATAGTTTAAAGAAATTTTGTAAAAATTGGAGGAAATCCTAATTACAGACAAACCCTACAAAAGGAAACTATGTCAACGTTACCCTTTCTTCTTAGTGTAGCCGATGAGCTAGACAACTTGAATTCTCAAAACTATATGGATGATTTTGGTTTGGGTTTCCATCCTCACAGACAATATTATCGCACGCCAACCATACAACTCTCCTTGCCAGCCAGCACGGAATGGATGGAACAGGAGCAGGGACGCCATCACTCACGCTATCGATCTACCTATCGCTATTATGGAGAACCACAAAATAATCTGCAATCCCCGACTGAAGCTGACGAAGAGGACAACGAAGATCGTGATAATCCAACACATGACAATGAGAGAGGCGCTGGCAGTTCTTCAGCTCAGAAATACGTCTCAGCTTTGAATTCGAACAATGAAAAGGATGACATCCTTGACAACTCTTTGCAATTGTATAATATTTCAAAGAAATGCAGCAAAGATTATTACCGGCATGGAGATACAAGCACCTCATCAGCCACAACCTTATCGACAGCAGCATCAACATCCACATCTAAACCACCACCCCTACCACCGAGGAGTTCTACAGCAGCAACTGCCTCCAAAGCCAAAGAAGCAAAGCCCAACATGAGCTATCGCTTGCACAGCAAATGCCTCGAAGGCAACAACTCTTCGTCCGAGGAGAGTTTGCAAAAAGTCACGTCATCCATTGAATTTCTTACATGTTTTCTCCTGAAGAAAACGCGTGCCAGCAAAAGTCCCTCAGGAGCTGAAGGCAAAAAATCTTAGGATAGTCAAATTAAAAGGCGCAGCAATGTTTTCTAAAACCAAAAACGATTTACTTGTTTAGCACCGACAACAACTGTTTTTAAATCAAAAATTATAAAAATTTAAAACAATTTTAGTAAGTAGAATGAATGTTAACAAAATAAATAACAACAACAAAAAATATTTTATAATGATTATTTTTTTAACAAAATATTAACAGCATAAATTTGTATATGTGTGTGATTTTTTACATAAAAAAATTTAACTAAATATTATCTTTGTTTTTAGCTTTTCAAGAACAAAAACCAAAAAAAAAATACTTATTTTATTGTTATTACAATAGTTATACCCTTAATGAAAGAATACATAAAAATTTAAGAAATTTTTAACATTAAGCACACTGTTGTTAACCCCTCTTCCACAAAAATACAGGGGCCAAATTACCGCATTCGTTATCGAATGAGCTATCGTATCGAAAAATGTTTTCGATATAGAAATTATGATAAAATTTACTAAATTTCTTACTCGATATCGAATGCCATAATCTCAAATAAGAAAATTACGATAATTTTTACTCGATATCGAATGCGGTGATTTAGCCCCAGATTTTTATGAATTTTATTAATGAAAGAAACAAACTTTTTGAAATTTATTTAGTTTTTCTTTTATAATTTTATATACGCATATATGTGCATATATGTAATTATTTATATATAAGAAACAATAACAATAACAACAACTAAAAACTAAAATATTTTATCCTTTTTACTACCACTGCCTTGGCACGCATCCTTAATGCAAGTGCAAGCAAAATGAAATCAAATGTTAAACGTTTTTTATTTTTTACTTTTTTTGTTCAGTTTTTACGTACTTTTACCCTCATACTCGTACATGCAGTATGTTACATAAAAATTTATGCGTAGTACAATATACCTACATAAAACGGGATTAAGTAAATATAACTTAATTATTGGAATTTATGGAAATTTAAGGATGGTTTTTTATTTACATACATACATATGTTTTGAATTAAAATATAAGCCGCTATTTCAATGTATACTTTTCGAACCTCTCAGCCGAGTACAAAGAAGTCAACGGTACATATCGGCGGCAGTAGGGTGCCTAAATTTTATTGATACCCTTAATTATATTCGAAATGTTTTGCTTTATTACATTCTAAGATGTTTTTTCAGGATGTACAGAACTGTCTATTTCCTTTATATTAAAATCTTATATTTATTGTATTATAAATTATTATACTTAACTAGACGTGTTTAGTATCCCCAAATTACATTTAGAAACTTATCACTTTTAGTTTTTAGTTAGTAGTTTTAATTGCCAAATATTGTTTTAGAACCACACTCAGTCTACCTCATAAATATCCTTTGTGAGGCAGTTTTTCTTTTCAACCGTGGTATATTTAGTGTGTCCAGGTTCTTTAGAGGTCTGCTTTATCTGAAATCTTACCACAAAGCTGTCTTGTATATTCGGAACACGATCGGGTCGTTAATGGCATCAAGCTTTTAATAAATTATCTCGGTTTTTACAGAGGACTGTTAAGAAGCCGATGAGATAAATGTTTCAGCTATGACGTGATTAAATCTAACTGGAAACTAGTAGAATCCGAAAAGATAAATGCTTCGAATCTCGGTCGTCTAACGACTAATTAGATCAGAAACTATATCTGTGGATGCAATCCGATGGGATAAATTTTTCAGCTTTCTTTGTCTAACTATGACGTGACTAAAATTGCAATTCTACTAGATACATAAATGCTTCGGCTACCGATCGGCTAACTACTGGTTTCGGCTATAATTTTATTAAGAAGCTAAGAATTTTACTCTCGTCCGGTTATGGTTTGTTAGCTATAAGTCCCAGATCACACAATGCAACTTTTGCTGCTCAACTTTTGAGTTTGTTGGTGATAGGGGAAAGAAAAGTGGTCCCCTCTCTCTCTCTCTTTTCCCCTCTTACCCAAAAACTCAAAAGTTGAGCAGCAAAAGTTGCATTGTGTAGATCGGTACTTTGATTCTTGCTTGCTCTCTTCATATTTTCTTACGTCTGTGCTCATGTTCTGTAACTTTAGTGAAACTTCTCGCGTCGAAATGATGTGACACAAAATATTTCATCGTTTCCCCGAAAAGTTAGATTACGTCGTTACGTTAGAAATGTCAAAATATACAACTCAAAGTCGTTGTGAAATTTCAGTGTTTGAAATCGCTAATCACAAATATCGTTGACTGCGAACAAAATTTACTAAAATTGAAAAATTTTTACAAAATAATTTTTTACAAAATAATTTACAATAAAATAAAAATATTTTCGTGGTGCAAAAGAAAACTTTATTTTGCTAAAAGAAATTTATTAAAGTGGTACATGATAATGATAGACAGCGTTGTCAACTTTGAAATTTCAAAACGCACCAAACGCTTATAAAGATAAAATAAGCATTTAACCACTCAAAATTTAACTCACAATATGCTATTCGGAACTGTAGTAATAATTGGTAAAAAAAAAGAGATAATTTCATTACATATTTGGTACTTTTTTTTAATAATTTTTGTTTTCTATTTTAAGTACTTCTATTTGAATTTTTTTTAATAAAATTTTTTAAGGCTCGATCTGGATTTTAACCATGGCTGTTCGTCTACAGTTCAGTAGACCAAACACACGAACTGTTAATTTTATTTTCAGGCAAAGTTTTCATCACCCTATTTACCTTTAGCAATAACCTTCATATGACGAATTTGGTAGTTTGTATTCATTTATCATACACTCGTATTTAAAATACATTAAATGGAGTCCTTCTTTCTCGTATCGATTTCATTATAATGAAATGAATTATTAAAAAACTGCAATTAAAAATTAGTAAAAAAAAGAGATTTCTTCACATTCTCGGAAAAATTAAAAACTCACTGAAATTAAAAAAAGAGCAGAAACTAAGGAAAATTTACAAAAGCACCAAAAATGGTGCAAGTTGACAACGCTGATGATAGAATATATATTAAAAAAATAAAAAAAAAATATTTATATATTGATAAGCTATGTATAGACGGTCGTTAGAGATTACAACGTTGTCCGAAAAATGTTCAGAAAATGTCTAACAACCGTATGAACTTAAAATGTTTGTCTTCCAACGTTGTAAACACAAATTGTTGTCATTGTCATTGTTTTAAGACAATTGTTAAACACTTTTCATTGTCATATGTGCAAAGTTTATGTATCTACCAATAGCAACATTGTCATAGAAATTATTTCTAAATGCAACTCTACGTATATATAAATAAACAAACAAGTGCGCATTAATAACATTTTGGAAAAACAATTTCGGTTGACAGATAAATTCATTGTATGACAATGAAATTGTTAGTTTTCTTAGGCCCCTTTCAGATTAAGCAATTTTATTTGCGCAAGTATAATTTTAATTTTTATTTATTTTCTTTTGAACACATTCAAGTAACTTGGCTGCGCAAGTATAATTTTCTTATGCTCGAATTTTTTAATTTTTTGACGTTTTCTTTCATTTCTGTATTCATTTTTTGTGGATTGTTTTACGGCGCGCACTTCTTGCATATATTGCGTCCGTAAATTCTTCCATTTCCGTTTAATTTCTTCTAAGGTTTATAGTGTTGTCGGTCTTTTGCATTTCAATTAAAATTTTATTAAATGTTTCCGCCTTTTTATTGCGGATTTTATATTTATTTTATATAAATATAAAATTTTTTCAACACCGCAGAGTATACTCTGTGACAACACACCGAAGAAGAAAGAAAAGAGAATGTCAAAAACAAATAAATATCCCAAGACCAGAATGACAGCAGCAACAGAATTTCCAAGTACAGACAAGCGTGTACTCAAGCCTCGGCAATTATTTCCCCTTCAAACCGACCTTTCCTCTCATACCCACAAACACTAGACTTGCGCAAATAAAATTGCCTAATATGAAATGGGCCTTACAGTCGTCTGAACTGACAATTTACCTTTTGCTAACAATTTTTTAATGTCAGTACTAGTGCTGCAAACTTTTTTTTTTAGAGAAATCGTCAATTTAAAAAAAAATATCGTCAGGTTAAAAAGAAAAAACTCGTCAAGAAATCGCCATGACAAAAATACGTTAAAAATACCAAAACCATTTTTTTATTAACTTTTTAAATATTTTTATTTTATTTACATTTAAATAAAGTTATTATTTAATAAAAAAAAAATTAATTTCATTATTATGTGACTTTACTCTGGTACATTTCTGTGGGATATTTTTTAATAAGTCATTTTTAATTGCTAATTTAAAACACTGAGAATTATTTAAAGTACTATAAACTTTTGAAAACAATATTTCTTGTAATTTTGAAGAATCCAAAGCATTTCTGGTTTTTGTTTTATTTAAATTTACAATATTAAAAATTCTTTCAACGTTGGCCGACGAATGTGATAGTGCCATTAAACTCGAAACAAATTGTGTTAAAATTGGGAAGGCCTTTGCATTATTGACTCTCTTTAAATTAGAAAAATTTTTTCAAAACGCCAATGTTTCGAGTTCGATGAATTTCATATTACGTAAATTCTCGAACTTTAATATCAAGTTCTTGATATTCTTTCCATTTAATAAATTTGGAAAAAGTTTGACCAATTGTAAAATTGAATCATTTTTTTGTTTAAAGCTACGCTTGTTGGTTCAATGGAGTTTACCTTCTAAAAATCTATCGCCAAAATCAAAACATTTTAAAATATGTGAAACCAATTCAATATAAAATTGGACGCAGAATTCGACAAATATATTATATTGACTATATTCAATATTTAAACTAGATTGGTTCTCCTTCACGTAAATGCCAAGATACACTCCATCTTTATTTACAAATATGTCTTCGTTATTAAAACTTCTACAAAAAAAATGTCCAGTACAGACAGACAGTCGTCTACTACACATCAAGAATGATAAAATAAAAATTACGCCAACGCGCGTAAAATTTTAAAATGTTCTGCGCATTTTAGAACTGTGACGTCACATGTTCTGTGTTTCTATTGGCTAATTTTTGTCACTTTTTTTTACTGTTGTTTTGCTTGCATTTGCTCACTGCACACTTCATGTTTATATTTGTTGTTGTTTGTTTTTCTTTTTTAAACAGCTTTTATTTTAAAACTCTCAGAGAGATTTCAATTGCAAGATTGCCAACTATCACATAAAACATACATTTTTCGCAAGAAATTTTAATTCTAACACACGAAACATTCTTGGTAACCCTTAGAATGGAACTTCTACGTCACATAACGGGAAATCATGCGCATGGCGTAATCTTTATTTTATCATTCTTGCTACACATTCTACCTCTTCAATCCCTCGCCAACAAAACTTCGTCTGTCTGCCTTTCAATTTCTACATTGCAAAAGGGGACTTATAAAATTTGAATTTTAGGGAAAAAGGTTACCATATGTTTTGCTTTTAAAAAATCGTCATTTTTGTTCGCGGGAAAAATGAAAAATCGTCAATCGTCATTTCAATAAATTTGACTTAAAAATCGTCAAAATGACGATAAATCGTCAAAGTTGGAAGCGCTGGTCAGTACATTGCTAGATCTGACAACGTTGTAATATAATAAAATTATATCTCGTCGCGTTTTTATTTGTGGGAACCTTTCACACAAAAATTTTACAGCCACACTTTTTCTGTAAACTGACGAGTAATTTTCTTACGTGACAGCGATTACTCGCTGTTTACTGCAGACACAGTTTTATGTGAAAAGCGGTGTTTTCAATTTTTAACATTTCTGGTTTCATTTCACACATTTTAATCGAAAAGTTTCTCGACGCGGGAGTTACAGAACATGGCACTGTTATATTAAAATTTACATAAACCGTTTGAGAATTATAACATATTATAAAGTGTCTATAATTAGTAATGAAAAATATAACATATGCTAAAGGTACGGCAAATATTTACTCAAAAAAGCGTAACCACTTGTTTTAGCACAAACTTGTTTGACGTTGTTTACTCTTACAAGAGTTTTGCAAATAAAACTAAATATTTGTTGTGTCCTGTCCTAATTAAATAAAGTTTTTTTTAATAAATAAACAAAATATAAATAATATATATTTTATTTAGTAGTTACGTCTATTCCGGCAAATATTTGCCAAGTGTGACCGTACCTTAAGTAGATGAATTGACTATTGTAATTTCACGTATAAGACGTATCAATTTTATCATCAGATAAACTTCAGATTCTTCAATGACAGTATTGGAACTAGTGTTGTCGCAATTACTTCTGGAACCCGTTTTCTAGGGTATATTGTGATTTTGAAGTACATCTTGTAATGGTTTCTTTTCGTAAATTTATGCATAATGTTAAAGATGGAATATTTAAGGGATGTTGAGACTACATGTTCTTGTTTAAGGCTATAGCAGCGATCTAATTTATCTAAAGATCATATATAGTATGCAATTTAATAATAGATTTAACATTAAAGTCCGTTAATTTAAACGTCCGAGGTCCGTCCGAAAACTAAGGGTACTTCTAATTTTAACTATTTTTTTATTCATCTTATTGAATTGTAGAGCACGTTCAACATTGTTTTGGTTTAAGTGGGATATGATTCTGACAAAGAACCCTACTCCATCCGGCGAGCTATAGCCTTAAATAAGAACGTGTAGTCACAACATCCCTTAAACATTCCATCTTTAACATTATGCATAAATTTACGAGAAGAAACCATTACAATCTTTAGAATTTTTATGAAACTATTTTTTTGGTACTAGTTATACATTATTAGTTTGAAAAATCAACGATTCATGCTGCGAATATTGTAATTAATACAACGATGTGTTCTAGGGAAATATTTGGGAAACGAATCCCTGATAATAGAATTATCTGTTAATTATCTGTTTGAATTTAAAGACTTTTTAAACATATTTTCGTTAAACACTCGTATACGCCGTTTTAGGTTAATTATATAAATTAGCCAAAGCAACAGTCAAAATGTCTGTTGTATGAAACTTGTTTCAAGCGAAAAAAATTTAAATAATCAAAGAACTGGTTCTAGAACTGGGGCCAAATTACCGCATTCGTGATCGAATGTGCTATCGTATGATTTCGATATCGAAATTATGATAAAAAGTACTAAATTTCTTGCTCGATATCGAATGCCATAATCTCAAATAAGAAAATTACGATCAATTTTACTCGATATCGAATGCGGTAATTTGGCCCCTGTTCCTAAGAATGTGTTTTAGGTTAGCTGTTTAGAACTAGTTAACAAATGACAATTGAAAACTAAAATCATTAAAGTAATTAATCGTTCTTAGACACAGTTCTGAAAACAAAAAGATGAGCAACAATTACAAACTAGAATGAGAACATTTTTTTTCTAGTATTAAACTTACGGGTGTATTGTCCATAGTGACCGTAGTCTCTTTTCTTATGTAGTCGGCGAAACTCTCTATTGAAGGTTTGCGTTTCCATTTGAACGAACCAGTTGTTTAAAATTTTGGCTAAAAGGTGCCTTGTAAATTAATACTATTAATAAGAAATGTATAGTAAGTATTAAGCTTATATATTAAAGTTTTGGGGAGAAAGTAATTTAAGGTTGCAAAACTTTGTGCAAATCTCAATCGAACTTACTGAGTGCAAGTTCGTAAATGAAACTTTTTCTTTCAAAGCATTAATCGCTGAAAGACCAATAAATAATCCTATTGGGTAAAAGTACTTATAATTTTAAAATGGTTTTAGTTAAGTTTATATGTATGTATAATGTTTTAAACAAATTTATATTTGTAAATTTTATAGGAATGAGATAAACCAAAGATAACCAACAGCAATAACATAAAAGCAAACTTTTTGTACAATTTTTTTATACCAATGAAATAAAAAAAAACAATGTTTTTTTATACCAATATTAACACCAAATAAACATACTTACTAATAACCAAACCAAGTAATCTAAAAACAAAATATAGAAACGCTTTAAACATTAGTCAAATAATCCAAAAATAAAATAAACAAACAAATTAAATGCAACAAGGTTTAATATAAATAGCAAACATTTTTAAACAAACACTTTGAAGCAAATAAATAAATAAATAATACTGCAATATAATTATAAAAGGCAATGTTGTCAACTTGGAAAGAATTCATTTAAACTAATGTGTGCTGCTGACCATTGAAGCAGCAACAAAATGAATTAATAAAAACCAAAAAATCCACTCAAACACACACACTTATACACAAATCCATAAAAATACACAACCAACTGAAAAACACACATTTGCATATTTGCAAACACAAATAAAACACTTCCTTCCTTTTACTTAAAGTTAATACTACCCTGAAGGAAACCTGGGGACAAGTGTCTCCTAGTCACCACTTTTGTCTACAATTTTGGTAACGGTTTGGCGACATTGTCAACGGCATTGTCACAATGGTTATTATTATACAATTATTTTTTTTTTGTTCAATTGTGAGCCCCGATAAACTAGGCGATAGTGTGCCGGACTATATTTCAGATGGTTGCGAGTTCGATTCCCGCAAAAGACTCCAGGTGTTTTCGAATTTATTTTTAATTAAATATTTTTTAGTATTTTAGTTTTTTTTTAATAAAACTCCAAAAATTAGCAAAAAATGCATTTTTATTTTCTATTTCAGAAAAGTAGCAAAAGTGTAGACAATGTGGTCCCAAAAGAATTACCTTGTCAATAGTACCAATGTCAGTAGTGGATTTTCAATGACACGCACATGTTAAATGTCTGTAGTAATTAGCATTGTCTGGGATATACTAAGTCACTAGTACTGGTGACTGTGTCAATAGTAAATCAGTACACAGAAAAAATTAAAATTGATTTTCAATTAAAATATTCGTATATTTAATTAAACATTTAATTGAAAGTGGACCTATGAAGGAATTTGTAGTATCAATTAAAATATTTTGTAAAAATTTAATTAAAAGTAGTTTTAATTAAAAAAAATATTATATTATTTAATTGAAAATTGTTTTTCAATTAAAAATTTAATTGTTTATGATTAAAAGTTTAATTAAAAATCAATTAAGACTCAATTAAAAGTTTAATTAAAATTTGTCGGCCAATAATTTCTTCTGTGTACAGTTTCACAATTTCACATTTCCTGCAGGGTAGTTACTAAATACACCACCAAATGCAAATACAAACATACATACATACAAATACTTACTGACAAACATACACACAAACAAATGAAAGCGAAAAGTATTTTTGTAAAAGGACATACTCGTAAAGTATGTAGATACAAAGGATTAACCTTGTACTATTTCATTTACAAATTTTATTTCTTTCTTTCTTTTTTCTTCATTTACATTCATTTTTGCAGAAAGCAAATAAGATAAACAAACAAATGAACACACTTACAAACAAATGCATTGAATGAAATACTGACTTGACTGACTGAGTGGATGAGTGAACGAATGACTGGAGAAAATAGTAAATGATGAATGAAGCAATGAAACGATGAATCTAACATCAACAAGAGGTATCCAGGGCTTTGAAGGAATGCTTTAACTGTGCAGTTACACATTTATTTTATCGTGTTTAAATTTTCCAAACAATCAAATTCATGGATAAAGCTAAACATTTTCGAAATCGTCAAATAATACATCTTGATTACTGTTATTTAATATCTTACTTTTAAGAAACTCAATAAGTTATATAGAGTGTTTTTTTTAGATGTATAGAACTTTAAGATGTATTGAATTTTAAAATAGAATAAAACGAAAATGATTTTTTTTAAACTCAGATGAAATTTACGAAAGATAATCTTCTGGCATTATAATTTAAATATGACTTCTGGCATATGACTGGCTCGGAAGTAGTCTATTCTAGAGGTCTAATTTTCGATGACTTTTTCCAGCACTAGATAGTTGACAAAATGGCCGCCAGTTTGAAAACTGTTGACAAATTAAAGTTTTCTACATCTAAAAAAAACACCCTATATATTTGAAAAGGCGCGTGGGAACATTTCATTACTACGATAAAATTTGTATTTCTTGTAGAATCGGTTTCCAAAACAAAAATTAAATATAGGTGAACTGTTTCGTCCTTACACTTACTTCAGCTCAACCTATCGTAACAATATTCCTAAAAGTGCTATTTCTACAGATGTTTTTGTCTGAATGTTATGTTCTTATTTGAACAATATTGCGCATTGAGGCATAATCGAAATTTATAGGAAATAAGTCTCGTATTTCTATATTGCCAGTTCGATCGAGATAAAATTTTACGACGAGATGGACCCTACAAACTTTCCTTTGACGTGTAATCTGAAACTTTTTTGTTGTTCATCTAATTTCTAAGGTTTCTAAGAGAAGATGAAATATATTTAAAAAACATGCTTATGGCTTTCAAGTTATGTGCATTTGAAAATTTAACTTTCAAGATTTTGCAAACCTATGTCCGGTTTTTTTTAATGTACGACAGAATTTTTGATTTTACTAAAATTTCTTTTGTTAGTTAAACTCTAAAATTTCCCATCAGATACAAAATATTTAAAAAAAAAACATTTAAAATTTTAAAAAGCAATAAATTTGTTTTGATACTAATTTGCCTTAACTTATTTTTATAAAAAAAAAATAGAAATATATAACAAGTTTATACTTTTCTGAAAGGTATGTTCACAAAGATTATTTTTATATATAAACAAATAAGAAAGTATAGTCGATCAAGCCCGCCCATATAATACCCTACACCGAGTATATAAATAAAACTGTTTTTCAAAAATAGGCTCTGTATGGACCAATCATCCATAAACTTAGTACCATAACTTTCGTGAATATAAATATTATGTATGTTATACTTTATTTCGATATAAATACTTTAAAAGAATTATGAAGGTTAAAGTGAATTACGGAGAGGGTCTTGTATTGTAGCATTGACTACTTATGGACCGACCATTATAAAATTAGGTGTCATCATTTCTGTACATATGAAACTTATTTTTGTTTAATTTTATTGGGATAACAAAATTCATAAGAGATTTATGGTCGTTAAAGTGATTTTCGGAAGTGGGCCTTATATGAGAGCTACGACTAATTATGGACCGATCATTATAAAGTTGTACCATATTATTTTGTAGATGTGATTTAGCTTCATTTAGTACTCATTTCTGGTGAAATTTGTTTGGATGCTTTCATAATTCAGGCATTTATAATATTTACACTCCTATTTCAGGAGGACATTTGTATAGGGGTCAGGTGAAATAATAGACTGATTTACACCAGTTTCCATCCCATCCGTTCTTGGCCAAAAAAATATTATTGAAATATCTTCAAAATTGCGACCTGTACTTTGCGCACAAGCTTTACATGGACAGCCAGACGGACGGACCGACGGACTTCGTTAAATCGACTCAGGGAGTGATTCTGAGTCGATCGGTGTACTTTAACCCATGGGTGTTGGACAAATCCAATATACCCTCCCCACTATTGTGGTGGATCGTATAAATATGACCAATTTTCCAAATACGTTGCCTCTACGGGGCGCCGAACCTTGTATTACAAAACGGAAAGCACTTTAGAAAACCTTCATGTATTCCTTATTTATTCTATCAGCCCCCATAGAAATATCTAATTTATTGGGAATGTCAGGATGATCTTTATACACTTTTACAACTTATTATTTAGAGCGATAAATTCAATTTACATTGAAAATAATTGCATTAAGTAAATAAAAAAAGATTTTATTACGTATTTGTTAAATTTCTAAAAAACACAATTTGTTATCAAAATTGGAAAATTTTTTCAACTTCTCTCTTGAATCGGTAGATTTCTACCACCTTAAAGCTGGAAACTGAAGGAAAATTTTGTAAAATTTGATATTATTAATTATATTACTCACTACAAAATACTCTCTCTATTTGTGAGTTCACTGAGAATGAGTACCACTACGAAGTATAGAACGGCTCTTTCTCTATTACTCATCTAGTAATTTTGTGTAATCAGAAGAATTCATATTGGCGTTTGGAAACGCCAGATAAAGCATACTGTCTTTACAAAAAGCTTCCTAAACCATCAAAGAACTGTCATTAAAATTTATTTTTGAGAAATATTGTTGTTCCTTCCGTAGGTCTCTCGAGTTTTTTTTTTTTTTTTGTAATAATTGACAAACACAAACTGCGAAGCTTTTGGCTTATCTGCAGAAAACACCCAGAGTCTTTGGCGGGAATCGAACCCGCAACCCTTTGACCAATAGTGCGGCACTCTATCGCCTAGTCTATCGGGGCACTCAACTGTTAAAACCATCTGAACCATCAAGTATTAACAAAGATTATCGGCATAATTGTTACCAGTTAGTCTGTCTTAATAAACGTTTGTTCAATTTAAAATTCGTTTTTGAATAAGGGGGTAAGTTTCTTTTAGTGAATTAACTTTTCAGTCTAGCAGTTTTGTGGCGCAGTGGGATTCTTTTCGTATTCCACTTATAGTTGATTTGGACACATTTAACTTACATTCATTGATAATCTGACCAAGATGTGTGTTGCTGGCACAGTTTATTTGTAAATTAATATTGTGGGAAGCTGTTTTCGTGCTGTCACTTTTATTTTTGCCATAATAGTCCAGATTCTATGCACAATTTGTTACCGGTTTATTTTTTGGCAATTTGCTCGTAAATTTTAGTCACTTTTTATATAGACTGAAAATGCACCTTTTATGAAACTCTCTAGGGTACGAACCACAAGGCATTTAATAGCAAATTGTTGAAAATTGCGTAATTGGGTAATAAGAATAAATAATATTTCAAATATTGTTTTTATTTTTTCTTTGTTTATCATAAATTGTAATTATAGCTATGAAACAAAATAGTTACTAATGCATAATTTCTCTTTTAAATTAATTATTAAATATACTGTTAAAAAATTGTAGAAATTTTAAAAACTATGTACATACATATATGTATGTAACAAATAGCAAACATCAAGTGTAATTATAGTAATGCAACACAGTGTATATTTCTTAGTTTTAAAAACATATAATAATCGCACTGAGATTTTCGATACCAAAATAAAAAAAAAAACGTTAGTTAGATTTTATATTTTTTTTACAACAATTAAAAGAAGTTTTTTAATATAAAAACCGGTTACCCGATACAAAAAAAAATCGATTTGTTGAATAATTCGAAAGGAGAAAAAACCGGTGAACCGGTATCGGGTTGCAGTTCTACTAGCTTATAGCGTAGACAAACGTTCATTTGCATTAAAATCTCACTAATGTGAATTAAGATTTTACCCTGACAGACGACAATTTCTGTATTTAGTAAACAGCTGTTTGTTTGTAAACAACTGTTTAATGGTTAAAAAATTTGTTTGGCATTTACATCGTGATCAAATGGAAAGAAAGTAAATAATAAAATTATCAGCTATGCTGTTGGTGAAAATCAGTATTTAATTGAAAAAAAACTAAAATTACTTTTGCTGCAAAAATTGTTCATGCACTAGCAACCATCAACCTGAACGTGTTGCTACAAGTGGGGACGGCAGTAGGACATTCTGAAATAAGAGAAAGCCAATTGTGGAAATTTATTTTTATTATTTTAATTTTACAATTGTCTTATTCTTCTTTTAGAATAGTAAACAATTTGATAACTAACATATGATTGATTGTCGACGATGTTGCCATATTGAAATAGCTAAATGTAGTATAAATTCACTTTGATTTTGCGCATTAGGATGGGAAAAATTCACGAGTTAATTTGAATTAAGACTGCTAATGCAAATTAACTGTGTCGTCTGTCTAAGCTATTACATAAGCTGAACTTTAAGATGTGTTAAATATTAGTTCTTATTGGATATCATATAATGTGTAAACAAGTGCTAAAAAAATTATATTATATTATAATTATAATTATAAGGCTATAATATACAAGTTCAAAATTTTCAAGATAATAAGAGGCTGTTTTTAATTTGCCGTCATTATACCCCACTTAGCTGCTTTATAAGGATATTGTTAAAAATGTTTTACCAATATACGGTATTTATATACGAGTATATTTATGAAACCATATATAAAATTAGACATCAGACGATCAGTTTATCTGTCAATCAAATGTTTTTTAATACAAGAAATAATTCAAATTTTAGGATTCCTAGATGTCGTCTAGAAAACACATATGTATATACAAACATTTAAAGAATAAAGTACTTAGGTAGTTTGGAATACAATAATTTGCCCCAATTTTTAAAAAATTGTACATCAATATCAGTATTTAAGAAAAAAAAAGATTTTTATCTTAATAATATTGAAATGCTTTTAATGTAGTATAATAGTTAAATTATTGTATTTTTTTTAATTTTAGAAATAATTAAAAAAAAAAACATAATAATTTGCAAACATTTTGCCAACGAAGTTTCAATAATGCCCTAGGGGCGCTGAGACCGCACTATAATGTAAAATCGTTATATGGAAATAATAAAAATGAAAAAGATTAAAGAAAATACTCCTTCAAAGCTCTGCAGCATCCTTACAAAGTAAGTAGTTTTTAAATCCACCCCCCCAACAAAAAATACCGATACAAACGTATAGATGGCCATGGAAAAAAATCTTTAAAATGCATAAACTGTAAATTCATAGAAAAAAGTTTGTCCTTTTTGTTTCAAATACCAACCAACCAACCAGTAGCACAACCACAAAATAGCAATGAACTAAATGTACACTGATACTCAATTACAAATTAGAGGTCAAGTAGAGAACGGAATAGCAAAAGAAAACTAAAACATAAATATTTATAAAAACATATTTATCATAAAAAACTATACATACATACATACATGCATGCATACAAACATACAAATGCATTAGTATGAAATTGAATACTTTACACACATAAGTAAGTAGTTTGATTAATTATCAAAATAAAAGTGATTTAACAATTTTAATACTTATATAAATAGCAAAATAATCTACATACTCAGTAAGTGAAATAAATAAATAAATAAATAGTTACATAAATATAATTACATTTACAATTCTGTTGATATAAAAAGAACAAAAGGAAACCAAAACCAAATCCAATTAACATTTTATCTACTGCAATTCACAAGCAGTTACAGTTTTTATATAACGAACACGAAATGAAATTGAATGAAGAATACACTGTTAAGCTGTGTTCACATTATGTGTATTTGTCATGTCGACAGTCACTTTTTCGCATGTCAAATTTGTACATATAGTCTGAACACCTTCAAACAATATCATGTGTTATTTCTCTGTGTGCAAAACATATGACATTTTTGTATTTAGAATGAGTTCTATTTTCAAGTGACAAACCATCTGACATCAGCTGTTTTTTATAACAAAAATACAAAAAAGAAACCACACAAATTTATTATTGAAAATGGAGGGAAAATTGAAAAGTAAGTACATATGTATGTGACATAACCAACATATGAACATGTAATTTATAAACCGTATGTAAAACTCAAATTATGACATACACATGAAATCACATATGGGTAGAAAAGTGACATTCCACATGACAAATACACATAATGTGAACACAGCTTTAATTACCACTACATTTCTAAAATGAAATTTTAATGAAATTAAAATACTCGTATAAACAAAATAATTAAACTAAATACATTTTAACTAACTAACTACACACACGTACTTATGTTATGTTTACATACTAAAGTCCGACCGAGTATTCGTTTGCGGTTTCGGATTAGGCCAAAAATTGGCTGAATACCAAGATTCGAAATTCGGCCATATTTTCGACTAATACCCAAACGAAAAGTTTTATAAAGGAAAAATATACCTATGTAGATGATGGAATTTTTAAGGGTGAAAATTAATAGTATACAAAAATTTATATTTCATTGTTAAATATTTATAAAACATGAAAAATCTTTTATTTATGAAGTAGTATCGGTACTTTAGGGCACCATAAAATTATCTAATCATGTTAAAAATTTTAAATAAACATATATATGTATATTTTTTTCGAAATTAATGATAGATATACTTTAAGAGTTTCGGTTTGTTTCGGACTAGGCCGAATATTAGTTTTGATTCAGTTTCGGCCTGAAAAAAACGATTTCGGTCCGACTTTATTATATGTAAACAAAAGTTTAGATTAGAAAAAATTATATTGATTTTTTCAGATATTTTAAAATTATTTTCAGACTCATTATCTATTTTATGTTTTTATACATTTAAGTATATATAGAATACAGTGCACCCGTGATAATATGAACACACCAAAATATGAACACTTTTTCTCTGCCATTGACTACTCCAAAATATGAACTTTGTACAAAAGCTTTAACATTTATTTTTTTTATTTTGAAACGGATTTCAGTTACATAATCACCCCTATCGTGAATAAAAATTCCACGTGAAATTTGTTCACTTTTCCCATTTTTCCTATTTAAATTCAATGTTAAAAAAATAAAAGTGAACAAATTTTACATGGAATTTTTATTCACGATAGGGGTAAGTATGCATAAAAATTAGGGGAAACCCCGAGCTATTAACATTTGAATGCCAAATGTCAGTGGTCAAACAAACAAGTGCACTTTTTATTTAGTTGTTACATGTTCGCAGACACAAACGCATGTTTGGTTTTTAAGTGTTAATTAAAAGGTAATAACCTAGCATACTATTCTAGGAGCGCTTCGAAAAAGCAGTCAGAAAAAAGTCCAACAAAAGAGCATTTTCGTAGCGAAAGAAAAATTTGCTTGTTACTGTCCTGAGTCGGCACGCAGTATGACTCAGAAATTCCACTTTATTTGTGCTTTGAACAAAAAAAAAAAAACAGCTGTACCAAGAATGATAAAAACAAGATTACACAGAACCCAAAAAAAACTTCATAAAAGACTCTTTTCTGACATTATCTAAGAGCCCTTTCTGATGGACCATTTTCGAATGTAATGACCCTCTTTACTGAAGGTTTTCGGAGCAATTATGATTGTTTTTTGGGCTCATAAAGAGCGTTAAGGCTCCGAAAAAGGTGTCAGAAAAGACTCTTTTCGGACTCATATGGCTTGCTGGGAATTTGTATAATATGCCTACAAAACAACATAAATTTTTAATTCTTAAGGAAAAATATGAAGTTTTGGATAATGGATATATTACTAATTTAGCGAAGAAATATGGAGTGACAAAGTCCACAGTATCTGGCATAAAAATGCAATTTCAAAATGTGTCAACAATACATTCATCGGACCTGGAAAAAGAAAAACTATTGGTTTTATTAAAATTTTTGTGCCATTTGTAAACAATCCCAAACAATCCCAAAAATTTGAACAGCCCTTGTTTTCATTAGTTCATATTATCGCGAGTGCACTGTATAATTAATTTACGCAATGATTTTATGTACATACATATATTTTGTATATGAATTTACATCAGTTGTCGGCATAAAGAGAACATAAAACATGAATTATAATAACATGTTATGCACTTGTACCTCTCAGTTTTGACCTGACCTATTGATAATTTTTATAAAGTTTGTTGGAATTTTCTTTAAACAATTAGATCGTCCTCTGTTGCCGAACATCGCTTTACATACATCTCATTTGAAAAAATTTCGTTTTCACTTCTATTATACATACTTTAAATAACTTTTACACAAATCAATTGTCTCTAAATCAAACCTGATATTTATATTAGAAACATTTCATCATTTATGCTAAAAGACACATCAACACATTGAAAATACATTGTAGGACATTTTAGCAAATACATAAATCAAATAAATTATTATTGTAGAATTTAATCTAGAAAAAGTTATAAAATTATATAATCAATATTTATTTTGAAAATATGTTAATACGTGTGTATATTTGTTAGTTTAATTAATATTTGAATACTAATGATAATCAATTATCTTTAACTAATTAAACATAGTATAAATATTTAATAACTAAATGCACTTTAAAAGAACAAAAGCAAACAAATATGTATATTTCAGTAAAACCAAAGAAAGCATTATTTAAATTTTAACTGCAGTTTAAATTAAAACGTTTATATTATATTATTATTAATTGTGTTTTAATTTAGTTTTATTGTACGATTTTCATATTTTATTTATAAAAAAATAAACAGAAAACTATAAAAAAAAACCTAAATATTGTCTTCAAAATAAAGGTAAATGTTTTTAATTTAAAATATGAGTTGACTTTTATTAATTACTAGCTGACCGGAATTTTTTAATTTTTTTTTTTTTTTGACAAACCATCTGAAAATTTTGAATAGGACAAAAAAAATCAAACAAATCGCTCCAGCCGTTTTCACGTGATGCCATTTAATTTTTATATATCTAAATTTGTACAGCATACTTTAGGGGGGTTTTTTTTATTAAAGTTAACTGGACTCACAAAAAAAATTCCGAGTTTTACACGGAATTTTTGAATTATTTTCTTTACAAACCATCTCCTGAGAATTTCAAATGGAATAAAAAAAAAATCAGCCAAATCGCTCCAGCCATTCTCACGTGATGCCATTACATACATGGACCATTTCATTTTTATATACATATATAGATTTGAAACATTTATTTACTTTAAGGCAGGTAAATATATTAATTGTAAGTATGTGTCTAATTCCAGTACAAAATAATATAATATTTTTAATATGACTCTTATTTCGTAAGCGGAACTTTTAATATAAAAATATTATTCAAGAAACCAGGAAAAGCAAATTTCGAGTCTCTTCGACAAAAAAATACATCTTATTATGGATGAAACATATGTACAAATGGCCCTCAAACAGTTACCTGGAGCAAAATCAATTTTTTTTTATTTACGATTGCTATAAAATATTTTAGTTTAAGTTTTGAAAATGTGCCCCACAGACCTTCCAAGGACGGAGCTGTGGTGGCCCAAATTAGGGCACTTTTGACATGTAATTTGATTTTTATTTACATTTTCCAAAAGTCCTCCCATTATTCTCTTTGAGTTATACGCATTTGAAAGTGTAAATTGAAAAATTTTGCCAATTATTGGTCTGCTTTTTTTCTATAGTATCGTTCAGATTTCTGATCGCTTTTCCTAAAATACTTTTCTAAATCCAAAAATTAACGATTTTCAAATAGCAAAAAAAAATAATTCATTTTTGCTTAATTTTGGCCAAAAAAAAATGTCAACTCTATTTTATTAAAAATAAACTTTCTTTAAAAATATATAAAAATTTATAATTTTCTGAAAGCAATGTTTAGAAGAATCATTTTAATCACCCCTATCGTGAATAAAAATTCCACCTGAAGATTGTTCCCTTTTATTTTTTTAACATTAAATTTAAATAAGAAAAGTGAGGCAACAAATTTCAGGTGGAATTTTTATTCACGAAAGGGGTGCTCTTAATGCTATTTATGGACCGATCATAATAAAATTGTAGGTACCGTATTATTTTTATACATATGAAATATATTTGCGTTAAATATTATTTGGATACCAACATTTTTAAGAGAGTTATTCTTTTTAACGTGATTTTCGGAAGTGGGCCTTATATGGGAGCTACAAGGAATTATGGACCAATCTGCACAAAATTCGTAGATGTGATTTGGCTTTATTTACCACTCATTTATGATGCAATTTGTTTGGATACTTGCATAATTCAAACATTTATGATCAATAAACCCCAATTTTGGGAGGACATTTGTATGGGGGTCAGGTGAAATAATGGATCGATTTCAATCCCATCCATCCTTGGGCCGAAAAAATATCACGTACCAAATTGTATCGAAAAATCTTCAAAATTGCGACCTGTGCTCTGCGCATAAGCTTTGAAACTGGTGGAAATCGGTCCATTATTTCACCTGGCCCCCATACAAAAGTCCTCCCGATATTGGAGTTTACCGCTCATAAATGTTTGGATTATGCAAGGAAAGAAACAAATTTCATCACAAATAAGTGGCAAATGAAGCCAAATCACATCTACAAATTTTGTGCAGATCCGTCCATAATTAGTCGTAGCTCCCATAAATGGCCCACTTCCGAAAATCACTTTAACGACCATAAATTTCTTAAGAATGTTGGTAGTCAAATAAAATTCGACACAAATAATATACAGAAATGATGACACCTAATTTTATAATGGTCGGTCCGTAATTAGTCGAAACTCCCATATAAGACCCTCCCCGTAATCAACCATAAATAACCTCCATAAATCTTTTGAAAGTATTTATATCGAGATAAAGTTTAACATACACAATATTTATATTTACAGAAATCATGACACTAAATTTTTGGATGATCGGTCCATAATAGGTCATATCTCCCATATAGCGCACATTTCTGAAAAACTGTTATATACATATACTGTGTGTAGGGTATTATATGGTCGGGCTTGACCGACTATACTTTCTTACTTGTTTTTAAATTACATTTGGTATTTTCAGAATTACAAATGAGGTTGTTGAATTTCATTTGCTATTTTCTTAATTTCAAATATAATTTTCTGAATTTCAATTGCAAATTTGAAATTACATTTGTGATTTTCTAAATAACAACAAGAAATGGTGGAGTTTATATTTATATTTATGAAATTATATAATATGAAATGTTAAACTTTAACATATAAATTATTTATTTCAGGTCAAAATATTTCGGAAATTGAAGCAGCAAGTGAAATTAACAAACTAAAAGAGCATTTGTTTCAGAAAGAGACAACTCACTTTCTTCCATATTCAGTCCGTGGTTTACTAGAAAAATTAAAAGAAGATGGTTACACCGATATTGACAAGAATTTCGTAAAAATTAAGGCTAAAGAATTGTATAAAACTAGTCGAGAGTATTTAGAGCAATGTGTTTATAACGAAGATCTAGAAAAATTTAATTGGGTAAATTTAACAGAAGTACCACAGTGGGAAGATGTTCAAAAAGTTCTAGATATATTGAACGAAAAAGAACATATCGATTGCAATAAAGATACGGAATCATGCGATGAATATTCACTCGTATCTAAATATGTATGTAACATTGCAGAAAATTGATAAATGGAATCAACAAAATATTGCTACGAAAAATCGTTGAGTTGAAGTATTTAAACATTTTAAAAGCAATTACCAAAACCATGCAAATTTTCAAATTATCGTTGAATATATTTCATGTTTGCCTGGAACAAATGCATCGGTTGAACATGTACTTTCTTTGATGAACAAGTTGTGGACCGCAGATAAAACTCAATTAAAGGTACATATCAGTGCTTAAGGCTTTAACTTTAACAATTAAAAGTTGATATTAAAAAATCCTGCCAAGAGTTCCACAAATATTTGAAATCGTCATATAAAATTTTGAAACAAATTTGTACCTCTGAAAAATATAACAATGTATAACCAATTTTTTTGTAGTGTAACGTAAAATAAATAATGTCATTCACTACGGACAAATAAAATATTATTATATTATCCCAGCATACCATTCTAGGAGCGCTCCGAAAAAGGAGTCAGAAAAGAGTCCAACAAAAGAGCATTTTCGGAGCGCTCCGAAAAATGGAGTCAGAAAAGAGTCCAAATAAAGCGCATTTTCGGAGCGAAAGAAACATTTGCTTGTTGCTGTCCTGAGTCGGCACGCAGTATGACTCAGAAATTCCACTTAATTATGTGTGTACCAAAGCGTTGTTGTCCTGTTATTTGTGCTTTGAATAACAAAACAAAACATAGCTGTACCACACAAGAATGACAAAAACAAGATTACACAAAGGCCAAAAAAAACCTCATAAAAGACTCTTTACTGACATTATCTAAGAGCTCTTTCAGAACCCAAAAAAACCCTCATAAAAGACTCTTTTCTGACATTATCTAAGAGCTCTTTCTGACGGACCATTTTCGAATGTAATGACCCTCTTTTCTGAAGGTTTTCAGAGCAATTATGATTGTTTTTTGGGCTCATAAAGAGCGTTGACGCTCCGAAAAAGGTGTCAGAAAAGACTCTTTTCGGACGCATATGGCTTGCTGGGATCTATGCATTTTATTTCATATAACCGAACCCATCAGAATTGTTCAATGTCCCGTTTTCAGATAAAAAAAGAAAATACGGTCACTTTAGTAATACTGTTTTCTTAAACTGTAGTTTAAGTAAATTGTAAAGGGCTATTAAAAGACAGCTTAATTATTTAAATTATTTTATGCATTTAAATGAATAAAGGCTCGTTATATTTTTTAATTAAACTAACTGACGCTTTTATATTGCTATTAAAACAAATCCGGTTTATTTAAAGGAAATAAACCACCGTAACAATATATTATAATTGTTAAGGAGTTTCCTTCAGGCTTATTTGGTCAAATGTTTGTTTCCAAACGTAAATAAAAAACTTGTTCGATTTTTTTTTTTTTTTTTTTAAGAATTTTCAAGCATTTTATATCTTTTATTATTTGAAAAACTATACGAAACCAAATATTACCCCCATCTAGTTCTGTTATCACGATTGACTTACCTATTTATTGTTTCCAATTGTGCTACCTCATCTTAAAACCTTTTCATTTCATTTCAATACATACTCGTATGTGTTTCACTTTAACAAATTTATTAGAAACTTCTTTAAACTAAACATTTTCCAATTTTTAATACTATTTTTCAATATTTTTGTTACTGCAGAGCACATTTGATATTTGGGTCTAGGACATTTCTTTATATCTCCATCTTTCTATGAAGGAGCATACAATAACAATGTCATGTATGGCGTCAAAAGCATCCTTTAGATTATTATATTAATCTTTTACTATTGAGTAGAATCTATTTATTATAAATAAATTTAAGAAGGACACACTCAGACTGCTCTAAAAACATTCCAGTCTATGCGACTACAATATATTTTTAATGGTCTTTAATAATTTAAGTACATTGAAATTTACAACGAACAGCTATTCAAAAATATTGAATAGTACAAGTATAAATATACATATGTATGTATGTATGTAAATAGTTGTTGTGTTTATTAAACTCATTAGACTTTGAGCACGTTCATAGCAGTGTGGATAATTTTTTAAAAAAGATACATACGTTATTTTCTTACTTACACGTAAGTACGTTGATGTATGCAGACATACATACCCAGCAGTGTCACACGTATTCAATGTATTTCTTATAAATAGTAACTTTTATTAATTCTAATCACTTGGGTGACTAGAATTTATGTATATATTTTTGGGCTACTGACTTGTGCCTTTTGGAGTAAAATGGGAAATTAGTTGATTAGTTTAAACATTCCAGGTAATCTAGATTGAAATCAATTGTCATTTTAATGACTCAAAGCAGACCTCTTAAAACTTTTATTTTGCACTGTACATTTCGTTATATTACCCACCAGAAGTATTCTATTGGAGAGTCAATTATCACTTAGTGTGCGTTTGTAATCTGAAGTGTAAAAATTTTTTTATTACGTTTTATTTAGTATTTATTGAGTCTGCCTTATTTTCTAACAATCAGTTCAGCCTAGAGTCACTCAATCGTATTTGATTTATTCATAGTATACAAAGATGAAATAGATTTAAAAGGATTATAGACCTCTTTCTTTAAATTTTAAATATAAAACTTAAACTGGAACTGAAACTGTCTGAATCTTTATTCTTGCCAGATAGAACAATCTTTGACATTTTCTTTTTATACTTACCACCAAAACGGGGTATATTTAGTTGGTCATTCCGTTTGTAACACATCGCAATATTGGTGGTAAAACCAAAAAGCCTGTATATTCTGGGTTTTTATAAGATTCTAAGACGTTTTAGCCATGTCCGTCTGTCTGTCCGCCAGCACGATACAGCTTCGAAAAAAGACATAGACCAATGAAATTTTTACCAAATATGCTTTGATTCACCAAAGTGTTTGAATCCTACTTATAGTTGGATCCCACTAAAAGACCAAAGTTTTAGACCACCTCGATATTTTTCCGGTGTTTTTTTTTTAAATTTTTTCAAATATAATGTAGATAATATCATGAAATTTTTAACATTTTATCTTTATTATTGACCGTATCCATACAAAAGTCTACCCAAAAAAAAAAAAACGTTGGCAAAAATATAAACAAAGCGCTATTCTGAAAGAGAAGGACAAATATAAGTTCTTGATTATAACTGGAATATGCATAAAATTCTTGTAAATATCATTATTGAGATGAAATTGAACCTAAACTTAAATAATTTGATGGTGGGTATATAAGTTTCGGCACATCCTAATATAAACTCTTATTTGTTAAAACTAATTTCATTTAAATGTTGCCCGGGACAATGCTGTTGTCTATTCCAGTATCTGGCGAATTATGACTCATTCCTTTTATTCTTTGCTACCAATATCTCGGGAATTACGAATTTGACTGATCGTAATTCCTAAATATGAAAATTCACTACACAGAAAAAAATAAAAATGAGTTTAAATTAAAATATTTGTGGAATCAATTAAAAATTTAATTGAAATCGGACCTGTAAACAAAATGATAGTATCAATTAAAAAAAATGTGAGATTTAATTGAAAATGTCAGAAAAAGTAAATGAATCAATTAAAATTTTAATTGAAAATTATTTTAAAATCAATTAAAGGTTTAATTGAAAAAAAGACATGATTTTTTTTCTGTGTAGTCACCAAAATAATGGCTCAATAGAGCCATTGTGCTAAAAAAAAACATAACCCTAATTTTCCTAAAACTGATAAATAATTTGGAGACGTTGTTGAGGAGTTAACTTTTCTGGAATAATAAAAAAAATAATAATTATTATTAAGTATATATCTGTAGTCGAAGGAAGTTCTATTTACAAGAAATTAATTATTGGGCTGCCTCTTCGGAACTAATATGAGAGTTCCCTGAGAATGAATTAAATACGAAAAATACACTATCAGACTGTCTGTTAGTAGCTGGTATCTGGATGGATTGAGTACTAGAAGCTCAATATTTTCAAACTATGCCTTTGAGACATTGCGGTCAGGTACAGGTCTATGTTGAAATAACTAGTTATGTAGCTAGCCAAGTAACCAGCTAGTTAACTAACAAGGTAACTGACTCTCTGCAACTGGTATGTGAATGCAATGCTTTTCCTACTTTCATTCAACTATCATACAATCTCTTTGTAATCGATTTAAGGTCAATTGACTTCCAGCTCAAGACACTGCCATATGTAAATAACTAGTCTCGTAGCTTGTAATGTTATTAATGAAGAGTTTAAATGATTGCTTCGTGGCAATCACCCAGAACTGCAGGGATACAAAGTCATACATATTTAATGTATGTATGTATGTGAGTGTGTAAATAAGGATGGCTTCAATTGCATTAAAGTAAAATTATCAACTATTTTTGCAATTAATATTGAAGTTAAATTTATTAAAACGTACTTTTTGGCATTTCAATATTAGAGTTTTCAAAAAGTATGAAGATGCAAGTCCGTAACGGTTAAACCTAGAAATACTGTCATAATATGTTTTCATTCGAGTTTGGATATTCTTTGATTATATACAAAAGGAGCTGAGCCCGTCTAATATAGATATGTACATGGCTCAGCCAAAAGCTTTTTTGTCTTAATGACCGCCAAAACATACTTGACAGGAATGCATATGTTTGAATATATATATATATGTATATGAGTGTGTGTGCGTGTGTGTGCATTTAATATATTGTGTCCTTAACTTCACAACATATGTATGTGCTGCAAGAAATTCAATGACAAAGGATACATTTTTATACAATAGCATTTTTTGATACAGATTTAATTTATACAAGTCAACGCAAAACAACAAAAACTATATGCAGACATTTTTCAAGTATATACGATGTATGTATGTATATATGATGTATGTAGTACTATTACATCTGAGTCCCTGATAAAGTGTTGAAATATTTGTCTAATTGACTTCTGTTCTGTTTTTTGTTAACAGGCAAAATTGTTAAATGAAACATTGAACCGAGTAGCAGAATGGCGAAAATTTTAAAATAAATCTGTCATTCTTAACTGACTGATCTGATTGAAATAAAATATAAAGTTAAAGTTTTGAAGATAAACAACTTAACACTCACTCTCCTTAGGAGGGTCTTACACACATTAACAATTTTTAAACGCTTTTAATTTCTCCCTGTTGAAACATCATGTCATGGAAATAATTTTTTGGTCCGAAAAGTTTCTTTAAAATAGGGTTTTTGAAGAAACTATAAATATGGCCATTCTAATGGCCAGTTTTTAACTTAAAAATTAAAGTGTGTTTAAACTTAAGTTCTGTTTAAATATAAAATTCATTTTTACAGATCATATTTAAATACAACTTAAATCACTGACTACGTTCATTTAAATACAACTTAAGTTTTTCATACTACCATATGATTTTGACAGTTCTGCAAGTTGTGAAAATTTCGCATTGACTTTTTTTTAATATTTGATAAAAATATTTAATAAACTTGGCGCGAATAAAAACATTGTACTTATTATTATCAATATAAACTAAAACAATGAATTTAGATGAAGAGGACATGAACGATGCAGCTTTTGTCCATTTAGATTACAACAATTTGTAAACTAAATATGAAATCAGCTGTTAAATGAAAAAGTTGTTTATATTTTTTTGATATTTAATAGTGCTACCATACTTTTATCATAATTAAATATCAAACTTAATTTTAGACTGAAAAAATGAAACCGTTTTTAATTACAACTAAAGTTTAAGTAAAAATTAACTAATTTCGTATTTAAATATGAAATTAAAAACTGGCCATAAGTAGATAATTAAATGGAACCATGAACTCCTTTCGGTGCTTGTGATAATTAGCTACGTTATAAAGGGCTTAAGTGTTTGTTCCGCTTACACTGATTCAGTGTAAGAAGTACTCCTATACGTTGGTATGCATGTAGTTCATATTTATGTATGTCTATTTTATTTTGTACTTAAAATGCTTGTATGTACGTGTGTAATAAATGAAACTCACATGTCAACAGCACAAGGATAAAATACATGCAATTTTACACACATGCACTTTCAAACAGTAGTTACATATTAAGAAATATTAAAAATAACTTTTTATTTTTTTGTTATAAAAGCATTTCAGGTTTTAAGAGTTAAAGAAAAGTATACATTAATCTTGGAATAAGGCTTAATACAAAAAACAATAGCTAGTCATTTTTAAATATTGTTCAGAAAAATATCTTGTTATTTATTTGAAGTGTTAATAGAACTAACTTTGAATTGACTGCTTTAATCTGGATAATATTTCTAAGAATGTACCAGAGAGCTGTTTACTCTCTGGTAGTACTGTAATTAACTACCATCACGGTTATACCTAATATCCGGAGTATTCAAATTGTTCTACAGTAATCCCTCGATATAAGTTGGCATTAGTTTGGCTGCTAATGCTAATAGTTTTAAGTGATTTATGTATGTACATACAAGCCAAACCTTAATGCTATCCTTCGATAGTCTGCTAAACTTTCTCATCTACTTATATTGAAAATCTGCTATGAGCTTATCAATAATTTGTTTTAACTTATAACTTTTAAATTATGAAGTAGTGCTCTATATTATTCATAACTTTTAATTAGATTATACACCAATACCTCGCTTCGCGTCGTTTCGTTTTGGTTTTTTTAAGGTGCGTCGCTGCTAAATTAGTACGAGGTCGGTTCGGAAACTTCGTAGCCTAGCCCAGAAACAGAACAGTTAGTTTTTCAAAAACATTTTTATTTTTCAATACAATCTCCTGAATCTTCAATACACTTAGTCCAACGCTTATATAGCAATTTTATTGCTTGATTAAAAAAGTTTTCCTCAAGGCCTTCAAAATAGTGGTTTACAACTGTAATTGTATCTTCATTTGAATTAAAACGCTTGCCAGCTAGGATTTATTTTAGATTTGGGAACAGGTAAAAGTCACTGGGAACTAAATCAGGGGAATAAGGTATTTTAATATATAAATATTATATCGTTAACTTAATACGAAAAGGCCCTAACTCATGTTTTATTTTTATTATTTTTATGTTTTAATATGTATATGTATGTAATACAAATGTACAAATAGCTCCATTGAATTAAAATTGTTAATCACTTTTCAAAAAAAATAGTTTTATTTATATTCATATTTGATTTAAGTTGTGATTTAATTATTTTATTCAGTTTCTTATCATATTATTTTTTATTTCATTTCGAATACTTTTTGCTATATTTAGTAAATTTGTCTCTAAATTACTTTCTGCATTGCTGTTAGGTAAAGATAAAGATTCATCTTCTTCAGTTTCCAAACTGTAACTTTGTATATTGTACATCAAACAAATATTGTGTAGTGCACAACATACGTTTAGAATTTGGGCTGCCTTTTGTGGGGAGTAATGCAGTTCTCTCGCTGCCAAAAGGCAACGAAATCTTGCCTTCAGTACTCAAAACGTTCTTTCTATAATTGATCTTGCTCTGGAATGTTGATCATTAAAAAATGCTTCATGGGAATTCTCAATAGCATTTCTGAATGGTGTCAAAATCCATGGTTCCAAGGGATAACCAGAATCACCTGCAAAATTATGATGACTTGTTTTGTTTTGTAAGCTAATATTAGAGTTTATATAAATATTTTACCAAGAATTCTAGTACCAGTATCTCCAGCTTGAAACTTTATTTTCATATATTGCCTTTCTTCCGACAAATTCCAAATGTGAGAATCGTGATAAGCGCCTCCAAAACGTCCATTGATGGCCCGAATATACATTTCATGATCGCAAATCTAATAAATAAAAATTTTTACGTTGTGTAATAATTTGGCATATATATTATTTTCTTTATTAAACCCTACCGCCATTGCATTTATACTGTGTTTAAGTTTTCGGTTAAAATATAAATGCTCATTGTTATTTGGCCTTATTATTTGTATGTGAGTTCCATCCACTGCACCAATAACTCCAGGTATTCTACATTTGCTGTAAAAAAATCTTTTTGCCTCCATTTTTTTCTCTTCGCTCATTCCAAAAACAATGTGTTTAGGACAAAGATTTTTTTCTATTGATTCAAATACCTCCGACAAACATATAACGGGTGGTTAAATTTCAAGGGCCGATGTTGATTTTGAATAAAACACAAACTATTTAGGAAATTATTGTAATTTTATTTTATTATGATATATTGGTATTACTCAATTATGTATGGAAAAAATAATATCGGCCAAATGGGCGCCGCGACCACGGCGGCACACCTCCATCCGATGGTCCAAATTTGCGATGACCCTGAGGCATAATGGAGGTTCTATGCCGTTAATGTGCCGAATTATCTCATCCTTTAGCTCTTGAATTAGCTGGCTTATCGACGTACACCTTTTCTTTCAAATAACCCCAAAGAAAAAAGTCCAACGGTGTCAAATCACATGATCTTGGCGGCCAATTGACATCGCCATTACGTGAGATAACACGGCCATTGAATTTGTTGCACAAAATAGCCATTGTTTCGTTAGCTGTGTGGCAAGTGGCACCGTCTTGCTGCTTCCAATTCGGGCCATAAAAAGTTCGTTATCATCTCACGATAGCGAACACCATTCACAGTAACTGCCTGACCGGCCTCATTTTGGAAAAAATACGGCCCGATGATGCCGCCAGCCCATAAATCGCACCAAACAGTCACTCTTTGTGGGTGCATTGGTTTTTTGACAATCATTCTTGGATTCTCATTCGCCCAAATGCGGCAATTCTGTTTATTGACGAATCCACTGAGGTGAAAATGTGCCTCATCACTGAAGATGATTTTCTTCGAAAATTGATCATCAACTGTTGCCATTTCTTGCCACCATTCTGCCCATTCACGACGTTTGGAATGGTCAAGAGGCTTTAGTTCTTGAGCCAATTGCACCTTGTAAGCGTGTAAATGCAAGTTTTTATGCATAATGTTCATCAATGACGAGCGTGAGAGGTGCAATTGTTGGGCACGGCGACAAGTTGAGGTTGAGCCACACTATCGCGAACAGCAGCAATATTTTCTGCAGTACGAGCTGTACGAGCATGCACTGGTGTTCTCACATTTTCTACAGACCCGGTTTGCTCGAATTTTTCCACGATTTTTGCGATTGTACGCACATTTGGACGATCAAATTGACCAAAAAAATCACGAAGTGCACGATATGCATTTTGATTTGAACGCCCATTTTCATAATAAGTCTGGATAACTTTAACACGTTGTTGGATAGTGTGTCTCTCCATGGTTCAAATTGAGTAAGTCTGAAATAGAGAAATGTCAAATAAAATTCGGAAAAAAGCTTGGCGTTTAGGTGTGGTTCACATTCAACATCGGCCCTTACATTTTAACCACCCTTTAGAAATATATGACTGTGACATTCCCAACAGGCGGTCTTGGCCAATCTGATGTTGATAACCACCTTGCCCTAAAAATTTCAATGTGGCTGCCAATTTCAACATAGGAGGGACGGCGCTGGATCTCAATCATATTTACGAATCATTTATGAAAATATATTACTCACGAATTTTCACTGAGATTCATAATGTTTGATGTATCTCTTATAAACTTTCTTTGAACTCTCTCTGGAACAAAATCATCTTCATCACTTTCCCACAACAAAACACTATCCATTTTAGTTATTTTTAAATCTTTTGATTTGCAATTTAAACTTTTATTTTAAAAAATTTTACGTTTGTATAAAACAATGCAAAGTGCTGCTAAGTTTTAACATATACAAAAACTGACATTACTTAAAATTTCCCTTAAAATTGCAAACACAACTCTGCTAGCTTTTCGAACGTACTACATAATACGATTTTCCTTTCGATTCGGAAATTCTTTTCGAAAGCCTTTTCGATTCGAATAGAAATACATAATAACCCCCAGGGGTCTCGTTCTAAATAATAGCTTTGATGTTTTTTATCATTGGATATTAATTTTTATTATTAATTAGTTACTACAATACTAAAAAACGGGACATCACGAACGGAATTTTGGTATAAATAATCAAATAATTAATAAAAATATAATATACAATAAACGACCACAAAACTTAAGTCAAGTTTAACTTAAAGCTAATATCACAGAACTGATTTAATTATTAATTGCAAATAATGTTTGGGAATAATTTCATTATTCTAAGTCTTTTTTTCGGAGCTCTATCGTGCCTTCAATAGACTGGCGAAATGGCTAGATCGTCTTAGAATCGTATAAGAACTCAGAATATATATACTTTTTGGTTCTACGACCAAAAACGTAATGGCAAACTTAATTATCCCCCATCCTTTTGATTATGGGTATAAAAATCCAAAGGTGTGATATCACACGTTCTAGGCGAACAGAACGAGATATTAGCTGTTCAGCAAAATAATTTCTCAATAAAGATACATATTGTTTATTTCTCACATTTGCGTAATACAGCTAGTTTGGAGACATTGTTACGGTGTGAACCTTTCCATTCTCGGACTTGAAAGGAATAATATTTTTGACATTGTGAAAAAATTGCATTTCAATATCATACACCATACACCATGCATTGATTTTGCAAAGTTCGATTATTCAAAGCTTCAAATATGAAACATTTCGAACATGATACATCAATATATCATACATATATGATTTGAAAAAAGTTATTAGTTGTTATTAAGTGGTCCGTCCATACGTGGCGTAAACATTAAAATCTCGAATATTTCCCCTAAAATAGTTTTTTTTTAACAAAAGACTATTTTATCAGTATATTTTTATGGCCCTGGGCTTATTGATTTAGATTTATGTTATTCCTAAACTATTGTAGATATCTTAATGCTTATTTAAATTTGATTTGTTTTTACATGGGTTCATAAATGGAAGTTGGTCACCTTGGGCCTACAATATTTAAAAAAAAAATCGTCAAAATTGCATTTAAAATTTTATTTTTAGATAGTAAACTCTGTTTGAAAGTTCGATTTCAGCCCGAGACTTACTCAACTGCTAATGGTATTCTATGTTGTTGTTTTACAAATAAAATTATAATACAATTATCCCATCCGGAACTCGACATTAGGGTCATCAATAAATCCATTCGATATTCATGTACAGTTTCCATATTAACAAAGAGTGAGGAATAGCACTTACATAGATATTTTGCGCAGACTCATAGGGAAAGTTCAAAAGTCCGTTAACCACGGAAGTAGAAACATTTTATTTAAATATTTGTGGTAAACAGCCAACTTCTTGTGCCCCAGTAACTGAGCTTAGATTAGAAATAGATGTCTTTGTTATAAGCAATAACTTCATTGTCCTTTGAATATTTCTCCAGTAGACATCAACCAATCGATCAATCGTCTTTCAGGTAGCCAACAAACACTGACAGGCGCTTTGAGAATGCTAAAGAGATTTGCCAATGACTTCATTGGTAATCGCTACAGTTGGTGTTCGTTACATAAAAAATTATACTAAAATACTATAAAATAGTTCATTCCCACGACAGCCGATAGTTTTAAAAACAATGAACATACCAATATTAATCCGACGTTGTTCCAAAAACAAACATTTAGCAAATTAACACAAATTTATACTCGGGAAATACAAATTCCAGTAGCATATTTGCCGTATAACCGATATTAGTATGAGTTTTGGATTAAAATTTCGGATATGTATAAAAGTTGGTTCAATATCGATATATATATTAGACATTTTTGCGGGTTAAATTGTTTTTCGGATGTGGTCCATGGCAGCTATGACCAATTATGTGCCGATCTTCTTCAATTTCGGAACATAGAATTTTTTGCAAATCTTACATCGAATTTCATCATAATAATGGTATATATAAATTAATATATTAGTATTAACGTCAATTTCGGAAGTGAACCTTATATGGGAAATAATATAAAATATGGACCTATATTCTCAAAATCCATCAGTTTGATTTGATTTGGATCGGTACCGTTATTTATAAGAGATTTATAAAAATGCGTATTTAAGATTTATAAGAGATGAGTATTAAAGTGATTTTCGTAAGAGGTCTTATATGGGGGATATGGTCCAATATGAACCGAAATTCTGTACTATGGTTTTTGTGTATATGTTAATGATATATGTAAGTTTTAAGTCGGTGCCGCTATTTATAAATATATATATATAGATATATCTTACATATTTTCGGATGTGGTTCTTATATGGGAGCTATGACTAATTATGGGACGACTATCATAAAATTTAGTACAACAATTTATATATCTATAAGAATTATTTGTTTTGACTTTTAACCTGATAAGAATATTTGCACCAGATTTTTGCGTATTAAGTGAATTTTGGGAGTGGACTTTATGTGCGATCTATAGTCAAACATGGACCGAACTACACAAAAATTGCGAAACTTATATTTGCAGAATTTTGTATTGATATTGCAATTTTATATGCATTTATGTACCATTGACCCATATTTCGGGAAGAAATCGACGGGGGCTATGAGAAATCATTGACCGATTCGTACTATTTTCATCACAATTTCTTTCATTGTCATAAAAATAACGCGTACAAAATTTCATTGTATTATCGGCAATATATTTGAACAAAACATCAAAAAAAAATATGGTGAAAAATATCATATTTTGATGGAAATTGTCACACATTATGGTTCTTGTTCTACCATACCGATTTTGCTGATTTTTAATACCATACTGGTTAGTAGAACTGTAAACGGGTTTTTGTAAACTTTGCTGATTTTGATTACGTATTTCGGTCGTGAGAGTGTTTTACACATACATACATACGCATATAGCGCAGACGACTTAAAATTTCAAAAGGATCAAGAATATAGTATATACTGTTGGGTCTCAGAGGTATATTTCTCAATGTTACACAAGGAATGTCAAACTAATATATATACATTCATTCACCATTTGTGGTGGTGGAGAATATAAAAATTATTTTTTAATTATTTTTTATTTTTTTAAATATTTCATTCCAATATACATAGTAGTATATTTGGTGTCGGTTGTCCATATTGATGAATAGTGTTATTTTATATATAGTCTGTTAGTACATTATATATATATACATACATTATTAGTACATTACATTATTAGTACATTATAACACATATAGAAATACAGTGGCTCACAGCTTATTTTATGCTGTGTATTTTTTGTTTTAAAAGCTCGATTAAAAGGAAAATAATGCACCCTTTGTATCGGGTAAACAAACAAACATAGAGATCAAAATATACACCCATTCGGCTTAAATAATAACAATAACAATCTTTTTGGTACTTCTTTGAAAATCGAATTCTTAATGCTCAAAAAATAGGTTCTTGGTACTTTTTTATAAAATAAATTTTTTCGTTGAAAACTACATGAAATATTATGCAATATTAGTTGCCCTGGTCAGCTTCAACTTCGGAGGCAAGTTGTGAAGCTGATAGCCTTGGATTTGCCCTTATTTTTCCTAAAATGTGTCGCTCATCATGTTCATTGAACATTTTATTTGGTGTCTTTTTGCCTTTGTTATGGACCTGATATTCATGGTTGAAGCGCTCAATGATTTTCTGGACTGTAGAATCTTTAATGTTAACCATTTCAGCAACTTTTCACTGTGAGTGACCATTTTGGAAATGGTTTAAATACAATTCTCTTTGTTATATCGTTGTACACGTTGAACTATTTTAAATTGACACTTGACGTTACAAAATCGGACTCACAATTCAACAGAAAATATTGATAAAAGTAGAAATAAATAAAAAAGAAAAACCAACAACGCTGTTAAGCTATCGGTGCAGTAGAAATTGACTGCATAAAATAAACTGACGTAAAAAAAAAAGAATTTTTTGTTTTTTAGGTTTTAATATATTAAAATGTGTAACTAATTTCTTTTTTAAATTGCTCTTAGTTTTGTTTTTATGGAGCCTTGAAAACCAAAAAAATTCAGTGCATAAAATAAGCTGTGAGCTACTGTTTATACCCAGCATACCATTCTAGGAGCGCTCCGAAAAAAGAGTCAGAAAAGAGTCCAACAAAAGAGCATTTTCGGAGCGCTCCGAAAAAAGGAGTCAGAAAAGAGTCCAACTAAAGCGCATTTTCGGAGCGAAAGAAACATTTGCTTGTTACTGTCCTGAGTCGGCATGCAGTATGACTCAGAAATTCCACTTAATTATGTGTGCACCAAAGCGTTGTTGTCCTGTTAATTGTGCTTTGAACAACAAAACAAAACATAGCTGTACCACACAAGAATGACAAAAACAAGATTACACAAAGGCAAAAAAAACCCTCATAAATGATTTTTTTCTGACATTATCTAAGAGGTCTTTCTGACGGACTCATATGGTTTGCTGGGATAAATGCATGCAAGTATGTATGTTGAATTTTGTGTTTTTTTTTTAAGAATGGTCTATTATTACGTCTGGGGTTTTGTTTTATGGCAAACATGCTATTTGGTTGCTTTGACTTTAAACGCCAAAAAAAAAGGAATAAAACTGGAACTTATTTTGGTATTGAGTCTACGTCCTATGTATCACACCATGGCAGACATTTAAAGCAAACCCTGCAGTTTCAAAGCTAGCAAGTATTAAATTCAATAGTTACAGGTTGTTTCGGAGCGGAGATTTAATTGTCATTATTAATAGGAAATTTGAGTTAATTGATTTCGCATGCACTACATCTCAGCAAAATAAATGCATTAGAATGAAATCAAATAAAAGAGCAAATAACTTTTTGTAAAAAGAACTAGTTCTTTGAGATCGGCAGGGTGCTTACAGACGTATTGGGCTAAATATGCAGCTCATACTTGCATTTATATAGGAACATATGTATGTATGTATATGCATACATAAAAATGTTTACATATTTGGAGTAATATTCATATGTATATGTGAACTTATACATTTTAATATCAACCTTTTTTATTATTTTTAGTTGAGTTTTATATTTTTAAGTAGTTTTATTTTAGAATTCAATATGTCTGCATTGCAGCAATTGTAACTTCAAATAACATTAAAGAATATTAGGTATTTGTGGTATGAAATATGTAAAAAAAAAACAAAAGAAAAGTTATTTTTAGAAGTTATGAATTTAAAATTTAATACCTTGATTTTTAAATACTCAGCGTATAACAGTAATGAGTTACTGACCTTTGCAAAATGTCATTAGAAGGATTCAACAATTTTTTGTATCAGTTGTATTGTTATGTTAAATATAACTTTAGTTTTTCTTTTAAAGCAAAACAAAGGTCATTGCTGAAGTATTGCTCATAGTTCCAAACAATATTTTATTATAATCTGGTCCCATATAAACAACATGGATGATATGATATGTGTTGAGGAGACTACAATACTACCGCATAATTTTTCACAGTTTTAAAGACAGAAATTGTCAACTTTTCACAATGTTAGAAGATTGGGTGGGGTATTCCTTTAATTAGACTGCTTCGAATCAGAGTCTATTAACGTTTTAAACAATGGACCGTATTGGGTGATGGTGTGGGCACAACCTCACACCGGCCTTTTGACCTAAACTAACCTAACGTTTTAAACATAGCACAAATTGGATTAAATTAAAGTCTGTAAGTATGTCAGTATAATTGTCTAAATGAATATCGAATTTAGTAAGAAAAGCTAATTTCAAACTTTAAATATTTAATGCGATGTTGAAAATAACAGAAATATACTTACTGTTTTGCTAAGTTTATACACACTTGAGGTCTGCATGTGTGCGATTAAACGACACATGAAATCACACATCAAACTAGCAAGTAGTGTCCCAGCATACCATTCTAGGAGCGCTCTGAAAAAGGAGTCAGAAAAAGAGTCCAACTAAAGACCATTTTTGGAGCGAAAGAAAAATTTGCTTAAAAATTTTTTTTTTTTTTACTGTAAATACAATTTATTTAATTTTTTTCCATTTCTAATTTAGTTTATTTGTAAATAAATGTGAACTTTTAATTTTTGTATTTAAAATTGCAATGACTCTTTTCTGACAGGATGTAAGTTCTCTTTCTGAGCCCAAAAAACCCTCATAAAAGACTCTTTTTCTGACATTATCTAAGAGCTCTTTCTTACGAACCATTTTCTAATGTAATGTACCCCCTTTTTAAAGGTTTTCGGAGCAATAATGATTGTTTTTTGGGCTCATAAAGAGCATGAACGCTCCGGAAAAGGTGTCAGAAGACTTTTGGCTTGCTGGGGTGTTGTGTGTGATTTTAGAATCACACAAAATTTATTGTGTGTAAGTGTTACTGTAAGAAATAACATATGTATTGTGCAAAGCGTTCAATTCATTATGTGAGTGTTGTGAGAGAAATATTTGATTCAGGTATAAATAACAAATACGCTATTTTACAAGAGTAAAAGCACTTGTGTTGCAAAGTACATATCCAGCCTAATCATGAACAAAAATTCCTCGGGAGTTTTTTCCCTTTCACCATTTTTCCTATTCAAATTCAATATTTAAAAAAAAACTCCCGCGGTTTTTTTATTCATGATTAGGACGATTGTGTTTTATCAACACAACATGTGATTTGTATTTTCTGATTTTTTTTTATCGTATTGAAAACAAAATATGTATTAGTAAAAAGATATTGCATTAAAACATCTTTTTAGAAGCAAAAAGTGGTAGTTTTAAATTAACAAATCGAATTTTGTTGATTTTTTCAAGTTTTTTGTTTTAATTATGTCACACAATTGACAATAATCACTATATCTACCGAATTTAATCTTAAACAAGTTGAAAAAATTTATAACTGGCTACTTTTGATAACTTTGGCAGGTCAATCTTTACTAAAATACACACTCAAACACAGATTTATAGTTTTTTTTTATAATTTTTATTTAAAGAAATTAAATATATTTTCAATAAATAAAATTAATATTTAAATAATTTTAGACATTTATAAAAAAAAGACGAAAATAAAATATTAAATGAAAAGACAAAAATGCTCATGAAAATGAACAATTAATCCGTTTGTGCACTTATTTCTGTTTCTAATTCATCCTTTGGAATGTTATAATGCAAAAACATAGTTTCATTTACAGTGTCATCATTTGATGCAATACTGCATCTTTTCTCTGTAATTAAATTGCGTGCTGCCGAAAATACCCTTTCAGAAGCTACACTGCTTGCAGGCGTGCCTAATATTTTGCAGCTTAGTTTATGTAGCAATGGAAATTGTTGTTTGTTAGCTTCCCACCATTGCAGAATGTTGAAGTCGTCATAAAAATTTATGGTTAAAGTTTCGTATTTAAAAATTTCTGTTTCCACAACATCCATGTTGTTGAATTGCGCATGTGGCAAAAAATCGGAAATTAGCTCTATGTTTTTATTAGATACTGCTGACGTGCCCCCACTTTCACTTTGAGGTTCAACATCTTCTTCCAAAAACATTCTCATAGTACGTTTACACTCATTTCTGATTTCTGTCTGCTCGTCTTCACTAAATTTAACCATTTTATTCAAAGGTGGGAAGAGAAATAGCCCAATTTTATGAAATATTGTCAAGTTGTTTAATACGTCATTTTCCAAATAATACAACAATTTTTCCTTAAAACGTTTTATAATTTCTATATCTGAATTGTCGGCTGCACACTTTTTTTTTGATCGGTAAATGTAAATATAGACGAGATGCATGGTTGGGTAATTTTCACCTTCCAGTTTGTTAAAAGTGTCTTCAAATGTTTTTAATAGATTAACAAGAGCAGTAATATTAATAATACTTATATTATTTATTCTGTTTAATTCGTTTTTTTGTTGTAAAAGCTGAATAATGTCCGACCAATTTTCCTCAAATGAAAGAAATAAATTATAAATAGAATTCCAACGAGTTGGTGAAAAACTTTTTAATGTGCTGGAAAGTTTTGCATTGAGACCAGAAATTTTAAAATATTTCACAAGTTTTGAACATAGGCGTGAAAGTTCTGCCACCTCACTTACGTCTTCAATTGATTTTTGCACTGCATTTTGCAGTAGGTGGTATACGGAGTATATATGGTTATTAGTTCTAAAAGCTGCTACCATATTTGAACCGCGATCTGTAACAATAATGGCACAGTCATTGAGATCCAAGTCAAATTCATTTAATAATTTGATTACTTTAAGTCTTATATTCTCATCTGAAAGTAACAAGATAATATGGACTTATTTATTTTGTAGACCAAATGATTTTTTTAACAAATTAAAATAATTACATGTACATTTTTCGCCTTCCATAGACCTCATTCCTAAGAGTCGATTTATTAATTTTGCGTCTTTTATATAGTGGACAGTTAAACATATATATGTTTTTCTTAGAAAGTTATCGGTCCAGAGATCTGACGTTATGCCAAATCCTACATTTTTAATTTCTGTTATTTCACTTTTAATTTTTTCGAAGTAACTTTCATACACTTTGCTTATATTCCGTGAAATGGTTGTTGCATGTGGGAAAAGGTTCTTTAAATCAACATTAGGTCCATATTGCGCTCCTACTGAAACAAGATGTTGTCCGACTTTTTCGAACCCAGAATCTCCTACAATTCTAAAGGGTCTGCAATTTTCAATACACCATTCTGTTCAATTTTTTATTGTTTTCCTTTTAGTTGAAGCGTCTACTTCTGTTTTTGAAATTTCCTTATCGGTATTGATATCAACATAACATGTGTGCCTTACTAAATTTTAAGTTGCAGAGCTTCTGAATTTATAAACATTCTTGCAAATGCGACAAGCAACAACATTTGGTAGTTCTTCGCCGAATTCATTATCTATTTTACCAAACACATTCCAAACCTTGCTTTTGTCTCTTTTGTTGTTGATTTTAAATTCCATATTTTTAATTTTTGATTTGTTTGGTTTGACAATAAACTACTTGCTTCGGCACTTGCTACCTCCCCTACAGAATCGTCCGATGACATCTATCAAAAAACACTCTCTTATGAAAAATTAAATAAGTTAGAGCAAAATAAAAACTAACTTGTCAAATAGTTTGTAGTTTAACAGCCTTATGCAAAAAAACTTAAAACAGACTGATATACCTCTGTTAAGAAAAATTACAAATAATTTAAAGCAGCTACATATCTACTAGGCTGTTGCAAAAGTACAAAAAACAAATATGTACATAAATAAATATTGTCTTTGTACTAAATAAATAGTTACAATAAGTGTTAAAGAATACGAATATGCACGTGTTTGGAGAGGCAGTTCTTAAACTACGTATTGAAATACTCGAGTATTTTGCAAGTTTTATTCTATTTGTATGAAATTGGAAAAATATTAAAGGAGAAGAAAAAGACTAAAAACAAAAAGCATATCGGTAGTTGAACTGCAAAATATGTAATGTTGCATATTAAAATAGAATTATAGAATTAAATCCCAATATTTTTATTAATTAAAATGTCTTTGTATTTTTATCGGAAATAATAAAAACTGCAACTTTTACATTTTTGTACTAAGCATTTTTGGCTTAAGTTAGGCATTTTTTAAATATTAGTTACGTTTTTTGGAATTTCAACTAACGATATGCGTGTTAAAAATAAAAAAAATTATAAAAATGAAAAATTAAATTTTATTAAAACAAAAAAAAAACAAGTAAGAGTGCTATATTCGGCTATGCCGAATCTTGTATACCCTTCACCTTTGTTGTTGTGAACTAATAATTTAGATTTAAATTTATGTAATTCGTTATTTTTATGTTATACAAATTAGAGTTGATATTTGTTTGACGTTTTGTTTATTTAAACCCAGTCAATATGACTATTCGGTTATTTTATCTATTTGCATTTTGTCATCCATAATCGTAACATTATGTATTTCGAATACATATAGAACAGATAGAAGGAAGATACAATTATAAAACTAAGCCTGCCAAAAAATAAAAGCATTTGTTAATGCAATCGTTTTGAAATATTTGTTTTATTATAATTTCCTGACATTTTAAGTTGCTGCCGCAACATTTGTTGTGGATGCATAATTATATTATATACACACACATATATATATTATATTAATACACTTTGTTTGATAGTTTTTTTGATGAAATTTTCAGAGGTTGTCTCGGATTTTTGGTCATATCTCCGTTATTTATGGACGGTGATGATTTTAAATAGCAAACTTCTCGAAAGCATGTCTGACAGAATTATTGAAGATTTGGATACCGAAGATATCTAGGGACTTCAGAAAATTGGTTTCAGCAGACAGACGGACATGGCTTAATAGACTCCGCTATCTATAAGGATATAGAATATATATCTTTATAGGGTCGGAAAATTATATTGTGGAAATTAAAAACGGAATGATAAACTTATATATACCCTTCTCATGAAGGTGAAGGGTATAATAAATTCAAAATTCAATTGTTTAATAATATCCTATTTTAATGTCCATTATCTATCCATTAATCTTCTAGTTCATTTATTTCATGGGAAAGATCACAACGATTTACGTTTCCATGGACAAATATAAGTTGGTGTACTTTTTCTGGAGATTTTCCAAGTACACTTCTGGTTTCAGAAAGAGCTTGTCTGCTATAAGAAAATATTCTTTCTGATGGTGCACTACTTGCTGGAATGCACAATATTTTACAGCTGAGGTTATACAAATTCGGGAACTGCATCTTTCGCGACTCCCACCATTGTAGTATATTGAAATCATCAACCATACAAACATTTGAGTTTTCGTACCTTGCGATTTCCTGCGAAAACGACTCGTGCCCATTTTCAGCATGGTTAAGCTGCAAAAAATCACCTAGGAGATCCAAATTTTCCGCTGATAATACGCTTTGATTATTTGGGGTATATTGCGAGGGTTGGTATACTTCTTCCACTAATTTAGTACATTCAAGTTTTATGCTACTCCTCTCATCATCGGTAAATTGTGTAAGTTTGTTTGCTGGCGGGAAAAGAAACAAAGCCACTTTATGCAACATAGACAGATTTTGCAAGACTATTGATTCGAAATTTTCTATTATTTTAAGCTTGAAGTCCTTAATTATATCCAAGTCGGAATCATTAATGGAGCATTTTTTACGTAACTGCTGAATGTATATTAATACATAATGTAGTGTGGGGTATTCGGCGCCTTCTAACATTTTTGAAGCTTTCTCGAAAGGTTCTAAAATATAAGCCATCGCAATTACATAACTGTGGTTAATTTTGTCGATTCTATTTATTTGATGATTTTGTTTTAAAATACAAACAATTTCCTCCCAATTTTTACCCACAGATGCAAACATATAATATACTGTGTTCCAGCGTGTTGGAGAAAAGCTCTGTAAGCAATTTGACAGCTGTGCATTAAGTCCTGATTTTTTAAAATAATTAACCAACTTGCTACATGCTTTGTACAGATCTGCTACGCTCGTTACACTCTCAACAGATTTTTGAATAACATTGTGTAGCAAGTGGTTAACGCAATTAATGCGAGAGTAATCGCGAAATGCAGCTACCATATTTTTACCTCTGTCAGTTACGATGATTGTGTTCAAGTCTAATTGGCAATCAAATTCATTTAGCAAACTTTGAGTCTTAGCTATTATATTTTGAGCTGAAATTTTGGTAAAAAAAAAAACGTTTATATATAATCAAAACTATTGAACCTCTAAACATCTAAATATAAGTATGTACCTGTACATTTATCACCATTCAGAGATTTTACACCGACGACAATGTTGATGAGCTTTCCCTGTAGTATAGAGTGCATCGTTACTCCTAAATATGTTCTGCGCAAAAAATTATCTGTCCATAAGTCCGCTGTTATTGCAAAACCGCATTTCATGGTTGATATCATGTCTTTTATATTGACAAAATATTTTTGGTATAATTTGTCAACATTTCTTGATATTGTTGAGTGATCGGGAATTAAATGATCCATATTTACATTTTTGCCATATTTTGCACCAACAGATACACAAAATTCACAGACTTTTTTGAAACCTTCATCTTTCACGATTCTAAAGGGCCTGCAGTTTTCAACAATCCACTCTGTACAAAACTTGACAGCTTCCTTTTTTGTATACCCACTTACACTAATCTTTTCTGAATTTTTCTGAGACTCAATATAACATTTGTGTTTATTGAGATTGGACGTAGATCTTGCATCGTACTTAAGAACGGCAAAACAATGTCGGCAGCCAACAACTCCTTTCACTTCCTCCCCATTTGCGTTTTCAATCCTTCCTATAATATTCCATATCTTACTATGCCCCCTTTTCAAAGCAATTTTGAAAATATTATTTTTCAATTTTTCTTTAATATCACAAAAACGAGTATTTATCTAAGATTAAAAAATAAAATAAACTTTTTGTAAATACTTAAAAAGTTAAATTAATAGTGAATAAAAAATTTAAAATAATTATAAATAAAAATATTAGATAAAATGACTTCATAAAGTTTTATGAAAGCATTCAATGAAAATAATTGAAATTGTATGTTTTTTTTTACATAAAAAGGCTTAAGTCGGTTTTAGTGAGTTTTAAATTCTGACTAAAATAAAAAAAGAGTGGACGGGGCTCCAAAGTTTGTAATATGTTTAGCTATATCTTGAAACTGTTTTTAGACGATATACATATATATATATATATCAAATGATAGGTATTTTAAAGACCTTTCCAACAATATACTATATAACATAATGATTTTATGAACCATCTAGAGCTATATGAAAAGAGACAATTATTTTTTGATCCGATATTTTTTAAAAAATCTAAAAAATCCGGAAAAATACATTTATGAGTATGTATGTAGGTATGTACATATATAAATTACAAAATTTAAAAGTCAAGAAACTAAGCTTTAATTCAAAGTATAATATAACCGTGTAGGTAGTATACATATGTAGATGCGGAGATATTAAGGAAAGATGATGACACTTCACCATAAAAAATACCAGAAATCTGTGAAGCCGATGCTCTGTATACCATAGAGGAGAACATCTTGTATTTAACTACAGTACTTTTCGCTTATAGTCACATCTTATAGTTGCACCCAATGTTGTGACTATATCGCTAATGTGATTATAAGGCTAATTTTTTTATATGCCACGATATGGCATATAAACAAAATCGGATATAAACAATTTATGTGATTATAAAAAAGATAACAGATTTATTTCATTTATAAAGGGTTTTCCAATAAGGACTTGACAACTTTTTTTTTAAATAAAACGCAAACCGTTTGAGATATTTCCAAAACTTTATTACCGACTTGAAATACATTCAAAACATTTATGAATGGAACTCGACTTCGTTCATATGGGCACCGCGGCCACGTCGACAGTGGTCGATTCGTTGGACCCAATTTTGGATGACTCGGTCACACATTTCGGCCGGAATGGCCGCTATTTCGCGTTCAATGTTGGCTCTAAGTTCTTCCAACGTTGTCGGCTTGTTGGCATAGACCAATGATTTGACGTAGCCCCAAAGAAAAAAATCTAGAGGCGTTAAATCGCAAGAACGAGGCGGCCAATTGACTGGTCCATTTCTTGAGATAACACGCTCGTCAAACTTACTCTTCAGTAAATCGATTGTAACGTGTGCTGTGTGGCTTGTGGCACCGTCTTGTTGAAACCACATGTCATCCAAGTCCATGTGTTCCAATTCGGGCCAAAAATAATCGCTAATCATTGCGCGATAACGATCGCCATTCACAGTAACGTGACGATCGTTATTGTCGACGAAAAAATATGGCCCAATGACGCCGCCGGCATGCAAAGCGCACCAAACAGTAATTTTTTGTGGATGAAGTGGTGATTCGTGAAGCACATGTGGATTTTCAGCAGACCAATAACGCATATTTTGCTTATTGACGAACCCATTGAGCCAAAAATGAGCTTCGTCACTGAAGATGATTTTGCGATGAAATTCATCATCTTGGTGCATCTTCTCCAGAGCCCAATCGGAGAACGTACGTCGACTCAAATGGTCCATCGGCTTCAATTCTTGAGTCAGCTTAATCTTGTATGGGTGTAAACCCAGATCCTTACGCAAAATTCGCCATAAAGTGGTCTTGGGGATGCCCAGTTCTTGAGAACGCCGCGGAATCGACTGATTTGAATCGTTTGCTACGGACGCCTGAACGGCAGCGATATTTTCGGAACTTCGACCAGGCCGTTGTCTCACTGGCACGACAGCATCACACAATGAATATGTAGACTCAAATTTTTGCACTAAACTTGTTATTGCTTGTCTACTAGGGCGATAATTACGACCGAAAATTGGAGTTAACGCTCTTAAAGTTGCGGTCACCGACTCCGAATTTCGGTAGTACATTTTTATAATTTCCAAACGTTGTTCCTTCGTGTACTTTACCATAACGAAAATGTTAAGTTTACTGAAAAAAAAGAAAGCAACAATTAGATGATCAGTGAAATAGTGCGTTCACAATTTAAATTCAGAGTTGTCAAGTAGCTATTGGAAAACCCGATATATGTATGTATAGTATGTATGCATATGTATTGTATACGTTATAAACAAATACATATATACTTTGTGTGCCAAAAGGCAGTACTTATATATTTAATATCGTTAAAAAAAACAAAAATGTCAAAATAAATAAACGGCTGTATTTTACCATTTGTTTTTTAGTACATTTTATTAGTTTGTAGCTTAAATTGCTATGTAATATTACCTAAATGTATGTGACAATATCCTCAATAATTTCCATGTAAATAACCACACATACATAGGTGGCATATATGTCAAATGTGATTATATCGCTCATGGACTATATCGTTAATATTTTGTATGAATTTGACTTATAGAGGGCTGTAAAAACGTGTATTTTGGACTATATCCAGTGCTGGCAATTTTTTTTGGAGAAATCGTCAATTAAAAAAAAAAATATCGTCAGGTTAAAAAGAAAAAAATCGTCAAGACAAAAATACGTGAAAAATACCAAAAACATTTTTTTATTAACTTTTAAAATATTTTTATTTTATTTACATGTAAATAAAGTTATTATTTAATAAAAAAAATAATTAATTTAGTTTTGGTATTATGTGACTTTACTTTGGTACATTTCTGTGTGACATTTTTTTAATAAGTCATTTTTAATTGCTAATTTAAAACACTAAGAATTATTTAAAGTAATATAATCTTTTGAAAACAATATTCCTTGTAATGTTAAAAAATCCAAAGCATTTTTGGTTTTTGTTTTATTTAAATTTACAATATTAAAAATTCTTTCAACGTTGGCCGACGAATGTGATAGTGCCATTAAACTCGAAACAAATTGTGTTAAAATTGGGAAGGCCTTTGCATTATTGACTCTCTTTAAATTAGAAAAATTTTTTCAAAACGCCAATGTTTCGAGTTCGATGAATTTCATATTACGTAAATTCTCAAACTTTAATATCAAGTTCTTGATATTCTTTCCATTTAATAAATTTGGAAAAAGTTTGACCAATTGTAAAATTGAATCATTTTTTTGTTTAAAGCTACGCTTGTTGGTTCAATGGAGTTTACCTTCTAAAAATCTATCGCCAAAATCAAAACATTTTAAAATATGTGAAACCAATTCAATATAAAATTGGACGCAGAATTCGACAAATATATTATATTGACTATATTCAATATTTAAACTAGATTGGTTCTCCTTCACGTAAATGCCAAGATACACTTCATCTTTATTTACAAATATGTCTTCCTTATTAAAACTTCTACAAAAAAAAATGTCCCGTACAGATAGTCGTGTACTACACATTCTACCTCTTCAACCCCTCGCCAACAAACTTCGTCTGTCTGCCTTTCAATTTCTACATTGCAAAAGGGGACTTACAAAATTTGAATTTTAGGAAAAAAAGTTACCATGTGTTCTGCTTTTAAAAAATCGGCACTTTTGTTCGCGGTAAAAATGAAAAATCGTCATTTTAATAAATTTGACTAATAAACAGCCCAATCATGAATAAAAATTCCGCGGGAGTTTTTTTCCTTTTCCCATTTTTCCTATTTAAATTCAATATTAAAAAAAATAAAAAGGAAAAAACTTCCGCGGAATTTTTATTCATGATTGGGCTAAAAATCGTCAAAATGACGATAAGTCGTCAAAGCTGGCAGCGCTGACTATATCGCTAAATGGACTATAAGCGAAAAGTACTGTAATTAAACATTACTTATATATGACATTAATATTAAAAGTATGAAATTTGATTTCAAAGTATTTATACTAAAGTTTGGAAATTATAATTAAAAGAAAAATAATTCTTTTTTTAATTTTTCAGAACTTATAAATCTGCAATTATAATACCTACAGACACATATTCTACCTTAAAGCTTAATGTCTTGGCTATTTATATATTTGGGTAAAAAAATATATATCTCGAATTTAACCCATAGTGGGTCCATATTTTATAATCATGGTATATTTCGTTGGAAAGATATTTTTTATACCATTAATTTGACGTATCATCGAATAGTTTCCGAGATATACGCTCATATATTTGCACCTTTTAAGACCCGCCCACTCGAAAATAAGCGTGACCGACAAAGAATTTTTATACTATTTTAATCTTCTCTAAAAGCCCTATTTCATGCAATATTTTATTTTGAGCAATGTCACTGAAACCGACTTGTGCCAATTTGTATTTATACAAAGTGAATAAAGCTCGTTTTCAAAATAATCGCTTTTAAGTTAGGAACAAATAAGAGTATTTATTATTTTAAATTATTAAAAATGTGGTTAGTTTATTAAAATAAGAATAAAAATTCATTTTATATCAAAATTGTAATACTCACATTCAAGTTTTGTTCATCTTGTCTATAAAAATATAAAAATATAAAATAAATTATACAACTAACAAACAATAAAAATATAAATAAATCTTTTAAATGTATGAGTAGAACATCAAAATTCTTAGTGTGTATAAAAAGAATTAGGAATTTAAATTGCTACATACTCGTACATATAGACCAGGGTTGGCAAACATTGTACAATAGTACTTTTTTGATACATTTTGGACTCAGTTGGTTCCGTGGTACTACCAAGAGTCATTTAGTACAATTTCAAAATAGTGCTGCATCAAAAATTTGTATTCGAAATTAAATTGATAAATATGTATATGATTTAAGTTATCATTTGCGTAATAGTGCAAGCCGAAGAGATAAAAATCGAACAAGTTTTTTATTTACGTTTGGAAACAAACATTGGACCAAATTAGCCTGAAGGAAACTCCTTAAAAATTATAATAATTATAAATATTGGTCACAAACACAAATTAATTAAAGATTTATTATTATTGTCTTTCCCTTTGAAAGTAGAAGATCAAAATTGTTACTCTATCCTTCGATAACTTTCTTCCTGGAACACTAGTTTTTTTAGATTGAACAAATGCTTTAACTATTAGCAGTATGTAATTTCGGTATGATAATGATGATACTATTTTGCATTCACCATTATGACGCGTTTTTGAATTTCTAGGGGTTTTGATTTTAATACAATTCAATTAATTAAAATATATAAATTTAAAAAAATAGTGCCTCTAGAATGTGCCACCTTTAAAATACATTTTTTGTATTAACATTTTTTCAAGTATTATTTAAAAATATGTATAATATGTAATTGAAATTTATCGAAAATTGGTTTAAAAAATTAGCTTATTATTTCAATTCATCGTATTACAGCATAATAAGCCTTTGCTTAGTTGAAAATTTATTTTTTTTAATATTTGATTTAAACTTAAAGAACTTACAAATTGTCTGTTTCATCAGGATCAAATGTTGAATTATCGGATACATTTAGTATGACTTCCTGACTCTGTGTCGAATGATTAATTGAAGTATTTGGTGAGGTATCAGTTGTTTCTTTGATCTGTTCTTTTAGCGCATGGTTATCACTAAAAATATGTATGAAAATATATAATTTTTTTTAATAAAAAAACAAACAAATAACTAAAATGTTATGATACAATTACGATAATGAGGTATTTATACTAAGCATATAAAAATATAATCTAAACAAAGCAATTTTTAATAACACTTAGAACGAAACAAAGCTAAGCATACAAATTAAAAAATCCAAACCTTAACTTATTCCAAAAATGTAGATGTTGTTAGTAATTCTTATCATCCCAGCAAGACTCAGTACTAACTAGCCCATACTTTTTGCATGTATGCTTTAACATGGTCTGTCCTAATGTTTAGTATAAAATCTTTAAGCAAAATTCTTTTTTTTTTAGTGAAAAACATTTTTTTAGGTTCAGTTTTTAGTTGGCAGCAATATCTTTTTAGTCGAAATGTATTAACACGTTGTCATTGTCAGATTCGCTAAAAATTATTTTCTGCTATCACTTAAACTAAAATTATTTGGTTCGGACTATTTTTCACACCTAATAATTTTTTGTACACGTCTTGTGGTGACATTTTTTGTTCCACTGCAATTCTCTTAATTTCATTAGTAACAGTTTCAGAAATTAACGGTTTACGACCAGCGAAATTGAATTTCCGGTAGCTATCAGGATTTTTTAGATACATATATAAATATGGTTTTCTTGTCTCGACCCATTTTATCAGCAATTTGACGTATTCTGATGCCACATTCACGGTATAAACTGATGCTGGCTTTTTCATCTTCATTTAAGTAAGATCCACGGGGCATTTTAAATTGCATTGTCATACAATGCACGGTTACGAATTTATAGCAAAAACAATTTTAGCTTAAGCGCATATTGTACCAAAATTGTACGTAATAATAAACAAGTAAAAAAGTATAGTCGGTCAAGCCCGACCATATAATACCCTACACCTAGTATATATATAAAAAGTTTTTCAGAAATGGGCGTTATATGCGAGATATAACCTATTGTGGACCGATCATCCAAAAATTTAGTGTCACGATGTATGTAAATATAAATATTATATGTGTTAAACTTTATCTCGATATAGGTAAATACTTTTAATAGTTATGGAGCTTCAAGTGAATTACGGAGAGGGTCCAATATGGGAGTTTCGACTAATTATGGACCGATCATCATATAATGTACCATATTATTTGTATAGATACCAATATTTTTGAGAGAGTTATGCTATTTAAAGTGATTTTCGGAAGTTGGCCTTATATGCGAGCTATGATAAATTATGGACCGATCTGCACAAAATTTGTAGATCTGATTTCCCTTCATTTATCACTCATTTCTTGTGAAATTTGTTTTGATACTTGCATAATTCAAACATTTATGATCTTTAAACCCTAATTTCGGAAGGACATTTGAATGCGGGCCAGGTCAAATAATGGACTGAGTTCCACCAACTTCAATCCCATCCGTCCTTGGGCCGAAAAATTTTACGTACCAAATTTTATCGAAATATGTATCTTCAAAATTGCGACCTGTACTCTACGCACAAGCTTTACATAGACAGCCAGCTAGCCAGCCAGACGGACAGCGTTAAATCGACTCAGAAAGTGATTCTGAGGCGATCGGTATACTTTAAGGTGGGTGTTGCAAATATTTTTATATAAAATTAAAATGACCTAATTGCTTGTTAAAAGGAACTATTAAATATTAAAAAAAGGTCAAATAAACGAACTAAATAACAAAATTGATTCATTATTTGCATTGGCTAAAACGAAATCTTTGTTCAAAATTTGGTTTCATTAACTTGATTTAAACAAGATATAATGTACAAAAAACCTTCTTCTGAAAAATTTAATTTCTGTCGCTCAAGCTATTTTCGCGGTTAAGGCACGATATTATTTTTTCAGGCCGAGTTTGATTTGAAAATTAATTTACTCTACTTTTTTATATAGGTATGCTTAGATAATTTCGTTCTACAAGGTTGCTTAAACTATGACGTTTCCAGTGTATGCGATATTGCAAATAAAAATGTACAAAATTATGCGCAAGAATTTCTTTAACTAATTCTTGGCTGTATGAGTAGATACTTTCCCATTTATATTTGTTAAATTAATTACCTAAATCTAATATGTTCTGTATTATATTCCTGACAAATATACTCCTCTTTTATAATATGTTGCTGCTGTACGTCAATTTTCACTTTTCGATTATTCTTTTTAGGCATTTTTGTTAATTTAAAAGTGAATAATTAATATTGATAACAAAGAATGAAACTTTTGAAACCACACAATAATCACTAATAATGTTTTGAGTTTAACAAATAAAATTTGTCAAGTAAATAAAGAATTTGTAGAAAATTCAACAATCAAGCACACAAACATGGTGAAATAATTATACCAGGTGATGGCAATATTACAACAATACAAAAGCAACAGAAACAACATGGTATTTTTGTTTTTGCCTTCATGTTTGTAATGTCAAAAACAACTGGTTATTGTTTACAAACGTTTTGCAGGAAAAATAAATACATACATACATGCATTCAATTTTTTTTTAATTTCAAGATGAAAATAAAAATAATTTATAAATTTGTTAATTTATGAAACATTTAATTTAATTTTAATTTTTGTATAACTTGATACGTTTGCTACTTTTTTAACACAACTTGAGCATACATACATACATATGTATATAAAGTTTGACATAACGAACATGACTAAAAAAAAACAGCTGGCGTTTCAACTCCACCTTGTAGAATTATTTCACCATGCGCACACACAACTTGATGCTGATGGGTTGTATTACAATAGTATTAAAAATAGTATCAACAGATTTTGTAGAACTTTACTTTATTTAGTTTTTTTTTTCTACAAATTAAACTTTTAAAATAATTAATTATTATAGTTGAATTATTTAGAAATAGAACATTATCTTCCCGATTGAATTGCTTTTCATTTTCGATACATTCATATAAATTTACTACCCTCAAATACAACAAAAAAATATGCAACAGAGTATAAGAAATCTAATATCAAAACAAAACCTTTAATAAAAATAAGAAAACAAAACATACGAAGAAAAAAATATAAGCAAAACAAATAAAGAAAAAGAGAGAGAGAGAGAGAGATACCACTTTCTAATTGATATTTTTTTGATTTGAAAAAAGGGTGAAGATGAGGAATGAAACTGCTGATGCTGCAGCTGTTGTTATTGCTGTTCGTAGTAGTGGTGGTGGTTGTTTATGATTTGATTATGTTGTGTTGTGTTTGATGTTGAAGTTAAAACTCAAATTCAGGAAATTGTTATATTTACGGTCGTAATGTTAACTGAAGGAGATGGTGGTGGTATATATTGAGGTAGAACCGTTTCTACTTCAGGCAATGTGCTCTCTAGAGGTGCATAATCTTCAAAACTACAAAGCCATGATGGTACATACATTGGAAAAATTGAATTAAATTTCCATTGTTGCCTGTAAATTCAGCTGTATTTCCTATTTGCATGTTGTTATTTACATGGGGATATTGATAATTATGATTAACACCATTTATGAGATCATCACCCTTTGAATCATCTTGCTAACTTACACCGAGCCCTATTATACGTATGCCTGTTCTATATCTGGCTCTTCTTTCAATTCCTCTACACAGCCTTCAACTTCTGTTTCTTGTTGTGAATGTTGTTGTAGCAGCGATTGGGGCTTAATTTGGAGTCCTGCCGTTGCAAAGTCAAAATGTTTGTACCTATATCTTTTTTTAATATCAAAACAAAAGTAATGAAAATACTGTAACATAACATAAGAACTAATAATAGGTATAAGCTAAACAACAATTAATAATACGATTCACAAATAGCTTAAGTGGTTTCTTTGTTGCAAATGTCATGAATTTTGCATTACTTTGACGATTTCTAGTAAATTGTGCAATTCTCTAAATAAAACTAGAATACATACCTATGTAAGTAAATTAACATAGGAAACCGAAAATTTATATAGGTACGTATTAGAAAACAGGGTTATAAAATGTTTTTAAAGAAATAAATTAAATTTATTTCCAAAATCTAAATATCCTCGAAATCAGCGAAATATATACAAACGTTAAAACTTGTAGTGTCATTTTGTATGTATATAGGTATTAGAAATTAGAAAAAACATTTACCTATTTAATTATGCAATTTTTAATTGAACATACTTTTTCAACTTTTTTAAAACGTTTCTCGAAACTTTCAGTATTTAGAAATCGTACCGAAATCAATAAAGTACCTATATACACTCAGTTCTTGGTTTTGATTGTTAATTTTAAAACCATTATACATTTTATTTAGGGTATTTTAAATTAAATTTTTACTGATCAATGATTACTTTAAAATATAAAATAAGTTTTATGATAAAGCATATTTTTTCAAAATATGCTAAATTTTGAAAAACTATTATGTGTATTTGTCATGTGGACTGTCACTATTTCGCATGTCAAATTTGTACATATCGTCTGAACACATTCAAACAATATCATGTGTTATTTCTCTGTGTGCAACACACATGACATTTTTTTATTTAGAACGAGTTCTATTTTCAAGTGACAAACCATCTGACATCAGCTGTTTTTATAACCAAACTTTTGTGACGGCAAAAATTTAGTGAAATATTAATAAATATAATTTATAATAAATAGTAAAACAAAAATGCAAAAAAAAAAACACAAATTTATTATTGAAAATGGAGGGAAAAATTTAAAAGGAGTTAACAAAAGTAAGTACATATGTATGTGACATAACCAACATATGAACATGTAATTTATAAACCGTATGTAAAACTCAAATTTTGACATATACATGAAATCACATATGGGTAGAAAAGTGACCTTCCACATGACAAATACACATAATCTGAACACAGCTTAAGTGCTAAAATGTTCTACAGAATAAAAAAAAAGTACCAAATTTTTTCACTGTAACAATACAATTTTTATTTCAAATGTTACAAATATAAATTATAGTTTTTCTAATTTTGTTCATAACAATTGTTGACTGGTTTTAATAGATTACATTTCATATAACAATTCAAAAATTTCCGTGTGCATTTACTTACTACACCGAAAGAAATTTAGTTGAAATATTAGTAAAGGTTATTTTTTATTTCTCCAAAAGTATTTTTTGGAGTAAAATAGTAAAAATTTTTTCGAGAAAAATCTTTTTTTATCAAGCAAATTATGCTAAAAAGCATTTAGCATTTTTAAAAATGGCAACACTGAACAAAATATCTACACAAGTAATTTTTTTGTTGAAAAACTGCATATACATACATAAGTATGTATGTATGTACATAGTATAGGTATACGTTATTTTATAATTTTGAACGAAAAACTAACAGAAAACTATTGTTTATTTATTTTTAATATACAAAAAAAAAAACTAAAAGTTCGAAAAAAATCAATTAATCAATGATAATCGGGCTGGAACAACTAAGTAAAACTTCGTTTGAGCAAAGTCAATTCATTCAACGAGTAGAACTCAAACTGGACAGATCGTTTTCATTTAAAAGTAACAATTAAAAAAAAGCTTCTTCATACTAAATGAACTACCAAGAATTATTTTTAAAAACATTTTTTTTTATTAATAATAAATGTTTTATTAGTAAAAGGAGATATGCAAAGCAATGAATCATTCATTAATTTATTAAAACATTTGTAGCAAATACTTTATTTATAAAATTATTCAACAGAGCACCACAAACCACAGAGTAACAAAAATATAGCTATAATAATTATGACATCTATTATTCTCAGCTATCTAAGATCACGTTTGATTATTTGGGAAATTGTTATGTGGAAGCAGCTCATCACAAAGAACATTGCATTCGTTACCAGGAATGTGAGAGTGCAGTGAAGGCCTTTTTTATCAGTATATTTTTATGGCCCTGAGCTTATTGGTTTAGATTTATTTTATTCCTAAACTATTGTAGATATCTTAATGCTTATTTAAATTTGATTTGTTTTTACATGGGTTCATAAATGGAAGTTGGTCACCTTGGGCCTACAATATTTAAAAAAAAAATCGTCAAAATTGCATTTAAAATTTTATTTTTAGATAGTAAACTCTGTTTGAAAGTTCGATTTCAGCCCGAGACTTACTCAACTGCTAATGGTATTCTATGTTGTTGTTTTACAAATAAAATTATAATACAATTATCCCATCCGGAACTCGACATTAGGGTCATCAATAAATCCATTCGATATTCATGTACAGTTTCCATATTAACAAAGAGTGAGGAATAGCACTTACATAGATATTTTGCGCAGACTCATAGGGAAAGTTCAAAAGTCCGTTAACCACGGAAGTAGAAGCATTTTATTTAAATATTTGTGGTAAACAGCCAACTTCTTGTGCCCCAGTAACTGAGCTTAGATTAGAAATAGATGTCTTTGTTATAAGCAATAACTTCATTGTCCTTTGAATATTTCTCCAGTAGACATCAACCAATCGATCAATCGTCTTTCAGGTAGCCAACAAACACTGACAGGCGCTTTGAGAATGCTAAAGAGATTTGCCAATGACTTCATTGGTAATCGCTACAGTTGGTGTTCGTTACATAAAAAATTATACTAAAATACTATAAAATAGTTCATTCCCACGACAGCCGATAGTTTTAAAAACAATGAACATACCAATATTAATCCGACGTTGTTCCAAAAACAAACATTTAGCAAATTAACACAAATTTATACTCGGGAAATACAAATTCCAGTAGCATATTTGCCGTATAACCGATATTAGTATGAGTTCTGGATTAAAATTTCGGATATGTATAAAAGTTGGTTCAATATCGATATATATATTAGACATTTTTGCGGGTTAAATTGTTTTTCGGATGTGGTCCATGGCAGCTATGACCAATTATGGGCCGATCTTCTTCAATTTCGGAACATAGAATTTTTTGCAAATCTTACATCGAATTTCATCATAATAATGGTATATATAAATTAATATATTAGTATTAACGTCAATTTCGGAAGTGAACCTTATATGGGAAATAATATAAAATATGGACCTATATTCTCAAAATCCATCAGTTTGATTTGATTTGGATCGGTACCGTTATTTATAAGAGATTTATAAAAATGCGTATTTAAGATTTATAAGAGATGAGTATTAAAGTGATTTTCGTAAGAGGTCTTATATGGGGGATATGGTCCAATATGAACCGAAATTCTGTACTATGGTTTTTGTGTATATGTTAATGATATATGTAAGTTTTAAGTCGGTGCCGCTATTTATAAATATATATATATAGATATATCTTACATATTTTCGGATGTGGTTCTTATATGGGAGCTATGACTAATTATGGGACGACTATCATAAAATTTAGTACAACAATTTATATATCTATAAGAATTATTTGTTTTGACTTTTAACCTGATAAGAATATTTGCACCAGATTTTTGCGTATTAAGTGAATTTTGGGAGTGGACTTTATGTGCGATCTATAGTCAAACATGGACCGAACTACACAAAAATTGCGAAACTTATATTTGCAGAATTTTGTATTGATATTGCAATTTTATATGCATTTATGTACCATTGACCCATATTTCGGGAAGAAATCGACGGGGGCTATGAGAAATCATTGACCGATTCGTACTATTTTCATCACAATTTCTTTCATTGTCATAAAAATAACGCGTACAAAATTTCATTGTATTATCGGCAATATATTTGAACAAAACATCAAAAAAAAAATATGGTGAAAAATATCATATTTTGATGGAAATTGTCACACATTATGGTTCTTGTTCTACCATACCGATTTTGCTGATTTTTAATACCATACTGGTTAGTAGAACTGTAAACGGGTTTTTGTAAACTTTGCTGATTTTGATTACGTATTTCGGTCGTGAGAGTGTTTTACACATACATACATACGCATATAGCGCAGACGACTTAAAATTTCAAAAGGATCAAGAATATAGTATATACTGTTGGGTCTCAGAGGTATATTTCTCAATGTTACACAAGGAATGTCAAACTAATATATATACATTCATTCACCATTTGTGGTGGTGGAGAATATAAAAATTATTTTTTAATTATTTTTTATTTTTTTAAATATTTCATTCCAATATACATAGTAGTATATTTGGTGTCGGTTGTCCATATTGATGAATAGTGTTATTTTATATATAGTCTGTTAGTACATTATATATATATACATACATTATTAGTACATTACATTATTAGTACATTATAACACATATAGAAATACAGTGGCTCACAGCTTATTTTATGCTGTGTATTTTTTGTTTTAAAAGCTCGATTAAAAGGAGAATAATGCACAAATAATGTATCGGGTAAACAAACAAACATAGAGATCAAAATATACACCCATTCGGCTTAAATAATAACAATAACAATCTTTTTGGCACTTCTTTGAAAATCGAATTCTTAATGCTCAAAAAATAGGTTCTTGGTACTTTTTTATAAAATAAATTTTTTCGTTGAAAACTACATGAAATATTATGCAATATTAGTTGCCCTGGTCAGCTTCAACTTCGGAGGCAAGTTGTGAAGCTGATAGCCTTGGATTTGCCCTTATTTTTCCTAAAATGTGTCGCTCATCATGTTCATTGAACATGCCTTTGTTATGGACCTGATATTCATGGTTGAAGCGCTCAATGATTTTCTGGACTGTAGAATCTTTAATGTTAACCATTTCAGCAACTTTTCACTGTGAGTGACCATTTTGGAAATGGTTTAAATACAATTCTCTTTGTTATATCGTTGTACACGTTGAACTATTTTAAATTGACACTTGACGTTACAAAATCGGACTCACAATTCAACAGAAAATATTGATAAAAGTAGAAATAAATAAAAAAGAAAAACCAACAACGCTGTTAAGCTATCGGTGCAGTAGAAATTGACTGCATAAAATAAACTGACGTAAAAAAAAAAGAATTTTTTGTTTTTTAGGTTTTAATATATTAAAATGTGTAACTAATTTCTTTTTTAAATTGCTCTTAGTTTTGTTTTTATGGAGCCTTGAAAACCAAAAAAATTCAGTGCATAAAATAAGCTGTGAGCTACTGTTTATACCCAGCATACCATTCTAGGAGCGCTCCGAAAAAGGAGTCAGAAAAGAGTCCAACAAAAGAGCATTTTCGGAGCGCTCCGAAAAAAGGATTCAGAAAAGAGTCCAACTAAAGCGCATTTTCGGAGCGAAAGAAACATTTGCTTGTTACTGTCCTGAGTCGGCACGCAGTATGACTCAGAAATTCCACTTAATTATGTGTGTACCAAAGCGTTGTTGTCCTGTTAATTGTGCTTTGAACAACAAAACAAAACATAGCTGTACCACACAAGAATGACAAAAACAAGATTACACAAAGGCAAAAAAAACCCTCATAAAAGACTCTTTACTGACATTATCTAAGAGCTCTTTCAGAACCCAAAAAAACCCTCATAAAAGACTCTTTTCTGACATTATCTAAGAGGTCTTTCTGACGGACTCATATGGTTTGCTGGGATAAATGCATGCAAGTATGTATGTTGAATTTTGTGTTTTTTTTTTTTAAGAATGGTCTATTATTACGTCTGGGGTTTTGTATTTTTAATAACAGTTTTATGGCAAACATGCTATTTGGTTGCTTTGACTTTAAACGCCAAAAAAAAGGAATAAAACTGGAACTTATTTTGGTATTGAGTCTACGTCCTATGTATCACACCATGGCAGACATTTAAAGCAAACCCTGCAGTTTCAAAGCTAGCAAGTATTAAATTCAATAGTTACAGGTTGTTTCGGAGCGGAGATTTAATTGTCATTATTAATAGGAAATTTGAGTTAATTGATTTCGCATGCACTACATCTCAGCAAAATAAATGCATTAGAATGAAATCAAATAAAAGAGCAAATATCTTTTTGTAAAAAGAACTAGTTCTTTGAGATCGGCAGGGTGCTTACAGACGTATTGGGCTAAATATGCAGCTCATACTTGCATTTATATAGGAACATATGTATGTATGTATATGCATACATAAAAATGTTTACATATTTGGAGTAATATTCATATGTATATGTGAACTTATACATTTTAATATCAACCTTTTTTGTTATTTTTAGTTGAGTTTTATATTTTTAAGTAGTTTTATTTTAGAATTCAATATGTCTGCATTGCAGCAATTGTAACTTCAAATAACATTAAAGAATATTAGGTATTTGTGGTATGAAATATGTAAAAAAAAAACAAAAGAAGTTATTTTTAGAAGTTATGAATTTAAAATTTAATACCTACCTTGATTTTTAAATACTCAGCGTATAACAGTAATGAGTTACTGACCTTTGCAAAATGTCATTAGAAGGATTCAACAATTTTTTGTATCAGTTGTATTGTTATGTTAAATATAACTTTAGTTTTTCTTTTAAAGCAAAACAAAGGTCATTGCTGAAGTATTGCTCATAGTTCCAAACAATATTTTATTATAATCTGGTCCCATATAAACAACATGGATGATATGATATGTGTTGAGGAGACTACAATACTACCGCATAATTTTTCACAGTTTTAAAGACAGAAATTGTCAACTTTTCACAATGTTAGAAGATTGGGTGGGGTATTCCTTTAATTAGACTGCTTCGAATCAGGGTCTATTAACGTTTTAAACAATGGACCGTATTGGGTGATGGTGTGGGCACAACCTCACACCGGCCTTTTGACCTAAACTAACCTAACGTTTTAAACATAGCACAAATTGGATTAAATTAAAGTCTGTAAGTATGTCAGTATAATTGTCTAAATGAATATCGAATTTAGTAAGAAAAGCTAATTTCAAACTTTAAATATTTAATGCGATGTTGAAAATAACAGAAATATACTTACTGTTTTGCTAAGTTTATACACACTTGAGGTCTGCATGTGTGCGATTAAACGACACATGAAATCACACATCAAACTAGCAAGTAGTGTCCCAGCATACCATTCTAGGAGCGCTCTGAAAAAGGAGTCAGAAAAAGAGTCCAACTAAAGACCATTTTTGGAGCGAAAGAAAAATTTGCTTAAAAATTTTTTTTTTTTTTACTGTAAATACAATTTATTTAATTTTTTCCATTTCTAATTTAGTTTATTTGTAAATAAATGTGAACTTTTAATTTTTGTATTTAAAATTGCAATGACTCTTTTCTGAGCCCAAAAAACCCTCATAAAAGACTCTTTTTCTGACATTATCTAAGAGCTCTTTCTTACGAACCATTTTCTAATGTAATGTACCCCCTTTTTAAAGGTTTTCGGAGCAATAATGATTGTTTTTTGGGCTCATAAAGAGCATGAACGCTCCGGAAAAGGTGTCAGAAGACTTTTGGCTTGCTGGGGTGTTGTGTGTGATTTTAGAATCACACAAAATTTATTGTGTGTAAGTGTTACTGTAAGAAATAACATATGTATTGTGCAAAGCGTTCAATTCATTATGTGAGTGTTGTGAGAGAAATATTTGATTCAGGTATAAATAACAAATACGCTATTTTACAAGAGTAAAAGCACTTGTGTTGCAAAGTACATATCCAGCCTAATCATGAACAAAAATTCCTCGGGAGTTTTTTCCCTTTCACCATTTTTCCTATTCAAATTCAATATTTAAAAAAAAACTCCCGCGGTTTTTTTATTCATGATTAGGACGATTGTGTTTTATCAACACAACATGTGATTTGTATTTTCTGATTTTTTTTTATCGTATTGAAAACAAAATATGTATTAGTAAAAAGATATTGCATTAAAACATCTTTTTAGAAGCAAAAAGTGGTAGTTTTAAATTAACAAATCGAATTTTGTTGATTTTTTCAAGTTTTTTGTTTTAATTATGTCACACAATTGACAATAATCACTATATCTACCGAATTTAATCTTAAACAAGTTGAAAAAATTTATAACTGGCTACTTTTGATAACTTTGGCAGGTCAATCTTTACTAAAATACACACTCAAACACAGATTTATAGTTTTTTTTTATAATTTTTATTTAAAGAAATTAAATATATTTTCAATAAATAAAATTAATATTTAAATAATTTTAGACATTTATAAAAAAAAGACGAAAATAAAATATTAAATGAAAAGACAAAAATGCTCATGAAAATGAACAATTAATCCGTTTGTGCACTTATTTCTGTTTCTAATTCATCCTTTGGAATGTTATAATGCAAAAACATAGTTTCATTTACAGTGTCATCATTTGATGCAATACTGCATCTTTTCTCTGTAATTAAATTGCGTGCTGCCGAAAATACCCTTTCAGAAGCTACACTGCTTGCAGGCGTGCCTAATATTTTGCAGCTTAGTTTATGTAGCAATGGAAATTGTTGTTTGTTAGCTTCCCACCATTGCAGAATGTTGAAGTCGTCATAAAAATTTATGGTTAAAGTTTCGTATTTAAAAATTTCTGTTTCCACAACATCCATGTTGTTGAATTGCGCATGTGGCAAAAAATCGGAAATTAGCTCTATGTTTTTATTAGATACTGCTGACGTGCCCCCACTTTCACTTTGAGGTTCAACATCTTCTTCCAAAAACATTCTCATAGTACGTTTACACTCATTTCTGATTTCTGTCTGCTCGTCTTCACTAAATTTAACCATTTTATTCAAAGGTGGGAAGAGAAATAGCCCAATTTTATGAAATATTGTCAAGTTGTTTAATACGTCATTTTCCAAATAATACAACAATTTTTCCTTAAAACGTTTTATAATTTCTATATCTGAATTGTCGGCTGCACACTTTTTTTTTGATCGGTAAATGTAAATATAGACGAGATGCATGGTTGGGTAATTTTCACCTTCCAGTTTGTTAAAAGTGTCTTCAAATGTTTTTAATAGATTAACAAGAGCAGTAATATTAATAATACTTATATTATTTATTCTGTTTAATTCGTTTTTTTGTTGTAAAAGCTGAATAATGTCCGACCAATTTTCCTCAAATGAAAGAAATAAATTATAAATAGAATTCCAACGAGTTGGTGAAAAACTTTTTAATGTGCTGGAAAGTTTTGCATTGAGACCAGAAATTTTAAAATATTTCACAAGTTTTGAACATAGGCGTGAAAGTTCTGCCACCTCACTTACGTCTTCAATTGATTTTTGCACTGCATTTTGCAGTAGGTGGTATACGGAGTATATATGGTTATTAGTTCTAAAAGCTGCTACCATATTTGAACCGCGATCTGTAACAATAATGGCACAGTCATTGAGATCCAAGTCAAATTCATTTAATAATTTGATTACTTTAAGTCTTATATTCTCATCTGAAAGTAACAAGATAATATGGACTTATTTATTTTGTAGACCAAATGATTTTTTTAACAAATTAAAATAATTACATGTACATTTTTCGCCTTCCATAGACCTCATTCCTAAGAGTCGATTTATTAATTTTGCGTCTTTTATATAGTGGACAGTTAAACATATATATGTTTTTCTTAGAAAGTTATCGGTCCAGAGATCTGACGTTATGCCAAATCCTACATTTTTAATTTCTGTTATTTCACTTTTAATTTTTTCGAAGTAACTTTCATACACTTTGCTTATATTCCGTGAAATAGTTGTTGCATGTGGGAAAAGGTTCTTTAAATCAACATTTGGTCCATATTGCGCTCCTACTGAAACAAGATGTTGTCCGACTTTTTCGAACCCAGAATCTCCTACAATTCTAAAGGGTCTGCAATTTTCAATACACCATTCTGTTAAAATTTTTATAGTTTTCTTTTTAATTGAAACGTCTACTTCTTTTTTTGAAATTTCCTTGTCGGTATTGATATGTAGAAGAGTATCAGTTGTTTGTTTGATCTCTTCTTTCAGCGCATGGTTATCACTAAAAATATGTATGAAAATATATGATTTTTTTAATAAAAAAACAAACAAATAACTAAAATTACGATAATGAGGTATTTATACTATAAAAAAAAACTAAGCATATAAAAATATAATCTAAACAAAGCAATTTTTAATAACACTTAGAACGAAACAAAGCTAAGCATACAAATTAAAAAAATCCAAACCTTAACTTATTCCAAAAATGTAGATGTTGTTAGTAATTCTTATCACATTTCCAAAACATCCCAACTGTACTAGCCCATACTTTTTACATGTATGCTTTAACATGGTCTGTCCTAATCTATAAATGTTTAGTATAAAATCTTTAAGCCTAATTATTTTTTTAGTGAAAAACATTTTTTTAGGTTCAGTTTGTAGTTGGCAGCAATATTTTTTTATTCGAAATGTATTAACACATTGTCATTGTCAGATTCGTTAAAAATTATTTTCTGCGACCACTTAAACTAAAATTAATTTAACTTGTGTCGCCCAGATTATTTGGTAGTCGGACCATTTTGCACACATAATAATTTTTTGTACACGTCTTGTGGTGACATTGACGTATTGTGAGGCCACATTAACGGTATAAACTGATGCTTCATCTTCATTTAAGTAAGTTCCACGGAGCATTTTATTAATTTGTAATTGAAAAACTTTTAATAAATAATATGTTCACCATTTATTTGCAAAAAATATAATCGGGAACTATTTCGTTCTACAAGGTTGCTTAAACTATGACGTCAGTGTATGCGATATTGCAAATAAAAACCCAGCATACCATTTTAGGAGCGCTTCGAAAAAGGAGTCAGAAAAGAGTCCAACTAAAGAGCATTTTCGGAGCGCTCCGAAAAAGGAGTTGGAAAAGATTCCAACTAAAAAGCATTTTCGGAGCGAAAGAAAAATTTGCTTGTTACTGTCCTGAGTCGGCACGCAGTATGACTCAGAAATTCCACTTAATTATGTATGTACCAAAGCGTTATTGTCCTGTAATTTGCGCTTTGAACAAAAAAAAACATAGCTGTTCCACACAAGAATGATAAAAACAAGATTACACAGAGCCCAAAAAAAACCCCTCATAAGACTTTTTTCTGACATTATCTAAGAGCTCTTTCTGACAGACCATTTTCGAATGTAATGACCCTCTTTCCTGAAGGTTTTCGGAGCAATTATGATTGTTTTTGGGCTCATAAGGAGCGTTAACGTTCCGAAAAAGGTGTCAGAAAAGACTCTTTTCGGACTCATATGGCTTGCTGGGAACGTATACAAAATTATGCGCAAGAATTTCTTTAACTAATTCTTGACTGTATGAGTAGATACTAGAGGTCTGCACAAATGTACATACATGCATACATAAAAACGAAACTTTTATTGTTCGTTTTACCATTCTTTAAACCAACAATAAAATTCCATTTTGACATTTTGTTAACACATATGCTTACATTTTGGAAAAATAATTGTATGTAAATAAACAAGTAAGAGTGCTATATTCAGCTGTGCCGAATCTTAAACACCCTCCATCTAAACGTAATAAGAAATAGAAAAACTACACTGGTTATAGGACTAGAATATCCTTATCCTGTGTTTCCTCTTCAGTCTTAGTGCAAATTTTATTTATATTTTATATATTGTTTGAAAGACAATTTTAATTACCAATTCTCACCATAATTTACAGAGTTTGTGTGATTTTCATAATAATCTTGAATGTAATTTAACAAATAGAGTATAAAAAAGGGGAACAATTCGGTTTTAGTGACTGCTCAAAAAAAAAAAAAAAAACTTCATCAAATAGGGCTTTTAGAGGAGATGCCAGCAAAAAAAAAATTGTTGGCGGTTACGCCTATTTTCGAGGGGGCGGGCCCGTAAAGTTGAAAATATATAGGCCTATATCTCGGGAACTACTGGGTGTCTGATAATTTGTAATACATTAAATAAAACGTATTACAAATACCTTTCCAACGATATATATCATGATTATATAATTTGGACCGAATATGGGTTAAATCCGAAAAGAATATTTTTTGACCCGAATTTATTTGTTTTTTTTTTTTTGGAAATGGTTCTTATATGGCAGCTATGACAAATTATGGGAGGATCTTCTTAAATTTTGGAACAGTGATTCTCATGCATATGAGAATATTTCACGTCGAATTTCAACATAATAACGGTAAATTTAACATATATATTAGTATTAGCGTGGATTTCGCTATATATGGGGGACATAGTCAAATATGGACCGATATTCTCAAAATCCAGCAGTTTGATTTAGGCATGTATGTAAATGATCCGTGTAAAATTTTGGATTGGTACCCTTATTTATAAGAGATTTATGAGTATTACAGTGATTTTCGGAACAGGGCTTTATATGGGGCATACGGTTAAAAATATACCCAAATTCACAAAATGTTGTGGGATGATTTTTGTATATATGTAAATGATCTGTGTAAAGTTTTGAGTCGGTACCGATATTTATACAATATATATAGGGATAAATGTCTTTTTCAGATGTGGTCCTTGTATGGGAGCTATGACCACCATAAAATTTAGTACAACAATTTATTTGCCTATAAGGATTATTCATGTCAAATTTTAGCCGTTTAACATTATTTATATCTGTTTTATACGTATTTAAGTCAATTTGGAAGTGGACTTTATGTGGGGGCTATGGACCGAACTAAAAAAAATTCCTAACTTCAGTAAAAATAATTTAATGAAAATTAAATTTAATGAACTCGAGCCTAACTAAAATTATCAAAAAAGTAAAAATTAACAGTTCGATTATGAAATAATAATTATTCTATAAAAAAAAATTTCGTTTTGCGATTTATTTTTGCATAAAACTTATCTTTGCTGAATTTTGTCTTTATATTCCAATTTTATAGGCATTTATGTATAATTGAGCAATATTTCGGGAAGATTTTTGTATGGGGCTATGAGAAATCATGGAAACATATCATAAAAACAACGTATACAAAATTTCATTGTATTATCTTCAATATATTTCAAAATATTGCAATAAAATGGACAAAAAATATCAAATTTTTATGGAGGTTGTCTCACATATTGGTCCATAACTCTGGTTGGCCTAAACCGATTTTGCTCATTTTAAATAGCAAACTTCTCGAAAGCATGTCTGACAGAATTATTGAAGATTTGGATCCCGAACATATCTGGGGACTTCAGAAAACTGATTTCAACAGACAGACAGACGGACATGGCGTAATCGATTCTGCTATCTATAAGGATCCAGAATATATATACTTTATAGGGTCGGAAAATTATATTGTGGAAATTACAAACTTATATATACCCTTCTCATGAAGGTGAAGGGTATAAAAAAACGTGAATAAATTACAAATATGGGCACAATTCATAAAGTTTGCGAAATAGGTGAGATATATTTTGAGAAAAAAAACATTTAACTTTAAATATATTTAATTTTTAGAGACCATAGTCAATATTTCCAACTATAGGCCAAGAAAAACTTATAAGAATATGACCAACCCATTCTCTTTGCCAGGTCAACAATTTAAAGCGAAATATCTAATAACTAATTTCTTTTAATAAAAAAATAAAACAGAGAAGTATGAAAAATAAATTTAATTTCTATTTTTCACTTCTTTTTTCACAACACTTTTCACCTAGAGACAAAAACGGACGACGTCTTAATAATCATCGTATAAATATTGCCTAAGAATTATTTTAATTTTTAGTAGCGTATCAAAAATTAGGCACGGAAATCGTCGACATCCTTTACTAAGAATAATGAATCATATAATGACTCAATACATACCACATATTTTTTTTATAAGAGTCAAATTTGGCTTCAATAAGCTCATATTCCAAATCCAAATTCCTTATCCTTTTCATTTCCACTTCCACCTGTAGTAAATGAATTTTATGCCGGTATTCCATATCTGTGTGGGCATTTTTCAAAATTGTTTCATCGACAACATTTGTTTTCCTGTACCGATCTTTACATTAAAACAGAAAAACAATATTACATAATTTAAAACCATTTTTTTAATACAAACCTTGTTTTTCACGAAGATCAGATTTTTTTGCAAAACTACACTTCGGTTCAGCTTTTACCTTTATTGATTGACTTGAACAAGGGGGTTCAACTGTAGATATTGCCTCGTCTTCAGTATTGCAATCTGCAACACTTTCAGCTCCATCCTAAAAATTTAATTAATATTAATTAATTTTTAATATATAAACTGTCTCAGAATATCGAAAAAAATGTCCGTTTACAATTTTCAATAAAAATGTAACTATTATCTTACTTTTAAAAAAGCAACGTCGGAATCAAATTCGTTTGTGTCAATGACAAACTCGTTTGGGTGCCACACAGCAATGTCATCTCCAGACAGTGCAACTTCAGGAGGCCCATGACCTCCTCCAGTTTGTTGTGATTTTAAACGAAAATCCGACACTTCCTTTTTAGCGTTTATTTTTATTGATGTCCACTGCGATTTAAGTTGTGTAACTGTTCGGTATTTCGATGTACACCAACTGTTAAAGCTAAAAATAAAATAAATACATTTATGATAATGTCTTGTATAAGTGACACTATACTTACTCCTTTTCAATATCTTGCCATGCTTTTTTTTTTGCTTGATTGGTGTTTGTATCCGTATTTTTGTTTTCAATTATTTTGAACCGTTTTTTTACTAAATCTTTTAGCAATTCCTTTAAACAAAAAGTAAAAACAACTTTATTAATACAAATGATTTTAACGTTATTAAAACTAATACCTTATCAGCATCATTCCAATTTTCAGATCTCTGCCTTTTTAATGTAGTTTGGGTTTCCTCTTTAATCTGCAAAATACAGAAGTTTCAAAAGTAAATGCCACTAGTACACTTGTAGTTACCGGTGTTTTACTAACCTTATTTTCCAATTTGTTATCTTCTTCAAGTATTATAAATTTTTCCATTTTTATTACAGCCATTCTTATTTTAGGTTTAAAGAGTGCAATAGTTTAGTTGTGAAACACTTTTTGTCTTATAAATCAGTTGTAAAAAAATGTATTCATAAACCAACAATAACAGCTCTATAGCTATTAAAGACATGTAGCGATTTTATGTTTAAGTACGGCAACTCTATTTTTATAAGGTTGTTATTTCATTGTTAGTGATGCTTTATCCCACTGTTCGATTAACCCGGTAATCAAATAAATGTATATATTTTATAAATTTATAACGCGTATTATATTTGTTCATAGAGTTTTTAGCACAAACTATAGCACAAAATGTTCCTATTTACCTAGTTTAATAATATTCGGTAATAAACGAGTTCATTTACATTTGATTTACATCACTAGCAGATATAGTTAGTCCTGGAGCACACACTGCCACTTTTGCTGCGCAACTTTTGAGTTTGTGGTTGAGAGGGGAAAAAGAGAGAGAGAGAACCACTCTTCTTTCCCCTCTCAACAACAAAAATGTTTGAATTATGAAAGTATCCAAACAAATTTTACCACAAATGAGTGGTAAGGTAAATGAAGCCAAATTAGATCTACAAATTTCGTGCAGATCGGTCCATAATTTATCATAGCTCCCATATAAAGCCCACTCCCGAAAATCTCTTTAAAGAGCATAACTCCCTCAAAAATGTTGGTATCTAAATAATTTTGAACGAAAATATAGTTCATATGTATACAAATAATACGGTACAATTTTGTTATGATCGGTTCATAATTATTCGTAGCTCCCATATAAGGCCAACTTCCGAAAATCATTTTAAATACCGTAAATCTCTCAAAAATGTTGGTATCCAAATAATATTAAACGCAAATATATTTCATATGTATAAAAATAACACGGTACAATTTTATTATGATCGGTCCATAATTACTCGTAGCTCCCATATAAGGCCCACTTCCGAAAATCACTTTAAAGAGCATAACTCTCTCAAAAATGTTGACATCCAAATAAAATTCGACACAAATAAGTTTCTTATATACAAAAATAAGGACAACTAATTTTATAATGATCGGTCCATAATTAGTCAAAACTCCCATATAAGATCCTCTCCGTAATTCACTTAAGGCTCCATAAATATTTTAAAAGTACAGATTTATATCGAGATAAAGATTAACACATACATATAATATTTATATTCACAGACATCATGACACTAAATTTTTGGATGATCGGTCCACAATAGGTTATATATCCCATATAACGCCCATTTCTGAAAAACTGTTTCAGATATTTTATGATTATTGTCAACTGTGTGACATAATTAAAACAAAAAACTTAAAAAAATTAACAAAATTCGATTTGTTAATTTAAAACTACCACTTTTTGCTTCTAAAAAGTTGTTATCCCGTGTTAATGCAATATATTTTTACTAATCCCAGCATAGCATTCTAGGAGCGCTCCGAAAAAGAAGTCAGAAAAGAGTCCAACAAAAGAGCATTTTCGGAGCGCTCCGAAAAAAGGAGTCAGAAAAGAGTCCAACTAAAGAGCATTTTCGGAGCGAAAGAAAAATTTGCTTGTTACTGTCCTTTGTCGGCACGCAGCATGACTCAGAAATTCCACTTAATTATGTGTGTACCAAAGCGTTGTTGTCCTGTTATTTGTGCTTTGAATAACAAAACAAAACATAGCTGTACCACACAAGAATGACAAAAACAAGATTACACAAAGGCCAAAAAAACCCTCATAAAAGACTCTTTACTGACATTATCTAAGAGCTCTTTGAGAACCCAAAAAAACCCTCATAAAAGACTTTTTTCTGACATTATCTAAGAGCTCTTTAAGAGCCCAAAAAAACCCTCATAGAAGACTCTTTTCTGACATTATCTAAGAGCTCTTTCTGACGGACCATTTTCGAATGTAATGACCAGTGTTGCCATTTTAGCACTTTCAGTGCTAATTTGCTTGATAAAAAAAGATTTTTTTCGAAAAAATTTTTACTATTTTACTCCAAAAAATACTTTTGGAGAAATAAAAAATAACTTTACTAATATTTCAACTAAATTTCTTTCGGTGTAGTAAGTAAATGAACACGGAAATTTTTGAATTATTATATGAAATGTAATCTATTAAAACCAGTCAACAATTGTTATGAACAAAATTGGAAAAACTATAATTTATATTTGTAACATTTGAAATAAAAATTGTATTGTTACATTGAAAAAATTGGGCACTTTTTTTTTATTCTGTAGAACATTTTAGCACTTAGTTTTTAAAGTTTTAGCATATTTCGAAATTCATTTTCTAGCAACACTGGTAATGACCCTCTTTTCTGAAGGTTTCGGAGCAATTATGATTGTTTTTGGGCACATAAAGAGCGTAAACGCTCCGAAAAAGGCGTCAGAAAAGACTATTTTCGGACTCATATGGCTTGCTGGGATATTTTGCTTTCAATACGATAAAAAGAAAATCAAAAACACAAATCACATGTTGTGTTGATAAAACAGGGTGTTTATTATTTATACCTGAATCAAATAGTTCTCTCACAGCACTCATGTTTAATCGCAGACATGCAGATACTTTCCCATTTATATTTGTTAAATTAATTACCTAAATCTAATATGTTCTGTATTATATTCCTGACAAATATACTCCTCTTTTATAATGTGTTGCTGCTGTATGTCAATTTTCACTTTTTGTTTATTTTTTTTAGGCATTTTTGTTAATTTAAAAGTAAATAAATAATATTGATATAAAAGAATGAAACTTTTGAAACCACACAATAATCACTAATAATCTTTTGAGTTTAACAAATAAAATTCGTCAAGTAAATAAAGAATTTGTAGAAAATTCAACAATCAAGCATACGCACAAACAACTTGATGCTGATGGGTTGTATTACAATAGTATTAAAAAATAGTATCAACAGAATTTGTAGAAGTTTACTTTATTTAGTTTTTTGTACAAATTAAACTTTTAAAATAATTAATTATTATAGGTAGTTCAATTATTTAAAAATAAAACATTTTCTTCCCGATTGAAATCTTCTTTCTAATTTTTCTTTAAATATACTACCCTCAAATACAACCAAAAAAATATGCAACAGAGGATAAGAAATGTAATATCAAAACAAAACCTTTATTAAAAATAAGAAAACAAAACATACGAAGAAAAAAATGTAAGCAAAACAAATAATGAAATAGAGAGAGAGACAGAGATATTGATATTTTTTTGATTTGAAAAAAAGGGTGAAGATGAGGAATGAAACTGCTGATGCTGCAGCCGTTGTTGTTGCTGTTCGTAGTAGTGGTGGTGGTTGTTTATGATTTGATTATGTTGTGTTGTGTTTGATGTTGAAGTTAAAACTCAAATTGAGGAAATTGTTATATTTACGGTCGTAATGTTAACAGCAGGTTATGGCAGAGATGGTGGTGGTATATATTGAGGTAGAACCGTTTCTACTTCAGGCAATGTGATCTCTAGAGGTGCATAATCTTCAAAACTACAAAGCCATGATGAAATACCATGGTACATATGTACATACATTGGAAAAAATTGAAATTGAATTAAATTTCCATTGTTGCCTGTAAATTCAGCTGTATTTCCCATTTGCATGTTGTTATTTACATGGGGATATTGATAATTATGATTAACACCATTTATGAGATCGTCAGCCTTTTGAATCATCTTGCTAACTTACACCGAGCCCTATTATACTTATGCCTGTTCTATATCTGGCTCTTCTTTCAATTCCTCTACACAGCCTTCAACTTCTGTTTCTTGTTCTGAATGTTGTTGTAGCAGCGATTGGGGCTTAATCTGGAGTCCTGCCGTTGCAAAGTCAAAATGTTTGAATATCTTTTTTTAATATCAAAACAAAAGTATGGAAAATACTGTAACATAACATAAGAACTAATAATAGGTATAAGCTAAACAACAATTAATAATACGATTCACAAATAGCTTAATTGGTTTCTTTGTTGCAAATGTCATGAATTGTACATTACTTTGACGAAATCAAATTGAACTTAAGATTTGGCATTATTTCTTGTTTACGTGCAACAAAATCTCTTGATCGTCACAAAATATCTTGAGCGTCACACTTAGTTTTTTTCCCCTTAAAACGCTTATAATTGCAGTTTTTTTTATATACATTGTTATAAGCCTATTACTTTGAAAGTAACCTCTAAGTTCAAGTCTTGTTTTTTAACAAAAATTTACATATTTTCATCTTAAAATTTTAAAATAACTAGTCACTTAAAAAAATTAAAAATCAAGGTGAATCGTGATTTCGTCTCGTCAATCTTGAGAAACAAAAGAACATCGTAGTAAGCTTGAATTTAAATATTTTTGTATTTTTTAGCGATTTTTTTATACATATTTGGTGTGTGACGCTCAAGATAGAAATCATAGAAAACCTAAAAAAATCCAAAAATATTGATTTTTTGAGAGTCTAAAGTACCACCGCATTCTTCATCAATTTCTACATAAATTGGTAGCCTATTTTGTATAGCCTTCTGCCTTAATATAACAATTTAGTTAAAGTTATAATAAATAAAATCATTTTAAACTTGAGTAATTTGATGTCAAAATGTTCGAAATGTGAAAAGTGTTTATAACGGATGATTCAAGTAGTGATACTTTTTTCAATAGCCTTTTTTGACAGATCATATGTGAGTCGTGTCATACTGTCATGTTATTATACCCTTCACCTTCATGAGAAGGATATATATAAGTTTGTCATTCCGTTTGTAATTTCCACAATATAATTTTCCGACCCTATAAAGTATATATATTCTGGATCCTTATAGATAGCGGAGTCTATTAAGCCATGGCCGTTTGTCTGTCTATTGAAATCAATTGTCTGAAGTCCCCAGATATCTTCGCGATTCAAATCTTCTATAATTCTGTCAGACATGCTTTCGAGAAGTTTGCTATTTAAAATCAGTAAAATCCGTCCATAAATAACGGAGATATGAGCAATAATCCGAGACAACCTCTGAAAATTTCATCAAAAAAACTATCAAACAAGGTGTATTAATATAATATATATATATGTGTGTATATAATATAATTATGCATCCACAACAAAGGTGAAGGGTATATAAAATTCGGCATAGCCGAATATAGCACTCTTACTTGTTTTTGTTTAGTATTGTTTGGCACTTCATATGGGAAAGACTTACGCCTGAACAACGTTCACAAATCGTTCAACTTTATTACGAAAATTCACGTTCTGTGAAAAATGTGTTTCGTGCACTTCGCTCAACTTATGGTCAACACAATCGGCCTACTGAGTGTACAATTCACAACACCATCACCCATTTTGAGACCCAGCATTCATTATTGGATAATATTCGACCGAATAGACGGTGGTGGAATCATCGGTCCATATTTCTTTAAAAATGATGCCGGTACGAATGTAACTGTCAACGGCGGCCGTTATCCTGCCATGATAGCCGACTATTTGATGCCTGAAATTGAAGCTCGTGATCTCGGCGACATTTGGTTTCAGCCAGACGGCGCCACTTTTCACACATTGGTGAGCACATAATTTCACGTTTTGGGCCGGTCGATTGGCCACCAAGATCGTGTGATATCACACCGTTAGACTTTTTTCTGTTAGGATACGTAAAGTCTAAAGGTTATGCAGATAAACCCGCTTCGATTCAGGCCTTAGAGGAAAACATCACGCGTGTCATTCGCCAGTTACCAGTCGAAATGCTCGAACGAGTCATCGAAAATTGGACTGGATAGACCATCTGCGACGTAGCAACGGCCAACATTTGATAGAGATAATCTTCAAAAAATAAATGCCAAAGAATGTTCTTTCAAATGATAAAATAATAATAATAATAAACATTCCCCATTAAATTTGTATTTTCTGTTTTTTTTTTTTTTTTAAGTAGGGAACCTCGAAATGGATCACGTTTTATAATAGACTGAGATAGATGTTCAGAAATAGTTCTTTTTAGTGAAAAAAGAGAGGTAACCAGCATTAAAAATACTTTTCAATTTACACATACTATACCACATTTTTAGCACACATTTGATCTTACAAGTGTTCAAATCGTATCAGTGTTTTGATCATACCACTATTATCCCCGTTTTTCAAAAAAGCTTAAACGTGAATAACAAATGTATAGGTATGTTGAACTTAGTCAAATATGGCCTATTAAAGATCTATCACAACTAATATGAGCAAGTCATTTATAGGTCGATTTTGGTTGGACCGATTTTGATGATTTTCGCTGACCAAAATCCTAAGATATCTGGGGCATTCAAAAAGGAATTTCACTGATCATAATGATCTAGAATGTATGTATATAATTTATAAGGTTCCAAACGAATTATAAATAACAAAAATACACCTTTATTATTCTTCATAAATTTTTTTGTTTTACAAAATTTAAACTAGTAGAAAAAATTTCCTAATTTTTAGCTACACACCTGCTTGTTTGTGGGCCAATGTGGATTTGCCTCAACAGACTTTAACCGCTATTGGTTACGGTCATACAAAATTTGGTAAGATATCAATGTAAAAAACTCTTATTAAACTTACATATTTTTAAAAAGGTTATAATTTCAGCTAGTCCCATTTCTAATACTTTGCTGAAAGTATACCTCAGTGTATTGACAAATCAAAAATGTAATCCATATTATGCCAAAGAAGATAAATTGAAAAGCGGCATAAGTCTGGGACAAATCTGTGCTGGAGATCCTCAAGGTAAAATGGATACATGCAGGTAATGGAAATAATGATAAACTAGGAAATTATATATTATTTTAAATTGAAACTTTTGCAAAAAATATCTTGAATTTTGTAAAACAAAAGGATATTGAATAATATTAGTCAGATTATTTGAATAAACCGTCAAACCGCCACCAAAATAGTAGACAAAAGTAGTGACTTGGAGACACTTATCCCCAGGTTTCCTTCAGGGTATGTACTCGTATGTATGTAGTTGTTAAGTTTAATTGAAAAGCATTGCAATATTCATTTGCATACTTTAAGGCGTAACTGAATTCACAGTGGAAAGTGATTAAACTAGAAAGTATATTGCAAAATATTAAAAAATTTATAAATAAATTTAATTAATATTTTTAACAATGCAAAGCAAAAAAACATTAATTTTGTTTTCAATTTGTTTCCTACAGCCTACAAAATTTTAATTACACAAGGTACTAAACTAATATGTATTTATAATCCATATACATGTACTATACATATATTATAAATGTCTTTGTAAGTTTCTTTGTTCGTTTGTTCCGCAATCACGCCTAAACGACTGAACCGATTTTAATGAAACTCGGAACGTTGATAGATCTATGCTGAGAAGCGTCAATAGGCTATATTATTTTTCAAGGGCTTGGACCAAGAAGGGGTAAAACGGTTAAAAACCGGTAAAATTGGTACCTTTTTTCTTAATTAACCAATCCCAAACGGCTAAACCGATTTTTTTGAAATATAAATATTTTTTTCAAAACTTGGCCCAGGTCGGAACATAAAGGGCAAAAACCGGTAAGACCAAACGGCTGAACCGATTTTATTGAAATTTGAAACGTGAATATATCCATGCTTGAAAGCATCAACAGGCTAAATATTTTTTTCAAAACTTGGACCAGGTCGGAACATAAAGGGCAAAAACCGGTAAGACCAAACGGTTGAACCGATTTTATTGAAATTTGGAACGTGAATATATCCATGCTTGAAAGCGTCAACAGGCTAAATATTTTTTTGAAAACTTGGACCAGGTCGGAACATAAAGGGCAAAAACCGGTAAGACCAAACGGCTTAACCGTTTTTATTGAAATTTTAAACGTAAATATATCTATGCTTAACAACGTCAACAGGCTATATATTTTTTTGAAACTAGGATCAGGTCGGGATAAAAAAATAATGAACTAACGTAAAATATCTTTATATATATAATTCTACTATACGTGTGTTGTGACTGAACTCCTCCTAAACGGCTGGACCGATTTGGATAAATTTTTTTTGTATGCGTTTGGGTGGCGCCCTGGGTGGTTTAGATTTACAATTCGGTCCAATTGGATAAAGGGGCGTGGTACCTCCCATACAAACCACAAATTAAAAAGCGATTACTTCTGCTCCTGATAACGGTATTTGAACAACGCTATTAACTTCAAAATACAACAATAATTGCCCGGCAATGACATATTGTTTAAACCGATCGACACTGTTACCGATCCTGATGAAGCAGTCAACTATCCTGTTGAATTTTTGAATTCGCTGGATTTACCAGGAATTCCACCGCATAACTTGCGATTAAAAATTGGCGCGCCCATAATTTTGCTTCGGAATTTAAATGCACCTAAGTCGTGCAACGGTATAAGATTAGTCATAAAAAATAATGGACAATGTTCTTGAAGCTACAATTTTGAACGGCAAATTTGAAGGTGATGTTGTTCTTCTTCCACGAATACCAATGATCCCTTCAGACTCACCCATTCCATTCAGACTTCTGCAATTTCCCATTCGCTTGGCATTTGCCATGGCTATTAAGAAGTCACAAGGACAAACTATGTCGTTTTGTGGGTTAGATCTAGAAAATCCGGTCTTTTCACATGGACAATTATATGTGGTGTGTTCTTGCGTAGGAAAACCATCAAGTATACTCCGCAGGAGTTAACTAAAAATATTGTTCATAAAATCGCATTAAGATAAAATTATAAAAATTAATGTTATTTCAAAATAAAGAAAATGAAATTATTTTATTATTTGTCTTTCATTTCATACTGCCGTGTCAGCTGGATACTATACATCTTTGGTGGAAGTAGGCAATGGCACTGGTGGCCTTTCTTATTCAGGCATGTGATGGAAATCGATATCAAAAACGAATCAGTTTTGGAAATACATTTTAATGCATTTATAATCTAATTTTTAAAATTTTTGTTTTAAGATTCTCTTTAGTACCCAAATATCCTTATGTGATAAAAGTTTTTCAATACAGAAATATTACGAAAAAATTGACTTCTAAAACTTAGTCTTAGATATTGATTTCCATCACATGCCTGATTATAATATGTTGATTGTCATTAAACTTTTCCAATAAAAATAAAATTTGAAGGCAAAGCAACGTTTGCCGGGTCAGCTAGTTTAATATATTTTTTTAATTCATTATTTGTTTGTAAAATTTGTGTTGTTGCTCTATGCAATCAGAGAAATATTTATTAGGAAAGTACTTTTTCGATAGTCAACCTTCAAGGATTAAACTGTGAGACAAATGGTAGGGGTCAGTGATCGGGAAGGGTTCAAACTACCGGGGAAAGTTATATCGGTAAAAAAGAAGTTATACGTGTTCCGGCGTTTCGCTGGGTCACGTCTAGGAATCGAGATATATCAATTTGAAGTTTGTAACTATTATATAGGGGAAATTGTCACCTTTGCACAGTGGGGGATCTGAAAAAAAAGTGGAAATAAATCTGTAACTTCTAAACGAATAGCTCGACCAATAGGCGACCAATTTGAGTCTCTAAAATACACAAAGCAATAAATACATATTTTTTCTAACAATAATAATAGACTTATACTACGTTTCCACGGTACATGCTTCGCTCTCTATTCATGCTTCACACCCCAATCATGAGCGAAATAACTTGCTTCACCATACAAAATTTTAAGAGCGAATCAAGTAGATTCATATTGAATCTACTTGCGAAGCACTAAAAATTGCACTCTTCTCTAATTTTTATCGCAAGTTTACCTGCACTAGCTGTAAAAATTTAATATAATTGTAAACAAAGCAAATTATTTTCTTGTTGCTGGAAGTAAAGAAAGTAAATACGTACGAATGTATGTTTTTTTTTCAAATAAGCTAACTAATTTTCACTCACTTTTTTTGTCCATTAAAAAAATTATTTTCCACAAATTGTAAATTCGGTTTGTTTATTAAAAACAACTGTCAAATCGAATCAAGTCAATTAGTCATGGAAACAGCATGATTCATAAACATGATTCAGAAAGCGAAGCAGGTGATTCAAAGTGTCGTGGAAACATAGTATTACCTTATTTTCTTTGCTAATTGTGTCCATTTTGACAAAAAAAAATCACAAAAAAAAAAAAAGAAAACAAACTAGAGATGTGTTTTTCATCAACAAAAATCTACTAAATGCAGTGTTGCATTTCTTTTAACAGCTGAAAGCAGTTGCTAAGTTAGTTATGATTTGTAAATAAGATCTTTAACTATTTATGAACTATTTTTTAGTTTCTGTTTAATAAGTTTCGAATTTAGTTACGATTTCTGAATATGCGCCATGATCTTAAATTTGGTAAGCCCTAAAAATATTAACTTTTTCTTATGTTGGTCATATTTATGTAAGTGGTAGACAGACATCTTTTAATTTAATCTTGAATATCGATTTCTCTATTAGCACAAAATTTTCAGTGACAATTAGGATCTTACACATTATGATCAAAAGACGTAAGAAGTGCAAATTAAACCATTTAAACTATTTGAAAGTTCAAAGATTTCAAAAGTTTACAAATTTTCAAAGAATCTGATTGACAATCTACGATTTGCATATTTAAATATACTGTGCGGTAAATTTTTAAAATTTTGATCATGCGAGGGTGTTTGATAACAGAAAATTTTTTTTTAGGAATACCAATCAATCAATGTCAAATAGAGGAAAATTCAAAATGTTTCGTGGTCAGGAATAAAATATGATAAATCACCGGGCAACGCTGGGTTCAACAAGCTAGTTTATTAATAATTTTATCTACTTTGCAAAAAAAAAAATACAATCTTTGGCAATTAAATTACATTTTTTCCAAATATCTCCCATAAAAACCTAAAACTTTCGAGAAAGAACATAAAATATATTTACAACAAAATTACAAAATACCTGCACGACTTTTATCTAATAAAATTATAAAAATTATGAAAAATAACATGAAACAGTCATTAGAATTTTCTTATTCAGAAAATATGTATATAAAAATATGAAAACTATATAATGATGACGTGCCACATAAACTAATAAACTAGTGGACAAAACCAATAAAATTTGACAGCTTGACACGACTACAGCGACAATATGGAAGCAATTCGATACAAAAACATGTATGTATCTTTGAGTGAGTATGTATGTATGTATAATTAAGAGTTTTTATGAGATTTTCATCTGAATAAGATACATACATACATACATATGTATGTACCTATGCGTCAGATAGATATCTAAGTTAACACTGTTTCCAGAAAAGCCATTATTAGTCTAAATATATGTATGTATACTGAAGATTTTCTATAAAAAAATACAATTATACTGGAGATTTTCTAAATAAAATACGTAGGACTTTCTATGGAAAATGCAATTGTACTGAAAAAATATATAAAAATATACAGAAATACATATATACGAGTACACTAGACATTTAATATGAAAACCATTCAAATTTTTCTTGTGCTGGAAATATTTTTTTTATCAAAATTTTCAATCACATACAAATGTATTTCGTTAATCTTGTCACCGATTTTGAGTTTTTAAGCTGTAATCGATTCGATTGGCTTTGTACAGATCCTATAGATATATTTAATATAACTCAATAAAAAATAATCTAGTAGCGGCCAATTGAAATTAAATTTTGTGAAATTATGCAATCGTAAAATTAGTTTTAAAATAAATTAATAACTTCGGTGGCTGTGTGACGTGGTACACCGTTCTGTTGAAATTAAATGTCAGTGATGTGGATCATCAATAATATACCAAAATTTCCAAAATTACGGTCCTTCAATAATAACAGCATTTCCAGTCAAAATGTCCTAATCAGGCCTTCTCAGGTCATATAGTGCACAGACATCATAGTGTCAAAAAAAAAATTCTTTTTCCAGAGAAACCAGCAGGTTGTTCTTAAATAATTATTAAATATTTAATCGAAAATGCTTCTTTCAAGCGAAATTAGCTTCATTTTAATTATTATCAAAGGTAAAAACTTTCATGTTTCTAAATTATACCCCTGTTGGGAAACAAAGTTCTTGTTGAAAAACTCGTAGTTTTTACTGATGCTCTATAGAAAATTCTATAACACTGAAGATGTTCTAAACGATTCTATAGAAAATACTGGGGCCAAATCGAATGAGCTATGAAATGTACTAAATTTCTTGCTCGATATCGAATGCCATAATCTCAAATAAGAAAATTACGATAAATTTTACTCGATATCGAATGCGGTAATTTGGCCCCTGCTATACTGAATATTTCAAATATAAATTTGTGTTATTGTGAAGATTCCCTATAGAAGATACTGTTATACTAAAGATTGTCTATATGAAGTAGTGTTATATTGGAAATGTCCATAGAAAATGCGGTTATATATAGAAGATTTTCTTTAAACCTAAGAGTTGATCCATGCTGAGGTGAAAATGTGTACCAAGTTGAATAGATTAGTCAAAAAAAAAAAGCAAGTAAGAAAGTATAGTCAGTCAAGCCCGCCCATATAATAGCTTACATCCAGTATATATACGAGTATAAAACAGTTTTCAGAAATGGTCGCTATGTGGGAGATATGACCTATTATGGACCGATCATCCAAAAAATATTATGTATATTATATTATATAAATATATATTATATAAATATATTAAGTGATTTTCGGAAGTGGGCCTTACATGGGAGCTACGAGTACTTATGGACCAATCTGCACAAAATTTGCAGATGTGATTTGGCTTCATTTACCACTCGTCTGTGATGAAATTTGTTTGGATACTTGCATAATTCAAACATTTATGATCGTTAAACCCCTATTTCGGGAGGACATTTGTATGGGGGTCAGGTGAAATGATAGACCGATTTCCGCCAGTTTCAATCCCATCCATCCTTGGACCGGAAAAATATCACGTACCAAATTTTATCGAAATATCTTCAAAATTGCGACCTGTACTCTGCGCACAAGCTTTACATGGACAGCCAGCCAGACGGACGAACGGATTCAGAGTCGATCGGTATACTTTAAGGTGTAGGGTATAAAAAGCTTGAAAAGGCTTAGATATATGTTCAAGTATGAACAATTTATTCTTAGAATATCTCACTAAAGTAAAAGACTGTACTGTGATGTGTGTAGGACAATAGTCTTATTTGACATTAGTCTTATTTGACATTAGTCTTATTTAGAAGACATATTATAAAAGTAACTCTAGTTTTCTGCTGAAGTCATCAGTTCGCGTTAACCGTATCTTATTGTCCAGATCCCTTAAATACTGTTTATATTCTCACTTGTTGATCGACCGTTTACGTTAGCTTTTCAAACGGTAAGTATTTCGCATTACCATGTTTGCTTTCTGATGCCTGGGAATAAAAATAAATTCAAAACGAAATATAATTAAGGAAGGTATAATAACAGCAGTTATCATTCATCTTACGATTTATATATAAAATAAGTATCAATCGCACATGAAATTCTGGGATTGTACGATTTCTTATGCATGAAGCGGTTCTTGGAAGTCTTTTGAAAAGTTCCTCAATTCTTTTTAGGAGAAGGTAAATCGTGCGATGAAATAATTATCATTGAAGTAAATTCTGCATCTGCTGACCTCTCCACTCATCGTTCAATGACGTTCAGTCTCGAGATATTTCAACATCTAAGGGATATACGGCTCTTCCCTGACAAAATGATCACATTGACGATAATATATGTTTTCAAAATCTACTGCACAATCCATTTTAGACACCAACTGTTTTTGATATTCGGTAAAAAAATGTTTCTATTGTGTTCCTACTGGAATTCATGATATACTCGTACATATGTATGTATGTGACTTGTGACTTCTGATTACTTGCATGGCATTGTGGTAGATTTTCATTTAATAGTTTTAGAAAGTCGTATTGTATCGCATGTTCTACTTAGATAGACCATAAATTAAATGCTGAATAATGTTCAGAGCAACTTTTAGACTAATGTTATTAATATCCGATAACCTGATTTCAATAATTAATGTATGTATGTATTTCTGTTGCAGAAGTTCCTCATTTGTCAAACGTTATTCAACATAAAGTTTGGATTTATCTGAGATTATAATGGCTGAAGCAGAACGCCGATAATACTGCTGATTATATTAGCAAAGTTAATTCCAACTTCTTTGAGTTTATCTTCGTGGAAAGACCATATCTACTACTAAGTTCTCAAATACTAGGTACTCACCACGAAATGGGTGAAATCGAAATTCAAACGTCAGAAGGTGCAGTAGCTTAATTGGTTAGCACAATTGATCATTAAGCAAGAGTTGGTATTTGTAGCCCGGGTTCGATTCCCAGCCGCTGCCACTCAAACAACATCAGTTTCTGATAATTATTAGTTTTTTTCTATCTATCATAACTAATATTTTTCACAGCGCCCTTTTTCGGTGGTATAGCATTCAAACGCCACCGAAGTAAAATAATTAAATAAAGGCTATGAAATCAAGCTTTAAAAAATAATGCGCCTACTCACCACCAGAGGCGCTGCAATTCTGCACTAAAACCAAACATAATGCGCAATAGCAGAGTTGTGAAATAAAAAAGCTTTCTTCTTTCACTATCTTTACTTCTTCAACTATCCTCTTTCCAAAGAAAGTAACGCAAGTATATATAGGCATATTAATTGCCTGAGTGTTACTTCTCTTTAAAAAAAAAACGTCTAAATATTACTCTATATAAATTTGTAGACATGCCACTATGTCTAGACATATGGTCCTTCCTACTTGAATATAATTACGAGAAGGCAAATGTATGTGTTTCTGTTACAAATTTCTCTCAGGAAACAGTATTCAACACCTTTAAAAAATATACTTAAATTTGTAGAAGTTTTTGATCAAACAAATTCTAAGAAAAATAAATAAAAACTATATGTTAATGACATGACATACAAACTAACAAAACTAACAAAAAAGTATAAAATAGAATATAATAAATAGTCTAGTATGAGACATTTTGACTTTTTGGCAAAACGCCCATTAGTTTCACTTTCATAAAGTGCTACATGATGACAGTAAATTGAAGCAAGTTATGAGTGGCTTTTTATACTTTGCGCCTCTTTTTATTTTGTTTGCCGGCGTCATTTGTACATCTTTAGATGTTGGTTTGGCAGAATGTTTGTCGGTGGCTTGTTTTCTATTTCATTTCAATTTTCATCATGAGCATTGACATTATGACTAATTTATTTCCAACAAAGTCAAAACAAAAACAAGTAAGAAAGTATAGTCGATCAAGCCCGACCATATAATACCCTACACACAATTTATATATAAAACAGTTTTTCAGAAATGCACGTTATATGGGATATATAGGTTATAGGTGAACCAATCATCCAAAAATTTAGTGTCATGATGTCTGTGAATATAAATATTATGTATGTTATACTTTATCGCGATATAAATACTTTTAAACGATTTATGAAGCTTAAAGTGCATTACGGAGAGGGCCCTATATGGGAGCTAGGAGTAATAATGGACCGATCATAATGAAATATATTTGCGTTCAATATTTGGATACCAACATTTTTGAAAGACTTATGCTCTTTAAAGTTATTTTCGGCAGTGGGCCTTATATGGGAGCTACATGGAATTATGGACCAATCTGCACAAAATTTGTAGATGTGATTTGGCTTCATTTACCGCACATTTGTGATGAAATTCGTTTAGATACTTGCATAATTCAAACATTTATGATCGGTAAACCCCAAATTCGGGAGGGCATTTGTATGTGGGCAAGGTGAAATAATGGACTGATTTCCACCAGTTTCCATTCCATCCATCCTTGTGCCGAAAAATATCACGTACCAAATTTTATCGATATATCTTCAAATTTGCGACCTGTACTCTGCGCACAAAATTTACATGTACATCCAGCCAGCCAGACGGACGGACATCGTTAAATCGACTCAGGAAGTGATTCTGAGTCGATCAGTATACTTTAAGGTGGGTTTTGGACCGATATTTCTGGGCGTTACAAACATCAGCACAAATCCAAATACCCTCCCCACTATGGTGGTGTAGGGTATAAAAAAAAGAAGCGATAAATAAAGCAAAAGCAACATTTTGGAAAATAAGCGTTCAATCATTTATTTTATTCAGTTTTAAGCGATAAATATCTACAAAAGTCATTAAAATAATTTGTCATGAGGGTCAATCAGTGTGCAGCGAAAACAAGTGACCTTTGCTTTTGATCTCAATTAAATGATTAAATTTTTATTTCGATACAATCGACAAATTACAGAAAATTACGTACTACGTATGTATGTATGAATGTACATTAGGGTGGCCCCATAATAAAGTTGCGAATGTTCCCGACTAATATGAAAATTTGATTTATTTTAAGACTACGTTTCTCATTTTTTTTTGTCCTGGGGTCAATATTTGGTGAGCTGGATCAAAGGATAAAAATGTCCTAAATTCTTCCCTAACTGACAAACCCACCCAGTAAAAATGTGCTCCAAAAGAAGCAGGTTTTATGTATGAATTCATACCTCAAATCGCTTCACACCTGCTGATGGGAGGACTACTTTCTGCTGACAATTAGCGCTTCTTTTAACCTAATCAAACATGCAAATAAAGTACTTTCCTAAAGTGTTTTACGTCACTTCGCGCACACCAATCAAAGAACAAATTTTATCTGAATGTTTTTGCTTAAGAAAAATTCATAGTAACTGAGTAGGGCGATATTCGTTTTGTAATTGAATGTAATTGTTCTCATAAGTAAATCTGTAGACTATAATTTCATTTGTTGTTTTTAGCTTTATACCCTTCTTCGTTGTCAGCACTAAAAAAGCATATTTTTTGTATATTTTATTCGTAAGAATTTACTGCTTCAAAAGAGCGCTTTTTCTCTTAAGTGCTTCAAAAAACACGAATTTTTTTTACTGTGCAATTCGTAAAATAACGCAAAATTTATAAGCTAAAAACCGGGAAATACCATATGGGTTAAATTGCATGATGTTTATAATCAAGAAATTTTAACTATTTATTTAAGTAAATTCTATAAAAAGAAAATAAAATTTTGTCTGAAATTTTGAAAATTTTTGAATTTACAAAATTTGTTTTTTTAATATTTGATAAGCTATTGAATGCGCCTTTCAAAGACCTTCATTTGATACCAAATTTACTTATAGTTCCTTTGGAAGAAATGTGAAACAAAAAATCAAAAAACCTCTAAAAAGGACCTTTTTATTCTTTGATCCAGCTCACCAAATATTGACCAAAGGAGAAAAAAAAATTGAGAAACGTAGTCTTAAAATGAATCAAATTTTCATATTAGTCGGGAACATCGATACATTATTTTTCTCCATACAAACGGGGCCACCCTAATGTACATATGTATATGTATTTCATTAAAATATTTCGATTTGAATTTTCCATTCAATTGTTTACATGAAATTACTCATGTCATTTTTGGAATCTATTTACAATTATCTATTGCAATTGCACACTGTAGGTGCATGTTTTCTGCGTTTTTTACTTATAAAATTTCTTTTTGTTTTTACTTTGTTTAAAAAGGAAAACTTTCAATTGTAATTTATGTTTGTAATGTTTTTTTTATTATATAGAAATGCTCAACCCACATTTTGAAATTGGTACGTGTGCAATTGTTAATTTCCTTATTAAATATTTATAATTAACAATTTTGTAGGTATTTTAAATAATACAAAAACAATATTTTATCGATGAGTTATTTTATCTACATATGTCGGCATTCTTTTGTTTGTGTCACAAGTTGACAAACAAACATATTATTTTTGTAATGCCATCAAATTCAATAATGGCGTAATTAACAAGGTGAGTGCAAATCGACAACAAATACAACACAATACAGTTTGTGTAAAATAATGTACTACTATCAAAAACACTTGTAATTGTAAATAAAATTAGTCAGCTGTGCTACTGCACTCACCTTGTATAGTTACACCATGAATTCAATTTGTTAATTACATATGTATGTATGTACACTCACAAAATAATAGTGTTGGGCAAATTTTGTAGGCATCATCATATTTGTATCCCAGCAAAAACTTTACTTACATTCTTCATTTTAATGACTTCAAGAATACATTACTTAGTAGCTTTATTTTCACCACTTTTTACATATATCTTAAAAAGGTCATAATTATAAAATCCAAGACATTTACATACTTAAAATAAATAGATTTATAGAATTTAGTCCGCTTTCACACGTTTCAATTCTGGCTCGTCAAGGCAAGTATTTTTGGGTGAGAAGGGAAAAGAGAATAAAAGTGGTATATACTTGATGGTATTAGTCAATTTTCTTATTGTTTTTTTTTGCACCTTCATGAGAAGGGTATATATGTATAAGAACTCGTTTAGTCCAGGTCCTGATGGTATTCCAAGCAGTATCCTTAAAAATTGTGCAGCATCACTGCATTTTTTTAACAAATCTATTGAATCGTGTTATTTGTCATCAGTGTGGAAAACATCATATATAATTCTTTTATTCTAGAATGACAGTAAAAATGATGTATCTTACTACAGAGGTATCGCTAAAATCAATGCAATTCCAAAACTCCTTGAAAAAATTCTTACAGATTACCTACATACATATATCATCAAATTTCTTCCCTTCCATCGTTTCGTAAGTCCCGTTCAACTACAACTAATGTTTTGGAACTCACCACTATCGTCAATGAAGGTTTTACAAATAAAATGCAAACTGATGCGATATACACGGATTTTAGTAAGGCGTTTGATAATGTTAACCACAATCTTCTATTAAACAAATTATCACTTATGCGCTTTAGTTTCTCAGCTTTAAAATGGTTAAACTCTTATTTATCACAAAGAACTCAACAAGTCAAATTTGGGAATTTGATATCAAAAATCATTCAAGTACATTCTGGTGTTCCTCATGGTAGCCACCTGGGTCTAATTTTGTTCACCCTATTCATCAATGATCTTCCTACTGTTATTTTGCATTCTAAAGTACCGATGTATGCCGATGATATTAAACTTTTTAAGTCTTTTTTTTAATGATACAAATGGATATAGTTTACTAAGTGCCGACTTTTGCAATTTTTCTGAATGGTCCAGATTTAATTTATTGGAGTTAAATATTAAGAAATGCAGACACATGTTATTTTTTAGACACAATTCGATTGAGACTTCTTATTATATTGATACTGTTATTCTAAATAAAGTTCAAACCATATGGGATCTTGGCATACTGTTGGATCATAGACTTGATTTTCGCGATCACATCTCTATAATGGTAAATAAAGCCTATGGGGTACTTGGATTCATGAAGGAATTTCTAAGGAATTTTTAGAACCTTATAACTATTACAAAACATTTGAATACTTCTCTTGTTCGAACAATTCATGAGTATGGATCAATTGTTTGGCATCCTTGTTATTCAATTCATATCAATAGTATTGAATCGGTACAAAAACAATTTTTAATTTTCTGTCTCCGTGGTCTTGATTGGAATTCTTATGTCTTGCCACCGTATCAAAGTAGACTTGCTTTGATAAAATTGCCAACTCTAAATATAAAGCTTTTAAATATGAAAATAATTTATTAACTTTTTGGTTAAAAGTGGCGAAATTATAACCGCTTACTTTTGGGACATTGAGAACAAAAATAAGTACTTTTTCTATTAAAATTGTAGCTAGTTTGGTAGACAATTTTCTATTACTTTTTAACTTAATTTGTAAGTGAAGTTTTTGCTGGGTATATGTTTGTCTTTCTGTTTATATTTTTTACAGATTTCTTCTGCGACATCCTATCTTATAATATAGGGAGTCGCGTAATAGTTTTATGTGTTACAAACAAAATTACAAATCAATTCCCATCACTTTGATAGTAAAGAAAGTGGTTTTAGATTTATTTAAATATACTTTTATTTTATTATTATTAATGTGAGACTGCCTGCACTACAACCCATATGCATTTTTGTTAAGCTCTAAACATCATAATAGCAGATTTAGGCTTCATATGAAGCCAATTGCCCTGTTTGATAGAAGAACGAAATATCACCAGGGACATTAAGGCCCATCCGATTCATTTCGCTTTTCTCGAAGCCAACTTTAAGCAGTAGGGGAGAGGGGGGCATGTTTGAACACGGGGCACCTTTATATTATATTGATAAAATCTCAGTTTAACATTTTTTCCGAGCCTTAACCGAGATTTTCATATGCCAATCTTGTTTTCTAGCAACGTCAACAACTTTTGCTAGTTTTTTCAGTCGTCGACCGAATGTAGTTGGGTGAACAAGTTTTCGCAGTGCTATTGTAAATTTTTTTATTTTTCTTTTTGTAAGAGTGTAAGAACTATTTTCAGTGATTGTTTTCTTTCGTGAAATGGCAAACCTTTGAACATGTTAATTTTTCAACCGAAGTACCAAACATTGTTGATACTCTCTTATCTTCTGAAGAAGACGAATCCAATGCTGATCATGATGTTTTAAAGGAAAATGTAATGTCACCTGAAATCGAAAGCCTTTTCCGTCTTAATAATATAAAACTTATTTTTGATTTAATTTTTTTTTATTTTTTTAATTGTTAATGTTTATGTTTTTCTTAATAAATATGTAAATCGAATTTATTATATATATAAAAAATATAACTGTTTAGTTCAAAGCTGCCCCGTAAGGTGGGGGGGGGGGGGGGGGGCACAGTTGAACACAATGACTTCATCTATTAAAAAAATAAAAACAAAAATATAAATCGCACTAAAAATAAGTTACTTGTGGACTTAAACTAAAGTTTATTTTCATACATATTAGTTAAATTATGTAAAAAGTCAATAATTCAAAAATATAAATTTTTATATGGCTTGAAAGCAAAAAGTGTTCAAAGGTGCCCCCCTCTCTCCTACTAGATATCTGCCATGTTTGTCTTAGAGTAAAGCCACCATTTTGCACCTCATTTAATTTAAAACTCAAAATATGAGCCATTCTCAATTTTACTTATCAATCCCCTTTTTTATACCCTACACCAGCATATTGGATTTGTGCTGATGTTTGTAACGCCCACCTTAAAGTATACCGATGGACTCAGAATCACTTTCTGAATATACGTTTTAAAGTATCTTGCTAAATCTTAGTTTATTATTTGTGTATTAGTTGTTTAAAATCATCGATCTTGTATTATCAATTTTATATCTGAGATATATAAAATTTCAGCCGATTTTTATGTAACGTATGGGCATAAATGTCTTATTTATTCCTTATTTCTTTTAAGTACTTTTTATTTATGTCATGGTGCAATTATACAAGGTGAGTGCAGTAGCCCAGCTGACTGACTTTGTTTAAAATTTACTTATGCCCAAAAGTAATACCTTTTCAAGTATTTTTCACAGTAGTACATTATTTTACACAAACAAAATGCCTGCCGTTTCTGTTTTGTGTTCTATTTGTTGTCGATTTCCACTCACCTTGTATAGTTGCACCATGATTTATGTAAAATACTTTACCCAACACAATTTGTTTTGTAGTTTTGTTTACAAAAGTGATTTACAATAACATCATTGTTACGTATTTATACAAAATATATTTGTGTTTTGTGTTTATTTGTATAAATAAAAACAAAACCCATTTTATTTTGCAGGGGATCTCAAATAATAAATGTTAGGAAATAAGTTTACAATTTACGAGTACATACCTATATGAAGTATAAATAATATGGTAATTTGACAATAGAAAATACTAAATAATATACGAGTATATTTTACTTTTATTTAAGAACCACTGCCTTTGATTTACTTCAATGAAATAAGGGAACCAAGAAGTGTCGTCACAAATGAATGTGGGCAGGTCAGGCAGCAACATATGTACGACAACGATTTTAATACAATGCGTTGTAAAAAAACATTGTAAACAATGGCAACAAATACTTCTCTACCCAGAAAGACAATTGAGCTTTTCACATAAAGAATTTAACATATTTAACTTTTAGATGAAAACCTAAACAATGCCTCTTGATATGATTTTACACTATTTGATTATTTATTTTGTTTAACATACAATTTTATACATTCATATGTCAATACATACATAAGTACATATTTGTAGGAAAACTAATTTGTTATTAATTGTTTAAAGCGTAAAATAAATACATACGATAAGATTAGCAGAATAATCATTTAAATTTATGTTGTAATTTTTGAGCTTAATCTAGATGCCATAATTGGTAATAAGAGTTTAATTAATTTCCGTTGCCAAATTTAATTAAAACAAGTTAGAGTGCAATATTCGGCTGTGCCGAATCTTTAATACCCTCCACTTAAACGTAATAAGAAATACAGAAACTACACTGTTTATAGGACTAGCATATCCTTATTATATGTTTTCTATTAAGTCTTATTGCAAATCTTATTAACATTTGCTCTATTGTTTGAAAGACTATTTTACGACCAACATATATTACATATTTTAAATGTTTTTAAATTTTATCTAATTTTGACATTTATAATTGTTGTAAATATTTACCAATTCTCACCATAATTTACAGAGTTTGTCTGATATTCATAATAATCTTGAGTGTAATTTAACAAACAGAGTATAAAAAGGGGTAAGAGTGAGATGAAGCTTTTTTGTTTGAATTTAATCTTAATAATATTATTTTAGTGGAAGTGGACCAATTATGGACTGATAGCTTCTAAATCCAGTATCCAGCAATGTTATTTGGTCGAAATTCATATCAATAACGTTATTTACCAGAGTTTTATGGTTGGTTGTTATAGTCGGAAGTGGACTTAATTCGGGAGCTATTTCCAATTATTGACTTACAGCCACAAAATCCAGCACCATTATTACGATATAAATATGATTGCTGGATTACAATTTTTGACCTGTATAAAATTTGGTTCGATATCAATGTTTTTTACATATTTTTGTGGGTTAAATTATTTTTCGGAAATTGCTCTTATATAACAGTTGTGACAAATTATGGGCCGATCTTCTTAAATTTTGGAAAAGTTAATTTTATGCATATGAGTATATCTCACGTCGAATTTCAACATAATAACGGTATATTTCTGATATATAGTATCTAGTATTAAAGTGAATTTAGAAAGTGGACCATATATGTGGGATATAGTAAAATATGAACCTATATTATTAAAATCCTGAGCTTTGATTTTGCCATGTATGTAAATGATCCGTGCAAAATTTTAGATCGGTACCCTTATTTCTAAGAGATTTGTGAGTATTAAAGTAATTTTCGGAAGAGACCCATTTAACGGGTGATACCGTTAAAAATGGACCGAAATTCACAAAATTTTGTGGGATGATTTCTGCATACATATAAGTATGTAAATGCTTTGTGCAAAGTTTTGAGTCGGTACCGATATTTATAAGATATATATAAAGATAAATGGTTTTTTCAGATGTGGTCCTTATATGGGAGCTATGACCAATTATGGGCCGACCACCATAAAATTTAGTGCAACAATTTATTTATATGTATATGTATTTAAGTGAACCGAACTAAAAAAAAAAATTTCGTTTTGCGATTTATTTTTGCATAAAACTTATTTTTGCTGGATTTTTGTCTTGATATTCCAATTTTATAGCATTAATTTATAATTGAGATATATTAGGGGAAGATTTTTGTGTGGGGGCTATTATAAATTATGGACCGATTCTTACTATTTTCTCCACACTTTCTTCTTTTATCATAACAACAAAGTCTACAAAAATTCATGGGAAAATCTGCAATATATTTTTAGAAAAAATTTAAAGAAAAATGTTTAAAAATATCAATTTTTTATGGAGATTGTCTTTCATTTTGATCCATAACTCTTGTTCTACTAAACCGATTTTGCTCCTTTTCAATACCAAACTGGTTAGAACTACAAACGGTTTTTGTAAACTTTGTTGATTTTGGTAGTGTCCTTTGGACATGAGAGTGTTTTACACAGACATACAGGTATATGGACATGGCTCAATCGACTTTGAATTTCGTAAGGACCAAGAATATACATATACTTTTTTGGGTCTCAGATGACTATATCTCAGTGTTACACACGGAATGACAAACTTGTATATACCCGTATTCACCACTTATGGTGGAGGAAGGTATAAAAAAAAAACAATAAAACAATTATGTTAAAATTTTATAATATGGTTGAATAATCATATATATATGATAATGTTGTTGTTCTATGTATGTTATGTTCCCAAGAGATGTGACAGTTTGCTACCTATGTATGTATGTAGCATCATAACGAATACAAGTGGTTTTAGCAGAGTATCAAATCTCCAGAACTAATACAACAGAACACGACGTAAATACAATTCAAGTGTTTCTCATTCGATTTGCTAATGTTTTTTAATGTTTTCTGGCCTACTTAATATGATATACGGAACTTTGGATACAAACCAATCAGCCCCCAATCCATACAGACATTTTAAAGCCCTCACAAAGTGAAAAATACGAAGATCCCATAGGGAAAAACACGAAGAATAGGTAGGTTGACTCATGGATGACGTCTCCAATTAAATATTGAAGTTAGCCATATTAATCTAAACTGGAGAGAGATGAATTATTAAACCGGATCTAATGGAATAGATTCATTATGTCTCAATATTATTGATTATATCTAATATTCACATGATAGGCTTATTCATGGTGAACTTTGCTGGCATTGAATGTCTTCAATTTACGAGTAACTAATAGACCTTTGATTTCAAATAACACCAGCAAAATAAATCCAAATATGTTAAATCTCAAGTACAAACGGACCAATGCAGGTATACAAATGTTGGTACAATTGTACTTTTTTTTTTAGCACTTTTTGAGGGTCAAAAGTACAAAAGCACCCCAATAACTTATTTAGCACTATTTAAAATTTGGCAATTTATATGGCAGATATAGAAATTATTAATTCTTAAAAAAACGACAATATACGTAGGTATGTACTTTTAGGTAGAAGGTATCAGAAATGAAAAATGAACTAAATGAATTGATATTACAATGTTTACGGATATTTCAAGAATTCACATTCATCTGGAAATGTGGAAAGGATATTTTCGTATCAAAATATAATAAAAACTAAAGATGGGAACAGACTGTTTGTTTCAACTGTCTCCAATCTAACCCAAACAAAGGATTTACTGAGTAAGAATTTGTTAGCAAGAAGTATGTCATAAATAATACTTTTATATTCAGATCTCAACAACATTAATATTAATTGTTAGGTTTATCTACATACATACAAATATGTAAGTATTTAGTACGAATGAATTTTAATGTGCTTTTTATACCCTTCACCTTCATGAGAAGGGTATATATAAGTTTGTCATTCTGTTTGTAATTTCCACCATATAATTTTTCGACCCTATAAAGTATATATATACTGGATCCTTATAGATATCAGATTCTATTAAGCCATATTCGTCTGTCTGTCTGGATGTTGAAATCTTCAGGATACAAATCTTCAATAATTATGTCAGACATGCTCTCGAGAAGTTTGCTATTTAAAATCAGCAAAATCCATCCATAAATAACGGAGCTATGAGCAAAAATCCGAGACAACCTCTGAAAATTTCATCAAACAAACTAATGCCCTTATTCATAAAACTAACAACAGGTTTATAAAGCAAATTTTGTATGGAAATTTCCATTGTAAGTTGTTGTAAGTTTTTGGGAATAAGGGGGTTAGTGTATTAATATTGTTACGAATAATTTTATCAACAGATGGCGTTGATCAAACAAAGTGTATTAATATTGTTACGAACAAATTCATCAACAGATGGCATGTTTATCGACATAATTATGCATAATATAATTATGCATCCACAACAAAGGTGAAGGGTATATAAGATTCGGCATAGCCGAATATAGCACCTTAATTGTTATTAATTTTATAGTTTTTTACACACATACATATATATATATATATATATATACAAAAGAAATATTATGTGCGTTTTTATTTAATTTTTAATAAAAACTATAAAAAAATAAGAAAAGAATTTAATACAATTGGGTTTCTTTCGAAGAAATTTGATCCAATGATGTCTCCAGCTAAAAATCAGCACCAAACTTCGACACATCGCACTTAAAATACCTACTCAAAATTTTTCAAAACTGACTTTTTTCCATAAATTAATTCAGAGTACACATCTCCAACCACTGCAAAAATTTCTTTCACATCACTGTCTTCTTTAACTGAAAAAATATTGTTATATCTATTTATACCCTACACCACCATAAATTATATATCTATAAATTTTGTGCAGATCGGTCCGTAATTACTCGCAGCTCCCATATATGGCCCACTTACGAAAATCAATTTAATGAGCATAACTCTCTCAAAAATATTGGTATCCAAATAATATTGAACGCAAATATATTTCATTATGATCGGTCCATTATTACTACTAGCTCCCATATAGGGCCCTCTCCGTAATGCACTTTAAGCTCCATAAATCGTTTAAAAGTTTTTGTATCGAGGTAAAGATTAACACATATAATATTTATATTCACAGACATCATGACACTAAATTTTTGGATGATCGGTCCACAATAGGTTATATATACCATATAACGACCATTTCTGAAAAACTGTTTTGTGTAGGGTATTTTATGGTCGGTTCTTACTTGCTTTATGTTAAGTGTGTTCTTGTGCACTATGAACAGTTTTTTGTCTCTCCTGAAAATTTTAGTATTTTCAAGGTGATCACTTAAGATAATTCGAACTGTTTATTTTTTATTGCTTCATTGCTAAAAACTGTCAGCTGTACAAATGGCGGCAAATTCAAATCTTGCATGCATTTTGGAACACTTTTACTATAAGTTTTCTTCGATATTATTTTACATACGAGTATTGGGCTCTTACACCTAAGCACGATGGCCACATATCAAACTGATTTGACAAACTCAGTTTTTTTTGATTGTGTTAGTGAACAAAATCTCACACGTATATGTTGATGTGAGTTTGACGAAAATCAAAACAATTTAGATTTCACCGCCGCCGCTACTTCAAACTAAATATTACCAATACATACATATTATTTGTCAAATCAGTTTGATACGTAGCCATCGTGCTTTAGATACGTTTTTAAAACTGCCTCCAAACTTGTCACCTTTTTCAGTAATTAATTATATTTAAAACCATTAACCATAGTTGAATATTTAAATATTCGGATTAAAAATTGCATTAACACTTTTAAAATTTTACCTATAAATATACATATAAAACGATCGTCGCTGTTTTAGCATTTTTGGCATTCTCAACTTGTTTACATGGTGTAAACGTCAAACCAAAACTTAAGAATCAACCTCCACCATTTGAACAAGACATTTAAGTAACTTTACTTAAATAATTTCCTGTGTACCTAAATACAGACAAAGAAAGTCAAGATTTTGTAATTTAAAATAGAACAAAACAGCATTAAGTAAATTTTTACTTTAGTCCAGTGGTAGTAAATATTTATTTGACCATAGCGGGAACCTACACACACCAGACTTGAAACGAGTAAGTAACTCAGTGGATTTGTATTGACAAAAACACTTGGGCAACTGTTAAGCTAGATTTACACGATTGAAATTTTCTTCAAAATTGCTCTTCAAAAATTCTTCAAAATTTATTTAATTAATAACTATTAATAACTATTAATTAAATAAATTTTGAAGAATTTTTGCCTTTTACACGAGTTTGAAGCATTTTGAAGAGCAATTTTGAAGAAAATTTCAATCGTGTAAATCTAGCTTTAGTTAGTTGTTGGCTGGGTTTAAACAACATTTTCATTAGAACTTTTTGTTTGGGCGCGCAATTCAATTGCTGTGTGGCTTGTGTGTGTGTGTGTGTATGTGTGTTTTTGTTGTTGTTTAAGCTGAACAAAAATGTTCTATAAAAAGCCATTCAAACCAGGGATGACAGTTTATTTGCAAAAAATCGCGAAACTAGTGAACACTGAACAATATCTACAAGAAATCACTCAAACGGAACGAACACATTTCAAAATAGCACATAAAACTTTTAGACCAAAGAAAGAAAAATACAGAAAAAAAGCAAACAAAAAAAAACATAAACTAAAATTCAGTTCAAGCGAATTAATTGTGCAGAAAATATAGAGATAATTCAAAGTTAAAAACAAAAAAAGGACAGCCTTTTAATAATTAACTAAAACATGGCTTTAGTACCTTCAAATACCGCCAATACGGATTGGGATTATTGGGATTATCGCAGACGTTTATGGCGCGATTGGGATCTAATCGATTGGGAATTACCACATTACAAACGTAGTTTATCACGAGTTGGTTCGGCACCCGATCTCAGTCGCGTTGTGGTTGGCAAAGATGGCTTCGAGGCCAACATAGATGTGGGTCCTTTCAAGCCCTACGAGATAACAGTGAAAACTTCTGCCGATACAATTATTGTGGAAGCCAAACATGAAAAACGTCGTGACGGTGACAGTTTTGTGGGCCGTCATATAGTCAAGAGATTTATTTTGCCCCGTGGCTATTATCCCAATGATGTTCGTGCTGAGTTATCCGCCGATGGCATTTTAATTGTCAGATGTCCTCCATGTTCGACAGCTGAACGTAGTGTTTATATCAGACAAATGGGTCTGCCCTATTTGAGTTTAAAACATTAACAAATTCTAAACAAAATTCTTCGACAGTTTCTTACTAAAAGACTTTTCTTGCCCGCGAACGAAAATCGAATTCAATCATTCGAACCAATTCTTTTTTAAATGTTCTTCAATATTTATTTTATTTGTTTTCTGTTTCATTATTTTGTGCATCTTTTTATTCAACTAAAACTTAATTTCAAGTGCAGTTTGTTTTTGTTTGATTATAATACTTGCCAAAATTGTATTACAGTGGTGGTGTTTGTTTTAATTTTTAACTCAATTTAAATGTAAAACACTTTTAAAATACATATTGAATAATTTTAGATTTTAAGCTTTATTTTATCGTGTATGTTTGCAATATTACTTTTTTGTTCTCTCAGTGTAATTAATTAATATTTTATGTTTAATAGTGAATAAAAGAAATGTAATTAATTAAAACTAAATACGAAGTAACATATGTTTGTGTTTTAATACTTTTTATGGACTGTATTACAATTTATTTTACTATTCATTTTATAAAGTGAAACGTGGGAGTTATAGGGTATTAATTTAATCAATTTGTATACTACAGTCGATGTTATATACACACAATCTTGGACGTAACAGACAAACATAAATTTTAAACTCAAATAAATTTTAAACAAATAAATTAAACTATTCTTGTAAAATATGATGATAACTAAACTACATATGTATATATTTATATGTAGTTGATACATTTATTATTGTAGTTCACACAAAAAGTGCTCAAGAAATGTAAAATCAGATTATGTTGGCAGTGATTCCCGAGCCCGTCGTACTTTTATAAGCCAACTCATAATAAAGTTTATTTATTGCTAACTCCTTTACAATTGACTTCTAAAGTAATTCAAACTTGATGCAGAGATGAGCTAAATCTTTTTATAACATCTGAATTCTTCTCGATATGTTATTGCTTTCAACTAATCACTTTTGATCACTCAAAGTTGAAGCTGACAAACAAGAGTAAAAAGCTAAGATCCATCCAACTCACGACGAGACAATTTCTGCCTTAGTGGAACAAAAATTTTGCCAACCCTGATCCATTTTTTTTTCAATGTTGGACAGAATTTCTGAAAGATTTTCCCTAAATTTTGTTTTTAAGTTAAATAATATACAAAAGTTTACAAAGAAGATCTTTTCCATTCCCAAAAACAAGTAAGAAAGTATAGTCGGTCAAACCCGACCGTACACCCAGTATATGTATAAAACAGCTTTTCAGAATTGGGCGTTATATGGGAGATATAATCTATTGTGGACCGATCATCCAACAATTTAGTGTCATGATGTCTGTGAATATAAGTATTATATTTGTAAAACTTTATCTCGATATAAATACTTTCAAAAGATTTATGAAGCTTAAAGTAAATTACGGAGAGGGTCTTATATGGAATTTCTTCTAATTATGGACCGATCATAATTAAATTAGACCATATTATTTGCATACATATGCAATATATTGGCGTTAAATATTATTTGGATACCAATATTTTTGACAGAGTTATGCTCTTTAAAGTGATTTTCGGAAGTGGGTCTTATTTGGGAGTTTCGACTAATTATGGACCGATCATAATAAAATTGTAGTATATTATTTTTAGACATATGAAATATATTTTTGTTCAATATTATTTGGATACCAACATTTTTGAGAGAGTTGTGTTATTTAAAGTGATTTTCGGAAGTGGGGCTTATATGGGAGCTACGACTAATTATGGACCGATCATAATAAAATTAGACCATATTATTTGCATACATATGAAATATATTGGCGTTAAATATTATTTGGATACCAATATATTTGACAGAGGTATGCTCTTTAAAGTGATTTTCGGAAGTGGGTCTTATTTGGGAGTTTCGACTAATTATGGACCGATCATAATAAAATTGTAGTATATTATTTTTAGACATATGAAATATATTTTTGTTCAATATTATTTGGATACCAACATTTTTGAGAGAGTTATGTTCTTTAAAGTGATTTTCAGAAGTGGGGCTTATATGGGAGCTACGACTAATTATGGACCGATCATAATTAAATTAGACCATATTATTTGGCATACATATGAAATATATTTGCGTTAAATATTATTTGGATACCAACATTTTTGAGAGAGTTATGCTCTTTAAAGTGATTTTCGGAAGTGGGTCTTATTTGGGAGTTTCGACTAATTATGGACCGATCATAATAAAATTGTAGTATATTATTTTTAGACATATGAAATATATTTTTGTTCAATATTATTTGGATACCAACATTTTTGAGAGAGTTATGTTCTTTAAAGTGATTTTCAGAAGTGGGGCTTATATGGGAGCTACGACTAATTATGGACCGATCATAATTAAATTAGACCATATTATTTGGCATACATATGAAATATATTTGCGTTAAATATTATTTGGATACCAACATTTTTGAGAGAGTTATGCTCTTTAAAGTGATTTTCGGAAGTGGGTCTTATTTGGGAGTTTCGATTAATTATGGACCGATCATCATAAAATTAGACCATATTATTTATACACGTATGAAATATATTTTCGTGCAATATGATTTGGATAACAACATTTTTGAGAGAGTTATGTTCTTTAAAGTGATTTTCAGAAGTGGGGCTTATATGGGAGCTACGAGTAATTATGGACCGAACTGCACAAAATTTGCAGATGTGGTTTATATTTATTTTGATGAAATTTGTTTGGATAGTTACATAATTGAAGCATTTATGATCAGTAAACCCCAATTTCGGGAGGACATTTGTATGGGGCCAGGTGAAATAATGGGCCGATTTACACCAGTTTTAATTCCATCCATCCGAAAAAATACCACGTACCAAATTTTATCGAAATATCTTCAAAATTGCGACCTGTACTCTGCGCACAAGCTTTACACCCAGCCAGCCAGACGGACGGACGGACATCGTTAAATCGACTCAGAAAGTGATTCTGAGTCGATCGGTATACTTTAAGGTGGGTGTTGGACCAATATTTTTGGGCGTTACAAACATCAGCAATAAATCCAATAAACCCTCCACACTATGGTGGTGTAGGGTATAACAAGTGATTTTCAATTTTGAAATTAAATAAATTATAGATTTTTCGTGTTTTGGGTAAAAAACATGCCATGTGTTTTTAATATTTTTTAATATTTTTTTTATAGGCAATTTCTATGTTTCTGAAAGGCTTGTTTACAGAGATCATATTATTAGAAAAAACATGCCTAATTTTCCAAAAATATTGTCCTAACATCCCAAAGCTTGGTATTCAAAACGGAAAGCAGTTTTGGAAATCATCATATATTCCTTAATAATTCTTAAAGTATTTTGCCAGGTCCAATTGAAATGCGGACCTTATGACCATTTTTAGGGGTTTGGTCTCATTATTAGGAATTGCGCAATTTCCTTTTTTATACTTTTTTAGTTTATTCAGATTTTATTATAATAACGACAAATTTGTTGAATCCTTAAAAAAACATTTATAAACAACATGGGAACAATTGTACCATATTTTTATACCCACCACCAAAAAGATGGGACTATACTACGTTTGTTATCGAAATAATGGTCTTAGAGCCTCTATATTATGTGACCTTATAAGATTCTAAGAACGATAGCGCTTCAAAAAAAAAAAAAGACATAGGACAATGAAAAACATTATTTGATTCACGGAAATGTTTGTTATTGCAAATGGACAAAATCGGTCCAGTGGGAGCAGAATTATAGATCAAAGTTTCAAACTACCTCGATATTTTTTGCTGTTTTCTTCAAATATAATGCAGATAATATCATGAAATTTTGCACACTTTAATTTTAATGTAGAAGAACAAGTCCTGTTGAAAATGGTAGGAATCAGTTCACGATTTCTCATAGCCCCCACACAAATATCTTTCCAGAATATGGCTTTATGGTGCATAAATATCCATAGAGAAGCCGTATATAGAAAAAAAATTCTGCAATAATAAGTTTCATACAAACTGAATTCTCAAAACATTATTTTGACCGCATCGCTTCATAATTTTTACAAAGCCCCATACAAAGACCACTTCCGAAATTCAATTAAATAAACATAAATCTTTTGTAAAAATGACTAACAAGTTAAAATTCGACAAGCGTAATCAAAATACATATGTATATATTTAAATCGGCGTGCCAAATTGCATGATGATCGGTCCTTATTTGACCGTATTCACCATATAAAGTCCAGGTCCGAAAATCACTTAAATGCGCATAAATCTCTTATACATCTCCATAATAGGTGATTTGATGGTGGCTATATAAGATTCGGCACAGCCGTATATATAAACTCTTACTTGTTTACCTTAAATTTGAAAGGACATCTAAAACGATAAAGAAAAACTGAGTATGCAGTGTAACTATGCACAGTGGGTCATGTAAACAAATAAGACAATTTTAAACGGCCGATCAAGATAAAGTTGAACATGGGCGTAGCCAAGGTGTTTTCCAGTTCACGTTTTGAAAATGAGCTCTACAAACCCTCAAAGGACAAAGCAAATTAATAAATTGTTTGTATTGCATATTTTATTATTACTAGATATTGGAATCAAACTCTTGCATATTTATTACTGGTCACAAAATTTTATTAAAATTAGTAGCATTTTTTTTTGTTAAAAAGAGAAGTAACACTATATACAAATTAATTAATTAATTGTGTTACTTTCTTTGGAAAGGGATAGGTAGAGGAAGAATAGGTGGTTAAAAAAGAGAAAAGCTTTTCATATGACAACACTGTAATTGCGCGTTATGTTTATTAATAGTACAGTATTGCAGCGCCTCTGGTGGTGAGTAGGCGCATTGATCAAAGCTTGATTTATAGCCATTATTTTAATTATTTTACTTCGGTGGCGTGTTTTAAATGCTATATAAGATTTATAAACAATATAACATTTGCTACGAGATTAGGACATTCAAAACAAATCCCTAATCCTTTCAGATGTTTTACTGAACAGTCCAATACAATGCCGAATATTACTATACATACATATGTATATTCTTTAAAGGAAATAGATGATGCGTTCATCTTACAAACATTTCCTAAAACAATATTAACTTACCCATACCTCATAATCATGGCTACACAAATGCATTTATTATATTGATCTTGACAATGACAGTGGAAACAATAAACTTAATCAAACAATGTTTGTAGAGAGTATGTACTTGTACAACAAAATATGCATAATATTGCCATATAATGTTTATTAAATAAATAAATAAATATGTAAATAAATAGCAAAAGCACGCGAACGCCTTCTCAAAACAAATTACAGATATTAAAGCAGTAAAATCCAAAAAAATATACATACAAATATGTACGAGGTCTGATCAAAAGATAACCGTTATTTTAATTTTTTTTTTCAAAAAGTATTTATTTATTCATCAGTAACACTATTGTCCCCTTCATAGTAATACCCCTCAGATATAATACACTTATGCCAGCATTTTTTCCAATTCCCGAAACACTTCTGAAGCGCGCTTTTTGGTATCGCCAACAGCTCCTGTTTCGATTTTTATCTCCTCAATCGCAGCAAAACGCGTTCGGTGTCTTCAGCTTTAGGAAGAGGCAAAAGTCAGCGGGGGCCAAGTCCGGTGAATAAAGTGGTTGAGTCATGAAACTCACGCACAAGCATCGATGTGTGAGCTGGTGCGTTATCATGGTACAAAATCCATGATTGGGTTTTCCACAATTCTGTGCGTTTCTGACGAATTGCTTCGCCCATAACTTCAAGGTAGAATTCCTTATTGACCGTACGACTTTGTGGCAAGAATTCATGATGCACCACGCCATTGCAGTCGAAGAAAACAGTGAGCCAAACCGTCGCATTTTACCGAACTTGAAGTGATTTTTTTCGGTCTTGACTCTTCTGGACGTTTCCATTGGGATGATTGGGCTTTGGTTTCAATGTCACAGCCATACACCCATGATTCGTCACCAGTTATGAATCTGGATCGTCGTTGACGATGTTCAACAGTTTCTAAGCGATGTCCATGCGACGTTGTTTTTGGCAAAAATTTAGCAATTTTGGAACTATCTTCGTTGCCGCACGTTTCATGCCTATAACATCTTGATAGTGATTCGACGATTATCCAAAATCATTTTCTTCACTGCTTCAATGTTTTCATCGGTTGTTGACGTGCTCGGGCGACCAGGACGAGCATCGTCATAGACATCTTCTCGGCCTTTCTTAAACCGGTTATACCACAATTGAACATGTGTTCTGCTCATAGTAGACTCGCCAAACGCTACAGTCAATATTTCAAATGTCCTTGCGCATTTAATTTCATTTTTTAAACAAAACTTAATCAAATTTCTTTGATCCATTTTTTCAACTAGTAAAAAACAAACTGACAATCGAAAATGGCTGGTAATATCTATAACAGACATGTGTACCAACATATCAGAAAAAAAAATGTGAAAATCAAACATACGTAACTCACGAAATTTGAAAATAACGGTTGGTTTTTGATCAGATCTCGTATGTACTCGTATATTGCTAGGATTTCTCATGTCGAGCGTAAAAGTGGTTTACATTAATTACACGTTTTCACACATTTCACATAATGCAAGTAACTACTGCATTTAATTACTACTCGTTCATTCATAATGGCCATAATTTAATTTAATTTAAATATGCTTTATGTAATTTGATTTATTAGTTTTATACGAGGGGGGCTTTATGAAGAGTCTTCAAATATAGGTAAACATGTTAGGACAAGTGTAGATAATAGTATGGCAACTAAAACGCTTTTTACAATGAGTCTATATTTTACTTTGGATTTATTGAACGACCTTCGTATGTATTTCTAACAACTATAAATAAGTGTACGTACCTTGTATGGTTTTTCATCGGTCCGTGTGTATGTAGATAGAAATATTCGTACTTTTATTTAATTGCATTAAATAAATTATATTCAATTAAGATACCAAACATAGAAATTGTGTTTTCTGCTGTACGAGTGAGTGAGTGAGTAAGTGTATTATTTCGGATAACTCACAACAACAACAACGGTGTCACAGATTGTATGTAGGAGTGTATCCGAGCTAACTGTGCAGCACGATTTGTTGTTGTAGTAGATACATATTTACACAACATGTATTTCAGTTGTTTCAATAAATTCTATTCGAAATATTTTCCAGTTATTAAACGCTTTAATGTATTTGGTTACGAATATATTGAGGAAAAAAAAAACATTTAATCTAAAAATTTTACGTTGCACGGTGGGACAGAATCAAATTCTTTTGGAAAATAAAATGAGCTATTTCGAAGGGAGTTGTCTGATTGGCCTTAAATTTCACATGGGCGTAGTAGTAACACTGTGATGTCTCAAGAGAGCAGCGCACATATGTATGTAACATTTTAAAACGCTTGTCTATTTTAGCAGATTCGGAATATGTTTAATATATACATACGAGTATACATATATATACAGCCATGTCACAGATTTTAATTCCGTTCGGAAGTGGAATTAATTCCGTTTTTTGCTTGTATAGAAAAAGCAAAACGAAACATTTTTTCGGAATGAAACCACTTTTAATTTCTTATGTGGAATTGTAATTTTAAGCATTTTATAGAAGCAAACCCGGAATTAATTCCACTTCCGAACGGAATTAAATTCCGTGACAGGGCTGATAGTGTTCATTTCAGTGTTGGCAAACATGGTACAATTGTACTTTTTTGATACATTTTAGACACCGTTGGTACTACCATGAGTCATTTGCTACAATTTCAAATATGTAATATGAAATATGTAGAGATAAGTATATCATTTAAGTTACTATTTGTGTAATTTTGGTACTGGTATCTGAAGTTGGCCATTCTATTTCTTCTGTTCTTGAAAAAATAAATGTATTTTGGAAATACAATCGGAGGATCCACGAATATACATACATACATTAACATATGTACATATGTATATATTTAACAATGTAAACTTTTCGCAAATAAACCGATACTCCATAAATAAGAATATTTTAGATAATCGCAATAATAAACGTAAGTAATATTTTTATAGATTTAGAAGTAGCCGTCTAACTAGCTTTAAACAAATATGTACAAACAAATTTCAAATCAAGTGAATTTACAGAAAAAAAAACATTTTATTACGAAACGAGCTCTGCTTTTTTGCATTAAAATAAAATTGTTAGAGTATACTTTGGTAACTTTGGCAATCATGATTGTTGCTGATTGCAAACATAGATGACGCCATATGACAACCCGGGGATATATAACCTACTGTAGACCGATCATCCAAAAATTAATGTCATGATGTCTGTGAATATAAATATTATGTATGTTAAACTTTATATCGAGAATAAATACTTTTAAAAGATTTATGGAGCTTAAAGTGAATTACGGAGAGGGTCTTATATGGGAGTTTCGACTAATTATGGATCGATCATTATAAAATTAGGTGTCATTATTTGCCAATTTTGTGTCCAATTTTATTTGCCAAGTGATTTTGAAAAGTGGTTTTTATATGGGAGTTTCGACTAATTATGGACCGATCATAATAAAATTGTACCGTGTTATTTTTATACATATGAAATATATTTTCGTTCAATATTATTTGGATGCCAACATTTTTAAGAAATTTATGATCGTTAAAATGAATTTCGGAAGTGGGCCTTATATGGGAGCTACGAGTAATTATGGACCAATCTGCACAAAATTTGTAGATGTGATTTAGTTTTATTTACCACACATTTGTGATGAAATTTGTTTGGATACTTGCATAATTCAAACATTTATGATCAGTAAACCCTAAATTCGGGAGGACATTTGTATGCCAAGAGAAATAATTGACCAATTTCCACCAGTTTCAATCGCGTTCGTCCTTAGGCCGAAAAATATCCCGTAGCAAATTTTATCGAAATATCTTCAAAATTGCGACCTTTACTCTGCGCACAAAGTTTACATGGACATCCAGTCAGCCAGACGGACGTACAGACGGACATCGTTAAATCGACTCAGGGAGTGATTCTGAATCGATCGGTATACTTTAAGGTGGGTGTTGGACCAATATTTCTGGGCGTTACAAACATCAGCAAAAATCCAATATACCCTCCCCACTATGCTGGTGTAGGGTATAAATAGCTTGAGTTTTTTTTAGCCGAAATGCCTTTATTCATTCTTTGCTGTAAAAAAAGTTTTTTAAGGAACATATAATCTTTTTCTATTTTTAAAAAAGGTTTCTCTCTGTCTCTATTGGAGTATCGATTTAGCTACGGTTTTAATCGCGTATCATACGAAACTTTAGCACACTACTTATATCCGATTTTTGGTTGGAACCTGGAACATATTATGAAAGGGAATAAATCTCTCCAAAGCCCACAATAGGACGTATATTGGGGTTAAATGTGTACATAGCTTATTCGTGAATGTCTCGGTCACAAACATATACTTTTAGGAGACAACATCGAAAATTGATAATATGAAAAGGCACGGTTTGAACTGTGCATAGGGAAAATGCATTGGACGCAGAACTGGTCCCGTCAGTGTTTCATAGTGTGTTTTCATGAAAGGCATGTTTCACTCACTTCAACATGGCATTAGTCAATGAGACGTCACAGGTCACCAAACGAACATACATATTCTGTTTTCGACGTTACAATATGGGTCAAAAAATTTAATTCAAATAAAAGGTTTTACAAAATTTGTTTGAATATTATTAAAAAATTATTCACTTTTTCCCAAAATTAAATAAATTAAGTGATACAGGCATGTGATGGAAATCGCATTTATAATCTAATTTTTAAAATTTTTGTTTTAAGAATCTCTTTAGTAGCCCAATATCTTTATATTTTATGTGATAAAAGTTTTTCAATACAGAAATATTATGAACAAATTGACTTCTAAAACTCATTCGTTTTCGTTTTCGATTTCCATCACATGCCTGATACTTTTGGAATACCAAGCATTTGAGATCGGAACAATTGTTTACATTAGGTGAAATTTCATGTCAATTTTTACTTGGTTCTGCCACACTGTGCATCCGTATGCCTTAAATATACAGCTTTTATATGAATGTGAACTTCTCATCCGAAACTTTAATAAAATTAAAAAGAGGCGTACTGTTTCAAGGAGTACCGACCTATAATTTTCAAGTGTAATAATAATAGTTATTATTCTTAAGAACGATAATTTATATTAAGCATTACGAAAATAATACTTTAGTAATTAAAGCAAATAAACAATTGAAATATAACGCTCAAGCTCGATCATATTAATTATAGGTATCACGATTCTTAAGGTACGGTCACATTTGGCAAATATTTACTCAAAAATTTTACCACAAATTTGTTTGAAGTTGTTTACTCTTACAAGATTTTTGCAAGATCAAACAGCAGCAAATAATATAAAACTAAATGTTTGTTGTGTCTTGTCCTAAACAAAAGAAGTTTCTTTTTTTTTAAATAAATAAATGAGTTGAAATATGTTTTATTTAGGGTTACGCCTTTTCGGCAAATATTTGCCAAGTGTGACAGTACCTTAAGAATCGTGATGCGTATAATTAATATGATCAAGCTTGAGCGTTTATATTTAAATTGTTTATTTGCATATTTTTCTATTGCCCATTTGATAATACTGTATTATTAATAAATTATTTATTTGTTGTAAACAACGAGTTTTACAACTATTATCACACCTAGAAACTATTAGAAACATTGGAAATATTAACAAAAGAACATTACTTAAAGATAACAGAATATAACAAGCACCAGAGGTTTGATATCACGGATTATTATTAAAAACAATTGAGTGCCATATGTAAATACGATAAAAAAAAAACTAAAAATTTAATCGTACTATTTATGGCTGATTAAACAAATTAATTACATGTTGTGTCAATATTTATTCAAAAAAACTGCAGTCGTTATTTTCTTTACTTTTTGAAGTGTTTAATTTGTTTATTTGTAGTAAACGTTGTTTAGTTGAAGTTCAATAAAGTTTTAAATGTCTCTACAATCAGTCTAGATTGCAGTGGACTATATTTAAGCAATTTCAAGGATACAAAAACAGACTGAAAAAAAAAAACATTTGATACAAGTTCCAACAAACGAATTTAATTTTAATGATTCACAGCTGATATTTGCGTTTATGAAAATGTTAATGAAAAAGAAATCTAAAACTAATTTCTTTTAATAATGGGAAAAGGTCAATGAAATCCAAACATATTTAACGTTATGTTAATGTAACAAGTTGTTTTCAAAATTATAGAACCGGTGCCTAGACATGATGAAACACCTACAGTGTCTTATACAATTTCCCTTGGGATAGTTGTGGTTATAACCGATAAATTCAATTAACACACTTGGAATAGGTTGAGAATGAACTTGCACATTTACGCCGATTGTATATCCTATTGTGAGCTCTAGACTCTAGAGTCTAGAGACGTATTATTTTTTTTTTATTTATTTTTATTATTGAATCTTTCTTATCGAAATTTACAATACGTATTCAAATCTTAATTCTACTTGTTGTTTATTAGTTGTTACCACTAATTGCTGTATTCAAATTTTAAAGCATCGATGTGTGAACTGGTTCGTTATCATGGTGCAAAATCCATGATTGGGTTTTCCACAATTCTGTGCATTTCTTACGAATTACTTCGTGCAAACGGCGCATAACTTTAAGGTAGTATTGTTGTTTTTGCTCAAAATATAGCAATTTTGGAACAATCTTCGCTGCCGCACGCGTCATGCCTAAAACATCCTGATAGTGATTCGTCGATTATCCAAAAACATTTTCTTCACTGCTTCAATGTTTTCATCGGTTGTTGACGTGCTCGGGCGACCAGGACGAGCATCGTCATAGACATCTTCTCGGCCTTCCTTAAACCGGTTCTACCACAATTGAACATGTGTTCTGCTCATAGTAGACTCGCCAAACGCCACAGTCAATATTTCAAATGTCCTTCCGCATATAATTTAATTTTTTACACAAAACTTAATACAGTTTCTTTGATCCATTTTTTTCCAATAGTAAAAAACCGAAGAGCACACCAAAACACGACTGGTCGAACATACATAACGGTTGTTTTTTGATCGGACCTAGTATGTGTTTGCTTTGTTTATGACTTAAAAAAAAACATTAGTTTCATATTAGTTTAATTGCATGTGGTAAACGTCAAGGTATGGGGTTACTTTTCATGGTGTCATCGAAAGAATAATGGGGAACGAAGACTATTTGCGTATTTTGCAAACACATCTTCCCGATTTAATGGATAAGGCAGCTAAGTTACTTTTCAGCTGGATGGTGACCCAAAGCACATTTCCAAAATCACGAAAGAATGGCTTAACGAACATAATTTCTTTTTAATGCAGTGGCCAGCAAAAACTCCCGATCTCAATCCGATTCAGAATTTGTGGTCAATCGTAAAGATACAGTTGGGACAATATCGGTCTCCAACTCCAACTCATTTGGATGAGCTTTGACTGCGGATTCAGGGCTAAATATTATAAATAAATATTTTTATATGATGCAAAATTGACTGCATGTTGCAAGTTGTTTTAGTTTTGCTTGTATTTTTCTTAGGACTTTATGCTTTTAGTTTTGATTTCTAAATTATTTTGTTAAATATTAAGCATTATTACTGATATAGCAGATATTGAATTTGTTGCTGTTGTTGTTAAATTGAAGCATAAAAAGATGTTTTTGACTTGCTCATATATTCCTCCAGATTCTGATCACACTGTGTATCTTATTTATGCTCAAGCCATTGAAAAAGTTGCCTTACGTGCTGATATTAATGACTCCGTAGTTGTTGTTGGTGATTTGAACCTGCCGTCAATCTCTTGGAAATTGACATCTGATTTTCCATATTTGATCCCGATGAAAAATTCAAGCTGGAATGATGAGTTTTTGAATAATATTTTTGGATTATCCTTATATCAAATGAATAATGTTTGCAAAGATTTTGGAAAACTACTCGATTTAGTATTTCTTAATGATGTCGACGGTTGTTCCATTTCACGTTCAGCGCCAATAAGTTTTCCGGAAGATCGATATCATCCCACTATTTCGATTACTTTGCCCATCCCATCCGAAGATAAGTTGAAGCCAGCTGCTACTGACAAAACGTTTTGCTTCAGAAGAACTGATCTAATTTTATTAGACAATCTTATTTGTAATACTTGTTGGAATAAAGTGTTGGACATTCCTATAAATAATGTTTCAGATATCGACCTAATAATTTCAGACTGTAACAAGAAAATCTATTCTTTTTTGGAAATTTGTGTGCCCAAACAACATGCCTATACTCCTGTCGGACCACCTTGGAATAATAAACAATTATCACATCTTAAAAGCTTTAAAAAGAAACGTTATAAAAAATATAAAAGAACTGGATCTGCTGTTGATTATGCAAGGTACTCTGTGCGTCGCTCGGAATATAACATACTTAATCATTCCCGATACAGGAATCACTTATTGAAAACAAAACAAAATTTTTTTCGTGATCCTAAATCTTTCTATTCATTCGTTAACTCTAAAAGAAAATCCAACGGTTATCCAGCAGTAATGCTGTAATTTAATAATAAGGAATCCAGTAACTCTAATGTCATAAATGATATGTTTGCAGACTTCTTTCTACTTATTCCGATGCTCTGTATGATGTTAAAAATAATTATCCATATGATATTGCATCTAACCAATTTATATCTTTTCCAACACTTGAGTCTAACTCTATCTTAATTAACCTGAAGAAATTAAAGATGACATTTACTCATGGTCCTGATGGTGTTCCCGCTGGAATTTTAAATCACTGTGCTGAGTCTTTCACTATACCATTAACTATATTATTTAACATTTCGTTAAAATTTGGCTGTTTTCCCGAATTTTGGAAAAAAACTTATATTATACCTCTGCATAAATGTGGCAATAAATCTGATATTGCTAATTATAGAAGAATTGCTAAATTAAGTGCGATACCAAAAGTATTTGAAAACATAATTACTGATATTCTATGCCATCAGACATCATCCTTATTATCACCTTGCCAACATGGTTTTAGAAAAGGCTGTTCGACTATAACAATGTTATTCAGTTAACAACTGAAGTTAATTCTGCATTTGAACATAAAAAGCAAACGGATGTTATATATACGGACTTTACAAGGCGTTTGACAAAGTTAATCATTCGCTTCTTTTACGTAAATTGGGTCTCTTGGGTGTTACTTCTAATAATCTAAATTGGATAAAATCTTATTTGTCGTCCAGGAAGCAAAATGTTCGATTTAACAACTGTACATATAAATGCATATCTGTTTCATCGGGTGTACCCCAAGGAAGTCATCCTCCCTAATAGTATAAACCTTTGTAATATCCTAATGTATGCTGACGATGTAAAAATATTTTTTTCTTTTAACGATTATACTGGCCATGATTTCCTTCAAAATGATCTTGATAACTTTTTCCGTTGGTGCAAACATAATATGATGGAGGTAAACCTAAAAAAAAAATGTAAATACAAAATTTCTTAGCGGTCAACTATTAACTCGGTAATCATCATTTGGATCTTGTCGAATCATTTATTGATCTTGGAATTCTACTTGACATAAAATTAAACTTCATACCTCATATAACTTTAACTGTAAACAAGGCTAGAGGTGTTCTTGCTTTTATAAAGCGTTGGTCTAAGGAATTTTGTGATCCATACATAACTAAACAACTGTATGTATCGCTAGTTAGGCACATTCTGGAATATGGATCCATCATATGGGATCTTTATTATGAGATTTATAATGAACAAATTGAGTCCGTGCAAAAACAATTTTTGCTTTTTTGTTTAAAAAGTTTTCAATGGAATTACTCTAATTTACCATCTTATACGAGCAGATTGGCTTTAATTAAATTACCCACCTTGAAAAGTCGACGTATTATGTTAAATGTATGTTTTATGTTGAATATTGTAAATGGAAATATTAATTGTGAATATCTTTTAAAATTTGTAAAATTTAATGCTCCACGTCGTAATTCTCGATACTATAAGCCTTTGCATGTAAAATTCTGTAGTACAAATTATGCTGATGCAGATCCATTTGTTGGAATATATAGACAATTTAATGATTTATACCAATTTGTTACTCTGTTCAAAATTTCAAGTGGAATGCTGTCAAAATACATGTTAAAAAAATTCACATGAAATTTTCTTGAAAAAATGTTGCAGAAGTAGTACTCTGTTCATTTTGTGAAAAACATGTGAAATGTATCTGGCAACATTATTTTTCACAGCGAAATAATTAAAGTAGTAATTGTTTCACGTGGAATTTTTATCCAAAAGCTCTTCTGTCGCAACAACAATATCTATTACTTGTTGTTCTGCTGCACAAGCGGCCAGTAATATTTGTTTATTAATTTTTATTTAACTATTTCGATTCAACACAGATTTTTTAATATTTTAACTTTTATTTATTTTCGATTTAAATTCACAAAAAAGCAAAACATATGTGTTTTGTTTACATAAGTAAAACAATGTGGCGTACTTTCAATTAAAAAAAACGTCAAATTATGTAAATTCGCGTGATAGGCAACATTGGCTATACGTCAAATTTTCCGTATGAAATAATTAATGTTGCTCAACATTTTTCCTAAATTTGAACAGAGTACTAGGCTATAACAAGTGCACAAATTTCAAACATGTACTCTTTGGGCTTCCCCGCTGTATACGTTTAGACAGCATTACTTTTATTGTTATATTCTAGTTCCTTTCTGAAAATCTTTTAAAATTCTGCCAATGTTCTTTAATGTCCTTATTCGATTCCATTACAACTTTCAATACTAATGTTGCCTCTTGGTTAAATGTTCAATATTTGTTGATATTCGATTTCAGTTGCCGTAATTGTTGTTTCACATTTTACCTTCATATAGACCGGTTACAAGGAGGTTACCATTGCACAGCTAATGATTATTGCGTATTGTGGTCATATCTTTTGAAAGGGCTTTACGTTGTACCTTCCCTACTTTATGGACACCAGACTCTAATGTTCCTAAAAAAAAAAAAAAATAGAACTGCGACTTTTGGCTGTCCCTACCCTTAGATTGTTCAATGGACTGTAGAAACGCGTTCTGAAAAATATAAGGATGGCTCTGAAGTTTGGAGGTGCATTTACAAGGGGAAAATATGATTTTTTTTTACTTTTTGGCCAAAATTTTGCCACTAAATAATTATTTTTGCATTTTAATGTAAAATAATCGAAATCTGTACGAAACTAGCCTGCTACTACGATATAAAAGATAAAAATCGGTTGATAAATTTTAAATTTACAAGGTATTCCCGAGGCCATTTAAGTGTTTCAGACCGCTTGAATTAGAAATGTAGGAAAAGATTTAAGAACTTGAAAAACATTCCAATAGAATCATATTTTTACTTTCAACATTTATATATTTACTTGTATGTATGTATATGAGTTTTTATTTTCGTAGCATAACGTTAACCTACTACCTAGTACGGTCCAAAATTGTAATTTTTTCAAACGGTCGTTTCAAAACTGCATTTTTAAATTTTTAAGATTTTGTTAAACCAGTTTAAACAAATTCAAAATTTTTGGAACATCTACTTGGGATTTATTAAGGATATATTAGGAAACAAAAATATAAAGAAATTATGGCAATAGCTCTCAAAGTTTGTATATGCACGCGATTAGAATTTGCCAGATTTCGGGAAAAACTATTTTTTTTTGCCATATTTTAGTGACTCAGCTTAATTTATTTAGTGTTATGAATTTTAAATAATATAGTTTAGATACTGTTAAATATATATATATGTATTTCGAAAGTTTTACTCAAAATGGACAATATTAGGCGCTAAATCGGGAAAGTTAGAGAAATGTTATAAATTTTTGAATCGAATTTTATGAAACTTGAGCAAAATATTTCGTAAAGTCCAAAGTTTACAATAACAGTGTAAAAATCTAAATCTAAATTAAAATGCACTTGATGTTAATGCCAAATTTCCCCAAACTTCAAAAACCATTAAAAATACTACGAATTTTGGGATAATTTTGACTCAAGTGAGTTTAAGGGTTAATTTAGATTATTGTAAATTTTGGACTTTAGTAGATATTTACTTAAAATTCATAATGCTGAAGAAATTAAGCTTTTTTAACAAAATATGGGGAAAAAATTAGTGTTTCTCCAAATCCGCCAAATTAAAATCGCGGGTACAGAAAATAAAGCTGATTTTCATTGAGGCGCATAATTTTTATTCTCACAAGCCTATTGGAAAAAATTTAACCCAAATTCCTCATTTATTTCAGTCCTGATGAATTAAAGGATCTAGCTTACTTTCTTAAACTCTTCTTACGAACTGTTTTCGTGGTGGCTCCTTTCGAGCTTTCTTTATATTAAGCAAATTAACATCAGAGAGGTTATTGTGTCGAAATTATAAACCATTTTCGAGAACATCTAATTATTTCAGATATTTTTATTTGTTTTGTAACCTTTTAGTGAAAAATATTGGTGAAAAAATATCTTTTTTTCTGAAGTACATAGTGTGGTCCCCTTCTCCTTTTGGTTCACAAATTTAATGATAAAACAATATTTTTATTAAATTACACAAAAACGTACCACCGAAATTAACATCAGCTATTATTATTTAAAATCATATTTTGCTTCTGTTAACCCAATTTGAAATAGACTGGCATGCATCGACTGTGCAGATTAATTTAAATATTTGCTTCTCACATTTCTCTTCTGTTTGATTTATGGTTACATAAATTATTGCGAAATTCTTCAGTCACATTTCAGTTTTAGCAAAATGTGCCTTGGCAGTAAGTATCTTTAATTACAAAAGTATTAATCATTTACAAATAATGAAGTGCACTAAGAAACATATAAATATTGATATTTCAAACTAATTGAAATCGTTTTATGCAATAAAGGGTGCTGCAGCTTAATTGATTAACGCATTTGATCTTTAAGCATGAGTTGGTATTTGTAGCACGGGTTCGATTCCCAGGCGCTGCCACTCAAACAACATCAGTATCTGATAATTATTACTGTTTTCTATCTATCATAACTAATATTTTTCACAGCGCCCTTCTTCGGTGGTATAGCATTCAAACGCCACCGAAGTAAAATAATTAAATAAAGGCTATAAAATCAAGTTTTAAAAAATAATGCGCCTACTCACCACCAGAGGCGCTGTAATTCTGCACTAAAAACAAACATAATGCGCAATTGCTAAGTTGTGAAATGAAAAAGATTTCTTCTTTCACCATCTTTACTTCTTCGACTATCCTCTATGCAAAGAAAGTAATGCAAGTATATACATATAGGCATATTAAATGCCTTAGTGTTACTTCTCTTAAAAAATAAAAAAGGTTAAAATATTAATGAAAATCGACCACAATTCATGTCATGAAAATCTTTGAAGGATATAAAAATCATAAAACCTAATCATTGATTATTATATTTTCATGCAGAGATCACATATTCCAAAAATTATAAAAAAAATTCATGTTAGTTTTGCGCCAGGTCTGAAAGGGATATGCATAAGGATTGATCATATAATTTGATCAATGTATAACTAAAACGCAATTTTCGAATTATTACCCCATTTGCTCATTTGCATTGCGAAAACTCTTTCCCATTTCATTTGTAATACAATCCTTCCAAGATATTTCTAGTACACATACACATTTTTATATTCTTTCTTATGCATTGAATACACATGCATCCCTCCTTCTAACAATATAGCAATGCCATCTGTTTAACAGACATGTTTAAATCTTTTATTGGAAAAAAATCTTGAGATAAGAAGTGTATGTGTCATCCAGATCGTCAAGCGATCTGTGTAAAGTTTAGATTCTTCTAAAACTAATTAGACTCTTTAAACACTAGTTAAAAGTGTATCTTAATTCTTTAACAGGGTGACAAATATTATATAACCTATTTAATGCTTTTATTGACCATTTATTTCATTCATTTTACAATCAACGAAAAGCAATTTAATGTTAACACCAGGGGAATTCCCTGATTCTCTCACACAAAAACATAATTATTGTTCAGGCTAAAATCATTTACAAACATACATATGTATGTATGTTCTTTTTTGTTGTCAGTTAAATCTACGATTAGGATCTCTGTCAAATAATTTTCAAAGTGATTCATGATGATGACGACTGTGCATTCTGGGTAATTCAATGATACAGAACAACAACAACAGCAACAACAAAAAACAAGTAAGAAAGTATAGTCGGTCAAGCCCGACCATATAATACCCTACACCCAATATATGTACAATGCCGCTGGCGCCCTGTATCCAGCTACTTAATCATTTTGAAAACGACAGCTGCATAGTCAACAGCTGATCCCGAAATCTGACGTTTTAATAAAAAATAATTTTATTCTTCGAATTTTTTAAATAACATAATGGCTGAAGAGAATTTTGTTGATTTTATAGAAGCTATTACTAAAATACAACAAAAAAGTAAATAAAAACATTAAGAATAATAAATCTTAAACAATAAAACACTTACAATTTTTAATCAAACAAAGCAATGAAAATATAATCAGCTGTTCTAGTAATCCATGTATATTTCAGTGGTGCCACTTAAGGCTTTTATTTTTGTTCAAAGTAGCGTTTTATTTATAAAACATGAGAAACATATGTACATGATTCCAGACATGCTAATAAAGTTCACTCATTTTTATTAATATAAAATTTTATTTTATTTATTTTAGGTCTTAAGCTTATTGAGATAAAAAAAAGCAAAAAAAATTTAAATGGAATTGTAGAGGTTACAATGTTTAAATAGATTTATTGTTAACTTAATATGGTTATTCGTCATAGGAATGCCGATTAATTGGAAAAGCTCATTACCATTGAGTATTGCGTTCTTGGATCTGTTTACGTGGGGACAGCCGTAATAAATATGTCTAATGCTAACTAATGCAGAAATTAAAGGCACGTGTTAATGTCTATGGAATTTGTGTAAATATAGTTTGTCGGTAGGATTTTGCCAAAAGTTTTGAAAGTGAGTATCTGTCTTTGAAAAGAATTGATTTAAATAATTTTGCTGTGGAGTATTCGCGGTATTGTTCAATTGAGATAACGTCAGCTTCAAAGATTAATTTTCTAATTGGGGAGGTCTTAAAGGCTCCCAATGATAAACGTAATGCGGAATTGAAAATGGTTTTTAATTTGTTTAAAGTACTTTTAAGTAGGGCGAAAGTTATATTAGAAATTACGATCGCTTTAAACATTTGAATAAAACATGAAGTATTGCAGCCAAATTTTTGGGAGGAGAGACATTTTATGATGTTTAGTTTGTTTACAATGTGATTTCCATCTGTGGCGATTATTGAATATAACTCCTAATATCCTTAGATTGTTTACTGGTCCTATGGTGTTATTATTTGTAAGAAGATTGGGGATGCAATTAAGTTTCCGACTTATATTTTTCTACAGACAATTGTACACCTGAGTAAGTGCACCAGTTTTGTATGTCGGAAATAACATTATTAAAATCTATGTTACTGTTCTTTTCCCTATTAAGTTTCCTCACTATTAGGTAATCGTCAACGTATTCCACGAAATCTAGTTCTTTGTGCAATTATATGATGGTCGATAGTTTATCAAAGGCAATTAGAAGCAAAATAACGGACAGAGGAGATCCTTGAGGAATCCCGTTATATAATGCTGAATAATATAATGTGAATAATATGAATTATTTTGAACTATAATATAAAATATAATATTATTAATATATAATTTTTGATACATTTAACAAATCTTGATGCATAAATGATCATAACATTTTAATTTTGTATTTTGCTTATTATTTTATTTATTTAATTTGCGTTACACATTTTGCTATATGGTCAACACTGTTTTGTTTTGTCGCCAACAAAAATAGAAATTAGTTTAATTTGACAGCGACGAAAAACCTGCAGTCCTGTTGCCTGCTGTCGTCAATATCGTCACTCTGATATAAACGTATGTATTTTATTTTTGACATATTGTAGTCGGTAGCCTGCTGTCTCCAATGTGTTTTTTAGAAATGGGCGCTATATGTGAGATATAATCTTTTATGGACCGATCAGCCAAGAATTTAGTGTCATGATTTCTGTGTTAAAATTTATCTCGATATAAATACTTTTAAAAGATTTATGGAGTTTAAAGTGAGAGAGACCGACCATAATAAAATTAGGTATCACAATTTCTATATATGTATGTATGTATACATATACGAAACATATTTGTGTTTAATATTATTTGGATACCGAGACTTTAAAGCGATTTTCGGTAGAGGGGCTTATATGGGAGTTATGATTAATTATGAATCTATCTTCACAAAATTTGTAGATGTGATTTGGTGAAATTTGCTTGGACACTTGCATACTTCAAACATTTATGATCGTTAAACTCTTATTTCGGGATGACATTTGTAGGGGGGCCATGAAGAAAATTTCACATAATAAATTTTATTGAAATATCTTCATGATTGCGATATGTACTCTGCGCACAAACTTTACATGGACAACCGGTCGGACATTTTTAAATCGACTCAGGAAGTGATTCTCAGTCGATCAGTATACTTTAAGGTGGGTGCTGGACCAATATTTATGGGCGTTACAAACATCAGCACAAATCCAATATACCCTCCCCACTATTGTGGTGTAAAGTATAATTAAACAAAAAAAAAGAATTTGTTCATACAGATGCCAGAGTCATAAAGTGTTGCATGACATGATGCCACACACTTTATGCTTCATCGAAATAAATACATATCAAAGATAAAAAAAAAACATACACAATACTTCACTTTACACTTGTGGAGGCGTTTCGAAACGAAACAGATGAAACTCAAACTAAACATCCAACTATGAAACATTTTCTTTATAAAAATATTATTTTTTTTGATGACATCGTGGGTTTCTATTTTTTTCCACTATTTTCAAGTTGTATATATTTTTTTAAGATTTTCATTTCGGTAAAAATAGCTAGTGAATATTGTCGCATGGTTCATAAAGACATAAACAATCAATGATCTTTGAGATACAAACAGAAAATATTAAAATAAAAATGCCATTAAATGTTCCTACTGAAATACACCGACTGTTTGGTTCGGATCGTACGTTTCGCTGGTTCGTTCATTTAAATTTATCAAATGGAAAAACTGTCATGACATTTTCCCCCTTAACATTAAGAGTGTGTATGTTTTTCATTAAAGTTTTGAGAGAAATACTAAAAGAAAATTAAAAAAAAAAAAAAAAACACACACAAATTGAAATCTCAAATATATATTTTGGCATAAATTCACTTCCCTCCAGTTTCTTTTATGAGTGATTTTCATTTGTGTCATTCTTCTCTTTGATTATTTTCACATTTGAAACAGATTTTTCTCGTTTAGGGATCCTTAGTTTTGTGGGATGTTTTGAGGTGTTCCCAGTCTTTTTTCGGCTCTTGTAACGTTCGGTTGTGCTTTTGTAAGGTAAATTTAACAAATCAGACATTTTGTATATTTTAATAGAAAATACTTAAATGCAATGTGCGGATTTGAGTGTGTTGGTGTTTTAAAAGAGATCCAATGGATACATAAAGATTTTTAAAATTAGTGTCAAAAAAAAAAAAATAATGACACTTTTGAAAAGTTTTTATGTACATACGAGTACATATTTACAATATATTAAAGATCATATACAAATATTTTTTAAATTTAATGAAATCAATATATATTAGTTATGATATGGTAATTTTTATTAATATTTACAGCGAAAGAAATGTTTAAAAATCAATAAAGTATTTAACAGAATATAAAAATACATATTACATCAAGTGTTTAAGTCACCCCAAGAATCTGCCGTTGGTTATGGCACGTTTTTTATATTATTTAGTTGCTGCTGCAATAATTTCGGGTAAGATGTTAAAATTTTAAACTTTAATTATGAAAGATTTTAAGAAAAATTATAACAGAAAAGAATTTTATTAGCTACAAAATATTTTAAAAATGTACAAAATCAAATTTGTCGTTCTTAGTATGTTACAGAGTTGGACTGCTATCAGCTTAATAGCTTTATCACCCAGCATACCATTCTAGGAGAGCTCCGAAAAAGGAGTCAGAAAAGAGTCCAACTAAAAAGCATTTTCGGAGCGAAAGAAAAATTTGCTTAAAAAATAATTTTTTTTTCCTTTTTTATATATTTTATTTAAATGAATTCCATTTTATTTTTTCTTTACTGTAAATACAATTTATTTAATGTTTTTTTTCCATTTCTAATTTAGTTTATTTGTAAATTAATTTCCTTTTTGTTTAAGTAAAAACAATTTAAAAAAAATGTCAACTTTTAATTTTTTATATTTAAACTTGCAATGACTCTTTTCTGACAGCTCTTTCTGAACCCAAAAAACCCTCATAAAAGACTCTTTTCTCACATTATCTAAGAGCTCTTTCTGGTGGACCATTTTCGAATGTAATGACCCTCTTTTCTGAAAGTTTTCGGAGCAATAATGATTGTTTTTTTGGGCTCATAAAGAGCATAAACGCTCCGGAAAAGGTGCCAGAAAAGACTCTTTTCGGACTCATATGGCTTGCTGGGTAGTTACACTTTGGGAAAATTATAACTTATTTTAAAATACAAATACAAGGTTTTCAAATATATACAACTTTGAAAAAGGTCATCCTAAACTCTCTTGGCCTCTAAGCAAATATTTGGAGGTCAAAATTGTCTCGATCACTTTTAAATTATGGTTTTCTAAAGTCATATCCTCATCTTTTTAAAACGGGCTCCCTTCGACTCTACTTAAGTGTTCGCACTACCACGTAAACCAACCAAACATATTCTCATCTATTATTTGTATGACTTTCAAATTGCATTTAATTCATTTAATTCAATTTAGCATTACATTCTCAAACATTATTATAATAAATTTACCAAATTTAACAACAACTAATTACAATATCCAGAATATTATATTTTATCAAACTTAAGATCAAAAATTTGATAAAAAATACAATTTTTAATAAATACAGAAAGGTCAAACAATTAGTTTCATAATATGCTGAAAACATAAACACGTCTTTTTGAATGGTTATTACCAGGGACCGGACTTTTAGGCAGTTAAAATCGCGTTTTATGCGCATAAAACATGTTTTAAAAATAGAAAAATATGCGCTTAAAATTAAAAAATATGCATTATAGTTTTTTTTTTATAACATTTATTAATGATAAAAAAAAACACCAAAATAACAATAAAATCAAAAAGTAACAATTCAGTCTCATAAACGTAAGTAAATTAAAATTATTTTTTTCAATCCTTCATTTTTTTGTAAAACTATCAAGTTTGATACGAATATTTTTACTTAAGTTACTATCCTCCATGATTTTATTTATGGCATCATCAATTAATTTAATTTGCTTACTCAATGGATTAGATTCCTCTAGTTTAACAATAGTCTCAGAGATAAAACCATAATTGGAAGACACAAACACTAATTCAGCTTTTATATTTGGTAAATTTAAAATTTTTCGTTTGGTAAATTTAAAATTCGTTTTATTGAGACTCATCATCATCATCGCTGAATCCTTCCACTACATCCTTAAATTGGTTTTTAGTTTTTAGCATAATACATAACTGCTGCCAACCACGTTTCCCATCTAGTTGTTATAGGCTGTGGAGGAGACATAAATCGGGGTACTTCTCTTTATATATGGCAACACGCGAAGGTGCCTTAGAAAAGATTTTTTTTTTCCATAAGAAATCAATAAATTAATATCATCGAAGTTGTCTCTAATCTCATCTGCAACACGGTGCATCGCATGGGCTAAACATGTAAGATGAATCATTTTTAGATAAAATACTTTTAAAACCTTTCCAGACTTAACCATATGTGGCCCAGCATCAGTCACATACAGCAGTATTTGGTTTTTATTAAAATTTTCACATAATAAATCTATAGAGCCATTAAAAACACGAGCAATTGTTTCGTGGTTTGCTGTTTTCCAACTCAACCTTATTAATTAAGAATATTTGTTTGCTTTTCTCTTCGTCCTCATCCAAAATTCCTGCAAAATTGGCAACTTCGTCGTTTCATCAATAGATTTGAAAAAATTACATCACATACTTACATTAAGGCATACATTACAAAATCAAAAAATATTTAGTAACTATAAGCAATGAAAAAGTCATTAAAGCAAGAATAAAACACTTTTTTTTTTTCAAAATATGCTACATAAATATGCATTCAAAGCAAAATATGCAAAATTGTGCATTCAAAACAAAATATGCTAAAATATGCACGAACAAATCGATGCCATTTTACTGAAAATTTCTTGATTCGCAAAGATATTTAGTTTATGTTGATCTCAGACTGACGACCACAAATATGCATTTGCATAAAAATCTGAACCTTGGTTATTACAATCATAAAATCAGCATTCTTGAAACTAAGTAAATTATCAGCCTTGACATTCCGTTCGGTAGTGGAATTAATTCCGTATTTTGTTTCGATAGAAAAAATAAAACGAAACATTTTTTGATTTGCTATGTACAATTGTAAATTTAAGAATTTCATTCTGAAAAAAAAATTTTCGTTTTACTTTCTCTATATGGAATTAATTCCACTACCGAACGGAATTAAATGCTGTGACATGGCTGTTTGCCTCCTTTTCACTTCTCATTTTTCTTAATAAGAGACATTTTTTTAAGAAACTTGAAGAACTGGCACCAACTCCTCCTTTTCACTTCTCATTTTTTTAGTATGACACAATTTTATGAAAACTCAATGAAGTAAATTTTACTGCCTCCTTTTCACTTCTCATTTCTCTTAATAAGCCTTCTTTTCACTTCTCATTTTTCTTAATAAGAGATTAGATTAGTTGTTAAAACGCTGATGCCAAACACTATTAAAGCAAAGATAATTATAGGAAAGTTTAAAGGTGAAGAAGTGCTTCTCCCCAAGATACCTATGAAACCAAGTGATCTACAATTTAAGTTTAAACGCGTCCAATTTCCAGTTGCATATAATAATAATCGAATTTTGAGGAAACTTTTTAAGCAATAAATTGAGAAAAATTTTTGTAATTTTTTCTTTTACTGAAAATTTTGTGTCTAACTGCCGTATTCCTAAAAAATAAAGTAGGTTTGAAGTGTGCTTTTAGACAAAATTTTCATACAAAAATTTCTTAAAGTACTATGAGCCTCAAACGTGTGTAAACACCAGTGAATTTTTTGATTTTTTTAAGATAATGAAAATCCTAAAATCTATCCATCGATTGAAATTTAAAAGTTTCGTTTTGTTGTATATTTGGTTGAATAATAGATTCGGTTATGAAAAAAAAAAAATAAGTTGAACTATAATGCTTTTCATAATCTTAAAAAAATCAAAAAATTCACTGGTGTTTACACACTTTTGAAGCTGTGTGTATATTTGAAGTCTACTTTAATTTTTTATGAATAAGGGCATTAATATTTGATTCTATATGAAATACAAATCATTAGTTAATACCGAGCGAAGCACGGCCCGGTCAGCTGGTTTTAAATATTTATAATTAAATCAAACGGTCGTTGTTTTGCTTAAAAAAAGTTTTGAAACAACCATTAAAAGTCAAACTAATTTGACCATACTAGATAAATGATTAATGTTATGTTATACGAAAAATAAAACTAATATAAATACAAGTAAAAGTGAATATATAAGAGTAAAAATGCTTTTATTCGAATATTTCTCAAAACTTTCAAATTTTGTTTGCAGCATTTCTTATTCAAGTTAATGGCCTGGGGTAATATAATTTTTGTCTTTTATATCTTATTAGAACATTTCATGGTGCTGTGTTTTTTTAGATGTATAGAATTTTGAAATGGAATAAAACGAAAATTATTTTTCTAAAAATGAAAGATAATTGAAATATGTCTTCTGACATACGAGTATAACTAGCTCGGTCGTAGTCCAATCTACAGGTCCAATTTACGATGATTTTTTTCCAAAATTTTTGGCCGTTTATCGGTAATAACGCGGCGAATGTTGTCTTGCAATTGGTCGTAATCTAGCGATTTAAAACTATAGATGCATCTATAGTTTCATTTCCAGTTAACGTTATCCTATCGTCCTAATATTTTCTTTGTCTTGGATTTTCAGAAGCCCATATGTGGCAATTTTATTGACCAGATTCTTAATAGCAGTCTCAGAAGAACGAAATGTAATTTTTACAGATTCACCATTGAATTCTTGTAACACTACTGACATGTCAGCAAATAAAATTATAACAATTTATGTGGGAAAACAAAGTTTTTATTGAAAAACCCTTTATGTATATCCAATGAGTTGTCAAGATTGCACTGTAAGAAATTTTACCATTATTGTTGGCAAAACTTACAATTTTTGCAAACTATATGTTTTGTTTTTTTTTTTTAAATATAACAAATTCATAAAAAACAAATAAGAAAGTATAGTCGGTCAAGTCCAACCATATCATACCCTACACCGAGCACAAACAGTTTTTTAGAAATGTGCGCTATATGAAAGGTTTGACCTAGATATTATGGACCGATGTTCTAAAAATGTAATAGCATGACTTTTGTTAAATGGATCTTAAAGTGGTTTTCAGAAGAGGTCTTATATGGCAGCTATGATTTATTATGCATCAATTGTTATAAAATTAAATTAAATAGCATATATGTATGACTTATTTATATTGAATTATATTTGGTTACCAAAAGTTGCAAGAGATTAATGGTCGTTAAAGTGATTTTCGGATGTTGGCCTTATATGGAAGCTATGACTATTTATGGACCAATTCGCATGATTAGGTTTTATGCATAATTTATTTCTGGCGTAATTTGTGGGAATACGTAGTTTTACCCTAAAAATACAAACAAAAGCACAGGGGCTTGTCAGTGATGGTGTGGGGTTGCATGGCTGTTTCCGGTGTCGAAAATCTTCATTTTATAGAAGGCATAATGGATAAAAACTTGTATCTTGATATTTTGAAGGCAAATATTAAACAAAGTGCTTACAAATTGCGGATTGCCAATAAATTTAAATATTACCAGGACAATGACCTGAAGCACACATCATTGATAACAAAGAACTGGTTGTTGTATAATTGTCCTGAAGTCCTCAAAACACCTGCGCAAAGTAAAGAACTTAACGTAATCCAGCATTTATGGGATGAACTCGGACGTCGGATGCAAAATAGATGCAAAAAATCATTTTAATTGGACGCTCAGTTTGACGGTAATCAAAAACTTGGCCACAAAAATAGGTGCAATTTCTTATAGTTCATTGAATGCAAACAATTTATTCTCTTATACCCTACACCACCATAGTGAGGAGGTTGTGTTGGATTTGTGCTGATGTTTGTAACGCCCAGAAATATTGGTCCAACACCCACCTTAAAGTATACCGATCGACTCAGAATCACTTTCTTTTTGGATATTTTTTCGGCCCAAGGATGGATGGGATTGAAACTGGTGGAAATCGGTCCATTATTTCACAATTTTGCAATATAACAAACATTACGTTTAATTATCTGAGTTTCTAGAGATATTTTAGATTTTATATCGCTTTATTTGAAAGATGGAGCTTAAATTTGTTTGTTTTGTAAAATTACTAAAATATTATTGTGCTTCATTTATAATTTTTATTTCAAATTCCTTTACTTAACTAATTTTGTTATTTCTGTCTATTAACACAAATAAATCAGATCAAAATTTAGTCCATGATCTTGTTTAAAACACATAAATGTTCTATTTAATTTCTACATGTGCCAAACTAGAAGATAGTGAATTCCTTTGTTAATAAAAAAAATAAATTTATCTATTTCCACAATAAGGTAAACTCAGAATTTCCCATTATAATTATTAGCTGTCTTTCAAAAAAAAATATAAAATATTAAGTGGCCATAAATCTTGTCCAACACACATTTTCTTGTCTACACCTACAAATAAAAGTGGGAGACACTAAAGAAGCCGGCCGGTAAAACAAAACAATATTGAAAAATACAAATATTTTTATACAAAAATAGACTATTATATCAAATATCGTACGCTTATTTATATATTAGTAAAATATATATACATATTTTTATAGAGTATATATTTTCTACAATCAAATTATAACACGTGAAAAAAAAGAGTATAATCTAATTCTTTACTGCTTAATACAAAATACATACCGTCTAAGTATGTATTTTTGCAGTGTACTTGTCAGTTGTACGATACATATGTCATTGTGCATGTCTGTCAAATCAAAATCTACAATAGAAGACAACAGCTGTTTTTGTTATGATTATTTTCGCTAAAGTTTTGTGTTTGAAAAAAATGGATTAAAAATATTAATTAATTGTAACTTGCAGCATTATTGCAATAAAAAAGCATTTTTTTGTTTGCTTTTACACGACGTATATGCATTGGAAAATTTGACAAGCACACTGCAAAATACATACCGTCTAAAACCACCTTTATTAAATAATGATTTTTAAACTCTAAAAATATATGCAAATAAATAAAGCAACTAAAAAAAAGTCATGCGTTTCTAAACAAAAGCAAAATGTTGAAAAATATGTTTTGCATTTACCTTTATAAACAGTGGCTCTAATAGACCTGACCAAATATATTGTAATGCACAGCTTTTTCCCCCTATTCAAGAAATAATTGGTTAAAAGGGGATTTTAATTTTGATATTAAAAAGCTAAATTTAAACACAAATTTTACTTTGGAAAGCTCTCGGATAACTTGTTCAACGGAAAACGCACAGAGATGTAAGCAGTACTTTATGAATTTTCGAATTGATTCAAAATTGACCGAGATAGGGGTAAATTCTGATTGTTTTCGATTATAATGAAATTGTTTATATTACATTCAAATTTATACCTCTAATAAATTTGTTAGAAAAATAAAAAATCTATGGGCGACGCACGGTGGCTCAGAATCAATTTTCATTAGCCAAAACCTATATTTTTTCTTGACATAGATTCTTGAAATTTGTATGCCATCAGAAAGGAAATAGATCAAAACTAAGGTAGCCGAAATATTTTGTCATAATATTCGCAGTAGTACGCGTGGTATGCTGCTAAAGAATTTAAGTTAATTTAGAAATTGAAAAAATGGTAATATTTGATGTCATATTAATTACGATTTCTTGAGTACTAGTATTGATAATGGTATTTGCGCACCCTGTATAATTTGTAGTTAGAGTGCTATGTAATAAACCACCATATATTCGTAAAATTTGAAGTTTAATAGTGTATAACTTTTAAAAGACCAAAAAAAAAATATGTACATAAGTATTGTTAAGCATAAAGTTAAAATTTGAGCCATCCTAATGAAAATACGGCAAATATCTCAAAGAAATTGGGGGCCACCCTAAGGATACCAAAATATTATATTGTATATATAATGTTGACTTGTGGCCCAAATTTGAGCCAAAATTAACTTTACGCTGAAATTTCTTCACAAGGTATAAAAGGTTTAAGACTTTAGTGCTAAAAATTATATTCAATTTGGTCAACGCTAACAGGTCAACCATCATTTACGAAGAGTTTTGTTTAACCTGTTTGTGCAGGCCTATACTTTTTCGGAACTTATTTGTGTACCCTGATGTCAGCTTTTGTTAATCCAGTTACGGACCATATTCTACTTCAATCCCAATATTGAATGGAACATGTTGCGACATACTTGTAAACGCTTTGAATTAATTCTCAAAAAATATGACATTGATTTGGTTCGTGTTGAGTTTTGAGAAAAGTCCGGTAACATACAAACGCTTCTGGTTCCAAGTCATCTGCCAAAACAGAATAAATATTTCTTTCTGTACGCACTCCCTGAAATTTGGACAGTGGCTTAAAGTAGTTTTTGCACAGAAACGTGACGAACAAGGTTCTCCCATGTGCCTTTCAGGTTTCTGACAAACTCCTATTTTCGATACGATTATATATCTTTATATTTTTCTTTATTTTTCCTTTTGTACACAAATCATAGTATGGTTGTTAATAATATTTTTCTCGGCCATGCGATACTGATTGTATCATTGTTATTTTTGGTCGTATCGAATCAATTTTTTTCCATTAGTCTATCAAAATATGAAAAAAGCGATTTGAAAGAAAAACGACTTAGGACCTTTCTATATTAAAGCAACGTTAGTAACCATATTTAAATATTAAAAAATATTTGAAATTGTTCATTTCAAATATTAAAAAAAAAATATAATTAAACTTTTCCTCTTTCTTTTTTCTCTTCCATTACAGTTACTGATGCAGCCTATGAAGACTGTGAAGTACCGCCCAGTGTACGAAATGCCAATATAAAAATTGAAGATGAAGAAGACACGATTCGTGCCATCTACAGCTGTCAGCCTGGTTACGAATTGCGTGGACCCCAAGAATTGGTTTGTGATCTCGACACCGATTTGTGGAATGACAATCCACCAGAGTGTGTACAACAACAAAGATCCAATGAAGTAGAAGATGATGATGAAAATGCACAGGATACTGCAGAAAAAGCAAAAAGGAAGAAGCCACAAGATATTGTCGAAGATCGTATGATATCACCAGCATTAGCATCTACCCTGGATATGAGCTGTGTACAGGCCAAGGTTAAAGCTCCCGAAATAAGACATGGTTATGTGCAGAGTTACGATAGAAGACGACGAGGCGAAAAAGTGTTTTTGGCTGCTTTTTATGCTTGTAATGATAATTTCGAATTTGAAGATTCCGAAATTAATACGCTGTATTGCAGTGACCGCAAATGGGTGGGAGAATTGCCAGTGTGTATAGCATTGGGTGAATATACTGAGGGCGATGAAGAAGGTGAGAAACGGTTAAGGATTGAAGATGAACATTTCTAAATTGATTGTTTGCAATTTTCACAGAATACGACGAATATGAAACTGTCGAGGAGGAAGCGGAGGAAGAAAATGTGGCTCTGCCACCACCACCACCGCCAACACAACCCCAAACTCCTAACCATATACCCGAAGAAATTAGCAACGAAATTCCTGACGTTGAAAGAGAACATACTGAATACCATGAATCGTCTGAAGTTACCAACAAAATCGCTGAAACTTCTCATCAGGAAGAGTCACAAGCTGTAACAGAACTGCCCACAGTAGTGGAACCCACGCCAGATCCCTATACTCCTCGTGTACTGGACAACAACTGTGGTCCCGATAATGGTGGCTGTGACCAAAAATGTGAACGTGTTTTGTTCACCGGTGAAAATGAACCACGCATTCAGTGCTCGTGTTCAAAGGGATTCAGTTTAGATCCCTACGATTATTCCACTTGTCTTGGTAAGTTAACAACTATTTCATATAATTCACATCTAATTGTCCACTTTACCAGACATTAATGAATGTGATATTAAAAACGGTGGCTGCGAGCAGTTGTGCCATAACTTGCCTGGCTCTTTTCAATGTGCTTGCGAAAGTGGCCTGCAAATTGACACCATCACTGGCAACACCTGCATTGGTAGGTTTCCTATGACATTCAGCTCTTAAATAACTATTTCCTTATCTCATGTGTAACTTTTACTTTATCATCTATCCATCCATCTGTCCACATTCACAACGACTTCATCGTCAACCACTGGTCATCATCAATATTAATTCATTGTTTGCATTTAGACATTAATGAGTGCCTTTTACGCAACGGCCATGGTCCCTGTCAGGACACTTGTCACAACATTTGGTCTGGCTACAGATGTTCATGTGCTAATTTGCCCGGGACTCAATTGTCACCCGATAATCACACCTGTCTAGATAATGGTGAATGTTTACATAATAATGGTGGTTGCTCCCACACATGTATCTCATCGATTGGTCGTATTTTTTGCTTATGTCCGTCGGGATATCGTATGTCTGAGGATGATAAAACTTGTGAAGGTTTGTAAGAGCGCGAAGATGTTGTACATACCACTATGCAATGGAAATAAAAACTGTGTGGTAGCATTTAACACTGAGACAACTTTGCTCATTAAAAAAATACACACATTTATAATAAAACTAGAGTAACCCTACCCCAGTTGCTGGCCAATACAATAACATACGTTTACGTCTTGGTATTAAAAATTAAATTATCTAGAAAGAATAGACATCTTCCCGAAAAAGAAGTGCAAAATAATATAAAGAGAATAATGGCTCAGGTGGTGGACTTAATGGTGTTAATTTAACTTTTCCATCGGTTTATTTTTAAATTTAAATGCATTGCATTTATTACAAACTTTATCAATTTTGCCAATTTGAATGGATGGATGAGAAGCGTAATCAATGTTATGATCATAATTAAAACCTGAACAATTAGAATTTCCAATTGAATGGCTACGTCTCCGTTGTTGCCTGTTTTGATTGTCACGCGCAATGTTCTTTATTTTGATTTGATCTTTTTTTTTTTTTTTTTTTTTTGAATATAAATTAGGTTAACGGAGAATTAATCCCTCAAATTGCCAGGTTATCCCACTATCGATTTAAGTTAGTCTAAAGTCCACCTATACCTTCATATAGGAAGCTGGAACGCTTAAATCTTGATTTAAAAATTTAGCATGTGACTAATGCACAACTCCGAAAAACCGTAATGCGGTACAGTTAGACGACGCCAAGCATTAACCAATGCAAAAGTGAGACGCAAATCTCACGAAGGCAGCGAAAAAAGGACGGCGATAATGACAATGAGGAGCGAGTTCTTTCTCCACCCAGAGCTGAATTACGACTATTGATTTGATTTGATCTTGATAGTGCCATTCGTTGCCTTGCTAATTCATTACTTTCTAATCACTCTTGTTCATCCTGATTAGATCTATTTAAACGTATTTGACTGCTGTGGCGTGTTCGTCGGCCAATTTGTGAACGAACGTCTTTATTCTCGGCATTGTTGAATAATTTTTTTTTAATGCAAAAAGATTTTAGTTTTCACTGAAATAACTATTACAAATCAATAATTAAAACACACTGTAAACATAAATATCAATCAATAAACACACAGAAATTAAATAAGTCAAATAACGCGAGCATGGTGCAACTATACAAGGTGAGTGCAGTAGCCCAGCTGACTGGCTTTGTTTACAATTTACTTATGTCAAAAGTAATACTTTTTCAAGTATTTTTGACAGTAGTTCATTATTTTACACAAACAAAATGCCTGTTGTTTTTGCTTACTGCCTTCTTATTTAGGGTTAAATACAGTGATTATGTGACAAGTGACTACAAAATCAGAGCTAAAGTTCCACAGGAGAGTGTTCTCGGATCAACACTTTTCTAGTTATACACCTCTGATTTGCCAACGAGTGAAAATTTAACCATTTCTACATTTGCAGACGACACTGTCATTCTTAGCTCACATGTGGATTCAAGTGTGGCATCTAGAGAACTCGATAATTATTTTAGACGTGTGGAGACGTGGTTAAAAAACTGGAGAATACGTGTAAACGAATCGAAAAGTAGACATGTTTTGTTTACGCCTAGGAGAGGAAATTGTCCACCTGATTCAATAAACAATGTGGCTTCTAATCTGCACTGGCTACTTAACGACCAATCTAAATTAAGCCTTGATTATAAAGTCATCCTGTATAAAATCAATTTGGGCATATGGTATTCAATTATGGGGAACTGCAAGTAATACCAGTATTGATCTCATACAGAGGGCCCAATCGAAAATTCTTAAAACCATGACGGGAGAAATATGGTACATAAGGAATGAAAACATCCATAGAGATTTACAAAAGGTGAATTCAGAATGGTTCGAGAGAGATATATCTTGTAGTTGCAAAACCATCCGAACCCGCTTGCGAGAAATAAGGTTTCGTAGAGCTAATCTACCACCCTACGGATTTAGGGTCCATTTGTCCATTATGGCTCTCAACTGAGAGCAAATAGTTCTTAAGGTTTAGGTATAAGATTTATTTACATGTTGTAAGGCCTATGAAGTAAAGGCAGATTCAATAAATAAATAATAAAAACGTTAAAAAAAAGTAATGAAAAGATATTTGTACTTTCCACCACAAAAAGTTTTAAATCATTCCGTTTGTAACATTAAGAAATACTCGATGCTTATTAAATTCGAACTCGAAATAGCTTTCTGTCTGTCTGTGTAAAACACGCTCATTATCGAAATATCAAACCAAAGTCAATGAAATTTATCCTAAATATTAGGTATTGCACTAACCTATTTGAGATTTAAAATCAACAAAATTGAGAAATAGTTCTGCTTATTTTAAAAAAGTATACTGTACATTAATACCAGGTTATTCTATTCGTTTGGGGATCCAGTCTCTCTAAAATTATCATTATGGCCCATACAAATGTATCCCAGTATTTGATATTATAATTAATTAAAATAACTAGAGTAATTTATGTTCGAATTGGTCTATAATTTAGCACAGTTCCATTTAAGTCCCACTTCCAAAAATCACTTTAACACTCTTTTAAAAAATATATCGAGATAAAATTCAATACTAATTAATTTTTTATAGAAAAAAAAAACTCATGATTAAGATTATACAACGACCGGTTTCTATTGATTATAGCTGCAATATAAGGTCCACTTCGAAAAAATATTTTATTATATAGACATTTTATACACATATATTAAAATTATTTCTAATCAAACCTTTTTACCCTAAACATTTTCACTTACAGATATTAACGAATGCGAATTACCCGAAGTTGCTGCTGAATGCCCAGCTGGCTGTGAAAATACACACGGATCCTATCATTGCATTGTGCCACTGAATAACCGAGAAGACGCTGAAGAACACACCGATAACTCAGGAATAATTAGAACTTCAGAGGTCATGGAATGCAGTGAAGGCTTTAGAGGCGAAAATGGCAAATGTGTGGACATAGACGAGTGTAGCGAAGGCACCAGTGGTTGTGAAATGTGTGTCAATATTGAGGGCGGTTATGAATGCACCTGTCCAGCAGGCTTCGATTTAGCCGACGACGAAAAGACCTGTGTCGATATCGATGAATGTGCTATTGTGATGGAAGAGAACGAATATGAGGCCTCGTATAAGATTTGTTCACATGGTTGTCAAAATACTATTGGTTCCTTCCAGTGTAACTGCCCATATCGTCATCATTTGTCGAGTGATCGTCGCACCTGTGTGGTGGATACCTGCAATGATTTACAAAATCCCGAACTGAATAAAACACATTGTGCCTATGACTGTGTGGACTTGGTTAGTGGTTCATATCAGTGCTTGTGCCCTGAAGGTTATGCCCTAACAGAGGATGGTTACAATTGCCAAGAAATGTTGGATGTGTGTGCTGCGCATAATGAGGCCTGTGCTCCTGGTATCTGCCAAGCCAGTGCAGATAGAACCACATTTTCGTGCATTTGTCCTATTGGTTATGAAGAAATCAACTCAAGATGTGTAGATATAGATGAGTGCTCTACAGGAGTGCACAAATGTTCTTATGAATGTGTTAACACAGAAGGCACCTATCATTGCTTGTGTCCCTTGGGCTTCCGATTTGCCGAGGGCAGTGAATACGAATGTGAGGACATTGATGAATGCCTGGAACAAGTGGGTATTTGTGGTAGCTTGAATTGTGTCAACTTGGCTGCCACCTTTAATTGTTTATGTTCTGATGGTAGCGAACCAAATGGAGAAGGTGTCTGCCCCGACATGCTAAAAGACCCCTGCAGTGCTAATCAATGTTCTCACGAATGCTTAGCCGAGGGTCAAAGTTTCCGTTGTGCCTGTCCTGGCAATATGACTCTCGACGACTCTGGCGTTGATTGTATAGTAGCTGATATGTGTGCGATAAATAAGAATGGCTGTGAACAGATCTGTAAATCTGAGGAGGATGGCATTTGTGGCTGCTTCGATGGTTTTGTTTTAGATGTCAATGGCAAATCATGCATTGATATAGATGAATGTCAAATCAATAATGGCGGTTGCCATCAATTGTGTACAAACATTGCAGGTGGGTTTAAGTGTTCCTGTCAGGCAGGTTTTGAGTTCCTGGACGGAGCTTTAAAAGACTACTGCTTTGACATTGATGAGTGTACTTCGGGTTTGCATACTTGTTATGGCGACATGATTTGTGAAAATCTAAATGGCTCATTTACATGCTTATGTCCGCCTGGGTACGCCCTGGGCTTGTCCGCCAATCTCGCTGTAAATATCATTCCATTGTCATCTGCGCTTGATGGACCCATAGAAAATTCATTTCATAATTCTTACAATTCTTCATCTTCATCATCATTACAATTATCACCTGCTTCGTCCATGTGCTTAGACATTGACGAGTGCTCGATCGCCAATGGTCACTGCACTCATTTCTGCATGAATCTACCCGGCAACTATGAGTGTTCATGCCCGCCCGGTTATTTGTTGAATGCTAGCGATAACAAAACTTGTATATTGGTGGATGTTTGTCTGCAAAATAATGGTGGCTGCTCTCATGCTTGCAACAATCTGAATGGGCAGGTTATGTGCTCTTGCCCGGATGGTTACCGCTTACATCCCGATGGGAAGACATGCTTGGATAACGACGAATGCTTTCTCACCAACGGTGGTTGCGATCATATTTGTCATAATAGCGCCGGAAGTTATGCCTGTTCATGTCGCTCTGGTTTCATACTGTCATCCAATGGTCACAGTTGCCTGGACATTGATGAATGTTTCGATGGTCTGGCAAATTGTAGTACTATTTGTATAAATCTTCTAGGTTCTTATGCTTGTGCCTGTGAGACAGGCTTTGAGTTGGCTAGCGATCAAAAGACTTGCTTGGATGTCGATGAATGTGCTTTGGAACGTCACGACTGTTCCCATGAGTGCGTTAATGTAGATGGTGGCTTCCAGTGCACCTGTCCACAGGGTTACTATTTGGGAGAGACCAGGGCCGTGTGCCTCGATATAGACGAATGTATTGTAACAGATCATGGTTGCAGTCATAAATGTTACAATACCCAGGGTTCCTACATATGTGCCTGTCCCAATGGCTTTACTCTTTCCGCAGATGGTAAAAAGTGTTTAGGTGCCCTCTGTAGTAACGACAATAATGGCTGCTCTCATTTGTGTGATCCCGAAAACGGATGTGTTTGTCCCCAGGGTTGGTCCTTGGGTGCAGATGGAAAAACATGTGAAGATATTAATGAATGTTTATACCACAATGGCTTCTGTCTTCATAAATGCCACAATACCGAAGGTTCGTTTGAATGTCGATGCCCTGATGGTTCAAAGCCCGCTCATGGTGAAGACGCCTGTCCAATCACCTGCCCAGCTGGTTTCACATTTAGCCGTGATGATCCCTCCAAGTGTGAAGATATCGATGAATGTTCCCTGCCCGGAGTGTGTCAGCACGATTGCCGCAACACAAATGGTTCCTACGAGTGTCTCTGCCCCAGTGGTTATCGCCTAGAGAATGGTCGCGAGTGTGTAGATGTAAACGAATGTTTAGATAATAATGGCGGTTGTGTAGGAGGTGTATGTATTAATCATAATGGCGGTTTTGAGTGCAAATGTCACTTGGGCTATATATTGGCCAGTGATAGAAAAACTTGCGAGAAACGTGTAGAGGTGCGTGATCAATGTCATCCATTTGAGGCTCCAGCTAATGGTGAAATCCATTGTACCAAATACCGTCACAAAAAGAAACGTTTCTATAATACCAAATGCAAAGTATGGTGTAATCAAGGTTACCGCCTAGAAGGACCCAGCCAACGTCATTGCAATTCTTCGGGAGAGTGGGATCAGCATGAGAATAAATGTTTGCGTAAGTAAATAAACTACAAATTTAAACACTTAAAATGTTAACATTTTTACTGCTCTATGATTTAATAGCAGTTATAAATATTTACTTAACTACCTATTTACATGCATACATACATATTTATATCCATATAAATTGAATGTTTTTTTTATTAAGATATTTTATCTCTACTTCTATCTACATACATACGTTTTCCTATTTATATTTTTATTTTGTATGTTACAGCAATTGTATGCCCACCTATTCCAATGCCAAGAAATGGTGTCATGTTGCCGCAATCATGTTCTTTGGGTTCAACCTTTATGGGCGAACAGTGTCACCTTAAGTGTAACGTTGGCTTTGTGCCAGTGGGAAAATCAGTAGCTGTCTGTACTTCACAAATGCAATGGTCATATGAGGGCACATTTGAGTGTGTGCCAATGCATGTCGAGACACGTTTAGATACCACAAATGATTTCACACCTTCCATAATGCCAACACTACACAAGCATCAAACTACATACCAAACACGTCCATTGTCCAATTTGCCCTGGCAGCCAGCCACATTTGGTGGTGTTAGTACTGGGGTGCAGAGACCCTACATTAAGTGTCCTCGCAATACCACCGTCTTTTTGGCCAATGGTGAACGTACTGCTCACATCATTTTGGAAAAACCTGTTACCAATTTGAATTATCGTTATATTGAATCATCACCAGCTTGGACCAGAGACTTGCAGGCTCATTTGGGACCTGGCAGCTATAATGTTGTATTCCGCGGTCACGATCCTGTTACGGGTAGAAAAGCACGCTGCAGAACTGTTATTAATGTAAGACATGCCGACGGACCTAAAATTGTTTTCTGCACCAGATCATTTGAGGTGCAATTGGCCGAAAATCAAGCATATCGCTCGGTGGTATGGGACGAGCCGAGATTCGACAGCAAATATAACTTTAAGAAAATCTACAAGTCAAGGGTAAGAGAAGTTCCTTTCTGGTCTAAAAGTGTTAAATATTGTAACATTTAAAAACAATTTCAAAAGTTTACCTTAATGTGTTTTGATCATCAGATCATTTTGATCTGATTATTGTGGCACTTATTAAACATAAGCAAGGTAGAAAATATGGGTAAAATACAAGTAATAATAAAGTTTAAAACTTGTTTTAAAAGTGCTTAAACTTAAAGTTTCCAGCATTTGTAAAATAATTATTCGATCCATTTCCACGTTTGCATATTATTTTTATGCAGAGTATTCTTTGAAGATTACGATTCTGTTATAACTACATTCAACATAAATTTTACATTTAGTTATAACAGAATTGGTTCTAAAATGTTCTAATTATTAAAAATTCCACCCACCATAGTTAAAGAAAATCCTAAAAGAAATTATGTTTATGTATGGTCTGGGAATTTTGAATAACAGGAACAATTTTTGACCGATTTACAACTTTATATAACTTTTTACTTTTTTAAAGAAAATTCAAATTTAATGGGGATTATTTATTATCATTTCAAAGAACGTTCTTTGGCATTTATTTTTTTTTTAAAGATTATGACTATCAAATGTAGGCCGTTGCTACGTCGCAGATGGTCTATCCGTTGAGTCCAAATTTCGTTGACTCGTTCGAGCATTTGGATTGGTAACAGGCCTAAATCGAAGCGGGTTTGTCCTCATAAACTTTAGACTTTACATATCCCCACAGGTAAAAGTCTAACGGTAGCCAATCGACCGGCCCAAAATGTAAAACTATTTGCTTACCGAAGTGTCTCAATAAATCCACTGATTGATGCAATATATGGGAAGTGTCGCCGTCTTGCTAAACCCAAATATCACCGAGATTACGAGCCTCAATTTAAGGCATCAAAAATGGCACGATAACGCCATTGACGGTTACGTTCGCCCCGGCATCATTTTTAAAGAAATATGGACCGATGTTACCATCGGCCCACAAACCACACCAAACCGTTGTTTTTTCTGGATAAAGTGGCATTTTTTGAATCTCTTCAGGTTGAGCTTCGTCCCAAATGCGGCAATTTTGTTTGTTTACATACCCATTGAGCCAGAAATGGGCCTCATCACTGAGCAAAATTTGCTTGAAAACGTCGGATCTTCAGTTGTTGCACAAGCTGTATTTTGTACGCTTTCAATTTTAGATGTCGACGTAAAATGCTGTGAACGGCGCCGAATCGACTCTCCACGGTCTTTGTGTACACTCTCAGCTACGGCCCCTATATTTTCGTCACAGCGTCCTGGACGTGGTCTATACGGTCGAATATTATCCAATAATGAATGCTGGGTCTCAAAATGGATGATGGTGTTGCGAATAGTACACTCAGCAGGTCGATTATGTTGACCATAAATTGAGCAAAGCGCGCGAAACACATTCCTCATACAACGTGAATTTTCATAATAAAGTTGAACGATTTGTAAACGTTGTTCAGGCGTAAGTCTTGCCATTATGAAATGTCAAACAATACTAAACAAAAATAACATGACAGCATGACACGACTCACACGTGATCTGTCAAAAAAAGGCTATGGAAAAAAGTATCTCTACATTATAACTAAATTCGAAATTTCCAGTTTTATAGAAACAGTTTTCAAAAACTATCAAAAATCCCATTTTTCCGAACTTCAGAGCCTATCGGCATAAATTTGCACTGTCACAATAATCCAACATGGAAATGCTTCAAAATACTATCCTAACTAATCATAGTTTTGAATAGAAAAGCGTGAAGAGTTACAAAGTCTATGATTAAATTTAAGTATAAATATTTAAAATACATACTAAAAGTGCTATGATCTAAATTAGAAGTTTTCATTGATATGGGTTTACCCAACAGCTGTTTACATGTACATACATATATACATAATATTAACTTAATATTTAATTTACAGATTCCTGGTGAACTATTTGGCGTTGGTATCCACACTGTCTTTTATGAGGCTACCAATGATGATGGTTCGACTGCCAAATGTGAATTTAAAATCAACGTCAAAGGTATTTTATAAAACTTTACTCAATTTGCTCCATTGTTAGAAACTACAACTATGATTTTAACATTACAGAAGCCAATCCCTCCCTAAAACCAGCCATGTCCTCAGTCAATCTTATGCCCAATAAAGCCGATACCACTTCAAGTGTATCTAGTGACCTAAAATACACAACCGGTATACGACCAGTTAATATAGTGTCACCGCCTGTTTCTCATACCATTGTGACGCCTGACAAACAGGCCGCCATGTCTCCCGTGTCCCATCCCTCCATGGGTACTGCTCAACTTTTGGCCGGCCATGAATCGTTTATTATTTGTCCTGGCCAGCAACCGGTTAAAGTGACACATGCCCAAACTGTAAGTTATTATTGGCCAGGCTGGCTGATACGCATACGCTACAACAAAAAAACTGCTGTACCAGCCTTTAGCTACAAACTAAATGACATTCCATTGCATGGCTAACGCTTCAATTTTAGCTGCTCTCTTCTTAAAATTTTGAATTTTTATATTTTTCTAAAATTTAATCCAATTTAATTGAAATAGGTCGATTTGCCAGCCAACTGTATTTTGAAGAATGTACGTCTGAGCCCTTTCCGCCAGTTTATGTCACAACGTCTACTGCCTAGATTTTGGAACTCATATTATTACTAATTTCTCTTAAAAATTAATAAAATGAAGTCTTTTATTTGCGAAATATTTGTATATTTACTACCACGTTAATATGTATGTAAGTTTAAAATTTGTATTTCTTTTTTATTTTTTTGTAATAATTTTCCAGTAAGATAATTTGCATTTGTAAATTATAAGAATTTTTCTAATAATTAAATTGTGGTTTTATTTACGATAATTTATATTAAATATAAATAGAAGCTAACTGAACAATGTTGAGGTAGGTACATAATTATTTCATTCGAAAAGTACATTTTGTATCATTTGGGAAATGCCTGATTTACCAACTTTTATTAACTGGTTCCTAAAAATGTTGACAAAACTCACCATAAATTAAACATACTCGTAAGTACATAAGTATGTTAGAGACATCCAATACAAATTTTAACAAACAACTAAAAACATTTAGAAAATAATTATTAAAAACATAAAAATAATAATGACAACTTTTAAATTCACTGATGGTTTCGAATGCATGTAGTACGGCCACTTCAAAAGCACTACGAATGAAGGTGTTTACAATACCTGTTCTATAGATGCGACATCGATATGTTGGATGACAAATAAGAACTTGTGATTAATTTATAAAAATTTCAAATCAAATCCAAATAGTATCATAATTAATCAGAACAGCATTTATTAGCTGTATAATAATATCACTTATTTAGATAGTTTTATACTTAATATATTTCAAAAACTTATCAAATTAATATCATATCAACAAAATAAATAAATAAATAAGCAAATCTTCACAAATACATATTCACATTAACCCACTGGCCCACGATAACGTTCGCTTAGATAAGACTTAAGACACAAACTCGATTGTGGAATAAACAAACTTGATTGATTAAAAAATAGATACGATAAAAAGTTTGTATCTTAAGTCTTATCTAAGCGAACGTTATCGTTCGACATCGTGGGCCAGGCGGTAAATCCATAAACTTGCGATTACACACAGACGACAAACACATCCAATAATTTATGATGCCTTTAAAAAAGTTCCATGTCACGATTCTAAAGAATAAAAAAAAAACGAGAGACGCTTTAATTAAAATATGTACATATGTATGTATGTAGTGCAATTAAAAATATCTATAAATATCAGTCAGTATTTAAGGAATTTTTTATGATGTAATACCTACTCAGATTAAAACTTATGCCAAAAATTATGATAAGCAATTTCAGCATTAAACACTTTCGGCACAGCAGGCTACCGACTACAATATGTAAAAAACAAGTAAGAAAGTATAGTCGGTCAAGCCCGGCTATATAATACCCTACACCCAGTATATGTATAAAACAGTTTTTCAGAAATGTGCGCCATATAGGAGATCATCCAAAAATTTAGTGTCATGATTTCTGTGAATATAAATATTATATGTGTTAAACTTTATCTCGATATAAATACTTTTAAAAGATTTATGAAGGTTAAAGTGAATTACGGAGAGGGTCTTATATGGGAGTTTCGACTAATTACGGACCGACCATTATAAAATTAGGTGTCATCATTTCTGTTTATTTTTTGTGTCGAATTTTATTTGATTACCAACATTCTTAAGAAATTTATGATCGTTAAAGTAATTTTCGGAAGTGGGCCTTAAATGGAAGCTACGACTAATTATAGACCAATCACAATAATATTCTATGATATTATTTGTATACATATAAGATATATTTATGTTAAATATTATTTGGATACCAATATTTTTGAGTGAGTTATGCTCTTTAAAGTGATTTTCGGAAGTGGTACTTATATGGCAGCTACGACTAATTATGGACCGATCTGCATAAAATTTGTAGATGTGATTTGGCTTCATTTACCACTAATTTGTGATGAAATTTGTTTGGTTCCTTGTATAAGTCAAACATTTATGATTGGTAAACCCCAATTTCGGGAGTACTTTTGTATGGGGCCAGTTGAAATAAGGGACCGATTTGCACCAGTTTCAATCCCATCCATCCTTGGGCCAAAAAATATTACTTACCCATTTTTATCGAAATATCTTCCAAATTGTGACCTGTACTCTGCTCACAAGCTTTACATGAACAGCCAGCCAGCGAGATGTCCGTTAAATCGGCTCAAAAAGTGATTCTAAGTCGATTGGTATACTTTAAGGTGGGTGTGTTGGACAAATATTTCTGGGCGTTAGAAACATATGCACAAATCCAATATATCCTCCCCAGTATGGTGGTGTAGGGTATAATAAAATACACACGTTTATATGAGAGTTACTATTATATTGACGACAGCAGGCAACACGACTGCAGGTTGTTGTCCATGCTGATTTGTTCGTCGCTGTCAAATTAAACTAATTTCTATTTTTGTTGGCGACAAAATAAAAACAGTGTTGACCATATAACAAAATATGTAAAGTAAATTAGTGCTTAGAAATATTTATTATTATTATTGTACTATGTTATAAGCATATTTATTTAAACAAAATAGCAAAAAAAAAAAAACTGGTGAAAAATATCATATATTTAGGTTGTCATACGAGTAGATTTTTGTCCATAACTCTTCGATTTTTTGGCTTTCCAATACCAAGCTGCTGAAAAGATTTTGTAAACTTTGCTGATTTTGATTACGTGACTGTTTTACACTCTTTTATATACTCGCATATAGATTGGACCATAATTGTCATATTAAAAGTTCTTTAGTTTAATTTCTTTACTTTTTTAAATACATACATGATATAAGGAAAAAATTTTCTATTTATTTTGTTATTTTAAGCCGTTCCGATTTCTTCGTAAAAATACAATTAAATTTATAAGGGAATGTTTGAAAAAATTATTTTTATAAACAAAACAAAATTATGTTTCAATTATTAAAAACACACAATCCAGTTTAAATAAAAAAAATTGAACGCCACACAAAGTAATTCTTTAATTATTAAAGTTATTAACTTATTGAACTAAAAAAAGCAAACAAATTTAATAAATATTTCCGCTGCAGTTGTTTAAATATTGAAATGAAATTAATTTCTTAATACAAGCTAAATTCAACAATTTTAATTTGATCTTGTTAATGGCAAAATATGAAATGAAATAGTAATATTTTAATATTTATTATTCTCTAAAACTCAGCATTTTTCGCAAAAAATTTTTTTTGGCAATTGCAAACGACATGACAAACTAAGTAGAGGGTTATGAAAAATTAAACACAATCAAATCTAAGTGTGTGACAATAGTTTTCTGCAGTAAAAAACATTAAAGCAAACCTATTATATAAAACTTTAATTTAACTAAAAATTCCCTTTAAATATTGTTTATTTTTTATTGCAAACTCATGATATATGATCATATTAAATTCGTTATCAGATCAGATAATAGTTATTATAAGTCGAAATAGTAATTGTTTAAAAAATCATAACAATTAAAGATAATTTTTATTTATCTTTATATTGTAAATATCAATCTCTAGTTCACATAAATTAATAAATATTTATGAGTATTTTGATTTACTACGAAATACTTTAAGTGTGAGCTATTTTTTCGCCCAATAAAACTATAAAATGTGAGAATATGAGGGTTACTTATAAATTATTTGCAAACCGGTATATGGGTCAATTTCAAAAAAAAAAAAAAAAACGTACACAAAGTATTTTGTTTTGCTTATTTTTAAAATTTTTTCAATACGCCTGTAAGAGTGACCAATTTATGTAGAAATTGATGAAGAATCCGGTAGTACTTTTAGGCTCTCAAAAAAATCAATATTTTTGGATTTTTTTTAGGTTTTCTATGATTTCTATCTTGAGCGTCACACACCAAATATGTATAAAAAATCGCTAAAAATGCAAAAATATTTGAAATTCAAGCTTACTACGATTTTCTTTTGTTTCTCAAGATTGACGAGACGAAATAACGATTCACCTTGATTTTTCATTTTTCTTAAGTGACTAGTTATTTTAAAATTTGAAGATGAAAATATGTAAATTTTTGTTAAAAAAAAAGACATGAACTTAGAGGTTACTTTCAAAGTAATAGGCTTATAACAATGTATTTAAAAAAAACTGCAATTATAAGCGTTTTAAGGAAAAAAACTAAGTGTGACGCTCCAGATATTTTGTGACGATCAAGAGATTTTGTTGCACGTAAACAAGAAATAATGCCAAATCTTAAGTTTATCGAAAAAAAGGTTTATTTTTTTATAAAAAGAAAATAAAAAAAAACAAAAATTTTCATACAAAACTAAACATGTACATATTCTTTGATGGAAAAAAGGAAGTAATTCGTGAAGAAACTTATACACATAAGTAAATATTTGACACAAAACAATAACTTAATTTAATTTATAAATTTTGAACGAATTCTTATTCTGAATCTGTATAAACTTCATGATATGACAAGCAGTTTTTTTTTCAATTTCATTCAGTTTTACCACTTTCGAATTAAGGTTGTGGCAAAAACAGAATCAATCAGTAACAATAAAAATTAAACTCAAATATACCACAATTAAACCTTTCTTTCTTCTATCTTCTATATTCGTCATTACGCGCTTTAGCGAGCTTTATTTTCTCTTTTGCTCTGTCAGCCGCCGTTAATTTTGTTGTTTACCTCTTGAAAATTAAAAAATAAAACAAAATTAAGCATTTTAAGCTATAAAGCAATATATTTCAAAAGTGATGCCTATTTTGGTTTTTTTCCGTAGGCAATTTATTTCTCAAATTCACAAGTTATAAAAAAATGATTTGAAACCATGTAAACAATGACTGTCAACTTCAATTTTTTATATTTAATATATTCACTTTTAAAAAAATTAGCGTGACGCTCAAGAAATTTTATCGCGCCCTTACCATGGTGTTCACAAAAACTACGCAATGCACACTTTTTTTAATAAATTTTTTTTTCGCTTTTTCACTTCTGTAATAATTAAAGTTGGTACTTTCCTTACGTTATTTACTTTATTTAAACTTGAAATTGAAAACTAGTAATATTATTTGATTTATAAAAAAGTGACGCTCAATGCACATTGTGGGGATAACTTTTCTTTGCAATGCCAAATTCGCACTAATTAAGTTTTGACGACTATAACAAATCAAAACACAAGAAAGAAACACAATAATTCGAATACTTTTATTAAATGTTGCATATTTACTTTTTTATTGATTTTATTTTATTTTGTTTAATAAAAATTCTAACGGGGGACACGTGCTTTTGTATGGAAGCAGTCAGAGGGAGAAACAAAACACCATTCTGAATAATCAAAAAAACAAACATACAAATTTGAGAATTAAGTTTTTTGTTATAAATATCAGCTCTGATTCTCGCATCCAGTATGAACACTCAAACTTGTTTCTCGTATGAACAATTCTCGCAATAACCGTCAACCAGCTCGGCTCGGCAACAAGCTGCCACTCTGTACATACCCTAAGAGTGACATGACTGACTAATTTATGCATCATTGCACAGTCCAAAAGCTAGAAACTTGAAACAGTTCGGGTACTGAATTCCTTTTACATCATAAAGATTTACTAACAAGCGGGCAAAAACTTGTAAAAATGGTAACTGAGTATCTCCAAAACTAAAAAAGCTTGAATAAATATTTTAAGTTTGCTGGTCTTAAACCATAAAAGGACAGAACATGCGTCTGGCACATTTTGGAAATTCGAAATTCTAGGTGATTAAAACGGTTAACAATGATACACGAGAATCCTCTGTTATCCTAAACAAATAAACATATAAATTTAAATTAGAATTCTTAAGGCCTAAAAATTGTATCTTTTGTTGGTACTTTTTTTTATAAAAACCAATTTTCTTAATAAGATGCATACAAATTATTCTCTAATTGCAGATATTACAAATAATTAATTGAATAATTGTCCAAAATTGTTTCTACCCAACGGGCAAAACTGAGTCCGAAAGGTGGTAAAAATGGTATCTGCAGAACCCTATGGTTTTCTATGTAGCTACTAAATAAATAAAAATTACAACTCATCCGGCTTAAATTAGAAGCATGTTTAGTACATTTTTAAAATTCGAATTTTTAAAGCCTAAGTACTTATCCTTGGTACTTTTTTCGGTACTTTTTAATAAAATTAATTTTCTCAGCAAAAATTACAAGAAATATTAATAATACGTATTACTAAGAATTGATACAAAAATGTCGAAAAGGCAATAAAAACATTAAGAATATTGTTTTTTCATAGTTTTTCACCCAATTCACCATTTGCAATAATCTTCAAGTGACGAAATTAATAATATGTATGTATGTATTTGCATATTTATCTTATATTTGCATTTAAAATACAGTTAATTAGGTCTTTTTTATCGTATAAATTTCATGAAAAGGAATTACTTAAAAACTTTAAATTAAGTATTATTAAGCCTAAAAATGTTTAATAATGTTTTTATATCTTTTTCGGAATTCTAATTCTGAAGGTCTTAAATTATTTCATATTTTGCACTTCTTGAAGTCATACCCGATTCCATTGTTATTTATAGCATTATTGCTATGATCACTCATGGCAAATATTTAGTCAAAAAGGTGTAACCACTTGTTTTAGCACAAATTTGTTTGACGTTGTTTACTCTTACAAGAGTTTTGCAAGATCAAATAGTTAGCATCAAATAAAATAAAACTAAATATTTGTAGTGACTTGTCATAAATAAATGAAGTTTTTTTTTTTTTTTTTGTAATAAATAAACGAGTTCAAAAATATTTTATTTAGTGGTTACATCTTTTTCGGCGAATATTTGTCAAGTGTGCAAAAAAAGTATATTTCTGCAAAAATATTAGTCCAAACATTTATGTTAATGATCTTATGTAATTCACTTTTCCAAAAAAAAAACAAGTAAGAGTGCTATATTCAGCTGTGTCGAATCTGAAATACCCTCCACCTAAACGTACTAAGAAATATAAAAACTACACTGGTTATAGGACTAGAATATCCTTATTCTGTGTTTTCTATTCAGTTTTAGTGCAAATTTAATTATTATTTTATATATTGTTTGAAAGACATTTTACGACCAACATAATTTATGTTAAATATTTTGAAATTTTGTCTAATTTTCACCATTTTTAATTAATTTAATTACCAATTCTTACCACAATTTACAGAGTTTGTCTGATGTTCATAATAATCTTGAGTGTCATTTAACAAACAGAGTATAAAAAACGGGGAACAAGTCGGTTCTAGTGACTTTGCTCAAAAAAAAATTTCATCAAATAGGGCTTTTAGAGGAGATGCCAACAAAAAAATTTTTTGGCGGTCACGCATATTTTCGAGGGGGCGGGCCCGTAAAGTTGAAAATATATACCCTATATCTTGGGAACTACTGGTTGTCTGATAATTTGTAGTACATTAAATAAAAGGTATTAAAAATACCTTTCCAAGGATATATATCATGATTATAAAATATGGACCGAATTTGGGTTAAATCCGGAAAGAATATTTTTTGACCCGAATTTATTTGTTTTTTTTTTGGAAATGGCCATATAAGAGGCAGCTATGACAAATTATCTTCCTAAATTTTGGAACAGTTATTTTCATGCATATGAGGATTTCTCACGTCGAATTTCAACATAATAACGGTATATTTAAGATATATATTAGTATTAACGTGGATTTCGGAAGTGGACCTTATATGGGGGATATAGTCAAATATGGACCGATATTCACAAAATCCTGCAGTTTTATTTAGGCATGTATATAAATGATCCGTGTAAAATTTTGGATTGGTACCCTTATTTATAAGAGATTTATGAGTATTAAAGTGATTTTCGGAAGAGGGCTTTATATGGGGCATACGGTTAAAAACAGATCGAAATTAACAAAAGTTTATGGGATGATTTTTGTATATACATATGTAAATGATTTGTGTAAAGTTTTGAGTCAGTACCGATATTTATACAATATATATATAGGGATAAAAGTCTTTTTCAGATGAGGTCCTTGTATGGGAGCTATGACCAATTCTGGGCCGCCCACCATAAAATTTAGTAAAACAATTTATTTGCCTATTAAGATTATTTATGTCAAATTTTAGCCGTTTAACATTATTTACATCATTTTTATACGTATTTAAGTGAATTTTGGAAGTGGACTTTATATGGGGTCCATTATCAAACTGGGCCGAACTAAAAAAAATTTCGTTTTGCGATTTATTTTCGCATAAAACTTATTTTTGCTGAATTTTGTTGTGATATTCCAATTTTATAGGCATTTATGTATAATTGAGCAATATTTCGGGAAGATTTTTGTCTGGGGGCTATGAGAAATCATGGACCGATTCTTACTGTTTTCCGCACACTTTTTTCTTTCATCATAAAAACAACGTATACAAAATTTCATGGTATTATCTGCAATATATTTGAAAATATAAAATGGACAAAAAATATCAAATTTTTATGGAGGTTTGCTCACATATTGGTCCATAACTCTGGTTGGCCCAAACCGATTTTACTGATTTTCAATACCAAAGTTACCTGAAAAATAAGAAATATTTGTCTGGAAATTTCGTTTAGTTAAGTTGTATAGCTTGGACCTGAGAGTGTTTTATAGAGACGGACATGCGGACTTAGAATTTCATAAGGATCAGGAAAAATATACTTTGTTGGGTCTCAGATGAATAAGTTTCACACGGAATAACAAATGTAATATACCCTGATTCCACCACTCTTTGTGGTGGAGGGTATAAAAATCTGACAAGAAATTGAAAGCTGACGAAAATTCTTCATTAGTCTGGTAACTGCTGGTGTTACAAGTTTATTGTTGATATCAGTGTTATTTCTAACAAGTTATTTTATAAAATTTAATATTTTTGTTAATTTGTATTGCATATATTGATTTAAGTACAATATAGAAGTAAAAATTTTTAAACTTTTAAATCTTTTTCCTAGAGGATACAATTGGAGGTTTGTCATTCAACTCTACATACTATCATTCCTACATACAAATCTTTTTTCAACGAAATATATTACTATCAATATCAATCAATATTCCCAGCATGTCTACCCCAATACAAACAAGTTCATTGAAATAAATATGTTTCGCCACCTTTTAAGGGCTTCCAACTAAAATTCGCCGTCTGTCGTTGGTTGGTGTCAATTAATTGCTCGTTTTACTCACAAAATCAATATAAACATCGACAGACATTGCTTAAAAAACCTTAAATTTCTTTAAGCCAATAAGCCAAACTCCAATAAAAAAAATAATTAATAACAACAATAAAAAAGACAACAATAACAAATAACAAATAACCATAAAAAACAACAAAACAGATACAAATAAATAAAATTCACATTTGTATTACGAGTACAAATACCAAAATAAATAAATAAATATCGCTCTTGGTTGTATGTATGTATTTGTTTATTATTGGTTAAATGATCAAATGTTGTAGTTGCTGTGCAAACCAATAACAATAAAAAATATATAAATACGCTGAGAGAAATTTATTGTTAAAATACAGTACTCGCTTGGTTATATAAATATCCAGTTACATATGGGTGTTTCCAAATTAACGGTCGTTACCGATTTTCGGTGATTTTTAAAATAAAATTGCAAATATGCCAATAGGATTGCTTAATTCTGGACCTACGAAAGTTCAAGCTTCGGTAGCAATCGAAAGAATTCATAAAAATGTAATTTCAATACTTTTTTTGACCATTAAAAAGGTAACGGTCGTTACTTTATAAATGTGCTGTTTACAGGAAATAAAACACCGTTTTTAAAAGGTAAAAGCGTAACAGTATATACATACATACGTATGTACATATGTATGTATATTCTGGATTTTTATAAATAGGAATGTGAATATCACTTTAACTGTCATTTTAAAACTTTCAAAATGACGTAATTGTAAATTAAATTTAAAGTCAATTTGAAACAAAAATCAATGCCTTATTTCGCAGTGCAGCTTTAATAAAAATTACTACAACACCTTATATAAGCCTTTTGTAACTACAGTAGTCGCTCGGTTAAATGAACTTATTCCAACAGTGCCTCTTCACTAAATAGAGAAGTTCACATATTCTACGAATTGCAAAATTAAAGCGTCAAGTAGTTTGAAGAAAACATAACGAGTCCTTATTTATTTAAATGTACACAAACACAATTAAAAATGAACACTGTCCTTTTATACACCTTTATTATTACGGTTTAAAAACGCACCTAAATCTACTGTTTGAGAACACTTTGATGTTTCATCAACAATGACTCACAATAAACTCATTCACTTGATTGGCCCTGTTAAGCTATGTATAGACGATCATCAGATATTACAACGTTGTCGGATCTAGCAATGTGCTAGCAATGTACTGACATTGAAAAATTTTTAGCAAAAGGTAAATAGTCAGTTTAGACGACTGTAAGAAAACTAACAATTTCATTGTCACACAATGAATTTATCTGTCAACCGAAATTGTTTTTCAAAAATGTTATTAATGCGCACTTGTTTGTTTATTTATGTACATATATGCAGAGTTGCATTTAGAAATAATTTCTATGACAATGCTGCTATTGGCAGATGCATAAACTGAAAAGTGTTTGACAATAGTCTTAAAACAATGACGATTGTTAGATATTGTCATTTTTGTCTTCCAATGTACTGAAAATTATTTTTCTTACAACGTTGGAAGAGAAAAATTTTAAGTTCACACGGTTTTTTTTCGGACAACGTTGTAATATCTGACGATCGTCTATAACAAGGCATATTGATTATAAGGTAGTGTTGAAGACACAGCTGATTTTTTTTTGTTACTTTTGTATTGTCAAACGTTGTTTATGTTTACAAATTTCTAATTGTCAAAAAGCTTAAGTGTCGAAATTTGTTTATTATTATTGTGCTTGTGATTTTGAAAAAATAAATAAATTTGTTGCGATTTTTAAAAAATAAATAAAAGAAATAAAATGAAGTGCATACGAATAAATGAAACCGTTTCAATTATCATTCAGCAAAACTAACGCAACCAAGTTTTCTGCTTTCAAGGCTCCATGTAGTAGCACACACATGGATTCCTTTTTCATTTCATATAAAACTGTCGGTGCGACTGAAGCTGTCTTTTCATTTTCTTCATTTGTCACTTCGGCCTCAGCATCTCTCACGTCTTTGGTATAGAAATCTCTGATAACTTGTTCCAGTTTCTCAAATGTCACTGGCAATGTTACTTTTTTGGTTTTGTAAAAACAACGAATGTTTGTAATTTTCAGTCAGCTGTTTTTGACAATGAATGAGTAAAAAGCAAAAACAAATACCCATGTTGTTTTTGTATTGTTGTACTTGTTGTAATGTTGCCACCACCTTATAATCAATATGCCTTGGTCTATACATAACTTTTGTCTATTTATACAGTAATCATAATTTCTGGAAGGTTCGCAACTAAGATAATAGAATATTCATGACTGCAAGTCTAGAATGTTCGTGTCTAGAATATTCAGCCAAAGTCATCAAAACCTAATATTGCCATACTGCTCAGCTATTTTTATAAAAGGGTGTTATTAATAATGTTTATAAATTGAAACTTCTACAAATGCTAAACAAGTTGTATGTCGATAAACATGGTATCTCTTGATAAAGATGTTGTATGTTAATATCGACCATTAAATATAAATTGAAATACAATTTCGTAACAATACTTTATAGAGTCGTTGTTGAATACTGTAGACATCTTAAATGTAATGATAAACTATTACTCACGGTCATAGGTATACAACTCACTCTCTTTCAAAAATATATGAACTCTTCACCATTATATTCAACCGATTCTAATCAAACCATAAAGGTATAATATGTATTAGCTTTTAAGAGGTCCATATATAATGATGAATTTTTGTAAATAACGTTACAGAAACAATGATATTATTGTATGTCTGACACAAGGTAAGGTTTAGTCATAAGGTAGACTGAAGGAAGTGCAAGTCTTAATTGTTGCAACTGAAATCAACAGTACAGAAGATTTCAAGATGATGTGAATCCTCTTGCAGGAAATGTATTGGCGAAGGTTCTCCTAATTGACTGAATACCTGTCTCGGTTTGTCAATAAGTAAAAGTTCCTAACAATTTAATCGTGATAGTAAAACTTTACGAAAGAACTTGATACATTTTTCAGAAATTTTGTGTGTTTTTAAAGAAACTGTTACATTCAGAAGTTTTTCAGTTCCAAAATCGTAAACTTGGTTATGGAGTGTTGCATGTCTGAAAACTCTCAGTTGGTATGTTGACAGGTCAAAATATCCATTGACTGCTTTGGCATCATGGTATCGAGTTTGTGTGGATTTTTGAAGTGAATGAATTGGAATTTACTAAAATTCTAGCATGATGAATATTCTCATTCCCTTGAATGAGAAAGGAGATTTACTTAATCCAACACTATACTGGCTCTTGACAAAAATTTGACTATACTTCTCATGGCTATACAACGACTTCTCAGGCCAAGCGGAATCTAAAAGCTTTCCAAGTATCTAATAGCTACTACAGAATGAGGAATGTGTAGAAAGTCTTTGATATGAACACAGATCCATATATTGTGGCTTAAGCATTTTTTGACTAGAATTTTATTGAATCTGTAGAATTCATTAAAGTAATTGTACAGTCAATAAGGCATATTTTTCTGGCATATCGTTCGTTAGTTCCTTAATGTGTACTCTAATACAGGCAACCTAAACATTTAACCCCAGTTCGCTTCTAAAGAGCCCATAATTCAATAATCTCCCATAAATCAAATAAATAAAACTAATTCAGTTCAGCCTTTGTGATATCAAAATTAGAGTCCACCTATTTTATAACTTATCAATTATTCTCTAAATTGTTACAAATGGCTAAGTAGACATGATTAGTTTCACTTATCTCAAAATGTTTGTTTATTGAATAACCAACTACTCGTATTGAGGAACTATTGACTATTGTTTTTCACCTTGGCGATAAAATCTGTTAGTGCGCATTTAATTCTCATAATAATTGTCAAACAAAAAGATATTAGCAACGTTATGTTGATCATTATCAAAACTTGTTGAATTTTTTTTAAGTGTACAATAAATACAGCACATGCAATGCATTTGCGTATAAATGTTAGCACGAAGGTAAGTAGTACCTGTAATGTAGAAGTGTGGATACTCAACGATCCACAATTTGTCACATTAACAGACCGTTCGCGTCGTGGGAGTCGTTGGCTAAAACAATAACAAAAACCTAAATATCATTAAGACTAAATACGAATACTACAAAACGAGATATGCGCTTCAAAACAAAAAAAAAGCAAAAAGATTAAAAATAAAAATACTTTGGTGGCATTTAACAGCAGTTGGATGTGTCAGTATGTTTTTAACCATTCATCCAACTTCAACAAATTCAAAACTTCTCTCATCAAAATAGAAATTTTGTAGCGTTAAAAAAAAAATCAACTAAAAGATCGAATGGATTTACAAACGCACTAAATAGTTTCGGATGCACCTGCCAAAAACCCGAAAATAAGTAAATTTAACATAATTGTTTTTGCCAAAAAAAAAAAAACCAAAACCAAAACCGAAAAAATTGGCAACGACAAAAGTCTCAATTTAATACAAGATATTAAACAAACGATAAACAGAATGTATTTGCGAGTACATATCTATTCTTTGCCATAAAAATTAAAAAAAAAAAAAAACTAAATATTTCTTAGTGCAAAATCAAACATAAGTTAAACAACACGTTTCTTGAATGAGAAAAACTTGCATAGACTTTAAACGTTTTGCAAACAAATTAAACAAATCATTTAGCAATTTGCATTAAAACCCGTTGGCCAGACGAATAAACTTTAAAACTTTATACCGGAAAAATTCAATTATTTTGAAATCGTATAAAAAAAAAAAAAAATTTATAAATCAAATTCAAAACACAAAGCAAACAAAGTAACGCAAAATGAAAAGTACTATATTCAAATGTTTGTGCACCAAAAGGTACGAGTATTTAGTTGCAAATTAAAAAGAAAAAATATTTAACAATATATTGTATATAAACCAATTTACTTATGCTTACAGCCCCAAGGAGAAAGTGAAACTGTTGGAAAATCTATGTTGCCTTTTAAGCGAATTTATTGGCACGGGCATGCTGATGTTTCTGGGCTGTATGGGCTGCATAGAATCAGAAGCTTTTGCCAGCAACAATTTGATTCGATCTTTAAATTTCGGCATAGTGGTACTGATAATCATACAATGCTTCGGCTGCTGTTCGGGGGCTCATTTAAATCCTGCCGTTACTTTGGCCTCCTATATCTATGACATGCTCTCTCTGGCCATGGTGGTTGCCTATATAGTGGCTCAGATTTTGGGCGCCATTTGTGGTTATGGCTTGCTTAAAGTGTTTTTACCGATGGATCTGATACAGGTGCCGGGTAAGAGTAACGCTTTATGCTTGACCGCCGTACATACGAGTATTGCCACTTGGCAGGCTGTGGGCATTGAAATGTGTATTACTGCCACCTTAGTTTGGGTATGCTGTGGTGTTTGGGATGCACGTAATAAAATGTTTCAGGATTCGGTACCCATTCGTTTTGGCTTAACGGTGGCTTCCTTGTCGATGACAGCGGTAAGTATCTCCTTAAAATATTCTCTTTGTTATCTTCTTTTAATTGTTTGTTATTACGAAAATAATGAATATCGTTGAAGGCTTTTGTGTTTAAATTGAAAAATTTTCCCCAATTGACCAGTGTGCAATTGAGTATCTAAGTTATTTTTTTAATCCGCGAGCAGTTCAAAAATCTTAAATTTTTTTATAAGTGCAATTTAATCAGAGCAAATTTAAGCAACATTTTAATTAACTTTTGAAAAATCTTGCAGTAAATGTATGAGCCCTATTCCTATGTAAAATGTCAATTGTTGTTCTGAAAAATAATACCGAAGGTGTTCCTCACTTGTATAACCCGAGATAGTAACAATTAATTACATATCTTTGGGAGTTTTTGTCTTCTCCAAATTATTAAATACATGTTCGTGCCAAAGTTGTAAGGAATGTTCCACATTTAGCAGTGCTCCGGTTCCAGACGTTTTAAATATCAATGTGCTAAGTCAACTCTGTAGGCTCTCTGTTTGTATATTGTAAGGAAAAAATATCTACCAACTGCATTTATTCTTTAACCCAGCTTAGGTGTCTGAAATTTCGAGGAAATGAATTAACGTGAATTTCGTTGGCGAATATATTTAAAGTTTCGATAAAACTACGATAACCCCTTAATAATCCGTTCATTTTTTTTAAGTTAAAATAATTTCTGCATGGTTTATATTGGAAAATTGCTCAATCGAAATTTTATTTTTTTTATACTTAACATTTGTTTTGATGCATTAGAAATATATGAACTATAATATATGAAATGTATTTATCTTCATCTCACTTCAGAGTTCAACATCATTACTTGGAAAATGTATTATTTGATTTTTACTAAAATTCAGACCTTGTACTTTGCTCTTCTAAAAGTACGGATGGTAGCACTTATGAGTACCACGGTATTAATTAAAAGATGGTCCACAAAGACTACTTTTAAGCATAGCTGCCATCTTTGACGGTTTATCGTCATTTTGACGATTTATTTGTCATTTTGACGATTTTTTGTTACGATTTGATGATTTTTTCAATGAAAGTGCTGATTTTCTGAATTATTACAATTTTCTAATGATTTTGTTACAAAATTCTCTCTTTTTTGAGACAACAACTATTTTTCTCATTCAATATCATAAATATTAAGAAGAACGTGTTTTCTTAATTATTGTCAAATGTTAAGTTGAAAAGTATAATAATTCCAAAGAATTATAGAAATTATTTATTTATCTGTAAACATTAAAAGCAGTTTTAAATGCTGAATTTCCATCAACTAAAATTTTTAGAGGAAACAATTTCGAACCTTCAACGGGGAAATTTTACAAAAACTTCTCCTATTTTAACAAAACGTCGAAAGACTATTCAGCCAAATAAATTTAAATAACAAAATGCGGAAATCTTTAAAAATAAGTACCTCTAAATGATGATGATTGCATTGGATTTTATACTCAAAATGTTATTAAAAACTTAATAAAATACATAAATTGTTTTTAAATTGTAATTTAATCTGAATTAATAAAATATTCCAAATTCAGATATTTATCTATAAAATACTGCAAGCCTTGTTTCACACTCTGCAGTTTTAGCTGACCAGTTTTTGTTCAATTCTCTTTTGAACTTGACATTTCATTTACACACGTCAATTAAATTTTCGTACTTTTTAATGCAAATCAACATGCATGGAAAAAACAAAAGGAAATAAAAGGTCAAGTTCATGGTGCAAATATACAAGGTGAGTGCAGTAGCCCAGCTGACTGACTTTGTTTACAATTTACTTATGTCAAAAGTAATACTTTTTCAAGTATTTTTGACAGTAGTACATTATTTTACACAAACAAAATGTCTGTTGTTTCTGTTTTGTGTTGTATTTGTTGTCGATTTGCACTCACCTTGTATAGTTGCACCATGGTCAAGTTTGTACCTCTTTTGTTCTCTTTTCCCTTCTCAACCAAAAATACTTGCTTTGACAACTCAGAATTGAAAAGTGTGAATGCGGACTAAGACATTATCAAAATATTACACAAGTTGTGTTTAACATTGTATTTTTTGTTATTTCTTATTTAAAAAGTTAAAATTTATGTACAGGCAAATCCCGGTCTAACGAAGTTCCCTTTAATGAAAATCCGATGTAACATATAGCAAAGTTTTTAACATTAACTACCATATGAAACGAATGTTTTATTCGTTATTTTTAACATCGACAAATTTTATAAAGGATGTATCAAACACTCAAGTCACCCTTGCTAAGAACAATTAGTAAAAACTACAAAAGTTTGAAAAATATGGACGATAACTAGGTCTCCTAATGTCACAATTTCATTCAAAAAATAAATCTCGATATAACGAATTTTTCAATTTAACAAATTGGACTGAGAACATATCATTCGTTATACCGAAATTTGCCTGTATTTTAATATGTATTGTACAAGAGACTATATAAACTTGAATTTTTATGTTTTCGTTGAAATAAAAATTTCAAAATACTATTTGAAATAGTACCTTTTTATTTTTCCGATTTTTTCCTTTTTTATCGGGATTTTGACGTTTTTTCAAAAATTCATCTAGCAGCCCTTCTTGTAAGACAATAAGGGCAATATGTCTCGAATATAATTATCGCCAAATTATTGCAATTCCAAAGTGTCTTAAAGAGGATACGTTTAAGCATCTTGTTTTTAATCAAATAAATTCAATGGTTAAGGACTGATTTATCACAACTAATCTCATTCACTTGAGATAATTCGAAGTACATGTTTTCAATACATAGATACATATGTATGTATGCTTAATGCCGGCCATACACTACACAAGTTCACTATGTATTCAAATAAGCGAAGAAGGCAACATCTGCAAATGTTGTGCTTATCTATTGCTTGCTGTAGCAATAAAAAAAATCGGTGTGTTTTTCCTTCAATTTATTAATTAATTTTTCATACGCTTCGATTTTCATTACGCGATTGCTGTAATCGCTGCTTTTAATGCGCCATAATGCAGGCGATTCTCTCTACATAGTTCTAGGAATTTTGTCCAAAATATTTTTTCTGCGCTCATTTTTTTTTTTTTTTTGTTACTTCTTTAAAAACCGCAACAGAACTGAACGTTTTACACATACACTACACAAGTTCACTGTAGAGTTTTACAAACTTGAGCAAATATCAAAATCATTTTGATTTTTACTCAGTTCACTGCGCAAATAGCAACAAAAACAACGTCATACACTACACAAACGCACTGTACAGTGCTAGACTTGAGCACTGAACTTGTGTAGGTAGTGTGTATGGGCGGCATAAGCCGATTTAAATCAAATTATTTTGGTACACATAATGTTTTTTACTTTTCAGTAATTTAGAATTCCCACTGCGCCACTGTGCATTGTCGAATAATAAAAAGGCAAGTTATTTCTTGCATTATCTTGATGAGCTATGTATGTATGTTTGATGTTTTATGTAAATAAATATGTATGTATAATAAAATAATGTTTCATGGTGAAAAAATACAATAACAAACATTTTATATGTATGTATGTATGTATGTATGTAGACAAGTTTTATCATTAAAATTTCTTTCCGTATTTGTGCAAGCATTCATTTATTTTTTATCTTTAATTTATGTAGAAAAATTTCAATGAACTTGTTAAGTTTTGTTTTAGTCAACTTTAAAAAAATATAATTTATCTTTAAAAGAATTTATAACTCGTTATAGTAGAGGCATCATTTAAATGATTTAATAAAACAGCCGCACACGTCTTCTGAACGCATTGACTCGATTAAGACTTGAAATAAAAACAAAACAAAAAAAAAATTATAAAAGAAACTCTAAATTCATAAACTTAAATGTTGAGAATGCGCTAAAAAAAACATATGTATGTGTTGTTGTTAGTTTCTAGTTTGAACCAACAACCCCACACTTGTTGTTTGTTTTTATTTATTTTTCAAGTTTTTTTTTGTGTTTCCCTAAGAAAGAAATTTGAAAAAAAAAATTAACTCAATTAAATAAAGCAAACTTGCTTAGTTCTCAAGCTTTAATAATATGGAACCATATTTTCATATCTGCAAATTAATAAATGCTTAAACATTAAACATCAATAAAACGAAACAAATTATCGCAATTTGCCTCGTGAAACCATAAAATTTCATTTAAATCCAACAACCCTGATACACGTACTGAATAAATCGAAATAGCTAACAGTGTTACGAGTTTTAAATTTATTATTGTTTTATTATTTTTTATATCCACCACCAAAAAGGAAGGATATATATTAAGTTTATCATTCCGTTTGTAACATATCGAAATATAGGTCATCGAACCTAAAAGATTTTAAGACGATCTGTTGAATGGCACGATAGAGCTTCAAAAAATAATTTTAAAAACAGTGAAATTTTTCCAAAATATTCTTTGTTTTACCGAAATATTTGGTATTGGAAATGGTTAAAATCGGTAGGATAGGAACCGAGGCAACAAAAAATTTTATAAATGCAGATAATATCATGAAATTTAACACACTTCAAAGAAGATTAATTCTCCTAGTCTCCATACAAATGTCTTCCCGAAATTTGGCTCTATGGTACACAAAGAAAACAAGAATCCATACTAAATATTACAAAAATAAGTTTCATGCTAAGAAAAATCTCAAAACGATATTTTGTTTATATTGGTCCATATGTAATCATATAAAGTCCACTGCCGAAAATCATATAAAATCATCAATAAGTTTAAATTCGCCAAAAATATTTTATATATGTACATATATGTAAAAATCCTCATGCAGAGATATATTATGATCGGTCCATATTTGACCATAGCACCCCTATATAAAGTCCACCTTCGAAAATCATAAACTCATAAACCACTGATAATCATCGTTATCAAAAAATTTGACATAAATAATCCATATACATACATACATATATTAACATCATCGCACCTAGTTTCATAACGATAGGTACATATTTGACCATAGCACCCATATAAAGTAGACTTCCGTAAATCTCTAAAATGTGCATAAATCTATTATAAACATCGCTATCAATCTGAAATTCACTACAAAATAAATTGTTATAAATTGTCACACCCAATTTCATTGCATAGTTTCATTCGGCCCATAGTTTCCATATGGGGACTACTTCCGAAAAATTCAATAACTGACTTAAAAATCGATATCCAACCAAAACTCAACACAGATCAGTTATATGTACATATGTATGTATGTATGTATGCATGTATGTATGTTAAAAGTATACTATTGAATTTTGTGAAGGTTAATCATTAATTCGCCATAGATCCCATATGGTATCCACTTCCGAGAATAACTAGAATACCTGTGGAATTCTTTTAAATATCGTTATTGAGATGAAATTCAACCAAAATAAGTACAGTATTTTCTGACAATCGCAGAGGTGATAGCTTCCATGTAAGGGATACGAAAAACAAAATAACTCGTATAAATGTCATTATCGATACAAAATGTAACAAATTAACATTACTGGTATATTGTTGGTACCCATATAGGTTATTTTGTTGGTGTATAAGAGGGAAATGTGCTACTAAACTATTCAAACAAACTGTACAAAATGTTATCTATGTATATACGAAATGCATTTTTATAAAATAAGTGCCAACTTAATACATAATTACATTCATATGTAGAGTTTAAAACGAAGAGGTGATACTACCAAAAGAGTTACTTGCTTTAAATAAGTGGATATTAATTGTATATTTAATTATAGTCAAAGTCGAAAAAATAAAACCTTTACGGAAAAACGTCTGTTCTCATTTTACATGGTATATTGGGGAGTAACATCTAGACTCTAGGGAACTGCAATGTACAGTGGGACAGAAACAATATATGTTTCTAGCTGGCTTATCCGAATGATACAAAATTTCACATAGACCAGTATTCAACCCTAGAACTGGCACTCCGGTTTCTCAATGTAAAATACCTTAGACATATGAAATATCGATTAGTCATATAGAAAACATGCTAACGTGTGTTATTTATCTCTTATAAGTAATGAGCATTAGAAAATTTAAATATCAAAATTAACATACATAAATTACATGTAATATGGATCCAAAGTGGGTTTCAAAATATTTAAAACAATTTCGAACAGGTTTCATTTAAATGTTATCTGTTGGTTAAAAATTAAATTAAATAAATATGTCAAAGACTCATATTGTTCGATAAGTCAACCAAAAATTTATTGTCGTTATATTCATCTTATAGATGCATATTTAAAGATCACATTGATATCAGTTTCAAAATGTTCATGAAATTTAATAAAATCTCTTTTGCTTGCACTATTACACAAATAGTAACTTATACGATATACAGCCATGTCACAGAATTTAATTCCGTTCGGAAGTGGAATTAATTCCATTTTTTGCTTCTATAGGAAAAGCAAAACGAAAAATTTGTTCGGAATGAAACCAATTGTTCGTTTTACTTTTTCTTTAGAAGCAAAATACGGAAATAATTCCATTTCCGAATGGAATTAAATTCTGTGACATGGCTGATATTTATCTGTTTCATCTGAAATACCAAATTTTAATGCAACAGTATTTTGAAATTGTACCATATGACTCGTGGTAGTACCACGGTGCCAAGTTTAAAATGTATCAAAAAAAGTACAATTGTACCATGTTTGCCATCAGTGACCTGAATAAATACAAATAAAAACAACGAATGTATGTAATATTCAGTCAGCTGTTTTTGACAATGAAAGAGTAAAAAGCAAAAACAAACCCATCATTGTAATAATTCATAAAATCATCACTTTCAATGAAAAAATCATCAAATCGCAACTTTGCTATTTTTGAAACAAAAAATCGTCAAAATGACAATAAATCGTCAAATCTGGCAGCTATGGCTATAACCTTTAAGGCTTAATTTGGTTGAAATGCATCCCAATAACGATATTTAAAAAAATTTTATGAGTACACCAGTTATTCTTGGAACTGGATTTTATATGTTAACTATCCAATAGTATTATTTTTACCAATATATAACTGAGTAAAGTTTGGTTTCGATATCGATATTTATAAGATATTTAAGTAGGTTAAATAGTTTTTTGGAAGTACGTATGTAGTATTCTTATGGGAAATATGACGTACTGTGAACCGATCACCATACAATTCGGTATAAAGATTTATGTATACATATGTATATGTATTTGTGTCGGAAGTGGACTTAATATGAGGCTATGTTCAAATATGTACCGACGCAAACAACATTTAGTGTTGAGATTTCTGTTTGCATGCAACTTATTATTGCTAAATTAATTTGTCCTCTATTTTTTTAAAGAAACTTTGAGGATTTTTTGATTTTTTTTTACAACGCGATTTGATTATTTTATACATAGTTAATAAATTAGAAAATTATAAAATAAATAAAATCGTTCTAACTCAAAACTTGTGAAAGACATACATATATGATTAATAATTCCCGAAATCTATTTCTCAATAATAATGAGTTAAATAGTTTATGTATACAAGTAGTTGTTGGACAATTAACATTACTGACGATGCTCTTGGCAGGGTAGAAAATGCATTCCAATGTGCCAATTGTCGAAAAATATTACTTTACAATTATATTCTTTGAATTAATCATTAAAATGAACTCAAGCCAAATAAAATTTCTCTAATAACAATATAATATTGTAATACATATCCCTGTGGGACAGTCGTTTGCACAAACTTAATTTATTAAAAAACTATATGGATGTATTTCTAATTGATTACAAAACTTGGTTTTCCTTCCTTAATACTCGTATATGATTTTTAGAATGACGAACAATAATATCTGGTATATGTTAAATTGGACGTTGGACCGTTTGAATTCGAATTTTTGTCCAAAATTTCTATTTAAAACCTGTTATCCATGTTTTCATTACCAAATATTGCCAAAATCTTTTCAAATACATTTCCATATCATTTTACCATAGAAATTTAATTTTGATCAGTAAAGCCTTGACAGTGGGTATCATCAATATTGTGCTTGTTCATAAAAAATTCATAAAGATTCCTAATTATGACAAAATTTATAGGACATTTTACAGAGCTCAGTTTTACTTTTTTATGAACCCTAGAATATCGTGATTACGACTTTAGTTTTTTTTAATATAATTATTAATAAATTCTGTCATCTTAGTTATAAAAATTCACTCTAAAATATTATTACAGAGATTAAAACAAGTACAAATTCTTTCTTAAGTTTCAAATTTTGCAAAAGTAACGTGAGTACTTTTTATGATTTGTAGAAAAAGTACCAAAAAAAAAAATAATATTTAGCCATTCACTTATAGTTACAAATATGGATGAGAAAATTTGTAATGTCCTTAATTATAAATAGGGCAAGGAATCTCATGCAAGTGCATGTTTTTACTGGACATCCTAAAACGGAAACGGTTAAGTTATCTTTGCGAATAGTGAAATTTCCTTTAAAATGGCATTCAATAATTATTGCATATTTCAGCACATTTTACAATAAATGCATATTTTTTTTTTTGCATAGTTTTGCTATTTTGGTTAGCATCCATTTGAAAAAGAAAAACTCTTCTAATACCTAAAGCGCCATCTTCTGGTAAAAGTTGACACATAATTTGTTATAATATATTCGTCTTAACCACCCTGTGAACTATCAATTTTAAAATTTGCACAACATAAAAGCGCCTTCCGTTTCCTCCAGAGCCAATTATAACGTGACTCAATGCTGTCAAATATTATGCCCAGAACATCGAAACATTTATCGAAGTAGTAAAGGAGCTTGACGATTCCAATTCAATATCGAATAAAAGCGTAAAACAACTGTTAGACTTGCTTTCTCTAAAATCGCAACTGATATTTGTACATAGGTTTTTATGCGAATTAATAAAAAAAAATTGCAAGGACGAAATTCTTTGAAAGATGCAGTCGATTTAATAAATAATTCTGTGAAGAAAATAGATGATGTAAAAGGGTCAATTGGCTAAAAAATTATTAAACAATTTAAACAATGTTCTTTTCAAGAATAAAGGTTTCCTTGAAATAAGGAAACTTGCAGGAATTTTAGAATTTTATGAAAATTCTTCTCAAACCAATTATACAATAAAAGCAGTGTGTGCTTTTAAATATGCTCCTGTAACATCTGTTGATGTTGAGCGCTCCTTTTCTATGTACAAGAACTTTTAAAGACCTAATCGGGAAAGCTTTGTGTTTGAAAACCTTAAAAAGTACTTTTTTCTTGGCGCCAATAACGCGATAAATTCAAATCTCTCTGATACATATATACTTAATTGCTATAATTTTATTTAGTTTTGATTTAACTTATTTTTTTTTGAATTTATGGTTTTGTTTTTCTTTATACTAGGTTTATATGTACATGCATATATATGTATGTATGTATTAAATGAATAGTTTTCAGCCTTTTTTGTTCAATTACTTGCAATATTTTTTTTAATAATGTATTGAAAAAATATTTCTAATTGATATTTTCAGTGTTTTTAGTGCATATTTTCTAATTTTAAGTGCATGTTTAAGGCGTATATTTGAGATTTTTTAGTTTAGTGAGATTCCTTGCCCAAATTATAACCTTTTAAGGGTCGACTATGTCGACTTCTCGTTTACTTATTTTTGGGATTAGAGAAAAGTAACAAAAATACTGTTTTTCCATCACAGAAATCAGAAATATTTATTTCTTTTGAGATGTCGATTACAAGTTTGTTATAAAAATAAATGAAAACGATTATATCTATTGAGAATTTATTCATTATATTTATTATATATCAATTAACTGCTAAAAAATTATAATTTAACAAAACATCTACTTTTGATAATTATATTTTCAGGGTCCTCTTACCGGTGCCAGTATGAATCCTGCTCGTTCATTGGCTCCAGCCGTTTGGAATAGTCAACTTCAAGATCAATGGATATATTGGGTGGGCCCTTTATTGGCCAGCATTATTTCGGCCAACTTCTATAAGTACGTATTCAAAAGTCAAGACTGTGAGGAAAAGTCTAAAACGAAAATTAATGAAGCACAAATAGCTTGCCCGTAATTTGTTTAAGGCTTAACAGAATCTTTTATGCTGTAAATCATGTTTGTATATATATTTTTTAAATATATTTTTATTATTATTATTTTTCAAATCTGCAATATATTTATAACTGCAATGAAAATGGCATCAGTAGATATTTACACATACATACTTATAAAAAGTATTTAATTTTACAAATTCCTCTGTTCCCACTTGGTCTTATTTAGTTTTTAAGCTGGTTAATAAATTAAGTAGTTAAGATACTAAAATATAAAAAATTCTCAAAAAAAAAACAAAAAAAAATTAATAAATAAATAAATATAAAAATGCTGGGCATGTTTATTGTATCATGTTGATAACATGAAATTTTACTTGTCTATTTGTTTAATTTTGTGTTAAATCGTTTTTATTTGTTAGGAAAAATATGTACATACATACGAGTATGTATGTATGTATATAATTTATATTTTAAAAATACACACAATTATTTTGTTTATAAGTTTATGGCTTTTTATTATTGTTTATTAACATTTTTAAAAATGTCATGCCATTGATCATAAAATGTTTTAATGTGTGATGACTACCGATTATCGTTTTTTTTTTGTTAACTTAGGGTTTGAAAAATTGTCCCGTTCGCTATAATTTAAATAAAATCTAAATAAAAGAATTCCTTTGTTGGACAAATGTCACGTCCACAAAATGTTTAAAACCTACATATGTTTACATTATTGTAAAAGTCCGGTCACGCACGACAAAAATTTGCACATTTTTGTGTTTTTTATACCCTCCACCACCATAAGTGGTGAATGAGGATATATCATTCCGTGTGTAACACTGAGAAATACTATACTCATCTGAGACCCAACAAAGTATATACATTCCTGGTCTTTACGAAATTCTAAGTCGATTGAACCATGTCCGTCTGTCTGTATGTTTGTCTGTCTCTGTAAAACACTCTCACGGCCAAAGGACACAACCCAAATTAACAAAGTTTACAAAAAATCGCATTAAAAATCAGCAAAATCGGTATAGTTCTAGAGTTATGGATCAAAATGTAAGACAAAATTGATATTTTTTATTAATTTTATTGCAATATTTTGAAATATTTTTATGAGAAAAGAAAGAAATTGTGAAGAAAATAGTAAGAATACGTTCATAACTTCTCATAGCCCCCATACAAAAATCTTCCAGAAATATTGCTCAATTATACATAAATGCCTATGAAATTGGAATATCAATACAAAATTCAGCAGGAATAAGTTTCCTGCAAAAAGAAATCATAAAACAAAATTTGCTTTTAGTTCGGTTCATGTTTGACCATCGACCCCATATAAAGTCCACTTCCAAAATTCACTTAAATACGTATAAAACAGATATAAATAATGTTAAAAGGCTAAAATTTGACATAAATAATCTTTATAGGCAAATAAATTGTGGTACTAAATATAATGGTGACGGCCCAGAATTGGTCATAGTTCCCATACAAGGACCACATCTGAAAAAGAATTTATCCCTATATATATTGTATAAATATCGGTACCGACTCAAAACTTTGCACAGATCATTTACATATATACAAAAATCATCCCACAAAATGTTGTGAATTTCGGTTTGTTTTTAACCGTATGCCCCATATAAAGCCCTCTTCCGAAAATCACTTTAATACTCCTAAATCTTTTATAAATAAGGGTACCAATCCAAAATTTTACACGGATAATTTACATACATGCCTAAACCAAACTGCTGGATTTTGAGAATATCGGTCCATATTTGACTATATCCCTCACAAAAGGTCCACTTCCGAAATCCACGTTAATACTAATATATATCTTAAATATACCGTTATTATGTTGAAATTCGACGTGAGAAATCCTCATATGCATGAAAATAACTGTTCCAAAATTTAAGAAGATAATTTGTCATAGCTGCCATATAAGAACCATTTCCGAACCAACTTTTATGTAGATCAGTAATTTTAATCCAGAAATCATCCTAATATCAGTTAGACTGGATTCAGTAGTTGTCAGTCAATAATTGCAAATAGCTCCCGAAGCATAGTAAACAACCAAGCAACTCTTGTAAATAACGTTATTGAGATGAAATTCAACCAAAATAAGCCTCAAATACGTAGAAACCACATAATGGATTTAGAAGTTATCAGTCTGTTTCTTAAGTTGTTGTGAATATGGAAAAATGTTATTTTAATTTTATAAATTGTTAAATTGCACTTAAGATTATTATGAAAATCAGACAAACTCTGTAAATTATGGTAAGAATCGGTAACTATATCAATTATGAATGGTCGAAATTAGATTAAATTTCAAAATATTTAACATAAATTATGTTGGTCGTAGAATTGTCTTTCAAACAATATATAAAATACTAATAAAATTTGCCACTAAGACTGAATAGAAAACACAGAATAAGGACTTTTCTAGTCCAATGTAGTTTCTGTATTTCTTATTACTTTCAGGTGGAGGGTACTAAATTTTCGGCAAAGCCGAATATAGCATACTAACTTGTTGTTTCATTTATATGGAATGATAGAAAATAACAATTTTCGGGAAGCATACAATTTGTACAAAAAAAATTGTGTCTTTTGAAATATTTACACAAAATTATCAAAGTTTACCATTAGGTTTGTATGTGTTTGCATTACTCTTGACTCTAAAAACCATTAGTTTGATATTAATTTAATTACATATGCTAAACACTTTTTGTAAATTATCCAACAAAAATCAAATTAAAATAAATAGCGAAGAATAACAAAAAGTAAAGAGTGATTTTTTAAGAGCTTTTGGATTTGATTTAAAAACACACATAAAATTTAGAGAAATGTATGAAATCTTTATCTGAGTCGATAGAACGATCAATAGCATTCAATGTTTAAGAATGATTTCAATTGACGGCGGCTACGCCTCAAATATTTCAAACGCTGGGTCTAATTTTGGGATACTCTCTCCAAAATATCGGCGGTATATCACGAATAAATTCTTCAATATTAGCTTTCAGTGCGTCAACCATAGATATAAGTCCTAACATAGCCCCACAAAAAAGCAAATGGACAGGCCCTAAATGTGAAATAAACTTTAAACCGAACTCGACTCTCAATTAGGCCATTATTGCGCGTGCTGTGTGGCTTGTTGAAACTACAAGTCAGCCAAGTCCAGCACTTCTATTTGGACCAAAAACAAATACTTGTAATCTTCGCATGGTTGCGCTCGTCCTGCCTTCGTCGTATTTTAAAAAAGTACGGTCTAATGATGTCGCTGGCCCATAATCTGCATCAAACAGTGAATTTTTTAGGATGCATTGATAGTTCTTTCAATGCTCTGGCTGCTCTTCTCTCCAAATAATATTATGTCAGACCAGATATTTCTGATTAGGTAATCTTATAATTTTAAAAAAAGTGGCAATTTGAATGTTATTGGACTTTTTTCTCCTAATCCAATAACAAGTTCGTACTCATTAGCAATGCACATACATATATCCACAAGGGTCCACTTGAAGTATTTGAGTGCGGTGAAGACCACATTCAAACCTTATTTTAACTTAAAAAAATGTGATGTATTTTGAACAAACCTTAAAATTTAGTAACATAACTGTAATATAAGTCCTGTTTGACAGGGAATAGTTTTAGATCTAAAGAGGTCAAGTGTTTGTAGTGTATTGGCATTGAAGAAGATTAATTAACAGCATGTCAAATCTATTTCTAGAGAAGTTATTTAGTTTCGGTTTTCCAGAAAATAAAAAGCAGAATTTATATGTGGACTATGATCAAATATGGACCGATAGTCACAAAATCCAGTAGTAAAATTGGGTAAAATTTAGTCCGAATCCGATATTTTTAAGATATTAATGTGTTCTGACGTGTTTTTTAGGAAATGGACTTTATATAAGGCTACAATAAAATATGGACTGAACCATACAAAATATCGTTTTTTGATTTATTTTTATATGACACATACTTATGTACATATTTACACGTTAGTGTGTTTTACACAATAGGGAGGAATAACTCAATCGACACAGAATTTCATAACATTTCATAACAAACTTATACATACATATGTACATACCGTCATTTAACACATGTGGTGATGCATGGTCAAATATTTGTGACCGTTGCCATTCAATATAAATGATTTATTGTAGTTTTGTCAGTAACATAACAAAAAGAAAATAAAATATCCGTTTTTAGGATATTCAAAAATAAAGGAAATGTTCCTATTTTGGAAGTTATATTTCTAGGAAGATGCAGCTGTTGACAACAAATTGGAAATGCTTTGCAACACATAAAAGTAATGTACAATGTTTAGGTGTGGACTGGATGATTGCCAGTACAAAACATTAATGTTATTGTTTGCCTTCTAACATAATTTCGACCATCAGGTCGAATGCGATCAATCTTTGTTTCGTCTCTCAAAAGCACATACTTCCAATGATTATGCGTCTAATTTCTTTGAACATCTGTTGGAAGATTCTTCTTGGGCGCTGATCTTCCATTAAGCCCATCATTCTCGAAATTCAACGAAAATTAATTATTTCGTAATTGCCAAAATTGCAGCATTTATAGTTTCCAGTGATTGTGGAAAACCCTCCAATTCATCAAGAGTTTGATACTTTTAGGTGCTGATTTTAGGCGGGATACTGTGTTTTGTTTGTTATATTAAAGTTCTTTCTGTTGAAATATTAAGACGGTATTTTGAAACATTGATTTTTATTTAAATGGTTTGGTTTTGTTGTTCTTTAATGCTTTGGTAAGAGACAAACTATTTCAATTGTGGCTTATGTTAATAACTTTTAACTTTAATTCTCTTTTATTTATATTCTATAGCTTATTCTTTTTTTTTATTAATTTTTAAAAAATTTTAAAATTAATATGTTATATATGAACTAAAGCAGTGCCGATATTGCTCAAAAAGTAACAATTTGATTTGCATTAAATCAACTTTTGCCATTTATTTTAAAAGTTCGAAAATATAACCTGACCTTTACGAAAAAAAATTTTATTATAAATCACTCATTCCTTTGCGGTCATACAGGGAAACATTGTTGTCGGAAACATTCCAGTCTCTATTTGTTTTTTTTTGACATTTTTTTAATTGCAGTGTTGTTTTTTTTTAATTTCTACTGTATTGGATTTGCTAATCTACATAATAAGAATGAAATCACAAAGCGTGTATTCGAGAACGGGAAACAAATTTCATATTCTCTTCCCCACCCATCCCTCTCTACCAAACAAAATGTGTCCCTTCGAAATGTTTCCCTGTGTAAACTGGGATAGAAAGTCGTCTATCTTTTTTCCCAATGAAAAACTGCCGATTAAAGAAATTTGGTTTTCTCAATGTCTCATTTGATTCTATTCTCTCGCAAAACTAACCAGCCCTCATCTGCCGATTATTTATTTGTTGTACAGATAAACTCAATCAGTTGACTGCTGTTCATATTTTTTATGTGGCAATACTACCTTGAGTTTTTGTAAAAAAATTAAACAGATTTTAGAAAAAAAATTTTAATAGAGGAATAAAAATTAATTTGATGGAGGATGAACTCGAAGGAGGATGCCAGACCTAACTACCTGGCAGACATGGATATTATTTGTTTTTTAAAATATTTGTTTTTTTGATTTTGTTATTTCTCACATTTGGAAAACAGCTGATTTATTTCAACAACTTATCACTTAAAGACAGAGTTCCCAATTTTCACATAAATTTTGAGAGGTATTGCCAAATGAAAATAATGCTTCTGTCGGTATATTGAGAAAAGCAAAATTGTTGACGGACACCTTATCAGTCTAATAAATTTATGTCAACATTTCGTAACAGGCAGTTTGTCGACACATTGAGAAAACTGATCGTAGTGATATAAAACAAAGGACTAATATTAAATGGTAAATGGTGTCAATTATTCACTAAAATTAAAGTGGACCCGTTATTTTCGGTCTCTGTTCAAAATACATAAAATTCGATATGTTATGTTAAACACAACTTGCGTAATATTTTATAATATTTTATTTTATTTTTTATTATATTTAATGTCTGAATGTAACAGGTTTAATTACAATGTCAAAACAATTTAGTTTATTAATTTATAATTAACATTTTGAGTAAAAAATTCATGCAATACATGTACACGTGTTTCATGTACATGTATTTCCAAGAATGCCGTATTTCTATTTTATTTAAATTTATTTGGTTGAATATTCTTTCGACATTATGTTAAAATAGCAAAACTTTTTGTAGAAAAATTTTAATACACGAAATTCTGCATCTAAAATTGCTTCTCATGTTTACCATATGTATGGAAGTAATTTTTACTACCCTGACTCATAATATTATTTGGAATTTTTATACTTAAATTAATCACTATCATTTAGTTTTGTTATTAAAATAAATCATGCACTTTTCACCATTTACGATTTCTCATTAAATGAGAAAAATTGTTGTTGTGTCAAAAAAAAAAAAAAGATTAATAAAAAAAACTAATGATGAAAAATTTTAATAATTCAAAAAATCGTGACTTTCAAATATAAAATCATCAACTTTGCTATTTTTGCAACAAAAAATCGTCAAAATAACAATAAATTGTCAAATCTGGCAGCTATGTCCACAACAGAAGGAAATTCAACGCTGCATTAATGAAATTCAGTTAGTCCTGTTTCACACTCATTAGAGAAAATTATCTTTTATCTTTTTCCTTTTCATTGAAAAATACTTGACTTGACTGTCAGAACTGATGAGTGTGAAACAGGTCTTACATTAATGCAAAATGGTCATGGAAAATTTCAAGAAATGGGTATGTACATTAGGTTGTCCCAAAAAAAAGTTCGCTTTTTGATTTTCATGGGTGCTAAAGCATAATTTGAAAGCTTATAGGTTGAAGTATTTTTGAGAGTTTTTTTTTCAGATTTTCCGGAAAAGGTTTTAAGATCGCACAAGTCGAATTTTTGCCAAAACTCGGCTTTGCCGGCCGTTTTTCAAAACATTTGAAATTCATAGGGTACAAACAAACCTTAAATATGTTATAACTGTGGAACGGGAAGAGCAAATTCAAAAATTATTTTCTCTAATTAATTTTCTCTATTCAAAATTAATAGGCCTTTCAAACTGCAACATTATTTTATATAATTTTCATATAAATTTTAAAAGTTATAAAGCGTTATTTACGAAATTAAAAAAAAAAAATTATGAAAAATTGTAATTTAGGGTATCGAAATGAGCAAATTCATTGCCAAAACTTATAGTTTTTGCACACAAAAATAAAGCTTGGCAATTTTGTCTGTTGGCTGACCGGCACCGCAGTGGTGCAGGTGGTAGAACGCAAAGAATTCTGATGAGAGAAAGTGGGATTTCTCGAAACATATGTAAATTCAACAACCCAGGTTCGATCCCCAGTCAAGAAAAATTATCAAACATTTTTTAATAATAAATGTTTCAAGTTGTAATTCCTAACTTCAGTAAAAATAATTTAAGGAAAATTAAATTTAATGAACTCGAGCCTAACTAAAATTATCAAAAAGTTGGCAATTTTTCTTTTAAATTGTTTCCTAAAAAGTGAAGAAAATTGTGATTTTTGACAAAGTTATGTAGAAAACTCAAAAAACGGTAGGCAAAGCCGAGTTTTGGCAAAAATTCGACTTGTGAGACCTTAAAACCTTTTCCGAAAAATCTGAAAAAGATTTCCAAAAATACTTTACCCTATAAGCTTTCAAATTATGTTTGTGCCCCAATTTTTTATTTTTTATTTGGGACACCCTAATGTACATACTCATGGAGACTTATTAGTGACTTAATAAAAAAAAATCACAATGTAAAGAAAAAAACTGTGTTTTTTAAAAATTTAATTTAAATATTGGTATAAAATTTGGGATATTGTTAGATACATTTCCCAATTTTGGTAAAATTCAGTAATATTTTTAATATTGATTGGGCTCATGAATAAAAATTCCGCGGGAGTTTTTTCCTATTCAAATTCAATGGTAAAAAAAATAAAAAGGGAAAAAACTCTCGCGGATTTTTTATTCATGATTGGGCTGGTTGTCTTAATTCTTTTAATTGCGTTTTTAGAAATACATACGTATCTGTCTGGAGAATGTGTGAAATCATAAATAAACATAAATATCAGATTAATTTATGATGGCACAAGTGTCAGAATTTTATATTAATAAATTCATTTTATAGGATTTAAATAAGCTTTAGATAACAACGAATGTAAACACATATTTAAGAATTATACTTACAAATATGTATATTGCTTAATTATCATAAATTTTAATTATCTTATTTATTTACTAAAAAGCAGTGTGTGATTTTACGACGAACAATTCATTTGTTAATTCTGACCATAATTGTCCTTCAAGTTGTTACAAGGTAAAACAATTAATGTTGTTATTGTTGTTGATAATTATTATTACTATTGTGGTGCGATTTCGGAATATCAAAATTCTTGGCAGTAGTTTGACAAATATGCCAATACATATACAAAAAATACTGTTTGAAAAATAAATCTAAAAATTGCATGCGACTTATTCTACTAGCCAATAATTTTAAAAACAATGTGTTATAAGCAGGGTTTCAAAATTTCCCGAGAAACAGGAATGAAAATTTATTTCCGGTGAATCCCAGGAATTTAATTAATGCTTAACAAATAACAATAGGGGTTAAATAAAATAAATAAATAAAATTTGTGTATCATTTTATTAAAGAAAAACAACACATTAAGAGGGATACAAATTTGAAGATGATAGAAAATATTTAGTTATACTTTGAAGAAATAAAAAATTATTTTAAGTTCATCTAGCAAAATTGTTTTCTGCTTTTAGAATAAATAATATGTACATTTATTAAGTCATTTTACATCTGATTTGTTATTTGAATGGCAAAGTTTTGACTCTTACACATTATAAAAATTGTATTTTTTTTTAATTTTTGGTCAATTTGTCAATGATATCAATATCGTTCTTTAAGTTTACATATTTTGAAAATGCTCATATGTACATATACGAGGTCTGATCAAAAAATAACCGTTTTTTTTTAAATTTCGTGAGTTACGTATGTTCGATTTTTCTGTTATGTTGGTACACATGCCTGTTATACATATATGTTGGTAATATCAACCATTTTGGATTGTCAGTTTGTTTTTGACAGATAAAAAGGTTAGTCGTGTTTTGGTGTGCTCTTCGATTTTTTACTATTCGCAAAAATGGATCAAAGGAACTATATTAAGTTTTGTGTAAAAAATGAATTTACGGATGTTTTAGGCATGAAACGTGCGGCAGCGAAGATTGTTCCAAAATTGCTAAATTTTGAGCAAAAATAACGTCGCATGGACATCGCTCAGGAGCTGCTGAACATCGTCAACGACGATCCAGATTTCCTCAAAAAGGTCACTGGTGACGAATCATGGGTGTATGGCTGTGACATTGAAACCAAAGCCTAATCATCCCAATGGACACATCCAAAAGAGACAAGACCGAAAAAAGTACGCCAAGTTCGGTCAAATGTGAAGGTTTTGCTCACTGTTTTCTTCGACTGCAATGGCATGGTGCATCAAGAATTCTTGCCACAAGGTCGTACGGTCTATCTTGAAGTTATGCGCCGTTTGCGCGAAGCACAGAATTGTGGAAAAACCAGTCATAGATTTTGTACCATGATAACGCACCAGCTCACACATCGATGTTTGTGCGTGAGTTTTTGGCTAAAACAAAACCGTTATCATGCCTCAACCACCATATTCGCCGGACTTGGCTCCCGCTGACTTCTTGCTCTTCCCAAAACTGAAGACACCGATGAAAGGAGAGCGTTTTGCTACGATTGAGGAGATAAAAGAAAAATCGAAACAGGTGCTGTTGGCGCGTTTCAGAAGTGTTTCGAGGATTGGATAAAACGCTGGCATAAGTGTATTATATCTGAGGGGGATTACTTTGAAGGCGACAAGATAGTTATGATGAATAAATAAAACTTCTTGAAAAAATTTAAAATAACGGCTATTTTTTGATCAGACCTTGTATGTACTATGTACTGCAACCTTCTCTACGTCTACTTAAATTCTTAAATGTGGAACAAGCCCTTTATCAGTTCGTTTTTCTTGCGTACTTTGGTTAAGGAAATGACTGGATCATCCCCAGAATTTTATTCCACCCAGCACGCACACTTTACTGAAATCTTTCTTTAGTCTCAATTCACACGAAGCAATTTTTATTGAAAAGATTGATACATTTTTCCTTAATATTTCTTCGGTGTTTACACATCACAATTCTTTTGGCTTAAATCGCCCGTATTTTTATGTCAGGGTAACACACATATTTGCATACATGTTTGTAATACGAATAGGAGAGTAACACGAATTGCTAGTGTACACGTCTTAACTTTCCCTCAAACCCGATGTTTAAAAGGTGATCAGCTTAGCTTAAAGAATTGCTGCGAGTAAATTGGGAATTGCATATATAATTCTCGAGACTTTTCATTCAAGAAAAGAAATTTCTTCAAAAATGTTTCAAATATTTGATTGTTTTTAAAGATTAAGTTGGGTTGGATGAAGTTCATTTATATACATACTAGCTAAACCCGGTGTGCTTCGCTACCGCCCCCCCCCCTCTTTTAAAATAAAGAGTGGTCGTATTAATATATTTACAAACATTTATTTATTCAATTTTAATGTATTTATTGCAATGCTTTAGGTTTAGTTTGCCCAACAGGATCACATAAAACGTATAAAACTGATATAAATATTGTAAAACGGCTAATATTTGACAGAAATAATCTTTATAGGCAAATAAATTGTTGTACTAAATTTTATGGTGGTCGGCCCAGAATTGGTCATAGCTCCCATACAAGGACCACATCTGAAAAATACATTTATCCCTATATATATCGTATAAATATCGGCACCGACTCAAAACTTTGCACAGATCATTTACATATATACAAAAATCATCCCACAAAATGTTGTGAATTTCGGTCTGTTTTTAACCGTATGCCCCATATAAAGTCTTCTTCCGAAAATCACTTTAATACTCTCTTATATATAAGGGTACCAATCCAAAATTTTACACGGATAATTTACATACATGCCTAAACCAAATTGCATGATTTTGAGAATATCGGTCCATATTTGACTATATCCCCCATATAAGGTCCACTTCTGAAATCCACGTTAATACTAATATATATCTTAAATATACCGTTATTATGTTGAAATTCGACGTGAAATATTCTCATATGCATGAAAATAACTGTTCCAAAATTTAAGAAGATAATTTGTCATAGCTGCCATATAAGAACCATTTCCGAACCAACTTTTATGTAGATCAGTAATTTTAATCCAGAAATCATCCTAATATCAGTTAGACTGGATTCAGTAGTTGTCAGTCAATAATTGGAAATAGCTCCCGAAGCATAGTAAACAACCAAGCAACTCTTGTAAATAACGTTATTGAGATGAAATTCAACCAAAATAAGCCTCAAATACGTAGAAACCACATAATGGATTTAGAAGTCATCAGTCTGTTTCTTAAGTTGTTGTGAATATGGAAAAATGTTATTTTAATTTTATAAATTGTTAAATTACACTTAAGATTATTATGAAAATCAGACAAACTCTGTAAATTATGGTAAGAATTGGTAATTCCATCAGTTATAAATGGTCGTAATTAGATAAAATTTCAAAATATTTAACATATTTAACATAATAATCAAATAATAATTAAAACACAGAATAAGGATATTCTAGTCCTATAACCAGTGTAGTTTTTGTATTTCTTAGTACTTTTAGGTGGAGGGTATTCAAGATTCAGCACAGCCGAATATAGCACTCTAACTTATTTTTTCTACTTCTATCAATATTTTCAGTTGAATGGTGAGTCTGACTTTGTAACGTCAAGTGTCAATTTAAAATAATTAAAAATTTCCAAAGTGGCCATTGTATCTTAATTTAGTTTCGTTATAATTTTATTATGAAATTATTCAATGCCTCGTTAAACATTGAAGACATCTCTGAATGAGGTGATTCCAAGTTGATTTGTATTTTAAGGATTTCTTAGTAGGGGTTAATGTATGGCGAAACAAAAAACATTTTTTCAAACAATGTATTAATATTTTCTAAATTTATTTTAATTTTGGACAGAATACAAGTTCTGAACAATGGAAAATAAAATTCAAAATTCGAAATTGCAAGAAAGTACCTTAATCACTGATCATAAAACAAAAAGAAAGCAAACATTTTTTTAAAAGAATCCGACAATGATCTTGGTAAATAAACAACATTTGCTATAATGTGCTCGTATACCTCAAGATGAATACATGTGGAGGCTGGAGTTTGGACTAATCATGGAATTAAATATCCAAATCCAAATGAAAAACAGAATAGTGTTTTTATATAAACTGGCAACCATTCTCTATGACAAAGTTAAAAAAAAATCAACAACTGGCTTTTTATGGATGAAACGTAAGTTTTATTAGTTTCTTATTCGACGTCAGCAATCTTCAGTAATGTTTTAGCCCGATGTAGTTTCCAGTCATTATTCAAATACTTCAATAGATTGGTATCGAAGAAATCAGTTCGTTGTAATATAACAAATATATGAACACACATAATTGTCAACAACTTCGACAAATTATAAGAGTAAATTAATTTTAGTTTCTTCCTTTAGCTTTTTGTATAATTATTAATAAATGAGTATTAATTTGTTGTTTTAAAAGTATTCAATCATTTTTTTTTTGTTTCTTTTTTTTATTAAATAAATATTAAAACATTAATGGAATTTATGTGAACAACATCGCTATGTATCATGCAAACACATTGAAAGCGAAAAAAATCGTTAAAAACGCATGCTCTTCACTTTTCTGACTTTAATACTGTCCGGGAACTGCAGATCACAACTTAAAGTATTGAAAATTACCAGCTAAATGTAAAATGTTGTTGTCTATCGAGCTGCGTACATAGTTTTTAAGATTTCTTTAAATTAATAGTTTGTCTTTTTCACCAGCTTCTTGTGTCAAATACAATCTGTGCGTCGTTGCCTTGTCTATCTGCAATTTTCAACATGAGTAATTGAATATTTGACTGTCGAACAACTTCATGCTCTAACAATGTATTAAAGTTTCTTGAACTTTATTTGAAATGATAACTTCAACTAAATACACTGAGAAATATTTCAGTATTACATACTCGTAAGATCATTCAAATCGAAACTCTAATTGTTTGCTATTGGTTATAAAGTTGTTTTCTAATGCGTTTATTGCAAAAGCCGGTTTTCTCAAAATTGAGCGAGTGCTTTTATGTTTTTGTAAATCTTATCAAGCTTAGTAAAATTCTCAATGAAATTACGTCAGCAATTGTTTGTTTAGTTTTTTTTTTTTTTTTTTTTTTGTAAATACCCTACAATATGAATGTTTATAAATAAAAATATTGATTAGATGAAATCAAAGCTATTACATAGATTCCCTATGTAGAGTGTATTTGTTGTGTTTCGGTCATAATATTGTGTTTTATTCGGATTGTAACCTAAATGTGGTCAGGTGTTGCATATTCTGTATATGTATTTGTTGTTTGTAGGTTTCCTAATGTTTACCCTTTTTCACGAAATGTTTGTCAGAATTGGTGTTCTGATTTGCTTTTGACTTTTGCGATGATAGCAGCAGAAAATCATTTATCACAGAATAATTCGCCCCCTTAATAAAACAATAGTAGCGCAATTCACAATCTTGTGCAAATGGTATTGCATCATTGCATTTGCAAAAGGGTTTAGCATATTTTTGCTCTACACTACCAAAATAAACAGTAAGAGCATAAATATGCTAAACCTTTTAGCAATTGAACATTTGATTTGAATTTTCCTATATTGAAAGTGGCAATACGACTAAAGAACGAATTTTCCCTGTAATGTGTTGTGCGATCCACAGTCCAGTCGATCACGAATGTATGGGCCGTGACTAAAGAATGTGTATTACGCAAAAAAAAAAAAACTACGTTTTGGAAACAAGCTCTCTAATTTCAGCAGAACACATTTCATTATAGTATCGATAGAACAGTGAAACACAAACCACATTGCGACGATGCTTCAATGAATCAATAGAGTTGGATACTCTACTGTCGCCGACATTTTGTTTGAATATTTTTGTCGGGCGAATGTTCATGCAGTAAAACATATTATTCGTGCTTAACAATCCATTTTATTCATAACTCACTGTCATTTTTTGTTATTTCAGTGACACTTTGTTAATTGTGTTGCAATACAATTTATACACATTTTTAATTAATTAAAAAATATATGAAAAATAAACGCAATATTCATCTACGGAAATGTCCTCCTGAACATCAGGCTCACCAAGCAATTTTTATTTCCCTCAGGTTGAAGATTAGGATAAAAAGAATGAAATTCTTTGGGAATGACATTTTTGTTACACAGCTGTTGCTTAAATTTAGGGGACAAATTTCGGTTATCACAGTTATAAGTGATTGATTTCTTCCTTTTACGTCATATTATTTTTTTCCTTTAAATTGTGTTACTTTCTTTGGAAAGGGGATAGATTGAAGAAGTAAAGGTGGTGAAAGAAGAAAGCTTTTTTTTTATATCACAACTCTGCAATTGGGAATTATGTTTGTTTTTAGTGCAGAATTGCAGCGCCTCTGGTGGTGAGTAGGCGTATTAAAGTTAAAGCTTGATGTAATAGCCTTTATTTAATTATTTTACTTCGGTGGCGTTTCAATGTTATACCACCGAAGGGGCACGCTGTGATAAATATTAGTTATAATAGGCAGTAGAACCAAGAAGTGTATATATGTATTCTGATTTCTTTTAAAGTTAGAACGACCTGTTTCAAGTTGTATGTAAAGAGAAATCACAAAACGATATTTTTTTTGCATCCCACCATATCTGACCATAGCCCCCATATAAAATCACTTAAATATGCATAAATCTCTTAAAAAAACACAACTATCAAGATGAAATTCAATAAAAATCCCCATATATGTATAGAAATCATATTCAAAACACTTGCACTATAAAGCGTGATCCATTTTTAAAGAAGAAAAAAAAAACACACAAAATTCAAATTTATCATTTGAAAGAACAGATTATGCCTATCAAATGTTGGCCGTTGTTATATCGCAGGTGAACCTCGAAATGGATCATGCCTTCAATTTTCACTTTTCAATTTAGTTAAATTTCTACAAATATGAAATCAAAGAAAACTAGGCAACTAATTGGAAACGGCCAATTTTATTAGTGTGAATTGTTATATGAAATAAGAAATCGGAAATATTAAATATCTATCTATCTATATATACATATACATATATATATATGAAATGGTCCATGTATGTAATGGCATCACGTGAAAATGGCTGGAGCGATTTGGCTGATTTTTTTTTATTCTATTCAAAATTCATATGCATATGCGATATTGTCTATGCGATCAGAGTTGTATTTTATAATAAAGCTGTTAAGAAAACAACAATGTAGGCTTCATTGATTTAAATCACAAATTATAATCTAAAGAACAGACGTTTAAAATTTATTATTTGTTTGTATAGTTTATGCAATTTATTATATTCACACTGCGTTTGTTTACATTAACAAAAACATATGTTTTTGCATCTTTTTTGTGTACTAGTGTGGCACCTATGACATACTTTGTTGCGATTTTGTTTTTGAGTGTGATAAAAATCGGTCAGATTTTCCAGTGAATGAATCGTACGATTGTGGAGGATAGTGTATCACGACCTTTAAGGCCAGCCACTGATCATTTTTTAACGTAAATACACTGCTTGTTGCATATGTACCTACAAACATACACACAAAAGCACACAAAACGCAATATAGTGGCCGGCGGCATTGTTCAAATTAATCGACACAGGTCTCTGGAAATAAACAATAAATTATTATAAATGCGTCTTTTTGCTTATAATTCGACTTCATCGGCATCCAAAATCAGCACTGTACAAGCAATAGTTGACATTTCATTTGCTAACATATGCTGACATCAAAAAATTTGCTACTTTCAACATATCGTGTAAATGTCTAACATATGACATAGGAATTTGCTGCTAATTTTAATCATATGGCTGTCAACATATATGTATATGCTGATTCAACATATCGTCTAAACTTAGCTTTATGTTGACATTTCATTTGCTGACATATGCTGACATCAAAAAATTTGCTACTTTCAACATATTGTGTAAACGTCTAACATATGACATAGGAATTTGCTGCTAATTTTAATCATATGGCTGTCAGCATATATATGCTGATTCAACATATCGTCTAAACTTAGCTTTATGTTGACATTTCATTTGCTGACATTTGCTGACATCAAAAAATTTGCTACTTTCAACATATCGTGTAAACGTCTAACATATGACATAGGAATTTGCTGCTAATTTTAATCATATGGCTGTCAGCATATATATGCTGATTCAACATATCGTCTAAACTTAGCTTTATGTTGACATTTCATTTGCTGGCATATGCTGACATCAAAAAATTTGCTACTTTCAACATATCGTGTAAACGTCTAACATATGACATAGGAATTTGCTGCTTATTTTAATCATATGGCTGTCAGCATATATATGCTGATTCAACATATCGTCTAAACTTAGCTTTATGTTGACATTTCATTTGCTGACATATGCTACTTTCAACATATCGTGTAAACGTCTAACATATGACATAGGAATTTGCTGCTAATTTTAATCATATGGCTGTCAGCATATATATGCTGATTCAACATATCGTCTAAACTTAGCTTTATGTTGACATTTCATTTGCTGACATTTGCTGACATCAAAAAATTTGCTACTTTCAACATATCGTGTAAACGTCTAACATATGACATAGGAATTTGCTGCTTATTTTAATCATATGGCTGTCAGCATATATATGCTGATTCAACATATCGTCTAAACTTAGCTTTATGTTGACATTTCATTTGCTGACATTTGCTGACATCAAAAAATTTGCTACTTTCAACATATTGTGTAAACGTCTAACATATGACATAGGAATTTGCTGCTAATTTTAATCATATGGCTGTCAGCATATATATGCTGATTCAACATATCGTCTAAACTTAGCTTTATGTTGACATTTCATTTGCTGACATCAAAAAATTTGCTACTTTCAACATATCGTGTAAACGTCTAACATATGACATAGGAATTTGCTGCTTATTTTAATCATATGGCTGTCAGCATATATATGCTGATTCAACATATCGTCTAAACTTAGCTTTATGTTGACATTTCGTTTGCTGACATATGCTACTTTCAACATATCGTGTAAACGTCTAACATATGACATAGGAATTTGCTGCTAATTTTAATCATATGGCTGTCAGCATATATATGCTGATTCAACATATCGTCTAAACTTAGCTTTATGTTGACATTTCATTTGCTGACATATGCTACTTTCAACATATCGTGTAAACGTCTAACATATGACATAGGAATTTGCTGCTAATTTTAATTAAATGGCTGTCAACATATATGTATATGCTGATTCAACATATCGTCTAAACTTAGCTTTAGAACAATTAACTCTTAATGAAGCAATTATCTTAATTGAAATTTTGTATGGATAATTGAATGCAATTAGGCGTTAATTAAAAAATTTCAATTAAAAATACATGCATATTACTCTGTATAATACAATACTATTTGAAATTATGTATTTTCATATGAAATCCTTGATTTATTTTATTCGGAAAACAACGTTCTCATTGAAAAACTCTTTATGTGACGTTCTTCTTTATGCTGCGTTGTATGATATGTGCTTGAGTCATGCTAAAGTCTTAGCACAGGTCTTTGACATAGAATAATCCCGTAGAAATAAAATAAATCGAATAGACAATCTATCTTGTTTTATATTAACGTTGTGCTAAAACCACATGCCATCCAAATCAATATTATCCAATTTAGGAACAATTACTGCTTAACGAGTCTAATTTTCGAAGATAATAACGATATAACGACAGTATGAATAAATTTGTTTTCTCACAATCTATATGGGTTCTCTGAACTCTAGTTAAGAAATCCTTTAAAGTGTTTCATCGATCAAAGAATCATTTTGTTTAAATTTATTTAATCTGTAATGCTCTGTTCTTCATGCTCTAAGCCAAATGGCGGCAAATTGAAATCTCTGCATTATATTTGATTTGAATTGTGAATCGAATTAAATTGGCAGCATTTTTTTTCAAGAATACAGAACTTCTAATTCGTCGAATCCATTTATTCTATTTACATGTGATATTCACTTACGTACCCGCTATTAAAGAAGATCGTAAAGATTTTTCTTTGAAAGAAAAAAAATTATAAACAAAAATATTTTTGTTTTCTCTGTTTAAAGAAATACTATTATGGAAGAATATTAATCATAATTCTATTTATTTCAAATCTAATTTGTTATTGTTTTGAAATAAAGTGTATGGCACGTAAACAGTGGGTGAATTGTTAAGTATTTTAAAATAATATTGATAATTTTCTAAGTATTGGTAAAATAATGTTTGAGAAGTACTTGTACTAAAGGTGGATTCACCCATTCGTTCTTAACAAAATTTTTGTTCGAACAATTGTTTTTTATATGAAGTTTGACGTCACTCTTTTTGAGAGAGACGAAATATTTTTTACAAACTTTAATTGGTTTTTTTTTCTGGACAAAAATTAATTGAATTGCCAATAGGTTGCATTTTTTTCATACAAATAACAATGCCTGATGTATTTCCATGGCCATCAGCTAAAGCAACTTTAGTTTTTCATTTATTTTGAATATATATCTGTGATTTTGAATACACAATACTCTAGAATAATTTAGTATTTGTATTTTGACACTTGAAACCCAAAGCAAAATAAATCAATGGCCGCACTTATAAGACTAATAGATTTTGTTTACATATGGCAGCTTTGAGTTTTCAGAAAAATCGTTCGAAATGGGTGAATCGTGCTGCAAAAAACTCTCAGTAAAAAAATTTTTCTCCGGATAAAATGTTTGTTAAGAACAAATGGGTGAATCCACCTTAAGGGTATGGTGACGCATGACAAATAGTTACTTTAAAAAATGTAACCACTATATTTTGCACAAATTTGTTTGATCATGTTTAATCTAACAACTGTTTTCTAAGAGCAAACAGCATGAAATGAAATAAAAATATATTTCTGTTGTAATTTGTTTCCAGTAAAAGAAGTTTTTCAAATAAACACTAGTATTGAAAACAACTGTATTTAGTGGTTACGTATTTTTAGTCAAATATTTGCCATGTGTGACCGACAGTACCTTAAGTTGTTCAACTGAGTAAATTATTATTAGTGGGCCATAACCATAGACAAACACTAAAGTCAGTTATTTTTAAAAACCACTTCAAACTTAAAACCTACTTTTAATTATTTTGTAACTGTGTGTAGTCAAAATTTAAGGTCGTTTTAAATTAAACCGACTTCAAAATTATTTCATACAAACTGTAAAGAAAAAAAGCAAGTGGCCGCTTTAAACAGCTGTCATTGAAAATTGAAAAAAAAAACAAAAATTGGCAAAATAATAAAATTAAGCGGGAAAATTTAAGACAAGTGTTTGCGGTGGAAAAATGGAAAAGGTAAGATTAATATCATAATTAGGCTATTTTGGCGTTGATTTTTTTAATAATGCTTTACAGGAACAATAAAAAAAAAACAAAGATAAAGAGAGGCGAATTGGGCTACTCCAGAAAGAGAAGATTGCACCTAGATATTGTCGAACACAAAGCAACGACACTTCCATGATTCTGAAAAAAAGAACACATGGAAAAAAATCCGGGCTGCTATAACTTATTTTATATTTTTGTACACATCCAGTTTTTGTTCTTTGCATAAACAGCTGGTTGATTTTAAAGTGATGTTAAATTATTTAAAAGCAACTTCATTCAGCTAGTTTTAAATTAAAAGTATGTTTTAGTGGTTAAAGTGTACTTTTACGTGTCTATAGTTAAAGTAAAGTGTACTTTTTAACTATTAAAAACACTTTTTTGTGACTATGGTTATGGCCCAGTGAGTTTAATCTAATAAATCAAAGTTATACTGCTGCACATATAAATATGTTTGAAGAACCCGAACTAACAAATTGCCAGTACAAAATAATGCCTAAATTCCCAGCAGGAAATGTCAATAGTAAAATTATACTGATTGCCTATTGACGATGTCACCATTACTACTGACGAATTATACCCTTACTACTGCTATCTACTATTGACGTTTAGCACAGGCTTGTCCTACGAAATCTACCAGTAGACTGCGTCAATACTGACTAAGTACATACATAGTTCTTTTGGGACCACTTTAGTCTACACTATAGTATTATTAAAAAAAAAATAAAATACTAAATGGCTTTTCCTAATTAAAAACAAGTAAGAAATTATAGTCGGTAAAGCCCGACCATATAATACCCTACACCTAGTATATGTAAATATAAAACAGTTTTTCAAAAATGGGCGTTATATGGGAGATATCATCTATTTTGGACCAAAATCCAGTGTCATGATTTCTGTGAACATAAATATTATACGTGTTAAACTTTATCTCGATATAAATACTTTTAAAAGATTTATGGAAGTTAAAGTGAATTACGGAGAGGGTCTTATATGGGAGTTTCTGTATATAAGAAACTTATTTGTGTCGAATTTTATTTGATTACCAACATTTTTGAGTGAGTTATGCTCTTTAAAATGATTTTCGGAAGTGGGCCTTATATGGGAGCTACGATTAATTATGGACCGATCACAATAAAATTGTACCGTATTATTAGTATACATATGAAATATATTTATGTTCAATATAATTTGGATACCAACATTTTTAAGAGAGTTATGCTCTTTTAAGTGATTTTCGGAAGTGGGTCTTATATGAGAGCTACGACTAATTATGGACCGATTTTTACGAAATTTGTAGGTGTGCTTTAGCTTCATTTACTACTTATCTGTGCTAAATTTTGTTCGCATACTTGCATAATTCAAAGATTTATAACCGGTAAACCACAATTTTGGGAGGACATTTGTATGGGGGCTAGGTGAAATAATGGACCGATTTCAACCAGTTTCAATCCCATCCATCCTTGGGCCGAAAAAATATCACGTACCAAATTTTATCGAAATATCTTCAAAATTGCGACCTGTACTCTGCTTGTAAAGCTTGTACATGGACAGCCAGCCAGACGGACGGACATCTTTAAATCGAGTCAGAAAGTGATTCTAAACCGATCGGTATACTTTAAGGTGAGTGTTGGACCAATATTTAGGGGCGTTACAAACATCAGCACAAATCCAATATACCCTCCCCACTATGGTGGTGTAGGGTATTATAAATGAAAATAATTGTTTAATAGTAACCATTGTGCCACCTTTGTTGACAATGTCGCAAAACAGTCACCAAGATAGTAGACAAAAGTGGTGACTTGGAGACACTTGTCTACAGGTTTCCTTCAATGCATTTTTTATAAATTTACTGGCGTACAAATTTAATTAGCTAAAATCAAAAACACGCATTAATTTCAATATTAAAATTCAAAAATTATCTGCTTAAATTAAAACACCGTGTTACTACTGTATACGTGCGTTTGTATGTGTTTGCCAGTAAGTATCCCTGAAAGAAACCTGGGGACAAGTGTCTCCAAGTCACCACTTTTGTCCACCATTGTCAACAGCATTGTCACAATGGTTATTATTATACAATTATTTTTTTCAATTGTGAGCCCCGATAGACTAGGCGATAGTGTGCCGGACTATCATTCAGAGAGTTGCGAGTTCGATTGACAGACTCTGGGTGTTTTCGAATTTATTTTTCATTAAATATTTTTTAGTATTTCATTATTTTTTTTTTAATAAAATTCCAAAAATTAGAAAAAATTCATTTTTATTTTCTATTTCAGAAAAGTACCTAAAGTGTAGACAATGTGGTCCCAAAAGAACTAACTTGTCAATAGTACCAATATCAGTAGTGGATTTTCAATGACACGCACATGTTAAATGTCTGTAGTAATTAGCATTGTCTGGGGTATACTAAGTCAGTAGTACTGGTGACTGTGTCAATAGTAAATCAGTACAGTTTCACTATTTCACATTTCCTGCAGGGTATTTGAAAGTGTATCTTTGAACACACTCATGATAACCTTTGAAGCAAAAGAAAAAAACAAAAACAACAATTATCAATTTTGGTGCAGATTCATGAGAGTGTGTGATGCGTGTGTGTGTATGTGTGTGTGAGTCTTAGTACTTCAACTTATACTTGGTCCATGTTATTTCGTTTTATTTAATTTTAATCACTCTGTTTGATTTTCTTCGACATTTTTATAGTCTATTTAAGCAAGTAAATAATTGAATGGTGATTTCAGTTTATTATAAACCACGAAGGCACGTCTTAGATTTTGTTAAGTGATTCAAAAGTGACAAGTGTTTTTTTTTTTGTTTTTGTTTTTTTGTGAACATATTACAAATACATATTTTTTGGTGAACCATAAATTACAAATAGTGTATGAAAATTATATAAAATCAAAATGATGTATCAACGTCAAATCTCCTTTGATAAGGTTGGTAGAAATGTATTATTTTTTGTTTAAATCTTAATTAAGAAATAATATTATATAATACAATAAATACATATGCACATTTATGCAATTGTTATTATTTTTTTAAGAATATCTATAGAGAAACGTGAAACTTTAGACTCTTTTGGGAAATGACTTGCAGTGCGTGGCAATAGAGTGGAACATTTTATAAATGAAGATTTTATTTAGATTATAAAGATATTTTCCTAATATTAAGAAAGTTATAATTTAGAAAATTTTATTTTAGTTTATTAAGCTAGATTTACACGATTGAAATTTTCTTCACAATTGCCCTTCAAAATGCTTCAAACTCGTGTGAACAGCAAAATTTATTCAAAATTAATTTATTTAATAGTTATTAAATAAATAAAAAAATTTACAAATGCTCGTATTTTTTAAAATCAAAATAGAGACAGACAGACAATATAGAACGGCTGTGTCAGAAGTAATTGCCACATTACTAGTTCCAAGACTTTTATTAAAGAATTCGAAATGGTTCTGAAAAAGTTCGGGTAATACAAATTTCATCACAGATGGGTAATAAATAAAGCTAAATCACATCTACAAATTTCGTGAAGATCGGTCCCTAATTAGTCGTAGCTACCATGTAAGACCCACTTCCGAAAATCACTTAAAAGAGCATAACTCTCTTAAAAATGTTGGTATTCCAATAATATTTATCACAAATATGTTTTGTATATATACATACATATAATATGGTAGAATTTTATGATTATCGGCCCATAACTAGTCGTAGTTCCCATATAAGGCCCACTTCCCGAAATCACTTTAAGGACCAAAAATATCTTAAAAATGTTATCCGAATAAAATTTAACAAAAATGAGTTTTATATACTTATACAGTAATAATGACACCTAATTTTATAATTGTCGGTCCATAATTAGTCCAAACACTTATATGAGACCCTCTCCGCAATTCACTTTCATCTCCATAGACCTTTTAAAAGTATTTGTATCGAGATAAAGTTTAACACATATAATACTTATATTCACAGACGTCATGACACTAAATTTTTGGATGATCGGTCCACAATAGGTTATACCGCAAATTTCTGAAAAACTGTTTTATACATATATATATATACATGTAGGGTATTATATGGTCGGGCATGACCGACTATACTTTCTTACTTGTTTTTTTTTTTTTTGTTAAAAAATATGAAGCAGATAGCTCCCTGGTAAGATTGCTTGAAAGAAGACAATGAATATCTCTTAAAAGAGCAATGGCACCTTCCCGACTTAAGCCTAGTACTCTGTTCAAAATTTCAAGTGGAATGCTGTCAAAGTACATGTTAAAAAAGTTCACATGAAATTTTCATGAAAAAATGTTGCAGACATGTGAAATGTATCTGGCAACATTATTTTTTCACAGCGAAATAATTAAAGCCTAGTACTCTGTTCAAATTTGGGAAAAATGTTGAGCAACATTAATTATTTCATACGGAAAATTTGACGGGTAGCCAATGTTGCCTATCACGCGAATTTACATAATTTGACGTTTTTTTATTGAAAGTACGCCACATTGTTTTGCTTGTGTAAACAAAACATATATGTTTTGTTATTTTGTGAATTTAAATTGAAACTAAATAAAAGTTAAAATATTTAAAAATCTGTGTTGAATAGAAATCGTTAAACAAGAATTGTTTCACGTGGAATTTTCATCCAAAAGCTCTTCTGTCGCAACAACAATATCTATTACTTGTTGTGTTGCTGCACAAGCGGCCAGTAATATTTGTTCATTCATTCTTGCCGTTATTTTCGCTTCAATATGACGAGACCAGGTCAAGCGTCTATCTATATGAATTCCCAAGTACTTAACATGGTTTTCTACCGGAACAGTGATGTTATTTATTTTTACAGCTGGGCACGTTTGTCTTCTGAGCGTGAAGGTTAAGTGAGCACATTTAGCCGGGTTAACCTTTATTCTCCATTTTTCTAGCCAGGCCTAGAGTTCATTGATGTGGGACTGCAGATTTTGCGATGCGACTTTTGAGTCATAATTGACACTAATAAATGCTGTGTCGTCTGCAAATGCAGAGGTATGCGTGCTCAGGTTTGTTGGCATATCCGCTGTGTATATTATATATAGAAGCGGTCCTAATATGCTGCCTTGGCGGACACCAGCAGTAATTTGCGACGTTACTATGAATGTTTTGCCTGTTAGATAGGTCTCCAGAAGCTGGTGAGTGTTTTGAGGAAGCATGCGTGTTATTTTGATGAGTAACCCATCATGCCAAACTTTGTCGAATGCTTGGGAAATGTCTATAAACAGGGCTGAGCAGTATTGCTTTTTCTCAAATGCCGATCTAATTAGGTTGACAATTCTATGCACTTGTTCTATTGTACCATGCTTCGCTCTGAATCCGAACTGGTGATCCGGGATGCTCATTAAGATGAGGAGTTATACTTAAAACGAATATTTTTTCGAAAAGCTTCGATGGGATTGATAATAAGCTTATCGGTCTGTACGACGCAACCTAGCTAGCATTTTTCCTGGCTTGGGAATCATAACAATTCCATGAGGATGGGAAGTATCCAACTCTTAATATCGCGTTAAAAATGAGCAGCAAGATTCTAGAAGCAGACGATGGCAAGTTTATTATCATTGACCTTGTGATGCGGTCAGGTCCGGGAGATTTTCTAATATTTACTTTTTCTATTGCAGATTTTACTTGAGTTATTTTAAATTTTATTGGATGGTTTACCTTATTAGGAATGATTGGCGCAAAAATGTAAGAAAGTTTCGTCGTCGGTTTGCAATACACAAATAGCTCAGGCTCTATTGTTTTATTATTGGTTTAATAAAATATATCCCTCCTGTGTACCATACTTTCTATAAAAACTTGAAAACAATATCAAGTCAGAAATATTATTCTGCAGAAGACATAATATTTTGTTAAATTTTTTTTAGTTATTTTTTGTTTTAAAAGGAAGAAATTTTTCATGTTGAACTAAAAAAAACAAATTATCTGCAGCCTTTTTTTTTTGCAAAATTTAAAAAAATTTACTCTTTCCAAAATATACTAATTCAATTAAAACACTACGCAAGGTAAGCCAATATTTAGATGGATATATTTTCTTTTTATTTCCGAACGAATGCTCAAAGTCAAAACTTAATTAATTTGCATTTTTACGCTATCGAGTTTAACAACAAGGACTTATTCCCTTTTCCACTGAAACTCTTATCACTAAAAACGTATGTATAGTATTTGGATCATATTAACAGGTTTTATAAACACATACACTTACACTTACATACTAACATTATCACCCCTATCTTGAATAAAAATTCTCCATGAAATTTGTTCCCTTTTCACATTTTTCCTATTAAACTTCAATGTTAAAAAAATAAAAGGGAACAAATTTCATGTGGAATTTTTATTCACGATAGGGGTGTATATATTTACAAATTGTAAAAGAAGCCCTAATTATTAATTTTGCAATTTTTAGTCTTGAGTTTTGTTGTAACAACTAGTTTGAAAGTCAACGTCAACCGTTCTGTCGTTTTTCTCCATTTAAAATTTTTGGACTCATTCTCTTTATCCACTGAACGATTCATATACTCCTCGAATCTATTCTTAATAGAACCCACATCTTGCCCGCTTTAGAAATAAGCTCCTTATATTATTCAGGAGGCCCGTTTTTTTTTTTTTAATATTCTTTAAGATTTCATGAGAGCTTTGAAATTAATTTGGATAACACACATTTTTTCATAAGCTTGACTTTGTGTTTGATGTGAAAACCCAACTTTACGAATGTGATACTTTGTTATTTGATCAGCTTAAAATATAGTTTCTTATAGTCAGTTAGTTTTCTTTTTCTATGAATTGAGTCACTACACTTGGAAGTATTTTAATACAAGAAAAGTTTTAATAAACATTATTAAATAAAAGAAAAGATTATTTAAATAAATAATAATAAAATGCGAATTGTGCATTATCTCAGAAATTTTGAAAATAGTGTTCTATAAAATATTGTTCAAAGGTTTATTATATTATTCTTATCACTAGTTTACTATTTATATTTCAATAATAATATTGCAAATGGAACTTATAGACCGATCTAAACAATATGACAAGTAATATATGTACATACATATGTATGTATTTAATAAAATTATTTACTTGTCTATCAATACAAATTTAAATATTTTGTATTTCTAAACATTTCATGATGTTAACTAGCTAAATCTGAATTACAATTTTGTGTCATTTTAAAAACAATCCCAACATTGATACATTGTCATATTGTCAGTATGTATATATGTTTACATATACATTTGGCAAATGTCTATGCTTATTTGCATATTGCCAACAAATGATTACAATAAATTTAATTGACAGCTGTCAAAACAAACAATAAAATTTATATTTGTACTAACTTAATTGCTCTATTATTTAAGTTCATCACATGTTGACATCGTGATTGTATTTAATGAATGTTTTGACTCACTCTTCGCCGTTCTTTTCCGTCACTCTTTGTCTTGAGCACGTGCTAGGAAATTAAAAAATATATAAATACAGAAGCTAAATAATTCCATAGAAAATGAATTAGACTGGTTGTGAAAAATTTACATGCAATTTTAAAAATATTTACAGTATTATAAAAAAAAATAATTTTATTAAATTTAATTATTTAGTTGTTCGTTTTGAACGATCAATATTAGATTATCTGACATGTTAATTTTAGCATATGATTTGGGGTGCTGTAATTTAATTGGTTAGCGCATTTGATCATTAAGCATGAGTTGGTATTTGTAGCCCGGGTTCGATTCCTAGCTGCTGCCACACAAACAACATTCGTTTCTGATAATTATTAGTTTTCTTTTCTATCCATCATAACTAATATTTTTCACAGCGCCCTTTTTCGGTGGTATAGCATTCAAACGCCGCCGAAGTAAAATAATTAAATAAAGGCTATAAAATCAAGCTTTAAAAATAATGCGCCTACTCATCACCAGAGGCGCTGCAAACATAATATGCAATTGCAGAGTTGTGATATAAAGTTTTCTTCTGCTTGCACCACCTTTGCTTCTTCAATCTATCCCCTTCCAAAGAAAGTAACGCAATTATATACATATAAGCATATTAATTGCCTGAGTGTTACTTCTCTTAAAAAAAAATAATAAAAATTTTATGTAATGATCCCAAAGTAACTTTTGCTAAAGATTTAGGAAATAGATAATACAGTTTAAAAAAATTAATCGATCTGGGCATGATCGAAGATTCAATATTCAGGAAGAGCTTTGCTCTAGAACATAGGTCGGCATCCTATAGCACTATTGTGCAGAGAGCACTTCACACATACACTTAATCTCTTTCATTCAGTCGTCATTGAGACAGCAATGTGTGCACATGCGGCGGATGCTTTTATATTTTTTTCAGAAATACTTCCCAACAAACATTTCAAATTAATCAGCTTTTGAAGTAGTAGAAGTTCCGTTTGTATATCAATATCGTTGTTAATTTCTTATATGTTACGGAAAATATATTGTGAGTGTATGTTTCCAATCTAAATTGTTTTGTATAATTTATATAATTATGTTTGTTGGGTAGTTCGCTCACACACACAATCTCATTTTACGCTTGGCCGACCTCTGCGCTAGAATTATAAATGGGTCAATTAAAAAAAAGTGTGTCCCAACACTTTACACTACTATTTTAGGTAAAAAAAACAAAAATATGAGAGTGATCAGCGAGGAATATGTAACAAAAAACGTAATTTTCAAATTTGTACGTTTGTTTTTTTGTTTATTCAGAATTTATAGTCAACAAAATAAAATAAAATCAAGAAAAAAGTAAATATGCAACAGTTAATAACAGTTTTCGAATTATTGCGTTTCTTTTTTGTGTTTTGATTTGTTATAGTCGTTAAAACTTAATTAGTGCGAATTTGGCGTTGCAAAGATCAAGTTGCATTTAAATGAATTAAATAACGTAAGAAAAGTACCAACTTTAATTATTACTAAAGTGAAAAAGCGAAAAAAAATCTATTAAAAAAAGTTTGCATTTGCTTAGTTTTTGTGAACACCATGGTAAGGGCGCGTTAAAATTTCATGAGCGTTACGCTAATTTTTGTTAAAGTGAATATATTAGATGTAAAAAATTGAAGTTGACAATCATTGTTTATATGGTTTCAACTCATTTTTTTTATAATTTGTGAATTTTAGAAATAAATTGCCTACGAAAAAAAACTAAAATAGGCAAACATTTCATGAGCATCACTTTTGAAATAAATTGCTTCATAGCTTAAAATGCTTAAATTTGATTTCATTTTTTAATTTTCAAGAGCAAAATAACAAAATTAACGACGGCTGAAAGAGCACGGATATATCGAGAGAGAAGAAAAAGGAAAAGTATAATCGTGGTATATTGAAGTTTAATTTTTATTGTTGCTGACTGATTCTGTTTTTGCCACAAACTTAATTCGAATGTGGTAAAAATTAATGAGAATGAAAAAAAACAAAGCCGATTGTCATTTCATGAAGTTTATGCAGATTCTGAATAAGAATTCTACTGAAAATTTATAAATTAAATTAAGTTAAGTGATTATATCTTATATAAAAGAATATGTACATGTTTAGTGTTGTATGAAAATTTTTGTTTTTTGAAGAATTTTTGTTTTTTTTCTTTCCTTTTTGTAAAAGAAGAAACTTGTTTTCGTTAAACTTTAGATTTGGCATTATTTTTTTGTTTACGTGCAACAAAATCTCTTGATCGTCACAAAATATCTTGAGCGTCACACTTAGTTTTTTTTCCTTAAAACGCTTATAATTGCAGTTTTTTTAAATACATTGTTATAAGCCTATTACTTTGCAAGTAACCTCTAAGTTTAAGTTTAAGTTTAAGTCAAGGTGAATTGTGATTTTGTCTCGTCAATCTTGAGAAACAAAAGAACATAGTAGTAAGCTTGAATTTCAAATATTTTTGCATTTTTAGCGATTTTTTATACATATTTGGTGTGTGACGCTCAAGATAGAAATAATAGAAAACCTAAAAAAAAATCCAAAAATATTTATTTTTTTGAGAGCCTAAAAGTACCACCGGATTCTTCATCAATTTCTACAAAAATTGGCCACTCTTACAGGCGAACTGAAAAAAAAAAATTTAAAAATAAGCAAAAAAAACTCGTTGTGTACGTTTTTGTTCTGAATTTGACCCAAATAATTAATATTTTTAAAATCAATAAAGATGTTAATCATACAGTTTTTAATGAAGCCTGTAAAATATAAAAAAGCTTGTTGAACTTAAACACTAAAGAAAGCTAAAAGCGTTGTCGATTTTTCAATAATCCATCAATTTCAGTTTCAATTTAAAAACAAAAACAAATTTAATCTTTTATAATGCGTCATAGAAACTTCCAAAGCGGCCGGAAAAGAAAACATTACGCAAATTCGTTTACCGAGTCCGACAAGGCTGAAGTAAACATATTGACGAGTCGAAACTAAAAATAGAAACAATAAAAACATTTCCTGAATAATAATTATTTGACAGTTAAAACCCATACATAAAAAATAGGCGTGTCTTCAAAAACCACTGATAAGAAAGAAAAACTTCAGATTTGTAAGGTTTTAAATAAAAAACAAACATACCAAGTACCAGTAGGAGAAAGATCATAAACATAATAAATCATAAAAAAGACATTTTAAGAGTTTATTAACCATAATAAAATTAAAGAGATAAGCAGCACAATGAGAAAAATACATAAATGCGTCTAATTAAAATTAAAAATGTTGTTTTTTATTATTATATTGTCTTTATAGCCCACACGCATTGAGGGATCTTCTTATATAGCTGAAGGCACTGAGAATCAAGAAGATCGCAGCACATGTTTGCTATTCTCCACCAAAGATCAAAATTCCGGTTCATTGGCTAACTCCTTGAAAATCTTCACCCAGCACAACGTCAATCTCTTGCACATTGAATCGCGTTCATCGCTGCGTGTGCCCGGCTATGAATTCTTTGTGGAATGTGATACAAAATCGGGAGAATTGGGCAAGGCCATTGAGAAATTACGTGAAATTTGCTGTTACTTTAATGTGATCTCACGTGATTACAAGGATAATGTGTCGGCTGTACCTTGGTTCCCCAGAAGAATACGTGATTTGGATCGTTTTGCCAATCAAATTTTAAGCTATGGCAGTGAATTGGATTCAGATCATCCTGGCTTTACCGATGCTACCTACAGAAATAGAAGGTATGTATTTGAAACGTAATATATACACATATATAAATATTTATTTATCGAATATATTTTTCGAAAATATTTTTAAAACATTTTTATTCGAAGTTTTGCTACAATTGTAGTGTATTTTCAAACAATTTGTATATGTATTTAACTTGAAGTAAAACTTCGAATAAAAATTTTTTAAAAATTTTCAAATACTCGCAAGAGGAATAATTCTCATTTCATTTTTAGAAAATATTTCGCCGATATTGCTTACAACTACAAACACGGCCAACCCTTGCCTCATGTGGAATATACCAAAGAGGAAACTGAAACCTGGGGCATTATGTTCAGACATTTAACCAAATTGTATGAGACTCATGCTTGCAAGGAATACAATCATGTTTTCCCCTTGTTGGTGGACAATTGTGGTTTCCGCGAGGATAACATTCCTCAATTGGAAGATGTTTCCAATTTCTTGAAAGGTAATTGAATAAGAAATTTATTTGTTTGTAGATTTTATACCCTAGATTTGTTTGATCCCCGTTGGTCTATAAGTTCCGAATTAAAAACTTTTAACCAGTAGTTTCTTCCCTATAGCCATGCTGAATTTTAGTAATTATCGGTCTATGCAATTAGATAATAAAGATTTACTTTCATTTCGCAATTGTTCAGAATTCGTTCGAGGTTTTTTCACAATTTGTCTCATAACTTCTTTGTTACTGAACTGATTTTACTGATATTTAATAGCAAACTATTTAAAACAATGATGAATATTTCAATGTAAAGCTCATTAATTCAGATTGTGTTTTTTGAAACTGAGCTTGTTTTACACAGACAGTCACACTGACATAGCAAAATCGACTTGGAACTATTTAAGAATCAATGTATGTATGTATGTATGTATGTATGTAGTCTTAGATAAACTATTTTTAATATTTAACACCATGCAAGACGAAATAATTGTTAAGGGTATATAAATGGTATAAACAATGACCTAAATGATCCAGGATGTTGAAGACGTAACAATTGATGGTGTCTAATATAAGGCAGAATAAGCAGACATTTTGTGTTTTTAAAGACATCTGCAATTTTAAAACAATCAGACGAATTATTAAAAGTAAAAAAAAGGTATAAAATCGATTGTATATTAATCTGAAACTGTGAATTTATGAAGATAGAAATCGGGATGATTGCAGATGAGCGGGCGACTGAAAGGAAATGTGTAAGATAAACATACAAATTATAGCAGAATAAAGATGTCATATTTTAAAATCGAGTTCCATGTAAATCATTTACTATTCCCTATCATACCAATAAATAATCTACAGCTTTGCGTAGACTAGAGTCTCTTATTTCGTAGGCCAAAATAATGGGTCTCCATTTGAAATTTATTTCAACTATTGATCACTTTTTTAATAGTCATTGATATTCACATTAGCATAAGGGAATTATACTAGAGGCCCGATTTGCGTCTATACTATATGCGTCGTTTCGATTTGCGTCGCCTTTCTAAATGTGGTTTAATCTGCCTTGCGTTGTTTCCGATTTCCGTCGGTTTTGAAATTTTGTACCAATCTGCTTTGCGTCGTTTTGCTTCCGATTTGCGTCGCGTCGCTATTAATTTGCCTACTTGCGTGTAAAAGGGGGAATTCCCATTTTATTCATACTTACCATATGAAGTTACATACATGCGATTAAATTAATTTTGGTTGTGCTTTTATGCATGTGTGTATGTATGTAAATAGATTTTTTTCTGCTTCAATATGTAGTTTTTTGTTCATTGTTTCTTTATACATATATACATATGTATGTAATAATCAAATAATCAAACGTAGGTACCATTAGAAGTTTTTTAATACAAATATGATTTTGTTTGCTAAATTTTTAAATTTTGGACCCTTTCAATAAAAGTCAGTATAGAAAAAATTGAATTGATTCGGTTTGCGTCGCATTTCCCCGGTCCGTGCAAATCGGGGCTCCAGTGTGTTTTCAATTGTCTTATTAGTAATAGACTTTAAAACTGTTCGTTACCTTTTTTAACTGAGCTCCTTTTGCAAAATTTGGATCCATCAAAATCGGACAAGTAAAATATCGGAGATTAGGAAAGGCAATTACTGGCCTACAATATAATTTTATATATATTTTGTTATAATTATTTCACACAACTCTAATCAATATTTAATAAACTTTTCTTATTTTCATAGATTGTACCGGTTTCACTTTGCGTCCTGTTGCCGGTCTTTTGTCATCTCGTGACTTTTTGGCGGGTTTAGCCTTCCGTGTGTTCCACTCCACCCAATACATCAGACATCCCAGTAAGCCCATGTACACACCTGAGCCCGATGTCTGCCACGAATTAATGGGCCATGTGCCACTATTTGCTGATCCCGATTTTGCACAGTTCTGCCAAGAAATCGGTTTGGCTTCCCTGGGTGCTCCCGATGATTATATAGAAAAATTGGCCACTGTAAGATTAAAATTACTTGAAATTAGAATTTGTTTTTATATTGATATATATTTTGTTTTATAGATCTTCTGGTTTACCGTCGAGTTTGGTTTGTGCCGCCAGGAAGGAGAATTGAAAGCCTATGGTGCCGGTCTACTCTCCTCCTATGGTGAACTGCAATATTGTTTAAGTGACAAACCTCAGCACAAGGATTTCGATCCCGCGGTTACCGGTGTAACCAAATACCCCATAACACAGTTCCAGGATGTCTACTATGTAGCTGACAGTTTTGAAAGTGCCAAGGAAAAAACTATGTAAATACATACACAAACAATATTCAAATGAAAGATTTTATCTTAATAAAAATCTTTTCTAAAATTTCAGCAAATTTGCCAACACCATACCCCGTCCATTTGGCGTACGCTATAACGCCTACACCCAGAGCATTGAAGTTTTGGACTCGAAGCATCAGCTTTCAAATTTGATGGAAAACATCAATTCTGAATTCCAAATTTTGCAAAATGCTGTGCAAAAATTAAAAATCTAATTTTAGCATAATCTTTCATAGGGTCATATTTAGGCGTATACAACACTTTAGTTTAGAAATTATATTTAATTACAGAATTTATCTTTTAATTTAAGTCAATTTTGTTTATAATTAAAAAAAAAAATAAAAAAATTAAATAAAATAAATAGAAACACTTTCATAAGTTTTATCATTTGCTGTTTTGCTTTTATTTCCATCGTCTGTTTTCTTAATTAAGTTTAATAATTTTACTAGTGTCTTCCTAATTGATTTGATTGTTTATAAAAATCTATACTTAAATATGTTTTAGTTTAAACAAAAAGTTTATATAATTATATAATTTTTGTATAATTTTCTTAATTTTATTTAAAAACTAGTGTATATACAACAATATAAATAAATTGATTCACGTTCATTTACACAATCTAATAAATATAATATTTACAATGAAGAATTTAAATGAGTTAAAACTAAAGTCTAATGTCCTTCCTTATTCACAAAAAATTAAAGTAGACTTTAAATGTACTTTAAGAAAATTGTGTATGAAAATTTTGTCTAAAAGCACACTTCAAACCTACTTTATTTTTTATGAATACGACAGTAAATTAATTAAATAATAATAATTTTAATGTTGATCTGAATATACAATTAAATAACATTAAAGCTTAAAATAAAATCACAAAATATATGTTTTAATAGAAATATATTTTTATATACAGTTTGAAATATCTGTTATGTCTGCTAATTTAGATCTGTATGTTGGTCCAGAATAATTATTAACTTAACGAAATAATTGCCGGATGTTTCCAAATACGTACATGCAAATTTCGGAAGAAAAGCCAAAGAATTTATTAAGCCCAATCATGAATAAAATTTCGGCGGTAGTTTTTTCCCTTTTCCCGTTTTTCCTATTGAAATTCAATGTTAAAAAAATAAAATGGAAAAAATCTCCCGCGGAATTTTTGTTCATGATTGGACTGATTAAAAATTCAAATATTCAGTTTGATACGTTAAAAAATAATCACCCCTATCGTGAATAAAAATTCCACATGAAATTTGTTCCCTTTTCACATTTTCCTATTAAAATTCAATGTTAAAAAAATAAAAGGGAACAAATTTCATGTGGAATTTTTATTCACGATAGGGGTGAATATGAAATGATTGGGAAAACCAAACTTTTACTTTAACATATTGATATTGTGGTTAAACTGTCTGAAAAATTACCAGGCTAATTAATATATTATGGACACCTACATATCTAAATTCAATCAATTCAGAATCTATTCTTTATAAAATTTGGCTTCAAAATCACGAGCATTAATCTCTTATAAATATCGAAATTGAGTTACATAATATTCGACATAAGAGTACTTTTTATTCGAGTACTTGTATGAACATTTGTATATTTGAAATTGATATTTTTCAAACATTTACATTTTTTTTTAAAGAAGTAACACTCAGGCAATTAATATGCGTTACTTTCTTTGGAAAAGAGATATATGAAGAAGTATGTATGTAAAGGTGGTGAAAGAATTGCTCATTATGTTTGTTTTTTGCAGAATTGCAGAGCCTCTGGTGGTGAGTAGGTGCATTAATGTTAAAGCTTGATTTTATAGCCTTTATTTAATTATTTTACTTCGGTGGCGTTTTTAAATGCTATTCCACCGAAGGAGGGCGATGTGATAAATATTAGTTATGATGGATAGAAAAGAAAACTAATAATTATCAGAAACTGATCTTGTTTGAGTGGCATCGGCTGGGAATGAAGAAAATAAAAACTTTTTTATTTGTAATATTTAACTATGTATTAGTTTCAATTTACACGAAGCAATTTTTATTCAAAAGATTGATACAATTTTTTCCTTAAATAGCTCGTATTTTTATTATACGAATAAGAGAGTAACACGAATTGTTAGTACAATCAAGTGTGTACTCGTCTTTTCTTTCCCTCACCACGATGTCTAAAAGGTTTTAAGCTTCCCTTAGATTAAAATTGTCTAAATGCCTAAAATTTGTAATGATATTTCATGACCCAGACTTTGCAACTTTTTTGTTCATTTCTTTAATATGAATCAAGTCAGTTTCAAGTTCAGCTGTTGCAGATTTATTTCAATATGATAATGTAAAATATTCTTAAGAACATGTGCAAATTTCGAATTCCTTAACAAAAGCCATCTAGCATTCACAATAGAAAGGCGATCATGTTGGACTTATTCGATTTTCAACCAAACACTGTTTTAAAACAATTTTTACCAAAAACGTAAGTTTTTCATGTTATCATTTTTAATTACTATTTGCCAAACTTTACTATTTCTAATACATTAAGCATTTGAATTATGTTCATATAAATACTTTTTATACACCCCCTCCCCCCACCAAAAAGATGGTTGGTATATTAAGTTTGTTATCCCGTTTGCAACACAACGAACTATTGTTCGTAGAACCAAAAAATCTATATACTCTGAGTGCTTCTGAGATTCTAAGACGATCTAGCCATGTGCGTCCATTTTTTGAAGGCACGATAGAGCTTCTTTGATATAGCAAAATGTTTGGTATTGAAATTGGGAAAAACGATTCAGTAGGATCCGACAACCTCAATATTTTATAGGCATTTTTTGCATTTTTTACACAGGTCAGTTATAAATTGAGTTATTTATTGACCAAGGACTCTCATACAACGTCTACTTGCAACAGTAAGTCCCCGTTTACATTTGGAAGGGGAACATATTGTTTGGTTAAGAGGGACGGATGGGTAAGAGAATATGAAATTTGTTTCTCGTTCTCGGAGACACGCTTTGTGCTTTCATTCTTATTGTTAACATTTGCTATGCTTTTTGACATTTGCTTTATTTCTTTTTGGCGTGCTTTGTTCTCTATTTTTTATATTTGACTTTTTTTGAATAAAAATAAAAAATATTTTGTATTTATGTACATTTGTATGTATAAATAAAATAAATGTTTTTACAAATTTAATCTTTTATAATTTATTTTTTTATTTCACAAATCAAATCAATGTAAGTAACATTAGCAAATCAAATACAGTAGAAATTAAAAAAAAAAACAACACTGCAATTATACAAATGTCAAAAAACAAATAAACTGGAATGTTTCCGACAACAATTTTTCCTGTATGACCGCGAAGCAAAATACAAAAGAGAATTCCAGATGTTTCCCTGTGTAAACAGGGACTAACCACAGAGTATAAAGATTTATTGTGTGCAAAGTAAATCGCTACACCCTACAAAAATGTAACCAGTTCTGAAAGAAAGAGATAAAAATAAAATATCGTTTTCTTCCTTCTGTTGTTTTCAATAACAAAATTTCCAGCTTTGGGTTTTTTAATGACAGAAAGGAAAAAAGTTCAAAATAAAGGCCATCCGTATCTTTTTTTACATCGAATAATTTATCGAAACTCCATTATTATGCCGTGAATGATTTCTTAGCTTTTTCGTCCGCACTATAAAAAAGTTCCCTTTTTATATAAATTTTTTTTTTTCGAATTTTCTATTTGTTCAATTTACAAGTGATGTTGTATGTTGTACATTGTATGATACAACTATCTGATTGTGAACACAATTTTGCGCAAAGTCTCGTATGCTAATGTTGTCAGGCCTTCAAAATGACAAAGAAAAATATTTTACAAACAAATATACTACAAATGAGTACTTTGCAAAATTAAAACATAACGTAGTATTTTCATCAGTATCATTCATTAAAATTCTTTGTTTTTTAATTTTATTTTATTGTTTTAAATTTATTTAATTTAAATTTAATTTTAGTGTTATCGTTTGGTTATTTTTTTAAACTAAAATTAGTCATTTTTATGTTGAGTTATATATTTTAACTTTTGGCAACACCTTAACTTTCATACAACATTCGAAAAACATACATACATAAATATGTAAAAATGTTAAACATGTTGTACAAGATATTTATATAGAAATTGCCAACAACATTTGTGAAGAAGCTATTGTAAATTCAGACGACGTACAACTCCTACGACCCTATAACGTCAGTTGTGAATTGAAAAATTGTTTGTAATACGAAAGATATGGTCACACATGGCAAATATTAATTAAAAAAAAAGTAACCGCTTGTTTTAGCACAAATTTGTTTGACGTTGTTTACTCTTACAAGAGTTTTGCAAGATCAAACAGAATTAAATAAAAAAAATGAAACTTTGTTTAATAAATAAACGAGTTTAAAAATACTTTATTTAGTGGTTACGTCTTATTCGGCAAATAATTGTCAAGTGTGACCGAATTAAGTTACATTAGCGTACTGTAGAATAAAGTAAATTCAAGAGGTTTCACTTATTTGTTAAGAATATCTTAAAAAATAAATCAATAATTATAAGGTATTTATAGCATTGATAAATCTTCAAAAACAATCAAATATAGTCTTATAGCGTAGACAGACGACACAGTTAATTTGCATTAGCAGTCTTAATTCAAATTAACTCGTGCATTATCCCCATCCTAATGCGCATTAGGTTAAGGTATGTGTCCACGATCGTCAGATATTACAACGTTGTCAGAAAAATGTGCAGAAATTGTCTAACAAGCGTGTAAACTGAAAATATTTGTCTTCCAACGTTGCACAGTGGCGCCCGTAGAGCAAATGAGGTTGCAAAAATCAAAATTTTCATGAGCGCCGACGTAGTTTTGAATAAACTCATGTTATAAGAAACCTTGCAGCAATTTCAAATATGCCACTCTTAATAATATCACATTTTTAGTTTAGAAGATATAACCGTTCAAAGTTGACCGACTTTCGGTTTTCAAAAAAACACACAATTTTTAGTCAATTTATTGCGATTTCAGGTGTAATATCACGAAAAATAGGTAACGAATCGCCATATTTTTTGTTTGTATTGATTGATGTATTTATTAAATATATAATGATAAAAAAATTACCCGTTTGCTTTGTGTTTCTCCTGGTAAATCACTATTTAAAAACAATACGTTTTTTCACTATTTTTCAACTTCGACGGAAAATAAAAAATTTGTATATATTGTATATTTGCCATATTTGCAAAATCTGTTCTTTGATTATTTCTTTACATAATTCAAAAGGTTTTATCCGCCCGTACGTGCCCGTTTGGCTTCTAGAGGTAAAAAAAGGTTAAAACGACATGGTTGCAGAATTTGTATGGCGTCCATCCCTTTTGACGGACAGTAGTTTGTTTTAGTAGTAAATTTTTGTTTAAAAATTTTTTTAGTAGTAAATTTTTAGACATGGTAGCATTGCAAAATAAGCATAATGCCTGGATTAGTCTACGACTGAAAGTTGGCGCAACAATTACTGAAACCATTAAACAATTTAAGTACTGAAAACATGGCGTTGAACAATTTAAAATTATTTGAACTGTTTAGAAAGTCAACCACACTGCTTTAGAAGAACTTGATAGCTTATACGGAAGTATTGAGAGAAGCGAAATTATAAAACAAGAGGAGGAAAACTTCGATGAAAATACATCAATAAAGGATAAGGAAAAGATCAGAAAGATGCAAATACAGGATGCTTTTTTTAAACAAGTTGGACTAAAAGTAGACTGTCCCAAGCACGGATATGGTAACTCAAACGATCGAAATACTTCTAGGAGATTTTTTGAAAATGATGAGGCAGTAATTAGAATCACTGGAATTGACAATCAAATCGTGAAAAGATTGGGAACGATCTTGGATGTTTTAAACTGTAAAGAAAATGTCAATTCTACAAAATATGGAGAATATGCGTCAAAAACTGCATCTCTTTTAGCAAAAATGTATCCACAGAAGAAGTTGACCCCGACCGTCCATAAAATATTGGCGCATGGCCAAGATATAATTGAGTACCAGTCTTTGCCAATTGGAGAGCTTTCTGAAGAATTACAGGAGTCTGTTAACAAATTTTATAAAAAATATAGATTGCAGAACACATTCAAAGCATCAAGGGTAAGGCAAAATGAGGACCTCTTCAACATGTTGGCAGCATCTTCCGATCCATTTATTTCTTCCCTGCGGCATGTGAAGTCACGAAAAGAGTTAAATTAGAATTAAAGTTTAGAAATGGTTAGTCTTTTCGATATATGTACCTTCTCTTACGAATTGTGATGAATATTTTACAGAAAATTGAAAAAATAAATTTAAAAAAAAAATTATTTTTATTTTAATTTCTTGGGTAATAATTTAAAACATAAAACCCTAAAGAAAAAAAAATCTAAAAATGTAAAAATAATTTTTTTTAGTTACCATAAAATTGATTTTTCTACTAATTTTAACTATGATAAACTGTTGTTTAAACTGTTCAATTATCTTATTCGGTTCAAAAGATATGATTTTTGCAACGAAAAAACTTAAATGGCGCCACTGTGCGTTGTAAGAAAAAGCATTTTCAGTACATTGGAAGACAAAAATATTGTCACACATCTAACAATCGTGTAAACACACAATTTTGGCATTGTCATTGTTTTATGACAATTGTCAAACACTTTTCATTGTCATATGTGCAAAGTTTATGCATCTGCCAATGGCAGCATTGTCATAGAAATTATTTCTAAATGCAACTCTGTATATACATAAATAAACAAAATTTTTGAAAAAAATGGAAGAAAATTATAGAATTAAAATAAAGTGTGCATTAATAAAATTTTTGAAAAAAGTGGAAGAAAATTAAAGAAAATAAAAAATGGATAGCGACATATTTTTTGATGAATCCTGTTTAATAGAGTGCAGATAAAATGATTCCAATTGCTCTTTTTTGTTCCATGACAATATTTAAAATTTTTAAACATACACACAGAGTTGCAAAACGAATTTGACAATGCCGCACGACAATCTGACAACCGTGTAAACTGACAATTTCGGTTGACAGATAAATTCATTATGTGACAATTGTGTGCAAATGAAATTGTTAGTTTTCTTACAGTCGTGTAAACTGACAATTTACCTTTTGGTAAAAATTTTTCAATGTCACTACATTGCTAGCACATTGGTAGATATGACAACGTTGTAATATCTGACGACCGTGGACACATAGCTTTAGACCTAAATGCACAAAATCAGAGTGAATTAATACTGCATTTAGCTATTTCAATATGGCAACATCGTCGACAATCAATCATATGTTATCAAATTGTTTACTATTCTAAAAGAAGAAGAAGAAGACAATTGTAAAATTAAAATAATAAAAATATATTTCCACAATTGCCTTTCTCTTATTTCAGTGTGTCCTACTGCGGTCCAGACTTGTAGCAACACGTTCAGGGGCCAAATTACCGCATTCGATATCGAGTAAAATTGATAGTAATTTTCTTATTTGAGATTATGGCATTCGATATCGAGCAAGAAATTTAGTACATTTTATCATAATTTCTATATCGAAATCATTTTTCGATACGATAGCTCATTCGATCACGAATGCGGTAATTTGGCCCCAGGTTGATGGTTCATAGTACATGAAAAATTTTTGTATTATGGAGCAGTTTCAGCAAAAGTAATTTCAGCTTTTTTTTCAAATAAATACTGATTTTCACCAACAGCATAGCTGATAATTTTATTTTTTACTTTCTTTCTATTTGATCACGATGTAAATGCCAAACAAATGTTTTCACCATTAAACAGTTGTTTACAATCAAACAGCTGTTTACTAAATGCAAAAACTGTCGTCTGTCAGGGTAAAATTTTAATTCACATTAGTGAGATTTTAATGCAAATTAACGCTGTCGTCTGCCTACGCTATTAGGTCTACTGATACAAAGTTAATACAGTGCTGATTACGGTTTCCTTGCATTTGTAAACCTTTGGGATAATAATACTACGACCCGTCTTTCTTTTACTACGACCCGTCTTTCTTTTTACAATTCTACAGCCGAATTTGCTTGACTAACTGTAGAAACGATAATATTTCAAACTGTATTTAAATTAGTGAAACAATGAATTTAAAATAAACTTATCGTTGGGTGGGTTGGGTATTTGAGTTTTTTGCATTTTAAAATTAAATATTTTCTACTTAATATCACCAGTATTGCAATGGGCTTTGATTTAATATGTACGTATGTACATATATTTAAATATGAAACTAAATTACATACTCGTATGTTAAAATAAAATAAACTTAATTTAAGTTACTTACGTAAGAGTATAATTAAATTGAAGTGTAAATTAAAACTGTGTCGTTCATGAACGAACGGGTTAAAATGAACGGATCACTTCATTGAACGGAATGAGCCGGTCATTTAACTGAACGGTTCTCGTTCAATAGTGTACGGATCAATTTCGTTCAGCTGATGTTTATCAAAAGACAAGATGAAAATCACATTCAATAAGGGTTGTATTCATTCGTTTAAAGTGAACGATTGAACGAATTGAATGAACGAATCAGTCTTGGATAAATGAACGAAAATGACCGGTCACTGAAATGAACGACCGGGCACAACTCTAGTGTAAATATACAAGTATACATACTATCAGTCATGTCACAGAATTTAATTCCAGTTTGGAAGTGGAATTAATTGTGTATTTTGCTTCTATAGAAAAGCAAAACGAAAAATATTTTTGCAATGAAACCGCTTTCAATTTGCTATGTGGAATTGTAAATTTAAGCGAAAAAGTCTTCGTTTTACATTTTCTATAGAAGCAAAATACAGAATTAATTCCACTTCCGAACGGAATTAAATTCTGTGACATGACTGTATAAATACGATAAATAAGTTTTATACATTACAAAACTCTATAAAGATTAAGAAAAAACTTAATAATAAATAACATTTGAGAATATTTTATTTACAATTCAAATTTGCAGAATATTTTACACAATTGTATTTTTCTTAACAATACTAATATTTGCACTAACTTTTATATGAATTTTTTGTTATTTAATGTGTAAATTTTAGAAAAATTTAAGTCAAGACCTTTAAAATAATTTAGTTAACCTAAATTAAATTTCTCTGAAACTAAATTTTTTTTATTAAAATTAGTTTTTCTGATTGATTTTGATATATATGTATATATATATATATACATATATGTATATGTATATGTTTTATAAAAAAAAACTCTACTTAATTTTACATTGCACTGTACCATACATTGAAAAATCGGAAAATCTCATACCAATTTGAAACGGCTTAAGTTGTTTTTACTTAGTGCCACAGATGTATAAATATTATTTACATAAGTTTACATACGCATTTTAATATTGCAATTTTCCAATTTGATCATATCTAAATAATATTACTTTTAGTTTATTCTAAACGCTGCCCAAATTGTGCCAAATCACTAAATTTAATTTGAGCCAAAATTAGACACAAATAATTTTTCTCAAGACCCGGTTTATTGTGCAACTGGATATAATAGTCAAACTGCTCAAATCCATGCCGCACGACTCTGATTACAAGTGCAAAAAATAAGTTCTTTTTAAAATACCATTTATAAATTCCTACGATTCATGAGAAACATTTTTAAAATTTTGTTCAACAAATTGTTAAATCTTCAGAAATTCTTTACATGCGAATGAAATCTAGAAAGAAGTTAGTCAAGCGCTTTCATGTTAACGTTAACGATTTCGGAAAAAAGTTAATTTTTGGCCATATGTTTCCAAATACATAAAATAGGGTTAATTATCAAATGTTTTGCTTTCAATATAATTTACAAATATTTTCCATCGACTGAGAAATAATATTCTGAATTACTGCCAAAATTTAATTTTGCAGAAACCCTTAAATAAACTATGAAATGAAACCCTAATGATGTTCTTAACTTTTTAGATTTAGTAAAAAAGTATAGTCGGTCAAGCCCGACCATATAATACCCTACACGCAGTATATGTATTAAACAGTTTTTCAGAAATAGGCGCTATATGGGAGATAGGACTTTCGTGAATACAAATATGACATCCCATGATTTCCGTGAATATAAATATTTTATATATTACACTTTATCGCGATATAAATTTCAAGATAATTATGTACCGACCATTATAAAATTACCCTGCAAAAATCTGTGGAGTACGTGGTCCATTGTAGCTAAAATAATTCACTTATGGACCAGAAGCAGAACTTATTGTTACACGACAATTGTTCGTGCTTTAACGACCGCAATCGTTGTTTAAAAACATTTGATGTAGTTACAAGGAGTAGTTTTGGGACTAGTTATGCAAAACTGGAGTATATGGTCCAGTCCTAGGACATCGTAATGTTTAATGGACTAGTTTTTTTCAAACAAATGGATTATATTTGAAGTACTCCTGGTCCATTGTGGAGTAGTTCATACATACATACGTGTATGGAGTACTTGCGTTTTTTGCAGGGTATGTGCCATTATTTCTGTATATGTGTGTATATGAAACTCATTTTTTTTAAATATTATTCGGATAACAACATTTTTAATAGATTTGTGGTCTTTAAAGTAATTTTCTGAAGTGGGGCTTATATGGGAGCTACGACTAGTTATGGACCGATCATCATGAAATTGTACCATATTAATTGTATATATACGCAACATATTTTTGTTCAGTATTATTTGCATACCGACATTTTTAAAAGAGTTATGCTCTTTTAAGTGATTTTCGGAAGTGGGGCTTATATGGGAGCTACGACTAATTATGGATCGATCTTCACAAAATTTGTAGATGTGATTTGGCTTCATTTATTACTCATTTGTGGTGAAATTTGCTTGTATACTTGCATAATTCAAACATTTATAATCGTTGAACTCCTATTTCTGTAGGGCATTTGTGTGGGAGCCATGAAAAATAATGGACAGAGATCCACCAGTATCAATCCCAATCGTCCGAAAAAATATCACATACCAAATTTTATTGAAATATCTTCAAAATTGCAACCTGTACTCTGCGCACAAGCTTTACATTGACAGCCAGCCAACCAGCCAGATGGACGGATAGACGGACATCGTTAAATCGACTCAGGAAGTAATTCTGAGTCTATCGGTATACTTTAAGGTGGGTGTTGTACAAATATTTATGGACGTTACAAACATCAGCACAAATCCAATATACCCTCCCCACTATTGTGGTGTAGGGTATAAAGATGTGTTTTTATCATCAGAATTGGTAAACTTTTATTTAGTAAGTTTAAAATACTTGTTAGAGCATCTATGAATCGCAGGAAGGTGAAAAGGTTGAACATTTTTCCAACGAAAATCTTTTTGCTTACATTTCCGAAATATGGGTCCTAAGACATATTACGCCATATTATTAGCTTACATTTTCAAAAGCTACAATATAAAAAATAAAATGTATTTCCAAACTTCACAGCCGATTTGCCACGTCAACATTGTACGACTGGACTCAAGTTTTAGTTGATCTGTGTGTCTTTGAAATTTGCAAAAGCAAACCTAGTGTGTACTTGTATGTATAAATTTCTAAAGGAATCTAAGTTCTGCAACTAAGAACTGATCAGTTAGAATAATGACGTATTAGCTTTAGCTTAATTGTGGACTTTATAAACTGTTCTCATATCTACAAGCAGAATAACTTTTTGGAAAATGTAAAAATACATTAAAAGTACCAGGAATGCTTACGAGTACATTATTAATCACTGTTTTGGAATATATGTACATAGAAAGGACCTAATATTATTGATTATTTCCGGTTGCATGTGTACTGCTGGTGTTGAAAAGATTTTGGGACTGTTCTGGAGCGATTGGATATGGCAAAATTGTATCCAAATCTGAGGGTAAGGAATCTGCAGCATTATTACTAGGATTTGTAGTTGTGGAAGTGTTATTGGATGAATTATTGACATTAGCATTTTGCGTGGCAACGGTGAGACTTTGAAAATTATGAGGCGGAAAAAATGAAGGTGAACGTTGTTGTGGTTGTGCCACTGTGGACTGAGTTGGCCCCGAGCCACGTGGCATATGATGTGGTGCGGTGGTATTTTGTAATAGTTTTGTGTCTTCCTGCTGGCTTTCGGAACCATCGTCACTGATGCCCATGGGAAAATTAAGGGCAGGACTCGATTCAGCAGCCATTTGCATGTACGAAAGCAAAGAGTCTTCACTGTTGTTGGCGTTTGAGTTGAATGATGGCGTTTGTAGGGGATTGGTGTTGTTGGCACTGGGATTGTTAGAGTTCGTGGTGTTGTTTACATTTTGATTTGTTAAGTGATTGCCGTTATTGTTGACACTACTCAGGGGATGTAAATTGCTTTGGGAGCCCTCCATACTATGTAAAGGCGAGAGATTAAGGAAAGCATCGAACTCTTCTTGAGCAAATTGATCCAAGTCGGGTACAGGACGATTCATTATTAATGGCTCTGTTTGAGGCAGCTCATGCTGTGCATGGTGGTTCGTCTGGGGTTGCATCATGGTTTGTTGCAATTGTTGAGCTGACTGCTGCTGTTGGGCATGATTCTGATGCATTTGTTGTTGCAGATTATGCTGCTGCTGCATCATCATTTGCTGATCTTGTTGATTTTGCATTTCGCCCGCATTCATGGCAAAGCCATACTGATTGAATTGTGGCTGCACCGTATTGCCATTGTAATTGTAGTTTCGAGTATTATTGCCCACAGTCACCGGCGTGTTGTAGCTGACGGGCATCATGGGCTGCAGCAGAGTGTAGCGTGCCAACAGCAACTGTTCGGATACTATACGCAATTCATCTTGTTGCTGCATGATCAATTTTTGCAATTCATCATGTTTGCGTTGCAACTGTTCTTGCAACTGACTCTGGGTGGGTGTCATTATCACAGGTCCTGCGAGCATATCCGTTTGATTCTTTAAGAGGCAAGAGGATGAAGATGAAAATGACCCTATACCTGTATCATTGTCTGTTGTTGGAAAAAATCTTACCGGTAGAGGCGATATAACCGGAGCCACTGGAAACGGTCCTATCACTGGTTGCACTGGTATCGCTGTTAAATATTGAGGTGGTTCTAGAAAGGTGGACGTCACGATTTGAGGATTGCGCAGCGGAAATGGGGGCTGTGAAAATTGACACGAGTTATTTCCGGCCATAGTTGCCGTTGCATGTTGCGGCAGCACATGCAGCATTTTCTGTTGTCCCTGTTGGCAGCTGCTTGTATTCAATTGCATGGAAATTTGCTGTGGCGTTGGCTGATGGTTGTGTATATGCTGTTGATGTTGCTGATGATGGTTTAACATTTGAGGAAGTTGATTGTGAGTTGTCATTGGAATGGAATGCTGTTGTTGTTGGTGATGTTGCTGATGTTGATTTCCTGTTAAGTTTGGATTTTGCTGATGCATATTGGATGATAGTCTTTGGCGGCCCTGTAGAGTAAAGAAATTGTATGCTTAATGTTTTTTTACATCAACAAAGCCAATATGAGAATTATTATTGGATGGTTAATATTTGTTGGTTATTTAGATGATTGTTAAACTGATTAAATAATCAATAAATCCGTACTAAATGATTGAATTAATGCAATCTTTACAAACAGAATAAGCTTAAATTTAGTTCAGATGAAAATGTTTTTCAATAAATCCATGTTCTTTTTTTAATACAATTTGATTTATTATGTAAATATTTGATATAATCTTTATTCCAAGTAAGTTAGATGAAATGTATAATAAGCATTTATATGATTATACAGATTTTGATCAAATTGAGTGCAAAAGTATCATATGTACAGACTTGGACTAACGATGACACAAATACTAAAGTCTCCCGTTTCTATCCAGTTCCATGCTACTACAATAACCCACAAGTTAAGAAGCAGAAACAATGTTCTCAAAGCTCAAACCGGCAGAAATTGGGTCATTAAAATAGAGAAAACTTATTAACTGCCTACAAAACGATTGACCGATAAAATAATAAAAGCTACTAAAATATTGATTTGATTGCTTTTGATATGATAATTTAATGTTAAAGTCCATTCTGGGATGCCATTGGATGAGTTAGCTTAGCTGCTACATCACATAGTTGGAGTCTCTCCGTGACATATCACAAATAATTTTCGTGTTTACCCATTACGGAGAAAAAACAGCCGCAAAAAAAAAAGAGAATTTATATAACAACTATTATTGATATTTGCAGATAATAGCAACATTTGCCATTCATACTCATTTAACCATAGACCAAACCCATTGGAGATTGGGGAAATGAAACAAAACATGAGTGATACGCTGTGCCAAGATCTTATGACAATCTCGGAGATCATGTTGCTTCATCTGTTTTTATGGGCAGTGTAAATATTAAGGAATCAGATGCTCTTGACGTTCTAGGCATGAGAATCCTGTGTGATGTCCCCTGGGCCAAACACATTTTTCAAGTGACATATGTACTGTCCGTATGTAGAATAAACTACCAGCCGAACTATTCCCTGTCACTTTCAATATAGGAAAGTTCAAATTAAGTGTTCACAAACACTACTTCCTCTATCCACCCTCCCACAACCTATTTTCCTAGTTCCAACACAATGCATTGCATGAGTAGGGTTCGTCCCCTGAGCTAAAAAAAGTAACAGATTTATGCTTAGCATAAGATCAGGGTCCTCATGAACCCAAAATATTCAAATGCTCAGCCAACCCTACTTCACAAAAAAGTTTTCAAAACGCAAGCTTGCAGCACTTTGATCCTGAATAATGAAAAGTTGGTGGAGAACACAAAACGAATCTGGAGAAATATTAAAAATACAAAGCACTGCCTTATGATTGTCAAGAGCTCTATGCGACTTAGCGCAGATATACAAGATCAAATAAAGGTTCACACAGTCATGAAACATAAAATCATATTAAAAAACAGATCTTATTGGAATGCCATCAACACATTCATCATATCTGCAAGAGCGTACAGTTGAAGTCTCACCCGTGGGATGACAAAAAGTTTAATCGTATATACGAGGAGAATATACTGAAGTCTGTGTAGTATCATTGGATTAGAGTATCAAAAGATCGGAGTATCTGGTACATAAAAACTTCAATCTATGCCCAGTATTAGTCCTCATGACCCCAACACATATTCAACCGCCCATGCAACCCCACTTAGCTTCATCCAATAGATTTATAGGCTAACCCAAAATATTTAGTCTTAACCTCAGTACAGAACCTCCAAATTAAAAAAAAAAATAACATGTGTAGTAAAGAAGATCTAGTTCATTCTATGAAAATATTTATTAATCATTCCAGCTCTATTTATGCTATAGCCTGCCCTTCATATCACTTACCGAACTAATGTGTGTCATTAACGAATGCCTACTAGTACCGGAATCGGCCGACATGGATGTTGAGTCCGATTCATTGCCTCTATAATGATACGGATAACGTTTTCTTTTGACATTAGGCGAAACACCAGTTGAACTTATATTACCATAACTGGAAGCTGGGCGTGATGTCGATTTCAATGGATTAATTTGACTAGTGCCAGCTCCCGTTGGTGTCGATGCATTTGTCCACAAAGCATCCATGCTGGGAGAGTTTTCATTGCTTATAATATCGCCCAGCAGATTAACACTGTTATTGCACAGGCCACTACTGTTGCCAGTCGTTAGGCTGGATGTTGTGGCGGGTGTTGCTGTTGATGATTCCACATGACTGTTAGAGGGTTCTAAATCACGTACTACCGAGGCTGGGGATTTGATTTTATCGGCTGAAATGGCGTTTGACAAATTACTTTGTTTTTCTTTTTTCTGATTTTTAAGCACATCGGCGTAGTTTACAACTTTATGGGTGCAAACCACATAATCGGGTTTGGCATTAAATTGATTGTATGAAATATGGAAATCGGTTTGTAACCAAATCCATTGTTGGCCTTTGGTCAGGAAACGATAGTAGCCAGATTTTCCTTTGCCAGACTGCATTACTAGAAAATTAATTTAAAACATCAGTCAACGTGTCTAAAATTGCATCAGTAAAATACTTACACCCCTCATGGCAATTGACTATATCATCAATATCATCAAAATGATAGTAATCATAGCCTGATGTACCCAAGACTTCAAAAGGCATATAACCAATTATGGGCGGAGCTCTGTGATCCAGAAATAAAAATTTCCATTCCATGCTATGCTTTGAGGTGAATTCATTGCGTGTAGGATCTGTCACCGTAATTTCACGTATCAACTGGGGCATTTGTAAACGTCCCGTACCCACAAATATCAATTTCTTATCAATCTCATTGGCTGCATTCAGTTGTAAAATACGGGGTAATGATGATTGAGTATTTTGCATACTTCCCGCCCCAACATTAGCATCATTTCCTAAAGAATTCGAAATAAAGAGAAAACGAAATTAGTATATTTTTAATTCCAATCACAAATTCTAATCTCATATACTTTACGGAATACATACTAAAATAACCTACAAATTTTACTAATTCATATGTATTGCCACCACTACGATCATCGATTCCGCCACGTTTCAGATGAACAAAGAATGTGATTTGATTCCGGGAACTGATGTCGGTCTGCATGGGTTCAATGACGGGTTTGTGATTAAGCAAAACATTTAAGAGATTTTCATGATCCATTTCGTATGCTAACTCGAAAATTGTTCTCTTCATGAGATCACACTGTAAAGAAATTTTTAAGTAGATATTAGAAATATTAAAGATATTTTTCTGTTAATTATTGCATTTTGAATTAAAATAAATAAATACTCACCGGTAAATATCCTAACTGAGCTGTTATACTATCCGATGTATAAAATATGGGACCTCGACTACCAAAGACTATAATAAAACCATCCAATGACTCCAACATCAATTGCGTAAACTCATCGTTGCTTAGAAATGATGGCTTCCAGTCCTGCTGTATTTCAAACACTTTCGAACGATCGGTAGCCTCTTTAAAGAAAATTATCATTTACATTTATATTTGTTAAACACTTTAAAATTTTATCTCGATATTACAACTAACCATTGTGATGTTTTAGAAATGCAATTGTTGACTTGAGTACTGTTGATTTGTCCATTTTACGATTTGAGGTGGAGATTAATGCACTCAAGTCATTAACCAGTGAATTGAATTGATCTCGACGCTTTTTTTCGCTAAGATTTCGAGATCTTCTAAAAATACAAAAAAATCATAAAGTAAATATCAAGCATAGTGTCAATACTGTGTGCGTCAAAATAAAGTCAACGCCACATGTTATGAAAAGAAAAGCTTAATTATAATATCTAACACGAGTGTAAATAATATTATATTTTAAAATTATATTGCATTTTTATACATATAAGTAGTAATTTAAGTGGAATGAATTCACCAAATTCACAGTGAGGGAAGAATTTGTGAAAAAAAAGGAAATAAATCTGTAATTTTTAAACGGTAAGTCCGATTACAATAAAATTCCTCATACCTAGAGAGGAAATGTTTTTGATTGAATGTTGGTAGGTACCAATTTACACGAAGCAATTTCTATTGAAAAGATTAATACAATTTTTTCCTTGAAATTTCTTCGCTGTTCACACAGCACAATACACATATGCAATACAAATAAAAGAGTAACACGAATTGCTAGTACAATTAAGTGTGCACTTGTCTTATCTTCCCCTTACCTCTAAAAGGTTACAGCTTAGCTTAAATAATTATGTACGAGTACTTCGTGTCATTTGGGACTTGACAATATCAGCAATGTATGTTATTGTGATAATTTCTCCTTTATGGTATTATTACAACAACAAATTTGTAATAATAATAAGAAGAATATACACACATTGTAAACGTATGTGTGTATGTAAATTTCTCCATAACATGTAAAAGAAAGAAATATGATTAATTTTTCCGCAATCTATTTCTCAATTATGGAAGTTTACAATTAGATTTTGGACAATAAACATGGCTGGTGACATCCTTGGCAGGGTAGAAAATGTTTTACAATGTGCCAATTCTTTGAATTTAAAAAAAAAATTTCCCTAATAATAAATATTTAAAATTCAACAACAATTTTTCATTAAGAAAGAACAGAAGACTAACAATTTTGTTGTGGTTATAAAGTTTTATACGAAAAAGTTCATATAAATACAAAATTTGTATAAAAATATTTAGATGTAATTAAAATTTATATTTCAGTTTAAACAATTGTAAACAATTGTTTGCTTAAAAAACTCAATATAACACATCTTTGCTTTGTTTTTCCAAAAAAATTCTTAAGGTTTTTTTAAGAACTTGTTTTGGCAAATATTTGACGAAATAGACGTAACCACTGAAAAAAGTTGTTTTAATTCTTGTTTTTATTTCAAAATCAAATCAAAAGTTAAGTTGTATTTTATTTGATGATAGTTGTTTGCACAAAAAAAAACGTGAAACAAATTTATACAATAAATATTGGTTACGCTTTTTAATATTTCCCATGTGTGACTGTACCCTTTAAGCATTAAACACATTCGAGACAGCAGACTACCGACTACAATATGTTTATATGAGAGTGACTATATTGACGACAGCAGGCAACACGACTGCAGGTTGTTGTCCATGCTGATTTTTTCGTCGCTGTCAAATTAAACTAATTTCTAGCATTAAACACATTCGAGACAGCAGGCTACCGACTACAATATGTCAAAAATAAAATACACACGTTTATATGAGAGTGACTATATTGACGACAGCAGGCAACAGGACTGCAGGTTGTTGTCCATGCTGATTTTTTCGTCGCTGTCAAATTAAACTAATTTCTAGCATTAAACACATTCGAGACAGCAGGCTACACGACTACACGCGTGCAAATGCCGCTGGGTACTTATGTCGCCCTCTAGTCACTATTTAAACTATCACTATTATAACTATTTAAACTTACAAATAACCATTAAATGATAAGTTTCTCATATTATGTTTAAAATGCAAACAAAATATGTTTAATTTTAATAATTTGTTTTTACCATTTGTGGAATACTTTTGCATCAGTTCAGTAGTTTGTCTGCGTGATATCGGATTATTTATTTGGATTCAAATATTATATTATTACAAAATACAAAAATGTCAAAGAAGTTTAAAATACCCAAATAAACTGTACATAAATGAAATAATCTTAAATATCAGAAAATAAAATTCTATTAAACATAACTAAAAACAAGTTCGAGTGCTATATTCGGCTGTGCCGAATCTTAAATACCCTCCACCTAAACATACTAAGAAATACAAAAACTACACTGGTTATAGGACTCAAATATTCTTATTCTGTGTTTTCTATTCAGTCTTAGTGCAAGTTTAATTATTATTTTATATATTGTTTGAAAGACAATTTTACGACCAACATAATTTATGTTAAATATTTTGAAATTTTATCTAATTTCGACCATTTTTAATTGATTTAATTACCAATTCTTATCATAATTTACAGAGTTTGTCTGATGTTCATAATAATCTCGAGTGTAATTTAACAAACAGAGTATAAATAACAAAAAGTGGAACAATTCGGTTCTAGTGACTTTGGTCAAAAAAAAAAAAACTTCATCAAATAGGGCTTTTAGAGGAGATGCCAGAAAAAAAATTTGTTGGCGGTCACGCCTATTTTCGAGGGGGCGCGCCCGTAAAGTTGAAAATATATAGGCCTATATCTCGGGAACTACTGGGTGTCTGATAATTTGAAATACATTAAATGAACCTTTCCAACGATATATATCATGATTATAAAATATGGACCGAATATGGGTTAAATCCGAAAAGAATATTTTTTGCCCCTAATTTATTTGTTTTTTGGAAATGGTTCTTATATGGCAGCTATGACAGATTAAGGGCCGATCTTCTTAAATTTTGGAACAGTGATTTTCATGCATATGGGGATATTTCACGTCGAATTTCAACATAATAACGGTATATTTAAGATATATATTAGTATTAGCGTAGATTTCGGAAGTGGACCTTATATGGGTGACATAGTCAAATATGGACCGATATTCTCAAAATCCAGCAGTTTAATTTAGGCATGTATGTAAATGATCCGTGTAAAATTTTAGATTGGAGTATTAAAGTATTATATGGGGCATACGGTTAAAAATAGACCGAAATTCACAAAATTTTGTGGGATGATTTTTGTATATATGTGCAAAGTTTTGAGTCGGTACCGATATTTATACAATATATATAGGGATAAATGTCTTTTTCAGATGTGGTCCTTGTATGGCAGCTATGACCAATTCTGGGCCGACCACCATAAAATTTAGTACAACAATTTATTTGCCTATAAAGATTATTTATGTCAAATTTTAGCCGTTTAACATTATTTATATCTGTTTTATACGTATTTAAGTGAATTTTGGAAGTGGACTTTATATGGGGTCTATGATCAAACATGGACCGAACTAAAGAAAATTTCTATTTAAGGTTTTTATCGACCTTTTCCTTATTCTATTATTGATTTGTTTAGAAATTTCTAAATCGGGCTTATTAAGGTCATGTATTCTATGCAAATAAAAGATTATTTCATAACTTATTTTTCCGACGTTTCGTTGGAGATTCCCAACATCATCAGGGATATTTTATTAGATATATAATCTTTCGTCAATAGTTTTGCATTTAGAATATTTTATATATATTTTGTTTTACATAAACACAACATAAAACATAAATTTAATTAAACAAAACAAATTTCGTTTTACGATTTCTTTTTGCATGAATCTTATTCCTATTGAATTTTGTATTGATATTTCAGTTTTATAGGCATTTATGTATGTATAATTGAGAAAATATTTCGGGAAAATTTTTGTATAGGGGCTATGAGAAATCATGGAACGATTCTTACTATTTTCCGAACACTTTCTTCTTTAACATAGAAACAACGTATACAAAATTTCATAATATTATCTGCAAAATATTTCAAATATTGCAATAAAATGGACAAAAAATATCAAATTTTTATGAAGGTTGTCTTACATATCGGTCCATAGCTCTGGTTGGCCTAGACCGATTTTGCTGATTTTAAATAGCAAACTTCTCGAAAGCATGTCTGACAGAATTATTGAAGATTTGGATCCCGAAGATATCTGGGGACTTCAAAAAACTGATGTCAACATCCAGACAGACAGACGGACATGGCTTAATCGACTTCGCTATCTATAAGGATCCAGAATATATATACTATATAGGGTCGGAAAATTATATTGTGGAAATTACAAACGGAATGACAAGCTTATATATACCCATCTCATGAAGGTGAAAGTGCAATTTACAAAAATATTAAGTAGTGTTTAATAAAAGAAAATTGGAAAAAAACGCATTCATTACACATAATGATAGTAATGCAATAAGAAAATACTAAAATAATTGTGTCATTTTATTCCAGATTACATCAGGCCTATTGAAAAATGTAATTGACTTTTTACTAAATAAATTCTTTAGAAATAATGTTTCAACTGGTACCACTGCATAATTTTACATTCATATTATGATACTTATAAAATCATAATATGAGAAACAGTAAACATTAGATGATATTTATTTATAATATTATGATAAAGTACGATCATAATATGATTACTTTAGATCACAATATGATTATTTTATATCATAATATGATTACTTTAGATCATAATATGATTATTTTCAACCATATTATGATTACTTCAAACCATAATACGATTACTTTAAATCATAATATGATTACTTTAGATCATAATATAAATACTCTAAACCATATTATGATTGCATTAAATCATAATATGATTATATTAAATCACAATATGTTTACTTTAGATCATAATATGATTCCTTTAGACCATATTATGATTACTTAAGATCATATTATGATTACCTTAAAACATATTATTATTACCTTAAATCATAATATGATTATATTAAAACATAATATGAGTACTTTATATCATATTATGATTACTTTAAACTATAATATGTTTACCTTGGGTCATATTATGATCATGTCCGACAATTTTATGATTATATTTGGTTATAATATGATGTTACAATATCAAATTATGATTAATAAAAAAATATTATGATGAAATATTACGATAAAAAGTGATCATAATATGATATTTCATGACACTTATAATTCATAATATGTTTTGCCTACAATCATAAATCTTATCATAATATGCTGCTCTTATGTTATTTCTCTGTGTGTAATTAGTCTTAGCTCCCATATAAGGCCCCCTTCCAATAATTACTTTAACGACCATAAATCTTTTTAAAATTTTGGTATCCAAATAAAATTTAACGCAAATAAGTTTCACATATACAAAAATCATTGACACCCAATTTTATAACGGTCAGTCCATAATTGGTCAAAGCTCCCATATAAGATCGCCTTCAAAAATCACTTTAAAATGTATAAATCTTTTATAAACGTGTTTATATCGAGATAATATTTAACATAAAAAATATTTTTATGCACAGAAATCATTTCACTAAACTTTTGGATGATTTGTCCATAATAGGTCGTAGCACCCATATAACGCCTATTACTGAAAAACTGTTTTTACACATATACTGGATGTATGGTCGGCCTTGACGACTATACTTTTCTACTTCTGTTTATTGTAAATATAGGAAAGGAAATAATCTCCAATAAATTTGACAGGTGGAATGGGCAAGGAATACATACATATGTATGAATGATGAATATTTCTTAATGTTAAATACCAAGTGATAAAGCGGTAATCCTTTTTTTTTTTAATATAAATTAGGTTGGCGGAGAATTAATCCCTCAAATTGCCAGGTTATCCCACTATCGATTTAAGTAAGTCCCAAGTCCACCTATACCTTCATATAGGAAGCTGGAACGCTTAAATCTTGATTTAAAAATTTAGCATGTGACTAATGCACAACTCCGAAAAACCGTAATGCGGTACAGTTAGACGACGCCAAGCATTAACCAATGCAAAAGTGAGACGCAAATCACTCGAAGGCAGCGAAAAAAGGACGGCCTGATTGCCCTTAAGCGATAATGACAATGACGCGCGAGTTCTTTCTCCACCCAGAGCTGAATTACGACCACGAGCGCTATATCCTGATTCATCACTTTTGGTGGTATACTCTACCACCTATACTCTACCACTAAAGCTTATTCTTCAAAAGCTAAAGCTCATGTAAAACCCACTGAAAACAAACAAAGCTTTTAAAAGCGCTTTAGCTAATTCTTCAACCTAACAACCTGTAATTTTGTTGGTAACTCGCCAACAGTTAAGACTTGTTTATTGATTGATGTATTAACTACTGATTGATTTTAATAAAATTGCAATATTTATTGTGTACATACATACAAACATTGTACACATACATATTTAGTATATTTTACACCTGAACCCTTACGTTACTGTAACAGTTGGTTATATAAAAATAATAATAGAAAAAAATAAAGAATTTCTAAATAAAAACCACCCCTTCCATTGTTTGCTAAACTAAATTTAAACGTATGTTTATGATTTTTATGATTACGATGATATGTTTCATTGTTTGAATAGATTATAAACATATATTTACATATGTTTCAAACATTAGAGAGGTATTCATTTACAGGGCGAAAAAATATCTCATATCTGAAAGAGGAAAGATTTTATAATTAGAGCATTTGAAAAAAGTTAGAGTGCAATATTCGGCAGTGCCGAATCTTTAATAACCTCCAACTAAATATAATGACAAATACAAAAACAAAAAATAAGACAGTGTTTATTCGGTGTTTTTTATTCAGTCTTAGCGCAAATTGTTTTAGTATTTTGTATATTGTTGAATTTGATTTCAAAAACTTTATTTACACCAGTTTTGTTGGCGGCATAGTGGGTCAATAATGGACTGATAGCCTCCAAATCCAGTATCCACTAACCTGATTTCTATGTATTTTAGGATTATTTTGGTTGATGAAGTTCAATAACGTTAAGAGTTGTATTGTTGGTTTTTATACTTGGAAGTGGACTTAATTCGGGAGCTATTTCTAATTACTGCCTGGCAGCTACAAAATCCAGTAGCATAATTGCCTTATAACCGATATAAGTATGATTTCTGGAATAAAATTTCTAATCTGTAAAAGTTGGTTCGATATCGATATTTTGTATTGGTAATTTTTGCGGGTTAAATTATTTTTCGGATCTTCTGTAATTTCGGAACAGAGAATTTTAAACATATGAGAATATCTCACGTCAAATTGCATCATATTAAAGGTACATTTTAGATACATATGTCTTAGTATTAACGTGAATTTCGAAAGTGGATCCTTTATGGGTGGCATAGTCAAATATGGACAGACATTCTCAAAATGCAGCAGTTCGATTTTTGGATCGGTACCGTTATTTATAAGAGATTTATGAGTATTGTAGTGATTTTCGGAAGAGGTCTTTATATGGGGGATATGGTGAAATATGGATCAAAATTCACAAATACCGATACCGATTAAATAAGATATATATAAAGGTAAATGATTTTTTCGGATGTGGTCCTTATATGGCAGCTGTGACCAATTATGAGCCGATAATCATAAAATTTTGTAGAACAATTTATATGTCTATAAGAATTATTTGGTTCGAATTTTAATCTGGTAACATTATTTATGCCGGATTCAAATGTATTTAAGTGAATTTTGGAAGTGGACTTTATATGGGGTTTATAGTCAAACATGGACCGATCAAAGAAAAATTTCGATTTGCGATTTATTTTTACATACAACTTATTTTTGCAGAATTTTGTATTGATATTCCAATTTTAAAAGCATTTATGAAACTTTGAGCCATATTTAGGGAATAAATTTGTATAGGAGATATTAGAATTCATGGACTGACTATTAATATTTTCATCACAGTTTCTTTTTTTTTATCATAAAAATAACGTATGCAAAATTGCATGTTATTATCTGCGATATATGAATTGCAAAATATTGTTTAAAAAATACCAGATTTTTATGGTGGTTGGCATATAACTCTAGTTCTACTATACCGAGTTTGCAGATTTTCAAAACCAAACTGTCTAACAAAATAAAAAGCACTTTCCTGGAAATTCTTTAAAGTCTAAATGTGTATTTTGGATGTGAGAGTGTTTTACATGGACTGACAGACAGCCGGACATGGCTCAATCGACTTAGAATTTCATAAGGAACCAAAACATATGCTTTGTTGGGTCTTAGATGAATATTATCAAAGTTTCACAGGAATTGACAAACGTCATTCACCACTTGTGGTGGTGTAGGGTTTAAAAAAAATTAAAAACTTAGTTGGACAAAACTTTTATTGAGTTGATGAAAACTCTAACCCTGTTCTAAATATCTTAATAGTAATTTGATTATTGAATATTGCAGAATTTTAATATATCAATTTAAAGCAAAATAATATAGAATATTATTTAACATTTCACTAAAGCTTTTGTGTGTGTGTGCGCCCCATTTTACACACAATTTTTCCTTATTTTTACTGAAATCATTATCAAATACCAGTACGAATTGATTTAAATTATATAAACAAAAAAATGTGTAAAAAAATTTATTCGCAACAATAAGCAGTTAAACATACTTACTACATGTGAATGCATTTGACAGATTATTTCATTTTGATGCGACCATTTTTCAACGTAAATATATTCATTGTTAAAAAAAAAAATAAAACAAATAATAGACTGACTGAATGACTGGCTGGCTTGCTTGCATATGGGGAAACAAACATAAATAATAAAATAAATATTAGTACTTTTTCTAACTGGTATAAGGAACTTCATCAAGCATAATAAATAATGTTTTCATTTGGAGTGAAATATAACTGTCAAAGTCCAGGAGTATAGTACCAACAATGTTGTACTTTAAATACCTTAAATATTATTATGTAATCTATGTACAGTGGGAGCACAAAAGAAAAATGTTTTTGATCATTTATTTGTAAGCAAAATAATTTACAATATAAAATGGAAAATAATAACAAATTTTCGGCAAATAAATAATTACCACCAAAGAAACTTGAATGCGCAGTCAAGGCCCGGTATAACGAATCTCACTTTAACGAAAATACGATATAAAGTACAGCAAAGTTTGTAAAATTAACTACCTAGGACGGCAAAAAAAATCGTAACTTGCGGCCATTTTGTTAGCTGTCAAGTGCTTTAGGTGTGAAATCGCTGTAGCTTAATTGATTAGTGCGTTTGATCATTAAGCATGAGTTGGTATTTGCCACTCAAAAACAACATCAGTTTCTGATAATTATTAGTTTTTTTCTTTCTATCATAACTAATATTTATTACAGCACCGTCCTTCGGCGGTATAGCATTTAGAAACGCCAACGAAGTTAAATAATTAAAATAATGGCTATAAATCAAGCTTTGATCAATGCGCCTACTAACCACCAGAGGCGCTGCAATACTGTACTATTAATAAACCTAACGCGCAATTACAGTGTTGTCATATGAAAAGCTTTTCTCTATTTTAACAACCTATTCTTCTTCTACCTATCCCTTTCCAAAGAAAGTAATACAATTAATTAATTAATTAATATATGTATATTAATTAATGCCTGAAAGCCGTAAACTATATTGCTGGCTATGAACAGCTCAGCGAATTCAAAGATACCATGTTAAGAAAACAATGAAGCCTGGTGGGAGGAACGTCATGATGTGGGTTTTCTTGACATGGTGAAACCTCAGACGACTGCAAAGGAATCGTAGGAATAAGAACAAAAGAAGACCATCTGCGTATTTTTGCAAATAGTCTGACGATTTTGTTGATAAAAACGTCTATCATGTGGATGTAGCTACTTTTCAGCTTGGTAATGACCCAAAGCACACTTCCCAAATGATGAGTAAGTGTAAGAGTGGCTTAGCGAGCAGAATTTCCTTTTCATGCTGTTGCCAGTAAAAAGTTAAAAAAAAAGAAATACGATTGAGAATTTTTGGATTCTTATGATTACTCATTAAACTGTTGAGCTATTACTAGCAAAGAATAGCTACTTTTTGTCATTGCTAGAGTATTGTTCATTATTTGTTATTCATTTGTAATATAATTTGTTTTGTTATGAATAATTTGCAAAAAGTGTTTACCACATGCAATAATAATAATAATATCAAACTAATGTTTTTTTAAGTCATAAGCTAAGCAAACACACACATATGTACATATCTAACGGTAAACTTAGATTTTTTGTTATAATATTTCACAAGACACAATTGTGCAATTGTGCTTTGAATATTTTCTTTATTTCCCGAAAATTATTATTTTCTGTATTATTTTAAAGCCAAAATAAATGACAAAAACCATTTTCAAGTTTTCTATATTTGTTGTACTTTTAGGCAATAGCAAGCATAAGGCACAAGCATATGTATATTTATTTGTGCTCCCCACTGTACATACATACATAAACCCTTACCACTCACGATATAAGGATATAAAAATACAATTAAAACGCATTTTTATTTTTATCATTATCTTCTAGTTATTAAATTAACAAAAGTCGATCTAATATTTTAATCTGTTACAAATACTGTACATTGCATGGCCTCAGGTTACACAAATCTAATTTGTAAATGATACATTTATCGAAAATTCTTTCTTCAGCCATAAAGTAAACTAAATACTTAAGTACATATCAGATAGACAATATTTATTAAGATTTTATTATATCATTGAAATAATCAATAGCAATATTAATTATAGTGTCATTGAATTAATAACAATGTAATGCAATGCCAACATATGCCACATTCGTGGTAATTCGTGGTAATTCGTGGTAAAAAAAAACAGATTTTTTTTATTAAAAAATAATATTTGCAAGAGTTATGAATTAAAATATTTTATATTAATCGAATTTTCGTGACATCGTCTGATATTTTAACATCTTAACGTTATATTGAGCAATCAGTTTGTTTTCAATATTCTCAAAATTATTTAAAAAGTTCTGCTTAAAAGAATAATACCACATATTGAACAGTAGAATCAAAAACTAACAACAGGCCTGCACAAATAAAAAATAAACGTTGATGCTACAAATTGTGTTTGCCCTTCCATATAGATTCCTAGACAAAGCCAGTTAAGATATCTTGATATCCTTTCCGACCGTCGATTAACATGAATCCGCCTTATTGAATATTGACTCCTTAGCTAACAGTCTGCACTATACTTTGAACACAACGTTCTGTTGCAAAAGATAGTTATGATACAAATATCTTCGCCGACATCCTTTTCTTTCAACATTGACAAACTGCAAAGACAACAATCAATAATTTTGTGAAATGATAACTTCCTTAGAAATGGTAACTAATCAATGTCCTAACAATACTTTAGAATGTACGTCACCCACTATTTGAGTACATGACCCCTAAAAATAGTGGAAACATTGGAGCGAGTCAATTGATATTACTCGTAGATTTTGTTTAGATGAAAGACTCAACAAAGAACTAAAATGACTTTATATGTGGACTACGGTAAAATATGGACCGACACTTAAAACATATATTAGTTCGATTTTTATTTGTATGTAAATTACTGATGTCGAATTTTAACTTGATAACGTTGCTTGTTTGAGATTTATGAGTAATTAAGTAATTTTCGGTATTCGGGCGTATATGGGAGCAACGAAATTAGGTGCGATGGCGACGGTGCAACATAGGGGCTATTCGTTCGGATTTTTATAACCGATTTATGCAAATCGATTTTTCGAAGTGGACTATCGCCCATGTTCTGTAAAACGCCAAACGCTTAAAAATGAGGTGTTCTGACAAACGAAAACGCTAGAAATTTGGCGTTTTTAAATCGCTAGTGTACACTGAAGCAATTTGGCTTTTTTTTATTGAAACTGCACTTTCTTTTGCCGTTTGAAATTGCAGATTTATTTCCTTCTTTTTCAAATTCTCCCACTGTGTGTCATAAGGACCCAAAATATACACTGCGTTGCACAACTATAAATACATACATAAAACTTTTTTTCAAGAAAAGAAAAGTAAAACATTTTAAACAGTTTACATGGATGTGAGACGAACAAAAACCAAATATTATTTAACAAAAAAAAAATAATTGTTTTTTATTTTATCTCTTAAAAATGCATAAAGAAATTAATTTTAAATACACTGAAATTTAAATAACTTAAATTGCCAATATTGGTTAGCGCATTTGATTAATAAGCATGAGTTGGTATTTGTAGCCCGTGTTCGATTCCCAGCCGCTGTCACTCAAACAACATCAGTTTCTGTTAATTATTAGTTTTCTTTCTGTCCATCATAACTAATATTTATCATAGCGCTATCCTTCGGTGGTATAGCATTTAAAAACGCCACCGAAGTAAAATAATGCACCTACTCACCACCAGAGGCGCTTCAATTCTGCACTAAAAACAAACATAATGCGCAATTGCAGAATTGTGATATAAAAAAGCTTTCTTCTTTCACCACCTTTATTACTTCAACCTATCCCCTTTCCAAAGAAAGTAACGCAAATATATATAGGCATATTATATATAGTGTTAATTCTCTTGAAAAAAAATCAGAACCATCACCACCTTCATGAAAAAAATATGGTGGTTCCTTTCGTAGGTCTCTTAAATAGCTGTTGAAATCATCTGGGCCATAAAGAGTGATTTTTATCTTATCGGAAAAATCGCTTTATACAAATATTCGAGTACATACCAGAGGTGTCAAATTATCGATAGTAATTTCGATAGTATCGAGAGGAATTTTTGTTTCTGACTATCGATAGTTTTTTCTATTGGGTTTTTGATAATTATAAACTATCGATAGTTTTCAATCACTATCGATAGTAAATGATCCATCACCAAGGGAAATTATAAACAAAAAATAATACACATCTAAAATACATCTCAGCTAATGCAAGTAATTTGGTGAATCCCAAAGATTCAAGTATTTAAAAACTTGGGTGATTTTGTGTAATGAATAGTGATGATAATGCTAAAACTGGTATGTTTTACATAAATTTAAAAGCTGTTAATGAAAATAATACATTTTAGATATTCCTTAAGCCAACAATAGAAAAAACGTGTGCATCGGACGTTTGGAAGCATTTTGAAATTAGTAAAGATAAGAAATACGCAAAATGCGTAGCATGCAAAAAAAATTTATAAAACAAGTGGAAACACATCAGGGCGCTGCCAACCTTTATTGCTAGAAACGAATGAGTCTAGCTCTGAAATAATAAAGTTTTTTTAAAAGCCATAAAAATACGATAAGAGTTCTGATAAGAAAAAAGAACTAGACTTAGCTTTTACAAAAATGATAGTTTTAGATGTGCAGCCGTTCTGTATAGTTGAAGATAAGGGTTTTCGAGAATTTGTGCACTGTCTTGATCCGCGGTATGATTTACCATCCCGAAACACCATTCGAGATGTTCATTTAAAAATGATATACGATGATGTAAAGAAGAAATTGCAGACTGTTCTTGGCATAGTCGAAAGTTGTGCTATAATCACCGATTGCTGGTCATAAAAGGCAAAAATAATTATTTAACTATTACATGTCATTTCATAGATGCTGAATTCAAACTACGATCGGCAGTTTTAACAACATCAAAGCTCGTCAATGAATTAAATCATAACTCAAAAAACATTGCCGTATCGCTGCATGTTTGCCTTCAGATATAGAATATATGTACTTGAAAAAGTTTCATGTATTGTAACAGATAACCCGGCATCAATGATAAAGGCTTGTGAAATACTAAAGAAAACTAATCTTCCGTGCTTTGCCCATTCAATTAACCTTGTTGTGCGATCCTGATCATGTTAAAACCTTAATGTTAAAGAATTATAGCATCAAGAGAAACCACAGAGGAACCACCATCTAAGAGCTTTGAAGGCCCTGAAATATTCCAATTTATGAAGGAAAAACTTTCTAATAAAGTCATGTCCAATCGGGCAAATTCAATTATTTTGCTCCGGGAATATACTGAAAAGTGCAATGAATCCATTAATATCGATCCGTTAGAGTACTGGAAGGTAAACATTTTTATTAACAAATACATACATAAAGATACGAATAGATTTATTTAGTTCTTTTATTCGACCTTTTTTGATATTCTATAAATTGTTTTTTCAAGCAATTAGGTCACATTATTATTATATATTCTTCATTTACAAACAAGATCAACTGACATGAAAGAGATGCAAGCACTTGCACTTAAATATCTGTGTGTCCCGGCAACATTGACTGAGTCAGAAAGGATGTTTAGTAAGGCTGGACAAATCATTTCGGAGAGACGAACAAAATTAAAATAAAAAAAAAAAAACGTAGATATGCTGCTTTTCGTCAACAACAATAATTGGATAACAAGCATTTGATCTCAATTTATTTTTATTTAATTCTTTGTTAAATCAACTGTGAAGTATTTTTAGTTGTATTATTTATTGAAATATGAAATAAAGTTTTTTTTGTTTTGTTATTTGTTTTCTTTTTAAATTTTCTTCGATATTATCGCTATAGTATCGGGGATATATCAATAGTTTTTTTAGTTTTCGATAGTTCAGATTCAATATATCGATATAATTTTTAAAACTATCGATATTGCTACTATCGATAGTTTGCCACCTCCAGTATATACTCGTATGTTTAAATAAAGCAATTATTAGCAAAGATTGTCGGCTTACCTGTTCCCACTTAGTTTGTAAGTTTCTTTTAGCGAGTTCAAGTCTAGCAGTGGCGTAGTAATAGTTATGCATAGACAACAGCTTTTGTCGAGTAATAATCTGGGATTTTTTAGCAGTCTAGATATTGTTGATTTGAACACATTTACCTCACATTCGTTAATAATCTGACCAAGACTTTTCATAATTCTGCGATTATACCGTTCAGAACTTTTTTCTCGGGACACCACTTGTATTTTTGCCTATTTTTTATATAAACGGAAATTTCACGTTTTCGAAATCACTAAGGTACGAACCACACTGCATTTAATAGCAAATTGTTCAAAATTAGAATAAATAACAGTTATAATTTTTTTTTTCTTTGTTTAAACACCAATTGTAATTATAGTTATGCAACGCAGTGTATATACTTTTTGGTCATACGACAATATTTCGATATGTTACACATTGTGTGATAAGCTCTTATCTTTTTTGTGGGGAGGGTAAAAACACATTTCTGGCTTAGCATTAAAAATAGTAAAAATTGATACTACCATAAAAAGAATAAAACAATAGCTTGTGCAAATGATATTGCATCATTGCATTTGCAACAAGGTTTAGAATATTTTTGCTGTACACTAATAAAATACACAGCAATGCACATGCTAGACTTAAATTTATATGGAACACTAAAAACCAATAGTTTTTATTTGCTCTGAGTATGAAATACCTAATTACAAAGAAACAGCTGACTATCAATAATCCAAGCCAATCGATTAGTAATCGCCTCATATTTTCCGCTGCTTATATTTCTCCAATACACCAACCCACAATGACTTAATTTGGGTGTAAGACTGAGCCGGTGTAATTTCTTTAGCAGCATTTTCTATTCCTTAAAGCTTTTATTGGACATATTTTTTATTTATTTTTGAGAATTTGTTTGATTGTATCTTGCAATAAGTAGTGCAAAATAAATTAAAAATATCATTTACAGTTGGTAGCATATGTACAATATACATATTTACAATTGCATATAAGTAGGTACATATTTGCAATCTGAAATGCAAAAGATTATGAATAGCACTAATATGTTCAAAAGCACGTTTAACACTAAAACAATTAAAACTAGTACAGTGGAATCTCCCATGAGCGCACACCGAAGGGACCGTTGAAATGTGTCCGTACAAGGAGGCTGTCCGGCCAAGAGGACACCACAAATTTAAATTAACAAAACTTTGCCTAATATTGTTTGTTTTCATTTAAAGATACTTTTATTAAAAAAAATATATATAAAATAAACAATTCAATTGGGTTTAATAACAAAAAATCATTAAATGTAGCTCTATATGCAATAAAAGTTTAAAATGTTTTATGAGTACTCTTTTTATCCATTTTAAAAAGTCCCTCCCACACTAATGTATACAAACGAATGAATAATGCTTTCCAAAGTACAATAAGCAAACGCACATCGATTATTATTTGGGGAAACCCCTAAATCGCGTAAGTAATGGCATAGATTACAAGCTGTTGGTCAAATAGATTTGTACACCATAAGTTATGTGTCCACGATCATCTGATATTACAACGTTGTCAGAAAAATGTGCAGAAATTGTCTAACAACCGTGTAAACTTAAAATTTTTGTCTTCCAACGTTGTAAGAAAAAGCATTTTCAGTACATTGGAAGACAAAAATATTGTCACACATCTAACAATCGTGTAAACACACAATTTTGGCATTGTCAGTGTTTAAAGACAATTGTCAAACCCTTTCATTGTCATATGTGCAAAGTTTATGCATCTGCCAATGGCAGCATTGTTATAGAAATTATTTCTAAATGCAACTCTGTATATACAGAAATAAACAAAATTTTTGAAAAAAATGGAAGAAAATTAAAGAATTAAAATAAAGTGTGTATTAATAAAATTTTTGAAAAAAGTGGAAGAAAATTAAAGAAAATAAAAAATAGCTAGCGGAATATTTTTTGATGAATCTTGTTTAATAGAGTGCAGGCTCCAATTGCTCTTTTTTGTTCCATGACAATATTTAAAATTTTTAAACACACACACAGCTGCAAAACGAATTTGAGAATGCCGCACGACAATCTGACAACCGTGTAAACTGGCAATTTCGGTTGACAGCTAAATTCATTGTGTGACAATTGTGTGCAAATGAAATTGTTAGTCTTCTTACAGTCGTGTAAACTGACAATTTACCTTTTGCTAAAAATTTTTCAATTTCAGTACATTGCTAGCACATTGCTAGATATGACAACGTTGTAATATCTGACAATCGTGGACACATAGCACCACAAACATTGCAAGATTTAGTATTGTCAACTCTCCGAATCAAAAGCGTGAATTGTAAAAAAAAAAACGTTAGATTGAAAACATTATGTAAGAGAGAAAATATTTAACATACCAAGAGAATTTTTTTTATCTAGCGGATGTCCGCGTCCGGTCAAGGGAAAGCGACTGCAATGCTTTTCTTATGAAGCGCTGCCGGGACTTGGCAAAAATATCCGTCTAATGGGGGTGTGCGCTTATGGGAAGTGTCCGTTAAGGGAGATTTCATGTATATGCAATCTATAAGAATTTGTCATCAATTGTTAAATCTGCTAAGTTAGCTAAGTATGGTAAATTAACGAACTATGTTTGAATCGGTTTTTATCCAAATACAATATGCAAAACTTTGTTCGGACTTACCATTACACATAATTATTTTTTTTTTTTTTTGTCCATAACATTTAAATTCACGAATGTAGCGAGGTGAAAGTTAACACCTTTAGCTAATAATAGCAAATAAATATCAAATTAAACAAATTGGATAAACCAGATAAATGTTTCTATACGAAATGTACAAATATCGTTGCAGTATTATATTGGTAAGATTCCGGAGAGTCAGATATAGCTTTTTATGCGTTTGATATTATTAAACTGGAGAGTCGTAATATTTCATTTACAATATTGCAATGGCACACGATAAATGCAAGCAACAGTGTTAATTTCCCATAACATGTGGAGAGTTTTAGGAGTTGTATTCATTTTAAAACTGTCTCTAACGTTCAAATAAGTTTTTCAAACGATTTGAAATAGAATAATATTTGTTCAAATTTATTGATATACATAATCAATAGTTAAATTAGTTGAAAGTTTTCCATTTCCACATTTTTGAAATTTCTTTGAAAATGATGTACGTATACTGAAGCTGTTATAATGATTAGGTAATAGTTTTAGTTGGAAATTGCTTAACATATTTATTTAGTTATTTTACATAGTTATATTACATAGTAACAACTTTAAAACGAATATGGAAAAGTTTAATAACTCACCTTTTGGTGTCATCTCTATCGTCATTTTCATCTTCCATTTTGTCAGAAATATTTAATTAAACTATTAAAATCCAATTTGGAGATAAGCAGCAAGCAAATATCCAATTAACAGCTGTTTTGTTAGGTATTTCTTTTTATTTTCGTTTTAACTAATTAAACACTTAATTTCACTTTTAAAGAGATTTTTCTATTTGATAATTATTTTCTTTTTATAAATCTTTTTCTTATTACGTAATATTGACTTTAAAAAATGTTTCCAAATCACAATTGGCAAATATCATGATTTTAATTTTAGTTTGATACGCGAAAAGCAACTATCAATGATTTTATTATATTAACTAAATATATTAACACAATAGTTATTATACAACAATGTTAAATATTTATTTATAACTTTAATTTAAACTATTTTTTTTTTTATTTCATTGGTATTCAATATATTATTCCTTGCAAATAATTGGACTTTTATGAAACGCGTCTGTATGCAACAAGTGTAAAGAAGATTCTAATAAAGGATTCTATAATTTCAATATGAATCATTTAGTTACCTCAACAAATACTACTGCAAAATATAAAAAAATAAATATCTCCTTTGTATGTGTTTCTTTTCTGCTAAAAAAAAGTATTGCATACCTGACAGATAAGTCTGTTTATGACGTTTGATGTGTGTGTGTGTGTGTGTGAGCTGGTTAGTTGATGTGCCTGTGTGTGTGATTCCGTTCCGTTTCCTTTTAATTGTATGCTACCATGCCACGTTTGTGCAAATTATGCATTAATTCGCTCTACTGCGCACACTCACCTCCCGATTGCTCCTACAATAACAATATCCTTGTAACAATGACCCCATAGGAAATCTTTCAATCAGGATTGGTTGTTATGGTTTTGTAACTGCACTATTCAGTTACGATACTACACAATACACTCACCCACACACGACTGGAATGCAATTTCATCCCTTAAAATATGTTTCGCTTGTTTTTCTTCCATTTGGATTTGTTCTATGAAACATCAAAAGGTATATTCTTGTGTACATATGTGTTTGATATTGCGTAAATACCAATTACAATGTCATAATACACTCATACATATGTAGAGCATTCACTTTTTCTTTTTTGCTTCTATTTGTCTGCTTGTATGTACATATGTACGAGTAAATGTATACTTACGCCCATTGTTCGACTGCAGTATTGTGAAAAAAAAGAGAAAATACAACAATACTATAATAATAATTTGTTACAAAATTTCTTTAGCCAGCTGGTGCCCTGACCATTTTCGCTTGAACAATTAAATATTTTTCTACAGTGCATTGTAATAGTAAAACACTTTTGATTTAGTTAATAAATAATTTATTTTTGTATGAAGCATCGTTATTACATTTACATCAGTTATGCATATATGCAATGAGTTTTTGTATGATAATATAGGGTGTTCTTTTAGATGTATAGAACTTTAAGTTGGCGACACCTTTTTAACTGGAGGCAATTTTGTCTCTTGTTAAGTGATTTATGTTTTGTTTGGTTTGGCATTTCAACATGAATAGACTGTCGCCTGAAAAACGCTTCCAAATTACGCAAATTTATTTTGAAAATCATGATTCTGTTCGAAATACTTATCAAGGGTGGTGTTTTTATGATGATTAAAACATTGAAATTAAATAAAACAAAAATGATTTTTTTAAATTGACATGAAATTTAATGTATTCGAATGATAATCTTCTGGCAATAGAATATGACTTCTGTCATATGTCTGTTTCGGAGGTAGTCTAATCTGGAGGTCTTATTTTCGATGCTTTTTTTCAAAATTTTTGGCCGTACATCGGCAGTAATGCGGCGAATGTTGTCCTCTAATTGGTCAATCGTTTCGGGCTTATTATGCTTTCAACAAGACGGCGCACACTGTGGCCGTGTAGTGTATTTAATGGCCATAAATCAAGGAGGTTGCGGAGCTTCATTAAATTTTGCACACATTTTAATTTTAATTTTTTTTTCCAAAAATACGCCCACTTTTACGCCCACCTCCCATATAATTTAATTTAGAAAATGTGGCATAACTTCCATGATTTTAAATATATCAGCTCAATTTTCATTAAAGATTAATATTATAATTGTAGAATGAGCTCCTTAAATTATGAACTTAATCTGCCCGCTAAAACTCTCAGTTTTAATTTGGTATATTACTCCATGTGTCGCACTGCTTCCCACAAAACTAAAAATCTAACGGAAAGTCATAAATGTTTATTTTTTTGGCTCAAAATATATTGTCAAAGGAAATTTTTGTTTTCAATTTTTATTTTTTTTTAATTTACATAATGCATTAAGTCTATTTTAAGGGAAAAAGCCTTTGAATGTGATAAAGAAAACATTTGAGACTTGTTCACATACTTCAACTTTGCGCTGCTCGGGACAGAAAACCAATGGAGGTATTTGCGTGAAATTTTCCACACATGACCTTTAGATAGTTTTTAACCATCTGTGCACAAATCATCAAAATCGGAGAGCAGGTTCAAATTGCGCCGCAGTGGACACAGTGTGCGGCGCAACATGTCACAGTACTCGTGCCACAATTGATTTATTGAAGAAAACCGCTTGGGTTACGGTTCGGACCCACGAATCATGCGATTTAACGTCGCTTGATAATTTTTTGTGGGAATATGTTAAGTTGCTAGTCTTTTTTTAAGTATGTATATTTAGGTATATATATTCGTCATGGCCTCGAATTTGCTCAGCACCTGTGAAAATATATTCCGACTGATTAAATGTTTTGTCAGAAAGCGGTTTGCGTGAGAAACAGCGTGTTGCTACTGTCTATAGGTTAAAAAAAAAGACGTTTATGTAGTGTGGTCAGACTTGATGTGAATCACGCCTTGACAAACCATCGTTCTAACTAGAGCTGTCAAACTATCGATAGCACTATCGATAATATCGATGTTTTTTTGCGGTAATATCGATTGTTTTTAATCACTATCGATAGTATCTAATTTGAGAAAATACTCAATAAAACAATAAGAATTATATTATGCTTGTTTCCGAATATATAAATATAAATTGAAGTTGAGGTTCTGCAGTCATGGATACATACGCGAAGAAATCACAAAAGTAAGTAATAGTTTAAAATAAACAAAAGGTTTTCCTTTATTCGTATGAAGTCGTATAATTTTCTACAACAAAAATAGCTGCCAGCAAAGAGAATATATGTAATTGGAAATGGAATCCACGAAAGTGGTAGCAAATCTGCTAACGAAGCAGAAATAAAAACTAGAAAGATGTCTTCAGAAGTGTGGGTGGGTCTTTTTTGAAAAATCGAAGGATGGTAAATACGCTAAATGTCGTTGCTGCTCTCGAATTTAAGGTGCTATCAGACGGGATGTATTTTACATATGTACTGTAAAATTTTCCATCTGTAAAAGTTGTACAGATCGTGTGATACATATGAAACTTTGCATGTGTAAAATACATGTGGAAATACATATGTAATTTTTTCAATTAGAACACGCTCTATTTTCCTGTGACAAACATAAACAAAACAGCTGGTTTGTTTTGAAACAAATTTGTTTGAAAAAATATCTTGTCAAGAAAAATTAAAGAAATGTTTATTATATTTATTGCAGTTCGATTGGCCAAAAGAAGCAATTCTGGAAATTTATACACGTTAAAAAGTCAGCTTTTGTTTACATTTATAGGTTATGTCATACAGAAAAACATAAGCAGGTGTACGGGATTACATATGGGTAAGAAAAGTGACAGTACATATGTAAATTACATCCCGTCTGATAGCACCTTTATTACAAAACCACCGGCAACACATCGAAACTTTTTCATCATCTTAAACGTGCTCATCCCACTTTTAGGTAATTGCCAATGCCAGGAAAAACAATAGATTCGTATTTACAAAGTTTGAAGAACAAATTATGTAGCTGGCTACAGGACGGCATTTATAGCCAGCGACATTTGCAGTCGTGTAGCCTGCTGTAGTGAATGTGTTTAATGATTTAGTCTATACATTTTGATTTCAATTACAATTTATTTGATCCTTAGATTGTTGTAGTCAAATGAAATATTTTTTTCAAAATTATCCTTTTTCCCCAAATATGAAGATAATCTATGATTCTTATCACGAACGCTTAACTCCACTTTAATGCTTCAACCATTTTTCAGTAGATCAAAAGAACAATTTATTATTTATTTATTCAAAGCTTTTAAACTACAACCTTAAGGACCGTCTTAGGCTGTCTTCAAATATCCACCGAACACCACATTCACGAGAATACAAGGATTCCATCATTCATGGAACATAACGTCATGTTGACATAACAGTTGCTTTAGGGTTGTCCCAGAAGGAGTCATCCAAACATGCCACAAACATGTGTAAGATAAATTTGATCTCCGCTCGTATATATGTAACAAATTTGAACTACATTCGTAAAAACAACATCAATTCCGCGGCAATAGGAAACAAATTGAAACGCTTTGGAACCTTGTCAATATTGTTTTGTAGCAGCAATTGGATCATTATAATTTTATTCCATTACATTTAAATGTTAATATTTTCAATAATATGTATTGTATAGGTATGTATGTAAGTATATACAATCCAGCCAATTAATATTTATTTATAAATAGACTTTAAAAATATTTTATCGAACAGTCACAATCAGATTTATATTATTTTTAATTAAAACTAATTAAACGTTTCAATAACCATAATTGCCATCATCTATGGAGTTTGATTGGTAGCAAATACAGATTAAACACATACTCTCACAAATATTCACACACATTCACATTTAAACTCATATATATGTATGTATATGTACTCATACCTGCATACAGATAATAGCATTATAAATATTTTTTTACGCAAACGAAAAACATTTCAAGTCAATCGGATTAAATACACTCTACTGGCAACTATTTTCAGCAAAAGATGGTCAGAAATAACCATAACTGCATACGAGAATGTATGTAGAAATGTTGATGACGTCATGACACATTCATACTCGTACGTTTCATTTATTTATACATTCCTGTGAACATTTTCTCCTCATACTGTGCAGATTGATGGACTTTCAATCCTTTGGACAAGTCAAGCATTTAATAAGCCATTTAATTCCCTAAAGGTTGTGTGGTAAGTATTGGAAAATAAATACATATGCACACTTGTATGCACATAAATGCTCACACATTAATGTTGCATTTCCCAGTAGTTCTACAAGTAGTCAAAGTATCTCTTATCAAGCATTGTTCACATTAAATCTGGACGTATAATAATGCAACTAAATAAACGATGAAATACTTTTGAATCTCACATTGGTAGCCATTTATTAATATTTAAGAAATTTTGAAATAAAAACAAGTTCGAGTGCTATATTCGGCTGTGTCGAATCTTAAATACCCTCCACCTAAACGTACTAAGAAATACAAAAACTACACTGGTTATAGGACTCAAATATTCTTATTCTGTGTTTTCTATTCAGTCTTAGTGGCAAATTTTATTATAATTTTCTATATTGTTTGAAAGACAATTTTACGACCAACATAATTTATGTTAAATATTTTGAAATTTTATCTAATTTCGACCATTTATAATTGATGTAATTACCAATTCTTACCACAATTTACAGAGTTTGTCTGATGTTCATAATAATCTTGATTGGAATTTAATAATTTTTAAAATTAAAAGAACAACAACAAGTTAAGAAACAGAGTATAAAAAAGGATAAGATGTAAGATGAGGCTTTTTTGTTTGAATTTGATATCAATAACATTATTTACAAAAGAGTTATGGGTGTCATAGACGAAATGGACCAATTATGGACTGATAGCTTCTAAATCCAATGTCCACTAATGTGATTTCTATGTATTTTAGGATGATATTGGTTGAATTTCATCTCAATAGCGTTATTTACAAGAGTCGTATGGTTGGTTGTTATGCTCGGAAGTGGACAGCTACAAAATCCAGTAGCTTAATTCTTGTATAACCGATACTAATATGATTTCCGATATTTATTACATATTTTTGTGGGTTTATTTGTTTTCTGGAAATGGTTCTTATATGGCAGCTATGACAAAATATGGGCCGATCTTCTTAAATTTTGGAACAGTGATTTTCATGCATATGAGGATATTTCACGTCGAATTTCAACATAATAACGGTATATTTAAGATATATAACGTATTAACGTGGATTTCAAGAGTGGACCTTATATGGGTGACATAGTCAAATATGGACCGATATTCTCAAAATCCAGCAGTTTATGTATGCATGTATGTAAATGATCCGTGTAAAATTTGAGATTGGTACCCTTATTTATAAGAGATTTATGAGTATTAAAGTGATTTTCGGAAGAGGACTTTATATGGGGCATACGGTTAAAAATAGACCGAAATTCACAAAATTTTGTGAGATGATTTTTGTATATATGTAAATGATTTGTGTAAAGTTTTGAGTCAGTACCGATATTTATACAATATATATATAGAGATAAAAGTCTTTTTCAGATGAGGTCCTTGTATGGCAGCTATGACCAATTCTGGGCCGACCACCATAAAATTTAGTACAATAATTTATTTGCCCATAAAGATTATACATGTCAAATTTTAGCCTTTTAACATTATTTATATCTGTTTTATACGTATTTAAGTGAATTTTGGAAGTGGACTTTATATGGGGTCTATGATCAAACATGGACCGAACTAAAAAAAATTTCGTTTTACGATTTCTTTTTGCATGAAACTTATTCCTGTTGAATTTTGTATTGATATTTCAGTTTTATAGGCATTTATGTATGTATAATTGAGAAAATATTTCGGGAAAATTTTTGTATGGGTGCTATAAGAATTCATGGACCGATTCTTACTATTTTCCGAACACTTTCTTCTTTTATCATAGAAACAACGTATACAAAATTTCATGGTATTACCTGCAATATATTTCAAAATATTGCAATAAAGTGGACAACAAATATCAAATTTTTATGGAGGTTGTCTCACATATTGGTCCATAACTCTGGTTGGCCTAAACCGATTTTGCTGATTTTTAATGCCAAAGTTACCCGAAGTTGTATTGTTTGGACGTGAGAATGTTTTAAACAGACGGACAGACAGACGGAAATGGCTAAATCGACTTAGAATTTCATAAGGAGCAAGAAATTATATACTTTGTTGGGTCTCAGATGAATATTAAAAAAGTTTCACACGGAATGAAAAACGTATTATACCCTGATTCTCCGCTCTTGGTGGTGGAGGGTATTATATTATTTGCGCATTCATTTTCGGAGAAAACCGGATCTTGCTTCTTTAAACTTAGAAATTTTCTGCTTTCTTTTAATAATATTTTGGCTTTATTTTTATTTACTTTCGATGTTTATTGAATGCTTGTAAAGTTTTTTGGAAGCATTATGCAATATTTTAGCTTAGCTTTGAGTTGGGGAGATCTGTGCAATTGCCCCTCTCTTTAAACTCTTCTTTTTTCATTTAAGAGGCGTTCGTCATCTGTAAAATAAATTCTATTAATTAGTCGGGGCTTTGGGTAGCAAGTTGAGCAGCCAGTTTAAGAATATTATTCAAATTGATAAGAGTAATCGATATTTCTGGTGTTCTTAGCAGTATGTTTACAGAACAATGTGTGCAAGAGATATTTTCTATATTTAAGCCATTTTATATTTATGCTTGTCATCGCTAAATTACCAGTCGGGCAGTGTTGCCAGAAAAAGAATTTCAAAATATGCTAAAACTTGACAAACGAAGTGCTAAAATGTTCTACAGAAGAAAAAATAAGTGCTAAATTTTTTCAATGTATGTAACTACTACAATTTTTATTTAAAATGTAAAATGTTTTATTTAAAATATAGTTTTTTCTAATTTTGTGTATAACAATTGTTGACTTGTTTTAATAGATTACATTTCCTATATTAATTTAAAAATTTCCGTGTTAATTTACTTACCACACTGAAAGAAATTTAGTTGAAATATTAATAAAAGTTATTTTTTATTTCTGCAAAAGTATATTTTGGAGTAATATAGTAAAAAAATGTTCGAGAAAAAATTGTTTTTTATCAAGCTATTATGCTAAAAAAAGCATTTAGCATAATATTTAAAAATTTCAATGCATTTTCGAAAAACAAAATGCTAAATCTAGCATTGAAAGTGCTAAAATGGCAACACTGCAGTCTGGTTACAATTGTAGGTGGGTGATGTGATCATAATTCTAACAAAATTTAAACTTGAATCATTTCTCTTGTGATATTTTTACCACTGCAAATCAATAGCCAGTGAGTAGGTTTTCCCCTCGAAATCACATTCAATTCCATTTTAGAAATGGTATCAAACAAAACACGATCTTTGGGAGTAATCAATTTTGAATCCCCCTTTGAGATATAATTTTTTATTTAAAATAATAAATTCTAAATTTATTTTGAATGACAAAGTTCTCGTTGAAAACCCCTTTTTCTATTGTAAATGATTTAAAAGACAGGTTATTTTTCTTGCAAAATATATATTATCGGATCAATTATAAAAATATTGAGAGTTAATTCTCGCATTCGTTATCAAATAAACTATCGTATCTCCATGAGATAGTTTCCTTAGTACTTTCAACTATTTGTCTATTTGTAATCTATGTTGGTTCAGTTGACTTCCGACTAGTCACACAGTAGCTAATTCCGTAACCAGTAGTAGCGCTAAATGATAGAAAAAATCACTAGTTTGAACAGTCTTACAGAACTACTGGGATCCACCTGTCTATCTCTGTGTATGTCTGTAATTAGTGTGAGATCAAAGAAAAACATGTTAACAACATTTTGGTATGTTTTGTTGGGCAGGAACTGTTTTTAAGGTGGTTGACATGCCACTTTAATATTTGAGGTTTTTGCATCAAGTGTTGCTTGGTTAACCGTTAAATATTTATATGAGGATTTAAACAAGAAACAGGAACCCGAAGTAAATGTAGAATTCTTAAAATTTGAATATATCTACAAGTTTAATTAGACTTTGTGAATGTTTTAATAAATTTTAAAATAAAATTCTATTAAAATCATTTAGCTTACTCTAAAATATTAATTCTTTTGGAAAAAAACAGTAAAATTTCCAGTTTTTAAAATATTTATCTGCATAATTCCAAAGTATAAAAAGTAACTGCTTTTCAAAATTTTACATCATTAAATTTTCTCAGAAATCTATATTCACACTAACTCTTTACCCCTTCATTTCCATCAAAACAATTTCTTTAAAAAAGTAGATTTATGAAATGAAAACCTTCAGTAGACGTCAAAGAAATCACAAATCACAATAAAATCTCATATCAAATGCAAAAACATTTGGAAATGTTTAAGAAATAAGTTATTGTTTTACGAAAAACTTGTGTTGCATTTAACTTTGAAGAAACAAGGAAAGAAACCATTTCAATGTTACGCAATTAAAATTTCTTTGACACTTTTTAGTTGTTGCGTTGGAATTAGTAAAACAACTCGTTGAAGAAATGTTGCATGAATGAACTTTGTGAAAGAGGTAATGAATTGCGATAAATGTAATACATATTTTGAGATTGCATTTCCTTTGCAGAGTTTAAAGTGAATTAAGTATTTAAATTACGTAAGATAAACTTTAAGCAAATTACTTAAAATTCATTAATACAAGAACAAAACTAGGAAGGTCTTAATATCTCAATGTCTTTAAGGTATTAATTATTATTATTTACAAAAATCTTCAGAATAATATTCTGAGCCACATTATTGCATAAAATCATTTGAAATATAAAGTTAATTCTTTATTCTTTTATATAAAGCTGTTAAACCATTGACTTTAATATCAAGTTTCCTTACAAATTAATTTTTTATTACTACCTTGTCCTTCTATTAGTAGCCCACCCCTTTTCACGTTGTAATATTTATAAAAAGTACATTTCACTAATATACCCTTCACTGATTTCATCTTATTGTTGTTGGGTTTTTTTTCTTCTTTTCTCTTAATAGTGTTAGTCCCGGATCACACAATGCAACTTTTGCTGCTCAACTTTTGAGTTTGTTGGTGATAGGGGAAAGAAGAGTGGTCCCCTCTCTCTCTTTTCCCCCCTTACCCAAAAACTCAAAAGTTGAGCAGCAAAAGTTGCATTGTGTGATCCGGGACTTAATATAACAACAATAACAAAACTTATTTGAGTGCAACTCTTCATCTTCTTTAGTTTTCTAAAAATTTGTCAAGTGTTCGGTTCAGTGCTGCCAACTTTTTTTTTTTTTTTGAGAAATCGTCAATTTTTAAAAAAAGAGATCGTCAAAATCGTCAAGTTAAACAGAAAAAAATCGTCGACAAAAATACGTTAAAAATACCAAAAACATTTTTTATTAACTTTTTAAATATTTTATTTTATCTACATCTAAATAAAGTTAGTATTTATTAAAAAAAATAATTAATTTAATTTTGGTATTATGTGATTTTACTCTGGTACATTTCTGTGTGACATTTTTTTAATAATTCATTTTTAATTGCTATATTAACACACTGAGAATTATTTAAATTAAGATAATCTTTTGAAAACAATTTTCCTTGTAATGTTGAAGAATCCAAAGCAATTCTGGTTTTTGTTTTATTTAAATTTACAATATTAAAAACTCTTTTAACGTTGGCCGACGAATGTGGTAGTGCCATTAAACTCGAAACAAATTGTATTAAAATTGGGAAAGCCTGTGCATTTTTGACTCCCTTTAAATTAGAAACATTTTTCCAAAACGCCAATGTTTCCAGTTTGGTGAATTTCATATTACGTAATTCTCGAACTTCATTATCAAGTTGCTGATATTATTTTCCATTTAATAAATTTGGAAAAAAATTGGCCAATTGTAAAATTGAATCATTTTTTTTTTTGTTTAAAGCTACGCTTGGTTCAATGGAGTTTAATCCTTCTAAAAGTTTATCGCCAAAATCAAAACGTTTTAAATTTTGTGAAACCAATTCAATATAAAATTGGACACAGAATTCAACAAATATATTATATTGACTATATTCAATATTTAAACTAGATTGGTTCTCCTTTACGTAAATGCCAAGATACACTTCATCTTCATTTAATAATATGTCTTCGTTATTAATTTCAAAATTAACCAAATACTCTTCTAACGGGTGGTTAAATTTCAAGGGCCGATGTTGATTTTGAATAAAACACAAACTATTTAGGAAATTATTGTAATTTTATTTTATTATGATATATTGGTATTACTCAATTATGTACGGAACAAAATATCGGCCAAGTGCGCCCGTAAAGTTGAAAATATATAGGCCTATATCTCAGGAACTACTGGTGTCTGATAATTTGAAATTAAATGAAAGGTATTAAAAATACCTCTCCAACAATATATATCATGATTATAAAATATGGACCGAATATGGGTTAAATCCGAAAAGAATATTTTTTGCCCCTAATTTATTTGTTTTTTGGAAATGGTTCTTATATGGCAGCTATGACAAATTAAGGGCCGATCTTCTTAAATTTTGGAACAGTGATTTTCATGCATATGGGGATATTTCACGTCGAATTTCAACATAATAACGGTATATTTAAGATATATATTAGTATTAACGTGGATTTCGGAAGTGGACCTTATATGAGTGACATAGTCAAATATGGACCGATATTCTCAAAATCCAGCAGTTTGATTTAGGCATGTATATAAATGATCCGTGTAAAATTTTAGATTGGTACCCTTATTTATAAGAGAATTATGAGTATTAAAGAAATTCACAAAATTTTGTGGGATGATTTTTTATATAGATATGTAAATGATCTGTGCACAGTTTTGAGGCGGTACAGATATTTATACAATATATATAGGGATAAATGTTTTTTTCAGATGTGGTCCTTGTATGGGAGCTATGACCAATTCTGGGCCGACTACCATAAAATTTAGTACAACAATTTATTTGCTTATAAAGATCATTCATGTCAAATTTTAGCCGTTTAACATTATTTATAACTGTTTTATACGTATTTAAGTGAATTTTGGAAGTGGACTTTATATGGGGGCTACGGTCAAACATGGACCGAACTAAAAAAATTTCGTTTTGCGATTTATTTTCGCATAAAACTTATTTTTGCTGAATTTTGTCTTGATATTCCAATTTTATAGGCATTTATGTATAATTGAGCAATATTTCTGAAAGATTTTTGTATGGGGGCTATGAGAAATCATCAACCGATTCATACTATTTTCCGCACACTTTCTTCTTTTATCATAAAAACAACGTATACAAAATTTCATTTGCAATATATTTGAAAATATTGCAATAAAGTGGACAACAAATATCAAATTTGTATGGAGGTTGTCTCACATATTGGTCCATAACTCTGGTTGTCCTAAATCGATTTTGCTGATTTTAAATAGCAAACTTCTCAAAAGCATGTCTGACAGAATTATTGAAGATTTGGACTTCGTAGATATCTGGGGACTTTAAAAAACTGATGTCAACATCCAGACAGACAGGCAGACGGACATGGTTTAATCGACTTTGCATCTATAAGGATCCAGAATATATATACTTTATAGGGTCGGAAAATTATATTGTGGAAATTACAAACGGAATGACAAACTTATATATACCCTTCTCATGAAGAGCTAATGAAGAAAAGTCAAATGATTTAAAGTATGTACAGCAGCATCTACATACACACAGCTTCAAAGCACCAGTGAATTTTTTGATTTTTTTTAAGATTATGAAAAGTATTATATGTACATAGTTCAACTTAATTTTTTTTTCATAACCGAGTCTATTATTCAACCAAATATCCAACAAAACGAAACTTTTAAATTTTAGGATTTGTATTATCTTAAAAAAAATCAAATAATTTGTTGTGTTTACTCACTTTTGAGGCTCATAGTATAACCTTTAATTCAAGGTAAGTGATTTGCAATATTTTGTTTCTATTAACTGAATAAAAAAGTAAGATAGTATTGTCGTACAGCCCGACCATATATTACCCTACACTCAGTATATGTGAAAAAAGAGTTTTTTCAGAAATGGGATCTCTGACCTATGATGAACCAATCATTCAAAAATTTTGTGGTATGACTCCTGTACATATACATATGCACACACTTGTTAGGGATGCCAAACGAGACTGGTTTTTCAAATCCCGGGATTTGGGATTTCATAAATAAGTCCCGGGATCCCGAAATGGGGGTTTTCGGGATTTTCTCTTAAATACATTAGTAGGTATATTACAATTAAATAATTTACCTTTGAATATTAAGTTACAAATTATGTTATACGTTTTCTAATTTTTCTGCACTCGTCATAATTGTTGTCTTTAATATTTTCAATAAACTTTTGTAGAAAATATTCCCTTCTAAATCTGTCTATTAAATTTTTTCGGAATTGTTGTTTCATATTAAAACAAATTGGTTTATAAATAATAAAAATTTATTTCAAAAAAGTTACTTATGTTGTATGTTTGAAAATAAAAATTTGACAAAATTAACCCTTTCATGGCCGAGTTAATTAGGGTGCAGCAACAAATTATTTGACGACCGTACGCGTTTTAGTTTACCCGTGGTGAAATCTTGCCTATAGGTTACATTGGGCAAAAGTTGTAAATTTTTAATACAAGAAACATTTTATTATTAGAGAGTTTTTTTTTATTATTATTAATATTTATTTATGTGTGGTATGAAACGAAACAATTCTATTGTGGATTTGAACACAAATATACATATATTACATTTGGAGCATTTAGAACGAGGAGAACCAGTCTTACATAGTATGCAGCATCCTTTTCCACCCCATTCAATCCAGTGACCAAATTGGTCGTATCTTATAGTCTTTGCGGGTTCGGAAACATATACTCTTTTAGAAGAACTTAATGGTGATGCTGATGATACTGCTGGCAAAGGCGACGAATTAGCTTCTTCCGTTAAAGGAAGTGATACAGGGCGACCTCTTTTGCGTGATAATACTGTTTCCTTGTTTGCGTTTAGTAACTTATTAGCAATTTCCAATTGAAAGTTTAAGAGTGACATATTCTTTTTATCCCCAGAGAAATTTTTTAAGTCTTCTCTGTATAGTAGCCAGCTATTGACAACAGATATGTTAATGCACTAGAAAACTATTCGCATATGCCACTTTTTTGTATAATATTTTATTTATAATTTTTATATAGCTCCAAGAGCATATCCGCCACCCATATACTTATTGTAACTTTCAACTTTTTTCATTCCGGCACCACCTGTTGCTCTCATTCATTGGATCTTTACCTATATAATTTAAAATCAGTTGCACACTTTTGTTATCCTGCCACCGACAAGCAATTACATTATATGTTTTTTCGTATTAAAAATCGCAGGAGCCTCGTCTTTCTCGCGAAAGATATTTATCGCTGGTGAGAGTACAAGCTTTCAGTCTATTACTACGAATGGTTCCTATAGCTAATATACTTTTTTCTTTTATGGAAATCATTAGGCTTACACAGATGATGTCAGATGTAAGATGATGTCGGATGATATTTCTAAGCCAAAAGATTGGCACCTTCCTTCTCCAATATAGATACGCCGGCTCTTGTGAACATCTAAAAGCCCCACTTACTTAAAATTTTTCATCCACGCCATTCATAAATTCGAAATATTTATTACACCAAGGTATAGTAGTACATATACCTATAAACCTTTTTATACCGTGGACTTTAAACTTTTGTTCTGTTTCACCCTTTTGTAATGCATATACATAAGTTCGACTCATCACAAATCATTAGAACTATATCGTCGTAAAATAGTGAGGTAAATTATTTGATCGAGTCTTTGGGTTCTTCATAGCAAATTTTACTTTTCCAAGTGGTGTCTACAACTCAAGTTATGTAAATTTACTTTGTCAAAAATCTCTTGTACCTTTTCTTCTCCTTGACTGTCTTTTTCATCATCTATACTGGCAATCTTTGAAAATAGCTCCATCTAAATATTTTCACCTCTTTCTGCAATACTTTGAAGCGTTTCTTCAACAACAGTCTCCAAGTTTGTTGTTACTTCTTCTCCTGGTTCATATTCATCATCATCGGAGTTATCCCAATTGAAATCGAGAACTTTTTCAATTTCGCACTCATTATAATATTTATAGACACTTTTGACCAATGTTGCCTATTAAAAAATTCTTTAGGTCAAAGTATAACACTTTCATAATTTTTTTTTTACATAATTACCTCCATCCATTTCTTTTTATAAAATAATTCAGTTTTTTCACAATATAAGCTTTATTTTTCTTCTTTGTTAATTTTTTGAATGTTGCCTATATGCAACAGTGGGCATGTCATTTCGCCTTTAATTTATATATTAATTTAAAAGCAACAAAATATTATCGATCGATAAAGATTTTTAAAGATATTAAGGTATCTATAGTGAAGAGAATCTTGATTTAATTTTGTTACCAATATATGAAGCTGAAGATGTTTTTCGTCAGCTTCATATATTGGTAACATCGTTTGTAATCAAAATTTTTAGCAAATGCTTGTATTCTGATTGCATAAACAATCCTTTCTGACCCTCCGAAACAAATACTTCTTTTTTTTCTTTTTCTAATAATTCTTCTAATATTGTATTCCACATTATTACAGACATTATTAGGTGTTGTGTGGGGCTTTTACATTTTTCAATTACATTCATTACTTAATTCGTTTCACAATAGACATTTTTAATTAATTTCTAATTACAAACATTATCAAACATATCTCATTATCAAATTCACTCTTCAATTTTGGGGTTTTTCAAAAATTTAAAAGTGTTGAGTAAATCATCCTTCTTTTTTTTTGGTTTCTTTTAAAGAGAGATTTCACCAGATCACTTTTTGATATCTCTTTGAGCATAAATAAAAAGGACAACATCAACAGAGATTCATATCATTGCGACAAAGAGCTGTCTGTGTTTGTTACTTTAACTGGATTTAAAGTTTAAAATGACAACTACAAGGTGGCGCAAAATTAGTCCACCTATCAGAAAATGCTATAAATTTTGCGCAACTTGATGAATTGGGATTGAAAAACATGTGGTTCCAACAGGACGGTGCAACGGAACACACTGCACGTGCCACAACCGATATGCTGAAGGATGCATTTCCCGGGCGCCTAATCTCCCGTTTTGGCGATTTGCACTGGCCAGTAAGATCGACTGATGGGAAGTTTAAGTTAAACAAATTCTTCATCTCTTGAGATTTTAACCCATCTTTGCATAATGGTGGAAAGCTAATGATGTAACATCGCATGATGATGGAAATGTCCATAATATTGATTTTTATTAAATTTATACTATATATACTACCTTGATTCATTTCACCAAGAAAGAAAAAATCATGCAAAGAAGGGTAAAATCAGTTAAAGCTTTTTATATAGGAATTTCAAAATACCAAAAAAAGAAGACACATCAAATAGAGAGTTCAAGTTTGGCAATCCAATATTAATTCTTTCACCAGTATTTCTTTGGCAAACGTTTTAAAATTTAATTTTTTGTTGTTAATCCTGAAAGTTTTTTAACACAAATCTCGGATGCGAGATTTGTCAAAACCCGAAAAACGTCGGGATTTTCGGGTCGGGATTTCGGGATTGGCATCCCTAAGACATATGTATGTATATGTAAATATTGTTTGTGTTAAATTTTATATCGATATAAACACTTTTAATCGATTTACGCATGTTAGACTGATTTTAAGAAGTGGGTCTTACATGGGAACTTTGACTAAATATGGGGCAACCATTATATAATTATTCGTACATATATACAAAAATCATTTGTGTTGAATTTTATTTCGATTTCAATATTTTTGAGAGAGTTATGTCAGTTAAAGTGATTTTCCGAAGTGGGTCTTGTATGGGAGCTATGACAAATTATAAAACGATCATCATAAAATTGGGCCGAGTGATATGAGTAAGATTGTGTATACCTATATGAAACATATTTGAGTTAGATTTTATTTAAATACCAACATTTTTCAGAGAGTTATGATTGGTAAAGTGATTTTCGGAAGTGTGCCTTATATGAGAATTATGGTCAATTATCCACCGATCTGCACTAAATTTGTAAATGTGATTAGGTTTCTTATACATACAACTTATTTGTGACGAAATTTGTGTGGACACGTGTATAAATCAAACATTTACGATTGATAAAACCTTATTTCGCAGCTAGGTGAATTAATTGACCGATTTCAACCAAATTCAATCTTAATCATCCATGGGCCAATTCCCATACTAAATTTTATCTAATTATATTAAAAAGTGCGACTTCTACTCTGCGCACAAGGTTTACATGGACAACCAGCCAGACGGACGGCCATTTTTTAATTGATTCACAAACGTATTCTGAGTTGATCGGTATACTTTAGTTGGTCTAATATTTTTGAGCGTTACAAACATCAGCGCAAATCCAATCCACTGTGCTGTAGGGTATAAATATTTAAAATACTTGTCAGTTATAAGGAGTATTGGCTGCTATTCAAGTAGAGTATTTAATATTTTTAAATAATTGAATAGGACGTTAGAAGTCTTTATATAATGTAAATGAAAACTTTTAGGCAGTCTGTCACAAGTCACGCGTCCTATCGATAGCAATGGTGGAAAGAGTTATCGAAAATTGGACCTTCAGAATGTACCAACTACAGCGTAGTGGGGTCTACATTTAAAAAGTAAATGCTAAAGATGGTTCCTTTAGGCCATAACCAGATTTCGACATCCAGTTCTATTTTAAGAATTACATATATTTAAAATTAAAAAAAATTGTATAAATGAATCAACTTAATGCCTACGGACCTTTTTTCTCAATCATGTTTTTTTCATATAAAAAATTTTTTTTTGATTTTTTTTGTTTTTATTGTTTATAAATAAATTCTACATACAAAAATAATTTTTTAAATTTTTTTAATTCAAAGACATTAGGGATGATAATAAAAACAAAAAATTCTAAGAACTGGTTTATTGCTAGTAGTATAAAATTAGAATATTGTGCCTTTCCTTGAAAGCAATAAAATTCATGTCTTCGAATTTTTCTTAGAATTTTTTTTATGGTCTTCCCTAATGTCTTTGAGTTTAGCTGCTTTGTGTTCAGAACAAGTAAATTATGTGTTGAAACAATAAAAAAATTATAATGATGCCCAAAAACATGCATTTATTAGTGAAATTCAGTACAAGGTCCATACGGACCTATTCACACGTCCGTGTACTATTCTCACTAAAACCTCAATAACTCCTATAGTAATGATACGATCGGCTTGATTTTTCTTCCAAAAGATGCGCAACAAAATACTCTTGGAATACAGAGTAACTTTGGGGGGGGGGGGGGGGTTGTAGTGCCCGAAGTAGGAGTAATTTCTGTTTGAAAAGGCAAAAAAGGTCCCTAGGGACCTTCTCACTCATCGGAGGGTTAAGTGTAGTTGTAGTTAATTTTCATAAAATCTTAAGTTGCATTTAAATACAGATTCATTTTTTCAGTCATACTTAATTGCTGTTATGATTTTGTGGAAAAAATATGGTAGCATTTTGAAATGTCAAAAAAATTATCGATATATTTCAGAAAACAGGTGATAAGGATAAAAGAAGTCCCAACTTTACCAACTTCCTGTTGGACGCTGTAAAGAAATACAGCAGCGTGAATGAAAAAAAAACACAAACAAATGTCAAAACAAAATATGTTCCATGTTTACAACTTAAGTTGCACTTAAATGCACATCGTTGGGCATTTAAGTTGCATTTAATTTTTCAGTTAAAAACAAAATTTTGTACTTAACCCAGTATTGCCCACAACTTTTTTTGTTCCATATTTGGTTCAAAAGAAGTATACTTATGTATTTTGCCCTTCTAAGCACGAAAATGAGTTTTTCAATAAATTGTTTCGTTTTTTCGGAAAATGTGAAAAACGTGCGTTACCATATGGTAATCGTGGGTCGTCTAGGGTACAGGTTTTTTTTTAGAAATAAAATACATAAAACGCTGTTTTAAACATGTTTATTGAAATTAAGAAAAAATAAAATAATTTTTGTGAAAAAAAGTAAAAACAAATATTAGTTTTGAATTTATATAAATCATGGTTTGGTATGGTAACTTTCAAAACATTTTACGCAAAGCCCAACATTGCATTTAACACATGCTGTTCTTCCGTTAACTTTGCATCGATCAACAGCACAGTATCTGCGATTTGATGGTACTACAAAATGACCAATTTGATCATAACGGAGAGTGTGTTCAACTCGACCAGGCTGTTGTGCATATCCGTGTGAATTCATAGGCCCGGGTGGTTTTGCTTTTGTGTCATAATGCTTGCAGTAGTACACCGCTAATTGTTTTCGAAACTCAAGCTGCGTCATTGTCGGTTGTCCTTTTCGATGAAGCTGCCAAGCATTTTGAATACAAGCATCTATGAGCCAGGTAATAATACTGGACCACCACTTCTTTTCTTTATATGCGATGTGATATTGAGCCACATTTTGGTCCAATCAATATACTCCGCATATATATTTGTTATATTCCTTGATTGCAAGAGGACGGGGTACATTTATTTTAGCTTCCCTTTCATTAGAATAACGGTGTGCCATGGACTTCGGATTGTCAAGTAGATAGCATGCAGACAACTTTGTTATCTTTCCACTTTACCGAATACCTGTGCTTTTCATCTCTATCGATTCGGAGTAACCTCTTTCCACAAACTTGAAAGTTTTTTTATGGAATACGGTTTTTACGAATTGTTCCCGTAGCATTATATCCGCATGATTTCAAATAGGCCAACAAAGGATAGCCAGTAAATAGATTATCAAAGTAATATGCAAATGGTAGCGATTTCAATTCATCGGAAAAGTCATCAATCATGTTGACTAATGGAGCCTTTTAACCTTTTAACTGAGACGGGCAAACATTATCAGGAATTCTCTCACATTCTTCTTCAGCATCATCTTCACCAGATATGTTTCCATCTATATGAGGTTCGATGTAAATGGCAGTTGGTAAATCGGTAAGCTCATTCTCATCTTCATCAAGCTCTTGAATATAATCGAGCATTTGTTGTAATGACAAACCACTAAAGATCGCAAAATTCATCAAAATACAACAAAATATAATAACTAAACACAAGAAATTTGAAAAACAGCACAGAAATTCATATAAAACGTTAAAAATTAAACGTGTACCCTAGACGACCCACGATTACCAAATGGTAACGTCTTGGCAAAAATATAAAAAATAATACAAGGAAATATATTTTCTTATTAAATGAAATCACGTTTCATAGTTTATTTCATTAGCTACCACCAGATATATTTTTATTAAATCTACATTTAAAATTTATTACTTAAAATAAGTATTTTCCGACGTGCCATGTCTTAAAACGGGAAATCTTAAGTTTTTTTTCTTGATTACAACTTGAGATGCTATAACTTCAATAACTTAACTCAGAATAACAAAAAGTACACTTGTTTGACAAGCAACAACTGTTTAACATTAACTTTTGGTATTCCCCTTTATATTTATTTGTGAAAATATAACAACATATTTTGGATTACCATATGGTAACCGTAGGTTATATCGGGTTAAATGCACTTTAAAAATAAATGGTACTTAAATGCGAACTATTTTATTGGGCCTAAGTTTATTATCAGGTGCTTTGTGACGCAAACAACCGGAGTATTAGTATACTTTTAGGTATGATATTGAAAGACAACTTTTGCGTAATTTAGGTCTAATTTAAGAGAATTTAAAATTTATTATACATATGCACTTATTAGATTTTGTCTACATTTAAAAAAAAAATCTTTAAAAAAATTGGTATGTACATACATACATATGTATGTATGTGAATTTTTTAGTCTTTTATATTTCTTAAATTATATTCCCAATACAGTTACAATTAATTACACAATACAATTCAGTAGACCACTTACAGACATTTTCGAAATATGTAACTAGGTATATATGTATGTATGTATGTAGGTACTATATGTATGTACATATGTTGAAATGGCAACAACAAAACATCTAATCAAAATCAATAGATAAGGTTAAAAATACAAAAGAAAAAAAACTAAATAAAATGTAAAAAAACATACCTAAAGATCCAAAGAAAATACGGGTTTTAAAACAATCAATAAAGATTTAAATTGAGTCAAGTTTAGCAAAGCAATAACAACAAGCAAATGCAACAAACTACCAGAAATACATACAAAACAAAAACAACAATAAATGATACATGTTCAAATAGAGAGACATTCATGTGGAAGTTTAAGGTCAAATGCTGGAATTAAACAAATAGAAAACACCAGAGTTTAAAATTACTACTACATATATTATGTAAAAAATAGCCAAATATTTCATAATTTTATAGGAAAACTAAAAAAATATTTTAAGAAAATGCGAATTTTTCCTCTTGCGAGTATTTATTGTAAAATTTTTTTCATAAATTTCAAATAAATTTTATATTTAACTAGAAGTAAACTTCGAATAAAAAATTTTTTTTAAAAAATTTCAAGATAACAATATTTAACTTTTCACATACTAAATATATAGTAATATATAGAAATAGTAGTAATTCTAAAAATATTTTGCCATACAAAATATTTCTAGTAGCAAGCAGAGCACAAAATGAAAATTTCTCATTTGCAATATATTTACTACTAGAACACACGCATACGCTTTATAGTTTACTACCGAACCATAAACCATGCAAATAAATAGTAGCTTGAAAAACCACTAACAGCCACCAATATGCGAAATCGAAAAAACAAACTAAACAACTATGGCACATGAAAAATAAAAACTGGCAAACATACTGTGGCGTACGTTCCCCCCACATACGATCTGGCAACAACATTATTTTTTACACTTTGGCAACGCTAATGATTGTTAAGACGCTTCGAGATTTTTCTGGTTTTTTTGATTGTACAGACGCTGAGGTTTATTTTCTATTCAACTTTTTCAATAAATAAATAGTTTTAAGTTAATTTAAGAATTAACTATACATATTTGTTTAATTTGACATATTTACTTCATCATCGTAAGTACAAACACTCCACAATACGAAGTTGAAATATGTAAAAAACGAAATTGTCCGCAGTTGAAAATGTTAAAAACGTAAAAGTGCATATATGTATGTATAAGATTTCTTCGCCGCATAAATAAACTATTTTCGTCGCATATGTGGAATATATACGCCGCATATATGCAATGTGCAGAAAACTGGGGAAAAAACTAGAAATAAGAAAAGTTTCATACATACAGTATACGTTGATTTGTGTGTATAAAATAATAATTTGTATAGAATTGTGTGTTATTAAGATAAAGAATTAAAGTACATGAAAATATGAGGTGCTTTTTCAAGCTAATGATTTATTTATTTTTGTAAATTTATGATTTTTAATAACGATTCTGATTAATTACTTATTTTATTATTTTTTTATTTATTGAGTTTTCATTGTGCTATTTCCCAGTAAAAAAAAATCGTGTTTTTTGAAGCACTTAAGAGAAAAAGGGCATAATCGAGCACTTCAATAAAAGCGTTCTTTTGAAGCAGTAAATGCTTACGACTAAAATATACAAAAAAGATGCAACGAAGTTACTATGAATTTTTCTTAAGCAAAAACATTCAGATAGAATTAAAAAAACACTTTAGGAAAGTGCTTTATTTGCATGTTTGATTACGTTAAAAGATGCGCTTATTGTCAGCAGAAAGTAGTCCTCCAAACCGGGAATACCTCATATAAAAATCATGCATCCCATCAGCAGGTTTGAAGCGATTTGAGGTATGAATTCATACATAAAATCTGCTCCTTATGGAGCACATTTTTTATTGGGTTGTAATAGGGATTCAGAAAATTTTAAAATAAAGATGTGCGTATGTAATTATGCGGTATGAATGTAATATTAACAACAAAAACAAGAATGGTATAGAAAGAATGGAAATTCATCAACATTTATCAGGACATTTATCTTCAAAATTGTAGAAAATTAAAAAAAAATTTAACAAAAAAATAGTAAAGCTAGATTTACACGATTGAAAATTTCTTCAAAATTGCTCTTCAAAATGCTTCAAACTCGTGTAAACAGCAAAATTACTTCAAAATATATTTATTTAATAACTATTAAGTAAATAAATTCAAAATATATTTATTTAATAACTATTAAGTAAATAAATTTGAAGAATTTTTGCTGTTTGCACGAGTTTGAAGAGAAAATTTTCGATATCGAGTAAAATTTATCGCAATTTTTTTATTTTGGGATTATGGCATTCGATATCGAGTAAGAAATTTAGTACATTTTATCATAATTTCGATATCGAAATCATTTTTCAATACGATAGCTCATTCGATCACGAATGCGATAATTTGGCCCCAGTACTACTGTTCGAGTACTCGCCAAGCGATAGCGACTACTCTCTTTTCATTTCCCCGTTAATGCTTAAATTAAGTGCTGATTTTAACATTGGACTGTCATACGAAAACCAGCAATTTTCCTTTCTATCGCTTTTAGAGTAGTCCACGAGTGCAGACTTTGGGAGTACATTTCCACCAATCGCCTTTGAAGCAATCCACGAGTAGGTAGTTTGTTGGTAAATTGGTATTGAGAAAAATTAAAAAATGCGGATTTTTATTTTTATATGTATTAACGTGTACGTTTATTTTCAAATATTTATTTAATGAGGTATTAAAATATGGAATAAAATAATGGAAACAATGCATTTTATTAGCTATCACAACCAAAAAACTTATAAAATAAAATCTAATTTATTCTTGCACTTACTAAGCGCGATTTTCTTTGGCTTGCTCTTTAGTTTGTGATTTTCATTATTTTCGTGGGGGAGTGCGGCTTTTAATTTTTCTTCTGGTCGTTCATCAGAGATTGCATCTAAAAAACAAATATGAAGTCAATGAAAGTCTAGTGAAAGCTGTTTTAACATATACATACCGGTTATAGCATTGTACAAATTTTTAAAATCTTTCAACCTCTTTTTACCCTAAACGCCTTCAACGTTAAAGGACATGACAATTTCTCGACCAAGAATTTGGCCAAGAACCTACAACAGTTTAGGTTATACATATTAAAGTTTATATTCTCTATAATGTAATAATTACTTACATACAAATCCTTCTGGCTTGTAAGTAGATTGTCAAGTTCATAAAGTTGGCTCTCTGAAGTTAAATGGAAAATCTGCATAACTGTGTCGATGGCCTTGTTTTTATCCACAAGTTGATTCAGCAGCACTTTATGTTCGGCAAGGATCTCCCATATTTTTATATTTTACTGATGTATTTGTTGTTGTTGTTGTTCAAGTGTTTCTGTTAAAGGTTTTAGATTGAATATAATTTGAGAATTAATCTGTTGTAAAATCTTACCTTCCATATCGTCCAGTTTTTTATTAAGCGCTGCATAACCATTACACTTTGAACCACCTAAAATGCAAAATTATTGGTATAAACTTTGAAAAAAATGTGTACAGTCATATTAACTCACCAGTTGTCGAAAAGGGTTTTATTTTTGAGGCCATTGTACTTTATATTTCTTTTAATAAAGAAATTTCCTACACAATTTTTTTTTAAACTAAACATAAATTTCACAACCAAAACAATTGTTGACAGCTATTTACAGCGTCGCCAAATTATGTATATTTTGGTAGTGTTACCGGCTTAAGAAACGAGTATAATATTTGCGAGTAGTCTACCTGTACTTGCCGCCCGTCTATAAATCGTATACATTGCCACTACTGCTTTTTACTGCAGTTCAGCACCACTCGCCTCCGCGTTCTTCTGCAGGGTATGTATAGGTAGTGGGCCTGTTTGGAAATGCATCACTGCACTGCATTTGATGCGCAGAAGTGATTAGTTTGTGATGCTGATGCGCAGACGAACAATAAATGAAATGTTTACAATTACGAACGCGGGAATATTAAAAATGGAGAAATTAAGAATAAATTTATTTCTTGACTTAGATGAAACCAAAAATGTTTTAAGACTGTGCAATCAGCAATATAAAAGGCGCTTGAAATATAAAAAAGGCAGGTATTATTAAAACTTTGTGTTCCAAAAGCCGACAAATCCCGAAAGTAATTAAATATGTTAATATTATAAACCAATACTCTCACCAATAGTTTGAAGAATTTTGCATCATTCTCTATTCTAAAAAAAGTATACAAAATCATTTGAAATAAATTTATTAAAAAAAATTATACAAAATTATACAGCCATTTCTCTGATGCTTGTTTGCTGTTTTTTTTGCGCATCAACTACTTCAGTGATGCATTTTTGAACACAATGCATTTGCAGTGATGCAACATTTTGCTTTTCCAAACGTGCTGCGCATCAAATGTAGTGCGGTGATGCATTTTCGAACAGGCCCAACAACAACTCAGAAGAAGTTTTTAATAATAACATGCATTCATATCGATTTGCAAACATATAGTATACGTTGTTTGCACTTGTTTGTATTCTGAATGAAATGAATAATAGCACGTGATAATACAAATGATCGACTTCTGTTCATAAAAAAATTGAGTGTTTCTTAATTCGAATTCTAATATTTGTAACAGGTAAACAAAAAAAAAAAACAAATAAGTATGTAGCAGAGAAAAAAATGTGCAACGAAAAATCTAATATGCAATATAGAAATGAAACAAAGGCTTGAGTAAAAAAGACAACAAAAGTATTAATTGCAAGATAGAAAGTGCAACAACAATAAGTTATGAATACAACAGCGTAATTATGAAATAATATGTGTGTATATGTGTGCATGCAACAGCAACAACTGCAAAATGGAAAATCTATAACAACAAAACTTGAACACAACTACGCACAGGTTGAGCAACTCCTTTAACGAAAAGAAACAAATTCAGAAGACAAAGATGATCGTGTAGGATTTTGTAGATGGAGACAAATTTGCTATATAATGATTAACGTATGTAAATATTTAAGCAAAATGTAACAACAATTCATGTAAAAACAAAATAAATGAAGGGACAACAAATGATATCTGCTCCTGGAGCACATAAATGAAATAAAGGAATAAAATAAAGTAAAGAATGATCTAGAATCTAGGCAAATGAAATTGTTTTTTACTGTTTGTTCAAAAAATTCAAAAGTCAATAACAACTTTCGTAATTTGGAATGCAAACAGATTTCATGTGAGTGTGCTTGGCTGAGGGTTCGTATCAGGAACATCATAAAAAGTATGTCTACAATAAAGAATCTGAGGTCTGAAAGATAGGAATGCGGTGAAAGTGCGTTAAAGAAGACTATGTATGTATGTTTGTATGAAAATAGGATAGCGGATGAGTGTACTGCATTGTTTATGTAGAAGTGTTTTTTATGAGTACCGTTATACATATATATGTAGATCATTCTATGTATGTTTGCAAATCGATATGAATGCATAGTAGGGTAAACCTGTCTGTTAAAAATAATGGTTTTGTGTTTTAAAATTTATGTTTTACATTACATTTTATGGATTTAAGGCTAATTATGAAAAATGGGTAATTTGACCCCCGTTTCACAAGAGGGTTAAATTTACTAAAAATATTTCTGAATATTTTTTAAAATACTTAAAACATCAATATTGGGAAAAACTTTAATCAACATACGTAAAAAAGCGATCATTTTAGAACAATTATAGTTAAATATAAGGAATTTTCCAAAATTTGAACTTTGACCTCAAAGGTGCACAGCTTAGAGTTATCCGATTTGCCTAATGCATACTTTAGACTATGTGACCCAGTAATCCGCTCAGATAATTCAAATATAAAAAGCATTATTTTAACTCCATTACAGCTGAATATACTGAATTTTCCAAAATTTGAACTTTGACCTCAAAGGTTCACGTGATCGAGTTATCCGATTTGGCTCAAATTTTTAGCATATGAGTTTTAGACCTAGTGGCATAATAATCTGCGCGACATTCTTTAATATTTTGAAAAAAAAATTGCCCATACATTTCATTGTCACCTAATGCACATTTTCGTTTTTAACATTTTCAACTGCGGACAATTTCGTTTTTTACATATTTCAACTTCGTATTGTGGAGTATTTGTACTTACGACGATGAAGAAAATATTAAAAATAAACAAATATAGTTAATTCTTAAATTAACTTAAAACTATTTATTTATTGAAAAAGTTGAATAGAAAATAAACCTCAGCGTCTGTACAATCAAAAAAAACAGAAAAATCTCGAAGCGTCTTAACAATCATTAGCGTTGCCAAAGTGTACAAAATTATGTTGTTGCCAGATCATGGAGTGCCCCGATAGACTAGTCGATAGAGTGCCGGACTATTGGTCAAAGGGTTGCGGGTTCGATTCCCGCCAAAGACTCTGGGTGTTTTCTGCAGATAAGCCAAAAGCTTCGCAGTTTGTGTTTGTCAATTATTACAAAAAAAAAAACTCGAGAGACAACAATAAAAAAGTATGTGGGGGAACGTACGCCACAGTATGTTTGGCAGTTTTTATTTTTCATGTGCCATAGTTGTTTAGTTTGTTTTTTCGATTTCGCATATTGCTGACTGTTAGTGGTTTTTCAAGTTACTATTTATTTGCATAAAGCGTATGCGTGTGTTCTAGTAGTAAATATATTGCAAATGAAAAATTTTCATTTTGTGTTCTGCTTGCTACTAGAAATATTTTGTATGGCAAAATATTTTTAGAATTACTACTAGAAATATTTCTACCATGCATATATTTCGTTGGTTAATAGTTTGTATATTTTTAGTATTTCTACATACAATAAATATGGAAGTAGTACATATTTATTGCGCAGTCAATAGTCAGTTGAAAAAAATGTTTTACTAAATATTAAACCCTGGAAAAACATGTGCAAATAAATACAAAAATACCAACAACAAGAATAATACCAAGAGCTCGTTATCACATATTATTTTAAAAGCAACTAGAAATTTTACTCTCGTAATTGTAATGAAGAGTATAAGAAAAACAAAACTGCAACCGTCATATGCAGCTTTTAAAGCAAAACAAGAAAAAAATTCCAAATAGAACAAATCAAACTAGTGTTAAATAAATATAACAACAACTACAAAACATAATAGAAGCATAGTCAGAAAAAAGCTACAAATAAGCGGTAACTACTCATTATTGCCCTTAGAATTTTCAATTGCACACGACAACTTATTGAATATTAGTTTTAATTCGGCGCTTAAACGATTGCATTCGTTATCGCTAAAATACAAAAACAAACAAACAAACAACCAAACAGAAATCAACAACAACCACTTGCGAATGAATGCATGGGAGCAAAACTAATAGCAAATTACTAATTGTCTTATCCACACCTCTCTCGCACTCTCTCCCTCACTCTCTCCACCAGTCTCACATTACAACTATGTAATACCAATTCATTCGACGCAAAATCTTGCGATGTTGTAATAAAATACTTTAAATGTACAACAATACGAGCAGCGTTAGAAAGAACATAAAAGAAAATTAAATAATATATGAAAGCTTTTGTATAATAACGTAATAGTGCAAAACAAAAAAAAAAGAAGGCAAATACAAAATAACAACACATTCATTAAATTACAAACAATGCATTTTTACACTGGGAGAAAACATATTGAGGTCGGTCAGGATTCGATTTTGTATTTAAGGATTTTTTTTGCATTCTTTTAAGGTTTTTGAGATGTTCATTGTCAGTAATTGCTGGACAATAAAATATTGAGATCTTACTGCAAAAGAAGGTATGATTCCGTTTTTGTATTAATGTTATCTTGAAAGTTATTTTGTAGGATTTAGAATTTTGAAGTTTAACTAACCACTTGCACGAAATCCGTTTAAACAATTGTTTGAAACTATATTAAGTTATATTGCAATAAACGTATGTATGTATGTATATGAAATTTGGAATCAGACGAAACGTAAAACATTTACATGTCTGAGATGTACTGCTTTGAGACGCTATTGTCGTAATAACTTTAACTCGAGCTTATCTGCTTCGTTCATTTGAAAATCGAATGCCAGTTAGTAATGACATATTTGTTGCCAAAACGTTTTAATTCTGTCCACTGTTAAAGGTTCATAAATTGGTCTATCTTAAAGTAAGTACTGGACGAGTTTCGGTGACATTAGTTGCATAAATTATCTTATGAAAATGTTTTTGCAACTCAGTTCACAGGAAGAACTATGCAATACTTTAAGAAAAATTCTAGCCAAGGTTAGGTTAGAAAGGAATTGTGTGCAACAAATGCATACAACTACTCGGAAAATGGTTTCGGAGAGAGTTTAAGAGCTTTATACATGTAGAATGTAGGTATAACAGAAAGATAATAAATGGTTAATATATGTATTAAATTGCAGGAAAATGCAAACTGAAATAGTTGTAATAAAAACATAATCTAATTATTCAGAGCCGACAATACCGCTTTACTGTCGACATATGCATATAGTCACCTTTTCCTGTAACTATCCCCTCTTAAGTCCTCCCAAACAGACAGTCCAACCATACTAAAGTATAAATCTCACAAATAACGTATGTTTATCTAGTTTGTCAATTTCGGATTTACCGAGAAAACTTGCCTTATAATTTACCTATAGGTTATTACCCAGCTACTTTGCTTCATACAAATGTATATTTTTTAAGTATATTTTCATGAAGACATTTCATTATTTCACTAATAGTAGAACAAATTTACCTATAACCAGTAATGAAACATCATCCGCGTAGGCTACTATCTTCCGATGTCATTTAACTCTAGTAGCCTTCTTTGTTTCCCAGGTCACTTAACTCCTGAAACACTAGGAACTTTGAAGCACCCTTTGTAGACCTCTAAATCACCAGATTGGCAAATGAGTTTAAACCTGATCGCCTTTTATCGCTAAATTTTCTAGGCGTCATTTTTACTCTTACTCGGAAAAGTTTCCGGATTGGATAGCTTTAAGCTCTATTCTAAAACAAGATTGAACTTTTTCACCAACTCCTCCACACTATTTAATGAATTTTCCCCGCATTTCGCACGTCTTTTAATATGTATTACATCCTTCACTTACACTAAGAATTTATTTGACAGAAATCAAGGAAGATTTAATTAGTTTGGATACAATCTCAATATTTTCCCAATACATGTCGCTCTGAAATATTTGTCTTCTATACAGCTAATGCTTGGTTTTCACTATGTCATTTTTGTTGTCAAATTGTCCAAATTGTCCAAATTGTCTGCAATTGTATGAAAACGGGTTGTCATATCATGATTTTCATGATTGCAAACATAGATGACGCCATATGACAACCCGTTTTCATTCAATTGCCAACAATTTTGACAATTTGACAACAAAAATGACATAGTGCAAACATAGTGAAAACGCGGCCTAAGTATGATAACTTAATCATCTCTTGGCTATTCAAACCTTAGGTCTTTACAATATTCTAAATTTGGCAATAGAAGTTGTGAAAACTGAAAGAATTTGACAATTAAGAACATGAAAAGACTCATAGGTGCAAATATAAGGCTGTATGATCGCAATTACAAAAATTTACCATTTATGACATTTAACGGTGTAGTTGAGGTAGCCAATAGCAACTAGATTCCAGCGGGAAAAAGATGCTGTAAAGAGGTCTTCTTTGGCAGTCACAAGTACTTCCAGCCGCATTGTCAAATCGTTTAAATTTTACATGGCGTGTCATTGTTAGTCAAGGTCTTGCCTACTCGGTACTGGTTACATGCCTGCTAGATGGCCTACTTGAGGAAGGCAATTGGTGGTCTACCAATGCCTGATACAAGGCGTAATTAAAGGTCTGCTAATAACATTGAGGAAAATAAAAGAAGGGTTTTAAATTAATTTAAATTAATTAAATAAAAAATCACATTTATATATTTAAACTACTGAAGTACGCGTGAAGTACTTTACACCGCAAACTTTCATAACAGACTAAATTTTAACAGTCTAATTCATAAAAACTTATTAAGGGTTTATATCAGGTTTATAAAGCAAATATCCATACAAAATTTGCTTTATCAGCCTGTTATAAACCTTTGATAAGTTTTATGAATAAGGGGGTAAGACTCTTTCCCTTATTCACAAAAAATTATAGTGGACTTCAAATGTACTTTAAGAAAATTTTGTATGAAAATTTTGTCTAAAAGCACACTTCAAACCTACTTTATTTTTTATGAATACGACTGTCTCTCTTTATTAATTTTTTTTTACTCGTTTAACAAAGTGAGCAAAATAATATTTGTTTTTGTAATGGCAATACACAGGAATAATTGCCGAACCATTAGTGTTTGCTATTGAAATCCCGATTTGTTGAAATTCTTTTGAAATGCAATTCAGAATGTGAATGAAACGCCTTCTAGAAGGCACTCTGAGAGAAGGCATAGTAGAATGAGTATCGAATCTTTTCGAATTTGTAAACCGGCCTTATAGAAGGAAAATGGAAGCACTTGTAATTTTCCCCGCTGGGAAATTATAAAAAATTAAAAAACTTATTCCAATCGGACTAATAGTTTAAAAGTTATAACGGCCTGAAACTTGAAAAGCTTTCAGTGATCTTTGTATATTTTTCCCCGTGTAAATATTACAAAATACACAATAATAATGTTCTAATAAATATTAAAGAGAGTTCAATAAGTGTGCACGTTCTAATCAGGTAACGTGTTATAGAATATATTTCATAGTTTTCATCATCAAGCTTTTATAAAATATATTTTTATACCCTTCACCTTCATGAAAAGGGTATATATAAGTTTGTCATTCCGTTTGTAATTTCCACAATATAATTTTCCAACCTTATATATATATTCTGGATCCTTATAGATAGCGGAGTCTATTAAGCCATGCCCATCTGTCTGTCTGTTGAAATTAATTTTCTGAAGTTCCCAGATATCTTCGGGATCCAAATATTCAATGATTCTGTCAGACATGCTTTCGAAAAGTTTGCTATTTAAAATTAGCAAAATCTGTACACAAATAACGGAGATATGAGCAAAACTCCAAGACAACCTCTGAAAATTTAATCAAAAAAACTAAGTGTATTAATATTGTTACGAACAAATTCATCAACAGATGGCGTGTTTATCGACATAATTATGCATCATATAATTATGCATCCACAACAAAGGTGATAAAGATAAGGATAAGATTCAGCATAGCCGAATATAGCACTCTTACTTGTTTTGTTTTTTTTTTGTTCAAAGCACAAATAACAGGACAACAGCGCTTTGGTACACACATAATTTAGTGGAATTTCTGAGTCATACTGCGTGCCGACTCAGGACAGTTACAAGCAAATTTTTCTATCGCTCCGAAAATGCTCTTTCGTTGGACTCTTTTCTGACACCTTTTTCGGAGCGCTCCTAGAATGGTATGCTGGGTACTATTATTATTCTTATTTATAATTGTGTGTATTCTAATTTTCATTTAACCCTGCCAGCAATTGGAAGATTCTTTAATCGTTCATCGTCAAAGGCGTTACTTCCAGACGTTAATTGGAAGATAACAATAACAATTTACATTGCAGCCGTCTTTTAATCATACAGACGATGTTTGGAAGATTGCTTGTTATTTACAACACCAGCCGAAAATGAATGTCCCGTTATAAAAGAAATGAAAAGAATGCAAAAAAGAAGTTTTCGACATCATCGAAATTAGTTTTTACATATTTGTTATCCAATAGTCAATATGAGTGTATTATCTTTAAAGGCAAAAAAAAAAATCAAAAGCAAAAGAGAGGCGACTTCTTGAAGTTACTCAGAAGTGACTTCTTGAAGTCACTTCCGGGGGGTACAACTTCTCAATACGGAAGACGCTTCTACGATGAGAAAATGGTATCGCAGAAGATAAGTTTAAACTTCTTAGCGTCACTTCTGAGTCACTTCCGCAATAGAAAATGTTGGCAGGGAATATTTCTCATATTAATGATCTTACAAATACTCGGATGTAAATTTAAAACAAACAAAGTTAAAGTTAAAATGAACCTAGTGAACATAATAATAAAAGTGCACAATTATAATATTGGGACGGTAATGATGTAGCAACATACAGCAGTAGTTCATTTCTAGAGGTCGTTCTTCAAATCTTATGATGCATTTGTACCAACTAGAGCTTGACCGTTTTTTTTTTTTTATTAATTTCCTAAAAAACTAAAAACGTTCAATGAAAACAAGAATCTGATTTGACTTTAACATATTTTAGTTATTCTAAAGTTTTAGTAATCTTTTCCCATACACAATTAAGTATTGAGTTGTAATTTAAAAGCTCGCTTAATTATTTAAATGTCAATAAGCACAACAAGTATTTTGCATAATAAACTTTTATGTTTGCTTACCGGGAATAAACTCGTGGATAGTGATTATTTTATTCAACATTTAATACAATTTATTATACTAAAAGTTTTCAACACCAACAACTAGTAGCGTGTATTTATAATCAACAAACTAAGTTTACTTTCGAAATATGTAGTTTTAACTGACAACATCCGTTAACAACTAAACTTAAGATATGTTAATTTCAAATGGTAAGAAGTTAGTTTGGGACATTAAGATCTTAAGCCGGATCAAGTTTTAAGCGGAATATAACTTTTATAAATTTTGCTGTCCTTAACAATATTTTTCAAAATAACAGGCACACTGTGCCTTGACTTGTCAAACCATTATTTATATCAATTTGTTTAAGATCGAATTAGCTGGCATGCAAAATAAAAATAAATAAACGTGTTGATATTGAAGTAGAATTGGAAACATAAAAGGGGTGTGTAGACATCGCATAAGTAATCAAAATCAGCCGACTTTTAATTTCTTACTTGTTCTTATTTTAAACATTGAAAATATTTATAATTCAATACTAGGATTATATGTAGTTATGCTAAGTACTCAGTCTATATGTATAATAAATAACGTCAACACATATTGCTTACTACCTAATGCAATTAATGTCAAATTTTTAGACAGTCCATCATTTTGTTCGCATGTGACAGTCATTAGGAACAAGACAGTTAGTTAAAGAAAATACATGTGAGTTGTTCTTGGCATCTATAAGGAAATACAATTACACTGACTACTTGTTATTATTATTTTTTGTCATAAAATTAAGCATTATTCAAGAAGATTAGATACATACTTAAAGCAAAATTAATTTAAGAAATAATTTTTTAATAAACTGCATGGCCCTCGTTAATGTGTGTGAAGATAAATTCGAATTTGAGTAGCACAGACAAAAACCATATATCCTGACATTGATAATGTTACAGTCAACAGACCACTGTTAAGCACTTAACAGTCCAATTTACTTGCATTTTGAAAAATGTAGCTTTTATGATGATATTCTCTAGAAGAATTTGGACAAATATAGAGTTGCACACGTATCCCACGATTTATTCAAATTCCAAAATTATTTCAGAAATTCGACTAATGTAGTCTCATTTAGGACCCTTTGGACTACCCTTTCTATATGGTGGGATACGATATTTGTCCAAATTCTACATTTTTCAAAATGCAAGTAAATTTGAATGTTAAGTGCTTAACAGTGGTCTGTTGACTGTAACATTATTAATGTTAGGAAATATTGCTTTTGTCTGTGCTACTCAAATTCGAATTTATCTTCACACACATCCCTCGTTATATATTCTTAATACTTATATGTAGGGAGTCTATGTAGAATCTATTTTTATAATGTTTCCATAAATACCTACGGGCCTGCCTTCCTTCAAAATTCCACTTTTTATGCTTCTATATGAACCATTTTTAGATCGAGTTTTTAAACATATTCTACAGAGTATTTCTGATAGTTCTTATTGATTAGATAGATAAGTTCGATTTATACATTTCTACCTGATCTATTAAAGATTCATTCATGTTTGTAAATTATTTTAGTCCTTCAGAAATTTAATTTCAACACACCCTACTATCTATAAGGATCTTTAATATGAACATTAATTAGGTTGAAATTGAAAATTATAGCTTGCCGCCATCTAAAAGTAGGGAATGTAAGTTAAAAATCTTCAACCCAATTACAGAATAAATCGTGTCCACTGTTAATATTCAATAGTCAACATTCCCTGTGAAATCTCAAAACTAAATCAAATTACTGCTCCTGTAAAAGTTGATTCTCGATAAGATATGCGAAACCGTATGAGAACACAAGAATCATAAAGATGATTTGGTACCTGCAACTGTGGTAGATGGTTTGTAATTTGAAATGGGGTAATTTTCAATCTTTATTGTTCAGGTTGTAATCTCGGCAATAAACTTGCTACTGAATCTCTCTCTGCTCTCTGCTGTCTTAACATAGAACGATTCACGAATGACGCGTGTCTTCTAATGAAATTAGGATGAGATGATTGTAAACTGGATCTGTTCTGGATGGCACTTAGGCTTGACTATATGCTTGACATCGTGTCTTAAACAAGTCCCAATTTACAGGAAGCAATTCTTTAAGCGAAGCCGATTACCTTTTAGACATGGGGATGAGGGGAAGATAAGACGAGTACATACTTGATTGTATTAGCAATTCGTTTTACTCTCTTATTCATAATACATATGCGTATACAAATGTGTGTATACTCTCAAATAAAAATACGAGCGATTTAAGCAATAATAATTATGATGTCTGAATACGAAAGAAATTTCAAAGAAAAATTTGTATGAATCTCTTCAAAAAAAATTGCTTCGTGTAAATTGGAACTAATTGCCATATTTCAGCAAGTTATTCACGGGTTTGGCTTCGGGTTCCGGTAGATGACTTCTAAAGGCCTTATCTTGATAAGTGTTTATGCGGAAATATTAAGCCAACCCTTTTCTCAGAAAAATGGAAATATACATAAGTCATTAACAACATTAACGCAAAATTCAACAACTGCCTTACTAAATGAACCTCAAAATTATATAAAATTGGCCCTCAAAAAGCTAAGTTAGCAACATTTTCTTGATTGTACATACATACATATGCTTTAAGAATGCTGATTTTTTGTCGTTAGTAACTTACACACAGCTTCAAAAGTGTGCAAGCACCAGTGAATTTTTTGATTTTTTTAAGATTATGAAAAGCATTATAGTTCAACTTATATTTTTTTCATAACCAAATCTATTATTCAACCAAATATGCAACAAAAATAAACTTTTAAATTTCAATCGATGGATAGATTTTAGGATTTTCATTATCTTAAAAAAATCAAATAATTTGTTGTGTTTACTCACTTTTGAGGCTCATTGTACATGCCATTTTGAATGGTACATATCTGTCATTTGTTTTCACTTAATTATTGAATATCAAAAAAGATTTAATGCCAACCAAGCGTCATGTAGGGACTTTAGCTTTACTTCTTTAATTTGAAAATAGTGCGGCTAAAGCACACCGAAACTTATGGTGAATGTGTTCCATCGACTTCAAAGTGCAAGATATGGTTTGTGCGGTTTAGAAGTGGTGATTTGGATACCGAAGACGAAGATCGCCCAGGTCAGCCAAAAATTAATTAGAGGCATTATTCCAGGAAGAAATTTGTCAAACTCAACAAGAGTTGGGAGTTACTCAAGCAGCAATTTCAAAACGTTTGCGAGCAGCAGGATTCATCCAAATGCAGGGAAATTCGGTATCATATCAACTTATCAACTGAAAGGATTCTAATGAGCTGCTGAACTCTCGCCAGGCCATGACTGTGAACCCTTACGGAATGCAACTGATTTATTTAAAGTGATCATTGGCCGAAAAACTACCAGAATATGCGGTTAGACATGAAAGCGTTATATTCCATCATGAGAACGCTCGGCCACATGCTGCAATAGCTGTTTTTCCTCACTGACGTATATTTAAGATCTTGCTCTGTCTGACTACTATTTCTTTTGACCAATGCAGAACGCTACCTCAGGCAAACGTTTCACGTCAGAACAGCGTATCCGAAATTGGCCGAATGGTCAATACTTTGAATAAATTTCACCAATACATCACTTTGGCATTAGGGTTACGTTTCAAAAAAAAAAAAAAAAACAACGCAAATTAAAACGATGCAAAATAAATTAAGATTTTCTATAGCAAGCTATGTAAAGATCGGAGATAGGTTCTAGGGTTACGAAAATACTAAGCCGTCGGTTTTCTTTCACAAACAATTGGTCCAATGTTTGCTGATCAACATACTAAATTTCCTTGTAGCAATTGCCTGCATTACTACCACTAGCAGTATCGTTGGATAATGCTTTATATTTATGTATGTCATCAAATAACCTTTGTCTGAAATATCATTTTACTTAATGGTATTCTCTGCGCAACTTGATTTTCAATCCAAACAGAAAGTAAGGACTCCATTTCGATCATTAAAGCACTTCTTGTACGGGTCATCGTTTAAGCATCTAATGATGTTGCAGATTTAGTAAAATTTTCGAAAAAAAAAAATAAAGACTTGAACCCAAAACAACGCATCCTCGAAAATCTAACGAAGCGTATATTTATTTGTAAAATTTCTGCATTCTTAAGTTTTACACTCAATATGTTTGTAGCAAAACGAGAGGATGCTGGGCCAAAATATAAATATGAAGAGCAATCCTTTTGTTACCTCTTCAATTATGGTCTGCAGAATAAATTGGCACTAATTGACCCCAGCTTCGGTCAATTACGCAATATTGGAAAGTAGTGCAACTTAATGGACCTTAATCAGGTACGGACTAATAATTATAATAATAATTAACCACTTCGTTGACTGCTAGTTTTATTATTTTCCCAAATTTTGCTAGTTTTTTTTTGTATTAATTATTTCCGAACAGACCCAATATGTATTGAATGTAAATTTTAACTGTTTTTATAAAAATTCTACCTGCAAAAGTCTTGTTACTAATTTTCATATACAGTGAAAGCTTCACTGGCGGACAGCTCTAATAGGCGGACATCTCCGCTAGACGGACGATTTTCTAGGTCCCGTGAATTAGGTCGTATTTTTAGAACAAATTCATCTCCCCTGGACGGACGCTCCCTTGGACGGACGCGGACACGTGTTTTTCCAAAACCATCTCCCTAGAGGGACAAATATACAAATATGTACATATATTACGAAAGGCAAAGCTGAGCAAATTTTTGTATTTTGGTTCATCCCCTTTTCATTCTATGCGCAAAAAAAACAGATTTAAGGAAAGAGATTACATTTGTCTTTATTGAGTGCGTATTTTTAAACTTAATCAGATTAACACTGCGTAGTGCGGTAATTCCCCGATTTATTGTTTTATGTATGTAATTTGATGAGATGTTCATAGACAAAATCTAAATTGTGATTCCACTTTTTTTATTCTGGTTTATATAATAATTGATGGATGGTCAATAAATATGATGTAAAAGTTAAAAGTTAGTCACCCCTATCGTGAATAAAAATTCCACATGAAATTTGTTCCCTTTTCACATTTTCCTATTAAAATTGAATGTTAAAAAAATAAAAGGGAACAAATTTCATGTGGAATTTTTATTCACGATAGGGGTGAGTGTGTTTCAAAATCGCAAGGTGTTACGATGGCTCCACCATATTTCAAATTTAAGATACATATGTATGTAGGTCAGCCTTATTTAAAATATATATAATATTTCTTGCCTTTATATATAATTTAATTAGCTGCTCGGAATAGGGGGAAAATAAAAGTTTAATTAAAATATTTTTGAAGTTTGTTTTTTATCACAGTTATCGTAGTCACTAAATAATAGACAGGGAAATATGCATTTATTAATTTTATCCCGATGTATTTTAACGAAATATCCCTTGGACGGACATCTCCCCTAGGCGGACAAAAATGCCTAGACGGTCGGTGTCCGCCTATGGGAGCTTTCACTATATTTATGAAATGACAAATGACAGACAAATACAAAAATATGGCACGTGTAAAATTTCATTAAAATTAAAATTTCATTTCATTAAAAGTCAACATTTTTGAAAATTATTTGTTAATAAAATTCTCAAATCAAATTAAATCAATCACAAGAAAATAAATTATTCCTGTAAAAAATGTTATTCATTTATTTTCTATTGTGTGTTTTTTTTTTGTATTTTTAAATACTAACTGCCGTATTTATAAAAATAATAAAGTCGGCTTGAAGTGTGCTTTGTAACAAAATTGACTTAAAGTACATTTGAAGTCTACTTTAATTTTTTATAAGTACGGCAGTATGTGTGTAATATAATACGAGTATATACAATAGTATCTAGTATATAATGTAATATTTTATTACACTTTTATTTCATAATAAACATTTGATAAGAATTTTTAAATATGGAAATTGTTTTTTTCTTCTTATTTAACAAATGATTTTGATGACGTTTTCAGCGTATTTTGACGGCAATAAACGACTTTGACAATGAGGCATGAAAATTGCGACAATTATTGTGTCATTTCAGTTTAGTTTTATTTAATATTTATTTTTTAAAGACAGAGAAGATATGTGAGACGACAATGCGCAGCACTTTTATTTTATTTATTGTTGTGTTTTTAATTATTTAATAGGAAATATTTTTTTTTGTAATATAAAAGCTTTGACGAATTACACTTGTTGCATATTTTTCCCCTGTGAATTTTATGTATTATATTTTATTTAATTATATAATATCTAGTATTTTCCAAAGTTTTCTTTAAATTGTAAACACAATTAAAATAAAGAAATGTGTAGTAATAGAGCTTTTTTAATTATTTATATTTGTGTTGTTGTTGTAATAATATTATTATTATTATTATTTGTTATTATATGCAGCTGTAGTTGTTGTGATTACTTTAATTGATTTACCTACAATTGCCACATTTCATATTTATTAATTTATTTTAATATTTCAAAAATACTTCCGATTTCTAGGATATTTTCAAAACTTATTTTAATTAATCGCACATACACACACACACACAGACACACACACTTTTAAAAATCTATTTAATTGTTATCATGACGTTTTAATTCATATTTTTGTTCCATTTGCAACCGTAAAAAGCTATTAATTTACTGCGAGTATTGTTGTTTTTATTTTTCCAAAATTTATTTCCTTAAATACTGACTGGTCTTCCCAGTCCAGCTAGTTAAATTCTTTTTCGGTCAGTCGCGCCAAATTATCAAATAACACTGAACTGAGAACTAAGTCAGTCAGTCAACTTTTTTTTTTCATTCTAAGCTTTAAACGAGTTTTTGTTGTTGTCGTTTTTATTGTTGCTTTATTTCCCATAAAGTGCAGTCAGTGGTTGGTTGGTTGCTGGAACTATTCAATTCTGTTCTATTCATTCTCACTTTTACATGCAAATAAAAAAAAAAAAAATTTTAAATGCGGACAAAATGCAGAGCTTTCAAAGAATTCGACTATTTAAAGTTATTTAAATTTGTAAATGAGCGGTAATATACTATAAATCCAAAAAATAGTTACAAACACATCATGTGAAATCAAAAAAAAAAACTAGTGTCCAAAAAGTACTGTAAAAGTACTTTAAGATACAAGCAAACCTTATGTATAGATCATAAACAAAAACAATGCTGAATTATTATTAAAAGATACCATGAAATACTACGTTCAATAAAACAAATACAGCAAGATGAATTCGTCTGAATTTTCAAATCAATAGTGCAATTCAACATCAAAATCGTAGTAAAGATCAGAATGGAGTTGCTTTAAACGTATCTACATATGTATGTATATAAAAATGGATTCGAACCGGTACAAAAATTTTGTATTACGAGTCAAAAATTGCTCATCTCTTCAAATATGTTATTTATGTATATAAAGTAATGGCTGCAGAAATGTTTGCTGTCTCTTTAGTAAAAATTTTGCAAAAATAGAAGAAATCATATCTAGAATAGAAAAATATAATTCTTCATATTCCAAAGTCACGTCTGGAAACTAAACATTGTTTGTTGTTAATACTCCGCCATTTTACGTATTTGGTGACTGAAATTGTAAACTCAAATCAAAATTTAGTGGCTTTAACTAAAAAAAAAATAATCACATCATAGATTTAATTTGATTTTCAAAGTGTGTCGCGTTCACTATTTTAGTGCATTTTATTTAAAAAAATAACTGTTTTAATTATTAATTAATGAAGAAGAACAGTAACAATGCGATCTTAGGAAACTTTAATAATAATCAATAAAGTATAAAGAATGTTTCTATAAGGCATTCTGGAGATCGCGAAAGAAAGATACATTATGTAGTTATTTAAAGAGTAAAAATAGGAATTATGAAATCACTATTTTAAAAGTATTTTAAATAATAACACGAAGCTTTAGTTGAAATTACTTCAACTAATCCTGTGTTAGATTTCCATATTTTTTTTGCTTCGACGCCATTGAAATGGCCATATGCCTTTGGCAATTCTGACTGGGAATATTTTGAAATTTTTCGTTTTTTGTTGGATAAACTTTTGTAGAATAGACTTAGCTTATTTTTATTCTATATTGTATTAGGTTTATTTCATATTCCATGAATCTATAATACTAACAAGGCACGCATTGAGGTTAAAGATGAATGCCTTTCAAGAAAGACAGATGGTTGTAATTTAAAATAAAAATAAAATATTTCTTATCTTAATATGACTAATGCTTGGTTTTCACTATGTCATTTTTGTTGTCAAATTGTCCAAATTTTTGGCAATTGTATGAAAACGGGTTGTCTATGATGTCTAATGAGATTGCAATCATGATTGCAAACATAGATGACGCCATATGACAACCCGTTTTCATACAATTGCCAAAAATTTGGACAATTTGACAACAAAAATGACAACAAAAATGACAACAAAAATGACATAGTGAAAACCAAGCATAAACGATTTTCTTTACGGTTCTAGTTCGTAATTTAAATTTAATAATGAATACTAAAATGTTATTTGATATCAAATTTGTATAAACTTTTCTTTTTTTTTAACAACTCTAAAACCAATAAAGTTTCTTGGGCGTATGGAGTTTTATGAAACTTTGTGAGGATCTAGCTACATATAGCCATTTGTACTTTCACCTAAATGTTTACAATTTTCGGGAAATCAAAGTGGAAAATACATTATGAAAGTGGAAAATACATTATGAATGAAACGTGCAAATAATTTGGATATCATCCATTAAAGAAGAACATAACACCAGGCCGAAGGCTGACTTTACAGGAAAATTACTTAGTTAAACAATTTTGGATTCACGTTAGAACCGAAAATCCTAACCACCGACTGAGGATATGTTATTAAATTACAACTTTTCCTTAGTGGGCCATTCTTTATATTTTTTTTACATTTTCATGTTTTTTTTTTAGATATTTTCTTTGGATTATTTTGTGGGCATAAATATCAAGATATTTAAAATAAATATGATAGTTTTTCAACATTTGTAACGTCACTAATTATTAAACAACACTTTGGGTTCTATTAGTGAGGTTATAAGTTTCTAAATGGATTTGAACATTTGTTAGGAAATAGTTGTTATTGTTCCTTGACCATAACCCACCCCATTGGTATCAATATACCACCTTGATTAATTTAAGTCACTTTTAAAAATTAATCCCAATTCAATATGTCTATTATATTTGCAACTACTTTTATTTAGTGTTTGGAATATATGAGCAAAACCTTCTAATAAAATATATTCTGACAATGAATTAGTTCCTTTAAGTACCTTTAAACTATCATTGTCAACAATCACATTAAGGGTGCTGAGAATATCTACGGCTGTATTGGTGAGCACACTCACTCACTCTAACGATTCGATTATTTGTAATTCTATGACGAACCGAAATAAATGCAACAAGTTGAGACTGCACGCGTATGCATGTCAACTAACAAATCAAATAAGAAAGCACTGAAGCTTTTACTACGAGTACTTTACAACAAATACAAAAAAAAAAAACCTCAAATGATCACATCTAAAATTCAACCACAAGTACTCAATAGTCTCGCAATTACTCAATCTAACTACCTACATATACTTACTATTATTAAAAACATTAAAAATAATAAACTAATTCCAATTGCAAATGCTCTGCAAACACATTTACATTCTCAAGAATACCTGTAAAAAAGAAAACTATAATTCCATCCAATAGTTACTTTTCTCTTTTGGAGAGCACTCGTGTGCATTTTCAAATACAAGGGGTTGTAAATTTGGTTGTTTGTTATAAATTGTATTTTTTATTTTGTTTTTTTTCAAAATTTGTATTAGATAATTTTTGTTTTGTTCTGTTCTGTTCTGTTGTGCTTTTATTTAATAAATGCTTTAATATGGGTTCAGCAATTTCTTTATTTTCATTATTGTTGTTTCTGTAGTTATTTGATATTCTCACTTTCAGATTTAATTGTGAATTACTTGTTGGTACCAACAACAACTACTACAACAACATCAATACTAACAACAAAACTGTTGTACATACTATTAAAAAGCCAGTCGTAACTTGCAATTAAATGCCTTTAATTGGACTTAAATGGGTGACTTACAATGTGTGTACGTACTCGTATGCAGTTAATAGCCTTGGACATTTCACTAGCAACATACTGCCAACAAACATGTATAAAAAATTTAAAATTAATTTTAAAATCAATTTTTAGGGATTAATTTAGGTTTTACAATTAAGGCTAAAAATGCAAATTATATATTTTTTTTTATTTAAATTGGTACTTGATTCACTATGTTTGAATTTCACTTTCCTACAGACAATATTGAGGGTGCTGCAGCTTAATTGATTAGCGCGTTTGATCATTAAGCATGAATTGGTATTTGTGGCCTGGGTTCGTTTCCCAGCCGCTGCCACTCAAAAACAACATTAGTTTCTGATAATTATTAGTTTTCTTCTTTCTATCATAACTAATATTTATCACAGCACCCTCCTTCGGCGGTATAGCATTTAAGAAACGCCAACGAAGTTAAATAATTAAAATAATGGCTATAATCAAGCTGTGATTAATGCGCCTACTCACCACGAGAGGCGCTCCAATACTGTACTATTAACAAGCATGAAAAAGCTTTTCTTTACTTTCACCACCTATTCTTCTTCTTCCTATCCCTTTCCAAAGAAAATAACATGATTAATTAATTAATATATAGTATGTATAGGCATATTAATGGCCTGAGTGTTACTTCTCTTTAAAAAAAAAAAATATTCCTAATGCTTGATTACTTATCTCCTGATGCTTTTAGGCTCAAATTAATCAGGCAAGACTATATTAACATTAACCGCCTGGTCCACGATGTAGAACGATAACGTTCGCTTAGATAAGACTTAAGACACAAACATGATTGTGGAATAAACAAACTTGATCGAGTAAAAAATTGATACGATAAAAAGTTTGTGTCTTAAGTCTTATCTAAGTGAACGTTATCGTTCGACATCGTGGGCCAGGCGGTAAATTTTCTATTAACATATCTGTGCATTATACATACCTCCACCATCAAGGGTGGTACAGTTCTGACAATATTGGCACGAACAGTAACAGCCTTTCTTTACAAACACTATTTGGAATTCAACTTAAAATATTTTTCAACCATAAATAAGATGGCCAAAATCTTGACTCAAGTTTTTAATGAGCCTATGTTATGTCCATACGTTTTTTTAACAAATTTTTGAACACAATTTATTAATTATTATTAAGTTACACATGAATACTTTTGATAATTTCGGAACTAATAGAGATTTCTTAAACTGTTCGTAAATATAATATGAACGTTGTAAAACAACATAAAGGATCTTAATTGTCCATCAGCCGGCTTAAGAAAAAATGAATTAAACCCAGTAGGATGTCAACAAAGCTGCCTGAAATATCAAAACTACTGCCGTAATTCAGAACTGTAGTATATTGTACAGATTCGGTAACCCAAAACCATCAAACGGAGACCCAAAGCAATAATTTGTGAATCCCTCCAAACGAGAGATAACTCAGGCAATATGTTTTTACAAACGGAAAGAACTGCCCTGCCATAAATCATAACGTCGTATCTGCCATTAAATTACTATATTCCCTTGATGAATTTCACGATATCAGTCACCTAAAGTTTTGCAACCCTGAGTAAGCTTCACATTCTCGAATTCCTGTTTCTCGCATGACAGAAAACATAGAAAGTCACCATCTCCTTACCACCGGTGACATTGTATAGTACAAGCTCTAAGGCCTTCAACATTGCCATAAATACACTGCATTATTCCAGAAGTATACATATGTATATGTACTTCTGGACTATATAGACATATTATCGATTCGTCCATAATTATAGTCTCTCTTAATTCTTCCAGACCTACTTACTTGAGATCTATATCGAGATCTCGCGAGTTTTTTTGGTGTTTGGTCTACAGTCCACCTGGGCAGCAGGTCTAAATTATATACTCCGTTTTATTGCATGCGCTCATACAGGCCATTCATCTCATAAATGATATCTAAATTCAGTTTACTACATTTGATTGCAATTCAGAAGCATTTCAAATCCCCATGTAATATAAATTGCACTCCTCAGAACTTCGCAGCATCGTCTTTTGAAGAAAACTAGATCTGTGTTGTAAAATTTAACTACTAGGACCCATGACCCAACACAGAAATTTATATCAGTGCATCATTAACATATTTGACTATCTTTTTGATTAATAGAAGCGATAATACCGGCCCATGTGTCCTTTTGCCTGGATGCCAATTTATGTTGTACTAATATTATCCATTTTATCTTGTGTTTAAATCTTTGATTTACCGAATTTGATATTCTAGCCTAACTTGTGATGGATTAAGAATATTAATATCAATTCAATCCCTATAAGCGGGAAATTGAGACAATTCGTAATTCTGTCCATGAGTAATTTTTGTAGTAATCGCCAGAATCTTGATTACTCGTCCTGTTTTTTCTATTCTAAAAATCCTTCTTTATGGATCTATTTGGCGGTACAGATTAAATGTATCAAGTTTTAAGCATTTCTATTGTACAATAATGAATCAGTAAGGAACGTTATTATTTTATATTGTACCTTAGAATGGCAATTATTTAATATTCCAAAAGAAAACAATACGTAATAAAATCAAATTACATATCGACGCTTTATATTCAAAAAGTGCTATCTGCACTTTTGAACAAAATGGTTTTTAATAGAGACGTGTTCCCTGACTTAACTGTCACATGTTATATTAACTTAAAAAATATGCATTTCTATAACAATTGTCTTGTTATTACAAAAATAGTGCTATCTACAATAAAAATATTTGTGGAAGCAACAAAAATTGTTATAAAATATACAACATAGATTGTAATTTGTGATAAATCAACAAAATGGACCACAATTCCCTACAACGTATCGCAATCGCTTATATTTCTAATGAAGATGAGGACAATTTTATAACAGGTTTGTTGTGCAAAATTTGTAAAAAAATTGTAATCAAAACTCTACTCAAGATTCTGAAAATTAACTTATCAATCATAATGTAGCCTCTTATCATAGAAGAAAAAGGTTCCATTATTCTGTTTCAGAAAATAGTAGTCTAAATGCAAAAAAGCGTATGAAGGGGCTGCAATATTTAGGATTTTCGACTGTCGATAAAGTTTTAAAACAAAATGTTCGAAGATAAAAGATAATTTTCTCTTTCCTCCTCATTGAAAAATACTTGCCTTGACGAGACAGAATTGAAGAGTGTGAAAGTGGTCTAAAAAAAAAAAACAAAGAGAAATTGGACAGGCACGTTTGTCGAAAACTTGCTTTGAAAGTACTGTAAGACATTTGCAACGACTGGATGACGTTGCTAGAAAAAGTAATTTTAAAATGTTTTGGAGAATGTCCTGGGAAGCTAAGCAAATTTTTATAAATGCCCACGTAATACAGACTCCTAAAAAAAGGAATACAGCACAAAGTTGTAAACTAACTAGTACCTTTATGTATAAACGTCCTTACAACCACGAACTTTTTCAAGTATGTAAAGCCATGTTTATTTCCTTCCACCTTTAGTAGAAATAGAGGAATGTTACGATATAGGTTGATCAATAAAAACTCAGTTCCATCGTCTGATAATAAAAAATAGCGACTTAATGATGATTCTAAAAAGGGTGGCTGTCAAATATTTTTAAAACAATATTTTGAAAAATTGGACAAAATGGAAAGCCATTACTGCCGCAAGGACAGTACTAAGATCTACATAGCCATGACATTTAAAAATAAAGCCGATATTGATAGAAACCATAAATCTAAATGTTTGAATAGTAGCATCTTTTACGTTTCACAATTTTTTTTTTAACAACACAATATAGCTCTATATCCCCGTAAAGGCGAATGTGAGACATGTGTTGGATTTAGAGCCAAATAAGTTGAATTAGACGAATATAAGACATCAATTGGAAAAGCAACAGGACAAAGTTGCTGCTTAAGGAGGGAAGTGTCATGTATTTACCATGGATGCACAAGCAGTAAAACTTTGTCGTGACATAAACAGCTTTACTGTTTACAATCTTGCAACACATCAATGCACAAACTACTGGTGGAACGAAATCAATGGGGATCTATCAGCATCGACATTTGTTTCCTGTGTTTCCTCCATTGCTTGTTGGATACGCTACCAATCATATATACACCGATGGCTGTGGCTATCAAAACCGTAACCATCTTTTACCAAATGCATTGTCGATTTTTTCTATACAAAATAATAAAATAATTGAACAAAAATACTTAGAGTAGGGACACACTCAAAATCAGACAAGAGTAACAAAGGAAGCCAAAAAGGCCGTAAAAATAGATGGTAAAATAGTAAAAATGCCTTTCGATGCTCTTTATCTCAACTATGATTTTTTTAAAGACTATACCGACAAAAGACTTATTCGGTTCACATCTATTAGACCTGGTCGGGGAAAAAACGATCCAACTGTTTCACAATTAAAATCTATTATCTATCTACCTAGTGGTGATATAAAATATAAAGTTAATTTTGATGACGAGTATAATTGCCTCCCGGCTAAAATTAAAGCATACGGCGGTCATATAGACGTATCCCCGTCTAATGCCACAAAGTAAGTGGAAGAGCTTGCAGGTGCTAAAGACTGTTATTCCCCAAGAATTTCATGCTTTTTATGATAATTTAAAATATGTGTAGAAAGAGTATTTTTTTTTCATTGATCTTTTTATGTAGTTTATCTAATACCTTGAATTCTAATAATATCCCAGAAAAAAAATTCGTGTTTTTTGAAGCACTTAGAAGAAAAAGCGCATAAGCGAGCGCTCTTTTGAAGCAGTAAATTCTTACAAATAAAATATTAAAAAAATATGCTTTTTTAGTGCTGACAAGGAAGAAGGTTTTAAAGCGAAAAAACAAAAATTAAATTATGGTCTACAGATTTACGTATGAGAACGAAATTCAATTACAAAACGAATATCGCGCTTCTCAGTTACTATGAATTTTTCTTAAACAAAAACATTCAGATAGAATTTGTTCTTTGATTGGTGTGGTGTGCGCGAAGTGACGTTTGATTAGGTTAAAAGAAGCGCTAATTGTCAGCAGAAAGTAGTCCTCCAAACCGGGAACACCTCATACAAAAATCATGCACCCCATCAGCAGGTTTGAAGCGATTTGAGGTATGAATTCATACATAAAACCTGCTCCTTTTGGAGCACATTTTTTACTGGGTATAATTGCAATAAATCTTACTTAGTATTTTATAAAAATAACATGATTGTTATTTATTGTTCAAATAATGCTATCTGCTTGCTTTGAATATTTGAAACGATAAAATTTTAACTTGTAAAAAGTGCTATCTACCATAAAAGAGTAAATATAAGGAATTAATAAATACTTGATTTATGTGAAATTTAAACCCTCTTTATAAATGATATTGTAATAAAAAGTTTAGTTACTACTCTTATAGTTAACGACAAAAACAGTTTTTTCGCTCTCCTGTAAAATTGTGAATTTGCAGATAGCACTTTTTGAATATAAACCCTCCATATTACAAATATAAATGTGAACAAAATCCAAGATGTTTTTGCTTGTTTTGAAATGTAATGCCCCGTATAAATTTGTAAAACAAATGAATGGAAATTAAACAGATGCAATAAAAATATCAAATAAATTTTAAGTGATTTCTAAATAAAATCGGTCAAGCTGGTTTAAATACACTCTGCACTAAAGAATATCCTAATGACTTTTCCCGATTTTCTTGCATCAGTATTTAATAAATTGTCGCTGTACAGGAAATTTGTTCGAATTCTTTCAACTTCATCTCTTGACTAGTTAAAACGTATCCAAATATGTAAAAAAAAATTACGATATTGAAAACATATATGATTTGTTTGAAAAAGTATAATTTGATTTGAAATCAGTTTTGTATAATATGTATCAAGAAAGTGTAATAATACGAACTTTTATCATTTAATGTAGCAATAGGTCGCTGTCATATATCCCTCAAGAACCTTTTTTTTTTACTTGTTCTATCTACAGAAATTGGGTTGAAACCCAGTTGAAGCAAAATATATAGAAGCAAAAATACTTTCCATCAGAAAAACAATTTCTATGTTTCATAACTCTCATCAAATATAATATACCTGAAAATTAGTACAATCAAAAGTAGAAAATATGCAAAACAAAAAAAGTCACTCCAAGATAAGATAAACAAGAAACATCAGAGAACTGACAACGAGTGCGTTCTTTATATGTGGTCGGTTGTCAAAACTAGAATAAACTTTCGACGACAATAATATAAATAAAAACAACAAATGATTTCTTAAGAAGAAGGCAGGCATTCTGTTGCTTAAGCTACTGACTTCTGACGATGTCATTTGTGTCACTTAAATAATTATCTAAACAAAATGCATAAAAGATTTGTTGTCGAAACGAAATAGTGAGTGAGTATAAAATTAGTTTAAAAATCAAAATAACAATAATTGTTTTGCTTTTTATAATTGCAAAATAGACACTTCATGCAAATCGATTGTTAAATATTCGAAAATAGCTCTAAATATAGATCAATGATCCTTTGCATGCAAAAGAACGATATTCAAAAAATTTCACATACGCACGTATATGCAAATAAAAAAAAATTTTAAATTTCGAAGGATTTCTAAACGAATAGTTCATTAGGTTTTATGGTATGTTGCCGTATTTCAGTCATTATAAATAGGAATAGTTTTCTAATACAAGGAAGATCGCAATTTTCAGCGGGTTAAAATTAAAAATATATTTAGAATTATTTAAAAATCATGGTAATGATTAATTTACAAAAATATCTGCAAATTTTTACTTTTAATTAAAAAGTGCTGTGTAAACTACAAACAAGAGATCTGTGACTGGATATGGTTATTGCTCATAGCTACAAAACCGAAAATGACAATAAGTATAAGTAAGTCCTGTTTCACACACTTCAGTTTTAGCTGACCAGTTTTTGTTCAATTCTCTTTTAAACTTGCCAATTTCATTCACACACGTCAACTCAATGTTCATACTTTTTCATGCAAATTAACATGCATGAAAGGAAAAATTAAAAGGAAATAAGAAAATTGACTAGTACCGTTAAGTTTGTACTCCTTTTATTCTCTTTTCTCCCTTCTCACCCGAAAATACTTGCCTTGCAGAGTCAGAATTGAAGAGTGTGAAAGCGGACTAAGAAAGTTTAGAAATGAGAAATGAAACGACCCGAACCAATTTCAACAGTATTGGTTTTTGTTCTGTACATTATCTTCAAAATACACCGATACCTCGCTTTGCGTCGTTTCGTTTTTTTTTTCGAAGTTGCGTCGCTGCTGAATTAGTAATAATTTTGACTACGCTTCGTTAGATTTTCGGTTCAAGTCTTTATTTGTTTTCGAAATCTGCAACATCATTAGATGCTAAAACGATCACCCGTACAAAAAGTGCTTTGATCATCGAAATGGAATCCTTGCCTTCTGTTTGGTTTGCGAGAACACCATTAAGTAAAATGCTATTTCAGACAAAAGTAAAAAGCTTATTTGATGACATAAAAAGTATAGCATTATCCAAAGACAGTAGTAGTGGTAGTAATACAGACAATTGCTACAAGGAAATTTATTTTACGTTCAAAAAAAGCTGTTCAGTAAACATTGGATCACTTTTTTGTAACAGAAAGCCGACGATTAAGTATTTTCGTAACCCAACAACCTGTCTTCGGTCTTTACATGGTTTGCTATAGAAAATCTTAATTCACTTTGCGTTGGTTTCAATATCCGTCGTGTTTTTTTTTTTTAACGTAACCCCGTATTGGTGTATATGTAGGTTATATACTCGTACTTTAATCGTTGCAGTGCCACTGAAAGGGTATCTAGGTATCGTCGTCAGCATGAATTTATAAAAAAAAACATGTTTAAATGAATTCCTATTCTAAAAGCGATCATAATATTAAATAAAACAAATCACGCATACCCACATCCTATCTTGGAAAATAAATATCGATCTCGGACAAGACACATCCCATTATTGCGTAAAAAATAAAATAATACAGTATGTAAAAAAAATGTTTTTTCTTTTATTTTATGTTTAATATTTAACAAAATAATTTATAAATCAAAACTAAAAAAATTTTGCACCATACAAAAACTTTAGGGAATGATAGTAATGTTCATATTTAGTACAGAGCTCGTTATTTCTCCACTAATTTTTCTATTAAGTTATTTGAAATAATCTCTCATTCACGCTGAACCCGCTGCCAAAGCTCGTCCAAATAGATTGGTATTATCCCAACTGTCTCCTCATGATTTACCACAAATTCTCAATCAGATTGAGGTCGGACCTGCATCAAAAGAAAATTCTGCTCGCTAAGTCATTCTTTCATGATTTTGGAAGTGTCGCCATCCAGCTGAAAAGTAACTTGATCCACATGGTAGACGCTCTTATCTACAAAATCTTTAGACTATTTGCAAAAATACGCAAATAGTCTTCTTTAGTTATTATTCCTTTGATTCTTTGCAGTGATCTGAGGTGTCACTATGCAAAGCAACTCCATATCATGACGTTCCTCCTACCATGCTCCATTGTTTTCTTAACATGGTGTTTTTGAATTATTTTGAATGTTTGTCGCCAGCAATACTGTTTACCGTCGGATTGAAAACGCTTAAATTTGGATTCGTCTGACAGGATTACACGTTTCCATTAATCTATTGTTCAATTGCTGCGCTCTATGCCAAACTCTAATCGCGCTTTAACCTTTTTTGTTACAATGCAGGTTTTAATTTTTTTACTGCTGATATGTAACCAATATCGTGAAGGGCTCGTCTTGCTGTCCATCGACAGAACGGGTTTGCCTAGTGCTATAAAAGCATATTTTAGAGTTAAAACTTGTCGCTTTTCATTCGTGTTATCATGAGACGTGTGTCTGCATTCCAGCTTTTTGCGAACCCTTATTTGTGGTTTGGGAACAATAGAACGGCGTAGAAACTACTTTTTGTTATTGCTAGAATATTGGCCTCAATGACACTTTCTTCGTTATTTATTATTCATTTGTAAAACAATTTGATTTGTGTTCGATAATTTGCAAAAAGTGTTTAGCAGTTAAATTAATATAACTCTAATGTTTTTCAAGTCATAAACAAAGCAAACACAAACACACAAAGCAAATATTTCAAGAGAAACACTTGTGCAAAATTGTGTACATGCAAGTTTTTTTGTACAAATTGTTTATTTACCGAAAATTTTTTTTCTCCGTCTTGTATTGCAAATTATATTGTTCAGCATTAAGTCTGAAATAAATGACAAAAACATCTTTCAGTTTACTTCTTTAGTTTTATTTTATGCAATATAAATTACACAAAGCACAAACATGTAGTAATTTGTGTTCCCCACAGTATATGACCCCTATACGAACTCTTCTTATTATACGGGCATGTCACATAATTCGATCGAGATTGTTTCAATTTCGTATTTGCAAACCGATCGTTTTTACTTTGCATTCTCTAGATTCCGATAGATTTTGTTTATTCGCAAAAATGTTTTAAATCTCGGCAAACAAACAGAGCGCTAACAAAGAAATTTTAAATAAAAGTGAACAAATTTTTTTTTAAAATGAACGGAATTTCAATTGATGTTGTTTTAAATGAACAAAGACATCAAAACGCAGTTGAAAATGTACGAAAAAGAAATTTAAGGGATGCATCTGATCCTCTGTCATATTCCAGTGCTGTTTTTTGACAAAAGTTTTCTTGTTGCTGACACCAACTTTAACATTTCATTTATTTATTTATTTTTACATTTTATTTAAATTTCAATGGGATAATTAAATACAAACAATGGAATAATAAAATTAATTATTTAATTGTCATTATAAATTAGTAGAGTGATCATATAATACCCTACACCTAGTATATGTATAAAAAGTTTTTCAGAAATTGGCGTTATATGGGAGATATCATCTATTTTGGACCAACATTCAGTGTCATGATTTCTGTGAATATAAATATTATACGTGTTAACTTTATCTCGATATAAATACTTTTAAAAGATTTATGGAAATTAAAGTGAATTACGGAGAGGATCTTATATGGGAGCTACGACTAATTATGGACCGATCATAATAAATTGTACCGTATTATTTGTATGGATATAAAATATATTTTTGTTAAATTTTATTTGGATACCAACATTTTTAAGAGAGTTATGCTCTTTTAAGTGATTTTCGGAAGTGGTCCTTATATGGGAGCTACGACTAATTATGGACCGATCTTCACGAAATTTATAGATGTGATTTAGCTTCATTTACTACTCATCTGCGGTAAATTTTGTTTTCATACTTTCATACTAATTCAAAGATTTATGACCGGTATCCCCCAATTTCGGGAGGACATTTGTATGGGGGCTAGGTGAAATAATGCACCGATTTCCACCAGTTTCAATCCCATCCATCGTTGGGCCGAAAAAATATCACGTACCAAATTTTATAGAAATATCTTCAAAATTGATACCTGTACTCTGCGCACAAGCTTTACATGGACAGCCAGCCAGCCAGACGGACGGACGGACGGACGGACATCGTTAGTTTATAAAAAGAGTAATCGAAAAAAATTCCGCTGCTAAAATATGAGCGTAGAAAAACGTAACTACGAACGTAATACAGAATACCTACAATCGAAAGAAACGTAGCGGAATCGAATCTCTGAATACCAAATTTGTCAAACGGAGAAAATTTTGATTCGAATCGAAAGTCAGAATAGGGGTGATTATTTCTGCATAAAAGAAACTTATTTGCGTCGAATTTTATTTGATTACCCATATTTTTAAGAAATTTATAACCGTTAAAGAAATTTTCGGAAGTGGGCCTTATATGGGAGCTACGATTAATTATGGACCGATCATAATAAAATTTTACCGTATTGTTTGTATACATATGAAAAATATTTTTTTTGTTAAATATTATTTGGATACCAAAATTTTTAAGTGGGTTATGCTCTTTAAAGTGATTTTCGGAAGTGGGCCGAGTAATTATGGACTGATCTGTACAAAATTTGTAGATGTGATTTGGCTTCATTTACCACTCATTTGTGATGAAATTTGTTTGGTTCCTTTCATAATTCAAACATTTATGATCGGTAAACCCCAATTTCGGGAAGACATTTGTATGGGGGCTAGGTAAAATAATGGATCGATTTCCACCAGTTTCAATCCCATCCATTCTTGGGCCGAAAAAATATTGTCGAAATATCTTCAAAATTGCGACCTTGTGCACAGAGTACAAGCTTTACATAGACAGCCAGCCAGCCAGCTAGACGGGCGGACGGAGGGAAATCGACACAGAAAGTGATTCTGGACCAATATTTCTGGGCATTACAAATATCAGCACAAATCCAATCCCACTATGGTGGTGTAGGGTATAATCATAAAAAATAACAATTGCACTTTAGAAATCTGAAGTGGTTGCATTCCGAAAAAAAATTCGTTTTTGGTTTTCTAAAGACTCAATTTACGGAATCAAAACCATTTACGATCGTAATGGAGTTCTGTGACATGGCTGATATTTATTTGTCTGGAAACTGACACAAAAATAATTATTGGCTGGGTTTTTATATTCTCCTCACCACTTAACACATTGGATCTGCCTTTCGATGATTTCGGTAGAAATATTATTCTGTCTGTTTCTATGGCACTATCGTGGGAGGATATTTGGAAGCTAGTTTCATTCACAACGTTGTGAATGTCATCAGATTCTTTGTGATTGTCATTAATTTGTTACTGATAACACAGTTTCGGTAAGACCTTTTGAGGTTCTTATATGTATGAATCTGGTTTTCTGGTTTCAAACTTTTTACACCCGTTTTTTTTTTTTAATAAAAGACACTTTTTTGATTTTTGTTTTAAAGAGATTTTATTATAATAAATTTTATTTCAAAATAAAGTAAAAAAAAAGTTGTATTGAGGAAACAGTTAATTTGTTTTATTTTATTGTTTAAGATTAAATAGAAAAAAATTCTAGTAAGATATTTAGAAAAATCATAAACAAATTTAAACATTAAATACAAAACTATAAACATAAAATAATAAACAAATTCGTTTATAAATATCTAAAATTATAAATATGCTTAATACAAAAACTAAAATTAATAATTAAAAACAAACGTACTTAAAATATTCACAGCATTTATATTTTAGTTTGAAATTCTTAAAACTTAAAGTAGAAAAATATTTAAAACTTAAAATAAAGATTTCGAGTTTAAGGCAAAGAAAAGATAAAAATAACTAAATTGTATAGAAAAAAATTAGGAATGAAAGTAATAGATATAAAAGTACAATATTTGTTTTTATAATAAGATCAAGAATAAAAGTTGATAAAATTTCTTTAATACAGATATTTACTCGTATAACAAATGGACAATTGGTTTAGATAGAATAACAATTTAAATGAAATTATAACCGATTTAACAATTAAGAGTTGTTGTATGTTTAGGTTACAGGGAAGTAATGAATTTGTAGAAATTTATTTAAGTTTTGTTTTGTTTACACACTGTAATTTTGTTTTCTTTTAATTTTAGAGAGGGCGAGAGAAGAGAATTAATTAGTAAATTATATTTAGTTAAATTGTTTAAAAGTTATTTAGTTAGTTATTATTTAGTCATTAATTATATTTACTCGTTTATAGTTTAGTTTAAGTTTAGTTATAAAAAATAATTTCTAAGAAATTTTCATAATTTTCATATTATTTTCTTTCTGTTTACTATAATTTAAGGGGGATTTTTTTTTCATTTATTTATTTGTTTAATTTATTAATTGTTTTGTTATATAAAACAATAAATTATAATAAATTATGCAGATTGTCATTTAGTTTCAGCATTTTATGTACTTGAATTAATTGAATATTAATTTTATTTTATTTATTTGTTATATAAAGTTTTGTGTTTATTTGTAATATTCACACTTGTTTTGATTTTGAATTTTGTGTCAATTTGAATTTTATTTGGAATATATTTTTGTTGTGTTTTAATTTAAGAAACCTTTCTTGTTGTTTGTCTTGATGATGTGTTTAATTGAATTTAAATTGAAATTAACAAAGTTCTATTAAACACTTTGTTTGTGAAAAATTTTTATTTTAAAAAATTTTAAGCTTCAAAATTTTGGCATAGTTATTGTTGGTTAAAATTATGTATTTGTTTAATTAAGAAAATTTGTTTATTAAAAGTTTTTATTTTTTGCTTTCTTTTTTTTAAGATTTTTTTTGTAATGAAAAACAAGTGTGGAATGTTTAAAATTAGTTTAAGAAAAAAAATATTTTTGTAATTTAAAAATTTTAAATAATTTTCGGGCCTTTTCCGGCAATTCAAACATATGTTTTGGTTTTGAAACAAAATTATTAGTTTGTGCCAACATGCATACAAACAAATGTATACGCAACATGTGGCCTATTTTAAATTAAATTATTCTGCTCGAAAAATCTAGTAGAGTTGTTCAAAAGCATTATGTAACTATGCACTTAATAAACAGTTTCTTATTGCCAAGCAACATGTTGCTGGCAATTTGCTTCTTTCTGATTGCTGATTGCTTCTTTCATTTTAATTAATATGAAATAAGTTTAAATGAATATTTGGGTTTAACACTGTCAAATATAGTTGTTTGAAACTTTTCAACAAAATTTCTGAAATTTCTCAGCCCCTACACTCAGCATTGTTCTTTAAGTCTTTATAATCAAAATTTTGTTATAAAATGATTTTTAGTACTTAAAGGTTTCTCCAATTTATTAAATAGAACATTTTAAATATATAAATATTTTTAGATATTATTCAAATTCCATTTCAAAAATGCTAATTTCTGTTTTAGCAACAGGTAAATTATCTGATAATAAACAGAGATAATCAAATTTAGGCAACATTTTTCTAAGAGACGTAAACATAAATTATAAAACTTTTGCAAATGTTTTATAAAGGCGGAGCAAAATTAGGTTTTGAAAAAAGCTATTTTTTGTTTATATAAAATAATGGTACAGTTTTAGTCCCAGCAACATGTTGCTTATTTAGTTAAAGATATTTCAAAGTTATTTTGTTTAAATTGAAAATTTAATTAAAAAAAAATATTTCCCTAATGATTCCATTGCCGCTATGATTTGCGAACATAAATTATGAATTGAGACTCTGAAACATGTTGCTTATTTAATTAATCAAAGCTAATGATAGTTTTTTTTTACTATGCAGACTTGAAGTTCTGTATTTAAATAAAAAAATAGTTCTTTTTAAACAAACGTTTGTTGATTTATTTGTTGCTTATTAAGTTAAAGTGTGCCTTTAATGTTTGTAATTTGTTTAAAATACTCGTAAAAGTACTCAAGGTCTTATCAGCATGTTACTTGTTATGTTACTTTTTAAAGATAAAAGACTGCTTTTTAAAAAAATCTAGAAACTTGCTGATATTTTACATAATTAAAATTAATATAAAACCATGTTGCTAATTTTCTTATTTGTTGAATTTCATATTAAATATGCGTTTTAGATTTTAGTTTATTTTTACTTCAGAGTTGGGTATCAGCTACTTGTTGCTTTATTAATTAATATATTCTTAATTTTAGATTCTTTTTTTTTACTAGTGAAATATTCTATTTTGAAAAAAGAATCTAGAAGCTTGCTGCATCTTTATATCATTTGAAACTTTAGCAACATGTTGCTAATTCAGGTAAGGCAAATACCCTTTTTTTGCGATTTTTATTTTTGGTTTAAGTTCTTTAAAAGCTTTAAAACCATATTTTAACACCTGCTATATTTTTGAATAATTCAAAATCTTTGCAACATGTTGCTAGTTTACGTTAGCTTATGTGCTTTGATTTTTAAAAGGCGTTTGAACTCTGGATTTGTTTGATTAAAGTGTAAAATGATTTTGAAAGTTTATTAATTAATTTTTTAAGTTTGGTTGTATTTTAGGCCCTAATTTTTTAATTTTTTAACTAAAAATTTAAAGTTTCACACCTTTTTCTAGTATTAATCACACAAAATTTCTTAACTTAAATTAAGAAAAGACTTTATAAAATGAGGTTCTTAATAATTTTGTTTCAACCACCAAAAAATAATATTGAATTGCCAAAATCAGCAAATTTTTGTTACTAAAAAAATTTCTTTATATTTTTAAAAATTTGTTTTCTACAAATTTAAGATTTTGTTTGTTTTAATCTCAAAAACATAGACATTGATTTCCGTTTAATAATTATTTAATTTAAATTACTGCAATTACTTTACAATTTAAATAGATTTCCTCTTTAATTTTAATTTAATTTTTGCTTTAGTTAAGGTTAAGTTAGGTTAAGATTAGTTTAGGTTGTAATGATTTGAGAGAGAGTTAAACTACTGGTTCAGCTACGGTATATTGGCCCCTAGATAATAATATTTTAGTTTTCACTAGTAATAAATTTAACATTCACATTAATTTTCTTAATTGTGTTACACATTTTTTTTTCTTTTTTTTTTTGTAAATTTAGAAAACAAAAGGAAACTATTGTAAAAACAGAACTGAAAAAGTTAAGCCAGCAACTTGTTGCCAGATTTTCAACTTTACTGATGACTTTAATGATTTTAATAATTTCTCAAGTCCGTTACATACAACGAGAAAAGTTGGTAGTTATAAAATGGTAAAAAATGTTGCCAGCAACATGTTTTTTTTTAATTATTGCCTAATTTTGTTTAAGTAAGAATATGTTACCAATGGCAACATGTTGCCAGCTTTTTTTGAATAGTTTTTTTTATTTAATTTACTTTGTTATTTATTTCCTTTTTTTGTAGTTTGCAAAATTAATTTTTGATTAATTTCAGATTATTATTTCCCATAAATTTATAAATATTTTAAGCTATATTTTGTAATTATCACATAATAGACATATATTTTTTCCATTTTAATTTCATTAACTAAATAATTATTTAGTAAAAATTTAAATATATATATATATATACACTTATACATAAACAATTATACATATATAAATAAATAATTATCCGCTACACATACATACACAAAAACAAGAATGAAAAACCTACTGAACATTCATACAAACAAACATACAAACTAATGTACATACTCGTACATACATACATAAATTCTAAATATATTTTAAAAATTAGAAATAGAACATTATTAACAGTCATCGTAGTTTACAAATTTAGTATTTAATATTAATAATAATAGTAATAGTAAGAATGAGAAAAACACATTTTGTTTCTTAAGACTGTTCTTTTGTTTATCCCTTAAAATATCTTTACACTTTAGACAGGGAATAATTTTATAACAACAAAGAATGGGCATGACCTGAGCGATGATGGCGACGATGCGCATGATGATGGTGGTGGTGATGATGCTGATGATGCGGTTGATGATCATTTCTTGTTGCTAGAGTTTCATCAGCTACCTCCAGTGGACCGTGGACCAGGGCGGCTGTTGTTGTGCGCTGGCAACATTCATCAACTGTGGTGACATTTTCACACTGTTGTTGATGCATTTGTTGCTGTTGCTCTAAAGCAGTGTGTGCCGAATGCTGTTGATCATGGGCCACGTTTTCTATGTGATGTTGCAAAGAGGCCTGCTGCTGATCATCTTCCTCCTCTTCGTCAATGCCATCATGTGTGAGATCATGTTCATCGGTCACATGTACATGGTGAACATCAACTTCTTCCTCTTCATTGACATCCTCGTCATCGTCTACATCATGATGAGAATGATGTTGCTGATTGTGCACTACCACCACCGCAACATCACAGTTCTGCGACACTCGCTGATAGTGATAATTGCCGGGCATTGAGTGTATGGTCTTCTCAATGGCACGTAAACGTTTTTCCAAAGAGGTTGTTGCCAATATATCCACCTATTTAAAGGAAGAAATCGTAAAATTAATTCGTTTGAATAATTGTGAAAATAACTGCAATTAACATTTAATTGATAAATCTTTTGTGATACTGAAAAAGGTTTTTTAATTATATGGTTATCTAATAAATCTTGTGATAAACTAACTGGCTTAGTTAATTAAATGTTTTAGCTAATTTGTAACCAACAGAGAAGCCATTTAATTGAGACAATATGTTGCTAAAAGTCGTAAACATTTATTGTAAATTGTGTCTCAGAAACTTAAATTAAACAAAGTTTATTAGAAAACAATAAATTATGTACTTTTTAAGGAAGAAATATAGTTTATGTTATTTAATTCTTCTTGAATCATTTTATTCTTTGATGTTCTTCTAAATTATTATTTTAATATCTCAGTTTCATAACTACTAGCTCTAGCACGCAGGCTTAAATTTAATATTCGTTCTTGTATTTCGTTTAAAATTGAAAACTCCAGAATTGGTTCTAAAGAAGCGAGTGAGCTAGCATCATTTTTATTATCAATGATTTTTGTTGGAAATTGCCTATACGGAACTAGTTCTAACACACATTCTTAGGAACAGTTCTAGAACTATTTATTCCGCCAGCGATTGTTTGTGTCACGTTAGGAACTAGTTTCCAGAAGCAGATGAGGAATGTTTATTATTTCTGTGGCGAATTTACAGAATTAGCTTTAGAAGACTTATATTTGTAGAATATATTTTAAATAAATATAGCGGCCGAATCATAAGATGCTAAACATGCAAAAAAGAATATTCAATTGAAAAGGGTTTGGAAAAATATTGATTGGAATTGCAATAGCATTCCACAGAACTGGTTTCAGAAGTAATTACAGCATTACTCTTAGTTTCCAGCATAGGATTAAAGAACATGAAGTGGTTCTGATTTCGCTTGTTCTAGAACTAGTTATTTTAGAACAAGTTTTGAAATATTTTTTCTGCTATCTTATAATTATTCTTTTATTATTTTAAAAACTTCAAAAAGCTTTTAAATTTTAGCTGAAACTATTAAAAGGACGTTGCCAATTTGTCTGAAATATAAGAGCTGGCTTTTATCCATAAAACTCGTTACTGTCCTATATTTTACTTATAGTTATTATGTTCTTAACTCAGAAGTATAAATGCTATTAATCCACTAACTATGGTTTATTAACTGATAAACATAAAATCGGACCCGATATATTCTGCATATCTTAAGCGGCTAGGTACTAGTTATTGACTAGGTTTAACTTGCATCGGCTCTCTGCCGGTTGTCGACAATGCGTTTTACAGAATGTAAAACTCTCACAAATTTGTTTTAATTATAAAGTATTTTCTAACAAAGTTACAATTTCATTAAACACACACCTTTAATTGTGGTCTCAATGGCAACAAGGCAATTATCCACCAAGCCCATGCCGGACCATCTGCTATCGTTTCCCAATTCTCCTCCACCATAGGCATTTCTCCATAACTCTGCAGAATTTCATGCTTTAGATCCTCGCCTAAACTTTTGTACCACTGTATGGCCTTCGACAAAACAACATCATGCATCTTACTAACATGCGATAAATGCTCATCTGGTATAGTCTCATCGTGTATATACTCCACTTTGGCCGTCTCATAGCCATCCTTTTCGTTGCGAGCCAAAATCTTAAAACGTTTGCAGCCAATAGTGCTCAAAATCGAACAGCCATCGCCAAGTAAAACACAATCCCTTATATCCAATATGCAACCGTAATCGTAATAACGAGATTTCCCACTATGAGGCTGAACAATGCCAAATTGTTTCTCACCTGACTCCACGGCGCGACGCACCATTAACCGATAACGGGGCTCATAAACAAACAAGGGGCAAGGTACGTAGGGAAAGGCTGTGGTGCAAATAAATATTGCTACCGAGGGTTCCATAACCATTTCTTGGCGAAAACGTTTGTTGTAACTCTCTGGAATGAAACGTTTCATTGCGGCTTCGAGAAACTTGGTAGCCGGTCTTTTAGTCAGCATTAAAGGTACTGGCGATGAAGCACCCTGATACATATTCAGGCTGGGCTCCACTAAAGGCGACATACACAATGGACACGATGATGTATAGTCCATGCATCTATCCAAGCAAACCAAACAATAGGTATGGCCACATGGAGTCACCACAGGTTTCCAGAAAGTGCGACAACATAAAACGCAATCAAAATCACTGGCATCTATGAGTGATGGATTAACAGCTACTAATTGTCTTTGGAAATATTCGGGAGCGGATTCTACTTCTGAAAATCAGTTTTATAGTTAATTAAAGATATCACGAATTATTTCGATAAAACTCACTTTTCAGTCTCACAATTTCCTGTTGCATACGCTCCAACACATTACGAAATTGGCTGCTACACCTTGCACTCTCCACATCAATGCTGGGCAATAGTTCCGTTTCTTTTTGCATCCATTTTCGCCTAAAATGTTTCCGTGTGGTTTGTCGCTTCAATTCCAATTCATATTTCTTGGCAATACTTGCATATGTTGAGCGTTTATCAGCGCAATTCAGAAAATCCGTACAGGCCAATACATCTTCGTCGGCCAATATATCGTAGTCTCTGCCATAGTTAGCTGAAAGGAAATCATCATCTTCGTAAAGATTCATTGATTCTACTTCCTGAGCGACATTGCTGAGTAGCGATATATTTTTGCGTCTCAATCTCTGCTCAGAGCAGACACTGTAGGGTGCTTTGGAATGCAAAGATGAGAGGTCAACCTTGAGACATTTGGGTGTTTGGGAAAGCAGTTTTTGGAGAATCTGTTAGACAAATAAGAGTCATATTATAAGTGATCATATTTCAAATTTATTTCACGAAATGTCGAGTTTTTACTGTGAATTAAAAGCTTTTTATTTTATATACTACTTAGTTTGAAATTGAAATTTATTTGGAATTACATATGTATATGTTATTCATTTGAAATTTTCATTAATTTATAAAGATTTCAATTTAGAAGATTTTATATTAAAAAGATGAATGATAAAAAACTGGTTATAAATAAGGAAACTTTATTAGTGGCTAGAGGACTTTAAGAAAAGCTTTTGTAGAAGTACTCGATTAAATTTCACATAAGCTCTTAACGAAGGCTTTTAGAAATCAAGTTTAAGAAAAATATTTATTAAATTGAATTGTTTTACTATGGACTATTGAGTTAAAGGCTTTTCTTATGTTCTATATTGTCTTATTTTCGAATTTCAATTTAAACAGCTTAAAGCTTTATGAGAATTATGTTATTCACACTTTTGACAATTTTTAAAGAAAATTTCTATAGTTTTAAATTAATTTTTTTTTGTTGATTTTACCTTAATTTAAATGAACCAGAGTTGTTAGAAAAAACTTTATGAGTTTTTTTTTGTATACATTTCTAAACTTTTCTATATTCTTCCAAATTATTTACCTTAGTGAGATCATGTTGAAATAATTCCGTGTTGCTAAGATTTGATGATTTGTCCATGCCAACAGCTAAACATATTTCATATAAAGCCTCCTCATATCGACTTAAATCGCTTAAAGCCAAGGCACGCAAATAATGGGCCTTTAAGAATAAAAAAAAAAAAACAATTAAATATTTTTAATAACATTAATCGAAACTCCAGTCCACTACACACCTTAGCTGAAGTATAACGAGCTTTCAAGGCATTATCCACATCAGCCAATGAGCTTTGATAATGATTCATTTTCCTTAAAACTTCGGCACGCAACAAAAGACTTTTAAAATTTGTGGGAGCTAAAATTTAAATAAAATATATAAATAATTACGTTAAAAAATATTGCATAAATATTTTCAAAATACTTAAATATAATTATTAATTTTTTTCCTAACAATGCAAAATAATATAAAAAAGTATGTGCCCGCAAGCATTTGTTTTTATTGTATTTGTCACATTAGCTGTCAAATATTTAGTAATGATTGACAGCCACACACTTCTTTTGTTTTTAGTGGCGTTTCATTTTCTTATAATTATTAAATCAAATGATTAGAAAACTTAAATTTCCATTTATTTTCGTTTAAATTTTGAAAACAGACAGTATAAACTGACAACCATAAAGTATGGGCGTTTATTTTATGTGTGCGCGTTTTGAAAAAAAAAAAAATATTTCAATATTTAGCATGAGTAATTTTTTTTGTTTTTCAATGACTGCAATACACACTAAAGTCATCGTCACTAGCCACCACCTGTGCTTTTAAGAGGACCATTTTTGTTCTAAAATAGACTTGTTAAAGACTTATTATTAAACTGTCTTAAAAAATGTCTTACTAAAAGCTTTTGAAAATTCTTTTTTCAGAGTTTTGAATAACAGTCAGTGGTTTTTCGAGTTTTATTCAAGTTAATTTTAAGATCTTTGTAAAAGCCTTAAAAAGGCTTCTTTCTCTGTTTAAAAGCTTTTAATAGTGTAATAAAAATATGTTAGAAAAGCTTAAAAAAGAAATGCCAAAATCAATAAAGCTTTTTAAAATTATTAATAAAAGAAGAGAACATCTCGATAAAGCTTGCTAAGAGCTCTTAATGAAATTTAAAAGCATTCTTAGAAAGTTAAAAAACTAAACTAATTATTGCAAAGCTTTTTAAATAATATATTTAAAAAAGCTTTTTAAATAATATATTTAAAAAAGCTTTTTAAATAATATATTTAAAAAAGCTTTTTAAAATTTTGACACTCACACTAAAACATGTTTTATACGTTGTATATCCATGTTTTATAATAAAAGTTTTTTAAAAAAGCACTGCTTAATGTAGTTTGAAAAAAAATTTTAAGCTTTACTGTCAATTTCGTAAAAGCTTTGAAATACTATTGCTAAAATATTTAAAAAATTCTTGGTAAGAACTTCTGCAGCTTTTAAAAGGACTCTGGACTAAATATCCTGAAAGCTCAAAATAATATTCATATGTTAAAGCATTTGTTTTTTTTTTACATCTGTCAGAAAAGCTCATAATAAACAATATTGTAAAGAACACTTATGCATTAAAACGTTTCTTGAAAAGCTTGAAAAACCACTTCAGACAATTTACGAAAGAAACATTTTATAATTTAAGCACAAACCACTATAAAGAATTAGATTAAAGGCCTTTATCAAAGCTCAAAATATTAATTATTATAAGAAAGTTTTCTTTACTACTGAATGCAAAAGATAATCAAAATTATATCTTAAAAGGTATGAATAAACTGGTGATTTAAAAAAAAAAACTATTTTCAGATAATTTTTTTACTTTAATGCGCTTTTTATTCTGTCTCTAAGCACACAATTTCAGCCACTTACTTTTAATTTATTTTATTTAATAATTATGCCAATTTATGTTTCCAAACAAAGTCGCATTTAAATTTTAAAATTTCACGCTTATTTCTTTTGAAAAAGTGCCAATATTTTTTTGTCTGCATAGAAAATGCGTATGCGATATATTTTGTTATTTTCGCGCTAATATTTAAAAAAAAATATTTAAAAGCATGTTTATCAACAAATAGAAAGAAATCGAAAAGACGTATTTTCTAAATAAATCTAAATAAATATTTTTCTTTTAATGTGAAACTTAGCAGTGCATATTAAAGTTCAATGTACCATATTAGTTTAACATTAATTTTACAGTGTAAACACATACACGCAGCATTCTACGTTGAATATTTTTATTAAACACATTTTTACGCTTCAAGCGTCATCATCAACAGCACACAAACAAATTGTTGTTGGAGAACTGTAAAGTGTTTCAAAAGTACTATAAGAGGGTTAACAGCAATTAAAGAAAAATATCTGTTGAATAAGTAAAGGGTTTGGTTGTGCTTTGTTTGTGTGCGAAATTAATCAAAGTGAATAAAAAGAGAACAGTAATCTTAAGGGTGTAACAAAGCGTATACTTTATAATTACTTTAGTTTTAATTAATATTAATCATACGCTACGTATGATACATAATTTATAACATTGTAATTATGTATGTATTGCTTTCTACTGTACAATATTTTTTTGGAATATTAATAGATGAAGAGTCGGCTTTTAGAATAAAAACACCAGCTGACTGACACAAGCAGCTGTACAGTGAAATAAAGTTAACATCTTTCTTTATATGTATGTGTTATTATATGGGTTAGTTTAGAAGCAAATGACTTAAGCTAGATTTACACGATTGAAATTTTCTTCAAAATTGCTCTTCAAAATGCTTCAAACTCGAGTAAAAGGCAAAAATTCTTCAAAATTTATTTATAAATAATTTTATTCTATTTTCTTCGACCTTTTTTATGATTTTTATTAAGTAATTTTTTTAAGCTTGAGGTCACTTTTTGTTTTTTATAAAAGATTTTTTATTTCTATATATAATTAACTCGATATTTCGATTTCCTTTGGAAATCTTCTTCAGGAGTAATTTTAATATTATAACAATTTTTTTTTTTTTTTTGTTATAATATTAAAATTACTCCTGAAGAAGATTTCCAAAGGAAATCGAAATATCGAGTTAATTATATATAGAAATAAAAAATCTTTTATAAAAAACAAAAAGTGACCTCAAGCTTAAAAAATTACTTAATAAAAAATTTATTTATTTAATTGTTATTAATATTTAATAGTTTCTTCTTTTTTCAAGCAATAAGGTCAATTGCATTTTATATACAAATATTTTATTTTATTTATATATATTAATTTCCGATATTTCGCTATCACAATGGATAGCTTCTTCAGGGATAATATAAGTTTTGAATTATAATAAAATAATAATTGAAGTATTTACAAAAATGAAAAAAAAATTTTTTAACAGAAAATGAAAAGTTTATAATTATGATATACAGTAAACTTATATACTTATATACTTATAAACTTTTCATTTTCTGTTAAAAAAATTTTTTTCATTTTTGTAAATACTTCAATTATTATTTTATTATAATTCAAAACTTATATTATCCCTGAAGAAGCTATCCATTGTGATAGCGAAATATCGGAAATTAATATATATAAATAAAATAAAATATTTGTATATAAAATGCAATTGACCTTATTGCTTGAAAAAAGAAGAAACTATTAAATATTAGAAAAGGTCAAATAAACGAACTAAATATTGTTATTAATAGTTAATAAATAAATAAATTTTGAAGAAATTTTGCTGTTTACACGAGTTTGAAGCATTTTGAAGAGCAATTTTGAAGAAAATTTCAATCGTGTAAATCTAGCTTTACACATTTCAATAGTTTTGAAACCAATTTGTTGGTTGTTTTTATACCGTTGACATTTAAATAAATGTTATAACTTTAATTTCAATTTAAGCTAAACATATTCTTGATAAATATGGATAATAAACATATTTTTAATATACATCAATACACTTCTTTAAGATTCCAAAGATTTTAAGAGCAGCTTTCTTACACTGCTTTTAAATTATATAAGTATGTATATGTCCATTAACTGTTGCCCACCGGTTCCTAGGCGGTTATATTTCAATGTTAGTCTCATTTAACAAAACATTTTAAGGGAGATCTTTTGTTTTGATGCCTAATATTCTCGTTTAATGTTTTTCTCTCTTCAACTAATTCCCAGACTCTTCTTTTATATCCAAATATTAAGAGTATTTCATGTTTGCAGCCAAATAAAAAGTGTCCTCTCTGTATTTGTTCACTCTTTATATTTTACTTTTATAAACAAATCATAATTATTACTTAAGTATTATTTTTTGTTCAATTGTACATAAAAAAAAGACATGAACAGCAAAAAAAAAGAAAAAACAATATTACGCAACATATTTTTATATAAAACGGGCCTAATTTTGAATTTTTCTGCCAGTATGAATGCCAAAGAAAATGATATGAATGTCAAATAAACAACTAGAAAAATGTTTTAAATGTTTTTCAAAAATGTTTGTATGTACTTCTTTTTCAAATAACATATAATGTCTAAACGTACATTATTTTTTTCGAATATATTTTTTAATAAAAATTATTTACTGTCTACATTTTCTACATACACAAATACATACATATGTATGTTGAAAACCTTGATATGACTGACCCCTTATGTCGGTGTTAGGTTCATTTATGTAGTTTGTGTGTTTGCTTGTTAGTGAAAACTGTTTATATTTTGTTTTTTTGTTAATCATACAGGAATTAACATTGAAGACAAGTAATTATGCATAACAAATAAGTACTACTTTTTTTAATTTGTTTCACACTTGTTTCTATAGAACCCCCTCCCTACATTTATTTCTATTATAGCTAATGGTGGGGAAAATATTTTAGTTTCTAGACTACCCCTTAACTCTTTACGCAAAATAAATCATCTAAATGAGTTAATATCATTTTCATGACATTTCAATGTCACATTTGTTTTGCTTTTATTTTGGTTGGTCTATTTGAAATACATACATACATTGAAATAAATAAAATGTGCCTGGGCACGTGTCTATAAAAGGGCAAATTTTTAGAGAACACAGGAGGTTATAATGTTACCAAAAAAAACAGTGATTTAGTATTCTAGAAATTTCCAATTCTAAATTTAACACAATTTAACAGCTGATCAAATGAAATTGAATGTCAAGTTCCCAAGGAAGATTAGGATGAGGTAACTACAGACTGAATTTGAATCTGGTCTTCAAGCTACCAGTCTACCGGTCTACTGTTAGGCTGAAAATAAAAGATATACAGTGGGAAGCAAAACTGTCCGAATGTTTTGCATTAAGGAAGTAAGGCAATGAAAATAATACAAATATAGGTATATTATCATATACATATGTATATGTATTTTTTTTTTAATTGAACCATATTCTAAATTATAAAGCACAAAAAATCACATAAATTGTTTCAAAAAAAAAAAAAAATTAAAAAAAAACAAAAAATTCACTATTCGGACACTTTCGCACAGTACAAGAAATAAATATTATCACGATATTGCTCTGTTAAAATTTAACGGTTTTGACCCGTTGGTATTTTTTTGTTGCGATCTATTTATCATGCTTTTATTGCTCAATTTGTGCATTTTTGTTTGATCTGTGAAGTGATTAACTTGATGTTTAAATAAAAAATTTAAAGATCTTTAAAAATGAGAAAAACGCCAACTGATATTGAAAACAATGTGATAAATTTGTTGCAAAATAATTATTCATGCCGTAAAATTGCAAATGATATAAAAAACGGCGTAATGTAGCTTGCAATAATAACCAAAGGGGTCGACCAAGACTGTTTGCTACTGGTGATGTCCGGCAGATTGAGCGTTAGCTACATAGTAAGGGCATCAAGACCCCAAAAAATGCTGCAAAAAATGTAAAAAAATGTGAAAAAACACCTTTATTTCTGTAAAACCCACAAAAATTGGACAGTAGATGACTGGAAACGTGTTATTTGGGGCGACGAAACAAAAGTGAAAAAGAATACTATTGGAATAGGCCGCATGAGCGCATCCAAAAGCACCATCCTTAATGCAAAACATCCGGACAGTTTTGCTTCCCACTGTATATCTAAGGGCATTAAGAGCCGGAGAAGGAAATTTTATGTTAAATTGTTAATAGTTCAATGGATTGTGATTATCATCAAACAATTTGCTTTTAGATTCACATTTTAGTGGTAGAATAAAAAGAGTTTGGTGCCTAATCATTAAACGTTCTACAAATTGTGAGCATTTTCCAACAATCTGCTCGATAGGCCATGTTATAGGCTCAGAAACAAAGGACTTTGTTTCTCTATTGATAATCGTGCTATGCATTTTATTTTGATTTTGATACTGATGATTTTGATTTGATAATTTTGATACAATTTTATTTGCTGTCCATGTTTTAGAGGGAGTATGACAGTAGTACTTATTTGTTATGCATTATTATTTGTCTTCAATATTAATTATTATTTGGTTAACATAACAAACTTTTAATAAAGTTAAAAGTGTGTGTTAATTGTTGTTGTGACTTTAATTGGTACAAATACAGTAACGATATCCAAAGATATATTTATTTAAAGAACTACCAAGCAAGCCATATGAGTCCGAAAATAGTCTTTTCTGACACCTTTTTCGGAGCGTTAACGCTCTTTATGAGCCCACAAAACAATCATAATTGCTCCGAAAACCTTCAGAAAAGAGGGTCATTACGTTCAAAAATGGTCCGTCAGAAAGCGCTCTTAGATAATGTCAGAAAAGAGCCTTTAATGAGGGTTTTTTGGACTCTAAAAGAGCTCTTAGATAATGTCAGAAAAGAGTCTTTATGAGGTTATTTTTTTGGGCTCTGTGTAATCTTGTTTTTATTATTCTTGTGTGGAACAGCTATGTTTTTTTGTTCAAAGCGCAAATTACAGGACAATAAGGCTTTGGTACATACATAATTAAGTGGAATTTCTGAGTCATACTGCGTGCCGACTCAGGACAGTAACAAGCAAATTTTTCTTTCGCTCAGAAAATGCTCCTTAGTTGGACTCTTTTCTGACTCCTTTTTCGGAGCGCTCCTAGAATGGTATGCTGGGTATATATTCATACAAAATTCATTATTTAATTATTTCTAGCAGTAGCTTCCAAAAAGCAAAGCCTACTTTAAGGAGTTTTTGATAAGTAACAAGTGAGAGATCGTTACTTTACAAAACATTGAGGTAGTTCCTTAATTTTACAGAATACATATAATAAAAACATTAAATAAAACAATCTTCAAATAAAATTAGACCAATTTTTTCTTTGAAAAATGTATTTCCTTTTGATTAAAAATATTTATTTATATCGATATATTTATTATTTTAAAATATAAATTTCAACACACATTTTCTTAATACTTAAAAACACTTCTTTCTCTATTGCAATTTTTTGCTTCATTTAAATTTGTGTTTCCTAGAAGGCCAAAAAAATATATAACAAAACAAGTCAGCGCAATTATTTTCAGTGTTTTTCAAAAATTCTTTATAAATTAAATTCATTTTATTTTACTGTATTTTTGCTATGTTCTCAAAAAACACTCAAGCATTTTATTGTTATTGTTATTGTTTGTTTATTGCATAATAAAGCTTTAATGAAATTATTTATTATAAACAATAGTCATTTAGAAAATATTTTTCTTAAATATTTACATTGTGTATTTAATTTATATGCTTTGATATTTGATTGTCAAGAAAGTGCATAATAAATAAATCTTACAAATAAATATTTAAATATATATTTTAAATCTTTATTTACTTATATTTTTAAATGCTTCAATGTTTATTTAAAAGCAACATACATTTATTTCAAGAAATAGACAAAATTACTTTGAAATAAATCAAAAATTATCATTTTCTACATGACAAAAGATATTCTTTTCGGCGAAGAAAAATGTAGACCTGTCAAAATACAAATATATTATAAAGCAAAACTTAATTTAAATGTTTTAAAGAAAGTTGTATTATTTGTGGTAAAATTTCACTTTTTTGTATTTCCTTTAAGTACAGTGCTAATTAGTTAATCAATGCTGTCTGCATTATGTACACATGTGTATCTCTATTTATTTATTAGCCTGAGCATAACATGTCATAACTGTAAAACTATATGACAGGTAATAAATTTCATATGAAATCATAACATCAAGCAACAAGAAATTTACACTTGTACAAATCGACAAAAAAAAAACAAAAACAAAAAAAAAACTACTCAAATACACGTATGAATACATACATACATGTATACAAAAACTGCAAATTTTTACAATGTGATGATTGTCATGTTTTATGGTCTGACTACATTGAGAATATGGCGAGTTTTTCAGAACAAATACACACATTTTTTGATATAAAAACAAGTAAGAAAGTATAGTCGATCAAGCCCGACCCTAATAATACCCTACATCCAGTATATAAATAAAACAATTTTTCAGAAATGGGCGTTATATGGGGTATATAACCCCATATGTGGACCGATCATCCAAAAATTTAGTGTCATGTAGTCTGTGAATATAAATATTATGTATGTTAAACTTAATCTCGTTATAAATACTTTTAAAAGATTTATGGAGCTTAAATTGAATTACGGAGATGGTCTTATATGGGAGTTTCGACTAATTATGGACCGACCATTATAAAATTAGATGCCATTGTTTCTGTATATAAGAAACTTATTTGTGTCCAATTTTATTTCGATACCAACGTTTTTAAGAAATTTATGATCGTTAAAGTGATTTTCGGTAGTGGGCCTTATATGGGAAATACGAGTAATTATAGACCGATCATAATAAAATTGTACCGTATTATTTTTGTATACTTATATGAAGCATATTTGTGTTCAATATTATGTGGATACCAAGATTTTTGAGAGAGTTATTCGCTTTAAAGTGATTATCGGAAGTGGTCCTTATATGGGAGCTCATTTGTGGTGAAATATGTTTGGATACTTGCATAACTCAAATGCTTTTTATGATCGGTAAACACCAAATTCGGGAGGACATTTGTATGGGAGCCAGGTGAAATAATGGACCGATTTTCACCAGTTTCAATCCCATCCATCCTAGGCCTGAAAAAATATCACGTACCAAATTTTATCGAAATATCTTCAAAATTGCGACCTGTACCCTTCGCACAAGGTTTAAATGGACAGCCAGCCAGAAAATGATTCTGAGTCGATCGGTATATTTTAAGGTGGGTGTTGGACCAATATTTCTGGGCGTTCTAAACCTCAGCACAAATCCAATATATCCTCCCCACTATTGTGGTGTAGGGTATAATAAAATTTTTCAATTTAATATTTATGCAATTTATGAAATGAAACATGAGTGAATTAAAAATAAAAATAATTTAGCAAAATAAAATGTTTGCAAATTTATTATTTATTAAATCAGATTTGTTTGTGTTTTTCTGTGATGAAATAATTTTCCTTTTATTATAGTTGTTTATGAAGAAAATGTCATAAACTACATTAAAAATACATGATTGTTATTGTTTAGATATAAAATGTTGAATAATTTTCATTTAATCTGTAGCTGTTAGCTGTTGATAGGGTATAAATAGCCTTAAATTGTGGCTGACATATTTATGAATTTACAATTTTCAATTGTGAAATAAAGTATGTACATACATATAATGAAGAAAATTATTACATAATTACATTTAAAATATTTAAATTGTCCCTCATACACAAGTAAATACCAAATGTGGATAAAGGTACGGTCACATTTAGCAAATATTTGACGAAAAAGGCGTACTCTTGTAAGAGTTACGCTTTTTTTGAGTAAATATTTGCCAAGTGTGGCCGTACCTTAAGTATGTCTTATTTAACTACAGATGAAATTTTGTTTGGCAAACGGTCTTCAACATTTTAAAAACCAGTTATAACTGCTTAAAAATATTCATTTTCATAACTCCTTCAGAGTTTAATTCATATCACTGCCGACAATATTCAAAGAAAACAAGTACGAAACTATAGTCGGTCAAGCCCGACCATATAATAGCCTAAACCCAGTATATGTATAAAACAATTTCTTAGAAATGGGCGTTATGTGGGAGATATAACCTATTGTGGACCGATCATCCAAAAATTTAGTGTCATGATGTCTATGAATATAAATATTATGTATGTTAAACTTAATCTCGATATAAATACTTTTAAAAGATTTATGGAGCTTAAAGTGAATTACGGAGAGGGTCTTATATAGGAGCTTCGACTAATTATGGACCTACTATTATAAAATTAGGTGTCATTATTTCTGTATATAAAAAACTTATTTGTGTCAAATTTTATTTGAATACCAACATTTTTAAGAAATTTACGGTCGTTAAAGTGGATTTCAAAAGTGGGCCTTATATGGGAGCTACGACTAATTATGGACCGATCATAATAAAATTGTACCGTATTATTTGTGTACATTTGAAATATATCAGTTACACATAGTGTTGTTGAACTGTTCGGACGTGTTATTTTTAGTGCGGCTGAATTTTCGGTGAAAAAATCGTAATAGGTGAAAAAGTGTAATAGGTCGAAATAAAACAAAAAGTTAAAAAATAATTCGTAATAGGTAAAAATACCTACGGTAAAAAAAAAATAAAAAACATTAAAAAATAAAAAACATTAAAAAAAAAAATAATAAAAAACATTAAAAATCACATAAAAACTGTATGAGTGTTCCTCTCAGATGTAATTCTGAGAAAGAGCTTAGCTCGACTAGAAAATCTTTATGGATCTCTGAGGAAGAATCCTTAAAAAAATCTGTGGAGAATCTTCTCACTACAAGAGCCGTAGAACGGCGGCGTTCCTGTTCGCCCAATATAGTGATTTCATCAGATGATAAAACATCAATATCTTCTACATCAAATAGTGCAGTCAAACCTAGAAAACAAGTAGGTATGGATAAATACGTCACAGTTCTTAAGCGACAGAGGAGCCCGACATCTGCTCAAACGTCATCAAATTCAAAAGCTCCCAAGACCGTGAGTATTGACAATCCAAATGATCAAAACAGGTTTGCTCTCCTCCAGACGGATGATCCAGAACTTCCTAAAAAAACGTTTAAGCCCCCACCAATTTATCTGAGAGAGCCCACTTCCAGTAAATTGGTACAAGGAATTGTTTCGGTAATAGGTGAAAATATGTTTAGCGTAACCTCAATTAAACATGGAAATATCAGCGAAACCAAAATTCAAGTGAAAAAGGAAGATGACTTTCGAAAATTGTCCAACCAGTTGGAGAGGGAGAGTAGGGATTTCTATACCTACCAGCTGAAAAGCGCAAAAGGACTCCAAGTCGTTCTAAAGGGTATAGACCCAGATGTTGATCCTGCCGAGATAAAGACTAGTTTAATGGAAAATGGCTTCAAAATTAAGAACATAACGAATATTAGAAACCGTGAAAAGATTCCTCAGCCTATGTTCAGGGTGGAATTGGAACCCGGAGATATAGTCTTAAAGAAAAACGAGTCCCATCCCATCTACAATCTGATTTACCTTCTGCATCGTAGAATCACCGTGGAAGAACCGCATAAGCGTCAGGGACCCGTCCAGTGTCTTAATTGTCAAGAATTTGGTCACACTAAAGCATATTGTAAATTGCCGTCAGTTTGTGTTGCGTGTGGGGAACTACATACAACTGCTCAATGTGATAAGTCGAAAACCGACTCAAAAATCAAAAAATGCAGTAACTGCGGAGGTAATCATACCGCAAATTATAGAGGTTGTCCAGTTTACACTCATTTGAAAGGCATAAGGACCAACAAGACGTCAGTATTACCTGTTCATCCACAACAGCCTAATTTTGCATCGAGTAACAATTTTCCTCAATTGTTACGGCCCACTAGTCATGAAAACGCGCCTAGTTCTAGACAAGTTTCTTACGCTAACGTGGTTAAATCTAATATGCCAGGTTTGGAGCAGGAACCTAAATCTCAATATTACGAGCCTAATATTAACACTCTAGAGACTACTTTGCAGACACTTGTCCAAACTATGAACACTTTTACGACCACTATGACATCCATGATGCAGGAAATGCTGAAAATGCAATCCACTATCTTACAAGCAATTTTAAAGAAATGATTTGTTTAAAAATTTGTTTTTGGAACGCGAACGGCCTCCGCCAACATAAAAACGAACTGGAACACTTCCTGATGGATAAGCAGATTGATGTCATGATGATTGCTGAAACTCACTTGACGGCGACAGGGTACTTCAAAATTAATGGATACGTGTTGTATGATACTAAAGATCCCCGCGGAAGAGCATGTGGAGGTTCGGCAATTCTTATAAAGAACAGAATAAAACATTATTTAATGAACAACATATGTGAGGATTACCTACAAGCAACAAACATTTGTATTGAATTCTGTCAATACAACTTTGTTTTATCATCAATTTATTCGCCGCCTCGATTTTCAATAAAAGAACATCAATACTACAGCTTCTTCAATTCCCTTGGAGCTAGATTTTTGGTTGCTGGTGACTTTAACGCCAAACACACATTTTGGGGTTCACGTCTAGTGACCCCGAAGGGTCGTGAACTCTTCAACACCATTGCCAAAATGGGCTTAGATGTACTCTCAAGCGGGCATCCCACCTACTGGCCGACGGACCGACGGAAGATTCCCGATATTATTGACTTCGGAGTAGTGAAAAATATCCCTGTAGAATCGATACAAGTGGAGCCTTCATTAGACTTGTCTTCAGATCACTCTCCTTCTATTATTTCAATGCGTTTCCTTCAAGGGTATGGCTCTCCATTTCGGGACATGTCTAAATCCAGAGTAAGTTGGATAAAGTATAAAAAGTATTTAAGTTCCCACTGCACGGAAAATGTAGTGTTGAGAACTACCGAGGATATTGATGGGTCGATTGGCAAGTTTACTGAGGACATACGAAGAGCTGTGCATCACGCTTCCACATATGACGTTGAATGCAGAAATAGGACAAACAGAACTTATTTCGCTGAACTCGAACATCTCCTGACAGAAAAAAGAAGAGTTAGAAGAGAGTGGCAAATTCACAGGTCTCCTCAACTGAAAGCTAGGCTACGGGAATGCAGAGATATACTAAGAAATTTCTTAGAAACCCAAAGAATGGCTTCACTTAAATCATACTTGGAGGGAATTGACAGTTCCCCACAATCTGACTATTCGTTATGGAAGGCGGCACGAGGTTTAAAAAGACCAGTTAGAGGAAAGCCTCCTTTGCGAAATCCGATTGGTGACTGGGCTAGAAACGATTCCGAGAAAGGGACTTTATTTGTTAACCATTTGAGAAATGTGTTTACTATAAACAACTCAAATAATGCAACTGAATTGCCACCACTCGTTATTAGACCTCCTGTACCTCTAAGACTTAGCTTTAATGATATTCAAAGCGCTATTGGTACTCTGAACCTTAAAAAAGCTCCAGGTATGGATAAAATCAGCAACAAAATGCTCGTGGAGTTACCTCGTGTAGCTAGAAGAATTATTCTCTTTATCTTCAATGCTATTTTACGCCTAGAATACTATCCTGCAGATTGGAAGGTATCTATGATTACCATGATTCCTAAGCCAGGGAAGGACCTCACCAAAGTAGAGTCATATAGGCCAATTAGCCTACTGCCGACAATTTCAAAACTGTTTGAAAAATTGTTAATGGCTAAGTTGATTCCAATTCTGAACGACACTCAATGTATTCCAAATCATCAATTCGGGTTCAGAGCTAAACACAGTACCATCGAACAAACACACAGATTAGTAAATGTGATAAGACGGTCGTTTGAAGAGAAAAAATACTGTTCCGCGCTTTTCATTGATGTTTCCCAAGCGTTCGACAAAGTCTGGCATGAAGGTTTAATGCACAAAATAAAATTAGCTCTGCCTGCTAACACCCACAAACTTATGAAAAGTTATTTATATGGTCGCAAATTTACAATCAAAGAAGGCGATTTTTTAAGCCCCGCTCAGCCAATTGAAGCAGGAGTACCCCAGGGTAGCATACTGGGTCCTACTTTATATTTGATTTATGCATCCGATATGCCGTCAGACCCCAATATACATACTTCAACTTTTGCTGATGATACAGCCTTTATTAGCGTTCATAAGGACCATCAAATAGCATCACAGAATTTGCAGAATTATATTTATAAACTAGAGAATTGGCTTGAGCTTTGGAAAATCAGGGTTAACGAACAGAAATGTATTCATATAACTTTCACATTGCGAAAAGATACCTGCTCGTCCATCAGAATAAATAACCAAATTATTCCGCAACACAATGAAGTCAAATACCTCGGAATCCACCTCGATCGTCGTTTAACCTGGAAGTCTCATATTGACGCAAAACTTACACAGATGAGATTAAAAGCAGTGCAACTTAATTGGCTAATCGGCAGAAATTCTACATTAAAGTTGGATTGTAAACTTTTGTTGTACAATGCAATTCTAAAGCCAATATGGTGTTATGGAATTCAATTATGGGGTACTGCCTCAGCATCCAACATTGAAAAAATTCAAAGAGGTCAAAATAAAATTCTACGTATAATTACTGCAGCTCCATGGTACGTTAAAAATTCTCGAATTCACAAAGATCTAGGCATTCCTTTGGTGAAAGACGAATTTACAAAATACGCCTCAAAATATGTCAGCAAACTTGAACACCATCCAAACCCACTTGCACGAGACATCCTTAACTTTAGTGGCCATGTTCGGTTGAGAAGGAGGGATACCCTTGCTTTAACTCAAACGCAAAACAGATGACTGGATCAGTGGATGTAAATTTTTTTGTAGTATCATAATATTTTGTCTAGCACTGGCTGGACTTATTATTTTCTTTTAGTATTAAGATTCGAAAACTTATTGTCATTTCAATATCTGAAGATACAATAAATAAATATAATGTATTATAAAAAAAAAAAAAAAAAAAAAATTTGAAATATATTTGTGTAAAATATTATGTGGATGCCAAGATTTTTGAGAGAGTTATTCGCTTTAAAGTGATTATCGGAAGTGGTCCTTATATGGGAGCTATGAGCAATTATGGACCGATCTGCACAAAATTTGTAGATGTGATTTGGCTTCATTTATCACTCTTTTGTGATGAAATTTGTTTGGATAATTGCATAATTCAAACATTTATGATCGGTAAACCCCAATTTCGGGAGGACATTTGTATGGGGGCCAGGTGAAACAATGGACCGATTTCCACCAGTTTCAATCTCATCCATCCTAGGCCTGAAGAAATATCACGTACCAAATTTTATCGAAATATCTTCAAAATTGCGACCTGTACTCTACGCACAAGCTTTACATGTACAGCCAGCCAGCCAGCCAGACGGACGGACGGACATCGTTAAATCGACTCAGAAAACGATTCTGAGTCGATCGGTATACTTGTAGGTGGGTGTTGGACCAATATTTCTGGGCGTTACAAACATCACTACCCGACTATGGTGGTGTAGGGTATAATTACTTTTGTGATGTTCTCCTTGGTTTGTACTAATTTGAGTCTGAAATCAGGCAATATTTAAGACTATGGCTTTACTCTTCTTATCATCGGCATTATAGTTTATGCGGTCAGTACAAGTACTTGAAACTGATCAGTCGGTATTGATGATATTAGTCGGTCACTACTTGATTTTTGAAATATTTTTAGCTATATCTCTAATTTCATTGCAAAAGTTTTGGTTAAACAAGAAATTTTATTAAATTATTACTATTAAATTCACTTATACTTTTATTATTCTATTATAATATTTTCTTAAATTTTTTTCTCATTTTAATGCAATTGTTTTTAATAGGTTTTTTATTGTTGTTTATTTTTTACATACATATTTATATATTTATTTATTATGTTTTAATTACATTACATTTACTTGAGCGCAAAAATCATTGTGTCTTTGTACAGTAAATTTCCTATTGGGGTTTTTGGCAGACTGACAATAATGTACGATCAAATTTTCTTGAAAAATTGGCAAAAAAAAAATAATAATAAAATAAAGAAGAAAATAAATTTAATTTTGAAAAGAATATTTAAATGAGTTGTAAAATTCATTGTAATTTTCATTTGTCAAATCATAAGTATTTCTAATGTCATAATTGTGTAAATAAATCATATTGAATTTTAATAAGTAAATGGTACATAATAACCCAGTGAAAGTTTGAGAGGCTATTTTAGTGCTCAAATTTCAAATTTTCTTTAAAATAATTTCAGTTGTTTTTTAAGCAATAATGCCTTCAATTTCGTAAATATCTTGTTTCGTAATAAAGTTTTCTTCAGAAATTTTACATAACTTTATTGTCTAATTTTCTAGTTTCACATAAACATTTTACCTTTAAAAACTTTTGGCAAATTTCTTTGTGTCATTATTTAATTTCGATTACTCCAGGTCTTTTATTTTATTGGCTTGCTATATAAATTTAGTATTTTCTTCATCACAAAATAATTATTTAATTTTAAGCTCTGTATTTTGTTCAATGTAGAACATTTTTTCACATAATTGTACATTTCAAAATTTATGATGCCATAAATAATAAAGGAATTTTTGTGTAGCTAAATTTATTTTCATTGCTTTTAACATTAATGTAGTTGTAAATTTCTGCAAGAAGTTGAGTTTAATTTTTAATGTCAAAATGATTTCAACAAAATTTCAATGTAAGAATAGAAGAATAATTCATTAATTGGAAGCCTAAGGGTATGCTTTACAATTTTAAATTATTGATTGTTAACAGTTGAAAGAGAGTAGCAGTAAACAGTAATAGGATTCAGTTAAGTTTGATTTTTAGGCTTATAAAAATATGAAATTTGGCCTGTTTATAGTAAAAAAGTAAGGTTTTAACATAAGATCAGAGACAATCTATTGAATATTAAATTTAATCAAACTATATTATTATTTTAGGAAATTCACTCTGAAACTGCCCGAGTAAGTACTTATATACTTATATTTACGTATCATCATCATTGTGGAAGCGATACGAGGGCGGTTCGGAAAATTCTTAGCCCAGAACAGAAAGCACGGCATAAACAGAAAAAAGTTAAGTGTTTTGGAAACTTCCATCTCTGCTTATTATTAAATTTCTTTTTGGTCTGGCAACTCCTTCATATAGAAACAGGTGTTCAAAAAAGACGCATCCGCGAATTTTTTACAATGGAACGATTAGAAATTCGTGGTGTCATTTAATATTTAAATAAAAAAAGTTTATCGGTACAAGAAATTCATAATGATATGGTGAATGTGTTAGGTGAAAGTGCTCCTTTATATGCAACAGTAAAAAATTGGATTGCTGAATTTAAACATGGCCGTACCAGCATTGAGGATGAACCACGTAGTAGACGTCTAAGAACAACAACAACAACAACAGAAATCATAACCAAAGTGCATGATATGGTATTAAATGATCGACGAATAAAAGTGCGTGAAGTAGCTACTATCATGGGCACCTCAAATGATCGAGTCCATTTAATTTTGCATTAAGAAGAAACGTTTTCTGCAAGATGGCTGCCGCATTTGGTAACAGTCGACCAAAATCGCATAAAAATTAAAATTTCTTAAGCTTGTTTGGATCGTTTTAAGAAAAATAAAATGGATTTTAAGCGTCGTTTCATAAATGTTGATTAGACATGAATCCACTACTATACTCCAGAGACAAAAGAACAATCCAAGCAATAGACTGAAGCTGGAGCAAGTGCCCCAAAGAAGGCAAAAACAATTCAATCGGGTGGTAAGATTATGGCAACGGTTTTCTGGGACTTCAAAGGTATTTTATTGATTGACTATCGGCAAAAGGGTAACACAATAAATATTGCAACATTTTGGATCAATTAAATGTAAAAATTCAAGAAAAACGTCCTGGCTTACAACACAAAAAATAATTTTTCACCAAGTCTGCGCACCAGCGCACAAGAGTGTTTTAACAATGGCTAAAATCAGCATATTAAAGTACGAGTTGCTTGACCACCCTGATTTAGCTCCCAGTGACTTTTACCTGTTCCCAAATCTAAAAAATTCCTACCTCAAATGAAGATGCAATTACAGTTGTAAACCACTATTTTAGAGGGCCTTGAGGAAAACTATTTCAAGGGATAGAATTGCTAGATAAACGTTGGACTAAGTGTATTGAAGTTTCAGGAGATTATATTTAAAACGAAAATAGCCTATTTTTGTAGTAGACTAAGAAGTTTCCGAACCGCCCTAGTAGACTAGTTTAGGGTGAATTGAATTTAAGATACTTCAGAACCTAAAATATTATTCTTCATGTTTTTGTTATTGTTTTAATAATGTATGGTCCTCTTAAAAGGTTAATCATAATGATTTTCATTATGATCCCTGTTGATTACATAAGGAAAACGTTCTTTGTTTTGCTTTTGTTTATAACCCTGAAGTTATTAACATTTTGTTCTCGCTGTACTCTCTCCCTCTCTCTCTCTCGTTCTCTCATTCGTGCTACATTTTAAAAAACATCAAATAACTACCTACATTATAATAATTTATTAATCAATAAGTTATTTGTGTGTTAAACTTTCGTATAAAAAACAAACAAAGTAAATTGTTTATGTACGAGTACAACTAAAATGTAAACGCAAACAAAGCACACACATACAAGTACACAAGTATTAATGTCTGTACATATGTACAATGCCTACAATTTGCATAAATAAATTTATTGTATAATTGTTATTGTTTGTTTTGTTGTGGCTTATTTGGTTAAATATATTAATATTATGAGTAAATGGTGAATGCACACAGTGACCTTGAATTCTTAAGCACACACATACTGATACCAAAAAAAAAAAACAATAACAAAAAAATTAAATAAAAACAATACCTACCTAAATATTCATAAGTGTTTTGTGGTTCATTCATACCCATAATACAAACTGCAAAAGCAACAATAACATTTTGCTAACAAACAAATATTAATAACCCTTCAAAGCAGGATATACTTGCGATGCCAGCAACTTATTTACACTTGAGCACATGGTAGCTTCACATATTTTTAAACTGTATATGTACATATATAAAGCTTTGATGGAAAATTATATCAAGCTTTATACAGAGAAGGTCGCCCCTCCCCCCCCATGAAATTCAATGAAACAAGAGAACAAGGCAAGTCCAAAATTGTTAACTGAGTACCTTTTTCTACTTTGCACATATGTAAAAAGTACCAAAGTTACATGGCGTTTTTATTACAATTCATATTACATACACAGATACATACATATATACATATGTATTTGTTTTAGTGAACTGATAACAATCTCATAAACTTTTTAAATTATAATTTTATATAATTTTTCTTGTTGTCTTTTTTTTTTTTAATTTCAACACACATGGGAAGGATGAGTAATAAATAAAATTTTATATTAAATTTCTTTGTGTTAAATTCACAGAGACCCAAAAAGAACCAAGGTTTTTAAATTCAGTCATAAACACGAACATGAAATAAAACACCAACAACATTTTGAATTAAATTTATGACTTTTTTTGCTGGCTGTGTTACACAGCAGAAAAAAGGTACATAAACATTTCATTCCCCTTTCAGTTGCAATAATGAAAAAATGTGTTTTTTTGCAAAAGATCCGAATCATACAAAAGTATCCAACAAGTACGAGTGAGTAAGTAGACATACAAGATCCAACAATTTTTTTTTTTTTGCGTTTTTGTTGGCGGCCTTGACTTCTTTTGAGTATTTTTTTCCGCCAACTTTTAGTTTTATTGTATTTTAGGTACGTGTGCCATTATTATTGTGGTGGTTGTGTTGGGTGTGAAAGTATTTATTCTTGGTGGCAAATATGGTACGTTGACTAAATTTTTATTATCGTGTATTATTGACCCTGAAAGTGTGGGAAAAATTAAGTATTTATTTGCGTTAACCATAAAAATAAGAAACTTTTAGGCCCGTTTTCTCAATGTGTCGACAAACTGCCTGTTACTAAATGTCGACATAAATTTATTAGGCTGATAATGTGTCCGTCAACAATTTTGCTTTTCTCAATATACAGACAAAAACATTATTTTCACTTGGCAATACCTCTCAAAATGTATGTGAAAATTGGGAACTCTATCTTCAAGTGACAAGCTGTTGACATAAATCAGCTGTTTTCCAAATGTGAAAAAATAACAAAAAACATTATTTAAAAAAAAATTAATAACATCCATGTTTGCCAGGTAGTTACGTCTGACATGATAAACTCTTTCAACATTCACTTGGAATCCTATTTAATCGAGTTCATCCTCCATTAAATTAATGTTTATTCCTCTATTAAAAATGTTTTTTAAAATTTATTTAATTTTTTTTACCAAAGAACAGCAGTCAGCTGATTGAATTTATCTGTACAACAAATAAATAATCGGCAGATGAGGGCTGGTTAGTTTTGCGACAGAATAGAAGCTAAGGAGACATTGAGAAAACCAAATTTCTTTAATCGGCAGTTTTTCGTTGGGAAAAAGATAATCGCCTTATGAGAAAACAGCCCTTAATGTTAACTGCAAGTATTTTTTTTTTGAGAGCCTTTAGCAATCAGCCAAATAGGGTGGTAATAAAAATACTTAACAAGAATTCTATCATAGATATACATATGTATATTTTCATTATACTTTTAAATCAAAATTTTTTGCCTAACATTATAAGTATGTGTAACACTTAAAAATATTCCTCCATTATTCCATTAAGTAGTAAATTCCTAGTCTATACAGTATTGTTTGGTTGTCTGTCCTTTTGTATGTCTGTGTAAAACAAAATACAAAACCAAAAATAAAGTAATTAACTTTTAATGTTTGTCAAGGTTGTAGGCAATTTGGTATTGAAAATAAGCAAAATCGGTTTGATATAAAAATAGTTAAGGACTAAAATGTAAGTAATCCTCGATAAAATTGTTTTTGACAAAAATAATTTTGAATACAGATATTGTTACTTTAATTGTTAAGTGACAGTTGTCTAATACATATATAAATTATAAGACAGCAATCTTGGGTGCAATGACCACTTATATGTCGGTTATCATGCCATCAGGGAGGCAACATAAATTTTTTAGGAAAACATTTCACTGGCCTATGACACCAAAGCATTTTTTCTTGTCGGTTTTAAAACCAATTCTGACAATATTGGTTTCTGTGACACCCCTGATAGATAATATTCAATATTTAAATGGAGAATTTGACACATTATATTAAGTATGTAATACTAAAACTTATTGAGATCTATGTTATTTCGTAATGTCAATACATAGCCAAGTTTTTGTTGGGTACTTACAAAAATGAAAATATTTCTTATTTATTATGCAAACTATAATTCTAAACAGCACTATGTGAACTGTTTAAAATCCAAATACTTAGTTGTACTTGTTGTTGTCTTTGTATTCAATTATCTATCGCCTATAATGTCACGGCTGTTATTGATGACTTGGCTAAAGTAGATATTTAGTTGCAAATGTATAAGAAGAAAAAAAAAACCAATTACTAATCAATATGGTTTAGTTCTTATATACATAGTAGCAGTGACCTAAGCCTACTTAAACGTATTTGGTTACGAATGCTATTGGTTTTGTTCTTAAAATACATTTAGTTCATTCAAACGTAAGTAAATGTTTAAATTATAATTACATATAAACAACAGCAACAACAATACAACTATTGTTTGTTATTTTTGTTACTTAAATATTGTGACTATTTGTTGTTTTGTTTTATTGCTCAAATACCAAGAAATTTAATTATAATACTGGTTGGCTACTGAAATCTATTGCAGTACATTTTTGTCTTGTTTTCAATATATGTAATTAATGTGGGTTTCAGCTACAAGTTTGTAAGTAAACATAATGAATCCGTAAAATTAGTTTACAAAATTAGAAAATTTGTTGGAACTTTTTTACGAAAATTTGTATTTATTGTATAGTGTAAAGTTTTCTACTTAATAGAGTAAATTGTGAAATGTTATTCATATGTCTGTGGAAAAACACACTCACGATTCAAATGCACAGCCGTAGTTAATATGATTCACACTAAAATATATATAATTTTCGTAGGAAATTTTGTACTTAGTATCAGCAAAATCGATTCAGTAGAAAAGTGTTACAGCACCAATTTATTGTAGGCCCTAATATTGCGAAAGAAGGAGAAAAAACAGTTATACACAAGATAATTAAAATATGTATGACTTCCGCCGTATGACCCCCACGTCTGGTTCGGACGTAGTCTAATCTGGAGGTCCAATTTTCGATGACTTTTTTTTAACATTTATAGAAATAACGCGTCGAATGTTGTCCTCCAAGTGGTCACTCGTTGCGGGCTTATCGACAGAGAAAACAATTAAGTGGCGTCAAATCGCACGATATTGGAGGACAATACACGGTTCCGAAACATAAAACTAGGCGGTTACCAAACGTTTTCTTCAATAAATCAATTGTGGCATGAGCGTTGCCACACTTAATATGTTGCGCTGCCTTGTTGAAACCACAACTCCAAAAAGTCAATAATCCTGGCTCTATAGCGGTCATTATTGACTGCAACATTCTGGGCAGCTTCATTTTCAAAGAAGTACGTACCAATTATTCCACCCACTCATAACGCACACCAAACAGTCAGTTTTTGGCGATGTACGGTGTCCAAACATACACTTGAGGATTATCGTCCCTCTAAATACGGCAGTTTTGTTTATTGGCGCATCCATTTAAACAAAAGTGAGCTTCATCACTAAACAAAATTCGCTTATAAAAATCGGAGTCAACGGCAATCTTATTTTGGGCCCAATCACCGAATTTTCCAAATAAATTTGCACAATTTGAAAGCGTTGTTCAGGCGTCAGTTCATTAATGTTGAAATGTCAAACCAAACTAAACATAAATCACTTGACAGCTGATAAAATGGTCGGCACTTAAAAAAAAGTATTGCCCAATTAAATTCTATATATCTAAAAAAAATACCTTTTATATTTAATTGTATTTATTAGGTTTAGAAAAAATGGGGCTAAAAATAACATAGTTCTTAATCACGTTACATACGTATGAGTTATATTTAAATTAAAAGTACAAATATTCATACGTATTGGTAATTTCTTAAATGACTTTATGTAATTGGTAGACAATTTGTAACAATTTAAAAATAAATGAGAAAATATAACAGTCTACAATATTTTACTCTTGATTGAGTGATTCTTCTTTGTAATTGAATTAAAAACCTAATTTAATTTTAAAATTGTAAGTGTGTACATACATAAGTACATACATACATATGGGTATTTTCATACAGCCGTACGTGACATTCGTACGTATATGGAGTAATATAAATCTCACAAAAATAGAAGTTAATGAAAAACAATATTACAGTTATGTTGCAATCAAAAGCTTCTATGTTTGAAAAAAAAAGGGGCAGCCTGGAAACTTTGGTGTCGAAAATATCCGATCAAAATAAGGTGATAACGTACGTGACAAAAACGGAAGTGGTTTTAAGGCACATTTACGTACATGCGAAAGTCTGCGAATCATGGAAGTTTTTCTTTTCTTTAAAAATTCCTAAAAAAAAGCTAAATAATGTACCTTTACAATCCTTTAATATTTAAAGAGAAATCATCTGTGGTTAGTTTTATATAAAAGGAAAATATAATAACGTACGTGACATAACGTACGTGACAATTTTTCTCGTATATAAAAAATGAATGTATTTTGTAGATAATTTTAGACATAAATTTGGGGAAAAAAAATAAAAGTGTTTACTTATTCATAAAACGGTGTGATAATAAAAATAATATCAAATTCATAAAATGGTTATTAATATTAATTCATTACATACTTATTAACTAAACTGTAACATTTTTTTGTAATGAGTAAGCCCTTCGAGCAACATTTATACGTTGACTGTCGATGAATGAAAAAAAATGTTGCTTTTTTGTTTTATTTGTGGAATAGGCGGCACACTTTTCCATTTTTCATTTAAATTAGAAGAAGTATCTTCAATTTCTTCTCCCTGTACATACATCAAATGAATGCCCTCAACATATTCACAAGCGCATTCATAAAATGAAAAAGCGTCTGGAAAAATTATATTATTTGCTTTTACTATTTGACAAACCTTCCTCTTTAAAACACTTCCTCCATCCACTGCTTACAAAATAAGGAATGCTCGTTAAAATAAACTTGTTCTTGTTCTTTTTTTAACTCTTCCCGCCACCATTTCATGGTTTTACTACTATTTAAAATAATCTAAATAGAAAATTTACATTTAACATTGATTTTGATGCATTAATTTAAAATTATCGTACTTACAATAACGTATGCGACAAACTTTAAAAGGTAATAACTTGTTTTTTATTTCGGTTGAAAAGGCAATTTTAGTTAATATCTTTAATTGGAAGAATTCTTATTTTAGAATTGTAATCTACTTTACCTGCGACTGCCCATATATAAATGGCATAGTTAAACAATGTTTTTGCATAACATACGTGACATTAAAATACCATCAAAAGCAAATCAAAAAAAAAAAAAATACCATTATTCGAGCTCTAACTTCTCGTTTTTCTCATTATTATAGTTATTTGTTATTGCAAATTTATTTTTAAGATGTAATTGTAATGTTTCAAATCTATTAATTTAGTTAATAGCAAAGAGAAAATAAGTTATTTTATTTGCAAAAACTGAGTCGAAGTTTTCCAGTTTTTCTCTTCCAATTTTGAGTTTTAAAATTCCAATTACCTTTAAATGATTCCATATTATGAAAAAATCGAATATTTTTCTCTTATTAAATCATATTAGAAAAATTTTTCAAGTACTCTTATTTTTTTGGTTGTGGTTGACTATTCATGGAACTACCCATATGTATATGAGAAATCTAGCAGCCTAAAAATGTTGTTCACTTTTTGAAACATTAATTTCTTGTGAAATTTATATAACAATTTCGTTAAACATTGTACCTATATCTATCGATTCATTGCATTAATTCAATAACTGATTACAACACATAACAGCTTTGAGCAATGTTTACAATGGATTACAAGCTTAAATAAAAAAATATTTATAAATGCATGCATTTCATCGGATACTATCTTTATTTGTTATTCTTCACTACACTTTTATATTATTAAACACAAAAATTTACATACATACATACATATGTACATATATGTATAACAATAATAATTCTACGATATAATATCTCTTCTTTCCACTAGATAAATTCAATGTTGTGCGTCATAAAAACTAGAATATAACAACAATAATAATAGCGAAAAATAACGAAAAGAAGGAAATTGAGAAGCAGTAAAACAGTCATGTTTGTGTAAGAATTTTTTATTTAGCGAGAGAGAGTGAAAAACAAAAAAAAACACAGAAAAGAAACAATAACAAAAACCTAAGCCAACGAGCTAGAAAAACAAAAGCAAACACAAATGCAGACATTATACCAAATGAAAATGAAATGAATACAAACACAAACACGTTTGCATTCATATTCTTACACAAACACGCAGTTAACAATAACAAAGCAAACAAACAAACAAACAAACAGTCATTCAAATGCATGATTTTGTTTTTACGGTTGATTGTTTCTTTGTTTATAAATATGTGCAAGTGTATGCATGCGTGTATGTATGTATGTATGTATGTGTTTAGGTCGATCACCTTATTATATTGCTCAGGCTCTTCTGCCTCCCTCTCATAATTTTCTACTTGTTGTTATTGTTATTGAGTGCATGCTTTCTTTTCGTATTTTTATTTTGTTTTGTTGTTCTTTTTTTTTTGTTTATACTCGTATGCAGTGTGACCAGATCTCAAATAGTTCAGCGGCTAAATCAGTTTAAAAAATGCTATAATATTCTAAAATTTGTTTTAAAATGCCAAGAAAGTGCTAAATGTTTTAAAATACTTTTTTAAAATAATATTAACACAATTTTAGGTAAACATGATAAATAATTTTATTCTATTTTCTTCGACCTTTTTGATTTTTATTAAATAATTTGTAAGCTTGAGGTCACTTTTTTGTTTTTTATAAAAGATTTTTTAATTTTTATTTATAATAAACTTTCGAATTCCTTTGGAAATATTCTTCAGGAGTATATTTAAAATATATTTAAAGTACAAAATATTCAGGAGTATATTTAAAATACATATATTTGAAGTATATTTAAATATACTCCTGAAGAAGATTTCCAAAGGAAATCGAAATATCGAGTTTATTATAAATAAAAATAAAAGAATATTTTATAAAAAACAAAAAAGTGACCTCAAGCTTACAAATTATTTAATAGTAAACATGATACAAAATTTACTTTCTGTAATAAAAATACAACTCAACTACAACACTTCAGAAGTCCATCCCTAAAGAAAACTCAGTTTTTAAACATTTTTTTGCGGGATTTTCATATACATACATATATGTATGTATATTAGTTCTGTACTCGTGCATGTTAAGACAAATGTTCTATAAGTTTTACTGAATCCTGCCTGAAGCTTCTGTAATTTGAAAACATTTATTTAATGTTTATATTACGGTTTAAGAACACACTTAAAGTTTAGGAAAACTTTTTACACTTATATTACGGTTTAAGAACACACTTAAACACTTTGTTTGATCAGCGCCATCTGTTTATGAAATTATTTGTAACAATATTAATAGACTTTGTGTGATCAACGCCATCTGTTGATGAGTTTATTAGTTTTTTGATGAAATTTTCAGAGGTTGTCTCGGATTTTTGCTCATATCTCCGTTTTTTGTGGACGGATTTTGCTGATTTTAAATAGCAAACTTCTCGGAAACATGTCTGACAGAATTATTAAAGATTTGGATGCCGAAGATATCTGGGGACTTCAGAAAATTGATTTCAACAGACAGACAGACGGACATGGCTTAATAGACTCCGCTATCTATAAGGATTCAGAATATATATACTTTTTAGGGAAATTACAGACGGAATGAACAAACTTATATATACCCTTCTCATGAAGGTGAAGGGTATGAAAATGCTAAAGAAAATGCCAAACACTAAATGTAAAATTTTGCAGCTAAATTAAAATATAATAAGCTAAATTTAGCCGCAAAAATGCTATAATGGTCACACTGCTCGTATGAAAATAATTTATGACAGTGTGTTTGTTTGAGAGAATGTGTATGTAGCTGTTTATTTATTTACTTTTGCTTTTAGATTTAATTTTGTTGATTTCATTATTTATTTATTGTTTAATTTAAAGGTTTCTTTTATATTCGCAACAAAAAATGGATCATCGTTAATTTCAAGCACAGCCATTTAAAGAAAATGCAATTAATTTAAGTTAGGCAAACAATAACTTTAAAGCACAGTGTAGTCGTGGAGAAAATTAAAGGGTTATGAATATAGAACTTTAAGTGGATAGTCCATACAGGCACAAGCAGGAAAATTAGTCATTTCTGCAAAACTGGTAAACAAGTTATAAAAACACGTTTGTTTAAGTGTTGTTTTAACAAAATCAAGTAAATATTTAAAAAACAAATATAAATATTTTATATATATTTTATTTTTTACATTTTTATTTTATTTTAAATATATTTACAACTTTTCATCATTTCAGTGCGTAGAACTGGCTGTAACAGGAATGATTTTTATTTGGTTAATTTTTTTAGACAAAATTCAAAGGTTCTTAAATGTTGTCTAGAAAATTAACTAAATAGAAAGCATTTCTACTACTTCTACGCAACGGAATGATCCGAGTTCTGTGCGCAACCACTGCAGTACAACATTGATAACATGAGTAAATATTGAATTCTTTAGGTCTGAAGCAAAATTGACACTAAAAATTTAAAGAATAAAAAAAATATCTAGATCAATTTTATAAACCAAAACGAATATTTATTTCTTTTTATCTCTTCAAACATCATATGAAAGTCGATTAGCACTTATAAAACTCCCTACTCTTAAAAGTCGAATTATATACATACATATGTATATATTTACATACATCTCATGAACATCTCATTACTGATTAACAATAATAAAACTTACTCAACTAAGTTTTGTATGTATAGTGCAGAATTTAAAATGTTTCATTTATTTCCTAGACTACCCCACTGTAAAACGTTTTTGTACATGTACACCTAATTCTGTTTTTACGCGGTTTTGACCTAACACGGTTTGAAAATAAACAAATTTTACATTTTTTACACGATTTTTTTTCCATTTAGCACGATTCAAAAATTTTTGGGCTTAAATTTTTTTGTTTAAATTTAATTTTTTGCGAAATATGTTCATATCACAAATTAAGCGGAATTGTCTTTTTGCAAATGCAAGCAAATTTTCTGGTCAGAGCAATTGTAAACAGCAAATATTTAGGAGAATTCAATATTGGATAACAATCAAGTAAACTTGTCATACATACATTTTCTACCTTACATACTTTTAAGCGTAGAGTGCGTATCTTTTTTCCCCCCTTTAATAATTATGCTTGTGTAAAAACACATTGTATATGTGAATTATTATTATTATTATAAACCTGGATATTTGTTTTAAAAAAACTCTTGTTTTTCACTAATTTTAATAGGTTTTAGAGATAAGGAAGCAATCACCTATTTTGTATAAAATAAACAATGATCAAACAATTTTCGTCCGGCACTGGCTAAACTAATAATTGAAATTTTATAGATATAAGATTTTAAAAACTTATTGTTAGTTCGTTTTTAATGAAGATACAATAAATAAATAAAAGTATAAAAAAAAACTATTTTGCATACGATCAATGCTATTTTTACACGGGTTTTCCTGGAACCAATTACCGTGTAAAATTAGAATTAGGTGGTATTTTTTATTTTACACTCTATATTATCTACTTATACGTTTCATTTTAGTTCTGTAGAAAATATTTGCAATTCTATATCTACATTCTGTAAATTACTTATCGCAATAAATTCTAAAAGTATCATAAAAACATATCAGCAACACTTTGGGACTATTATTTTCCTAATTTTATTTTTCTTGCTTTGTTTGTTGTAGGTAGATAAAAAAAAACTATTTAAGAAATGACAAACACGTATTGGTTAAATTAAATATCACTCATACGTACCGTGACCCAATGTTAAGGGATCTAGTTGGTCGTAAAAGAAAAAAAAGGATTAAAATTAAAGTGTTCCTTTGATAAAATACTTGTATTACATTTATTGTTGTAAATTTCTTATGATAAGTAAAGAACCTTTAAGTAAAAGTCTATAGTTGGAAAATTAACAATTCATTAACTATTGATATCTCTTGACAGTAAAACTTAAAATTTTATTACATATAACTTGCATAATCAAAATATAATCCACAAATATTTCTTGCTTCTACAATTTCATAATATTTAACTAGCATTAATTTTTATACCCTCCGCCACCATAAGTGGTGAATGAGGGTGAATGAGGGTGAATGAGGGTGAATGAGGCCATGGCCAAAACCGCTTATAGTTCTCCTAAGCAGTTTGGTACTGAAAATCAGCAAAATCGGAACAAGAGTTATGGATCAAAATATGAGACAACCTCCATGAAAAATTTATATTTTTAAACATTTTTCTTCCAATTTTTTTTAAATATATTGGCAGATATTCCCATGAAATTTTGTATACGTTGTTTGTATGATAAAAGAAGAAAGTGTGAGGAAAATAGTACGAATAGGTTCATGATTTCTCATAGCCCCCATACAAAAATCTTCCCGAAATATTGCTCAATTATACATAAATGCCCATAAAATTGGAATATCAATACAAAATTCAGCAGGAATAAGTTTCATGCAAAAAGAAATCGTAAAACGATTTTTTTTTTTAATTCGGTCCATGTTTGACCATAGATCCCATATAAAGTCCACTTCCAAAATTCACTTAAATACGTATAAATCTAATATGAATAATGCTAAACGGCTAAAATTTGAAAATTGGATTTTTTTTGTGAAATTATCTACTAATTACAAATAGCAATTTACATACATATAACCGAACTTACAGACATACATATGTACATATTCATGTACTGTATAACATTGTATATGGGTGTTTCCATGGTTATGCACGCGACATTTGTACACGTTTAATTGTCTTTGAATATTGTGAAAATGGAAATGGATTGGAATTTTAGAATGGAATTATAGAATCGTTCATTGTATGTGATGAGACTTTTCAAAAAGTATATATATTGGAAAATTGAGCACTGGGTATCCAAGTTCCATGCACTCAAAGTTGACTTACGCACGTGACGAAAAATGGAAGTACCTTTTAGAGCCGTAAGAAAAAGTCCGAAATTAAGCGAATTGTAGAAATTTTTTATTTCGGAAAAAATGTTTTTATAAAGGTTAATAATGGACCTTTATAATCATGCTTTGTTCAAAAACAACTATGCATAAATTTGCTAAGAAAAAAATAGTTTGTAGATTACGCAAGTGTCACGTCTGTAATCACTTTTTACCTTCATACATATTTTAGTAATTTTATATACATATATGTATGTATATATATTTCTTTTTACCAAAAAATTAAACTTTTATTCAAAAATGAAAAATCAAAATTACTACAATTAATCTAATTTAATTTTTTCCTTAAAAAAAATTATGCGAGCGTTGTGATTTTTTAAATCACGGTGGACCATTTCATGGAAATACCCATATATGTACATACTAAAAATACTATACCTACATACATATGTATATGTATGTATATAAATTTAAAACTCTGACAAACAAAAAACTAAATTCAGTTTATGTTTATTTTTGCTTTAGTTTCTTTTGTACAAATTACTTCCATATGAATAAAATTCAATGGTTCTATTATCTAACCATATACATACTATAACAAATACTCGTACGACAACAGCAACAAAATAATACAAAATACGTTTGGTGATGTAGATGTATTTTATAAATAAAAAGATATATTTTTAGTATAAACATAAATATCTCGCGTCATTTGTATCAAATATTCACTCTTAAAGCCATCGCCAGTACACTAAGTATTTGCCGTGTGGTACTTATGTAATTGTTCCAAAAGCACAATAAAATAACAAAAACAACCACAAAATCTCAAACAAACCGGCTTTCAAAAATTGTAACTCTTTAAGCTCTCTGCTGTCTCTCTCTCGCTATGTGAAAATTTAAATGATTATACAATTTGTTTTAAAACTGCGCTTGCGTCTTAAACTCTCTTTACAAACCTCTCTTTTGCTGTAAAATCATCAGTGTGACCAGATCTCAAAAAGCTAAGCGGCTAAGTCAGTTTAAAAATATGCTAAAACTTGTTTTAAAGTGCCAAAAAAAAATGTGCTAAATTTTTTAAAACACTTTCTTGAAATAATTTTGTACAATCTGAGAACAAACATGCTTAAAAAATAAAGTTTTTATATGAATAATACAATTATTAACAATTAAGGTTCTCTTCATGAGTCTAATGAGTAATTTTTATAATTTTTGTTTTTTTACTGTATCAGATTTTAATAAAGTCTTCTGTAATTTGAAACATTTATTTAATCTTTTGAATCCACATCTTATATAAAGGATAGAATTCATGGTATTTAAAATCATTATATTTTTTATTTATTTTATTATACCCTACATCTCCATAGTAGGGAAGGTATATTAGCTTTATGCTGATGTTTGTAACGCTCGAAAATATTACTCTAATATCCACCTTATACCAATCAACTCGGAATCATTTTCTGATTCGACTTAATGGCTGTCCACGCCAAGTACATGTCGCAGTTTTTAAAATATTTCGATTGTTGAAATTGGTCCTTTATTTCACTTAGTCTTTATACAAATGTCCTTTCTTTTGTGCAGATCGATCAATAATTTGTCAATGCTCCCATATAAAGCTCAATTCCGAAACTCACTTCAACGGCCATAAATCTCCTAAAAATGTGCAATTACGAATTAGAAATCATGGCACCAAATTTTATAACGATTGGTCGATAATTAGTCAAAGCTCTTATAAAAAAAACACTTCTGAAAATCACTTCAACAACTTAGTTTTTATAGAATTAATTTCACCAAATAAATTGCTTAATGGCAAAACTAAAATCTTCATAACAAAAGATGAAAGGGAGTTTTCATAAAACGCATTCTTATATTCACAAACTTGTTGCCAAAATTCTACGCTTGGATTTTGAATTTCCCACTAATATAAAGTTAGTGTTTGCTATTTTAGTTCAAGAGTTGTAATAAATTTGTCATTTATGCTTTAAAATGTACATATAATATTCCTTTTGTTGTTTCAAACTATTTTAAACAGAAAATAAATTAGTATTTTTAAAATTTTAAAATGCTAAAAAATGTTAAACGTATTATGAATTATTATTTGCTAAAGAAAATGCCAAATGCTAAATGTAAAATTTTGCAGCTAAATCAAAATAAAATAAGTTAAATTTAGCCGCAAAAATGCTAATATGGTCACACTGTGTTTCATATTTGAACATTTAAAGAGCGTCACTGTAGCATATTAAAATGCTTGTTTTCTCGTTTCTCTTGTAATTTTTGTAATATCTTTTAGTAACAGCGTTGTCAGTTTAGGGGATTTATCCCCAAATTGAGGATTTTTTTTCGTGATTTGGGATAAAAATTTCCTCTTGGGGATCCGGGGATTTGTTGGGGATGACATCAATTTTAGGGGATTTTTTGGGGATTTTATTTATAACTGCCAAGTCTAAAAATGTGTGTTATTATTTATAGTGGATGGTTTCTAATAAAGAAGAAGTATGTAAATATTTAAAAAAAAATATATTTTGTACTGTTTAAAATGGCTGCAAATACTATATTTATTAAAAAAAATCATAATGTTTCTTGGGAATGCGAAGATTCGGCAAAAGGTTTGAAATGTACATATACGAGTATATTTTTAAAGTGTAACGCTTGCGTTGAACGCATTTTTTCAATAATGAATTCTACCAAAACAAAAATACGTAACAAAATGCAATATGAATTATTGGAAGCATTTCTCAGAATAAACGCATACTTTAAAAATAATTCAATTTGTTGTGAGAAATTTAATCCATCTGCTGAAATGCTAAAGCTTTTTAATACAAGCAATATGTACAACAACATTTCTGAGGCTGATGAATCAGAAGATTTTTATTCTAAAGTTTTGGAAATGCTAAACTTTGGTAAATAATTGTTTATACTTCTATATAATAAATTATGTGTAATTTTTTCTTTACAAGATTTATAATTACAGATCGAATTAGTTTGAATATTAATATATGTAGCTATCAATAAAAATGAATTTTATTAAATAAATATGTTATTTTTTAAACAAAATAAAAATGTTACAAAAAAAAAAAAAAAATTTAATCAAAAAAAATCAGTTTGTGGATTTTTGGGGATGACAAATCCAAAATAGGGGATAAGCTCTAAAAAAAAATACTGGCAGCACTGTTTAGTAATGTTGTTTGTTGCTTTTATGTTTTTATCTTTTAATTTTTTTTTGTTTTGAAGCTTTGAAAAGTATGTCAAAGTCAAATAAAAAACGATGACGGACGTTGTAATAGTAGTTGTTGCTTTTTATTTCTTGTTAATGTCTTTTGCTGTTTTTGGTTTGAACTACATACAAGTTGTCCAAAAATATCTCAAGTATCCGCAACTAAAAAAAAAAAGTTGTTGCTGTTGCTAAATTATTACTTAACGAAAGCATGGCTGGCTTTTTAATGTTTAATAGTTAGGCAGTTTTTAAGAGAATGTATTAAATAATTTATTATATAATAAAATTATAAATTATTAATAAACATTTGTAAATGTTGTGGTTTTTATGGAGATTTTTGTTTTAAATAAATGTATTTATTCATTCAAGTTAGATTCGTCAAAAGGAAAAATTAACATTTGTATAAAACATGTGAAAAGTAAAAAAAATTGTTTGGATTTAGGTAAAGAATTCGTACACACAAGTTTGATACAGAAAAAAAGTTTTGCTAACTTCAAGTTTATATAGTACCTAAAATAAACAAGTAAGCAAGTACAGTCGGTAAAGCCCGACCATATAATACCCTACACACAATATACATATATAAAACAGTTTTTCAGAAATGTGCGTTATATGGGAGATATAACCTATTGTGAACCGATCATCCAAAAATTTAGTGTCATGATGCACAGAAAAAAATAAAAATGAGTTTCAATTAAAATATTTGTGGAATCAATTACGGACCTGTAAACAAAATGATAGTATCAATTAAAAAAAAATATCAGAAAAATCAGAAAAAGTAATTGAATCAATTAAAATTTTAATTGAAAATTATTTTAAAATCAATTAAAGGTTTAATTGAAAAAAAACATGGTTTTTTTCTACATGTCTGTATATATAAATTTTTTTGTGGTAAACTTTATCTCGATATAAATACTTTCAAAAGATTCATGGAGCTTAAAGTGAATTACGGAGAGGGTGTTATATGGGAGTTTCGACTAATTATGGAACGATCTGCACAAAATACGTAGATGTGATTTGGCTTTATTTACTACTCATTTGTGGTGAAATTTGCTTGTATACTTGCATAATTCAAACATTTATGATCGTTAAAGCGCCTATTTCGGGAGGACATTTATATGGGGGCCAGGTGAAATAATGGACCAATATCCACCAGTTTCAATTCTATACATCCGTACCAAATTTTATCGAAATATCTTCAAAATTGCGACCTGTACTCTGCGCACAGGCTTCACTTGGACAGCCAGCCAGCCAGACGGACGGCCGGACATCGTTAAATCGACTCAGAAAGTGAGTCTGAGTAGATAGGTATACTTTAAGGTGGGTGTTGGACCAATATTTCTGCATTGCTGCGGCTTGAAGCTATTGCGTTTGCGATTAAATACTTTTAGATTTACCGCTATTCCAAGAATCTTGAAATGTGCGTGTTGCATTTGATTTTTGTAAATTTAACTCAGTTGAAAGAATTTTTTTCGTGAAAGCGACTATTCTAATAATTCAACTGTGGGAGAAATTCCTTTAGAAGAATTTGAAAGTGAAGATGAAAGCAACAATGTTAACATCTCTCGACATTTTCTTTTTCTACCTGGCCACATCTACTCACTATCTGTCTCTAACAACAACTATCCCCCCTCTTCTATTTACCTCTTTTCATACAACACAAAAGAACCACCGATTGGAGCTAACTGAGCTGTACTAATTATGGCTACCTGTTGACCTAACCTAACCTATGATATTGATTGTTTTAACATTTGTCTTCAATTGGCCGAGAAAAGTAGGGTAGCTTCAAAAGACATCATGTTTCTATAAAATATTCGTGAAATTGCAGTGCAGAAAAATATATCATCTAATAAAACACCGTCAAAAATTTCCTACTCTTTTAATTGATTTTTTACGATTAAGTTTATAAATTGTAATTTGTGTGTCCGATGTACATACATTAGAATGTGCATTTTTTATTTATTATAAGTGTTTTTATGTCATTTTTCAATAAAATTAATGAATTTATTTTAAAAATAATTTATATATAATTTGTTTTTTTTTCTTAATTTTCACCACAAAATTTTTACTATTAGTTGCGTTAATCGAGGTTGCACTGTAGATTTAATTTCACAAAATTGTTTAATTTTCTGTTTTTATTCGAATAATATCCTAAACTTAGTCGTTTTATAAACTGCAAATGAATGTTATTTAAAAATAAAAATAATTTTTCTGAATTTTTTTTTCGCATATCCGTTGTTGTTTTTGAATAATATCCGGTTTTTTATTTTTATAATAATTTGGATGTTTTAGTATAATAAAATATTTGTAGTAAAAATAAACAAATACACCGATGCATTGCTTTGCGTCGTTTCAATTGCGTCATGTTTTTTTTTTTTTTTTTTTTGAAACGTAACCCCGACGCAAAATGAGGTATTGGTGGTGTATAAAAAAAATATTTTTCGATTATTCGGTTTTTATTTGGAATGCTATACGAAATTTATTCGTATAATTATCCTTTTATTTATTTCATTATTCGGGTTTTTTTTTAATTTTATTCTTTTATTGGTTTGATTATTAAAAAATTATGAAATTTGTTCTAATATGCGGTTGTTTACTCGAATAATATCCGTTTTTTTTTTTTTGTAAAATGATGAGGATGTTTTCATAAAAGAAAAAATTAAAAAAAGTTATGAAATTTGTTCGTTTAATCGATTTTTATTCGAATATTCGGATATTTTGGTAATTTAATATATGTATGTAAAGAATTCGATAATTCGTTTTTTTTATTCGAAAATTATTAGGGTTTAGGAAAATATTTCAAGTAAAAACAAGTAATAGTGCTATATACGGCTGTGTCGAATCTTAAATACCCTCCATCTAAATATAATGAGAATTACTAAAACTACACTTCTGATAGAACATATTCAGTTCAGTTCAGTTTATTTGTATTTTATATATTGCTTGAAATACAATTTTACACTCAACTTAATTCATTTAAAATAATTTGATATTTTATCTAATTTTTATGATTTATAATTGATGTAATTGCCAATTCTTATCTTGTCTTATTTACAGATTTTGTCAGTTTATCATAGCAATCTTGTGTAAATTACACACAATTTCGGAAGTGGGCTTTTTATGGGGGTTTTGTTCAAACATGGACCGAATCAAACAAGCGTTTTGAGATTTCGTTTTACATGAAACTTATTTTTGATGAATTTTCTTCTGATATTGCAAATTTATAGGCATTTATTTTTAATTGAACCATATTTCGGGAAGAAATTTGTATGGGGACTATGAGAAATCATGAAGTGATTTCAAATATTTTTATCACAGCTTGTCCTATTATCATAAAAATAACGTGTTTAAAATTTCATGGTATTATCTGCAATATATTTCAACAAAAAAGCAAATTTTGTCACTAGATTATTAAGAACGATACCCCTGAAGAAGTTAAAATAAAACTAACGAAACGTTGGGTAAGTAAAATTAAAATCGAACATGGTTTTTATTTACGTTTGGAAACAAACATTTCACCAAATTAGCCTGAAGGAAACTCCTTAAAATTTGTAAAAAAAAAAAAAAAAAAAAAAAAAAAAAAAAAGTATCAAAACTTTTATGGAGGATGTCTCACATTTTGCTCCAAAACTCTGGTTCTACTACACCGATATTGCTGATTTGCGAAAACAAATTGTGTAACAAAATAGAAAACCTTTTTCTGGAAACTTGGCGAAGTTCAGTTGTGTATTTTGGAAAGACGGACACACAGACGGACATATCGACTTTAAAATTAATAAGGATCAAGAATATATACATAAATACTTTGTTGGGTTTAAGTTTCACATGGAAGGACAAACGTGTATATTCCCTCATTCGTAGATATACTTTCATCTGTTTTTTATTTGAATAATAACCAGTTTTTATTAGTGCAATTATTTGGTAATTTATACATATTTAAGAATAAGGTAACAATTAATAAATAAATTTGATTACTTAGCTTTACTTATAGGGATTAAACTGTAAACCAAGTTCAAGTTTCGGCAGATTTACCGATTTTCAATAACAAAATTCTAAAACCTATATATGTAAGCTTATGTACTGCCTATAGTTTGATATCTTTAAAATTTGATTTTAATGGACAGATAGACATAACGATATCTGACTTCCATAACTATAAGTGTCCAAAATAAAAGTACATAAATACTTTATGGTGAGCAAATGAATATTGCCACACATGTTATAGATACTTGGTAAGTGGTATAAAGATTTTTATTGATATTAATAACTTAATAATTTAGTATTGTTGCTAGTTACACAAATAACTCCTTCTGGCTTCTGCTGTAGTTTTCTTTTAAAATTGAAATGTGTTTCAATTGTATAAAAATAAGTAAAAAAAAAAATAAATAAAACAAAAATAAACATAAAACGCGTCATCATACTCCAACATACAAAAAACTTAAATACATTTTTGCAAGAGTTGAGAGGGCTTGAAGCGTACCAACAAATATACAAACAAACAAACAACGTAAGTAGTTGTTACATAATTTTCAGTTAGTTAAAGCATAAAACATTTAACAGATACCAAAAGTTACACAAACAAACATTTATAGATGGTTTGACAGACAGATGCAAACACACACAAACACTACCCGACAACCAGCCAGCCATACTCCCCACTCACAGATATAGTAATACAGATACAAAATACACATTTTGTAATACTCATTCAATATTTTGTGTTTGGAAATAATCTTTATTAAATTGTGTTGGCTTTTGTGTATTATTGTTATCGTTGCTGTTGTTTGTTGAACGTTACACATAATTGAAGCGTGGGTTACCGCAGATTTATTTAAAGCCAAATTTAGTTCAAAAAAAAAAAAAAAAAAAAAAAAACAAATGGCTGGTACTTTTTCTCTTGTGCTTAATCTGTAATGGCTGTTGCCGTCTCTGTATAAATTGTGTATTAAACAAATATCTTTCATTTAACCCTCCGATGAGTGACAGTTCTGAACTTCACGGCCGTGTGAAAAGGTCCCTACGGACCTTTTTTGTAAATCATGTTTTTTTTTTCATATAAAAAATTTTTTTTTGATTTTTTTAACTCAAAGACATAAAAACAAAAAATTCTAAGAACTGGTTTATTGCTAGTAGTATAAAATTAGAATATTGTGCCTTTCCTTGAAAGCAATAAAGTTCATGTCTTCGAATTTTTCTTAGAATTTTTTGTTTTTATCAGCATCCCTAATGTCTTTGAGTTGAGGTCTTTGTGTTCAGAACAAATAAATTATGTGTTGAAACAATAAAAAAAATTTTATAATGATGCCCAAAAACATGAATTTATTAGTGAAATTCAGTACAAGGTTCATACGGACTTATTCACACGTCCGCATACTATTCTCACTAAAACCTCAATAACTCCTAAAGTAATAATACGATCGGCTTGATGTGATTCCAAAAGATGCGCAACAAAATAATCTTGGAATACAGAGTAACTTTGGGGGGGTTGTAGTGGCCGAAGTAGGAGTAATTTCAGTTTGAAAAGGCAAAAAGGGACCTTCTCACTCATCGGAGGGTTAATTTATTGTTTTTGTTATTCGTTACAAATATTGTTGCTGTGGTTATATATGTTGCTTTATTTATTAAAATCGTTTCTTGTTTTGTTGTTGCTTAGAAAAGAAAACCAAAATTAAATCGCAATTTGTAATTTTCTATTATTTTTGTAGGGTTGTTTCCTTCACAGTCTCTTTCTCTTTTCTCTAGCTCTCTGCCTCCGTCTCCCAACAGCAACATTGTTTTGCAAAATTCGTGTGTACATTTTAATTATTTAATTGTTTTTATTATTTCATTAATTTGTTGCTTAATCCACTACAATTTGGTTATTTAATCAATAAGTATTTTTTTCTTTTTGTAAACTTATTTTCAACCACAGCAACATCAACCTAAAGAAATTAATACAAATTTTAAATAGAAAATAAAATTATAAAACTACAAAATACAAATGTTTAAAAGCACGTAGTTAAGGTTTGTTTTTAACACACGCCATTTACAATGAAGCAATCTGAATTAAATAATAATAAATAATAAAGAAACAAATAAAAATAAATAAATCAATTAAAAGCTACTCAAATATCTAGCAAGCACTTTTACGTAGGCAACAGTTTAATTAAATTTAATAATAATAAACAATGTTGTAAATGGAACGGAAATGACAAATACAAATTAGCAAATAAAAGTATCGTTCTTTTTTTTTTTTTGAAAAACCTGTAAGAATATAAAATAAATTTAAAACTTTTTGAACAATTTTTTGTAAATTCCAACTTCCAAACAAAGCAAAATCATATATACGAGGGCGGTTCGGAGACTTCTTAGGCCAGAACAGAAAGCGCGGTATAAACAGAAAAAACTTAAGTGTTTTGGAAACTTCCATCTCTGCTTTGAACACATGTTAAATGTCTTTTCGATCTGGCAACTCTTTCATATAGAAACAGGTATTCGAAAAAGACGCCAGCGTTGCCACAACCAAAACAATTTTTTAACCAACATTGAAATAAAAAATAACCAAATTGGAGAAAAATTAACCAAATTTTTTTTTTATTCATTTATTTATAATAAAATCAAGTTTTAATAGAAAAGAAACATATAAAAATTGTTAAAAACAATAGGTTTGTTTAGTGACTAAAAACTTTTACAAATTTGTAAAAATTGTTACAAATAATTTTGAAATTTGTTACAAAAAAATTCTTTTATATTCTTTATATTCTTTATATTTTTTAACGTATTTTATATATATCTTCAAAATTTAATTTTAAAACTTGTCATGCTAAGTTGATATTTACTAAATAAAATATTCTTACATTTTTTATTATCAATAAAAATAACCAAATTGAAAAAAAATTACACATTTACACACTAAAAAAAAAAATTAACCAATTTTGGTTAAAATTAACCAAAACGGCAACACTGAAAGACGTATTCGCGATTTTTCTACAATGGAAAAATTAAAAATTCGTGCTTGTTTGGATCGTTTTAAGAAAAATAAAATGTAACTGTTGATGAGACATGGATCCACCACTATACTCCAGAATCAAAAGAACAATCCAAGCAATGGACTGAAGCTGGAGAAAGTGCCCCAAAGAAGGCAAAAACAATTCTATCGGCTGGTAAGCTTATGGCAACGGTTTTCTGGAACTTCAAAGGTATTTTATTGATTGACTATCGGCAAAAGGGTAAAACAATAAATTCAGAGTACTATTGCAACATTTTGGATCAATTAAATGTAAAAATTCGAGAAAACTGTCCTAGTTTACAACCAGTGCACAAGAGTGTTTTAACAATGGCTAAAATCAACGAATTAAATTACAAGTTGCTTGACCACCCACCTTATGCTCCTGATTTAGCTCCCAGTGACTTTTACCTGTTCCCAAATCTAAAAAAAGCCTCAGCTGGCAAGCGTTTTAGTTCAAATGACGATGCAATTACAGTTGTGAACAACTATTTCGAAGGCCTTGAGGAAAACTATTTTAATCAAGGGATAGAATTGTACTAAATGTATGGAAGTTTCAGGAGATTAAATTGAAAAATAAATATGGTTTTGAAAAATTAACAATTTTTTTTTGTGCTAGGTAAAGAAGTTTCCGAACCACCCTCGTGCATACCTTGTATAGGTAGCAAAATATCAACGGATAGCGAAATACCAGCAGAGTCAAGCACATCTGAAATATCATCAGAATTCCTCTTAAATATTAAGTTTTAATAATTATAAATATACTTTTTAGGAGACAGTTCTTCCTTCACAGTTCCATACTACTGGATAGAGTAGTTCAATAGAGATTTCCTTTGCATAAACTGTTTATTGACTCTTGCGCATTGTTACAGCCTTGCAAGTAGGTTACTGGGTAAATAGTCGTTGTTTGGAAGTAGTTTAAAAATGAGGAACAAGATGCATATATTTCCAAACAAAGGATCACGGGGCTATTTCCATCTTTAACATATATAAAAACAGACATTTTTTTCTCAAGTGCCTCTTTTTGTTTCTACCCGTGCTAGATTGAGTGTGATTTTGTTTTTGTTTTGTTCCCTACTCGAAAACTATTATGAAATATTAGACGTTAGATTTAATCTAACTGCAAACATGATATTGCAATTTAATATTTATTACGTTTTTTTTTTTTGTTTTTATAAATAAATTTTGCAATATTTAGATAGTTGTAGTGGTAGTAGAAGTAGAAGTAGTATTAACTGCGCCACACCTTTACCAAGTTGAGTTGCATTTTAAGTTAAACCGGCAGCGTTAGACGACACAGCCAGACACTTTCTGTCAGTTAGACAATCAATGACGTTTAAGTTATTTGTTTTTGTTTTTCTTTTTCATTTGATTTGCTTTTATTATTACTGCTGTGCTATGCTGTGTTTGGTATTTCATAATATTAAGTATTTTTTAATAAAATAGATTTGAAAACTTAATTTTATTGTGTTATTTTTAAATGTCAATAGCTGATCTTTGAGGGCATTAAGCAAAGATAAAACGTATTTTACATAAATAATGAGGATGTTTTTTTTTTTTAAATATCAGCTGTAAAAAATGTATTTAATGGAAAAATGCTAAAAGAGATTGCATGGATCATTAAGTAAAAATGTATTATTACACATTAAATATATTTCAATAATAATATTAAAGCAATGTTATAATTCTAACTCAAAATCACGTATTTGTTAAATAGTTGAAATATGAAACTTATTATAATAATTAATAAATTCTGTCACCTAAAAATGTTTGTGATTTATCGCTACACGAGAATGTAGCAAGTGTATTAATTAGTAACTAGTACTAGTAGTGGCTAAAAGATTCGCTTATTAGCGTTAGTAGTTATAAGGGCTATACTCATATATTTGTACATGAGTATGTAACTGTTAGTTTGTCATTATAAAGCCCTTATGCAATATTGTTGCAACTAATTAATTACTCAAAAGTATTAAATATTTTAATAATAATAATAATAATAGATTTTGCAATAAAATACTTATTGTTATTATTTATTCATGTTATATATTTAATTTTTTGTGTGCGTGTGTGTGTGTGTGTTTTTTTTTTTGTTGCTACACGCAGAGAAAAAACATGGTTGTGGTAAACATAATCTAAGAGCAACATATTATGATAAGATTTATGATTGTAGTCAAAACATATTATGATGAATATAAGTGCCATGAAATATCATATAATAATCATTTATCATCGTAATATTTCATCATAATATTTTCCTGTTAATCATAATTTGATATTAGAACATCATATTATAACCTAATATAATCATAAAATTGTCATAAATGATCATATTATGACCCAATGTAACCATATTATAGTTTAATATAATCATATTATCATAAATAATAATCATATTATGATTTAGAATGATCATATTATGATCTAAATTAACCATATTATGATCTTATGTAATCATATTATGATATATAATAATCATGTTATGATATATAGTAATCATATTATTATATTTTTGTATATAGAAATGAATATTTATGCACTTTCGACGTATAGAAAAAAATTTACATATATTTATAGTTATGTTTAATAGAATTTTATTTTGTGACATTTAAGATCATTTATTTAGGTCTTTACACTTTTTTTAAATTTTTGTATTTTGTAGTAATATTTTAAATACGAATTATTTTTTTTTTGCCATTATTGAAACATTTAAATCCAAATAAATAATCGAATATCGCGCATACAAAGTACTGAACTGATGCAAGAGCATTCTACAAATGATAAAAATAAAATACTATTAAAATTAAACATATTTTGTTTGCATTTTAAACATAATATGAGTACAAATATAGAAACTTATCATTTAATGGTTATTTGTAAGTTTAATAAGTTGTAAAAAACATAATATGTTTGAATAGTTATCATTCAATAATTGTGGTAAACATATTTTAAAAATAATTATGTTTCAGTGAACCATATTCAATTTTATAATTACGATAAACATAAAAATGTTTATAGTAACTAAATTATCGTTAAAATCAAATTAAAATAACAATTTTTTGTGTACCACAACAATATATTGTCACCAAAAACACAGTGTAGTTGGTGTAACCATGTCCAATCATGCTTTTTCTCTTCGTGTATATTAATTGTTCATCTACATAAATTATTTAATGACTAATTTACGTTGCGTTCAATAATTAACAATGACTAAATGTAATTACAATATTGGAAAAAAAAATGGAAAAATTTTGGAATTAAATAAATCTACTTCAAATGTAAATATTCCAAATAAATAAATTGTAAAATATTTGGGTATTCACCTTGAAAATTTTTTTATATTTTCATAAATGCATTTTTCATATACAAACACATCTTTTATTCGCAACACATAGAGTCTAGAGTTAACGTTATTTTATACCAATCATTAAATTAGACCTATTTTAACTTAGGGCTGCTTAATATGGTTTAATATTTCACCAGCTTACATGGAAAAACTTAGAGTATTTGAAAGCAAGTGTCTAAGAGCATGTACGTCAATTTATAGATCATAATCTAGCGGGTATTTAAAATATATTTCCAATGAAAAATTATACAACAAAGCCAAAATAACAAGAATTGATAACTTCATTATAGATTTGATTAGAAATCGCATTAAAAGAAGCGTTGAATGTTATGATAACAATCGTATAATGGCCCCATATTATGCTAGCGATCTATACATTTATATAACACTACAAAATGACTTTGTACCACCAGAAGCCTTTGTTTATCTAGACAGCAATGGATTCATCCAGAATAATATAGGTCTCCCTATATTCTATCATATATCTATGTATATAGACGGGCCAGAAATAAAACAATTCTCTATAACGAATTGACTATTGACAACAAAAGATTTGATACAAACTCTTAACTATTTAGGGGTTAGAAACCAATATTCAAGATATAATAAATATTGGTGGCTTAACCGATAATATCCCTCATTTTTACCTCTTGACTTACAAAACATAATCATATACATATGCAAGTAAAGTTTTTTAAAATTTACTTTACATTGTAATATAATATGTACCTACAAAAACTATTGTAAACACATTCATATATATTTCCAAATAATGTTAAAATATAAATTATTTATATTGGGGCTGTGTATAATTAAATCTTTATTTAATCTATTGTTTATAGTAGTTAAATTTGTTATACAAAAATATATTTAATAAGCATTATAAAAGTATTAATACTTGGTATTAATGATATAATGTTGTAAATAATATGACAAAGTACACAAAATGAAGTTGCTTTTGCAACAAAAAAAAAACTATTATAAAGCTAGATTTACACGATTGAAATTTCCTTCAAAATGCTTCAAACTCGTGTAAACAGCAAAAATTCTTCAAAATTTATTTATTTAATAGTTATTAATAGTTGTGAAATAAATAAATTTTAAAGAAATTGAAGCATTTTGAAGAGCAATTTTGAAGAAAATTTCAATCGTGTAAATCTAGCTTAATAATATTGTGTAATTTAAATGAGATATTTTTAAAAACCAATTTTAAATTTTAAAAACGTATTTTAATCCATCTTCAAGTGGCGGCTATTTGTTTCCTTAATTTTAAAGTTGGAAAGATTCTATTCCTTTATATAATAAAAGAAGTTTTTAAATTTTATTCACGAGTTTAAGTAATAAAACTTCAAATAGTGATAAATAAGATGAGACCCACTTACTGGGAAAATATTGTTATATGAAAGTGGGTTGCAGCAAAGACTTATTTTAAATCGTATAAAAATGTTGAAGGATGTTTTAAAAGTAGTAAACATTTCTATCATAATTCCCTGGAATATTTTGATGTCCCGGTATCCAGAAGAGTCCTATTGATTAATGTCTCGCCATCTCATTAAGAGATGCCCGGAAATTTTAAGATCTAGTTGGATGTCGTATAGACATAGTAAAGAATTTTGATAAATATGAATACTCGATAAAACCGCAGCCAATTTACGGCTCTACCAATGCTGAAATCTCAACCTTCATTCGTTTGGTAGTCTAAAAGAGACTCGTGTGCCAGTCCGTGCTATGTAAGATCTCAAAATAGTTTTCTTGGAGAGATTGTATCCCCTCGGTTTCTCCTTTCGTGATCACAACGAAGCTTCTGTCGCAGAAGGGCAAAGTCGTTGCAGGTCCAAAGCTTCCTCCATGCGCCGGTGTTGCCGAGTCTAATGTCTGTATTGAGATATATGCGTCTGGCCATAATAAAGACCGGAAGCGTGTTAATAATAGCAAATATAGCCCAAGATGGAGTGGTGCACACAGCACCTGTAATCATCAGTGCCGAAGTCCTCAGAATATTTTCAAAAGAGTTAAGGTGTGAGTAGTTGATGCACCATACATTAGTATTGACTATTTGTTACTCTTAGATGAAATATTGGACAATTGCTCACAAAGTACTACAAAATGTTACAATTTATTTGAGCAATAACTACGTAGTTTAATTTTAAATACGTTTCAAAAATATAGTTCTTAAGGTACGGTCACACTTGGCAAATATTTACAAATTTGATTGACGTTGTTTACTTGTACAAGAGTTTTGTAAGATCAAGCAGCATCAAATAAAATAAAACTAAATATTTGTTGTGTCGTGTCGTAAATAAACCAAGTTTTTTCCATAAATAAACGACTTCAAATATATTTTATTTAGTGGTTACGTCTTTTTCGTAAAATATTTGCCAAGTGTTCCAATATCTCTAGTATTTAGTAACAAAAACTGAACGTATTCATAAAGATCTCAGCTCTCTTAAAGAATAAAGAATAAGAAGAATATAAATGTTGTCGGTTGATACCCTCCAAAGTTAAAGTAACAGGTGCCTAACATCCAGAGACTAGTCATGTAACTAGTACTTTATTTATTTTCTTTCTTCTTGACACGATCGTTTGTAATACATATATTGCTACGTCTTCAGATACAAATGTTGATCTTATAAATGTAGCTAAATATATACATACATACGTATATATTTAGCAAAATTGTTGAATTTAGTTAATAAACAGTTATAGTTATATACTTACTTTAATTAAATTTTAATTACAAGTTATTCAAACACTTACCTGAAAAAAAAAAGAAAAAAAATATTTAATTAAAATTTGTGTGAAATTTGCATTAACAGGCAGATGTAAAAATTATGATTTTAAAAGTCTTGTAGACTTTTCTTTACTATTCTGTTTAAAAGCCTTTGGAATATGATATTTATATAATCAACAATTAGTGTAAATAACTAAAACAATTTACATATTCATTTAAAACTCCAACAGTTTAGTTATCAGAAAGAAGCTTAAATTTAAATTACTCAATAATTTAATAGGCTTTCCAAGTGCTTGAAATATGTTTTTAACAGTATTGCCAAATAGTTTTTCTAAATGCCTCTAAGAAAAATTCAATTTTAAAGCACTCAAGAAAATTAAACAAATTTACATTTACATTACAACTACATATTGCTCAATAATGATTTCTAAAGTTAAGACACATGCTGTTGAAATAGAGTTTTTAATAAAAATCAGCTTTTATTGCCATAAAATTTACAGCTATTTTATCTTTATTACAGTTACTCATACATAATGAGGCGAAAAAAAAGCAAAACTAAATGAGGACAAAAGTCTACAGCTCACTATTTTTCACACACACACACACACACACACACCAAAAACAAAATAGTATTAACAAAAGTGGGCCAGCTATAAGTATGAACAATCAGCGTTGGCTTGGCTGTTGCAAAGCCAAGCTAAGCTGAGCTGTGTGCTTTTTGCAAAAGCTATTGCAGCAACAGTTGCAAAATTTTTATTTTGCAACAATTTGCAAAATAATTTTTCTTGTTTAGCTGTTTTTACACACAAATATTGGGTCATTTGTTTGCAAAGCAAGATTTTCATTTTGAAAATAAAAAGTTAAATTTAGGAATTTATGTATGTATGTATGTAGATATTAAAAAGCTGGTCTTAGGTTTTAATAAAACTTTGGCTATAATAAATAGATTTCAATTTATTTTCTTAATTGGGTTACTCATGCTAACTTTTAGGAATTCCTAACATACATACATACATACATACTTATGTTTTTCTCTTTTTTATTGTGAAATTAATGATGACATTTTATTTCATCATCATAAAGTTTTATAAAATTTTTTTGTTTTCTTCTTAACTACATATTAAATAAATCTAATTGCGGAGGAAAAAATGTTATAAAATTTATTTATTTATACTTTTTTGGGGCGTTTTAATGGCAAGAATACTTTCAACAGCATGTCTTTATATTTCTTCATTAGCATTTATATTTATTTCTAGGAAAAAAAAACCACAACAAAGTATAAAAGAACTCATTTAATTTGCAGTTTTATTAGTATATCCCTTTTGGCTTTTGGGAAAAAACATAAGAAAACAAAACTAGCTACATATATGAAAAGTTTGCTTTGTGACATGAAATGGAAAAAAATACAAAGTTTGAAAAGAGCAAAAAATTTAAGAAAAAAATAAACGAAGAAATATAACTTTTGCTAAGGCATTGACATACATACATACAGTTACTCGTACATACTACATACATATGTACATGACTTTGAGTTTTAATTAGAAATAAAATGCATGCAAATGGATTTTTTATAGAAAACTAAGAAGGAAGGAATTTTTATAAAAAAAACTAGCTGGCCGCCCGGCTGCGCTCGGTATTTACTAATGATTTGTATTTCATATAGAAGTGAAAAGGAGGCTTTGGTGCCCGTTCTTCAAGTTTCTTCAAAAATTTTTCTTATTAAGAAAAATAAGAAGTGAAAAGGAGGCAATATATTAAAAACTTAAAATTTCCGAGTTTTACCAGGAATTTCAATTTTTTTTTTTTTTTACAAACCATCTCCTGAGAATTTCGAATCGAATAAAAACCAAATTAGGCAAATCGCTCCACGTGATGCCATTACATACATGGACTATTTCATTTTTATATACATAATAGCGGACCCGGCGAAGCTTCGCCTCGCCCCAATTTTAAGCCTTCAGACAAACTTTAGAGTAATAGGAATAATAGTAACAGGAATAATAGTAACAGGAATAATTTCATACAAAATTTCGTACAAAAAAAAATCAATTCCAATTTTCCGCATTTCGCATTTTCCACAATTTTCCATGATTTACACAAAAAACTTTCTATATTTCCATTTCACAAAATTTCATACAAAAACTCGATTTTCCAATTTTCCGACTTTTCCGGAGGGATTTTTCAAAATTTTCTTCCGTAAAAATCTTCTATTCGAAAATCCGAACTGACAAAAAATTTCACAGACAATTTCTCATTTTATGAATTACTATACATTTTTTACACCATTTTTATATATACACTAGCTAAAACCCGGTGTGCTTCGCTACCCGTATCGTAATGAAATAAAAAGTTTACAGTTAAATAAATATAATTATGTATTAAGTTATTAAAATCTACAGTTTTTCTTTTAAATTAATTCTTATTATATTATCTTATTATGGTTGACAATAAACAAACAAACAAACAAACACACATTCACTTTTATATGTAGATAAAGGTTTCAAATGTATACAAATTTTAACATTTACTTAATATTGCTGCTAGTCAGCGCATTGGTGTTCTTAATATTAATATTGATAGCTGATATAGCTTTCCCTATATTTAATTTGTCATCATATCTATGGGAGGTGCCACGCCCACTATTGGTAGTCCACCCATTCTTGTCCTAAATATTAATATTAATGGTAGAATAACCGTAACATATATCTCATTGTATACCCTATATTTGATATGGCAGGTGCCTAGCCCCCTGTTACTACTACTCCCATTTTTTCCTCAAATAATTAAACAAACAATGGAATTGCTCATGCAAAATTTAAGTACTGTAGCTATTATAGTTTTCTAAGTATTTGATTTTTAAAATTAACTTTGTATGGGAGCTACCACGCCCACCTATAGCTCATTGCAGACATACAGAAATATACTGTGAAAATGTCAAGCAAATCGGTTCAGCCGTTTAGCCGTCTATAGATCCCACACTAATAATAATAAACATAAATACATACATACAGACACACAATCACTTTTATATACATATATAGATATACTATAGATATAGATAAAAGATAGGCAAATATTTCAGAAATTGTTCGAGCTTAAGGTCTTTTATACTAAAATAATTTTTTGTTTATTTTTAATATTTCGCTACGTCTTTGTGTTGCTTCTTCAGGAAAAAAATAGGATAATGGAACATGTCATATGTGACGAAAATGATAAAGGCAACAAGAATAAAGTATTTATAGGTACAACGAAAACGAAACTGAAACCCAGAATTGCTGGACATTAATCAGACCAAAGATATAGAGACAATATTACTTTACAAAAAACTCATTCTCATTGTAGTAAATTAAATCACTATCCACACTTGGAAAATATATCGGTATTAAACACAGAAAATAACTACAAACGACGTTATATATTAGAGATGTTACAGATAATTAATGTGCCTACAACTTCCTATAGAAGTTACACTAAGACGTAGAGAAATATTAAAAAAAAAAAACAATATTTTAATAAGAAAATACCTTAAGCTTGAATAATTTATGAAATATGTATTAATTAAAAAGGTCAAACAAAATATAATAAGAAGAATAGACAAATACTTTACACCTATTCGGCAATTTCGATATGATAAATGCCCTATTCAGAATGGTTATTATTATTATTTTTAATTTCCTTAAATTTTCTTTGAAAAAAAAAAACTTTTTATCTTTTAATTATAATCATATCATTGCAAACAGCCATTTGTAATGCTCAACTGTTATATGACACTTAATAATTAATGAAAAACAATTAAGAAAATATTGTTTTATTGCCACGAATATAACAATAACCATAATTATGTGCTCAAAAAAGACCCCCCACCTACCCTTCATTATTATTATTATTATAATGTTGTTGTTGTAATATTTCACCATAACAATAAAATTTACTCTCATATTCTAAAGACACAGAAAACAACAACAATATATCCCAAACCAAACAGGTCAATGAACTAAAAGTGTGTGTGTGTGTGTGTGTATGTGTGTTAGTTACAGTGGGTTTGTGTGAAAAACAATCAACAACAACAGCAAATTCTACAAAGAGTATAAAATATCCCACACTCAGTCCCCTACACAATAATAACAACAACATACATGCAATCACTTCTTGTTTTTATTATTTTCTTATTCAACTTAAAAGCGCCATTTTTATGATTAAATGTTAAATATGTTTCTACCTCTCCTTAAACACCCCCCAACCACACACCAATATAATGTATGCACATTTTCTTTGCTGTTGTAATATATTCCGTTTTTGCCCATCATCTTCAACAACATGAAATTACCATGAAATATTCAAAATGTCTACCGCAACAGCGAGAAAAAAATGCACAATAAAGAAAATCAGAAAAAATTAAACCTAAAAGGCGCAAAAAAAACTAATAAAATAAAGGAAGCACTACCAGAATCCTGCGAACAAGACTTATTTTCGCTACAGTGGGTTTGAAGTGAAAATTAAGAACAGGAAATTATTTATACCAGACCAAAAGTATTACAGTATACCCCGGTTAAATAGCTCACTCAAAAATCCAAAATTTTTGGGTACTTGTCCAGGGAAGGTATTTAAGCGTCCACGGTTATTCAACTTAAAAAGGTAATTAAACGAATTTGCTTAAATGCATTTAAGAAGGTAATTATCAGAATAACTAGTTTTTACAATGAAATTATTGGTGTTTTTTTCCTTTTTTTTTTGCAATACAGATCAAAAAAAATTGTGGCTTTATAGACAAAGATGTTGTCTTGGGAGCCATTTCATTAACACTTTAAATTCGATTAAATTCACCACTTTTTTTGAAAACTTATAATTGTACCACTAGCAATAAATGACAACAATTCACATTCTCCAATTAACCCGAATTGGGTATTTAAGCAAAAGTTTTTAAAACATTGTTTTGTTTTGTTTGGAAAAAATATGAAAAATAAACGGGGATTTACAAGGCGAGGTAATTTAACGAAAAAGGTAATTAAACATGGGCTATATAACCGGGGTATACTGTATATAGACATTAAAACTATTTCTTAAGAGATGGATCAAGGTTTATTTGCAATTTTTGAATATTTACATAAAAATATAAAGAATCGTTCTTTAAACGAACTCTTTTAACCACTGTTCATATATTTTTCACAGTTTCCCAAACAGCTTGGTAAAAATTATTATTTATTATATACTTTAGCACAGAAACTTTTACAGGCGTATAAAAGTCTATTATTCAGGCCATTTAATATGAACAAAATAAAAAAGCAGCGGGCAAACAATAATAAAAAAAAACCCCCCCATTTTTTGCCAAAGCAAATTTACCAAAGTAAAGAAAACCATTTCAACCAAATACTCATAAATATAGAAAAAAAAACACAATGAAAAGTTGCCTGGTTATTAACAAGAACTCTTAATATTGTTTAACTTTTTTTTCTGTATGCTCTCAATTATATTTATTTATAAACATTAGTTATTATTGCTTTTTGCAGGCGTTTAAATTAACACAAAACATACGGGCATAAATAAACCAATTAATGTTGATTAAGTTTTTTATTTAGTTTAAACATGAATTTAAGGGGAAATGCTGAAATAAATAAAATTAAATAAATGGCACAAATACAAAGAAACATTTTCATTCAATTAGTTTAGTTTATTTTAATCTAGTTAAATTGAAAAGCAGTTGTTAAACTTCAATTTAAATTAATCTCTCACAACTATTCTTTCTATATATTTTTATTTAATTATACAAATTTATACTTTTGCTGGGTTCAACTGTTTACAAAAATATTTAGAAATTTTCATAAATTTTTCTTTACTTTTTCCGTCTTCAAAGTCTTGTAAATTCTTCCTTCCACTTTGTTAAATGTGCATTTGTATTGAAATTTCTTAGCAGCTTCTCTTGGTTTTCTTGCATGAAAATATTTGCTTGATTATTTTGTTTTTATATTTTGTTTACTATAAAATACATAAAATATTTGAAATACCAATCGAGACTATTTGCAAGTTGGTCGTGTAAATTACTCGTAGCGAGAGCAAACACTAAAATGCAAATTTATTTTTCTGTGTCGTAGAAAAAGTAAAACTTTTTTTATTACATACATATGTACCTATACATACAGACATATTTGAAATTTGCATTTTATTGTTTAAATTAAATTTGTTTGCATATGCTGTGATCAAGTAGTATTTATCTGTAAATCATAAAATACAGTACAACCTCCCTAATCCGGACAGATATAGTTTCAGCTACTGTCCGGATTAGTGGATCGTCCGGACTACAGTTGAAAGAAAATTTTAAACGCAATACATATACATATGTATGTGGGTCAATTTCAAAAAACCGCAATTTTTGTGTCCCCGCACAATGAGAGTGATCAGCGAGGAATATGTAACAAAAAAAACGTAATTCTCAAATTTGTATGTTTGTTTTATTGTTTATTCAGAATGGTGTTTTGTTTCTCCTCTGAATGCTTCCATACAAAAGCATGTGTCCCCCATTAGAATTTTTAGTAAACAAAATAAAATAAAATCAAGAAAATAATAAATATGCAACATTTAATAATGATTTGTTTTGATTTGTTATAGTCGTCAAAATTTAATTTGGCGTTGCAAAGAAAGGTTGTCCCCACAATTTGCATTGAGCGTCACTTTTTTATAAATCAAATAATATTACTAGTTTTCAATTTCAAGTTTAAATAAAGTAAATAACGTAAGGAAAGTACAAACTTTAATTATTACAAAAGTGAAAAAGCGAAAAAAAAAATTAATTAAAAAAAGTGTGCATTTGCGTAGTTTTTGTGAACACCTTGGCAAGGGCGCTATAAAATTTCTTGAGCGCCATGCTAATGTTTTTAAAAGTGAATGTATTAAATGTAAAAAATTGACGTTGACAATCATTGTTTACATGGTTTCAACACATTTTTTTTATAATTTGTGAATTTTAGAAATAAATTGCCTACGAAAAAAAAACCAAAATAGGCAAATATTTCATGAGCATCACTTTTGAAATATATTGCTTAAAATGCTTAATTTTGATTTTATTTTTTAATTTTCAAGAGTAAAACAACAAAATTAACGGCGGCTGAAAAAGCACGGAGATATTGAGAGAAAATAAAGCTCGATAAAGCGCGAAATGGCGAATATAAAAGAAAGAAGAAAGAAAGGTATAATCGTGGTATATTGGAGTTTAATTTTATTGTTACTGACTGATTATGTTTTTCCCACAAACTTAATTCGAAAGTGGTAAAAATGAATGAGAATGAAAAAAACAAAGCCGCTTGTCATTTCTTGAAGTTTATACAGATTCAGAATAAGAATTCGAATTCGAATGAAAATTTATAAATTAAATTAAGTTAAGTTATTGTTTTGTGTCAAATGTGAAATGAACATTTTTGTTTTTTGAAGAATTTTTGTTTTTTTTATTTTCTTTTTATAAAAGAATAAACTTTTTTTCGTTAAACTTTAAATTTGGCATTACTTCTTGTTTACGTGCAACAAAATCTCTGATCGTTACAAAATATCTTGAGCGTCACACTTACTTTTGTTTTCCTTAAAACGTTTATAATTGCAGTTTTTTTAAATACATTGTTACAAGCCTATTACTTTGCAAGCAACCTCTAAGTTCAAGTATTTTTTTTAACAAAAATTTACATATTTTCATCTTAAAATTTTAAAATAACTAGTCACTTTAAAAAAAAATTAAAAATCAAGGTGAATCGTGATTTTGTGTTTATAATCGAAAGGGTGATTTTTACAAGAGTCAATCTTGAGAAACAAAAGAACATCGTAGTAAGCTTGAATTTCAAATATTTTTGCATTTTCACATTTTTCCTATTAAAATTTAATGTTAGAAAAAAAGGGAACAAATTTCATGTGGAATTTTTATTCACGATAGGGGTGAATATTAAATCTCCTTAAGATTGGTGAGGGGATGCTAAAATTGAAAGGGAGTCAATTGATTGAATTAAAAATACATACTCGTGACGTATTTACAATTCGGGGTTAAGGGAAAAAACTAATTAGTTTATTTTTGTTTTTTTTTTTTAATTATTGTGAGAAACTGGGATGCTCACCTTTTCGGTTTATTTCTTTATAAAGAAAAAGAAATGTTTTGGAAGTTAGTTTGTTTTCTTCAAAATTTATTTGACAATAAATTCAATGTTGTTGTTTTAATACAATTTGTACGTTAGTACACAAATGGCAAGTAAAAAATTCAATTTTATATGTACATACATGTATGTATAAGTTTAAATAGTAAAGTAAAGTCGACAGTTCAATTCCAAACTTAGCATGTTTTTAATTTTTTGGTGTTTTTTAATTTATATTTTGTCAACTTAAATTCTGTCAAATTTTGATTGTGATTGGCTAGTCCAATCAATAGTTATAAACAATAAAGTTATAGATATCGCCTGTAAACTTTAGGAGCTTTTCCCGAAAAACTCACTTTTTCGAATTAGTACGTTTTGGAATTAAGCTGTCGATATATATATGTTCTGTTGGAAGGCAAAAAGATAAGTGAAGTAACAAAAAAGGCGATGTAATTTTCAACACTTCGGGTTTAAAAAATTTAATCGGCTACAAAGTACTAAATATAAGTGTGGTCAATTGCTTTTATAACTTTACCCATCTTTCAAGTGATTTTTGTTTAGCATAATTGATTACTTTTAAATACTAAAGTTCAGTTAATTAGGTTTCTGTTTGTTTATTATTTTAGTGTCCAACGTTCGGTTGGACATTTCCTCTATAAAATTACAAAATGTGGATTGTGCTTGTTTAATAATAAGAAATACATTTTAGATGAAGCAATTGGATTTCATTATTATTTTATTTTATGCACATTTTGGTACTTTTATTTCATTTCATTCAAAAGGTTTTTTTGTGGTTATTTAAAATGTTTGGCAATGTTTATGAAATGTTTTTTTTTAAATGTACTTTTAAAGTACTTTCTCGAAAAGTTGTGAAATCAATGAGACATGTGTTTTTTAATATATTTAAAATTCTAATTTGAAACAATAATATTTATATTTGTGGTACTTTTTTAATAGAAATTAGTCTTACTTTTGTAAAATTTCAGATTTGTGTAAAATCAATAATAAGAATATTTATTAAGAAAAGCATTTTCTAGCTACAATATATCAAGCATTTATAAATTAAAAAAAGTACATTTAACTTCTTGGCACTTTTTGAAATACATAGTTCTTAAACTTGTAACTTGTAATTTTGTATTTTTTGGTACTAAAATGTACAAAAGTACCTTTTTCAACATCGTAGAATTGTGTGGGACAATTGTTTTTAAACTTGTTAAACATTTAAGAATTTAAAAAAGTACTTAAGTACTTTTAATTCTTTAGTACTTTTTTAAATAAGTTTTTTTACTTAGAATTTAAAATATAAATTAGATTATTATTTGACTTCGAAATTGTCCAAAAAAGTTTATATCGAGAAAAATAATCTTTTAGGTTCCAGGTTAGGTAAATTTAATTTGTTAAAAACTTTATTTTGTCTTTAAATTGAAATCAAAAATTTAGAGATTTTAATAGAGAAATTAAAAAAATACCATTTGACTTCTAAGTACCTTTCTTCAAAACCTTTAAAATGGAGAAGATAGTTAGAAACCGCTTAAACTTGGTTTGTGATGTTTACTAAAACTAAAGAAAGTTTCTGGGAAAATAATTAATTTGCATAAGATATTTTTTAATTAATTAATCTATAATTAATCTATTCTTCCACATTAAAAAACCTGCTTTTCTAATTTAAGTTAAAAAAGTACCTTCAGTATTAAATACTTTATATATAGTACACTTCGGTTTCATTTCATGTGTCTTGAACCGGTTTCATCTCTGTTGACAATTAATTATCTTTTACTTGTTCTTGTGAAACTACTAGATGAACTTTTGTTATCCTGTTTAAATTTCTTTTATATTACCATTGGGTTGCAGCAGCAGTAGCAGTAACATTTTGTGGCAATAAATGTTAATGGCTGTAAATGAACATTAATTAGAAATGTTTGTGATATTGAAAAGTTCATTGCATTTAATTTCCATTATCATTTTATAAACACAGAAACTTTTTGTAATCGTTGATGTTGCTACAAATTGCATGCTACAAACTTCAGAACAAGCAGTGGAAGGCAAAAATAAAAGGAACTTTTGTAAAAAAATACTTTTTTATAAAGTTAGGCAAATAAGTTAAATATGCACTTGAAACTTTTGCAAAATACATTTCGGCAAAACAAAATCAGCAGTTTGTTAGAAGTACTTTTATTAAAAAACTGCTAAAGTTTTCTTGATATTAAGTAAAATCAGTTTGTCTCTATTTCTAAAATTTAGAGCTGCAACTTTGTATTTGTTAAAGATTTCGATAATGTGTTTAAAACATTTCATTTACATAAGATTTTTTTTAATTTGCTTGTATCATTTTTACTATTTTGTTAAAACGAAAATACTTTGCATTGATATGACAAGTATTTATGATTTGTTTCTGTTTTTAGTTATTATTTATTATCTGTTGAGTCACGTAAACAAGTGTATTTTTAATATATTTATTTTAATTTGTTTTATTTGTAGGACTGAGAAATTTAAAAATTCGCTGATAGAGCGAAATTTTCTTTCAGATGATTTAAACAAAAAGTAGCTAAATATAATATAAACACTCATATTATTTAAAAATGCAATTTTAAAGAGCAACTAATATTCAATTTCACTGTAAGTTTGTCAAACAAAGCAAACAAAAACAAAAAAGAGTATAAATTTACAGAGTAATTTAATAATGTTAAGAACTTGCGAAAATTAATTTACTGCAAGTATAAAATTAAATTAATGAAGCTTTTAAAAGAGCATTTTAAAAAGTTTAAATATCAATAAAATTGCAAGAATTTTTTTGTTTTGTTTTTTTTTTTTTTTTTTGATACTCTTCACCTTCATATATAAGTTTGTCATTCCGTTTGTAATTTCCACAATATAATTTTTCGACCCTATAAAGTATATATATTCTGGATCCTTATAGCCATGTCCGTCTGTCTGTCTGTTGAAATCAATTTTCTGAAGTCCCCAGATATCTTCGGGATCCAAATCTCAGCAAAATCCGTCCATAAATAACGGAGATATAAGCCCAAATCCGAGACAACCTCTGAAAATTTCATCAAAAAAACTAATGGATCGATTACGGATGACAACCGAACCTCAGTGGAGTTGATAATTGCCAAAAACATATTACAGATGTCAGTTGCCAACTGTAAGCTGTTAACTTCAGTTGCCGAACATGGCAACCGAGAATTTGTGGTTGCTTTGATATTTATTTCAAGTGGTAAATTTTAAATGTTAGTTATTCTGTTGTTAAACTATTTATATTTTTAACATATAAATGTTTGTTTTCTACTCGAAAATTCAAAAAACAGATTAAACACGAAAGTTGCCTTACATAATAACAACTTGCATGTCAGTTGCGTTGCCTATTGGCAACCCAACTCCAGTTTGGTTGCTATACATAATCGACCCATAAGTGTATTAATATTGTAACGAGTAATTTATCAACAGATGGCGCTGATCAAACAAAGTGTTTAAGTGAAAAGACAGTATGTGCATTATACCCTTTTTTTAATAGAGTTTGTGTACATTTAAATTAATAAAGACTCGTTATATTTTCTTTAAACTAGTTGACGCTTTTATTTTGCAATTAAAAAGAATCCGGTTTATTTAAAGGAAAATGTAGAAACGTAACAATATAATAAAGGATAAAGGTGAAGGGTATATAAGATTCGGCATAGCCTCTTACTTGTTTTTTTTTTTTGCTTAATGGAATATTAGTGTTTTGAATTTGTTAATTATACAAATTATTTAAATAGCGACACTCAAAGAAAACAGTTAGTAAAAACAATTTCTTTATTTTTTGTGTTTTTCCGCCGGCCAAATTGGAAAACTATGTAAGTGAGCTATAGTACAGATTATTACTTTTATCATTTAACTCAATGTTTATATTTATAAAGACCAGTGGTCGGCACTCAAAGCCTCTGGTGGCTTTGAACAAAATCAGTTATTGGACTGTAAACAATACCAATCTCAATTTAGTTCATAAAAGTTAAATCTCAAATTTTGATGAGATTACAACTGAGAGAAAATAACTTACATAACTTGTTATCAGTGCTGCCAAAATATTTTCACAATTTCCCGTCAAATTGGGGTTTAAAATCGCCAGAAATCACTAAATAATTTGTTTTTGCAAAACCGTCAAAAAACCATCAAATAAATAATTTGAAAAATTTGAATTTACGTTAAATCAAAATAGCTTGTAAAATAAAATGTAAATATTACACATATGTATTTTTTTTTTGAATTTTTTTAATCATTTACAAACAAAATTAGGTATTTTCAAAAATATAGTGCGAGTCTTTAGCATTTTGTGTATAAGTGGCCATTGTACCTACTTCGCTTAGAAGAGATTTTGGAAATTCATAATCAAAACAACATTTATTCTCAAGTTTGAGACCGTGTCTGTAATTAAAATTAAATTCGTTTAAAAAAATTACATTGCAAAAATGTATTAAATCAATATTCAAAAATTTTATTGAATAAAAAAAGAGACCACAAAATTTAATAAATTGCTTTTTAAATTATGTAATTGATTTAATTTTTCCATTGGAAAGATTTAGAAATATATATATTTTTTTAATTTATTTAGCTTTTTTAGAATTCTTAAAATATTTTAATAAAAACTGTATATAAATTAAAATATTTGCGTTAAAAGTAAATTTACCTTAAGGCTTCATTAGTCTTTACTTTCTGTTGCTGTTCTGTTCCGTGTCGTTCTGTTGTTAAATTTTTGTAGTTACTTTTTCCGTATAAACGTATCAGCTGTTTTAGGTAAACAGACAACACATACCGCGAAAATAAATCAAAAAATACAAATCAAAGTTTTTTTTATCGTAAAATATGTCATTACTTTCGACTAAAGTAATGAGTTTTTCGTCATCTATCGTTTATTTTTTATATTTTTATAACTTTTATACAAAAACTTAATTAAGTTCAAAGAAATTGAACATTTTTGTAATAAACCAAAAATTTTTTTTGTTGTGTAGATGTCAGCTGTTTTGTGATGTCACTTACAATTACTTAGCAAATTTTTGTTTTCAACAGGTTCGTCCGCAACGGCACGAAAAGTAACAAAACAACTGACGACTTCTTCATATTTTCTATTTAACAGAATCAAGTCAGCTGATTCGCAACCGAACAGAAAGTAAAGACTAATTCTGCCTCTACTCGAAGCACATCATTGACTATACTGGTTATTAGCCTGTTTCGTAGTTTGGTTTTAACTAGGTTGAGTTACTAAGTAAGTTATACCATGGTGAAATTATATAGCGCCAGCCATGGTGAAATTTATTTTATGCCAGATGTTTTTGACAGTAACGAAAGTATTACACAAACAAAAATGCCTGTTGTTCTTGCCTTGTTGTAATTGTTCTAGCAATGTTGTCACCTGGTATATAATTTTATCATGAGTTATACCATATAATTCAACTTTAAAAAAAAAACGCTAAAGAGCTGTAAAAAAAACTCCAGATTTCACGCAAACCGCTAAAAAGCATTTTTTCTCGCAATGCCAACGTCAGATTTGACGGGAAAAACGTCAAATTGGCCACAATGCTTGTTATTAAAATCCAGTTTTCATGTTCTCTGATATAAACCCCTATTTTGTCTGTAGGTACGGTTACATCTACCGAATATTTACTCAAAGAAAAAAAGTAACTATTTGTTTTAGCACAAATTTGTTTGACATTGTTTACTCTAACAAGAGTTTTGCAAGAGTAAACAGCATATAAGAAAAGTTTTTTTTTTTAAATAAAATATATTTTAATTATCAAATATATAAATCAAATATATTTTAATTAGTGGTTACGTCTTTTTCGGCAAATAATTGCCAAATGTGACCGTACCTTTAGTTAAAATGGAACACCAACAAAGTATCAAATTTTGTTTTCATAAATATTTGCATAAAACAAACAATTCTGCTTTATTTATTCCTGGTTTTTTATATTGACATTTTAACATTGAGTGTATAAGTCAAATATGTATATTGGATTTCATGGTCAGGCATTTAAACAGATTATATACACTTAATTTAATCAACATTTTATCTAAAGTGCTGATACACAAAATCAACAAACAAATAAAAAATTATAAAAATCGATAATTTGGTAAAGGCAATTGTACTTTAGCCGACATAATGGAAAGGTTGTAATTATTATATTAATTAATATATTAATTAGGTACATGACTATAAATTGATGTTTAATGTTTAAACAAACACGACAGGAAATTGAGTGAAAAAAACTAAACATATTGTTTACATTTAAATACTTACAGGAAATATTTACTCAAAAAAACCAAGTTGTACAGAGAGTATAACTCAATTTAAAGCTGGTATTCCGGCAAGGTCTTTCATATATGTACATCGACCAGTATATTTAAGTTGTCCCTTCGTCTATTATATTACACATATTTTTGGCAATATTTCACATTTTGCCCCCAATGGTATATAAAACTTTGCCGTCATAAGAGCAACAATTTATACTTTTGCCTTTTGGGTGCCGACTGAGAAATATAAATTGTCCATTTTTGTACAAAATATGCAGCACTAATATACATATATGTTGGTTGGGTGTCTGTCAGAATATTTGTGGCCATATAAATTATGCATAAAAAGCCAAAAGCATTTTAATGTTACTGTTCATTCATTCAGCTTTGATACAATAACAAAAAAAAAAAAAAACAGACCCTCAACTCAACAAGATCTTCAGTAAAAAAAATCAACGTCATCATCAACATGTTCATCGTCAACATTTTAAGCAGCAGCAGCAAGCAACGTCATTATTGTTCATGCCACTAGTATAGTAATTTAGTTGTGTTGCTACTGCTGGTGGCTGGTAGCTGTAACAGTTACTGCTGTCATTGCCTGGTGGTGTAAAATACAAATGGAAGACGAACATGGCTACAGACAGACAGACGGTTTTATATATGTAAATACATACTTAGTTGTTGCCTCTAGTCGTACGTTCGTGCCTTCACTCAGTCTCTGATAGTATAGTCGTCGTAACTTTTGTTATTATTATTATTATTATTTACTGTTGTCTGCTCAATTGTTCAACAAATAATGTTAAAAACAGTGAAAATGAAACAACAAGAGTAAAACTAAAATTATATTGTACGCAGTATAAATAAAATGTGTTTCTTTGTTATAAAGTTACTATGTTATGTACAATACTACCACAAGCAGGAAAACGGAAACGGAAGTATTTAGCAGAGTAAAAAAACATGAAATATATACACCAATAGAATATTAAAAAGAACTTTATTTGACATTTTCATCAACATCAGCAGCATTTTGTAACAAGGCAAAAAACTAACAAAGATCTGATATGAAAATAGTTGCTAAATGAGAAAAAAGCCAAAAGAAAGGAAAAAAAAAACTATAAAATATATTCGTAACAATATCAGGAAATTTATTAAGTCAATTGGAAGATTTACTACCAGAGCATATCCGTAGATATTCCAAATGCCAGTCAATGGGATTAGTAAGCAGCGTGCGTATATTTAGAGAAATTATTTAGATTCTTGCCACATAGCCTGGAATCTTATTTAATATTATTGTAAGTATTTGGTTTTGAGATTGTTGTATAAATAATATTTTAATCTAAATTACCTTGGTCACTCACTTGTCTAATGACAAGGATAAGTCAGACATTTTTGGTTTCTGTTTAACATCGACATGTCATATACCATTACATTAAAAGGCAGTATTTTAATAATACGAGTAGGTACATATGATACATATTTAATCAAACATCTTATAATTTAAATATACATACATAGCTTAATAAATCCTTTGTTATCAAAGAAATTTCTTTAATGGCTTTTGCTTTCTACATTCAAAGTGTAGAAGGTTAAATTTCCTAAAAAAAAAGTTATTTATTTCAAGCAAAAATTTAAATTTTATTTGGTGTCAGATTAAAATTCCTCAACCTAAATTTAGTTATAAAATATCGGTTATATATAGCTTAAGACACAAAAATAAAATTTAATGTTATGTAAATATATAGCGCCCATCATTTAACAAAACATAAAAGCAAATATAACCCAGTCATATATTCCATAAAAAAAAAGAAAACAAATTGTTTCGGTAATTACGAGGAGAGCGGCATGAATAAAATAATTCTACACATGTTTAAGTAACCAACACATGCAGCTATACATGTACACGTACACACACTCACATACACATACACCCCGAAAATAAATATATTCATACATATTTATGCGCCATAGAATATTAAAAAGTTATAGCCCGCATAAAAGATGAACCCAAAAATATTAAAAAAGACAACACACATCTGTGTATTTACCGAGGCAAACGCCTTGTAGTTCCTCCTCTTGCTTTATGTAGGTGTAGTGACTGGGAGATCAAGTACTTGGATGCTGTGCCTCATGTATATACATATGTAGGTCTCCCCCTTCACTTCCAAAATAAATTATCTGTTAATGCTTGTAAGTGTATATTTATGTACGCACACGCATGAAATCTACATAAATGTTTTTAAGGGGGATTAAAGGCCTTAAAATACAAAATTTAACAATGAACTGAAAATCACATTTAAGAATATTAATTTTAATATTGAACTAATTATTACACACATAATTAGCTATCATAAAATATTGCTAAATTTGCAACATTTTAATAAAATTTTTCAAAAAGAACCGAAAAACTTTTTTCCAAAAAAAAAAAAAAATTTTTATGAAAAAGTGAAAGTTATTAATGTAAATTTAAGAGTACCGAGGTGCAAAAATTTAAAAACTTTAATAGTTTAATACGAAAAGAAAGTGGCAAAGAACTTTTCAATATATTTTTAATTTGTTGCAAGTTTTTGTAAAAAAAAAAATTTTCCAAAAAGTACCAAACTACTTTAGTAAGATATGTAGTTTAGCATTGAACATGTTTAATCTTATTTGATCAAAATGTTTCTAGTCTTACAAAAAGTACAATAGTACTTATTTACCACTTTGCAGATAATACTAATGTGTAATTAATTAATTAATTTTGCTTACATACAAAATTTGCTTTATAAACCTCTTATAAACCTGTTGTAAGTTTTTATGAATAAGGGGGTTTGAATTTAATTTTACAACATTCTATTTACAATATAATTTTAACTCAAAAATATTTGATATAATATTTTTCATTTTTTATTTTCATTTTAAATTTTCATAACATTTGTGTATAAAAAGTACACAGGTACTAATTTCGTGCTTTCAGAAAAGCACTTAAGAAAATACACATATTATAGTATATGTTCTTTATTTGCAAAATACCCAAACATGTTAGTATATTTTGACAAAAAGAACATGAGCACTTATTTAGTACTTGACAAATAGTACTACAGTTATGTAACTAAATCGCAAATATTATTACGTATTTTTAATTTATTTGGAAAACTTTCTAAAATTTAAATAAAATTGTTCTAAAAGTACCAGAAGTTTCTTAATATATAAATAAAGACGAAAAGTTTACCTTTTTAATTTTCAAAAAGTACCCAGGCTATTATTTAGTACTTTCAAAATATGTATGTATGTATGTAATACTTTAGCATTTAGGTGAATGCACTTATGGTTTTACGTTATTTGACAATTTTTCGTAAAGATGAAAATCATTGTTTTTTTTTTTTTGAAAAATTGGTTTATATACCCTTTTTCCATTACCACATTATTTAGCTTCTATACTTGAGCAAAAAAAAAAAATAAACGTTTTTGTCTACGCCAATTTTCTTTGCCTTCAAACTCTTGATAAATTGATTGATGATTATGTAATTCATTTAATCTGTGGCGCTGTCATAAAAATTGTATTCAAAAATTATACAAAATCGCTTAAAGTATTTGTGATTTTCGAAAATCGAAATTTCGAAATTTCGAAATTTTTAAAAGCAAACAGAAAAATATGGAAATTACACAATCATTAAGCACTAAGAACATTGAAGCAATTTAAAAAAATAGTTTTGGAGCTGCTGAAAATGCAAAGGGGAGAACTTAAAATCTAAATAAAATACTGAGGGGCACTTGAGTATGAATAAAACAAAAGTCCACAAAATGAAGTCAATAAAAGGGAATGGAACATTTTTGAACATACATACATATGTATATGTATAGTATATAAATGTTTGTAAATAGATAAAAATGTTGAAATGTTTTACCCACAAACTGTCAAATTATAGGGATTTAGGTGAACTAGGCAATCGATTTATAATAATGTTCGGTAATTTATTTATTTTGTAACAATTTGATACCGTTTACAACATTTTTGAAATTTATTAATTGCTAGTAACAAGAAATAGCTTGCCAATATTTTTGTTTCATTAAAAACTAAACTTTGTTAGAAAATCTCATATTTATATACAAATACATTCATTTGATGTTTTGTATTAAGCCCCCAAATATATTTTATTTTGTTATTATTTTTATTATCAATTTTCTGCTTTTTTATTTTCATGACTGAAATGAACATAAAATCTTTGTCATTCTTAACATTGCAAATGTTTAATAAATAATGTTTTTAAACGTAGCATGAAATTCAAAACTATAGTATAAAAACAAAATCTAAAACTAGTGTTTTTAGCTTTTGATTTATTAACATTTTAATTATAATAAATTTGTAAATAAATAAAAAAAAAAATAAAACTTTTTAAACTGTCAAAATTTATGACAACCAGAAAACAAAATTATGAGCTGTTATAATCAGTTTGAAAAGATTAAAGAGTAAATATTTGTTTTTGGTATATTTATATTAAAATACTTTTCGTGCGTTTCCCTGGCACAATTGATTAACTAAACAATTTTATGGCAATCAATTTGAAACAGATCTTTAAAGAACTAATTGGAGATAGAACAAAGGAATTAAAAAGAAATATTAGCTAGTTTCATACTTTTTACATAACCATACGAATACAAAAAGTAGCATAATTCTTATTTTATACTTCGAAAATAGTACATCGCTGTTACAATTCAATTCAAATATTTTCACTTTATTTGGGAATCTTTTCTAGTATTTAAAATAAGTATCAAAGCAATTAAGTAATTATTTAACGTTCCACAAACAGTACTACATATTATGTTTGGTTTTCACTATATCATTTTTGTTGTCAAATTGTCCTAATAGTTTTTTTTTTTTTTTATAAAAACAAACACTAACTGCGAAGCTTTTTGGCTTGTCTGCAGAAAACACCCAGAGTCTTTGGCGTGAATCGAACCCACAACCCTCTAACTTATAGTCCGTCACACTATCGCCTAGTCTATCGGGCCACTTGTTGTCATATCATGAATTTCATGATTGCAAACATAGATGACGCCATATGACAACCCGTTTTCATTCAATTGCCAACAATTTGGACAATTTGACAACAAAAATGACATAGTGAAAACGCGGCCTCAGTATCTTTACTAAATTTAAAATGTTTTCAAATGTTTTAGCAACATTTTTCAAAAAGTACCAAAAGTACTTATTTTCGTACCTCTCAAAAAGTCCACAATATTTAAATGATTACAAAAATGTTAATACACGTTTATAATTTTTATACAATTTTTGTAAATTTTAGTATATTTTTGTAAAAAGTGTCAAACTGCTTAGTAGTACTTTGAATGCAGTTCCTTAAAAATAAGTGTACATTATATTTTTATTTTTTAATGCAATTTTACTCAACACTTTAGCATAGTTGTCCTGGCGCAATTAATTAGAATTTAAGGCAATAAATTATAAACAATTAAGTTAGATCTTTATAGAACTAATTGGAGATATAATGAAGGAATTATAAAGGAAAATTGGCTGATTTCATATTTTCTTGAAATAGTCCTGTTTCACACTCTTCAGTTTTAGCTGACCAGTTTTTGTTCAATTCTCTTTTAAACATGCCATTTTATTCACACAAGTCATGATAGAAAAGAACAAACGGAAACAAGAAAATTGACTAGTATCGTCAAGTTTGTACCCCTTTTATTCTCTTCTCCCTTCTCAACCAAAAATACTTGCCTTGACGAGTCAGAATTGAAGAGTGTGAAAGCGGACATACTTTTTAAATAAACGTACGAAATTCCATAACTTTCTTTAATTTAGGTATTTCTCTAAAACACAAAAAGTATTATAATTCTTAGTTCATACTTTGAAAATACTACATTGCTGTGTATATTTACAATTCAATGCAATATGGAAATTTTTTCTAATATTTTACAAAAAGTACCAAAGTAAAATTAAAAAATTACTTATTATTTAACATTCCAAATTAGTACTACTAGTATTTTTACTTAATGTAGAATGTTTTCAAATGTTTTAGTAACATTTTTCAAAAAGTACCACAGTACTTATTTTCGTACTTCCGAAAAAGTCCACAATATTTAAATGAGTACAATAATGTTAATAACGAGTGATTCAAGTAGAAATAGTATTGTACTGTTTGGCATTTCATAATGGAAAGAATTAATTAAAATTCACGTTCTGTGAGTAATGTGTGTCGTACACTTTGCTCAATATATGGTCAACATAATCGGCCTACTAAGCGTACTCATCGCAACACCATCACTCATTTTGAGACCCAGCATTCATTCATTATTGGATAATATTCGACCGAATAGACCACGTCCAGCACGCTGTAAAGACGTAGTACCATCGGTCCATATTTCTTGAAAAATGATGCCGGTGCGAACGTCAATGATCAATGGCGATAGTTAACGTGCCATGATAACCGACTATTTGTGCCTGAAATTGAAGCTCGTGATCTCGGCGAGGTTTCAGCAAAACGGCACCATGGCGCGCCACTTCCCATACATCGCATCAATCAATGTATTTGTTGAGAGAACACTTCGGTGAGCACATAATTTCACGTTTTGGGCCACCAAGATCGTGTGATATCACACCGTTAGACTTTTTCCTGTGGGGATAAGTAAAATCTAAAGTTTATGCGGACAAACCCACTTTAAATTAGGCCTTCGAGAAAAACATCAAGTATTTCATTCGCCAGTTACCAGTTGAAATGCTCGAACGAGTCATCGAAAATTAGATTCAGCGGATGGACCATCTGCCACGTAGCAACGGCCAACATTTGATGGACATAATCTTCAAGAAATAAATGCCAAAGAATGTTTTTTCAAATGATAATTATTTTAATTTTCTGTGTTTTTTTTCTTTTCTTTAAAAAAGTAGGGAGCCTCGGAATGGCTCACTCTTTATTTATAATTTTGTATAATATTTTTCTAAACTTATGAAATTTTACTCAACACTTAGCATAGTTTTACAAAAAGTCCCAAAGTACATATTTAGTACTTAACAAATACTATGTACTTACATATTGCACTAATACTAAAATAACCCCAACTAACTTTACTTAGAACATCTACAAACGTTTTACTAGTCTTTTAAGTTTATTAATGGTAAAATTTTTAATATAATTGTTTTAATGCTTTGTGATTGTACCAATATGTGATTTAAGTACTTTCGAAAAATATTTTTTATATATTTAGCAAAAAATTTTTAAAAATCATAACTCACATAAAAGACAGCTAGAAAGTTGTTGTCTTGATTTTAAAAAGTATTTTCTGTCATTATTTTCTCTTCATTTATGCAATCAAAACATATCGAAAGTTTTTTGTTAATAATTTCCCATATTTTATTATTGTCTTATTCTCAGCTTAATTTCAAATAAGATAAATCACATTTGCTTCATGCAAAACTTATGTAGATATTTATCCTTGAACTATGAACACAACGCCGCTAGCTAGCGCATGAAAAATGAAGAGAGCGCTACAAAAAATATTTTGTTTTATATTTTGTATTTGCAAAGTTATACATGAAACTATGCGTAAAAAAGTCAAAGAAACACTAAAAAGGCTAAACGACCATCTCCAGCTAACCCAGCAAGTAATTACGTTTCAGTTGATGAACTAAACATGAGTTAATTTGAAGTCCTGGCACACACACGAAATGGGCAAGTTAATCAATTTCGAAACAATAACGGGTAGGTAAGTGGTTATGTCAATTTTAATCGTTTGTTCGCTCAATTATGGGGCGTACAATTTTTTAGTTTGATTAAATATCAATAAGCTTAAGACGAAAATTTCACTTACACTCTAAATCGAATTAATTAGTCCCGGATCACACAATGCAACTTTTGCTGCTCAACTTTTGAGTTGAGAGAGAGAGAGGGGCCCACTCTTCTTTCCCCTATCAGGGGACTTGCAATCAGACTGGAAACTTTAATGCAAATTATATGTATCTTAGTAAACATTATGTTTGCTGGGTAACTAGCAACAAATCTAGTATACAATGTATAAAATTTATTTATATTGATGCAAAAATGTCATTATATTGTATGCGGTATGTGATGCAGAATATGTTAGAAAATATATCTACATAGAATGAGATTAAAAATATCAAGTCCATATAAATACAACAACATACATATACAGTGTACTCTCTCTTAAGCGGACGCCTAAGGGACTGACGAGTTTGTCCGCTTATGAGAAGTGTCCGTTTATGAGAGAAACACAAAAAGAGTAATCAATAATCTGTAATATTGTACATACATACATATATTTATCTTTAAACATTATTATTTCCAAAACAAAAACATATGTACATATAAAAGACAAGACAAAACAAACAGAAAGCGAAAAACGAAAAAAAAAAAATTAAAATAAGACAAAGTAAACAAAATATTATATTCAACCCTATCGTGAATAAAAATTCCACATGAAATTTGTTCCCTTTTATTTTTTTAACATTGAATTTTAATAGGCAAAATGTGAAAAGGGAACAAATTTTATGTGGAATTTTTATTCACGATAGGCGTGATTAATATCTTAGCGAATAAAAAAGAAAAAACTTGAATGGCCAGATATTCAGCTGGATTTAACAAAGACCGAAATTTTAGCTTGGCGAGTTTTTCCTTTAATTTCAATATCTTGGAAACGCATTTCAAGATCAGTCAGCATTTTAACACTTTCAAGGTCGCTGTGATATAAAGATAACCTTTTAAGTTTTCTTATGACTAAATAAACTTCTTTAAAAGAAGTTAACTTGTCTTCAATTTCATTTTCTAGCTCATCTTCAGACGAGCTTTCCACCATTTCTTCGGAAGCTATTAACATTTCAGTACTAATGCTTTCCATATCTTCATCATTAATTATCTTCGACGTCAATCTATCTGGCTCTGAATATCGGAGAACTGAGCAAGTGCTCAGTGGAAGATCATTTTCTGCAGTCCAACAGTCATCATTTGGGCTATAATTTTCTCTAAAACTAGCTTTTCTGAAGCAATTTTTCACTGTCAAACTGTCTGGTTATGAGGAAATAAAATGTCATACATCGTGGAAAAAAATGTCCGCGTTATGTTATGAAAGGGTTGTCCGCTTAAGAGGGAAATATTTTTAAAATCCTTAAAATTTTTTTGATACTGAAAAAAGTGTCCGCATATGGGAGGTGTCCGCTTATGGGAGGTTTGCTTTAGGAGAGAGTACACTGTATATATATATATATATATGTACTTGAAAAGCGGGAAGTAGATTTTTAATATTTTTTATATTATATTTTTTCACACCAAAATTTAAATAATCTAGAAAATCACGGTAGGGGTCGTGAAAAAAAATTACATATGAAATTTGTTCCCTTTTCACATCTTTCCTATTAAAATTCAATGTTAAAAAAATAAAAGGGAACAAATTTCATGTGGAATTTTTATTCACGATAGGGGCGTATTTCCGTTAAATCCTTCTTTTCCAAACAATATCTAACACAGCAATTTTTGGGAAAAATGTCAGATTTTTATATATTTCCGTTAAACAGAAGTGTACTGTAAACTTCAAATGTGCACTACGAGTATTTGTATGTAAAGTTTTATATTTTATAGTTATTGCTAGTTGCCAAGTTAGCCTTGACCAACTTGTTTAAAGCAACTGTCGCACGCTTCTATTAACACATATAAATGTGATGACATTTTCTTATTTGATTTTCACACAGCAAAAACTCGATAATGATGCAATAATAAACTTTCTAATGCATACCTTATAAATAGTCGTTTACCGGCTGAATTACTTAGAAGTTGTTTAGTAGATCATGGCTTAAAAGTAAGTTCTTGTAAGTTCTTATTTATTGTACATTTGAGTAATAGAAAAATGTGATGCTTAATTTACATAGCACTTAAGTTTAAACACGAAAAATCCGTATAATTCTCATTTGGCTAAAATTGAAAAATGTCCCAGTCGAATTATAAATGATTAACATTGAAATTTCGATTAAAAGTATGTTAACTAGTTGTCAGCCCTAAAAGAGGCTGCAAAACAAGAAATTGCTTATATGTTGTCCAGTTTATCAAGGAACAAATACTCTTAAATACCCCTAGTTCGGCATCAGCTCCAATGTCAACCGATCTATCTAACCTGACCCAGCACTTTTACTGAAGACGACTTCTGCAAGTACTTACGATCAATGAGTTTTTAAAGTTCTAATTATATAAGATCATAGTTGTTAACAAGTATAACAAGCACTTTGCTCAAATGACATTGGATAATTGGTAGTGCAAGTGGTTGGTTGGAATATACTAAATTAAGCATACTCGAACTTGAGAGATGCTGGTGTAGTAAAACAAAAAAACTATAACGAGATTGTGATTAATCTTATCTGATTTTATAAGAATCTATATGTTTCAGTATTGCATTATACAAGATTTAAAGGATTTATAAATTTTATAGTTTGAGCACAAAGAAAATTCAGTCTTACTCAGCTATATATAAAAAGAGAACTTCCAAAGAAGGGAAATATAAGTAATATTCCTATAACATAAATACGAACGAAGCATATAAATAAATATGCTATTTAATATTCTCACTATCAAAATGGTGAATAAGGAAGTAAATTCTAAGACCGAACAATATTTATACTTTTTTCGAAATCTTATGATAATTTTAATTAGCTGTATGTTTGTGTAAAACAGCCTAAAATCTTCAACTGAAGTTAAAGGGATTTATACAAGAACTTTATTATTGTCTTAAGCAATTTGGTATTTAAAAACTGTCAAATTAGTTTGTTAGTAAAATAATTATGGATCAAAGAAAATCAAATATTTTATTAACAGAAATTTTCCAAAATATAAAATCCTTTTTGCTTATATTTCTTTTTTATTTTATATTAAATATTTGCTTGTATTATGTCGTATAATTTTATACTGATGCAGAGAAGTTCGTTAAAATTCATACATGCACTGTTTTTTTAATTTATTTTTCATTAGTTGCCCTTAGTAACCAGACACATAATAACATACAGCAGCACATACAAGGAAATTCGTCGACACACACACGCACACAAATAGAAAAGTATGTATGTAATTTCTTATACATAGAAGAATATAAATATAGATGAAAGGACATTGAAGAATGTCAAAAGGCGTAGTATTTGCTTAGATACATACACAACAAATTTTGTATGTAAAACTAAATAAATAACTCACACCTACATACATAAATACATATTAACCCATATGAAGACATGTACATGACATGTTAAAAGGATATTTATAAACTCAAACAAATATAAATACATACAGATATGTAGTTATAGTACATTTTTATTTAGACTAACAACTTGTTGCATGTATTCGACATAGCCATATGTATTACACATGAACTTACATAGCCACATATAAATATAATATATGTATACATATGGGTCAATTTCAAAAAAAAAAAAAACGTACACAACGAGTTTTGTTTTGCTTATTTTTAAAGTTTTTTCAATTCGCCTGCAAGAGTGGCCAATTTATGTAGAAAATAATGAAGAATCCGGTGATAATTTTAGGCTGTCAAAAAAATCAATATTTTTGGATTTTTTTTTAGGTTTTCTATGATTTCTATCTTGAGCGTCACACACCAAATATGTATAAAAAATCGCTAAAAGTGCGAAAATATTTGAAATTCAAGCTTACTACGATGTTCTTTTGTTTCTCAAGATTGACTCTTGCGAAAATCACCTTTTCGATTATAATCAAAAAATCACGATTCCACCTGAATTTTAAATTTTTTTTCAAAGTGACTAGTTATTTTAAAATTTTAAGATGAAAATATGTAAATTTTTGTTAAAAAAAGGCTTGAACTTAGGGGTTGCTTGCAAAGTAATAGGCTTGTAACAATGTATTTAAAAAAACTGCAAACAAAACTATGTGTGACGCTCAAGATATTTTGTGGCGATCAAGAGATTTTGTTGCACGTAAACAAGAAATAATGCCAAATTTAAAGTTTAACGAAAAAAAGTTTCTTCTTTTACAAAAAGTAAATAAAAAAAAATCTTCAAAAAGCAAAAATTTTCATACAAAACTAAACATGTATGTACATATTCTTTGATGTCTTTAACAAAAATGGAAAAAGGAAGTAATTCTTGAAGAAACTTATACACATATGTATGTAAATATTTGACACAAAGCAATAACTTCACTTAATTTAATTTATAAATTTTCACTCGAATTCTGTATAAACTTCATGAAATGACAAGCGGCTTTGTTTTTTTTCATTCTCATTCATTTTTACCACTTCGAATTAAGTTTGTAAAAAAAACAGAATCAGTTAGTAGTGCTCTTTCAGCCGCCGTTAATTTTGTTGTTTTACTCTTGTAAATTTAAAAATAAAATCAAAATTAAGCATTTTAAGCTATGAAGCAATATATTTCCAAAGTGATGTTCATGAAATATTTGCCTATTTTGGTTTTTTTTCGTAGGTATTTCTCAAATTCACCAATTATAAAAAAATGAGTTGAAACCGCGTAAACAAAGATTGTTAACTTCAATTTTTTACATTTAATACATTCAATTTTAAAAACATTAGCGTGACGCTCAAGAAATTTTATCGCGCCCTTACCATGGTGTTCACAAAAACTACGCAAATGCACACTTTTTTTAATAATTTTTTTTCGCTTTTTCACTTTTGTAATAATAAAAGTTTGTACTTTATTTAAACTTGAAATTGAAAACTAGTAATATTACTTGATTTATAAAAAAGTGACGCTCAATGCAAATTGTGGAGACAACCTTTCTTTGCAACGCCAAATTCGCACTAATTAAGTTTTGACGACTATAACAAATCAAAACACAAGAAAGAAACACAAAAATTCGAATACTTTTATTTCTTTTTTTCTTGATTTTATATTATTTTGTTTACTAAAAATTCTCACGGGTGGCACATGCTTTTGTATGGAAGCAGCCAGAGGGAGAAACAAAACAACATTCTACATATTCCTCGCTGATCACTCTCATATTTTTGTTTTTTTTTTTTTTTGAAATTGACCCATATACTTCGAATAACAATGATGTACTTGATGTTGCTTATAACAACGCAAAAAGAATAAAAACAATGCAGTTGTTGTAATAGTATCTAAGACAACTATTACAACATTCCAAGTCCTTATTTCACTTAAATACATACGTACATATCTATGTATTTCTATACATATCTATGGCGTTGTATTTGTTGATTTTAATGTTAATGATAATAATATTATTATTATTTATCATGTTACATATATTTAACGCAGAAGTAAAAATAAAGCCTTTTATACCGCTCTGCCATCAAAACATTAACACGTGACAGTACGTATTTATAAATATTTATTTAGTTTGCGGGTGTCGGTTGCGTGCGATGGTTTTTGGTATGAATAAGGTAGATTTGATTTTATGCAAATATCGGTTGATTTTATTTCTTCCTTCCTATTTATTACTTTTTGTTTATTGGTTTATTGAAAAGTATAATAAAAAAGAATGTTTGTAGAAGTAAATGGTTAAAGGCAACAAATGATTTCCATTAAATGCCATCAAACTAAAATATTCGCATTTATTTGTGGATTTTTTTTTTATTTTCAAAGAATATGTAAATAAATTTTGTTCTTGTTAAGTTATAAAAAATACTTTTCCCTAGAAGATAAATATGAATTTTGTAAAAGCGAAAATAAAACAAGTTAAGGTGTACTAGAGAAGTACTACTAAGCTGTAGCTTAAACACTTAAATTAAAAGCACAATGGGAAAATGCTTGAAAAATAAATCTTCGATACTGAAGTAATGGCAAATAACTTTGGAAAGGCAACAGAAAACAATGTTTTAGCTTAAACATTTAATGTGCTGAAATTGTGATTCTTAATTCACTTCACTTTGTTGTGTTTCTGCATCCAACGAATAAACTAGTTGACATTTTTTGGCAGGAATGTAAAATATTCAATTATGTGGATTCATTTTTTTCCACAAATTGTTTTATATAAACATTGTTTGATTAAAATTCGTTATTACTTGTAACTACAGCCCGACCAAAAACTATGTTTTGAAGTTGTTTATAACATTCGACCAAAAGTCGGTCAAACTCAAACATCCTATTTGAGAGCCGAATTTCCAATTCGAATATTGAACGGTTTATTTTCAAAATAAGAAACTTCAGTAGAGAAAGGGAGGAAGAAATATCAAGTCTGCTTCAAATCAGATGCTGTGCAATAATTAATAATGTTGCTTTATCAAGAAAATATTTCAAATTGTGAAGAAAAAAGCTTCTAAAGCAAATAACTATAAATACAATGGCTCATATTCAGAAATGATATACACCTAATTCTGTTTTTATGCGATAGATACGTTCCTCGAAAACTCGCGTAAAAAAAGATAGAGTATTCATATTAAATGAGGGAATTGGTTCCACGTATGAAATATCAGGTAAAATTAAATAAATAATTCAAATTAATGTTGATTAATACACAAACATATTTTATTTAAACAAAAAACAATAGAAAAGCGAGTTCATTTAGAAAAGTACATGCAATATATTTTCGTCTTTAACACTTAAATTTGACGGAATTCTTACACTCTTACTTTCAACTAAATTTGTTTGAAATAAACAAGGAAAATCCCCTGTTTCGATAGTGTTGTTTTTCGTACCAGACGATTTTTAGTGCTGCCAACTATGTGTTTAATTTAAATTTCTCCAAAACCAGTGCAAACAACGTTTTTCTGGTAAAAATACATACATTTTTAGAGCGCGTTAAATCAAATCTAGTCGCATAAAAACAGAATGAAATATTTATTTGGAAATCAAATTCGCGTAAAAACAGAATTAGCTGTATAAGTTTAAATTTTTTTAAGTACCAACTTAAGATATTCTTAGTTGATTACTTTCAGCTGTAACTAAATGTCAACTAACAAACACATTTAAAGAACAGCTGATTAATTTTATTTCCTGTCGTCGATGATGCTAACATATTTGGCCACCAATTTTTTAAATGTAGTTTTGTCATCTGGCGACCAATTTGAGTCTCTCTAAAATACACAAAGCAGTAAATACATATTTTTTTCTAACAATAATAATAAACTTATCTTATTTCCTTTTTTAATTGTGTCCATTTTGACCAAAAAAAATCACAAAAAAAAAAGAAAACAAACTAGAGATGTGTTTTTCGTCAACAAAAATCTACTAAATGCAGTGTTGCATTTCTTTTAACAGCTGAAAGCTGTTGCTAAGTTAGTTATGATTTGTGAATAAAATCTTTAACTATTTGTGAACTATTTTTTAGCTTCTGTTTAATAAGTTTCGACTTTAGTTACGATTTCTGAATATGCGCCAATGATACTAAGGGTATAAAAAAATGTTCGCACTTATGGATATGTCTTTTTCTTCGGATGATGAAGATTCTTTAAGCGTCCTAGAAATATCTATTGAAAAACCCCAATTGCGATCTACAACATCATGAATTTAACGTATGTATAATGAGTAAGTAAAATAACACTGTGCAGATTTACAATATTTTTATATTTTGAGCTGTTAAAATTAGGTATTCCACGAGCTACATCTGGATGCTTTTCCATTTCAGCTAGCAACAATTCAAATTGAGCTGTCGTTGTGGCTTCTATTTTCGCAATAAGAAAAATTTTAGTAGTATTTTATACGAAATGAATATGTTTCTATATATTTACTTAGATCGTATTAATAAAGTTCCTATAAAATATTAAATTAATTTAATAATTTAGTTTTTTAATGATATTTTAATTCAACTTTTAAAACTAATGGATTCACCCATGGTGTAACTATACAAGGTGAGTGCAGTAGCCTAGCTGACTGACTTTGTTTACAATTTACTTATGTCAAAAGTAATACTTTTTCAAGTATTTTTGACAGTAGTACATTATTTTACACAAACTAAATGGCTGTTTCTGTTTTGTGTTGTCGATTTGCACTCACCTTCTGTATTTGCACCATGGATTCACCCATTCGTTCTTAACAAAAATTTTCTCTCTCTCTCTTTTGAGAGAGAGAAAATATTTTTTCCGAACTTGAATTGGTTTAATTTTATATTTTTTCTGGACAAAAATGAATTGAGTTGCCAATAGGTTGCATTTTTTCATACAAATAACAAGTAAGAAATTATAGTCGGTCAAGCTCGACCATAGTATATGTATAAAACAGTTTTTCAGAAATGGGCATTATATGGGAGATATAACCTATTGTGGACCGATCATCCAAAAATTTAGTTCATGATGTCTATGAATATAAGTACTATATGTGTTAAACTTTATATCGATATAAAAACTTTCAAACGATTTATGGAGCTTAAAGTGACTTACGGAGAGGGCCTTATATGGGAGCTACGAGTAATTATGGACCGATCACAATAAAATTGTACCGTATTGTTGGTATATTACATTTTAGAGAGAGTTATGCTCTTTAAAGTGATTTTCGGAAGTGGGCCTTATATGGGAGCTACGACTAATCATGGACCGATCATCATAAAATTAGACCATATTATTTGCATACATATGAAATATATTTGCGTTAAATATTATTTGGATACCAATATTATTGAGAGAGTTATGTTCTTTAAAGTGATTTGTAGAAGTGGGCCTTATATGGGAGCTACGAGTAATTATGGACCGATCTGCACAAATTTTTCAGATGTGATTTAGCTCCATTTACTGCTAAATTGTAGTGAAATTTGTTTGAATACTTGCATAATTCAAACATTTTTGATTGGTAAACCCCAATTTCGGGAGGACATGATTCTTAATCGATCGGTATACTTAAGGCGGATGTTGGACCAATATTTCTTGGCGTTACAAACATCAGCACAAATCCAATATACTATGGTGGTGTAGGGTATAAAAATTATATCAAGAACAAATCCAAAAAATAAAAAACACACACACACTTTACGTAACATTAACTTGAATAAATTTATACATAAATAATTAAATACACATTTACATACGAGTACATAGATACATACATATATATGTATAAACATTGACAATAGAATGTGTATGGCTGTAAAATTGGTCGTATTTATCAATAAACAAAATAAAGAACACAAGAGAATTTTTCGCAACTAAATTTTTAAGAGTGGAGCATGGATTTGTTTGACTGTATTTTCTGAGTGATTTCATTAACAGTAGCATTTGAAAATTTCTAATTTGCTCAACTCAGTAAATCACACATTAACTCGAAAATTTATACAATACAATGATTTTTATAATAATGCACGAACAAGAGAAACATGTTATGTTACATCATATTTTACTTAACAGTGTTTAGAACTGTCGAAGCTGCTGTTAGAGACATTAAAGTGTTACTAATGTAAGCGAATCTCATTAAAATGATTGAAAAGGAAACAAATTCGATGGTCGATTGCTTCAATACATTTACAAATGTGACATTTATGCCGACCACTGACATAGGAAGATGACTTACTTAAACTAAAAGTCGATATATCCTTTATTGGTTAATCAGTGGGCAAATTAATGGCGTTTTCTTTTCTTTTAATTTTTTTGTGTTCTTTTCTGAAAAAATGTCAACACTGCTAAAGTGTAGTGTGTTCTTTTCTATAAATGTCACATTTATAGAACATTTAAAAAATGTTGCACCTTTCACACTCTGTACTTTTTAGAGGGGGAGAATCGCACGATAACAGCTGACATTTTTTTTTGTTTATGAATCTGTATTTGTGTTAAGAAACAAAAAAAAAAAAACATACAAAATGGAAAATATTACTACTTTTTTATGTGCTGAAATTTTTTTTGGATGATTTGTTGGATTCATCTTCATCATCTGATGTTGATGAAATATTGAATATGATTATGGAAAAAAATCCACAATCGCGAGTGAAAGGCTTTATAGAGAACGTAATTAATGAATACTCTGAAGTTGATGTACATCTTGATGTCAAATTTCAAAATATGTTTATATATATAATTTTCATAGTTTAAGAAGAATTTGCGTATTAGTCGGGAAGGTGTCATTGGTCTTTTGAGAGATATTCATTGTCTTATTTCAAGCAATCTTACCAGGGAGATATCTGCTTCTTCTTTTTTAACAAAAAGAGCTGTACATGAAAAAAAGTGTTACACTGTTGTGATTTTATGTTCTATTCTGACCATTAAAAATGCGACATCTTTAAAATGTGGGGTAAACATTATAAAAATGTACATAATAAAGGTGTAACATTTTATTTCAGAAAAGAAAACACCATAAGATTTGACTACACAGTTATCCTATTAAAAGCCAATTTAGACAAATAGAATCCGATTGTAGGGAACGGCCGGTAACAAGGGTCCAAACGAAAATACCTAATAACATAACGGGCGCACCATGGTATACAACAACTAAAAAATATCCACAGAGACTCGGAAGAATTAATTAAAGAACCTGAAAAAACATTATAAATCTGCAAAGCTACTCAAAGCTTCCAATACTTTACGCACAGAGACAAACGTGATCAAAGATTCCTATAACCGATCAAGTACTCCTCTAAGATGAGACCTACTAAATTAATAGAACGTTCAAAAATTGTCCTTGATGTTATTATCCACAAATGGATTAAAAGGAGCTTAAGTACTATTGTAAAATGAAGATATTTTATTACACATAATCAAAAATAAACTCTGTAACCTTTATACAACTTGTTTTTATTATTTTTCCATGAACAATTACACAACATCATTATATGTAAAAAGTCTTAGAAAAACCAGAACAACCAAATTTCAGACAAATGTAATTAACTGCAATTAATCTTATAAGACAAATGGCGAACATAAGATGTTCCAGCTTAGACACTAATTTGAATAAAAATATACTAGACGAGGATGACGAAAGCAATCTATAGAATGAAAGGCTTGCCACCATCAAGGATATTCAATAGAACACAATAACTGCAGCGTATGACGGTGGTGCAAAAAAAAAACAGAAAAAAGATATGTGTTGACTGGTTGCAAACGCTTCAACAGGAAAATGTCAAGGCTTTTTTTACATTTATAAATTTCTTTTGTTCTTAGTTTTTTTGTTCAATTTTAAAATAAATACTACATATAATAAAAATTTACTTCTTTGTACTTACATTTCTCCAAACTGGCATTACAAAATTTCAAAGCATCATCGAGTAGATTTAAATGCATGTAACTGGTAGCAGTCTCATTGATTTTTTTCGCCTGTAAATCTGAACCCCACCATTTTTCCACCAGCCGTCTGACCAAAACATCGGGCATGAATTTCATATTATCATTGGAGCTGGTGGAACGCAAAGCGACACCGCTGGTAGATGCGGTAGAAGCCATGGTGGTGGTGGCCGTGTCAGTGGTGCAGGCTATAGTTGTGGTTGTAACAGTAGTGGGCGAGGCCAGGGGGGTGGCGATGATCTGTAGGCGTGGCATATCGTTGAGGCTAGCGACTAAAGATGAGGACGATGTTGTGGCAGACAATGAGGTAGAGTAAGAGGAAGTTGTTGAAGAATATAAATGTTGCTGCAGTTGGTTGCTGTTGTTGTTGTTATTGTGGGCCAAGCTATTGATATTTAAATCCATACTGGTACTGGTGGTGGTAGCCGTGGAGAGTGTAGCAAAGGGTGTGCTAAACCCTACGATTTTGTTGTAGTTTTGACTTTGAAAGCCACTGATATTAAGGTTTGCGTTGGCTGAGTCATTGATGCTAAAGTCGTCCTTTTGCCAGCGTGGAAATTTAACATGACAAATATTACACATGGTTATGGTTTCACAACACTGGCGACAAAACGTATGACCACAATTAGTGGTCACCGGACAACGCAACACATCACGACACAAAGGACACAATAATGGATCAATCTCGTCTGACATATGGTTATTGGTGACTGCAACTAGTTCTCGTGAGGGCGAATGTAAATCCAAATTGCCACCTACAGCTGTTGCCAGGAAATCTGGGCCCAAATCCTTCAACTTTGAGGCATGTGTGCCCAAACCCGAGGCAGCCAATTGCCAGCTAAGGGCATTAGCTGCCGATGAAGAGGCATATTTATTTCTCAGCGGTGTTATAAGCTTATGTTGCTCAACGTTCACTTCCTTGGAGGCCAAACCGGAGGAGGTTATTGTGGCCTTTACAACTTCCATTTCGGAATCTACTGAGTCTGGGAATTTTTTGGAATTTGAGCTTAAAATGCGTATATGTTCTAAAAGTGCGGTGGCCAAAATATTTAACTTCTCCAAAGGTATGAAACCTTCTGGTTGTTCACTGGCTATTAGGGCATAAATGTCGAATGCCTCTTGTAAACGACCATGCCGGGCCAAAGACTCACCCAACATGTAGGAAAGTTGTAAATTGTTGGCCGTTTGGCCGGCCATGAAAGCGGGTGAGCGCAGTTTTATATTCTCATTGCTCCTGCGCGGCCTTTTGGCCTCCTCATGAGACTGACCTGCTGCCGACGAAGAGCCCGAGGCACCATTTGCTTTCAAAGACTTGAGACCTCGTTTGCTGGCCAAAGCCCCCTTGACATAGAATCCGTGTGAGAGTGGCATAGTAACGTGGCGCAATACCTGCGTTTGATCACGTAAGCAATTGTTTGTTCTTGTTGCGCCTAATGCTGCTGCCGCGACTACAGCTGCTGTTGTTACTGTGTTATTTGTTGTAGACGTGGTTATGCACTTTTTTGAGTCACTAAAATTGTAGATAACAGCTGCTGCGTTTGCCGTTGCTGCTGTTCCGGCTATAGATTTGATTTGTAGCGGAGAATTGAATTTTGATTCTTTATCATCAAATTTAAATTCTGAGTAATTTTCTTTAATTAACAAGTCCGGCGTCGGCGTCACTGAGAGTACGTAACGTTTGTTTGACTTATTTAGTGGTGAAGTGGTGGTTACACTTAACGGATGTTTTCTTTTCTTTTTTATTTGAAATTGCTCAGTAGCACTTTTAGACATTATACACAAATTTCCCCGAAATTTATTATTTTTTTCTCACTATTTTTCAATTATAATTTAAAAAACTTAATTTTTAAATTAAACTATTGCTTACAACAACATTTATTTAGATTATATTTTTCTTATTTTTTTGTTTACAAAAATTATATAATTTTATTTGTAATTTGTTTTGTATTTTAAAGAATATTTTTCATTAATTTTTGACGGTACACTTTTGATTTTATTTATTTTTTCATTTCTTTGCATTACGTAGGTATGTATGTAGCTATTTTTTAATTTCATTCGTTAAATTTCAAAAAGAATTAAAAATTATTCTGCTCCCTGACGATTCATATCCGTTGTACGACTGCATTCACTTTGAAACCGTCTTTGTTCCGTTTAGGTGTTATATGTTGTTGATTATCTGAAAAACAAAACAAAAAGCAGAACAGTTATGAAAAGAATGAACTCAAAAAAGCAGACACAGAAAAAAACTTTGTATTTTGTTTGGAAACACACAAAAACACAAAAATTATATCAACAACAAATACAAAAAAAAAGCACACACACACACTTTACGTAACATTAACTTGAATAAATTTATACATAAATAATTAAATACACATTTACATACGAGTACATAGATACATACATATATATGTATAAACATTGATAATAGTATGTGTCTGTCTGTACAATTGGTCGTATTTATCAATAAACAAAATAAAGAACACAAGAGAATTTTTCGCAACTCAGTTTTTAAGAGTGGAGCATGGATTTGTTTGACTGTTTTTTCTGAGTAATTTCATTAACAGAAGCATTTGAAGATTTCTGATTTTCTGAAATTGGTCTAATATTTTGACCGAATACCAAAACTTATACCTATAAAGGCGAAAACATAGATGATGGAATTTTAAGATGATAGGTACCTTACACGTTTTTAATATACAGTGAACTCGCAGAAACGTGAACATCTAGTAACATGAACTACCCAAAAACATGAACATATTTTTTTTTTACATTGACTACTCTAAAACGTGAAAATAGACTGAAGGCTCTAAAACGTGAACTTTTTATCGAACGTTAAAATTCAATTTTGTAAGCTTATTTTAAAATTTTGGGATTCCCCGCAGAAGAATGATAAGTAGCTTGTTTTGTAGTTGTAGTTGCTCCTTTTCAATAAAAACTAAATAAACAAATTTATAATTATACAGGCATGTGATGGATGGAAATCGAAAACGCAAACGAATGAGTATTGGATGTACATTTTAATGCATTTAGGTACTAATTTTTATAATTTTTCTTTTAAGATTATCTTTAGCAGCCCAATATATGTATTTATATTTTATGTGATAAAAGTTTTTCACTACAGAAAGATTACGAAAAAATTGACTTCTAAAACTCATTCGTTTTCGTTTTCGATTTCCATCCATTACATGCCTGATTATAAACTTTTTGCCATAGTGTAACTATACAAGGTGAGTGCAGTAGCACAGCTGACTGACTTTGTTTACAATTTACTTATGTATGTCAAAAGTAATACTTTTTCAAGTGTTTTTGATATTAGCACATTATTTTATTCAAACATACCTGTTGTTTCTCTATGGTATTGTATTTGTTGCCGATTTGCACTCACCTTGTATGGTTACACCATGCTTTTTACAATACATATTAGATAATTTTAAGATATTTAAAAATTTTACGATATTATGTGTCATTGTTAATAGTTAATATTTATTTGTAAAAAATAAATTGTGTTCTAATATTTAATATACATATGTCTTTATGAACCGATTTTGCTGATTTTATGTATATATAGTATATACCAAAATTCTCGATTTCTCATATATTCATTATAATCATTAAGTTAATTGCAACCAATAAACGTACATACATGTTTATCCAATTCCCTATTATAGAAATGATGATCCATGAATGATCCAGAATATGAATATACTTTATAAAGGAATGTACAACGCACTCTTGAGAAAGGCTATACGCATTATCATAGGAAGTTTCATACAACTAATTTCGTAATTGGTTCCTGGGGAATAGCGCTGGCTTAATTCTGTATAATGAAGAGCAATTCCGATTAACAAATCGTAAAAACAAAAGCAATCCTGATTATCAAATCCTTGTTTGTATTCGCAAATCGGTTGTTAAACCATCTGTTTCCTTAAGATACATATGTAGAAAAATAGAGCCAAGAAAAAGAAAAGCTTACAATTCGGAGTATAGATTCAAATCTACTTCAGACAATTTGCATCGCTCTTCCTGACTAGTATCTCTGTCTGTTTGTCATTTTCTTTTTTTTTTCAGTCGGGATTTTAGAAGAAATTTTAGTTTAAGCAATAATATATGTATGTATATTGTGCAGAAACTTCCCGGTCACATGCCAAAAATTTCATATCAACAAAAATAACCAACTTATGGCAACACTAATTACCGTTAAATATTATTCTGCTGCAAAGTTCTCTTACTCTTTAGTTTCAGAATAATTCATATTTATAAAAACAAACTCTCTCAAAATATAATTCTCTTATTTGCACTAGACTGACTCAGTGGTTTTTCTATGTAAACAAATTTAAGTTGTCGGTTTTTGCTTTGCATTATTTTGATGTGTCGGACTTTTTTGTAGTAAATACCTATTTCATCATGCTGTACTCGTATATATGTACATATATATGTACATAGGTTAATATTTGATTTTTTGACATATTTCTGACATGATTTTCAGTAGTTTTCTCATTATTTTAAATGTTGTTGTTGTCAGTTTGGCGCTTTCTAATAGAAACTTGTACATTTATATCTTGACGCCGCTGTTAAATTGTTTAGTAAATTTAGTATTTTTTGTTGCTTGTGTGGATGGTTGAAAATAAATGATAAAAATATCGGTTGCGTGCTCCGGGTATATTTAACACTTTATTAGAAATGTTTTTATGTATTTTGTTACTGTTTATAATATTTATTTAATTATTGTATTTTTTTTGTTTAATACACATTTTATTTCTTTCAATGACTAATAAAGTAGGTGATAAAAATTCAAAAAAACGATGAGTTGACCAGTTGGATGGTGGTGATGTGTCAGGAGGGAATTAGAATTTGTTTGCGCGATACGTTTTAATTAGAATTTTAAAAATTTATTATATAAAAATGATGGAGAAGTACCTAAATTTACAAAAGAATAAAACTTAATATCATAAAGTTGGAAAACGGCTTAAGATACAGGATTACAATGTTTGATACTGCCTGACTTCAAGTCTGATTTTATTTACTTGACATTCGAAAGAGAATCACCCGTATCGTGCAAACTGTGTAATATACAGTAGTAGAGTGGTTCGCCTTTAATGCAAAAAACTAGGATTAAAGATAATGTAAAAACAATTCCAGAAATGTTTTTTTATTTTTTTTGCCACGCCTACATATACCGCCCTTTTAGTATTTTGTTCACTGCTTCGCTATTTTTAGTCCGATCATAACATTTTGTATACCGGTGTTCGTGGCTCTGTATGGCCTGTTCTCAATAATTTTTTACTACCACACCAAATTCTAGTCATGACTTCTAAAAACTCGGTTCGTACCCACAAAAAAGCAAAAAAGGTGAATGACACAACTCTAAGTATACAGTTTGCTTTCAGTGTATACATAGGTATATTTTATAAAATATGTAACAATATTATGCTTAAACTTTGTATGTATGTATGTATTTTTTATGATTGTCTCTTCTAAATGTTTCGTAACGTATTCCAGGAAAAGTATTTCACACGTATAGGAAAGCAATGCCAACACAACTCCTAAAAAATTTGCTTATAATTCTAGTCATTAAAGATTCTCTTTATGATAATGAACTGTCAAAATAGAGACAGACCGACGACGACAACCACTGTTATATATGTAAATATCTCATATAATCACATCTATACGTCCCATATATGTAGTATTGCATAATATTATTATAAAAACATTAAAGAATACAAAACAAATACAATTCAAAACAAATCAAAACAACAAAGTATTTTTAATGACTACAAAAACAAATCAAGCGAACCGACATTCAAAGACTCATTATGTATTTATCGCTGGTGTTGTTGATCGGCAGTGTTGCCAGTTTAGCTGGTTTTGAGGCTAGATTGAACGCTTTTTTTCCTTTTAGCCTCGAAATTTATGTTTTTAGTTAAAAAAACATTTTACATACAATTATATATGCTCTCACTAACCTGGCATCGATCGATTGTTAAAATAGTAAACCATTTCTAGAACATCCATTAGAACCACTTATTTTTACCATGGATGATAAACTGTAAACCTTAATTTTAACTCATTATCATCCCTACTTGAAAATTTATTAATGCCATCGGCACAGTTTTCATATAAATTAGAAAATATATGTGAGTTAATATAAAAACCATGGTGCAAATATACAAGGTGAATGCAGTAGCCCAGCTGACTGACATTGTTCACAATTTACTTATGTCAAAAGTAATACTTTTTCAAGTATTTTTGACAGTAGTACATTATTTAACACAAACAAAATGCCTGTTGTTTCTGTTTTGTGTTGTATATGTTGTCGATTTGCATAGTTGCACCATGATAAAAACAATATAATATGTGAAATTTATAAAAAAAAAAAAAAAATAATACGCCAAAAGCATGGTTGAAGTAAAATTTATCAGATATAGATACACTACGGAAAATCTACTTTTTATCCATTGATGGATTCACTTAAGATATGAAAACCAAATAGGTAAATTCTCTCATATTGAAAATTAAAAATTTAGCTAAACCGATGAGAATTAACTATGATTCAAGCTCAATGGCGAAACCCTTTAAATTGTAAATGGACGTTTGTCCATTTTTGGTTGGAGGTATGAGAGTTTAAAAATGTTGTGCAAGAAAATCCATTTGCTGAGTTGCTACATTTAGTACTTAGCTTTTTATTACTAACTTTTTGCAATGCGGAGGAGATTATTTAGTACTATATCGGTATGTGGTTGAAACAAAACAAAGAAGTGGAATAAAGTTAAAATGCTAAATTTATTATTAAATATTCGATGTTATTTTAAAAGACTACAGCAATGTTGCCACGATTTTGAAATTTCTGATAATCTCTAAAACGTGATACATATTTATCAAATTCTAGTTCCGATGCTTCTGAGAATGAAAAAAATTATTATACCAATTTTATTATTAAAAAAACTGCGAATCATTTTGGCTTATCTGCAGAAAACACCCAGAGTCTGTTGGTGGAAATCGAACCCGTAACCCTATGACTGATAGTCTGGCACATCACCTTTTGACGAGATTCCATGTCAGAAATTGATTGAAGCACACTTTTTTGAAATCTTAAAACTGTACTCATTTTAAAAATGTATTTAGGAGTAACAATATTTATGAAGAAATCAGAAAAAGTATATTGGTTCCCTATTTCATAACTATAGCGTTATCAGATTGGCCTTAAATTTTAAGTCAATGAGTTATAGATACTAAAGAATAAAATTAAAACCAACTGATGAAAATATAGACTTGGACTGATATACATATTTTATTTTCCAATAAAAAACTTATTTATCTGTAAAGAGTCGTTAATAGTAACAGTTTATAATTGCAGTTTAATTTTATTATATTATATTACTTTTAATCCGAAAAACCAGAAAATTATAATTAAAATTGTGTCGCCTTTTTGAGCCTCTTTTTTAAAGGAATTAAAATTTTTATGGTCTTTTTAAAGCCCATTTAGCTTCTTTTATTTCCAGCTTCTGGCAACAATGTTGATGAGACACATTTGTTGTTGTTATTTGCGGTTGGGGTCTAATTTGACTTTGTTTAGGTTTGATATTAAACCAAGCAACCACAGTTAAACTATTGTACACAGTACATAAACAGAGAATGACAATGAACGAGAATAATAACAGAAGAATGATTGCAAAGGAATAGGAAAAAATCTAAAACACTTTAGTTGGGAACAGTAGTTGAAAGAGGTAATTCATTGTTGTGTTTTAATAAAAGCAGGTTTAATTACTTTTTCACGTGACATCTCAATGTACCTGTAATATGAATCAAACATAATAATTATACGCAGTAATATAATGTTATTCTTTACCCTCGAATCCATCCAAATTCATTTGAGGGAATGGGAAATTTTTATTTTTATCCAAATTAACAATGACTGATAGTACTCGTATAGGGAGAAAACAAATTCTTCCGCATGATTATATTTGTTGGCAACATTTGATTCTTTTTTGACATGTTTCCGACATGATTTATTTTTATCACTTCAAATGTTGTTGTTGATTAATTATACAGTAGATAAAGCATATTCATTATTGAATGATTTGTCACTGTTGATTTCAATTTTGTGCTGTAGACATTATTGGATCCTACTTCTTTGAAATTGGAAGGAATGACTGGTACACGTTATCGCTACATGACTACATAGTTTTTACTGCCTCATTTGATGACATTAAATACGAAAAAAGTGCGAAATTAATCAATTTCTGCATGAGATATTCCTTGGCCGTTTGATTTAACACCATTGGATTTGTTTTATGAAGTTAATGCTAAATAAATTTAAAGTCAAAGCTGAATAAATTTGGTAAAATGGCAATGTTTTAGCTCTTGTCTTGTCTGCTCTTAAATTATGACTTCAGATATTTATATAAAGGTATCCGAGCATCATCGTTTGTTGCCTCTTATTACAAGTCACAACGCTTCAGTAAAGTCTTGGGCCGCTTAAGCTCCTTGTTATTATGCAAAAACTCCAACTTTGGTGAATTAATTCTTGAGATGATAACAAAAACACAACATACAACATTTTTACCCAAATATTACTTTTTAGTTAGAAAGCTCCCAGTTCAATAAAACAAATAATACGACTTTGTATGGCATCAATTTCGGGAGATATATTAGCACATTCAAATGGAGATCTAGTAGTTTTTTACATAACACAAAGACCTTATGAAAAAATGTATAGTGTATAGTGATCGAAATATTATAAAGTACACATTCAATTCTATCGATATCAGTTTTAATTAAAATGTAAAACAAAATACACTTGTTATACTTGTGTTACTACATTTTACAAGATATTTTGAATGTACATATGTATGCATATGTTTTTTTTTTTAAATGAGTACCAAGTTTAGAAGTTCTTAGATTACATACCTTTAAATGCCTGCACTAACCCACATTGCTATTGAGTGTATTTGTATTTTTGTTTGATTGTTAAATAAGAATAGCTGCTGTCAGCGTTGCCAGAATGATGATTTTATCATATTTTTGATGATTTTTTACCTAAAATATCATTTGATGATTGTTTTTTTTTTTTTGCCAAAAATAGGATTTTCTTAATTAAGCCTTTTATTCTTTAAAGTAAAAAGATGGATAATTTTATATAATTAATGCTAGTTGAGGTGAAGCTTTAAGCTTCTACGTTCCAAACTAACGATTTTATTCAAAAAATGGAAAAAGACGTAACATCAAAAACTCACAAAACACAAAAGACTTAACCCACATTTTTTTTACAGAAATAAGTTTGTCGTCTATATACATAAATGGTATAATATATTAAGACAAGATGTGAAGAAATCGCGATTTTCAATTAAACAGTTTTCATTTCTCCTGTAAAATAATGAGGGTTACGTCTCTGGGCATTTAGGTGTCGATATGTATTTCACTGTACCTAATAGATATATACATATGTATATATATATACAATATTTTTGGTAAAACATGTAGTTTATTAAAAATTGGTTGATTATCGGGTTATATCATATCCTTATGAATAAAAATATGTAGTATATTGAGTAAAAATATGATAACAAAACCCGATAACCAATCAACGTCATTCCCACGACAGCCGGTTCTATGCACCGGAATGATCCGAGATCACTCGGTAAGGGCTGTCAACTCAGCAATTACTGCTAGTACAACAACAACAACCAATCAATGAAATAAACTTAAATTTTGAATTGTTATTTATTTTCTTTAACGTTTTACAAATAAAAACTACAAATTTAAAAAAATATGATTTTTTTTTTCCAAAACATGATTTTTTTCCGTTAAATGATGATTTTTCACCAAAATCTTCTGGCACCACTGGCTGCTGTGTACGTGCCAGAAAACATGTTTGTATGAGTGGATACTTTCTTAACATTCCGATTAGATACAGCTGCTCTTTTAAACATTTTTTTTCTTTAAAAAATTCGCTTTCGATTTCGTATTTGCTAGAATACAAAAACAACTGTTTCTCTTAATTTCAGAGTCTTAAACAACTCTCTCAACTCTATAAGCGAGTATCTTATATTATAGAGGGGATTTTTAATTTCAATTCAGAATAGTTCTCTGTTTGTGTAAACTAACAAATTAAGTAGAAGAAATAGAAGAAAAAAAATACAAATAAAAACAAATTATTGTTTTGACACAATGCGCACGTTTTTTTGTTAAAAGATAAAAAAAAAATATGTATAAGAAAAACAACAAAAATGTTTGTATATTGTTTGCCGGCATTAGAAATAGATAAAAATACGCGTATGATTATGATGCCATGCCACCACCTCTTGAACAGGCGATTGTTTTTAGAATTTGGATGTGGCTATTTTTCACCAATCTTTGTTATGTAAACATTTGATTTTTTTTTTCATTCTTTATTGTTTGTCAAATTTAAATATATAGAACAAAAACAATTTAATCAAATAAATACATATGCACATACCTACTTGTTCATATCTAAAGAATTATGAATATAATTTGAAAACCGATATAGGTATGTAGGTCCAGGTTTTATTTCTTAGAATAAGTAAGAATAACCTAGTTTGTTTTTGTTTTTAAGGTTGTTGATGAATAAACTTGAAATTACTCTCTTATTTAGCATAAAGTGAAGGAAGCAAATTTGTTGTCAATAAAATCATAAAGTTTGCGTCATTTGTATCTTGAATTTTATTTACATTCGTCGTATTCTCAAGTACGTATGAATATTTACCATTGACCTAAATATTTGTTTACAACAAACTTTGTCAAATTAGTTCAGGGACACAAGGTGAGAATACGTGAAAAAAACACAAATCGCCTTTCATTTGGGTCACACTGTAATCTCTAATGACATGAGAAAAGTTTTAGTTAAAGAATATTAAAAGTAAAATATTTACATATATTTATTTATTTATGACTCACGTCTCTTTATCAAGTAGAACTTTTGCTAACAGCCAGGGAATCGAATAAAAATGTATCATTTGGTAGATAGATTTGAAGCAATGAAGTTGACTGGATTCCAATTGCATATTTCTTTTCATAAACGCGGCAGATTTGCTCTTAATATGCATTGTATCACTTGATTTTTATCTGGATTCACTAAAAAGTACTTCAATTTTTTTACTGGGAAAATATTAGAAACAGTCCAGATTTTAGGCCAGCTAAACAACATTTTAAACATTTTCAAATGGCATGACATTGCCATATTTTTATTCGTTATTTGTAAAAGGTGGCATTACTGGCACAAACTTCTTCGAAATTGAGGCTGGTTAAGCACTGGTATTACACCTAAACCTGAAACAATTCTATTACTACTTTAGACATTTTGTAGTTGTGTACGCGCTTAATTCTGGGATAAGAATTTTCCCACCTAGATCGTGTCATTTGACACCATTGTATCAAATATTATGGAGTCATTTTATGTCAAAGGTCTATGCGAAACAGGCCCACAATCACTCATGCATATAAGGAGGAAATTCAATGATACATCAACGAATTTCACCCATATTTATGGAAAATGGTGCATCATGCAGATGGATCAAAATGTTGTGCAACAGTTAATGAGATCCTATAAAATAAATGGCATTGATTTTTATAAAAGGAAATTAATGGTAGTTGCTCTTTTTAGCATTTTTTCAATACTATTAATATGTAAATGATATTTAATTTATGTTTCGTTACATAAATATTGAAACGTTTATGCGACCGGATCTTAGATGAACAGTGCTTTGATTAATGAAGAAACCTTAAATAAAATTATTAATTAAATTTATTTTATCGAAATCACTAAATACCACTTAATTGTGGCAAAGACATAACTATGGTTAACATTTAGATTTACAAAAATACATTTAATTTAATCTATAATTAAGCCATAACTAAGGTTAAAAGTTTGATAATAGAACTACGCTTAACAAAAAAGTACTCTTATAGTCTTGTAATTAATTTTCATAACAATTTAGTTTTTTTTTAATATTTAGTTTTTTTTTTTTTGCTAAAAAAAAATATTATCCTACGTAACCATTACTAAACAATTTAAGTGGTATTTGTAGGTTGGTTGTCGGTTGACAGTCAACAAACCAGTCAGCCAGCCAACCAAACAAACAAATTATTCATTTGTTTTAGTTGTGAGAAACAATTCTTAGTTGGTGGTTAAGAAGAGAGTTTTGTGAGTGGGTTGGGGCGTAAGTGTAACTACATACAGTGGTTTTAAACGGAAAAAACTTATAAATATAAATTTTGTGAAACGGAACTTAAGTTAAATAAATCTATAACTAATCTCCCTGTATGTAAAGATATTCATAGATTGCCAAACATGGGTACTAAAGGTACGGTCACATTTGGCAAATATTTACTCAAAAAAAACGTAACCACTTGTCGAGCACAAATTTGTTTGACGTTGTTTACTCTTACAAGAGTTTTGCAAGATCAAACAGCATCAAAAAAAATAAAACTAAATATTTGTTGTGATTTGGCCTAAATAAGAAAAGGTTTTTTAAATAAATAAACGTGTTCAAATATATGTCTCTTTCGGCAAATATTTGCCAAGTGTGACCGTACCTTAAGAGTAACAAATATTTCAATAATTCCAAAGATATTCAAGTTTATTTTATGCTGACACTTAAATCCACTGAATCCACCATCCATTTGTTTGGAAAAAAATTGATTTTTTACTGAGAGTTTTATTGCAACACGATTCACTCATTTCAAACGATTTATCTGGAAAATCAAAGCTGCCATATATAAACAAAATCTATTAGTTTTACAAGTGGTAATATTACGGCCATTGATTTATTTTGGTTTTTAAGTGCCAAAAAACAAATTTTAAATTATTTTAAAATATTTTGTATTTAAAATGAATGAAAAATGAAAGTTGCTTTTGCTAATGGCCATTGAAATAGGTAAAGCTATGTATAGACGGTTGTCAGATATTACAACGTTGTCCGAAAAATGTTCAGAAAATATCTAACAACTGTGTGAACTTAAAATTTTTGTCTTCCAACGTTGTAAGAAAAAACATTTTCAGTATTGTCAGACATCTAACAATCGTGTAAATACAAATTTTTGTCATTGTTTTAAGACAATTGTCAAACACTTTTCATTGGCATATGTGCAAAGTTTATGCATCTGCCAATGGCAGCATTGTCATAGAAATTATTTCTAAATGCAACTCTGTATATACATAAATAAACAAACAAGTGAATAACATTTTGGAAAAACAAATTCGGTTGACATATGAATTCTTATAGTCGTCTGAACTGACAATTTACCTTTTGCTAAGAATTTTTCAATGTCAGTATATTGCTAGCACATTGCTAGATCTGACAACGTTGTAATATCTGACGACCATCTATACATATGTAGCGTAAGGCATTTTTATTTGTATGAAAAGATGTAACCTATTGGTAACTCAGTTCATTTTTGTTCAGACAAAATATAAAATGAAACCAATTCAAGCTGAGAGTTTTTCGTAACAAATATTTTCAATCACTTAAAAAGAGAGACGTCAAACTTCATATGAAAATATTTTGTTCGGAATGAATAGGTGAATCCACCTTAAATTGTGCCTATTTATCGAAATATTTTATAAATATAAGTATGTATATTTCAAATGATTTGTTTAAAAATCTGTCAAAATTTTTAAAAATTACACTTTTTCACTCTTGAAATGATTGAAGGCCACAAATAAATTTGACTATAATTAATGCTTCAGTTATAATTTATAAGTTATCGGGTTCTAAACCAAATATGCCGATATAACCATGTAAGTCTGTCGAAGTCTTCTTTGAAATTTGGTTTCCAAAGGCCTAAGATATCAGACGGATTAACATGAGGTATCATTTATATTCGTTAGAATTGTGTTATTGAAATTAGCCTATAACTGGCCCATTTTAGACCATCGGATATTAAACTCGTTATATAATCAATATATTCATCAAAATAATTCGAAATATCTTTCAACACACTCGTGGCATAAGTAAAGACCTTTAATAGCTTCCATATAAATAACTGGCTTCAAAAAATGCCCCCAAAATCCTTTAAAATCGCATTATATCACTTGTATGCCTGCAATAGATGCTCTAGAGGAAAATGAACAGACATGTGACTGGTGCCGAATTAAGCTAGATTTACACGATTGAAATATTCTTCAAAATTGCTCTTCAAAATGCTTCAAACTCGTGTAAACAGCAAAATTTCTTCAAAATTTATTTATTTTGAACTACAATTAGTTGATTCTTTTTACAAAATTTGTTTAATATTCTCTAATAAATTTGCAAGTTTTTGTCCCAATTGGCCAAGTTAAGTCCCAAGTTGTTGCGTTTAAAGAAATTGACACAAATTTCCTATTGCGTATCTAAAAGACTTTGTAAAAATATCTGTGTTATAACATATAACAGATCTCTAGCTTAAGACAGAATTGTGGATTTATGTAGATTTAATTTCTGTTAAATTAAATGAAACCAATTAAATGTTAATTTTTTAACGGCTGCTCAGTATTACTTAATTATTTGCCTAAACCACTAAATATTTGAAGTCATTTATTTATTTAAAAAAAAAACTTCGTTTATTTAGGACAGAACACAACAAATACTTAGTTTTATTTTATTTGATGCTGTTTGATCTTGCAAAACTCTTGTAATAGTAAACAGATTTTTGCTAAAACAAGTGGTTACGCTTTTGTGAGTAAATATTTGCCAATTGTGACCGTACCTTTAGTATGACAGCAATTTACGACGACTTGTTTTAAAATCTTATTTACAGCCTACAGACTTTTTTTCTCTTAATCAGCCCACTGTTTTCTCCAGTTCATTAGAAATTTCACGATAACACAACAATTAAATAATAATAATAAAAACTACGAGAATTTCTTCAAGTGTGTATGAGTTTCTAAGTGCATTATACAATTCTATTTTTTTTTTTTTTTTATTAGTTTTTTGTTTGTTGTAGCCGTTTTTGTTGTTTTTATATCTTGTATAATAAAAGACGGGGAAATGGATTTAGCAATAACAACAATATTATAAAGATTTTTCCGGCGAATTACTGCCAGCAGTGAAGTGGTTTAAATGTAGTGGTGTTTATAAAAACAAAAACAAAAAAAACTAAAATTTGATTATATCATGCAAACAAATTGTTATTGCATAATTTTATTGGGAACACTAGAAATAATGACAATTTATTTATTTATTTTGAGCAGATAAGCACCGTTTTGGAGAGTTTTTTTTATAGATTTATTGCTTTCAACTAAGTAATTTTATTTTAGTTAATTAAAATCATATTTAAGTCTGTTGTTTTTTTTATTTTTTTTTTTTTTTATTATTATACTCATAACATTTATACATATTTTATTTTGCGATTTCATAACACTTTTAATTACGTATATGTATGAGTAGCTGCGACAACAAAAAATATTCTCAATAAAATTCAAATCAATTTCTTAACTCAACTCAGTTCAACGCAACCCAATGAATGCAATAATGATTATGTGTTTTATTTTATTTATTTTTTGTATTCTGAAATGCAAAATAGCGAAAACCAACCACCAACAAAATAATATTTTATAAAACAAAAACAATTTTAAAAATATACCTACATTTTGTTTTAATGTTAATTTCAATTTGATTTCATTTCATTGAAATTATATGTATGCTGCGTTGCATTAATTTATGAAGAGCATTTTTATGGCTACAGGCAGCGTTAACGTTGTTGCGACTAAAGTCGCAATTTGACCCTTTTAAAATGAACTAAATCTGCCACTTTTTCAGATTTTTGACCCTTTTGCCCCCCTTTTTTAACAAAAATTTACTATTTGCTTTTATTTAACAATTTTTGGAGCAAGATGCTTTTATATATATCAAAAGTACTTGCTTTTACAATAGTTTCTTTTACATTATTTCATTATTGGTAGCACTGCTTACATAACGAAAAGTGTCAAAAATTTGAAATACTCTTCTTATTCTTGTCATACCGTAATGTAGGTAATTTGAAATGTATGTATGTGCCTTATTCAGCCCAATCATGAATAAAAAATCCGCTGGAGTTCTTTCCCTTTTCCCATTTTTCTTATTCAAATTCAGATGTATAATTGGGAAAAGGCCTCCCTCGGATTTTTTATTCATGATTATTTATCTACTTTTTTACAATGAATTGTTTTTTAGTTGTAGTAATATTTTGTAACAAATTAATTATTTTTGTTTTACTTGATACATATTAATTTTTTTATTATTTTTTTTTTTTTATTATATGAAACTTAAGTTAAAAAATTAATAAATTCTTGAATATATGTATGTAAAGGGTGGTTAAATTGTAAGGGCCGATGTTGAATGTGAACCACACCTAAACGCCAAGCTTTTTTCCGAATTTTATTTGACATTTCTCTATTTCAGACTTACTCAATTTGAACCATGGAGAGGTACACAATCCAACAACGTGTTAAAGTTATCCAGACTTATTATGAAAATGGGCGTTCAAATCAAAATGCATATCATGCATATCGAAGAAAATCATCTTCAGTGATGAGACACATTTTCAACTCAGTGGATTCGTCAATAAACAGAATTGCAGCATTTGGGCGAATGAGAATCCAAGAGTGATTGTCGAAAAACCAATGCACCCACAAAGAGTGACTGTTTGGTGCGGTTTATGGGCTGGCGGCATCATCGGACCGTATTTTTTTTCAAAATGAGGCCGGTCAGGCAGTTACTGTGAATGGTGTTCGCTATCGTGAGATGATAACGAACTTTTTATGGCCCGAATTGGAAGATATGGATGTGGACGATATGTGGTTTCAGCAGGACGGTGCCACTTGCCACACAGCTAACGAAACAATGGCTCTTTTGCGCAACAAATTCAATGGCCGTGTTATCTCACGTAATGGCGATGTCAATTGGCCGCCAAGATCATGTGATTTGACACCGTTGGACGTTTTTCTTTGGGGTTATTTGAAAGAAATGGTGTACGTCGATAAGCCAGCAACAATTCAAGAGCTAAAGGATGAGATAATTCGGCACATTAACGGCATAGAACCTCCATTATGCCTCAGGGTCATCGAAAATTTGGACCATCGGATTGAGTAATACCAATATATCATAGTAAAATAAAATTACAATAATTTCCTGAATAGTTTGTGTTTTATTCAAAATCAACATCGGCCCTTGAAATTTAACCACCCGTTATATGTAAACATACATCATATAAAACATTTAAATGAAAAAAAAAAATACGATTTTTATTTTTGTTTTGTTTATTTTCCATCTTTTTAAAAGTGCTGCCCTTTTTAATCCCTTTTTGAGCGACTTATTTTTAAGAAATCCCGTTTTTGTGCGACTTTCTCAAATTTGACAACGGTAACGCTGGCTACAGGCAGGCGAGACACTGTGTTAATAATGCAGAGGTACTGTAGGTATATCAATTGAAAGGAAATTTAACAATTTGAACATATATATTTTAAATTGAGATTAATGCAAGAAATAAATGAATAATGTTTGTTTCAATATTTCAGAAATTCTAAACATTTATAGATATTGTTTATAATAGTTAATTCGGTTAGTGGTTAAATAGATGTTTATGTGTTTAATTTTTATATTTAAAGGTGAACAATGTCTCGTCAAAATTTAGTTCCAACAAGTAATTGCCATTATCAAGTATTAGGGTTAAATGCTAAAACAAACTTTTAACTACTAAACACAGTAGCATTTTTACTCATTATTTAATAACTTTATCACTAACGCTAACAAATTGTTACATTAAACTACTAGAATAACTCAATATCAGTTGAAATTATCAGTAACTACGTTACAATACAATAATGGATCAGATAACGCCAGATTCAGATTCAGATTTGCATATAAAAATTTGCTTAATAAACGTTTGTTAAATTTAATAATCGTTTTTGAATAAGGGGATTAGTTTTTAAATTGACCAGATAAACTGAACTATTTAAATTAAATTCCAAGCAAAAACTAGTTACTCTTGGCTACTTAAAAAGTTATAATGAAGTTTAAGTCAACCAGATAAACGGACCAATTTAAATATAAGTTAATAACTAATAAATAAATCAGAAGTCATGTGACTATTTCTAGTAATGCTGATGTTATATTGTAGTCAGTGAAAAGTATCCCAGCAAAATCTAGAAAACTCACTATTTTAATATTGGAGACAATTACATACTTACGATAAGCGCTTACAGATAGAGAATTAATTAAGTAAAGACTCGTTCACTTACAGATGCAAGTTAAATAAGTTATTTCTGTTGGCTTTAAAAATTGTTCTTCATTTATTTTCGAAATTATTAAATATTTTAAATAAATTTGGATTTGATTTGAATTATACTAACAACAATTAAATCATTGAAATGAATTTTATTACGAATTAATCCTGAATTTTGTAAATCAGCATAATTATCTTTATAGATTTTTATATAACAAATTCTATTTCAGTTATTACTAAACTACTTCTAGGTAATGCAGTTAGTATGCAGCATAAATAGAAAAAAAGGTTGTTCAGTAATTGCCAGTGATTATTTAAGTTAATACAGGAATACCGGTCTGTTGGCTGACCGGCGCCGCAGTGGTGCATGTGGTAGAACGCAAAGAATTCTGATGAGAGAAAGTGGGATTTCTCGAAACATATGTAAATTCAACAACCCAGGTTCGATCCCCAGTCAAGAAAAATTATCAAAATTTTTAATAATAAATTTTTCAAGTTGTAATTCCTAACTTCAGTAAAAATAATTTAATGAAAATTAAATTTAATGAACTCGAGCCTAACTAAAATTATCAAAAAGTAAAAATTAACAGTTCGATTATGAAATAATAATTATTCTATTAATACAGGAATTTTACTCAGTGGTTGCAAGTTTGTTATTCATCTTTAAAAAGAATGTGTTAGGTATCTATATAATATATGGAAGTTATTACTGAACTGCTGCTAAGTACTGCAGTTGGTATGAAGTAGACATTGAAAAATAAATTGTTCCGTAATTGCTAGTCATTACAAAGTTTTTGTTGGGATAACTCAGTAATTACAAATCATATATTAATCTTATTCGTCAAATATTTTTAACCAAATGTGAATTATATCGTTGTATATATATAATTTATTCAAAAGTACATTCAAGTGTTACATTACATAACTAATAAGTAAGTATTAACGCATCAGTTGAGAAATAAGTCATTATCCGACTACTTCTTAATAATACAGGCGGTATCATTAATTGCACAAATCTTTACCAAATGTTTGCTGGGTAACTTACATAACACCCTCCCACAAAATGCGTAACTTGTCACCATATTATAAATGTATGTAACCATATATTTTAAAGTATTTTACTATATACTAAATAAATATTGACATATGTATGTATGTATATAAGTTGATAGAAATCTAACTATAAAAATATGTACATATGTAAATGTAATACTCATAATATAAATAATCTATGTACTTAAATAAATATTATATAGTATAGTATGTTTGTTTATTCATATATGTAAGTGTGTATGTACATTCATCTGTTTATCTGAATTACAATATTGCATTGACATAACTTAAAGATACTGAAAATATCTTAGAGAGACACAAGAAAAACAATCTACATGCAATAAATATGCAAAATGTATTATTGTTATTACAAGTACGAATACAGATATACTTATATGTATATGTACGTATCTAATATCTAATATCTATTATTTCTGCTTGTAACAAGGTTATTTTTGTAATATAGAACATTATACAACAATTGCCAACTATAATATTATCATTGCTGTTATAACAACAACATCAGCAGCGGCAGCAACAACAACAACAACAACAATAAAAATAATAAATAAATACAAACAACAATATTGTAATAGTGCTTACAAATGCCTGCGTCAAAATGTGTAAATTTTTGTATTTAAAAATACATGCAAAATTAAATTTAAACAGTTTGTTAAAGTATTAATTCTAAATTAAAAATTGTGTTAATGTTGCATTAAATAACGGACCCAACAAATTCTTGATAATGCCAAGCAATTCTTATTTAATAAACTTTTCAAAGACGTTGACATACATACTTTTTACATTACATAGTAGTTGTTTAGTAATGGCTGTATTTCAATCTGATAAGTACCTCCTTATATGAATGCTTTAATGCATACATAAATAATTGTAATGTACCATATAACGAATCGATAGAATTCTCATTGTTTTTTGCATAAGTTTTTATTACCGTATCGAATCTAGTTACGGTAATTGCATTATACTGTTACTGTCAAAGGATTCTTCCTGTATTCTTACGTTCAAGGCAGCTAGCGTTTTAACGGATTACTTGATAATGAAGGTTTTTGCAGGAGACCCACTATTTATTATTATGATTAATGGAACATCCTTGCCCATGTTATGTGGCATTGTGCACTAGTGTGTTTGATAAACTCATAAGTAAAAGCAAAAGTGTTTAAATTTTGATTTAAGTATTTTGCTTATCATGTTAAAGATTATAGGCCTTCATGTATCTGTTAAATATACACATGTACATATCTCAACAATGTTTTGGTATTTATTTCATAGACATCTAAAATTTTTTATATACATATGTATGTATAAATAGTTTTATTAACTTATTTTTAATTTTAAGTTTTTGCATTGAAATGTGTTGATTTTCTAATTTGAATTTTATACACATACAACTTGTCAAGCTCTATCAACTAAACTACAAGTAAATTGAAATGCAATAAATGCATTATTCATACAAGTTAGGAAAATGAATAAAATTTATTTACTTTTCCTATAATGCTACGGAAATAAACATATTCCTAGTTTTTAAATATTTTATTTATAATGTCTTTTAGTTCAATAAAATCCATACTTTGCCTGAAATATTATGTATGAATGCTTAAAATTAAACACTTTAACAATTTTGTGATGTTTGTAAGTATTATATTTGAAGTAGACTCGTAAAGAAAATCTTGCATATATAGTACAAAATCCCAGCAAACATTTGGTAATGACTTGCAATTATTGAATAAAAATTAGTCGGAATGGGTCGTTACTACGAACAGCTTTTGCCTCTAATGTCATTGGCGTGTTAAAGTACCAATTTAGCAGTAACCGTGGTGCGCAACCGTTTCGTTATATTTCATGTACCGGATCTAACTACTTTACTCATAACAAAATCGATAAGCTGTTCTGTTGCATTGATAAACAGTACAATTTTAGACGGTTAACCCAGCCTTAACTCGTTGATCGTAAGACCTTAAGGTATGACATGGCAATTATATGACGAAATGACGTAACCACTAAATAAAGTATATTTGTTTAATTATTTTATTTATTTCAAAAACCTTTTTTATTTAGAGCAAGTCACAACAAACCCTTAGTTTTATTTTATTTGATGCTGTTTAATCGTATAAAGCCCCTTGTAAGGTTAAAAAAAAACGGCAAACAAATTTGTGCTAAAAAATGGTTAAGTTTTTTTGAGTAAATATTTGCCATGTATGAGTCTAACTTTACTGAAGCCATTACATATTAATAAAATCGAAATGTCATGTAAGAAAGAGAAGAGTTTGCAAATAATCTCACTGAAAATCAAAATCATTTTTTTTTAACGTTTTGCTTCATTATTACCGGACGTAAAGAGCCACCTACTTGAAACTTTACAAAACTATAGACGAGACTTAAGTCACTATCACACATTTTGTTGAAATTTCAAAAACAGATGGGTTATCAAGATATAAGGCTTTGAAGTAAACAATGACCTTTGACCTAGCTATGCAAATAACTTTAAATACAATAAATCCAGCATTTTATTTAGACAAGAATTAGGCCGGATACTTTTGATTACCAGAAGTATAATTTATTTTCAATATTATACACTCTAAACAACTAATCCATACATTGTTCAACTATTTATTTATTTTTTTTTGTAAATTCAAGTGTACTCTTGTTTATAAGCAGTATTTTCTAAGAATTCTTAAATTTTCCTTTTAAAATTATGTTTAAATAAAAAAAAACTCAATTATACAACCACTAAAGGCACAAGAATAACAATAACAAAAAATAAATAGGCACTACGTAAATTTACATGACACTAAATGGCTGTTGCTGCCGTTGCTGCTGTTTAGAAGTAGGAAAATTGTCCACTATTTGTTGCTGCTATTGCTGGTACCGATGTTGTTATTGTTAGTAATATGTTTATAAATACAGCAACACGTAAGTGATTGAGTGAGCAGCGTCTGATTGTTCATTGGCTGAGTGGTTTGATTTGGTTCTGATGTGTTTCTATTTATTTTTCACACAATCATTATCAACCTCGTCATAATCATCATGTTAATCATCGCAATCAACACTTTTTGGGATTTTCTAAATGGAAACCTAAAATAACCAACAACAATAACTACAACTAAATATGAATAATTGTTTAATGTTTGCTTTTTGATAATGTACTACATAGTGCGAATATCTTAAAGATATTACGTTGAACTGCATGCAAATATAAAATATTGGGCTCCCACGATGATTTCTAGTTTTTGGTGTCATTTTCTCTTTATTACTTTTTTTGCGCAATGCAAAATTAGTTTCTCTTAGGTGTTTCATAATCACTAAAACTATAGAGAAGTACTGGCGATTTTGTACTCTTTAAATTGGTTGTACTCTTTTTGTATTTGAATGTATAATTTGATTTGGTAACATTTTTGGAAAAAAAAAAATTATAAAAACAAAACAAAAACGACAATGTTATGTAGTCTATAGTATTGCCAAATTAGAATTTTAGACATAACGCCCATCATAAGGTAAACAAATCGACACAGAATTTGTGCATAAAAACCTTGAAAAATTAAACTACAGGTCGCAATTCTAAGGCAGTGGCAAGTAAAATCGGTTAAAGTTAGTTACGCAATCACCACACAAATGTGCTACTGAAAGTGGAATTTATAGGCCAAAAATATATAAAATCTATGTCAAAGCACAAAAATACAACATAAATAAGTTTCTGGTCCAAGATTTTCAATAATTTGGATATTGGAAACAATGACCCAAATTGTATTAGAACTCAATCCTTCTCTGTATCAATAATAATAATACATTTCACGTACAGCGACAATGGAATTTCACTTGACCGAGTGGCCCGGGCATTCCGGTACGTAAAACCAGTTGCCGTGGGAATGATTTTTCTATTGACATATCCAAAATAGACTTTGAAGTTGATAGTTGTATTGATTTCATGATGGGTTACAGTAAGGATTAAAGGATATAGAAGAGATTCATAATGGAACATTCGATAATTTCGTTAAAATGTAGTCTTAACAAATATTAGATTATTGCTCTTAGTATTTTAACCTACGAAGATTTTCCTTTTTTCATATATGTTTGTATTATTACGCCATGATCTGAATAATTTTTCTTTAAATATGACCGATATTTTACACTTTTAAATATAACAAAATTTCTATCTTTAAAGTTGATTTAATCAACTTTGAAATGAAATTGTTATTGGGGATTTACAGACTAAATGTCGAAAAAAATCTTGGTCAATTTCAATGTTAGAGTTTTAATATTATTCTACGATATAACGATGGCCAACATATATACAGTCCATGGGATAGAAAACCCCACATTTTCAAATTAAAATGGCAACACTTTGAGCTCACATGTACCTCAACAGAGTGCTGTTATGCAGTACATACAGGGCTGCCAGAAATTTTCAGCAAAAAATCTTAATTTCACCAAAAAAAAAAAGTCTTATTTTTAAAGAAAAAATCTTATTTTTGGAAATAAGTAGTACAAAACGGGTTGTTTTTAATGGAACCTAACCTTTGTCTAGACAAAACAAAACATCTTTTTTTTTGGGAAAAAATCTTAAAATCTTTTTTCGGTTAAAAAATCTTAAAAAATAAGGTAAAATCTTACCTCTGGCAGCGCTGAGTACATATTTCCTTTTACTCTCTGATTCTGTATGAATTGTTTTAATTTTTCATCATTGTATTGTGAGAACCAGTGCTACCATTTTGGAATCTTTCACTGATAATTTCAGTGTTTTCAATTATATTTGAACTGATTTTTCAGCTTTGATTTATGACTTGGTAATTATTGCCATTTGCTTCCTTATCTTGTCAGCAAACTGGTCTGTGTTTTATTTTAAGAATTTTTTCTGTTGACTATTTTGTGAGTTTTATTATTTGTCCAATTAATGGATTCAGGATAATGAGCAAATTTCTATGGCTTTCTTGACAATATTTGAGAGCGATTTTATATATATTTAATAATTAAAGGCTTTTCGAGAAAAGAACGTTTACTCGAAATTATAGAATTATTCTGATATTATTTTAAAACCTTATAATAGCATTTTTCTAATTGTATTTCAAATGAAGCATTTATAATGTGGTAATAATGATTTATTATCATTTATTAGGGATGGTCTTATACATAAACTTTTTGAAACCTTTGAGAATTATGTTTATGTGATGTTATGTTATGTTTGTTGGTTATTCTGTTAATACGTACCAAGAAAACCCCAAGATTTGATCTTAAACTGAAAATGATTTGAAAATAATGGCTCAAATCAATATTCAACAATTAGTGCTTATATTTTCTCAAAATGTCTTAAAGTTTTAATGAGGGCTTTCAAATTACATTGAATTTTGTATTTGCTGGGTCAAATTATGTAGTACAAAACAACCTCATTGAAACAACAATTTCTTATTAAAATAAAATTAGCACAAAGTTAAATTTGGCTTTAGAACAAATATAATATCTTTCTGTAATTACAATAACTGGCAACACTGGTGTGAACCCTTCAGCCTACTTCGCTTCACCTCTTACCAAGAAAATCAACAGTTTACACTGCATGTGTGTGTGTCGAGTGAGAGAGTGTACGTTAGTGAGTATATGAGTGTGTAATTGTAGTTGTGCATTTGTGTTTTGTGAGCGCGTAGTGATTTTATAACTGTTTTTTGTTTCACGCAATCCAATCAGAATTTTTTTGTACCACCAAACACTTGCATAATTTTTTGTTTCGTGTTGCTTTCACATTGATATTTGATGATGAGTTTTAAAACAAACTTTTTTTTTTTTAAATTACCTTGTTTTTATTAGATTTTTTCGGGTTAAATCTGTGTTTTTGCCACAATTTTGTAGTTGAAAGTGAATTCTTTTATGAACAGGCCTTAAATTGTGGCGATTCTGAGTGAAACACTTTTGGGCGTAACTTGTTTTGTAAGATACGTTTTTACGTAACTAGTTTGAAAATTTTTTGTTGTTGAATTTTTGCGACATTTATTTAACAATTCATTTAAGATTGATGTCGATTTATTTTTTTCACTTTTGATTTGTTGAAATTTTTTAAATTTCTTAGCAATTTTACAAAAAACATGGATTTTTTTGCAATATTATTTATTCGCTTTATTTAAATCTGACAAAATACATTCGATTTTGTGTTTTTATTCTTTATTTTCTTCTATTTTAGCACTAAAACACAACGCGTACGAGATTTTCGTATACATATCTACAATTATTATAAAATCAACGGCGAGACGTGTTTTTTTTTTATATTCTTTTTTGAATTTTTTGCATTTATTTTCAATGTGTTCAAAAGTTTTGCGCGCGAAGCAAAAGATACAATAAATTTTTAGCTTCAAGTCACCGCCGCTGTTAATAAGCGAATGAATTGTATATTCAATTTGAAATTGTCTGAGCACAATGACTGCTCGGCTGGCGTGGCTGGTTGGTTTGCTGCTCCCACTCTCTTTCTATTCAGTTTTGTTTGGTGTCCACAAATATTTCTCTTATTTGCCGCTATCTCAAGGTATGTGTGAGTATCTGTGTGTGCGTTCCCAGAGTCGCCATTGTGTTTACATTTGCACAGTGACTGTTGATTGGCGATTATGTCACTACAACACAAAATGAGTTTCGAAACAGCTCAGTGTGTGTTAAACAGTAGAGAGTGCTTATAACACATTTTCTGCTTTATTTATGTTTTTTTTTTTTTTTTTGCTTTCTTAGCTTTTTGTATCGTTTGAGACGTAAAGTGTTGCCAGAAAATATCAACTTTTAACGTAACTACTTTTGCCTAATGTTAATTATAGTAGTAACATCCTCAAATAATTTTGAGACTAAAGGTACGGTCACATTTGGCAAATATTTACTCTAAAAAGCGTAACCACTTGTTTTAGCCCAAATTTGTTTGACGTTGTTTACTCTTACAATTGTTTTGCAAGCTCAAACAGCATCAAATAAATTAAAACAAAATATTTGTTGTGATAAGAAAAAGTTTTTTAAATAAATAAACGAGTTCAAAAATATGTTATTTAGCGGTTACGTCTTTTTCGGCAAATATTTGCCGAGTATGACCGTACCAAAAGCGAGCTATATAGTCGTTTAATTATCATTAAATTTCCGTATTGAATTGCAATAGATAAGAGGTCAATGCTCGAAGAATGATAGAAGTTTTAAGATACTGAATAAATATACATACATACAATTTATGTACTTGAGACGCAAACATTAACAGGTGTTAAAATTGATTATCACATTTTACGTTTCTTTCAAATGGTTGCATATTAACACCACACGGTTTTAAGTGGCGCTCTTGACAAGTGAAAATGGGGGGAAGGATCCCGAATCTGAAGAAGAGTGTATGCTGCTATAAACACATCCCATAGTTAGACGAATCCTGGAATCGTAGTAATATTTCGCTTATTGAATGAATGAATAGAGTGTCATTCGGCATATTAGAGCCATAATATAAGTAAAGACGCGAAGATTCACTGATATGGAGCCAATGTATATCCTTACATACATATTAAGGAATGGACAGTTATTGATCAGTTGATCTAGTGTTAGGACTGACTATCTAACATCTGATATTTGTTAGTATAAGGAGATCATAACTGAGGGACAACCGAGTCAAACTATTTAACATCTCAAACTTGTTGGGATAACTGAGGGATAAGTGGGCGATCAAAAGTCTTAATATGGATGGCATTGAGTAGTTCATGCTCAAAGAAAGAAAGTGGTGTTTTCTAAGAAAAGTTCTGGTTTTAGAAATGCATAGTCCCAGATCAGGCCAAAATCTTCATGGTAGCTGAAGAAACTGTGAGATCAGCCTCTTAACGAAGAGCATTGAATATGAGCTGTGTACTTTGGAAATTATGTGTATTGGCAATAAATCATTTCCTTATGCAATAATAATACTTGCTGACGGTGAGAAGGACGATACCTTCCATTTTCTCTATCAATCAATTATTCAGCCTTATTATGAGTGTCGTTTTCTTTTAACGACAACGACTCTTTCGTAATAGATTAAAGATACAATTTAATTTGTTTTTTTAATCTATTACGAATCAGTCGTTGTCGTAAAAATAAAACGACACTTATAATAAGGCTGATTATGTTATCGTTTTAAATTTGTGCACAATCTTGAAGAATTAAGCAAATAAATGTAATAAAGACAGTGAAATTCATAATATTAGGGGATATTCAATGGATCTTAATTTTCTTACTTTAATATCAGGTGTTCCATAAATTTGAAGATATTGAGCTGGACTATCAATCTAAGGAATGTATCTGAAGATAAGGTCAGCAGGTTCCTTGTGTTTTCTTTTTACCTTTTCCAGACCGATGTTGATTTGATTAATGATGTTGCAAAATGGATGTTGAGTGAAGGTGGTTATGTTATACATGCTTAATCTAATGAAAACTCAGTTTCCGATCAAGAAATCTACCACTCTAAGATCCATCTATGGATATGATTTACCACAACATCTAATTTTTGGCAGCAGGGGACATACATATATGAGTGTCTGAGGTAATAGTCTGTGGTAAATTTTATTAGTCGACAAGCGTTGCAACTGAAAGCAAAGCACAACGTCTTCCACAATGTTTGTGCAAATTATAATGAATCAGCTGACGACAATGGCCGGCATTCTACGAAATTTCTAATTTAGTGTGCGTGCGAAGGTCTTTCTTTTCCTTTTCACGAAAACCTTAACGTCGCATACTGATGTTGCTCTCTCTTGCTTTTTTCTCATGTTTCAAGCCCTTGATTCGCATATAGCCAAACTTGGTTCACTGTAGCACCGTAAATTTTAATGAATTGATTTTTTTTTTTACAAAAAATTAGAATTTTAGTTCGAAGGATATGTTTAAATTTCGAAACAGCCACCATCTGGCATCTCTCTATTTAAGTTGTGTTTTATTTGTTGGCAGTACGTTACGTCACACATAAACCGCTTGATGTTTTTTGCATTTAAATTTTAATATTTGTTGTGTAAAGAGTATTGTGAAATTTAAATTCAAAATACGAAGGAAAAAACAAACATATTAATTTCGTTCAACTTTGAAAATTCTCAAATTCAGTGCAGCTTTATAACTGTGTGTTTACAATTCTCTTTGAAATAAATTAACTCTCACTCTCTGTGAATCTGTTAGATACATTTCTCTTTGTTTCCCACATTAACTGGTTGTTAATTTTGCCGGCTAAATTTTTGGTCGGCATCTTAATAAACAAAAAAGTGTTTGTGTGAGATGTTTTTTGGTGTGGTTTATTTTCCTTCTTTCTATTTTTTTCATGATGGCCAAGAAAAAAACTTGAGTTTGACTGGGTGGGAAGAAAACTCACAATTGCTCGTACTCGTGCTATAGGAATTTATGAGATGTTTGAAAGTGGTGATGGTGGATGGTGGGATTGGTGTCAGTAGGAGATTATCATATCGACACGTTTTTTGTGTGGACCCAATGACAAAATTAGTGATTTTGCAAATCTTAAAGAATTATTTGTTTTTTCTATCGTTTTTCTTTTTATTTTTATTTACTCTTGCTCATCATCCAACTTGGTCTGTTTATATGTGTGTTTTTCTTGTTTTCTAAATGATTGATCAAATACGAGTAGATTTTCGTTTGTACAGCCAGCCATCCCAAATTAAATATTTGTTAAATATTTTCAATTCAGCTTCATATAGATATACATATGTATGTATGCACAAGGTGGCGCAAAAGTAATCCTCCTATCAGAAAATACTATAAATTTTGCGCAACTTGATGAATTGGAATTGGAAAACATGTGGTTCCAACAGGACGGTGCAACGGCACACACTGCACGTGCCACAACCGCCTAATCTCCCGTTTTGGCGATTTGCACTGGCCAGCAAGATCGCCTGATTGGAAGTTTACTTTTGCGCCACCTTGTATATAGCCAACTGAATTTCTCGTAAATATTATTTATAGTAAATTGTCATTCAAATGCATTCTTTTAAATACATGTATAATATATAATAATAACAAAAACTGATGAAACTTTCGTTGCAAATTTTAATTATTTTCGATTTATAATGATAGATTAAAATTGATATCTAATTTTGTATGTTAAAAGATGTTGATTACATGTGTAGCTCATAATTAGCAAATAGACTCGGAGGCCAAGTGATATCCTTAGCAATTTGAAAAATCGCCCTCTTTAATCATATTGTTCCCATGTGAACCTACCGGTATTTCTGACAAATTTAGCTAGATCCGTCTAATCGAGGATCGATTCCGATCTTCCTTATCCAGACAACTTCTGTAATAGTTTTCACCTGTATTTACATACGGATTTCTTACCACGAGAGAATTTTTTGTATTAGAGAGCGAAATATCATTCTAGATATTCTACAAGTGACAACCGATTAATCTGGATGAATTTGAAATTCATAGTAACTCGAGAAGTTATTGTCTAAATTATTTTAGGCAATAAATGCTATTGAGAAACATTTCCTTCTTATTTGGTGTTGAGAGTCTTGATTGATATAAGTGTTTCAACGTTTATGGTTTCGTTTACAGGTTATTTTCACGGCGGCATCGATGGTGTAAATATCCCCTTGGCTGCAGATGTCGGGAAATCTGTAAGAGAATCGAGTACTCCAAGCTCATCAAAGACAATTTTAAAACCAGTGTCTTATTTATTGATTATTTTTCAAATGCAAAAATTGCAGCAATAATCAAACACTTTTTTATTATATTTTTTTTACATAACATGCTTTTAAACATCGAATTTTTGGCTCACTTGAATAGGATCAACGCTAATAATTGAAAAAATCAACGAGAAACATTTTATTTTTAAAAATATTTCTTTATGTATTTTTAAATGATTTTTATAATGTTTTAATAAAAATTTAATTATGAGTATTTCCTTCTTTATTTGTTATTACTTCAAAAATACGATTTGGGAGGGAGTTCTAGAGATTCTCAATTATTGATAATGAAATTTCGGCCCAAGCTCTTTTTAATACCTTCAATTAAGGTTTCTTTTGTTTGATATTGCCTGCATTTTCTATAATAAGCACGACAGGAGAATATAGTGGCTGCTCTAAAATATTGACATTCTGTCCACGAATCCATTATTTTATAACCTTTGCAGTGTATATCGGGGCATTATCCTGTTGGAACTCCCATGAAACAGGTCAGAAGAGAATTGCAAAATGTGGAAACGCTGTTTCAAGCACTGCTTTTTAATTATTTGCCACCTCGAAATATTACTCCCAAAGAAAAACGACTCCGGTTTGCACACAAATACATGAGTTAAAAAAAGAAATAACATCGTGTTGTTTTTTTCTGATAAGAAAAAAGTTTAATTTAGAAGGTCCAGATGAATATAATTATTATTGCCACGATTGGCAAAAAGGGGAACGTTACTCTAGTCGTTAGCATAGCTGTGAGGGTAGTGTGGTGGTGTGCGGAGCGATCTCTTTCTTCCAAAATGAAGGCAAATAACTACAAAGCAGTGCTTGAAACGGCCTTTCTACATTTTTCAACTCTCTTCAGACCTGTTCCATGGAAATTCCAACAAAATAATGCTACCTATTTATATTGTACTTTTATCTTGGAACTTATGACCTAGGCACATTTTTATTTCCGTATACTTGCAACATTTTTGTATTTCTTCTCTCAAAACCTAAAGGAAACAATACTTACATACTGCTCAAGAATTAAAATATTTCATTACAAATCAGAATCAATCAATTTATACTTATCAACAACAATTGTATAAAATACACATACATACATACATAAAGCTGTGTTCACATTATGTGTATTTGTCATGTGGAATGTCACTTTTTTACCCATATGTGATTTCATGTGTATGTCAAAATTTGAGTTTGACATACGGTTTATAATTTACATGTTCATATGTTGGTATGTCAAGTACATTTGACATAACCTATAAAAAAAATCTTAAAACAGCTGATTGTTGTATGTATATAAAAATTAAATTTTCAATTAAATAAAATTTTATTTCAAAATGGAACGAGAGGTTGATAAAATAGTTGCATATAGATTACATGCACCTTTTTTAATTTTAATAAATTCTTCCAGAAAACCCATTTCGTTGAACCAAAACACACATGGCACATGCACATCATCTGCACCGGCCTTTTCTTTTGCTTTTGCAATTTCTCGGTTATATTGACCGCGCAAGTATGTTATTTTATTCTGGAAATATATTGCGTTACATTTATTACAAATAACAATTGCCAAATGCCTTTAATTAACTGCTTTAATTAAATTAAATGTTTTGCATTAACTTCATTAGGGCCAAAAGATGAATTGAAATTTTTTAATTTGTCAGCCATGTCATTAAGCTTGCTTATTATGGTAATACTTGTTCCGTGGGTTATACAAGCATTCCTTCTCTTAAACATAAAAACAACTATTAAAATTGCAATAAAAAATACATATGTACTTACTTTTGTTAACACCTTTTAAATTTTTCCCTCCATTTTCAATAATAAATTTGTGTAGTTTCTTTTTTGTGTTTTTGTTTTACTATTAGGTATAAATTATATTTATTAAGATTTCAATTAATTTTTGCCGCCAGAAAATTTTGGTTATAAAAAATAATTGATGTCAGATGGTTTGTCACTTGAAAATAGAACTCGTTATAAATAAAAAATGTCATGTGTATTGCACACAGAGAAATAACACATGATATTGTTTGGAGGTGTTCAGACTATATGTACAAATTTGACATGTGAAAAATTGACAGTCCACATGACAAATACAGATAATGTGAACACAGCTTAAATCTTGATAAAATATAATATTTATACACGTAAATATTTACGAATCCTTATATGGCATCAAAATACAAGTAAAATCGGATGTAAGTAACGAACATTAGATGAATAAAATATTTCAATACATTATACTTACATGTCTTACGTCTTTATACGAAATGATTGCGTCAATTTGTTGCCATCTGACAGTAAAAGTTGTTAACAATTTCATCATCAGTAGCTTGGTAAAATCACTTTGTCATCATCATCATCATTATCATCATCGTCATGAAGTAATACTCTCATTTATAAAGAAAATGTAATAAAGATTTTACTTTTAGTACACATAGAAACGTACATAAATAAACCCCAAGTCGTATAAATTCATGGTAAATGTGTACAAGAGCAGGAGCATATAAATAGTTAAACCAAGTTATAAAACATTGAAAGATTATACATATATTTAGAAAAAGTGTTGTAAGCTCAAGTATTTGTATCCATAGAACTATTTACTTTTAAATGTATTATGTGGGCGACTTATTACAAATATCTGTATCTATTTATTAAATATTTGGCCATTACTTAAACTTATGTCTAAATAAATTGGGTCAAATTTAAATAAATTTTTCTAGTAAACGAACTCTTCCTAATAACAACATAGTTATTGTAGAGAATAAGAGTATAAGTTAATTTTTGTTACATAAATATTTATACATATACAAACATACATATTTAATAATTGATACACAGATACACATATGTTAATATGCACATGAGATACATAAACGGCTAAAATATGAACATATACGAGTACATCCTATATCCTAAAATCAATAACAAATTTAACTAGATACGTCAGTGACACATTACTACGATCATGAAAGAGATATCTTAAGGTACACTTGACAAATATATACTCAAAAAAGCGTAACCACTTATTTTAGCACAAATTTGCTTGACATTGTTTACTCTTACAAGAGGTTTGTCAGATCAAACAGCATTAAATAAAAAAAAAACTAAATATTTGTAATGTCTTGTCATAAATAAACGAAGACTTTTTTTTTAAATAAATAAACGAGTTCAAATATATTTTATTTAGTGGTTACGTCTTTTTTGTCAAATATTTGCCAAGTATGACCGTGAATATTCGTCTCTAAAAATACAACACATACATACATGTGTATGAAAATACACACAATAAAGGCAGAATTAGTCTCTACTTTCTGTTCCGTTCCGAATCAGCTGACTTGATTCTGTTAAATAGAAAATGTGTAGAAGTCGTTAGTTGTTTTGTTACTTTTCGTGCCGTTGCGGACGAACCTGTTGAAAACAAAAATTTGCTAAGTAATTGTAAGTGACATCACAAAACAGCTGACATCTACACAACAAAAAAAATGTTTGGTTTATTACAAAAATGTTCAATTTCTTTGAACTTAATTAAGTTTTTGTATAAAAGTTATAAAAATATAAAAAATAAACGATGGATGACGAAAAACTCATTACTTTAGTCGAAAGTAATGACATATTGTATAATTTGATTTGTATTTTTTTATTTATTTTCGCGGTGTGTTGTCTGTTTACCTAAAACAGCTGATACGTTTATACGAAAAAAACTAACTACAAAAATTTAACAACAGAACGACACGAAACAGAACAGCAACAGAAAGTAAAGACTAATGAAGCCTTAAGGTGTCGGCTGAATTCGTAATAGGTATGCGGCGAAGTCTGCTATAGAGTATATTTCTATTTCTTACAATGTTCGTTTTAGTGTTTAATGTCTTAGTAAATAATGTTAATTTTTACTCTGATTATTGTTTAATCTTTTACTTTATTTAATTTTAAATAAATATACAAAATATTTAACTACAAAAAATGTGTTTACCTGTGTTTTTGTTAATGTTTATTATACCCTTCACCTTCATGAGAAGGGTATATACTATATAAGTTTGTCATTCCGTTTGTAATTTCCACAATATTATTTTCCGACTCTATAAAGTATATATATTCTGGATCGTAATAGATAGCAGAGTGTATTAAGCCATGCTTTCGAGTAGTTTGCTATTTAAAATCCGCAAAATCCGTTCATAAATAACGGAGATATGAGCAAAAATCAAACAAAGTGTATTAATTTATCAACAGATGGCTTGTTTTTCGGCATATAACTTGTTTAGCATTTGTAGTAGTTTTGATTTATAAACATTATTGTTATAAACATAGCAATATGGCAACATTGAGTTTTAACGACTTTGGCTGAATATTCTAGACACGAACATTCTAGTATCTTAGTTTCGAACCTTCCAGAAATTATGGACTAACACGGGCAACCAAATGAATCAGTTTATTGTGAGTCATTGTTGTGTAAACATCAGTCTTCGAAAACTTTAAGCATTAAACAAATTCGAGACAGCAGACTACAGACTACAATATGTCAAAAATAAAATACACACGTTTATATGAGAGTGACTATATTGACGACAGCAGGCAACACGACTGCAGGTTGTTGTCCATGCTGATTTTTTCGTCGCTGTCAAATTAAACTAATTTCTATTTTAGTTGGCGACAAAACAATAATAGTGTTGACCATATAGCAAAATGTGTACAGCAAGTTAAATAAAATATAAAGCAAAATACACGATTAAAATGTCGTGATCATTTATGCGTCAAGAGTTGTCAAATGTAGCAATAATATTACATTAATAATATTTAATTTTATATTAATAAAAATGAGTAAAGTTCATTAGCATGTGTGGAATCATATACATATCATGGTGAAATTATACCAGGTGACAGCATAGCGCCAGCTGATTATTTTTTGTTCTATTCATGGTGAAATTGAAAATGTCAAAAAGTTGTTTACAAATAGTCAAAGTTTATATAAAAACGTTACAAAATTATTTTGTTTTTGAAAAATTGAGTTTTTGTCTCCGTTTTATCTTCGTAAAATATCTTAAAAATAGTGTGTTTGTTTTTTAAATTGTTTTGCTAAAAATTTTGGTTTTTTTAATAAGATAAATATTAAGATTCCTCTTTAAAGTGATGTTGTTTTTGCTGCAGCAAAATGCGTTGTTGTTATACAATACCTATACATACATTTTAATTTTGAAAATAAAGAATTTTGCATGTTTTACTTTGCAAAAGTACGTATTACTTGTATATTTAAATAAATATTATGCGTAAAATTCTTTGAGAAAATAATAGAAACAAAAAAAAATCACAATTGTTTTCTGTTTTTATCCATGTTTGTATATTTGTTTTCTTTATTTTATGCCAGATGTTTTTGACAGTAACGAAAGTATTACACAAACAAAAATGCCTGTTGTTCTTGCCTTGTTGTAATTGTTGTAGCAATGCTGTCACCTGGTATTTAATTTCACCATGATACATATGTGTTTCATGTTTCATAAATAAAACGCTACTTTAAACAAAAATAAAAGCCTAACGTGGCACCACTAAAATATAAATGGATTACTACAACAGCTGTTTATATTTTCATTGTTTTGTTTTGTTTTGAATAAAGTTTGGAAGTTTTTTATTGTTTAAGATTTATTATTCTTAATGTTTTTATTTACTTTTTTGTTGTATTTTAGTAATAGCTTCTATAAAATCAACAAAATTCTCTTCAGCCATTATGTTATTTAAAAAATTCGAAGAATAAAATTATTTTTTATTAAAACGTCAGATTTCGAGATCAGCTGCTGACTATGTAGCTGTCGTTTTCAAAATAATTAAGTTAAGCTGACTAGAGGACGGCATAAGTACCCAGCGGCATTTGCATTCGTGTAGTCGTGTAGCCTGCTGTCTCGAATGTGTTTAATGCTTAAGTGTGTTCTTAAACCGTAATATATGTAAGTGTGTAAAAAGACTCGTTATATTTTCTTCAAACTACTTGACGCTTTTATTTTGCAATTAAAAAGAATCCGGTTTATTTAAAGGAAATAAACCACCGTTTTAAGAGGTAAAAACGTAACAATATAATATACATATGTATGTATGTATATAATATAATTATGCATCCACAACAAAGGTGAAGGGTATATAAGATTCGGCATAGCCGAATATAGCTTACTTGTTTTTTTTTTAAATTTGGTCACACTATCTAACAGCTGTTATAAGAAAACAAAAACCTTAAATTATTAATAATTATTTGAGCACTGCGATAAAATGGATATACATATGATCAAACAAAATGAATGCTTATACATATAATTATATGGGATACAATTGGCGGCATGGTAAATTTATCCGGTAAGAATAAATTGAAAAAGTTGCACATACATACATACATAGCTGTCAATTATAACAGCTATATTTGTTTCGTCATTATGCGCTTCATACGATGAATTTACACAGCAAATTGTCAGTCCGCTTTCACACTCTTCAATTCTGACTCGTCAAGGCAAGTATTTTTGGATGAAATAGAAAAAATCGTCAAAAATATCGGAAAAATAAAAGCCAATATTTGTAATAGTAGTATATTTGGATTTTTGGTTTTTTTCTGTCATGCATGTTGATTTGCATTAAAAAGTATGAAAACTGAATTGACGTGTGTGAATGAAATGGCAAATTCCAAGGAAAATTTAACAAAATCTGGTCAGCTAAAACTGAAGAGTGTATAACAGGTCTCACAAACTACAGAATTCGTAATAAGTTGAGCGAAATTCGTGTTCCTAGGCACATAGCAGGTGTTGTACCGATTCTTCCACTTTTTCATGCATACTTTTGGAATAGTTATTACTACGCTATTCCACAGTTTCCAAAGTATGTTTAGTATAAATTTCCTTGTAAAATAGAATTGCTTTCGAGATATGTCGTAATTTTGTTTGACAAATGATTTGATACTAATCGGTTTAGTTTTAATTTATTTGATGCTCTTTGATCTTGCAAAACTCTTGTAAGGCCGCGTTTTCACAATGTCATTTTTGTTGTCAAATTGTCCAAATTGTTGGCAATTGTATGAAAACGGGTTGTCATATGGCGTCATCAATGTTTGCAAGCATGAAAATCATGATATGACAACCCGTTTTCATACAATTGTCAACAATTTGGACAATTTGACAACAAAAACGACATAGTGAAAATCAAGCATTAGTTTTCAACGGGTTGTCATATGGAGTCATCTATGTTTGCAATCATGATAGATGGAATAGATGACGCCATATGACAACCCGTTTTCATACGATTGTTAACAATTTGACAACAAAAATTACATAGTGAAAACGCGGCTAAAACAAGTGGTTACGCTTTTTAAGATTAATGTGAATTAAATTCAAAATTGTTGGTAGGAAGCCGGAAATATCCTGGGAGACATTCTTTGGATTCTTAAAAAGGTTCAGCAATAGTGTTTTATATTTGTTTGACTTAGGATTCAGTTAAAATTCAGAGTAATCGATTAACATTTTGTGGTATGATAATGTGGTATGTGATGCTAGGCATGTTTGTAAAAATAATCATATTTAAGTATTTACTAACTTTGGAAGCGTCTTCCAATTTTAGAAAACGTAGCGTCGTCCATAAAGTTTCGCTCACATGAATAGTTCATAGTTCGAACATTATTGTCTTTTCTCCTTGGATATACTGATGAAGGGTATTTCTTCTTCTAGAATTCTAGAAAAAAACGTTACACGATAGATTTTGACACCTTGTCTGAATCCTGGTTTAGTATTAAACAATTCTGAGCCTTTTTTTCAATTTTAACTGATGATCTTATTTCAGCTCAGGCCAACCTTAGTTTGATATGGCTTCATTGGACTGCCGATAGCGGCCTTATAATCAACGAAAAGGTTGTATGTAGGTGTCAAAGCTTTTCCCTAGCATTTTTGAAACATTGATTTTTCATATGCTTAGTATAACTGATGTGTCTGTTATGAGATTAACAATTCCATCCCTACAAGAGAAAAACACAAACTACAAACAACAAGTTTGACCTTTTGGTAAAATTGCCGTACTCCTATTCGGGTTCATTTCGATTTCATCACACTCACGTTTTTCGAAATCGCCCTGCTTTTTGCACATTGACATATTACTAATCAGCCCCTCAATGGTTTTGTGTCAATTAATTGGATAATTTGAGTATTTTGAAAATATTTCAAAGTGTTTCAAGCATTTTAATTTTTTGTTTTTCCATGTTTTCCTAGATTACTAAAGCAGATTAAATTTTAGCAATTAAAATTTTTTCTGAGGCAGGTTATCAGTTATTTAACTGGAAAATCTTTAACAACTTTATTACGACTGAACAACTAACAAATTCCAAAGACAAAGTTAATGTTTATCCTTCCTTTATATGTAAGTAGATAAATTTATGTAAAATCAAATAAACCAAAACTATGTAACTCTTACATAAATTTAAACAGTCATAGATACAAACAAACATACACAATCTCACGTACATACATACATATGTACACTGTATTCACATAACTAACGAAAAAAAAAACATACATCAGTTTATGAATCAAACACATCATCATGGCTGTTGATTACTTGCTGTCAAACTGGATGCGTTGAACTTGAGCTTGAAACTTGATGGGAAATTAACTTGTAATCGTAAACGAGAAAACAAGAAATACTCGTACATCTTTATAAAAATGATACGATTGCGAATAACATTCAAACATAAAAACGAGTAGACCGAACGAAAGACAGGCAAACAAACACTGTAAAAACATACATACATGCATCCCAGCATACCATTCTAGGAGCGCTCCGAAAAAGTCATGTTTTTTTTTTTTTTTTGTTCAAAGCACAAATAACAGGACAACAACGCTTTGGTACACACATAATTAAGTGGAATTTATGAGTCATACTGCGTGCCGACTCAGGACAGTAACAAGCAAATTTTTCTTTCGCTCCGAAAATGCTCCTTAGTTGGACTCTTTTCTAACTGCTTTTTCGGAGCGCTCCGAAAATGCTCCTTAGTTGGACTCTTTTCTGACTCCTTTTTCGGAGCGCTCCTAGAATGGTATGTTGAGATGTATGTATATTTATTACCCAGCAAGCCGAAAAAAGTCTTTTCTGACACCTTTTTCGGAGCGTTAACGCTCTTTATGAGCTCAAAAAACATTCATAATTGCTCCGAAAACCTTCAGAAAAGAGGGTCATTACATTCGAAAATAGTCCGGCAGAAAGAACTCTTAGATAATGTCAGAAAAGAGTCTTCAATGAGAGTTTTTTGGGCTCTAAAAGAGCTCTTAGATAATGTCAGAAAAGTGTCGTTTATGAGGTTTTTTTTTGGCTCTGTGTAATCTTGTTTTTATCATTCTTGTGTGGTACAGCTATGTTTTTTTACAAAAAAAAAAAAAACATAATTAAGTAGAATTTCTGAGTCATACTGCGTGCCGACTCAGGACAGTAACAAGCAAATTTTTTTTTCGTTTCGGAAATGCTCTTTTGTTGGACTCTTTTCTGACTCCTTTTTCGGAGCGCTCCTAGAATGGTATGCTGGGTATGTACATACATACTTATTGTGTGTAAACAACAATTGTACAATATATTTACAAGAGAAAAGCTTTCATGTTTTCTTTCTCAAGTTGTTGTGGCATCAGAGACCTGCGCCGCGCCGATCTAATTTGACGGCGGCGAAAAAAATTTAAAACTAAAAATTCGAAAATCCGAAAATCGAAACTTTATTGAAATAACTAGGAACTTATATCAAAAGCGGCGGCTATTTACAAGCCGATTTAAGCCGAAAAACTTTTCGGCGACGGCGGCTTTTCAAATTTATCGGCGGCTTGGTACAACTATTCGGCACAGGTCTCTGTGTGGCATACATAACTGCAAACTAACGTACGTAAGAGTTAAATTGCAAAGGTAAAAATAACAACAAATACAAACTCATTACCTCTAACATAACAACAATGTAAGCAGAATGTTTTTTACCTGCTATGTACATACATACATACATATGTAGAATATTTTATTTCTTTGGATTATTATCCTCATTTTTGTTATGTGCTTAAAAAGTCTGTGAATACAAAAGAGCATTTTAAAGTGTTTTTGTTTTAGTTTCATAAAGAAAGAGAAGGAAAGGAACAAAATCCGGAAATCAGGTACGAGTATGTAAATGAAATGTTATAGAATTAATGCGTATCTAAGTGTGACACTAAACACAACTCAAATTCACTTACACATGCTAATCTACACATACGCAGCCACATACATACTTGTGCATGTGTGGATTTTTCATCTGTTAGTAAAAGTTCAGCTACATTTATATATCGCGTGAAATAGGTAGTTAATTTGTGTATGTACAATGTACATACATATGTGTATTTACATATATGTACATATGTATGAATAAATAATATTACGTACATTTGTATGAATTTGCATGTATGAAGTTGTGTCTGGGTTAAGTAACGTGCTATGTATGAGTGCTTGTCATTTTATTGTATGTACATATTTTATAGCTTTTATGAGTAAAATTGGGTCGATGTAAAGTATACCTAACCTTATGTTTTTCTTAAGACATACACAACAGCATTGAACAAAATAATAGGCAGCATTCTATTCAAGTGCAGTTTGACAATAATTTTGTAATTACATTGGGCTATTCTGCGGCATTAGATTTATTAATTTTGATACATATTTCACCGACAATGGCCGTGCAAAAATATCAGTGCGGCCTTATTATATCTGATAAAACATATTGAAAAATTAACCTCAAACAGCTACCGAAACAAACACTTTATGTTTTTGCGAAACGAGGGGATGCTAAAAGAAATTAATAGATAAATAATTTATTAATTTGCAGTTGTGGTCAGAAGAGCTTCTTTTCTAATTTAAAAGATTGCTTTTAGAAACGTTTGCTGACGCTTATTAGACATTATTAATCTTCAGTAAAGTTTTGGCTGCAATGGATTCGTAACGAAGAAATCAGGTCAATGTAATATACAAATAAATTGTCCGCAGCTTCGACCAATCGTACAATATTGGGATAATGTCAAAGAAAAGTTAATGCGGTATTGTAGTGTAGTTCTTGACAATTCGATCCACTAAAACAATAATTCACATTTTTTAAAGAGGTTATTTAGTTAAATATTAATAAAACAGTATTAATTTGTGGATCAATAAAAATATTGAATCGCTTTTTTTTGTTACATAAATATTCAAACATTTATGCGACAGGTTTTTTTGTGAACAATTTTTTATGTTGTCTTCAAGTTTACTTTTATTTCAGCTAAAATAAAATAAACGTATTTTCATTTTACTATGATATATAATGATATAATTCATAAAATGAGTTACAGGTGACAATATATTGGAATTTAATAAGTTTCGTTGTACTTATATTTGCAAATTTTTAAGTCCAAAATAATATATTATCTTGGATATGTTTAAATCTAAATATATAATTAACTTTAGTTTTAAACTTACCTTGAATTGTAGACAGATTAGATAGTTATATAGTCCAAGTTTAGTTTTTCTGTTAGTAGAATCAATTTTAGGTCCTTATTTAGTTGAAGTTTAACTACAATAGTAAAGGGTGTTTTTTTTAATGGAATAAAACAAAAATAAATTTCTATTAAATTGTCATGAAATGTACTTTATTCGAAAGATAATCTTCTGGCATTACAATTTAAATATGACTTTTGGCATATGCCCGCCACGACTGGGTCGGATGTAGTCTAATCTGGAGATCAAATTTTTAAAGACTTTTCCAACATTTGTGGCCATATATCGTCAAAAAAAGCAGCGTATGTTGTCCACCAAGTGATCAATCGTTTCGGGCTTAGCAGCGTAGACTTGACTTGAACTATGCGGTTACCAAACATTTTCTTCAAGAAATCAATTGAGGTACGAGCTATGTGAAATGTTGCGCCGTCTTGTTGAACTACAACATCTGCATGTCATGATTGTTCAATTGATGTACGAAAAAGTCAGTAAGCATGGCTCTATATCGGTCACCATTGACTGTAACATTCTGGCCAGCTTCCACCAGCTCATAAAGCACCCCAAACAGACAGTTTTTCTGGATGTAATAGTGTCTCAACATCTTATCATCAGTCCAAATACGATATGTTTGTTTATTGAAAAAAAAATTGAGATTTCGTATTTCAAACAGTACCATGATTTTCAAAAGAAATTTGCACAATTTGGAAGCGTTGTACAGGTTTTAGTCTATTCATGTTAAAATGCTAAACATAATCACTTGACAACTGACAAAATAGTGGCTTGTTGTAAAAGTGTTGCCCAATAAAAGGTCTATACATCTAAAAAATTCCCGATGATATTTATATCATCGTTTAGCTGTATTCACAGGTATCATTAAGTAATTTTGTAGTGGTGGGTAATTTTCTTAGTCCAATTTAAGTATTTCATTTTGCAAAAAGCTTCAGGTTCATTTACAACTATTTTTATAGGCTAAGTATAGTTTATGTCTCATTTATTATTGAAGTCAAAGTAGTTCAAGTTAAAATTTAATTTAATTACCTGTTGTAACCTAATGATCTATTGTGGACTAAGATACATTTTTATTGAAATTCTTCCGGACTAAACTTATTCTACACTGTGCCCAAAATTATATTCCATCAAAAATCCTTTTATAATTTAATAATTTTAGTCAATTGCACTTAAAAAAATTCAAAGAAGCTCCCTTTGCAGTCTTAGTTTAACTTCCATAATAGTTTAAGTTATGACCAAAACAAGGACCTTTGTGGATCTAAAATGTCTCATTCTTAGGGCAAAATAACTGGTAGTTTAAGTTAACTTCAATCCTATATAGATTTGCAGTCTAATTTTAGCATAAAATGTATCAGAAGGTTATTTTATAGCATAAGATTAAATTGTTTTTAAAATAAGCTTTAAACGAATGTCCTTTTGCAGTGTTAGTTTACCTTCAATAATAGTTAAAAATGCCATCTTTTGAAGCTCTTTTCGTAGCATAAATTTATTTTGAATGTGGAATGTGGTCCTTTTGTAGTTCTCTTAAGCCGAAATTTGTTAGTCAACTTTTAAAGATAACTTCAAGAAGGTCCTTTTGTAGTACAAGATTAGGTTGTGTTTTAATGCAAGTTTAGTTTAGCAAATTTTAATAGTAGGCCTTTTTGGGTTCTCAGATTAAGTTTAATCACAGTCGTAGTTGACTTAAAGCCTAGGTCCTTTTGAATAAATAAATTGATACTATAGTGCAATTTCTTGCTCACGAGCATCTTCAGCAGTCTTCAGGTGTTCGAGATCTAATGTATATATCATTTAACCTACCATTTTCGAGAAATATAATTCGGTATTTACTATGTTTGTTTACTGCAACTTTTTACCAGTCTTCTAGTCAACCTTGTAACTGTAAAACTCCAGATTTTCGCCTTCAATAAGGAGCTCGTTTTCCATACTTAAGCCTAGTACTCTGTTCAAATTTGGGAAAAATGTTGAGCAACATTAATTATTTCATACGGAAAATTTGACGTATAGCCAATGTTGCCTATCACGCGAATTTACATAATTAGACGTTTTTTTAATTGAAAGTACGCCACATTGTTTCACTTATGTAAACAAAACACATACATATGTATGTTTTGCTTTTTTGTGAATTTAAATCGAAAATAAATAAAAGTAAAAATATTAAAAAATCTGTGTTGAATCGAAATCTTTAAATAAAAATGAATAAACAAATATTACTGGTCGCTTGTGCAGCAGCAGCACAACAAGTAATAGATATTGTTGTTGCGACAGAAGAGCTTTTGGATAAAAATTCCACGTGAAACAATTGCTACTTTAATTATTTCGCTGTGAAAAAATAATGTTGCCAGATACATTTCACATGTTTTTCACAAAATGAACAGAGTACTACTTCTGCAACATTTTTTCATGAAAATTTCATGTGAATTTTTTTAACATGTATTTTGACAGCATTCCACTTGAAATTTTGAACAGAGTACTATGCTTCAGCAAATAAAACACGTTTTGCCAATATTTTTTGCTTCAACTTTCATTTTTAAAATTTTGTATCTAAACCTTTATTATTATTTAAATCAAATATTGTTTTTAGTTTATTTAATAATTTCTCATTAATTATTGTTTATTATTGTGTTCTTAAATCTGTTTATTTTTCCATTTCTTTTTAAATACAATAATTATTTATGCATAATGTACAATAGAATATATACTTGATATATATCTTTTGTTGGATTTAATAATAATAAATTAAGACGATGACAGTATTTAACAATATTTTCTTTTTTTTAACATAATTGTATTTATTTTAAAAAATATACTTAAAATACTTTTGAACAAGTATACTTAAATAAAATGATTTCAAATCATTTTCATTCATGCCAAATACCAAAATGAGTCAAATTAACTGAAATTTGAATATGATGGCTATGAATGTGGGTTTTGAAATGATGTTAACGGAAACAGGAACAAGCCAAAAGGGGCATTTTTAAATAATGAAATTATAAAATATTTTTAGGCTAAATTTCTTATTGTTATGTTTTTCATTTTATTTATAAATAATATTATCAATGTTTATTTATTTAGTCATATCAAAAATTATTGAATTTTGCAGCAATTTGCAGCAGCATTTTTACTTTATTTTTATTTTTCTTTATTGATTTGTATTTTTATCTCTTCTTTTTTTACACACAATAAATTACGCAGCAAATATTTCAAATTGTCTTTACATCTCTGTCTTTTAGTTTTGTTTACATTTATTTTCAGACAACTCTGTCTTTGTTTTCTAGGTACATATTTATTTTGTTTTGGTTTGTTCTTTTTCTACTCCTTCTTCTGTTTCTTGTATTGTATAATTAAACTTATCTTTGTTGTTTTAATACATTGTTTTCGTTTTGTATCAGCAATTTAAACAAAATGTTTAGACGTTTCTGCTCATTTGCATTTTTGCAATTTGTATTAATCTTTTTTTTATGCATTTCTTCTTTTTGTTTAGTAATAAATCATAAAAATTTATTTTCAGCTGTATTATGCATGCAATTTCAGGGTTGTATTTTATTTCAATTCGTTTTTTTTTCTTTTGGTTTTCTCATTTGTTTTATTGGTTTTTTAAGTATTTTTTTGTATAATTTAGTTCGTATAATTAATATTTTTATTATCGGTTTTATAATATATATTTTTTATTTTTATTAGCAAAACAAATTTTAATAATTGTTTACGCTTTTGTTCAAAATTCTTTAAAAATAAAGACTCCAAAATATTTATGATTTTTTGTTTCATTTGTTTTTTAATTATATACTTACCTACATATGTATGTATGTATATGTAAGTATTTATGCAGTTTTTAAGTGAATTGCATCTTTATTTTTAACTCTAACACTACTCAACTCCTTTTTAAATATCTCTCTAATAGATAAATGAATGAGGGACAAAAACAATTGAAGGTTCAGAAGGCATCACATGCAAACAAAGTTGAAAAAAAACTTTCGTTTGTTGTAATGCTCTGTTTTCAATTTGTGTAAGCGATAAGTCTTCAGACTTCTGAAAAACATCAGAACTAACTGCACAAAACCGGCAGTCTGTTCCTCATTGTTAAAAGCATTTTTATGAAAAAACACGCAGGTTTTAAAATTCTTGCGAATTGTTTTCATTTCCATGATTATTGAAAACATCTGAACTTACTTTACAAAACTAAAGGTACGGTCACATTTGGCAAATATTTACTCAAAAAAAGCGTAACCACTTATTTTAGCACAAATTTGTTTGAAGTTGTTTACTCTCACAAGAGTTCTGCTAGATCAAACAGCATCAAATAAATTAAAACTAAATATTTGTAGTGTCTTGTCATAAATAAACAAAGATTTTTTTTTAAATAAATAAACGAGTTCAAATATATTTTATTTAGTGGTTACGTCTTTTTTGGCAAATATTTGCCAAGTATGACCGTTCCTTAACAGTATGTTTCTCGATGTTGAAAGAATTTGCAATGGTTTTCATTACTTCGATTGTTTTCTTTTAACATCAAGGAAGAGTCATTTACTTCCTTTACTGGGAATTTAAGTTTAACAACATAATTTAAAGTTCCAATATCGAAGAGACTGTAAATATATATGTTTGGGTTCCTGATTCACAAATACGATGTCAGATGATCTAAAAAATCCAGTTTATTCTTATACCCGCCACAAAAAAGATGGTCGTAGAACCATTATTTGGGTCCTTATAAGATTCTATGACAAACTAGTCATCTAGTTCGAAAAAAAATATAGAAAAATAAAGTTTTTACCAAACATTCTTTGATCCACCGAAATATTTGGTATTGAAAATAGACAAAATCAGATAAGTTATAGACCAAAATTTTTTGCAATTTGGTCATATATAATGCAGATTATATCATGCAATTTTGCACACTTTGAACAAGTCCTGTTAAAAATGGTAGGTCCACGATTTTGTATAGCCCCCATATAAATATGGCTTTATGGTACATAAACATTTACCGAGAAGCCGTATTAATATAAAGTTCTGCAAAAATTAGTTTTATGCAAAGTGAAATCTTAAAACTACATTCTATCTAGAGCGGTTCATATTTTGACATAGCCCCATATAAAGTCTACTTCCAAAAAGCTCTTAAATGCGCATAAATCTTTTTTTTTTAATTACTATCAAGTTTAAATTCAACACAAATAAATCGTCGTACAGAATTTCATGATGATCGGCACATAAAATACAAGGTCAGAAGGGACAGTGATAAATATCTCGGAATCGAACTTAGTGTTTACAATCCTACAACTTGTATTAGTACTGTGAAGTATATCGAACTCAGAGGCATATCTGTGTCAATGAAGATATCGATTCGCGTAATCAAAAGGAGTTACTATCTTCCGCAACTGGATACTGAAGAAAGCTACCCACTGCTTACAACAAGAGTGAATAGAACGAGAATAAGGAGACTTTATTTTATCTCTCTTACTACTGGTCTATTGCGACGAACTGGAATCTAAAGTTGATCGACCGTTGAGATCGTTGATCGTAGCCTATGGATTGGTATGTTAAAGTCAAAATTCAAATTGAAAAATGATGGATGAAACTTGTGTATAAAAAAAATATTAAAAACATTTAAAAAAGAATGATACAATTTAAATTTGTACTCTTTCGGCAGATTTCTGGAGTTATAAGGAGGAGATCTGTGTCTTTTATACTGAACATAATTGGATTTAAGTTAATTTATATCAAAAATATAATATATAATGACGTCAAAATAATAATTAGGTGGGTAGTTACACGGAATTTAGTTGTATTAATTATATTATGCTTAAATTTTTAAATATTAAGGCAATCTTCGAAACTAACAACAAAGAAATATTGTTTGAAAAATATATATTTATATAATTGCAAATTATTAATGATTTAATACAGTTAATGATTTGGTTTCTTTAAAGCAAAATTTGTATGGCAATTTAAAAAATTAATAATAAATTAATACGCATGTTAGGTTAGAAAAATGGCCAATCACCACCAGTGTTTGTAATCATAATCTAAAAAGGTGGGATAATATTTCACTGGAGAATGATTTCTTATGGTATCTTTGTATTTATTCAATAAAAAAAAAAATCAGCAATACTCTTGCAATTTAAAGTGAAAAGTAATACAATTGAATTTGCTGGCTAGGTATTGAGAGTAAGATCCATAATTAAGTAATAAATTTCTAAGGATAAGATTAGATAGAGGAATCGATTGCAAAGAAAATGTGAAAGAATTGAAACTACAGAAATGCATAAACCTATTCTTAACCATTAGTTAAGTGCGCTCAAAAAACAATAGGAGATATATATTAACTGTAGTTGCCCTATATCTTGGAAATTCGAATTGTCAGTCTGAGTTAATTTCAAATGCAGAGCAAATTTTCTGTAATGGATTACTATCGGACTACTTTACATCGTTAGATGGCTGCTTACAATGGTAAATACGATTTTCAGAACTAAATATTTTTGCTAAATGATATAAATAGATATTCAGCCATATTGGCTACTATAGACGATATTGTAAGAATGATACCGGTTTTTCTTATAACCCACTTTAAGTAAATGATTAATTTAAAACCCGTTCGGTGGTTTTATGATTTAAAAGTACTTTTAGACAAAATAAAAACATCTTCTGAAGTTAAAAGATCATTGAGCGAAGAGTAGCGTAATTGCTGTGAGAGTAACCGACTATTGTAGACAATTCTCCGAGAAATTCAAACACTATTTTCTAGATGTTGAAATGCAAATAAAAATAACTCACATAAATAAGAAAATAGTATGTGTTTTAATAATTTTTCAGTATAATCTTTAAACATATTTTTATTTTCGATATTTTGCTACATCGTGTATCGATCTTCAGGAAAGAAAATATTAAATCCGATTTTAAGCTATATAAAAAAATTCAAATAGAATATGACAGCTCAATTGTTATTCTTTGTGGATTATTCAATTAATCGAAAAACGTTATACATTACTTTACACCATTTTAAATAGATACTTATCAGATTTGATTCTTTCTGTGTTTTTCGTATATCGAGAGCTTGTATTCAATAACGTCTATTTGCGTATACATTGAACTTTTATAAGTTATTGTGTATTTAAGAAAGTAAGAAAATTAACGACCAACATCTGCACGTATCAAATTAATGGGAAAAGTGATTCCAAAATTTTAGATCATTCTCTCTAAAACGGACCACAATGTATAAGCTAAAATAAAATTTTTCAAATAACATGATTTCTCAAACTTTTTCCAATATGCCTGATGCCAGTATGCTTTCTTATCACATCATAAGCGAATGCCATCATACCACAACAGATGAAAGTCGGTGATAATTTACTCATCAGTAAAAATAATTCTCACTTGAGTATTGACAAAGCAGTACTTTTAATTTTAGTTTGCGTTTTCACTTCAGTTCCACTGTAAGTACCAAGTCATATTTAATATTGGATTTCCCGCGACATTTTTTGTCGGTTCTCCACAGCTTTAATAGCCCTGCGAATTCGCAAGCTGCGCGGACGTTATAAAATCAAACAATTTAACAGTTAGATACACAAAATAATTACAGTGTTATTTTCAATATCACCCCATTTTGTTAATATAAATAATGCAGTCGACTTTTAAAATGTGTAAATTGATTAGAAATATCACTTATCAAAAACTATTATGATAGGGGAGGGTATGTAAAGGGTGATTTTTTAGTTATTATCTTTTTGGCAACACTGGTTTAAACAGCTGACGCATGTTTCGTGTTTTGTTTCACTGTCAAACATCTTCAGTTTGGTCTATAATTTAACCATGAATCGTCTTACAAACGAACAACGCTTGCAAATTATTAAATGTTATTATCAAAATGCGTTCTTCCATTTTATGGTCAGTTTAATCGACCCACTGAAGCGCTTCAATGGGTACGTAATTAAACAGAATTGTCGATTTTGGAGTGCATATCAGCCAGAGGCATTGCAAGAGCTACCAATGCATCCAGAAAAAGTCACAGTTTGGTGCGGTTTATGGGCTGGTGGCATCATTGGACCGTACTTCTGCAAAGATGATGCGAATCCTAACGTAACATGTGGTTTCAACAAGACGGTGCCACATGCCACACAGCACGCGCAACAATGGACTTATTGAGAGGCGAGTTCGGTGAACATTTTATTTCACGTTCGGGACCGGTCAATTGCCGCCTAGATCGTGCGATTTAACGCCTTTAGACTATTTTTTGTGGGGCTATGTTAAAGTTCATGTCTATACAGACAAGCCCGCTTCAATTGACACATTGGAAGACAACATTGAAGCATTTATTCGTGTGATACAGGCCGAAATGTTGGAAAGAGTATGCCAAAATTGGACTAAGCGGATGGACTATTTGAGGCACAGTCAAGGTCAACATTTGCATGAAATAATCTTAAAACATTATTATATATGGACCGTACTATCGATTCAAATTAAGATTTCAGGCATTTTTCTGAATTTTATGTGTTTTTTTTTAACTTTCCTATAGCTTTTAACAAATCACCCTTTATGTATTTTGTCTGCTCGAAGTACCAGGTCATATTTATTGATGCAATATATTCACTTGCCGTGACATTATTTATTTGATGCTTCTGAATGAAATTTTACGCTGCGAATGCGCAAATCTAGAATAGTCAATCACTCCGCCAGAATCTTCGAATAATTTTCCAGCTCGACACATAAAATTACGTTTAAAAACTAGCGTTAGTAACGTTTTAAAAATTTTGCAATTATTCCACCATTGTAAAAAATGCCAATAACTTTTAATGAGTAAATGAAGTACATAATGAAACAGCTACGATGGAAGTTTGAGTAATATCGGCTCTTAAGCTTGGAAATGTGTTTACAAAGGTAACAATTTATTTTTTCACTTTTTTCGAAAAAGTTAAGGAGGGTCATAATAATCTGAAACGCAATCGTTGAAATTCACAAAATGAAAACCAATCCAATATCTATGTACTATATATGTAATTGTGTTTAATATAAGCTGATCCTTAGATATATTTCAAATGATTCCAGCAATCTACTGAACTGAACAAATAACTATCATGCTTTTAAATCCATCAAACCTTCTTGTTGTTATTGAAGTAATCATGTTCAAAATGCCTGCTTTATTGGTCCAATATGAAAATTGGTCAAATATCGTATCTACTTTGAAAATTTGAATTAGTGTCGAGTAGTGTGTGATTGATTTTCTTAAATTGTATTATGATTTAATGTTTAAATTTGTTTATACATATTTTATTTAAATTTAATATTCAACAACTACAATGTTTGGTTTTCTTCATTTGCTTACTAAAAATATTATTAATTTTGTTTCTTTTGTTTAAGACTTTTTTCGGTTTCATTCCTGCTTTTGTTTAATTACTATTTTTTTTTCTTAAATTTGTTGTGTTTTTTTTTATCTTCTACAATATGTAATTTTTAATATTTCAATAACTGAAATTAAAAATAAGTAAACATCTACAATTTTCATTTTGTTGACTACATACATATTAAATATGAAAGTATTGTTGTTGTTATTGTTGTTGTTGTTTTTTGTTTCAAATATTGTTATTTAACTAAAAATTAATGCATGCATTTACTTGATTTTTTTTAATACTTTTTTTTTTTTTTTGCTAATTATTGTTTGTTTGTGTTTTAAAATTATGTGTTTTAAAATGTATGTTTATGCAGTATTTTTAGGTGTTTTCTTCTTCAACTATAAGTTTATTTAAATTTTTGGTTTTCTAAATATTTATTTAATACATACATACGTACATGTATGTATTTATGCTATAGTCTAGTTTATGGAACATCTTATTTAAATTTTAAATCTTTTCGATTGCAAACGTATTCAAAAAATATCTACTTATGTATGTAGTTTTTAAAAAAGAATGAATTTTAACAAATAACAAATCATTCTTTTTGAATTAAAAGCAAATAAATATAAGACGGAACTTTACTTACACATATTTATTATATTTATGCCAATAGTTTTAAGAAAATGTTCAGACATTTTGTTGAAATTTTATTTGGACCATATTGTAACTATACAAGGTGGGTGCAGTAGCACAGCTGACTGACTTTGTTTACAATTTACTGATGTCAAAAGTAATACTTTTTCAAGTGTTTTTGACAGTAGTACATTATTTATAACCAACAAAATGCCTCTTGTTACTGTATTGTGTTGTATTTATTTGCCGATTTGCACTCAACTTGTTTAATTACACCATGATTTGGACATTTTTAAAATTAATGTCATTTTGTAAAATGCTTTTAGAGTAAAATATCCAATTCAAAACATATTCCGCAAACAATTTAATTTATTAATAATTAATCATTTGAAAATGTCATTAAACGTTATTTGTTTAAAATAGTTGGCAACGCACTATTAAATAAAATCTATGATATCGCTACGTGAAACAAAACAAAATTAAAAAATAAGAATTAATGCAACAGCCTAAAAATATGCAACAGTTTATTAACCATAAATTAGAACTGCCATAAAAACAAAACAACTGAAACGAGATACGTTACAACTTAAAAGTTAAACTAAACTTAAATTTAATTTTAAAAATTTTTAACTTTATCTTCTACTTTTTTTTCAGTATTTTTTATATTGTAAACACTAATAACAATTAACTGTAAATACTATAATAATAATAATATACATTTTCATAATTATGTTTATTGTTTTGTTATTTACTTGCTGGTTTTACTTAAAAATATTGATATTTTACAACAATTGCTTATATGTAATTGTAAAACATAAGTCGACTTTTTTTTAATAGATTTTTGTTTTGTTTTTATTAACAACCAAAGCTCAAACATTGACAGACTGTATTGTTTAAAGTTTTTGTTCTCATTCTATTTAGGTGGTCTATTATTTATATTTTGGTTTAATTCCGCGGTGTTTTTTTTTTAATTTTTAAAATTTTTACTTTTGTTTTAATTTTGGTTTGTTGCTGGGAAAAGCAGAAATGATTTATTTTATTCTAAATAAATGTAGTTCGTTGTAATTATTGGTTTTTCTTTTTTAATTAATATTTTTGTGTTACTTTGTTTGTATTATGTTTGGGATTTAGGAAATATTTTTCTGTTAGTTGTTGTTGTTTTAAATTAAATTTATTATTAAATCAAGAGCTGAAGTTGTATGTGTTTGAATAAGTTGTTAGTTTGATAAATAAAATCAAAACTCTTGATAGCAACAATTATTGTCTAATAAAATTCAAGTGTGTATATACAAAATTAAATAAAATCAAATAAAGTGGTGACTCTATCTGAGTTTAATATTAGAAAATTGGTTTAAAGTAATATTAGCTTTTAAAAACCATCTAATTTATTGGTCCTTCACTCTATATCTAAAAGGATTTTAAAATTCAGCAGATATTAAACTGCTGTGAAAAATTATTCACCCCAGTACAGAGATGGAAAAATTGTTAAGATCTTACTATTTTACATTCAAAAATACTGTAGTACTCTATGTAAATATATTCCACATATTCGCTGAGTGTATCGAAAAAATGTCCATTTATATCTAGTAAGAAGAATTCATTCATTACATGATTATGACTGAAATCTACAACAGGGGGATTATTGTGTATTTCGATTCGAAAGCAAATGTTTTCGAAAAACAATGTAAAAAGTATACAAATTTTGACGAATTACTTTTAGAAACGAATAACAAAATAACCCTGCAGTATTTTTCTAAAGAAAATTCTATGTATAACAGAAAATCTTGTGTATAACAGTATTTTCTATAGAAATTATTATGTATAACAGTGTTTTATATAGAAAATCTTGTGTATAAGAAAAATTATTGTTTTAAGCAGTATTTTTGAACTACTAACATTAGGTGGTGTAAAAAGTGCTCTTCGAATATCATCTTGATTCCGAACAAAAAATATAATTTTCCATCACTGCATTAGTTTACTTTAAATAAAAAAATTAATTCATTTTTAAAAATAAAAAATGTTTTTGATAAAAAAAGCTAATGTGTGGGAAATACATTTGAAATATGTATATTTAATTTAATATTCATATTTAGTATGCACCGAACTAAGTATTCGAGAATATTCTAAATTTTTTTCAAAAATAAGGGAAACCATTCTTGGTTTTCTCATCAATTTAGAAAGCTATTTAGCTGATTTACTATATTTAGAAAAACAGCTTTGTTGGATTAATGGACTTCATTCAACTTAACACAAAGCATTGCTCGAGTTAAGATCTGTGCAAAAGGCAATATTCTTTCTTGAAATGTTGGTATTTCAATATCTTATGTATCATAATACAACCTGAACCTAAGAATTTTCGATTTCGCCTTTATATTTGATCAAGAAATTTGGTGGCGATTCGTTAAGTCTATCACGCTGATTACCGAAACACATTTGACGTCTAGAATATTTTATTTAAGGCTTTCCAATTTTAATCGATTTTCATACTAAATACTACTAAATGTGTGATCTTTGCGAAGTTTATCTTTAAGGTCTACAACCACCAGAGTATTGAAAGTCAACATTGCAATGCGTCTAGTTATTATAATGCTAATAAGCACTTACGAGTAATTTGGGATAATTTCCAAAATAGGTTTCAAAGATGTTTTCAAACGAAATGTTTCTTCTTGACCTATTGTTTTGTAGAAAATCCGGATAAAAAGTTTAATCATTGCTAGAATTATCTTCAGATCACTCATCCACTATTGTTAATTTAATGAACAGCGGAAAAATTTTATCCAAGACTGCTAATTCAGCTGTGAAAGGCACAATAATAAATTCGCTTAAATATAAAAAATATGTATGTACTTCAGTACTCATTGCCCGGAAAACATCGCTGAAGCAAGTATCACTCTCTTAATAATTTTAAATAAAAAATCTCTACTTCAAAACGAAACTCAAATGGTAATAAGATGAAAGCAAATTACATAAATGGCTGAAACTTTACGCTTTGTCCATATTGTAAACTTCTAATTTAAATCTCGATTATAAAAAATATATGATCTTAAGAATGGTTCCAAATTGAAATCCAACTGCATAAACATATTTTTATTAAGTGGCTTGGGGTGTCCGAATCAAAAAACATCTGCATAAAAATCTTGCAAATTAAAAATATCGTTTTGCAGCCAACATTTGAAACACCAGATTCAAATAAAAGGTTACGGGTATTACTTTCCCTATAAGACTTCAGAAAAAAAAAAAACACAATCATTAGACCGAGTTTGATGGAGAAGCTATCTTTCACATTTCAGACCCAACGTTAGAGGGCTAGAACAGAAATGAAACATTTAATTTAATAAAAGTTCATTTCAATGCATATATAGTACATGGATGCTTCAAACTATGGATTCTTAATTACTTAAACATAATTTTGTTTGAAAAATTTGAAACAAAAATATATTTCACGCGCCGCTCTCATGAAAACCAATTAGAAAACTGATTTAACATTAAACTGATTAACATTAAGATCAAAATCAGTTCAATTAACGTTTCTAGTAATAATAGTTACACTAACAGAATCGCTAAATAGTTTGAACAGTCTTGCTCGACTATGTTCTGTTTCATTTTATTGTAAAGCCTAGTTAGTGGAATGCTGTCAAAATACATGTAAAAAAAAATCACATGAAATTTTCATGAAAGAATGTTGCAGAAGTAGTACTCTGTTCATTATGTGAAAAACATATGAAATGTATCTGGCAACATAATTTTTTCACAGCGAAATAATTAAAGTGGCAATTGTTTCACGTCGAATTTTCAATAAAAGTTGACTGTCATCCAAAAGCTCTTCTGTCGCAACAACAATATCTATTACTTGTTGTGCTGCTGCTGCACAAGCGACCAGTAAGATTTGTTTATTCATTTTTATTTAACGATTTCGATTCAACACAGATTTTTAAATACATATTTTAACTATTATTTATTTTCGATTTGTTTACAAAAGTACATTAGCTACACGTCAAATTTTCCGTATGAAATAATTAATGTTGGTCCCAAATTTGAACAGAGTACTAGGCTTTGCATTCAAAGCATTCAATAGAGTTAAGCAACATGTTGCTGACACATACATATGTACGACTACTTTATTTACAGCCTAGTACTCTGTTCAAAATTTGGCAAACATGTTGAGCAACATTAATTATTTCATACGGAAAATTTGACGTGTAGCCAATGTTGCCTATCACGCGAATTTACACAATTTGACGTTTTTTTTATTGAAAGTACGCCACATTGTTTTACTTATGTAAACAAAACACATACATATGTATGTTTTGCTTTTTTTTTAATTTAAATCGAAAATAAATAAAAGTAAAAATATTAAAAAATCTGTGTTGAATCGAAATCTTTAAATAAAAATGAATAAACAAATCTTACTGGTCGCTTGTGCAGCAGCAGCAGCACAACAAGTAATAGATATTGTTGTTGCGACAGAAGAGCTTTTGGATGACAGTCAACTTTTATTGAAAATTCGACGTGAAACAATTGCCACTTTAATTATTTCGCTGTGAAAAAATTATGTTGCCAGATACATTTCATATGTTTTTCACAAAATGAACAGAGTACTACTTCTGCAACATTCTTTCATGAAAATTTCATGTGATTTTTTTAACATGTATTTTGACAGCATTCCACTTGAAATTTTGAACAGAGTACTATGCTTAAGATAAAACAAAAATGCAAAAACACAATTTTCGGTAGTTATTTTTTTTTTTGTTCAAATTACAATATTTTTTTTTATTATTTTCCGTGTGGTTTTACTATTTAACAAAAAAGAAATAATAATAATAATAATGATAATAATAATAGTTACTTAATAATATTTAAACAAAATAATAATAATAGTTAAAAATAATTTTAATGAAAACAAAAAAAAACATGTTGAGTTTTTTGTTTTGTTTTTTTTTGTAGTTTAACTAAATAAAAATTAATAAAATAAAAATCATAATATATAATATAATAATAATAATTAATAAAAACAATTAATTGAAAAATAAAACTTTTCTAAAATACAAACTAACAACAAACACTTGCACTACTACTCACTACTTTGTTTAGGCCTAATTAAATATTTAATTAATTTATTTATTTATTTATGTAAATTATGTTTTATTATTTTTTTTATAATATTTTTTATCATTGTTTATAAACAATATACATATTTAGTTTTTTCTTTTTATAAGGAAATCCATTAAAATAAAAAGTTGTTTTTTTCAAAAAAAAAAAAAAAAAAAAAAAAAAAGTTAAGTAATAAAATAAAAATTAGAGGAAACAATGGTTAAAATATACATAATTTCAATTCATGTTTTAAAACTAATAACAAATTCTACTACAAATAAAGTTTATGTTTCTTCTGCATCTTAGTCTGCTCATGAAAGAGGTAAAGTAAACTAAGTTTAATTAATTAATATTTATTTAAAAATAAAATTTTAAAAGAAAATTAAATATTAATAATAATAATAAAATGAAATAAATTTGCAACATTTTATGCTTCATGTATTGTATTGTATCATATCGTATTGTTGTAATAACTAAGGTACTTTTTAATAATATTGTTTTTAGTTTTATTTTAACAGGGTTTCTTTCTTCCTGTTTTTTTGCAAAATGTTGCTAAGCATTTTTTTTGTTTTAGCTTTTTATGTTTTGTTGTTGTTTAGTAATGAGGTCCTCTACACTGCTAGGCGGTGTGTATATGTGTGTTTTTTATTGATTATTTATTAATTTAGTTTATTTTTTCTTTAATGAAATTAAATTGTTTACAAGCTGGTTTGTATTTTCCTTCCTTGTTAAGTATTGCTGTTTATTTATTTATTTATTTTTTTTGTTGTCAATAAATGTTGCAGCATTATGTGAGATAGCAACATTGTAGCATTACATATGCAACATGATGTTAAGATTTTTAACAAAAGGTTTCTTATTTTTCGACATGTTGCTAGTAAATTTATATTAAACATGTTTTTTTTTAATATTATTGTAACTGAAAACAACTGGAAATATTAAAATGTTATTGACGTTGAACGGCTGTTATTAATCTTTAATCGGCTTATAGAATCTAAATTGTTATTATACTGTTTTTAATAATATTCCAATGTTCTTTCATCCATTTCAAATCTTGATATAAAATTTAAATTACATATTTTGGCCAACACAAGGTAAAATATAATTCAGATCTAAATTTTAAACTTTTTTGCTAAGCTTGAGAGTTATATTTGCTGAAAATACCAGATGCATATTAAAATCTAGACTATTAGCAACAATAAGTTGTTTCTATTAGAATCTATAAACGTGGTAGAAAATTGTTAATTGTAATTTTTAAATTCGAATAGCAACATGTTGCTAATATAAAGCTTGTTATTGTTAAAATTGCTAATGAAAATTTATATTATAAAAGTAACATGTGTATAATATTAATATACATACATATGTTTAGCTTTACTTTGGTTTTATGTTCGATTTGATTTTTCGATTTATATTAAATATTTTCATAGAGAAGTTAAGAAAGAAGGTCTCTAAAGATCAAAAAAAAAAATTAAATGTTTTTACAAATATTAAGTAAAAATCATATGTTGGTGAATCGTGTAAACTAAAATTTCATTTTAATGTATTAATGTATTTTCAAGCATATTAACATGTTTCTGAAACTTTTTTAAAACAAATATATAAATATGCCTCAAATTCATGTATATCGAATATTTTTTTACTCTATCTCTAAAGAAGTTAGTTGAAAATCGATAACTCATTTAGAAACTACTTAAAGTAGTTTGTATACATTATCCATTAGTTGGAAATTTGTAATTGCGTTCAGCAACATGAATAAAAAAACCAACATTTAGTTATTTTCCAAATGTTTCCAAATGTTGTTTTTGAAACTTTAAGGAACATTTACGTTGTGTCAACAATGTTGCCAGTCATTAGTAATACAAAACTGTAAAGACATATTATTGTTAATATGTATGTTATTTGTTGATTTCATATAGCAAACAATAAATTTTTACCATCAATATTATTATATTGTTAAATTTCAACTTTATGCTTTAAAGAAAATGTTGCTGTAGCATCGTTTAGCAGGGACTTCGTTGTGAAAACGTTTTATACCGAAAATACTCAAAGGACTTAGAAGAAGCCTTATTTAGTTTAAGAGTCAGATCTGTTAAGTTTAATAACAATTTTAATGACTTGTTAAAGTTTTTCAACTAATAGTTATAAAATAATTACACATTTTTCATTGTATAAATCTTTTATAAAATTTAACATCAGCTTAAATATGTTTTACAACAATGTTGCTAAATATTAAATATGTTTTGTATTTAGCAACCATGTTATATACGAAATATTTAAAATCTTCTTAATTAAATTAAACTCTTTCAAAAGAGTTTGTTTGTTGAAGTTTTCAATAGTTTTGAAGTTGCTAAACATTGTTTAGAAATAATGTTGCCTACAACAGACACATGCTCAGTAGGGCAGTAAATAAAAACTTTGCTTGCTTTATTTTTTAAATATTAATAATAGTTCAATATTTATAGAAACTACTTTTTCTAGACACATGTTTAGCAACAAGTTGCTATTTAACGGAAAGACTCTCAAACGAATGATTTTTTTCTGTAGACATGTTAGGCTACAATGTTGTAAATTATTTTAAAGTTCCCTAACAATCTCGAAACACCTTAGGATTCCATTTTATTTTTAACAAGTTCGTATAAAAGTGTTAAGTGTTACGATTTGAACAATGTTGCAAAATATTTTTTAATCTTTATGACTAAAGAAACATTTTAAAATAAATAAATAATTAAAATAGTTACAGAAGTGTGACAACACTGTTGCTCGAAGCCATATTGCATCATTTGGGTTATTTTAATTTAAATATAAATTAGTTTGCAATATCAGAAAGTTTTTAATTATTAATAAGTAAGTTTAAGTATTTAGTATATTATTTCAGATGTCTTCTGTGCAATTTTTAAACATTTTGCCTTTTCTTAAAATATGTTTAGCAACAATTTTTATATAAACAATATTGCAATAATTCAACTTGGAAATAAGAGTTGCAACACTCATATTTGTATTTAAAATTTACTAAACATTTAGTAAATGTATGTTTAGCAACTGGAAACTTATTTCACTTAAAAATGTTTAGCAACAATGTTGACTTTGAATTTAAAACCGTGGTCAACATTTTTAAAGCTGTTCTCTTTTCTTCTTATGTATGTTATTTATAATAAATACACTTATGTTTATATACTTTGTATATTAAGTAAGTAACACATGTTGCTGCAACATTTATTTTGTATTTTTTTTATTTCTAAATAAGTTTTCAGTATTTTTTTTTCATTTTTTTTATTCGTTTTTTCATATTTTGTTTGGTTTTTTATTTGTTTATTACACTAAATAACTAAATAATGTTGCTGTAGTTTTGTCTCTTAAAAATTAGATTTTATGTTGTTTTTGTTTTGTTTTTAATAATAATTTCTTATTTCTTTGTTTTGTTTTAAACATATTTAATATTTATGTATGTATTTCCATCAGTATGTAGTTAAATTTTTAGTTTGCAGGATTTAACTCAATTTATTTCAATATTTGTATAATATAATAATTAAAAACTTCAATTAACTTTTAATTATTGCAAGTTTTTGTTTTCAACTCTATATAAAACCTTTAATGTTTCCAATAACCTTTTTTGTTATTTTTTTTATTTATAATATAATTGTTATGCTTTTTTCTTTTAATAGTTAATAATATTTTAGAATTAATTTTACTGAAACTTGCATTGTTGTTGGTTTTTTTTTCTTTAAACTTTTTTATTTTTCTTTTTGAAATTTCTTTAAGTATTTTTTGTTTCTATTTTTTTTTTGGAGGGGAAAGGAGGAAAACAAAATTTCTATTGTTGGATTAAGTATAAAATAAATTTATTATTGAGTTTTTGTTGTGTTGTGTAGCTGGTATTTTACAGAGATGTGGATACAGATTTGGAGCGTATGATGGGTGGAGTGGGTTTTCAAAAAGGAAATTAAATTTAAGTTTTAAATTACATAAATTTGTATATGTAAATGTATGTTTGTAGGTATTTAAAAATTATTATTAACAATTATGTGTGTGTTTTGTTTGTTTTTCTTTAAGAAATTAAAATATTGTTTTAAATTTAACAAATTTTAAGAGGTGTGTTTTTTTTTCTTGTAGTTGTTGTTTTTCAGTTGGCGAATTTTAAACGAACGAAAATTAAATCATGTTTTAAAGAAGTATTAATTATTTAGTAACAAAGTATGAAAACGAATTATTTAGCATTACACATCCTGGAATTTTGAGAGACGTGCACGTAAGTCCATGTTCTCCTGTTTTAGCTGCTCTACCTCTTGGTGTAATGTAGCATTCTGGCAAGAGAAAAGAAATAATATGTTAATTAACAAGGAATCTTAGAGAATCGCATCGGATGAGTTAAAAGAAAACCTACTTCTTTTTCCAAGTATCGCGCCCTCATGGCGATTTGATTCTCTTTTTGTCGTCTGGCATCTCGTGAACGTTTGGCAGCAATGTTGTTCTTTCGTCGACGGGCCCAGTATTTGTCATCCTTAAGTTCATCTGGAACAAATTGTTTGCGTGATTTTTTTATCATGGGTTGCGGTTTGAGCTCTTCATCGGAAAATGCTCTAGTGCGCGGATCGAAATCCCGCCCCGATGATGCAAAGGAAAATGCTGGAATATCAAATACTAAATGTTAACAATGTTTCACAAACTGTCCATTTAAAACTAAAATAATTTTCAACTTAAAGCAAAAAAAAAAAATCGTAAAAGAAAAACAACTGAACAAATCAAGAGAAAGGAAAAAGAATAAGAATATTAACATTTACAAATGGCAAGAGAACCCAAAAATGAATGGGAAAAAAATAAAATTTTGTTAGCAAAATGAATTTTTAAACAATTTCTGTGTTGAAAATCAAAAAAGAAACACTTTAAAATTCCATTAATAGGCGAGTTTAAAAAATGTTGCTGCAACATGTTGCCAAATATAAAGCAAAGTTAATAAGTTTATAAAAATTTCTTTAAAAAAAAAAATTCTCTCTAAAACTATAATAAATGGACAGTATTTGTAGCAATTTGGGAGATATTTATTTATCGCATTTCAACATCAATATCTCCACTGGTTTTTGCAAAGACAACAACTGTATTATTAACAAAATATTTCAATTTAAACATATTAAACAAATGTTGCTCGCACCACTTGCTAGCAGCATTTGTTTTGTTTAAATATTGCAGCAACATGTTGTTTAAAACACAAAATATTTAATATTTTATTTAAGATATATTAAATGATATGGACACAAATCTTTGTATGTTGTATATCCAAATAAAATTTATTAAAAAAACAGTTCTTTCTTTTCATTCAATTAAATATTTTTTCTCGTCTTTTTCTTTAACATTTAGCATTTGATTAATTCAGTATGATTCTTGTCAACAAAATTTGTATAATGATTGTTAGAACTTAAGAACACAAATATTTACATATGTATGTATGTATGTATAAAATGTATAGTAATGCAATAGAATAGAATAGAATAGAATAGTTAGATAAATATGTAGATATAAAAAAAACAAAGCTAATAAAAAAGAAATATTTTTAAAATTTTCATTAAAATTAAACAAAAGGAAAATGTTCTAAATTAAACAAAACAAAAAATAAATATAAAAAAAAAGAGTTTGTATTAATTGTGTCCATACCAATTATGTTTTAATATAGAAAATGTAATTACATACATTACTAAAATGTGGGTTAATTTTTCAATAAAAATAAATATATGTTTGTGACAAAAAAAAAACAACAAAATTAAATAAAAGAAGAAGTTAAACAATATATTAAATAGCATAAAACCGATAACAACCAGCAATTATACAATAGAAATTCCCAATTATTGTTAAATAGATTTTAGTGTTTGCTTCTCTTTTTGCTTAAATGTTGTTAATATTATGTTTGTTTTGCTTTTGTTGTTGTTGTTGTTCCCTCTTTTAGCTTTTGCTATCTTTTCTACTCACTTGATTCAGCTGGCGATGGTGGATTCAAGGTATCCGGACTAATACAATCTGAAGGTGAGGGCGATCGTTCGCGTTTTGTTGTTATATGACCAAGACCCAGTGACAGACCAGCTGCATGACTCAGGGAATCTGAACGATGACCCAAACTACTTGAATGACCCAAATGGGTGCCGGGCAAACCATCAGGTATATTATTTTCCGATAAAAATTCATCTAAATCGGCATACTATTGGAGAGAAAAACAAAATAATCAATTATTATCAAACGAATTCTAAAGATATTTTGCCACAACATTAAAGTCTATAAAAAAAATAAGTCTAAATTTAAGTGTCAATCAAAGCATGCTGCTGGATGTGTAAAAATCATTGTGGGTTTTATAAAATTCTTGATTAGGTTTGCTCTCACATTGTTCTACACAGCAGAATTCGCTTAATTGCCCAATGTACAAAATTGCTGAATTTATATACATACATACAAATCTAAATAATTTTAATCGCCTTAAAATTTCATAACTATTAAGAATATACATATATTCATATGTATGTATGTGTGTTGCATAATTTCGTTCTAGACATGATTCCTGAAACTAATTAGGTGAAGTTTCCCCAAGTAGGACCAAATGCATCTAGATCATTCAAGCCTTGTAATGACTTGGTCTTCATACCTGATAGAGAAATGCAAAATCAGAGCTGTTCCACTGATTCCTCATAGTCCTCCTCATGATGGATTTTGCAGAAATTATTAAACGATAGATAGATACATTCTCTTTGTATACACTGTTGACACAGCTACCAGAAACTGTAGCTCATCGAGCCAAAAAACCACCAAAGCATAAATCATAGTGGCTTCGATCGATTTTTCCTGCTGACTTGACTTACATATAGTCAATGACTTTATTATATATTACAACAATACAATGAGTTTTCAAGAGAGCAAACAACAAATATCCGTTCAGTCACGGGATTCAGCACTAATGAATTTTCCATTTGTGGCTACCAAATTTTAGACGTTGATCGTAATTAAATTTGATCAATGAAGTTTCTTTGTATAACTATAATCCAAGATATCTACATGTACGAGGGCGGTTTGGAAACTTCTTAGCCTAGCGCATTTCTGTTTTTCAATATAATCTCCTGAAACTTTAATACAACGTTCTATCCCTTGATTAAAATAGTTTTCCTCAAGACCTTTAAAATAGTTGTTTACAACTGTCATTTGAGCTAAAACGCTTGCCTACTGAGACTTTTTTTATATTTGGGAACAGGTAAAAGTCACTGGCAACTAAATCAGGAGATTAAGGTTAGTGGTCAAGCAACTCGTACTTTAATTCGTTGATTTTAGCCATTGTTGAAACACTCTTGTGCGCTGGTGCATTGTCTTGATGAAAAATTATTTTTTGTGTTGTAAGCCAGGATGTTTTTGATGAATTTTTACACTTCAATGATTTAAAATGTTGCAATAGTACTTTTAATTCAAAATACCTTTGGGGCACTTTCTCCAGCTTCAGTCCATTGCTTGGATTGTTCTTTTGTCTCTGGAGTGTAGTGGTGGATCCATGTCTAATCAACATTTATGAAACGACGCCTAAAAATCCATTTTATTGTTCTTAAAACGTTTCAAACAAGCTTGAGAAATTTTCATTCTTATGCGTTGTTGGTCGACTGTTAAAAAATGCGGCACCCAACTTGTAGAAAGCAAAATTAAATGGACTCGGTCATTTGAGATGGCTATTTCACGCACTTTTATTCGTTGATCATATCATGCACTTTGGCTACAATTGATGTTGTTGTTGCTGTTTTTGGAAGTCCCCTACGTGGTACCTCCTCAATGTTTGTACGACCACGTTTAAATGCAGCAACACAATTTTTACTGTTGAATATTTAGGAGCACTTTCACCTAACATATTCCTAACCATAACATTATGAGTTTTATTTAATTAATGAATTTTATTTAAATATTTAATGACACCACGAATTTCAAATTTTTCAATTTAAAAAAAAAAGCGGCAATGTTTTGTTTTTTAAACACCTTTTGCCAGATCGAAAAGAAATTTAACACAGATGGAAGTTTCCAAAACACTTAAGTTTTTTCTGTTTATACAGCGCTTTCTGTTTTAGGCTGAGAAGTTTCCATACCGCCCTCGTATTGTATTATTTCATAAGCACTTCAAAGCTCAAAAATAAATAAAGAAGGTGTATCTGAGGATTCGAAACATAATTGGTATGACCCTATTAGACAGATCTAGTCATCATCTCTCTAGCATCTAGTATTGATCTATTTCATCAAACCCATTAAGTGGTGTGTAGTGGACCAATGGCAAAACAACATACCAGAAATTTTGCGACAAAAATTTCCCAAATACGAAATAATTATTCCTGGCAAATATCTGTAAAATTTAGAAGCCCCGTCTTTTGAGTTTGTTTACTTATGTCTGAAAACCTAGGACAGCTTTAAATTCAACCTGATATTATCCAGTATGTCTATCTGCTTGGCTAACTTATTAAGAGATGAACTGCAGTCCAAAGAATGGAGAGTTTCAAGGCATAAACGGACCTTGGGAAATATTCTAGTATTCTGAAAATTGAAAGCTGGGGACAATTAAGTGGGTTAATATAAATTGTTATTACATCAACTTGACTTATTTAACAACAATCAATCCAATCTATTGAATATTCAGGCATGTAATGGAAACCGAAAACGAAAACGAATGAGTTTTAGAGGTATGTGCATTTTAATGCATTTATAATCTAATTTTTAAAATGTTTCTTTTAATTTTCATGAAATTATTTTTACTGAAGGTAGGAATTGTTTTACAACATGAAATTTTTATTAAAATTTTTTTTATTGATAATTTTCTTGGCTGAGCTGGGTATCGAACCTGGGTTAAATTTAAATGTTTCAAGAATTACCACATTCTTTCATCAGAATTCTTTTAAGTTCTAACCTCTGCACCACTGCGGTGCCTGCTAGCCAACAATCAAACATCAATCTTTTAACCAGTGATACTGGTGGCTCGAAATTTGCTGTAATTAACATTTTTCAATTTTTATTTACATGTTGTCTCCTTTTTCTTCAGTTCGTTCGTATTCTTTCTGTCAAGACTTTGTCTTGAAAACCTGAATACATTTTGTCGTCGACGTTTTTTATATGTACAACATTAAGTAGAAATGCAAACATTAGGGCTTGTGCCATGGCTTTAGTTTGAGAGTAATTGTAATAGTTGAACTGTTAAGAAAATTATCAATAAAAAACATTTTAATAAAAATTTCATGTTGTAAAACAATTCCTACCTTCAGTAAAAATAATTTAATGAAACTTAATTTTAATGAACTCATGCCTAACTAAACAAATATATGTATCATCATTTTTCTTTTAAGATTCTCTTTAGTAGCACAATGTCTTTATATTTTATGTGATAAAAGTTTTTCAATACAGAAATATTAGGAAAAAATTGAATTCTAAAACTCATTCGTTTTCGTTTTCGATTTCCATCACATGCCTGATTAGCTGCAATATTGAATATCTAACTTAATTGATCAATGATTTTATACTACTATATATATGGAATATTAAATTGAGCCCTATCTGGACTTAAGGGCTGTTTTAACATAAGTTTCCATTTTATTTAAACTTTTTTGAAAATAAAAAGAGTCCCTTCATTTGAGTGGTATTATGAACTGTATCCAAGTTCTTAATCTGTACTTATATGGATGCACTATATTTTGGTCTCAACATTATATTTTAATAAATGATTTAAATATCTTAAAAAAGATATTATTATTTAATATTATAAAAATACAATTAGTAATTGAAAGCATTAAAATAAAAATATAAAGATCAATGGATTTGCCACTACAAAAAGCACCAAAAATAAAACTAGTTTTTTCAAATGAGAAAAGTTTTAGTAAACTTTGTGTACAAAATGCATGAAAGTTTTCTGTCAGTCATATAATTTGGCTGTGTAGAAAAAAAAAATTCCAAAAATTTTATAAAATATACACTGAGAAAAATAAAAGAGAGTATGATTTTCCAATGAGACACACACACAGACGTACATACTTTGTATTGTTTACAAAAAAAAAATATTTTGTTTCGTTTTTTTTTTTTTTGGGTAGGGTAGGTGGGTAGGGGTGTTCGGGAGTAGAGTATTAAAATGAGATTTTGTGTTGCAAATGTTGGCAATAATTTGTTGTTTGTTGGTTTTATGTAGTTTTGACACAGCCACTACAGAGCGAGATGATGTGATACTAACTTGTGTTACCTTAAGGTCAGCATCATACGGCAGGGTTTTCTCCCATAGATTGGGACCCAAGAAGGCCGTTTGAGCCTCAACATTCCAGAGATCACCTTCTTCTTTGTATTTGTCATCGGGACAAATTACTTCTTTGCTATTCGATGTGGATTTACCTGGAAGTAGAAAATAGTGGCGAAATAGTAAGTTAGTTAATAATTTATTGAAACATTTATGTGCATTAGTTAGTGAATTGTTTGCTATAAAAAAAAACAATATTTATTTAATAGTTTATTGCTTGTTAAAAATATGAATTATTATTTTTATTGTTTGGTTAGTTATATTTAAACAGTAATAATTCCTTAAGTATTTTTTTTTTATTTGTGAAAATTTACACATTTTAAGTTATTGACACGTGTGTATTGAGGCTATTAACAGTTTGTTATCAAATGCATGGTTATGCCACAAATTTTGTTTTAGTTTTGTTTAATAATCTGTGACCACCTCTATTGCATTCTTATCAATATTATTTATGTGTTCATAAAAATCATTTATTTAGCAAACTTTATGCGATTATTTTTAAATGCAGTTAGTTATTTTGTTTTTATATTTTTAATTTAATTTTTCCCAAGTGCAGGCGCCTTGATAACATATTTGGTTTTGCACTTGATCAAATATTTTTTGTAGAAACTAATTCAAATAATATAATATAATAAATAAATAAATAAACAAATAACTACTGAACAAGAGACAATTTATTTGCAAAGCATGTGACAAGCGCTAAATAAACTACAAAGAAAGTAGAAATACTTTAGCGGAACGGACTTAAAAAAAAACTATCAACGCAGGGAATTACTCGAAATAAAACAATTATTTATATACAGCTGCGTGCAACTAATTAGGGACAGTAGTATTAAATATTTAATTAAATTTATTATGATTATACAGAGTGTTTTTCAGTTTATGAAAAGTTCTTAACCCTTGCCTAACATGGGTAAAAGCAATTCCTATGATGTCAATACTCGAAAGATTATTGTACAAATGCCTCAGGAGTGAAACACTTATCGTTAAATTGCAACAGACTTAAATGTTTCAAAAACAATGTTTTTTCCAGCGCTGACATATTTTAGAAGCATTCGACTACAGTAAAGGTGGTCTGTGAAAAACGAAACCGTATTACGACAGTTCGTGAAGATGTACTGATTGTGCGCGAGTCGAAAAAAATCCGCATAAATTAGCAAATGAGATTCGGATGACAATCTTTTCTTATCACGGCAAGCAATGTTTTTTTTTTACCAATTCGGTTACTGTTCTTGACAGGTCTTCATACAGTTGTGATCTTAACCCGATTGAGAACATTTGGCCAGTTGTAAAAACCAATGCAAGCTCTGTAAAAATAAGCAACTTTAATGAAATCTTTGCCGAAACAAGGAAAGCCATTTGGAGTAGTGTAAGTAAAAGTGTGGTGACCTCAATGCCTTGCAGATGTCAAGCTGTTATCGATAACAATGGATTTGCAACAAAATATTGATTTATTTTTAAATAAATCCTTTTTTTATTTTGTGGAATTTGTAGTACATATGTCCTTAATTATGTATGCACGACTGATAGATTCATAAATAATACATAATTAATTTTACACGGTATGCAGTTATTTTCTAGGAGTAAAATATAATTTACAAATTTTGATAATATCATAAAGCCTTTCGTATTATTTGCTTCAAGCTCAAATGTTAGTATCGTGTCCTTAATTAGTTGCATGTAGCTGTAGGTGTACAAAAAAGAAAAATAAATCGTAACTATATATGTTTGTGTGTTTTCATATGCCGCTATAAATAGTCAATTTAAATACAATACTTCCTAAACAATTTGAAATTGTTAAATTAGACTAGACATACATAATTGCTAAAATTAATAATGTGTAAAACTATGGAAAATTGTAATACATACTAAAAATTGGGTTAAAAAGTTTTCCTAGTTTAATGAAACAGTAATAGCAAAAACAATGTTATTATAACATATACATACATCCCAGCAAGCCATATGAGTCCGAAAAGAGTCTTCTGAAACCTTTTTCGGAGCATTAACGCTCTTTATGAGCCCAAAAAACAATCATAATTGCTCCGAAAACCTTCAGAAAAGAGGGTCATTACGTTCGAAAATGGTCTGTCAGAAAGAGCTCTTAGATAATGACTCTTTACTGTCTTTTATGAGGTTTTTTTGGCTCTGTGTAATCATGTTTTTATCATTCTTGTGTCGAACACCTATGTTTTTTTGTTCAAAGCGCAAATTACAGGACAATAACGCTTTGGTACACACATAATTAAGTGGAATTTCTGAGTCGTACTGAATGCCGACTCAGGACAGTAACAAGCAAATTTTTCTTTCGCTCCGAGAATGCTCTTTTGTTGGACTCTTTTCTGACTCCTTTTTTCGGAGCGCTCCGAAATTGCTCTTATGGTGGACTCTTTTCTGACTCCTTTTTCGGAGCGCTCCTAGAATGGTATGCTGGGATATGTATGTATGTATGTATGTATGTTTGTAAAAAACAATAGCAAAAAAAAGAAAAAAATAATAAAACGTTATAAAAACAATAGTTTTTACAAGAAAATAAAAATATTTAATAAATAAAAAAATTGCAACACGCAAAGTCTAATTTACAAATAATAAATAACAATAAAACAATAATAATTCAGACACAATCGTTATAAAAACAGTTTTCAAACAGCAATGTCTAGTAACCGAATTTTGTATTTTTAAATATAAAGTGAATATATTCTGTATATCCGCACGTCTACCAAAAATCTTTTAATTACATTTTTCATACAATTTATAAAAAATTTTATAACATTACATTTCATTAAGTTTGCAATAGTCGAAATTAATATTTTCTTTAATTTTTGAGATGAATTTTATTTTCAAATACATAGTGAATAGAGTTTTGAAATTGTTAATAATAATAATTATAATAAATCTGAAATATGACATACAAGTAAGACAAGACAATCCTCCATCTTTATTTATCCTCCACTTTAACGCCTCGTGTAACTCATTTCATTTCAAGCAAACACAAAAATTACACATGCAAAGTCATAGAAAAGTCACATAAATAAATAAACAAACAACCAAAAGGTACAAAAGTCATGAAATTTTTGCACATTATTTCCGTGTTTTAAAAAAAAATGTAAAAAAGTATAGTCGGTCAAGCCCGACCATATAATACCCTACACCCAGTATATAAATAAAACAGTTTTTCAGAAATGGGCGTTATATGGGAGATATAACCTATTGTGGACCGATCATCCAAAAATTTAGTGTCAGGATGTTTATGAATATAAGTATTATACATATGTGTTAAACTTTATCTCGATATACATAAATACATACTTTTAAAAGATTTATGAAGCTTAAAGTGATTTTCGGAAGTATGTGTTATATGGAAGTTTCGACTGATCATAAAATTAGACTATATTATTTGTGTACATATCAAATATATTTGCGTTAAATATTATTAGGATACCAACATTTTTGAGCGAGTTATTCTGTTTAAAGTGATTTTCGAAAGTTGGCCTTATATGGGAGCTACGAGTAATAATGGACCGATCTGCACAAAAATTCGTAGATGTGATTTGGCTTCATTTATCACTCATTTGTGGTGAAATTTGTTTGAATACTTGCATAATTCAAATAAATAATTCTAATTTCGGGAGGACATTTGTATGGGGTCCAGGTGAAAAAATAGACCGATTTCTAACAGTTTCATTTCCATCCATCCGTGGGCCGAAAAAATATCACGTACCAAATTTTATCGAAAGATCTTCAAAATTGCCACATGTACTCTGCGTACAAGCTTTATATGGACAGCCAGCCAGCCAGACGGACGGACGGACATCGTTATATCGACTCAGGAAGTGATTCTGAGTCGATCGGTATACTTGGACCAATATTTCTGGGCGTAGCAAACATCAGCACAAATCAAATATACTGTCCCCACTATGGTGGTGTAGGGTATAAAAATCAGACATTCAGCAAACAAACTAGCAACAACATCAAATATCTACAAATAAACCTAAGAAAACCAGTTATTTTTTGTGTACATACAAATGTATGTATATGTATGTATTAAGTTGTTGTTGCTTATTAAAAGAAAGGCAAAGAAAGCATTACATTCAGGCACATGCAAAAGCCCATCGTTGTAATTGTAAATAAATAAACAAACAAAAATTCAAGAAAATAAAATCTCTCATACGCTCTTAGAGTAACGAGTATTTACGAATATATTTTGGCTGTTGTTTTTTGTTCGTACGTGTGGTGTGTTTGTGTGTGTGTGTGTTGAAAAATAACATAATACCACATGTATTTTACAAAAACAAACCAAAAAAAAAAACAGAAACAACGAACACTTTAAGAAAACTAAAAGTTAAGTCATCGTCTAAAGATATTTTTACCAGAAAAAAAAGAAGAACAAAGAAAAAAAAGAAACTTGTATATAAAATGTAAAAACAAAAAATGTTTAAAAGCGAAAGTGAAATTTTATGTATTTTTTGTTTGTTTGTTTGGATTATCATTGTAAGTCTGGTTATTTGTTTGGCCATCTCTTTTGACTTGTATTGTAATGCTGCATAGTTCTTTTTAACTGATTCATGCGAGCAGCAGAGGACAAAAGGAAATTTTTTGTTAATTTTATTATTTTTAGTTGAGAAAAAAAAACAACAACAACAACAACAAAACGCAAATAGTTTAAATAACAAAAACAAGATTTATATCTCGTCGACTTTGATAACTTCTTATCTTCCCATCACTTCAATGTAAATACAAACATACATACATACATATGTATGACCAATTGTATGGACTAGTGCAAAACTAATGCTGTTAAGAAAATTAAAAAAAAACAAACCAAACTTGCAGAAAAAGGAAATAGCTAAGTCCCGGATCACACAATGCAACTTTTGCTGCTCAACTTTTGAGTTTTTGGGTAAGAGGGGAAAAAAGAGAGAGAGAAAAAGACAGAGGGGGCCACTCTTCTTTCCCCTATCACCAACAAACCCAAAAGTTGAGCAGCAAAAGTTGTATTGTGTAATCCGGGACTAAGGAAACCTGTTTAATAAATAGTGTACATATGTACATATATTTTAGATTAGTGTTCGGTACATATAGCCACCAGAAAATTAACGCGATCGTTTATTAGGATGTACACAACACGAATATAAACGAGAATTGTTGAAATTATAAAAGTCGCGCAAAATTTTGCATCAAAAATACAAGTTTCTGTTTGTGGCATTTAGACCAATTCGGTCTAATTTTTCAAAACTTGCGAATTATGTATTATGTATATAGTATTCATATCCTTTAATGCTTAGATGCAATTTCACCGACATTTGAATTATATATAAATGTATATATTTTACATTACAAGTTTATTTTTAACTCGCTGACCCGGCAAACGTTGCTTTGCCTTCAAATTTGATTTTTTTTTTTTGGAAAGGTTTCATGCCAATCGGTCTATTATAATAAGAAAGGCCACCAGTGCTATTTTTGAAAAGGGGCGTGGCATTGCCTACTTCCACCATAGATATATAGTATACAGCTGACACGGCAGACGTTGTCCTGCATAATATTTTAAGGGATTAGGATATTAACCAAAGTATGAAATGAAAGACAAATAATAAAATAATTTCATTTTCTTTATTTTGAAATAACATTCATTTTTCTAATTTTATCATAATGCGATTTTATGAACAATATTTATAGTTAACTCCTGCGGAGTATAAACTTGATGGTTTTCCTACGCAAGAACACGCCACATATAATTGGAAATGTGAAAAGACCTGATTTTCTAGACCTGACCCACAAATCGACATGGCAAATTCCAAGCGAATGGGAAATTGCAGACGTCTGAATGGAATGGGTGAGTCGGAAGGGATCATTGGTATACGTAGCAGCAGAACAAATTCACCTTCAAATTTGCCGTTCAAAATTGTAGCTTCAAGAACATTGCAGCAGCACTTAAAAAATGCACACCAAACCGACGTATCAAATTTTGTTTAAATACCATTATCAGGAGCAGAAATAATAGATTTTTAATTTGAGGTTTGTATGGGAGGTACCACGACCTTTTGCCCAATTGGATCGAATTGTAAATCTAAACCACCCGGGGCGCCACCCAAACGCATACAATTGATTTTTTTTTTAAATAAACAAGTTCAAAATATTTTATTTAGTGGTTACGTCTTTTTCGGCAAATATTTTCCAAGTGTGACCGTACCGTAACAATCACCATTGTCGCACAATGAGTATCGATAAGAATGTAGCTGCTTTGGCCTAGACTGCTCCTCTTCATAAACTCATCTGATCACCAACTGACAATAGATTTTAAGTAGTTTCACAAAGTGAATATTAAGGAACGAGCTTTTCGATATTTATAGACACAATTTGCTAACAATATCTTAAAAGTGCCAATTATCACATATTTTTCTTATGCGTGCGTATACCTACAAATAATAAATTAAAGAATTTTAAAAAGTATTATAATAAATAATGTTTGAATTGAGCCAAATTATACCATACTTGCTAAAATATTCTTATTACAAAAATATTTTGAAACTAGAGCCGATTAACATTATCTAACAGTCGCTTATATTATATTTCATTCTCCCACAAAATTGCCCTACACAATCGGAGTATTTAAAACCTTTATTTTTTGAAAAATACCCACTTTTTGTTCATTTCAATCAGTTTACAACAGTCTGTTGCTATACAAACATATACATACATATTTAAAGTAATTTCATTGTATCAATCCTTATCCTTTTAAAGAACTAATTCCTTTGTCAATCTGCATTAACCATCAAAACATTTAACCAGTTTTTCTTTGAAAACCAAATTGTTATGTGTGTGTGTGTGTGTGTTAGATCTGTGTCTTTTCTCATAGCATGCTAATGATGATGACGACGATGATAACCTAACCTGAGCTCAGTCATGCAGCCAGTCAGTCAGTTAGTCAGAAACAACAACACCAACAACAATAAACCAAAAAGAAAAAGAAAAAAAGTAAATAAGAAAAATGACTTAAGTCATGGCAGCAGCTTTCATGTAATTTTAGTATCTCGCTGAGATCTTTTTGAAAGTTTCCGCTTTCTTATTCACTCTCACTTTCAAACTGAACTGTTGTTGGGATTTTGTCTTCCTCTTTACTATCTTGTAGTTATATTTATTGTTGTGTTTTTCTGTATTTTTTGCATTTCTTTGTTTTTGTAGTTTTCTTAAGACTTGTCGAAGTGTTTGTGTTTGTTTTTGATTTAGTTTTTTTTTTTTTTCAGGGATAAATTATGTGCATATTTGGACTGTACAATGGGTGCGTTTGTTTTTAAGATAAGTTGAGATTTTGTAAGACCTGTTTATTTCATTCTATAAATTGGGTCTTTAACAAACTATTAAAAGTGCCTTTTCAAATAAGATAATTTTGTATATATTGATTTAAATAAAAGGACTAATAAGTGCTTAAATTTTGTAATACAGCATTATTTTTTATTTAATTATTTTGCTAAAAAGAGTAATAAAAGTACTTTTTTAAATTCTAATTTAATATGCCAAAAAATTACTAAATGCAACAAAAAAAGCTTCATCATATAAAAACCGACTGACATAACTTCTCTAATATGTCATTCGTTTTGACTTTATATAACTTCTTGCATGATTGTTTTTCTTTAATATGACTTAAATTGTGACTTTATACCTACATTATATACATATATGTATATATATGTATATATGTAATTATATACATATATGTATATTTGAAAAAAAGTACTTTTTGTAAAATTTGTACTTAGATTCTACCAACAGCAAAAATTGTTGTTTATTCATCTTTTTTGCTAAACAATTTAATAAAAATACTTTTGTAAGTGTACTTTACCATAATTCTTAATTTTATTACTAAAATATATTTTGACTATAAAAGTACTTTTACCTAAAAATTATTTTTGTATAAATTGTTCTTAGTATTTAGCTGAAATACAACTTTAATTCTGACTATATACCTATAGATGATTTCCACAAAGGACTAATGAAAGTACTTTTTCCAAAAAGGAGTTTTTGTACAAATTAATGCTTAAACAACTTAAATTGCGACCTTATTTACATGTATTATTTGCTAAACAAACAAATAAACTCTATTAATATTCTTACTTAATTTGCAGATTTTTTACTAAAGCTTAAACTCTCAAACAAGACATAATTTTCCTTTTTTACATAACGTAAAAAATACTTTTTGCAAAAAGTACTGATCAGTTACAATATCAAAAATGACTTATTTTGTTCAAATATTCTTAAAGTAATAGACATTTTTAAAAACTACCAACAGGACCTTTTTATCTTGTGTCCAGTAGTTTTAAAATGTTCCATTTGTTATTTTAAGACAATGATTGAAAACGCCAATTGGTTTTTGAAAGCTGTACGATTGCATACTTTCAAAAGTTATTGTATAAAGCTGTTTAATATAGGGTACAAACTAATTCACAAACTCTTGTGCTAAAATCATTAATTCACTCTTACCACTTCTTTATACCACAATAATATTAAGGCTATAACAAGTATTCGTGTCTATGTATGAGTTTAGTTAGAGTGAGTGTGTATGTGTATGTGATTTAAAAAGTGCTTTCTTCTTTAGTTACAGACTATTGCGAAATTTAGCTTTTTTATACATATACATATTCATATGACATAAATTTATGTTGTTGCTAGTTTTTGTTATTTGTCTTTGTTGTTGTTTTTTTTTTGTAGTTGTTGTTGTGCTACCAAGTCTAACATTTCTTTGGCTAAAATTTCTTTTTACGTTTATGTTTTCTTTCGCGTTAAAAACGTTTGTGCAGAATTGACTGTTGCTGCTTTTAACCAACAATTGAGTAATAATCAGTATTTTTTCTGTGGAACGTGTTTGAGGTGAAGTAACACTTTTGCTAGAAATGAGGACTTGTTTGGTCTACGGTTTTTGTTTTTATATTTTATTCAAATGTTACGATTTTTATTGACATTAATTATTTTATTATATTTTAACACCTTTTTAGCATGGTTGTTTTTATTATTACATATTTCTTTTATTTAAACATAAAAAGTACGAGTACTTGTAGGTTCATGAATAAACAACAAACAACACGTTTTGTTGTATGCAATTGATATGAGCGGTATTTTAAAGCATGTCTAGTGTTTTGGGGGTTTTTAGTTACTTTTAAGAAAGATTACTTAAAACTTTAGTAATTTTTTGAGAAGAATAGGTTACATAATTTTTTTTTATAATTTGAAATGTATTTCGTACTACTCGTATATTTGTTGAATACGGTTTAAACAACTCATCATACACGTACAAATGTTAAGTACTTTATTTCGAAAGTAATTACGAAATACGAATTCCCGCAATAGTTGAAAAGTTCTATATTTCGAGGTAGGTACTTTTGGTACCTTTTTTTTAACGAACTATGTAAAAAAGAAATTGTAGCTCATCATAAATGAGTTACATTACGATTTTCTAATACGAGTAACATATTGCAGCTATTTTTATATTTTTGTTACTAAAAGCATCTTTTGAACAATTTGTACTTAAATTATTTGGTACGATTTACTGTCTAATAAAAATACTTTTGCTTATTTTTGGGCTTTAATTATCTAGCACAACTTAAATTGTGACCTTAACCCTTTGACGACCAAAGTTAAACCGCTTGTAAATTTATTTTTTTTTTGTTGGGATTCATGTTTTTGAACGTATTTTATAAAAACAAAAATAAAAAAGGCGTCGATCTTATGGATCAAAGAAAGGTAATTTGTTAAGAAAAAATATGCATATATGTATACAAATATAATTTATTTACTAAGAAACGCTTTCATTTCAGTCATATTATCACAGGCAAAAGTCGAAGATCAATCAGGATCAGGAGTGCTAAATTCCTACATTGTTTACAACAAATTATCTATGAACAGGTCATCTCCATTTTCAATTTCCTTCCTGACATTTTTTACACAGCTCGCCACACAGATGATAAATTCTTTATCTAGTCATAAATATGAAACTAGCTCAACGTCACGAGCTGGATCCAAACAAGCAAGACTGACCACAACCAATATTCCATTATCTGGTCACTGTCTCACTAGAATGGATAACGGCGTGCGGAAGCGATGTATTCTTTGCACCAAAAATGGCATAGACAATCGAACAAATTAAATTTGCTTCATTTGCAATAAACCATTTTGCTATACCAAGGAACGAAATTGTTTTGAAATCCAACACAAATGACGGCTGTACCAACCATATTTAAATGATTGTTTTTTTTTTACAATGAATTATTTTTTTGTCGTTTGTCGTTTTTATTTCCAAAATGATTTATGCTTGTTTTTATTGAAATATTTATGTTTTATTGTTTTTGTGCAATTCGATTGAAATAGAAAATGAATTTTTAATTAAAACAAATTTCCTTTATTTTTACCGTTGTGGACCAATGGGACACATGTGTCCTATTTTGTTTTCAGATCCCACAAATAAGCTTTTGAAGCAAATCAAAAGGCGTTGGGATACTCCTTGCATACATTTTACATAACTCTCTTAAATTGTGACCTTAGTACTCCTTTTAAATAAACTGGCTATTAAAAGAATCTTTTTAATAATTAATTTTTCAATTCTTTTAAATTAGTCAATAAAAATATTTTTGTCAGCTTTTATTCTCTAACATTAACACCATGTTTGTGTCCTAGTTATATAAAAAGTACCTTTTGCTTAATTTGAGAGGTGTCAAAAAGTACTTGTTGGTTTTTTATTCTTTGATTTTCTAATACAATTTAAATTGGCAACTTTATACAACTTTTTTTATATCACAAAACTTAATTCTTAATAAAGTATTTTTAAAAGTACTTTTGTATTCCCTTTTTAAAAGTACTTTTATTATTACATTATTAACAAAAACTTGTATTATTTTATTGTGCTACAATTTAAATTTTATTAGATTAGATTCTCGATTTCGAATTCGCAATTATTTTCCAGTTAAATAACTTTTTTATAGTATTAGCAATTTTTAAATGAAATAAATGACTTGTAGCAAGTACTTTTACAATGTAGTTCTCTGTAAATGCAGATTTTTAACCCATGCGTTTTGTATAATTTAGCTTTACTTTGCTAACAATTTTAGTAATTGTTTTTAAACTTTAACTTTACACCCTAAAGCTAGAGGTCCACAACTCGCTATTAAGCGTCAACGCGTTTATAGCTTTCTAAACGTTTTTAACGTCAAGTATTTCAAGTTACATGTGAAGATTTTTCGCGGCAATGTACTTTCGGAGGTGATGTTGTATTGTTCAGCTAATTTTTTTTTTTATATGAAGTTTTTTTTTTTTATCAATATCATATAAAAAATGTTTTTTCAACTGTCATTTTTCCTAGTGACATCACCTTTAAAATAAATTTGCTTTTCATTTGTCGATGTCAGCTGTTCGACGCTTTCAAAAGTAGAAAGCTTTTCAAGCATCAACGCTTTTTACGCGTTTAACTCCCTTATTCATAAAAACTTACATCAGGTTACAGGTCTTATAAACCTGTTGTAAGTTTTATGAAGAAGTGTGTAACTTAGAACGTAGGACAACATTAATTCTACTTTTTGGATAGTTGCTTAGAACGCGTGAAACGCGTTGACGCTTGGTGTGGACCTCCAGCTTAAATGTGTTATCAAGAAATATTTTATAAAATGATATTGAAAATACATATATATTGGAGTTTTAAGTGCTACTTAAATGAGTGTTTATTTTGCAAAGAGTTTTTACTAATTGTTATTTATGATTAGAGAAAATTTATTTGGCTTGATTTAATTGTAATTAATAATTCAAAGAGTACCATTGTAAAGTAATATGTTACTTAAAACTTCATTTTATCATAGTAGAGAAAATTGTACTAAAAATTTTACTTAATTAATTAATTACTGCCGCATTCATAAAAAATAAAGTCGGTTTGAAGTGTGCTTTTAGACAAAATTTTCATACAAAATTTTTTTAAAGTACATTTGAAGTCTACTTTAATTTTTTATGAATAAGGGCATTAATGTTCAAAAAAGTACTATTATTTTTCTTTTGAAAAATATGTTTACTTTTTGCTAAAAGTTTTATTAAAAAAAAACTATTTAATACATGCTATGTTTAAGTAAAAAGGCCAAATATGTATTTGGAACTAAAGGTAAAGTCACACATGGCAAATATCTAAAGACAAAGACGTAACCACTAATTCTTGTGTTTATTTTATAAAACTTATTTTACTAACGACAAATCAAAGTTTTATAAAAATGAGACTTTTACTTTTTAGCTAAAATTACCAGTTTGTACAAATTTTAAAGTAGTATGTAAAAAAAATTTTAGTCTAAAGTCTAGTACTTTTGTTCAAAATTTCAAGTGGAATGCTGTCAAAAGACATATTAAAAAAATCCCATGACATTTTCATGAAAGAATGTTGCAGAAGTAGTACTCTGTTCATTTTGTGAAAAACATATGAAATGTATCTGGCAACATTATTTTTTCACAGCGAAATAATTAAAGTGGCAATTGTTTCACGTCGAATTTTCAATAAAAGTTGACTGTCATCCAAAAGCTCTTCTGTCGCAACAACAATATCTATTACTTGTTGTGCTGCTGCTGCACAAGCGACCAGTAAGATTTGTTTATTCATTTTTATTTTACGATTTCGATTCAACACAGATTTTTAAATACATACATATTTTAACTTTCATTTATTTCCGATTTGTCAAATTTTCCGTATGAAATAATTAATGTTGCTCAACATTTTTCCCAAATTTGGCTTTAGGCTTAACAAACCAAAGTAATTTTTACAAAACTGGACATTTTCATATATTAAAGTTTAAAAAAAAAAACAAAAAAATATTAATTTTTTTTACGTCACAGCTTATTATTGTAAGCGCGGCAAAATATTCGACCACTCCTTCAGTAGCGCTTTTTTTAAATCGTTTTTGTTAGCAATTTTTTAATAATTTAAGAACAACTATTAAGGTTTATAATATTAAATCACATAAATATACATTCAGGCATATGATGGAAATCGATATCGAAAATGAATCAGTTTTGGAAATACATTTTAATGCTTTTATAATCTAATTTGTAAAATTTTTGTTTTAAGATTCTCTTTACTAGCCCAATGTCATTATATTTTAGGTGATAAAAGTTTTGCAATACAGAAATATTACAAAAAAATTGACTTCTAAAACTCATTCGTTTTCGATATCGATTTCCATCACATGCCTGAATGTGTTTTTACACAAGCATAGTTATTAAAGAAAAGTTGTGCACACAAAATAAATATGAATACTAAAAAAATCGACTAAAAGTCAAAAAATAAGAACATTTCAAACAATGGAAACTTTAAAATCAAAATGGAAAAAATCTCACACATCCCTTAAAGAAAAGCTTGGGGCGCGTTGTTATGAAACAAAATGCACAATTATTGAAAATTCGTAGCTTTAAACATGATTGGTTGTATTTCTTTCGGTCTGAAATATTAAAATGTACTCACGGCTGTCATGTTTTCTTTAAGTTCAGGTTGGTATGGGGATGTGTAAGAGTTTTTCCATGTTATGATAAATTTCGCAGTCTCTCCATCTCTTCCAATGCTTTAATATTTCGCATTGTAGTGCTTCCATTCGTAAGCCGATACACGGCTCAATGCAACGTAAGCCTGTCCTTCTGCAAATATTTTTGATCCCTAATTAATAACAGCATGATCGACAGTCGAACCTTGCATTTTGTGTATAGTTGAAGCCCATGCCAGAACTAAGGGTAGCATCCGTCTTTCTGCCGTTCCAAAACTCCGTTTTGCTTGAAACTGAACTGAAATCCGCCGTATCAAGTGTACGTCAATTTGATGGTATTTCACTTTTACAGACGTTTTTTTTAGCTTAACTTCGGAAAATCAAATCTTGTAACGGATTTTATCCTGGTGAATGCCTGCAAGGTTTTATCCATTTGCATTAAGTAGAAGGCAGTCAAAAAAGAATTTTACCAAAAAAATTTTTTGATACCCCCCCCCCTAGATTTTATCCTGGCTACGCCCATGTATTCGGGTATTGCTATCGGGAGTATGGCAGTCAAAAAAGCATTTAATAAAAAAAAAATTGCCCCCCCCCCTGGATTTTATCCTGGTGAATGCCAGCAAAGTTTTATCCATTTGCAGTGAGTAGAAGGCAGTCAAAAAATAATTTTACAAAAAAAATTTTGCCCCCCCGTAGATTTTATCCTGGCTATGCCCATGTATTCGTGTATTGCCATCGGGAGTATGAATGCCTACAAGGTTTTATCCATTTGCATTGAGTAGAAGGCAGTCAAAAAAGCATTTTGTCAAAAAAAAAAATAATTTTGACACCAAAAAAAAGCCAGTAAAGCCGTTTGCGATTGGTTGTTTAAGAAAAAAGGTACCAATTTTACCGGTTTTTCCTGATCCAAGACTTGAAAACAAATACTTATATAGCCTAGTGACGCTATCCAGCATAGATCTATCTACGTTCCGATTGCGCAACAAACAAACAAACTTACAAAGACATTTATAATATTCATAGTATGTATACTCGTATATATGTATGCATGTATATGAATTTTAGAACATAATTTATAATTAATTAAATATCGAAAAAGGATGGTCTAAAACGGGACATTAGGCGCCCGGGAAATGCATCCTTCAGCATATCGGTAGTGGCACGTGCAGTGTTTGCCGTTGCACCGTCCTGTTGGAACCACTTGTTTTCCAATCCCAATTCATCAAGTTGTGGCAAAAAGAACTCGTTGATCATTGCTCTGTAGCGCTCACCATTCACAGTAACCGTTTGGCCCGCGACGTCTTCGAAGAAAAACGGTCCGATGACTCCTACAGCGAAAACAGCACGCGGATTTTCAGTGCCCCAGAAGCATAAGTTTTGCTTATTTACGTACCCGCTAAGATGGAAATGGGCCTCATCCATCATGATTGTTTTTGATGAAAAATCATCTTCTTCTTGGTGGTGATTAAGGATGGCTTGAGCGTATGTTAGACGCGATTGGCGGTTAGCAGCTAACAGCTGATGCACCGTCTGGACTTTGTACGGAAACATCTTCAAATCTTGTACCAAAATTCGCTGTAAAGACCGTCGACTGATACCCATTTGCGTGGCACGTCGTCTGGTCGATGTCGACGGCGCTTCCATGACATCCTCGGCTACAGCAGCAATATTCTCTGCAGAACGGCTACTCCGGAGTGTGCCACGCCTGGCAGCATCTCGTGTTGTGCCAGTCTCTTCGAGGCGAGCGGCTAAACGTCGCAGTGTTTCACCATTAGGCGTTGGACGTTGTGCCAAAGTAACCGACCGATTATTGGTCAAATAAATAGTCACCAATATTCCGCGTTCTGGAGCAGTATAGCGCAACATTGTTTATTAACGTGTATTTCACATGTGTTTACTACACAAATGTCAAAACAGAACTGACATTAGTGGCCAATCGCAAAATTTATAGCATTTTCTGATAGGAGGATTACTTTTGCGCCACCTTGTACATACATACATACTTCTGTTTAACCAATAATATGCTGATTTAGTTGATACAATTTAATTTACTTTTAAAACTACTTCTCAAAGTTGTCAAATTTTACTTAATTCTTGAAAAACAGCATATCTCAACAATGTTAATGACTACGGATGACATTAGCATGTTATAAAAATAATTTCATTTAGTTCGATATCTAAATTACTTATTCAATTACAAATATTTGAAATTTTGCACTAAAAGCTTAAGTTCATAACATATCCACAAAAGTGACAAATCGTTTTAAAAATCTATAAAATAAGACAAAAGTGTGTATTTAGTTTTTCTTGTTATTAAAAAGACACTCTCATGTCTTTACCATATTGACTGGTACTCCAAACATCTCTACATACAGTGAGTCACAGTCAAAAGTATCCAATCCTAAATTAAAAATGCGATTGTTGATAATTAATTAATGAATTCAATTTTATTCTTTTTTATATTTTAACATTAACGTCTTAACTTAAAATTAACGAAGTAAAATTAGCAATATTCAGGTAAATTTAGATAAAAAAAATAATAATTGTTAAACAACATCAATTTCTACCTCACAGTGAAAAGTATCCACGATAAAAGTTTGAATAAAAACAAAGGATTTTCTTAGATGTTTAATACTTTGTATGATATCCTTTGTTATCCTTTACAGCTTTGAGCCTTTTTGGCATAGATTTAACTAAATTTTACGAGCAAGAAGCCTGAATTTTTCCCCAATCTTCTTGCAAAGCATTTTTTAGGCTTCCTATGCTTGAGATGTTATGACTTCTAATATTTGTCTCCAAAATACTCCATAAATTTTCTATAGAATTCAAATCCGGGGATTGGGGAGGTGTTTGAATCACTTTTAGACAGTTATAAAGCATCAATGCTCGAACAATATGTGATTTGTGCTAGGGGGGCCATTATCCCAATTTTTCAGCGCTACATTTTAAATCATCTCTCAAAATGTTTAAATAACACATCTTATCCATGATACATTCGATAAAGACAAGATTTCCTACACCGGCAGCACTCATACAACCCCATACCATGGTAGAGTTGCACTGAAAAAGCTAATTTTCTTTCATTAATTTTAAGTTAAGACGTTAATGTTAAAATATAAAAAAGAATAAAATTGAATTCATTAATAAATTATCAACAATCGCATTTTTAATATAGAAAACTCAATTGGATACTTTTGACTGTGACTCACTGTATCTACATATTTAGTAATTAATTTTATATTATTAATTATATGAAATTTAACAGCTTCTAAATTGCTTTCTCACTTTGGAAATATCCCAATTGTTGAATAAAGCCTAAGGGTTGTATATGCACTTAAAAGCTAACAAAAAGTATTTAATTAATTCATCTTAAAACTTAAAACTCTTAATTTTAACAAAAACAACACATATGCTTGGTTTTCACTATGTCATTTTTGTTGTCAAATTGTCCAAATTGTTGGCAATTGTATGAAAACGGGTTGTCTATGATCATGATCATCATGATTGCAAACATAGATGACGCCATATGAGAACCCGTTTTCATACAATTGCCAACAATTTGGACAATTTGACAACAAAAATGGCGTAGTGAAAACCAAACAATACAAACTTAAATTTAGTGTAAAAAAGCATAGCAAATCATAAAACAAACAAAACAAAAATGTAAAGAAAATTATTTTAAAAACAGAGAAACATAAAAAAAATTAATAGAAACTCAAACACAAGAAGAATTTGAGGGGAAAAAATCATAAATTTACCGTTTGTTTTGCAAATGAACCCCAAAAATGGAGATTTCCTGCCTGGAAAACAAAAAGAGAATTTGAAAAAAGAAGATAAGTAACGAAAAACAAAATCAAAGAAAGTGATGAAATAAAAAATTGGTGGTTTTGAATTGTTGGCGAAAAAACAAACGAACAAAAAAACAAGTAAGAAAGTATAGTCGGTCAAGCCCGACCATATAATACCCTACACCCAGTATATGTATAAAACAATTTTTCAGAAATTGGCGTTATTGTGGAGCGATCATTCAAAAATTTAGTGTCATGATGCCTGTGAATATAAGTATTATATGTGTTAAACTTTATCTCGATATAACGATTTACGGAGCTTTAAAATGATTTTCGGAAGTGGGGTTATATGGGAGCTACGAGTAATTATGGACCGATCTGCACAAAAATCGTAGATGTGATTTTCTTTAGTTACCACTCATTTGTGGTGAAATTTCTTTGGATACGTGCATAATTTAAATATTTATGATCAATAAACCCCAATTTCGGGAGAACCTTTGTATGGCGGCCAGGTGAAATAATGAACCGATTTCTACCGTGGGCCGAAAAAATATCACGTACCAAATTTTATCAAAATATCTTCAAAATTGCGACCTGTACTCTGCGCACAAGCTTTACATGGACAGCCAGCCAGCCAGCCAGACGGACGGACATCGTTAAATCGACTTAGAAAGTGATTCTGGTAAACTTTAAGGTGGGTATTGGAACAATATTTCTGGGCGTTACAAACATCAGCATAAACCCACTATACCCTCTACCCACTATGCTAGTGTAGGGTATAAAAACTAATTCAGAAAAAAAAAACAGAAACAGAGAAAATAGTAATAGTAACGGAAAAGAAACGTTAATGAGCAGTAGCAGAGTAGCAAAAATTTTAGAAAAAGCGGCAATTTGTTTGTGTTGTTTTATTTTAGATGAAACATTAAGCATGACAAGGGATTTTTTGTTAAAAGCAAAGCACACACACACACTCACAAATTGATATGCAAACGTTTTTATATTTAAACACAAATACACTTAAATGAAACGGTTGTATTTTAACTAAATAGTGTTTAAAATAACCGAAAAATATAAATTGGTTAAAAAATACACGCACATTTGTTTTTTTTTTACTACTACATTTGTACTATGTCAGTAGTATGTACATATGTATGTATGTATATAAAACACGCTGTTATACTTTTACTTTTAATAACACTTTCACTCAGAAATTTCCAAAAAAAAAGACGTATTCTTTTTTTGGTTTATTTTATTTTTAATAAAACTCTTAAGATGAAGATGCTGAAATGTGTTGTAAAAAGATCAACAAATTGAAATAAAGTCTTATGAAGGGATCTGCCAATATGTTGAAAAAACAACACTCTTTACCACTGTTCATACCATCGTTTTACTTAACAAGACAAGAGGTGTATTAATGCTCTGTCATTCTACAGTAAAGGATAAAAGTTTTCAGTCAATTTTGGAATAAACTTTTTATAACTAGTATACATATATTATTAATTCAATTTAAAGTAATAAAATAAAAATTTAAATACATTGTACATTCAATTTCTAGCGAAACTCCTAAAAATCTGAGCTCGTTATTATTACGAAAAGCTTTATTTCTTACCAGCCTGATCAAATACATACTGTGCAAACTATAGGGAGCCAAATATTGCCAGAAAAGGCTTTTTTTTTATAAAAATACTATTCTATTATAATGCTAATATGTTAATAAATTCTTTAACGAACTCTATTTCTCAACAATGGTGTGTTAGCATAAGAACACCAGCTGCGGTTTAGTATGAGTGATTTCGCACGCTGCGACTTTTTCCTGCAACATTTCTCCTGCGACTCCAGTTTATAGATGAAATACCTAGTGGAAAGTACGGGGTAGCAAGTGTGGCAGACATAGCTGCCGGATTTAACGATTTATCGTCATTTTAACGATTTATTGTTTTAAAAATAGCAATGTGACGATTTAACGATTTTTGCATTGAAAGTGACGATTTTCTGAATTATTAAACTTTTCCGTAATTAGTTTTTTTTTTGTTAATGTTTTTGTTACAAAATTCTTTTTTTTCTAAAACAATAACTTTTTCTCATTTAATATCATAAATATAAAGAAGATGACATAAATATTTCAAAATAGTAGTGTTTTTTTTTATTATTGACAATTGTTAAGTTTAAGTACCTATAATAATTCCAAAGAATAGTAGAAATAAACATAAAAAGCAGTTTTAAATACTGAATTTCATTAACTAAAATTTTTAGAAGAAACAATTTCGAACTTTCAACAGGAAAATTCTACAAAAGCTTCTCCTATTTTAACAAAACGTGGGAAGTCTGTTCAGCCAAATAAATTTAAAGGAATTCTTTGAAAATATGCATATACCTGTATATGATGGATGAATTGGATTCTATACTCAAAATATAATTTAAAACTTATTAAACTAAATTGTTTTTATATTGTGATTTAATTAAATGTGCTAAATTCAGATATTAATTTATAAAATACTGTAAGTCTTGTTTCACACTCTTCAGTTTTAGGTGACCAGTTTTTGTTCAATTCTCTTTTGAACTTGCCATTTTATTTACACACGTCAATTCAATTTTCGTACTTTTTAATGCATGTTAAATGAAAGAAAAAAACACAAAAGGAAATAAGAAAATTGACCAGTACCGTCAAGTTTTTACCTCTTTTGTTCTCTTTTCCCTTCTCATACAAAAATACTAGCCTTGACGTGTCCGAATTGAAAAGTGTGAAGGCGGACAAATATATTATAAAAATATTATACAAGTTGAGTTCAACATTATCTTTGTTATGGTTTCTTATTTAAAAATTTGAAATTTATGTATTTTGATATACAAGAAACTATATAAACTTGAATGTTTATGTTTGCGTTTAAATAAAAATTTCAAAATACTATTAGAAATAGTGACTTTTTATTTTTCCGATCTTTTTTTTTTTGACGATTTTTCAAATTCGAAATGACGATGTTTTTATTTTTTATCGGGATTTTGACGATTTTTTCCGAAATTCATCTGGCAGCGACAATTTTAAAAAGCCACTTTTGCTTTTTGTATTATTTTCATTTCATTTACCAACAGTGTTGCCAGTGTTGTGTCTTGACGAATAACATGTACATAAAATACATACATATAAAAAACCTTCAAAAATTCGCCTTTTAAAGCCCCTATACCACAACATAAAAACTGCTGTATGCAAAAATATATTCTTAAATATATTTTTCATAAATTTCCAAAACTAAAAACAAGGCCTATATTGCAACACATCTGTGAAAGAGCGAAATGGGAACAATTTAACCCATTATACCCCAGCGTCCTATTTATAGGATAGTACAAAAACAGGTGTTTTTTGGTCTGTATATAACTTGTATTTTCAAAATAGTTTTTTTTATAGTGAGGTGGAATCCCTTTAAGACTTTTAAGACGTGTTAGATCATATATAGTTTGTACCATTAAAAAGATTTTTTTAATCTTTAATTAAAAACGTTTCACCAAAAAAAAACTGTTTATTTTTAATTTTTAAAAGTTGGACGTTAATAGGTGCAACAAATGTTTTATTATGTAAACAGACGATGAATTTAGAAGGGACACCAAAGAGAACGTCAGCGCAGGTTGTTTTTTATATGAAGTTCTGAAAACTTATGTCGCACAAGGAAACCGCACAATACTAAAAACTATTTTATTTTATTCATTTATTTTATGCAATGGCATCAGTTGTAGCTCTTGATGCGACTGAGTGACATCAAAAGTAAGATGTTGGGTTCACACTAAGCATGGGCTATTGCCCACCAGTCGGATTCAGTAATGTTTTGCTTTGACATTGCCATAAATAAACCAAGAGACTTCACAGACAGCCCAAAGTTCAAACTGTGTAATAATAAGGAATTTATAGATAGAACTTTCGCAAAGATAGTGAGACGTCTACAATATATTGAAATAAAATTAGATGAGTATTATGAATTTTATTTACAACCCTATATGCAGCATAATATATAATTTAGATTATTCTTATCATTTGTATGCTTAGGTTAATTCGTTCTGAGCAAAATTTTGTTACAATTTGCACTAGAAGAAAAATAAGTAGCCCTAAACTAATCACCTTACTTATTTTTGGTTGGTAGAGACCACTTTTAGTTCAGTTCTCATACTTTGTATCAGTGTTTGTCACAATGAACGTGGACTACAGTAATATACTATGTGATGTATTTGTGATTTTTATTTATTATTTGATTGATTATTTAATTACATGCTGATCACTGCTTTTTATTAAGGAGATCAGTCACTTTAATACGGCTTTGAAAGTCATTGACAGGTAACAGCTCTAATATTAATAAAATAGTTTATTATTCATTACAATAATGCTACTAGTAAGTAGTTTTTGTTGATAAAACCACATTTTAAAAATAATTTAAACCAATTACGGGAATGGTGTTAGTTTTGTTCCGATACTTAAAGGTTTTGAACATTTATCACAAAATTTCCGCTAGATACTTAAAGACGCTTAGATTTGTTCATTATATTTTCAATATTGCAAAATTGCCAGCTTATTTTAATATTATCTGCAAGACAAAGTAATTGAAAGTAATTTTAACCTCCACTGTAATTATCTTTATTGAAATGACACACCAAAATTTATTTTTAGCATTCAAAGAATCCATTAAGGCAGCAAAAGAAAATACAAAAATAAAACAAAAACCATAAAGGAACTCAATAAAAATACCATTGAAAGAAAGTAAAGCCTACAAAAGAAATACAAACTGAAAAAGACTTAAAATTGGGTCCACTACTTTGAAACAAAAACTAAACGAAAAAAAAAATAAAATTTCAAACAAAAACAAACAAGTTGAAACAGAAACTCAACTGAAGATTCAGATTCAGAAAAATCTTAATAATTTGTGAAGATTTTTTTTTAACTTTGCCAACGTTTTTTTTTTTTTTTTTTTTGTAGCTGGTAACAACTGGTTACATTACAATTGTTGCTATAAAAGCTTTTGTTTTGTGTTTATTTGTTTTTAATAATTAAATATAATTTACATAATTTTGCTTTGTTTTACCGGTTTTGTTGTTGTTTTTTGTGAATTTTTTTTTTTTTTTGTTACAGCCCCACTTTTTTTAATTTCTTTTTAAAACTGGTATTAGTTTTCACTTTCATTGACTAGAATAAAAAATCATTATTTCTCTGGCTGGAAATGCGTTTAATGATTATTATCATTATAATCGTGATAATGATAATGAGGACTACCTTAACATTTCAATATAATTTTTGTAGCAGTGTTTCATGTTTTTTGGGCTGTTATTATTTATTTATTTATTTTTCCCCTCTCTCATGCAGGCCTTTAATGTCTAATTTCAAATTTCAAATCAAATCATCATTAACATTTTCATGTATTTGGTTAGATTTTGTTTTTGTTATTTTCGGTCATTTGTTTAAATCATTGTTTCTGTATATTTTTTCAGTTATTTTTTTTTTTGCGTTAGTATGTTTTTTTTTTTTGTTATTTGATTTTAACTGAACCATGGCAAAAAAAATGTATAAAATTTAGTGAAATAAAGAAGAATGCGGAATTAAACTTTCACTTATTTAGTTTGTATATTATTTGCAGTTTAAAATACTACTAGAAAATGTTTTGCAAATTAATTTATAATTTATTTTCTGGGTTTTTGACGTCATGCATTTTTAAATAATTAAGGGATAAATTAAGCATATTCTTTGAATATATGTATTCAGAATATACATACATACATATGAAAATTTCACCAATTTTGAATTCAAATTTAAAAAGCAAGTTGGAATAAATTAATGAAATATTATTTTCTAAAAAAGAAAAGACTATTTATTATATTCAGACAGAAATCACAAGTAATTTTTAGCAATCATAACCACCAATGGCATGAACATGTTCGAATAATAAGTTGTATGCTTAGTTTAATTCGGCCTGAACTAATATTTGTTACTATTAAAGATGAAAGAGATGTGGCACACAATTTGTTTCAAAACTAATAGGAACCATTTCTAGTTTAGTTTTTTATTATTTGTATAATTTGTATGCTTAGTTTAATTTGTTTTTAATTTATTACTGGCAAATATCTAGTTACTTGACTGGTTACTGGATGGTAGATTAAAACGTTCTAAACTTAATTTTGTTAATATTTACCCTATAAGAAAGAGAACAGACACAAGACTAATCATTTGAATGGTTTCTGAATGGTGGTTCTAGTATATACATACATATGTAGAAAATCCCTCACTAAAGCCTAGTACTCTGTTCAAAATTTCAAGTGGAATACTGTCAAAAGACATGTTAAAAAAATTCACATGAAATTTTCATGAAAAAATGTTGCAGAAGTAGTACTCTGTTCATTTTGTGAAAAACATATGAAATGTATCCGGCAACATTATTTTTTCACATTTACTTGTTGTGCTGCTGCACAAGCGGCCAGTAATTCATTCATTCTTATTTAACGATTTCGATTCAACACAGATTTTTAAATATTTTAACTTTTATTTAGTTTCGATTTAAATTCACAAAAAATCAAAACATACATATGTATGTGTTTTGTTTACACCAGTAAAACAATGTGGCGTACTTTCAATAAAAAATTATTATTACGTCAAATTATGTAAATTCGCGTGATAGGCAACATTGGCTACACGTCAAATTTTCCGTGTGAAATAATTAATGTTGCTCAACATTTTTCCCAAATTTGAACAGAGTACTAGGCTTAACGTGGCACAATGTTCATTATCAAACATCTAATGTAAATCTACTTTTCATTAAAGTCTATCTTTTGCTTAATTAAGAAAATTTAAGACATTCGAAAGATCAATAATTTCCAAGAAAGTTGGAAAAGAGCTTAATATGTAAAAATAATGGTTCACAAATGAGGCGGGATACCAGATTTCAAATAACAAGTTTCTCTTTAATTAACCACTGCAAGTTTAACTAGAGTTAGTTGTTCCTGGCAAGGTCTGCCATTTTAAAAGGACAAACAATAAGAGGGAAACTAAGAAAAGTATTTTATCTTATGGAAATTTCGAAATCCACCAGAGTTAGTTTCCGCATTGCGCACCTGGAGGTCTGAATCTGTTTATACTACAATGAGTTGTACACACCTAGCAGAAGGTTAAAAACTCCTTTCATTCATTACAAGCATAAACCATGAATACAAGCGTATGGTTTTACGATTAATACAGAAGTGGTCATAACGAGAAAGAAGAATCTGTATTTAAAATTGTATGCCAATATCCAGCCTTGACCGCTAGCAGTCGAGGAAACACTGTCGAGAGTGTTTAGGTTAGGTTAGGTCTCACAATCGGATCAGTTTTATATAATGTTCTCCTTTAGGCAACATAAACATTAGCAAAATTCGAAATGTAGAGGAGTACTTGTGGTGGTAGTGTAGATAATTTTTGATATTTTCCATATTTTTTTTATAAAATTAATACAAAACATATAAACGTCCAATTAAAAAAAGAAGGAATTACATTCAGATCAACATGTTATTTTATTCATCATATTTCCACAGAAATTGTGTAATTCATAACATAAGCAATAGAAATACCCCACTAGAATAAACCTACTGATCTACAAATGAAATAGAAAGTGAAATACATACATACATACTAGCAAGCACATTGTTATAGTCATCATGTGCACATGCGCAAAAACATGAACTACATTTTACAATTGATTCTGTTGGCCACCGTAGTTCATTGTTAACACACGTACATATGTATGTATGTACGTTTATAATGTACATAATAAACGTGAGCAGATTTAGCCTCGTTTGCTATCAAGGCAAAGTAAAAAAAAAAAAAAATATTAGCTAAACAATAATGAAAACAAGCAGCCAGCAACAACATAAATAGTAACAATTACAAGTTTTGCAAATAATGCAAACGCAGCGGGTTTGAGTAAAGATTTTAAAAGTGTACCAAGGAAATTTTGAAAAGTACACAAACATAATAATTTATGGAATAAATACAGTTTCTAAGAACTCATGGTTTTTTGAACTAGACTATTTTGATTAAACACTTAAATATGACGAAAAAAAATAGTTAAGTAGTTTATACATACATACATAGATACATATTTTAATGGTACATACATATGTACCTAAAAAGTACCCACATCCCTGTTTTTACAAGCAAATAAAGCACTTCAATTGTTTGCCATACACAACGTATGCGTAACATTTTTTTCGATTTTTTGTTTTTATTAAATTTCTTTCTTTGTTTATAAAAAATGCATTGTTTTTATGAATGCAGTGCGCAAAAAGAAATTATTATGTAACATATAAAAAAAACGAAACAACAAACATTTTTCAGCCGATTTAATTTAATATTATGCATGTTGTTGTTATCGTTGCTATTTTTAGCATTACTTCATTACTTAAATTTTACTTTTCATTCATACATCAGTGTCTGCACCACTCATTCATATAAACATACATATGTATGTATGTACCAACATGCACTGTTAATGCAATTTTGTGTTTGTGAGAGCGAGTGTGTGTTGTTATGTTTTGTTATTGTTTTTTTTTCGGTTGGTTTGCTTTGGCTTGTCTTTACGTGTTTGATTGTTTATTTATTTATTTATTAAACAGAAAGTGTTACACTTTCATTCATTTATTATTGTTTTTGGTGGTTTTGTTGCTGCTACTGTTGTACGAGGAGTATTATGCAGTTTTTCATTTTTGATTTGTCTTTGTTGTTGCTGTTTATTTTAGTATGCCATACACATACTCTCTCATTAAAAAAAATGTAATGCTATAATCATGTTAAATAGTTTCTTCTCCTTTCTTCCTCCTTTCGGTGGCATAAAATTGTTAAAAAAATATTAAATTGCAATTATTCCGCATTAGGCAGGTAACAAATACAACTATTTTTTCCATATGGTCGTTATTTAATATGGGAACGTAAGAGAAATATGATTTGGGGAGAATTAAACTTCTCTCTACAGGGATACACAAATTAAATTTGCTGTCCATCAAAATTATATTCAAACACTAAGTACCTACTTTTTTAATATCATAGCTTCAGAAAAGACTGCTATACACGAAATTTTCTATAGAAAATAGTATTAAACACAAACATTATAGAAACAACTATTTTTCATAGAAAAAAATAACGGTTATACACTAAATTTTCTATAGAAAAAACTTAAACAAAAAATTTTATATAGAAAATACTATTATACACAATTTCTTCTATAGAAAAAAGTGTTATACAAATAATTTTCCATAGAAAATGTTCATATAGAAAATGCTGTTTCACACTCAATTTTCTATAAAAAAAACTTTTAACAGCAACAATTTGATATAGAAAAAATTTTTTATACACAAAATTTTATTTAGAAAAAACTGTTATACACAAAAATGCAACAAACTTTTTTCATAAAAAAATCTACTAAGCTTAAATTTTAATAAATAAAAATTCCTTTATTTCAAGCTCGAGGTCAGTTAAATTTTATTTTATTTTATCTGCCGATATTTCGATGCTCTTTGAGTATCATCATCTGGGCAACAGTTGTTCAACAACAGACGATAAAAAGAAATGTACATTAATTTTACGTGGTCCATATAAATTATTATTTATTTAACAAGCCCAGATGATGATACTCAAAGAGCATCGAAATATCGGCAGATAAAATAAAATAAAATTTAACTGACCTCGAGCTTGAAATAAAGGAATTTTTATTTATTATACATAAAAAGGTCGAACAAAAACTACTTGAATTAAGCTTAAATTTTTTTATAAAAAAAAAAACTGTTATACGCAAAATTCACCTTCTGGGTTGTAATGTCTCCATATGACATTAGATTTGTATCCACTTTTTAGGAACATGTACATTTAGAAAGGAAATTGCGGACTTTTATAGACAAAATTTTGAAACCTATTTTACAATATTTGACAACTCTACGATATTTAACCATTTTTCGATATTAAAAGTTTTACAATATGTACATATATGAAAAGTCTACGAAATTTATTTATTTTAATTTACAAATTTTGCAATAATTAACATGTTTATGAAATGTTTATACATATTTGGTTATAGGTTTGAGTGAAAAAATATAAAGGGTTTTAATGATATCGTTTAAAAGTCTTCCAAACTGGGCATTTTTGCGCCCTAGTAAATGAATTGTCAAAAATTATATTAAAAATTATTTACACAATAATTTTAACCAACAATTTTGGCTCGTAAACTTGCGTTGTTAAATTGTGCATTTAACTCAACAGCTGTTTTTATTTTATTTAAAAAAAAAGACACTTGAAATTGCGTGATTTGGGACTGAATGATGAACAAATGACATTGCATAGTGAAAATATTCTCCAGCTGCAAGAACATAGGTGAAATCTTCTAAAATTTCTTCTTCCATCTTACGTTGAAAAATAAAGATAACATAGTGACATACACAATAGGATTTATGCAGACTATAAATTTTACCAAAAAAAAAAAAAAATTCAAATTATCTGAGTAATTTAGTAATTTGGCTTTCTTTGTGCATTTTGAAAAATATATATCTTTTTTAAAACTAAAAAACTTGAAAATTTATGTTATTTTATTGACGTTTCTCACAAACTGACGTTGTTAAATTACACAAACCTTGAAAAGGGGCTTAATGAGACAATTCTCGCAAGTTTGCCTAATTGCACAAATGGCAATTTTAAGCAATATCATGAGTAACCTTATAATATCTAAACAATAAATGTAAGGTAATATTCCAAATTCCTACTTTGCATAAGTTATAAAGCAATAAAACCAATTTAAAAGCAATACAAATTACTAGATTACAAAACTTATCAACATTATTGAAATATGTATGTCAGTATAAATGTATTTGGATACAACTTAAATTTTTTTGCCAGCATGCCCCAGTGGGAAACACAAACAATTTCAATATTATGTATTTAATATAAAAACTATTAAATAATTCTAGATAGCAAACACGAAACTTTCTTATAAAATAGCTATTCAAAAGAAATACATATGTATGTATGTCTGTATACCAAATATTAAAAACTAAACAAGTACACGACGCCTAACACACGTTACCACCTTTTCCCTATGCCACACAAGTACTTGGTAAAACTAAATTACTAGAACTATTGTACTATCTAACACTCCATGTAAAACAGAAATACATATTTAGTGTATGTAAATTTTAACCGATAAAAAACACAGCTCAATACAATACAATTTCTAAATTGGTCAAAAAACGTGTGAGCAGCCAATAATTGGTATTTTTCATAAATAATAAAAAAGTAAAAAAAATCCACAAGTCAACAAAAGAAGCAACAACAACCTGTATGAGTATGATGATTGTTATTATTATTTCATACACATTTAACAATGTATGCATGTATGTATGTACAGTGGAAGTTACACTGCATACAAATCACTACCAAACATACACAAAAAAAAAAAAAAAGCGACAGACAGCCAGTCACTAACATGGACAGACAGACGGACGAGTTTGTTTTCAAACAAGTACCTACACAGTCGGTTGCGCAATCGCCAAAGAAATGCAACGAAACGTGCAAAAACCATTAAAATAATAAAACAGCAGAACAACAACAGGTACAACATTTTATGTTGTTGTTTAAAAAGAGAAGCAGCAGCAGCAGCAGCAGAAAAAAAGTAACTAAACAACAAAAAAATCAGTGAAAGTGTAATAATTTGTTATGGTTGTAGTTGTTGTCTTTTAGCACAAACTATTGGTATTTATGTACATACATACATACATACATACATGTATGCAGTTTACGAATTTAAATACGAACCAAGCGCAACAACAACAATTTAAAGGAAAGAAGTATTAAAAGACAATTATGCAGATCGAAACAACAACATTGGGGAAAACAGCAACAATAATTACAGTGAGTGGATGGGGTAGTATAATATACATACATATGTACATACATACATATGTACTCAGCAAGGCCGTTTGTAACTCGTAGTAATTGCAGAACTTTTAAACATTTAAGGGGATTGCTAAAAAAAACTTGAGCTATTTGTAAAGAAGCTTTAAAGCATTAAGTACAGGGATGCAAAAGTTGGTACAATTGTACTTTTTTTTAGCACTATTTGGGAGTCAAAAGTAGAATAGCACCCCAATGACTAATTTAGCACTACAGTGCCAGCTCGCTAATCCGAAGGTAATCTCTGTAATCCGAATTATCCAGTAATCCGAATTGTATTTATGAGGTATTACATGCTCTATAGTCCGCTCACTAAACCGAGTTGTATATTTTTTTAAATTTTTTCTTTTTTTGCGTGTCTTTTTTTTTTGCAAAACTTATGGGACGAACTAGTTATCTTCTTTGCTACTATGATTGACTTCGTCAATGTACCTACATACATATTTGTAGCGGACAATTCAGATATTTTTTTGAAACAATTTAGTTTAAAAGACGCTTAAATGATCTTGGGACATGCTGCCCAATTCTTCCATAAAGTTTTGTTGGAAGCACATTCATTCTCAAAGAAGGGCTTCAGAGGATAACATCCCACTTTCATTGTTACAACAAGAGTTGCCTGAGAATTGTAGTTTTGAAGAAACAGAAGAATTTCGCATAACAACAAACTTATTTCTCCGCAATAATGACGTGCGAATTCCTGAAGATGAAATTCTTAACTGGAGTAGTAGTTTAGGGTCAGTAACAGAAAATGTGGAATCAGAGTCTATAACTATGAAAAACTTTAAAAATCGTGAAGCTGTACAGCACTTAAACACTGCAATAGATTTGGCTTGTGTTTTATTTTCGAATACATACAGTGAATTATAGCACATAATTACAGCACATTCAGTAATCCGAATATCTCGTTAATACGAATCAGGGCCTGTAATGTATTTAAAAATTTTCCCTATATTACTACAATATATGTACTTTTTGGTCGAGGGTATTAGAAATGAAAAATGAACCAAGTGAACTAATGTTTACTGATATTTCAAGAATTGCTAAAGGATCCACATTCATCTGCAAATGTGGAAATGATATTTTCGTAACAAAATATAATAAAAATCAAAGAGAGGAACAGACTGTTTGTTTCGACTGTCTCCAATCTAATCCAAACCAGTGATGGAAAATGGCTTTTTGGATTTTGTACCAACTATATAAATAAAAAGTACTTTTTAGACGTCCACGGCACCATTTTTAATATTTGATAAATAATAATAAAACTTAACCAGAAACTCACTTTAACAAAAAATTCGATATACATAGTTAGTCACTTACGGAAAAATTTTTAACATTGACATTTTTGTATAACAATAATATCTCAAAAAATCGCCGAACCTTAATGGAAATAAAGCTTTGGTATTGATTTGATTATAAAAAGGAATACGGTGTAAGACTTATTCAAAGAATCACAATCTTACTCTATTGGAAAATGCTGCCAGATAAAACGTTTGTTCACGATATACAACTAGTGTTCCAGGAAGAAAATTATCAAAGGATAGAGTAACAATTTTAGATTACTGCATTTGAAACATAGATAAATTAGAGGCAAAGAAATAGAGCTCGTTTTGTAATAAAATAACCACCATAGTGGAGTGGGTATATTGGATTTGTGCTGATGTTTGTAACGCCCAGAAATATTGGTCCAACACCCACCTTAAAGTATACCAATTTAACGATGTCCGTCCGTCCGTCTGGCTGGCTGGCCATGTAAAGCTTGTAAGCAGAGTACATGTGGCAATTTTGCAGATATTTCGATAAAATTTGGTACGTGATATTTTTTCGGCCCACGGATGTATGGGAGTGAAACTGGTAGAAATCGGTTCATTATTTCATCTGTCCTCCCGAAATTGGGGTTTATTGATCATAAACGTTTAAATTATGCAAGCATCCAAACAAATTTCATCACAAATGAGTGGCAAATAAAGTCAAATCACATGTACAAATATTGTGCAGATCGGTCCACAACTTCTTGTACCTCCCACATAAGGCCCACTTCCGAAAATCACTTTAAAGAGCATAACTCTCTCAAAAATGTTGGTATCCAAATAATATTTTACGCAAATATATTTCATATGTACACAAATAATACGGTGCAATTTTATTATAATCAGTCCATAGTTAGTCGTAGCTCCCATATTAGGCCTACTTTCGAAATTCACTGTAACGATCATAAATTTCTGAAAAATTTTGGTATCCAAATAAAATTTGACACAAATAAGTTTCTTATATACAGAAATAATGACACCTAATTTTATAAAGGTCGGTCCATAATTAGCCGAAACTCCCATATAAGATCCTCTACGTAATTTAATTTAGGCTCCATAAATCGTTTAAAAGTATTTATAACGAGATTAAGTTTAACATACATAATATTTATATTCGCAGACATCATGACACTAAGTTTTTGGATGAACGATCCATAAGAGGTCATATCTCCCATATAGCGCACATTTCTGAAAATCTGTGTTATACATATACTGGGTGTAGGGTATTATTAGGGTCGGCCTTAATCGACTATACTTTCTTACTTGTTAAAATAAAGCTGTTATAATTAAAACAAATTCAGTGTTATAAGTTAAACAAAGCACGTTATATATAATTTGTTCTTAAATGCAAACATATTTTGTATTTAAAACCATTTTATTATTTTGAATAATTTAAGGCAATATAAGTTTTAAAAAATAATTAAAGGACAGACGGGCGGACTGGTAAAGATTTAGATAGCCTGCATAAAATTGCATTGTTCTTATACATATTTATAAAAAAAAATATATATTTTATAATAAAGTAGTAAGTATTTATATATTATGCTCTCATACGGAGTATAAATATTTATAAAAAAAATAACATAATAAAAGCCCACTTTTAAAATGTTTTAATGTTATAACAATTTTCTTTTTTTTACTTGCATGTTGTTGCCACCATTTGGCAGCCAATTTTCTTTTTTGCAAAAAAAAAAAAAAGTATGTTTTTTGCGTTTTTTTTTTTGCTCAAAAATATATTGGTCACTTCCTTATTTTCGTTTTTTTATTTTTTGTTAATACTCGTAATTAGTTTAGTAAGTTGTTTTATGTTTTATATTTTTTTTTTTCAGTTGTTTCTGTTTTGATTTCTTTTTTATTTTCTATTTTGATTTATGGTGCTGTTTTGTATTCGCTTTAGTTGTTGTTTTAATCAAATTATGATGGTTGTTTTTTATATTTGTTGCTGTTAAAAACTGGGTTATATTTCTTCTTCACTTTTAAGGAATTAAATGCTGTGTCTGCTTTATGTTACAAGTTTCCAGTTGAAAAATGCTGAAAATTTCATCGATTTATTATGAATTGTAAATAAATTATGACGTAACATTTCACTATAGTCATATTGTAATTTCCTTAATGGCAAGCTACTAAGTCCGAGAATGAGAGTGTGTTGTGAACAAAATAAAAATGGCGCCAAAAAGCAGTGACAAAGAAAAAGTTACTTTCCAACATGGTACAGTGGGATAATTTGTTGTATATACATACATAAGTATTTGAATTTTGTAAATTACTTGTCCGATTAAAAAAGTATTTATGTGAGAATTTCTATATAGGTTATGATATTGGACCTACAAACAATAGAAACAATAAATAAGTGCAATTTTCTGTGCAAGTTTTCTTTTCGGGCAAACCATTTTGCATTTTTATGCCAACTCTCGGAAATGAACAGTACTTAGCCATATAAGGTATCAAATTAAAACTATTTTCCAGATCTTTCACAATAAATACAGATTACCCCAATAAGAGTAAACACTTTTAATTTTCTACCTAAAATTGCAATAACAAATAATACAATTTAGTAAAAAAAAAAATGACAGAAGAAAGGTAACATTTTTGCCCAATATTTTAGTCCATCTTGCATTTTTTATACAAAAAAAAAATCACATAAATAGATTTTAATCGGTAAAAGAAAACAAAATCATTAAAAACTTTAATAACAATTAAAATTCCGCAAATGTGAAACACATTTTAAAAGTTATGGACTTTGAATTTTATTTCACACTTCAGATGCTTAACTTTTGCACTTTGTAGCTTAGTCTATGTTACAACTTCGACTGGTAGTTATGGCATCCATTTCTGAAAGAATTCCTTTATACAATTGCACATGTACTTTAAAAGATACTTATGACTTTTTACTGTGAACGACTCAATGATCCCTTTTTTTAGCACCTTTAAGCTTCGCCTGAGTTCTCACAGGATAGTTAAGTCAACTTTCGTTTGATAGCTAAGATTTTACTTTATAATTCTCTTAAGCATTGTATATTAATCGAACCTTATTTTTGAAAATATATACTAAGAAACTTTTTCTGCGAACGATCAGAAGTCCGCCATTAGACAGCTTGTAGTTTAGTTTGAATTCTTACAGGAGTGCTAAGGTCTTCCTAATAATATTCTTATTCAGCAATTGCACATCTATTTTAGAAGACTTAAGAACTTTTACTGCAAACGACCTAAGGCCTCCCATTTTGGCACCTTGTGACTAAGTTTTTGTTCTCACAAGGTGGTTAAGAGAACACTTTCCTTAAACATTGTTTATTAATCGGACACTTATTGTGGAAAATACATTATAATGAGCTTGCAGTCTAGCCCGTGTTCTTACCGGATGGCTTAAATATCTTCTGAGAGCTAAAGAAAATTCTGTATTATTTTCTTAAACATTGTTGAGCCATTGGCCTATTATTTTAGAAGATGCAAGATAAGAACGTCTTATGGCCGAATTGTCAGTCATTAGTTAACCAATGGTAAACTAAAATACAAACTATTGTTTAACTATTACTATTAAGACCGTGAATTTAGCCATTATTCAAATTCATAAGACATATTAACAATTTGTCGCCGAAAACAATTGTAAACTTTATTTTCATAGCAACAGCTGTTATTTGACTAATAGTTAACCAACGACGTTTGGGGGTTTAACTAATGGCAAACTAAGCATTACGAATAAAGAATCATTAGTTAAGTCTTTGCCATTAGCTAACTAAAGACTGTGAATTTAGCCATTAATGTATGCATGTACATTTCAGTGATTTCTCAATTTATTGAGTTATATTTTCATTTAATAATGTATGGTTAATGAACAAATTGTATTTTAAAAAGTTAACCAATTTTGCTGAAATTTCGACCATCGAAAAAAAATGTATAAAGAATGACATTTATGAAAACTAGACACAATTTCCTTAAGGCGAAAAATGCTAAAAACGAACAACATTTCTATTGTAAAGTCAAATATTTTAGCCTCAATTTCTAATAATCAGATTCCAACAAAGAAAACTATAAAATCAGATTACAACAAAGAGAGCTATTTTAAGCAATAAACACATTCGCCACAGCAGGCTACCGACTGCAATATGTCAAGAATAAAATACACACGTTTATATGTAATTGATTTTTGACGAAAGCACAGCCTGCTGTGGCCAATGTGTTTAATGCTTTAAGCACCGATCTCTTTCTGCCGATCACTGCGTGAAATATTAGTTTACAACAAAGCTATTTGATAGATTGAATATAGATTTGACACTGATTGGTGAAATAAGAATTGGTATCGAGAAATTTAATTGTTTAATAAAAAGTTTTGTTCATTCCAGAAAATATCTTTAAAAATGCTCTTCTAAAATATTTAAACAGAACAAAGGGCATTTTAAACATTTCTCTCAGCGGTTGTAAAAACAACACGGAAAAGGAGGTGTCATAAATCTTACACCATTTTCATCAGTAAAAATAAATATGTATGTATATAAAAGACATTAAATGAGATATGTACCTATAAAAATTTGCCAAAAATAGTCATAAACATTAATAAGTTGCTTTCAAATAAATGATTATTTTTTTTTTTTGTAATTTTTTATGTTAATATGTTGTTGTAATAAAAAAAAAGTTGATAAAAAAAAACGTACACACAAAAAATTGCCGAAAAAAGTGAAAGTTTCATGTAGTTTTTTTTTTAATTTTATTTTAAAATTTTGTTACTCTTGAGCAGCATAAAAATTCAACTTAAAAAAAATGATACAAAGTCAGAAAGACAGACAGTCAGATAGACGAGCGAATAAATAAATAAATAAATAAACAAACAAAAATTTAACATACAGAAGACACACACAGGCAGACAGACAGACAACTAAATGTTTTGTTTTTGGGGTGTAGGAGAGTAAAGTTGCTAAGCCGGCAAAATAAAATGAAACAACAACCAGAAACAGCATTTCAAAAAAAAAAAAAAAATAAACCTACAACAACAATGTTTAAATTACGATCAACCAATATTACGTCGTCTACAGTGTTTTCATAAGTTTGGGTAAGTGTGTGTGAGCCGATGATGGTAATGGCGACAATGACGTTGTTTTGTGTTTGCTCGTGTAGTTGTTGTTGCTGCCGTTTGTAGTTAACTTCGAAACCCAGCAAACCAACGTGTTAATTTTAAAGAGAAAGCCCAGCCTTCTTTGGCTGTTGGGGTGTGATTTTATTTTGTGTTTTATAATTTAGAATAAACGTTTATTTTTTACACCTTTTCGTAGACCTTGACACAATTTTGTTGTATAAGAATGCGTAAAACCTAACACACGTTTCTGTGTTCTTGGACATAGTCCAAGTTTGGTTTTAAGTGTGAATTAAATTGATTTTCAATAGGTGTTATTCGACTTAACAAAGAATAAACTACATGTTCACAAAAATAATAAATAAAATGTACCTACTAAGGAGAATAAAACACATTTACAGATTGTTATTTTAAAATTTCGCGAGTTACGTATGTTCGATTTTCGCATTTTTGCTTTTTCTGTTATGTTGGTACACATGTCTGTTATATGTGTTGGTAATATCAGCCATTTTGGATTGTCAGTTTGTTTTTGACAGATAAAAAGGTTAGTCGTGTTTTGGTGTGCTCTTCGATTTTTTACTATTCGAAAAAATGGATCAAAGAAACTGTATTACGTTTTGTGTAAAAAATGAAATTAAATGCGCAAGGACATTCGTTCGGCTCATTCCAAGCAATTTTTACGGATGTTTTAGGAATGAAACGTACGGCAGCAAAGATTGTTCCAAAATTGCTAAATTTTGAGCAAAAACAACGTCGCATAGACATCGCTCAGGAGCTGTTGAACATCGTCAATGACAATCCAGATTTCCTCAAAAAAGGTCAAAACTGGTGACGAATCATGGGTGTATGGCTATGGCATTGATACCAAAGCCCAATCATTCCAATGGAAACGTCCAGAGGAGCCAAGACCGAAATAAGCACGTCAAGTTCGGTCAAATGTGAAGGTTTTGCTCACTGTTTTCTTCGACTGCAATGGGGTGCTGCATCATGAATTCTTGCCACAAGGTCGGACGGTCAATAAGGAACACTACCTTGAAGTTATATCTGAGGGGATTATGTACTTTGAAGGCGGCAAGATATTTATTGATGAATAAATAAATACTTTTTAAAAAAAATTTTAAATAACGGTTATTTTTTGATCAGACTTCGTATAATGAAGTGAAAAAATGTATATATGGCTCTTTTCCAATTATGTACATATTGGGTTCATCAACACATTTAATATTATGTTTATTTGTCAGCACTAAATTTGAAGAAAAAGTAACTTAATTGTTTAATTTACTTTTAATATTTTGTTACTGAAACTGTATTTTTTTAGGTCATTCATAAAGAGTAGAGTTCGAAATTAAAAAATTGAGTCTAAATTCGATAAATATAAAAAAATGGTTTGTAAGAACATGTTACGAATTTCCTTTCTCTTATGTAAACTGACCAGCTATTGAGTGATTGTGTGCTTTGTTTGTTTTTTGACCATTTTTTTTAGAAAAATATCTTTGATTGCCGACCAGTTATCTACATCCATCACATCCATCACTGATCGAAATTGAACAATATACGAAGGGGTTTTTTTTTAATTTAAAATTAAAATTCGTGATATTGAATTCTATCAGCCACGTCACAGATTTTAATTCCGTTTTTTGCTTCTATAAAAAATCAAAACGAAAATTTTTTTCGGAATGAAACCACTTTTAATTTGCTATGTGAAATTGTAATTTCAACTATTTCTAGGTTTCATTCCGAAAAAATTGTTCGTTCGGAACGGAATTAAATTCTGTGACATGGCTGTATAGTATATAATCGTCGTTCTGACACTGATATTAAGAATTTGGTTAATAAGTAAATTTGTGTCGACTACTCAATATTCGATCGGGTCGTTCAAGTGAAAATATCTCAGCCGTGAGCCGCAAGAAACGAATTTATCAATCAATCAACCTGAAGTATGAAGCCGGCAGACAATTCACTTTGCCGTATATTCGCTGAATTCATTTCGTCTTCTAAAGATTCAAGAAGCATGCTTCTAGAAATACTTACGGCTTACTGAAGTCTAATAATGATGTTTGGTTTCTTAAACTAATAAAATATTCTAAGATGATCATCTATGAATTGATAGTTTTGTAAAATTCTGAAATTAATATGTCCATCTGTCCTCATTCGGGTGCCTAGATAGGCAGTGATGGATTATAAATTTGAATCTTGCGGATTCTAGTCAACAGGCTTTGTAGTTTGCGTTTGTTAAAAAACATTATTTCGATATTGAATATGATCGATGAAAGAATACTCAGAGCGTCGGCACGAATGTTTTGCAAAAAGTTTTTTCGTTTCTCTACTAAATTGTTTGTTGGGTGCTAGTTACAAACATTACATAGTATCGTTTTGTTTTAAATATTTCATTTAAACTTAACGAAAGTAAAAACACAAGCTGAGAAAAATTTCTTCTTAAACATCATTTTGAAACCAGCAGACACTGTTGTTTTCAATGGCATTTAAAAGGGAGAATTACGACGAATTACTATGGGAGCAGTGCCCAACTGAAAAGAAGGCAGATAAAACAAACAACTACAAAAACAATAACACAGACTTAACAATATTGACGTTTATTTAGGTAGGTTAAGTTGAAGTTCATCTTGAAAATAAATAATAGTGTGATAGCTTTGTTAAGATAAAAGCAAAAAATCTAAAAAAAAACATTGTGATAAAAAAAAAACTATTTTTTGTTAAAATGCTACAAATGTCAAAAATGACGTTTAATATCTTTAAAGAAGAAAAAAATTATAAATTTAATGACAACTATGTACAAGATCGTACAATTATTGACACTAAATAAACTGGCTCAACATGAAATAAAATCGAAAGTTGATTTTTTGTTCGGCCGTGTGTGTGTGTGTGTGTGTGTGTGTGTGTGATTTTCTGCGGAGAAATGTGAAGTGAATTTTTTCTTCATCGAACCCTTTAAATTTTATATCAGTGAATGAATGAAATGTATGACTTTCTGTTGTCTCTTGTTGGTTATTTTTGAGTAGGTATTTTTGCTAAATTTCTTTAAGACAAACATTTTTGGGTGTTTATTTTTTGTTGTTGTTATACATAGTGTATTTTATTTCATTTATTGTGAATGTTGACATTTATTGGTAGAAATTTTATTTCAGTTTTATTGGGCTTTAAACACAATTGCAGGAGAAACCCACCAAAAAAAAAGGCAAACAAAAAAACATGTCATGGCGAAGGTGATTGTTTTATTATTTTTTTTTTTAATTTTTTGATAATCTTTGGCTTGTTTCTTGTAAAAGTAATAAACTACTTTTAGTCTGTCCCTCAGTCTATGTATGTCTGTCTTCTCAGTTTTTTGGTTGTGTGCTTCAAAAAAATTGTCTCAACATTTGTTTAATCCATTTTTTTTTTTTTTTTTGGTAATAGACATCTGAAAACATTTCTTTTGCTTTTGCTATTATTGCTGTCATTATTTTTATTATTGCCTTTGTTGCTGTTGCTTGATTTTCTGTTACCAATAAATCAATTTAAGCCTGTTTTGTCTTTGACTTTGACATCTAACTAACTTGGGTTGTAGTGAAGGTTTTTTTACGTTTTTGTTATATTCATGTTTTACTTCCCGGTATTAGTTACATTATTCGGTTAAGTCAACAATTTCTTTTTAAAAGGTTTCAAATATAAATTAAGAAAAAGCTAATAGGAAATTAATGATTTTAATTTTAATTGTATTCATATAATTACATATGTATGTATATTGCAAAGGTATGTGTATGTATGTATGTAAATTGAAAATAATGCATAACTTCCTTTCTGTTGATATTAATTATGTTTACTTTGGCTGAATAAATGCATTTAAAATTGTAAACAAACTCTAAAATCCAAAATTTTGAATGTTTAGATGCTGAATTTAACAAAACAATTTGGATGATATTTGTGTCATTTATTTTGCACTTGTTTAATAAATTGTCAACTCTAAATAAATTTTGTAAAGAAATTATACATTTTAGCAAGCAAAACTAATTCATTTGGATAAGTTTCGTAGCCTTTCACAGACACAGTAAAAGGTGTAACCGGCCACCAATACAAAGTACAGAGGCTAAACTAGAGCGATTGCTTTCACTCCTCAATCTAATTTGGAGACTGGTATACATCCCTTTGATATTATTATTTGATACACTGTTACTTAGTTGACCTAATGTCTAAAAGCCTAAAGGACTGAAGCATTGAACACTATCATATAAAGAATTTGAGACAGAACTTTTCGAATACCAAATAAAGTAGAATCCGTCCTTCAGGATTATGGATTATTATCAGTTCCAATCCGGCAAAGTTGAACTGTCTACTGTACTGAATACAATCCATAGTCATAAGTACGACAAATCCGTAACGATATAGAATATAATTGATGAAAGGATAATCAGACAGTCGGCATATTCAGAAAACGTTGGATCAAGAGAGAACCAAGGATTGTGTTATGTGTTTGATCAAATTTTGCAAGTTTATTAAGTATGTTTTATTATTAAGTAATAACAACCTATTGCTGGAATTGTTGGGATGAAGGGGATCAATAATCGAAACAACGCCAATTCTAAGACTGCAACACTCTACAAGAGCACAGAATCGCCGGTTGCCTGGGGAGTCTCTTGCTCTGATATCTTCTTCAAATTATAAACCGGGAAATGTGATAAGTTCGATAATTTGAAAAATTATTGAAAAAAAATCTATAAAAATTGTCGTTTTTTTAAGCAATTTGTTTGATATAAGTTTAATAATTATCTATTGAAAACTGTAAGAACTTCTATGTACTTTCAAATGCATAATATTAATATTTTTAAAAGAACGGCAAAAATAATTGTAAGTAATTTTTTAATTTTTTTCATCCAGAATAAGAACATGTTTAAAAATATTTTAAAATTATAAATAACTAAAGCTTTTTAATAAAAATGTTTTTTTTTTAAATAAAATTTGGCGCATTTGCTTCGTTCTACAATAAAAAATATTAGCCCATTCCCAGCTTATTGGGTGGGTCTGTTATCACCAAAATTTATTGATTCCATTCAGTTTGAGATTTCGTCAGTTGATGTTTTCCACACAACCTTAACACTTTTTCTATACTAATCATACCATTCAAATACGATGCATGTTGTTTCCACAATTGTTGCACTTGAAACTGAGTCCAGCGATTGTTGTCCTCCAAATTAGACGCCGCGGAATTTTGGTTGCCCGCATTGTTTAGAATATTGTTATTTAGATTCGTATTATTATTGTTGTTATTGCTGCTGTTGTTGTTGACATTATTTAAAACTCCCACCAGGCCATTGACAATATTGTGGGCCACCACATTGTCGCTCAAGTGTGTGGCCAGATTATTATTTGGTGTGGAGGGATTGTTGTTGTTATTATTGTTTAGCAACATATTGTTATTGGCCGAATTGTTGCTGGGTGACGAACTGTTGCTGTTGTTATTGCTGCCATTGTTGTTGCTGTTGAGTTGTACCACCGCACTGTTGACATTGGCTAAGTGTTGCAAATGATGTTGCAACAGTTGACTATTGGGTGGCAAAGAAGAAACCAAATTATTACTTAAATTATTAATGGTTTGTTGCAATTGCTGGTTAGCATTTGCCACATGCTGCATGGTATTACGCAGTAATAGATTGTTGCTATTACTATTGCTCGTGTTATTGCTATTGGAGGTGAGATTTGTATTGACAGTTGTATTATTAGAGTTGTTGTTGTTGTTGTTGAGTGCGGAGGAATTGTTGTTTAAATTATTATTGAGTATATTTAAATTATTTATATTTGTATTGTTGTTGTTGTTGCTGTTGTTGTTTAGCGTCACACCGTTATTGGCCAGCAAATGTGGCAGCTGGTTGACAACTTGCAGGGGTAGACTACTTAAAGAGGGCAACGTTTGTTGCCCTGCAGTCATGTGATTCAGCAACTGCTGTTGCTGTTGATTATTCACAAGTTGCTGTTGTTGTTGCTGCTGCTGGTGGTTGAGTTGCAGCAGCTGTAATTGAGCATTTTGTTGCTGGTTGTGCTGCTGGCTTAGGGCATTATTGTTGCCATTGCTGTTCACTAGGCTGCCCACCACTGCATTGCTGGCCAATTGTAAGGTTTGCGGTGGCAATTGATAATCCATTCTCATTGATAAATTACGCACATTCATTCAACATTAAAAAATCTCTCGGAAATAAATTTTTATAACTGGTACATGGAAAATTCATTCATAAATTAAAGACACGTTGAAAAACATATAATAAATTTTAAATTGTGGTTCAATCATGCACATTTATATTACTTTTTTTTAGATGTTGAAAACTGTGTAAAGCTTTAAGCTTTAACAAACTTTGTATTTTAAAAACCGAAAACTGTAATTTTACAGAACTTTTCTAACAATTTTTTTTTTTGTTTCTGATTTAAGTTTGAATATGTTTTAACCTTTTTATTCAAAAGTTTGACCTTGATTTGTTAACTTTTTTTTTTTTAGCAATATTTAAAAATCAATTTAAGTAGAACATTTATTCGGGTTTTATTTGTTCAACTCGGCTCTCAAGCAAGTTTTGAATTTTAATTTTTTTTTTATTTTTTTTAGCTGCTCTTTAAATTCTAAACACTTTTAATTTTGTCAAATGATTCGTGATGAATGTATTTTTTTTTGTTGATTTTTTATTTTGCTTGAAATTTAGCTACAGATTGTTTTAGATATTTCTAATGTTAAATGAGATCATTATTTTATCTATTTAAGTAGAATTCTTATTTAAAAATAAAACCTAACGATTATCACTTTCTTTTAAGTAAAATTTTATCAAAATTCAAAGAACTTTTGTAATCACAAGTTTTTTATTTTATTTTATCACTTTTGTTTAAATTAAAAAAAAAAAAATTTTTTCTATTTTTATTTTTCAAATTTGAATGTCAGTTAACGTTATTTTTAAATGGTTAAAATTTGCCCAGTCCGTTAATAACACCGGTAACGTTGCTAAACGCTTTAAGAGTGAGTGTCCGTATGTTGAATAAAAACGCTTAATGCTCTTCATACAGCCAGTCTGCCTGCCAGCCAGCCAGAGCCATTTAGCCAACTATAGTGTGCAGAGGGTATACGCTTTGAAAACCCAACTTGAAAACAAACCCAAAACAAAAGCACAACAAAAATTCAAACAAAAATTAAAGAAAGAAAGACAATAACAGCAACTTGTACGAAAAAAGCGCACACCTAAGCAAACGCTTTATTAATACCGCTGCCGTAGCACACTCACTCCCCAATTTTGTTTTTATCATTTTAAGAGCCAGGTCTTCTTTCTTTTGTTTTTATTTTTATTTCTCCCGCTTTTAGTGTGCCCAAAGAGTAGTTTAAAAGAATAAATTCATTGGTTACAAAGATAAAAAAGCTTTTGTTGAATAAAACTTTTGACGATGCGATCGTTTTAAAAATAATCAAAACTATTTATTGATTGTTATAATATTTATTAACTTAGTAATTTTGCGTTTTCTCAAAAATTTGTTTCTACAAGGTGGCGCAAAAGTAAACTTCCGATGTTTTTTGGCTGTAATAAAAAAAAAAAAAATTAAAAACTTAGATTCTTCTTGTGGATTATTTTTATTTGGTTATTTATTTTATTTTTACATCAAGTCAAGAATATGATGTCATGTAAATGGCCGCCGCCACAGTTGATTGTCATTTGAGCTCTTTTTATGGCATTTTCCATCACTTTGGCCAAAACTTCCGGCGATAGGTCCTCACAAAAAGAAGTCTGGAGCGGTCAAATCAGGCGATCTTGCTGGCCAGTGCAAATCGCCAAAACGAAAGATTAGGCGCCCGAGAAATGCATCCTTCAGCATATCGGTTGTGGCACGTGTAGTGTATGCCGTTGCACCGTCCTGTTGGAAGCACATGTTTTCTAATCCCAGTAGGCGTTGGACGGCCAGTAAATCTGCGACGAAATTCACGTTGTACCAAAGTCACCGACCGATTCTGATAGGAGGATTACTTGTGCGCCACCTTCTATTATGTGTTTTATTTTGCAAATTGTGTTACCCATATTAACAATGAATTCTTAACCTGTAGTTTAAACTAAATTGTTAACTAATATTTTTAACAATTAAGGCATGTAGTAAGTACTAACCACAAGTTATGAGTTTGTTGTTAAAGGGGATTAACTTTATTAGAAAAACTTTTAGAAAATAGATTAAGTTAAATAAAAAAGTTTGAGATGAGTTAATGCCGTTTTCTTTAATAATTTGATAATCATAAGTAGAGATTTTCAATAGCGACACATTAAAAAAAAAAAAAAAATCCCGGCCTTTTGGTATTCAAAAGCGTTGGTCTGCATTTGGTTAATTGTAAAGAGGACAATTTCATTAACAGACCCTCTGGCAGTTCTATTTAAGAGCTCCACCATAATTCCAAATTCCAAATCTTTCAATAAAATTCTGTATTGAGGTCTCTTCTAGAAATATAAAAAGACGACTCAGTGAAAAACCTTGCGCGGATTCATTGTTTAGCATAACAGACATGTTTCAAAATATAATTTAGAGTCCCGGATTTATTTGTAAGATTAAGATTGAATGTGGAGCTATATACATACATTTAACGGCAGTACGACCTAAGAATTTGGTCGATTGGTGCAATGAAATTCAAATTGCTTGATAAACTATTTTAAAAGAGCGCTGTATGACTCTGTTGGAGAGTATGCCCGAAAGATGTGCAGCTGTTAAACAAATTAAAAACAAATCTTAGTGCTAAATTATTGTCCAAAGTTTTTTTTGTGTATTTGTTCTCTTTAAAGAACAACACAAAAAATTAAACAAATTAATAAAACAAAAAGTCAAGTGGCGTGATCTTTGGGTAACATGTAATACGTTTGGAAAATATAGTGTTTTAAAAAATAACGAACAACGGAAAATAGTTTGTTTAATTGGCAACAAATACCATGTGTGCTAACCTCGTGTCCTCATAGCTACGTAAAAGGATTCATTCATAATTATACAACATCAATTGTTTGCTATATGCTTTTGCAAAAATTAGAATCAACCAAATACCATAAATAGTTCTTGAGATTGGTAATGGCAACAATTAATCGATTTAATGCATTACATGCTGAACAGCCACTTTTCCCCAAACAATAAACTGTTTACATCAGGTGAATTTTGTTGCGTTTGAAAAGAAATTGTACATATTTCAGAATTACTTATTTCGGAATAACAAGTTACCACACAACAAAGTTGGGTTACCCTTCTCACTCTAGATGTGAGAAGCTATTCCGAATTAATTTAATAACTTATCTCTAAACAAAAGAGTACTTTTCTTATTTTTTCTTGTTTTATTTAAGGATTTCAATTGAGTTTTCAACTACTATTTTTTAAGATTTTTGCATTTGTCAGAATCATTTTTTTTATTTCCAAAACAAATGATTACATTACTTTCCACTACTGCTTTAAACGAGCTTAGTTAGTTGCGCAGTTGCGCAGTTGCGCATTTCTTTTCTTTCACTGAGCGATCGCAAACAAGCAAAAAAGCTTTTGTTTTTACTCATGTTACTAGCTTTTGCTGATTTGCTTGCGGCTAAAGTAACTATCGCCAACTATGTTGCATGTGTTAGTAGTTGAGCTTTTACTCTCTATCTGGTTAATTTTTGTTTCATACACACACATACACAAACGACATCCCCAAGAAATTGGTTATTATACTTGTAATAATTTTAAGCTTTTTTTTTTTTTTTTTGAAATGCTTCTTCTTCATGGCAGTGGTTGGGGCTGTGCTTTACAAATCATTGTGGGAAACTTTTATTGCCATTCGTTACTATTACAACTATTACAGCAGCCGTAGCATGCGGAAGCATTTGTTTTTTCGTAAGAGTTGTGTATGTTTTCTGGTTTTATTCATATTACGTTACTTTTATTTGTTTTGTTTTATGTTGTTGTTTTTTTTTCTTTGTTTTTGATTCTTTTTGTTTGCTTTGTGCTAAAATTTGTTGTTTTTGGTATTAAGAGTGAGAGTGAGTGTGAGTGTAATTTAGTGTTAAGCTGTTGGTGTGAGTGAAAGTTGTTGTTAGCAAAAGCAAATAAAAGCTTTCTTTATTGAGTGATTTTTTTTTTAATATTTTGATTTAAAGTAGAGTGATTTTTTTGTTTTTTAATTTACAGAGGGGTTTATCGTAATTTTAAAGCTTGATTAATTTATAATTAGCTGGTGTTTTTTTTGTGGTTTAGAAATTTGTTTCTTGGTTATAATTCATTTTATATTTTGTGCTATTTTTCGTAGAGATTTAATTAAAATTTATAATACCTACAGTTAACTACTTACATACCTACATATGTATGTATTTTATAACGGAAAAATGTATAAATTAGAAATCATGATACGTAAGTATGTTGGTATGTATGTATGTATTTAAAAGAAATAGGTACAATAGATAGATACTTATTCACATAATTATTTATTCAAACTTCATTTGGGATAAAACATGCCCTCTTTGGGAATCATCATAGGGACTTATTTAAGCTTTTATCAGGCTTTTGTCAGGATCACAATGTTTTTTCTAAAAGGAAATACCTATTTTATTTACATTCAAAGCTTTGCTTGAGAAAAGCTATTTTATTTTTCAAATGCTAAGGCTTTATAAGCGAATGCTTTTTATTAGTTGTCCTTAGCAACATGTTGCTAAGGCTACTAAGTTTTGTTTGTTTTTATATTAAAATTCCTTATTTAATGAATCCAGTTTATGTGGCCTTTATTTTAAGAAACACTTACCAAAATAACAAGAAACCAATGTTTTTTTTTCAATGTTTAATAGAAGAGTGTAATACGACTTTTTCTGTTTTTTAGCACAATGTTTACATATAATGAAACAAATGAGGAATATATTGAAGCCAGGCACACAATATGTATGTGTATTTGTAAGGATTAAGGTGTCATATACAAATGCTTACCTGCAAAGAAAAGAAGATAGAAATTTGGGTTAAATTGATGGATTTAATAATAACATAAAGATTTAGTAAATTATTAGAAATTAATTTGAAAAGATTTAAATGAATTTAAAATTGAATACCAACAGTTTTACAAGAAATTCCTTTTAGTCAGTGATTTTGACTAATTTTATTTATTATCATGCCTAACAGAAGTAATCTGTTATAGAGTCAATTGACTCTTTAGTGTCGCTAAGTAATCTAGCAGGTACTCACTTTAAACTTGAGTCAACTGACACTTGTTTTTTTTTAAACAAACACAATATGCGAAGCTTTTTGGCTTGTCTAAGAAAACACCCAGAGTCTTTGGCGGGAAACGTACTATCGCCTAGTCTAACGGGGCGCCTAGTAGTGCTGATATTTTAACTACTTTATTTGAAAGTCACTGAGAGTTAAACGAGTTTTAAGAAAAGCCGAGTTTTGGTCTTTTTTGAAAAGGAATAAGACGTTAATGATGTTGGGTATTATTCTCTAAATCATTTGCAAAAAAAAACATCCCCAGAGAAGATTATTGTTTTCCATTTTAAATTAACACTTTCAACAAATATGGTAATTTTCTATACGATAATAAATAGCAGGTAAATATCAGAAAGAAAAGGAAAATATTTAAATTTGTTTTTTTAATTTTTGTAAAATAAAATAAAAATAAACCTGCTATTAACATGAATTTCACCTTCAATGATGGCATCATCAACAAACTGATCATTACTTTGATAATGGTGATCATGATGATGATGATGATGATGATGACGATGAACACGATCATTACCTTTAACATGAAAATCATCATTATCATCAAGTTAAATCCAGTAATAATATATTAAAAACAAAATTAAGTTTAGTGTTGCAAACGAGTACAACCAAACCACCCACACACACATACATACATAACTGAAGCAAAAACAAAAAATTCAGAAAAAGAAAATAATTTGCATTAATTTCGCTCAAAAATATATGAATAGAAAAATAAGAAACTAAAAATAAAAAATAATTTAAATATATGTAAATCAGTAACCGAAAAGCTCCATTAAAAACAAATTTTTGAACAAACACCAACAACCATCACCAACAAATGACGTCTGAAAAACAAGAAATAAAAAATATCATAATTCTTCAATGATTTTTAAAAGACAACGCCAGCAACAACAAAACAAATTAACAAATATATACAAAGAAATAAATTTAAAATCAAGTTTGTTTTGAAAACCAACAAAAACATACATAGGTACATTTTTGTGAGTGTTTGATTTTTATTACGGCCATTTCTTTTGTATTTGTGTTAACTGTTTTTATTTTTTTTTTTGAGGTTTAAATTTTTGAAATGAAATCGAAAGCATTTCTTTTGTCTTGTTTTAATAATTTTGTTGCATTTATTTTTTTTCTACATACATACATATGTACCTACATTAGGTGGCCCCGTTTGTATGGAGAAGTAAGTAAGGTATCGATGGTCTCGACTAATATGAAAATTTGATTTATTTTAAGACTACGTTTCTCAATTTTTTTTTTGTCTTGGGGTCAATATTTGGTGATCTGGATCCGTTTTAGAGGTTTTTTGATTTTTTTTACATTTCTTCCAAAGTAACTATGTATATGTAAATTTGGTATCATATGAAAGGTCTTTGAGAGGCACATTCAATGGGTTATCAGAAATTAAAAAAAAAAATTTTTTAAATTCAAACATTTTCAAAATTTCAGATTTTTTTTTATTTTTTCATAGAATTTACTTAAATAAATAGTTGAAATTTCTTGATTATAAACATCATGCAATTTAATCCAAATGGTTTTTTTCGTTTTTTCGAGTTAAGGTGGATTCACCCATTTGTTCCGAACAAAAATTTTATCAGGAGAAAATCTTTTTTACTAAGAGTTTTTTGCAGCACGATCCACGATTTCGAACGATTTTCAAATCTGCCACATGTAAATAAAATCTTTATTAAATTATTGTGTATATTTTTCAAAAACAATTTCCAACATTTTTAATGAATACATGAAATGAATAATTTAATTTTACGAACACCACAATGTAAACTATTGGCAATTCGGTTCATTTTTGTACGGACAAAATATAAACTGAAACCAATTCAAGCTGAGATGTGTTCATGAAAAATATTTTATCTCAAAAAGAAAAAAAAAACTTTGTCCGAACAAACATTGATACAAAATTTGGGAACGTAAAATATCTGTGTCTGTGACTTTTATAAAGTTATTTTAACCAACTTACGCATAGACGATCATCGTTGGGTTTACCAAAATTCTAAAAAGAAAATTTAAATTGCCGCCATTTGTGCGGTAAGGTATTGTCAAGCAGAGAACAAAACAGTTTAGGGTTAGTTAAAATGGGGCATTATACGAGAGATCAGTATTTAAAAAATAATAAAACTTTCGAGCACAGTTCTAGGAAGATCATCCATCCTATGCAATGAAGCACCTTGAAAGCTTTGTTGGTTGGTATCCACAGAACCCACAAAAAATATGTAATCGACTTTTTTAGATTTCTAAAAATTTCTATTATTTGATTATATGGATGTCGTTTTATAAAATCCAAAAAAAATGCCAACAAGAAAGAATTTTAAAATTCTTTATTATTGTTTAGCAATTCGTTTAAGTACTTTTATTTTTATTTATTTATTTAAAGATGTGAAAAATCTGAGGATTAAATGACACGAGCTTTAAAAATAACAATCGTGTTTAAATTTATTTGCAAACCAATTACACGCAAAAGGAGGAGCAAAAAAGTGGGGAATATTGTAACTGACTAATTAGGTTAGTTGGTTTTTTATATTGATTTATGTTAAATTTGCAAAGACAAAACGGCAATCGAAGACGCCATAATTAAAACAATTGCAATAGGAAATGTTGTATATTCAAACGATTCCATGAAAACTTTTCAAACAATCTTTCACTTTAGCATAAAAATATAAAAAAATAAGCCCATAAATATTAACAATTGTATATTGCGATCTCTCTCTAAAATATTTTAATTATATGGGACTTTTTGATCCTTATGGTAAAAAACCTAAAATTTCTTCGTCATTTTCTCTTCAGATCCCCCATGTAAATTCAATTTAGCAAAGCGAATTGCACTCGTATTAGATTTTTAGTGTACATATTAACTGCACTGAGCTCTCTGAGATTTATTCTAAACACAAGAAACCCCTCTTATGTGTGAATATGCAGGTAACCATGGTGCAACTATACAAGGTGAGTGCAAATCGATAACAAATACAACACAAAACAGAAACAACAGGCATTTTGTTTGTGTAAAATAATGTACTACTGTCAAAAATACTTGAAAAAGTATTACTTTGGACATAAGTAAATTGTAAACAAAGTCAGTCAGCTGGGCTACTGCACTCACCTTGTATAGTTGCACCATGCAGGTAACTGTATCTCATTAAAACAATAATAATAATATTTAATGATTTAATCAGCGTTGTCAACTTTGAAATTTTAAAACACACCAAAATGGGGGAAAACGCGCCAATTCAAAAAACCTCACCAAGTTTATAATTTATTTTTAATTTAAAATATTTATTAAATTAATTTTACATTTTTTTTATTTCAAACATTTTATATAAAACTTTTTAAAAAGTGATTTACGATTAATAGTAAAAGCCTTTTTTAATAAACGAGCAAATAAACATAAAATAAGTAGTTAACCATTCAAAATTTAACTCACAATATGCTATTCGGAACTGAAGTTCTTATTGGTAAAAAGGGCTAATTTCAGTACATATTTGGTACTTTTTTTTAATTAGTTTTGTTTTTTATTTTAAGTACTTCTATTTGATTTTTTTAAATAAAATTTGTTAGGGCTCCACTGGGACCCTAATCCTGGTTGTTTATCTACTTTTAAAACCATCAGGATATTATACAAGAATTTTTATTTCCATGTTTAAAATGTTAATTTTATTTTTAAACAAATATTTTCACCCTATTCACCTTTAGCAATAACCTTCATGTGACGAATTTGATGGTATGTATTCATTTATTATACATTCGTATTTAAAATACATTCAATGGGCTCCATTTTAATCGTATAGATTTCATGATAATGAATTATTAAAAAATTGCAATTAAAAATTAGTAAAAATAAAGATTTCATCACATTTACGGAGAAATTAAAAAAACGCACCGAAATTAACAAAAATAGCGCCCGCGCACCAACTAAGGAATTTTTCGCACAAAAAATTTGAAAAAGCTCCAAAAATGATGCGAAACGCACCAAGTTGACAACACGGGATTTAATAATGTAAAGGTATTGGTGAGTATACTATATTTATTAATGTTCTCTGGTTTGAGTTAAATGCAAATGGCTGAGAATCAAACTTAATAAAAACAAAACGCAAAAGAGCCAGAAATAGCAGCAGCAAAAATAATGTAGTGTCAAGTTCATTATCAATATTATAAATTTACTAATACTAACAGATAATTCTAATACTAGAACATTTAAAATGCATATTTATAGTTATAACTATATATAGTTATAAATATGCTTGTATGATTGTGCAGTCATTTAAAGGTTAAATTAAATAAATTTTTATACATATTTTTTGCTGACGTTTTTACAATCATTAAAGACCTACATCAATATTGAATATGACTTTTGTTACCAATAAATAAAAAAAAAAATAATTATTGAAAATTTCTTATTAAAAATCAAGTCAAAATTTATTGACTTTTAAATAGGTTTTATACTGAAGTTTCGTGTTCGATTTAAACTACCACCGCGATTGGTTTTCTTTGGTTGTAACAACATTAACATTATGCAATTTAGGTGGAAATTCTGCTGGACAAGTTATACTTTGGCAGCAGAAGTGTGTTCCAATGTCCAATGCTGTCAGCTAACAATTAGTGCAATATAGTAAATACATTTGTTTTTCGACTATTACGCCTGAGTCCTCTAAAACCTAAATGAAAATTTGTTTAATCTATGATTTTGCAGGAACTCTCTGATTTTGCAGGCCCCCAAATTGTAATATTTTTCAATAATAAAAACGCGTTGTACTCTGGTGTAATGATTTATTTTTACTAACTCTAAACTGTCAGCTGTGAAAATATGCAACACTTTACTGCACTAATTAATTTCTCGTGTAAATTTTAGGACATACAAGTTAATATAGCGATGTCCGTTTGTCCGTAAGTTGTTTGCCCTTAGGCATGTGTTGCTCGTTTACTTCTCACACCGAAATCAGTGACACGAGCTTGTTCGGAGCTTGAAACTGGATAGAGTTTATTTGTTGAGTTTTTTATTCATTTAAACTTGCAGCCGATCAGAGTTTCATCTGGCACCAAGGGTACTAGTTACAAGCCGGGGACTTGTCCCTAACTAGTAACTGGTGAAGACCCTTCGGGAAGTAAATATGGGGGAAGAAGATTGTTGGGGAAATGACTGATGTTTATTTGCTAGTAACAAATTTCGGTCAATCAAATCTAAATGCTATTGATGAAACAACAAAACAACAAACATTGAAAGTAGTAGCGGCAATTGAATTTGTGCTTAAAGAAGGTTTTAGAGGGAACAGAGTCTGCGGCTTGAGTGGTCGATGGTAGGTTTCCAGGCTTGACTACGTTGCAGTCTGGATCAGGGTTGACTCAATTGGTCTGACAGCATGCTGGACCAGTGGCAGTGGTGGCTGTGCAACTAGAGTGGACTGTGTTCGTTTCAATAATTGCCTAAACTATGGATGATTGAGATAAGAAAGCTGAAGCACTCTAGCAAGGTTTGTGCATTGATGTGTGCCATTGTTGTACGAAGAGTTGCAAATTGCGTGCTTTGAAAGACATACAATATTGTATGTTGTTTGCAAGTCATACAATGCATTGGTTGGCCGTTACTCAACCCTCGCGGACAATGCCGCAGATAAAATCCCTGAACTTTTGATATCATAGATATCAACTTTATTACTTTACACATCAAATATGCGTTCGAGTAATTCAACAAAATCGGCCAATAAATGGGCGAGACATAAGCAAAATTTTGAATATTTTTTATATATTCGACATATCTTTAATACTAACTACAATAAGTTTTGCATTTTTTCGAAATTGCGTCGCTGCATAATTAGTAATAATTTTTACTCTGCGTCGTTAGAATTTCGAAATTGCGTTGTTTTGGGTTTGAGAGTCTTTAATTTTTTTTTTTAAATTTTTGCAAAGGCTGCAAACTTATTAGTTGCTAAAACGATGACAAGGAGTGTTTTTTTTTTAAGAAAAGTAACACTCAGACAATTAATATGCTTATATATTTACTTGCGTTACTTCCTTTGGAAAGGGGATAGTTGAAGAAGTAAAGGTGGTGAAAGATGAAAGCTTTTTTTTATATCACAATTCTGCAATTGCGCATTATGTTTGATTTAAGTGCAGCATTGCAGCGCCTCTGTTGGTGAGTAGGCGCATTAAGGTTAAAGCTTGATTTTATAGCCTTTATTTAATTATTTTACTTCAGTGGCATTTCAATGCGAAGGAGGGCGCTGTGATAAATATTTGTTATGATAGATAGAAAAGTAGTAATTATCAGAAACTGATGTTGTTTGAGTGGCAGCGGCTGGGAATCGCACTCGATCTACAAATACCAACTCATGCTTAATGATCAAATGCGTTAATCAATTAAGCTACAGCACCCTCTAAAGCAAAAAGCTTATTTGATGACATAATGCTGGTAGTAGTACCTAATACAGACAACTGCTACAAGAGAATTTATTTTACGTTGGAAAAAAACTGTTTAACAAACATTGGAGCAATTTTTTGTAAAAGAAAGCCGACGACTCAGTATTTTCGTAACGCTAGGACCTATCTTCGATCTTTACATGGTTTGCTATAGAAAGTCTTAATTCACTTTGCCTCGTGTTTTTTTTTTTTTTTTTTGGAACGTAACCCTGACGCAAAGTGAGGTGTTGGTGGATATATGTATATCAAATGAATGGTATTTTGAAGGCCTTTTCGAAGCGATTGTCTTTTGTATTAGATTTAAAAATTACAATTATTTAGTTAGTTTCAGTTGCCAAAATGTGGCCAAAAAAATTGTTAATTTTTGTTTGGTGTTTTTCCCTGGTACTACCTGAATTCTGCTTAATAAAAATGTTAGGTAGTTCAATATTAATTTGAAAAGTTACTTTTATTTGTACATATTTAGTTTGTATCAGTGGACGGCATGTGACCAAAACATTTGTCCATTTGTGTTTTTTTTTTTTTGGTGGTGTTTTTTCCTGGCAATACCATTAATATTTGTTCAACTAAATTTTCTTTGCAGTAATAGAAACGTAGTCAGTGGTATCGCATGTCAGTGCATTTACACTTAGAAGCAATCAAATAGGACCATAATTAAAGTTGCATTTAACGAAATGCAACGATATTCCTAGCATATTTACATCACAGTAACATTATAGATCTTGACAAAACAAAAAGATATCTTCTCAAATTGAGAATATGTAGTATAAAACCAAAGCTTGTAGGAACGATTTGTGTAAAATTGTTGACAAAATTTGATGAGATATTTTGAATCGGTTTTTAAATCTAGACGTTTCTTATTTATATTGCACAGTTACATATATATTTTTATTGTGTGTTTGGAATACTTTTCATTATTCAAATTATGTACAGTGTTTTAAACTGTTCAGATGGATGATGACTTGATTTGATTTGAGTTCACTCAAATCATACTCTAAACATGAATGTATCATTTTGTTTTTGCTTGTGATTTTCCGTTTTTCCATTTTTATATTTTTGTTTTTCATTATTGGCTTTTTGCTTATAATGTGATTAGTTTAGTATGTATTATTATTTTTTATATATGTATATGTCTGTATGTATGTATGTATGTATGTATGTATATACAAAGGGATCATTTTACCGTGCCACCTTTGCTATTGGGCAACAACCAGCTTGAGTTAATTAAAAAAATTCATTCTACTTAGTTGTCATTAAATTAAGAAGAAAATATTAAAATTGAAATTGTTGCTAGATAAATGTCGATTTATTATACACCAATACCCCGGTTTGCGTCGCTTCGAAGTTGCGTATTTTTAAAATTTCCGTGACTTCGATGTTGCCTCGTTTTTTGGTTCAGTTTGCGTCGCATTGCTTCGAAGTTGCATCGTTAGTGCTTCGATTTGCGTCGTTAATAAATGTTTGTATGTACAAAACAAAAATAGAAAAAGGGGATTTACCGTCGAAGTCTAATGTATGTGAAAATTGTCTACAAGTTTTAATCTTAAGATTTTTATGTTTTTTATGTGTTTTTTATGAATTGTTATTTTTTTATTTCTTTAATAAAAACTAATATTACACAAATAATAAAAAACAATTGGTATTTGCTATTGAAAAATCAATTCTTTTTTACTGAAATTATGAGTCTCGGAACGAATTAAATGAAAATTAATACAAACGTATGGAAAACTGTGATTCGGTTTGCGTCTCGTTTTTCCGGTCCCAATTAGCGACGCTAACCGGGGTATTAGTGTATATATGTGTGTGTAGCTATACTTATCCCGGCATACCATTCTAGGAGCGCTCCGAAAAAGGCGTTGTTGTCCTGTTATTTGTGCTTTGAACAAAAAAAAAAAAAAACAGCTGCACCACACAAGAATGATAAAAGTGGCAATTTCAGAAAAACGTACACAACGTGTTTTGTTTTGCTTATTTTTAAAGTTTTTTTCAATTCGCCTTTAAGAGTGGCCAATTTATGTAGAAATTGATGAAGAATCCGGCGGTACTTTTAAGCTCTCAAAAAAATCAATATTTTTGGATTTTTTTTAAGTTTTCTATGATTTCTATCTTGAGCGCCACAGACCAAAATGTATAAAAAATCGCTAAAAATGCAAAAATATTTGAAATTCAAGCTTACTACGATGTTCTTTTGTTTCTCAAGATTGACTTGTGCGAAAATCACTCTTTCGATAATAAACACAAAATCACGACTCACCTTGATTTTTAATTTTTTTTTTTAAGTGACTAGTTATTTTAAAATTTTAAGATGAAAATATGTAAATTTTTGTTAAAAAAAAACTTGATCTTAGAGGTTACTTGCAAATTAATAGGCTTGTAATAATGTATTTAAAAAAAACTGCAATTATAAGCGTTTTAAGGAAAAAAAACTAAGTGTGACGCTCAAGATATTTTGTGACGATCAAGAGATTTTGTTGCACGTAAACAAGAAATAATGCCAAATCTAAAGTTTAACGAAAACAAGTTTTACAAAAAGTAAATAAAAAAAACAATAATTCTTTAAAAAACAAAAATTTGCATACAAAACTAAACATGTACATATTCTTTGATGTCTTTAACAAAAATGGAAAAACGGAAGTAATTCTCGAAGAAACTTATACACATATGTAAATATTTGACACAAAACAATAACTTAACTTAATTTAATTTATAAATTTTCACTCGAATTCTTTTTCTGAATCTGTATAAACTTCATGAAATGACAAGCGGCTTTTTTTTCATTCTCATTAATTTTTACCACTTTCGAATTAAGTTTGTGGCAAAAACAGAATCAGTCAGTAACAATAAAAATTAAACTCAAATATACCACGATTATATGTACCTTTCTTTATTCTTTCTTTTATATTCGTCATTACGCGCTTTATCGAAATATTTGCCTATTTTGGTTTTTTTCGTAGGCAATTTATTTCTCAAATTCACAAATTATAAAAAGAATGAGTTGAAACCATATAAACAATGATTGTCAACTTCAATTTTTTACATTTAATATATTCACTTTTAAAAACATTAGCCTGACGCTCAAGAAATTTTATAGCGCCCTTACCATGGTGTTCACAAAAACTACGCAAACTTTTTTTAATATTTTTTTTTCGCTTTTTCACTTTTGTCATAATTAAAGTTTGTACTTTACTTAAATTTGAAATTGAAAACTAGTAATATTACTTGATTTATAAAAAAGTGACGCTCAATGCAAATTGTGGGGACAACCTTTCTTTGCAACGCCAAATTCGCACTAATTAAATTTTGACGGCTAATACCAATCCAAACATAAGAAAGAAACACAATAATTCGAATACTTTTATTAAATGTTGCATATTTACTTTTTTCTTGATTTTATTTTATTTTGTTTACTAAAAATTCTAACGGGGGACACATGCTTTTGTATGAAAGCAGTCAGAGGGAGAAACAAAACACCATTCTGAATAAATAAAAAATCAAACATACAAATTTGAGAATTACGTTTTTTTGTTACATATTCCTCGCTGATCACTCTTATATTTTTGTTTTTTTACCTAAAATAGTAGTGTAAGTGCGGGGACACAAAAATTACGTTTTTTTTTAAATTGACTCAAAAACAGAGCCAACCAACAGAGCGGACTCATATGGCTTGCTGGGATGTAGTATATATAAAAGTTTAAGAAGTATGTATTCTCAAAATCAATATAAATACCCTGCTACATACATATATCAGTAGGTTTGTGCTTGCTTCTACTAATTTCCAATGGTTTACTAATTAATTCTAAATTGTTTGATCTAATGCTGCCCAAAGTCCTATTTTCTTTCAAATTTACCATCTCTGTAAGGTTTAAAAAACATAGAATTCTTTATATTTTTAGTCTGAATAGTTTGGAAACTGTAACTGATTTTCTACAACTAACCCACCTGAACTTGATGGCTGAAAGCGAGTCTTTAAATTATTCAAATGATTCTGATGTTCGTTGGCAATAACGGCAGCCGTTACAGCATTTGCTACATGTTGTACCGTTGTTGCAGCAGCGGCGGCTGCCGCTGTTACGGTGCTAGCAACAGCTGAGGAGGTATTACCAAAATTTAATGTATTAATATTATTGTTATTACCATTATTATTATTATTAGAGTTGTTGTTGTTGTTATTAGCTGAATTGTTGTTGCTGCTGCTGTTATTATTATTGCTACTGGAATTGTTGCTGCTGTTATTTGAATTGTTGGCTACATTTTGTGCCACATTCGATGAGTCACTATTGTTGTTATTGTTAATATTATTGTTAAAATTACGTTGGTAATGAGCATTTTCATTGTAGAGTCGTTGATAGCAGGACAGCGATGGTATGGACCAGGAGTTATTGGTTTTGTAGTGGAAATTTCCTGAGCCGAAAATGGAATGAGGATTTGTGGTTACCGAAACAGCAGCCGCCGCAGCTGCTGCCGAGGCACTAGCTGCAGCTAAATTTTGTTGTAGAGATTGGCTAAGAGCGGCTGATAACTGTTGATGCTGATGTTGTTGTTGCTGATGCTGGAGTTGTTGTTGTTGCTGATTTTGTAGTTGGTGTTGGCTGTTATTATGATGCGTTTGATGTAAAGACTGATGATGTAGATGTTGTTGTTGTTGTTGTTGCTGCTGATGCTGTTGTGGTTGATGTTGCTGATGTTGATTATGATTTTGTTGTTGCTGCTGGTTATTATGATGTTGTTGCTGCTGCTGATGATGCTGTAAATGCTGTTGGTTTTGTTGTTGTTGCATACTCAACCACTGATTAGTATTACTGTTACCATTTCCGGCTGTTATCACATTTCCATTTCCTGTTCCACTGCCACTATTTCGTCCAGACTTGGAGGAATCATTGCTACTAATGCTACTGCGTGTGCTATCCCCCGACGAAATACTTCTTCCCGTTATGCTGCCATCATTACCGCTGTCACTGTTACTATTGCCCATATTATTAACAGAGGCCGCTGTTGTCTGGGAATTTAACTGCTGGAAATATTGATTAATAGCGGCCGTATTTGCATGATCCTGGAAAAATCCAGCACACGAACTGGTTTCCGAAGTCATGTTTCGCGTTTTACACTCTTAGTTTTATAAAAAGTTGTTTTAAGTTTTTGCTTGACAGAATTCAATTTCTATATTTGCTTTCTAATTTCTCTTTATGTATTCAAAACTTTTAATTCTATAAAATTATATTTTTGCAATTGCCACAATAGTTGCAAGAACTTGTGTTGGTTTGTTTTCATTGTAAATTATAGTTAATTAAATTTAAATTTAATTTTTATTTAACAGTGACTTTTAAAATATACTTTCTTTATCTTTTGGTTATTATATTTATGTTTTTATTCGAAGTTTACCACGGCCACATCTACAAATTGTGTGCTTTTATTGCAAAGTTAAAATATATTAGTTGAAGATAATTTTTGGACGCATTAGGAGGGTTGGAGTTGCAGTGAGGAGTTTTTTAAAAAGGGAATTTACGAAACACTCTACTATTTTTAAAACAAATTCAAGCCGTTTCTAATATTTCCTTTTTGAAAAACTCAATGCTAATTTTGATTTATATTATGATATTAACAATTATTTTGTAGTGATTGAAGAAGTTTGTAATCTATTCCTCTATTTGAAATGCATATTAGCTCAAATAACCAAAAATCAGAGAACTTTTAAGGCGGTAATATCGACTAGAGCAGACAGGGCCGGAAGTTCGTCACTGTTGGCACTGTTGGTTAATAGATAGAAGCGGGCACTGGTTCGGAATAATGTCTGATGATTTTAACCTCGGGAGTCTCTAAGACTGTCGAAATTCTGCACTACTTTCAAAACATTTGGCTGCGAAAATTATACAGAAATTCAAACTAGAGTCATCGAATATCTAATTTCTAAGGTGATGAAGTTGAACTGTTGACTGCATTGTAACATAGCTTTAACTACATTATGCATTCCTTGAAGTGAGAATTTTAAATATAATCGACGAATTGGCCCACTGGAGATCAACAATTGCCACGGTAAAGGACTAAGCCTCTTTGTGTGCACTTAAATACTTCGTTCGATACTTAAAAAATTTGTTTGGTCCAGAAGACTGCACACTGAGTTCTGCACTCGTCTGATGTGATACTATCTACAACAATTCTTATAGTGCAATATCTAAAAAAGCTTGAGGTAAATTTAGAGCAGCAATAAGTTCCTACAAAAGTGCTCCATGTCAGTCTGAATCGTACTCCATGGAAATATTAAAAGCATACACTCTGCCAATACCAAGGCACGCTAAGTAAATTCTAGAACTTCAAATGTCCATTAAGAAGACGTTAATTTAGATAGATTAAATTAAACAGCGCTAAAGTACGCTGTTCCAAAAGACTAATGTATGTTTTTTTTTTAACAAATACAAACTGCGAAGCCTTTTGGCTTGTCTGCAGAAATGGAAACACCTACAGTCTTTGGCGGAAATCGAACCCGCAACCCACAGAATGTTAGTCCAACATACTATCAGCTATTCTACACGCAGAGAAAAAACATGGTTGTGGTAAACATAATCTAAGAGCAACATATTATGATAAGATTTATGATTGTAGTCATGTTTTGACTTTTGATAAAAGTGCTATAAAGTATCATATTATGATCAATTATCATCGTAATATTTCAATATAATATTTTCTTGTTAATAATAATTTGATATTATAACATCATATTATAACCTAATATAATCATAAAATTGTCATACATGATCATATTATGACCCAAGTTAAAGTAATCATATTATGTTCTAAAGTAATCATATTATGATATAAAGTAATCATATTATGATATAAAGTAATCATAATATGATCTAAAATAATCATATTATGATTTGAAGTAATCATATTATGATATATAATAATCATATTATGATTATATTATGATAGTATTTTATCATAATAAGTTAAATTACTATCATTTTATTTTTACTATTTATCATATTATGAAAGTATACTCTTATGAATGTAAACTTATGCAATGGTACCAGTTAAAATTTTTTTTAATTATAGAAACATGTAAATCCAACTAAATAATCTGATATCACGCAGACAAACTACTGAACTGATGCAAAAGCAATCTACTAATGGTAAAAACAAAATACGAGTATTGTAAACATCTTTTAAACATAATTATGTTTCAGTGAACCATATTTAATTATATAATTACGATAAGCATAGAAATATTTATAGTAACTAAATTATTGCTAAAATCAAATTAAAATAACAATTATTTGTGTATCACAATAATATATTGTTACTAAAAACACAGTGTAGTTGTCGTAACAATGTCCAATCATGTTTTTTCTCTGCGTGTATCGGGGTACACGATCCTCTAGAACCACTAGAACCACTTCAACTGCAGTATAAGGAATATATTTGGCATAATTACTAACAATCTTTCGAGCTCCTTTTACGGAGTGTTCGAATTATTTGCAAAGAATTTAGTTAAAAGATTAGATTTATTAACCGGGTCTGTGAATGATGATGATAAAGGAGTAGGAAGTGAAGAACTTATCGTTATCTCTTATTCGTTTAACAAATTATCAGAGGCTTTTATAGCATCGGGGAACAGTTAAAACTTTAGCTTGGCGAATTTGCTCGTGTAGAGATTTTTCACGCCTCAGTCCATTGGCGCACATTGGCTCTCTTGTGTAGCGAATAAGTAACAGATTTTTTATTATTACGTCAGATTCTGACTGCTTTTCCTTTTAATTTTATACTTCTGATTGAAACTAAGAATTTTTCTTAATTTCGATAAAATAAAAGTTTTATACCACAGGAAACTTATCTTCTGGACCATATTTGCAGTGGCCTTGACATTATTTTCTAAAAAATAGATTTAGCAATTCAATGGCCCAAAGAGAAATGTGCGAAATGTTTCCCAGTATTAGCAGAGTTAAAACTTTTTTGTGTAAAAAATGTGTTTTAAAAATTTCAATGTCGCAATCGCTTGTGCGGTAAACCGGAAATCGGAGTTGCCAAATAATTATGGCATATTTGTTGGTCGTAAATTCAAAACATAATTCAAACCGTAAATTCGTTTTTATATAAGAAATATACATGTACATATATAATTTCCCTTGATATATATTTAAGTACAGCTCATGTTTTAATTCATTTTATTGAGATCCGAACTCCTATCCGTTGGGCTGGCTCCAGCCAAGCAGTGCGCAAAACAATTGTTTGTGAGTTCCGTCGGAAAATTGCTTTGTAAAAGAAAACTTATCTCTGAATAGTTGTAAAATATTTTATTTCTTTATAGTTACATATGTATATAAAACTTGTTTAAATAAAAGTAGAACGAAATTTCTTTTTAAATTTATTTAGCATTTATAAAAACTAAAAGTCGTCATTAAACTGATAAGTTTTTAATATTCAACAAATACAAATACAACTACAACAAAAACTAAAACACTTAAACAATTTACAACAAATGCACTACTACATACTTAATTTTATTTTTTTTATTTTTTTTTTTATAAATTTTCATTAAATGGTCACGTTGCAAATAATACCTTTTCTTGTTAAAAAAAAAAAAAATAAAAAACTAAATAAATAAATAAATGTGAGTATTTCATTGTTGTTGTTGTTGTTGTTGTTGTAGTATTTGTATATAAAATGACTTGTCTAATATTAATGCAAATATATAAATTAAAATATATATTTTTTCCGTTTGTTTTTCGCTTTTTTACAATATTAAAATGAATGAGTTGAGGTTTTTGAGCAAGTAAAAATATTTGATGAAATTATTAAAAGGCATGTAAAGAGGAAGTAAGGGCATTTTCAATATTGGGTAATAAATTAATGAAATTAATTTATTTATTAATTATTAATAAGTAATTAATGATAACAATTATTATTATTTTGTGTTTGTGTTAAGTTTCGTAACTTAGGCCGCTTTAATGATGATTTCAATATGTTGTTTTTTGAAATAGCAAAAACTTTTATTATAATTCTTGATAATTAATTTCAAAACTTTTAGATATTTCAGACATTTAGATATTTTATTATATACATACAGTACATATGCATGTATAAATGTATTTATATTTCACTACTTTATATTATTTTTATATTTAAATAAATAAGTTGAACTTTTTTTTTTTGCAATATATTTTTTTATTTTTTCACTTTTGAAATATTTGTTTAATTTTTTTTTTAAATGCGTAATTATTTCCAATCACCAACGTCGCTTTTTAATTTAATGTAATTTATTATGGTTTTAGCTGTAGTGTTGTTTCTTTCCAACACTTTTGTTCTTTTTTTTTTATTAAAAAAATTTAATTGTTGTTAAATCATTTTAGTTGCTTTTTTATTTATTTATGTATATTTTTTATTATGCAAAAACAAATACATATTTTTAATTTATGTTAAAAAAAACACTTCAATTCTAAACCGAAATTTTATTTTATTTTCTTTCTCCAAAGAAAACACAATGCGCTCCGTTATCGAACGGTGAACAAATTTCCCGTAACAAATATTCTCCGGTCCGTTTAAAGCGTAGCGATCAAATGCTTGAGACCGGCATAAGTAAACGTCGTATCAGTTGTGAATATTGCCAGTGTGCAATTATACAGCGAAACCTGAGCAATTTTTTTATTTTTACTTTTTTTTTTCATTTATTTTCCAGTAGCCTCAAAAACCAACAATATATCAGCAATAGTAACAGCCATCAGCAGCAACAGACGTAAAAGGGTAGTGAATTCAGTTACAATTCTGCCGACGTTGACAAGTGACTGTGGTAGAGAGCTAAGCTTTGATGTTGACGTTGCTGTTAAGGGTATTTATGGCACTGCCACTGCGCAGTTGTTAGTTTGTATCAATTAAGTATTTCAGTTTAGAATGTTTTCTTTTTGTTGTTTGTTATTTTTGTTTGTTCGTTTTTTAGTGAAAAAAAAGTGGACGGAATTTTTCGGATTTTTGGAGAATAAGATTTATTATGGATCTTGGATAAGACCTTTACAATATTTCAGTTTCTCTTTCAGTCTTTCATGGTTTTAATTTTTGAGATATCGTTACAAGAAATGAACAACAACATTTTAGGGTGCTATATACATACATACATATGTATGTATGTATGTACATATGTATACCCGAACGAAATCATCTATTTTGATACAAATCTGTTTGGGCACCGTAACATTACGTTTGGTTCATCCCACAGCGCCAGTTCGCGCTTTAAGTTCTATTCTGAATGAATTATTAGAAAGCTTTGAATTGCTCCACAACTAAGAAACTTTTCTAAATAAGTTAACGAAAGTCGATTTTACTTTTATAAATCAACTAAATATTTAAAAAATATGTCCACTAAACAGTACCCTTGTTCTGTAACTCCCGCGTCGAGAAACTTTTCGATTAAAATGTGTGCAATGAAACAGAAATGCCATAAATTGAAACAGACAGCTGTTTTCTCACAAAACTGTCTGTAAATTTTTAGGCGAGTAATGGCTGTCACGTAAAAATATTACTCGCCAGTTTACAGAAAAAGTGTGTCAAAAAAAAAAAAACTTCATCAAATAGGGCTTTTAAAGGAGATGCCAGTGGTCATGCCTATTTTCGAGGGGGCGGGCCCGTAAAGTTTAAAATATATAGGCCTATATCTCGGTAACTACTGAGTGTCTGATAATTGCTAATACATTAAATAAAAGGTATTAAAAATATCATGATTATAAAATATGGACCGAATATGGGTTAAATCTGAAAAGAATATTTTTTGACCCGCATTTATTTGTTTTTTTTGGAAATGGTTCTTATATGGCAGCTATGACAAATTATGGGCCGATCTTCTTAAATTTTGGAACAGTGATTTGCATGCATATGAGGATATCTCACGTCGAATTTCAGCATAATAGCGGTATATTTAAGATATATATTTCGGATTTGGATTTCGGAAGTGGACCTTATATGGGGGACATAGTCAAATATGGACCGATATTCTCAAAATCCTGCAGTTTGATTTAGGCATGTATGTACATGATCCGTGTAAAATTTTGCATTGGTACCCTTATTTATAAGAGATTTATGAGTATTAAAGTGATTTTCGGAAGAGGGCTTTATATGGGGCATACGGTTAAAAATATACCGAAATTCACAAAATTTTGTGGAATATTTTTTGTATATAAGTAAATGATCTGTGCACAGTTTTGGGTCGGTACCGATATTTATACAATATATATAGGGCTAAATGTCTTTTTCAGATGTGGTCCTTGTATGGGAGCTATGACCAATTCTCGGCCGACCACCATAAAATTTAGTACAACAATTTATTTGCCAATAAAGATTATTCATGTGAAATTTTAGTTGTTTAACATTATTTATATCTGTTTTATACCATCACTCTGGTTGGCCTAAACCGATTTTGCTGATTTTAAATAGCAAACTTCTCGAAAGCATGTCTGACAGAATTATTGAAGATTTGGTTCGCGAGGATATCTGGGGACTTCAAAAAACTGATTTCAACATCCAGACAGACAGACGGACATAGCTTAAGCGACTCCGCTATATATAAGAATCCAGAATATATATACTTTATGGGGTCGGAAAATTATATTGTGGAAATTACAAACGGAATTACAAACTTATATATACCCTTCTTATTAAGGTGAAGGGTATAAAAACAGCAAAATAGCAAACCCATCATCTGGTGCCGTAAAAATAGCAGAAAATATTACGAAAAGTTCTGGGAAACCTGTAAGCGCGAGTAACATTTGAAGATCTTTACTTTAAAATTGCCTACATTTTTTGAAATAGAATTCTTTTCACCGATGAACGTGTTTTTGATACATTTGGAATCAAAAACCCCCAAAAAATATAGCGGACCTAGAATGAAGCCTTTAGTAATAAATATTTTACCAAGACGGTAAAACATGGCGGCGGCTCAGTAATGGTCTGATGTAGTGTGGCGGCATCAGGGGTCGGTAATCTTACATTTATAGAATATACTATGGAAAATATAGCCCCTAGAGTAATATATTTGCACACAAAAATTAGGCAAAAAAAATATTTCTTGCAAGGCAGTAATACAGGATTAATGGAAAAAAATTCGCCTGATTTCACTAAAAAACTAACTGACTTCAAAAGAATTGCACATATTTAAGACATAGACGGAGGCATTTGATCTGTAAATCCATGAATAATTAAAAGCTTAAAGTGTATTTCGTAAATAATGGGAGAATGAGGCCAATATCACTAAAGTTAGAAACAACTTATATTCTAATATCTGTTTTCCAAAGCCAAAATTTCAACTACAAACAATAATTTTACTCTGTGTTTATTAGTAACTTTTACAAATTGTTGGCAAAATAAAAAAGTTGCGATATGGTTGTAATTATAAAGTTTTTATAGAAACGTGATCTTAATTAACACTAATAATTCAATATTAATAATAATTAAAGAAATATTGTATTGACGTAAAGATTTTCAATTAGTTGTTTTTAAAATATAAAATCTATAAAATATGAGTTTCTAATTAGTTTTTTTTAATTAATGTAATGGTTAGTAATTATTTAGTAGTAAACAATTAATTAGTTTTCAAAGCTAAAGCTTTGTCACAACCTACTCAATTACTTGGTAATGAATTGTAATTACTCAATAACTTACTTTGTAATTGTTGAAGTAATTGCATTTTTAGTTATTTTATTTATTTACTATAATTATAAATTTGCGAGAGAACCTCTTCGATATCGTGCTTGATAACCGAGAAAGAGAAACACTTTAATTATAATAAAAAAGTTGAGAAAAACCGTGGAGGAATGAAGGCAGCGCTGCCAGAATTAAGATTTTAACTTATTTTTTAAGATTTTTTAACCGAAAAAAGATTTTAAAATTTTTTCCCCAAAAAAAAAAAAGATTTTTTGTTTTGCCTAGACGAAGGTTAGGTTCAATTAAAAAAATCTTTGTTCCCATTTGAAAAATTTTAAACTAATCGATCTCAAAAATTGTACAATTTAGTATAAGAAAATGAATTTTTGTTGTTATTTTTTGGTTATTGTTAAATAAAATATGAATTGTTTTTATTATTTATAATAAAAAAAAACTACTTATTTCCAAAAATAAGATTTTTTCCTCAAAATTAACATTTTTAGTTGAAAATTTCTGGCAGCCCTGAATGAAGGTCAACCCCCTTCTAATTTAAAAGCAGGCCTGTTCATTTTCTATTTCATTGAAGTAATTGGATTGTTAGTACAGTTTAGTTCAAATTGTTTTTAATCCGACACATATTTATTGGGCGCCAACAAAAAACAAAAATCTTTTGTTTATATCTCCATTTTATAAATTTTTTTTTAAATTTTCCGTTCTGCATTTTTATTAGAACTACTAATTAGAACTACATATTCATTTTGATTTATAAATTGTTTATTTTACATTCATTCAATTTAATCTGTTTTCCGTATGACTTAATGGAGGGTTTAAAACAGCCTTTGGTCATGATCGTGATCTCTTTACCTATAGAGGAGAGTGTCATCAAATCTGTTTGATGATTTTGAGTACATTTATTTACAGATTTATTTCCCAAACTAATTTATTTCAAAAAAAAAAAACAACGTAAAATCATTCCCCGTGAGTGGCAAAGTATTTTTATATGCTGGCGGAGGCGAGGCAAATGGAACTCGTGTAAATGTTTATTGAATGGCGTTTGTTTGTAAAATTTATTTTAATATAATTATTATAAAAATGCACTGGTATCTGAGAGTATGAGCAATGATCGAGTGATGTCAACCGCTTGTTTTAAAACAATTATTGTTAAGTGAAAAACATTCGAGTTCAAAAATATATATGTATGTACTTCGAAAATTTGAAACAAAGCCTTTCAAAATTTCTCGGTCATAATCTATGGAAAGGCCTTTTAATATGTGCAGAATTAAGTACATATTCCAAATATGTATAGGCAAAAATATTTACAACGAATCGAAGTAGTCGTTGCTTTATTGTTTTATGACTACTATGAACCAGTTTTTTTTTTGTGGTCCGTTGTAGAATGTATCGATAAACACATTTCTTCAATTTACATTAAATAGTGTAACAATTAGACATTACTTAAGGTACGATCACACTTGGCAAATATTTGACCAAAAAGACGTAACCACTAAATTTTTTTTTTTTTTTTTTTTTATAATACATTATATTTATTTATTGAATCTTCAGATATTGAAATGACAATAAGTTTTCTAATCTTAATACTAAAAGAAAATAATAAGTCCAGCCAGTGCTAGACAAAATATTATGATACTACAAAAAAAATTTACATCCACTGATCCAGTCATCTGTTTTGCGTTTGAGTTAAAGCAAGGGTATCCCTCCTTCTCAACCGAACATGGCCACTAAAGTTAAGGATGTCTCGTGCAAGTGGGTTTGGATGGTGTTCAAGTTTGCTGACATATTTTGAGGCGTATTTTGTAAATTCGTCTTTCACCAAAGGAATGCCTAGATCTTTGTGAATTCGAGAATTTTTAACGTACCATGGAGCTGCAGTAATTATACGTAGAATTTTATTTTGACCTCTTTGAAGTTTTTCAATGTTGGATGCTGAGGCAGTACCCCATAATTGAATTCCATAACACCATATTGGCTTTAGAATTGCATTGTACAACAAAAGTTTACAATCCAACTTTAATGTAGAATTTCTGCCGATTAGCCAATTAAGTTGCACTGCTTTTAATCTCATCTGTGTAAGTTTTGCGTCAATATGAGACTTCCAGGTTAAACGACGATCGAGGTGAATGCCGAGGTATTTGACTTCATTATGTTGAGGAATAATTTGATTATTTATTTTGATGAACGAGCAAGTTTCTTTTCGCAATGTGAAAGTTATATGAATACATTTCTGTTCGTTAACCCTGATTTTCCAAAGCTCAAGCCAATTCTCTAGTTTATAAATATAATTCTGCAAATTCTGTGATGCTATTTGATGGTCCTTATGAACGCTAATAAAGGCTGTATCGTCAGCAAAAGTTGAAGTATGTATATTGGGGTCTGACGGCATATCGGATGCATAAATCAAATATAAAGTAGGACCCAGTATGCTACCCTGGGGTACTCCTGCTTCAATTGGCTGAGCGGGGCTTAAAAAATCGCCTTCTTTGATTGTAAATTTGCGACCATATAAATAACTTTTCATAAGTTTGTGGGTGTTAGCAGGCAGAGCTAATTTTATTTTGTGCATTAAACCTTCATGCCAGACTTTGTCGAACGCTTGGGAAACATCAATGAAAAGCGCGGAACAGTATTTTTTCTCTTCAAACGACCGTCTTATCACATTTACTAATCTGTGTGTTTGTTCGATGGTACTGTGTTTAGCTCTGAACCCGAATTGATGATTTGGAATACATTGAGTGTCGTTCAGAATTGGAATCAACTTAGCCATTAACAATTTTTCAAACAGTTTTGAAATTGTCGGCAGTAGGCTAATTGGCCTATATGACTCTACTTTGGTGAGGTCCTTCCCTGGCTTAGGAATCATGGTAATCATAGATACCTTCCAATCTGCAGGATAGTATTCTAGGCGTAAAATAGCATTGAAGATAAATAGAATAATTCTTCTAGCTACACGAGGTAACTCCACAAGCATTTTGTTGCTGATTTTATCCATACCTGGAGCTTTTTTAAGGTTCAGAGTACCAATAGCGCTTTGAATATCATTAAAGCTAAGTCTTAGAGGTACAGGAGGTCTAATAACGAGTGGTGGCAAATCAGTTGCATTATTTGAGTTGTTTATAGTAAACACATTTCTTAAATGGTTAACAAATAAAGTCCCCTTCTCGGAATCGTTTCTAGCCCAGTCACCAGTCGGATTTCGCAAAGGAGGCTTTCCTCTAACTGGTCTTTTTAAACCTCGTGCCGCCTTCCATAACGAATAGTCAGATTGTGGGGAACTGTCAATTCCCTCCAAGTATGATTTAAGTGAAGCCATTCTTTGGGTTTCTAAGAAATTTCTTAGTATATCTCTGCATTCCCGTAGCCTAGCTTTCAGTTGAGGAGACCTGTGAATTTGCCACTCTCTTCTAACTCTTCTTTTTTCTGTCAGGAGATGTTCGAGTTCAGCGAAATAAGTTCTGTTTGTCCTATTTCTGCATTCAACGTCATATGTGGAAGCGTGATGCACAGCTCTTCGTATGTCCTCAGTAAACTTGCCAATCGACCCATCAATATCCTCGGTAGTTCTCAACACTACATTTTCCGTGCAGTGGGAACTTAAATACTTTTTATACTTTATCCAACTTACTCTGGATTTAGACATGTCCCGAAATGGAGAGCCATACCCTTGAAGGAAACGCATTGAAATAATAGAAGGAGAGTGATCTGAAGACAAGTCTAATGAAGGCTCCACTTGTATCGATTCTACAGGGATATTTTTCACTACTCCGAAGTCAATAATATCGGGAATCTTCCGTCGGTCCGTCGGCCAGTAGGTGGGATGCCCGCTTGAGAGTACATCTAAGCCCATTTTGGCAATGGTGTTGAAGAGTTCACGACCCTTCGGGGTCACTAGACGTGAACCCCAAAATGTGTGTTTGGCGTTAAAGTCACCAGCAACCAAAAATCTAGCTCCAAGGGAATTGAAGAAGCTGTAGTATTGATGTTCTTTTATTGAAAATCGAGGCGGCGAATAAATTGATGATAAAACAAAGTTGTATTGACAGAATTCAATACAAATGTTTGTTGCTTGTAGGTAATCCTCACATATGTTGTTCATTAAATAATGTTTTATTCTGTTCTTTATAAGAATTGCCGAACCTCCACATGCTCTTCCGCGGGGATCTTTAGTATCATACAACACGTATCCATTAATTTTGAAGTACCCTGTCGCCGTCAAGTGAGTTTCAGCAATCATCATGACATCAATCTGCTTATCCATCAGGAAGTGTTCCAGTTCGTTTTTATGTTGGCGGAGGCCGTTCGCGTTCCAAAAACAAATTTTTAAACAAATCATTTCTTTAAAATTGCTTGTAAGATAGTGGATTGCATTTTCAGCATTTCCTGCATCATGGATGTCATAGTGGTCGTAAAAGTGTTCATAGTTTGGACAAGTGTCTGCAAAGTAGTCTCTAGAGTGTTAATATTAGGCTCGTAATATTGAGATTTAGGTTCCTGCTCCAAACCTGGCATATTAGATTTAACCACGTTAGCGTAAGAAACTTGTCTAGAACTAGGCGCGTTTTCATGACTAGTGGGCCGTAACAATTGAGGAAAATTGTTACTCGATGCAAAATTAGGCTGTTGTGGATGAACAGGTAATACTGACGTCTTGTTGGTCCTTATGCCTTTCAAATGAGTGTAAACTGGACAACCTCTATAATTTGCGGTATGATTACCTCCGCAGTTACTGCATTTTTTGATTTTTGAGTCGGTTTTCGACTTATCACATTGAGCAGTTGTATGTAGTTCCCCACACGCAACACAAACTGACGGCAATTTACAATATGCGTTAGTGTGACCAAATTCTTGACAATTAAGACACTGGACGGGTCCCTGACGCTTATGCGGTTCTTCCACGGTGATTCTACGATGCAGAAGGTAAATCAGATTGTAGATGGGATGGGACTCGTTTTTCTTTAAGACTATATCTCCGGGTTCCAATTCCACCCTGAACATAGGCTGAGGAATCTTTTCACGGTTTCTAATATTCGTTATGTTCTTAATTTTGAAGCCATTTTCCATTAAACTAGTCTTTATCTCGGCAGGATCAACATCTGGGTCTATACCCTTTAGAACGACTTGGAGTCCTTTTGCGCTTTTCAGCTGGTAGGTATAGAAATCCCTACTCTCCCTCTCCAACTGGTTGGACAATTTTCGAAAGTCATCTTCCTTTTTCACTTGAATTTTGGTTTCGCTGATATTTCCATGTTTAATTGAGGTTACGCTAAACATATTTTCACCTATTACCGAAACAATTCCTTGTACCAATTTACTGGAAGTGGGCTCTCTCAGATAAATTGGTGGGGGCTTAAACGTTTTTTTAGGAAGTTCTGGATCATCCGTCTGGAGGAGAGCAAACCTGTTTTGATCATTTGGATTGTCAATACTCACGGTCTTGGGAGCTTTTGAATTTGATGACGTTTGAGCAGATGTCGGGCTCCTCTGTCGCTTAAGAACTGTGACGTATTTATCCATACCTACTTGTTTTCTAGGTTTGACTGCACTATTTGATGTAGAAGATATTGATGTTTTATCATCTGATGAAATCACTATATTGGGCGAACAGGAACGGCGCCGTTCTACGGCTCTTGTAGTGAGAAGATTCTCCACAGATTTTTTTAAGGATTCTTCCTCAGAGATCCATAAAGATTTTCTAGTCGAGCTAAGCTCTTTCTCAGAATTACATCTGAGAGGAACACTCATACAGTTTTTATGCGATTTTTAATGTTTTTTATTATTTTTTTTTTAATGTTTTTTATTTTTTAATGTTTTTTATTTTTTTTTTTTTACCGTAGGTATTTTTACCTATTACGAATTATTTTTTAACTTTTTGTTTTATTTCGACCTATTACACTTTTTCACCTATTACGATTTTTTCACCGAAAATTCAGCCGCACTAAAAATAACACGTCCCAACAGTTCAACAACACTATGTGTAATGTAACCACTAAATAAAATATATTTGAGTTCGTTTATTTATTTAAAACAACTTTGTTTATTTAGGACTAGACAGAAAAAATATTTTGTTTTTCAACTAAACAAATTTGTGCTAAAAAAGTGGTTACGCTTTTTTTTAAGTAATTATTTGCCATGTGCGACTATACCTTTACACAGAAAAAAATATTGCCCGACAAATTTTAATTAAACTTTTAATTGAGTCTTAATTGATTTTTAATTAAACTTTTAATCATATCAATTAAATTTTTAATTGAAAAACAATTTTCAATTAAGTAATATAATATTTTTTTTTAAGTAAAACTACTTTTAATTAAATTTTTACAAAATATTTTAATTGATACTACAAATTCCTTCATCGGTCCACTTTCAATTAAATGTTTAATTAAATATACGAATATTTTAATTGAAAATCAATTTTAATTTTTGCTGTGTAGTAAACATGAATTCTGAGAAATGTTTTGTTTGTTCTGTTTTCCGTAAAATCTCTTAAAAGAACAAAGTTTGCGAAACTTTGAAAAACAGCAACATTAGCTCTACTCTCTGTAAGTACATACGAATATTCTATTCGGTATCAGTCATTCAATTAGTTTATCAGTTTTAGTTTTGTTTCATTTTTATTTAATATTTTTCAATTTCTATTCTCATTTCATAAATACTTAGTGGTCGGCTGACGTTTAGACCCCTTTTTAGCAAAGCCAAAGCAGCAAACATTCATTCGTAATCAATGCGGTCTAACAAGAGTGTGTTTAAATTACAAATGTTATTCTAAGTGATGGGAATATTTTTTTTTCTTTGGAAAACAAAAAAATATACAAAAACAAAACTGAAACAAACTAAACGAAACCATATTTTCAAATAATGACAGAATGAACAAACAAATAAAAATATGTACAACCCAACAGAAAATACACAAAAAAAAAAAAAAAAAAAAAAAAAAAGAGAGAAAAACTTTGATGGAATCAAACAAACAGGTAGGTATTCATACTTTCAAATACACTCGTATAGAAATTCATATGCATTGCTCACACATCTACACATGTATGTACGAGTATGTTTGCATGTATCTACATACATATACATTAACAAATATAAATAGTTTTGCACGTTGGCATAGCGCAAATAAAGTCACGCGGATCTCAGTATGACCTAAAGCCCACTGTCTACCAGTGTTCTAAGCACGTGTTGTTGCCACACTCAAATGACAAAAACAACAACAGCAGCGGCAGCAGCTACTAAAGCAATACAGTAGATACACTGAGAGAAATTCATGAAATATATACCCAAACAAATAATTGTGTTGACACTAAGACGAACTTATAGTACTATCATGAATTAGATTTAAATAGTCACACTTGGCAAATATTTGAACTCGTTTATTTATTAAAAAAAAAACTTTGTTTACTTAAGACAAGACACAACAAATATTTAGTTTTCTTTTATTTGATGCTGTTTGGTCCTGCAAAACTCTTGTAAGAGTAAGCAACGTCAAACAAATTTGTGCTATTTCATTGACGTAATGTGGTTACGCTTTTTGGAGTAAATATTTGCCATATCTGACCATACCTTAAGAGTTTTGGCATTATACGACTACTTCTATTGTCACACTGAATTTTATCTGTCAATTGTGATTTATATTTTACCCTCGATATAGTGAAATATTTCGTACATTTTAACCGAGAATTTCTTGTTGTGAATCTCTGAAACTTTTGTATTTTTTTACTGTCCGAGTTGTAATTTCTCTCAGTGCACTATTGCTAAATTAGTTTTAAATAACGTTAGAGCTGTAATGTATGAATTTGCCTGCTCTAACCATCACAGTTTCAACCATACACATGATGATTGAATGGATGGTTGCTTGGATAGATACTTCCCAGCAAGCCATATGAGTGCGAAAAGAGTCTTTTCTGACACCTTTTCCGGAGCGTTCATGCTCTTTATGAGCCCAAAAAACAATCATTATTGCTCCGAAAACCTTCAGAAAAGAGGGTCATTACATTCGAAAATGGTCCGTCAGAAAGATCTCTTAGATAATGTCAGAAAAGAATCTTTTATGAGGGTTTTTTTTTGGGCTCTGTGTAATCTTGTTTTTATCATTCTTGTGTGTTACAGCTATGTTTTTTTTTTTTGTTCAAAGCACAAATAACAGGAACACAACGCTTTGGTACACACATAATTAAGTGGAATTTCTGAGTCATACTGCTTGCCGACTCAGGACAGTAACAAGCAAATTTTTATTTCGCTCCGAAAATGCTCTTTTGTTGGACTCATTTCTGACTCCTTTTTCGGAGCGCTCCTAAAATGGTATGCTGGGAATATCTATCTGCGCATATACACTTACACACACTCATACTTGCACTCACTCTGTATTGCAAGCAGTTTCTAAAGGAAAGATTTGTTTATTAAATAATATTCCAATACTACTTCATCAGAATCATCAAAAGGAACGATTTGTTTAATATTTTAAACAATATAATAATAAAAATGTGCGTAAAATTTTTGCAGACATTGTTTAGAGAATCATATCGGATATATTATTTCTGTACAAACGAATTTTAATTATGGAGTCATAACGTACTATATTATAATATCCACGAACATATCGACAAATTCTTGTAGTCTGAAAATTACCATTAAAAAGTATCTATACATGACACCCTTCGTTTTAAACAATGTCTGAAAATATTGCAATATTCATTTTATTTAGAAGTCTACCAATATCCATTAACATTATGACTTTTGCAAAAGTATAAACTCAGCAAGTCCTTGGACAAACTTGTTTAGTAAATTGCTTTTCTAAAATCAAATCATCATAGGTCATTTGTAATTTATAAAGCTTTTAAAGAAACGTGATCTTAATTAACGCTAATAGTTCTATAGTAAAAAAGTAATTAAAGAAATATTGTATAGACAGACGTAAAGATTTTCAATTACATAGTTGCTTTTAAAACATAAAATCTTTAAAATATGAGTTTCTGAGAAAGTTCATTTGAAAAAAGTTTTTAAGAAAATAATAAAATAGAACCAATTAGTTTTTAAAGCAATGTAATAATAAAAAATTAGTAATTAGTAAGAAGTAAATACTTAATAAAAATTATGACGCCAACAGATATTGATATACATTTAATAACTTAGCAATGACATACAATTACTTGGTAATAACTTGCAATTATTCAACAATTTTCTTTAGAATTACTTCTACCTATACATACCATCTGTGTGACATATTTATTATCTGTTCTACAACTGATTCATCATTTGCATGAGCATATTGTGAGAGAGAGAGAGATCCAAATCAATATCGCATTTGATAACAGAGAGCGAAAAAGTGAGATTTTAAGAATATTAAAGAAGGAAAGAAAAGCAGTGTAGAGTAAATAAATTCATAAATTCTTTGTTATATTTTATTTTGAAAAACACAGTTCTTGGTAAAAGCCCCTTTAGAATTCCATGAAATCTGAGAAACTTTAGGAATGTGACCTTTCCAGATAGTCTGGGGAAAATTTCGGACAGTACTGACTTTTGCATTCCACAAGTTTTGATTAGTTCGATAGAAACTTCTCTGTCATGAACGCGACTGAGCAATCTGAGCATGATTTCATTTGAAGTCTTCATTGATGACTGAAAATTATGAAGTTTTAGAGTTCCGAACCAATGTAATGTTTTATAGGCTGAAATCTAATACAGAAACCATCCTATAGGATATACGGGAATATTATTCAGTTTCACACCAATAAACAAGCAGCCATGTAATCGATTATGAAACTTCACTTTTAGAAGTGGAAATTGATAAATCTGTAGAAGTATGACAGCAAGGGCGATACCGGTTGAACAGCAATGTCATTGTCCGGCCTTAGCGAATGGGAGATTCAAAATTTCTCAGAAGGTCATCAGAATGATAAATACCTTAGTTCATGCAACTTAATAGCAGTATTATTTATCTAAGTAAGAATTATCTTACTTTTTATACCCTACACCACATTAGTGGGAGGGAATATTGGATTTGTGCTAATGTTTGTAACGTGCATATATATTGATCCAACACCCACCTTAAAGAATACCGGTCAACTTAGAATCACTTTCTGAGTCGATTTAACAATGTCCGTCCGTCCGTCTGGCTGGCTGGCTGGCTGGCTGGCTGGCTGGCTGTCCATGTAAAGCTTGTGGTCGCAATTTTGAAGATATTTCGATAAAATTTGGTACGAGATATTTTTTCGACCCCAGGATGTATGGAATTGAAACTGGTATAAATTGGTCCATTATTTCACCTGGCCCCCATACAAATAACCTCCCGAAATAGGGGTTAAACGGTCATAAATGTTTGAATTATGCAAGTATGGAGCTAAATCACATCTAAAAATTTTGTGCAGATTGGTCCTTAATTAATTATGACTCTAAAAATTATGGTATCCAAATAATATTGAACACAAACATGTTGCAAATATAAACAAATCTTATGAAGATCGATCCATAATTATTAGTACCTCCCATATAAGGCCCACTTCCGAAAAACACTTTAACGTCCATAATCTAGAAAACACATATAATTTTCATATATACAGAAATGAAGACACCTAATTTTATAATGGTCGGTCCATAATTAGTCAAATCTCCCATATAAGGCCCTTTCCGTAATTTCTGGTGATCTTTTTTTTTTAATATAATAGGCATTTTACAAAGTCTATAATTTTGACCACAAAAAATAAGATTATTACTAAAACTCCGTATGATTTTTCACAGTCAAACATAGATAAATATACTCCAAATTGTTATGATTTAAATTGTAAAAATAAACCCTATTTATTGAATTTATGACTTAATTCCTTTACAAATCTGCCCAAACAACTGCACACAAACTAACGAAAAACTCAAACTCACATCATCATAAAATTTTATTGTTATAACTAATACCAAAAAAAAAGAATAACTATGAACAATTTCAGTATCATGGTGCAACTATAGAAGGTGAGTGCAAACAGGCATTCTGTTTGTGTAAAATAATGTACTACTGTCAAAAATTCTTAAAAATGTATTACTTTTGACATAAGTAAATTGTAAACAAAGTCAGTCAGCAGGGCTACTGCACTTACCTTGTATAGTTGCACCATGTTCAGTACTATACGTTTTTTGTTTATGATTTTAAAAATATATGTACATACAATGGACATTCATTAGTTGTTGGGAAATTACACGAGGCTTTGTAAATATCTTTATATTCGTTAAATGATTTAAAATGTTTCTTTATCATTTGCGTTTTTTCGTGTTAGTTTGAGCGTATACTTAATTATTTTAAAATAATATTTGTTGTCATCCCTCTTATTAAAAAAGAAACAAACATGTATGATGACACTGGTATAAATTATAATAGTGGAAGGCCAATGTAAGCGGTATGCGGAGGCGGGCGGCAACAGTATTACCAGTGAATAAAAGTTTTGTTTCTTTACAAAATTATTCATACAAAAATTTTGAAGTATCGCAATTTACTTAATCTGGCAATGCTGTGAGAAGCGGCAAAGTAGAATTTTGTTCAACTTTGCCGCTTAAAACGATGTTGCCATACACATGTACATATATAATATGTGACATGAGTTTAGTAAAAAAAAACGTTTATTTAGGAATTTAATTATGTAAAAAGCAAATCAATTTAATTTTTTGACATTTTCCACTTCATTTACGTCAGCTCCTCAGAAAGAATTTTTATTTTTAAAGATACGGTTACTAAATGCGCTATTTTCATAAACTTTTTTCACGTAGTTTGGCAGGGTAGAAAATGCATTCCAGTTTGCCAATTGTTCTAGTACTCTACAATAGTATTCTTTGAAATTATTTGAAAATTTGAACTACATATTAGCCTGAAAAATAAAACTTTTCTCTTGTTGTTTGGAAATGTTATTTAAATCTCTAAGATATTTGATTAGAAACATATTATTCAAATAATACTAGATTCTAGTGAAATTTTTATATAACAGTCTAATCCATTATTATTACTTACACAGTTACCATAATCCGTACAGATTGCCAAGAATTAAACTTGCCCAGGAAAATGTTTAGAATTTGTACCAAAATCACTAATTCCAGACCGACTATAACCACTTAAGATTATTTGATAACATCCACAGAACAACTTCTAGAAGCGGTTTAGGGGATGAACTATAGAATACAAACTAGTTTCGAAAGAACTTAATGGAACCATTAGACAAATTTTATTGATTTTATAAATATTTTTCAACAGGATTTCATCATGGCCATTTATAAAAATTAACGTAACAAACCCTTAATGGATCCATGAATCATTTTACAATACTTTTTTGTAATGTAATGAAAATAAGAAACATTTCCGTAACTGCTTCCCGGAACTACTTCCTAGCAGTACAATTTCGAATAAAAGACTTTGATGAAATTGCTATTATAATTATTTATCGCTTCCGTGAAAGAACTTCCAAGGGTGACAATTGAAAACAGAATCATTGATTAAAGAACTGGTTCCAGAACTGTTCGAAGGAAGGGATGCGGATTCCATAGAACTTGTTACGAAGGCGACAATTTCTATTCAAAATCATTAGTCGCAGCGAAAACTGTATTAGTTATGAAACTAATGCAGTTTTTTTCTGGGATAGAAACTAAAGTTTAAACGATCATATTGACCATAAATGATCAAGTTATTATAATCTTTTACTGGAGGTATGAAAGTCGTACATAATAAAGTCCCTCTGAAGGAAAACTGTTATATGTTCAGAGGTTAAACAGTAACAAAATATAAACCCTAGAGTAAGCTATGAAACACTTTTTAAATAAGTGAATCGTTTTCCTTTAACGACAATTAAAACGAAAACATAAACGTTTCCGGTATATCTCTCAATTTTCTATCAAGTTCGTGTAACTAAAGATACGTTTACATTTGGTAAATATTTGCCGAAAAAAGACGTGGTAACTTATATTTGAACTCGTTTATTTATTTAAAAATACTTTTCTTGTTTAGGCCAAAAGCACAATAAATATTACACATATTATTAGTTTTAATATTTTTGATGCTGTTTGATCTTCAAAACTCTTGTAAGAGTAAACAACGTCAAACAAGTATGGCTAAAACAAGTGGTTACGCTTTTTTGAGTAAATATTTGCGAAATGTGATCGTAACTTAACTTTCGTTCGCTTTGTTTTTCTCTAAAGATGCAGCAACAGTCTGTAATATTTTTCTAATTTCTCTTCAATTAAACAGTGATCAAAATTAATAAAATTACACTTGAATCAGATAAAACTAAAAAATAATAGATCTTTTTTTTTTGGAGATTGTACCTGTATTTATATATAAAGTTGCCAAATCAATACATTAGCGCAAAATAAGGTGGCATTTTCTGTTTCTGCCAACCACTGCTTTAGACACATCTAAAGTTATATTGAGTTTGAAGCTTTTTGCTCATTGATTGTAACTTACCTTTCAATAAAGATTTTTTTTCCAATATTAGAATTAGTAATTAGAATTCTATTACTTTGTTAAAATCATCAATGCTTACCTGCAAATAAAATAAAAATATTTTAAATCAGTGAATTATCAACAATGCATTTTAATTTAATACTATAACAAATTGGTTGCCTGCCTGAAATTGTAAATTTTTCTGTGAAATATTCCAAATAAAATAAAAAATCACATTTCAAATCGTGACAATTGTAATAAAATTCTATCCGAATTACATCATATAACGATAAATTCATATTTTTAACAAAGCCACGCAAAAGTCGTAAATTTTTCGAGAATCAAATAAAAATGTTACAGGACTTTAGCTTTAAGACAAGATTTTGCTGTTAATACCACGTCGATTACAGGCTATGATTTTGTGGTTAAAACTACAACCCTGAACACTGTTTATTTTTGATAAAGTTGAAAATAGTCCACCCTCCTTGAGTTAGCTTTCAAAAACAGACAATTAATATTTATAAAGGCCAATACAAAAAGAAAATAAAAACAAAATAACAAAATATGGTTTACATGTATATAGTATGTCTGTCTGCCACTGTCTTAATTGTACTAAATCTAAAGAAACCACATTGTTTTTTTTTATATTTAAAATCCTTGAGAAACACACTCTACGAATTAAAACAACTTGTTGTACATAACAGGGATGGACAATTCACTACCATTGTGTTTTTTTTTTAATAATTTACGACATTAAAAAATACTACAATTAACCATGCAAATTATTTAATAGTTGCATTGCAGTATAAACTTAAAAAAATCTTTATTTGTATACCAACTAAATATTATATTTTTACCATTTTTTAAAGTTCAATATCGATACGAAAGTAGGTATTTCCCGGTCTTTTAGCAACTTTCTATGTTTTAATACGTAGCAATTTGATAGATAACATTTAACTCAGATCTAATCAATATTTGCCTAATGAACGCTGTTCCACCCAAAATTACCCTAAAATCAGAGATTATTATCAAAAAGACCCAAAAAGACATTTATTTCATCATTTGAATATTTATCACTAAACCAAACTCGTACTCATTTCATTACAGTCTTACAATCACAATTTTCCATGCCTGATGCATATTGTCCTTTTATACATCAGATAGCTACAGATGAGACTATGCGTCCTATTGTATGTTATTGTGTTCTAAACACCAATCACATGTTTCAATCATACGCACGTTTTTTCATCGAACCATCATCATTTGCATTCATATCTAAATGTACTACAACATCATCGCCATCATCGACAGCGTCGTCAAAAGCAACAATTACAACAATAGTATCGGAAAAAGAAAAAATGCGTATTTCTTTTTGGACTCAGCCACATAAACACACATGTAGCCCACTCCCACAGGAAAAATTAAAAAACCAAAAACTCTCAACAGTTCGATTGGAACGGGCAGTGATTTAAAACGATGCATTTTCAATATGAAAAAATTAAACTCTTACTATGTATAGAATATTATTTAATATAATATAATTTTTAGATATAAATTTAGAATATATTTTAAAACTATTTTAGGTGTCTCTTTAATCAGTGATCGGCACTCACAGTTGCCAGGGGCAAACACGAAAATTATTAAATAAGGACCAAAAATCAAAATCAATTATTGATCAGTCACATAGTGTTGCTTGAACTGGTCGGACGTGTTATTTTTAGTGCGGCTGAATTTTCGTAATAGGTGAAAAAAAAAATAAAAAAAAAAAAAAAACTTGTAATAAGTGAAAAAAAAAAAAAAATATATATATATATATAAAAAAAAGATATCGTAATAGGTGGAAAAATAGTGGTTTTTCGGTAATTTAAAAATCGCAAAACAACTGCATGAGTGTCCCGCTCAGATGTAATTCTGAGAAAGAGCTAAGCTACAGTAGGAAAAATTTATGGATCTCTGAGGAAGAATCCTTAAGAAAATCCGTGGAGTCTCTTCTCACTACAAAAGCCGAAATACGGCGCCGTTCCTGTTCGCCCAATATAGTTATCTCATCCGATGAGAAATCATCATCTTCATCAAATAGTGCAGTCAAACCCAAAAAACAAGTAGGTATGGATAAGTACATCACCGTTCTCAAGCGACAGAGGAGCCCGACATCTGCTCAAATGTCTTCCAATTCCAATAAAGTTCCTAAGACCGTCAGCAGTGATAAGCCAAATGATCAAAACAGATTTGCTCTACTTCAGACGGATGACCCAGAAATACCGAAAAAGACGTTTAAGCCCCCACCAATTTACCTGAGAGAGCCCACTTCCAATAAACTGGTACAAGGAATTGTTGCTGTAATAGGTGAGAACATGTTTAGCGTAACCTCAATTAAACATGGAAAAATCAGCGAGACAAAGATCCAAGTGAATAGGGAAGATGATTTTCGAAAATTGTCCAACCAGTTGGAGAGGGAGACCAGGGATTTCTATACCTATCAGCTCAAAAGCGCAAAAGGACTCCAAGTCGTTCTAAAGGGTATAGACCCATGTGTTGATCCTGCGGAGATAAAGAACGGATTAATGGACAAAGGGTTCAAAATCAAGAGCGTAGTGAATATTAGAAACCGTGAAAAGATTCCTCAGCCCATGTTCAGGGTAGAATTGGAACCTGGAGATGTTGCCTTAAAGAAAAACGAGTCCCATCCAATTTACAATCTTATTTATCTTCTGCATCGTAGAATTACCGTGGAGGAACCGCATAAGCGTGTTGGACCCGTCCAGTGTCTTAATTGTCAAGAATTTGGTCACACCAAAGCGTATTGTAAATTGCCGTCTGTTTGTGTTGCATGTGGGGAACTACATGCAACTGCTCAATGTAATAAGTCCAAAACGGACTTAAAAATAAAAAAATGCAGTAACTGTGGAGGAAATCATACCGCTAATTATAGAGGTTGTCCAGTTTATACTTATTTGAAGGGCATAAGGACCAATAAGTCGCCAGTATTACCTGACCATCCTCAACAACCTAATTTCACGTCGAGTAAGAATTTTCCTCAAATTGTACGACCAACTACTCACGTAAACGCTCCTAATTCTAGACAAGTTTCTTACGCAAACGTGGTCAAATCTAATATGCCAGGTCTGGAGCAGGAACCTATATCGCAATACTCTGAGCCACATATCAACAATCTAGAGACAACATTGCAGACACTTGTCCAAACTATGAACACTTTTACGACCACCATGACATCCATGATGCAGGATGTCATCCTGCAATCCACTATCGTGCAAGCCATTTTAAAGAAATGGTTTATTTAAAAATTTGTTTTTGGAACGCGAACGGCCTCCGCCAACATAAAAACGAACTGGAATACTTCCTGATGGATAAGCAGATTGATGTTATGATGATTGCTGAAACTCACTTGACGTCGACAGGGTACTTCAAAATTAATGGCTACGTGTTGTACGATACTAAAGATCCCTGCGGAAGAGCTTGTGGAGGTTCGGCAATTCTTATAAAGAACAGAATAAAACATTATCTAATGAATAACATAAGTGAGGATTACCTCCAAGCAACAAACATTTGCATTGAATTCTGTCAATACAAATTTGTTTTATCATCGATTTATTCTCCGCCTCGATTCTCAATAAAAGAACACCAATACCATAACTTCTTTAATTCCCTTGGAGCTAGATTTTTAGTTGCTGGCGACTTTAACGCCAAACACACATTTTGGGGTTCACGTCTGGTAAGGGTCGCGTACTCTTCAACACCATTGCTCAAATGGGCTTAGATGTACTCTCAAGCGGACATCCCACCTACTGGCCGACGGACCGACGGAAGATTCCCGATGTTATTGACTTTGGAGTAGTGAAAAATATCCCTGTAGAATGGATGCAAGTGGATCCTTCATTAGACTTGTCCTCAGATCACTCTCCTACTATCATTTCAATGCATTTCCCTCAAGTGTGTGGCTCTCCATTTAGAAACATGACTAAGACCCGAGTAAGCTGGATAAAATACAAAAAGTATTTAAGTTCTCATTGCACGGAAAATATTGTGTTGAGAACTACCGACGATATCGATGAGTCGATTGGCAACTTTACCGAGGACCTTCGACGAGCTGTGCATCACGCTTCCACTTATCACGTTGAATGTAGAAATAGGACAAACAGAACTTATTTATCTGAACTCGAACATCTCCTATCAGAAAAAAGAAGAATGAGAAGAGAGTGGCAACTTCACAGGTCTCCTGAACTGAAAGCTAGGCTACGGGTATGCAGAGATATACTACGACATTTCTTAGAAACCCAAAGAACGGCTTTACTTAGATCCTACTTGGAGGGTCTTGATAGTACCCCACAATCTGACTACTCGTTATGGAGGGCGGCAAGAGGTTTAAAAAGACCAGTGAGAGGAAAACCTCCTTTGCGAAATCCGACTGGTGACTGGGCTAGAAATGATTCCGAGAAAGGGACATTATTTGTTAACCATTTAAGAAATGTGTTTACTAAAAACAACTCAAATAACGTATCTGATTTGCCACCACTCGTTATTAGACCTCCTGTACCTCTAAGACTAAACTTTGGTGATGTCCAAAGCGCTATTGGTACTCTGAACCTTAGAAAGGCTCCAGGTATGGATAAAATCAGCAATAAAATGCTTGTGGAGTTACCTCGTGTAGCTAGAAGAATTATCCTCTTTATCTTCAACGCTATTTTACGCCTAGAATACTATCCTGCAGATTGGAAGGTGTCTATGATCACTATGATTCCTAAGTCAGGGAAGGATCACACCAAAGTAGAGTCATATAGGCCAATTAGCCTATTGCCGACAATTTCTAAACTGTTCGAAAAATTGTTAATGACTAAGTTGATTCCAATTCTGAACGACACTGAATGCATTCCTAATCATCAATTCGGCTTCAGAGCTAAACACAGCACCATCGAACAAACACACAGATTGGTAAATGTGATAAGAGGGTCGTTTGAAGACAAAAAATACTGCTCCGCCCTTTTCATTGATGTGTCCCAAGCGTTCGACAAAGTTTGGCATGACGGTTTAATGCACAAAATAAAATTAACTCTGCCTGCTAACACCCATAAACTTATGGAAAGCTATTTATACGGTCGCAAATTTAAAATCAAAGAAGGCAATTTTTTAAGCCCCGCTCAGCCAATTGAAACAGGTGTGCCACAGGGTAGCATACTGGGTCCTATTTTATATTTGATTTATGCCTCCGACATGCCGTCAGACCCCAAAATCCACACGTCAACTTTCGCAGACGATACAGCCTTTATCAGCGTTCACAAGGACCACCAAGTAGCATCACAGAATTTGCAGAATTATGTTTATAAACTAGAGAATTGGCTAGAGCTTTGGAAAATCAGGGTTAATGAACAGAAATGTATTCATATCACTGTCACATTGCGAAAAGAAACTTGCTCGTTCATCAAAATAAATAATCAAATTATTCCTCAACATAATGAAGTCAAATACCTCGGCATTCACCTCGACCGCCGTTTAACTTGGAAACTTACACAGATGAGATTAAAAGCAATGCAACTTAATTGGCTAATTGGCAGAAATTCTTCACTAAAGTTGGACTGCAAACTATTGTTGTACAATGCAATTCTAAAGCCAATCTGGTGCTATGGAATTCAATTATGGGGTACTGCCTCAGCATCAAACATTGAAAAAATTCAAAGGGGTCAAAATAAAATTCTACGTATAATTACTGCAGCTCCATGGTATGTTAAAAATTCTCGAATTCACAAAGATCTATGCGTGCCATCAGTAAAAGTTGAATTTACAAAACACGCGTCAAAGTATGTCAGCAAACTTGAACACCACCCAAACCCACTTGCACGAGACATCCTTAACTTTAGTGGTCATAATCGGTTGAGAAGGAGGGATACCCTTGCTTTAACTCAAGCGCAAAATAGATGACTGGATCAGTTGATGTGAAATTTTTTTAGTATCATAAAATTTTTGTCTAGCACTGGCTGGGCTTATTATTTTCTTTTTAGTATTAAGATTTGAATACTTATTGTCATTTCATTATATGAAGATTCAATAAATAAATAAAGGCTAAAAAATTGCTCTTAGATTATAGGTAAAAAAAAAAAAGAAAAAAAAAAAAATAATAAATAAATAAAAATAATTCTCTACATTATTCAGATTCCTATCATTCACTACGAGCACAAATTTAAACACTTTCAGTTTTTCTATTAATATCCAAGTTGTGTACAAACTGCTTGTTATTTGGACCGACTTGGAATTAACCTCCCAACTCATTCCTAAAGTTACGTACAGACGGTTGTCAGATCATACAATGTTGTCAGATCTAGCAATGTGCTAGCAATGCACTGACATTGAAAAATTATATAAAAAGGTAAATTGTTAATGATTTTACTTACAACGTTGGAAGATACAAATTTTAAGTTCACACGATGGTTAGACGTTTTCTGAACATTTTTCGGACGACGTTGTAAGATCTGACAACTGTCTATACAAAGCTTAAGTTATTCTTATAAATTCAATAAAAGTATTCTTTTAAAATCCATTGTTTTCTTAGTGGCGGAGTTAAATTTACATATGTATGTATGTAAACTTAAGGGTTCGATATTACTTTTCAAATTATTTTGCCCTGAGTCACTAGATACTTTATTGTCTATTAGTAATTTCAAAGTATGTACTTAGTGACAAATCTATGCTATATTAATAACACATGGTCAATTTTGCGTACCAGAAGTAATATACATATTGCAGAGTCAATTATTGGCGAATTAACAAACCGCAATGTACTCCGTTTTAAATGTGGATAATCAGAATCTCACTACAAAACATATTTTGTCATTACACTGTCCCTTAGTAGTCCAAGTCGTAATCAGTTTTTTGTAGCCAATGCGTAAGTTGTTTGAAAATAAGTTAATATCTAAGAATTGAAAATTGGACTATATTTAGATAACGTATAAACTGATTCTGGTATCATATATTAAAAACTTTTCTAGATTATGCTTACCAGACCACATGTACAGAAAAATGAAACCATTCGATGAATTGGTTTTTCTGATAAAAAAATTGTATTTATTTATATGCATACGTTAAGAAGCAATATATCATCATTTATGCTTCTAAAAATCCCATTGTTGTGAAGCTTCACTGTATGGTGCACTATGGTGGTGTGGAGTCGTAATAGCACCACATTTTTTCAAAAATTCGGCTCGAAAGCCAATCAATTAAATAATAAATTTACTGTAAACAAGATTTCCCGATGGCATAATTTAACAAAATCCAGCTGCTAATTGATATGATTTAACACAACTGGATTTTTTTGTGGGGCTATGTTAAAGATCGACAGAGCCAAACAAATCGATTACAACTTTAAAACTCAAAATCCGTAACGAGATTAACGAAATAGAGCCACTATTTCACCCAAATAATATTGAAAATTTGTTAAAAGAATCGACATCTGCATGCGTGTCCGTGATGGTCACCTGTTCGATATAATTTTTTATTTAAATTTTTTATTTAAATTTGTCAAACTTTACTCTTTCCCATACAATATCATATTTTTATGATTTTTATATACTACATACATACATATGTACATACATATGTACATACATATGTACATAAATACTTGTTGTATTGTTGAAATTGTTACATTGCAATAATAATCCTATACCTATATTGAGATCAAAAAGTCGTTGTTTTGGGCACAGTCCCCAATAAAGCTGGGATATATACCATGCTAATTCAACTAAAAGATTGACAACATTGTAACTAATGTATGTAATAATAAAACGAGCAACAGCAGCAGCTATAATAGAAAAAGAACACAAATATCCTAATAAAATAACAACAATAACAAACCATGCTGCTTCCGTTAATATCTAACGACAACGTTCTGCCACCTTACTTATCTTGCGCCACAGCAACGTATGTATATACATAGTTCTTTCAAACGTCATCAAAGTTGACGGCAGCACTAAAAGCAGAAATTTTAGACGTTAACGTATCTTGTGGTATTTTAGTGAGTACATAGTAGTACTTCGTGTTGTTATTATTTATTGTATGCTTAGTGTGTTTATTGTTGTTGCTGCTGAAATTATTGTGTTTTCTTTTTCTTTTTGTTATTTATTTTATTTGTAGTGAATTTATTGTTATCACGTTTGAAAACACGTGCTTTTCTGTGCAAAACGACAAACTCTCGTGAAGAATAACAAAAATAGAGAAAAAAAAATAACAAAATTAAAACTACAAACGATTTATAGACGACTTGTACACGAATGCCAGTGTTGCCATTTTAGCACTTTCCGTGCTAGATTTAGCATTTTGTTTCTCGAAAATGTATTGAAATTTTTAAAAATTATACTAACTGCTTTTTAGCATAATTTGCTTAAAAAATTTTTTTTTTCTCGAAATTTTTTTTACTACAAGCAAATCTCGGTATAACGAATGATACAATGTCAGACCCTTTCGTTAAACTGAGAGATTCATAAAACTGAACTTTTTAGCTACATTTACCACTAAATGGAGTTTTTTATGTTATTAGACCTTATTTGTTTTTGATAAAAGATAATTTTCTCTTTCCTTCTCATTGAAAAATAACTTGACGTGACAGTCAGAACTGATGAGTGTGAAACTGGACTTATATTCATGTTTATTGAATTTACATACGTAAGTGCATACGTGTTTACATATTGGAAACAATTATTTGTCTAAAAACTCTGTAATAAATGATTGTTTGTATGAAGCTTGCAAACTTTTTTCAACTCTTTTTCTTTTGCAATTCTCTCAGCACAAAAGATTTTGTTTAATCGATTTTATTTTGATCACACCATAAAATACAGGTTTCAAATCCTTTTATGGCATCTGAGTGTTTAATTGTTGGTTCATTCAACTCCATTGGTGGACCGTTATTTTCATCATCTTCAAAGTTGGTAACCATTCGTTAAACCGTAGCTAATAAAAAAACTGATCATTCGTTATATCGGATTTTCGTTAAAGTGAGTATTTGTTATATCGACCTTTGAGTGTATTTTATTAAAAAAAAAATACTTTTGGATAAATAAAAAATAACTTTTATTAACATTTCAACTAAATTTCTTTCGGTGTGGTAAGTAAATGAAAACGGAAATTTTTAAATTAATATGCCTACCTATGAAATGTAAACTATTAAAACAAGTCAACAATTGTTATGAACAAAATTAAAAAGAAACTATAATTAATCAGCCAAAAAAAATTTCGTTTTACTTTTGCTATAGAAGCAAAACACGGAATTAATTCCACTTCCAACGGAATTAAATTCTGTGACATGAGTGTATGTTGTAACATTTGAAATAAAAATTGTATTGTTGTTACATTGAAAAAATTTAGCACTTACTTTTTCTTTTGTAGAACATTTTAGTATGTACTTAGTTTTTCAAGTTTTAGTACCTATATTTTGAAATTCATTTTCTGGCAACACTGACGAATGCACTCAGTAAAGCGAACACCATCATCATCGTCATCGTCAACACAACAGAGAAACAATAACAACAACAACAACAACAAAGCATATGTTTAGTACTCATAGTGTTTGTAGTTGTAAAGCTTGAGTGTAAGTACTCGTATGTAGATGAATTGCTTGTAAGTAACAAGATGTCGAATTTAAAGTCTCGATGCCTGACTGACTGTCTGGCAATTCGTCAATCTGTTTATTTGTTGCATTGGTTGGCTGGTTAAATTTGTTGAAACTTTAAACCTGCTTACAAGCTCATATCTCGAGATCTGCATGTGTGTGGGTGTTGTGTGTGTAATTTTGTAAAACCTTCTCTTCTATGATTCACAGAATTATTGTTTGAACTGCAAGTCTAAAGCTGTGTTCACATTGTGTGTATTTGTCATGTGGAATGTCACTTTTCTACTCATATGTAATTTCATGTGTATGTCAAAATTTGAGTTTTACATACGGTTTATAAATTACATGTTCATATGTTGGTTATGTCACATACATATGTACTTACATTTGTTAACTCCTTTTCAAGTTTTCCCTCCATTTTCAATAATAAATTTGTGTAGTTTTTTTGTATTTTTGTTTTACTATTAGGTATATATTATATTTATTAAAATTTCAATTAATTTTTGCCGCCACAAAATTTTGGTTATAAAAAACAATTTATGTCAAATGGTTTGTCACTTGAAAATAGAACTCGTTTTAAATACAAAAATGTCATATGTATTGCACACAGAGAAATAACACATGATATTGTTTAGAGGTGTTCAGACTATATTTACAAATTTGACATGCGAAAAAGTGACAGTCCACATGACAAATACGCATAATGTGAACACAGCTTAATAGTTAAATGCCAATGTAAGCGACATTGCCGTTTATACTTTTTGTAGGTAGACAAATGTGCGTGGTATATTTAAAGCGGCAAATGTCAAAATATTAAATTGATTTGTTCTTTACTTAATAAAATTCCTAAATAAACGTTTTTTTACTGTGTATATGGTGTAAAAACTATTAAAAATTGATTTTTTTTTTATTTTTAACTAAACTCATGTCACATATTATATATGTACATGTGTATGGCAACATCGTTTTAAGCGGCAAAGTTGAACAAAATTCTACTTTGCCGTGCGGCCGCTTCGCACAGCATTGCCAGATTAAAGTAAAAATGTTTGTATGAATAATTTTGTAAAGAAATAAAATTTTTATTCACTGATAATACTGTTGCCTTCCGCGGCCGCATGCCGTTTACATTGGCCTTTCACTATAAGAATATTTGCCGCCTGGTCCATATATATGTATGTATTTATGTATGTATGCACATGTGCAGAGTGATTTGTTTGCGGTTACTGTGTTTAATTTTCTTAAAAACTAAAATACATATGAACAGTTTTTGCTAATTTTAAGATATGGTCACACATGGCAAATATTTTCTCAAAGAAGCGTAACCACTTATTTTAGCCCAATTTTGTTCGACCTTGTTTACTCTTACAAGAGTTTTGCAAGATCAAACGGCATCAAATAAAAGAAAACTAAATATTCGTTGTATATTGCCCTAAATAAACGAAGTTTTTTTTAAAGAAATAAACGAGTTCAAAGAAAAAAATGGTTACGTATTTTTAGCAAATATTTGCCAAGTGTGAGTTTCGTTTATTCTCTCTTTTTCTCACAGTAAATTTACTTATGTACATATGTATATCTATTTATAACTTTTGAATTTTACACAAAAGTTGTCCCTCCAATCATTTGCAAGTTGTTTCTAATAATAATTTTGAAGTATTGAAGAAGGATTGAAAATTTTATGGCGGTTAAAAAGTCCGATATTAATTATATGTTAATGTTTAAATTAGCGTTTTTTTTTTTCAAAAAAAAATATGTATGTATGTATTTTAAATTCCTCCAGAATAAAATCCCGACAAACTGTCAATGTGTGCACTCTGTGTGGACAACTCTTGTCAATATTTAGTGTTGCCATTTTAGCACTTTCAGTGCTAGATTTAGCATTTTGTTTCTCGAAAATGCATTGAAATTTTTAAAAATTATGCTAAATGCTTTTTAGCATAATTTGTTTGATAAAAAAATGTTTTTCTTGAAAAAAATTTTACTATTTTACTCCAAAAAATACTTTTGGAGAAATAAAAAATAACTTTTATACTAAACTAAATTTCTTTCGGTGCGGTAAGTAAATGAACACGGAAAATTTTGAATTAATATATGAAATGTAATCTATTAAAACAAGTCAACAAAATTAGAAAAAACTATAATTTATATTTGTAACATTTGAAGTAAAAATTGGATTGTTACATTGAAAAAATTTAACACTTTTTTGTAGAACATTTCAGCACTTAGTTTTTCAAGTTTTAGCAGATTTTGAAATTCATTTTCTGCCAACACTGTCAATATTATATGTTATCAGAACCTTAACGCTATGTCGGAGTATTTTCCTTTCAAAGATGTATTTAATTCTTAATAAACTTCTCAGTAAAAATCTGTATTAAAGTTTTGTATAAATTCAACATCAACTTTGGTTGTCTCAACTAAAATATCTCAAGCACAAAAAGTTATAATTATATTTCTATTTACTTTAGTAAAATAATTGCCTACTCATCACAGTGTAATTAGATATAAATTTAATTAAAGTTTATCAATAAATATTTAAATGTAATTATAGACATGAAATAAAACTTTAATAATAATAAAAAAAAAAACTAAAGTAAACAATTATTTTTCTAGTATAGTATAATTTTTACAAAACTTATTAACTTTTGAGCACGGCATTCCAATTTAACCCAAGTTTTCTAATAAATCAAGAGGGATTTAATGCCTAGTTCTATGAAATCTAAGAATTTAAATGCGAATGTTATATGTAGACATGTATGTCAAACTTGATAATACTTCATTGTAGTGCAGCGGTCGGGCATTCATAGCAACCAGAAACAGAACTATTCAGATTTACACATTACTAATGTGAGCAATCGTTAAAATTATCAAAAGATAACAAAGTAGAAACTTGCATAGAAAACACAATCAGAAAATTAGTTTTATGCAACATTGATTGCTTTGTAAAAACTTCAGAATCGGTAGAGATATTTGGGAATTTATATTTCGTTCACGAATTCTAATAACGTTGGAAACATGTGAACAGTGAAAGTTTTGCGAACATTATCGAACATTATGAAGCACAGTTCTACCTTGATGACTGTCATTCAAAGTTTATAGAACCTAATATGTTTGACGCAAATACATACACAACGTGTCACTGTTTGGTTCATCATCGAAAATGAGGCTGATCGGTAACTGTGGCAGGTTTTCGCAATCGCAATGTGATAACAGATTTATTCCTGCATAAACTAGATAATATGTCTACGATGTGTGGTCAGGGTCTACACGCTATATAGCTCATGAAATAATTAATTTACATCATGATATATTTCCTGGTCAAATTTACTTTATTTCTTAAGAGCTGGCATGGTATATGATGGCTTACTGTTCGCTTTTCTAGAGCCTAGCATTAGGTAACTCGGTATAGGAAGCTTGTCTTAAAAGGCTCTGGATATTTAATATTTTTGAGCTTTATTAAGCTGCGAAGGGAGTCTTATAAAGCAAAAATTTACAGCATATAAAGACAACATGACACCGTAGTAAGTATTCGCCATGGCAAAAGGCCTAGAAAAACATCAGCTCACACCGACCGCATGATAAGTGGAATCTCTTAACCTTACCCAGCAAAAAAAAAATCCACTGAAAACCAATGCGAAACTATAGGAACATGAAATGTGACGTTTTGTGGAAGATGGGCTTCAAATGGGCGCGAAAGAAACCTCTTCTAAGTAAAGTTCAAAGAAAATGTCTTGTACAATTTGCCAATTATTATTGAAATTGGACGGGTAATGAGTGAAAGTATGTGCACGGATCTGAATGCAGGAAAAGAATTTAACCCACTCTCGCTATGTTTCGCTTTTAGTGAAACATGGTGAATGATGGAAACATGGTATGGGAATGTTTCTTTTAGAATGGTTTTGGCCCAATTCATAGAATTGATGGTATTTTAAATAAGGAGAAATACTAAATTATAAAATGCTGCCGAGGGCTGAGCTGAATTTGTCTGTTATATGGAAATTTCTACAAGACAATGATCCAAAAGCGGACGGCGAAGCTTACCAAACATTTTTCTGCAGCAAATAAATTAATATTTTGGAATGGCCATCATCCAGTCCAGACCTAAACAACATCGAACATTTGTCGGGTGACGTAAAAATTACAGTAAGTCTTAAATATGTTTTTTTTTAAGAGAAAGTTCAGGTGGCGTGGGCGTCTTTACCTGTCATATCATCAATGCGAAATCAATGTAAAGCAACACAAAATTGATTGAAAGTTTAACAGGAATATAATCGGTTCCAGTCAAATTGAAGACAATGTACATACATAACGGGTGGTTAAATTTTAAGGGCCGATGTTGATTTTGAATAAAACACAAACTATTTAGGAAATTATTGTAATTTTATTTTATTATGATATATTGGTATTACTCAATTATGTATGGAACAAAATATCGGCCAAATGGGCGCCGCTACCACGACGGCACACCTCCATCCGATGGTCCAAATTTTCGATGACCCTGAGGCATAATGGAGGTTCTATGCCGTTAATGTGCCGAATTATCTCATCCTTTAGCTCTTGAATTGTTGCTGGCTTATCGACGTACACCTTTTCTTTCAAATAACCCCAAAGAAAATGTCCAACGGTGTCAAATCACATGATCTTGGCGGCCAATTGACATCGCCATTACGTGAGATAACACGGCCATTGAATTTGTTGCGCAAAAGAGCCATTGTTTCGTTAGCTGTGTGGCAAGTGGCACCGTCCTGCTGAAACCACATATCGTCCACATCCATATCTTCCAATTCGGGCCATAACAAGTTCATTATCATCTCACGATAGCGAACACCATTCACAGTAACTGCCTGACCGGCCTCATTTTGGAAAAAATACGGCCCGATGATGCCGCCAGCCCATAAACCGCACCAAACAGTCACTCTTTGTGGGTGCATTGGTTTTTCGACAATCACTCTTGGATTCTCATTCGCCCAAATGCGGCAATTCTGTTTATTGACGAATCCACTGAGGTGAAGATGTGCCTCATCACTGAAGATGATTTTCTTCGAAAATTGATCATCCACTGTTGCCATTTCTTGCTACCATTGCTACGTTTTTCTTGCCAATTTGAAAAATTCTATTTGATGGCCAGTTTTTTGCTTGTATTGGTCTTTCCCACGACTGTCCCATTCGCAAATATAGCAAGGAAATTTAGTATAGCCTGCTTGCATTCCGAATAAAATTGTCAGAACTTTTAGTCTGAAACAATTTGCCATTGATACTTTTTCTAAAATATTAAATCCAGTATCTTTTCCATTGTTGCATACGACTCTTTCATGTTAGTAGCGTATGCTATAGGCGCTGAGAGCAACTGATTCTCGTTGTGTAATAAAACTGCTTTCAAACCTAAAAAATATGTTAACGGTTTTTCAATAACAAAAAAAAAAATATTTCTTACTTTTACACGAGCCGTCCAAAAATAATCTCCAGTCGTTCGGTTGATGTTGGTAATTGTCTCTTGCAAATGTTACTTTTAAGTCACTTTTAGTGATATTCCACTGTTTTAGTCGAGACGCTAACATCTCTCTGATTGTCTCCATGATAGTTTCAAATCTCGAACAATCTCATGAAAAATCTTCATTTGTTACTAAATGGGGTTCCACCGACGACTGTTCAACAAATGTCTGGTCACATTCCATTTCTGCAGACTTTTCTTCTCCGGATTCATTTTCTTCTTCAGTCGTACTTGCATTATGTTCGATTATTTTTGACTTGGTTACAGTTAACACATTGGCATAATTAATAAGATCCCAGTTTTTGTACTTATAACCAACAATGTTTGTTTGTCAGAAGTAACAATCTTCTGGTTTATGAAAAATTTGACGATGCCAAACCGTTGGAGCAGAGAATGGTAAAGGTTGGTTCATAAAATTTTTAGTCTTACATTGTTTAATTGCAATTGAGCAGGTTATGCAAACACATTCGTGTTCATACCATTTGATAAAAACATACGAACACTTAAAAAAGGCATTAAAAGAAGTAGTCAAGGCTTTATTATTTTTAAAATCTAATCGATGTTTTTTCTCAGCGAATAAGTTGTAGTTTGTTGTTCTATACAAAAGACTTACCCCCTTATTCAAAAACGATTATTAAATTTAACAAACGTTTATTAAGTAAATTTTTATATGCAAATCTGTCTTAATAAACGTTTGTTAAATTTAATAATCGTTTTTGAATAAGGGGGATGAAAGTCTTATATTCCAGTACAGAACTGAGGATTTGTGAAACACATTATAAAAATTATTGCTTAGTATAACTTAATTTAATTTTAACAAAATAAATCATATACATAAATCAAAAATTGAGAGCATATAAATATTACAATATAACATAGAAATACAATAATAATTACTGAACATTACATTTGTACATTCAATCACACAGAAAAAAATAAAAATGAGTTTCAATTAAAATATTTGTGGAATCAATTAAAAATTTAATTAAAATCGGACCTGTAAACAAAATGATCAATTAAAAAAAATGTGAGATTTAATTGAAAATATCAGAAAAAGTAATTGAATCAATTAAACTTTTAATTGAAAATTATTTTAAAATCAATTAAAGGTTTAATTGAAAAAAACATGATTTTTTTTTCTGTGTGCACTAATGTTTCTTTTAAATTGAAACACGTTGTTGATGGTTTGAGAACTGTGGGGGAGTGAGTTCCAGAGAGGCTACGAGATTTAAATATAATTAATCTTTTTCCTCTGTTTGATCTGCAAAATAGTAGACGTTCATAAAGGTGGTTAGGTTGTCGCGTATATATTATTTTATGCAGGCAAATCAGTACTCGTGTTTTAAGTAAGTTATCAAAACTAATTCCATATACTTTATGCGAAAATGCTGAGATGTGGTCGTATCTTTTTAATCCATGTTAAGTTTTCTTATACTGAGTGAGTCACAGCTGGCGAATAGCTCACAACCACAAAGAAGTATTGGCATTAGGTACGTTTTAGCAAGCATAATACGAATATTTAACGTAGTACAGTGTTGAGTGTGCCAAAGAGACCGGAGCATGGAGAATGTGCGCCCACAAACGTAATTAATATGATCTGACCACGTCAGAGTGTTGTTGAACATAATACCAAGATTCTTAGCATTGTTTACAATTTCAATTGCTTGATTGTTTACAGTTATATTAACATTAGATGTTAAATAGTTGGTTTTTAAGTTTTTTCCGATAATTACGCATTTAGATTTCTTAGCATTAATACTCAGTCAGTCCATTTGCTGTTGCCCACAAATAAACACATATGTAGTTCAAACGAAGTAACTTTGCAGCTAATGTAAAGCTGAATATCATCCGCATACATTTGAATTTTACATTCTTGTAGTTTTGTTTGTAAGTCGTTGGAATACAGTGAAAACAAAAGAGGGCCTAGGATTGAGCCTTGAGGAATACCTCTTCTAATTGGCAAGGGCTTACCATTTGTGTTGAGAGCTTTAAAATACTAAGTCCTGTTGCTAAGATAGGAATGAATTAAATTCATGGTCGTTGTTGAAAACCCAAACATATTCCTCAATTTGTAACATAGAACATTGTGATCTACAGTATCAAATGCCTTTGAGTGATCTAGTAGAACTAGGAATGTAACATGTCCACCGTCAACATCTTTCCTTATGTCTTCAGCAACATCCATCAGAGCAGTTAAGCAACTATTCTTTTTTCGAAAGCCAGATTGTTTATCAGTTAATAAATTGTTATTATCAATAAAGTCTATTATTTGGATTTGAATTAGTTTTTCTAGAACTTTCGAAAGAAATGGTAAAATTTCCATGGGTCTATATTCAGAATTTGATTTGGGTATTGGAATAATTTCTGCAGTTTTCCAGCATGTAGGGTAAGAACTTGTAGTAAGAATTTTATTGAAAATAAATGTCAGGTGAGGAAGCAGTTTTGGTAAAATAATTTTAAGCGTAATAATTATTACGCTTATCAGACACTAAAGTACACATCCACATTATAATTTTTTATTAAAGATTAAAAAATAACACAAACTTACTTTTTTAATTAAAATATTTAAGTAACACTAATCTTTTCGCAAGTTCAAAATAGTAACACTTTATTTTTAAAATAATAAAGAATTTATTTCTTATACACCCTCTACTTTAGGTATGTAAGTATGTTTTGTCATTACTTTTTTCATTTAATACAGTTTGTGTGTTTATCATAAAAGTTACAATTGACAAAAAATGCTTACAAACAAATTTTAGAACATTGTTTCAAATCTATATACTTATATAAAAATTAAATTTATTATAAAGGAAAGGACATTGGGAATACTTCCCTTTAAGTATATTTTAAGTTTAAAGTTTACTTCAGAATATTGAAGGGTACATTAAATTATGCATTACCTAGTGCAATGCACTCAAGTAATTAATAAATGTCAAAATATCTAACGGCAAAATTTAAACAAAAACATAAAGAGCATTGCAACTTAACTAAAGTACAGTAGACGCTCGGAAATTAGAACCACTTTGCTTGTAGGGAGATTCGAATTTTCGAATTAATCTAATTTCTGGACGGGTTTTTATACTAAAATTTAGGTAAATTTTACAATAAAGCTATAAAAAAAACTAAGACTTCGTTTTCATTTTACCGCCTGGCCCACGATGCCGAACGATAACGTTCGCTTAAGACACAAACTTTTTATCGTATATATTTTTTACTCAATCAAGTTTGTTTATTCCACAATCAAGTTTGTGTCTTAAGTCTTATCTAAGCGAACGTTATCGTTCGACATCGTCGGCCAGGGGGTTAGTTTATTTAACATAAAAACTATGAAAAACATAACGAAACATAACAAAAAATAACAAGTTCATCTAAAGTTAACAATTAACACAAACAACATCAACAAGATTTGTAAAACATTTACTAAAATGGGATTCCCCTTTTTGTTTTCTATTTGGTTAAACTAAACTGCCAAAATTTTAGTGTTTACAACATAGTGTTGTTGAACTGTTCGGACGTGTTATTTTTAGTGCGGCTGAATTTTCGGTGTAAAAATCGTAATAGGTGAAAAAGTGTAATAGGTCGAAATAAAACAAAAAAGTTAAAAAATAATTCGTAATAGGTAAAAATACCTACGGTAAAAAAAAAAAATAAAAAACATTAAAAAATAAAAAACATTAAAAAAAAAATAATAAAAAACATTAAAAATCGCATAAAAACTGTATGAGTGTTCCTCTCAGATGTAATTCTGAGAAAGAGCTTAGCTCGACTAGAAAATCTTTATGGATCTCTGAGGAAGAATCATTAAAAAAATCTGTGGAGAATCTTCTCACTACAAGAGCCGTAGAACGGCGCCGTTCCTGTTCGCCCAATATAGTGATTTCATCAGATGATAAAACATCAATATCTTCTACATCAAATAGTGCAGTCAAACCTAGAAAACAAGTAGGTATGGATAAATACGTCACAGTTATTAAGCGACAGAGGAGCCCGACATCTGCTCAAATGTCATCAAATTCAAAAGCTCCCAAGACCGTGAGTATTGACAATCCAAATGATCAAAACAGGTTTGCTCTACTTCAGACGGATGACCCAGAAATACCGAAAAAGACGTTTAAGCCCCCACCAATTTACCTGAGAGAGCCCACTTCCAATAAACTGGTACAAGGAATTGTTGCTGTAATAGGTGAGAACATGTTTAGCGTAACCTCAATTAAACATGGAAATATCAGCGAAACCAAAATTCAAGTGAAAAAGGAAGATGATTTTCGAAAATTGTCCAACCAGTTGGAGAGGGAGAGTAGGGATTTCTATACCTACCAGCTGAAAAGCGCAAAAGGACTCCAAGTAGTTCTAAAGGGTATAGACCCAGATGTTGATCCTGCCGAGATAAAGACTAGTTTAATGGAAAATGGCTTCAAAATTAAGAGCGTAACGAATATTAGAAACCGTGAAAAGATTCCTCAGCCGATGTTTAGGGTGGAATTGGAACCTGGAGATATCGTCTTAAAGAAAAACGAGTCCCATCCCATCTACAATCTGATTTACCTTCTGCATCGTAGAATCACCGTGGAAGAACCGCATAAGCGTCAGGGACCCGTCCAGTGTCTTAATTGTCAAGAATTTGGTCACACTAAAGCGTATTGTAAATTGCCGTCAGTTTGTGTTGCGTGTGGGGAACTACATACAACTGCTCAATGTGATAAGTCGAAAACCGACTCAAAAATCAAAAAATGCAGTAACTGCGGAGGTAATCATACCGCAAATTATAGAGGTTGTCCAGTTTACACTCATTTGAAAGGCATAAGGACCAACAAGACGTCAGTATTACCTAATCATCCTCAACAGCCTAATTTTGCATCGAGTAACAATTTTCCTCAATTGTTACGGCCCACTAGTCATGAAAACGCGCCTAGTTCTAGACAAGTTTCTTACGCTAACGTGGTTAAATCTAATATGCCAGGTTTGGAGCAGAAACCTAAATCTCAATATTACGAGCCTAATATTAACACTCTAGAGACTACTTTGCAGACACTTGTCCAAACTATGAACACTTTTACGACCACTATGACATCCATGATGCAGGAAATGCTGAAAATGCAATCCACAATCTTACAAGCAATTTTAAAGAAATGATTTGTTTAAAAATTTGTTTTTGGAACGCGAACGGCCTCCGCCAACATAAAAACGAACTGGAACACTTCCTGATGGATAAGCAGATTGATGTCATGATGATTGCTGAAACTCACTTGACGGCGACAGGGTACTTCAAAATTAATGGCTACGTGTTGTATGATACTAAAGATCCCCGCGGAAGAGCATGTGGAGGTTCGGCAATTCTTATAAAGAACAGAATAAAACATTATTTAATGAACAACATATGTGAGGATTACCTACAAGCAACAAACATTTGTATTGAATTCTGTCAATACAACTTTGTTTTATCATCAATTTATTCGCCGCCTCGATTTTCAATAAAAGAACATCAATACTACAGCTTCTTCAATTCCCTTGGAGCTAGATTTTTGGTTGCTGGTGACTTTAACGCCAAACACACATTTTGGGGTTCACGTCTAGTGACCCCGAAGGGTCGTGAACTCTTCAACACCATTGCCAAAATGGGCTTAGATGTACTATCAAGCGGGCATCCCACCTACTGGCCGACGGACCGACGGAAGATTCCCGATATTATTGACTTCGGAGTAGTGAAAAATATCCCTGTAGAATCGATACAAGTGGAGCCTTCATTAGACTTGTCTTCAGATCACTCTCCTTCTATTATTTCAATGCGTTTCCTTCAAGGGTATGGCTCTCCATTTCGGGACATGTCTAAATCCAGAGTAAGTTGGATAAAGTATAAAAAGTATTTAAGTTCCCACTGCACGGAAAATGTAGTGTTGAGAACTACCGAGGATATTGATGGGTCGATTGGCAAGTTTACTGAGGACATACGAAGAGCTGTGCATCACGCTTCCACATATGACGTTGAATGCAGAAATAGGACAAACAGAACTTATTTCGCTGAACTCGAACATCTCCTGACAGAAAAAAGAAGAGTTAGAAGAGAGTGGCAAATTCACAGGTCTCCTCAACTGAAAGCTAGGCTACGGGAATGCAGAGATATACTAAGAAATTTCTTAGAAACCCAAAGAATGGCTTCACTTAAATCATACTTGGAGGGAATTGACAGTTCCCCACAATCTGACTATTCGTTATGGAAGGCGGCACGAGGTTTAAAAAGACCAGTTAGAGGAAAGCCTCCTTTGCGAAATCCGACTGGTGACTGGGCTAGAAACGATTCCGAGAAGGGGACTTTATTTGTTAACCATTTAAGAAATGTGTTTACTATAAACAACTCAAATAATGCAACTGATTTGCCACCACTCGTTATTAGACCTCCTGTACCTCTAAGACTTAGCTTTAATGATATTCAAAGCGCTATTGGTACTCTGAACCTTAAAAAAGCTCCAGGTATGGATAAAATCAGCAACAAAATGCTTGTGGAGTTACCTCGTGTAGCTAGAAGAATTATTCTATTTATCTTCAATGCTATTTTACGCCTAGAATACTATCCTGCAGATTGGAAGGTATCTATGATTACCATGATTCCTAAGCCAGGGAAGGACCTCACCAAAGTAGAGTCATATAGGCCAATTAGCCTACTGCCGACAATTTCAAAACTGTTTGAAAAATTGTTAATGGCTAAGTTGATTCCAATTCTGAACGACACTCAATGTATTCCAAATCATCAATTCGGGTTCAGAGCTAAACACAGTACCATCGAACAAACACACAGATTAGTAAATGTGATAAGACGGTCGTTTGAAGAGAAAAAATACTGTTCCGCGCTTTTCATTGATGTTTCCCAAGCGTTCGACAAAGTCTGGCATGAAGGTTTAATGCACAAAATAAAATTAGCTCTGCCTGCTAACACCCACAAACTTATGAAAAGTTATTTATATGGTCGCAAATTTACAATCAAAGAAGGCGATTTTTTAAGCCCCGCTCAGCCAATTGAAGCAGGAGTACCCCAGGGTAGCATACTGGGTCCTACTTTATATTTGATTTATGCATCCGATATGCCGTCAGACCCCAATATACATACTTCAACTTTTGCTGACGATACAGCCTTTATTAGCGTTCATAAGGACCATCAAATAGCATCACTGAATTTGCAGAATTATATTTATAAACTAGAGAATTGGCTTGAGCTTTGGAAAATCAGGGTTAACGAACAGAAATGTATTCATATAACTTTCACATTGCGAAAAGATACCTGCTCGTCCATCAGAATAAATAACCAAATTATTCCGCAACACAATGAAGTCAAATACCTCGGAATCCACCTCGATCGTCGTTTAACCTGGAAGTCTCATATTGACGCAAAACTTACACAGATGAGATTAAAAGCAGTGCAACTTAATTGGCTAATCGGCAGAAATTCTACATTAAAGTTGGATTGTAAACTTTTGTTGTACAATGCAATTCTAAAGCCAATATGGTGTTATGGAATTCAATTATGGGGTACTGCCTCAGCATCCAACATTGAAAAGATTCAAAGAGGTCAAAATAAAATTCTACGTATAATTACTGCAGCTCCATGGTACGTTAAAAATTCTCGAATTCACAAAGATCTAGGCATTCCTTTGGTGAAAGACGAATTTACAAAATACGCCTCAAAATATGTCAGCAAACTTGAACACCATCCAAACCCACTTGCACGAGACATCCTTAACTTTAGTGGCCATGTTCGGTTGAGAAGGAGGGATACCCTTGCTTTAACTCAAACGCAAAACAGATGACTGGATCAGTGGATGTAAATTTTTTTGTAGTATCATAATATTTTGTCTAGCACTGGCTGGACTTATTATTTTCTTTTAGTATTAAGATTCGAAAACTTATTGTCATTTCAATATCTGAAGATTCAATAAATAAATATAATGTATTATAAAAAAAAAAAAAAAAAAAAAACAACGAAAAAGAAAAAAAAAACGCTCGGAAATTAGAATTTTTAGTTCTAATATTAGAGCGCTTAATGCAATGAAATGACTGATTCTAATTTCTGGAAATTCTAATTACTGAGAGTTCTAATTTCTGAGCGTCTACTGTATTTCATTTATCTCTTTTATCTCAATATAAAAAAAATTATTCTCACTAAAATTTTTTTCCGCTTGGGGGTATAAAGCTCTTTAAATAAAGTTTAATAACTTTCACAAACATTATCCGATTTTAAAAAACTGAAGTTCATTTTATTTTAATAAAATTCTATTTAAATTTTTTTATACAAATATATATAAAGTTAAAAAACCAAAAAAAGAAGTAAGAAAGTATAGACGGTCAAGCCCGACCATATAATACCCTACACCCAATATATATATAAAACCATTTTTCAGATATAACTTATTGTGGACCGGTCATCCGAAAATTTAGCGTCATGATGTCTGTGAATATAAATATTGTGTATGTTAAACTTTGTCTCGATATAAATAATTTTAAGAGATTTATGGACGTTAAATTAAATTACGGAGAGGGTCTTGTATGGGAGTTTCGACTAATTATGGACCGACTATTATAAAATTAGGTGTATATAATAAACTTATTTGTGTCAAATTTTATTTGAATACCAAAATTTTTGAGAAATTTATGATCGTTAAAGTGAATTTCGAAAGTGGGCCTTATATGGGAGCTACGGCTAATTATGGACTGATCATAAACAAATTGTACAGTATTATTTGCATACATATGAAATATATTCGCGTTAAATACTATTTGGATACCAACATTTTTAAAAGAGTTATGCTCTTTAAAGTAATTTTCGGAAGTGGGCCTTATTTGGGAGCTACGAGTAATTATTGACCGATCTGCACAAAATTTGTAGATGTGATTTGGCTTCATGAAATTTGTTTGGATACTTGCATAATTCAAACATTTATGATCGTTAAACCCCAATTTCTGGAGGATATTTGTATGGGGGCCAGATGAAATAATGGACCGATTTCCACCAGTTCAAATCCCATCCGTCCTTGGGCCGAAAAAGTATCACGTACCAAATTTTATCGAATTATCTTAAAAATTGTACTCTGTGCTTTACATGGCCAGCCAGCTAGCCAGACGGACATCTTTAAATCGACTCAGAAAGTGATTCTGAGTCGATTGTTATACTTAAAGGTAGGTGTTGGACCAATATTTCTGGGCGTTACAAACATATGAACAAATCCAATATACCCTCCCCACTATGGTGGTGTAGGGTATAAAAACATAATAATTAGTCGTAGCTCCCATATAAGGCCCACTTCCGAAATTCACTTTTACGATCATAACTCTCTCTAAAAAACATTTTGGTATTCAAATAAAATTTGACACAAATAAGTTTCTTATATACAGAAATGATGACACCTAATTTTATAATGGTTGGTCCGTAATTAGTCGAAACTCCCATATAAGACTGTCTCTGTAATTCACTTTAACCTCCATAAATCTTTTAAAAGTATTTATATCGAGACAAAGTTTAACATAGACAATATTTACAGAAATCATGACACTAAATTTTCGGATGATCGGTATATAATAGGTCATATCGCCCATATAGCGCACATTTCCGAAAAACTGTTTATGTATAATATGTACTGGGATTTGGTATTATGTATATGGTCGGGCTTGACGACTATACTTTCTTACTTGTTATTAATAATTACAATTTACAAATATTAGGTAGGTACATATTCAAATCATTTTTAAACAATCAAAAAATATTTGTTTAAAAATTCCCGAGACATTTTAATTTATTCGGATTTTCAATAAGTATGTATGCATATGAACGAAAATGTAGGTACATAATGATGAAGAACGACGAATTGCCCGAATAAATTTGGTCTGTCTGTCATTAATTTCTTCTGCTCATTTAGTTTTTCGTTTTCTCTCTTGTAAAAATAATAAATTTATTTCTATTTAATTATTTATACATACATACATACATACATACATAGATTTGTTGTATTTTATTTTTGTTCAGTGTTTTTTCCCTTAAACTCGTTTATTTATTCAAATTGTTGTTGTAGTTGTTGGTGTTTAGTTTAATGAAAAAGCTCTCTTCTTGCTCGTGACTTTATTGTTGCCCACAACATGAAAAAGCTTATTTTTTAGTTGTTTATTTACAGTTTAGTTGCAATAGTTACCGTTAGAGTGCGTTATTTTAGAAATGGAGGAGAGCTTTTATTAAAAAACCCGCTAAACTCAAGTCAAGGGTGTTGCCATTTTCCGTTAACTATAGTTTTTAATTTAAATTGTAAATTAAGTAACTTTTAACGTAAAAGTGAAAGCAATTTTAATCCTCTATTTCAAAATAGTTTATTAGATTTAAATAATTAAAAAAATTAAAAATTAAACCCAAAAAAAGAATAAAATAATATTTTCTTAATACAAGACTTTCCAGAAAATATCTACCATTCTATTTTAACATAATTCTATAAAAATGATTGTTGTGCCATCTAAAAATTTTATTTAAAATAAAACAAAAATATCAAGGTAAATATAATTCCAAAAGATTACATTAAAATCGAATAAAATTTGCAAATTTTCATTGAAAAACATGTGGCTTTTCAAATAAAATTATTGTTAAATAGAAAAAGCAAAAACATACTACTACATACACATGTATTATGCACATAAATATCTAATTGACTTTTTAATATAAAAACAAAGGCAAAAATAAAAATCTACTTAAAATATTTTTTCAAACCTAAAAGAAAGAATTAAAAATATAATTTTAAAATTTTATTTGAAAATACAATTAGACCGCTTAGCGTAGCCAAATAAATTGTGCGTTAGTTAAATAAATTCATTCAGAAAAACAAACATACTCATAATATTTGTTGTGGTTTTATATTTGGGGAGAATAAAGTCAAACTAATAAAACTTAGAAACACCTAAAAAAAGACAAAAAAAAAAGAACACATTAAAATATTTTCTTATTATTTCAAGTGGATTACTATTTTAATTTGCTGTGGCCCCTCTAAAGTATTCTTTTGAGGTAAAACTAACAAACATGTGTTCTGCTTAAATTAATTTTAAATACATTAAACTAATTAGAATTGCAAAAAATATCTTTGTCATAATTTTTAGTTAAGCATTCAGCTTAAACCCTACCAATTCCTTTTCAAATTATTGCCACATAAATTGGAAATATTAAAATAGAAATGTGTCTGCTTATGAGACATTTCTGCTTAAAATCTTAATTATTTATGAACATGTTATTTGATGTGGGAAAATTATGGAAATCTTAAGAATAAAACACTTTTCTAAATGGAAATAAATAAAGTTTTTCAAGAATAAAGTTCTTTTCAATAGGAGCATATGGGAATGTCATTTAAGTTTAGACATTTATTCTTGATATTTTCGTTTTAATATTAACGTCTCTTTAAACCCTTAAGACATTTATTTCTTCAATTAATGCAGTTCATCGTTCTATAAATAACAGAAGGAAATTCACAGGAACACATGTGCACCGCCTAGATAAATTTTAAAGATCTGTCTACTTGAAAGTTTCATAATTATTTACAATATAGTCATCTCTGTCCCTTTAAAAAAAAAGACCTCTATCTACTATATTATGTACACCAGAACCTGTGCCTATATCTATTTTCGATCCGTCAATAAATACCGCATAACCATCGTGCAGTCTAACGGAATTAATCCACTGATCCTTATCAGGAGTTCTATTTCCGGAGTTTGTTTCCATTATCATGTAATCCGATATGACTGGGTCATGTTGGAGCCATGTTTGAAAACCATAATCGTATAGTATTTCCGTATGGCCTAATCTCATAGACCCCAATAAATTTGACTCGTATAACCTAAGTAAAACCGTAAGAGTCATTCCCATCACATAATTATCAATAGGAATCACATGTAAAATGATGTGTTCCTTCTCTAGTTTACTGTCCAAGAATACTTTTAATCTTAGATGTAAAACGAAATTAAAGTAGCAATGAGCACCTGTCTCATTGCTCCGCTGCTTAAAAATCAAAACAAATCAATACATTTTTACAAAAGTCATTATGTGTTGAGTAATATTGTATATAATACACCTAAGTCTGTTTTTACACGGTAATTGGTTCCAGGAAAACCCCATGTAAAAAAAGATATTGATCGTATGCGACATAGCCGATTGGTTCCTTATGTCCTATTGAAATGAGTGAGAGTGCAATATTCGGCTGTGCCGAATCTTAAATACCCTCCACCTAAACGTAATACGAAATACAAAAACTACACTGGTTATAGCACTAGAATATCCTTATTCTGTATTTTTTATTCAGTTTTAGTGCAAATTTTATTAGTATTTGATATATTGTATGAAAGACAATTTTACGAACAACACAATTTATGTTAAATATTTTGAAATTTTGTCAAATTTTCACCATTTTTAATTGATTTAATTACCAATTCTTACCATAATTTACAGAGTTTGCCTGATGTTCATAATAATCTTGAGTGTAATTTAACAAACAGAGTATAAAAAAGGGGAACAAGTCGGTTTTAATGTATTGCTGGCAAATTCTACTACTTTCCATTACTCAATAATATTCAATACTTTTCATTTGGGTACTCAATACTACTCGATACTTTTAACGGATTTTTTGAAATTGTAACGCATAGTTTTTATCTGCAAATTGAAGTAGTTTCTTCAAAAAATAAAAATAGATCTTCAACTATTATTGGTTTTGTATGTCTTTTATTATTAAATGAAAAATAAATGTAAAGCTAACTTTTAATTCAACGTTAACAACAACTTAAGAAATAATAGACAGCTTTATTTCGGCGGTTGGTCTAATTTTGTAGCTTACACATTGTTGTCTTTTTATACAGTGATGTATTTTTATGCACTATTTTACCCACTCAATTTGCTTAAAAATACAACTCAGAAAGTATCGAGTAACTACTTTTGAGTATTGAGTATCCAAAAAAAGGGCAAACACTCGATACTCGGTACCTATTACTCAATACTTTGCCAGCACTATTTTAGTGACTTTGCACAAAAAAAAAATTCATCAAATAGGGCAAAAAAAATTTGTTGGCGGTCACGCATTTTTTCGAGGGAGCGGGCCCGTAAAGTTTAAAATATATAGGCCTATATCTCGGGAACTACTGGGTGCTTATAATTTGTAATACATTAAATATGGACCGAATGTAGGTAAAATCCGAAAAGAATATTTGTTGACCCGAATTTATTTGTTTTATGGCACTATGACAAATTATGGGCCGATCTTCTTAAATTTTGGAACAGTGATTTTTATGCATATGAGGATATTAACGTCAAATTTAAACATAATAACGGTATATTTAAGATAAATATTAGTATTAACGTGTATTTCGGAAGTGGACCTTATATGGTGGGCATAGTCAAATATGGACCGATATTCTCAAAATCCTGCAGTTTGATTTAGGCATGTATGTAAATGATCCGTGTAAAATTTTGCATTCGTACCCTTATTTATCAGAGATTTATGAGTATTAAAGTGATTTTCGGAAGAGGGCTTTATATGGGGCATACGGTTAAAAATAGACCGAAATTCACAAAATTTTGTGGGATGATTTTATATATATGTAAATGATCTGTGCAAAGTTTTGATTCGGTACCGATATTTAACCGAAGTAAAAAAAATTTCGTTTTGCGATTTATTTTTGCATAAAACTTATTTTTGCTGAATTTTGTCTTGATATTCCAATTTTATAGGCATTTATGTATAATTGAGCAATAGTTCGGGAAGACTTTTGTATGGGGGCTATGAAAAATCATGGACCGATTCATACTATTTTCCGCACACTTTCTTCTATTCTAAATAAGTAAATAAATAAATAAAAAAATATACAATTTTTATGGAGGTTGTCTCATATATTGGTCCATAACTCTGGTTGGCCTAAACCGATTTTGCTGATTTTAAATAGCAAATTTCTCGAAAGCATGTCTAACAGAATTATTGAAGATATGGATCCCGAAGATATCTGGGGACTACAAAAAACTGATTTCAACATCCAGACAGACAGATGGACATGGCTTAATCGACTCCGCTATCTATAAGGATCCAGAATATATATACTTTATAGGGTTGGAAAATTATATTGTGGAAATTGCAAACGGCATGATAAACTTATATATACCCTTCTCATGAAGGTGAAGGGTATAACAAAGATTTTTAAGAACAACTATTCAGTATTATAATATTAAATCACATACATATGTAGGCACAATGAGCTTTTACACAAGCATAGATATTAAGGAAATGTAAATGAAAAAAAAGTAATGTTAAAAAATCTATGACAAGTTCATTTGATTGTAATCCCTAAATAAGAATTTCCCTAAATTTGTGCTATTTATAATTGCTCTGACCAGTTAATTTGCTTGTATCCACAAAAAGTAATTCTCATAAATTTGTGAAATGAAAATATTTCGCAAAAATTAAATTTAATAAAACAAAAAAAAAAAAAAAATTTAAGCTTAAAAGATTTTAAATCGTTTTAAATGGAAAAAAAATCGTGTAAAAAGTTTAAAATTTGTTTATTTTCAAACCGTGTAGAAAAAGGCCATGTAAAAACAGAGTTAGGTGTACTTTAATACATATATATTATTTTATAGAAATCAGTGACAGTAATTAGTAAAGCTAATTTAGAAGCATGCTACCCCCTTCTCTGTCATAAATAAGTGATCATTACTTGTGTTAATTATCTTTTAATTATAAAAATAACGTAATTTTTGTTTTTATAACAACTATGTACTGGAAATTAAGACTCTGATTACTTAATGATTAGATTACATGTCAAAAGGGGCAAATAATAAGCAAAATTACACCATTTCCTTTAATTAAAACAATATTTTTATTATAATTTAACTAATGATCTGTAGCTATATTGAGTATAAATTTTAACAAGCTATACAAAAATTAAAATTTTTAGTTGTTGTGATAGAAGAACCTCTGGCATTTCACTCACCACTCTAAACATTTTAAAGAAATTTTTTCTAGAAATCATCGAGCTTACCTGAAATAAAACAGAAAAATTAAATTTAATTAATATTTAGCAAAACATCTTAAAGATAGATAAATATACATAGTTTTATATTTTGGGTGAAAAATTTACAAATTTCACTCATTGGTTTGTTGGCATTTAATCGTTTTGTATGCGCAACATCAAAAATGATTGCATGTACTAGATTTGTTGTTTTAATTTTAATTAATAAAAGTGTGTAAAACAGCACCCTTTTACAGTTTGTTTCATTCATTAGTCTAAATTAAATATTTTTGTATTTGTCTGTAGTTGAAATTTGTTTTTATTTTCCCAAAATAAAATCTTGTTTGTTTGTTTGATGTACATATACATATGTACTCGTATGTATGTATGTATGTGACAAAAATGTTTAATGGTGGTTGAATTTAAGAGTCAGTGCAATGCTGCAAGTATAAGTACTTAATGAAGCATCAAAAAATGGGCTAAATTATGTTATCTCTTTTAAATAAGACAGACACTTTGAAATTTATGTTTATTGCAGAATGTAGCTCGAACCGTTCTTTTAAATAATTATGAAATAAATTGGATTTTCCAGAAACAAAAGTTAAAACATATGGAAACTTTTGCAAAAGAGACAGATTATTAGATTTTGTAAGACTAGGTTTGAATTGTCGCATTCGTGATCGAGTAATAATTATGTTGATTTTCTATAACTCACTAGAAATATAGTTTATGTTAACATTATATCGCTTTAGAAAATCAATTGCGTTATGAAAGATGAAACACGAAAATTGAATTGTCGCATTCGGGTGGAAGTAAAATTAAAATCTTGAGACTATGATGTTCAACAACAAGCTAGAAATATAGTTTATATCAAAGTAATTTCGCCTTTTCATTACCAAAGATCATTCGATCACAAATGAATTCTAAAATTTGCTACAAAACTATTTTTTATGTTTAAGTTGAAAACATGGAAAACATGGACGTATTCAAAGAGAAGGACTGAATTATCGAATTCTTGATCGAGTTAAATAGATAGTGTGTTTTTTTTTTAATTTAAGGTTGCTGTAGCTTAATTCATTAGCGCGTTTGATCATTAATTAAGAGTTGGTATTTGTGGCCTGGGTTCGATTCCCAGCCGCTGCCACTCAAACAATATCAGTTTCTGATAATTATTAGTTTTCATCTTTCTATCATAACTAATATATATCACAGGGCCCTCCTTCGGTGGTATAGCATTTAAACGCCACCAGAGTAAAATAATGAACTAATGGCTATAAATCAAGCTCTGATCAATGCGCCTACTCACCACCAGAGGCGCTGCAATACTGTACTACATACTAATAAACATATATAGGCATACTAATTGCCTGAGTGTTACTTCTCTTTTTAATAAACAAAAAAATGACTACGTCACAATTAAAAAAAAAATTGAATATTGCTTCAAAGACGAGGGCTGAATTGTTATCGTATAATTGCATTCGATAATGAGCTTGAAATATAGTTTATATGCTTATTATTTCATTAACAAAATTTTATTTTGTTACCAAAGATCATTCGATTAGCTACCAAACATTGAAAATATTGTGGTATTGTAATAAATATTGTAACCTTTAAAAAAACACATTTTATTCGACTTTTTAAAAAAAAAACAAGGGCCGTATTGTCGCATTCGTGATTGTGTAAAATTTATGGTAATTTTGAGAATATCGATATGAAAGATCACTCGATCACGAATGATTTCTAAAATTTGATACCAATTTTAAAGACAGGCACACAATAGTCGCATTCGTGATCAATTAAAATTAATGGCAATTTTGTTATATGAGATTAAATCATATACATATAGTTGATATCATTATAATTTTGTTAACGAAATTCTATTTTATTACGAAAGTTTTTACGATCATGAATAAATCCTAAAGTTTGCTAGTTGGAAACATTGTCATATTGTAATAAATATTGGAACTATTATAAGAGAGTTACAAAGTATAAATTGTCGCATTCAAGATCGAGTCATCGCCATCAGAACTTTTTTGCATTACGAAAGATGGATTATTCAATAAAAAATGCACTAATTTGCTTCCATATTTGTTGTTGTTTTTATGTGTTTTAGTGGCGAATATAGTTTTATTGTCACATTTTATTTCATAGATTTTATTTCTCAAGGATCCATTTTGTTTTAGTAATTTCTTGTGCTGTATAAAATATAGTTTTTACCGTTATATCGCCATTAATTCTAAATGCCACCACTTTTTTATGGCTTATAAATGACACCAAAATATGTATTTGTCATCTGTTATTTGAATAATTAAAATAATTTTAATATTTAAAATAAATTTAAAAGATTTTAATGTTTTTTTTTTTTTTTTTTTGATTTTGTATGTACATGAATTTGTGTGCATCGACAATTGTTGGGCAAATTTTGTAATGTTTGTACACAAAAATGTTCCTTTTAACTAAAAGATACAATTATAAACGAAACAGATACATCACAGATGTAGAATTAGTTTTGAAGGCAAAATTTACAAGCAGAAGTAGAAAAAGAACAACAACGGCAGCAGCAACCCCATAAATGCATTTAAACTTATTGACACAGGCAAACAAAAACACAGCCATAAACTCATTACAGGCAAAACTAATAATGGAGTAACCCAGCGAAAGTTTTAGTAACAACATTAAAGACTATCCAATAATATTCACTTGTATTATAACACATCATATCATATATTCATGGGCATTTTGTTATAAAAATCTGTGAGGTTTGCTATATCCTATTTTCGATTCTAAAGTATTGAATTATTTGGTAAAAAGTCTGAATGGATTTTTTGTTCACACCTGTAAACATTTCGCTGGGCTGTTCTATGTGGGTTTAAGCATGTGTACAAATGTGTGTTAGTGTGTGCATTCAAATGCTAATGAAATTGTAATCATGTGGTTAAATACTTTTTTCTTCGTTTTATTTTCTAACATGACAAAGAAAACAGCAGCAGCAACAACAACAATAATTACCAGAAAAAAAACAGCTTTAAAACTAAATTTGAACAATTGCCAAAATTTTGCCAAATTATACGAATAGAATATCGAGAGAACAAAATTGCTTAGACTAATAAAGTCAGTAAAAGAAAAGTTTATTTTGTTTATAGCTTTAAGTTTATGTCAGTTGGACAGTCCGTCTATCCGTCTGCCTGTCATCCTAAACATGTTACTCTCTATCACCTGCCCCTGCCCACAAAATATTTGCTACATGTGTAATTTTTTTTTTTGTATTTATTTGTTTTTATCTTCTAGTTTACATTTCAAACTAAAATGTCAAAATATATTTAAACGAATCATAACCAACAAATAAAATAAATTAATTGTAATTACAAATATAGAAAATATTTATGTACCTATGTACATACATACATACATACATATGTATACATACATATATATGTATACATACATACTCAATATTTAATACAAAATATATTTCATTAATTATTTAAAACACTGTGTAATTGTAATTATAACAAAGAAGATTAGGAATTTTAACTTTGTGGCAAACCAGCAAGATATTGTTGAAGACATGACATTACTGATTCACAATGCTAGAGAAATATTAGAGAAATTAATACAAAGAGTTGAAAAAAGTGCTAAAACTAAAACATACATCGAAAAATAATTGTTTACAACTTTTTAAAAATAGATTAAAAATCTAACATGATTAGGAAAATTTATGAAATCAAGTTATTTTAGAAATATGCACTATGGGCTAAAACAAGATTACTCTTTTAAATAATATAGACACTTCTGAATGTAAAATTATTGTTAATTGTAGACAAAGCTGTGCTTTTAAATAAATTTAAAGTGAATTGGATTTTTCATAAACAACAAATAGTAAATATTGAAACTTTTTTTCAAGGACAAAGGCAGAATTGTCGCATTCGTGATTAACTTATTTTGATGTTAAAAGTAGTTTATATCTTTATAAACTATTACAAAAATCATGCGATTACGAATGAATCCTTAATTTTACTATCAAGCTGTTTTTATCTGTCCTAGTGGAAAATATTGTCGTGTTGTATCAAGTAGTTAAACTATTGTAAAAATTTCTTTAGAAATTTTAAAAGATTTTTAAATATTTCTAAAAATACTGAAAATATCATGGAAATTATGATACACAGTAATTTTAGAAATTGAAACTTTTTTATATAAATATGAGATAGAAATTGTTCCCTGTAGCCAAAACTGTTTTTTAAAAAAAATATAAAATTAACACATTATACGACTAAATTGTTACATTCGTGATCGGGTGAAATTTATAAAAAATTGTTTTTATCATAATAATTTCGCTACAGACATACTATTTCGTTACGATCACGAATGCGTTAATGCGGTAGATTTTGGGTTTTTGTCACATTCCTTTAAACAGATTTTAAAGATCAATTTTACGAGTATGTTAAAAATTTTATTGTTAATTTTTATTAAAAATTAAATCTTTATATATAAAAATTAATGTTTGTCTTTCTGACCCTTACGATCTTTCTGAAATTTTCGCAGCATCTTACTGTGACTCTGGAAGGAATAATAGGCTCTATGAAGTTTTGATTGGACAAACGGGAGTGGCACCACCCACATAACCCAAAAATTTAAATCGCCATATTTTGGAAATTTTTTGACGTACATCGATGATATTTGGTACATATGGTATTGGCATAACTAGGAATACGTACAGGGGGAAAAGTGGGTGGGACCATGCCCCTTTTTAGGCAAATTAAAAATCGAAAATTCGATTCATGACTACTGGACCGATAGTCATAATAAATTCTTGACTATACAAAGTTGTAAGTAGACAAAGGGGAATGGCCTCGCCCACTGAAATGCATCGCTCATATGACGCGCTTTAGTAACCTATTAATTTTCCATAGGGAGAAGATGGATATCACTTTGAAATGCGTCAAATCAGTCAAGTTTATAATCAAAATATTTAAAAAAAATGTTTAAAAAGTTAAAATTATCAAAGTTTAAATTAAGTGAGAATCGATTGTGTTAAAAATGAAAAAAAATGTCTTCTAAAAAATCAGCCTTTATTGCACGTACTCAAAAAACATTGAAAATGAAATCCAATGGAGCGTTTCGCATGAAGAACGGTATTTCCCAATATTTTAGGCACTTTTAAAAACAAGAAATGGCTGTGTGAACGAGCATTACTTGCTGCCAAAAATATTGATGTTAATACCATAAACAGTGCTGTTTTAAACAAAATCGTTGAAACTGCAGCAACGTACAAGTCCATCGATACTGTAACGAGGAAAGAAGATGCCGTTAATTATCCTGTTGGCTTTACACCACATGTGCTACAACTTAAAATTAGAGTCTCCATTATTTTACTGCGTAATATCGATCCACCATGGCTTTGAAATGGCACTAGACTTGCAGTAAAAAAAAACTGAGAAATAATTTAATAGAAGCGATCATTATAACAGGAAAATATAAAGGGACAGATGTACTTTTGTCATGCATTCCGATGATATCAACAGATTTACCATTCGCTTTTAAACGATTGCAGTATCCTGTTCGGTTAGCGTTTGCGATGACTGTTAACAAAGCTCATGGTCCATCTATGCAAGTTTGCGGCTTAAATTTAGCAAATCCATGTTTATCGCATGGACAGCTTTATGTTGCCTGCTCCCGTGTAGGAAAACCCACCGATTTATATGTGTATACTCGTGATGGGTAAACTAAAAATATTGTATATTCTAAAGCATTGCAATAATTAAATTAAAATTAAATAAATACATTTTTGTAAATCTAAAAATACTTTTTATTTTGAAAAAAAAAATAAAGTTTAAAAAAGTACTTAATTGGTACTTTTATGATAAGTGTTTAAAAAAAAAGTAACTTTTTGGTACTATTGTAGAAAGTTTTAATTATTATTCAAAAAATATGCTATCAACATAGTGAAATCAATTAAAAGTTTAAAAATTGTATGACTTTACTCGAAATAAGTTCTTTTTGGTAATTCTTTAATTGAAAATTAATGTGGAACACTGGTACTTTTCATACTTTCAATATCTGAAAAAGTTTGCTTAGCAATTCGAAATGATTTAAAGTTTTGACAGTTGATCAAGAACAAGTGAAATCAACTTTCTGTAAGAAATGTTTTTCTTATATTTCAAACAACATTTGGTTTGCTAATTTAGCTGTAGGGAGCTATCAACTGTTTTCTTTGGCATTTTGTGAAGCATTCAAGCTTTCAAAGTCAACATTAGTTGCGTAATTCGCGAGATACCGGTAAAAATTTAAACCTTCGAATGGACCTAGTCGCGTTCAATATTATCTTTAAAAAGTAAATATCAGATATTGTTCTTTTGGGTCATTCGACAATCAATTAAATACCAATTAAAAAAACCTAAATGAATGTAACATTTACTAAATTGTTGAAATCAAACATTTTTAGTTTCAAAATTTTAAATTATTTAGTGAAAAATGGTAACGAGATGAAAGGGTAATATTTGCAAATATCAAATTGCAAAGACAGTATTTTAAAAATCCAACGAATTTCAAACATAAGCACTTGAAACTAAAAAAAACTTAAGGAAAAGTAACCAGAAAAAAACTTAAATTACCAAGATATGATAAAAAAACTTGTTTGTTATAAAAATTAACTACATACTCGTACAAATCACACTGTAAAATTTCAATTTCTTTTGAATTTTTTGTATAAAAAGTAAATTTGTTCTAGTCTATTAGTTAAATTAAAAATGTCTTTTAATACGAAAAATTAGAAATAAAATTTTATTTTTACGCCATAATTAATTGAGTCAGATTTGTCATAGAAAATAAAACTGAAAATTTAAGCAAATTATAATTTTAATTAACTTAAATAAATATATACATATGTATATGTATGTGTGTATGTAAATCGAAAATGAAAACAAAAGTAATGTGCAATCCTGAGACATTAGAAAGTTGTACAAATATTTTTCAAGCCAAAATGACAATAATAATGCAAATTTATTTACTTAATTTTCATAAATTATATTTTAGAATATTTTATTATTAAATAAACAATTCTATTGGTTTGTGAAAATTGTTAAAAACTTGAAAAAAAAAATAAAGAAAATTTTTTTCTTTCAATGACGGTCACTGAACCTCTTTTCTTTTATAAAGAATATTTAACATTTAGAACAAAATTCTTCTCTTTTTTATATGTTTGTTATAATAAAATAAATTCTACATTTTAAGAAATGTTTAAACAACTGCATGAAATAGTATTTAACACGAAGAAGAACACAAATAAAAAAAATGTTTTAATAAATATTTTGTAATTCTAATTCACCCACGTTTGAAATTAAAAACAAAACAGCGGAATGTTGCGACATTTAATAAAGATAAAAATAAAACTAAAAATAAAAAAGTATAATATAAATTTGTGAAAATTAAAATAACTTTTACTTACATATATGTAAATGACATACAAAAATTTCCTGCAGGAAATTTGTGTCTATTGTACCAAATGCACTAGTTACGTGGCGAGTGAAAAGAGATGAAAAGTGAAATTGGTTTTTTAACAATTAGGACACAGAAAATAACAATTTATTAATGAATTTTAACATGTATTCAACAATATAATTTCAATCTCTACAATTTTGTGTTCAGAATTAAAATCTTCAATATGATATGGGTTTAGTTCCTTATGAGGGTGGTGGTCCTAGAAACAGTGAAATATTTCTTTAATATAAATCTAAAAATTTTCTAAAAAAAAAAAAATTATTTAAAAAACGATTTATTCAAGCATGACATGCAACAACATGAGACTGAGTGGAATCATGTTGTTGCATGTCATGCCCGACCAATGAAATCTGTGTATTTCGCAATAAAATTCAAACTGACAAAGGACCAGTATTTCAACACCATAACGGGTTAATTTTCAATGATTAAATTTAAAATTAAATTGAATGATAAACAAACAATGGCAGTTGGATACAGTTTAGTTTTGCGCTTATCGCAATGATTGATTGTTGCCAATAAAATAAATAAATTAATTAATTAATTTAATTTTTAATTACAAATGCTGCATGTGTTGGCTGCTTTGAAAATATTAGGAATTTGCCAAAAATATAAATACATCAAATAAAATTAAATCAATTTGTATACAAATGATACAGTGTGAAAATGATTTATCGAATGCAACAAAGGCAAACTTTAGCAAATAATTAAAATTGTCTGAAATTTGAACAAAAGTTCTCTAATATTTTATGCTACAATTCAGCATACATTCATGTGTTTGCCAACTGTAGGGTATTTAAATAAATTTTGTTTAGAAAAAACCTTTTTGCCTTTTGGCAATTAAATGATAGATGTGCTTGTTAACGAAATACAAATGTTTAGATAATGAAACTAATTTTTGTAAACGATTAAATGCTTTGAAATTAAAAAACTTATAGAATGTAAATAGACATTCATGCTGCACTGTCTGTTACTGCAAAAAGTAGATGGAAGATAAGATTTTTGTTCGGTATCAGAGTAATTACTAAATTTTTATTACTAAATTATTTAAAAAAAAAATTACTTTATTTTAAAGACCAGGTTTATTCCCACAAATCCACAAATTATTTTAATACATCCCCAATAAAATCCCCTGTGCTTTAATAAAATGCATCCTTATTGTGCAAGACGTTGGCGTAAAACGACACCTTGTACTGTCATAGTAAAACGTCAAATTTTTCATTAGCCAACGCCTTACACAATAAGAGTGATTGTGTGCCACTTTTAGCTAGGACACAATAAGCAAATAATTAAAGACACAATACTTTGGCATATTTGGGACAAATCAAGTAAAGTATCATTCACATAACATCCGGCCATAGTGCAGAAACTTTTTCATCATCTGATAAAAAAAAAACAATTACTTTTAACAGCTATTCTGGCAAAAAAAAATTATATTAAACACATGCATATCTGTGGACTTAAACATAAAACATTATTCATTTCTATATAAATAAAAGCTTTACCCCCTGGCCCATGATGTCGAACGATAACGTTCGCTTAGATAAGACTTAAGATACAAACTTTTTATCGTATCTATTTTTTACTCAATCAAGTTTGTTTATTCCACAAAAATGTTTGTGTCTTAAGTCTTATCTAAGCGAACGTTATCGTTCGACATCGTGGGCCAGGGGGTCATTTTCTTCTAAATATTGCCTCACAGATATTCCAAATACATGATAGATACCCACAAATGAACCATTTAAAAAAGTTATTTGAAAAACTAACTTGACACAGCAAGAAAAAAACATATTTTTTTTTTCTTCACAATCATTATTTTAAAATGTCATTAAGTAGGTGAAAGATTAAGATCTCTTCTGTATTGATGTCAGCATAATAATATGGAATATAAAAAGAAAATCTAACCAACTAAAAAACTATGTACATATGTTGTCAGGTCTTTGATTTTGCAGCAAAACAACAAAACAAAAGCCAACAAACAAAGGAACTATAACTAAAAATACAACAATACACCGAACAAGAATTGTGAGATGAATGACGTCTCAATGGTTTTGAAGGTTAAGACAAATGAGATTTAGCCATTATACCTAAAGACAAACAAAATACATACATGCATACATACATATCTACATATGTATCTACAGAATAACAGATAAAAAAAATGAAAATGAAAAACCTACACTGTATACAAAATTTAGATTCGGAAAGCAACATAATATACGAGTAAATGGGTGGGCACAAAAATTAAACGTCTTTAGACCAACTGAAATCATATGAGTTACAGTGTTTCCAAATATATTTTAGTTCAATTGATAACCGTTCGTTCTTTTTCATGTCATACCAAAGATTCAAGTTTGACCTTGATATTCAGATATTTCAAAAATATTGTATGGGCGTTCACACAAATATTTTCCATATGTAAAGTTTTATATTTTAACGTACAAAAACCATAAACAGCTGGGCTTCCCTTTAATTGTTTTGAATCGGTTGATAACCTAGGTTTAAAATAAGCTTCAAAATTATTTGCAAAACAAAGTACAGTGTCTTTGGTTGGATACTTGCTTTTTAAGTTCCAACTTAATCTATTTAAAAATAAAATGGCATTCGTCAATGTCAATGGCATTTCGTGCCACCAATGGCAAAAACAATAATATATTTTGTGAATTGTTATATTATTGGGTGTATAACTTAAAAAAAGCGGAATTTTTTAAAATTTTTTGCTTTTATTTTTAATTTTTGTGCAATATAAATTTATTCAAAACATTGTTCATTTCTCAACTGGATTCCACGCCAAAAGATCTGCTTATCTTTTGAGGCCAAAAACGAATCAAGGCAATTTCTTTCCAATTTGCCTGTTCTTAAGGAAAGTGTATTTTAGAAAAAGAGTTCTGCATCGATCGAAACAATTAGTAGTCATCCGAGGCAAGGTCTGTACTGTAAGGCGGCAGAAGCAAAACTTCCCAACTACTTCATTCTAAATAGATTCTAACATGTGGCCGAGCGTTGCACACTGTGTCCACTGCGGCAATAAATCAATTTGGACCTGCTCTCCGATTTTGATGATTTTTGCACAGATGGTTAAAAAGGTCATGTGTGGAAAATTTCATGCAAATATCTCCATTGGTTTTCTGTCCCGAGCAGCGCAAAGTTGAAGTATGTGAACAAGTTTCAAATGTGATAGTTTTCTATGTCATATTCAAAAGCTTGTTACTTACAAACTATACACCGAATGTACCTTATAAGTATTTTTTTCACTTAAAATAGACATTAAGCATTATGTAAATTAAAAAACAAAAATTAAAAAATTGAAAAAAAAAATTTCCTTTGACAATATATTTTGAGCCAAAAAAAATTTCCGTTAGACTTTAAGTTGTGTGCGAAGCAGTGCGACACATCGAGTCCTATACCAAATTAAAGCTGAGAGTCTCAGCTAACAGACTAAAAAAACCTGCACCAGTTTGCCCGCCGCCGAAAAAACAATGAAAAACCAAAAAATTACTGTAAAAAATAGGCGTTATGCGTTATTTTACGCGTGCAAAAACAACTGCGCATTCCTTCCTTCTTTGCTACTCGTACACATAGCCGGTACCAATTTGGGAGCGACAAATACGAAAATTTCATTGCATGTGTGCTATATAGAAAAAACTTAAATTTAGAACGAAATTGAAGCTTAAAAAATTAGATTTTCACGAATATGTGAAATAGAGTGAAACTGACAAAATTTTTGTATTGGAGTTGTATGGGAGGAGGTGGGCGTAAAAGTGGGCGGATTAAGTTCATATTTTCAGGAGCTCATTCTACAATTATAATATTAATGTTTTATGAAAATTGAGTTGATATATTTAAAATCATGGAAGTTATGCCACATTTTCTATTTAAGTTGTATGGGAGGTGGGCGTAAAAGTGGGCGTATTTTTGTAAAAAAAAAAAAAATTTAAATTCTTAAAATAAATGCTGGCAAAATTTCATGAAGCTCTGCAACCTCCTTGATTTATGGGCATTAAATACACTACACGGCCACAGGGTGCGTTGTAGTGATGAAATATTACGCTTTCATGTCTGGCCGCATTATCTTGGCTTTAAACGAAACAGTTACATTTGGTCTGGCCAGATTTTAGCAGGTCGTAGGACCCTTTTGGTCCTACCAATTACAGAGCATTACCAGGACAGGCTTCCCATGCGATCTCTAATGCTTCAAGTTATCGCCATTTTATCACTTTTCGTAGCAAGTAATCAATTGGTCCTAAAATTTTTTTTTTTTTTTTTTTTTTTTTTTTTTTTTTTTTTTTTTATTTATTTATTGAATCTTCATATAATGAAATGACAATAAGTATTCAAATCTTAATACTAAAAAGAAAATAATAAGCCCAGCCAGTGCTAGACAAAAATTTTATGATACTAAAAAAATTTCACATCAACTGATCCAGTCATCTATTTTGCGCTTGAGCTAAAGCAAGGGTATCCCTCCTTCTCAACCGATTATGGCCACTAAAGTTAAGGATGTCTCGTGCAAGTGGGTTTGGGTGGTGTTCAAGTTTGCTGACATACTTTGACGCGTGTTTTGTAAATTCAACTTTTACTAATGGCACGCATAGATCTTTGTGAATTCGAGAATTTTTAACATACCATGGAGCTGCAGTAATTATACGTAGAATTTTATTTTGACCCCTTTGAATTTTTTCAATGTTTGATGCTGAGGCAGTACCCCATAATTGAATTCCATAGCACCAGATTGGCTTTAGAATTGCATTGTACAACAATAGTTTGCAGTCCAACTTTAGTGAAGAATTTCTGCCAATTAGCCAATTAAGTTGCACTGCTTTTAATCTCATCTGTGTAAGTTTCGCTTCAATATGAGACTTCCAAGTTAAACGGCGGTCGAGGTGAATGCCGAGGTATTTGACTTCATTATGTTGAGGAATAATTTGATTATTTATTTTGATGAACGAGCAAGTTTCTTTTCGCAATGTGAAAGTGATATGAATACATTTCTGTTCATTAACCCTGATTTTCCAAAGCTCTAGCCAATTCTCTAGTTTATAAACATAATTCTGCAAATTCTGTGATGCTACTTGGTGGTCCTTGTGAACGCTGATAAAGGCTGTATCGTCTGCGAAAGTTGACGTGTGGATTTTGGGGTCTGACGGCATGTCGGAGGCATAAATCAAATATAAAGTAGGACCCAGTATGCTACCCTGTGGCACACCTGTTTCAATTGGCTGAGCGGGGCTTAAAAAATTGCCTTCTTTGATTTTAAATTTGCGACCGTATAAATAGCTTTCCATAAGTTTATGGGTGTTAGCAGGCAGAGTTAATTTTATTTTGTGCATTAAACCGTCATGCCAAACTTTGTCGAACGCTTGGGACACATCAATGAAAAGGGCGGAGCAGTAGTTTTTGTCTTCAAACGACCCTCTTATCACATTTACCAATCTGTGTGTTTGTTCGATGGTGCTGTGTTTAGCTCTGAAGCCGAATTGATGATTAGGAATGCATTCAGTGTCGTTCAGAATTGGAATCAACTTAGTCATTAACAATTTTTCGAACAGTTTAGAAATTGTCGGCAATAGGCTAATTGGCCTATATGACTCTACTTTGGTGTGATCCTTCCCTGACTTAGGAATCATAGTGATCATAGACACCTTCCAATCTGCAGGATAGTATTCTAGGCGTAAAATAGCGTTGAAGATAAAGAGGATAATTCTTCTAGCTACACGAGGTAACTCCACAAGCATTTTATTGCTGATTTTATCCATACCTGGAGCCTTTCTAAGGTTCAGAGTACCAATAGCGCTTTGGACATAACCAAAGTTTAGTCTTAGAGGTACAGGAGGTCTAATAACGAGTGGTGGCAAATCAGATACGTTATTTGAGCTGTTTTTAGTAAACACATTTCTTAAATGGTTAACAAATAATGTCCCTTTCTCGGAATCATTTCTAGCCCAGTCACCAGTCGGATTTCGCAAAGGAGGTTTTCCTCTCACTGGTCTTTTTAAACCTCTTGCCGCCCTCCATAACGAGTAGTCAGATTGTGGGGTACTATCAAGACCCTCCAAGTAGGATGTAAGTGAAGCCGTTCTTTGGGTTTCTAAGAAATGTCTTAGTATATCTCTGCATACCCGTAGCCTAGCTTTCAGTTCAGGAGACCTGTGAAGTTGCCACTCTCTTCTCATTCTTCTTTTTTCTGATAGGAGATGTTCGAGTTCAGATAAATAAGTTCTGTTTGTCCTATTTCTACATTCAACGTGATAAGTGGAAGCGTGATGCACAGCTCGTCGAAGGTCCTCGGTAAAGTTGCCAATCGACTCATCGATATCGTCGGTAGTTCTCAACACAATATTTTCCGTGCAATGAGAACTTAAATACTTTTTGTATTTTATCCAGCTTACTCGGGTCTTAGTCATGTTTCTAAATGGAGAGCCACACACTTGAGGGAAATGCATTGAAATGATAGTAGGAGAGTGATCTGAGGACAAGTCTAATGAAGGATCCACTTGCATCCATTCTACAGGGATATTTTTCACTACTCCAAAGTCAATAACATCGGGAATCTTCCGTCGGTCCGTCGGCCAGTAGGTGGGATGTCCGCTTGAGAGTACATCTAAACCCATTTGAGCAATGGTGTTGAAGAGTACGCGACCCTTTGGGGTTACCAGACGTGAACCCCAAAATGTGTGTTTGGCGTTAAAGTCGCCAGCAACTAAAAATCTAGCTCCAAGGGAATTAAAGAAGTTATGGTATTGGTGTTCTTTTATTGAGAATCGAGGCGGAGAATAAATCGATGATAAAACAAATTTGTATTGACAGAATTCAATGCAAATGTTTGTTGCTTGGAGGTAATCCTCACTTATGTTATTCATTAAATAATGTTTTATTCTGTTCTTTATAAGAATTGCCGAACCTCCACATGCTCTTCCGCGGGGATCTTTAGTATCATACAACACGTAGCCATTAATTTTGAAGTACCCTGTCGCCGTCAAGTGAGTTTCAGCAATCATCATGACATCAATCTGCTTATCCATCAGGAAGTATTCCAGTTCGTTTTTATGTTGGCGGAGGCCGTTCGCGTTCCAAAAACAAATTTTTAAATAAATCATTTCTTTAAAATGGCTTGCAAGATAGTGGATTGCATTTTCAGCATTTCCTGCATCATGGATGTCATGGTGGTCGTAAAAGTGTTCATAGTTTGGACAAGTGTCTGCAAAGTTGTCTCTAGATTGTTGATATGTGGCTCAGAATATTGCGATATAGGTTCCTGCTCCAGACCTGGCATATTAGATTTGACCACGTTTGCGTAAGAAACTTGTCTAGAATTAGGAGCGTTTACGTGAGTAGTTGGTCGTACAATTTGAGGAAAATTCTTACTCGACGTGAAATTAGGTTGTTGAGAATGGTCAGGTAATACTGGCGACTTATTGGTCCTTATGCCCTTCAAATAAGTATAAACTGGACAACCTCTATAATTAGCGGTATGATTTCCTCCACAGTTACTGCATTTTTTTATTTTTAAGTCCGTTTTGGACTTATTACATTGAGCAGTTGCATGTAGTTCCCCACATGCAACACAAACAGACGGCAATTTACAATACGCTTTGGTGTGACCAAATTCTTGACAATTAAGACACTGGACGGGTCCAACACGCTTATGCGGTTCCTCCACGGTAATTCTACGATGCAGAAGATAAATAAGATTGTAAATTGGATGGGACTCGTTTTTCTTTAAGGCAACATCTCCAGGTTCCAATTCTACCCTGAACATGGGCTGAGGAATCTTTTCACGGTTTCTAATATTCACTACGCTCTTGATTTTGAACCCTTTGTCCATTAATCCGTTCTTTATCTCCGCAGGATCAACACATGGGTCTATACCCTTTAGAACGACTTGGAGTCCTTTTGCGCTTTTGAGCTGATAGGTATAGAAATCCCTGGTCTCCCTCTCCAACTGGTTGGACAATTTTCGAAAATCATCTTCCCTATTCACTTGGATCTTTGTCTCGCTGATTTTTCCATGTTTAATTGAGGTTACGCTAAACATGTTCTCACCTATTACAGCAACAATTCCTTGTACCAGTTTATTGGAAGTGGGCTCTCTCAGGTAAATTGGTGGGGGCTTAAACGTCTTTTTCGGTATTTCTGGGTCATCCGTCTGAAGTAGAGCAAATCTGTTTTGATCATTTGGCTTATCACTGCTGACGGTCTTAGGAACTTTATTGGAATTGGAAGACATTTGAGAAGATGTCGGGCTCCTCTGTCGCTTGAGAACGGTGATGTACTTATCCATACCTACTTGTTTTTTGGGTTTGACTGCACTATTTGATGAAGATGATGATTTCTCATCGGATGAGATAACTATATTGGGCGAACAGGAACGGCGCCGTATTTCGGCTTTTGTAGTGAGAAGAGACTCCACGGATTTTCTTAAGGATTCTTCCTCAGAGATCCATAAGTTTTTTTTACTGTAGCTTAGCTCTTTCTCAGAATTACATCTGAGCGGGACACTCATGCAGTTGTTTTGCGATTTTTAAATTACCGAAAAACCACTATTTTTCCACCTATTACGATATCTTTTTTTATATATATATAAATATTTTTTTTTTTTCACTTATTACAAGTTTTTTTTTTTTTTTTTTTTTTTATTTTTTTTTCACCTATTACGAAAATTCAGCCGCACTAAAAATAACACGTCCGACCAGTTCAAGCAACACTATGTGGTCCTAAAATGATTTCCTTTTATAGAGTTTAAGCTGAATTTCGGACTTGTAAAACGTCTTTCAAGAAATCTTTGCTTCAAGTCATATGGTATCACATTTTTGCTTTTGAATGAATCCTGCTGTTCGCAAACACTTTGAAAATTGTGCTTAAGTAGTTCCCAATGATTTAGCCAGCTCTTATTGAGTTTGACAGCAATCTTTGACTCCAATTCAAAGTTTTTTGGCAGACCTGGCCGATCTTTGTCGTAGGTGTCAAAATCCAATTTCTGGATCGCTCAAACCATCTGTCGCATTTGGAAACCAAAGGAACACATTCACTATAAGTTTCGGTAAGCAATCGGTGCTTCAACGGTAAATTTTTCCATGTCTCGCATTGTTGGCATAAAATTCTAAATTTGCGAAGCAGAAAAAACTTTGTTGTTTACACTATAATGTTCAACAATTAAGTGAGAAAAAATGACAGAACGACATATAAGTTACTAAACACAAAAACCGTAAAAAAGGCGCACCCAATATATTAAAATAAATTTTCGTTTTGATTGTGCCACCGGCTCCATACATAAATATGTTTTGTATGTGTGGTGTAAAACTTAAACAAAAAGTGGAAAATGAAAATCAAAAGAACAAAATGGCAGAGATTTATTACATAAAAAGGAATTTTAATACCCTGAAATACACATCAAAGAATTAAAACAAAAATAAATAACAATCGTGGTGTAATTATACAAGGTGAGTGCAAATCGGCAACAAATACAACACAATACAGAAACTACAGGCATTTTGTTTGAGTAAAAAAATTTACTACTGCTAGAAACACTTGAATAATCGGCCTACTGAGCGTACTATTCGAAACACCATCACCCATTTTGAGACCCAGCATTCATTATAGCATAATATTCGACCGAATAGACCACGTCCAGCACACTATAAAGAAAATATAGGGGCCGTAGCTGTGAGTGTACACAAAGACCGTGGAGAGTCGATTTGGCGCCGTTAGCAGCATTTTACGTCGAGATCTTAAATTGAAAGCGTACAAAATACAGATTGTACAACAACTGAAGATCCGATGTTTTTGAGGCAAATTTTGTTCAGTGAAGAGGCCAATTTCTGGCTCAATGGATATGTAAACAAACAAAATTGCCGCATTTGGGACGAAGAGCAACCTGAAGAGATTCAAGAACTGCCACTTCATCCAGAAAAAACAACAGTTTGGTGTGATGTGTGGGCCGGTGCAACCAAAGCTTCAATTTGAGGTAACGGCATCATTTTTAAGGAAATATGGACCGATGATATTTCCTTAAAAATAATGCCGTTACCTCAAATTGAAGCTCGTGATCTCGGTGACATTTGGTTTCAGCAAGACGGCGCCACAATCAATGGATTTATTGAGAGAATACTCCGGTGAGCATATAATTTCACGTTTTGGGCCGGTCGATTGGCCACCAAGACCGTATGGTATCACACCGTTAGACTTTTTCCTGTGGTTATATGTAAAGTCTAAAGTTTATGCGGACAAACCCGCTTCGATTCAGGCCGTGGAGGAAAACATCACGCGTGTCATTCGCAGTTACCAGTCGAAATGCTCGAACGAGACATCGAAAATTGGACTCAACGGATAGACCATCTGCGACTTAGCAACGGCCAACATTCGATAAACATAATGTCAAAGAATGTTTTTCTAAATCATAATAAACATTCACCATTAAATTTGAAGTTTATGTGTTTCTTTCTTCAAAAAAGTAGGGACGACAGAGAACTAATCCGGTGATTAATTTGTCGGCAAAAGTGCATGCTACATTAATTTTTTTTAGTAACCACCACTTTTTTTTTTTGTAGAATAACAAACACAAACTGCGAAGCTTTTTGGCTTGTCTGCAGAAAACACCCAGAGTCTTTGGCGGGAATCGAACGCGCAACCCTCTGACTGATAGTCCGGCACACTATCGCCTAGTCTATCGGGGCACCCATAAATAAATGTTGTATAATGTTGGATATAACGCTAATTCTGATGCTGTTTTTGAAGCATAAACTTGAAATTGTTTCCATTTTGATCATTTAAAACAGTTTCGCTTATATTCGTTTTGTATACATCTGAATTAAAGAATGGGGTTCTGCCCCTGATGACTATAATTATCGACCACTGCTGTAAAAGAAAGGCAATGAAGAAATGTACCGAACAATATTCGAATAAAATTGTTTTGTTTTTGTTTTTTTTTTGTTATAAAATATTTAAATGTTGTCAAGCATTTTTTATTATTTTGATACAATACATATATTGGGATATTTTCATGGATACAGCATGTAGATAAGGGAGCTGATACATTGGTAACTTACATGTAGGGGCCGGCACTTTAATATAAAGTTGGCTCAGAAGAATAAAGTGATACCTTTTATACAAGTCACAGAATTAACTAATTTTAGATATTATTAAAATGGTCATAAAATTGGGATTTGGAAGATTTATTAAAAAATCATTGAAAACTATCATTGACAAGGCTTCTTTGTACATATTGCAGAACACAAATTTTCAGAGGAGATTTTTCAAGAACCTTAACCTTAAATACTAAATTTTTTTTAACTAAAAAAACAACAATGGCTATATCACGGGACTAGATCGAATAAGCTGGGATAAAACAGAATTCATATTGAATCAATAAAGAACAATAACTTAGCAAGAGCGTTCATAGAGTTTTAAATGTCTACCTTTCGTTTCTCTTAAAATTCAGATTAATTGCGTAAAGCAAGAAAAATTGGAAATGATTTAAAAATGTGTAGAATTTTATTGGATGTTAAATATTCCAATTCCCATTTTAGAGGTACTTGTGTAAAGAAAACATACTTAAGGTACGGTCACATTTGGCAAATATTTGAACTCGTTCATTTATTTAAAAAGCTTTTTTTATTTAGGCCAAAGCACAACAAATATTTAATTTTAATTTATTTGATGCTGTTTGATCTTGCAAAACTCTTGTAAGAGTAAACAACGTCAAACAAATTTGTGCTAAAACAAGTGGTTACGTTTTTTTTTCTTTTGCCAGATGTGACCGTACCGTCACATATATTTATTACGGAATGTGTATAAACAAAGAAGAATCTAAGAGGACATTTTAACATTTTTTTTATAAAGAGAAGTAACCACTCAGGCAATTAATACTCCTATATATTTACTTGCGTTAATTTCTTTGGAAAGGGGATAGTTGAAGAAGTAAAGGTGGTGAAAGAAGAAAGCTTTTTTTATATCATAACTCTGCAGCGCCTCTGGTGGTGAGTAGGCGAAGGAGGGCGCTGTGATAACTATTAGTTGGAATAGATAGAAAACTAATAATTATCAGAAACTGATGTTTGAGTGGCAGCGGCTGGGAATCAAACCCGGGCTGCAAATACCAACTCATGCTTAATGATGAAATGCGCTAACCAATTAAGCTACAGCACCCTAGTTGGTAATGCAAGCTTTTGTTAAGCTATCGGACACATCCAAATGAAGTATTACATTTGTAATCGGGACTGTGTTATGTATAACTTGCTTGAAAATAATTCCTTTAAACTACTGTACACATAAAGCCATGTAACAAACATAAATATTTTATTTAGACAAAAATATAAATAAATTTTCTTAAAAAAAAAATATTTTAAAGATTTTTATGAAATTAATAACTATAAAATATAATTGCTTTATTTTAATAAATGTTTTAATGCACAAGGAAAATATTAAATATTTTTTGTCGACGCTTCTATTGTTTAAGTGTATTTCGAGCATAAAATATGGCTGCCAAAAGATTTTCCGTTGACTCATTTAAGTAATTTATATTATGTTGGTTCTTAAATCATTTTTAATTTATTTTGCTTTTACAGATTTTTAAATACATTTGTATAAGTAGTCCTGAAACAATATTTTTGCTAAATGTCAACTGAATTTTTTTTTGAAATTCAAATAAATATATTGAAATTAATGAAAACTGAAAAGAAATGTTCATACAATGTATTTTAAAAATATAGAACCAGCAATTTTCAAATATGTTAATTAATTAAGCACTACAAAAGCAGGAAAAACTGTAAAATAATTTTATGCTAAATTCTCTTAAAGACCCATTTATTTAAATTTGGGTTACAAAGACAAAAAAAAAACAACACCCACATTTACATAAGTAATTAAGCATGCTCATGCATGCCATAAGTAAGTGTGGTAAATGTAAAGGGAAAAAAGAAATAATAGTTATCTGAAAATCTCATTGTAAATGCCAAAAGGTTAAAGGCAAAATTAATGAAAATTAAACGAAATTGTGAACATTATAGATAAAATGCTGAACACACTCTTATGTCGAGCAATTCTAAAGGTATTAAATGTGTTTAATTTCTTGCAAAAGAAAAATAAAAAATTAAGTCAGGCTAACAAGTTGACGCATTCGACGCAAAGCATTAAATAAAATGATTTCATCAAACAAAAGAAAAACCTTTTAAAGATAAAAAAGTGGCGTCATCAATAAATATGTCTTCAAGTTGCAGACTGTGTCTACAGTCTGACCCATTCCTTCTACTGTTTGTACAAACATCAAAGATTTGCCAAAAACTTTTTCAAACAAATTTCCTTGTCTATTAAGACAAGTGTTTTCCTTTACTACAATACTATTTTTAGCAATCGATATTTTTCCAAAGCACTCTAACCATAAAATGATTCTATTTAACAATGCAGTTTGTAGCATAAGGCTGAATTATGTTATTTGAAGGGTTTTTTAATTTTTTTGCTCATAATTTTATTGTCAATATCACAAGTCTGCTTAAAAAAACAAGTAAGAAAGTATAGTCGGCCAAGCCCGACCATATAATACCCTACAAACAGATTCTCAGAAATGTGCGCTATATGGGAGATATGACCTATTATGGACCGATCATCCAAAAATTTAGTTCCATGATTTCTGTGAATATAAAATTAGGGGTATCATTTCTGTATACAAGACACTTATTTGTGTGGAATTTTATTGATTTCCAACATTTATAAAAAATTTATGATTATTGAAGTGATTTTCGGCCTTATATGGGAGCTACGACTAATTATGGACCGATCATAATAAAAGTGTACCGTATAATTTTTAGACATATGAAATATTTTTGCATTCAATATTATTTGGATACCAACATTTTTGAGAGAGTTATGCTCTTTAAAGTGATTTTTAGAAGTGGGGGTTATATGGGAGCTACGACTATTTATGGACCGATCTGAAATAATGGCCCGATTTTTATCAGTTTCAATCCCGTCCGTCCTTGGGCCGAAAAATATCACGTACCAAATTTTATTAAAATATCTTCAATATTGCGACCTGGGGCCAAATTACCGCATTCATGATCGAATGAGCTATCGTACCGAAAAATGATTTCGATATCGAAATTATGATAAAATGTACTAAATTTCTTGCTCGATATCTAATGCCATAATCTCAAATAAGAAAATTACGATAAATTTTACTCGATATCGAATGCGGTAGTTTGGCCCCTGTACTCTTGGCACAAGCTTTACATGGACAGCCAGCCAGACGGACATCGTTAATTGGACGGGCATCGTTAATTGGACTCAGAAAGTGATTCTGAATCGATCCGTATACTTTAAGGTAGGTGTTGGACCAATATTTCTGGGCGTTACAAACATCAACACAAATCCAATATACCCTCCCCACTATGGTGGTGTAGGGTATAAAAACAGACGTAATTTATTTTAATGTCATCTTGGAAAACATCATACGTAGCAATATTTGTTGAAAAACAATAGAATGAAAATTTGAAAACGTTTTTATACTTTTTATGGATTTGTAATGATAATGTGAAGTACTTAACATTATTTTTATGTTTATGGTAGAGCTAGAGGTATGAGAGAGCGAGAGAAAACCAAAATGGCAGACAGGAAATGTGCTGCATTCTGGTAAAATTAACAAGTAAGAGTGCTATATTCGGCTGTGCCGAATCTTAAATACCCTCCACCTAAACGTAATAAGAAATACAAAAACTACACTGGCTATAGGACTAGAATATCCTTATTCTGTATTTTTTATTCAGTTTTAGTGTAAATTTTATTAATATTTGATATATTGTATGAAAGACAATTTTACGAACAACATAATTTATGTTAAATATTTTGAAATTCTGTCTAATTTTCACCATTTTTAATTGATTTAATTACCAATTCTTATCATAATTTACAGAGTTTGTCTGATGTTCATAATAATCTTGAGTGTAATTTAACAACCAGAGTATAAAAAACAACAGTCGGTTTAGGTTTGAACAAAAAAAAAATTCATCAAATAGGGCTTTTCGAGGAGATGCCATCAAAAAAAATTTGTTGTTGAAAATATATAGGCCTATATCTCGGGAACTACTGGGTGTATGATAATTTGTAATATGTACATTAAATAAAAGGTACTAAAAATACCTTTCCAACGATATATATATTATGATTATAAAATATGGACCGAATATGGGCTAAATCCGAAAATAATATTTTTTGACCCGAATTTATTTGCTTTTTTGGAAATGGTTCTTATATGGCAGCTATGACAAATAAAGGGCCGATCTTCTTAAATTTTGGAACAGTGATTTTCATGCATATGAGGATATTTCACGTCGAACTTCAACATAATAACGGTATATTTAAGATATATATTAGAATTAACGTGGATTTCGGAAGTGGACGTTATATGGGGAACAAAATAAGGACCGATATTCTCAAAATCCAGCAGTTTGATTTAGACATGTGTGTAAATGATCCGTGTAAAATTTTGGGTTGGTATCCTGATTTCTAAGAGATTTATGAGTATTAAAGTGATTTTCGGAAGAGGGCTTTATATGGGGCATACGGTTAAAAATAGACCGAAATTCATAAACTTTTGTGGGATGATTTTTGTATATATGTAAATGATATGTGCAAAGTTTTGAGTCGATACCGATATTTATACAATATATATAGGGATAAATGTCTTTTTCAGATGTGGTCCTTTTATAGGAGCTATGACCAATTCTGGGCCGACCACCATAAAATTTAGTACAACATTTTATTTGCCTATAAAGATTATTCATGCCAATTTTTAGCCGTTTAACATTATTAATATCTGTTTTATACGTATTTAAGTGAATTTTGAAAGTGGACTTTATATGGGGGCTTGGTCAAACATGGACCGAACTAAAAAAAATTTCGTTTTGCAATTTATTGTTGCATAAAACTTATTTTTGCTGAATTTTGTCTGGATATTCCAATTTTATAGGTACTTATGTATAATTGAGCAATATTTCGGGAAGATTTTTGTATGGGGGCTATGAGAAATCATGGACCAATTCATACTATTTTCCGCACACTTTCTTCTTTTGTCATAAAAACAACGCATACAAAATGGCATGGCATTATCTGCAATATATTTCAAAATATTGCAATAAAATGGACAAAAAATATCAAATTTTTATGGAGGTTGTCTCACATATTGGTCCATAACTCTGGTTGCCTAAACCGATTTTGCTGATTTTAAATAGCAAACTTCTCGAAAGCATGTCTGACAGAATTATTAAAGATTTGGATCCCGAAGATATCTGGAGACTTCAAAAAACTGATTTCAATATCCAGACAGACAGACGGACATGGCTTAATAGACTCCAATATCTATAAGGATCCAGAATATATATACTTTATAGGGTCGGAAAATTATATTGTGGAAATTACAAACGAAATGACAAACTTACATATACCCTTCTTATGAAGGTGAAGGGTATAAAAACGATATGGGAAGAAGAAACAAATGGTTATGAAAAGTTTTCAATTTCTTAAAATAATCTTAAATTATTTCTACAACCTTCGACTACTATTTTAAATACTGTTGTCCGTTACTCACTTATCTCATGACTGGGTCAAATTTTTGATTTATGCACGTATTCCAACAAATTTCTCCAGAAATAAGTTGTACATGAAGACTAATCTCAAATTTTGTGCAGATCGGTCCATAATTGAACCCGCTCTCGAAAATCACTTTAAAGAGTATAAATCTTTTAAAAATGTTGGTAACCAAATTACATATATTCTACATTAGTCTGTTTCATGTATACAGATATCATTTGGCCAAATTTTGTGATGATCGGTCCACAATTAATCATAGCTCCAATATAAGATCACATTCGAAAAACACTTTAACATTACTTTAAATCTCTTATAAGTGTTTATATCGAGATAAAATTTAGCAGAAAGAAGTCGTACCACTACATTTTTGTATGATCGATCCAAAACAGATCATAGCTCCAATATAGAGCCCATTTTTTAAAATCTCTTTTAACACATACACTATACTGGTATATATAATACCCCATATTATATTAAATCGGGCTTGACCGACTATACTTTTTGACTTGTTTTAAAATGTACTTGAATTATTTTTCCCCTTTATTAGCTCTAAAGAGCACATATTGAAGCGATGTATGATCACGACAAATAATGAATCTATGAGTTCGTCAAACAGGAGACAAGTCTTTAAAATTTTTACCAGAAATGCTTTTTCAATCCAGTAGCAAGCAAGTAATAGCACTGGCTCAATCTGAACAAACATTTTAAATAGCGGTACAGCAGGTGATAAGCTTAGTGAAAATTATTTGCAGTGACGACATACATATTTAAACATTGGCTTTTGTACAGTGTGACAAAACTGTCAAAGTTGAGACTTTTCAAATTTTGAACTGATTTAAACAATTTGTATGATTTTGAAAATTACAAAAAACTTTATTATTGAACTTATTTTCGATATGATAAAATTCATATTGATTTATGAGTATGTAGCTCTATTCAGAGTTTAAGAAATCAGTGGATTTCCTTCTAAGGACTTCTGCACTGATGCTTACAGGAGCTCTTGCTTCCTTTGCAAATTTATGTCCTGCTGGGCAATCGATCTCACAACTAAGAAAAAAGTTCCAAACTTTAACATTAGAACTGATTTTACGCTGTCATACTTAATGGTTTTGAGGAAAATTCCTGGCAACATTTAGAGTTTTGCAAATGATTACAGATGTACTTACACGACCAGTGAGATTTTTATAATGTCAGATAGCCAAGCGCCACTTAAGCCTTATCTTCCTAAAATGTGAGATAAATTTTCGACTGTGTCACTTCTTTAAATAAACTAGGGGCGCATAATAATCTAACATATGCTGGGTAACTGATGTGGTTTGCATCGGAATATTCCCGTAATTAGCAAAACGATTTATATCTCTGTGAAAAAGTAGATTACAGAAGATTATCGCTAGCCTAACGAAAATAGTTTGGCTTGCTGAGATTAGACGGTCCATAAAAACCATCAGCGCTGTTGTCAAATCGACCGAATTTACTCATTGGATTCCGTCGAAAGGGGTAGAGGCTATTGGCATCAACTATTGGACACTGTATTTTAGGAACACTGGCATTATACTGGGTCTACGGTTCATAAGGAGAGAATATCTTAGCTATTGTGTCAATGATCAGCCTTGGCCATTGTAAAAGAGCGTATATTTGGTGCATGGTTGATAAAGATTTATAGATTCAACTGCTCATTCATTAATTTGGTTGATTCAGTATAGAAACAAAACGTGGCGTTTGTGAGGCCTGCTGTTTACCCTTGTCTATCAATCTGATCAGTTTTTGTTGGACTCAATAGGGCAGTTTCATTTCAACAATGTATAAATATCTTGAGAAATCATCAGTTTAACTACAAATGTAAGCAACATTATTATTATTTATTTAGCTGTCGGCTTGTCTATGTACAACTATTTTTTTATTTAGAAATTTCTGCTCACATTTGTTCTTTATCACTTCACTGTGCTTTTCTATCACTAAAGAAAAGGAAATGAATAGAACTATTTTGTGTTGTGTTTTTTTTTTTATTTCCATTCTTCTCTTCTCTGAAAATTGTATTGTTTAATACTAGTTGGCCAAATGCCAACAAATTCTGCCATCTTGTTGAAGTAGTATTTTCGACAAAAACGCAACAACAACGACGGCAGAAACTAGGTATGTACATATGTACATATGTAAGTATGTATATAGTATGTGTAACAAAATCGCCGAAAATCAAAAAGAAAGCCAAAAAAATATTAATTGTTTTGCTTGAGCACCGCAAACTATTACTAAAGTAAATGTTGGCCAAATGTTTGAGTACTTTAAACTGCTGTGTAGGATTTTATTTAGCTAAATACAGAATTTTCCTCTTTTCTTGGCAAAAAATAAAATAAAATACAAATAAATAATATACATACATACATATGTACGTACTTATATAAAGGTTTAAAGGTATTAGTTTAGTTTTGTTAAACTTATTTAAAATATTTTTCGCTTTTTAAGCAAAATTCAGCCAAAAAAAAAAAAATTTTTATTTCTTTCTGTTTTTAGATTTTTGCCTACAGCAATTTGTATGTATTGGCGGCAAATTAAATCCCCCAACGACAATTGTCATTTGCCAACAAACATTTAACACAAAAAATAGAAAAAACTAAAACAACGACAATTAGAAAGAAAAACATTTAAAAAATGTTTTTTTGTTAAGTGAGTTCGTAAATGTCAAGTAAAAAATATTTTGATAACAATTGTCTTTTAAATATATACATATTTTATTTATATATATTTATACCCTACACCACAATAGTGGGGAGGGTATATTGGATTTGTGCTGATGTTTGTAACGCCCAGAAATATTGCTCCAACACCCACCTTAAAGTTTACCGATCGACTCAGAATCACTTTCTGAATCGATTTAACGATGTCCGTCCGTCCGTCCGTCTGGCTGGCTGGCTGTCCATGTAAAGCTTGTGCGCAGAGTACAGGTCGCAATTTTGAATATATTTCGATCAAATTTGGTATGTGATATTTTTTCGGCACAAGGATGGATGGGATTGAAACTGGTGGAAATAGGTCCATTATTTCGCCTCCACACAAATGTCCTCACGAAATTGGGGTTTACTGGTCATAAATGTTTGAATTATGCAAGGATGCAAACAAATTTCACCACAAATGAGTGATAAATGAAGCTAAATCACATTTACAAATTTCGTGAAGATCGGTCCATAATTAGTCATAGCTCCCATATAAGGCCGACTTCCAAAAATCACTTAAAAGAGAATAACTCTTTTAAAAATGTCGGTATCCAAATAATATTGAACACAAATATGTTTCGTACATATACATATAACATGGTAGAATTTTATGACGATCTGTCCATAATTACTCGTAGCTCCGATATAAGGCCCACTTCCGAATAAAATTTAACAAAAATGAGTTTCTTATGTACAAATAGGATGACACCTAATTTTATAATAGTCAGTTCATAAATAGTCAAAACTCCCATATAAGACCCTCTTCGTAATTCACTTTAACCTCCATAAATCTTTTAAACGTATTTATATCGAGTTAAAAGTTAACACACATAATATTTATATTCACGGAAGTCATGGCACTAAATTTTTGGATGATCGGTCCATAACAGGTAATATCTCCCATACAGCGCACATATCTGAAAAATTGTTATAATATACTGGGTGTAAGGTATTATATGATCGGGCTTGACCGACTATACTTTCTTACTTGTTTTTTTTTTGCTTAATTTAATTGTTGCAAATAGCAGTGTGCTAGTGTATGTTGTAGATATTAAACACCTTGTACATGAAACATTTATTTTGAATTTGGAATTTATGTATTTATTATACAAAAATGGTAAAAAATTTATAATTTCTTGGTGTTGTTTGTTCATGTTAAAATCAGCCCAGTAGGAAAGCTGTAGGGTGGTTTCAGGTGGGCGTATTATAATGAAATAAAACTAATTAACACATTAATTTTTGTTTAAAGAAATTTTTTTTATATAAAATTTTCTTTTAGACTTCTTGTTATATAGAGAACTTAACGCGTGAAATTTATAGTTTTATTAAGAGTTCAGCCAAGGAACGATTTGGTTGATTGCAGCTTGCAAATGTGGAGCAATAGAAAAGTTGACCCATAAGATCCACATTTCTATTGTGGGAATATAGCATTGCCATATAGTGCAGCTAGTAAATTGCTTTAAAGATAAATAAAAAATACATAAAGACTTGCAAAATTGCTTGTCATCCCAGCTTTGAGATTTAGGTATACATGGACTAAAAACGTGGGAATTCTTCAAATTATTCGCTTTTATTTTGAAACAATTGTATAATATTATTATTCAAAGTATTGGCCGTTGTTAGCTATGACCCTTCCCCATCTTTCTGGCTACATATGGATTCATTCCTCGCTAAAAGAACTGCTTATCTTTTGAGGCCAAGCACGAATCAAGCATATTTCTGATATCCTGTTTTTAAGGGAAGTATATGCCAGTGAGAGCGTTCTGCATCGATCGAAACAAATAGTATTTAGACGGTGCAACCACTGTTGCCATATTTGACGATTTATCGTCATTTTGACGATTTTTGGTGTCAAAAATTACCCTTTGGCGATTAGACGATCTTTGCCCCTATTTTGACGATTTTTCAGTATAATTGATTTGCAACACTTTTTTCTCATATAAAATTTATAATTTGGTTTCGGAAAAAGAAAAGATTTATTGGAATTTTGGAAATACATTTCTGAAATTCAAAGAAAAGATTCAAATCTCTTGTTTCCCTTCCTAACCAAATTTATACAAAAAAATTTAGTTTTACCTCATTCTTCGGCAAATGTCAAACGAGTATTTAGTCAGGTAAATTTAAACAAAACAAAAATTAGACTAAAGATTTTTTAAAACTAAATAAATGTTGTACCTGAGCTTATTAAAAAGTTTACTAGGGAAATGTACATACAAAATTAAATGTACTAAACTTCACAATTTCCAATTATATTTCAAAAATTTTCAATTATATTTTAGAAATTTCTAATAATATTATAGAATTTTCAAATTGTATTTCAGAAATTTTCAAATCCATTTGAGAAATTGTTAATTGTATTTCAGAATCCAAACATATTTTTAACTTAACTTTTATGAAATACGATAAGAATATTCTGAAAACCAACTTGAAACTACAGAAAATCAATTAAAATTTTTTTAAATAGAAAATTCTGAAATAGAATTGAAAAAATCTAAAACGCATAGTGTTGTAAAAAGGTGTAATTTTGTATTTAGAAAAAGAATTTTTTATGTTTTACATTGTTACTATGAAGAAATTGTTTTTTTTTTTATTTTATATTAAAAATTATATAAATTTTTTTGAAAAACATTGATAAAAATTTCTTAAAAAATTGATTTTAAAAACTATATTTTGAAAAGTAATTTATTATTAATTTTTGTGTTCATTTTACATTAATTTTTGTGTGTTTGTTTTGTTATTTGTTACTTTTTTTATTTTAATATTGATATTTAAAACTGTTTTTTAAACTTTAATCGATCCCTTCAACATATTTCATTTTTTTGTTTTTTTTTCTAATACGTCTACGTATTAAACAAATTTATTTAAAAAAATAAATAAAATATTGAATTGATAAAAAGTTCTATTTTAGTTGACGATTTTTTATTCAAAATTTGATGATTTGAACCCTTATTTATCTGGCAACTATTGGTGCAACGTCTGACCTCTAAAGTTTTTGAGGCAAAACTTCTCAAAACTTCATTCTAAATTGTTTTCCACAATTTAGGGAGAAGTGTTTGTGGCCAAGCGTTGTCAAGATGGAATATTATGCTTTTATGTCTGGCCACATAAGCGGCCAATGCTCTCTTGAAACGAATCTGTTGCATTCGGTAGAGGTTCCCTGTTATGGAGCTTGGAACATTACCTTAGCGCCATGGATATTTGGCTGGAAACATATTTCATCGCAAAAATTATTTCTCTATCTCTATTCTATGTAAAATTCGAGAGGGCCTAGCAGCAACATATTTGTGGAATTGAGCATATTTTCATAAAACAAATTTCACCACAGATATGCTATGGCCGATAACTGACCATAGTTTTCATATAAAGCCCATTGCCGAAAATCACTTTAACAAGAATAACTATCTTAAAAATTTTGGTATCCAAATAAAATTTAATACAAATAAGTTTCACATATATAGAAATCATGACACATTATTTTAAAGCGATGGGTCCATAATTAGTCTTAGTTCCCATGCAAGGCTCTCTTCTAAAACTCATTTTAACATGTCTAAATCTTTGAAAAACATTATTTATATGCATGGAAGTCATGCAACTATATATTTGGATAATCGGTCTTTATATCATATAGTGCCCGTTTCAGAAAAACTGGCCGGACTTGACCGGCTATAATGGTTTTACTTGTTTGATATAAGTTATTACGTCTTTCAGAAAAATATGACCCAAAAATTTAAAAATCTATATTTTATTTTTAGACATAAATAGCACATGGTGGTAACTTTTTTTAAAGATCTTGCCGAAGACTTTAGGATCGGATGAAAAACAAACAAAAAACAGAACGCGATTAAACACTTAGATATTCTGGTCTATTCGGGAATACGCGCTTCACTTCTTCGTCTTCGAACGTTCACTTTCGACATTTCGTCTTCGACATATTCTAAAATACGAGTGAAGAATTATCGTTTGCAGTAATCGATTTTTTGTAATCTCTTATGAAAAACATAAACATTGAAAACAGCTGTCTAATTAATATACAGAAAAATTTAAAAACAAAAATATAATTTAAAAATAAAAATTGAGATGGATTCGATTGTATTTTTAATTAATGCACAACCTGAAAATCTTAGAGAAGTAATTAAAATTTTAAGAAATAACACGCCGGATATATTTAAAATGAATGATGCCAGTTATGTATGTATGTTTATTACAAATTTAAAATCACCTCGTCTAATACCAAAAGAAGTTTTAGGAAAAATTTTAGAATCAACAACGAGTCATTTAAATGTATTTTATCCGAATTGGAAGACAAAATCAAACAGCAATCACGGCTTGGATGCTTAAGGCCTGTTGACAATTCGTTTCTTCGCTGAAGGAAATTACCAACATGGAGTTAGCAAGGATTGGCATCTTAATATTTCCCAGTCAACTTTTTCCAAACTTCTGTTTGAATTATTAGTTGCAATCGAAGAGAAATTATGCCATAAATGGATAAGTATCAAAATGGATGAACAGACAAAAGAAGCCCGAATGTACTTCTTTCGAAAATCGTCGATACCAGGCGTAACCATGGCTATTGATGACCATGGCTCTGAACTGTTGCGGTGATGTTAGTTTTTTAGACCTGGACAAAGAAACAGAATTAACTTTCATTGTATGGTTTTTATACATGTACATACATGTACATATATTTACTTAAATTTGAAGTATACGCTTGTTATTTATTTTTCAGTTATGTAGGTATTTTATTTTTACGCGCTAAATCAAGCGTCGAACGAAAATTATGCAGATGTGTGGTGAACAAGTATTTTAGAATGCATACAAAGTGAACAAAAACATACACAAAAAAAAATAAAAATTAGTTTCAATTAAAATATTTGTGGAATAAATTAAAAATTTAATTGAAATCAAACAAAGAAAATGATAGTGTCAATTAAAAAAAAAATTGATATTTAATTGAAAATATCAGAAAAAGTAATTGAATCAATTAAAATTTTAATTGAAAATTATTTTAAAATCAATTAAAGGTTTAATTGTAAAAGAAAGATGATTTTTTTTTCTGTGTATGCTGTTCTGTTTGTTTTCTGGTACTCACATCGCTAACGTATTTTAGAATAACAAAAAGTGAAGTGAAACGCGTATTTGTGGTGAAAGTGACTTCCCGAATAGACCTGATTATTTTATAAACCAGAATATTTGTTTTTCAAAAATCCTTTTTTTTCACTAATTTCAATAGGTTTTAGAAATAAGAAGAAATAAAATTTTTATATTTTAGGTCCATAAGTCAACGGGAAGAAATATTTTCTTTATTCAAGATCTGCTTTTCCTGACAAACATTTTGTCAAGCTGACATTAAATTTGACAATCTAATTTCCAATAGCTTTGGTGTAGATATAAAAAGTTCAACTTAAGTTTAAATATGATATTGCTTCTGAAACTCATTTTAGGTGCTTTTTCTGGGATCAAATCCTTTAGTAAATTGTAGATTTCCTAAAATTTGTTGGCAAATATTCATATCAACATATTTTCCTATTGGCTGCTTTATTGCAAATTTCTTACATTATTTTTACAAAAGTTTTTAACTGGTTGTAGAACTATGTCTGCTCATAATGATTTATAAAGTGCTGATGATGTTGGTTAAAAGTGCAAGTAGTTTAATATTTGAACATCTTATAAGCATTAAGGGATTAAGTTGAAATATTAAAAGCAGCCAGCTAAAATAAATTAAATTTTGTGTAAATACGACATGATACTAATGAATCATACAGGTGATGGGACGTAGTGAGAGGGTACAACAATAAATTATACAAAATAGTAAATAAGAAAATTTAACCTTACCGTCTTCGCAAGCCATTAATTTACTTTACACGGCGAAGAATTTCGTGACGCATATGAATTTGTCTCGCTGGTGTGGACAACTCTTATCAATGTTATATTCTTATTTGAACTGACACAAAAACTCTGACATTTTAGAAAATTACAATTAAGGAAAAATATGAATAAAAAAAATCTTATTTGTAACTGCTCTTTACTAAATCATGTCTAAGCTTTCAATGCTTATTATATTAAGATTTACTTTTAAGTTTAAAATGTTTGTAAATATTAATATTTAGGTTTAATAACCCTTTTATGTTTAAACTTACTTTTTCTTATAATATGCTTTTAAATTTGTTTAACAAATGTCTGTGTTGCTTACCTGTAATTAGAAAAAAAATAAACACTTATTAGATTTTAACAAAAATTTATAGTCTATACGTGTCTTAACTAAAATAATATATACACACAGCTTCAAAAGTGTGTAAACACCAGTGAATTTTTTGATTTTTTTTTAAGATTATGAAGAGCATTATAGTTCAACTTAAATTTTTTTTTTCATAACCGAATCTATTATTCAACCAAATATCCAACAAAATGAAACTTTTAAATTTCAATCGATGGATAGATTTTAGGATTTTCATTATCTTAAAAAAATCAAATAATTTGTTGTGTTTACTCACTTTCGAGGCTCATAGTATATTGAAATTTCTGAGGTACATATCATTAAATACTTCGTTATTTAGGACAAACAATTTATCATTTATTTTGCAAAATGTCATAATTTGATGTGTTCAAAAAATTTTAAATCTATTTTAACTTATTTGAAGTGTTGTTTATGATTTTTCGGTGCACAAAACAAAACGAAATATTATTTACAGATGATTTATTTTTAAATATGTCAGTGCATTTTGTCTTGTGATCAAATCAGCGAAAAAAAAAATAAAAATAAGTTAGAGTGCTATATTCGGCTGTGCCGAATCTTTAATACCCTCCACCTAAACGTAATAAGATATACAGAAACTACAGAAACTGGTTAGAGGCCTAGTATATCCTTATGCTGTGTTTTCTATGCAGTCTTAGTGCAAATTGTATTATGATTTCATATACATAGGGGTGTGAATAAAAATTCCACCTGGAATTTGTTCCCTTTTATTTTTTTAACATTGAATTTTAATAGCAAAAATGTGAAAAGGGAACAAATTTTATGTGGAATTTTTATTCACAATAGGGGTGATTGTGTTTGAAAGACAATTGAAATTTTATCTAATTTTGACCATTTATAATTAATATAATTACCGATTCTTACTATAATTTACAGAGTTTGTCTGATATTCAAAATAATATTGAGTGTAATTTAACAGAGTATCAAAAAGGGTAAGATATAAGGTGAGGCTTTTGTGTTTGAATTTGATCTCAATAATATTATTTACAAGAGATTTGTGGGTAGCATCTAAATCCAGTATCCACTAATGTGGTTTCTACGTATTAGAGGCATATTTTGGTTGAATTTCATCTTAATAACGTTGTTGTCAAGAGTTGTATGGTTGTTTAATATGCTCGGAAGTGGACTCAATTCGGGAGCTATTGCCAATTATTGACTGACAGCTACAAAATCCAGTAGCATAATTGCCGTATAACCGATATTAGTATGATATCTGGATTTAAATAAAAGTTGCTTCAATATCAATATTTATTAGACATTTTTGTTGGTTTATTTATTTTTCGGAAATGGTTTTTATATGGCAGCTATGACAAATTATGGGCCTATCTTATTAAATTTTGGAACAGTGATTTTTATGCATATGAGGATATCTCATGTCGAATTTTAACGTAATAACGGTATATTTAAGATACATATGTATTAGTATTAACGTTGATTTCGGAAGTGGACCTTGTATGGGGGACATAGTCAAACATGGACCGATATTCGCAAAATTCAGCAGTTTGATTTAGGCATGTATGTAAATGATCCGTGTAAAATTTCGTATCGATACCGTTATTTATAAGAGATTTATGAGTATTGAAGAGAATTTCGGAAGAGGGCTTTATATGGGGTATACGGTCAAATATGAACCTAAATTTACAAAATACTGCAGAATGATTTTTGTGTATATGTAAATGATATGTCCAAAGTTTGGAGTCGGTACCAATATTTATACGATATATATAAAGATGTGGTTCGTATATGGGAGCTATGACCAATTATGGGCCGATCACCATAAAATTTAGTACAATTTGTTTACCTATAAGGATTATTTACGTCAAATTTTAATCGTTCAACATTATTTATATCAGTTTTATACGTATTTAAGTGCATTTTGAAGGTGGACTTTATATCGGGGTCTATGGTCAAACATTGACTGAACTAAAATAAATTTATTTTTGCGATTTATTTTTGAATGAAACTTATTCCTGCTGAATTTTGTATTGATATTCCAATTTTATAGGCATTAATTTATAATTGTGCCATATTTCGGGAAGATTTTTGTATGGGGGCTATGAGAAATCATCGATTCTTACTATTTTCCACCCACTTTCTTCTTTTATCATAAAAACAACGTATACAATTTTTATATTATTGTCTGCAATATATTTAAAAATATAGCAAGAAAAATGTTTCAAAATATCAAGTTTTTATGAAGGTTGGTTGTCTTACATTTTCATCCATAACTCTTATTCTATTCAACCGGCTTTGCGGATTTTCAATATCCAACTGCTTAGGAGAACTATAAGCGGTTTTTTGTAAACTTTGTTGATTTCGGTTATGTCCTTTGGACGTGAGAGTGTTTTACACATACAGACAGACAGAGGGACATGGCTCAATCGACTTAGAATTTCGTAAGGACCAAAAATATATATATGAACTTTGTTGTGTCTCAGATGAGTATATCTCAGTGTTACACACGGAATGACAAACTTATATATACCCTCATGTACCACTTATGGTGGTGAAGGGTATAAAAAGCAAACTGATTTTGTTTTATATGGGTGGCTTGATTTAAAAATAAACTATGAAAGTGATGATACCAACAGCATTGAAAATGACGTCAAAATCTTAAGAATTTTACATGTGATGTAGTGGCAAAATGCAAACAAAATAATGTGACCATTAGAAGTAAAATTGAACAAGTACAATTAATGATGTCAGAGAAATTACAAATTGAAATTTATGTATGTATGCATGTATGTACAATGTACATACATATATGAAATTCAAAAACTGCCTAAAATATCATGGGACTATCGAACCTACAAACTGATTCCAAAACAAGTAAGAAAGTGTAGTCGGTCAAGTCCGACTATATAATACCCTACACCCAGTATATGTATAAAACAGTTTTTCAGAAATGGTCGTTATATGGTCATCCAAAAATTTAGGGCCATGACTTCTGTGAATATAAGTATTATGAAGGAATTACGGAGAGGGTCTTTTATGGAAGATTTGACTAATTATAGAACGACCGTTATAAAATTAGGTGTCCTTATTTCTGTATACGAGCATATGAAACTTAATTGTGTTGAATTTTATTTGGATACCAAAATTTTTAGGAGATTTTTGGTCGTGAAAGTGATTTTCGGAAGTGGGGCTTATACGGGCGCTATGATCAATTATGAACCGATCTGCACACAATTTGTAGATGTAATTTGGCTTCATTTACCACTCATTTGTGGTGAAATGTATGTGGATACTTGCATAATACAAACATTTATGATCGTTAAACCCCTATTTAAGGTGGGTGTTGGGCCAATATTTATTGGCGTTACAAACATTACCACTAATCCAATGTACCCTCCCCACTATGGTGGTGTAGGGTATAACAAGGGGCAAGTTGGTAAATATTCCTGAAATACAAACATATTCCCAAATATATTTATTAATTGAATAACCTTTTAGTTTAAAATAATAATTATAACTAAAATTAATTTAAATAATTTTGAAAAGTTATTAAATATAATAACTTGATCATTTAAATTTATACAATAATAATATGATTATCAAATAATTTTTATCAAATTAAATTTTACTATTATATTAATAGTGTTCAATTGGCAAGTTATTGGTGAAGGTTAGTTGTGTGACCTGCCAACCAGAACCAAAATGTTGTCAATTTACATCCTTCTAGGACTGCGGCAGGTTTCTTTCATTTAAAGTGTTACAGCTTTTACCGATCCTGAGTTTCTAATTACCAGTTCTAATCACCGGTTCTATGTATATTGCCTTTTCTCTAGGTTACTTTTAGTTTCACTTCTTTAACGAATATAAATTTGTATATTTATTGATTTTGTGTCGTTATACGATACTAATTTCTATCAATTGAGGTAAATGCATATAAAATTTATAAAAATAAACTAATTATAATTGCTAGAAAAATGTCATTAATGTTGTTTAAAATTTGTTTTTTTTTTGCAACCATTTTGAACAAAATTTTTTTTTCTGAATATGCGCCAAAAGTGACACAATTAATTGGAAATGTATTTTAATTTAAATAAACATATGTTCAGGTGTTTTCTTTATCTAAATTTAATTAACAATTAGTTGTTAGTATGCATACAAAATTGAAATAAGCTTAAACAAAAACTAAATAAGTCAAACAGTTGAGTAAAGCCATAACGAACATTAAACTTATATACAGGGATGCCAGATGAATTTCGGAAAAAATCGTCAAAATCCCGATAAAAAATAAAAAAATCGTCATTTCGAAACTTAAAAATCATCAGAATAATTTGGAAATCTAAAAAGCCAATATTTCTAATAGTAGTTTAAACTAAAACATAAAAAATCAAGTTTATATAGTCTCTTATAGTTTACATGCATATACCAAAATATATAAAATAAATCACAAAAAGTATAATTTTAAACGCAACATGTGTAATATATTAATAATATATTACAGTATTTTACAAATAAATATCTCAAAGAAACATATTTTATTAATTAAGACTTAATTACAATGTCAAAAACAAATATATTTATTAAGTTTTAAAAACATTTTGAAAAATGAATTCATCCATTCCGTATTTCTGTTTTAATTAAATTTATTTGGCTGTTATTTAAAATACGAAAAGTTTTTCTAGATTTTCCCCGTTGAATTTCAAAAATTGTTTTATCTAAAAATTTTAATTCAAGGAATTTAGCAGCTAAAACTGTTTTTCATGTTAACCAATAATATTAGTAATTTCAACTATCCTGACTCTTTGGCATTATTATGCTTAATCTCAACAATTGTCAATAATTCAGAAAACAAAAACCAAAAACATTAATAAGAAAAACTAATTATGGAAAATTTTAATAATTCAGAAAATCGTCACTTTCAAAGAAAACTCATCAAATCGTCACTTTGCTATTTTTAAAGCAAAAAAATCGTCATAAAAACGATAAAAACTAAATCTCCCTTAAAACAATTTCCCAATATTTTTAGCTTTTAAATCGTTAATTTTTAATAGCGTTTGAAATTTTCTCAATCTCAAATTTTACAATAAATACTCACCCCTACCGTGAATGAAAATTTCACATGAAATTTGTTCCCTTTTATTTTTTTAACATTGAAAATGTGAAAAGGGAACAAATTTCATGTGCAATTTTTATTCACGATAGTGGTGAATATTTTACAAAAACTACTTTTTGTGTATATTCCTTAAAAAAGTTTATTTTTGCCGCCTTTTAACTAATAATAGAGCAGTTGATTAACATACTATTTTCTTGGACACTTTTATGAAAATTGCAAGACAAACTCCTGGCAAAACCAGAAAATGAAAGACTGTTTTCATTAGTAACTTAAATTGATGTTTTGAAATTATTATTGAAAGTTAGTAGTGATTTATGATTAGTAGTGATTAGAAATGTTGTTATTCTAATTTAAAAAAAAACAACAGGTTGGTTTCTAGCACCCAAATGTTTTAAATATATATTCGATGACCATTTCAATATCTAGGTAAATATATATTTAGATATCAGCCAACATAAATACAGAACACACCTAATGTATAGTATAGAATAGCCCCATAATTTTTATTTACGCGATAACAACTTTTCCATGTTTTTGTGTCATAAAGGGGACATAATGACAGACAACACGTATGATTCCCTGAAGCGTTTTTTTCGCTCTCAATTAATTTCAAAATAATTTCATTAATTTCAAAAATATTCAAATGAGGAAATATTAAAATCAAACAAACATAATGACGAAAATTTAGCAATATAAATAGTTTTGGTTATAAAAAAAAATATATATTTAAATACATACATACATACATACATACATAATATAAAAAGGAACTGAAATAATTTGAAATGAATTTCAGCAACTTTGTACTGTGAGTCAGCAATACAAAGTTGTTGTTGTTGATTTTTTTCCTTCATATTCCCAAAAAAAAAAATTTCAATTAAGATTGTTAGTTTGTCTTTAAGAATTCAAATTTAAAAAATATTTAGGTTGGTTATAATCCCGAAGGAAGATTTTTAGAAATGTGTTTGAGCAGAAAAGCTTAGTCATCGTTAGATTGCTAAAAAAGAATTTGATTTGATTTCATGATTTTTTTTTTTTTAATTTGCCCCACTATTTAGGCAAGAATTTTTAGACAATATTTTTTAAATTACTTATATTTTGATAAAACTTTTAAATCACTTTAAATATTCACTCCTATCGTAAATAAAAATTTCATGTGAAATTTGTTCCCTTTTCAAATTTTTCCTATTAAAATTCAATGTTAAAAAAATAATAGGGAACAAATTTCATGTGGAATTTTTATTTACGATAGGGGTGATTGTCTATGTTTTAGTTGGTTCATAAAATATCTATTAACTTTAAATTAAATAATGTAATCAACTAAAGACATGTAAATTCCAGCTGCCGTATTCATAAAAAATAAAGTAGGTTTGAAGTGTGATTTTAGACAAAATTTTCATACAAAATTTTCTTAAAGTACATTTGAAGTCTACTTTAATTTTATATGAATACGACTGTAGGGTCCCGCAATTAAAGAATTATGTAAATAGATGATATTTACAGTGACATTGATGTACAACACAAAATAATTCTAACGTAGAGTTTCAAGTGTAGCCCGAAAATACACTTCATTACGCTATGTATCCTAATAATGTTTTGTATTCTTTAAACATTTAAATAAATTTAAAACTAAATAAATAATTTTATATTATGAGTCGTAAAAAGTTAAACAAAATCCAATTATATTCCGTATTTCTTATAATGTATGGCAACTCATCACTATCGAAATCTATGTATTTGCCTTACTGGCTGGGTGGGTTTGCCTACTTGATCAATCAATGATGACGCTGTTTAGAATCATACATACGTAAACAAATATATCTATCCATATGTTTAAATAGACTCAAAACAATACGCATTTACTTTACCCATAGTCTGAGCATTACCCTGCAGCCCTTGGAACTAGTTCTGGGCTACTATTTACTGATATAATTAATCTACTTAATAAAAAAAAGCAGGACTGCGAAATGTTAAAATTTATTTTTAAAATAGAAAACTTTAATTTGCAATGTAATCATTTAAAAACTTTTCAGTTTCATTAATCCTGTTTGGGCTCTAATGCATAGATTGCTGATTTTTGTAACTAAAAACTCTTACCACCCTGTATAGCTGCTGAGGAAAGACTTATTTTACAGTAGTATAATATTAATATTCCATCATGACAACGCTCGTCCAAATGCTGCAATACCTGTTAAAAACTATTTAGAAAAAAGTGTTTGGGAAGTTTGGCCTCCAACGCTTAATAGTCCAGACCTTGCCCCATTCGACTATTTTTTTTTTATTTCGATTACTGCAGAACACTATCTCTGAGATACATTTGACTTTACAATAGGGTATCAGAAATTAGCTTGTTTCATTATTGGCTCTTAAAGATGAGAAGTTCTTTTGGCGTGGAATCCATATTATGTTGCCAGAAAGATGGGAAAATGTCATAAATTTCATATTATACAAATGTTTGAAAATAAAAGCAACAAATTTAAAAAATATCCCGCTTTTCTATGTTATACATCCAATATATAAAGTCAAAACCGGTTTAAATATTCACGGAACCGAATTCTAAATCCAAAGCCAATCATTACCTCTTATATTAATGTGACTGACCCTTGATCTAATACAAACATACATATTTCCATTACCAAACCTTAACAGCTAGACTAGTGATAAAGCTTGAATATATTTTTGTTTGGAAACTGATGTACTTCTTAAATTCCCAGACCGTGTTTAAAGTTATCAATACTATGATTCAAGGAATGTGCTTGTTTCAAGAGACAATGTTTTAAAGTAATATTTGCATATGACAGATAAGTGTCTGGATCTTTCAATATTGAGTCAATCAGTCTATTTTAAGTTGATGAAATACAGATAAACTGGATCAATTTCCTAATTGACCAAATTCTTTGTATATCCAATAAATATTCTGGTTTTAGTCCCTTCATTTTACCTGTTAGTGCCTGACAGTAAGACATTGCAACATACGCTTTTTGAAATCTTGTTTTCAGTTAATGAGTGGTATATGATTACCACAACTAGAAACCTTGCTTGTTTTTACAGAATTATAATTTGTTTTTAATAAAGGTTAGGGACCTTAAAATTCTGTTTAATTCTTAAATTCATGAAGTTGGTAATATAACGCTTCCTTAGTGTAAATTGGAATGGTGCTCTATCTATGTTAGCATGAATCTTTATAATGAACTTTATAATCCATTCATACACTATTAAATCACTGGGAGAAAGACTGAAAGCTCTTTAGGCTTTTTATTGCTTACATATCTCCAGTACAAAACTTTAATAAAATGATTATAACTAAGATCTCTGCAACATTAATAGATATATTTCATCAACTACAGGAAATTAGCAATTAATAACAATCAGGGTAAGTTTAACAAAGAAGAGCAAATGAAGCAGTTGCTACCTTTAGAACTGCAGGGTACTCTGAACATAGAGAAAACAAACATGAGTATGTATTTATGTTGTATCACTACTAAAGCTATCTATAGACGATCGTCAGATATTCCAACGTTGTCCGAAAAATGTTTTGAAAATGTCTAACAACAGTGTGAACTTAAAATTGTTGTCTTCCAACGTTGTAAGAAAAAACATTTTCAGTACATTGGAAGACAAAAATATTGTCAGACATCAATTTTGTCATTGTCATTGTTTTAAGACAATTGTTAAACACTATTTATTCATTGTCATATGTGCAAATGGCAGCATTGTCATAGAAATTATTTTTAATACAACTCTGCATATATGTACAAAAAATAAACAAACAAGTGTGTATTAATAACATTTTGGAAAAACAATTTCGGTTGACAGATAAATTCATTGTGTGACAATTGTGTGCCAATGAAATTGTTAGTTTTCTTACAGTCGTCTAAACTGACAATTTACCTTTTGGTGACAATTTTTCAATGTCAGTACATTGCAGGATCTGACAACGTTGTTATATCTGATGATCGTCTATACATAGCTTATGTATCAGCTCTTTTCAATGAACGAACGGGTTAAAATTAACGGATCACTTCCTTGAACGGAATGAGCGGGTCATTTAACTGAACGGTTTTCATTCAATAGTGTACGGATCAATTTCGTTCAGCTGCTGTTTATCAAAAGACATGAAGAAAATCACATTCAATAAGGGTTGTATTCATTCATTCAAAGTGATCGAATGAACGAATTGAATGAACGAATCAGTCTTGGATAAATGAACAAAAATGATCGGTCACTGAAATGAACGACCGGGCACAACTCTACTTTTCATTGTCACAGTATAACATTGATGTGGGAAATTATTGTTATACCAATTGCTATACAATTAATAGGTTTGTCGAGGATAGCGGTAGGTAGCATTTCAGATAAATTTATTGGTAGTTAATTTTCCTGAGACGACTAAATACATACATACATATGTATATTAATATTAGCCCACCATTTCTGTAGCCCACATTTTCAATTCATTAAAGATCATTCCGTTTCGTTGCCTAAACATTTTCAAATACTGTACTACAATCTTTGTTAATAAAATTTTTATTTAATTTCTACTACAACAATAAATAACTTAGATAAAATAAACTTTAAGACTAATACACTTTGAATACAATAAAGAGAAAAATAAATAAATAAATAAATATTCGTCGATGTGTGCGAAATAAAAATAAACAAACTGGCAATTCGTTAAACTGTCAGACTAATCAACCAACACCACCGGACGACAGCTATGAGACAAACCATGAACACCAAATTCAATTCAGTTGGTCACATGATTTCAATTTCATTTTCACACAATTTGTACTCGTATAATATAGTGACTACAAACAAATTTAATGACGTTCTTCTTGCTGCCAGTCTGTAGAAAAATATATGTACATACAGCAAAAACATGTAAATTTATTTATTATTAACAAAAAACAGAGAAAAAAAATAAATTAAAAAAAAAAATAATAAACGTTAGTAATAAATATTTATAATGCAGTCAGTGAATATATACAATACAAATCATTAAATAATGCTGTAATACTTGTAGAAGCGGGGTTTTTGATATTTAATTATACAAATTTAAAACTGAACTTGCGACTGTGATTTTCGTCAGTTTAAATTCAAGTTTTGTTTTAATTACTTACAGTGTAGTTTGTGTTTTTTAGATAGGGTTTAAGTTTTAGACAAGTTTAAGCGTTTGATTGGTCGTTTTGTGGCTTAGAGTATGTGTTTCTCATTTAAGGTTTAAGTTAAAAAAAGTTTAAACTTTTACTTTTGATTGCTCAGTTTTTGGCTTAGAGTTTAACCCCCTTATTCAAAAACGATTATTAAATTTAACAAACGTTTATTAAGCAAATGTTTATATGCAAATCTGTGTTAATAAACGTTTGTTAAATTTAATAATCGTTTTTGGCTTAGAGTTTAATTATTTTATATTATTTTCGCGTATATAAAAATATGAATCTGTCTGTTTTAAACTATAGTTAATATGCGTTTGATATTTATGGTTTAAGTTTTAGACAAAATAAGACTTTTGTGAAATTTGTTCGACTAAAAGTTTAAATTCAAGAGTTTTGATGACATCAATACTGTATTTTAATCTGCAATTTTTTAATAAAGCCTAAAATGTGTGTTTAAAATATAAAAATCAAGTTAAAATTAATCATATAAACTGTAATACAAGTTGAATTTATTGACTTTGGAACTATCGAATATCATCTGTGCTTTAATTGAAATGAATCATTTATACTTTTAGCTTTAAGAAAATTGAAACCGATTAAAGAATAGTTAAGAATTAGAATATGAAATATGAAATTGAGTTCTAAGTAAATCAACTAACGTCAATTTTATCCACAAAGATTACAAATACTATACTAAGGATTAAAATAAGATCCTTACAATTACAATTGACTCTTTAATTGATTGAATCTGGTTTCTAAGTGTAGTACAAAAAAACCTAAAACTAACTACACCCTACAAGCAGACAAAAAAAAAAGATGATTGGACATGGTTACGGCAACTACACTGTGTTTTTGGTAAAAATATATTGTTCTGATACACAAATAATTGTTATTTTAATTTGATTTTAACAATAATTTAGTTACAATAAACATTTGTATGTTTATCGCAATTATAAAATTGAATATGGGTCACTGAAACATAATTATTTTTAAAAAATATTTGGTATAACTATTATTTTTTTTATATATTTTTTTTTAATTTTATTTCAGTTAATTATCTACAATAATACAGTTTATTGCCCCAGCGCCGAATTGGCTTTATAGAGGCTAATGGCAACTATTTACATTAATTTACAAAGATATTAATTATATAATGATAAAAGAGATAAAAAAAGAGATATGGAGCAATTCCATATGAAAGCGATCACCTTTTGGACGACCCCTCTCCGATTTTAAAATAAATAGTCTCAATCGATTGCCCAGCAAAAAATAATGTACCTACATATTTTTTTATAGTGACTGGTTTAGTGGTGGTGTACACCACTGTCATGTGACAAAATTGAAGAATTCTTCATAAGGTACCTCATTGAAAGTTGTTAAAAAAAAAAAAACTACTAAAGCGATCGCAACGAGTGATAGCTCGTTGGAAAGGTATTGAATCAGGCTTTAATTGAAAAATAAAATTTTCCAAATTTTTCTTAGAAATTTACCTTTAAATTTTCCACAGAAGCTCCTAAATTTTCCGGCTAATTTTTTTTTTTGGATTCCTCATAATTTTTACCCAGTTCATCAATTTGGTTTCCGGGAACGCCACGGAACAATTGAACATGTTAATCGTATAACCAGAGAAATAAGAAAGTCGCTCAAGCCTTCGATAAAGTATGGCACAAAGGACTGGTAAATAAAATAAAATAAAATGCTTGCTACCATCATCTACCCATAAACTATTGGAATATTATCTATTGGACTTATACAGAGGGCCCAATCAAAAATTCTTAGGACCATGACGGGCGAACCATGGTACATAAGAAATGAAAACATGCACAGAGATCTATAAGTACCATTGGTAAACGATGAATTCAGAAGGGTCCGCGAGAACTGCATCAAAAAGCTACAAACCCACCCGAATCCGCTAGCTAGAATTGTAGCTCAGAGCCAGACGGAGTCGAGGCTTCGTAGAGCTTAACGGACAATAAGAAATTAATGCTGTGTTAGAGAGTAAATAGATTTATTTTAGTTTTAAGATTTGAATACTTATTGCTAGGCCTAAGGAAATAAGGCAGATTCAATAAATAATAAAAAAGTATAAAAAAACTCATGCTGGTTACTTCACTAAATCGACTCCACAATCTGTAAGGATCTGTAAATTATATATCACATGTAAGTATAAGGCGCTATATGAAAGCTATGACCTATAGTGAACCAAACATTCAAAAATTTAGTGGCACGATTTCTCCCAATCAGGCATCATTTACAACTTATTTACGGCACCATTATGTAGATGTAGATGTTACTGAGAGATCCTTCAATTATTTCAGCAGCTCCTATATCCAGTGCAAATTGTACATGAAGCAAATATATTTATATTCAAGTTATTCGATTATGAAGTGCTGTCTACAACGAATTTTTCTCTGCATTATGTTTCCTATCATCAAGTATAACTAGACTACGTATAAAGTAACCAGTTGGCTTCTCTTTGAATTACAAATTGCACATACATACATATGTATGTATGTATATACGTGCCAAATAAACCAAAAATATATAAACTGAAATTAGCCAAGCAATTAGACTTTTGTGAATATCTCAAGGGATAAAAAAAAACTATTGGGTATAAAATCCAATAGATCATGGTAATCAATGAAATATCGTTTACGGTCTCAGTTTATTTTCCTAACATTGCTTTGCGGTTGAGGTTTTATATCTTTGTAATAAACCACAAGCAACCGTTTAAACATGTAAGTTGCCAATGACATTTAGCAATGATTTTGTAATATATTAATTAAATTTATTTGATATTATTTAATACGTTCGTTTACAAATATCGTTTAGTTTATAATCAATTGCTGTAATTGAAACTCCGCTTTATTATAAACTAAACAAAATACTATCTACCGATTTTATTTCACAGTTTTTTCTTTTATGATTTTCAATAAACTGTTTTTATGGTTTTAAAATAAATAATTTATTTCTGTTTTATTTTCACACACTTTATTCAAACCAGTATTAACATGAAATATGAGTTAAATTACTAGAAGCTAAAAGCAGGCAATCTTTTGTAATCTAATCGCGTTTGCTAAGTTTATTATTACAGTGTTTATTTGTAGTTGGAAAATATTAAACATTATATCAATAATATTGTTTTACAATTTTTAATTGTTTCACTACTTTTGATATAATTCTTAATAATCTATAATGATTTGTTGTCGAAGTATTGTAGTTTATTTTTATTTTATCATGAATTACTTTGTATAGGTTCATTTGCTAATGATTCATTACTTAAAAAGTTTTGCACAAAAACAACTACATATTCTGAAAAGGTTAAAGATTTAAGAACATTTACAGAAATTTATTAAAGCAAACTGATTACATATAGGTATTAGCCATCTTAAAGTATACGAGTATGTCCGTCCATTTAAACTTTTTACTCAAGATACTTAAAAGATTTATGTAAGAAAAAATCAAATTTCATAATTGTGTGAGAATTGATTATAACTTTCATATAAGACCAGCTTCCAAAAATCAGTTAAAATTATTCCAATCAGTACAAAATATCAATAGAAAAAGCTTTATTGCAAGTGCTACCGTACAATTAAGATGGTCGTCTCTTATTTGAAAAGCTTTAAGCAAGCTTCACTTCTAATCTCTACAAAAATTATTTTGAAAGATATGGATGAATACTACTGGGGCCTCTGGTTGTACACTAAAGTAGTAAGTAGACTGCCTTTGGAATTTGATATTCCACTTACGAATACACTTTTTATTTATATTTCCATAAAGCAGTCAAAGTCGAACTGATTATTTGCTCTTGTATTTGACTCTACAAAACGAGTAGACGTCGTCTGTCAGTCATTAGTGAAGTTTTTAATGAATTATTGATATTATTTTGTAGACACTAATTATCTTTAACTAAAGAAATTACATAAAACTAAAAAATATAAAAACAAATAAAAGTTTATTTAAAAGCACAACGAAAAACTTAGAAATTATGTACATACATATGCATGTACATATGTATGTATGTAGCATTAAACACATTCATTGTAGGCAGGGCTGCCAGATGCATTTCAGAAGAAATCGTCAAAATTGTGAATTGCGTTAATGTCAAAACAATTTAGTTTATTAAGTTTTGAGTAAAAGTTCATCTAAGCAGGCATCACACAGAATTCGATCGGAATGGTTTCAATTCCGTATTCGCAAATCGATCGTTTTTACTTTGCGTTTTCTAGATTCCGATCGATTTTGTTTATTCCCAAAAAATTTTAAAATTTTAGTTTTTAACTTAAATATGGTAACGTTGTGTAGCCAAAACAAAAAACATATAAATTTTTATAATAAAAAGTATAAGAAAAGCAAACAGAAAGAGCGCTAACAAAGAAATTTTAAATAAATGTGAACAAAATTTTTCCAAAATGCCCGGAATTTAAATTGTTGCTGTTTTAAATCGACAAAAACATCAAAACGCAGTTAAAAAGCTACGAAGAAAAAATTTAAGTGATGCATCTGAAAACTACAAAAGCTTTCTCGTTACTGACACCAGTAATGAGATAATTAAAACAACAATGAAATAATAAAATTAATTATTTAATTTTTATTATAAATTAGTAGTAATATTTAGTTTGTTTATTTGACCTTTTTTTAACATTTAAAAAGAAACTATTAAATAAATTAGTAGTATGAGTTTTTTTCAGTATAAAATAATAAAAAATAACAATTCCACTTTAGAAATCTAAAGTGGTTTCATTGCGAAAAAAAAATCGTTTTTCGTTATCTAAAGACTCAATTTACGGAATCAAAACCACTTTCGATCGGAATTGAGTTTTGTGACATGGCCGAATATATTAATTTTCAAAGAATTCCGTAATTCCGTTTTATTTAAATTTATTTGGCTGAATATTCTTCCAACGTTATGTTCAAAAAGTAAAAGTTTTTGCAGAAAATCCCCATTGAATTTCAGAAATTGTTTCCTCTAAAAATTACATTTAAAATTGCTTTTCATGTTTACCAATAAAATAAGTACCTATGTAATTTCAAATTTCCTGACTCAACAAACTCAACAATTGACAATAATTAAGAAAACATCACTATCATTTAGTTTTGTTCTTGAAATATATCATGTTCTTCTTACTATATACGATCACTGAATGAGAAAAAATTGTTCTTTTCTCAAAAAAATAAATAAAAAAGAATTTGGTACCAAAAATATTAATAAAAAAAAGCACTTTCAAAGAAAAATCGTCAAAGCGCCACTTTGCTATTTCTGTAACAAAAAATCGTCAAAATGACGATAAATCGTCAAATCTGGCAGCTATGATTGTAGGTATGTTGGTTTAAAAAATGTTTGTCACCATTTAAAATCATACATATGCGGAGCCATGTTCTTTTCTACTGCTTTCTTTTTAATAATATGTTTTTTATGCTTACTTTTATTTTGTCTTCAGAAATCATAAAAACAAAATATAAAACTCGTGTTTGGTATTAAAAGAATTACAATGTTTAGCAACAAAAAAATCAAGAGAGTGTGTATGTGAAAGAGTGAGATAGATAGATAGAGAGACAAAGGGGCTCGAAAACAAAACAACAAATAAACATAAAGAAGCATAATTAAATTAAATGCAAAAGCTAACATAATACAAACAGACAGACAACACTCGTACATATATACCTACATAACTTATGCATATTATGTATGCATGGCTTAATGTATGTACAGATGGATGTACATATGTATGTATGTAAAGTCGCACTCGTTGTCAGAGTTGGAAAATGTAGATCTTTAAAAATAGTGCTAAACTTACCCTGCCTTTACACATGCTTTACAAGTACTTGCATGCGAGTGCTGTGTACGTATTATATACGAAAACTTATTCGAAAAACTCGAATCATTTTCAAGTAGCGTTACTGTTTACACAGGACAGTGAAAGTTCATTTTCAAAATGTTGTCGAAGCGTAAACTTAAAAAAATTAGTTTAAATTAACAAATGACGCACAAAGTTGATTTTAGATCGAAATTGCAGTTGCTATTTAAAACTATTACGGTATTGTTTTCGACATTTCAGCAATCCTTTTTTATACCAAAACTTATCAATCATCGATTTAATAAATTTTGAGGAAACTACAATTGGACTAAAAAAATTTAATTTATAATTAATTTACTTAAATAAGTCTCAAAAGTCCAGTTAAATTACATATAAAATTACTAAATTGTGTAATAGAAGATAGTGAAATGCAAATTGGCTTAGAACATCATCTAACATTATAAATAAGTTGCTAGAAGTCACTATAAATAAAATATCCCTACACAAGATATTGTAAACCAAAGGCTACATAAGCACGGAATCACTTACTAAGCCATAGTGCGATGTTAACTCATGCAAATCAAATCATGTAGATCAAAAGTTCAAACGCACTAATTGGGACATCGAAGCGAGGAGTATGTGGTACAATTTCAACTTCAAGGCTGCACGAAATCCGTTTTGTTTTGTGCTTCCAACCTTCGAACTAAAGTTTCCAAAAAAAAGGAAGAAATTTATTTTTTAGTTTGGTATTTTCAATACAACTTTATAATAAATTCTCTGGAAATATGATCAAAAATTACAAATGACTGTTCGTACTAGCACACGAACATAGAAGCAATTATTGCCATTAGAGGAATTTAGTTGTTAATCTTTCAGATCTAAAGTCGAGTTATTGGTGCTGGTGCTCTTATAAAGGATAGCGCTTATAATCGAGCCGAGCCTCCTAAACTGTATGACTGAACTGCCTGACTGGGGCTCGATGTATAGAGAGATTTAGCCCTTTATTGGAATTTCTCTCTCATATTGTAAATAGCTAGTCCAAAGAAAAAAACTCATTTGATTTACTTATGTAATCTAATGAAACTTATTTTGGTTTTATTTAGTGACTCGCAACACAAAATTATCAAGGATGACTCTTATATATATTTCAATTCATTTATCAGACAATCTGGTTGACTAAAATGAAAATAACACTAGTCCACTTAATTACCTCTGTTAATCACTTATGTATCACAACTGGATCAGTTTTGAATGGATTCAAGTAAGCTGATACACCACCTTAATTTTTGAAACTTTTTTTTTCAAATTTGTTTGATTTATTGACAATTTAAAATTAAATATTTATTATTGGTCATTTGAAAAACCTCATGAAACTTTATTTTCTAAAATCAATTTATATTCGGTGAATATTTCACAGCAACAATTTAAATGTCAAAATATCTTATTTTTGATAATTAATACAACTTAACGAAGTTTTATTTAACTAATCAAACGAATTAGAAATAAATTATATCAATACTCGTTTAATTTCGTTAAAGTTATTCATAATTTCAAAGAAATATATATGTATTTATATTTGTTCGTTTAAAAAAAAAAAACTTAATGAAACTTTATTTTTGAAGCCAAAAATATTTAAATGATTGATTTAATAATTGAGTTTTTGTATTCGTAATCTGCATTTGAATTATATAGTATGTAATTACCATTTTGAAGCAATTCAAAAAAATTGATAAAACTTTATTTCATATATGAAAAATAGTTTTTTAAAACTTTTATATTATTTATTTAATCTACACAATAAGTTAGTTAATATGGAAAAAAATTTATTATTTTGACAATATACCTACGTATGTATGTGCATACATATGTATATAAAAATTAACGACTAAATAAATTGTAGGTATCAAATATTTAAAATTAACGAAACTTTTATTTCTTAATTAAAACTATATAAAACAAATCTTTAGTATATTCGTTAATATAGGTACATAAACTGATAATTAATTCTTAAAAAATGTATCCTTCTTTAAGCTAGTAGGTATTTTCTGAAAATTCAAAAACCAAAAAATATTACACTAATTACAATAGCACTGCCTTTCCCAGACCTGTACTGTACTTAACTATATTAGTGCGACAATAACAGTAGTCTTTTTTTTTGTTCTCTTTGCTCTCTATGTTTTAGGATGGTTTTGTTTAAAAACACAATTTTCAAGGTTAACAACACACATACTACATAAACCTAATTTTATGCTCAAAAATTTACATACAAAGAAGCACGAATACGACACATTGACAAACAACAACAACAACAACAACAGTGTTATCAAATAATATAAAAAAGCAATAAAATTTAACAAAATGCAAAGTCATTTCATGGTTAACAAACTTTAATCAAAACTTAAATATATATTTATTAAATTTGTATAATCTGCATTAAGGTCTCAATTGGGTTAAATGTAACTGAATTTATTGCAAATTTCTGATTAATCCTACAAATTATGTTCATTTGGAAGACATTTTGAAAATTCAGTTAAAATGTGTTTGGTTTTTATTGTTTTTGTTAAAAACTTTTAATTATGTACAGAGTGGCAGCTTGTTTCCGAGCCGACCTGGTTGACGCGGGAATGCGAGAAAAAAGGTTTTATACAAATTATTTAGTACAAACAAGCGCGAAGCGGTCATACATAGTTTGTTCTTGCCGAGCTGGTGACAGGACAAAAACGTTAACTTTGTTCATAAAGCTAAATATGTTACAAATAAAACTATATATGTATATTTAATTAAAATTGAAGTATACATTTTGATTTTATTTCTAATTAAGTGCAAATATATTTGTTTTTTCCCCTTTTCCTATTTTTCTGGCAACATATTTCAAGATAAGAATAAATTAAGGGAATTTTGAATACCCTGTACTAAGGAAGCGTAATCCAGAGCTAGCATTTTGCATCGATCGGGCATGGTCTGGAGCATAAGGAGAGGCAAAACTTCCCAACCACTTCTTTGTAAACAGTTTTTTAACAGACATTGCAACAGGTATTCTATGAGTTTTTTGACTGATACTCGGTTCAAACGAATCATTTGCATTCGGTACAGCTTCCATGTGATGATCTGGCCAGATTTCAGCAGCTCATAATAGATAGGAATCGCTTGATCCCACAAAATTTAAGGCATTACCTTAGCGCCACGAATATTTGGTTTTGGTGTCGATTCGTCTGGTGGTCGGGCTTCACACATGATCTCCTACGCTTCGGGTTATCATACCGGGCCCATTTTACATCACGAGTAATGATTCAGTGCTAGAATTATTTCCTTTTATATGGTTGAACCAGCATTTCGGACATGCAAATCACCTTTCAACTTCTTTCGGCTTTAATTCATATGATACCCAATTTCTTTGCTTTTGAAAAAAATTCTAAAATTTAAATTGGTGCTTGAGTAGATCCCAATGATTTTGCAAGCTCTTGTTGAGTTTGACAACAATCTTCATGGAGTAATGCCTTCAATTCTTGTTCTTCAAACTTTTTTGACTGGCCTGGGCGATCTTTGTCTTTTGTGTCAAAATCAATACTTCTGAACCGCACAAACCTCTTTCCCACGTTGAAACTGATGGCACATATTCACTATAAGCTTCGGAGAAAAATCGGTTTGATTTAGCGACACCTTTTTAAAATAACGAAGTAAAGCGAAATTTCCCGCATATGACTCTTCAACATATTTGAAGCAGAAAAAAAACTTTCTTGGTTTCCCTATAATATTTAATGTTAACCAAGTGAGAATAAATGACATACATATGTATATAAAGCCTTCAAAATGACATTTAAGTTACAGAAGGCAAAAACCGCGTTCATTTGTTATGAATTCCTATACACCCAATAATAAACTTGAACGCAATATGTATACATATTATTTAACTAGAGATTGGCAAATATTTGCCGAACAAGACGTAACCACATATATTTGAACTCGTTTTTTTTTTTTAAAAACACTTTTCTTATTTAGGCCAAATCACAACAAATATTTTGTTTTAATTTATTTGATGCTGCTTGATCTTGCAAAACTCTTGTATGAGTCCACAACGTCAAACAAATTTGTGCTAAAACAAGTGGTTATGCTTTTTTGGGTATATGTATGTATAACTATTTGCCAAATGTGATCGTACCTTAAGTTTCAAGTTTCTGGAGTTTCATTTTTCATTTGAGGGTTTGCCATGACAATTGGAGTGAAGTCAGTCTGTGTTGTAAAGTTAATAGAATCCAGTACAGTCTTTAAACTCAAAATCCGTGACATGATTAAAAAACAGAACCGCCATTTTTGTCAAAATGTGATTGAAAAATTTAATATATTATTTCTTATTTACTCTTTCCAATTTTAATTATTTTCATAAAATTCTTTGTTTTGTTTTGTTTTGAAAAGTCAATTTCTTTACAGAAAGACTCTTTATATAGACTTAGAACTACCTGCATAAAATACCTATTAATTTAATACTTAATTTCTATGCCTCAAAATCAGTATAGCTCTGCGTGCTAATTAACAAAATTGACCCTTTAATAAGCGTACAAAATCAAATTAAACCCTCCAAAAAAAGGGGGTAACTTAACTGGCCGTAATCATAATTTTGTCGTTTCTGCACGTTTACCAGGAAATGTTCATACTTCCCCCCAACCCACCCAACAATTGTAATTGAAACAACTATTACATATGTATGTACATATGTATGTATGTAATACTCATACTCGTGAAAAATTCGAAAAGTACAATACAAAAACATACTCGTAGTTATTAGATCTGTACAGTGTGCACACACCTCTGAACCCAATTCTAATCACATTTTGTGTTTCTAACGCAATTGAGAATACAAAATTAGAAGAAAAGTATGTATTTAACTCGATTGAATGACTGTGTGTGTTACAATATAATTGCCGGCATAAATGGCAAATGAACACAACACAACAAATTGTTTAATAATTTATTACAACATTGCAAATACTCATACAGTTTTTATGAATGTATGTAAATATGTACATACATATGTATGTACATATGTACATATTTTAATAATACACAAGAATTCAACACACATTTTGCAAATACTGCCCACTATATCTACTCTCTGTTTCTCCCTTTAAGAGTATTAGTTTTTTTAAACTGTCTCTTTAGTTTAGTTTTGTTACTCATTTCAAATGCTTTTGCCAAAGTACCTACATACATACATAGGTATTTATTTTTATTTTGGTTTGATAAAGTTAAAAAAAAGCAACAACAACACCAGCTACTACTACTACAAAATTCATTCTAAAGAAATTCGAACATTATGTTCGAAAATACTATATAAAGTTCGAACTTTATCTTGTTTTAACAAGAAAACATGCGCATTTTAGATTCCAACACATTTGAAACTGGTTTAGAGCGCCATTAAGGCAAATAATCTCTTTTCAACATTCAAACACCAGTGTTGCCAGAAAATTCATTTCAAAATATGCTAAAACTTGAAAAACTAAGTGCTAAAATGGTCTACAGAAGAAAAAAAAAGTGCTAAATTTTTTCAATGTAACTCTACAATTTTTATTTCAAATGTTACAAATATAAATTATAGTTCTTTATAATTTTGTTCGTAACAATTGTTGACTTGTTTTAATAGATTACATTTCATATATTAATTTAAAATTTTCCGTGTCCATTTACTTACCACCCCGAAAGAAATTTAGTTTAAATATTATAAAAGTTATTTTTTATTTCTCCAAAAGAGAGAAAACCATTGTTTTTTATCAAGCAAAATATGCTAAAAAGCATTTCAATGCATTTTTGAGACACAAAATGCTAAATCTAGCACTGAAAGTGCTAAAATGGCAACACTGTCAAACACACACTCCTATTCACACAATTTCAAAAAGTAAAATTAAAAAAACTTTTCTTTCTAACTCTCTTTCTTTCTTTGTCTCTCTCTCTCTCTCTCTTTGCATTTCTTTCTCACTGTATGTGTTTATTTTGCTTTAGTAAAAAACTGTTATAAAGCCTTTTTGTGGAAGGTATTGTGAGCAAAAACATCTGTTTTTTGTTGTTGTCTTGTTGTTATTTTCTACCCACAGTATAAAGACGATTAGTTTTCTTTTTTTTGCATTTATTTAGTATTGTATGTAGTCAGTAAGTGTGTGTGTGTGTGTGCGTTTGTGCAGAAATGTTGCAATATGTATTCGAAAATGTCCTTCGAATTTCCGGGTTTTATTACTTTGACATTTGCATGTTTTACTAATGTTGTTGTTGTAAATGCAATATTGTTAGCAACAAAAATCGTAGCAATATTACAACAGCAAAACAACAGGAATAAATACAACTTGACATATTATTTTTATAGACATTCTTGGCTGAGTTTTTTTTTTATTATTTTTTCTTGCTTAGTTTTGCTCTTGTTACAGTTTGCCTTTTATTGCCACTGTTTTTGTTGTAATGCCAGGGTATATATGGTTGTAGTATGTAGGCTGTGGTAGAGCAGAGTTTCTTGCTCTTCTTCTTCAACTATTCAATGTTGTTATTGTTTACACCTACACATACACACGCACATCTCCTGCCTTTTCGGCTGTTTTTCATTTTCATGATGTACATATTTCACTAATACCCGTGAATGCAAACAAACAATTTTTGCCTGTTTTAAAAATGTATGTATGTGTGTTACTTAAATTCTGACTCATAGGTACCATCTTTGGTAGCCTGTCTGTGTTTGTGTGAGATGCTTATTTTTTCATTGCATATTTTTGTGCTGTGGTTATTCCTGTTGAAAATACCCTGTTGTATTTTATGGCTAAAGAAATTGCGAAAATATGTTAATACCGGATTTATAAATGAAATTAAAAATTTTTTATGGTAAAAAAAAACAATTAAACAAAACTTTTGCTATATTATTTTTTATACATAATTCAGAAATGTTTAAAATTGTTTGATAATTTCAAAAACTTAACTAATTTCAAATATCTATTGTTAAGGCAAAAAATTAAACAATTTTAATCCAAATTCATTCCTTCCTGAAGATTAGTAAAGTTTGTGTTCAATTCCAAAAAAAAATTTTTGGAATTTTGCCTTTAAAGGAAACTTAACAACATTTTGTTGTTTTAATCAACAATAATTAAAACAAGCTTTTGCTCATGAACTTTTTTTTTACTTTGGCCAATGTATAAACCTTAACGAAACTGAAATTTTTTAACAGAATTAACTTAAGTTATATTATATAAATATTTGTTTATATTAATTAATTGTAGTTTCAATTTCATAAACATTTTGAATTCTTGCTCATTAAAAAAACTTAACGAAACTTTATTTTGCAAACTAAAAAATTAATTTCTTAATTTTGCACAATTTATAAAATTAACGAAACTTTATTTTTTTTTTTCAATAAAAAGTATATGAAAGAAGTCTTAAATATATTCTTAAATTAAAGATCAAATGTAAATCAACTCTAAGAAAATTTTATAATTCTGACAATTTAAAAAACTGAACGAAACTTAAACTTTTTGTAACATTTCAATGTTTATTATTTAAATTTGTTATCAACATCAAAGATATGTATTTTAAATTATTGTTCATTAGAAAACTTAGCGAACCTTTATATTTTAAACTAAAGTTTTTTAGAAAAAGTCTTATCTATTTAATATTAACATAATTAAGTTACTTTTTAAATCTAGGAAAATTTTTTATTTTTGACAATTTATAAAAGTTAACAAGACTTTATTTTGAAAATCAAAAATATTTAAATGAAATTTTCGTTCTACTCTTATGATAAAATACTAATTAAACTTAGGAAATTTTCTAATTTTTGACAATTTATATCATTTGAATGTTAGACGGCGTTGTCAACTTTGAAATTTCAAAACGCACCAAAATGGAGAAAAAACCGCACCATTTACAAAAAAACGCACCAAGTTTAGAATTTCGTTTTAGTTTCAAATTTATTGAATTAATTTGAACATTTTTAATTTTTAATAACGATTTTTATCATCGATTATTAGTAAGAGTAATGAGCTAATAAAGATAAAATAAGCATTCAACCACTCAAAATTTAACTCACAATATGATATTCGGAACTAAAGTACTAATTGGTAAAAACTTAATTTCAGTACATATTTATTTGGTACTTTTTTTTATATATTTTCTAGTTAAAGTACTTCTATTTGATTTTTTCCAATAAAATTTTTTAGGAGATTAGGCGCCCGGGAAATCCTTCAGCATATCGGTTGTGGCACGTGCAGTGTGTGCCGTTGCACCAATTCATCAAGTTGCGGCAAAAAGAACTCGTTGCGACGCTCAAGTCATCGCAGTGTTTCACCAGTAGGCGTTGGATGGCCAGGAAATCTGCGACGAAATTCACGTTGTGCCAAAGTCACCGACCGATTGTTGGTCAAATAAATAGTCAGCAATATTCCACGTTCTGGAGCAGTGTAGCGTAACATTGTTTATTAACGTGTATTTCGCATGTGTTTACTACACAAATGTCAAAACAGAACTGACATTAGGGGCCAATCGCAAAATTTATAGCATTTTCTGATAGGAGGATTACTTTTGGAGAATATATATGATGTTAATATATATATATTTATGCAACATGACAACCAACCATATTTGTCTGACAACATTTACTATGACATCTTCATATTCTTTTATAGTGACAAACGTTAACACGACCATATGCCATTAAGCGTTAATATCATTTTATTTGTCTTGTCGTTGTTTTCAGTTTTTCTGCCTTCATTGCACATTGTCGATGGCAGAAAGCTGACAAGTGGCAATAATAAAATCGAAATTAATCTTCATTAAACAGGCAATTTTTGCAAACGACTCGAAAAATAAGCAGAAAAAATATCTAGGCTATTGGTTATTTAATGCTACTTTGACTGGGTGCTTATGTGGTTAGGGAGTGGGAGAGATTTAGAGGATTTCTAAAATTGAGTTGTATAAACATTTAAAGGAAAGAACTCAATAACTTAAAATCTGTTCCAGAAATGTGTGAAAGGAATGAAAAAAGAAAATTATTATAAATTAAGCTCACGTTCATTTACTTGTAATATTGGAAATAAAATTTAGAATTTTCTACCCCGCTGCAGGAGTCACAAACTTAAAACTTAAACAATACTTTACTCAAAATTGTAGAAGAGTTTTATATGAATGCTCACAAAACTGAATAAATATCGATACAGCCAACATCGACTTTTTGATTCAGGTTTTTGTTTGTAACAAAAATACAGATGGGATTATTTTCATTTCTCAGAAAATTCCATTCAAGTATTCCTTGAAGAATTAATATTACTTGATAAGGCCGGATGTGGCAACTTTTAATCTAATTCTAGACGAAATTATGGCCATTACAGCAGCCGCATAATTAATTCAATATCTAGAGATATCAAACAGGAATCTCCACATATTTATATTGAGCATTAGATTCATAGAGAATGTGTACAACACATCGAAAATTGTCTAAAAATGTAGATTGTCTTTAGAGGAAATGGCATGGTCCCTACACGGGTAATGTAATAACAGAGCTGACGCACTTTCGAAAATCTGCATCACCATAAATTCTCTTTAAAAGAGTAAACAGCTGATTTCACACAAAGAAAGATGCGAAAAGACCAGCAAAATCAAGTCCAATATGGATATGTGGAGAACATGATTTGTGATAAATATGCCAAGAATACAACTAAGAAATCTCTTAGCGGTCATTACGAAACACTGGGCTCTAGGTTAGGGATCCCTTACAATGACTTCTGCAGAAGCTGTAATGACATGGAAGAAGATGAGTCATCAGAACACCTGCTTTTCCACTGCCCGGCATTGAGAGTACTCAGACGCAGAATTTTTAGACAACAAATACTTATTGACAAAAACAGTCTATCGAGAGTTGTTTTAATTCTGATCCGCACCTTCATTACATATACAGGTTAGATGGATATGGATGATGGCCCAAAAACACAGGACTAAAGGTACGATAGACACAAGTTATTCAACAAAATCTAAATCCGAGAATTTGTTAAACACTTTTATTATAACGAATGAGTAACTAAATCTTGATCACTATTGCTCATGACTCATTATAATTTTTTTCTTGAACTTCCGAAAATGTGTGACTGATGAATTCTTTGCCACAGTCCTTATCGAATATTTGTAAGAGTAACAAATGCTTTGAGATCCTTTGAGTACTAAGAAGATTATACCAACATTTTGTAAACCCACATTCACACGTTTCAATTCTGACTCTTCAAGTCAAGTATTTTTCGATGAGAAGGGAAAATAGGATAATACCTGACATACTTGACGGTACTAGTCAATTTTTTCATTTCTTTTTGATGAAGAGATGGCACGAAAATTAAAGATACGCCTGTGAACAAAATGGCGGCTTCCTAAGAGAATTGAACAAAACCTGTTCAGCTAAAACTGAAACGTGTGAAACAGCACTAAGTGTAGGTGAAATTCTTTTAACTCAGAATATATGCAAACAATCACAAATTATATGTCTCAATAGTGGGGTATTAATTAAAGATTTTGGAATATAAAGTCAGCTGTGCTGTTTGGAATATATATTAGATATTTCATTCAATTTGTTTTGGATTATAAAATAACATTTTGATACAACTCACCCTAGTTTTGAGTACAATTTTGTGGAAATAGTCGTGCTTACCTGTAAATATAGAGAAACAAAGATATATTTTATTAGTTAAAATTTAAAAATGAGTAACTTGAAAACTTTGCCAACTGGAAATGTCCTAATTAGTTTTTCACTTAAGCTCATATTCAAAATATTAGCCTCTGATTTTTTAGCCAACTAAAACAAATTAGTAGACTGGCTGTCACTAATTGAAATGGACACTAGACAAAAAAATTAATTAAATTCTAGAGAGAAATTTTCTGTAAATATCGTCGAACTCAAAACATGCTGAGCAATTTGAAACAACTGAAGACTACTAAGCACGACCAGGCCGCTAAGAATCTAATTTACCTGCATTGATTTTAAATATTACAAATCAATGAATTTAAGCCAGAATAATGAATTCATCACACATTAAAATTAGTACATAGTTAAAATGATACCATGACTCAGATCAACCTGTGTTATTAGATGAGATATTGCCAGTGTAGCATCTCATCAAATAATTATGCAGAAAAATAAAGGAATTTAATCGCTTATCTTATACTATTGTGCCGAGAAATAGACAATTTATGAAAACATTTTCAATAAACTTGTTATAAAACATAAACTGTAAACGAATTCTGAATTCTAAATTATAGTTATTATTGTAGTTTACAATAATATAATTTAGAAGGCAGAACAGGCTTCAGCTACAGTGAATCGAAAAGTTGTGTATTTATCAATTCCTACCCTGGTATTTCCCCCAGGTAGGAATACATAACAAGGAAATTCTAATTGCAAAAGAAAATTAGATACAGAATTCTATAAGATGAACAAAATAAATTCCCAAGTTTCGTTTTTAGAAAGCAATTTAGTAAACGAGTACTTTCTAGATTACACCAACTATACGAGGGCGGTTCGAATACTTTTTAGCCTAGCACAGAAAGAGAATAGTTGGTTTTTCAAAAACATTTTTATTTTTCAATATAATCTCCTGAAACTTTAATACACTTAGTCCAATGCTTATCTAGCAATTCTATCCCTTGATTAAAATAGTTTTCCTCAAGGTCTTCGAAATAGTTGTTTACAACTGTAATTGCATCTTCATTTAACGTAAAACGCTTGCCAGCTAGGATTTTTTAGATTTGGGAACAGGTAAAAGTCACTGGGAGCTAAATCAGGAGAATAAGATGGGTGGTCAAGCAACTCGTACTTTAATTCGTTGATTTTAGTCATTGTTAAAACACTATTGTGCGCTGGTGTGTTATCTTGCTGAAAAATAAGTTTTTTTTTTGCTGTAAGCCAGGACGTTTTTCTCGAATTTTTACACTTAATTGATCCAAAATGTTGCAATACTAGTCTAATTTAGAATACCTTTGAAGTCCCAGAAAACCGTTGCCATAACCTTGCCAGCACTTCCTCCAGCTTCAGTTATTGCTTGAATTGTTCTTTTGCATCTGGAGTTGGTGGATCCATGTCTCAACGATAGTTATGAAACGACGCTTAAAATCCATTTTATTTTTTAAAATGATCCAAACAAGCTTAAGAAAGTTTCATTCTTATGCGTTTTTGGTCGACTGTTAACAAATGCGGCACCCATCTTGCAGAAACCTTTTTCATCTGTAGTTCTTAATGTAAAATTAAATGGACTCGATCATTTGAGATGCCCTTGATATTAGCTACATATTTCACGCACTTTTATTCGTCGATCACTTAATATCATATCATACACTTTGGCTGTGAATTGATGTTGTTGTTGCTGTTTTTGGGCGTCATTCATCCATAATGCTTGTACGAACACGTTTAAATTAAGCAATGCAATTTTTTCCTGTTGCATATGAAGGAGCACTTTCACATAACACATTCATCATTATCAATTTCTTGTCCCGATAAACCTTTTTTATTTAAATATTTAATGACACCACGAATTTCTAATTTTTCTATTGTAAAAAATCGTGGATGCGTCTTTTTTGAACACCTGTTTCTATATGAAGGAGTTGCCAGACCGAAAAGAAATTTAACATGTATTCAATGCAGAGATGGAAGTTTCCAAAACACTTAACATTTTTCTGTTTATACCGGGCTTTCTGTTCTAGAAGTTTCCGAACCGCCCACGTAGTTAGAGTTCTTCCTAGGTCCTTCTAAACCACCCTAAGTATATAAATAATAATTCTTAATAATCATATGAAAGTGTTAAAATAATACTACAACCTATTTCCAGTCGGCATTTTCTGTTCGTTTTTATTATCATCTACTTTAAAATCTAACAGAAATGTACATTTGTACATTACACAACTGTTGTAACTGTAAATACAGTGAAAGCTCCACGGACGATTTTCTAGGTCCCGTGAATTAGGTCGTATTGTTAGAATAAATTCATCTCCCCTGGACGGACGCGGACACCTGTTTTTCCCAAAAACATCTCCCATAGGGGGACACATATACATACATATATTACGAAAGGCAAAGCTGAGCAAATTTTTGTATTTTGGTTCATTCCCTTTTCATTCTATGCGCAAAGAAAACAGATTTAAGGAATTGATTTGATTTGTCTTTATTGAGTGCGTATTTTGAAACTTAATCAGATTAACACTGCGTAGTGCGGTAATTCCCCGATTTATTGTTTTATGTATGTAATTTGATGAGATGTTCATAGACAAAATTTAAATTGTGATTCCACTTTTTTATTCTGGTTTATATAATAATTGATGGAAGATCATTAAATATGATGTCAAAGTTAAAAGTTAGTGTGTTTCAAAATCGCAAGGTGTTACGATGGCTCCACCATATTTCAAATTTTAGATACATACATATGTCTGTAGGTCAGCCTTATTTAAAATATGTATATACATATAATATTTCTTGCCTTAATATATAATTTAATTAGCTGCTCTGAATATGGCATGTATGTTGTATATGAATAGGGGAAAAATAAAAGTTTAATGAAAATATTTTTGAAGTTTGAAAATATTTTTATCACAGTTATCGTAGTCACTAAATAATAGACAGGTAAATATGCATTTATTAATTTTATCCCGAAGTATTTTAACGAACTATCCCTTGGAGGGACATCTCCCCTAGGCGAACCAAAATGCCTCCACGGTCGGTGTCCGCCTATGGGAGCTTTTACTGTACTTACTTATATTTTCTAAATTGTTTTGTATGTGACAACAATAAATTGTACTTCAGCCTTCATATTCTTAGGATTTTGCTGTTATTTCTATTAATATTATATTTTTCTTTACTGTACTTGTTGTTGCTATTTACCTAAATGACTTTTTATAGATTTTTGCATTAACAAAAGGAAAAAGCAATTTTGAAAAAATACTTGAAAAGCACCTTTTTTAGGCAGAAAACCAAATAATAGCTGGCATTAAGAGCAACAAAAGTATTAAATGAAAAAAAAAGGCAAAAACAAAAACCCAGAAAAAAAAACATTAAGGAAAACTGACTAGAATAGAAACATTTCATAACAATATTGTTTTGTTTTGTTTTTTTTTTTAATTTTTGCTTTCTTTCCTTTGCTGTTGCTGTTCGTTCTGTGATGTTGATGACTTGGTATGTGTATAATTTCTCCCAAAATGCAACATCCGGTTTAAGTTAAAAAACGAACAAACGACCGAAAAAGAATCCAAATTCATGTCTTAGTCGTGGTGTTACCAATAACCCCAATTTAAAAATACACAGCAGGAAACTATAAAAATGTGAGTTTGCAAAATACTGCTATATCATGATATTGCTGTAATTTGGTTGATCCGCAGAATTAAGGAGTTTTTGAAGAACCTTTAAATTAATATTATTTGTTTGATATCTAAGATATTGTAATGTAATTCTAAATATGTATGTAGTTAGAATTCCCAAAAAAAATATTGATGAAATGTGAGTTTTAAGATTTCCACAATGGGGCATTATTTGGACTGAGGTTGGTACAAAAATATTTCAAATATACTAGGGGATATATAGAACTTTGAGCTTGGAAAACAAGTAGGCTAAATCTGAAATTTCGACATAAAATAGTTGACATTCGAAAGGATCTTTGAATCCCCATTTTCGTTTTTTTTTTGGGATTTTTACTATTTATGGCCACATTTGTTACAAGACTGGAAAATAATAATATAAATTAATTTAAATAAACTTTCAATTTAAGAAAATCCTTTAATATTTTTTAATTTTTAACAGAACTCATTTTAAGTTTTTTTTTTTGTGGTGTACAAAAAATACAATCACAAATAAAAAAGCCACATATTTACAATTACAAACGCATAAGTAACCCAGCAAGCCATTTCTGACACCATTTTCGGAGCGTTCATGCTCTTTATGAGCCCCAAAAACAATCATTATTGCTCCGAAGACCTACAGAAAAGAGGGGCATTACATTTGAAAATGGTCCGTCAGAAAGAGTCTTTTATGAGGGGTTTTTTGGGCTCAGAAAGACCTCTTACATCATTTTAGAAAAGAGTCATTGCAATTTTAAATACAACAAATTTAAAGGTTGTATTTATTATTTTTTTTTAATTGTTTTTACTTAAACAGAAAGGAATTCATTTACAAATAAACTAAATTAGAAATGGAAAAAAGTTAAATAAATTGTATTCACAGTAAAAAATAAAATGAAATTCATTTAAATAAAATATATAAAAATGGAAAAAAAATAATTTTTTAAGCAAATTTTTCTTTTGCTCCGAAAATGCTTTTTAGTTGGACTCTTTTCTGACTCCTTTTTCGGAGCGCTCCTAGAATGGTATGCTGGGAAAAACCAAACAACACACACTTGCAGAGTGACACATACACTGTTTTGTTATAAAAAAAAACATGCTGCCCCCGGGTTGCTCAAACAAAAACAACAAAAAAAGCAATTCCAAACACATTTACATGTAAACAATATATTTAAGTGTGTGTAGAAAAGGGTACACATTAATGCATTGTATATACATTAGGAGGGCTCCATTTGTAAGCAGCCAACAATTAAATTCAAACTTAAAATAATATTAAAATAGCATTTCGTAATTATATTTAAGAACTTTTCAATTATATTTCAGAGTGCTACAAAATACAACACCAGTGTAAGTACCGCAAGAAGATTACGTATGAACGCAATTAAATATCCAAATCATAGGGAGTGCGTTCTTTACGATAAAGTTTTAACAAAACTCAACAACTATTTTATAATGGATGATGAAAAATATGTTAAATGGAACTGAACCACAATTGTATAATATGCTGTAGCAAAACGAGTGAGTACCGTCAAGAAATATAAATGTATTGGGTATATATTTATAAGAAATGACGTATCTTTTGAACGTAGATTTTGTCTTTAGTAACTTATATGTCATTTTGAAGCGCACATATCTGTCATTTATATATTCATTATATTCAAACCAAGTTTTTTTACTTCGAAGTTGTCGAATAAAGCGTGATATGCGTGTTTTGCTTTACTTCTTTAAATTAAAAAAAAAGTCTTGTTAAAAATGCTGCTTAAACGCTATTAAAAGAAATTATTTTTACACCGAATCATTACTTGCAATGAAAAATGAATCCATTTTGAAAACCCGAAGCGTAAAAAGTCTTGTTAAAAATGCTGCTTAAACGCTATTAAAAGAAATTATTTTTACACCGAATCATTACTTGCAATGAAAAATGAATCCATTTTGAAAACCCGAAGCGTAAGTCCAAAAGCAATTTTTATTGAAAAGATTAATACAATTTTTTTCTTGAATTTTCTTCGGTGTTTACACAGCACAATACAGTTGCTTAAATCGATCGTAATTTTATTTGAGAGTATGCATAGAGTATACACATATGTATGTAATAAGAGAGTAACAGGAATTGCTAGTGCAATCAAGTGTGTACTCGCCTTATCTTAATCTCACCCCTATGTCTAAAAGGTAATCAGCTTAGCTTTAAGAATTGCTTCGTGTAAATTGCGACTAAGAGATCCTAAGTGAAGCGCAGTCAATCAGCCGAGTCGACACCAAAACCAAATATCCAAGGCGCTAAACTGACCAAACGAGTCCTATCTATTATGAGCTGCCCAGACCATTGTTTCGAATGCAACTGACTCGTTTGAAGTGAGCATTGGCTGAAAAACGCCCATAATGAGCGGTAAGATACGAAAGCGTAATATTTTATCATTACAACGCTCGGCACATGTTGCAATACATACCTGTAAAAACAATTTAAAAAGAAGAGTTTGGGAAGTTTTGCCCCACTATTCGATCAATGAAGAACATTCTCTTTGGATACGATTCACTTTAGAACAGGGTAACCGAAATTAGCTTAATTCTTTCTTGGCCTCAACAGAAGCATGAAATTCATATGTTGCCAGTAAGATGGGAAAGGGTCATACAGCTAACATTGGCCCATACTTTAAATGAGGAATTGTTATCAACGAATTGCCAGCTAACATTTATTGTTACGTTTTTAAAAGATCTTCGACAACTGAAAATCCCTGAGTAAGTTGATAAAAAAAAATCAATTCTAGTCTGCTGTTCACATCATACTCCACATCCTGTGAGCCCAGCTAATACGCATACATACATGTGTTCATGTTTTCGTGATTTTTTTTTTTTTTTTTGTTGTGTTTTCTTATTATTATTTATTTAAGTATGTCGACGCCATTTGTTTTATTTGGTACGTAAAGTATTCAACATTTTCTATCTCTTCCAAAGTGGCTTCAGGCATTTGTTTTGCATATTTATTTTGTTATTGTTGTTGTTGTTGTTGTTTACTGTTTTTCGTTGCAAAAAGGTGGTATCCTGATTTATTCTCTTATAACGAATATGATTCTTGTTTTGTTGGTTATTTATTTATTTTGAGTGCTGATAACACAGTGTCTGTTAGTACCTTTCGTTACTTTTAGCCACAGTGTACGAATTTTTGTTTTTAATGTTCTTTTTGCTTGACGTTACCCTGGTTTCAGGAATTCATGTAGGTTGTTTGTTTGGTTTATTTGTTATACTATATATTGTAAATGTTAAATTAAGCTTAATGTCTTGCTAGAATTTAGGCAGTGAAATGAATATGTTATATGTACTACAAAAGAAGAGTATTGTTTGGTTAAATATATACATAATTGCAAAAGTTGCTGTCATTAGTTTTTATCATTAGTCTATTATGGTGTTTGTTACTGGCATCAATTCTGGTTAAATATTTTATATCGTAGTTTTAAAAACTAAATTAATAAAATATAGTGAAGAAAAATCGATAATTCGTACATAAATTTAAGACATATGGTAGGTAACATTTGATGAAATATATCAAAAAAAAACATTTTTTTAAAACTACCTCTACTGTAGTAAATATACTACTGTTTACCACCTAATTTAGTAGTGGCAGGTCACTATGTCAATATGTTTTTTTTTGTTACAGTTTAAGTTTAGTAGTTCATAAATGTCTCTGGGAAAAAATAATTTAAAAAAAAAAAAACTCTTTTTGGTTACAAAATTTTGTTGAAAATAATTGATTTTTTTGGATTTGTTTTCTTTTGTATCAATAAGTTAAAAGATATGTTTTTTTTCTTTACAAGTCACGGTGCCAGTACGCTCAAAGCAATAGACATATACATAAGTTATCATCTTAGTTGGATAGCTTCAAACAAATTGTTTAACATCAAACTCAAATGTATCTTAAGTAAAATGTAACAAGCAATAATTACAATGGTTGTTTACATTAACGAATACATTTTTATACCAAAATATATTTTTGCATAACTAATTCTGCTGTAGTAAATATACTATGTAAAATTTGCAACACTTAACAGTAAACCCGATAATTTGTTTGATACAGAACCTATAGCGCAGTATAAAAACTACTGTATTAATAATAAATAATAACAAATAAAATATATTAAAACTACTTGCAATATACATATTAAAGTTTACTAAGGTCTTGTATATATAGTAAGTATACACCAGTACCTCACTTTGCAAAAACACGACGCAAAGTGAATTAAGATTTTTTATAGCAAATCATTAAACGATCAAAGATAGGTGTTAGGGTTACGAAAATACTAAGTTGTCGGCTTTGTTACACAAAATATTGGTCTAATGTTTGCTAGATAGCTTTTTTTTCAATGTAAAAGAAATTTCCTTGTACTAATTGTTTGTATTACTATGCTTTACTTTTTATGTCATCGAATAATCATTGTGCTTTTGCCTGAATTACCATTTTACTTAATGATATTCTCTGCGCAACTTCATTTTCAATTCAAATAGAAAGCAAGGACTCCATTTCGTTCATTAAAGCACTTCTTGTACGGAACATCATTTTAGCATCTAATGATGTTGCAAATTTTGCAAAAAAAAAAAAAATAATTAAAGACTCGAACCCAAAATAATGCAACCTCGAAAATCTAACTGCGCACAGTGAAAATTAGTACTAATTAAGCGGCGACACAACTTCGATAAAAAAAAACGCAAAACGAAACGACGCAAAGCGAGGTATTGGTGTACTAGAGCCCAAAAAATAAAGAAAATACAATAAAAGTCTTTCCTATTCCTTATAAAATCAATTTGTTTCTGCAGTACTTGTCTCACAGCTGTTTTTTTCTATACCTTTTTCGCTCTCACCACAAAAGATAAACAACCTACTCACATACTGAGTTGCCAAGTGATTTTATTCGCTGTGCCCAAACGGAAGTTAAACTTTAGCCAAAAACACATATGTTTAATTCACAAGTGATGTTGTAGTGTCGTACGTCATCTGAATTTATACAAAAGTTATACAAAAGTTGTTGGTAATTTCTATATAAATATATTTTACAACACCTACGACAAAGTTTAAAAAAAAATCTTATTTTATTGAAAAAAAATAACCAAACGGTAACCTTAAATCATAAATTTAAAACAAGAAAATAAAATAAATAAACAAAAACATTTCATAAAAAGTTATGTTTTTATTTTGAAAAATATTCATATTTTATATTTTGTATTTGTTTTTAAAATACCTTTTTTTCGTTTGTCTTTTCGAAAGTTTGACAACATAAACATACGACTTTGCTCAGACTTGTGTTCACAAATAGATAGTTGTAATATACAATATACAACATACATCATTACATGTGAATTGAACAATATTGTTGTTTACAAGCTTTGCTTGTATTGTTTAAAACATGATTTACTGTATCTTTTTGAAACCTTTCCTTTTGGGTAACGGTTTTTCCATTGCTCAACACTCGTTAAAATTTAATCCGTCTGATTATTTTTGTTTTTTGACAGAATAACAGTAGTTATGTTTCATAAACAAATCGCTGAAAAAATCGAACGTGCTGTCAACAGGTTTCAAAAAAGTTTCTGTAGCGCTGCCGGATTTTATGTAAGCAATGCTTTATATGGTCAATCCAATTGATTCCAAACCCACCCCTGTTTTGATATACCATCAATTTGCTTAGCTAGCAATTTATTTATTGCGCGCACATAAATTTTTCTCGTGGGGACATCTTATGTCGATGTTATGTTCTTTTTTGCGCTGCAACTGTTGGCAGAACTATGTAATATTAATACAAAAATAACATGTTGTAAAAACAAATACAAAGAAAATTACTAAATAATGGTGTTCATCGATACGTTTTTCTCGCACAGAAGACTATAAACATATTTGTATTAGTAGTTCTGCTTACAGTTCTGGTGCACAAAACGATGGCTCGTCAAAACGTAAGACAAAGAGAGATTTATCAGGGCGTTCAATCGATTTCAACTTTTATAAATTATTAAATTTTGGTTAAATTGTACAATTACAGAAATAGTTTAGGCATCAAAAGGAATTTCAAGACATTTAGTAAATTGCTTTTACATCATGTTTTGACTTTTTTCGAGTTCTTTCAATCTCATTCTAAATCTTTATTTTCCATTAAAAAAATTGCTATTTTATTGCCATTAAAAACTACATTCTTTCAAATATTTTCCCCAACACTGGCAAGCCTACTCGTACAACTCCTTCACTCTTTTCTTGTAGATTTCGTGCTGACATCAAATGCAAAAACATATTGAATTTGGTGGGAGTTACCAAGTATTTAACCTAAATTAGAATTTTCCATGTTAGTTAAAGAAATGACTGTAACAGTATTTTTTTTTTATTATAATTTTATTTTTTTTTATTAGTTTTATAAACAACAAAATGGTTTGCATGTTCTTTGTTGATTATTTTTATGTATTACGAATTTTATATGAATGTGGAAAAAACCTAAAAAAAAATACAGACATATGTATAGACTTTTGCATGTCCCTGCAAAAAACGCCGGTAGTCCATACACGCATGTATGTACTACTCCACAATGGACCGGGAGTACAGCAAACATAAACCATTTGTATGAAAAAAAAACTAGTCCATTTAACTCTACGATGTCTTAGGATTGGACCATATAATCCAGCTTTGCATAACACTGGACTAGTCCCAAAACTTAAGGTGACCATACGTTCTCTATTTTGGAGGACAATCATCTATTTTAACTCGCTGTCATCTATAAAATTTGTGTCCTCTTTCAGTCATCTTTTTCCTACTCAGTCATCTTTTGCCATCTTTAATTTTAAATGCATGTTCATATTGTATTTGTACATATTGTATTTGTTTTTATTGAGCTTAGAGTATGAACAGAACAAGCACGGCACGGTTTCTAAGTAGAATGAGAATCGCCACCTTTAACAAATAAAACAAATTTTACTTCACAAACGTCGTGTCGTGCTTGTTCTGTTCATACTCTTAAGGTGGATTCACCCATTTGTTCTTAACAAAAAATTTTTTTCCGGAGAAAAATTTTTTTACTGAGAGTTTTTTGGAGCACGATTCACCAATTTCGAACGATTTTTCTGCAAAATCAAATCCAGAAAAAAATATAAAATTAAACCAGTCCAAGTTCGGAAAAAATATTTTCTCTCTCTCAAAAGTTTGACGTGTCTAACTTCATATAAAAAAAATTGTTCGAACAAAATTTTTGTTAAGAACGAATGGGTGAATCCACCTTTACTGACTGAACTTTCGCTTTTCAAAATAGCAAATGGTAACAATATGTAAAAAATGTAAACATTGAATTGAAATAAATTTTTTACTATTTTTCTTAATGTCATCTTTTTTCTTTTCCAAAATCTGGTCGCCTTACAAAACTACTCCTTGTAACTACTTGAAATGTTTTACAACAACGATTACGATGGTTAAAGCACAAATAATTATCGTTTAACAAGAAGTTCTGCTTTGAAAATGAAATGGTCCATGAGTGCATTACATGGGACCATGATGTAGTCACTACATTTTAGCTACAATGGCCCACGTACTCCACAGATTTTTGCAGGGGTCTTTTAGACGCTCAATTGTGATGGTTATTAAAGTTTTTATGATTTTTCTTTATAGACATACATATATATATGTGTGTGTGCTCTTTACTGGTATAGAAATAATATACAGTCAAACCTCGATATAACTACCCTCACTATAACGAATTCCTCGATTTAACGAATTTTTTGAAATCACCTACAACGCTCCATAAAATTTAATACAAAATAAACCTCTCCATTACAAATGCATTTTTCAATAGCCTCGTTATAACGAATTTTCATTTACTGCAACTTACAACCTTTGCATAACGATTTCCATCAATTAATCCAAATTATATGAAACAGATACACACAAAATTATTGTGTTTGCAACGACAACGTCTCCACCAAACCTACTTTCGTAGTCTACAGCAGCATGCATTAGACTAACGGCTGAAATATTCGAAGAACAATTTATTGCTTTTATCTATTTTTTATTACCTCGTTATAACGAATAGAAGTTTAACTTCACCTCGATATAAATAACCTAATTGTAACGAATTATTCGATATAACGTTTTTTTTTTAATCCCCTTAAGATTTGTTATACCAAGGTTAAACTGTATTTTCATTTAACTGAAGAAAATGTAATTTTGTAATTTTTTGGAAGGTTAGGACAACAAATTAGCGAATAAAATTGTAAAAACAAAGTACAAAGAAATCATCAAATTTGGAATGTAATTGTGAATTATATTCTTTACACACATTTGTTATTTTTAATAACATTTTAGAAATGTTTTTTTTATAAACCCTAGAATGATGCATTGTTGTTGTTGTTAAATTATTTCCTTTAAATCATTCATTTATTTTCCATGACTGATGATATTTGCGTTCATATGCAAATTAAGTCCTAGTTTATTTACTAATGCTCACAAACGTCTACAAACTATTAATAACTAGAAATATTCAGTACCTAGACTTTAATGAAAAAAGATTTATTAAACAACTGGTCTAAATTTGCTTAAAGAACAAATGACTTGTGTATTTATATACAAATGAACATTTATTTTAATGTTGAAACTAAAACATTACAGACTGGACACCAGGTGGTTTGATTAATTATACCCTTCACCTTCATGAGAATGGTATATATAAGTTTGTCATTCCGTTTGTAATTTCCACAGTATAATTTTCCGACCCTATAAAGTATATATATTCTGGATCCTTATAGATATAGGAGTCTATTAAGCCATGTCCGTCTGACTGTTGAAATCAATTTTCTGAAGTCCCCAGATATCTTCGGGATCCAAATCTTCAATAATCTGTCAGACATGCTTTTGAGAAGTTTGCTATTTAAAATCATCAAAATTGGATTAGACCAACCAGAGTTATGGACCAATATGTGAGACAACCTCCATAAAAATTTGATATTTCTTGTCCACTTTATTGCAATATTTTCAAATATATTTCAGATAATACCCTGAAATTTTCTATACGTTGTTTTATGACAAAAGAAGAAAGTGTGCGGAAAATAGTATGAATCGGTCCATGATTTCTCATAGCCCCCATACAAAAATCTTCCCGAAATATTGCTCCATTATACATAAATGCCTATAAAATTGGAATATCAAGACAAAATTCAGAAAAAATAAGTTTTATGCAAAAACAAATCGCAAAACGAAATTTTTTTAGTTCGGTCCATGTTTCACCATAGCCCCCATATAAAGTCCACTTCCAAAATTCACTCAAATACGTTTAAAACAGATTTAAATAATGTTAAACGGTTAAAATTTGACATGAATAATCTTTATAGGCAAATAAATTGTTGTACTACATTTTACGGTGGTCGGTCCAGAATTGGTCATAGCTCCTATAAAAGGACCACATCTGAAAAAGACATTTATCCCTATATATATTGTATAAATATCGGTACCGACTCAAAACTTTGCACATATCATTTACATATATACAAAAATCATCCCACAAAATTTTATGAATTTCGGTCTATTTTTAACCGTATACCCCATATAAAGCCCTCTTCCGAAAATCACTTTAATACTCATAAATCTCTTATAAATAAGGGTACCAATCCAAAATTTTACACCGATCAATTACATACATGCCTAAATCAAACTGCTGGATTTTGAGAATATCGATCCATATTTGACTATGTCCCCCATATAAGATCCACTTCCGAAATCCACGGTAATACTAATATATATCTTAAATATACCGTTATTATATTGATATTCGACGTGAAATATCCTCATCTGCATGAAAATCACAGTTCCAAAATTTAAGAAGATCGGCCCATAATTTGTCATAGCTGCCATATAAGAACCATTTCCAAAAAAACAAATAAATTCGGGTCAAAAAATATTCTTTTCTGATTTAACCCATATTCGGTCCATATTTTATAATCATTATATATATCGTTGGAAAGGTATTTTTAATACGTTTTATTTAATGTGTTAGCAATTATCAGACACCCAGTAGATCCCGATATAGGCCTATATATTTTCAACTTTACGGGCCCGCCCCCTCGAAAATAGGCGTGACCGCCAACAATTTTTGTTGCTGGCATCTCTTCTAAAAGCTCTATTTGATGAAGTTTTTTTTTTTTTTTGAGCAAAGTCACTAAAACCGAATTGTTCCCCTCTGTTTGTTAAATTACACTCAAGATTATTATGAACATCAGACAAACTCTGTAAATTATGGTAAGAATTGGTAATTAAATCAATTAAAAATGGTGAAAATTAGCCAAAATTTGCACTAAAACTGAATAAAAAAATACAGAATAAGGATATTTTAGTCCTATAACCAGTGTAGTTTTTGTATTTCGTATTACGTTTAGGTGGAGGGTATTGAAGATTCGGCACAGCCGAATATAGCACTCTTACTTGTTTTTAATTGTGTTTGTGTACATTTAAATAAATAAAGACTCGTTATATTTTCTTCAAACTACTTGATGTTTTTTTTTTGCAATTAAAAAGAATCCGCTTTATTTAAAGGATATAAATAACCGTTTTTTTATGAATTAATAGGAATATTATTTAAAATACAGCATAATTCTATAAGAAACTTAATAGATTTTAAAGCAAAAAGAAGTATTTGTTGTAAATTTAATAAAATTTAATCTATTTTAAGGTTTAAAATATGTCACAACTGAACTAAATTAGAACTGAACTAGAAGCAAACTAGAACTTAAATAGAACTGAAATAGAACTGAACTAGAAGTAAACTAGAACTATAATAGAACTAAACTAGAAGTGAACTAGAACTGAACTAGAAGTGAAATAGAACTGAACTAGAAGTGAACTAGAACTATAATAGAACTGAACTAGAAGTGAACTAGAAGTGAAATAGAACTGAACCAGAAGTGAACTAGAACTATAATAGAACTGAACTAGAAGTGAAATAGAACTGAACTAGAAGTGAACTAGAACTGAAGATGACTGTTACTGAATTTATTTATTTCTTCTTTAATTGTGTATATTTCCATTGTTGACAAACCAAGGGGCATTGATAATTAATCTCAAGATTGTAGATAATAAAAATATTAATTAAAAACATTCACATATATATTTTGTATATATCATCAGAGATTTTATTATGTATTTGCTTTTTTTACAAAAAAAAAATTATTTAATTAATTTTTAGAGAATATGTACTATATTTGAACTTTATAGCGTGTTCAGATATGCACCTTAATTGCGATAATCGCAATTAACGCCATTATTGAACTCAATATTCAATATAAAATCTCAATTAATTATTGCGCAATAAGTACGAAATTGTTCTAATATTGAGTAAGATTTCGAATGCAACACTGTTCACAACTGTGAACAAAATTGTATTAAATGGCAAATGTCAACAAAAGAAAACAAAAGTAATCATTAAAAAGTCAATGTGAAGGTAAGTTTGTTTACATAGAAACACAGCAAACATTTAGAGTATTTTTTGTATTGTTTTCCAGCTGTCAAATGATTATTGAATAAGCTGAAAATTGCGTATGCCTGAACACTTAAAATAATATTGTCAATTAACCGAATATTGACTCAATAAAGTTTAATATCTGAACACGCTATTATATATTTATTATTAGAGACAATTTTTCATTCAGCTTGAGTTAATTTTTTTAATTAATAACTCGAAGAACACCATTGTGAAACTATGTATATTTTTCTAGACAAATGTCACACTGAAAAGCATTTTCTGCCCTGCCAAGGGCGTCATCAGCAAAAAAAATAAAATGAACTCAAGCCGAAAGAAAAATTTTCTCTAATAATTATTTAATTAATTGGAAATATCTCATGAAATTGTCAACTATTTGAAATTTAAATTAGTTTTTAATAAATTTTGAATAATGCAGGAAATGTTTAGCAAATATCATTTCAATTTATTAGTAATTATATGTATAGGAAACCTTAGCACTGTGCCTTATAGATTTGAATAATTAATAAATTCTAAACCGTTATTAAAATTTAATAATATAATAAATAAAACAAAAATTTTACTTTTAACATTTTGTATATATTTCATTTCTTTCTAATCAAATTATTTGTATAATTATAATCATACACAATTTAATTCAATGACAAACCAATCAAATAAATTGGCGCATTCTTTATTCATCGCCATTACACAAAAATACAAATACGTACTCGAATATTTACATTTATACATAAATATACATACATATATGATGTACCTATATATATATGTATGTACATTAGAGTGGCCCCAAAATAAAGTTGCGGATGTTCCCGACTAATATGAAAATTGGAGTCATTTTAAGATTACGTTTCTCAATTTTTTTGTCCTGGGGTCAATATTTGGTGAGCTGGATCAAAGGATAAAAAGGTCCTTTTTAGAGGTTTTTTGATTTTTTTCACATTTCTTCCAAAGGAACTATGTGCATATATGTAAATTTAGTATCATATGAAAGGTCTTTGAGAGGCACATTCAATGGGTTATCAAAAATTAAAAAAAAAAATTTTAAATTCAAAAATTTTCAAAATTTTAGACAAAATTTTAAATTTACGTTATTTTAAAACCCATTACATTAACGAATTGAGTTAACAGAGATTGTCAGATAGGGAAGAATTTAGGTTAAAAAAAAAATTAATAAAAATTTAAAGAGATAGAATTTTAAAAAACGGGAAAAACCATTTGGGTTAAATTGCATGATGTTTATAATCAAGAAATTTCAAGAAATATTTAAGTAAAGTAAAATATGAAAAAATAAAAAAAAATAAAATTTTGTCTGAAATTTTGAAAATTTTTGAATTTAAAATTTTCTTTTTATAATTTTTGATAATCCATGATACCAAATTTACATATACACAGTTCCTTTGGAAGAAATGTGAAAAAAATCAAAAAACCTCTAAAAAGGACTTTTTTATCCTTTGATCCAGCTCATTAAATATTGACCCCAGGACAAAAAAATTGAGAAACGTAGTCTTAGAATGAATCAAATTTTCATATTAGTCAGAAACATCGATACCTTATTTCCGTACAAACGGGGCCACCCTAATGTACATATGTATATGTTCCAATAGATGTGTAAATAACGTTATAGTCGCTGGCGATCAACTAACTAACAGTAGACAACAAAACAGCAGCACAACAATAAGAAATTTTCTCTCTCTTGTCATTAATTAAATTCAATTATTGCATAATATTTTATTGTACATAATTATTAATTTTATTTCATTGCTGTTGTTGTTAGTTTTGTATGTATGTGTGTAATGCTGTGTTACTAAAAATGGAAATATGTATATTGGGTTTGTGTGTTTGTTTGTTACATAGTAAAATATCTTTAAGAATTGACGGACAAACTGTTTTGATAAACTATTCGCAAAGAAAATACGGACTGAATTGATATGTCAAATCAGTAGATTAGGCCAAAGAACTAAGGTTTTCTCTACTTCAGTTCTATAATAATATCGATTGCAATTTTAAAGCGTTTCACATTAGCAGTAAACTAGCAAAAGTTAGCAAAAATGTTTGGCATTAAATACATTAGATTGATATATTTTGCTTTATCTAACTTTTAAGTTTATTATACCCTACACCACCATAGTAAAGAGGGTAGATTAGATTTGTGCTGATGTGTGTAAAGCCTATAAATATTGGTCCAGCACCCACCTTCAAGTATACCGATCGACTCAGAATCACTTGCTGAATCGATATGACGATGTCCGTCCGTCCGTCCGTCCGTCTGGCTGGCTGTCCAAGTACGAGTAAAGCTTGAGCGCAGAGTACAGGTCGCAGTTTTGAAGATATTTAGATAAAATTTGGTACCTGATATATTTAAGGCCCAAGGACGGATTTGATTGAAACTACTGGAAATCGGTCGATTATTTCACCTGGCCCTTATATGCAAGTATAAAAACAAATTTCATCACAAATGAAGCCAAATCACATCTATAAATTTTATGATGATCGGTCATCATATGCATCACTGCATGAAATAAAGAAAGATGACATTTATATACAAGGCTCTCATCGTTTGCTGCTCCCTACAGTACCAACTCTTAATTGGCGAACTTCTGGTCTGCAACCGAACGAAGATTTATTGGAAAAATATCGTTTTGGAGACACTTAATACTGCCTCTCCACACACATATACTGTTGAAGCACAAACGGCCTTTCAAGATGAACTTTATGGTCACCTGTGTTACTCTCCGGAAAAACTTCTCGACCAAATGATGCAGCTAAAAACTGAATTTTGCATTTTGACGAACAAAGTAAATGAGCTTTTGTCTAGTTTACTACAACAAAAGAGTCATCGTACGCTTGACCTTATTCAAGAAGTTCAGCCATTAACTTAAAAGAAACCCAAAGTCGTTTACATGGATGTCTCAGCAGTAATCAGAGTAACACTGAGAACATGAAGATAAACATCGAAGAGCTGATTGCAGAGAAAGTAGATACAATTGGCCTATAAAATTGACTATGACCAACTGCAGAAAAAGGTGTCACTAGATCAATTATTGGAATTAAAGTGCCGGATTGATAAGAAATTTTGCGAAGTGTTGCGACAAATTAACGAAAACGATAAAAAGTTCTCATATCGAAATAATGTTCAACACAAATATGTTTCGTATGTATACAAATAATATGTTAGAATAATTATTGATAGCTCCTATATACATACATAGTGACCATTTCTGAAAAACTGTTTTATACATACACGCAGAGAAAAAATATGGTTGGACATGGTTACGACAACTACACTTTGTTTTTGGTAACAATATATTGTTGTGGTACACAAATAATTGTTATTTTAATTTGATTTTAACGATAATTTAGTTACTATAAACATTTTTATGTTTATCGCAATTATAAAATTGAATATGGTTCACTGAAACATAATTATTGTTATTAAATGTTTACCACAACTATTGAATGATAACTATTCAAACATATTATATTATTGACAACTATTTAAACTTACAAATAACCATTAAATGATAAGTTTCTATATTTGTGCTCATATTATGTTTAAAATGCAAACAAAATATGTTTAATTCTAATAATATTTTGTTTTACCATTTGTAGAATGCTTTTGCATCAGTTCAGTAGTTTGTCTGCGCGATATCGGATTATTTATTTGGATATTTCAATAATTGAAAGAAAAAAACTACAAAGACCTACATAGTGTATAATAAATAAATAATCTTAAATATCATAAAAAAATCTATTAAACATAACTAAAAATAAAATGTAATATAATGTGTAATGTAATGTAAATTTTTCTTATATATGTTAAAAGTGCATAAATATTTTTTCATATTTACAAAAATATTAAAATATTATGTAAGTTCTGTGTTTAAAAAAATGTAGAAATAATTGCGATTTATGTCATAAAAATTATTGTTTTCTAACTAATCATATTGTTTTATATTTAACCGTTAATATGTTTTCCATTAAAAATATTATGTTGTAATTAAGTTGATTCAGCATATTATGATGAGAAATTTCCATAACAGTTTTTTTTATCAAGGTTGCCAGAAATCCTTGATATAAAAGTGTCACAATTGATAAAACAATTCTAAAAATAGAAAAACTACTTATTTTTAACAAAAATTAAAAATATATCTTTGATATATTTATAATTTAGTCTATTTTTTTTGCTATAAGTAGATCATAACATGATTACTTTAGATCATAATATGATTACTTGAGATCATAATATGATTACTTTAGATCATAATATGATTACTTTAGATCATAATATGATTACTTTATATCATAATATGATTAATTTAGATTATAATATGATTACTTTAGATCATAATATGATTAATTAAAATCATAATATGATTACTTTAAACTATAATATGGTTACCCTAGGTCAGAATTTAATCATGTATGACAATTTTATGATTATATTAGGTTATAGTTATAATATCAAATTATGATTAACAAGAAAATATGTGATGAAATATTATGATGATAATTAATCATAATATGATATTTCATGGCAATTATATTCATCATAATATGTTTTGACTACAATCATAAATCTTATCATAATATGTTGCTCTTAGATTATGTTTACCACAACTATGTTTTTTCTATACGTGTATTTAGCGCATTATATGGTTGGGCTTGACCGACTATACTTTCTTACTTGTTTAATTATTTTAACAACTTTTAAAGAACACAGACCGACGCCAATTGAATTGTATACTTTCGTAAGCGAATTTAATTCGAATTATTCTTTTCAATTCGCGAAGTTAATAAATAAAATTCGAGAGAGAAATTTAAATACGAAATGTAATTTTAACTACATAATTATTTGAAAACTTTATTTTTCTACGTAAAACTTCCAATAAACTTTAATACAAATAATAAACACATGAAGATTATTTGTATATTTTTTTCTATTTGTTCTAAATACACCCAACTCTTTTCTTACACGGTAGATACGTTCCTCAGAAATCCGCGTAAAAAAAGAGGCGTTTCCTATAGTAAAATGGGGGATACGTTCCGTGTAAGATGAAATAAAGAACTATATTTACTTCGAAAAACCGTGTAAAAAATGTTTAAAACTATAAAATTTCAGATATGCATACAAATTGTGTGTTCATATGGTATTTTATTGAGCATTAAAACTTAAAATACATAATTCATACAGGTGAAAAATTGGTAGAGCAAGCAAAAAAAAACAGAAGAAATCTGTTATTCCAGAATTAAGAACAGAAAAATTAGAATAGAATAAAACATGCGAAAATAATGTGTAAGTTATCGAATAAGGGGATTTCCCAGTTACTACTATATATGTTCATTTCAACAAGGGTGCCAAGTGTGATAAAAACAAACCTAATTACAAGACAGTGATTTTGAAACCGTACTAGATTAAAAATTTTCAACCGTGTAACTTCAAATCCGTGTAAAAAGAAACCGTGTAAAAAAAGAGTTGGGTGCATTACTCGTAACAATTTTGAAATAATTCAATAGACAATATTTAATTTTAGCAATAATAACAATAACGTGTGCGACTAATTTGCATGATTAGGCCACTTGAAAACACAACAAATAAGAAATAAGAAACTTTTCAACTAAATAACAAAACAAGAAAAACAACAACATTATTAATGGCTAAATTCACAGTCTTTAGTTAGCTAATGGCAAAGACTTAACTAATGATTCTTTATTCGCAATGCTTAGTTTGCCATTAGTTAATCCCCAAACGTCGTTGGTTAACTATTAGTCAAATAACAGCTGTTGCTATGAAAATAAAGTTTACAATTGTTTTCGGCGACAAATTATAAAAATGTCTTACAAATTTGAATAATGGCTAAATTCACAGTCTTAATAGTAATAGTTAAACAATAGTTAGTATTTTAGTTTACCAATGGTTAACTAATGACCGAGAATTCGGCCATAATACATACAAGTGTTACTCTAGCAATGCGATAATAGTTACCCCTTAATGAAACAATAAAAAAATATAGAAAGTTTGGAAATAAATAATGCGCAATAGTATGAAAAATACAAATTTAAGATAAATTTCAAGTACAAAATTTAGGAATTTTTAAAAATAGTAAAAAATCGGCTTGAAACTTTATAAGAAATATATGTAAAGAAATTTGTTTAAATTGATAAGATTAGAGGAAATATTGCGTTATAAAGTGAAGTGAACATACAAATTTATTAATGTTATGAACTAGAACAGTCAAAATTAAATACTTTTTTTTTCAACTCAAATTCAGAACATATGTATGAATTTCTGTATATGCTAATATTTGTTTAGTAGGTATTTAAAGAAATATAAATTTTGCATAATTACTTATTTTTAGGTGTGTAAGAAAATAGTGCAAAATGGTTGCCTGTTGTCATATGTTGCACGTAAATATTTACATATACATACATATATGTACATATATACGTAGATAAGTGAATGTTTGTAACATAATTGAATATTCTGTGTTAACAGGCAAAACTTGTCAGTTGAAAATGTAACACAAATTGTTTGTTTTTTTTTATTTTCTTAATTTTTTTTTTTAATTATAATCACACAATCATATTTTTCACACTTTGCTTAATATGCAACATGCATACAAACATGTAGCATGCCACCACAGCACACAACATGCCACAATTTAAAAGCATGCATATGAATTTCAAACAAACAAAAAATAACAAATTTTCAAACCATAGAAACAAAATTGCTGCTAAAAATGTCTAGTGACCAACCAACTCTTCTGAACTAAACTAAACTAAACTATTCATACATACTCGTACTAGTGATCATCTACTCACTCACCGTGGTATTGAGGTGGCGCTGTTTGTGCTGGCTGACCACCACAAAAAGCCACAAATTAATAATTGTTGCAGAAAAAAAAAACAACGAATGCAAACACAAATCATAAAATAAATATGTATTAAATTTATGTTCATTGGAAACTCACGATTTTTCATTTATCTTTTTACAAATAATATCAAATATTGTTTATTTATCTATTTTTACATTATTCTGGCATTGTCAAAATGTCAGGATGACGGCGTCGACGACTACGAAGATGATAATGATGGGTTTCATTTTGGTTTTAGAGAATAAAAAAAATATATACATAGAAAATGCCATTAATTTTATAGCTACAAACTACTAAATACATATTACTAGTCGTTAAAAGATGCAGAAGAGAAATTTCTATCATTTGGAACATTATATAGACCATTAAATATTACAAAAGTATTTCATAATTTTATTGAATATTGAAAACAGAGAAATTGGTTGAAATTCGCAGTTATGTATTTCACTAGCATCAAGTAATCTTCAGTCGCGTCAATTATAGTCGACAATGTGTAGCCAATTTTACGATACCAGTCCAACTTTTCTATGCAACCAGCTCTTTGAGAAATATTAAATAAGCAAAGAAATGTTTTTTTTTTATTGTTCTTTAAGCCACACTCTGAAATAAATCGCTACTCTATCATTTTTTTCCACTCGCTGAACAATTTGTTGCCTACACAGGACATTTTCTCCTATGGACAACTCTTTTCTTGTTCTAGCAACATTGTCAGATCATTCGTTTGTACAATTATCTCTGCCATAAAGCTACAATTTTATACACAAATACCGACAATTTATAAAACTTACAAAGAAACTACAGTGGGGATCACAAATGTGTACATGTTTGTACAAATACTTTGTTGTAGCAAAGTTTACAGTTGGTATGTTTTGTAATGGCTAAATTCACAGTCTTTAGTTAGATAATGGCAAAGGCTTAACTAATGATTCTTTATTCGCAATGCTTAGTTTGCCATAAGAATAACAAGTAATAGTTAAACAATAGTTAGTATTTTAGTTTACCAATGGTTAAATAAGGACCGAGAATTCGGCCAAAAGTGTTTCATTAAAAACAAATTAGTTTGATATTAATTTATTTAAAATTATTTTAATATTTATTTATTGATTTATTTAATATACAAGAAATTAATTCTAAGATTAAATTTAAATTAAGTAGCACTAGCTACATTGGCCATCAGCTCTGATATTAATTTAATTGCATGTGGTAAACACTTTTTGCAAATTATCCTTTTGGTAGACCGTTTATAGTAAATCATTCAGTGCTCATAAAAGTCCAAAAAAAGTGTTCTACTGTCCCCAAACCACAAACTAGAGGTCACAAAAAGCTATTAACGAATGAAGACGCACGCCTCATGATAATAAAGCATGATCCGTTTCGAGGATACCTACTTTTTTAAAGAAAAAAAAACACAGAAAATTAAAATTTAATGGGAATGTTTATTATCAATTGAAAGAACATTCTTTGGCATTTATTTTTTGAAGATTACGTCTATCTAATGTTGGCCGTTGCTACGTCGCAGATGGTCTATCCTTTGAGTCAAATTTTCGTTCGACTCGTTCGATCATATCGACTGGTAACTGGCGAATGACACGCGTGATGTTTTCCTCCCAGACCTGAATCGAAGCGGGTTTGTTCGCATAAACTTTAGACTTTACATATCACCACAGGAAAAAATCTAACACGATCTTGGTGGCCAATCGACCAGCCCAAAACGTGAAATTATGTGCTCACCGAAGTGTTCTCTCAATAAATCCATTGATTTATGCGATGTGTGGAAAGTGGCGCCGTTTTTCTGAAACCAAATGTCGCCGAGATCACGAGCTTCAATTTTAGGCATCAAATAGTCGGTTATCATGGCACGATAACGGTCGCCATTGACAGCTACGTTCGACCGATGATACCACCGGCCCACAAAGCACACCAAACCTTTGTTTTTTCTGGATGAAGTGGAAGTTCTTGAATCTCCTCGGGTTACTCTTCGTCCAAGTGTGGTAATTTTGTTTGCTTACATACCCATTGAGCCAGATATGGGCCAATTATGTTCACCATAAGTTGAGCGAAGTACACGAAACACATACCTAACAGAACGTGAAATTATGTAATAAAGATTTGTACGCCTTGTCCAGGCGTAATTCTTTCCATTATAAAATACCAAACAATACGAAACAAAAATAACAAGACAGCATAACACGATTCACACGTGATCTGTCAAAAAAGGCTATTGAAGAAAGTATCTCTACTTGAATCACCCGTTACAAATGACAAGAGACAAGCGTTTAGCTCTACAAGATGCTTCCATAGCAATAGGTAAACCTGTTAATCAATGGACAGCAAGACCTGCCCTTCACGATATTGGTTGGATCTTAGCAGTAAAATATAAAACCTTCATTGTCGATAAAAAAAAAATGTTAAGCACTGAAATATGAAGAAGACTGGAACGGAACAAAGAATTAAGAAAACAATGAAGCACGATAAAAGAAAAGCAAAATGATTCGAAAGAAGACTATCTGCGTATTTTGCAAACTCATTTTCCCCATTGTGTAACGCTCTAAGTCTATCATTTGGATGAAGTTACTTTTCAGCTGGATGATGACTCAAAGCACACTTCTAAAATTTTGAAAGAATGACTTTGGTGGCAGAACTATCGTTCTGACTGAGAACTTGTAGTCAATCATGAAGATAGAGTTGGGATAATACCGATTAACTCCAATCCATTTGGGCGAGCTTTGACAGCGGGTTCAACGCGAGTGATAGAGTATTCGAAATTAATAGAGTAAAAAATGGGGAAGAGCTTGCCAAAACATTTTTTGGACTAAATATTCCCTAAAGGTTTATTATGGTGCAAAATTGAATACACGCGCATTGTTTAATTTCGTTTGTCTTAAATTATAATAAATTATTTTTTTTTAAATATTAAATCTGTAATAAATGACAAAACTTTTTTAGTTTTAGTTTCATGCAATAACAAGTACTAACAAGTACTAATTTGTGCTCCCCACTGTATGAGCATGAATATTTTCCTCACATAGAAGAAGTTAAACAAATTTGTGTTCGCAGAAAAAAAGAAATTAAAAGAACGCTAAAGATTATTATTATATAATAAGAAATTTAGGTGGCTTCTTAAATACAGAAAACTATTTAAAAGACAAAATATTTATATTTGTAAACTCTGCATCTTATTATAGATATAATACAGTGTTAGCTGAAATTTCGGAGCAAAGCTATTTTGAGAATCTTTAAAAATTATATTCCCTTTATAAAAAAAATTACTCAAAATATTCTGTGTAAATATAGAATTCTGTTGAAAACATTTAATTCTGTAGGTTATCATTCAAATAATGACGAAAATTTGTTACTTCTACTTTGTGCGAGGCCATAGAAATAGTGGGGAAATATAAAATGGGCACACTGTTTCCAAACCATAAAATAAATCGTTTCAATATAAGATTATATTATGTAATTGGTTTGGGGTGTAAATGTACATAATCATTAAGTTTCTATAACAATATATGTATGTATGTATGTAGTTGATAAGTTCTAAATATATGTTACTAAATTGTTCTTTATTTTATGACTTTTGTTTAGAAAAATTACTAGGGAAATTGTGTAATAATTTTATTATGTATTGAGATTTACTAAAATTTAAACATTTCAAAATTTGTTTTAAATTTATTAATTTGTTTTTTTGGACATGTTAAAGCTAGCAAACAAAACGAAAGAACTTATTGTATTTGTCATCATTCAAATAATCCCGAAGAGATTTATGAATTCTAAGTAATATTAAACATTTATTTAAATTTATTATAGAATAAAGCAGAAAAAAAAACAACAGCAAAAAAATATATATGTAAATGAATTTAATCAAAATAAAAGCCTGCAACAACAACTGGTATAAATACTACATATGTTCACAGTATGCATATTTAGAGGGTGATCTTCACGCTCTGGAAAACGTAAACATTTTAAGAAGTAAACAGCACCATTTACCCCCCGTCTTGGAAAACCATACATTTCTTTTACTCAGCAAACAATTTCTTGTGCGCACATACGTTTGTCTCGTGTGGACAACTCTTGTCGATGTTATGTTCGAATAACGTCATCAAAACATTTGTTCCAACAACTATATCTTCATATATCCATCAAATGTTATTTTCACACGAAAAAAAAAAATACAAAGAAAACTATGAAAATGAACATCATTTCGTTTTCCCCATACAGAAAAACATGGACAAATTTATGTTTATTATTATGTTAATGTGTTTTTGTTATAATTTCACATCGATGTGAACGATGACTTGAACGACAAGTCCATCGACAGTTGTCGTTACAGTGGACTCCAATTTAAACGAGATCGTAAAATTGCTCATGAATTTAAGAATTTCTTTTACAACTTCTATTTATATCAAATTTTGTAGATGACGCCAATTTCTGTCAGCAATTCTCTTAAACACATTTAGTTTGTTGTGGCAGTTCAACGGCTCATTTAAGTTAATTTCAATAATTATGTATTGTATATATTATTTAATACAAATTATTTAGTTTGTTGCAAATGATTTCTGCTGTGTTATAAATTTGAAATTTAAACATTGTATGTATTGTTGCTTTTCGTAATTTATTTGTATTTATACAATATTTAAACAAATAATACGAAAGAGTTTATTTAAAAACATTTCAAATTAATTTTAATAAGTTTCAACGATAACAAAAAGTAAAATCATAACACTTAGATATTTCATTTACAAATCATTAAATTTAATTCATCTTCTGCACTGAAATTATTTAAAAAAAAAAAGTAAAACTATTTCTTATAAATAGAGACAAACAGTGGCATTCTAATTGTGCGAGTAAATTACAGAGAAAATTGTGTTAGTTAGTTTTTACACAGAGAAAATATTTAAACTTTGAGCAAACCTACATACCAGTCCAACTACTTGAAAGGGTATCAACCTCTAATCCTTTAAAGAAAAGCTTAACCGAAATAAATGCAATTGCTGTTAACTTTTAACCCAAGGATTAAATCAATTGAAAACTTATTTTTCAATTCTTAACCATTTTTCTATATTTTAATGAAATTTATGTTGTGTGTAAATTTGTTGTACTTACGTTAATGAATCAAATTTTAAAAGACTTTGAAATAAACTTACCTGAAAAGAGAAAAAAAAGAAAGTTATAGAATTAATATTTTTGTAAAAATATTTATTTCAATAAAATAAAGAATATTAAAAATGTCACTTCCATCAAGTTTAAATTGAGAATATCGTCACCTGAAATGCCCAAAGACGTAACCCTCAAAAAATCAAAATTCGCTTTTTTATTGAATCTGGAACACAAGGCTAAAATAAAATGCTCCTAAAAATTTTTAACTTCTACGTTCCAAACTAACGATTTTATTCAAAAAATGGAAAAAGACGTAACATCATTTGAAGGTTTTCATAATACACAAAAGACAAAATAAACATTTTGGAAGCTTTGAATATTTTACCATTAGGTGCCAATAAAGTGGTCTTATTCATACACAAAGTGCTGGGCGGCTTAAGTTTTGATAAAATGAACCTACATATCGTCACCTAAAATGTCCAAAGACGTAACCCTCATTATCATAATTTTACAGGAGAAGCATCTTGTCGTAATATATTATATATGTATATAGACGACAAACTTATTTCTGTAAAAAAAATGTGGGTTAATATGGTGTTCAATTTTAATTGACATTTTTTAATTAACGCCTAATTGAATTCAATTATCCATACAAAATTTCAATTAAGATAATTGCTTCATTAAAAGTTAATTGTTCTAATAATTGTTAAAATTTAAAATACAACCCTGTGACTAGTAATAACTAAAATGGCAGTTGTTTCGCTTTTAAATTAATAAAGAATATTTTTAGGCTGAAAATTATAATATTAGAACCAAATACAGTGCACTCGGGAAAACGTCAACTAATTAAAACCGCGGGTGTTGACGTTTAACAAATTGTTGACGTTTTAAAAAATCTGTTATTTTTTTCTGCTGTTTTTTTCTTTCCTACACTTGGAAGAGAGACCTCTTTCTATTTATTTCATAAAATTTTAGAGTAGGTAATGTAAAAAAAGGGCAGGTTTTGGGATGTTGACGTACACGAGCGTTGACGTTTTCCCGAGTGCACTGTAAATGTATTCTTTTTATCAGCTGCTGTCAAACGCTAATTAAATTAGCAATATTGAGTATATGTGAACACTTTTTAATTAACCAATAATTGACTCAATTAAAAATGCATGTGTGAACACCATATTAACCCACATTTTTTTTACAGAAATAAGTTTGTAGTCTATATAGTTACATATATAATATATTACGACAAGATGCTTCTGCTGTAAAATTATGATAATGAGGGTTACGTCTTTGGACATTTTAGGTGACGTTATGTAGATTCATTTTATCAAAACTTAAGCCGCCCAGCACTTTGTGTATGAATAACACCACTTTATTGGCACCTAATGGTAAAATATTCAAAGCTTCCAAAATGTTTATTTGCTTTGGATTTTGGGCTTTTCAAAATCTTGTTAGCATTTAGTCAGCTAGGCGACGTTTGCTGCACACAAGAGCAAAATATCGGCATAATTAAGGATACAAATCTGTTCATGGTTTTCCGTATGAAGAGAACGTGTTGATGTTATGTTCATATATTTTTTTGTAAATTTTTAAAATGATGGACTTTTTGTGTGAAAATTATATTTGAAGACATACATACATACATACATATATAGTTGAGTAACCAAATGTTCTGACAATATTTCTCGAACAATAACATAACATCGAGAAGAGTTGTTCACACGAGACAAATTCATGAGCGTACAAGACATTGTTCTCAGAGTGAACAAATTGAAGGCGTGTTGGTACGGATGTATACATATAACTAAACGTGTTAGAATGTCACGTTCCATTTTGAAGTATTTTTAAAACTCTTGTCTTATGATTTCACCAACTATTAAGCAATGACACCAGAACTTTATCACGACAATTTGATCTTTGCTTCGGAATGAAAGCTAGTAAACTTTTTTTAAGAAAACTGAACTGTTGATGTTTTAATCGTAGTATCGACCAGCAGGATAGAATAACAATGTAACATTTACAATAACAACAGCAGATTTCATAAACAATGAAGCTTCTTGAGTAATATTTTTATTCTATAATCTAGACGACAGTTATCGTTAACTAAACTCAAAACTTGGGAGCAATTAAATCAAGAGAACTTTCACTCAACAGCCAATTATCAAAACTAAAATTGCGGCGACCGAAAAAATTTTGTTTCCAATTTAATTTTGTTAATGGAATATTTCTGTTAATACAAATATAATCTCATTTTCGTATATAATTCATTTCTAACGTTTGCTAGCTAGTTGGGAGATCATAAATGTCACCTTTATGGTCACAAATAGTTGATATCAATGGCGAGAAGATAACTTCTCCCCCAGGGGAAATATGTCGTAGTGTATTTCCATTAACTTGACACTGTTTCAAACCTGGGGAGAGATATGGCGACAACGGTGCCATGAACTTGCACAGATTGAAACTGGATAGAGCCTCAATGAATTTACACCCAATAAAACTAAAAGCTGACTAAAATCTCTATCTAGTAAACCGGGATCAGTTTAAAACCTGGATACTTCTCAATAATTTAACTATTGAGGTCCCTTCGGGGTTCACATAGTAGCAGTGGTTGATACCCAAAGCGGGGAGTTGATGTTTGTTTTGGTCCACCAAATTGTTCTAGGTGCTGTTGCTGAACAACAACAGAGCCATTGAAAGTAGTAGTGAGACGTAGCTCAGTGCTCAGTAAACGTACGGAAATGGTGGCAATTGCCTTTGGACGAGGTTGGTAAATTCTTATCTTTGTCCTTGGCAGTGATCGGTCAATGCAGTGTTGCGATTGCTGCTTTCCTAGTAATAATATTCGGTGATGCTGATGAACTGACGAAACTACGAATGGCTGGCATTGATCGTTACAGTCATGTATCGAGAAATTGCTAATTGTGTGTTTCTGGCAAGTTCTTGCTAGTGGTGTGTCAAGTTTACCCTGCGTTTGGTTGCGCCATGCAGTCTAGGCTTAAAAGGCAACTTGAACACATCTGTATAGTGAAAACAACCTCACTACGTTTAATAGATTTATGGACTCATCTAATGTACGTTTCTTAGTAATAGATAAAGTATATATTTTAAAATTACTCCTAATTCTTTCTTCGCTTCAGTAAACTTCTCAGCAGATACTTGTTTAGCAATTACTGAATAACAGACTTTTCAATGATTCTTAGAAGTGGTCTAATAATTACATATCAATTATATGTTCTATAACTGCAAACTTTCAGTCTGCTTTTGCTGATAAAGATGTTTGAGAGACTAAACTAGAAATAATGCAGTAATGTTCAAACCAGTTTATTAACAATAATAGTAAAACAAAATCGCCAACAAAGAAAAAAAAACTGCCAATTAGTTTCGTTTCTAAAATCATGCCCTCTTCATTCTACTGTAGTCAGCCACAAATTAAAAGATAGTATTTAATTATTCCTATATCTAATTATATTTACGAGGTCTGATCAAAAAATTACCGTTATTTTAAATTTGTTTCAAAAAGTATTTATTTATTCATCAATTTATTCAAACTTCAAAGTTATGTTTCCTTTGGTTGTTGACGTGCTCAGGCGACCAGGACGAGCATCGTCATTGACATCTCCTCGCCCTTCTTTAAACCGGTTATACCACAATTGAACATGTGTTCTGCTCACAGTAGACTCGCCAAACGCCAAACGCCACAGTCAACATTTCAAATGTCCTTGCGCATTTAATTTCATTTTTTCCACAAAACTTAATACAGTTTCTTGATCCATTTTTTCGAATAGTAAAAAATCGAAGAGCACACAAAAACACGACTAACTTTTTTATCTGTCAAAAACAAACTGACATTCCAAAATGGCTGATGTTACCAACATATTGCACCTGTTCAACAAAATGGTATTAACTCAAAATTTTGAAATTTTCACTTTTTATTAAAAAAAAACGATACATAATAAACTCTACCCACTGAAAAAATCTCCCATTATTTTGTCTACTCTTACCGCTATGTCACTCTTCATATCTTCAGAGTTAGTATTATATCAACAAAAACATAAACAGTTTTTTACCTCTACTGAAAAATAGAAAATTTGAGTTACTACCCTTTTGTTGAACAGGTGCGATATATAACAGACATGTGTACCAACATAACAGAAAACAAATGCGAAAATCGAACATACGTAACTTACGAAATTTGAAAATAACGGTTACTTTTTGATCAGACCTCATATATAAGTATATACGTATGAATGTACATACATACCTATACATATTTTTTAAATGTTTTGTTTTTTTTTTCTAATCATTTCAATTAAATTTCATTTTCATTAAATAAATAATATTTGTATTGTGCTGTACGAGAATATTGTATATTGAATTTTTTACTACTACTATTTTATATTTTATTATTTATTCTAATTTTATTGTTTAACATTAAAAAGTCATAAGAATGAATTTATTACTACACTTTGAGAAATATTCGCATATAAACAAACAAACAAATACACAAAAATATAATTAAGAAAAAAAAAACAAAAACAAAATTAAATGATAAACAAAACAAAAGTTGCTTGCGTTTTAACTACATGTACAATATTTAAAATAATTTGAAATTTTTAGCAAACTAAAAAAAAAGAATTCTGAAATATTTATGAATTTGTATTGAAATTCAAATATGTTATATGTATGTATTGGGATGTGTTTGTATATATAGAAGTTTAAGTATATTTATGTTGTTGTTGTCTGACGCAAATGATATGGTTTATTTACAAATTGTATGTTGCTGCTGCGGGCTGACTGGCTGGCTGCTGACGATTGTAGGTGTCATTTTCGTGGTATTTAAACAAAAACACATACATACATATATACCTATATTGTTGAGATATGACTATATTTTTTCAAAATTTATTTATTTAATATAGAAAATATATTTAAATATATATTCATACCTATATATGTATATAATAAATTAAGTTTTAGTATATGTATGTATGCATGTCTTAATAAGAAAATATTTAAAGATTATGAGTAGAAGTTTGTGTAAGAAAAAAAAAACTTGGACTATTAATCATAAATTTAACTAACTTATGTGATAAATTGTGCAGAGGAAAGTGAATTATTGGAAGTGAGATTTCAAAGTTTGATTTGGGGAAATATGTAATAAATAATATATTATATAGGTTAGTTTTATTTTGAATTTCTAACAATTGTAGATACCAAATTATTTCATCAAGTAATTGGCAAATATTAAAAAAAATGGTAAATGAGAGCAGAGAAAAAATATAGTTGTGGTAAACATAATCTAAGAGCAACATATTATGCGAAGATTTATGATTGTAGTCAAAACATATTCACCCCTATCGTGAATAAAAATTCCACATGAAATTTGTTCCCTTTTCACATTTTTCCTATTAAAATTCAATGTTAAAAAAATAAAAGGGAATAAATTTCATGTGGAATTTTTATTCACGATAGGGGTGATTATGATGAATATAAGTGCCATGAAATATCATATTATGATTAATTATCATCATAATATTTCATCATAATATTTTCTTGTTAATCATAATTTGATATTATAAGATCATATTATTACATATGTAATTACATCATAAAATAAAATTGTCTTGCATGATCAAATTATGACCCAAGGTAAGCATATTATATGATCTTAATTAATCATATTATGGTATAAGGTAATCATATTAAGATCTGAAGTAATCATATTATGATCTAAAGTAATCATATTATGATATATAATAATCATATTATGATATATAATAATCATATTATGATATATAATAATCATATTATGATATATAATAATCATATTATGATATATAATAATCATATTATGATATAGAGTAATCATATTATGATCTAAAGTGATCATATTTTGATCTAAAGTAATCATATTATGATTTAAATTAATCATATTATGATTTAAATTAATCATATTAAGATTTAAAGTAATCATATTATATATATATATATAATAATCATATTATGATAGTACTTTATCATAATATGTTAACTTAATATTATTTTATTATTACTATTTATCATATTATGATTTTATAAGTGATACCAGTTGAATGATTATTTATTATGAATTATTGAATGCATTATTATTTCTAATGAATTTATGTACACTTTATTTAGGTCCTATACTTCTTTAAAAGCTTTGTAGTTTGTAGTAATATTTAATATATAAGTATTAAATACTTATATTTTTTTCAATTATTGACACATTTACATACATACATCCAAATAACTGAACTGATGTAAAAGCATTCTACAAATGGTAAAAACAAAATATTATTAAAATTAAACATATTTTGTTTGCATTTTAACCATAATATGAGTAAATATATATATATAAATTTGTCATTTAATGGTTATTTGTAAGTTTAAATAGTTGTCAATAATATAATATGTTCAATAGTTGTGGTAAACATTTTATAACAATAATTATGTGTCAGTGAACCATATTCAATTTTATAATTGCGATAAACATAAAAATGTTTATAGTAACTAAATTATCGTTAAAATCAAATTAAAATAACAATAATTTGTGTACCACAACGATATATTGTTACCAACTACACAAAGTGTAGTTGTTGTAACCATGTCCAACTATGTTTTTTCTCTGCGTGTATATGTAATGTGTGTAACACTGAGAAATACTCATCTGAGACCCAACAAAGTATATACATATATTTTTGGTCCTTACGAAATTCTAAGTCGATTGAGCCATGTCCGTCTGTCTGTCTCTGTAAAACACTTTCACGCCCAAAGAACACAACCAAAATCAACAAAGTTTACAAAAAACCACTTATAGTATTGAAAATGAGCAAAATCGGTATATTAGGACAAGAGTTATGGATAAAAATGTAAGACATAACCTACATAAAAATTAATATTTTTAAATATTTTTTTTGCTATATGTATTTATACCCCACACCACCATAGTGGGTGTCCACTTCCGAGCATATTAAACAACCATACAACTCTTGTAAATATCCACCCATAAATCTTTATTAATTAATATTAGTGAGATCAAATTCAAACAAACAAAAAAACCTCACCATATATCTTACCCTTTTTTATACTCTGTTGCTTAACTTGTTGTTAATATAGAAAAATGTTTTTTTAATTTTTAATTGTTAAATCACACTCAAGATTATTATGAAAATCAGACAAACTCTGTAAATTACAGTAAGAATCGGTAATTACATCAGTTATAAATGGTCAAAATTAGATAAAATTGTCTTTCAAACAATATATAAAATACTAATAAAATTTGCTATAAGACTTAATAGAAAACAGAGAATAAAGATCCTATTTCTTACTACGGTTAGGTGGAGGGTATTAAAGATTCGGCACAGCCAAATATGTATAGTACTCTAACTGGTTTAATACTTGATAAGCATATATCTTTATTTAAAGCCAACTACCAACTAATCGTAGAGGAGGACAAAAGCTTTCAGAAATATACATTCCTGATAACCCTGTTAAAATACAAGGTGACCTATAGGCTGTCAGCATCAACCACCTCTGGTGTGAAAAAATTTGTAAAGCTCGTAACTTGTGCGAATATGAATATATTCCAATAAATTAACTACTGGTCCGATTGCAAAACAATATACTGGCAAATAATAGAGAAGGTCATAAGCTTTCAGAAATATTTATTTCTGTTCGCCCTGTTAAAAGACACGATTAGATACAGGTTGTCAAAGTTGACAACCTCTGGTGTGCACAAAGTTCAAAAGCTTTACTAGTACAAAGTTTGTTTATTGGAATGAAGATATGATATGATACTGGTCCAATTGCAAAATTATGTACTAGGGAATGATAAAGGAGGTCGTAGGATTTCAGACATATATATATATATATTTCTGACCATCTCTGGTGTGCAAAACTTTGTAAAGCTGGTAACTTATACACATATGATGAATATGGTTATATGCCGTCCACTCTTTTAACAGGAATCCCTTAATGTTATTAACACAAATAGGTTTTATTATTATTATTAGTAATTTCACAACTATCTTATAAAAGTAATTTAAAACTTTTATCAATTATATTTAGTTATAATAAATACTTGTAAGTACATTTAATAGCCCATAATCAATTCGATGAACTAACCAGATAAATCCCCTCATTTTTATAATTTTCATTTAAAAACTAACTGGTTCCAAACAAAATTCCTGTATATTTTATAATATTTAATGCCATTATAAATAAACAAATTGTGTATTTAACTATATGAGCAATAAATAATTGCCTGACATTTACTGGTTGTATAATAAATGTTAATTTTATAAGACATAGACGACACGAAATAGCCTTAAAGTTGCAGGTATAACAAAAACCAGGTAATGACTTGCAGATAATAAATAATAAACTTTTCACTAACTACTAATGACTTAATTAAACTTTTTTTAGAACAGCTTTTTATATCACTTTGTTATTGTGAGACCAAACTATCAACGAGATATTGAAGTTGTTACTTGCCTCCAATGGCATTAACTTGATTAATACTTTTAAGCATTTAAATAATGCAATTAATTGCTGAAAAAAGAATTTCAAGATATGTACATATATCAAAAACTCTAGATAGTTTTAGTTAAACTTTAAAATAAATAAATATTTGTGCAGGAACACCTTCGCATGCCCACTGTAGGGTACTTATTTAATATTTATAATAATGTGGCTTAAATAATTCCTCTATTATTTCTTTTCATATTCTTAGATTTTTATTGTTTACTCATTGAACCGAAATGGGCAGATTGCCCATTTTTATTTATTTTTTTGAACCACTCGCAATAACTGAACAAACATGTTTGAACGTAGACGTCTTTTTGAATCGGGCAGTAAATGAGCCAACATATGTATGATGAGTGTATGTAATTTTATTTTTATTACTATTATTTTCATTTTAATTTACTTGATTTTTTTTTTTTCAATTGAAATGGGAATGCCTTTTTTACTTTAACAACAACTTATGGAGTACTTACGTGCGTACATATGTATGTAAGTGCTGTTACCAATGTGCCATCATCATTATCATCATAGACATGAGTGTAAATCAATAATACATACTTGTCTTACATAGAACAATTGAGAAGTAGAGGTTAGGAAAACATGGGTAAAGATAGAAATATGCAATGCAAAAACAAAGGGTCTTCACTTAAAACAAAGTTGACATAAATTTTGGTTTAAAAGGAGCTTTTAATGTTTTTTGAAAAGTCATATTAACAAGAATAGTTTTAAAAATACCAAACCAGATGTATCTCGATCCTTCCGAATTTAATATACATATTAATTATTGAACTTTTCAATTCAAACTGTACATGAATTTGTCTCGTGTGGACTCTCTTGTCGTTGTTCGAACAATATTGTCAGAACATTTATCTGCACAACAACTCGTATATCTGACATTAAATGACATTCTCACACAGCCAAGACAGCCGTTTTAAGCAATTACAAAGAAAACTCTGGACATCAATACGTTTTCCACACACAGAATAACTCAAACAAATTTTTGTCCGTCAAGTCAGCTAAATAGAATCAATAGTTATAAAACGGTGTAGTTTGATCCAATATACATATATAAGTAATATACATGTAAGTAAAAATAGATAAGTAAAAAAAAACTATGCCAAAAGATGACCTTAAAAAATATACTTCTTTGGAAATATTATCTGATTCCATACAACTCTCTGCTTTCGCTAGACTGTGAATACCCCCAAAGCGTTCATGTGTATACATAATTTAACAATATTGTGCATTTGAAATGACAAACTATCAGATGAACCAAAAAAAGAACTGAAAAAGAAATATTGTAAAAGAAAAAAAAAAAAAACAAACGAACTTTGCATGGCACATGATGGTGCTTGGAGACAGGGAAGCCCAGAACCTCATGGTTTAAACATGAAAATGTAATAATTGGACAACATAAAAGACATATTCTAGTTCAATATTCATTTAACAGTTCTTTCTTTTTTTTTCCAAAACAACTACAACACAAAAAACTATTAAAGAAAAATCAATACAAATATAAACAAGTAGAAATCTGAATTATGTGTTGCAAAATAATAAAAAAAAACAAACGATTTCCTTACACACAAGTCTTCAGATGGAATAGAAAACCTAATAATATCTGTTTTGCGACTCACTATCAATCTTGTTGTTTAGTTGCATGATGCACATTTTAATATGCAGTTCTATTTTAATGTAATCTTTTATAGATTATTTTCATTTTTCCTTATACATACTTAAAATTATTCTAGATTATGTTTTTCCCCTTGATTTCATTTGAGTCTGTGTAAAAGTGTAAAAAGTAGAAAAAACACCAACCATTTAAATGAAAGTGTATGAGTAATAAAATAATTTAAATTGAAATTTATACATATGTACGTACATACATATGTATGTGTGCATGCATGCACAAAAACACAAACAAATAATAACAAATGCACAACATTCAATTACATCATGTCTTACCTTGGGCCCAAGCACCGCTTTTTGCCACAATTCTTTGGAACAATTCAAACAATTACCAGAATTACTTGTTTCGGCAAAAAAAAAAAAAAACGTATTTGTCATGGTAATGGGCTGTTTAAAACATTATTTGGCCAATAAATCAATTAGATAACAGAGATCTAAGAAAACATTTAAAAGCAGTTGAATTGAGTTTTTTTTTATTTATTTACATTACAAAATAATTTTAAATTTTTATTAGAATTTGTGAGATTTTGTTTTCCTTTTAGCTTAATTTTATTTTAATAAAATAAAGAATTATTTCTTTTTAATTTTATTAAAAAAAAAAATGTGAAAATAACAACAATTTATAATATATAGCAAACTGAACTTTGACCTCGGTGTTTAAATATATTGAATATGCTTTATATATTAATTGGAATCTGTCAAAAGATTTAAATTCTCTTTATATCTTCCGAAAAGATCTCAAATATTTTAAATTTAACCTTTAACCTCTGCTGTGAATGAGATAATCTTTTGATTTTTCTATTTTTATTAGATATTTCGAATAGTTTAAGTTAGCAACACTTTTCTTAACTGGCGGACATTTTGTCAGCTGACAAGTGAGTTATGTTTAGTTTGGTTTGGCATTTCAACATGCATCAAGGGAAGAATCTAACAAGGGTGCCCCGATAGACTAGGCGATCGAGTGCCGAACTATCAGTCAGAGCGTTGCGGGTTCGATTCCCGCCAAAGACTCTGGGTGTTTTACTGCAGATAAGCAGAAGAAAAGTTTGTGTTTGTTAGTTAGTTAATAGACCTGACCAACGCTTCCACATTGTGCAAATTTATTTTGAAATCATGGTTTTCTGTTTTTTTTAGATCTATAGAACTTTGAAATGGAATAATGTAAAGATGATTTTTTAAATTAAATTGAAATTTACTTTATTGTAAGACAATCTTCTGATATGATTTCCGGCATATGACCGCCACGGCTGGCACGGACGTGGTCTAATCTGGAGTTCCGATTTTCGATAATTTTTTCCAACATTTGTGGCTGTATGTGTGACCTCCAAGTGGTCAATCGTGTCGGGCTTATCGGCGTAGACTAGCGACTTTAAACGAAGGCACTTGACACTTGACAAAATGGCCGCCAGTTAAAAAAGTGTCGCCAACTCAAAGTTCTATGCATCTAAAAAACACCCTTTACAAATATGAACAATTTCTAATTTGAACTTTGATCCCTTGTGTTAACAGAAATCGGTTGAAATGTATAACATAGTAAGTAGCACTGTGATGGAATTATGAACACATGGTTGAACGAAATGGTAGTTAATATCCTACCTTACCTTACACACAAACTATGTATCAAAAATGTCATACAAAAATTTATATATTGGGTGTATAACTTGAAAATGCGGTATTCATAACAGATGGTCTATTTAGTGAACGTGGGTTTTGTCTTTAGTAACTTATTGTTGTAGTGTAAATAAAAAAGTTTTTTTTTTTTTGCTTCGAAAATGTCGAATTTTGTACTAACAAGTGTCAAATACGGGAAACTTTGATTTAGTACCGCTGAAGCACACCGATGAGGCACAGAAACTTATGGTTTCAACGTGCAATAGTTCGGAAGTGGTAATTGTGACACGAAAGACAAAGATCGTCCCGGCCAGTCAAAAAAGTTCAAAGACAAAGAATTGCGACATTACTGCAAGAAGATTGTTGGCAAACTTAACATGAGTAGCAACAGGAATCATTCAAAAACACCGAATCATTACTTGCGATGGAAATATATATTACAATAACCCAAAGTGTAAGAGATCGTATGTAAAGAAGAAAGTAATATTCCATCGTGTCAACTCTCGGCCATATGTGGCAACAAATATTTATGTGCGTTACAAATATCAGCACAAATCAAATATGCCCTTCCCACTGGTGTAGGGTGTAAAAATATTACAAAAAAAGTATACACCTAATACAAGATGATGTTATTCTCTCAATTCAGTGATCAGAATAATTGAATTTAATTTTATGGAATTATTTAAAGTTAACATGCCAAATGCGTGGCTTTGTTGATAAAGACACTTGATGTGTATAAAGTTATATTATAGTTATTATATAGTTTTAATATAACCCTAAAGTTTAATCATAATCACTTGTGTTAACAGGGTTTTGTTTAAATGCTAACATAGCACGGTGGAATCATCGGTCCATATTTCTTTAAAAATGATGCCGGTGCGAACGTAGCCGTCAATGGCGACCGTTATTGTGCCATGATAACCGACTATTTGATGCCTGAAATTGAAGCTCGTCATCTCGGCGACATTTGGTTTCAGCAAGACGGCGCCACTTTCCACACATCGCATCAATCAATGGATTTATTGCGAGAATACTTCGGTGAGCACATAATTTCACGTTTTGGGCTGGTCGATTGGCCACCAAGATCGTGTTAGATTTTTTCCTGTGGTGATATGTAAAGTCTAAAATTTATGCGAACAAACCCGCTTCGATTCAGGTCTGGGAGGAAAACATCACGCGTGTCATTCGCCAGTTACCAGTCAATAAGATCGAACGAGTCATCGAAAACTGGACTCAACGGATAGAACATCTGCGACGTAGCAACATCGAACATTTGATAGACATGATCTCCAAGACATAAATGCTAAAGAATGTTCTTTTAAATGCTAATAAACATTCACCATTAAATTTGAATTTTCTGTGTAGGGAACCTCGAAATGGGTCACGCTTTATTTAAAAAAGTCCGCTTAAATATTTATATGACCTCAACAGTGTGCTCTTTCTAAATTATTTTCATAATTAATATGTGTATGTGTATAACTATATACAGTTCCATGTAATTTTTTTTCTTTTATTATTTCTACATTTCTTTGGAATTTTATCTGTATTCCAGTTCTGCTGGCCCTTGAGTTTCGAAAAGTTGTGGCAGCTGTGTTATAACTATCACTTGTGTAACTATCAATGACTTACAATAAATGATTGTTGTCAGTACTTAATCAGCTACACTCTGGATCAATAACTTAAAGGCAAACACAATTTGTATATAATATTTAAATAACAGATTTTTAAACACATGACAAATCTACAACTTTCATTGCTAATGGCAACCTGCTGATTTTATACCGGTTTAGAGACTGAATAAAACAAAATGCTTTGGCTGGGATCAATACCAAGAGCTGAGCTTAGTATTTAAATAACACCAGCCTAGGCCAACGCCATGTAAGGTCCTTTTTTTTAGAACTAGTTTTAGAACTAGAAGCCATCTCTGTCCACAATGCATCATAAAATCAATATTGATAAAATATTTTTTTTAAATTCATTGCAAAATAATGGAAGTAATGGATAATGGATTAAGCCGGTAACTACTAAACCTGTATAATATTACGAATATAAATAGAAATATTTTTTTACTTACAGCACATAAGAGCTGAAAGTATATTTCAGAAGTAAAGAAGGCTTAGCGGTAACGATAGCCAATCTAGTTTTGCTAAATAATGCAACTGAAAAGTCTTTCACTTACAATCAAATTTTAGAATAAAGTATATTTTTTTATGAAAAGGCATATTTTAAAAGTTTACTCCTCTACTTTCAGAACATAACAGGTGAGGAAATATTTTATTTATTTATAAAACGGCATAACATCGGCTAAGAATTCGAATTTTATACTAAGTAATTGCGAAGCAGCTTTAGAGTGCTCTCAATTTAATACCCACGAGTGTTGAAAACTATTGCATGTGTGTATAGTTTTATGAGACAATCTTAATAAATGTTGATTGCCGCATTTTAAGTTAGCATCAAAAAAAAAACCAACAATAAAATTAAAGAAACAAAAAAAACAAAAACAACAAATCAGTTTGATTGAACTTAAATGTCAAAACGGCGGTTGGGGAGGAGGTTTTGTTATACTAACGACCGACAACACAACAAAACACACACTCATTTATTATCTCAAAGACAATACATGCGATAAGAACAAATCCCAAAATCCTACACTCTGCTACTATCATTCTAGATAAAAAAAACACACAAACTAAACAACCAAATACTTACAAACATATTGTTACGTTTTTAACTTTTAAAAACGGTGATTTATTTCCTTTAAATAAACCGGATTCCTTTTAATTGCAAAAATAGTCAAGTAGTTTAAAGAAAATATAACGATACTTTATTAATTCAAATGTACATAAAAACAATTTTAAATGAAAACTCTGTCTTTTACTTCACTAAAACACTTAAATTAAAGTTTGAGAACTCTTTGATGTTTACTCAACGATAACTCACAAAAAAAAACTAACTTGAGTGGCTCTGTTAATCTATTTATGCACTAATCATAATTTCTGGATGGTTCGGAGCTCTAGAATATTTATGTCTAGAATGTTCAGCCGTAGCCGTCAAAACTTAATGTTTCCATATTGTTCAGCTATGTTTGTAACAGGGTGTTTTATCAATAATATTTGTAAATAGAAACTTTTACTAATTCAAATGTTGTTAAACATATTGTAGGTTGATACCAGCTGTTAAATTTATATTGAAATACAATTCCGTAACAATATGTATTACGAATAAATTTTTTGTATTACATTTTAATTACGTACTTTCGTTTAACTTTAATGACATTTTCATTATATTAAGCAAAAAGTTTCATTATTGAATTTCTTTTTCTTGCGTTAATATAAAACAATGACGTTAAAGTTTAAATATTGTACGATTATCATATTTTATATTTTTATATCCTACACCACCATACTGGGTATATAGGGTATATTGGAAAAATCTGTCGAGTAGGTCGTCCATTGTAGCTAAAATGTAGTGACTACATCATGGTCCCATGTAATGCACTCATGGACCATTTCATTTTCGAAGCAGAACTTCTTGTTACACGACAATTATTTGTGCTTTAACGATTGTAATCGTTGTTGTAAAACATTTGAAGTACAGTGGTGATCCAGTATAACGAACGTTTTTTTCTAGTCCTTTGATGACTCTAAATAACGAACGGTTAAAAAATTAAACGAATGCTTTCTTTTTCTATGCTTTGTTTTATTCTTTGTTGGTTTGCTTTATGCACTCACACAAAGGGAACGAGATTTGTTGACAACTGGTCGCATTAAAGAATACCATTAATGCTTTCCAAACGTGTATCAACTGGGCAGAGGAAAATCGAATTGAGCACAGCTAAGTATTTATTTTAAGGTGATTGCAAGAACAAGCTATTGACTCCAGTACAACAATTAAAAAAAAAACAAACACATATTGGAGATTTTTTTTTCCAAAAATAATTAATTTTGTTCATGTATATAATTTTTTTCCCGTTTTTTTTTTAATAAATGAATTAATATAATACGAATAGAGTTTAACTTGGTACTTGCTAATACATATTTATGAAAAGAAATATATATTTCGATACATATAACATTATATCATTCGTTATACTGGACCACCACTGTAGTTACAAGGAGTAGTTTTTTATATGATCCAGTCCTAGGACAACATAATGTTAAATGGACTAGTTATTTTCATACAAATGGTTTCTGTTTGAAGTACTCCTGGTCCATTGTGGAGCAGTACATATACGCGTGATGCGATTGTAACTGGCGGAAATTGGTTTATTATTTCACCTGGCCTCTATACAAATGTCCTCCCGAAATAGAGGTTTACCTATAATAAAAGTTTGAATTATGCAAGTATCCAAACAAATTTCACCACAAAACAGTGTTAAATGAAGCCAAAACACATCTACACATCTAATTTTGTGCAGATCGGTCCATAATTATTCATAACTCCCATATAAGACCAACTTCCGAAAATCACTTTAACGACCATAAATCTCTTAAATATGTTAGTATCCAAATAAATTCCAAAACAAATAACTTTCATATATACAGAAATAATGACACCTAATTTTATAGCAAACGGTCCATAATTAGTCGAAACTCCCATATAAGACTGACTTTGTAATTCACTTTAACCACCATAAATCTTTTAAAAGTATTTATATCGAGATAAATTTTAACACACATAATACTTATATTCACAGAAGTCAAGGCACAAAATTTTTGGATAATCGGACCATAATAGATCATTTCTTCCATATAGTGCTTGTTTCTGCAAAACTGTTTTATACATATACTGGGTGTAGCGCATTATATGGTCGGGTTCTACCGACCATACCTTCTTACTTTTTTAATTTCTATGATTATAATATTGATTTTGGTGGTATGACATCAATTTGGGAGTTTTGGCGTTGAATACTATAAATATTTATATACATACATAGATTTGCGTGCGTAAATGTAATAAAATGTTTAAGTTATTTTAAGCTTATATTTTTTGCAGTTCTGGTCAATTCGCCAATAACTTCAAACTTTTGCTTTGTACTTTATGAACTGTATGGGTTATTTTATTTGCCTAAAGTTTGTTTTTTTTTTGAAGCGAAACTATTGGGAACAAAGTTTATTTTAATTTTATGTAAAGGTTTCTTTTTTAGGTTTATGAAAAACTTAATATTTTTCGTATGAATATAAAATAAATAATTGACAATTTGAATATAAATTGTGCAGAAAAGAAAGTGAACATTTGATCAACATTTAGAACCTTTAAAAGTTTTGCTTAAATCAAAATACATATTATAAGAAACGAAATGATTTTTGGTCGCACAATAGTAGATGAAACTTTTATTTAAAAAAAAATTGCTTTTATATTAAAGAGATTGATTTTAATTATAAATTTACTGTATGAATGTCATATCATAGATGTCGTAATATATTGAGTTTGAAGTATAGGTATAAACTGGATTGAGGTGTATTTTGTGAGACTAAATTATCATTTTCTAGTCAATATAAATACGACTATGTATTGTTTAATTTACAATTGTTGTTGTATGTTGTATATTGTATGATACAACCATGGTGTATCAAGGCAATCAAGGCAAATACTGTGAAAAACACTGGAAAAAGTATTACTTTTGACACAAGTAAATTGTAAACAAAGTCAGTCGGCTGTGCTTCTGCACTCACCTTGTATACTAAGTGACTCTACTGGGCCTGGCGAGGGAAGAAAATTCCTTTTAATTGATTGCTGGGATTGTGTAGTGTGTAGAAGAAGTCTTGTACCACACTAATTGTTAATGCGTGGCTCAGACTTGGGCGTGGGCGTGGGGTTTTGGTGGGTGTTAATGATTCCTTAACGTTAATCAGAAGATCAACTGTGTTGAATGTGGATCAGCTGTCATTAATTTTCCATATGGGCTTCATGAGGCCCAGTAGGTACACTTACCACATTTTTACATAAACACACAAGGTTGTTCTATGAAATCAATAGTTAAAATATTTTACTGAATTCATTATGTGCAGAAGGCATTAGCGGTGGTTGACATAAAATATTTCTTCGCTCAGAGCAAAGGTAAAAACTTAGCGTCTACTAAAAATCAAAATGGGCCTCGAAAAGCCCAGTTGAGCATCCTAGGGATAGTTACACTATGGATACAACTATCTCATTGTGAACACAATTTTGAGCAAAGACGTTCGTATGTTTATGTTGTCACACCTTAAAAATGACAAAAGAAAAATATTTTAAAAACAAATATACAAAACATAAAATATGAATATTTTTCAAAATAAAAACATACCGTAATATTTCAGTTTTATTTATTATGAAAATGTTTTGTTTATTTATTTTATTTTCGTGTTTTAAATTAATGATTTGATTTTTATGAGGGTTTTTGAGGGTTACCGTTTGGTTATTTTGTTTTTTTTTTTATCTAAACTGAGAAGTTTTTATGTTGAGATACATATTTTAACTTTTGGCAACATTTAAACTTCATACAACATTTGAGAAACATATGTAAAAATGTCGTAGGTGTTGCACAAAATATTTATATAGAAAATACCAACAACATTTGTACAACTATTGTAAATTCAGACGACGTACAACTCATCCGATTTAACATACGAGTACACTAGAGGCCCGATTTGCATCGTTAATAGCGACGCAAATCGAATCACTTTTTTTCTATACAAATGTACTGACTTTTTGTTGAATGATTATATTTATTTCAGCAGGTCTTTATTATTATAATTGTACAGAAATAAATGAAAATATATTTTTAAACAAGGAATAAAAATATTTAAGAAGAAATAATCTATTTACATACATACATACATATGTATGTACATAAAAGCATAACCAAAATTAATTTAACAGCACGTAACTTCGTATAATAAGTTAAATAAAATGTGAATTCCTCGTTTTACACACAAGTAGGCAAAATAAAAAAAAGAGATTAAACCACATTTAGAAAGGCGACGCAAATCCAAAACGACGCAAATCGAGGCTCTAGTGTATGTACCTATGTATATGTTATCTTAAGCTTGTTCCGTTTTCAGTTACATACGCCGTCAATCTGTATATTTTTAATATTAAACTAAAAAACACTTTTTGTTAGTTTCGTTAGACCTATTTGGAAATACGCTTCATTTTTATGGAATCCAAGTTCTGCTATACATATTAATTGTATGAATTGAGAAAATTCAGTTTAAATTCATAAAACATGTTACACCTTTTTAAATTTTTAAAATTCTTTTCTGTATGTTGTCACATATTATGATGGTAATTTACTTTCAATGAAACCATTGGTGTTAAGGAGGAAAAATTGTTCCTTAAATTTCATAAATAACATTATTAATGGTATTATTGATTGTCCAGATTAAGTGGAGTCAATACAAATTTATGTTTTTTTGGACAAGAAATAAATTTTTTCATATATGTAGATATAATTAGATATAAGTGTTCCAAGTATGCAGTTAAAAAAATATTGGATAATTTATTTTAAGTCAATAAATTTTAGAATTAAGATGCTATTATTGTACTTAATAACATTTGCTGAATTAAAGACACAAATTTGTTCATTTACTTCTATGGGGAAGACGTGTCGCCAAAACATAACATCAAAAAGACTTGTCCCCATATCAGCTGCGGACAAGAAATGATTCACTGAGTGAACAAATCATGCCAGAAATTCGTTCAAGACCTGAAGTGAAGTACTTATATACTAGATTATAAACCATTAAACCATCATTACTTAACTACTGCTAAGTAATGCAAATGGTAATTAGTAATCATTAAAAAGCAAGCAAACCAGTATTATTAACAAATGTTTGCTGGGAAATAAACACAATACAAACGATAATAGTTAAATTTTCATTTTGTTCATATTATTAAGTAAATTTAATATTTAACTAAAAAGAACGACTCGTAAACTGTCAGAAAATTAAGTTTCTCCTCCTTTCACACTAATAATTAATCAAAAATTTAAGACAATTTAGTGGTTGTCACAAAAGTATAGATTTACTTTTTGTGTTAATTTTACACATCAAACAAAATGACAGGATTTTTCTTCATACCCAATGTAAATATGTATCTAGTTATAAGAATAAATAAACATTTACTTTGATTTGAGTTTGTTTGGCGAATTTTCCACAATAAGCCTTAAGGCCTAATGGGACAACCATTGTCTTAATGAAAGCCAGCCAAAAATGTCAGTTTATGCTAGAGAGAAGAAAAAGGAAATTTTAAAACCGTAATTAAGTAATTTAAATTCAAGCCAATTACAAGGCCGCCAAATGGCAAAAATATTATTCTGGTTTTATTGTAAGACAATAAAAAATAAACTAAAATTACTACAAGTTTCAAGCAAATAAATACTTTTTCAAAAACATATTTCTATCAGAGTATTTCTGTACTAAGTAACCCTTTAGGGGCTGTAAAAAGGAATTGGAATTCTTATGGCAACCTGCTTATCATTTGAAGTAAAGCATGTTTTTAAAATATTTAAAATAAATAAATACATATTTGTAAACGTAAATTGGCCCAATACTTTTTCACTAATCTTTTAAACATAATCTATTTGCTGATAAAGCCTTTCGGATATTTCGCTTGATTACGTTTAACGGAAATATATAAAGTCGGCACAGGCTGATAATGTAGTAAATTTTATAACATGTTTTATTAAAGAAATAAATGTTTAATAAATGTTAAGTAAAATTATCAAACATCTGAGGCAAATATTAAGAAATTTTATCATTTTTGTACACAATACCGAGAACAACCCTACACCTTTTCAAGTTGAAATTGAGAAATTCTAAATTTATATTGAGAAATAACAAATTAAAATTCAGAAATCCAAATTTATATTGAGAAATATCAAATTGAATTTAAGAAACGTAAATTAATATCGAGTCCATGGTGTAATTATACAAGGTGAGTGCAAATCGACAACAAATACAACACAAAACAGAAGCAACAGGCATTTTGTTTGTGTAAAATAATGTACTACTGTCAAAAACACTTGACAAAATATTACTTTTGACACAAGTAAATTATAAACAAAGGCAGTCAGCTGTGCTACTGCACTCACCTTGTATAGTTACACCATGATCGAGACAATACAAATTGAAATTGAGAAATCGAAATTGATATTGAGAAAACACAAATTGTAATTGCGAAATTAAAATTTCTATGAAGTTTTTCAAATATTTTTTTTTTTACTTTAAAATACTTAACACGATTTTGAGTTACAAATCCAATAAAAAAATTTTATTTTTCCTTTTTAAATTTGTGTTTTACAACTCTTCAACAAAACTGGCAAAAATTTACTGCATATGAGTGGGAAAATCAAAAGTCGACCGTGGAACGTTGGAAGCAAGTTTGTGAATACAAGAATGCGTTTTATGAAAACTTCCTTTCATCTTTTGTTACGAAGATTTTAGTTTTGCCATTTAGTAATTCAGAAGTTAAACGTGTATTTAGTGGAATGGACTCAATTAAGAATGTATAATCGTCAAGCCCGATTATGATGCATGTTCAAGTGATTTTATGGACCAATCTTTATAAAATTAGCTATCATGATTTCTATATATATGAAGCTTAATTGTACTAAATATTATTATTTTTAAGAGAGTTATGCCCGTTAAAGTGATTTTCCGAATTGGACCTTATATGGGAGCTATGACTAATTATTTACCAACCTGCACATAATTTGTAGGTGTGATTAAGTTTCATATACAATTTATTTGTGGCACAATATATTTGGATATGTTTATAAATCACACACATTTATGACAGATAAAGTCCTATTTCAAATTGAAATAATGGACCAATTTCAACAATGGAAATATCTTTAAAATTGCGTTTTGTAATTTGCGTGGACAGCCAGAAAGTGATTCTGAGTAGATTGATATATTTTAAGGTGGATGTTAGACTAATATTTTTGCGCGTTACAAACAGCAGCACAAATCCAATATGGAGGTGTAGGGTATAATAAAATAAGAAACATAATGAATGAATTAATGAATAATTACAATAGATGTGGATTAAAAAGATTAAATAAATGTTTTCAAATTTCAGAAGACTTATGGCATGTTTCTAGATAACAAGTGTATTCTCACGTGAACGAGTGGTACACGGGCGAGTACGTAAATGAGTAAAATGCGTTTCTATAATACACTCGTCTGACTTACGTTTTGTTACGTTGATATTATTGTACTCTCAAATGACATTACTGCCAAAGCATGTAATTTCATATTTTGTTTATTTTTGTCCACGGTAATATTCAATATTTTAATTTTTTAGAGGCAACTCTAGAAACCAAAATAAAAGCAATTACAATTCAAAAATAATTTATGTGAATTGAAATTGGTATGAATTTTTTTAATTTGTAATAAATTGAATGAAAAAGGCATGGTGCAACTATACAAGGTGATTGCAGTAGCCCAACTGACTGACTTTGTTTACAATTTACTTGTGTCAAAAGTAATATTTTGTCAAGTGTTTTTGACAGTAGTACATTATTTTACACAAACAAAATGCCTGTTGTTTCTGTTTTGTGTTGTATTTGTTGTCGATTTGCACTTACCTTGTATAGTTGCACCATGGAAAAATGTTTCCATCTATCGCAATAAATATTGAAAGTGAAAGTAAAAGTGTGTACAACCGTTTGTGCCGTAGAAATATACGAAATAATATATTAAATATTGTTTTGTGATGCACACAAGCACTTATTTCTACTTTCCTGTTTTTGACAGTAGTGACAATTGAAATTGCAATGTAGAAACCATAAAAAAAGATTGTCTTACGTTTTCACTCAAGAGAAATTGACACTTGTGTTATAAAATCCCAGAACTAATTTTTGTACTAATTTGGGCGAACAATTTGAGTCGCTTGTTTATTTTTTAAACAAATTGTAAAAATTATTTCAAGTTTTTAAAAAATTTAGCACATTTTTTTTTTGGCATTTTAAAACAAGTTTTAGTATATTTTAGCTTATTTTTAAACTGATTTAGCCGCTTAACTTTTTGAAACCTGGTCACACTGTTTATATTTTGTGTAGAGAGTCTTGGGCGTAATAGTTCATTTTTGTTCAGTTAAAAAAAATGAACTAGGTCGTTCTTTTCGTTCAGTTATTCACTGAACTACTGATTGTATTATGAAAAGGTTAAAAGCAATATGTATGTTAAAAGAAACAAGAATACTATGTACTATACTTGTTCATATGGTGTACAAATATACTATACTTATTTATTTTAACACAATGTGGCAGCTTTTGACATTTTCATACTACAATCAATCAGTTGTTCACTGAACACTGAACTAAATGAACAACTGAACAAAAGGAAAAACTGAATGAAATGAATAAAAAAGAATAAAAAGACTGAACGACATCACATCGTTCATCTTAGTATATAGTTCAATTGAACTAGGTCGTCCCTGAACGACACAACTCTAATTTGAGGTGTTTGTGAAATTTTAAATTATTCATTTCATTTATGCATTCAAAATTTTGTAAATTGTTTTTGAAAAATATACACAATATTTTAAAATAATTTAATAAAATAAAATAAATCAATGGCCGCAGTGTTAACGCTTGTAAAACTAATAGATCTTTTTTTACATATGGCAGCTTTGATTTTCCAGAAAATATTTGTTCGGAACAAATGGCTGAATCCACCTTTAGACATTATTATATAAAACACCACTAGCTTGATTTTTGGAAATATATTTCAATACTTACTTTTGCGTTCAAAAAAAAAAATCAACAAACACGAATAGAATATTTTCATTAAAAAAAGTTAACAACGATTAAGTTATTAAACTTAATTCCGTGAAAAAAGTGCTACGATTGGAAATTCATTATAAAATAGTAACAATTCAGCTGAAATATCCAGTTAAAAATTCAGTATAAAAATTGTTACAATTCGGTTTAAAATGTTTAAATGAATTTTATTAACATTTTTTCTCTTCAATGAAATGAAATGAAAAACTTATTCCACCAAAAACTCTACAACAAAAGAAAATACACAGAAAAAAATTGAAAAACGTGTTCCATCACGAAATTCGTGATCCCAATCAAGTTTTTCGCTGTAAACAAATGACATTAATTAACGAATTTGTAAATTTGAGGTTTACCCCCATTTACAGTCAATTAATGAAAACTCAAGAATTTGTATTGGAAAATCAAGCTCAAGTTTTGTTATAATAAGAGAATATTTTTTATTTTACTTTTATTTCGTTTATTTAGTTTTTATTATAATCAAAAGGCAAAAACAGGATTCAAATTATTATTTGAACTAAAATTCTCGTTTTGTTTGTGAAACTCACCATTTATGCCGCTTATCAAAGGATAATTGCCATCACGTCCACCAATTAAATTTTTTAAACCAGTTTCGATCAGTGTTGGGGACGATCGCTCCCTGTCACTCATTTTTTCATAAAATTTTTACGAAAACAAGCACCAACGAAAAATTGCAAATTGATTTGATTTGAAGTTAAAAATTTCTTAAAGCAAGAAATTTTTATAGCTGATTTATTTATTTATTTATTTTAGCTTTTAGGCAAATTATTATTTATTTATAGGTATTTATTTATTTAATTATTTTTTTTTTTACAGAGAGATAAAGATAAAAAAACAAATCACAAGGTTATTGAATATTACAACTAATTTAATATTTTTATATTTTATGCTCTGCTTTAAATTATTTTAATTAAATATTGCACGTGCTTAATTTTAGGGTTTATTATTTTTTTTTTAATATACTTTGTAAAATTTGCTATAAATTAAAGGCACCGTTAATTTTTTTTATTTATTTATTTATTTTCTTTTTATGTTGTTTAGTCGCATTTAATTATAATTTATGTTGTAAAGATAAATTGTTTTTTGTGGGTGATTTTTTAACAAATTGCTTAAGGTAGTTGATAATTTGGGTTTTTTTTTTGGTTTTGGTTTTAAATATATTGGATTATTTTAGTTTTTTTTTTTTGTTTTAAACAAAAACTAAAGATTTCTTTAATGTTATTTTTATTTTGATTTATAAACAAGCTTTTTATGGGAATTTTTTGTGGTTAATTATTTCGTATTGTATTATTTAGGCGTTTGCTTAATTAAGTGATTTTGTTAAAATTTTTATTTTTCTTTTTAGAAGGTAATTTTAGTGATTTTTTTCTCTGGTTGCTTTTAGAAAATGCACAGCTTTTTTTTATTCTTTACAATTTCTATTTTTTCTGTATTCTATTTTATTTTATTTAAACTATTTAATTTAACAACAACGACTATAAAAATTAAAAGTTTTAACAAATTTTATTTTCTATTTATTTTATTGTTAGCGTAGTGTGTGTGTTTTTAATGTTTTTGTTTTAAAGGTTGCTTTTTTTTTATTTTTATTTTAAGTTTCTTGCATTAAATGCTTAACGGAAAATTTTTGGCTTTTTTTTTTTTTTTTTTTTTTTAAATGTGACTTTTTTATTTTAGCGTTTTTTTGGTAGGTTATAATTTGTGTAAGTTTTATGGGATTTAGAAGGGATTTTAACTATTTTTAAAGTTTTTGTTATGTTTTAGTATTAGTTTTATTGATTTAAACATGTTTTTTTAAATAAACGTAGATTTTTTATTTTAGCGTTTTTTCAAATTAGCGTTTTTTTTTTGGTTTATAGAGTAAATTTGTTTAAATTTAGTTAAATTGTGGTTTTAGTTAAAAATGTATTTATGTATTTAATTTGTTTGTTTGTATTGAAGCCAATTATTTTTGCCAACAACCTTTTTAATTAAGCTTAATTTAGCGCTTTTTTGTTAGTTTGTTTGCTACTGCAGTAATTTTTAAGTAATATTATTTATAAACAACAACACTTTACTTTAAAAAAATCAACTCTCTGGGTGAGTAAAAAAAATCGATGATTTTATAGTCTATAGACAAAATATTTCAAAGTATTTTTTTTCTTTTTTAACATTAAATTGTTGTTTTTTTTTGCGTGTATGAGAGTGTGTTTCTGTGTGAGTATAGAAGAGTTTTAGAAAAAAGGCAGTCAATTTTTAGATTGTTTTGTTTTACAAAGTGTTTCTTTTTTTATATTAAATTTTGGTGTATAATTTTATAGTTATTTTTATATAAATAAATTTTTTTTTTAGCAGGCAACTGTTTAAAGTCCTTTTTTATTTCAGAAATGTTTTTATGTTGAAAGAGGAAGTGAGAATTGTACTGTTTTTTGTTTGAATATTTTGTTGGTTCAAAAATGAGTTTAATCCAAAGAGTTGCCTTGCGTGTAACTAACTAAAAATTCGCGTGCAAATGAACATGTTTTAACATGTGTGGGTGTAGAAACTAACCAGGATATAACACATACACTGAAACAATGAAATCATAGTCCACTTGAAGTCCACATTGGCTGCAAAACACTTTACACACTGGGTTAAGCCAAAGTCTCTTAAGAGATTTCAACACAAAATTAAGAGAAATTAAGCAGGAATTTATTTTTCTTTTTTTTTTTTTTTTTATATAAAAAAACTAAGTTTTTTTAAAATTCTTTAAATTAAAAAATTTCTTTTTAATTTTAATTTAATGTTAATTTAATACTTCTTGTTGTTTTTTTATTTCAAATTTTCAGTATAACAGTTAATTTTTATTGTCATGCGTTTACTTTGACACTTGGACTTTTAATAAACAGCTGATTTTTGTAGGTTATTTCAATTTCAAAGAAACACAATTTGCTCCAATCAATTTTTCTAATTGTTACTATTTTATGTCACTTTTTAAAAGGTGAAAAAAGTTTCCAATTATTTGCCCAAAATATTACAATAATTAAACAAAAAAAGCGCAAATTTTTATTTTATGGAACTTTGTTCTTTAGAGCAGTAGCACACAAAAAACACTTGCTCTACACGTTGTTTAAGTAATGACAACTTTGAGACACGGTTGCTCGTTAAGGGGGTTTTTTAAACAGAAAAGAAACACCAACCAAAAAAATTAAAAAAATTTTTTCTTAAACGTTGCCAAATTTTTTTTTTTTTTTAAATTTTCACACACGTTTTTAAATAAAAACTAAAAGGATTAATTTTTAAAACACTTGAAATGTTCTCTATATATTTTATTACAAACTCTTGTTGTTGTATTATTACATATAATTTTTGTATAAATTTTCTTTTGTAATTTTGTTTCGTTAATTTATTCTTATTTTGCTGTTTAACGTTTAATAAGTAAGTATAATTTATTTTATTTTTTTGATATTATTGTTGTTCGCATGCTAAACAAAAAAAATTCCTATAGTCGCACCGTAAGTCATCAAACCAAACTAACGAGTGAAACAAGTACTAATGTTTTGTACTGTCATTTGGTCCCAGCCAGCCGCCGCCGCCGCTTTAGCTTTTTTTTTTTGTTTTCATCTTTTTCGTTTTTACTCGAAAGAACGCACAAAAACAAAAATACTATAGAAGAGACAAAAACCACATACAATAACAATAACAACACAAATCAAATAAAGTATAAATGAAAACAAAAACAAATAGAAACAGCAACAGCAAACACATATGCTCACTGTAGAGCAGAGCAAACACACTCAGGCGCAAACACACAGAAATAACTACAACAACAAGCTTATGGTTGTTTTTTTGTTGTACAACCTCGGAGACGCTCATCCCACTGATGGGGTTGAAAATTTCTCTGGTACTAGCACATATATTTAGGTACTTTGTGTTCTACTTTTTGCATAAAATTCAAGTCAAAAATAAGACATTCGTTTACGTTTAGAGGCTGACTTAGCCGACTGTAATGGAATGTTACTGCAACAGTAAGAAACAGCTGATGGATATTGTTATGTGTAAAGTAATACAAATGGTTATGGAAATGTAAAGGTAACGCAACACCGTAATGTATGAATCTGTAAGACATAGAATTTCCTAAGATTTTTACATCATTACACAACATTCCGTTACAGTCGGCTAACTGAGGCTTAAAGCTATGGTCGTCAGATATTACAACGTTGCCTGAAAAATGTTCAGAAACTGTGTGAACTTAAAATTTTTGTCTTCCAAGAAAAAGCATTTTCAGTACATTGCAAGACAAAAATATTGTCAGACATCTAACAATCGTGTAAACACGAATTTTTGTTATTGTCATGGTTTTAAGACAATTGTTAAATACTATTCATTGTCATATGTGCAAATGGCAGCATTGTCATAGAAATTATTTTTAATACAACTCTACACATATTTACAAATAATAAACAAACAAGTGTGTATTAATAACATTTTGGAAAAACAATCTCGGTTGAAAGATAAATTCATTGTGTGACAATTGTGTGCCAATGAAATTGTTAGTTTTCATACAGTCGTCTGAACTGACAATTTACCTTTTGGTAACAATTTTTCAATGTCAGTATGTACATATGTATATTGCTAGCACAAGCTAATGTTACTCGTAATAATTGAATATCGGGGGCTTTTTCATAAACCAAACACTTTAATGGACCTTTCAAAGTTGATTCTTAAATTAGGATATTTTTTACAAGTTTTTCACAGTGAATCAACCTAAAAACAACAATTCAACAGTGAAATCCCATTATTAAACGGTCCCGCTTTAACGAAAATCCGACATTAGTGTAATAAAGTTTTTAACATTAATGAAAATTAGGACAAGTAAGAAAGTATAGTCGTTCAAGTCCGTCTATATAATACCCTACAACCTGAATATGTGCAAAAACCAGTTTTCAGAAATGGGCGCTATACGAGAGCTTTGACCTATTAAAGGCCGTTCATCCAAAAATTTAGTGCCATGTCTTGTGTGCATATAAACATTCTTTGCGTTAAATTTTATTTCGATATAAACACTTTTAAAAGATTTATACATAAAGACCCGATTTGTGACGTTTCGTTTTGCGTCGCCTTTCTAAATGTGATTTAATCCGCTTTGCGTCGTTTTGATTCCGATTTGCGTCGGCTTTGAAATTTTGTATTAATCCGCTTTGCGTCGTTTTGCAACATAATTACATGTGAATATTGGGAATGGGGAATTCCCATTTTATTCATACTTACCATATGAAGTTACGTGCTATTAAATTCATTTTGGTTATGCTTCTATGTGCATATGTATATATGTATGTAAATAGATTTTTTTTCTTCTTAAATATTTTTTTATTCCTTGCTTAAAGACCTGCGGAAATAAATATGTATAATCAAACGTACCAGAAGACGTTTTTTAATAAAAATATAATTTTGTTTGCTAAATTGAATTATGAATCCATTCAACAAACAGTCAGTACATTTGTATAGAAATAAGTGATTCGATTTGTGCCGTTTCGGTTTGCGTTGCATATCCCCGGGCCCCATTTACGACGCAAATCGGGGCTCTAGTGTGCTTCAATTAATTATGGACCGACCGTTATAAAATTAAGTGTTATAGAACCCCACTCCATGCTTCAAAGTAGAATTCGCAAAGAAATACCTTCACATTTTTAAAGTGATTCTTAGTTGATTGGTATTATTTTTGGGCGTACAAACATTAGCACAAAACCAATATGTCCTCCCCACTATAGTGGTGTAGGGTATAACAAAATCAAACGTATAACCCGATTTCTAAAACTGACAATTATATCAAACTATTAAAAATTTCCCAAAAACTAGTCGATCTCTAAAGAAAAGAATCGTATATCCTTCGGAGCTGATGTAGTGTAAATACCATAAAAATTAAATTGAGCACAATCTAACTTCTAATATTATTTTAAATTCCAACGAAATTGCTAGATATACTATAGAGTAAAAATTTTACTTTGCGTTTCGTAACAATGTGTTGCCTCTAAATTATTTTCACTCAAATAAATCATGGATATTTTTTTAATGTCGCAAGTCAGCCATTAAAGGCCAATTAAGTAAAAAACTACAAAAGGAATTTGTTTAAAACAAAGGCTGGTTTGAAATTTTATATATTAAAGAGCATTCGAATAGACCCCATAAAATCTTTGAAATCGAATAAAAAGCAAACTATAAATAAAAGCGACTAAAAATTTTAAATTTAAAAGTGTCCTACTTTGAGCTCTACAGTGCACCTCTGGAGGGTTTTTCGATTGAAATAGTTATTTATAAAAATATTTAAAAAAAAATTTCGATTCCGCACCCTTGTAAAATGATGGAGTATCCAAATTTGTTCACCCAATTACAGCTTATACATATGTATGTATGTATAAGATTCATAAATAGAATGTTTATTTTAATAAAACCATTACCGAATATTATCGCAATTGGTGTAGATTGTATCAAATGATCGTTATTGATTCTTATCAATTATTTCCAGCTGAAAATTAAATGAAGCAGTTTCATATCGATCTAAATGTTGAATATACAGTAGAGAGCACAAATGGCTACATCTTAGTACTTTGTGCACTTGTTATTGCATAAAAATAAAACTAATAAAGAAAATTGAAAAATGTTTTTTGTCATTTATTTTGGTTTCATATTTAACAAACTAACTTATAAATCAAAACAAAAAGCATCAAGTTCTAAGAGAAATGACAAACGGAACGAAAACTGAAATGTACTCTATTTTACGCCATACAAAAACTTTAGAAAATGTGTTACTATTTTTAATATTTAGTCCAATTATTTTACATATTTTGGTTTAACACATTTTGGCATACAATCGACCATTTGGAATAATCTCTTAATTGTTGTAAACCCGCTGTCTAATCTCAACCAAATAGGTTGGAGTTAATCGGTATTGTCCCAATCGTCTATTCACTATTGACCACAAATTCTCAATCGGCTTGAGGTCGGAACATTTTTCTGGCCACTGCATCAAAAGCTAACTCTGCTCTTTAATTCATTCTTTCACTACTTTAGAATTGTGCTTTATGTCACCATCCAGCTCTACTCTACAAAATCGGGAAGATGAGTTTGCAAAATATGCAGATAGTCTTCGTATATACCTATTATTCCTACGATTCGTTGCAATATTCCAAATTGCCACCATGTAATGCAACCCCATATCTTGACTTTCCTTCATTGTTTCCTTAATGATGTCTTTTAATTATCTGGGCTGTTCGGCGCCAGCAATATTGTTTACCGTCGGATTTAAAACGATTAAATTTGGATTCGTCTGACGAGATTATACGTTTCCTGTCGTCTACTGTCTAGCTTAGGTGCTCTTTGACAAGCTTTGACCGCGCCTTAAACTTCTTTTATCGAAAATTATTATTTTCAATTTAGATTAGCATTTACCCTAAAATAAATGACAGAAAACATTTTTAAAATTTCTTTATTAGTTTTATTTGTATGCAATAAAAAGTGCACAAAGCAAAAACATGGGACTATTTGTGCTCTCCACTGTATATTGTTGACATATAGAACTAGTGTCCGACATAAAGTCATCGTCATCGATTAATAATTGTGTATTTTTTTTGTACCCTCAACTATAGACACTTTAATAGAGTAACATTTTTGAATGAAGTGTGAACATTTTTATTTGAAAAAAAAACAGGTTTCTATTATATCTCGAGCATTAACCTACCAATTGTGAGGAAACTTTTAACACAAAAAATTAAGAAAATATTGCGTATTTTTAGTTCCATATCGTATATTATCGTGATGTTTTGCCTATACATCATCTATTGGCCGGTTTTTTAATTTTTAATACCAACATAGGTATTTAAAATTATGATTCCACATCGATACTATAGGTTAGCATGGAGCTTCTGAACTACAATTTAAAGCAATAAATGGACAGATGGGCATCGCTTTTTCGATATCGCTTTCTACAAGGATCCGAATTATCTTTACTTTATGAAAACGCAAATGAATATTATAGATATCGCAAACATAATTATGCAGAAGAAAGTACTTTTCTGGTACTAAACGCAGTACAATTTTGCACAATATCTTTTACCATTGACAACCCCAACGTGTTGTATTGTATTATTTATTATAATAATATTAGAATCCAATAACAACAATAGAAACAAAATTCTACAACATTTTATATTCATTCTAATGTGCTCAGATTCAGATATATACACATACATATTTATGTATGTATGTAGATATTTTTCATTTTTCTATTTGATTTTATTTTATTTCTATACAAGAAAATTCAACAAAAAATAAAATTGTACCTACATGTAAATTTGTTTTTTTTTCATTTCTATTTAAATTAAAGTATTTTTAACTTGTAGTGAGCCAAAAACAAAAAACGAAAAAGAAACAACAACAAATTATTTAACCACGTGAGCAATTGTTCTCTCTAGTTTAAATATTAGTTTAATTTAATGTTCAGTGTTGCCAAAATAATTTCACAATTTCCCGTCAAATTGGGGTTTAAAAATCGCCAGAAATCGCTAAATAATTTTTTTACAAAACGTTTACGTTAAATAAAAATAGCTGGTAAAATAAAATGTAAATATGTAATTACACATATTTATTTTTTTATTGAATTGTTTCTAATCATTTACAAACAAAATTAGGTATTTTTAACACTATAGTGCCTGTCTTCAGCATTTTGTGTATAAGTGGCCATTGTACCTACTTCGCTTAGAACAGATTTTGGAAATTCATAATCAACACAACATTTATTCTCAAGTTTGAGACCGTATCTGTAATTAAAATTGAATTCGTTTACATTGCAAAAATGTATTAAATCAATATTGAAAAATTTTATTGAATAAAACTAAGAAACCACAAAATTTAATAAACTGCTTTTTAAAACTTTTTAAAGAAATTATGTAATTGATTTAATTTTTCCATTTTACTTTAATTACTGGAAAGATTTAGAAATATATATATTCCCAGTAAAAAAATCTCGTGTTTTTTGAAGCACTTAAGAGAAAACGCGTATAATCGAGCGCTTCAATGAAAGCGCTCTTTTGAAGTAGTAAATGCTTAAGCTAGATTTACACGATAGAAAATTGCTCTTCAAAATGCTTCAAAATCGTGTAAACAGCAAAAATTCTTCAAAATTTATTTATTTTATAGTTATTAATAGTTATTTATTTAATACATTTTTAAGAAATTTTGCTGTTTCAATCGTGTAAATCTGGCTTTAGTGCTAACAACGAAGAAGGTTTTAAAGCGAAAAACGAAATTATAGCCTACAGATTTACGTATGACAACGAAAGTCAATTACAAAACGAATATCGCGCTTCTCAGTCACTATGAATTTTTCTTAAGCAAAAACATTCAGATACAATTAAAAAAACACTTTAGGAAAGTGCTTTATTTGCATGTTAGATTAAGTTAAAAGAAGCGCTTATTGTCAGCAGAAAGTAGTCCTCCAAACCGGGAACACCTCATACAAAAATCATGCATCCCATCAGCAGGTTTGGAGTGATTTGAGGTATAAATTCATACATAAAACCTGCTCCTTTTGGAGCACATTTTTTACTGTTTTTTTTTTTAATTTTTTTAGCTTTTTGAGAATTCTTAAAATATTTTAATAAAAAAATGTATATAAATTTAAATGTTTGCGTTAAAGATATTAGCGTTACTGGTATTAGCCTGTTTCGTAGTTTGGTTTTCACTAGGTTGAGTTACTAGGTAAGTTATACCATATAATTCAACCTTAGAAAAAACGCTAAAGCGCTGTAAAAAACTCCAGACTTCACGCTAACCGCTAAAAAGCATTTTTTTCCCGCAAATGGCATTGCAAAAACGTCAGATTTGACGGGAAAAACGTCAAATTGGCAACAATGTAAATGTTCAACAAAACAAAAAAATAAAAAAAAAAACATTATAAAAATCGAGAGCGTAGAAATCTGAAAATCAGAGAGCTGGTGTGAAATGTGGAAAAGAGTACAAAGTATCTAAGTAGAGTAGCTGTCAGTATAGTGGTGGAAGAGCAACTTGCAGATACAATTTGGTGTGATTTCGTTTAGTTGCTGCACATGTATTAGTGTGTATTTCTGTGTGTGTTTTTTTTTTTTTTTATTATTATGTTTCTTCTGTCTGTAAGCTACAATACAATGACAACAATAATAACAAAAAAGCACAACAAATATTTTATCTGCTAAAATTTATTCATTCTAGAACGTATATGTGAATTTAACAGAAAACAAAAAAGAATTATAAATAGTAGGTAAATAAAAAAAAAACAAAAAAAAAATATTTTTAACGAAAAAAATTTTACATTTGTTTGAAATGTATTTATTAGCATGAAATATATTGCATTGTATCTCATAGATACATTATAAGTATCTACTGTTCGATTCAAATGCTTTCATGAATTAAAGCATCTTTTAATGATTAATTGCCTGACCCAGTATCGAAACTAGTATCTGTGATCCTCAGGTCAAGTCATTACAACTGTTTTTCATGTTGTTAATTCTTTTTTTTCGCCATTAATATTGGCATAACCTTGAATTTCTTTGTTGTTGCTGTTGATAAATTTACAATTCATAAATACAATTACATATATGTATGTACATATGTACAATGTATGTATTCGCATTCTCTCTGACTGTAGAATTGCCGTTTAGATTAATTGTTTTAATTAGTGGATAATAATTAAGTAGTGAAAATTCATGAAAATATAGTCAGTAAAAGGTAATTCAAAAGATAAAACAGTTCTAGTTTGTTTTGGAGGTGGAGATTTTAATGTTATTTGAAATCAGTTGAAAATTTTACAGCGACCTCTGTGTGTTTAAGTGCTATTAATGGAGCTTAGTATTGCAATTGCAGTTAATCACACTAAAATTTGAAAATCGTTTGAATTGGCACACAAAAGAGAAGCCAGTCGCATAAATGTTTTAATATTGATTGTTTTTTTAATATTTTTTATTTTTATTAACTCTAATTACAATTTTAAATTATAGTGTGGTCTCAGCGCCCCTAGGGTATTATTGAGACTTCGTTGGCAAAATGATTACAAATTATTTGTTTTTTAATTATTTCTAAAATTAAAAAAAAATTATACTACATTAGAAACATTTCAATATTATTAAGATGAAAATCTTGTAACTTTTTCTTAAATAATGATATTGATGTACAATTTTTTAGAAATTGGGGCAAATTATTGTATTCCGAACTACCTAAGTACTCTATTCTTTGTTAAGTGATTTCTAGACGACATCTAGGAATCGTTAAATTTGAATTATTTCTTGTATTAAAAAACATTTGGTTGACAGATAAACTGATCGTGTGATGTCCAATTTTATGTATGGTTTTATAAATATATGAACAAGGTGGCGCAAAAGTAATTCTCCTATCAGAAAATGCTATAAATTTTGCGATTGGCCCCTAATGTCAGTTCTGTTTTAACATTTGTGTAGTAAACACATGCGAAATACACGTTAATAAACAATGCTGCTGTAGCCGAGGATGTCATGGAAGCACCGTCGACATCGACCAGACGACGTGCCACGCAAATGGGTAACAGTCGACGGTCTTTACAGCGAATTTTGGTACATGATTTGAAGATGTTTCCGCACAAAGTCCAGACGGTGCATCAGCTGTTAGCTGCTGACCGCCAATCGCGTCTAACATACGCTCAAGCCATCCTTAATCACCACCAAGAAGAAGATGATTTTTCATCAAAAACAATCATGAGTAATGAGGCCCATTTTCATCTTAGCGGGTACGTAAATAAGCAAAATTTACGCTTCTGGGGCACTGAAAATCCGCGTGCTGTGTTCGCTGGAGGAGCGAATTATTTGTTCGAAGAATTCGCGGGCCAAACGGTTACTGTGAATGGTGAGCGCTACATAGCAATGATCAACGAGTTCTTTTTGCCGCAACTTGATGAATTGGGATTGGAAAACATGTGGTTCCAACAGGACGGTACAACGGCACACACTGCACGTGCCACAACCGATATGCTGAAGGATGCATTTCCCGGGCGCCTAATCTCCCGTTTTGGCGATTTACACTGGCCAACAAGATCGCCTGATTTGACCGCTCTAGACTTCTTATTGTGCGGCTTTTTGAAGTCGCGGGTTTATGTCAACAAGCCTTAGACTCTTGCAGCTCTTAAAGACAATATCCGTCAAGAATGTGAGGACCTATCGCCGGAAGTTTTGTTTGATGGAAAATGCCATAAAAAGAGCTCAAATGACAATCAACTGTGGCGGCGGCCATTTACATGACATTATATTCTCGACTTGATGTAAAAAAATTAAAAGACCAAATAAAAATAATCCACAAGAAGAATCAAAGTTTTTTATTTTTTTTTTTATTACAGCCAAAAAACATCTGAAGTTTACTTTTGCGGCACCTTGTATATCAGTAACCGCTGTTAATAAATACCATATATGTATTGGTAAAACATTTTTAGCAATATCCTTATAAAGCGACAAAATGGGGTGTAATGGCGGCAAATTAAAACCAGCTTTTAGCGATTTGTTTTGTATAACCTGTAAACTGTTTAGGTCAGCATTTCTTTTAAATCCATATACAAGTGTAAGATAATTAAGATGACTTTGTATAAGACCTTGAAAAATTAAATATATAATAGTTTTTTTGGTCAAGTTTAGTTTGAATAAAACTCCAAGTGTGGGAGAAAATATTTAATGTGATGATGGAAGGTTAAATTGTTTTGCAAGATAATTCCCAAATACTTTATAGAATCTTCTTGAGTAATTTTTTTTTATATCTATATATAATGGATGTTCTCCTGAAAAACGACTTGGTTGGGGTCTAAAACGTACGAGTTTTGTTTTATTATGATTTAGCAATAATTTATTAATTCTCCTTATAAGGATAAAGTAGGCATAAGTCAACAGCATACATTGTTGAGACATGATTGATATTTAAAAAAATATAACGGAAGAAACTACAGTAGTCGCTCGGTTATATGAATAGCCAGTTCTGTAAACAACCAGAATAGTGAACAACAAAGTTTAAACACATGAGGTTTTAAATAGTGAACACAGCCTATCTCTATTATGTGAACAGCTTTCAAACGTTGATTTTTATACCCTCCACCACCATAAGTAGTGAATGAGGGTATATGTACATATATAACTTTGTCATTTCGTGTGTAACACTGAGAAATATTCATCTGAAACCCAACATAGTATATATATTCTTGATCCTTATGAAACTATAAGTCGATTAAGCTCTGTCCGTCTGTCTATGTATAACACTCCCAAAAGACACAACCAAAATCAACAGAGTTTAAAAAACCCATTTATAATTCTCCTATACAGTTTGTTATCGAAAATTAGCAAAATCGGTATAGTAGAACCAGAGTTATTGACTAAAATGTGAGACAACCTCCATACAAATTTTATATTTTTAACAATTTTTCTTTCAAATATTTGAAATATATTACAGATATTGCCATGAAATTTTGTACAGGTTATTTTTATGATAAAAGAAGTAAGTGTGAGGAAAATAGTAAAAATCGGTCCATGACTTCTCATAGCCCCCCATACAAATATCTTCCCGAAATATGACTTAATTATACATAAATGCCTATAAAATTGGAATATCAAGACAAAATTCAGCAGCAAGAATAATTTTCATGCAAAAAGAAATTGCAAAACGAAATTTTTTTTTTAGTTCGGTCCATGTTTGACTATAGACCCCATCTCAAGTCCACATCTAAAATTCACTTAAATACGTATAAATCTGGTACAAATATAGTTACCAGATTAAAATTTGCCACAAATAATTCTTTGAGATATATAAATTGTTGTACTAATTTTTATGATGGTCGGTCCATAATTGGTCATGGCTTCCATATAAGGACCACTTCCTGAACTGAATAGACAACACAGAATAAGATATTTAGTTTTTGTATTTCTTATTACGTCCAGGGGGAGGGTATTTAAGATTCGCCACAGCCGAATACTTAACTCTAACTTGTTTCGAATGTTTTTCTTATTAGAAGTATGTATTTTCTTTCCCGGCATAAGTAAAGAACTTGCAACCGTTGATGTTTTTTTAATGTTTTGACTGTTTGTCTACATATTAAAAATCGGTTAGTGTTTGTTGGTAAATGGTTGGTTGGTTGGTTTACGTGGTAGTTCACTACGTGCGAACACTTTTTTTTATTTATTTATCTGGTCTATAGATTTACAAAATCCTTACAGACTAAAGATTTACATATTTAAAAATAGAATAATATTTCTCTTTGAAACATTAACACATCCTATTAATGCAACATAATAATAATCATTAAAAATTTTGGAAATGCGGCGTAACGAATCATTATTAGAATAGACAGATCTGTTATGCGACAGTCTCAGAAGTTGAAAATTGCGAGTTGTTCTAGCTGGAACATTAAAATTTATTTGGCCAATCAGGAACTGGGAATTTACTTCACCACGAATTAATCCAAGCAGAAATGTAATACCCAGCATTATACGGCGACTTTTTAAAGTTGGAAGCTTTATAAGGTTGAGTCTGTTCTCGTATGGTGGCAGCACAAAACTGTTTTTGAACAGATTCAATGCTGTTAATACGTATACTGTAGCAAGGATCCCAAATGATACAACCATATTCCAGAATGGGGCGAACCAAGGCAGTATATAGCTGTTTGGTTATATATGGGTCAGAAAACCAGCGTTTCATGAATCCAAACACACCGAAAGCTTTATTAACTGTTAGCGCAATATGATCACAGAAGTTTAGTCTGTGATCTACCAAAATTCCAAGATCAACAATAGTGTTAACTTCTTCCAGAGTTGTACTATTTATATTATAGTTGGAATTAATTTTGTTATTTCTGTAAAACGACATGTGTTTGCATTTTTTAATATTAAGTTCCATTAAATGGAGTCTGCACCATTGAGGAAACATGTCTAAATCTTCCTGTAGAAGACGTATATCATTAGAATTTTCCAAGCTCTTAAAAATCTTGACATCATCGGCATACATTAGTACTTTAGAATGTTGGATGACATTGGGAAGATCATTTATAAAGAGTGTAAATAGAACAGGACCAAGGTGACTGCCCTGAGGTACTCCTGTAGTAACTTTAATAACGTTTGAAACAGTTTCTCTAAACTTTACTTGTTGAGTTCTATTGGATAAGTAAGAACTCAACCATTTTAAAGCCGGAATGCTAAAACCCATCAGCGATCATTTTTGAAGTAAAATGAAGTGCTTTACTTTGTCAAATGCCTTACTAAAATCTGTGTATATTACGTCAGTTTGCAGTTTATTTACAAAATCATTATTTATTAAAGTAGTAAATTCAAGTAAGTTTGTTGTTGTAGAACGCAATTTGCAGAAACCATGTTGACGAGTAGACAATAAAGAGGATGTTTAATGCGATAGGATATCAGTAAGGATTTTCTCTAATAATTTAGAATAACATTTAATTTAACAATTCCACGGTAGTTTGAAACTTCAATATTGCTTCCACTTTTAAGCAAAGGAATAATATACGATTTTTTCCATAATTGTGGCAAATAACAGAGTTCAATAGATTTGTTAAAAATTGCAGTTAGGGGACCCCATAATGTTTCGGCACAGTTTTTGAGAAGACAACTGGGAATCCTATCCGGACCAGCGTGAAATGAGGATTTTAATGATTTAAGGTTTGATGAAACGGTTTCAATGTCGATAGATGAAAAACTTATATTCGATGAATGCTTAATATTAAATGAATTCGGGGCGGTATTGTTGTAAGAAGTTTTTGAATACTTTGTTGGAAAAAAGTCAGCAAACATGTTACTTATTGATATGACATCATAAGCACTACAGGAACTAAACTTAAGTAGAGTCGAAGGGACCCCGTTTTAAAAGACCACACCACTCGTCAGATTTAATGTCTTATACAACATGCTGTAGCTACGATGATTACAAGAAAGTCGTGTCTTGCTAGACCCAACCTGTAGCTGTGAGATATCTCAGTAGGTCATTTGGTTTTGACCCGGCTACTTCACCAAGGTTGTTCAATGTATAGTTTCCCATGAATTTATGTCTCTTGACACTCAGGGCTGGGCATTCGCAGAGAAGGTGTAAAATCGTTTCCTCTTTTTCCCTATCCTTACAGACAATGGTCGTAAAAAGGGAGTCCCAGGCGATTATCGTGCTTGCCTAACGTCCAGTGTCCCGTTAATACTGCCAGCAACCTTGATATATACTTCCTATTCCGGGTTATCAGTTGCGTAGTGCGTTTCTCGTTAAAAGAAAATGTCTGAAGATGATACCTTTGATACCTGATGATACCGTTTTATAGCAACACCATTATCCTTTTCACTGCGATTTATATATTTAAGATATTTATATATGTTCATGATATATATATAAATAGGATCCACATGTATTCTTCTTGCGGTACTTAAGGTACGGTCACATTTGGCAAATATTTATTAAAAAAAGCGTAGCCACTTGTTTGACATTGTTTACTCTTACAAGAGTTTTGCAAGATCAAACAGCATCAAATAAATTAAGACTAAAGCTAGATTTACACGATTGAAATTTTCTTCAAAATTGCTCTTCAAAATGCTTTATTTAATTGTTATTAAATAAATAAATTTTGAAGAAATTTTGCTGTTTTTATGAGTTTGAAGAATTTTGAAGAAAATTTCAATCGTGTAAATCTAGCTTAAATATTTATTTTACTTTGGCCTAAATAAGAAAAGTTTTTCTTTTTTAAATAAATAAACGTGGTTACGTCTTTTTTGGCAAATATTTGCTAAGTGTGACCGTACCTTAACACTATGTTGTTGGTTTTTGATCGTTCATTGTCAGATAGCGACCCGGATTTTGCTTCTTTTAATAACATTTGTTTGATATTGTTTTATAACATCATTTACAGCACTTTTGGGAAGCTTTATTTATTTTTATTTTTTTGAAATTGAACCCGACAGTAACGGAGAACTAATTGCTTTTTTTTGTTGAATAATATTTTTTGTGTACAATTATTTTATAGAAAAATCTGCTAATTATGCGCTCCGAGACTGTGATCTGGTCATTAAGATCGTATGATATTACACCTCAGCGTTGCCATTGTTGGTCTTTTCCGACCAAATTTGGCTAATCGTCTAAACCTTATTTTGGTCTTTTTGAGAAAATTCAACTACTATATACATTTTAGGAAACTCCGAACAAAGATTTCTTGTAAAAATTTAAAAAAAATACGGTGAGCATAACAGCAACAAGAACAAAATAAATTTTGTTGTTATTTTCTTCTTTACACTTTTGTAAGTACATATGTAAGTACGTACATAATTTACAGAGTTTGTCTGATGTTCATAATAATCTTGAGTGTAATTTAACAAACAGAGTATACAAAAAGGCGAACAATTCGGTTCTAGTGACTTTGCTCAAACAAAAAAAAAAAACTTCATCAAATAGGGCTTTTAGAGGAGATGCCAGCAAAAAAAATTTGTTGGCGGTCACGCCTAGTTTCGAGGGGGCGGGCCCGTAAACTTCAAAATATATAGGCCTATATCACGGGAAGTACTGGGTGTCTGAATAACGGTTTATTTAAGATATATATTAGTATTAACGTGGATTTCGGAAGTGGACCTTATATGGGGGATATAGTCAAATATGGACCGATATTCTCAAAATCCAGAAGTTTGATTTTGGTATGTATGTAAATGATTCGTGTAAAATTTCAGATCGATACCGTTATTTATAATAGATTTATGAGTATTAAAGTGATTTTCGGAAGACGGCTTCTACGGTTAAAAATAGACCGAAATTCACAAAATTTTGTGGGATGATTTTTGTATATATGTAAATGATCTGTGCGAAGTTTTGAGGCGGTACCGATACTTATACAATATATATAGGGATAAATGTCTTTTTCAGATGTGGTCCCTGTATGCGAGCTATGACCAATTCTGGGCCGACCACCATAAAATTTAGTAAAACAATTTATTTACCTATAAAGATTATTCATATCAAGTTTTAGTCGTTTAACATTATTTATATCTGTTTTATACGTATTTAAGTGAATTTTGGAAGTGGACTTTATATGGGGCTATGGTCAAACATGGACGAACTAAACAAAATTTCGTTTTGCGATTTATTTTTGTATAAAACTTATTTTTGCTGAATTTTGTCTTGATATTCCAATTTTATAGGCATTTATGTATAATTGAGCAATATTTCGGGAAGATTTTTGTATGGGGTCTATGAGAAATCATGGACCGATTCATACTATTTTCCGCACACTTTCTTCTTTTATCATAAAAACAACGTATACAAAATTTCATGGTATTACCTGCAATATATTTCAAAATATTGCAATAAAATGGACAAAAAATATCAAATTTTTCTGGAGGTTGTCGCACATATTGGACCATAACTCTGGTTGGCCTAAACCGATTTTGCTGATTTTAAATAGCAAACTTCTCGAAAGTATATATGACATAAGTATTGAAGATTTGGATTCCGAAGACATCTGCGGACGTCAGAAAACTGATTTCAACAGACAGACAGACAGACAGACGGACATGGCTTAATCGACTCCGCTATCCAGAATATATATACTTTATAGGGTCGAAAAATTATATTGTGGTAATTACAAACGGAAGGACAAACTTATATATCCATTCTCATGAAGGTGAAGGGTATAATAATGATGCACACATTGTGTGGTCAGCAAAAAGAGATTTTTCCAAAAAGTGAAAATTGTACGTAAATATGTACATATGAACATACATATCGTTACTCTAATATATAAAAGCCCTAATTAAAAGGCTATATCCTTAATTTCCTAACTTTACAGGAGAAGGAAAAAAATTAATAAATTTTCAAGTTTTTTGTTTTTTTTTTTGGTGTTTTTTGATCGAAGCGCTCCAATTTTTTTTACCATTGTTGTATTAGAGGATCACCTATCAAACTATGCATAAAACCGATTTTGAACAAAAACTAGTTAGGGTGTTTCTATATTAGAGTAACAATATGCATGTACAAATAATAACCATATAATTATTTATGTATATCGAGAGAAAAAAAATATTTTGAGGGAACGAATTTTTCAAAATCGTTTTATTAAAATTTTTGTAAAATATCGCTCAGAATTCTTGAGCGAATTCCGTTAAATTTGTTTTGTTAGTTAAATAATAAAATTGCTCATTAGAGATAAAATATTTCAAAGCAATATCTAATTTAAGGCCAAAATGATGATAAAATTTGCAGTATTTTTCATGGTTTTTAATGTTTGGGAACATTTTGCGATTAAGAGTTAATTTAGATTTTTGCGCTGTTATTGTATATTTTTGGACTTTGGTCAAACCATAAGTTTATAAAATTTCGCTATATTTTCATTAGAAACCCAAAATATAGCAAAATTTGACCTTTGACCTTCACGATTTAACGGGTAATATTGTCCGTTTTGAGTAAAACTTTCGGAAAGTAGTATCCGGACTATGTGGGTTTTATTTAAAATTCATAACATTAAAAAAATTAAGTTGGCAAAAAAAATTAGTTTTTCAAGAAATCCGCCAAATTCAAATCGCTAGTACAGAAAAATGGGAGGTTATTGGGAAAAATTTTTTATATTTTGTACCCACATATCTCCTTTATAAATCTCAAAGAGATATTTTAAAAATTCAAAATTTTGTTTAACAAAATTAAAAAAAAAAAAAATTTAAATATCAGTTTTGAAATGACCGTTTAAAAAATCTACAATTTTTCTCCATACTATGTAAATATATATTCTAGGTTAACGTTAACGCGACGAAGATAAAAACTCATATACAATCAGATACTCACATATTCAAAGTATAAATATGATTATATTCGATTATTTCTCAAAATGTGTTAATTTGTTTCTTACATTTCTAATTGAAATGGTCGCTCGTAAATACGTTAATGGCCTGGGGAATACTTAATTACTTTAAAATCTTTCAACCGAACTTTATCTTTTATATTTTATTGCAACTTTAATTTTGTACACATTTCGATGCTTTTACATTCAAATGCAAAAATACTTGTTAAATTTTTTTTCAATTGTTTATTTATTGTAACTTCATTAAAAATTAATTAACAATAAGCATATCAAATCTTATATCTAAAAAAAATTCCAATTACTAGTCCAGCCAATGCCGGACGAAAATTTGTTGACCATTGTTTATTTTTTTTTTATTTCTTAACTTGGCATACTTCCTTCTTGTGTTCGGCTCAGATCCACTGTATCCCTTCTTCTTAGTCGAATATAGCCACTATTATTTAATATGTTGCGGACTAATGGGTTTGGGTGTACTTCAAGTTTTTTTAGGTGTTTTTCTGCATTTTTTTTGGATCTCAGTTTTTACCAAAGCCACGTTTAGGTTTTTATGGATTATCATATTTTTTATATACCAGGTGACAATTGTCATCGATCATTCGTAGCAATTTCTTTAGGCGTCTTTGAATTCTGTTTCCATTTGAAGCTGAGGCTGTTCCCCATAGCTTTATTCCATGACACCAAATACATAGGTTTTATGATTGAGTTGTAAAGTAAAAGTTTACAATCTAAACTTGGTTTAGAGTTTCTGCCAATGAGCCCATTAATGTGGATTAATTTCAATTTCATTTGAGTCAATTTTGCATCTATACGGGAAATCCATATAAGGCGACGATCGAGATGTATACCGAATTATTTAACTTTAGATTGTTGTCATATTGCTTGATTATTGCTATAAATGATTCTCTACACAATGTAAAAGTTTTGTGTTATTTAATGGCAAAATTTTTGCAAAAACTGAAAAATGCACATTTTTCCATTGTAAATGCACCTCCAAACTGCAGAGCCAATGCGGCGCCAGTTAACGTAATCCTATCATCCTAATATATTTCAGAAGGTGTTTCTTGAATCCATAGAACAATTTTTGGGGTAGGGACTGCATGCAGCTTGAATTTTTTTTCGTCCATACAATTTTGAAGCACTCTGTACATGTATTTTGCATGTACTATGTGTATGAAAAAACGTTAAAATTTGTGAATGAGGGCAAGGTTTGTGGAACTTCTAAAGAGTAAATATAAATTTTCGGATGTTAAAAACTAAAAAAAAAATAAAAATATAATATGCTGAATATAAAATTGAATTTATGTAAAATTTTAACGGTTAAAGATTTCATATCAAAATTTAAAACTAATATAGACTCAAATGTCCTCAAATCAATAGAGTTATAAATACCGAAATTCATAAAACTGGGAAACTTTTTTCCAAAATTATATTTTTTTTATAAAAATGCCCACTATGACGTTATTTATCGTGTGATAGTAAAAAATTCGTTCATTGCGTTTTTGGAATTTTTTACTTAAACTTACATTTTTTTCAAAATTGGCCATGTTTGGATAGGGCTGCTGAAATAAGTCAAATTTTATTTTACACATTAAGTTCTCTTTCCGGATTGTATAAAAACCTACAGAACAAATTTTTCTATGAAAGAAAACATATATGTAGGTATGTACTTTTTTTTGGAAAAAACGTAAAAGATATGGACCTTCTTGATAAATTTTAGTTAGGCTCGAGTTCATTAAATTTAATTTTCATTAAATTATTTTTACTGAAGTTAGGAATTACAACTTGAAAAATTTATTATTAAAAATTTTTGGGAAAAAACAACTATGAATAGAAATTAATAAACAAATGATAATTACAGCAAAAACTTCGAACTACCAGAACTAACACTGGTTAAAGGATTGATGTTTGTCTGTTGGCTGACCGGCACCGCTGTGGTGTAGGTGGTAGAACGCAAAGAATTCTGATGAGAGAAAGTGGGATTTCTCGAAACATATGTAAATTCAATAACCCAGGTTCGAATCCTAGTCAAGAAAAATTATCAAAAATTTTTAATAATAAATTTTTCAAGTTGTAATTCCTAACTTCAGTAAAAATAATTTAATGAAAATTAAATTTAATGAACTCGAGCCTAACTAAAATTTATCAAGAAGTAAAATTAACAGTTCGATTATGAAATTAATAATTATTCTATAAAAATAGCTAGGGCACAAGCCATAATGTTTACATGTTGTACGAAAGTGGACAAAAAACATAATAAACAAAAACAAATGTATTCAAGTTTTCGAGACGAAGTCTTGACATGAATACGAAAAAACTGAAGAAAAGGGAAAAAACAACTATGAATAGAAATTAATAAACAAATGATAATTACAGCAAAAACTTCGAACTACCAGAACTAACACTGGTTAAAGGATTGATGTTTGTCTGTTGGCTGACCGGCACCGCTGTGGTGTAGGTGGTAGAACGCAAAGAATTCTGATGAGAGAAAGTGGGATTTCTCGAAACATATGTAAATTCAATAACCCAGGTTCGAATCCTAGTCAAGAAAAATTATCAAAAATTTTTAATAATAAATTTTTCAAGTTGTAATTCCTAACTTCAGTAAAAATAATTTAATGAAAATTAAATTTAATGAACTCGAGCCTAACTAAAATTTATCAAGAAGTAAAATTAACAGTTCGATTATGAAATTAATAATTATTCTATAGATATGGACCTTTTTACATAATCCAACTTTGGATGTGTGTAACTTTTTATGAGAAAGTTATAACTGCTTGCAAGTTTTTTTTTTAATTTTATTTAGAATTTTATCACAAATATAGCAAATATTTTAGGACATTTCTTTTCAACCCTCTTGAACTAAAATATAAAAAAGAAAACATTTAGGCGTATATTTTGTAGATATTCTCAAGAACTTTTTATATTTTAAATTTCAGCTCATTCGCATCATAAATATATAAACTTTGAGAGGCACTGCCCCTCTTTCGCCTACAATGTAAAAAAAACTTCAAATGAACTCAAAAACGCCTCAGCTTTAATCATGTGAAATTTCGTTACAATATCAGTAATAGCTCCCGAGATACCGAATTATTTCCAAAATAAAACGTTTCTAAACCACTGTGTTGACTGTATTATTTTCTGTGTTAAAAAATTTAATTTTATTCGTTCTAGTTAAATGCGAATTTGTCTTCACAAAAAGACGAGTATGTCTCGTTCGGGCCTAACTAACTATTCATTAACCCTTGTCGAGCAGCTTTTGATTCTTATACTCGTAATGGTGATATTTCTAAGAGCGACTTGTAGGGGAGATGTTAATAGTGGGTTTTAAGTCCTTATGTGGTCAACTTGCCCTCTATTGGCCACTTAAATTTAGTGCCACTAATATTAGATGATGAATATCAAAATATCTTCGTTCGAAAATCTCAAAAGGTTTAGCCAAGATTAACAAATATTTATGTAATTTTAGTGATTTTATATAATAATACCAGGGCGAGAATTTAGAATGGATTATGATGATTATATAACAGGAAATTATGAAAATGGTGTAGCACAAGGAATTGTTCTCGGATAAATACTTTATTTACCTGTGTGCGATGGCCTCAACATATCGACATTTGCTGATTCCCACGCAAATCTGATTCTAGCTTCTTTGAAATTAGCCAATTATTACGTGGCAGTATGATTGGATAGTTGGAGAATACATACGTGTAAATAAACTTAAAGTAAACATGTTACATTTACTCTCAGAAGATGATTGTGATTGTTCAAAATTAAAACATAAACATTCCTCAGACATACATATATTGTTATTTAACTTGGCATTCACTTGACGCCTTCCTTGACTTCTTCATACTGGTTAATCGGTAAGAATTTGGACTATAAAGTCGTCCTGTATAAATTAATTTTAATACCAATTTATACATATGGATTTTAATTATGGTAAAAGGCTAGCAATTCCAGTATTGAACTTATATATTGGGCCCTATCGAAACAGTCCACGACGTCTGCTCGGTACATAAAAATAGAACACTCCACATGGACTTACTAGAGCCATTATTATTTAATTTTCAATTTTTTCATCAGGCTTTTGCATTTAATTTTAGTTTAAGAAATTAATAAAATAAAAAAGTTAAAAACAAACAAAAAATTTGGTTTTCGGCTGAAAGATTTTCACCATTCCGAAGTACTTGGCAATTGACATTGATGGCTCTATGTAGTGGTTAAACATATGTATGTAAGTAATGTTTGATTAATGGTAAAAAATATTTTTAGGGTAGAAGAGCTTAGTCCCCGTTTAAACAGTCGAACATTTGGAAGAAAAACATCTGGAATTCTCTTTTGTTTTTTTATTCGCGGTCACAATGTTGTCAGACACATTTCTTTATTATTTGCTTTTTTGACATTTCTCTTATTCGTGTAATAATTTGTAGGAAATTCCAGCAAAGAAAATGTCAACAAAGCATGTTCACCGAGTACTTAACACAAAATTGATTCTCTCTTACCCACCCGTTATTTTCAACAAGCTAAATGTTTTTCTTCCAAATGTTCGACTGTGTAAACGGGGACTTGCCAGAATTGGAAAGTTATCACATCTGAACATAGATGTTACTAAATTGCTTATTACTCCTCTACTGCAATTAACAACCACCCATAACCAACATAAGTTTTTAAATTTATATTTTCCGTAGAGACAAATTATCTGAGCAAACATACCTATCGAGACTTATTAAAACAATAGTCATCATGCATGGACATGATATATGGATTAAAATAACATTTTATTAATTTTCGTTATTGACTGTGAATGTCATAATTTGTATGAATTTCGTTGGCATTCGTGTTGTCTACAGGCAAAGAACGGAATATTGGCTATGTATGCCGACCCTAAATCTCGAATCAAAGAAACTTTGCACATTGGTATCGTAAAAGACAAATTCATGATTCATCTCTCATAAACTAAATGTATTTTTTTTATTACTTTGACCATGTTTTCCATGAAAATCAGATGAAATTCTTGCCTTTTGCACATAAATTTTATTTAATATTATAATTATACGCTGGGAATTGTATGATGGTGTCTTCCGGTGAATATTCATATATATCTTTTTATACCCTTCACCTTCATATATATACCATAAGTTTGTCATTCCGCTTGTAATTTCCACAATATAATTTTGGGTGGTTGTATATATATATATATTCTGGATCCTTATCGATAGCGGAGTCGATTAAGCCATGTCCGTCTGTCTGTCTGTCTGTTGAAACCAGTTTTCTGAAGTCGCCAAATATCTTCGGGATACAAATCTGCAAAATCGGTTTATGCCAACCAGAGTTATGGACCAATATGTGATACAACCTCCATAAAAATTTGATATTTTTTGTCCATTTTATTGCAATATTTTGAAATATATTGCAGATAATACCATGAAATTTTGTATGCGTTGTTTTTATGTGCGGAAAATAGTATGAATCGGTCCATGATTTCTCATAGCCCCCATACAAAAATCTTCCCGAAATATTGCTCCATTATACATAAATGCCTATAAAATTGAAATATCAAGACAAAATTCAGCAAAAATAAGATTTATGCAAAAATAAATCGCATAGCGAAATTTTTTTTAGTTCGGTCCATGTTTGACCATAGCCCCCATATAAAGTCCACTTCCAAAATTCACTTCAATAAGTATAAAATAGTCTATTTTTAACCGTATGCCCCATATAAAGCCCTCTTCCAAAAATCACTTTAATACTCATAAATCTCTTACCAATCCAAAATTGTACACGGCTCATTTACATACATGTCTAAATCAAACTGCAGGATTTTGAGAATATCGGTCCATATTTGACTATGTACCCCATATAAGGTCCACTTCCGAAATCCACGTTAATACTAATATATATCTTAAATATACCGTTATTATGCTGAAATTCGACGTGAAATATCCTCATATGCATGAAAATCACTGTTCCAAAATTTAAGTAGATCGGCCCATAATTTGTCATAGCTGCCATATAAGAACCATTTCCAAAAAAGCAAATAAATTCGGGTCAAAAAATATTCTTTTCGGATTTAACCCATATTCGGTCTATATTTTATAATCATGATATATATCGTTGGAAAGGTATTTTTAATACCTTTCATTTAATGTATTACAAATTATCAGACACCCAGTAGTTCCCGAGATATAGGCCTATATATTTTCAACTTTACGGGGCCGCCCCCTCGAAAATGGGCGTAATCGCCAACAAATTTTTTTTGCTGACATCTCTAAAATCCCTAGTTGATGAAGTTTTCTTTTTTTTTTGTTTGAGCAAAGTCACTAAAACCGAATTGTTCCCCTCTGTTTGTTAAATTACACTCAAGATTATTATGAACATCAGACAAACTCTGTAAATTATGGTAAGAATTGGTAATTAAATCAATTAAAAATGGTGAAAATTAGACAAAATTTCAAAATATTTAACATAAATTATGTTGGTCTAAGAAACTTTGCACTAAAACTGAATAAAAAAATACAGAATAAGGATATTCTAGTGCTATAACCAGTGTAGTTTTTGTATTTCTTATTACGTTTAGGTGGAGGGTATTTAAGATTCGGCACAACCGAATATAGCACTCTTACTTGTTTAATATAAAACAAATAATTTTCATATCTTAAAAACCATATGCTAGCGGAAATTCCATCATGAACGACTGGCTGACCGTTAAACGTTAAATAAAGACAAAGTCCATTTTATACATATAATAATCAATTGTGGAGCTCTTAAAACAACAACAAACTGCAATGAAATGTAAAAATAAATACCGCCATAAATTATAAACTGTTCCTAAGGTTTATCAAAAAATAAAATGGCCGGCAATCAAAATAAAATCTGGCCGTTTTTTTTTTGCTATTTCCTTAAAATAAAAAAAAACAAATTTTATAATATCGATTTTTGCCTAAGGTTTCAAGAAATTCTTTGAAAATGTACATATCGACAGTTCAATTCCAAACCATGCTATGTCGATTTAGCATGTTTTTAATTTTTTTGCGTTTTTGAATTTAGATTTTTTCAACTTAAACTCTGTCAAATTTTGGTTGTGATTGGCTGGGTAGTCCAATCAATAGTTATAAACAACAAAGTATGGTTTTTATGGTTTTTTAGATATCGCCTGTAAACTTTAAGAGCTTTTCCTGCAAAACTCACCTTTTCGACTTGGCATGATTTGGAATTGAGCTGTCGATATGTGAAATTTTATAAATCAAAAATCCCTTATTTGAAAACCATGAGCATTAAGAGCAAGATTGCAAATTTCCTTAAATTTCCCTAATATTTATTTGGATATAAATCAAAATAAATAGCGTCTTACTCATACACAATTAATTATCTACATACATATATATTTTGCTCCACTAACTCAATTAAATTTAATTTTATTTTTGTTAAGCAGATCGTTTAACAAGAACAAATTTGTTTTGGTTGTATTACGTCAATACCCATCTACCAGGAGCGTATTACGTAGGAAACATATTTTGCGTATCTACACAAAGGGCCCGCTACGCAGTATATTGTAAAGGCACTTCAGACATGCAATATTTTTCAACACTTGCTAATATTCTGTGGTTCTTTCAATTTCAATGATTTTAATATATTTTTAAAGATTTTTGTATCAGGTTTTTTTTTTTAATTTAAAATCTTTATGTTAAAGCATTCTTTGCTTAAAATCCTTAACGAAGCTTATTTTAAAACCTAATGGCAACACGTTATTTTCTTTCCAATATTCTGCTTAAAAATGTAATCAGTCGTACGAGAACCAAGCTAACCAAGAACTTCAAAATGGCTATTTTAATTGTTGAGAAAAGCAGAATGGTGCTGCTTCATCTGTTTTAATGGGCGGTGTAAATATTAAGGAATCAGACGCTCTTGACGTTCTAGGCATGATAATCCAGTGTGATGTCCGTTGGACTCAACACATTTTCCAAGTGTCAAACGAAGCGTTCAAGTGCCTTGGTTTTTTAAAACGGCGTAGAAAATACTTCACTTCATCTGATCACCATACTATTTGCAGCACCTATATTCGACCGAAAATGGAATACAACTCTCATATATGGGACGGTTCTTAGAAGTATAATTTGGAGTTACTCGACCATGTACAGGAGAAGGCGTAGATGCTTGTCGCCGCAATGTGGGTTGTTTTTCCACTGTTCTATCGATGGAATGTGTTCTGCTGAAATTAGGAAACTTGTTCCCGAAACACGTAGTTTTTTGCGTAATACACGTTCTTTAGTCAGGGCCCATCCATTTATGGTCGACTGGACAGTGGATCGCACAACACATACAGGGAAAATTCGTTCTGTCCGTATGTGGAATAAACTACCAGCAGAAGTATTCCCTGCCACTTTCAATATAGGAAAATTCAAATCAAGTGTTCACAAACACTACTCCCTCTATCCTCCCTCCTCCCTGAGTGCTGGTCCAAGCAAAAAAAAAAACAGTTGTTTATTTATTTTTTTTTACAGATCACGAGTGACTGGAGTCATACTGTCATCTTACGATTATTTTTATTTAGTATTGTTTAGCAATTCATCACGGAAAGGCTCACACAAATTATTAAGCTGTATTACGAAAACCAAAGAGCGTTCTGTAAGAAATGCTTTTTATGTAAAATTCTTCCCTATCTGATAATCTCTGTTAACTCAATTCGTTAATGTAATGGGTTTTAAAATAACGTAAATTTTATAAGCTAAAAATCGGGAAATACCATTTATTTAAGTAAATTCTATGAAAAAATAAAAAAAAAAATAAAATTTTGTCTGAAATTTTGAAAATTTTTAAATTTAAAATTTTTTTTTTTTATTTTTTGATAACCCATTGAATGCGCCTCTAAAAGACCTTTCATATGATACCAAATTTATATATAGTTTCTTTGGAAGAAATGTGAAAAAAAAATCAAAAAAATCTCTAAAAAGGACGTTTGTATCCTTTGATCCAGCTCACCAAATATTGACACCAGGACAAAAAAAATTGAGAAACGTAGTCTTAAAATGACTCAAATTTTCATATAAGTCGGCAACATCCGCAACTTTATTTTAGGGCCACCCTAATGTACATATGTAAATGGTTTATTGACAAATCATTTTGATGAGCCGCTAATTTTGCGTACCGAGCCTGTGATCTGGTCGCCCAGTTTATGTAATATCACGACTGTGCATTTTTTCTTGGCAGTCATAATACGCGAGTATCCGGTAGTAAGGCTGAAAATACTGATCGAAAATTAGAACTTCTGAATTTTTATGAAATTATTTTCAATAGTAAATGTCAAAGATTGTTCTCTTGTATTTCTTTTATATTTTAAGTATATTTTATATTTTAAAAGAACCTAATTGTCCCGGTTTTGGCTAATTCAACAATATTGGGCTTATGTCAAAAGTAAGTTAAAGAGGAGTGGTACCTAAAGTCTTGACAATAATTTTTTAAAAGTATGCAGAGCAGTTGGATCGAAATATTGTGCAACAGTTAATGCGTTCCAACAAAACCAAATCATGGATTTTTATAAGAAAACATTTTATTTATTTTACGTTTTTTTTTTTAAGATTAACAAATAAAAATCAATTTCTGATACGAAATTATTCAATTGATGTTTTATTAAATAAATATTTAAACATTTATAAGGCCGAATTTTATATGAATTGTATGAAGTTAAACAATAAATAGAAAAATTGTAAGAGTAAATTTCAGAGATGTAATGTCTTTATATTTTTTTGTAAGGTTATCAACTGAGATACCCTTAAAATAGAAAATGCCTAGAAGTTTCCTTAGAACCTTTTGAGTTTAACCTATATTTGCAGAAAAATTTTCGAATTAAAGCAAAATGTTGTTATATTACAAAGCTGGGACTTTAAAATGGTCCTCTGTGTTACATACTTTCTCATGTATTTTAAATCAATCATAAAAGTATATTACTTCTATTAACCAAGACCAAATGACCAAAAAATATCAAAGATTTGCTTTGTGTTTGGAATGGCGAGATTTGCTTTAACTAACTCGTATATTTTTTACCACCAGTTAACTTTTTACATATTTTCTATTTCAGTAAAACACTATTTTTTTAAGGTTCGTGGTAAAAATAAATTTTATTAATTTGAAGTCTTATTATTCTTTTAATTCGCGTACCTTACTATGAGGAGAGTTTGTGCGACAGTATCTATTTTTATAATTTCTAGAAATTTCTTTTAGTTATTTATTGTTTTAAATTGCGCTCCTTACTACGAGGATTGCTTACTCCAACCAAATAAATTTTATTGCGAAATTGTGACCTGTTATTTACGTACATTTATTTATTACATATAATTTTTTAAATGTCGGAGTATAATGATTAACTCCGACTTAAACTGAAATTATCTATGGTTTATTTTGTTCAAACTAATTAAAAATGTCTAATCAATATTTGATACGAGTCCAGAAATAGATGACTATAAAATTGAAAATTATAGAAATTCTGAATTTGATTGACATTCAAATATTTGCTCCTGAAAGAGATGTTTGGTAATGTTTAATACAATTGTTCAATTCACTAGTGATGTTGTATATTAAGTGATACAACTATTGGATTGTAAACATTAAACATGAATTTTGAGCAAATTTTTATGTTTATATTGTCAAACCTTCAAAATGACAAAAGAAAAATATTTTATACAAAATATAAAATATGAATAATTTTCCAAAATTGGTCCGCTTTCACACTCTTCAATTCTGACTCGTCAAAGCAAGTATTTTTGGATGAGAAGGAAAAACAAAGAATAAAAGGATTACAAACTTGACGGTACTAGTCGATTTTCTTATTTCCTTTTGTTTTTTTTTCTTTTATGTGCATATGTTGATTTGCATGAAAAAGTACGAAAATTAAATTGATGTCTGTGAATGAAATGGCAAGTTTAAAAGAGAATTGAACAAAAACTGATCAGCTAAAACTGAAGAGTGTGAAACAGGACTTAAATACTAAGGTATATTTTCAGCAATATCCATTATTTATTTGTATACCCCTCACCTTCATGAGAAGGGTATTGTTTACGCCAAAACAACACTTAGCGATTCTCCTTATTCTCCCTACAATTCCAGCTATATGTTCCACTTGTCATAAAGTGCTAAATAAAATAGTAATGTTCTAAAAAGATAGTAAATACTAATTTTCGGCTAGATACCAACTAACCGTTCAACTGTTCACTTCATTCTTCTCTATTGGTAAGAAATCCTTTGTTTAAATAATTTAATAAATAATAAGAAACAATTCCTAATTTCCTTGTTTTCTTTCATTTCTTTTCATATTGTTTATTAAATTGTTCTAAGTATCAATTTCTAAACGATTTGGTTTCGGCACATAGATCCGTCCATCCACTTTCAAGAGATTTTCAGCTAAACATTTGTTTCTTTAAATACTCCAAATCGTCAGATTCCTCAGTGTTTGCTTGTCATTCCGTCTGTAATTTCCACAATATAATTTTCCGACCCTTTAAAGTATATATATTCTGGATCATTATAGATATTGGAGTCTATTAAGCCATGTCTGTCTGTCTGTTGAAATCAATTTTCAGAAGTCCCCAAATATCTTCGGGATCCAAATCTTCAATAATTCTGTCAGATATGCAAACAAAATCCGTCCATAAATAACGGAGATATGAGCAAAAATCCGAGACAACCTCTGAAAATAACATCAAAAAAAAAACTATCAAACAAAGTGTATTAATATAATATATATAAGTGTGTGTATATAATATAATTATGCATCCATAACAAAGGTGAAGGGTATATAAGATTCGGCATAGCCGAATATAGCACTTTTACTTGTTTTTATTAATTTTATTTTCTTTTTTAAATTTGCCATTCAGTTTCTGATTTTAGTGTTACTGTTTGGTTATTTTTTTTAAACTGAAATGAGAAATTTTGAGATGCATATTTTAACTTTTGGCAACACCTAAACTTCAAACAACATTTAAGAAAAAATGTCGTAGGTGTTGTACAAAATACCAACAACATTTTTACAACTATTGTAAAATCAGACGACATAAAACTCCTACGACGCTACAACATCACTTGTGAATTGAACAAATATGTTTTGTTATTTTATTAAAGATATTATTACAGAGATTAATTCAACATAAAAATTGTGTCTAATTTTTAATAGGGGTATTTCACTGGTCCTTCCAAATTCAAGCAGTTTTATTTGGAAATTTCCTAATTAACAAAGCAGGGAATGCCCAAACCCCAAATTTTATACATTAATTTAATATATTTTTCATATTGAGTTCTACTTAGCTTTGAGTAGCTCAGGGCTGAGCTGAGACATTAGCATACATTTAAGTGCTAACTTAAACCTAACTATTTTCTTAATTTCAGCATCACCATCCATCCGAATAGTAATCAACCTCCCGCCATAACAACAACTGTGTCACCAACACCACCCCATAGCGGATACACAAGACGTGTAAAATTGAGAGACTTCCGCAGTACTGGTCGCCTGCATCCATCTGGCATGACACGCCTAAATGTAGCTGGAGGTTCCGCAGGAGGCTTACACAAAAGTATGACACGTCTTAATTCTTCACAACATATTAATCAAAATGGTTTTGCTTCAGGTTCAGGTTCCAACACAGCCAACAACTCAACATCCAGTAGTAATGTGGTGGTGGTGTAATCCGGTGCACTATTTAGCTCTACCAGCATTTAGAAATCTGCATTTGTTGTTGAACGTGTCATCATACAGTGAACATACAGTTACCATACAGTGAAACGTTCAGTATGCAAAAGCTTTTCAACCATTGCTTTTGGATTTCAGCAGCCGGAATTTATCAAATTTTATCAACCAATTTATTAATCGTTGACCGAAAATATTTTTATAGTGAATTTTCGTGCAAACTTTAATCATATATTCCTGATAATTCAATAAGTAAAATTTCAAAACTTTCATGCTGTTCTAAAATACTATTGAAGAACATTACACAGAAAAAAATAAAAATGAGTTTCAATTAAAATATTTGTGGAATCAATTAAAAATTTAATTGAAATCGGACCTGTAAGAAAAATCAGAAAAAGTAATTGAATCAATTAAAATTTTAATTGACACTCATTTTTAAATCAATTAAAGGTTTAATTGAAAAAAATGTGATTTTTTTTCTGTGTACATTGATCTAAAGTAGTACATATGTATGTAACAACGAGACTTTGATTTTAATAATTCTCTGATTTTTTCGAATAATTCGATACAGCAAAATTGTAAATTTATTATATTCTGTAAATAGCTAAACTTTATATCTCTTTATCTTGTACGCAATTAAATTGTTTGGCATATGAGGAATTATTGTTTAAATTTTAGCAGCAATTGAATTAAGATTTGCAATTCATATTATCTGTTGCTCTAGAAATTGGTGTACTTTTGTATTGCAAATATTTTATTTTTTATTTTTAAAACTCACGTGAGTCTTGTTGAAAAAAGAAAATCAGAAAATAAATTTTATTTTATCTATATACATACATACATATATGAGTATGAATCTGTTTATTTTTAATATCAATACGATAAAGAAAACTTAAAACTAAAGTTTGCAAATTAATGGACAGGCACACATGCACAAACTTAAACCCTCAAACATACAAATATGAATATCATCATCATATTATTAAATTTCAAAACCCCTAGCCCATGTTTTAAAAAGTCGTGATGTGGAAATCAATAGTTTTTTTTTCGAAAATTAAATTAACATCAATTAGCACCCTACCGCCCCCCTCAAAAATAGAAATAAACTAATTTAGACTCCTAGAAGATATTTCATCTATCAATTTGAATGGTGTTGTATAAAACAAATTCAACTGTGTACATTTAGTTATTTGGAATTATGTAGATTTCAAACTGAAAGAGAAATCTCAAAAAATAAAATATATAAAATATAAAAACTGTAACAAATAAAAAACCCTAAAACAAAAACAAAAACAAAAAAAAAAAAGAGTTGTTCACTCTACTGTGATCGTGATTTCGTAGTTTTGTGTTATTAATTCATTTGCAGGATGCTAATGAATAGAAAATACACAGAAAGCAAACTATTTAGAAACAGGTACATAGTTAGTCATTTGTCCGGATCCCACTGCAAGGCACAACCCATTAACTTCACACCTCGCATTTTAACAAAAATACACACTATTTCTAATTCTAGCACTTATTCATTAAAATGCAGCACTGTAACTAGTGCCATACGATCAAATTGGGGTTTTCAACAAACTTCTTTTTACTTTGGTATAAATAGCTGCAAAAATATTCTTTTGAAACTACAGTTGGGTGCAGAAATAGCACATGTTATTCTACACTTGTTATTGCATAAAAATAAACCCAAAATGTGTTTGGTCATTTATTTTATGTTTAATATTTAAGAAAATTATTTATAAATCAAAAGTAAAAGTATCAAGTTCTAAGCAAAAAATAAACAAAACTAAAACAACTCAATGACTCTTAACAGTTTCTCATTATTTATTATAATTTGTATTGTAATTTAATTTGTATTGTATAATGTGCAAAAAGTGTTTACCACATGCAATTAAATTAATATCAAACTAATGTTTTTTTTTAAGTTCCAAGCAATGCAAAAACATACAAATCTAACGGTAACTCTAGATTTTTTGTGCAAATATTTCAAAAGACACATTTGTGCAAATACACACTAGTGGTATAATTGCCAAAAATTATTATTTTCAATTTTATATTGTAAATTACGTATTTTGTTTAGCATTAAACCTAAAATAAATGCTAAAAAAAAAACATTTTTCAATTTTCTTTATTGCTTTAATTTTCTGCAAGAAAAGTGCATTGTATTCAGTTGTGCTCCCTCCCCACTGTCTTTCAATAAATCCTTTGTGAACGCAAACAAATATTTTCAAATGAATTTACCAATGAGTGTATATCTGCTTAATGTTAGTCTAATTTACAGTGTTAGACAATAGAAGAATGTGCAATGTGAGTTATTTTATCATAATTTTATAAACTTTGCTTTGCACCATATGCGAAATTTGAATTGCTATTTTAATGAATATGAATCTAAATAATGACCAGGCAATTATGTAGCATTAAAAACCCTCTTAACTCAATTACAAGATGACCCTATATGTCATTATGAGCTGCCAGGCAGTTTATGAGGAAGAGTTATGTTTTTATATTTCTAAAGGGGAAATAGATTTGACGAATAAACATATCTACATGCATACATCGAAGAGTTTGGGCAACAGATGTTTTTTAGACTCCATATTGAAGACAGATTCAAGATATTTTGAAGACAACACTGCCATTTCTAATTGGTTGAGTTGTTTGACTGCATAGCAGAGAACTATCTTAGTTTAACTTTTGATCAAGGACCAAAGAGCCCGTTGATGAATCCTTTACCATTAAATCATTAAATTCCCATAAAATTCCAAGTGATTCATAACCATACATAAAATATATGTAGATAAGTTTTTCTCAGCAAGCCTTAACTAAGATTAATAGTTTGTACTCTTGAAATAAAACACAAAAACACTTTGTAAAACAAATGAACAAAGAAAATTAAAAAAAAAACGTGCTCGGAACGAAAGAAATTCGTGTAATCTATTATTTGAAAAACTTAAACAAAAAACGAAATATATGTAAACATTTCATATCAAAATGATTTGAATTGTGATTTTATATGAAAACCATGTTATTTGTACTTTATGATGGACTCACACACTGACTGCCTTAATTATTATCAGTACAAGTTTGTTTGATTACCAATGCTGACGTACGTACGTCTGTCCCTCCTTCCAACTGTATGACTCTGTGTCAACCAAGACTGAATATTCTGCTGCTGTTCATTCGAAAACTACAAAAAAAAAAATCACTTTATTTATTTAGTAACTTAACAGGCGCAATTTTAAATATAATTTTTTCAAATACATACGAATAAGTAGTGGTAGGTAGGAACATGTGTGTACTCTTAATCTCGAAATGACTGCGCGCTCATTTGTACATCCACACGCTGTTTTGTTTTTGGTTTTTCTAACTTTAAAGCTGGAGGTCCACAACTCGCGTCTATGCGTTTCACGCGTTCTAAGCAACTGTCAAAAAAGTAGAATCAATGTAGTTGTATGTTTGACGCTTGAAACGCGAAGAAAAGTTCGCTTACTTTCTACTTTTGAACGCGTCGCCAGCGGCGAACAGCTGACATTGACAAATGCAAAGCAAATTTATTTTAAAGGCGATATCACTAAAAAAAATAACAGTTGAAAAAACATTTTTTATATGAAATTGACAAGCAACCCGATAAAAAACTTCATACATATATAAACAAAATTAGCTGGGCTTACGGCATCACCTGCGAAAGTACATTCTTATGTATATAAAACACAAATGATTGACGCGAAAAATCTTCGCATGTAACTTGAAATACTTGACGCTTAACACGCGTTGACGCCAAAACGCGAGTTGTGGACCTCCAGCTTAAAGCAGCATTCATACGTTAATGTTAAATATAAAATAAAATACTCAAATTGTAGCCAGTTGCAAGCACATGTTAGTTGTTGAATAAATCTAATAAACGGCAAAAAGGTAAAAAGTAGGAAATTATTTATTTACACCATTTACAGTGTAACTTTATACACTACATAGAGATGAACAACTAACATTGTATCTATGGACAGACAAAACAAATATTAAAAAGACTTTTTAGTCATCATAATCTCCATTCCACACGTTATACCGTTTTAATACTAAGAGGCGCTGTTTCCACATTTCAGAAACATTTAAATTAAAGCCATCCTTGTTAGAATTCGTATTCGCAGAGCATTTAAGTAATGTTTCAATCAAACACACCTCATGAACAAATTTGAACTAGAGGAACCACCTATCAGTTTATTATACTCTTGAATTATCACATTCAAGTATCCTGAAGATACTCACAAAACTATAAAAGACGATATTAAACCAAGAAAGTCTCCGGGTTATGATCAAATAATACCATTCATGCTAAAAAAAAATCTATTTAATGTAGCTACTGTTGTGCTTACAGTATTATTTAATGCGATCTTAATACTAGACGTTTTTCTAAAAGTTTGGAAAATGTCCCTAATTATAATGATACCAAAGCCAAGAAAAATTTGTCCGTATCATCCTCTTATAGACGAATTAGCTTACTATTGTGTTTGTCGAAACTATTTGAGAAAGTATTTCAAACTTCTTCACCAATATAGTTTCCGTGAACAACATGCAACTATAGAGCAAGTTAACCTTTTAACTGGAAAGATAAGAAAATCGTTTGAGCTTAAACAATATTGTTCGGCTATCTTTTTAGCTGTCGTACAGGTCTTTGATAAAGTTTGGCACAAACGTCTAATACATAAGATTGAATGCTTACTGCCTCCTAGTACTAACAGATTACAGAAGACTCTTACCTATCGGTATAGCTCATTTAGGGGTTAAATGCAGTGATTATGTGACAAGTGAGTATGAAATCAGAGCTGGATTTCCACAGGGGAGTGTTTCTTTATTTGATATACAGCTCTGATTTGCCAACGAGTGAAAATATAATCATTTTAATTCTCTACCTGCTTTCTTTATATAGAAGATTGAAGTAGCGATATATTTTTTTCTGTTCTTTGTGTTCAAGTCAACAAAGTCAGGGAATTGCAAGACATGTCAAGAATTGTCGTAAATAATCCTTGCTGTTGGATTTCTGCCATCCAGCCTGAGCCGACCATTGATCCCTATGAGTCACAACAATTTTGCTGTTGTGCACCACCACAGCTGACAGTTTTAACCTTTTTGAAAAACCTGGTGGCACAATTTTTGTTTGACATTGTGAATTTGTTAAATCTTAGCATATTTTTGTTGTCACAAGCAAAACGAGAAATCATCATCTGTGACTCATTTGTGATTGATCATGAATTAGTTTTTAGTTAACTCGAATTCGTAAAGGGACGTTAATTTGTTGTTTCGGAAACGGTGTAAGAAAATAAACATATGACTCTTAATTCGTGCACAGTAATGCGAAATAAATTAATTAGTAAGAGAAACGAAATCATTTTAAGGCAAAGTAATGGCATCAAAAATATCAGGAAATGTTGGCGCAATATCACACTGTCATCATCGTCATGATCAACACCGCCATCATTAAATGCCTCAAAGCAAATTGATAAGGTGCACTAACACTGCCTTCCTACTTTCTTCCACCATCAGCCAACCCACCAATCAACTCACTCACATGTGAGTGCAATGATGATTCGTTTTAAAAGGTATTTTTGAGTTGAAATTGTTTCTTTAATTTTATTTTTACTTAATTTGTTTGGTTTTTTTATAATTTTAATGAAATTTCAGCTTATTTGTTCTATGATATGCAATGCGTCTTTAAGAGATAACGCAAGAATTCAGTTGATTTTTTTTTTGGCTTTTTGTTGGTTGGTTGGTTAATTGGTGCTTATTATACATGTATAAACTTAGTACAATATTTGTTGTTAATGCGTTAAAAAAAAATTAAATTTAAAGAAAATAAAACAAATAATTTCAACATTCTAAATGCCAACGCAAATAAAGAACAAACGACAAATTTTATGTATATATGTGTGTGTGTGTTTTTTTCATCAATTTCGTTTCTTTTTTTTTTAGATTTCAGAGTGTTTTCGGGTTGACATGACAGCATGTTGGAGGCAATGTTTTGCCACTGACAACAGACCCTACCGAAAATAAATTAAAGAAATGTATACGTATGTATGTATGTATGTATGTATGTACGAGTATGTAGCAGCTATATTTTTAATTTGAACAAATACTTTACTTGTTGTCTTGCACCTCTCTGGCCACTAATTTATGTTTCATTCAAACGATCCCTTTACTACAGATTTAGGAAATTTTTAAGAAATCATTGACAAATTTCGCCACCTTAGTGGGCAGGGCATATTGGATTTGTGCTGATGTTTGTAATTAGTGCAACACCCTCCTTAAAGTGTACTGATCATTCTGAGTCGATTTAACGATGTCCGTCCGTCTGATTGGCTGGCTGTCCATGTAAACCTTGTACCCAGAGTACAGGTCGCAAATTTGAAGATATTTTGATAAAATTTGATACCTTATATTTTTACCACAAGGACTTTTGGGATTGAAACTGGTTGAAAACGGTCCATTATTTCACCCGGCCACCATACAAATGTCCTCCCAAAATAGGGGTTTATCGCTCATAAATGTTATGCCCAACAAATTTCTCTAGAAATAAATTGTATATGAAGACTAATAATCTCTTCAACAAATTTTTGTTTAGATCATAGCATCCATATAAGACCCGCTGCCGAAAATCTTTTTAGAGAGCATAACTCTCTTAAAAATGTTGGTATCCAAATAATATTAAACACAAATAAGTTTTATATATACAGAAATCATGACAACTAATTAGTCATAGCTCTCATATAAGATCTTCTTCGAAAATTACTTTAACATCTATAAATCTTTTATAAGTGTTTATATCGAGATTAAATTTGACACAAAGAATATTTATAAGCACATCAGTCAAGCCACTATATTATTCGATGATCGCTCCATAATAGGTATTAGCTCCTATATGGAGCCCATTTCTCTTTTAACACATATACTCGGTGTAGGGTATTAAATGGCCGACTATACTTTCTTACTTGTTTTATTATAATATTCATAATTTGTTGTTTTCTTAAAAGATTTACCATTTCATTTGAACAATTTCAAAACTATCCGTTTGTACTTTGTTTTCGTTTTTCAACAAATTGTAATTTTTCATTAAAATTTTATCAGAAATTCGGAAAAAATAAAGAAAATTAATGTTTTTTTTATGTTGTTGTTATTTTCAATATTAAACGAAATATTTCTCTTGTCAACGATTTATGACATTTTGAGTTATTGAAGAATATTTTCAAGACTTTAGTTTTTATTGTATTCTTATGTGTTATTGCAGCATTTTGTGTATGTTGTCTAAACGACATGCCATTTGTTAGTAATTATGATTTTACATACAATTTTAACACATTTTAACTAAATGGGACATTTTTGAGAGATCAAAAGTTATCAGTATCAGTATCAGACCGAAATAAATTACTTACCGCCTGGTCCCTTAATGAGGTAATTGCGTTTAGTGTGAATGCATTTGATTTGGTTTTTACTTTGTAACAAAATATTTCATTTCATACTAAATAATTTAAATTATAACTTAATTGAGCTTGAGGTCAAAATTGTATTTATTTTATATTTTTGTATTTATTTTTTTTTCGAATTTGCAGGAATTTCTCAGGAAAAATATAGTAACAATTCAGAAGATTTTAAAAGATAATAATTTCCCTATAAATATAATTTGTGAATGAATAAGACAATTCAAAAATAAAAGGAAAAACACAGAGATTTTCCAAAGATATGAGGAGGTGAGAAGCAAAACTCGGTCGTTCCATGTTTAAAAATGTTTGGTACAAAGCTAAAAACTTGCTACAGCTTTGTAAATGGGCCAAATAAGTTGAAAGCTACTAATTCTTAAATAATGGGTCCGCCATCCAACGTTTTTTTTCAACTAGTACTTAGCTCATGTCTGATTTGACAGATAATTAGTTTATTCCTTCCGCTGAGCGAATATGGTTGTGTATACGCTTGAACAACGCTGGGAAATGTTGCGACATTACTTTGAAAATCATGTTAATGTTGCAGAATGTGTGCGAAAAAAATCATCTTTTCAGATGAAGCTCATTTTGATCTTGGCGGGTATGTAAACAAGCAAAATTGTCTCATTTGGGGCACAAAAAACCCGCACGCATAAATTGAAAAACCAATGCACCCAAAACGAGTCACTGTTTGGTGTGCATTTTGGTCCAGAGGCATAATTGGGCCATTTTTCTTCGAAAATGAGCAAGGAGTGGCCGTTACAGTCAATGGCGTACATTATCGGGCCATGTTGAACGAATTTTTGTTCACAAAAATTTTAGAGTAGGATATTGACAACATTTGGTTTCAACAGGACGGCGCTATGTGCCACACAGCCGAAGCTACACTTGATGTTTTGCGCCCTGTTTTTGATGATCGCATTATCAGCCGCAGAGCTGATGTCGTTTGGCCACCTCGGAGCTGCGATTTGACACCGTTGGACTATTATTTGTGGGGTGCCGTCAAAGATAAGGTTACGCCGACAAGCAGAGACAATTGACGCTTTAAAGGACAATATTCGTGAAGCCATTGGTGAAATACAGCTGTACACAATCGATAAAGTGCTTAAAAATTGCACCGATAGTGTAGGCTACTGCAAGGCCAGCCGAGGCAGCCATTTGAATGAAATTATTTTCCATTATTAACCGGAAGGTTTGTACTTTCATATAAAAAAAGAAATTTGAGAATATATTCATTAGTTTTTTTTATAGCATTTTCAAAAAAAAACGTTATTTTGCGGACCCTTTATTAGGGTATTTTTTTATTAAAACCTTAAAATTTAAAAAAAACAATACTCCTTAACTAAAGAAAAATAAGTTTTGAAATTTGGAACGAACAAGTTTTGCTACGAATTTTCGAAACAAACGAGTCTTGCTACATTCCATATTGGAACGAACGAACGAGTTTTGCAACTCACAATAACCCACCAGTAAAATGAATTTAGCTTCACTATATTTCAAAAGTTTTAATACAACTTTATTAAAACTAAGGAAACTTGTTAACGAATGAATGATCTAAACGGATCTGCCATAGCAAAAGTTGTTCGAAAAGTTTTAACATAAAGTGGATTGTTGGGAAACACTAAATAATAATTTGTTTAATAGAAATTCAGAGCAGACATTTCCATTTATAAGATTTACTAAAAAAGAGATGTTAAGCATTATTCTATAGATTTTTAATGTTGGCAAAGTTATGAAACGTATTCTTGATGAATATGATAGAAGAGATGCATATCCTCGGTATATATCCTTCAAACCAAAAAAAAGGAATTGTTTTTGAACAGATTCAATATGATTACGGTTAATAATCTTAACAATTACAGTAATATAAGGAAAAACAAGTAAGAAAGTATAGTCTGTCAAGCCCGTCCATATAATACCCTACACTCAGTATATGTATAAAACAGTTTTTTCGGAAATGGGCGTTATATGGGAGATCACAATAAAATTAATGCGATGATGTCTGTGAATATAAGTATTATATGTGTTAAACTTTACCTCGACATAAATAATTTTAAAAGATTTATGGAGCTTAAAGTGAAATACGGAGAGGGTCTTATATGGGAGTTTCGGCTAATTATGGGCCGATCATAATACAATTGTATCGTATTATTTGTATATAGATATATGAAATATATTTGCGTTAAATATTATTTACATACCAACATTTTTAAGCGAGTTATTCTGTTTAAAGAGATTTTCGGAAATGGGGCTAATATGGGAGCTACGAGTAATTATGGTCCGATCTGCACAAAATTCGTAGATGTGATTTGGCTTTAGTTACCACTCATTTGTGATGAAATTTGTTTGGATACTTGCATAATTCAAACATTTATGATCTTTAAACCCCAATTTCGGGAGGACAATTGTATGGGGGCCAGGTGAAATAATGCAAAATTGCGTATTGTACTCTGCACACAAGCTTTACATGGACAGCCAGACAAACGGACGGACATCGTTAAATCGACTCAGAAAGTGATTCAGAGTCGATCGGTAAACTTTAAGGTGAGTGTTGGACCAATATTACTGTACGTTACAAACATCAGCACAAATTCAATATACCCTCCCCACTATAATTAATACATACATAAAAATATTTGGAATTTCACCACACACGATGGTACTTAGGCTCACTTTGTAACAAGTGTGACAGTAATGATCTGCAGAATTTTGTGAATTTCGGTCCATATTGGACCGTATTCACCATTCCGAAAATTACTTTTATTTACTCATAAATCTCTTATACCGATCCAAAATCTAACACGGAGAATTTTTATATATGCCAACATCAACCTGCTGGATTTTGAGAACATCGGTCCATATTTGACTATATTCCCCATATAAAGTCCACTTTCAAAATTCACGTTAGTGCCCTTATTATGTTGAAATTCGACCTGACATATCCTCATATGCATAAAATTCACTGTTTCATTATTAATTAGGGAAGATCGGACGATGATTTGCCCATGATTTGCCATATAAGAACCATTTCCGAAAAACAACCAACTTTTATATAGATCAGAAATTTTCATTCAGAAATCATACTAATATCGGTTATACATAAATTAGGTTACTGAATTTTGTAGCTCTCAGTCAATGATTGGCTCCCGAACTAAGTCCAATTCCGAGCATACTAAACAACCATAAAACTCTTGTAAATAACGTTATTGTATTGGATTTCAACCAAATCACATTACTGAATAATGGATTTCGAAGCCATCAGTCCATAATTGCTCCACTTCTAGTATGCCACCCATAAATCTCTTGTTAATAATATTATTAAGACCAAATTCAAACAAAAAAGCCTCACCTTATATCTTACCCTTTTTGATACTCTGTTAAATTACACTCAAGATTATTATGAACATCAGACAAACTCTGTAAATTATGGTAAGAATCGGTAATTACAGCAATTAGAAATGGTGAAAATTAGATAAAATTTCAAAATATTTAACATAAATTATGTTGGTCGTAAAATTGCCTTTCAAACAATATATGAAATTATAATTAAATTTGACCTAATAGAAAACACAGAATTAGGATATTCTAGGCCTATAACCAGTGTAGTTTTTGTATTTCTTATTATGTTTAGGTGGAGGGTATTAAAAATTCGGCTCAGCCGAATATAGCACTCTAACTTGTTAGCAATCTCTTTTGGGTCAGTCAAAAATATATGTTTAGTATGTCGATTTGCTCATAATAGATTAGATTAGAATACCGCGAACAATTATATAGCTCGACATATAAATAGTTTTTTATATTATTATTATTATTATTATTGCTGAAGGTAATAAAACAATTAATATTTTATTTTTTTTAATAAAAAACAACCAAACCGATAAAGTATGCAAAAAAAAACACATTGTGGATAGTAAAGTTAAAAGTCATAAAATCCAAGAAATAATTTTGGATAAAAGAAATAAAAAAGTCTCAAAAATTGTTTGGTTAAGAATAACAATTAAGGCACAGTCACACTTGGCAAATATTTACCAAAAAAAAAAAAAAACGTAACCACTAAATAAAATAGTTTTAAACTCGTTTATTTATTAAAAAAAATGTTGTTTATTTATGACAAAATACAACAAATATTTAGTTTTAATTTATTCAATGCTGTCTGTTCTTGCAAAAATCTTGTAAGAGTAAACAAGGTCGAACAAATGTTTGCTTAAACAAGTGGTTACATTTTTTTGACTAAATATTCGAAATGTGTGATCATACCTTTAGTATCATTATTGAAACTAGCTGATTATAAAATAAATGTTATTAATTATTGAACTTTCAAACTACTGAAGCAAATGTTACAAAACTCTTTCAGCAATAGAGGATAAACAGAACGCAATCAGTAAACGTAGTTTAGATAAGAAAATTATTAACATTTTAACTTTTACAGTTAAGAGCCTAAAGTACATTTTTTATAATAAGAACTTGATATTTCAAGTTTCTTCAAGTTAAACTGTTTGCAATTTCTGGTATGAAAATTCTACAGAATTTTGTTTTACAAAGAGAGGAATTCCCTGGTAATATCAATTACATACTTATTTAATTCATTTATTTTTAGAAACTTTCTTTAAGTTAGAAATTATTACAATCTAAATCTCCAAATGTTTTCTTGTTATTTGTATTTAATTTTTAATATTAACTATTTGCACTACACATTTGTTGAAAAAATATTAAATTTCATATTCTTCAATAAACTCCCACACATTTTAACCCATATCAATATCCTCTTTTAGTGCTACTTCTATTCTCCTCCAAAAACCCAGCAGTGTTAAGACAGCAATTGCAAACTTTGGGAATTTACACGACGCAATTCTTATTGAAAAGATTGATACAATTGTTTCCTTAAAATTTCTTCGGTGTTTAATAGGGAAGCCAAGCGGGACTGGTTTTTCAAATTCCGAGAATAGGGCTATCATAAATGAATTTGCGGGATTTTTGGGATTTTTATTTCAAAAAGTTACTTATGTTAAATATAAATATGTTAGAAAACAAACATTTTAAAGTGCTGACAAGTTTATAAACCATTAATAAATAAAAAAAAAACAAGTAAAAAAGTATAGTCGGTCAAGCCCGACCATATAACATCCTACACCTAGTATATGTATAAAACAGTTTTTCAGAAATGGGCGTTATTTTGGATCAAAATTTAGTGTCATGATGTCTGTGAATATAAATATTATACGTGTTAAACTTTATTTCGATATAAATATTTTAAAAGATTTATGGGGGTTAAAGTGAATTACGGAGAGGGTCTTATATGGGAGTTTCGACTAATTATGGACCGACTATAAAATTAAGTGTCATTATTTCTGTATACAAGAAACTTATTATTTGTCTTAAATATTATTTGGATACCAACATTTTTGAGTGAGTTATGTTCTTTAAACTGACTTTCGGAAGTGGGCCTTATATGGGAGCTACGACTAATTATACACCGATCACAATAAAATTGTACCGTACTATTTGTATATATGTATATGAAATATATTTGTGTTAAATATTATTTGGATAGCGACATTTTTGAATGAGTTTCGGAAGTGGGCCTTATATGGGAGCTACGACTAATTATAGACCGATGTTCACAAAATTTTTAGATGTGACTTAGCTCCATTTACTACTCATTTGTGGTGAAATTTGTTTGGATACTTGCATAATTCAAACATTTATGATCGGTAAACTTCAATTTCGGGAGTACATTTGTATGGGGGCCAGGTGAAATAATGAACCGATTTCCACCAGTTTCAATTCCACTCGTCCGTGGGTCGAAAAAATAGCACGTAAATTTTATCGTAATATCTTAAAAATTGCGACCTGTACTCTGCGCACAAGCTTTACATGGACAGCCAGCCAGCCAGACGGACGGACGGAAATCGTTAAATCGACTCAGAAAGTGATTCTGAGCCGATCGGTATACTTTAAGGTGGGTGTTGGACCAATATTTCTGGGCGGCATTACAAAAATCAGCACAAATCCAAAATCCATCCCCACTATGGTGGTGTAGGGTATAAAAAACATAATAAAATATTAAAATGTTAGATTGATAAAAATAATGTCATTTCGCATTTAATTTTTATATTAATTTAAAAGCAACAGTATATTATCGATCGAGAAAGCTTCTTAAAAATATTAAAGTATCTATAGTATAATAAGGAGAATCTTGATTTAATTTAATTTAAGCTGACAGCTTCATATATTGGTAACATCGTTTGTATACAAAATTGTTAGCAAATTCTTGTATTCTGATTGCATAAAGTTTATGTCATAAACAATTCTTTCTCGCCCTCGGAAACAAATAATTCTTATTACTTTTCTAAAAATGTTTCTACTATTTTATTCCATATTATTACATTCATTCATTATTTCATTCGTTTCACAATAAACGTTTTTAATTGATTTCTAATATCAAACATTTCTATCTCATTGTCAAATTCACTCTTCAATTTTGGGTTTGTTAAATATTTTAAAAGTGTTGAGTAACTCATCCTTCTTTTTTTGTGTCTTTTAAAGAGAGATTTTACCAAAAGGACAACATCAACAGAGATTCATATCACTGCGACAAAGAGCTATGTCTGCTACTTTAACCGGATTTAAAATGATAACTATTTGTTTAAGTAAACTAAGTTCTTCATCTCTTGTGATTTTAACCCTTCTTTGCATAATGCCATAAATTTCCATCCTAACAGTGAATGCATTCTTTTATTTATATTTAATATTAAGGTAATGATCTAACATTGCATGATGACCGAAATTTCCATAATATTGTATACTAAGATTTTTTTTACCATTTTTCATTTAATTTTGAACATGAATTATATCAATCCCGGGATTTCGGGATTGGCATCCCTAGTGTTCACACAGCACAATATATATAATTGCTTAAATTGCTCGTATTTTTATATGAGAGCATACACACATTTGTATACACATACATATGTAATACAAATTACAGAAAAACTTGTATTTCTAGTACAATCAAGTCTTATCTTCCCCTTACCCCGATGCCTAAAAGAATTGCTTCGTGAAAATTTGGGCTTAATACAGAACGTTTACATTTGCAACCTCTGTATTACATATCACCAGCCAATTCGCAAGTTCGAAATGTAATTTAAATGGATATCAAAGCAACGTTCCAGATAACTACTAAAGAAGTCAACTTCACTAATGTCTACATAATTACTTGGCTAACTACATTTTATATATTTGTGGGGCAAAGAATTGTATGTATGTATGTTCTCCTTTAATGCCAATTTAAGACAATTGGTTACTTTATACATCCCAGGTAGTCACTTTAATGTATATTCGCTTTAAAAATTTAAAGCTCATAAAATAAACTGCAGGGTATTATCAAATGTTGCATGTGTTTTTATAAATGCGTCTTGTATAAATGTTGTAGCTGTTGATGGCATGAAGATATTTCATGTCTTAATTTTAGTTTTGCCACTTTAATTTTTAACTATTCGTAGTAGTATGTAGCAAATGAGCATCTTATAAATACATTCATCTTCAAGATCTCTCAATTAGAAATGTGTCAATTTTAAGATGTTCCAAAATGAAAAGTATTGTCATTATTATGTAGATGTCAAAGGAAATCTATACACATTCTATAGCCATCCAAACACATCGATCAACTGTGTTAAGGAAACCCGCTTCCATAGCATCTTTTTTTTGCAGATATCATTGGATTGCGTAGTATTGTGGTTGTTGGTGGAGGGTAAGTAAATTGCGTTCAGTTGAACTATCAGCAAACCTCATTAGTTTTAAATGTCATGTAAAAACTTACCTAAAAAGAAAAAACATATAAAAAATTAGATTATATCGGAAAATAGTTATAGCTTGAATGAAATTTATGTGTTTTATAAAATTTTTACCTACATATGTATGTATGTATGTATGTATATAGTATTTAGGCAAATACTTACAAATCTCAATAAATAATCCAACTTGAAACTGACTTATAGCTGTAAGCCTTATTTTGTTAAGATTTACAACTACTACAACTTTTGAAAGGAAGACGAAATGGGTTGATGTTCGAAAAACGAAATATCAAAATCTGTCACGTCCCTCAATTATTCTAGCTAGCTAACCAACACGAAGCAAATTTTTATTAAAAATATTGTTACAATTTTTCTCTGAAATTTCTTCGGTGTTCACACAGCACAATATACTTATATAATTACTTAAATCACTCGTATTTTTCGTTGAGAGTATACACTCATTTGCATATGTAATATGAATAAGAGAGTAACACGACTGGCTAGTACAACCCAAGGCATATTGATTATAGGCCTAAAAAGGTAGAATATCTATTAAATGGAGTCCAAAATAAAAAATTAGAAATATGGGGGCTAACTTTTAAGTCTGGTACTGATGATGTAAGAAATAGCCCAGCTATAGATATTGCACAATTGTTAGTGAATAACAAGGCTAAAATTACTGCATATGACCCAATCGGGATGGATAATGCTAGGCAAGTTCTAAAGGATATATAGTACGCGGATAATGCTATAGGGGCTGCAAGGGACGCGGAAGCCTTGTTATTGTTAACGGAGTGGAAAGAATTTAAAAATCAAGATTTTGCAAGTTTAAAGTGTATAATTGCTGCACCTAATGTTTTTGATTTCCGTAATTTATTAGATATCGATCATCAATCAATATGCCTTGGTACAACCAAGCGTGTACTCGTCTTATCTTCCCCTCAACCGATGTCTAAAAGGCAGGGCTGCCAGATGAATTTCGAAAAAAATAGTCATTTTCCCGCTAAAAAGGAAAAAAATCGTCATTTCGAATTTTAAAAATCGGAAAAATAAAAAAGTCTTTATTTCTAATACTATTTAATTTTAATTTAATAAATAAAAAATAATTTTGTTCTTCGAATTTTTTAAATAACATAATGGCTGAAGAGAAAATACAACAAAAAAGTAAACAAAAACATTAAACAATAAAACACTTACAAACTTCAAGCATTAAACACATTCGAGACAGCAGGCTACACGACTACACGAGTGCAAATGCCTCTGGGTACTTATGCAGCCCTGTAGCCAGCTACTTAATTATTTTGAAAACGACAGCTACATAGTCAACAGCTGATCCCGAAATCTGACGTTTTAATAAAAAATAAATTTGTTCTTCGAAGTTTTTAAATAACATAATGGCTGAAGAGAATTTTTCTATTACTAAAATACAACCAAAAAGTTAATAAAAACATTAAAAATAATAAATCTTTAAACAATAAAACACTTAAGCTAGATTTACACGTTTGAAATTTTCTTCAAAATTAAAAATTTTAATCAAACAAAACAATGAAAATATACAGCCCAATCATGAATAAAAATTCCGTGGGAGTTTTTCCCCTTTTTATTTTTTTAACATTTAATTTGAATAGGAAAAATGGGAAAAGGGAAAAAACTCCCGCGGATTTTTTATTCATGATTGGTCGGATAAACAGCTGTTGCAGTAATCCATTTATATTTCAGTGGTGCCACCTTAGGCTTTTATTTTTTCAAAGTAGCGTTTTACTTATGAAACATGAGAAACATATGTACATGATTCCAGACATGCTAATAAACTGCACTCATTTTTATTAATATAAAATATAATATTATTAATATAATATATGTAATATTATTGATACATTTAACAACTCTTGATGCATAAATGATCATACCATTTTAAGTTTGTATTTTGCTTTTTATTTTATTTAATTTGCTTTACACATTTTGCTATATGGTCAACACTGTTTTTGTTTGTCGCCAACAGAAATAGAAATTAGTTTAATTTGACAGCGACGAAAATATCAGCTTGGCCAACAACCTGTAGTCGTGTTGCCTGCTGTCGTCAATATAGTCACCCTATAGTCGGTAGCCTGCTGTCTCGAATGTGTTTAATACTTTAGTTTTGTTTTTGAAATAATTCAAGTACTTCTTAATTTTTATGATATTAAATAAGAAAAATAGTTGTGGTCTCAAAAAAAGGAGAGAATTTGGCAACAAAAAGAAAACAATCAAATGATAGAAAATTTTAATAATTCAGAATATCGTCATTTTCAATGAAAAAAATCGTCAAATCGTCACTTTGCTATTTCTGAAACAAAAATCATCAAAATGACGTCAAATCGTCAAATCTGACAGATGAGCTTAGCTTAAAGAATTGCTTTGTGTAAATTGGGACAAATAGTAACTGACTAGAAATTTCCACATTTAATTTCAAAATATTTAGATTTTGCCCCTCCGTGCATTGTAGAAACCACTACATTTTACAACTCTGATAAAAATGTAAAGAAAGCTTAACTACAATTATATAATAGTATGATCAACAGTTTTTTTAAATCTAACCAGTTTATAATACGCAACAATCACAAAATTGTCCCATATAAACCTCGCTATTTCCTGGATATTATATGAAGATTTCTTCTTTAAACAGATAATAATTTAAAACATCAATAAAAACAACAAAAGCCAATATAATACCTACTTAATAATATAATAATATTTATTAATTTATTACTTATTATCTAATACCCAAGTTGAGTGCTAAAATATTGTTCCATTTAAATCCTAAATAAACAAATGGACAAGTTAGACAAACGATTTGAAAACGAATATCCCACTTCCACAAAAGACTAACAACTAAACCAATCAACGAACCCCACTGTAAATTCAAAAAATTTTAAAATTTAAATTAGAAAACCTCATTAATTTTTGCGTGTTTTTTTCCAGTTGTATTTGTTGCATTTTTAAAGTTACAAATTTCTTGCAACTGACAATGAGCAATACAGCAAAAATCACAACAACAACAGACACCAACATTTGATGCGATAACAATAAAATATTCCATTCCACGTGGTTTTCAATATTTTTTTTAATTTAAATTTTTTGCTTTATCGTTTTTAACGAGTTTTAATGACTTGTATTTGATTTGATTTCATTATAAAATTGATAACCAGAAATTTAGTTTGTTTCATTTTAGTTTTTTTTTATGGCAAAAACAAAATAACACTCAGTTTGTTTTTTTCTTGTGTTAAATGAAATAACAACCATTTCACTCTCAATTTCAGAAGAAAACACAAGTTAGGTGTGGCCAATTTAGTGATTTTTTGGAATATCTTACCTACTTATAATAGCCCAACTTATTCAACCGCTCAGACATTCCTACATAAGGGGGCTACAACTCAATTAACTTCGGGAGACCATCTATACTAGGTTATCTATGTATGTGGCCACCATAGCTTTGTGAAAGAAATACCTACTACAAAATCGCGACTCCTCTCTAGCTTAAAGCTTAAACATTAGACAGCTGAAGTCTCCTCAGTGGAATATAAGGAAGGACCTTCGAGTATATGAAGAGAACACACAGAGATATATGTAAAATCCATTGGATCGAAGTTAGCTTTAAAACGACTATAAAACTTTCAACATTAGCCCACCTAGGCAACAAAAAACTTAGCAATTTAATATACATATGCAAGTGAAACTTTAATGCAGTTCTGACTTGCTGTTCCGAACTAGCGAATTTAGCTGTGTTCTAGGAGGATTGACCCTACACAGATTACAGAGACTGAGCTCCGAACACATAATGATACCTGATCCTCTAACAGACTACTTGTGGTAGACACACTAACTATTTGTGTACTACCAAAAAAACTTAAGAAAAATATCTCAGATAACACAATGAAACTTAAATGCTATTGCAGATTACCATGGAATGTATAAAGTATGTACATATAAACCAATTAACTTATCTTTGCATTACAAAGAGATAAAGTAGAATCAGCCAATATACGAGGGCGGTTCGGAAACTTCCTAACCTAGAACAGAAATCGCGGTATAAACAGAAAAAAGTTAAGTGTTTTGGAAACTTCCATCTCTGTCTTGAACACATGTTAAATTTCTTTTCGGTCTGGCAACTCCTTCATATAGAAACAGGTGTTCAAAAAAGATGCATCCGCGATTTTTTACAATAGAAAAATCAGAAATTCGTAGTGTCATTAAATATTTAAATAAAAAAGGTTTATCGGGACAAGAAATTGATAATGTTATCATGAAAGTGTTTCTTCATATGCAACAGTCAAAAATTGGCTTGCTGGAGGACACGTGGTCGTTTAAGCATTGAGGATTAACCACGTAGTGGACGTCTAAAAACAACAACAACAACAGAAAGTCGTAGCCAAAGTCAATGATATGGTATTAAATGATCGACGAATAAAAGTGGGTGAAATAGCTAATATCAAGGGCATCTCAAATGATCGAGTCGATTTAATTTTTCATGAAGAACTACAGATAAAAAAGGTTTCTGCAAGATGGCTGCCGCTTTTGTTAATAGTCGACCAAAAACGCATAAGAATGAAACTTTCTTAAGCTTGTTTGGATCGTTTTAAGAAAAATAAAATGGATTTTTAGCGTTGTTTTTATAACTGTTGATGAGACATTGATCCACCATCATACTCCAGAGATAAAGGAACAATCCAAGCAATGGACTGAAGCTGAAAGAAGTGCCCCAAAGAAGGCAAAAACAATTCAATCGGCTTGTAAGGTTATGGCAGCGGTTATGGTTAATGCGACTTTAAATGTATTTTATTGATAGACTATCTGCAAAAGGGTAAAACAATAAATTCAGAGTACTATTGCAAAATTTTGGATCAATTAAATATAAAAATTCGAGAAAAACGTCCTTGATTACAACATAAAAAAAATAATTTTTCATTAAGACCACGCAGCAGCGCACAAGAGTGTTTTAACAATGGCTAAATTCAACGGATTAAAGTACGAGTTGCTTGACCTTGATTTAGCTCCCAGTGATTTTTACCTGTTCCCAAATCTAAAAAAAATCCTAGCTGGCAAGCGTTTTACCTTAAATGAAGATGCAATTACAGTTATAAACCACTATATTGAAGGCCTTGAGGAAAACTATTTTAATCAAGGGATATAGTAGGAACTAAATAAGCGTTGGACTAAGTGTATTGAAGTTTCAGGAGATTATATTGAAAAGTTAAAATGTTTTTGAAAAACTAACTATTCTCTTTCGGTGCTAGGCTAACAAGTTTTCGAAGTGAAATTTCAATTTAGAACTACTCGGTTGTGCCAAAGTGTTTGGTTTTCATATCGTTGTAAATAAAGCACTCGAAATAAAATTTTCCATTAATCTGTTACAGCTGCAAAAACGCTACATTAGCATTACACTGGCGTCATAATAACTATTATGTCAGCTTATAAATTATACATAACTACGTTCTCAATAAACAAACTTTTCTAGTTGTTGTTATTCTTTTTAATTTAAATTGTTGTTATTAGTACTTTGTAAATGTTTGCAAATTGATTTTGTATTTAAGTTATTATTGCAACTTAGAGGTGGGTAAGGGGAGTAGAAAATCAAAAAGAGACGACTGGCCATTTGATGAAGTAATCTCATGTTCCACTCCATTATTAAAATGCGTACGTACGTATGTATATATGTACATATGTATTTCATGTCAAATTGATTATTTTGAGTTGTTGTTCTTTTTCCAAAACACTATCAACGATTACTATATTGATATGAAATGAGTGGACTGAGTGAGTGGTTAGTGTTTGGGTGTTAGTATGAGAGTTACGAGTAGTAGAGAGCGCTATTTAATTTTTAAACTTGCAAATAACAGCGGAATCTTTTATATACCCAGTGGTTTTACATGTGCTTAGTACCGGTATATTTTTACGTTTGGAATTTTCCAGACAGACCTACAATATTATTTGGATATTTGAAATGCAAATTAATTTGGCCAAATCGAAATCACAGTCTAAAGTGCCAGATTATGTTGATAGTTAAGACAAACGACTGCACATTCCTAGAACTGCAGGGTAGTATGATTTAATTTTTAATTATTATTTGCATGTGTATTTGTTTTTATAGTTTTTTGAGTGCAATGGTCATTTGACAGCGCGTGTATGCGATCTGAAGGTTTCCATTTATAATAGCTGTGAGTTTCTTACTGTAGATTAAAATAAAAATACAAACAAACAAATATTTAAGTATGTACCTAGGTACAATACTTTTTCATCATTTTTTTTATTGTACCTACATGCCTATTCATTTTAGCTATAAAAATGGCGGTATATTTTTGTTTATTCATTAGAAGAACAATTAACAATTTCATTTATTTAAATTTTGTTTAGTTTTTGCCATATCATTAGTACGAAAAAATAACAGTTTTGATAGAAGTATAGAATATATGTATGTACATATGTACATATGTATGTTAATTAACTTAGCCATGCTATACGTACAGTGTTTGCTGCTACGAGAGCAGTATGTAAAGTGGTTTTAAAACAATAAGTGTTTTAGCCTCAGAACAAAAACTACACCAGTTCTACTACTTATCCGATTTACTTGATATCTCATCACTGGCTGAGTCCAATTTATATATTTCTGGATCACGTACAATGTTGCCGACACATTGCTTATTTCTTAATTACACATTACTAGTGACAATTATAAACAAATTTTAAAAAAGTGCAAATAAAACCCACCGATTGCTCACCGAAGCTTATAGTAAATCGATTTTAAAGTGTGGAAGAAGGTTTGTGATTTTCAGAACTGTTGACTTTGACACCGAAGACAATGATTGTCCATGTCAACCAAAGAAGTTTGAAGATAAAGAATTGAAGGCATCACTCCATGAAGATTGTAGCCAAGAGCCTATAAAATCATTGGGAGTACTATCTCAACAATTTCAAAACATTTTCTAGCAGAAGAATTCATTCAAAATCAAGGACATTTTTCACCATATGAATTTAAACCGAAGACTTTGAAAAACGACTTTGCGTGTCCAAAATGCTGTTTAAACGCTATAAAAGAAAATCATTTTTGCGAGGGATTATTACTTGGGATGAAAAATGGGTCAATTACGATAACCCAATGCGGAATAAATCGTATGTGAAGCTTGGCAAAGCAACCGAATCGACACAATAGCCAAATATATAAGCTAATAGTCTATATTTGGTCGAACCAAACGAGTCCTACCTATTATTGTGAGTTGCTGAAATCTGGCCAGACCAATATAGCGAACATTGTCCAAAAAATGCCTGGTATATGTCGCCAGACTTGAAAGCGTAATATTTCATCATGAACACGCTTGGCCACATGTTGCATTACCTGTAAAAAAAAAAGAAAGTGGTGATTGCAATCGCTGTAGGCTACTCTTTCTGGGATACGCTACACTTCATAATAGGGTATCCGACATTAGCGGAATCCATATGTTACTGTAAAGATGGGAAATGATCATAGCCAACAATGACCAATACTTGGAATATATTTTTGTATATTGCACAAATGTCTTAAAATAAAAGCTAAAGTTTAAAAAATCCGCCATTTTCAAGTTGTACAGCCAATAATAGATAAAATCTCGCAATCTCAGATAAGAGAATTTTCATACCTCGAAACTATGGTAAATAGCTTATATTAGATGGATATATCGTAAAATTTTTTTCACTAAATATGACCACTTTTGTTTGAATCAGTGGACTAGTGGCAATTCATCACTTTTAAATAAATAGCATTTGTGGTATTAAAATCCATAGCTTAAAGGAATATCGATCCACAAGTGTTTCAACACATCAGACTGCTGCGACGAGATACATACTACAATTATTAACATAAAAGCCAGCGCTCTTTTTTCATATCCCCAACAATTTTCTAAGATGTCTGGACAAAATCAAGAAAATTTGTGAAAATTAGTTCGATCATTTTGAGGTCAATTTACGAAATATTTTAAGAAGCTATGACATTATAAAAATACCCATGAATTACCAAGTTATACACGAGTTTAAATTATACCTCACTTTGCGTCGAGGTTACGTTTCAAAACAAGTTAGAGTGATATATTCGGCTGTGCCGAATTTTTAATACCCTCCACCTAAACGCATTAAGAAATACAAAAACTACACTAGTTATAGGACTAGAATATCTATATTCTGTGTTTTCTATTCAGTCTTTGTGCATATTTTATTAGTATTTAATATATTGTTTGAAAGATAATTTTACGACCAACATAATTTATGTTAAATATTTTGAAATTTTGTCTGAAATGAAAGAAAATTTACAAAAAAAGAACCTGTTGATAGCTTCTTTTCTTTCAATTCATTGAAAATAATTAAAATCCTTAAACATAATGTAGTTGTTAAATGTTCAAAACTCTTAATATTACCCTCGTATTAAAAGTAAATATTTGAAAATTATATTTATTTAATAAACTGTCCTTATTTTGAATAATGATGATGATACACCATCTATCTAATCACGTGAGTGTAGAGTTTGAAATGAAAACGAAATAGTTTTGTAGCCGAGCCCACAAAATCATGCGACAACTGGTGATAATGTTGATTTTATTGTCTTTTTTTTTTAATTAAAGATTTGTATTTTTAATGTTTTTTGGAAATTTTTTAAATTAGGCGTGCTTCAATTTGTTTGTTTATAACTTTTAACTGATACCAAAGTAAATATGTCAAGTATGTATGTATAATTAAAAAAATATCATTAATTAAATTCATGTTCTTAAAGTTAATTGTAAAAGCTTAGAAACATTTTTATATTTTGGTTGGAAACAGTACTTATTGCTCGTAAATTGGTAACTAGGGCGTAAATCCTTAATATTTCCTATCGCAAAATAAACAATAAAGTAACTGACAAAAACTTCCAAGCAAAAACTTGATAATGAATTGCAATAAGTGAATAACATAACTGTGAATTACTTAGAAGTAGTCTAATAATGATTTACTTATTTACAATATTATTTAATTCAAATGTGAATTTCATTTGTATAGTCAATTCTTGCCACAGTTCAGGATTAGGCAAAGAAATTACACCTGAGAAGTTCTTGTTTGTATTGTTGAAAAATATTGTCACATTTCTAACTTTAAACAAGTTAGAGTGCTATATTCGGCTGTGCCGAATCTTTAATACGCTCCACCTAAACGCAATAAGAAATACAAAAACTACACTGGTTATAGGACTAGAATATCCTTCTTCTGTGTTTTCTATTCAGTCTTAGTGCAAATCTTGTTATTATTTTATATATTTTTGGAAAGAGAATTTTAACTGTTGGTTGTAATTCACTAATCTAATTTTATTTTGAAATTTCATCTATTTTTGACCATTTTAAATTGATTTAATTACCGATTCTTACTGTAATTTATAGAGTTTGTCTGATTTTCATAATAAACTTGAGTGTAATTTAACAATTTATAAGATTAAATGAATATTTTTCCATATTCACAACAAGTTAAGAAACAGAATATTAAAAAGTGTAAGATTATAAGATGAGGTTTCTTTTGGTTGAATATGATTTCAATATCATTATTTATAGGAGATTTATGGGTGGCATAGTAGAAATGGACTAATTATGGATTGATAGCCTCTAAATTCAGTATCCACTAAGGTGGTTTCTACGTATTTAATACTGTGTTCAGATATGCACCTTAATTGTGATAATCGCAATTACCGCCATTATTGAGCTCAATATTCAATATAAAATCTCAATTAATTATTGCGCAATAAATACGAAATTGTTATAATATTGAGTAAGATTTCGAATGCAACACTGTGTTTAGTGAACAAAATTGTATAAAATGGCAAATGTCAACAAAAGAAATCATTAAAAAGTCAATGTGAAGGTAAGTTTGTTTACATAGAAACACAACAAACATTTAGAGTATTTTTTGTATTGTTTTCCAGCTGTCAAATGATTATTGAGTAAGCTGAAAATTGCGCATGCCTGAACACTTAAAATAATATTGTCAATTAACCGAATATTGACTCAATAAAGTTTCATATCTGAACACAGTATAAGGCTTATTTTAGTTGAATTTCATCTGAATGACGTTATTTACAAGAGGCCGTACAACCGATATTAGTATGATTTCTGGATTAACATTACTAATCTATGTATATAAAAGTTGGTTCGATATCGATATTTATTAGACATTTTTGTGGGTTTATTTGTTTTTCGGAAATGGTTCTTATATGGCAGCTATGACAAATTATGGGCCGATCTTCTTAAATTTTGCAACAGTTATTTTCATGCATATGAGGATATTTCATGTCGAATTTCAACATAATAACAGTATATTTAAGATATATGTATATAAGTATTAACGTAGATTTCGGAAGTAGACCTTATATGGGGGACATAGTCAAATATGGACCGATATTCTCAAAATCCAGCAGTTTGATTTAGACATGTATGTTAATGATCCGTGTTAAATTTTGGATCGGTACCGTTACTTATAATATATTTATGAGTATTAAAGCGGTTTTCGGAAGCGAGCTTTATATAAGGGATACGGTTCAAAATGAATCGAAATTCACAAAATTGTGTGGGATGATTTTTATATACATATATGTAAATGATCTGTGCAAAGTTTTGAGTAGGTACCAATATATATAAATATAAATGACTTCTTCGGATGTGGTGCTTGTATGGGAGCTATGACCAATTATGGACCGACCACCATAAAATTTAGTACACCAATTTATTTACCTATAAGGATTATTTATGTCAAATATTAACCATTTAACATTATTTATACCAGTTTTATACATATTTAAGTGAATTTTGGAAGTGGACTTTATATGGGACCGAATAAAAAAAAATTTCGTTTTGCGATTTCTTTTTGCATGAAACTTATTTCTTCTGAATTTTGTATTGATATTTCAATTATATATGCATTTATGTATAATTGAGCAATATTTCGAGAAGATTTTTGTATGGGGGCTATGAGAAATCATGAACCGATTCTCACTGTTTTCGTCAAGCTTTTTTCTTTTATCATAAAAATAACGTATGTATATAAAATTTCATGGTATTATCTGCAATATATATCGAAATATTGCAATAAAATCGACAAAAAAAAATATCAAATTTTTATGGAGGTTGTCTCACAACTTTTTCCGTAACTTTGGTTCTGCTTTATCGATTTTGCTGATTTTCAATACCAAACTGCCTAAGATAATAATACAAAACTGTTTTCTGGAAATTCTGTGAATTCACGTTGTGTATTTTGGACGTGAGAGTGTTTTACACGGACGGACAGACAGACGGACATGGCTCAATCGACTTAGAATTTCATAAGGATCAATAATGAATATTAACAAAGTTTCACACATGATGCATGCTAATGAATCATGATGGTACAAAATCCAATATGTAAACGTGAGATATCCCAATAAGTCATTAACGCCGGACCCAGATAACTAACCATGTATAGTTTGTATCTAATTGCCCAGGAATTTGTGTTTATTGACATTTAGGGCCGGGTATTTACAGAGACAGTGTCCTTGTAACTACGGCAATAGTCGTTAAAGATGTGTTCGAGAGGGCATGCCAAGTGGACCGTAAATAATAGCATAGTGTATTTTTTACTACATTACTATGTGTAACTAAATTACGAGAACTATGAAAAATGTTTCGAAAGAAACTACTCATTCTTACAAGTCAACCTGTTCATTGTAGTCTCTATGCGAGGTATGTCTTGTATCACTTAAACTAAAGTAATGCCAGAGAGACGTTGCATTGACAGCTCCTTCTTACATTGACTATTAGAGACGTGGCAGTATATGACCTTATCGAATCGCTTGACTGTCAACAAAAGCATCAATATTCCCACGAATATTGCAGTCATATGTAATTTGCTTGCTTCCATGATATCAAATATTTCAGACAGACTTATCTGATCTGAATTTCATCAAAGTATACACCAGATCCAGCACTTCAGCTTACTTTAGAGATATATGTATGTATATCCAGGTGTCATAGTCGCCCACGAAGTTGAGGGAACTATTACTTTAAAACAGTCCATCAAAGTCGGTATGTGGAGTAATCCCAAAATCTCAAAATTTTCGCATTATCACGAGTCCTAGATATCCAAAATTAAGATAAATTAAATAGTGCCTCAGAATGACTAGTTTTAGAACAATATATATAGATTTCTGAACTTTAAATATCCGGTCTAAGACGATATGTTAGTTTAAGTTCAGTTTTCTATCAAAATTAACTTATCAGCACTGAAGTAGTCATTAGAGGACTAAAAATACCTTGAGAAAGATATACATATGTATGTATACTCGTAATAACATTTTTTTGTTTAAATACAATTCCATCTCGTTAACGACGAAGAAAGTATGAAATTTGTACTAATAAAATTGAATATAAAGTGTGTCAAGTTTGTTGGTCAAAGATGATAAAATGTTTACATTAAATTGAATTAGAAAGACCATTAAGAAAATAACAGAAATATTGGCAAATATCTTTGGATTATTCTGCATTGGTCATTTATATTTAGTTTCAATCCTTTTCAACACTTCAATAAGAACCATGGGTTAGCGTTTTTCCCTATCCGACTAAATGCTAGACTGACTGTCTTACGAGCAAGATTTGACCAAAATTCTAGATTCCGATTATTTTCTCAGTTTAAAGTCTGACCAATTACAGAAACCATCCGTTTTATCTTGACACTTCTCCTTCAAGGATTTAGCATTATTAAGGTTGACTGTTTAGGACAACTCATCAACTTTTATCGCTCGTGAAAGAAAAGCAATTTATTTTTATACCCTTCACCCTCATGAGAACGGTATATACATATTTCCCCTCCTACATTTTTTATGTACCCACCTACCCCCTATCTTCCCTCCTTAAGGGTATGCCTTAACTAGCCCCAGATTGCTTCTAGAGGAGTACAATGTATGACCGACTGCAATATTTTTGTTACCTCAACATTTTTTCAGAACGTACCTATCCTCCATCTTCAGTCATTAGGGTGGTCACCATACAAAAATTTTAATAACATTTTTAAACCCTTCACCTTAATGTATATAAGTTTGTCACTCCGTTTGTAATTTCCACAATATTATTTTCCGACCCTATAAAGTATATATATTCTGGATCCTTATAGATAGCGGAGTCTATTAAGCCATGTCCATCTGTCTGTCTGTCTGTTGAAATCAATTTTCTGAAGTCCCCATATATCTTCGGGATCCAAATCTTCAATAATTCTATCAGATATGCTTTCGAGAAGTTTGCTATTTCAAATCAGCAAAATCCGTCCATAAATAACGGAGATATGAGCAAAAATCCGAGACAACCTCTGAAAATTTCATCAAAAAAAAAAAGTGTATTAATATAATATATATGTATATGTATGTACTTATATAATATAATTATGCATCCACAACAAAGGTGAAGGGTATATAAGATTCGGCATAGCCGAATATAGCACTCTTGCTTGTTTATTTAACAAAAGCAAGTAGTACCGATACCAGCAAAGAAGTCAAACTGAATAAATCAGAAAATATTTTTGCTGGTCACAGTTAAATCTATTCAATTGAATATTAAATGTCGTCAGCAATCTTCCTTTCTTTACTTTAAATTGCCCAAGTCTCATGACTTTGTTTATTTCACAAAACGAATGGATGAAAAAATAGTCATAGTTTGCATAAATTATTTTCTATTTGTTCGCAGTTGCAGTTTAAATTGTGTTTGTTGTTTGTATTCTATTTTAAATTGTATTCCTTTGCACTTTGCCACATTTGCAATGTCATACATAAACATCTCTCTCGGTGTTGGTATTTGTTTGTTTATTTGTGAAACTAAACGAGAACAAAATTCATCACAATCAAATTCATCATCACCACTGGCCATCACTAGTCTGTTGAAAAAAAGGAAGATGTGAATGTAGTAGGCCATACAAAGGGCCTATTTTGCAAGCAAAGAGCTAATTTTCCATTTACAGAGTGTTATTGTCATTCATTTCAGATAGAAGCTTGAGAATACTTTGCTGTTTAATGGAGATATTTTAACCACTTTCTAAAAAAGTCGTAATATAAATATTTTTTCTAATAAAAATGGAAAAATACTCCGTAGTTAATATAAAGATAATAGCGGTGATCACGAACAGCTGTGACAGTTGGGTTTGCAAGAGAGGCCCTAGCAGATCCAAGATTCGATACGCTGAGTTGTCACTTTTTGAACTGTTAGACTCTGCTGAAGCACACCGAAGCTTATGGAGAATGTGTTCCATCGGTTTCAACATGCGAGAGATGGTTTGTGACTTTCAGAAATAATGACTTTGGCACGAAAGAAAATAATCGTTAAGGCCAGCCAAAAAAGTTTGAGGACCAAGAATTGAAGCCATTACTCCATAAAGATAGTTTTCAAATTCAACAAGTATGTCTATTATCAGCTACTAACATATGACCAGAAAATCACTGGAAACCTGTACAGAATGCAACTAATTCATTGGAAGCGAGCATTAGGCAAAACACATAAAGAATATGCAACCAGACACGCGACGTCCGATGCATAATGGTCTCTGTGAGATACGCTTCAATTCGGCACAGGGTATCCGAAATTGACTTAATTCGTGAGCACTTCTTTTGGTTCTATATGATACCAGAAAGACGGGAAAAGGTCATCGCTGAGAATGGCCAATACTTTGAATACATTTATATTGTACAAATCTTTCAAAATGAAAGCTACAAATTTTAAAAAATTCTCGCATTTTTAAGTTATACACCTAATATATTTTAGTTAGTATGTATATTGAACTTTATTACAGATTTTAAAAAACACAGTGAAGGCCTATATTCTGGAGGCTTTAATTTTTCCCCGCCGAACTTATGTCTTACACATTCATACAACATTATTATAATTATTGCCTCATCATCATTCTTATCATCATAATCATAAATAACGTCATTAAACGGACAGACAGGAAAAGAAATTTGTGTCAGTAATAAAAATTTTTCTATTATCACCCGAATGACTGACTATTTTTATTAGTCTATTTTTTATCTGTTGTAATATTAATCTTGTGTTTTTTTGTTTGATATTCCTACATCTTTATGTTATATTTTTGGGAGTTTCTTTTAAATTTAAGACGATACACACTCACAATAAAATAATTATTCCAATTAATGATGATGATTATGTGGTGTTTTCATATGAAATATATTTATGAGCGCAATTATATTCTTGGAGGAAGATACATGGGTTAATTATGGTGTTCCTTTAGCAACAGAAGTCAAGCATGTTACAAGAACCAAACTTCGAAAGAAAGAAGCAATGTTTGGAAAGAGGTCATTGGAAGTTAAAAACTTATGAGTTTCTAATATTTCCAAAACAAATTTAACTTATTTTAACTATTGTTTATTTTTGCATAAAAATGAACGAATATTTTGGATTATTTTGTATCGAAAATGATTGGCATTAAATAATTATAATATACACAATACGCATATAGCACTCTAAGATGTTGTAGCTTAATTGGTTAGCGCATTTGATCATTAAGCATGAGTTGGTATTTATAGCCCGGGTTCGATTCCCAGCCGCTGCCACTCAAACAACATCAGTTTCTAAAAATTATTAGTATTCTTTCTATCCATCATAACTAATACTTATCACAGCGCCCTCCTTCGGTGGTATTGCATTCAAACGCCACCGAAGTAAAATAAAATAATGCGCCTACTCAACACAAGAGGCGCTGCAATGCTGCACTAAAACAAACATAATGTGTAATTGCAGAGTTGTGATATAAAGCTTTCTTCTACATCACCAACTTTACTTCTGCAATATATTCCCTTTCCAGAAAAAGTAACGCAATTAATTGCCTGAGTGTTACTTCTCTTTAAAAAAAAAAAAAAGGTCACAACTCAAAATTTTTCAAAACTGACTTTTGACTAATTACTGCAAAAAATTCTTTCACACCACTTCTTCTCTAAGTGGAAAAATACTATCTATTTTTATTTTAAGTGTGTTACAACAGGACACTTGGTGACAAATGAGTCTCCTCTAGTGGTTAATATAACTACTTTCTAAAGAGCAGCAAATGTTTAATGTGACTACACCCTAGTTTACCTAGTGACACAAAAATGGCAATTGTCTTTGTGCTATATTAATGTCTAACTAATTGACTTTCCTTTGAAAATGACCTATAGATATATAAAGTGTATTTAGCCACATCAGAAAACTTTGGCAACTTGACCAAATTAACCAAACCATTGCATTTTCACCAAATTTTAGTGCAATAAATTTTATCAAAGTACTGGCCGTTTTTAGATGACCCTTTCGCAATATATGGACTACGCGCCAAAAGAGTTAACTTTAACTAACGAATCAATCCAATTTTAGATATCCTGTTCTGAAGTGATGACCATCGCACAGACAGCGTTCTGCATCTATCAAAATAGATAGTAGTCGGAAGGGTCAAAGTCTGGACTATAAAGCAAGTGAGGCAAAACTTGCCAACCACTTCTTTTTAGATAATTTTTAACAGGTGGCCTGGCATTGCCATGATGTCTGGGCGTTTTTCGGCCAATGCTCGCTGCAAATGAATCAGTTGCAATCGATGTTATGTTCTGGTCAAATAGATAGAGGCCTTTTGGTCCCACTAAATTCAAAGCTTTCCCTTAGCGCCATGGATATTTGGCGTTGGTGTCGATTCGATTGGTTGGCCGGGTTTTCCATATGATTTTTTGCGCTTCAGGTTATTGTAATGGATCGATTTTTCATCTCAGGTAATGATTCGGTGCAAATATGCGTTTAAACAACATTTCGGATATCCAAATTCGTCGTTCAAGGTTTCTCGGCTTCAATTTCCTTGCTTTTGTATAAATCCTGCTGCTTGCAAACGTTTTGAAATTGCTGCTTAAGTAGGTTTTATAAGCTCTTATTGAGTTTGGCAACAATTTTCACGTAGTAATGCCTCTAACTCTTGGTTGTGAAACATGTTTAGCTGACCTAGGCGATCATTGTCTTCCTTGTTGAAACCACCACTTTTGAACCGGATAAAACATCACGCGCATTTTGAATACAATGAAACACATGCACCATAATCTTCGGTGTGCAATAGCTGTGTTTTAGCAGAACTTTTTCCAAATTGGAGAAGTAAAGCAAAACTTCCTGCATATGAATCTTTGTTGGCACAAAATTCGACAGTTGTAGAATAATTAAAGGAGAATAAATGACAGATATTTACCCCTCGAAATGACATATAAGTTACTAAAGAAACAACGCGTTCTAAAGATAAGCCCTCTGTTATGAAACAAGCATTTTTTGAGTACACACCCAATAATCAACACATATCATAATTCAAAATTAGGCCTGTAAAACCTGTAGCTCAAGTATTGCAGATTTATTTAGAATACTTTATGAATACATTTTGGCAGAGTAAAATCCTCGAACTATTTTTCTTCTTTCGTTAATCATTTTCATTAAGTTCTAAAATTGTTTGTAATCGAATCACATGGTTATAAAATTGTAAAAAAAAAATAAACGAAAAATAAAAGGGTGCTGGCTGCTCTGAGCCAAAAAATATAAAAAATCATTTCAAAACATAAACTAAAAATTTCATAATAAATAAAGACACAGTCCTGTTTCATACACTTTAATTTTAGCTGACTTCATTCACACACGTCAATTAAATTTTCGCACTTTTTATGCATATTAACTAGGCTGTTGCACTAAATACATTTAAATTCAAAAACCTTTGCTTTTTTAAACATTCTCATACTAATTCCAAGTACAAAAGAGAAGCAAAGGAAATAAATGACAAACAAAAAAAAAACACAAAGAAAAATTTTATTCTTTTTATACTCTCAAAGTATTTGTATTTACTCATTCTTGCTATCTATAAGTAAAGTAAAGTAAACATTTTTTTTGCTAATATACTGTAGTATTTTGCAAGGTTCTTATTTTACAATATGGGTATTTTAAGAACTAAATGCAAGCAATGGTTATGTTGTTTTATTTGTTTTTTTTTGCAGATGATACTTTGTTTAACCGTTATTTATATTTTGTCTATATTGGTAACTTTTGTAGTTTTAAGCTGTGTTCACATTGTGTGTATTTGTCATGTGGAATGTCACTTTTCATATGTAATTTCATGTGTATGTCAAAATTTGAGTTTTACATAAATTACATGTTCATATGCTGGTTATGTCACATACAATGTACTTACATTTGTTAACTCCATTTCAAGTTTTCATTCCATTTTCAATAATAAATTTGTCTAGTTTCTTTTTTGTATTTTTGTTTTACTTATATTTATTAAAATTTCAATTAATTTTTGCCGCCACAAAATTTTGGTTATAAAAAACAGCTGATGTCAGATGGTTTGTCACTTGAAAATAGAACTCGTTCTAAATACAAAAATGTTATATGTATTGCACACAGAGAAATAACACATGATATTGTTTGCAGGTGTTCAGACTATATGTACAAATTTGACATGCGAAAAAGTGACAGTCCACATGACAAATACACATAATGTGAACACAGCTTTAATGTAGTATGTATTATTGAAACAATTATATTAAGATCAGATTTGTATTTTGTTTTAATAAAATTTAATTTTTCATTTTCATAATTTTTTTATTTTTAACACGCATATCATTAGTTGAAATTCCAAAAAACTTAACTAATATTTAAAAAAATGCCAAACTTAAGACAAAAATGCTTAGTACAAAAATGTCTATGAAAACGTTGCAGTTTTTATTATTTCCGATAAAAATACAAAGACATTTTAATTAATAAAAATATTATGATTTAATTCTATAATTCTATTTTAATATGCAACATTACATATTTTGCATTTCAACTAACGATAATGTTTTTTGTTTTTAGTCTTTTTCATCTCCTGTAATATTTTTCCCATTTCGTACAAATAAAATAAAACTTGGAAAATACTCGAGTATTTCAATAAGTGGTTTAAAAACTGCCTCTCCAAACACGTGCGTATTCGTATTCTTTAACACTTATTGTATACAATATTGTAGACAATATTTATTGTGTTAGTATTTTATAAGAGAAAGAGCATATTACTTTATAAAGAGAAGATCGAATAAATCAAGTAAACGAAAAAAAGTAAATGTATTTATGTATTTGTTTTTTGTACTTTTGCAACAGCCTAATATCAACATGCATAAAAGAAAAAAATAAAACTGGTACCGTCAAGTTTGTACCCCTTTTATTCCCTTTTCTCCTCTTAACATAAAATACTTGCCTTGAAGAGTCAGAATTGAAGAGTGTGAAAGCGGACATAATCTTTACCTAAAAAGCCTCTTTCCAAATAGCCGATTTTTTGCACATAGCCGATCCCTGACTTTTAAGCATATTTTTACTTTTCTTTACAATTTATAATATCGAATATGTATGTAAGTATATCATACACAAAAGCTACAACGTGTCGTAGAATCTCGATAATTTTTTTCCATGACTTGTTTATTCTGTTTATTTTTGTTATTTTTCTGCTGAAATCACACATAAATGCGAGATTCGTATTTCGGAAATTATTTAAATAGCAACAATAATAAAAACATAAATATAAAACTTTGAAATTTTGGCCCTTGATTAAATTGTGGCAATAATTTGGGTCTTTATACAGTGGATCATTTAAATGATTACACATTTAAAATATCTAAATTAGAGTTTTGATTGTGGCAAAACTAGTAAATTTTTGGAGATGCTATTATGTTGATATTTGAAGAGACGGTTAGTCTTGGTGAAGCCAAGGATCACTGATATCAACAGTAGTTTATTTACAAATCGGCATATTGAAAATTAATTTCTGGGGTCTTTTATTCTGTTTTTCAAAAAGACAATTCACAAACGATCTATGCCTCATAACCCCAAATTTGCCCACCCTTCATAACGTTTCCATTCTTATGGTAACTCTGCCAATAAGTGAGTGTTTGTGTGGTCTGGAGATGAAATCAATAATAAATATTTATTAAACAATTTTGTTTTGTTGATATTTATGTAGAATTTGATTTTGCTTCTGTTAATGTTTGTTTCTGTTATTTTTTTTATTCTGTTGACATTTTATTGTGTTTTTCTTTATATTTCTTTATCACGACGAACAAATAATAGTGGATGGCCAATGTAAGCGGCACGCGGCCACGGTAGGCATTCAGATGTTCTTTTTGCCGCTTATACATTTTGTAAGTAGGTAAATGAGCGCGGCATATTTAAAGCAGCAAAAGTCAAAAAAGTTGGGTTTTACAATTATGTATGTGTGTTGTTTGAAATTTGTTTCTATTATTAGTTTCATTTTTTTTGTACAAGAATTTGTATTTTTTTATTTCTAAAATTATTTTTCATCGTCGAGTTTTTCTATCCTTTTTAATAAAGTAAATTCAAATGTAAGATATTATATACATATGTGTATGGCAACATCATTTTAAGCGGCAAAAAGTTAAACAAAATTCAAATTTAGCTTCTTAGAGCATTGCCAGATTAAGTTAATTGCGATACTTCAAACTTTTCGTATGAAAAATTTTGTAAACAAACAAAACTTTTATTCACTGGTAATACTGTTGCCACCCGCGGCCGCATGTTGCTTAAAATGGCCATCCACTGTAATGTTTTTTATACCCTACACCACAATAGTGTGGAGGGTATATACGATTTGTGCTGATGTTTGTAACCCCCATATATAAATATTGGTCCAAAACCCACCTAAAAGTATACTCAGAATCACTTCCAGATTCCATTTAACAAAGTTCGTCCGTCCGTCTGGCTGTCCATGTAAAGCTTGTGCGCAGAGTACAGGTCGCAATTTTGAAGACACATATTTTAATAAAATATGGTACGTGACTTTTTTTCGGCCCAAGGACGGATGGGATTGAAACTGGTGGAAATTGGTCCATTATTTGAAAAATATAAAAAAATATCTAAACATCAAAAACAATTTTTATATTAAACTATTTTGTATATTTATTTTAAATTTTATTTACATATAAAGTAAGAAATAAAACAATAATTAAAGTGAAAATTAATATTACATATTTATTAAAACTAAAACGAAACATGATCACCCCGTATTGTTTGTTCGTCGTTCGCCGGCGTAAGAAATATAAATATGTATATATATTTCAGAGTTCGCCGCGCCAAACGAATTCCGTATATTTTCATATATACAAATGCATTTTAGTTTTGACGATGAATATTCGCGATTAAAAATTCGTCGTTTGTCGCAATTGTGTTCCTAGCATAAGAATAATTTACCAATTTTTTCTTAAGCAAGAGGTCCACAACTCGTTAAGCTAAAAGTTCATACGATGCGTTTACGCGTTTCTCGCGTTATAAACAACTGTCAAAAAAAAAGTAGAATCAATGTAGTCGTATGTTTTAAGTTACATATTTAGGCCAGTTTTAAACTTGATATTTAAATACGAAATTAGTTAATTTTTCCTTAAACTTAAGTTGTATTTAAATACGGTTTAATTTTTTCAGTCTTAAATTACGTTTGGTATTTAATTATGATAAAAGTATGGTAGCACTATTAAATGTCAAAAAAATATAAACAACTTCTTCATTTAACAGCTGATTTACTATTTAGTTCACAAATTGTTGTAAACTAAATGGACAAAAGCTGCATCATTCATCTAATTTGTTTTAGTTGATATTGATAATAATAAGCGGCGAGTTTATTTATTGAATATTTTTATCAAATAATAAAAAAACTTCAATGCGCAATTTTCATAATTTGCAGAACTGTCAAAATCATATCATAATATGAAAAACTTACGTTGTATTTAAATGGACGTAGTCAGTGATTTAAGTTATATTTAAATATGATCTATAAAAATGAATTTGGTATTTAAGCAGAACTTAAGTTTAAACACACTTTAATTTTTAAGTTAAAAACTGGCCATTAAAAGCGTAGGAAGCGTTGACGCTTGAAAAGTTCGTTTACTTTTAAAAGAGTTGCAAGCGTCGAACAGCTGACATTTGAAAAAACATTTTTATATGAAATTGGCAAACAAATCGATAAAAAACTTCATATAAAAAAATCAGCTGGAATTACAACATCGGGCCTGTTCGTAAATGCATCACTGCACTGCATTTGATGCGCATATGTGATTAGTTTGCGATGCTGATGCGAATCAGCTGATGCTGATGCGCAGACGAACAATAAATGAATTGTTTACAATTACGAACGCGGGAATATTAAAAATGGAGAAATTAATAATAAATTTATTTCTTGACTTAGACAGCAATATAAAAGGCGCTTGAAATATAAAAAAGGCAGGTATTATTAAAACTTTGTGGTCCAAAAGCAGACAAATCCCGAAAGTAATTAAATATGTATGTTAATATTATAAAGCAATATCCTCCATGTCCAAACGGACTCTCACCAATCGTTTGGAGAATTTTGCATCATTTTCTATTCTAAAAAAAGTATACAAAATCAATTAAAAAAAATTATACAATTTTTGTGATGCTTGTTTGCTGTTTTTTGCGCATCATCTGCTTAAGTGATGCATTTTAGAACACAATGCATTTGCAGTGGTGCAACCTTTTGCTTTTCCAAACGTACTGCGCATGGTGAAATAACTCTACAAGGTGATGGCAATATTACAACAATACAAAAGCAACAGAAACAACATGGTATTTTTGTTTTTGCTTTCATGTTTGTAATGTCAAAAACAACTGGTTATTGTTTACAAACATTTTTGCAGGAAAAATAAATACATACATACATACAATTTTTGTAATTTCAATATGAAAATAAAAATATTTTATAAATTTGTTAATTTATGAAACATTTAATTTATGGACAATTGTTTTTTTCACTTTTTTTGTATAACTTGATACGTTTGCTATTTTTTTAACACAACTTTAGCATACATACATACATATGTATATATATATATATGTATATATAAAGTTAGACATAACGAACATGACTAAAAAAAAACAGCTGGCGTTTTAACACCACCTTGTAGAGTTATTTCACCATGGTACTGAATTTCGAAAAAAACGACAAAATCCCGATCAAAAGAAAAAACTCTTCATTTAGAATTTTAAAAGTCGTCAAAAAAATCGGAATAATAAAAAGTTACTATATATTTCTAATAGTATTTTGAACTTTTTATTTAAACGAAAACATAAAAATTCAAGTTTATATAGTCTCTTGTACAATACATATCGAAATACATAAATTTTAACTTTTTAAATAAGAAATCACAAAAAATATAAAATTAAACACAACCTGTGTAATATTTTTATAATGTCTTAGTCCACTTTCACACTTATCAATTCTGACTCGTCAAGGCAAGTATTTGTTTTTATGAGAACGGAAATGAGAACAAAAGGGGTAAACACTTGAAGGTACTAGTCAATTTTCGAATTTCTTTTTTCTATTTTTTTTCTTTCATGCATGTTGATTTGCATTAAAAAGTACGAAAATTGAATTGACGTGTGTGTAAGAAATGGCAAGTTCAAAAGAGTATTGAACAAAAACTGGTCAGCTAAAACTGAAGAGTGTAAAACAAGACTTATCTGAATTTAGCATATTTTATTAATTCAGGTTAAATTACAATGTCAAAACAATTTAGTTTATTTAGTTTTAAATAACATTTGCAGTATATAAGAATTTCGTATTCCCCGTTGAAATGTAAAAATTGTTTCCTCTAAAAATATTAGTAAATGGAACTCAGCATTTAAAATTGCTTTTTATGATAAATAAGTAATTTCTACTATCCAGACTCAATATTATTTGGAATTATTCTACTTAAACTTAACGATTGTCAATAATTAAGAAAACACTACTATTACTTAGTTTTGTTTTTGAAATATGTCAAGTTCTTCTTAATTTTTATGATATTAAATGAGAAAAATAGTTGTTGTCTCAAACAAAGAAAGAATTTGGTAACAAAAACAATAATAAAACAACCAAATGATAGAAAATTTAAATAATTCAGAATATCGTCATTTTCAATGAAAAAATCGTCAAATCGTCACTTTGCTATTTTTGTAACAAAAAAAAAAAAAAAAAAAACGTCAAAATGACGTTAAATCGTCCAATATGGCAGCTATGCATGTAACTTGAAACACTTGACGCTAAAAACGTTTAGAAAGCTATAAACGCGTTGACGCTAAAAAGCGAGTTGTAGACCTCAGCTTTAAGCATTAAACACATTCGAGACAGCAGGCTCTCGACTACAATATGTCAAAAATAAAATACACACGTTTATATAAGAGTGGCGATATTGACGACAGCAGGCAACACGACTGCAGGTTGTTGTCCATGCTAATTTCTTCGTCGCTGTCCAATTAAACTAATTTCTATTTTTGTTGGCGACAAAACAAAACAAGTAAGAAAGTATAGTCGGTCAAGCCCGACCATATAATACCCTATATGTATAAAACAATTTTTCAGGGCGTTATATGGGAGATATAACCTATTGTGGACCGATCATCCAAAAATTTAGTGTCATGATGTCTGTGAATATAAGTATTATATGTATGTGTTAAACTTTATCTCGATATAAATACTTTCAAAAGATTTATGGAGCTTAAAGTAAATTACAGAGAGGGTCTTATATGGAATTTCGACTAATTATGGGCCGATCATAATAAAATTAGACCATATTATTTGCATACATATGATATATATTTGAGTTAAATATTATTTGGATACCAACATTTTTGAGAGAGTTATGCTCTTTAAAGTGATTTTCGGAAGTGGGTCTTATTTGGGAGTTTCGACTAATTATGGACCGATCATAATAAAATTGTACCGTATTATTTTTAGACATATGAAATATATTTTCGTTCAATATTATTTGGATATCAACATTTTTGTGAGACTTATGCTCTTTAAAGTGATTTTCGGAAGTGGGCCTTATATGGGAACTACGACTAATTATGGACTGATCATAATAAAATTATACCGTATTATTTGTATACATATAAAATATATTTGCGTAAAATATTATTTGGATACCAACATTTTTGAGAGAGTTATGCTCTTTAAAGTGATTTTCGGAAGTGGGCCTTATATGGGAGCTACGACTAATTATGGACCGATCTGCACAAAACTTGCAGACGTTAGTTGTCTTCATTTACCACTCATTTCTGATGAAATTTATTTGGATACTTGCATAATTCAAGCATTTATGATCAGTAAACCCCAATTTCGGGAGGACTTTTGTATGGGGGCCAGGTGAAATAATGGACCGATTTACACCAGTTTCAATCCCATCCATCCTTGGGCCGAAAAATATCACATACCAAATTTTATCGAAATATCTTCAAAATTGCGACCTGTACTCTGCGCACAAGCTTTACATGGACAGCCAGCCAGACGGACGGACGGACATCGTTAAATCGACTCAGAAAGTGATCGGTATACTTTAAGGTGGGTGTTGGACCAATATTTCTGGGCGTTACAAACATCAGCACAAATATAAGATACCGTCCCCACTTTGGTGGTGTAGGGTATAAACAGTGTTGACCATATAGCAAAATGTCGGGTGGGTTTGTAGCTTTTTGATGTAGTTCTCGCGGACCCTTCTGAATTCATCCTTTACCAATGGTACTTCTAGATCTCTGTGGATGTTTTCATTTCTTATGTACCATGGTGCGCCCGTCGTGGTCCTAAGAATTTTTAATTGGTATTACTAGCAGTTCCCCACAATTGGATTCCATATATCCAAATTGGTTTTAAAATGGTTTTATACAGGGTGACTTTATAGTCCAGGCTTAGCTTAGATTGGTCACTGATTAACCAGTGAAGGCTAGATGCTTTTAACTTCATGTGAAGTCTCTTGGTTTCTATATGACGACACAAATAAGTATTCTATCTAAGTGAATACCAAGGTATGTAACATAATCGGACTGAGGTATATTTACATTGTTAAGTGTGACAGTTGGACAGCATCCCCTCCCAAATGTGAACGTAACATGTTTGCTTTTTAACTCATTTACTCGTATTCTCCATTTATTTAAACATGGTTCCACACATCTTAGATAGCTATCTAGTATACTAGATGTTATATATGGATTTTCATGAGAGCTAATAATTGCGGTGTCATCAGCAAATGTAGAAATAGTATATCAAATAGAGGGTGGGTCCAAGAACACTTCCTTGTGGTACTCCTGCTCCAATCTTATATTCTCTTGTTACGTAATCGTTGTACTTAACTGTAAATAAGCGGTCCAATAGATAATATTCCAATAGTTTATGGGTACATGGTGGTAGCAAGCATTTTATTTTATATACCAGTCATTTGTGCCATACTTTATCGAAGGTTGAGCAACATCCTAAAATATTGCTGCACAATATTTCTTTAATTTAAAGGATTTTCTTATTTCTCTGGTTATACGATTAACTTATTCAATTGTTCCGTGGCGTTCCCGGAAACCAAATTGATGAACTGGGATTATATTTTTCTCATTTAAAAATTGTATGATTTTCTTTTGGAACACCTTTTCGAATAGCTTAATATTGAACGATCGGTCCATAATTAGTCGTAGCTCCAATAAATGGCCCACTTCCGAAAATCACTTTAACGATCATAAATTTCTTAAGAATGTTGGTAATCAAATAAAATTCGATACAAATAATATACAGAAATGATGACACCTAATTTTATAATGGTCGGTCCGTAATTAGTGGAAACACCCATATAAGACCCTCCCCGTAATCAACTTTAACCTCCATAAATCTTTTAAAAGTATTTATATCGAGATAAAGTTTAACATCACAATATTTATATTCACAAAAATCATGACACAAAATTTTTTGATGATCGGTCCATAAAAAGTCATATCTCCCATATAAAATATAACAAAAAAGTAAATAAAACATTTAAAATAATAAATCTTAAACAATAAAACATTTACAAACTTTAATCAAACAAAACAATGAAAATATAAACAGCTGTTGTTGTAATCCATTGATATTTCAGTGGTGCCACTGCCGACATGCTACTAAATTTCACTTATTTTTATTAATATAAAACTATAATATTATTAATACATTTAACAACTCTTGATGCATAAATGATCATAGCATTTTAAGTTTGTATTTTGCTTTTTATTTTATTTAGTTTGCTTTACACATTTTGCTATATGGTCAACACTGTTTTTGTTCTGTCGCCAACAAAAATAGAAATTAGTTTAATTGGACAGCGACGAAGAAATTAGCATGGACAACAACCTGCAGTCGTGTTGCCTGCTGTCGTCAATATCGCCACTCTTATATAAACGTGTGTATTTTATTTTTGACATATTGTAGTCGATAGCCTGCTGTCTCGAATGTGTTAAATGCTTAACAACAACAGAAATGAAGAAACAATTATTGTAACAAAAAAAAAAAAAAAACACTTACCTTTCATAGATAAATCCATAATAATTGATTGCATTGCCCCCGAAGGGCCCTTAAAACATTGACGATAACGACTGGAGCTCGCGGGCATGATCTTCTCCAAAGCAAAACGAATGAAGGCGAGTGGTATACAAATGTAACCAGCACTTGAAAATTAAATTCAAAAATAGCACTCACGCATAAATGCAACAACAATAAAAACGAACTTTACTCTTGGTTTTTTATTGATTCTTCTTCTTCGTTTGATTCAATTGGCGGAGGTGGTGTAAAAACTTGATTAAAATTCATAAAAACAAAACAATTTTAATATTCTCTTACACTGCTATCAATAAATAACACAGAATGTTTGTTTTTGTTCAGAATAGAGAAAACAAGAATTGTGCGTTAGAATTATTTCAAATAAAGAGAAAGAGAGAGTGCGTGTGTGTGTGTGCAAGAGGGCAACCAATTGAAGTTTTACTTTCTCAGTAAGTGATATGCAATCATAGCTGCCAGATTGGACGATTTAGTGTCATTTTGAAGTTTTTTTGTTTCAAAAATAGCAGTGACGATTTGACGATTTTTTAATGAAAATGACGATATTTGGACGATTAACGTAATTTTGACTATTTTTTGTTTCAAAAATAGCAAAGTGACGATATTATAAGTTATTAAAATGTTCTATCATTTGTTTGTTTTATTAATTCTCTCTTTTTTTGAGACAACAACTATTTTTCTCATTTAATATCATAAAAATTAAGAAGAACTTGACATATTTCAAAAACAAAACTAAGTAATAGTAGTGTTTTCTTAATTATTGACAATCGTTAAGTTTAAGTAGAATAATTCCAAATAATATTGAGTCTGGATAGTAGAAATTACTTATTTATCATAAAAAGCAATTTTAAATGCTGAGTTCCATTTCCTAATATTTTTAGAGGAAAAACTTTTTAAATTTCAATGGGGAAATTCTACAAAAACCAAATAAATTGAAAAAAATACGGAATTCTTATATACTCCAAATGTTATTTAAAACTAAATAAACTAAATTGTTTTGACATTGTAATTTAACTTTGAATTAATAAAATATGCTAAATTCAGATATTTATTTATAATATACTACTGTAAGTCTTGTTTTACACTCTTCAGTTTTAGCTGACCAGTTTTTGTTCAATACTCTTTTGAACTTGCCATTTCTTACACACACGTCAATTCAATTTTCGTACTTTTTAATGCAAATCAACATGCATGAAAGAAAAAAATAGAAAAAAGAAATTCGAAAATTGACTAGTACCTTCAAGTGTTTACCCCTTTTGTTCTCATCAAAAGAAATACTTGCCTTGACGAGTCAGAATTGATAAGTGTGAAAGTGGACTAAGACATTATTAAAATATTACATAGGTTGTGTTTAATTTTATATTTTTTGTGATTTCTTATTTAAAAAGTTAAAATTTATGTATTGTACAAGAGACTATATACATAAACTTGAATTTTTATGTTTTTGTTTAAATAAAAATTTCAAAATACTATTAGAAATATGTAGTGACTTTTTGTTTTTCCGATTTTTTTGACGACTTTTAAATTTCGAAATGACGATTTTTTTCTTTTTTATCGGGATTTTGACGTTTTTTTCCGAAATTCATCTGGCAGCCCTGTATGCAATCAATGCATATGACAATGATAACGATGATGCACTCACTCTTATTTCCTAATGCGTAGAGTGTAAACAAACAATGATTGAGACACTGCAAATCACGTGTCTGTTTAATTAAAAAAAAAATACTCTTTTCTCGTTTTGTTGTTGTTTTTTTTACTTATATAATGTGTTTATTATTAATGTTGTTTTTGATTTTTACACCGACCGCACAATAAAATTTTAAATAAATCGCTGCAAGCAAAATAACGACATCGAAAGTGATCTTAAGGAGATTTAGAACAACACTAAAGTGTGTTTCTAGCTGGCCGCCTGTAAGTTGTTTATTTCCATTTCTATGTTTTTATGGATGTATGGTATGTACATACATATATGTATATGTGTTTGGTTATGTCTGTCTGCCCAATAGCCCGTTCGTCCGTATATGCATCTATGCGTTTTTTGATTTTATATAAGAATTGTTCACTTGCACTGCTCAACCAGAGAGAGAGAGAGTGTGTTTAGTTAGGGTCGAGTAAATGAGTCAAACAGACAGACATTTATTGTTGGATATACATACTTATTGCTGTACAGAGTAGTGTACATATTACAGTAACCAACAACATGAAGGGTGGTGATTGTTGGCGACGGACCTCATTAGGTCGACAAGTGGTTGACAAGTTTTTAAAGTTTGTTTATCTGCCTGTTTCACTGACTGTTGCAATGAATTTCTGTTTAATATTTGTATTTGCTTGTTCTACTTTGACTGCACTACGAAAATAGCGCGAGAGGAAAACGATCATAAAGAATGAGAATGTTTTATTTTCTCAGTTTTTTCTTTTTTCGTATTTTTGTAAATAACGGAATAATTATTAAGTGTGTGAGTGTTGTTGCAAAGTTATTTTTGTATTGCTATTATATAAGCCTTATGTAATGGAAATATGTAATTGAAGTAGAGTTGCCTAGTTTTATTATGTAAATTATTTAAATTTACAGTGTGGTTCTAATAAGCAATTTCATATATATGTACATAGGTACATACGAGGTCTGATCAAAAAATAACCGTTATTTTCAATTTTTTCAAAAACTATTCATCAATATATTACTATCTTGTCCCCTTCAAAGTAATTCGCCAACAGCTCCTGTTTCGATTTTTCTTTCATCTCCTCAATCGTAGCAATCGTTGAGGCCAAAAACTCACGCACAAGCATCGATGTGTGCTTGTGCGGTATCATGGTGCAAAATCCATGATTGGTTTTTTCACAATTCTGTGAGTTACTGACGAATTGCTTTACACAAACGGCGCATAACTTCAAGGTAGGATTCCTTATTGACCGTACGACCTTGTGGCAAGAATTCATGATGCACCATGCATGCCATTACAGTCGAAGAAAACAGTGAGCAAAACCTTCACATTTGACCGAACTTGTCGTACTTTTTTCGGTCTTGGCTCTTCTCGACGTTTCCATTGAGATGATTGGACTTTGGTTTCACATCCATACACCCATGATTCGTCACCAGTTATGAGCTTTTTGAGGAAATCTGGATCGTCGTTGACGATGTTCAACAGCTCCTGAGCGATGTCCATGCGACGTTTTTTTGCTAAAAATTTAGCAATTTTGAACAATCTTCGCTACCGCACGTTTCAAGCCTAAAACATCCGTGGAAATTGCTTGGCATGAGTCGAACAAGATGACAACATAATCAGCAACCTCTCTGACGATTCGACGATTATCCAAAATCATTTTCTTCACTGCTTCAAAGTTTTCATCGGTTGTTGACGTGATAGGGCGAGCATCATCATTGACATTTTCTCGGCCTTCCTTAAACCGGTTAGACCACAATTGATCTTGTATTCTGCTCACAGTAGACTCGCCAAGAACTCAAATGTCCTTGCGCATTTAATTTCATTTTTTCCACAAAACTTAATACAGTTTCTTTCATCCATTTTTTCGAATAGAAAAAATCGAAGAGCACACCAAAAACACGACTAACGTTTTTATCTGTCAAAAACAAACTGACAATCCAAAATGGCTGATATTACCAGCATATGTATATAACAGACGTGTGTACCAACATAACAGAAAAAAAAATCCGAAAATCGAACATATGTACGTAACTCACGAAATTTGCAGTTGATCAGACCTCGTACATAAGTATTATTTTAATTGATGAGGTTGTTAAAATGTATGAATGCAATAGGTAAAGCTTTAAGTATTTTTATTATTGGTACCTACAAAGGCACCTTTTTTTAATTCAAAGGGTAATTAAGAATATTTCATAATAATTAAATTAGACACACATGATCCTGAATTAGAATCTAAAAAGGTAGACCTAATTGTAATTCTCCATTTCATTGTAATAGAAAGTTGGTACTTTCTGCTATAATCGAAGTACATACTGGGAGCGTCAACATAAAGTAAACTCCTATTATTGTTAAAGATGTTTTATTATATATGTACCTGTACCTGCTGCGAGTACAAATTTAAATAAAAATACAGTGGTGGCCATTTAATTAAAAACGACTTTTGAGCTGTGTCGTCATGAACGAACGGGTTAAAATAAACGGATCACTTCATTGAACGGAATGAGCCGGTCATTTAACTGAACGGGTTTCGTTCAATAGTGTACGGATCAATTTCGTTCAGCTACTGTTTATCAATCGTTCAAAGTGAACGATTTTTTATAATTTTATCCAGAATTTTTTTCACGAATATAGCTGATATTGTAGAAAAATATTTCGATTCAACGTAGACTCACCATATCTAAAAATAGAGCAAAATTCAAAAATTTACCTTAATATCTCTTGAACTAAAAGCGATAACCTACATATGTAAGCATATTTTTTGTAGATCTTTTTAAGCAGTATTTATATTGTTGGCAATGTTTTTTAAAAATGTGATATCCGAGATGACAAAATTTGTGGGACAACTCATCGACTGCCGTTACGTCTACAAACTCGAACAACTGTAAATCAACTAGAAAACGCTTAGCTCTAAACGAATTATTTCCAGGTTAAAGTGGAGTTATACTAAAATTCTTGAAAATGTTAGAAATCATATGCAAATTATTCGATCTATGGGACTATTAATTCTCGCTTTGATGTTACCATCAAAAAAAGTATTACTTAAGGTACGGCCACACGAGGCAAATACTTACCGCCTGGCCCACGATGTCGAACGATAACGATAAGAGTTAAGACACAAACTTTTTATCGTATCTATTTTTTTTACTCAATCAAGTTTGTTTATTCCACACTCAAGTTTGTGTCTTAAGTCTTATCTAAGCGAACGTTATCGTTCGACATCGTGGGCCAGGGGGTTACTCTAAAAAGCGTAACCTTAAGTAATACTTCTTTTATATTTATTTATATTTTCAAAGATTTGTTACTGCAACATGTGACCGGTTCATTTGTTTTGCCAGTTGCGCGAACACTTAAGCCATGTTTTATATTAACTGAAATTTTACCTTTTTCAATAATAATAAGTTAAAAATTGCATATTAAGCATGAAACAGCAAAACTTTTATTTTTCTAGTATTCTTCTTTGTTTATCATAAAGTGTAATTATAGTTATGAAACACTAACAAAATATTATTACACAATTAATGAAGTGATCTTCCAAATTTTGGATACAAAACTGACATGAAATTTAAGTTTGACTTCTGGTATATATCCGCCACGACTGGCTCGGAAGTAGTCAAATCTGGAGATACAATTTGCGATGATTTTTTCCAACATTTGTGGCCGTCAATCGTTTCGGGGTTATCGGCATAGACTAGTGACTTCACATTTGCTCCCAGATAATACTAAAGCGGCGTTAAATCGCAAGATCTTGTAGGCCATTTCACGGGTGCAAAACGTGAAATTATGCACATCATGATTGTTCAATTGATGAACGAAAAAGTCAGTAATCATGTCTCTATAGCGGTCACCAGTGACTGTAATGTTCTGACCAGCTTCGTTTTTAAAGCAGTATGGTCCAATTATTCCACCAGCCCATAAAACACACACAGTTAATTTTTCTAAATGTAACTGTGTCTCAACATACACTTGTAAAAGTGAGCTTTATCGCTAAATAAAATTCGGACATTGTAAGGCTGGGAGAAATAATGAACCGATTTCAACAAACTTCAGAATGTCATTGGGCAGAAAATAGCATACACCAAATTTTATCGAAATATCATAAAAATTGCAACTTGTGCTTTGTAAAAGTTTTACATGTACAGCCGGCCAGATGGACGGACGTCGTTAAAGTTACTCAGAAAGTGAATAAATATTTCCTTCTAAAATTAAAAAAAAAATAAATAAAATCAACTTCAAACAACAGATTGTTGTCTGCTTCTAAAAAAGTGCGGATCAATAAAGATAAATTCTATTGATTTCAAATTGAAATTTTCAGTTATCTATATTTGTTATTAACAGAAATTAAGTCATTTAATACGTTTATTATTACGATACATATTATTTTAATTTTAGTTTACAATTCCAGCCTCATTCACAAAACAACCCTCGTGCTGATGAAATGTTACAATATATATGTATATAGTCCTTGCGCTATGAATTGGCCAATAAAACACATAACTCCTAATGAAGTTAGAGAGGAAATCAAAATTCTCAATTGTAAAAAGTCCCCAGGCTACGACAGGCATTGATGCTAAAGTAGTGAAAGCCCTGCCGAAGAAAGGTGTTCTTTTTCTCACATTGTTACTTCCCCTCACAATGGAAATGTGCAGAGATCGTAATGGTAAACAAACCGAACAAACCAGAGAATCTTATAATATCCTATAGACCAATAAGCCTTCTGGTTGTATTCTCCAAAATATTTGAAAGAATATTCTTGAATACTACCAGTTCTGGTAAAATTTAATATCATACCTGAACACCATTTTGGTTTCAGACATAAGCATGGTACCCCCGAGCAATGCCATCGTATCATTGCTTATATAAGAGATGCACTGGAAACTAGATTTGATAAAGTTTGGCTCACCGGGCTATTTTATAAGTTAAAAAAAAAAAACTACTTGCAACTCCTTTTTATCTACTGTTAAAATCGTATTTAACTAACAGAAACGTTTATGTAAAAGTTCACGATGCGTCATCTAAAATGTATGACATCAATGCTGGCGTACCACAAGGTAGCGTTTTAAGACCAGTTCTATTTACCATATTCACATCAGATATGCCAATCATTGAAAACGTATTGGTTGCAACGTATGAAGATGACACTGCGGTATTAGCCTCTGACATATGGCCAAACAATGCATCAAACTTAGCGCAAAGAGAACTCAACGATTTTGAAACTTGGTTAAACAAATGGAATATAAAACTCAATTCAGAAAAATCCTTACCCATAACTTTCTCCTTACGACGAGGGAATTGCAATAATGTATACATGAAGGGCATTCAAATTCCACAAAGTGATTGCGTCACATACTTAGGAATACACATATGTAGAAGGCTGACATGGAAAACACATATTAAATATAAAAAACAACAACTAAGTATTAAAAGTATTTATTGGCTTTTGGGCCACAAATCACAACTACGTTTAGAAAATAAAATATTAATTTATAAAGCAATACTAAAACCTGTTTGGACGTAAGGAATACAACAATGGGGAACAGCCAGCAATTCCAACATTGAAATCTTGCAAAGATAGCAGTCCAAAATTCTACGGTCTATTGTAACAGCTCCATCGATTCACTATGATTTTCATATCCCAACAGTTAAAGATGAAATCAGCAGATTCAGCGAGAACTATCTTGAAGGATTAAGTAATCATATTAACCCATTAGCGATTTCTCTACTTGATGACTCAGAAGAAAGAAGAAGACTTAAAAAATACCACATTCTGGATCTGCCTTTTTCGATTCTAAATCATAATTTTCTACTACAATGTACATATATAATAAGTTTATAAATATTGTTTAAAACTGTCTAAATTTTATATTATCCCAAGAATTATATTATGCTGTTGTTCTCAGTGGAGTTCAACACTAACCCCCTGGCCTACGATGTCGAACGATAACGTTCGCTTAGATAAGACTTAAGATACAAACTTGATTGTGGAATAAACAAACTTGATTGAGTAAAAAAATATATATACGATTAAAAGTTTGTGTCTTAAGTTTTATCTAAGCGAACGTTATTGTTCGACATCGTGGGCCAATGTTATATGATTGTTATACAATTTACTTATTATCCTTAAATGGATAGATTGTAAATAAATGAATTATAAAAAAAAAGTTTACAATTTGAATTTGGGTTTAATTTATTCGACAGCAAAATCTTTTCCGTCAAAAACGTACTGTTATGGTAATGACCCTATTGTTATTGTAACCCCCCTAATAGTATTTAGTAAATACTTAATGGCAACCCTTAAATGTAAAGTAACCATAAGTACTACTTGCCAATACCAATATGTATATTTTATCATCTCTATATATATTTATGTACATTTAATAAAGTAATGAATTAATAAGAAAGTCATCTTGAGTAACGTCTATTAAATAACATAATATGGTGTCAGATGTGGGGTACCAAAATTAAAGAAAATTATAATTGTGAAGTCGTGAAAAAAAAAATCTAAGCAAAACAAAATCAGTTTGGTCGTTTTTGCATTAAGGAAAAATAAGAATATACAAAATGCCGGACAACAAGCCTCAAGTGGTAGAAAATGCAACGCCATATTTGTCAACAACGCCATTTTTTAACGTTAAAGCTCGTAATGTTGCAACGGAATGGGCTAATTGGAGTAAGCAGTTTAAGATTTTTCTGTTGGCTTCGAATTTAGTAAATGAATCTGATCAAAGGAAAGTTGCGCTACTATTGCATCATATGGGGCCGGCGTGTTTGCATATTTTCAATTCTTTTAATGTCGACATGGACACGATTAAATACAAAGATTTGCATAAGTTATTTGAAGCATATTTTATTCCTCAAGTTAACCTTGCCATGGAACGTCATGCGTTTTTTACGCGGCAGCAGAAGAATGAAGAATCTATTGGGCAATATGCGACAATTTTAGAGAATTTAAGTAATTCTTGTGAGTTTGGGTTATTGCGTTCAAGCTTGGTGAAGGATATTTTTATTTGTGGTCTGTCGCAAAACAACAAAAATATCAAAGAACGTTTACTGAGTGAAGGTAATATCGATTGGAAGAGAGCTTTGGAGATTGCCAAAAGTATAGAGATGGCGAAGGAAAATTTGGCCAGTATACAAAATGTCCAAGAAGAAGAAGCACCAGTGGTAGCAGCAATCCAACGTGTACAAAAGAAGCAACCACAACAACAACAACAATATCAAAAGCAGCCGTATCAACAACAACAATATCAAAAGCAGCAGTATCAACTACTACAAAAGCAGCAACAATCGTCGGCCATTTGTAATAAATGTGGCCAAAAACACAACAACAAGTGCCCTGCTGAAGGGGTTACATGCAATGCATGTGGGAGATTTAATCACTATGCTAGGATGTGTTTTTCAAGAAATGCTGGTAATTTGAATAAGAACAAATACGTAACAAATGTTTTTGATAATACTGGAGAAGAAGAAGATGATAAAGAAGATCTATTTGTTGGAGTTATTGGTGAAAAGCTTAGTAAAAATATTTGGAATGTCAACGTAGAATTGAATGGAAAAGCAGTAGTTTGCCAGGTGGATACAGGAGCCCAAACGAATCTGATGTCAATCAACACTTTCAATACTTTAGGTATCAGTAAGGTAGATAATAAAGTATATAATAATATATTTACGTTTAGTGGGGAAAGATTACCGGTAGTTGGGAAGATTTTTGTCGATTTTTTATATAATAATGTAATTTATGCTGCATCTTTTTTTTATTGTAAACATGAAATGTAACAATATTATAGGTCTTGAATTAGCCACTACAATGAATTTAATTAAAAAAGTCAACACAATAAATTGTGAGACAATTTTGGAAAAGTACAAAGATATGTTTAATGGGTTAGGGTGTCTTAAGAAAGAGTGTCATTTGAAAATTAAAGCACATTGTCAACCGGTAATAGATCCGCCGCGTCGTGTACCGTTTAGCCTTCATGAACCTTTGAAAAATGAAATTATGAGAATGGTTAAACTGAATGTTATTACTGAGGTGAAAGAACCTACAGATTGGGTAAATTCAATTGTGTTAGTAACAAAATCAAATGGTAGTTTGAGATTGTGTTTAGATCCGCGGAATTTAAATAAGGTAATTGTGAGACCTAGATTTGATTTTCCTACAATAGATGAATGTAAATCTCGAATGAGTGGTTCTAAAATTTTTAGTTTGCTAGATGCAAATTCTGGTTTTTGGATGATAAAACTGGATGATGAATCATCTAGGTTATGTACCTTTAACACCCCATTTGGGAGATATCGTTTTCTACGTTTGCCATTTGGCGTAAGTTCAGCACCGGAGATATTTCATGCTGAAATGATAAGACTTTTTGGTGATATATCAGGTTTAGTGATATATATGGATGATTTTTTAATACATGCATCAAGTGTGGAGAGGCATAATGAAATTTTAAATCAAGTTTTAGAAAGGGGAAAGGAAGTGGGTCTAAAATTTAATAGAGCAAAGTCAGCAATTTTAAAAACTGAAATAAAGTTTATTGGTCATATATTTAGTGACAGAGGGGTAAAACCCGATGATAAAAGAATAGAATCGATTTTAGCAATGCCCGTACCGAATTACAGGAATTACAACGATTTTTAGGAATGATTACCTATTTAGGGTCATTTATTGACAATTTGTCGAATAAGAACAAGCATTTGAGAGATCTTTTGAAGAATGATTCGGTTTGGAGTTGGAACAATGAACAACAAATGGAATTTGAAAATTTAAAAAAGGAGATTACGAAAGCTCCAGTTTTAACGTACTATGATACGAAGCAACCTCTTACATTATCAGTAGATGCTTCAAAGTTTGCGGTAGGTGCAGTTATAATGCATGGTGAAAACCCTGTAGCATACGCATCTGCGTCCCTGACAGACAGTCAAATAAATTATGCACAAATTGAAAAAGAGCTATTTGCTATATTGTTTGGATGCACACGTTTCCATCAGTATATTTATGGTAGAAGTGTGACTGTTGAAACAGATCACAAACCTCTTGTTCCACTGTTTAACAAACCTTTATATAATATTCCAACGCGTCTTCAGAGATTCATGTTAAGGTTGTTATCGTATAATTTAAATGTAGTGTATAAACCAGGCAAGGATTTGTTTATTGCTGATACTTTGTCTCGGGCACCACTTAAGGAAAAAATTCTTTCTGATTTAGACAAAGACATTGATTTACAATGCAACTCATTAATATGCCAATTGGCATTACCTGAAAATCAAATTGAGAAAATTAAACAGGAAACTGAAAATGATCAAACTTTTAAGAAAATTATGAACTATGTGAGAGAAGGTTGGCCGGTTAATAAGAAACAAGTTGATGGGGATGTACAACAATTTTATCCCATTAAAGATGAGATAAGTGTGATAAAGGGTATTTTATTTAAAAATAAACGTATTTTAGTGCCTAAAAGTTTAAGATCAAAAATGTTACACTATGTACATGAGGGTCATATGGGAATTCAAGGTTGCCAGAGTTTGGCAAGGGCTTCAATTTATTGGCCCAATATAAATAATGATATTTATAACATGGTATCTAACTGCAGCATTTGTTTAAAATTCAGAAATGCTAATCCTAAAGAGAGTCTGAAAACTCATGATATTTGTAACATTCCTTGGTACAAAGTCGGATGTGATTTGTTTGAATTTGATAAGAGGATGTATCTAATAGTTATAGACTATTACTCAAAATTTTTTGAAGTAGAACTTTTGAGTTCCGGTTATTCTTCTATACAGGTGATAACGAAACTTAAATCAATTTTTGCAAGGCACGGCATTCCTACTATTTTAATTTCGGATAACGGACCGCCTTTCAATTCAAACGATTTTAAACAATTTTGTATTGACTGGGGTATTGATGGTGTAACATCGAGTCCTTATTTATCTCGTTCAAATGGTCTTGCGGAAAGATCCATTCAAACAATTAAGAATATTTTATACAAATGCAAGGATTCTGGTACAGATCCATATATAGCTTTTTTGCAGCATCGAACAACATCCAAGGATAGTTTGCCAAGTCCTTCGGAGTTGCTAATGAGCAGAAAATTACGTACGAAATTGCCTTCATTTTCAAATGACTTAAAGCCAAAATTAGTAAATTCGAAAAAAATAAAAGAACAATTTAAACAAAGACAATTAAATGCCTCTAAAAACTACAATAGGAATTCAGTTAATCTAAAACCAATCGAAGTAGATGAACAAATATATTTTAAGAAAAGTCCAACATCAGTATGGTTCAGAGGTAAGATTATTGAAAAATGTAAAGAGCCTAGATCATTTTGGGTAAGAGATGAAAATGGTGTAGTTTATAGAAGAAACAGGCAGCACATAATGAAAATCGGTAGAAAATTAGGCAATTTGGCAAAGGAGAAAATTAGAGAAAAGAATTCTAATAATAATGAAAAGGTTTATTATGATTTTAATACCAGGTGTGAAAACGAAAATGTAAATAATGAAAATGTAAGAACTGATCATAATGATGAAAATGTTAATGCTAATGTTAGTAATACGAATATTAATATTAGTAACAATGAAAATGTAATCGATGAAGTTAATAATAATAATAGGAACAATAACGATATATATATTTCAAAATATGGGAGGAAAATAATGCCACCCAATAGATTAAATTTGTAAAATATTTTTACGTATCTTCATTTTAATAATTTTATATCTTTATAAAAAGGGGGATGTTATGGTAATGACCCTATTGTTATTGTAACCCCCCTAATAGTATTTAGTAAATACTTAATGGCAACCCTTAAATGTAAAGTAACCATAAGTACTACTTGCCAATACCAATATGTATATTTTATCATCTCTATATATATTTATGTACATTTAATAAAGTAATGAATTAATAAGAAAGTCATCTTGAGTAACGTCTATTAAATAACATAATACGTACAATCTGAAAAACTTTGTTATGAAACTTAGGGTACGGTCACATTTGTCAAATATTTGCCGAAATAGACGTAACCACTAATTAACATATATTTGAACTCGTTTATTTATAAAAAAAATTCTTATTTAGACCAAAGCACAATAAATATTTAGTTTTAATTTTTTTTGACGCTTTACGCTTTTTTGAGTAATTATTTGCCAAATGTGACCGTACCTTTACTTTTAGATAAAACTTTATTTGTATGTTTTTATATTGATGGCTTTAAATTGTATTTAATTTACTATGATATTACAATACGTATTGAGTGTAAACTTAAAAATGCGACATTTTTTCTAAATGTTTAGCTTTTAATTTGAAGCATTTGTACCTACAATATAAATTTCCTGGCAACATATGGATTCTGATTTGAGATAACCTGTACTAAAGTAAAAAGTAGCCCAGAGAGAATGTTCTGCATCAAACGGGTCAAGCTCTGGACTATAAGACGGGTGAGATAAAACTTCCTCTTGCTAAATAGTTTTTAACAGGTATTTATATATTTAACATTTATATACTTAAATATTTATATGATACAATTAATAAATAAATATTTTTTTTTTTTTTTTTTTTTTTTTTTTATAATACATTATATTTATTTATTGAATCTTCAGATATTGAAATGACAATAAGTTTTCGAATCTTAATACTAAAAGAAAATAATAAGTCCAGCCAGTGCTAGACAAAATATTATGATACTACAAAAAAATTTACATCCACTGATCCAGTCATCTGTTTTGCGTTTGAGTTAAAGCAAGGGTATCCCTCCTTCTCAACCGAACATGGCCACTAAAGTTAAGGATGTCTCGTGCAAGTGGGTTTGGATGGTGTTCAAGTTTGCTGACATATTTTGAGGCGTATTTTGTAAATTCGTCTTTCACCAAAGGAATGCCTAGATCTTTGTGAATTCGAGAATTTTTAACGTACCATGGAGCTGCAGTAATTATACGTAGAATTTTATTTTGACCTCTTTGAATCTTTTCAATGTTGGATGCTGAGGCAGTACCCCATAATTGAATTCCATAACACCATATTGGCTTTAGAATTGCATTGTACAACAAAAGTTTACAATCCAACTTTAATGTAGAATTTCTGCCGATTAGCCAATTAAGTTGCACTGCTTTTAATCTCATCTGTGTAAGTTTTGCGTCAATATGAGACTTCCAGGTTAAACGACGATCGAGGTGGATTCCGAGGTATTTGACTTCATTGTGTTGCGGAATAATTTGGTTATTTATTCTGATGGACGAGCAGGTATCTTTTCGCAATGTGAAAGTTATATGAATACATTTCTGTTCGTTAACCCTGATTTTCCAAAGCTCAAGCCAATTCTCTAGTTTATAAATATAATTCTGCAAATTCAGTGATGCTATTTGATGGTCCTTATGAACGCTAATAAAGGCTGTATCGTCAGCAAAAGTTGAAGTATGTATATTGGGGTCTGACGGCATATCGGATGCATAAATCAAATATAAAGTAGGACCCAGTATGCTACCCTGGGGTACTCCTGCTTCAATTGGCTGAGCGGGGCTTAAAAAATCGCCTTCTTTGATTGTAAATTTGCGACCATATAAATAACTTTTCATAAGTTTGTGGGTGTTAGCAGGCAGAGCTAATTTTATTTTGTGCATTAAACCTTCATGCCAGACTTTGTCGAACGCTTGGGAAACATCAATGAAAAGCGCGGAACAGTATTTTTTCTCTTCAAACGACCGTCTTATCACATTTACTAATCTGTGTGTTTGTTCGATGGTACTGTGTTTAGCTCTGAACCCGAATTGATGATTTGGAATACATTGAGTGTCGTTCAGAATTGGAATCAACTTAGCCATTAACAATTTTTCAAACAGTTTTGAAATTGTCGGCAGTAGGCTAATTGGCCTATATGACTCTACTTTGGTGAGGTCCTTCCCTGGCTTAGGAATCATGGTAATCATAGATACCTTCCAATCTGCAGGATAGTATTCTAGGCGTAAAATAGCATTGAAGATAAATAGAATAATTCTTCTAGCTACACGAGGTAACTCCACAAGCATTTTGTTGCTGATTTTATCCATACCTGGAGCTTTTTTAAGGTTCAGAGTACCAATAGCGCTTTGAATATCATTAAAGCTAAGTCTTAGAGGTACAGGAGGTCTAATAACGAGTGGTGGCAAATCAGTTGCATTATTTGAGTTGTTTATAGTAAACACATTTCTTAAATGGTTAACAAATAAAGTCCCCTTCTCGGAATCGTTTCTAGCCCAGTCACCAGTCGGATTTCGCAAAGGAGGCTTTCCTCTAACTGGTCTTTTTAAACCTCGTGCCGCCTTCCATAACGAATAGTCAGATTGTGGGGAACTGTCAATTCCCTCCAAGTATGATTTAAGTGAAGCCATTCTTTGGGTTTCTAAGAAATTTCTTAGTATATCTCTGCATTCCCGTAGCCTAGCTTTCAGTTGAGGAGACCTGTGAATTTGCCACTCTCTTCTAACTCTTCTTTTTTCTGTCAGGAGATGTTCGAGTTCAGCGAAATAAGTTCTGTTTGTCCTATTTCTGCATTCAACGTCATATGTGGAAGCGTGATGCACAGCTCTTCGTATGTCCTCAGTAAACTTGCCAATCGACCCATCAATATCCTCGGTAGTTCTCAACACTACATTTTCCGTGCAGTGGGAACTTAAATACTTTTTATACTTTATCCAACTTACTCTGGATTTAGACATGTCCCGAAATGGAGAGCCATACCCTTGAAGGAAACGCATTGAAATAATAGAAGGAGAGTGATCTGAAGACAAGTCTAATGAAGGCTCCACTTGTATCGATTCTACAGGGATATTTTTCACTACTCCGAAGTCAATAATATCGGGAATCTTCCGTCGGTCCGTCGGCCAGTAGGTGGGATGCCCGCTTGATAGTACATCTAAGCCCATTTTGGCAATGGTGTTGAAGAGTTCACGACCCTTCGGGGTCACTAGACGTGAACCCCAAAATGTGTGTTTGGCGTTAAAGTCACCAGCAACCAAAAATCTAGCTCCAAGGGAATTGAAGAAGCTGTAGTATTGATGTTCTTTTATTGAAAATCGAGGCGGCGAATAAATTGATGATAAAACAAAGTTGTATTGACAGAATTCAATACAAATGTTTGTTGCTTGTAGGTAATCCTCACATATGTTGTTCATTAAATAATGTTTTATTCTGTTCTTTATAAGAATTGCCGAACCTCCACATGCTCTTCCGCGGGGATCTTTAGTATCATACAACACGTAGCCATTAATTTTGAAGTACCCTGTCGCCGTCAAGTGAGTTTCAGCAATCATCATGACATCAATCTGCTTATCCATCAGGAAGTGTTCCAGTTCGTTTTTATGTTGGCGGAGGCCGTTCGCGTTCCAAAAACAAATTTTTAAACAAATCATTTCTTTAAAATTGCTTGTAAGATTGTGGATTGCATTTTCAGCATTTCCTGCATCATGGATGTCATAGTGGTCGTAAAAGTGTTCATAGTTTGGACAAGTGTCTGCAAAGTAGTCTCTAGAGTGTTAATATTAGGCTCGTAATATTGAGATTTAGGTTTCTGCTCCAAACCTGGCATATTAGATTTAACCACGTTAGCGTAAGAAACTTGTCTAGAACTAGGCGCGTTTTCATGACTAGTGGGCCGTAACAATTGAGGAAAATTGTTACTCGATGCAAAATTAGGCTGTAGAGGATGATTAGGTAATACTGACGTCTTGTTGGTCCTTATGCCTTTCAAATGAGTGTAAACTGGACAACCTCTATAATTTGCGGTATGATTACCTCCGCAGTTACTGCATTTTTTGATTTTTGAGTCGGTTTTCGACTTATCACATTGAGCAGTTGTATGTAGTTCCCCACACGCAACACAAACTGACGGCAATTTACAATACGCTTTAGTGTGACCAAATTCTTGACAATTAAGACACTGGACGGGTCCCTGACGCTTATGCGGTTCTTCCACGGTGATTCTACGATGCAGAAGGTAAATCAGATTGTAGATGGGATGGGACTCGTTTTTCTTTAAGACGATATCTCCAGGTTCCAATTCCACCCTAAACATCGGCTGAGGAATCTTTTCGCGGTTTCTAATATTCGTTACGCTCTTAATTTTGAAGCCATTTTCCATTAAACTAGTCTTTATCTCGGCAGGATCAACATCTGGGTCTATACCCTTTAGAACTACTTGGAGTCCTTTTGCGCTTTTCAGCTGGTAGGTATAGAAATCCCTACTCTCCCTCTCCAACTGGTTGGACAATTTTCGAAAATCATCTTCCTTTTTCACTTTTGGTTTCGCTGATATTTCCATGTTTAATTGAGGTTACGCTAAACATGTTCTCACCTATTACAGCAACAATTCCTTGTACCAGTTTATTGGAAGTGGGCTCTCTCAGGTAAATTGGTGGGGGCTTAAACGTCTTTTTCGGTATTTCTGGGTCATCCGTCTGAAGTAGAGCAAACCTGTTTTGATCATTTGGATTGTCAATACTCACGGTCTTGGGAGCTTTTGAATTTGATGACATTTGAGCAGATGTCGGGCTCCTCTGTCGCTTAATAACTGTGACGTATTTATCCATACCTACTTGTTTTCTAGGTTTGACTGCACTATTTGATGTAGAAGATATTGATGTTTTATCATCTGATGAAATCACTATATTGGGCGAACAGGAACGGCGCCGTTCTACGGCTCTTGTAGTGAGAAGATTCTCCACAGATTTTTTTAATGATTCTTCCTCAGAGATCCATAAAGATTTTCTAGTCGAGCTAAGCTCTTTCTCAGAATTACATCTGAGAGGAACACTCATACAGTTTTTATGCGATTTTTAATGTTTTTTATTATTTTTTTTTTAATGTTTTTTATTTTTTAATGTTTTTTATTTTTTTTTTTTTACCGTAGGTATTTTTACCTATTACGAATTATTTTTTAACTTTTTTGTTTTATTTCGACGTATTACACTTTTTCACCTATTACGATTTTTTCACCGAAAATTCAGCCGCACTAAAAATAACACGTCCGAACAGTTCAACAACACTATGTGTAATGAATAAATATAAAAAATGTTTTGTTTAGTATTGTTTTATGTTCAGGGAAAACATTAACAAATTTATTACGATCATTTAAATTTAAGATTTTGTACATACATTCGAATAAAAAAAAACCCATAAAATATGTGCACAATTTATACAACCTTGTATCAATTCATAATTTTTAATATCAAGCCTTAAGGTATGCTAAACTTTTTAATATTTTCAACGATCATGTTAATTAACATTTAAATGTTAATGTTTCACACAAATTAAAAACTTCATCACTCATGTAAACACACACTAGTGCACATTACTTTAATCAGTCAGTATGAATAGTGCGATCAACTGGCCCGGTTTTGGAACCAATGTCCCGGGGACATCCCCCGGATGGCCCGGATTTTTATTTTAAATTTAATTAAATAAAAAATATGTGGACTTGAACAACAAAACAGTCTATTTCATTGAAATTTGGCACAATCGCATCATATTTTAATGGAAATTAATTCTTTTGAATGATTCATTTTAAAATCATGTGTCTATGCATATCCCCAGCAAGCCATATGAGTCCGTAAAGAGTCGTTTCTGACACCTTTTTCGGAGCGTTCATGCTCTATATGAGCAAAAAAACAATTATTATTGCTCGGAGAACCTTCAGAAAAGAAGGTCATTACATTCGAAAATGGTCCGTCAGAAAGAGCTCTTAGATAATGTCAGAAAAGAGTCATTGAAATTTTAAATACAACTTAAATTTGGGGCCACATTTATTATTTTTTTTAATTGGTTTTACTTAAACAAAAAAGGACTCGCACCGAAACAACGATCAAATATATGGTTGAAAAGAATTGGTTTAAACCTGAAGACAACAATATAGAATTGTTTGACGAGTTTGGTTACATATTGAAATTTATTACCCCAGAGAAAATTAGCGAATGGAATAAAAATAATTCTTCTACTAAGCCACGTTCTACTAAACCACATCAACGTTGGGTGGACTGTTTCCAACATTTTCAAAGTAATAATGTTCAGTACACTCGCTTCGCGTGAATCATTGAATTTATATTTTGTTTCCCAGCAACATCTGCAAGTGTAGAGCGTATATTTGCGTTGATCGCAAAATTATGGACAAAAGAAAAATCGGAACTCAAGCTAGATACTTTGAAACATATGCTATTTCTCAAATATAATTTAAAGTATGAATGCGTTGAATTTTACAATTTTTTGAAATAATACCCAACATTTTCCATATTTATGGAAAATCCGTGTTTTATGACTTGTTTCTGCACGTGTCATTTTAGGCGAAATATTTATTACCTGGTAATTTAAAAAATTTACAAAACATTTTATGACCTGTAGCCTCAGTCGGGTTTGGTGTGTCATTACATGCCACTGCTGCTATTATCCATGGATTTATGGCCGATCTTGTGAAGGCAGGCAGACCATATTCACTACACACTCAACTTGGGGCTCTTAAAAAAAAATTGATTTTTTCTTCATAAATGTATTTTTAACTGTAAAATAATTTTTAAAATGTATTTTTAACAAGGTGGTCTCTTAAATGCACTTCTCCTGTCCAAACAAGGAGTCGGGGCCCATTTTTTTATTGCTGATTCTTAAAGCAAAAATTATGAGGAATCCAAAAAACAAAAAAATTAGCCGGAAAATTTAGGAGCTTCTGTGGAAAATCGGAAAATTTAATTGTCATGGAAAAATTTAAATGTAAATTTCTAAGAAAAATTAGGAAAATTCTATTTTTCAATTAAAGCCCGATTCAATACCTTTCCAACGAGCTATCACTCGTTGCGATCGCTTTAGTAGTTTTTTTTTTAAACAACTTTCAATGAGGTCCCTTATAAAGAATTCTTCAATTTTGTCACATGACAGTGGTGTACACCACCACTAAACCAGTCACTGTAAAAAAAAAAAAAAAAAATGTAGGTACATTATTTTATGCTGGGCTATCGATTGAGACTATTTATTTTAAAATCGGAGAGGGGTCGTCCAAAAATTTGTCAATTTTGATCGTTTTCATATGGAATTGCTCTATAGCATTTCGATCATTTATTTGATATCTGGCCCGCTAGTAAATGGCGAAATACAGTCGAATCCTGTCCTCAGTTATATTTTTTTTACCGCAGCTTTATATATAAACGAGCTTAAATTTTTTTGTAATAAAATTCTTTTCTCTGATGAAAGTACGTTTGAGATATTTGGAGTCAAAAACCCAAAATAATATGGCGAACCAAGAACGAAGCCTTTAATAATAAATATGATGGTGTGGCGGAATCAGTTGTCGGTAATTTTAGATTTATAGAATTTACAATGAAAAAGGAAGATTATCTCGACATTTTAAAAAAACATTGTAGGCTCTAGTGAAGACAAATTAGAACCAGCGCAGAACTTTATTTTCCAATAGGACGATAATCCTAAGCATACCTTCAAAATTGTGAGAGAGTGGTTGCTCAATCATTGTCCAAAATCTTCAGATCATCCTCCGAAGTCCCCAGACCTCAATCCAATTCAGCACTGGTAGGAATATCTGGATAAAAAAATAGGCAAAGAAATATTTATTGCAAGAATGGAATGAATGGAACAAAATGTTTCATGATTTCAAAAACTCTTTAATTCTATGCCTGGAAGATTGTCAGCTGTGATAAAAGCAAAAGGACTGCAAACACAGTATTAAATACAATGTGTTACTGGTAATTTTCCCTTAAAAATTAATTATTGTTTTTATGTTTCTTATTTTTTCTAGTTGTTATGTTAGTCAGTTATGAATTACATATGCAATAAATTTTGTTTTAAATTTGTACATTTTTCTTTTAAACAATATTAGGAGTTTACTTTATATTGACTCTTACAGTATATCATATCATATTATATTTTAAACTCTGCCAATATTTGTGGAACAAAGTTTTTTTCATATGAATATTTTCCCTCTCTCTTAAAAAACTTCATATGAAAAAAACTTCTTTCTTAAGGCAAATAATTGCCGAAAAAGACGTAACCACTAAATAAAATATATTTGAATTCGTTTATTTATTAAAAAAAAAAGTCGTTTATTTATAACAAGACGCAACAAATATTTAGTTCTTCGGTTCTTTCACGCTAACTCTGTTCCATTAATTTTTTGAATTATTGATTTGTTTTATATTATATACGGCCAACAGTCTTCAGTTCAGGGGTCAAATTACCGCATTCGTAATCGAATGAGCTATCGATATAGAAATTATGATAAAATGTACTAAATTTCTTGCTCGATATCGAATGCCATAAAATTAAATAAGAAAATTGGCCCCAGCATTTTAAAACTTCTACATTTATTGATTTCCCTTTCCATATAATTTCAAATCAACCCAAATATGTCGTATTGATATTTTTAACAAATAAATGCAATAATTTATTATATTATATTCATCACTCCCACCCCTGTTTATAATAACAAGCAACCGTAACAACTTGACTTAAACAGCGTGTGAGAAAATTGAATGCAATAAAAGAGATCATTTCATTTACCTGTTGATTAAACGTGCGTACTTTGTTGTTGCTATGGTAAGCCAACCAAAACAACAGAAGAGAATTTGTTGTCTGACAAGTTTTTAGGGGAATACGTGCGTGCGTTGGATAGATTTTCAATAAATAAAATGTTAAATATGTATGTATATATATATTCTCATAATAAACAACAATATATGTAGTAGTGGAAGGCCAATGTAAGCGGCATGCGGCCGCGGACGGCAGAAGTAGAATTTTGCCGCTTACAACGATGTTGCCATACACATATACATACACATATACACATATACATATAATATGTGACATATGAGTTTAGTTAAAAATTGAAATTTATTTCCATTTTCCTAATTCTTTTTACACAATGTACTCACTAATAAACGTTTATTTAAGCTAATTGCCGCCCGCGGCCGCATGCCGCTTACATTGGCCTTCCACTATAAGAGTACAATACTATTTTGCAATTTCCAAATTAAATGTTGTTCCCATTATTTATACCCATTTTTATCGATCACAGTCCAAAGCAATTGTTAATATTTTTTATTTTTATTCTGCTAAACTCATATTGTTTGTAAGCAGCGTTGTCAACTTTGAAATTTCAAAACGCACCAAAATGGAGAAAAGAAACGCGCTATTCAAAAAAGAAAAACGCACCAAGAATTTCTTTTTTTTTTCTTTAAAATGTTTGTGGAATTAATTTTACAATTTTTTTAATTTCATAAATTCCATATAAAACTTTTTAAAAAAAGATCAACGATTAATAGTAAAAGTAATAATAATAAAGCCTTTTTTAATAAACGAGTTAAAGATAAAATAAACATTAAACCACTTAAAATTTATTCGGAACTGAAGTACTAATTGGAAAAAAAGCTAATTTCAGTACATATTTGGTACTTTTTTTAATTATTTTTATTATCTATTTTAAGTACTTCTGTTTGCATTTTTTCAATAAAATTTTTTAGTGCTCCACTGGGACTCTAAGCCTGGTTGTTCGTCTACAGTTCAGTAAACCAAACCATCAGGCTACACAAGAATTTTTATGTTAATTTTATTTTTAAACAACGATTTTCACCCTATTCACCTTTAGCAATAACCTTCATGTGACGAATTTGATGGTATGTATTCATTTATTATACATTCGTATTTAAAATACATTTAATGAGGTCCCTTTTCATCGTATAGAATTCATAATAATAAATTATTAAAAAATTGCAATTAAAAATTAGTAAAAATAAAGATTTCATCACATTTACGGAAAAATTAAAAACGCACCGAAATTAACAAAAATAGAGCACCGCGCAGCAACTAAGGAATTTTTCGCATGAAAAATTTAAATAAGCACCAAAATGGTGCAAAACGCACCAAGTTGACAATGCTGTTTATAATTATATTTTTATAAGCTGTTGGAAAATACTTACCTTCAATTATATTTTGAAAGTGTCAGAATATTAATAATTCCGCCACATTGCTAAAATTTGATTGAAAATGTTAATAAAAGATTCGACATCTGTACCGATGTATGTATATGTGGTCATCATACATTTTCAAATACAACACAAATTTGAATAAATTTCATATAAATTCTTTGTTTTACATAAGTATAGGGTTTTCCAATAAGGACTTGACAACTCAAACTTACTCTTCAGTAAATCGATTGTAACGTGTGCTGTGTGGCTTGTGGCACCGTCTTGTTGAAACCACATGTCATCCAAGTCCATGTGTTCCAATTCGGGCCAAAAATAATCGCTAATCATTGCGCGATAACGATCGCCATTCACAGTAACGTGACGATCGTTATTGTCGACGAAAAAATATGGCCCAATGACGCCGCCGGCATGCAAAGCGCACCAAACAGTAATTTTTTGTGGATGAAGTGGTGATTCGTGAAGCACATGTGGATTTTCAGCAGACCAATAACGCATATTTTGCTTATTGACGAACCCATTGAGCCAAAAATGAGCTTCGTCACTGAAGATGATTTTGCGATGAAATTCATCATCTTGGTGCATCTTCTCCAGAGCCCAATCGGAGAACGTACGTCGACTCAAATGGTCCATCGGCTTCAATTCTTGAGTCAGCTTAATCTTGTATGGGTGTAAACCCAGATCCTTACGCAAAATTCGCCATAAAGTGGTCTTGGGGATGCCCAGTTCTTGAGAACGCCGCGGAATCGACTGATTTGAATCGTTTGCTACGGACGCCTGAACGGCAGCGATATTTTCGGAACTTCGACCAGGCCGTTGTCTCACTGGCACGACAGCATCACACAATGAATATGTAGACTCAAATTTTTGCACTAAACTTGTTATTGCTTGTCTACTAGGGCGATAATTACGACCGAAAATTGGAGTTAACGCTCTTAAAGTTGCGGTCACCGACTCCGAATTTCGGTAGTACATTTTTATAATTTCCAAACGTTGTTCCTTCGTGTACTTTACCATAACGAAAATGTTAAGTTTACTGAAAAAAAAGAAAGCAACAATTAGATGATCAGTGAAATAGTGCGTTCACAATTTAAATTCAGAGTTGTCAAGTAGCTATTAGAAAACCCTATACATATTTCATTTTGAAAAACACCTAAATTAATAAAACAAATTAAAATGTCAACAACTTGATTCAATCACTATGCCAACACTATAAAACCAAAAAGTACCAAACAGTTTGTACTCTTTTTAAGCACAAATATCACTTAATAAACCCTCATATGTAAACAAATATTAACAGGTGAGAGCGTTACTAAAACAAAAGAAACAGAGACAGAGAGCTAAACAAAAATTTACAAAGAGATAAACAAAATCATCTAATATAAATATGTAGATATTAAAGTTGTTGCTGGATTATTTAGTTGTTTGATCGAAAGAAAAACTTTTGTGCTCACATTATACGTTTTTCACCAAAGAACTTTATTTCAGCAGATTTTAGTGTTTAAATAACGGTCGAGTGGTTAAGACGTGCGATAGAGAGAGAAAGATAGAGAGAGAGTAAATAATAAATATATTTAATAAAGTCTATTATTGAAAGTAAATAATAAACCAATAAAAATGTATTAAGAAAAAAATCAACAAATTTTAGCAAAAGGAAATTTATTGTTGGAAAAATAGAGAAAATGTTAACAAAAATTTTTAAGTATTTTAAAAATTTTCAAGTTGCCAGATATTTTAGGAAGCCTTAACAACTAAAAAAAAGCAAAGAAAACCAAAACAAAAAATAATAAAATTAATACTATAAAATCCAACAACCATAAAAGTGTCAAAAGCAAAACAGGAAAAATCAATATAATAAATAAGTCAAATTTGTGTCATAAGAGCAAGAAATAATTTTATTAAATTTTGTGTTTCAATTTCATTTAAACAAAAACAAACGAAGGTTTTTTGATTTATTTTGAAATTAATTTGTGCAATTTATTGTGTTTAATTAATTATTATGTCCAACTACCAAGATTGTCAGAATCTTATAAAAAATTTAGCAAATTTAAAAATGGATACCAGAGACGATACGGCTACTGATGCCTCATTATCACCCTCAAATTCCTCACCACCGGATTTTGATTTCAATTTGCCGTGTCGCTTTTTCAAAAGTTCTTTTGCTCGATCACTTTCGCTTACAAATGCCAGCGGCAACAATAATCAATGCAAATCTTTGGATTATGACGTGCGTTCTATTCATGGCAACAGTAACAGTAACAAGCACAACAACAACAAATTGTCTTGTCTCAAAAGAGAGAAGACAACAGCTGTGGCAGCAGTGCCCCCTATACCACAAAGACGTTTAAGTCAAGCCGGATCATTTTACCAACAGAATGAGGCCACCACTGCCAGCTCCAGTGAACAGAAACAAGTTTTTGCAGCAACTGCGGATGAGGACTTAAAGCCTCCTGCTTTGCCAGCCAGACGCCCTCTGAGTCTGCACAATTTGACGTTGCCTCAGAACTTTAGTGTCAACGAGTGTCAAATGAATGCGGAGCAAAAATTGCAACAACAACAAAGCGTGTTGACACAATTAAGACAACAGGCCTACAAACAGGCAAACAGTAATTCTAATAACAGTTCAATAATGCCGGTAAATGGCAATACAGACAACAACAGCAAGAACAACAACTACAACAATCAGACTACTGGATTAAAGTCTTCTCAACAACAAATTTTAAATCAAAAAACTCAGTCTCATCATTTTACAGCTCCCAATAGTGTTTGTAATCAAAATATTAACACCAACAACACCAGCAGCAACGGCTGCAACAGTAGCAGTGTTAACAAGAACAACCACTTTAGAAGGAATATTAACAACAACAACAACAACAATCACATTGTCTGGTCGCATCAACAGAAAAATGTGGAACAGGTTAGTCATGCTTTTACTTAAATGTAGGCTTAGTTTTTAAGCTTGTTTTCTCTCTTTCCCTCTTTCAATTTCGCTTCTTAACTTGGCCTTTGATACTGAATAAAAGTGATTTTAATTAAAATTGTTGTACGAGAATACGAGAGATGTTTTAGCAGTCTTTATGTGACAATATATTTAAGTGTTGAGGGCTCTATAAATATTAAAACGTTAAAATGTTCATCTGCTCTATAATAGTTTAGGAGTTATGGGACAATTTATATAATTGTAAATATCTTTGGTAATTAATAAATTGTCTGAACAATATGCATCACTGAATTGTGCTTCATAATACGAATGCAGGCTTTGAGATATATGGGGTTCTCTCAAAGTGAATGTCAATGTAATGTCATGCCGACTATATCTATAATATATTTTTTATAGAGACCACATTTTCTATTCCCAGAATAATAAGGGAGGATTTACTTGGCCTTGATATCATAACGCCATCACAAATATCCGGCTTACGCCTAAAGGAGTCTCGTCAAGGAAGATCCACCGACCTATACCTTCGTATGGGAATCCGGACTTCCCGAACTCCATTCCTGAGTTTTATGGTCTTCACCAATATCAAAAATGAGTTTTTTGGTACTCCACCACGACAAACGTATAGGTTATAAAACCATAAAAAAATATAGCATGTGATCAATGCAACTTCGAGAAACTGTAACGCGGTACAGTTATACGACATTAACAAATGCGAGTGAGGCAGCGAAACAAGGACGGCCTGATTAACCTTAAAAGATAATGGCAAAGATATTTACAATTATGTATATAATGACGCGCGAGTTCTTCCTCCACCCAGAGCTGAATTACGACTGATTCTGGCATTTAAAATTTTGTTAATTTTTGACACATAAGTTAATGATTTAATTGTTTTTAAACGTCGGATGGACAATATTTGTTTTCTAAAATGCTAAATATAACACTTTTTTTGATCAACAGATAATATTCGAAGAAAATTTCATCCCTTATGTCTTTCCCTCGAGGCCCAATCGTGCCTTCAATAAAAATATTTTAAAAGTTATTGGGGACCGATTAGCTTCTTTCAAACTATTAGACGAAAACAGTGTTCTACAGGCAGAAATTTCAACTACTAAGATGGTATGGAACACGTTAAGTTATTTCCGGATATTCGGTTATAGCCCTCAACTCCGAAAATCACTGTTTACATTAGTTTTTCGACTTGTACACCAGGACATTGTATATTTCATATAATCATTTCTGACAAAGTTGTCAGAATGAAAAGGAAGAGGAATCGGTTGTTAGCCTTATCTGTCACTGTGTGGACCTATCAGATCAGATATTTAAAATGCTGGGTTCATATTTTTGCAGCAGCTCACGAATATGGGTGTCAGAAGGATAAATGCTTTCGTTAGTGCAACTGACTAATAATGGCAATTCTTAACTCGGTACTTGACAATGAGACTAGTCAATGGGTCATCCCGTCTCATATAAAGTAACCAGGGACTCGTAATGTCGTGTTATTACGAGTGATTTAATGAATTTTAAAATTAATTCACATTAGAACCAAATTCATTATAAGTTAGTTTTACTGTTTGGATTACAATCTCGATCATGTGTAGGAGTGGCGTTTGGAATCGCAATTCCTTTTAGACCTAATAATAATTGTACTGTTCTTAAGGCTGAGGTAGCAGCCATTAAATGTAAGCCAAACTGTCGAAAGTTCTATCGTATATCTGGCAGAGGTCTTCCAATATAGCCAGATAATGAAGCTGCTGTTAAAGCTCTGAGTGATGTGTATACCATATTGAAGTGTGCTTTAAGACAAAATTTTCATACAAAATTTTCTTAAAGTACATTTGAAGTCTACTTTAACTTTTTCTGAATAAGACTGTTAAAGATTACATAAATTACATACTGTAGTATGTTGGATTAAGCAATACCTAAATATTACATTTAAATTAAATAAAATATTTACTGTAATTAACATAATTTTAAAAACACTTGGATCCATAGCAAAAAAAAAATTACATTTTCATGGTGGTCTATCATAGGTCTATCCTTTATATCGTTTTGGGATAAATTTATTTATAAAATTTTCTAAATATGACATGCAACATGATACAAATTTTTATTAAACACCTTAAAAAATTAAACATATAGTAACTCCTAAAAAAATAAAAAATCCACTACGAAAAACATTGCTGTGATGAATGTATTTCTCTTATCAAATTCAAAAACATCTTAGCTCTAATTTTGGGAAATTTTATTACATAAGTCATCTTTAATACTTCATGTAAAATGTTTATAAATTGTGTACCGTACCTATAGAAAGAAATTAACAAAAAAAATTTACATAAATATTGCTTACATACCTCCTTAATTTTACAAATCCATCTCGTTTGTAAATTTATTAAAACATTTTCATATTATGTTTTATAATTGAACAAAATTTATAAAACTCAAAAATAATTTTTATTTTCTAAGCAAAAAAAAAAAGTAAAACTCAAGTAAAACATAAGTTTTAATTGGAAATTTTAAAAATCAAACTTCAACATAATCATTATAATATAAACAAACAATAAAACATGGTGCAACTATACAAGGTGAGTGCTGTAGCCCAGCTGACTGACTTTGTTTTACTTATGTCAAAAGTAATACTTTTTCAAGTATTTTTGACAGTAGTACATTATTTTACACAAACAAAATGCCTGTTGTTTCTGTTTTGTGTTGTATTTGTTGTCGATTTGCAGTCACCTTGCATAGTTGCACCATGCAATAAAACTTGCAATATGATAATTATATAATGAGCAATAAATAAAACTTAAAAACAATCATTAAAATTAAGTTTTTTTAAAGAAAAATTAAAAAATTAAAATCATTTCGTTTTCTCATATTATTACATATCCTTAGAATGAAATTGGTATACTCAAATTTTGTATGGTGTTGTTCCTTGTATACGATTTCTTTGTTTTAAGTTTCACTAATAATCATTATTTCCTGTCCCTGGCTGTTTTTATACCCTACACCCCCATAGTGGGGAGGGTATATTGGCTTAGTGCGGATGTTTGTATCGCCACCTGGCTGGCTTTCCATGTAAAGCTTGTGCACAGGTCGCAATTTTAAAGATATTTCGATAAAATTTGGTACATGAAATCTTTTCGGCCCAAAGACGGACGGAATTGAAACTGGTAGAAATCGGTCCATTATTTCACCTGACCTCCATAAAAATGTCCCCCCGAAATAGAGGTTTACCTATAATAAATGTTTGAATTATGCAAGTATCCAAACAAATTTTGCCATAAATGAGTAAATAAAGGCAAATCACATCTACAAATTTGGTGCAGATTGGTCCATAATTGATCATATCTCCCATATAAGGCTCACTTCCGAAAATTACTTTAAAGAGCACAACACTCTTAAAAATGTAGGTATCTAGGTATGTTTCATATACATATGTATATACAAATAATATGGTACAATTTTATGAAGATGGGTTCATGATTAGGCGTAGCTCCCATATAAGGCCCGAAAATCACTTTAAAGAGCATAACGCTCTTGTTGATATTCAAATACATAATATTGAACACAAATGTGTTTCAGTATACAAATAATTTGGTATCCAAATAATATACATACATACATATGTATATAAGGACACCTAATTTTATAAGTGTCACTCCATAATTAGTCAAATTTCCCATATAAGACCCTCTCCATAATGCCTCCATAAATTTTTTAAAAGTATTTATATCATTTAACACATAATATTCATATTTACAGGGTGTAGGGTATTATATAGTCGGGCTTGACCGACTATACTTTCTTACTTGTTTATTTATATATTATGGCCATTGATCGGTTAAACGCAGTCCCAACTACAATTATGCCTGACAACTCTTCGCAACAAATTGAGACAGAACCACGAGTCTGCAATAGAAGGCTATCTAAACAGCCTAGATGCCACAAACAACTCCAATTACAGCTTATGGAAGGCTGTACGGCATATGAAATGCTCTATAACCCAAGAATCTCCATTAAGACTGTAAAACCGCACTTGGGCCAAAAACACAAATGAAAAATTCAGAGATGTTACGATTCAAGTGCGTGTTGCTGTCTCTGTGTTCTTCAAAATGTGTTAAACGCACGTTCACTAATTTTAGCTTGATCTTGCTAAAAGTGAAATTCTAACGTCATCATAAGTATTTAACCTAGAATTTAATTTAATTGAAATGTTAATTTCTCGCACAACTCTCGCATTAAATATGTTTTATAAATATTGTTGTTTTAAGAAGTGGCCTCCATAATTGCATTTCTGTTTTTTTTTTCTCATTGTTTGCAATGTGTTGTATGTTGTTGCTGCATGAATGATAAATGAACGCAATGTTGTTATTACCATTTTTCTAGTGAGATCTTTTTTTTTATCAAACATCTACAACATCATCATCGTCATTATAATTATCGTCAATATTATTACTATATATTGTAGTTGTTGGTTTTATATATTTATATATTTTTATAATTTCCTTTTTAAGTGAAATCAGTTTTTTTTTATCGTTTACTCGTTTTCTAAATATGTACTCGTACATCATCACATTTTCAGTGCATTTCAGTTTTGTTAAACATAAATACATGTTTCAATATGACCTTGACCGGTTGCACGTTGTTGTTGTTGTTTTTTTTTTGTTTGGGCCAGTTTTCTTGAGAATATGTTAATTACTGCAACAACGACCATGTCTGATCAGTGTGATCAGTGATCTTGAGAAAGTTAAGATCATTAACAGATTTTTCTTGTTCAAGAACATGCTCATATTTGGGGCTGGTGTATGAAGTGTTTTAGCGGGGATTGACACATAACTAAGCTTGTAATCAAATGTCTAAGAAGTCTATTACATTTAGCTAAATATAGCTTGAAATGTAATGACACTGGCAAACAAACGTGTGAATTGAAAAAAAAAAATCATTGATTACAAGCAGCCTAAAGTTAAGGGGTTACCGAATTCCAAGACAATCAAAACTTATCTTTCTAACTCTTATGGAAACTACCATGTTTATGAAATCCATAATTCATGTTAACATTTAAGAACACTTTTATTTAATTGTTAAATAAAATCGAAAAAAAAACTTTTCGTCTTTAAAAGCATTTAAAACTTTCACTTCTGTTTGTCAAAATGTCTCATCTAAGCAATTGTTTACAAAAGATTTAAAATGTTTATATGCATCTAATTAAGAAATAAAAACTGTAATAAAAATTTTCCACAGTGCCAAAAATTAGTTTAGACGATAAAGTGTATTAACAAAAAATTAAATAGTTCAAATAATGGACTAGAGAATTGGCTTGAGCTTTGGAAACTCAGGGTTAACGAACAGAAATGTATTCATATAACTTTCACATTGCGAAAAGATACCTGCTCGTTCATCAGAATAAAAGCCAATCTGGAGTTATGGAATTCAATTATGGGGTACTGCCTCTGCATCCAACATTGTAAAAATTCAAAGGGTCCAAAATAAAATTCTACGTATAATTACTGCAGCTCCATGGTACATTAAAAATTCTCGAATTCACAAAGATCTAGGCATTCCTTTAGTGAAAGTCGAATTTACAAAATACGCCTCAAAATATGTCAGCAAACTTGAACACCATCCAAACCCACTTGCACGAGACATCCTTAACTTTAGTGGCCATGTTCGGTTTAGAAGGAGGGATACCCTTGCTTTAACTCAAGCGCAAAACAGATGACTGGATCAGTGGATGTAAATTTTTTGTAGTATCATAATATTTTGTCTAGCACTGGCTGGACTTATTATTTTCTTTTAGTATTAAGATTCGAAAACTTATTGTCATTTCAACATCTGAAGATTCAATAAATAAATAAAATGTATTAAAAAAAAAATAAAAACTAACCATTAAAAATCGATAAAATTTCTTATAAACACAATAAACAAATTGGGGTTTTTTAAGATCTAATTGGTAATATTCGCCTCATGCCAACTTTTTGATTTCATAAATTATGATTTAAATTAATTTGTATTAGAAAAGACTTTTTAGAATAAATTTTATTTCTCACTTTTACTGATTATTCATGCATGTTTTTAATGCTTAAAACCACAAGTGATTTGAATTTGTATAAATTTGTTTGTTACTTTCTCAAAAGTTTGTTGTTGGCGTATGTGTTGAAATTAACTTTTTGTCAAAAAAAAATCAGTTTATTGTATTAATTTTTTAATGTATTATTTGCGTTATATTCTCTCTCTCTTCACTAGATTTTCTTGTCCACATATTGCAATAACACTTAACACAAATTTTAATTAGCCATTTTTTTTTTTTGTCGAAAAGCAAAAATATTTCAAAATTTATCGGCTCTTTGCTCCATAAACAGACTGGTTATGTGAAATGTTCTTTGGTGTAAGAGCGTACGGTTTCAGTTTTAAAATTTTAAACTGTAGGGATCTATTACTTCAACATTGGATTTGCCTAGGAGGTTTAAATTTATGTCATATTTTAGATGCTTTATTAAAGGTCTAAACTAAGCCTACTGTACTGACAGAAAATTGGTTAAAAATGAATTGATATTGGAATTATAGTTTTAAATGTAATAATAAATTGTCAGCTTTCTGTTAATTAATGAAAAATTCCTTCAAGTTCAAATGATGGTGGAAATAGTACTAGATGTAGCATTTGGGTATCCAATTAGAATAAACAGTTTCAATGTTTTTGGCACTTAATTCAGTAAATTCAGTAATGTAATGGTTTTCAATTCTGGAATCCAATAAATTAACAAATAATATGAAAAACTCGTTCATTATTTTCACTGTACCGGCAGGTACGACAATAACTTTTTGCAGCGAAATACAAGTATGCTCGATCGATCGATCGCCAAGTAAACCTTTAAAACTGCTGTTAGCCTCGAAAAGTCCTTCCGATGTCTATTCAATAATTAAATACTGTATTTCCCATTGTAGGTGGACCAGAATTTTCTGGCTGTTTTGTATGTTTCCATATTGAGCCTTCTGAAGTTAGTGTCTGAAAAATTCACTTTTAATAATCCTAAGCAGTAGTGTGATAAATGTAAATGTAAATAAACACAGAGTATCCTTCTATGTTTTCTCACCAGATCGTTTGCCTTATTATTACCTTAGTTTCCTAAAGGTGGCAATACACTACGTGTTTTTGCTTATGTATTTTTAAGTTTACAACTCACATGTTTTTCCTTATGTCTGTAAAAATTGGTTATTTTACATATAATTTTTGGTCACCAACTTGTATGCACAATTAGACGTGACATCGCCATTATTAAAACAGCTGATACGCTTAATTATTATTTTTTTTTTACACATAAATTTCCATGTCGTTTCTTTAAAAAATGCGTTAAAGCCGCTACAAAGCGTCACTAAATTGCCTGCGTCAAAAATATTGATTTAAGGTTTTTCGTTTTTTAATATACAAGATGTGGAGCTTGTATCAACAATTTTTAAATAATTTATATCATTGTTATTAAATTATCAAAATGGGATAAAAAAAAAATATTTAATTTATCACTTATGCAAATTCTTCATACGGACGGCTAATGTTAGCGCAGATTTAACCGTCAACAAATCTTTTCGCCTGGCATATCATATCCATTTGAAAATAGAGCGTGTTCTAATCGAAAAAATTACATATGTATTTCCACATGTATTTTACACAAGCAAAGTTTTTGAGGTCACCAACTACATGTCGTCCATATAAACAAAAATCAAAATTTGGATTTATATATTTTTTTTTTTAAATAAATCACTCAAAATAAATGTTATAAAATAATTTTTGTTTACATGATTTGGTATAAACTTTATAGTTTTTTGTTGTTTTTTAATGCCTTGGTGGGAGTCAAATTATTGCAATTATGGTTGTTCATAAAAACGGTTAAAATTCATACTTTTATTTACATAGTATACGAACATTTTTTTAAATTTGAATTTTGAATTTTTTTTTAAATTTATGATTTGTAAAATTTTAAATTTTTTGCCAAATGGCAAATGTAGATTTTGTTTTGTTTTTCAAGTTATTGCAAAAAAAAATTCCTGTTTCCTCGCCTTCTGTGGTGTAATTAATATCGTTTCATAGATCAAGTATATGTTGCTGTACCTGTTCCTCGGTAGCTTTTGATAACCTGTGATCTCTGTGACTCTCAAAATAGACTACGAATACGTAAACGAATATAAGATCAGCCAATTTCCACCACTACAGGCCTAGTCACTCATCAGAGTATTTAAATATATCGCTGTCGGATACCCTGTACTGGTCCAGAAACCGCCGACTTTGCTGACACCTTTATTTTTTATTGCGATTTTTATCCTGCATTCTTAGAACTACTACGTTTACAGGTTAAGACAGCAGAGTTTAAGCAGCTGCCTGAAAAAGACTAGAGCCAACAGTTTGTCTTTAACGACCTCGCTGAAGGGTCTTCTTGTTGATGACATTGCAGCTAGTACAGTAATAGACCGGACCTTTCTCAGTTTTAGAGCGCTTGTCTTTATCTCCTGAGCTGCTACTTGTGAAGTATTAGGAATCTTTAAACTGAATGTACTTGTCTACCACAGCATGGTATTTACAGCGATTAAAGTGATAGCATTCTTTGCTATCTTGACTTGAATGAATAGTCCTTTAGATTATCGAGATTTAATAATGTCTGTCTGAATTTGATTTTTTGTGTCAGTGACATTTACAGTCATTGTCTGAGATCACGTTTACTGTCTTGTGACTGGAGACTGGAAAAGTTAGTTCTCGGATTAGATGTATATCTCATTGCTTTTTTATTTTGTCATTTTTGAGTCATTTCAATATCTGAAGATTCAATAAATAAATATAATGTATTATAAAAAAAAAAAAAAAAAAAAAAAAAAAAAAAAATTTTTGAGTACATATCTTGATCCCACGAGTGGGCACGTAATAAGCGAAATGATTCAGGCAGTAACGTAGTACATGGATTGTATTAATATGTATATAAACAGTTAAAACCAGAACATGTAACCCTCCAAAAATATTAGTTGTCAAGTAATGCGATAAATATGACACACCATTCTTAATTGAAATTGAGAGGTTTCTAAATGAAATTGAAAAATTTCAAAATGAAATTGAGCAATTCCATTGGAAATTCAGAAAAGTGCAAATTAAATTCAGATTTTAAATCTAAATATGAGAAAATTCCAAAGACGAACTAAATTTTGTAATGTAAGATATACTAAAATTTTATTTTTTTTTCAAAGAGAAGTAACACTCAGACAATTAATATGCCTATGTATAATTGCGTTACTTTCTTTGGCAAGGGGATAGGTGGGAGAAGTAAAGGTGGTGAAAGAAGAAAGCTTTTTATATCAAAACTCTGCAATTGCGCATTATGTTTATTTTTAGTGCAGAATTGCAGCGCCTCTGGTGGTGAGTAGGGGGATTAATTTTAAAGCTTGATTTTGTAGCCTTTATTTAATTATTTTACTTCGGTGGCGTTTCAATGCTATACAACCGATAATATAAGTTATGGTAGAACACTAATAATTATCAGAAATTGATGTTGTTTGAGTGGCAGCGGCTGGAAATTGAACCCGGGCTACAAATACCAACTCATGCTTAATGATCAAATGCGCTAACCAATTAAGCTACAGCACCCTCAAAACATTAAATCCCCAATAATAAAAGAAAAAAAAAATAAACAAATACATAAATTATAGGATTTACAACATTATATAATTACGGATTACCACCATCGTTGTAATATTACTAGTTTAACTGGTAGTTAAACTACATACATATGTACATTTGTACGTATTGAAATTGTCATAATTGTATTACATCTAAATGTTTTCATTAATAATGTCCAATATAACAAGATACAAATAATTAAAGTGTGGTAAACAACAGAAAACGGGGTGTTGAAAAAAATATGAACTCGTAAGCGTTTTATAGGCTACTCTAAAAAAAAGAACACATATTTCAATTTGAATTTTAACAAAAATTACGCACACAAAACATAAAAAATAAAAATAATATGTACTCATAAATATAAAGTTTATATTAAACTGCAGCAAATAAAACCTATAACAATTTAAAACAATTTGTTGTTGAAGTGGTAAAATGAAAAATATGGCTAAAAGGCTTTCTCTGCAATACGTCCATATATGTTTGTACAAATATGAACGTTTGTATAAATTATGAAGTTTTTGGAAAAAATAGAAATAAAAAAAAAAACGATATAGTTAATAATAAAAAATCCTACGCAATGGAAAACATTAAAATAAAAACGCTTGAATATTTGTTTCAACAGAAAAAAAGTGTAAACGTATGTTAAATAAAGTAGTAGGGGATTTGTTGCAAGAGGAAATTAACAGTTCAAAACACTGGTTGTGTGTTGTGTGGTAATGCTACAGCCAGAGTAATTTTGCATTAAATTGAAAACAAGGCAGTTGTCATAGCAAAAACATGCATTACCAAGTAATGGGGAAGGAGAAGTTTATACGACAATACTCCAGCGATTTTCAAAAATGTTCAGTAGTTTATGTAACCGAATATATTTACAAAATCCTATAGACTCCAAATGGTTGTCTGCTGTAACTAAGGTATTTTCTATATAACAATATTTTATTAATACAAACAAGATGGCGTGTCTTTTTAACTTTGTTTTTGTCTTTAGTAACTTTCATGTCATTTGGATAAGGGTTTATATCTGTAAATTATTCTCACTTGGTTATTAAACGTTACAGTGAATTTTGTTTCAATAAAGCGTTACATGCGGGAAGTTTTGCTTTAGTTCTTTAATTTAAAAATAACTGCCGCTGAAGCCCACCAATTGCTCAGCGAAGCTTATGGTGAATGTGTTCCAGCGGTTTCAATGTGCGAGAGATAGTTAGAGTGTTTCAAAAGTGGTGATTTTGACACGGAAGACAGAGAGCGCCCATGTCAGCCAATAAAAATGTGGACCAAGAGTTGGCAACATTACTCCATGAAGATTGGCTTCACACTCAACAAGAGCTTATAAAAACATTGGAAGCCAATAAAGAAGCATTTTCAAAATATTTTCCAGCAGCAGCATTCATTGGGTACCATATGAATTGAATCCGAGACCTTGAAATATGATTTTGCATGTCCGATAATTTTGCTTTGAATCATTACTAGCAATGAAAAAAAAGCATGAGAAATCGTCTGTGAAGCTCGGTCTACCAGCAAAGCGAAATGTGCATGGCGCTAACGTATTGCTCCATATTTGCTAGAATCAAAATGTTCCTATTAATTTTGTTATCTGGCCAGACCATTACAGGCAAACTTTTCCGAATACAACTGATTCATTTAAAGAGATCATTGGCCGAACAACGACCAGAATATGCGGCCATACATGAAAGCGTAATATCCAATCATGACAAAGCTCGGCCACATGTTAAAAACTATTTAGTAATAAGTAAGTTGTATCTTATTATGTTTATTAGTCTAGACTTTGCTCCCCGTCCGACGACTATTTGATTTGATCGATGCAGAACCCACTCTCTGGGATACACTTTACTGTTTAACCGAAATTGACCACAAAAGCTGAGCAGTTCTTTTGTCGCGGTACAAAATGTTTCAAAATAAAAGCTAAAAATTAATAAAAAAAAAAAAATCCCGCATTTTTAAGTTATACACCCAATATATGTAAAGGATAATAAATCAAAATTTACACAAAGCTATTATTTAAGCTAAGCTGATTACCTTTTAGACATCGAAGTGAGAGGAAGAAAGTTGAATACACACTTGATTGTACTAGCAATTCGTATTACATACATATGTGTATACAAATGTTTTTAAACTCTTAAATAAAAATACGAGCGATTTTAGCAATAATAATTGTTCTATGTGAACACCAAAGTAATTTTAAGGAAAAAAATTTATCAATTGCTTCGTGTAAATTGGAAATATGAATTATATTCAAACTAGGAAAACGTTTTCTCAGTAAATTCAGCTTCAAAAGAAAAGTAATTTTCTTTATAACATTTTAAAAAATTCAGATTTAACTTTTTAAAATTTCTGTAAAACAAATTCTCTAATTATTGGAATTGCTTTTTAGGGATTTTAAGTATGATATATTCGAGAATAAAAGTCTAAATACGTTGAGACCTCGCATAACTTTATGTATTTCAACTTTAAGGTTTTCTGCAAGAACTAGTTTTCTTTATACTGATTTTCAGAATAATAATTCATACACTCAAAAAAAAAAAAAAAATTGAGTAATCCGTACTTAAATCAATCCGTAGCGGTGTCAATAGTAGGGTAAGTACGGATTTTCTTATACCGAGTACAAAATACTTGATTCAAGTACGGATTCATCAAGTCAAAAAATCTTAATTTTAGCTCTCCTTAAGAATGGCTGAGATTGAATTAATCCCTAAATAAGCTTGATTCAAGAATTATAAACTAGATTTAAGCACGAATTTGTACTTGATGTAATCCAATAATGAGACTGATTTAAGTATGTCCGAGTTTGAATTAATCCCAAAATGAGCTTGGTTCAAGAATTGTGAACTAGACTTAAGCTCTAATTCATATTTGATGTAATCCTAAAATCGGATTGATTTAAGAATGTCCGAGATATAATTAATCCCAAAATGAGCTAAATAATACGAGATAAATACTTCGGATCTCGGTCGGCTAACTACGGCTACAATATTATGAAGTAAGAACCAAGGCCTCGTGTGTTCGTTCAGAACAGATTATAACTGGATCGGTACTCCTATTCTTACTTGCTTTATTGTGATATTCTTATATATATCTTATATTAAAATTCACATAGACTATTTGTAAGTTTAACTTTGCTCATTTCTTCTCTGGGATTGATTTAAGATTTTTGTTCTTAATTTAAGTAAAATAAGTCTTAGTTTTCGTTTTAAGATTTATCTTCTTGATTTAAGAACAAATTGGACTTAATTTAAGTGTGTTTTACTTAAATCAAGAACACTATTCTTGTTTTAAGAAAATCTGCGCTTGATTTGTCAAATCAATCCCGATTTTTACTTATTTTAAGTATGAACTAGTAAAAACGTATTTGAAAATTTCAGGCTAAAACTGAGAAAAATAAACTTAATTTTAGAATGCCATTTTTCTTTCTGTGTAGCAAATATCATATACTGATGATTCAACTGAAAAATGAATAATGAATTATGTTGTATTTTATACCAGACTTTGAGCGAACTTCAGAGAAATATTCTATAATTGGGGTCAAAATTGGCTCACATTCATTTTACGTTATTTTATTCTTTATTGATCTTAGCTTACTAACGCAGAAAGAATGTTTTTTAAATATTTAATAAAAGCATTAGAAAGTTTATAAGCTCATTAAAATTTCTTTTAAAATATGTACAAATACAAAACTGTATTACAAAAATTGATCTTGACAACATTTGCAATTAAACAAATTACAAATACTAAAAATTAGCACTCATTTTAAATTTGATAGCACAGAAGCTTAGACAGATGTGTTATAAGCACATAACACTTTTCATACACTTAATAATATTTCTGTTTCTATAATTTCTAATCACGTCGAAACAGATGACGTATGAAGTTGTCATGTCTTTTCTCGAAATCACATTTTTACCTGCTGTCTAACATACATAAAACCTTAAACTTTATGGCATTTTTGACTTCATAACTTGCCTGTCTTTATTAACAAAGTATTTGCACGAGTTATTTGTAATAGACACATTTTTCGGCTAAAAGTGATTTTAATTTAAAGTTTTTCTTTTTTTTTTTCGTTGATTTTCTTCAAACGCTAATTGTATGTTTTGTTTTATTTTCCATTAAAGTCGCTGCAGTCGTATTTAATTGCAATTTCGCTAGTATTTCTTTTTTATTATCATAATATTAATAAAAATATAATAGTATGAAGTGGTAATAATAATTATTATTATATTTTTTCTTTTATTTCATTTAAACTAGTTTTCGAATAAAAATAAATTAAACTAAACTAAATGAGTACGTGTTTGTTAAAATTGCTTAAAGCGTCTTTTTTTTTTTTTGGTTGCTGTTAATTTTGTGTGTTTTGTTTAATATGAGTGTTACAAATTTTTTTTCTTTATATTCGCTTGCTACTTTTAAGTGGTGCAGCATGGTGGTTTTATGGTAAAGATTTTGTAATATGTAGATAAGAAAAAGTTTAAGGACTAGTTGAAAATCATTAAGATATCTAACAATGACACCCAGTAAAAAATGTGCTCCCAAAGGAGCATGTTTTATGTATGAATTCATACCTCAAATCGCTTCAAACCTGCTGATAGGATGGATGCATGATTTTTATATAAGGTGTTCCCGGTTTGGAGGACAACTTTCTGCTGACAATAAGCGCTTCTTTTAACCTAATCAAACATGCAAATAAAGCACTTTCCTAAAGTGTTTTTTTTTTAATTCTATCTGAATGTTTTTGCTTAAGAAAAATTCTTAGTGACTGAGAAGCGCGATATTCGTTTTGTAATTGACTTTCGTTGTCATACGTAAATCTATAGACTATAATTTCATTTTTGTTTTTCGCTTTTAAACCTTCTTCGTTGTTAGCACTAAAAAGGCACCATTCTTGTATATTTTATTCGTAAGCATTTACTGCTTCAAAAGAGCGCTTTTATTGAAGCGTTCGATTATGCGCTTTTTCTCTTAAGTGCTTCCAAAACAGCATTTTTTTTTACTGGGCACCTACTGAAATTGTATAACAACATATGTCTTGTAATAAACAGTGCCCGACATTCACCGAAACATATAAATATTGTCTTCTTTTCCAAAAGCGAGATTTTACTCTGTTACCGAATGTCTAATAACCAATTTAAGTTGCTATTATCTCAAAAAATCGAATTGATTATGAGTCATAAGATGCTTCCAGCATCATTCAATATTATTCAACATTCATCATTAATCATATTCACCCCTATCGTGAATAAAAATTCCACATGAAATTTGTTCCCTTTTATTTTTTTAACATTGAATTTTAATAGGAAAAATGTGAAAAGGGAACAAATTTCATGTGGAATTTTTATTCACGATAGGGGTAATTATGATATTATCTACAAAGGAGAAAATAATTTTATAATTATAAATGTTGATCGACCTTTTTCCGTTAATATTAATAGTTTATATAGTTTCCTATATGCAGGCTTTCAAGGTCATTAATTTAATGTAAATAAAAGATTATTTATTTCATCTCCAATAAAATCCGACGTTTCGTTGATATTCTTTCCAACTTCTTCAGGGATTGAGTTTTTATTAAAATATTTTGTTAAAATCTGGAAAATAATTGTCGCTTTACTTTTCGCCGAAATCGTCAGAAATTCTGCCAGAAACAAAATGGCTTCATAAGAAACATAATACGAGGATCATGCCACATTACATTTAATACACCGAGGCATAATCTTGGACCAATCAATATACAATTTCGTGTTGAATGCATTAACTTCACCACACTTGTTCCAGATCTATCTGGAAAAAATCCTAATATCTTACAATTGGACTAAAGCGATAACCAGGAAAGGCTAAAATCGGTATGATTACAATAAAAACTTGAAGACTATCCAAATCCCTTTCACAAAAAGGAAACATATACGGCCCAATCATGAATAAAAAATCCGTGAAAGTTTTTTCCCTTTCTATTTTTTTAACATTAAATTTAATTAGGAAAAATGGGAAAAGGGAAAAAACTCCCGCGGAATTTGTATTCATGATTGGGCTGAAATGTCAAATACCTAAAAGTTAAGTTCTACTTAAGCGAAGGTATTAAATGGTTAACTTAGAATAGTAACAGGTGATTTATTATAGCCTAGCTGCTATCAGAGCTTTTAAATACTAAAAATACTAAATCAAAGCCACCAAAGGCAACAGAAAGGTTGACGAGTTTTCTACTATTGACTTCATTGTGTATACAGTCAACATAATCAATGCAATAAAGTCTGTAGATCATGTGGGGAGAAGGACAATTTTTAAACACTATACATGTCGGCTTTTAGTGGAATAATAAACAAATATTTATTAGAGGATAGATGAACAGGCGTAAGTGAAATATATTAAAAATGGTCGTTCATTTTATTAATTTTGGAATTATTTTTTTCCTGTATAATTGATACAACCTTTCTCTAGCGATCACAATGAAATCAGACAACTAGTTCTGAATATCATAGTCACTGTAATACCTTTGTAGGTAGTCTAAAAGTCGTCTTCAGTCTACCAACGTTTGAATTACGTTTACATGTATTTATTTTTATTTTATTTTATGACTATGATCCAGAAAACAATTTTAATTTTAACGTTTTTTATTTGATCATTTACAATATTTTTCTGTGTTACTTTATTTTTTTATTTTTAGTGGTCTGAGCTTTTGTTTTTGTACTCTGTTTTTTTTTTTTTTTTTTGTATTTTTTGATATTTGTAGTGTGAAATTGAAGACTTCACATAATTGACTTTTAAAACACATGTATATTATAAATATTCACAGTGTGTGCCTAAAGTACGGAGGGGTCTTGTTAACCGGAAATAAATTAGATTTTCCTGTTTTATGTTTTTACGTTTGTAGTTGTGTTTGATTATGCCAGCCAGATCTACAGGCAGTAACTGCAGCAATAAAATATAAATAAAAAATCCCAAAAACTTACATTTATTTTTTTTAAATAAAATCAACATTTATACTCAAACTCAACATGTCAGATCACCATCCGTAGCCATATGCACAGTGGCTTCAATTTTTTTAAGTAAATTAAAATTTCAGAAAAAGCATTAAAAATATACATATATATATGCTTCATGATTGTATGGACGAAAAAAAAAATACAAGTTACAGGCCCTCTCCACCCCCAAAAATTGTTCTATGGATTGTAGACACACGTCCTGAAAAATATAAGGATGATAGGATAACGTAAAATGTCGCCATATCGGTTTTGAAATTTGTGCATTTTTTCAGTTTTTGCAAAATAATTATTTTTGCATCCTCTTATCTTTTCTTTTTCTTTTTTTTTTTTCTTCCACAAATTCTTGAAGCATATATTGAGAAAAGATTATTAAAAGTTAGGGTTAATATTTAATAATAATTGAATAGTTATTATCTACTTAAGACAAACATATTGTAAGTTATATTCATATAAAACTCATAAAATCGAATAAATTACAATATATGTATTTGTACTAAGATTCTAGCACAAAGAGCCACTGTACTTGAATGTAGTCACACTGTTGCTGCTGATGTTTATTGACCAAAATGGCATAAATAAATACAGCCGAATTTCCCTATAATGAATCTTGACGGGACCAGAAAATCACTTCATTATATAGAAACTTCATTATACAGAAATTATATTTTTCCCCCACTTTTTATTTAAAATAATTAGGCATGTTAGTTTGGGTTACACTCTTCCATTTCTCTTCCTCAACAAAACCTTCTATGTAATACATTAAGAGATTTAAATACATTAGTCGGCACGTTACTCCATATCTCCACAAAAGTTTGAAGTACATCTATTGATGAAGAAACGTGCTCCAATGTAGGTATCGTCTTATTGACGTCAGCCAATTCTTCACTTCCGATCACTGAACACCGGCAACTGATGTCAAAATTGTTATTGATGTGGCTTTCTTCTTTTTTTTTTTGTTCTTAATTTCCTCTTTTGGGAATCCCCTCATTATATATGGCATCTTTCTCGGTACACAGAGTTGTTAGTATGCGTAACAGAAAATTGTTTGAAAAAGTCATTATATGGAGTCAAATATTACAGCTGCAAAATTGCTTCATTGTATAGAAAACTTCATTGTATAGAAATTCATTATAAGGAGATCAAAAACAATGAAAATGGAACGGAAAAAGTTGTGTGTTTGAAATCAATTCATAATAGGGAGAGCTTCATTGTATAGAAGTTCACTATAGAGAAGTTCGATTGTATAACAAACAGTAGCATAAATATTTATGCTACATGTTGCCACTGATAACACACACTAACAACTTGACAATCAAATGATAATAAACATTTAATCATTTAGCCGGGTTTGTCACCACTACCACCACCATCACCATGACACTCAAATTCCATTAATATTAATGACAAATAGTCTTTTGGGAGCGACAACATTCGTACATATTAACTGGCCAGCCAGCCTTTTAAAATCTTTTTATTTATGTAGTTTTATTTTATTTGCCCATTCAGCAGCCAACACCTCAAATTTACTTGCACTTGCTGCTCTAATACACCATGACGTTGTTACAACTAATTGATCTTGTTGGCTGCTTCAGTTTTTTGTGTTGGCATTGGATTTACAGGCCTTTATTAACAACAACCTGGTTTTTGACGCAGTCAGGCAAGTCAGCAACAGGGGCTTTAATTAAAAAATTACTAATTTTCTAATTAATCATTAATTATGTTTTGAAAATAAATAAACACAACTAAAATTGTTAAGAAAGATCTTCAAATTTTTTCTACATTAAAGTACAAGACAGTAAAAATTGAGCAGCTGCAGGGAAATGTTAATGATATGAAAAATGATTTGAAATTGGGTTAAATTATATTTTATAGTTATGCATTTAAATTGTTTATAATTACTTCCCTGAGAAAGATAAGAAGAGATGTTTGATTGACGTGTGACAGCTTAAATTGGAATACTAACTGAAATTTAGTTTAGAAATATACAGCCCAATCATGAATAAAAATTCCGCGGGAGTTTTTTCCCTTTTTATTTTTTAAACATTGAATTTGAATAGGTAAAATGGGAAAAGGGAAAAAAACTCCCACGGAATTTTTATTCATGATTGGGCTGATATTAATTGCGAAATTCAGCTTCAGATCATATACATATTTATATTTTCTTAAAGAGTAAAAAAGGGAAGAACACTGACATTTTTCAATCGGCCAATATAAATTCACGGTTCCATATACACAATTTCAATTGGAACCATATTGGTAAATATAGCGAGAGAGAGAGAGAGATAGTTTACTATTAATTGGATCATATTACAGAGATAAGTATTTAATACAAATAGGTTCTGTATTAACTTGATTCAAATTCAAATATGTATTTATATTATGCTGATGATTGGTCTAGGTTCAATAAATACTGTGAATATGTAGGGTATTATTATTATGTGTTAGATTTACTAGTTTTTTTAAGATCTTTAAACATATTTATGTACAACATTGCAAACTTGAAAACAATTTTAATTTATTAACAACACTTACGGCCAGAGGGTTGAATGCAGAAACAATTAAAATAACTTTTGGCGAAATAAATTATATTCATTTTATGTTAATGGTTGGCTGTACAAACTACAAAATAGTGCACTAAATAGAAAGAGGAAGGAAGTTAATTGCTAAAATATGCAATTGATTAAGTGTTGTGGATATAGGATAAATTGGTTATACCTACTCGTAGTTAGTTTAACCCTATTTAATAAATCAGCGCAGAGATCTCTTTAAATTTTCCTTAAGATGCAACTACTAGAGTATCCAAATTATTCAAGTTGTTGTTTGAATAAAACGAATAAGAGTTTGTAACTTGTTCGAAAAATTCGATTACAGGGGTTAAAAATTTGGAGTTTATTGATGGGATCATGAATCAAGTATATTGGAAAGAAATTTGCAAGCATCCGTCGACATCTTGGGCCTTGGATCCCGTTTGATCTTTCAACAGGATAACGATTCCAAGCACACTGCACTTTCTCTGAAAGAGTGATTGCTTTATTCTGCTCCCAGACAGCTGCCTAGCACATCTAAATCGCCAGACTTAAACCTAATTGAGCACGTTTGGGATATACTGAAGCCCAAATTAGTAGCAACTTTAATAACGAGCAAAGAGTCGCTTAAAGAAGCTCTTAAAAAAAATCTGGTCAGAAATATCGCCTTCTGACACATTTAGCTTGATACTTTTTATGCCACGCCGCTTGCAGGCAGTTATTGATAGCCATGGCGGTTAAAAAAAGTATTGAAATGTTTTCTTTTTTTGATTTATCTAAAAAAAAATGATTTACATTCCAAGATGTATTTAACCTTTTGTCTAGTGAATTTTATCGTATTTTTAAGAATTACCGTTATGTTCGTAATAAAGTCTTAATTTTTTGTTATTTTATTTTGTTTTATATATAAAACTAAATAAAACTGTATACTTTAAGTTTTCCTGAAACGTTTACTTTTCTTTAAACAATCAATTTTTGAGGTGTATTTAAACTTTAGTCTCTGACTGTATGTATGTACATATGAAACAAAAGTATGTCGATAAAAATGATTTTTAAATGTATTTGTGTACAAAAAAAATTAGTAACGTTAAAATTATAGTTTAGTTTATGATTTAGATTATAATGCCTGCAGGTATATACTGCATTTGGCACACATGGAGAGGATCTTTCTCTAGCCAGTGTTGACCCAAACTAGAGTGATATCAGTTGGATGAACTAAGCTAGACAGTACTTTTATAGAACTATGAAAAGATCTAACCCAAAGTAGTATTCTCCTAGATACAAAAACATATTAATATTATCTAATTTTGAAAACTTGCGTATCTTCAGGATAAAAAACTTAGACTGATTGGAATTTTTTTAACACGTGTTCAAAAAATTTAATTAAATTAATAATAAAGCATTTTCAAAACTTCAATCCAACTCTAAGCACTAGTCCATTTTAAAGCAGAGGAAGCGAGTTTTCTGAAACCTAGCTTTTATTTTGTGGGCTAATTATGATCTTCAATTGTAACGTAAAGAGAGGCTCAAACAACTAACTATCATGGTTGATTAGCACGATTATTGCAATATTGAAATTGAATATGTATGACGCCATCTAATTGAAAAAGAAACAATTTGTATTTCTTTTTTTATTAAAATATAATTTCACTTTGGATACACAAAAACCATTTATGGTTTTCTTAAAAGACATTTTTTGCAAAATGCAAAAAATACAAACAAACGAATTAATGAATGAATATTCACATACGAAATTGATATCAAATTTAATTGAAAAACAATAAAATCAAAAAAATAAAAAAACTAGTTAATGAAAAACAACGACAAAAAAAGCTATAAAATTAATTTATTTTACTTACTATGCACATATGTATGTGTGAAGAAGAATATTAAACATGAAACCACAAAAGTGGCGGCCTAAAGTTACTCGTAACAAAAATACATATTTGAATTTTTAATTTTTTTTTTTCGCATAATAAAAAAAAAACTCATAAGTAATTGTACAATGACAACATTAAATAAATCGTATGTAATAATATTAGTAACAACAATGATAATAATAATAATAATCATCATCATCATCATCATAATCAAATAATAACAATAAAAATTTTAAATTCATGTGCGGGTGTTTTAATCACAGACACATCATTTTCAATCCCCAAACGGATTTGCACACAAATACAACTTCGTTGGTGTATCTTGTGTTTTTATATATGTATGTACATATTTAATTTAGTGCTTTCTAAAGTAGATGTGAAATCCTCAACAAAAAATATTGTATTATGTGACAATCCGTACAGAAAGATGCAAAAAAAAAAAGGTCATTGATATGAATGCAGTGCAGTTTAAGAGTCATTCAATGTAGAGTATTACACCCGTAAATTAGAGACAGGAATTTGGCTAAAAGTTCTTTTGAGAGAAAAGCTTAAGACGAAATCTATTTAGTTGCCAAATTTAAAAAAAAGATTCACTTAAATCTGTATCAGTTTGTATGATTCAAAAAATAGTTTTGGACACATTCGAATATTTATCTCCTACACCACAATAGTGGGGAGAGTATATTGGATTTGTACTGATGTTTGTAATGCCCGTCGTCGATTTAACGATGTTCGTCCGCCCGTCCGTCTGGCTGTCCAGAGTCCAGAGTACAGGTCGCAATTTTGAAGATATTTGGATAAAATTTGGTACCTGATATTTTTTCGGTCCAAGGACGGATGTGATTGAAACTGTTGGAAATCGGTCAATTATTTTCCCTGGCCCTAATACAAATTTCCTCCCGAAATAGGGGATTTAACGATCATAAATGTTTGAATTATGCAAGGAACCAAACAAATTTCATCACAAATGAAGCCAAATTACATCTACAAATCGGTTAATAATTAGTCGTAGCTCCCATATAAGGCCCACTTCCGAAATTCACTTTAAAGAGCATAACTCTTTAAACAATTTTGTTATCCGAATAAAATTTAACAAAAATTTATTTACAGAATTTATTTTATTTACAGAAGTGATGACGCCTAATTTTTTAATGGTCGTTCCATAATAAGTCAAAACTCCCATATAAGACCCTCTTCGTAATTCTCTTTAACCACCCTAAATATATTAAAAGTATTTATGTCGAGATAAAGTATGATACTTATATTCACGGAAATCATGGCATAGTTATCTCTCTCATATAGCGCCCATTTTTGAAAAATTGTTTTATTTATATACTGGGTGTAGGGTATTATATGGTCGGGCTTTCTTACTTATTTTAGATGTATCTCTCATCTGAAAGCTACTAAAAATGGAGTATAAATGTTTTGATTTTGCCCAATTTCAATACCAAAATTCTCAATACAAAATGATTGCTACCACATTAATATTAGTTCGTAGACAATCTGGGGGTTTCTTCTAAACCTATTTAAACTATTTAAACTAACCTCGTTAAATAGAATCCTTTATCTGAAAGATTCAAAAAATGTTTCGAGTGTAATCGAAGCAGAAACTCAAAATTTTCATCCAGTCAGTCATTCATTTGCTCATCTGCCTACACTTCATTCATACCTTTTATTTTATTTATTTTTTTCTCTCTCGTTTTTATTTAAAAAAAAAAGTGATCAATGTAAGTTTCAAGTGCAAGAAAATGTATCTTATAGTTGGTTGTAATTTTTTGTTGTTGTATGTAGATTATTTTAGTTTCATTCATCATTTGAATTTTGTATTTATTTCAGACGTACTTTGCGGTTGCATTGTTTATATTTGATACTCCTCCTATTCGTATCTTTTGGTTGTCGCTATTTGATTTTTTATGGCTTGTGAAATATTTCAAATACAAACATTGATCGCAATTACATTGACCTTAGAGGATTTTTTGTTGTTTATAATGTAAATAGATACATACAATACTCGTACATTGTGGTGATTGTCTTAAGATTGTGATTTATTAACAAAATATTGCAAATTTTCTTCAATAAAAGTTTTTATTAAAATGAGGTGAAATTCATAAAACAGAAAAGTCATGTTTTATTGTACAAGTTGTCAATGCTGGGAACAGTGCTCCTTTCAGCCCCATCCAAACTGTTACAATTTAGAAGCAACATTTCTGATGTGACTAAAAATTTCTTAAAACTTAAAACACTGATTATTAAAATTATATAAATATGGAAATTTTAGTAAAATCGGTTTTGGATGTCAAATTTAGTCGAGAAGTGGAAGCTTGAAAAGGGGACTAATAGGTAGGCCTCCCATTTGAAACTTTTGTACAATATAAATTTATTCAAAGTATTGGCCAATGTTAGGTATGAGCATTTCCTACCTTTTTAGAAACATGGATTCTGCGGCAAAAGAACTGGTCATCCTTTAAAGCCAATAATCAATCAAACAAATTTCAGATACCCTGCATTTCTCGGCCCATGCTCGCTTGAAGCAAAGCAGATACATTCGGTACAGGTTCCTTGTAATTTTCTGGCCAGCATCATTAATCCATTTCTCATGGCAAGGAATAATTTGGTTCAAAAACGATTTTCTTTCAATTCATATGGTACCTAATATCCACGGTTTTGGATTAATCCTGCTGATTCCAACCGTTTTTGAGTTGCTGCATGAGTAGCACCCATTTTTGCAATCTCTTGTTGAGTATGAATACAATCTTCATGGAGTAATGACTCCAATTATTTGCCTTCAAACCTTTTTGTCTGGCCTGGGCGATCTTTGTTTCCCGTGTCAAAATCACCACCTCTGAACCATCTCCTGCACCATAAGCTTCGGTATGCTTTCCAATTTAAAAAATAAAGTAAAACTTCGACATTTTTAAAGCAAGAAAACTTTGTTGTTTAAATTACGATTTTCACTCACCAAGTGAGATGAAGATACCCTTCAAAATTACGCATAATACTAAAGACTAACACCGGCATCTGTTATGAATGCCGCACTTTTAAGTTATACACCCAATATTACTGCAAACATTTTAATAGCTCTCACTTTTTACATAACTAATTGGAGTTTATGTATCAACCCTTTCATTCTCAAAAAGGTTTCAAAAAACTTCATTACTTTGATTTCAATCATAATATCAAATACATGACACGTTCATGTATTAGGTTAGGTTCCGTGGGCATCTAATCTTCAAAGCAGATTAAAATATGATTTCTCTCAGTCGACACGAGTTTTTTTTGATAACGAACCTCCTAGATTCTCTGATGAAATATTATAGGTATTTAAGAACCATTATTGCCAATTCCTTCAAGCCCGAAAGGAGGTGACGCAAAATATATGATTTCACTTATTGAACAAGGGCGTACAAATGAGATGCCATGTACAATTGTTGTGCTACAATTGTTGTTGAAGAGAACGCCAAACATATGACTCCTTATATTGGTCAAGGCCGAACATTTGCTGAATGAGTTAGTCCGTCGTCTGTTTCGCTTCCTTATTATGACAGCTTATAAAGTAGTTGTTGAGCCGTAAACCCAGACTCATAGCATGCGTCCCTATAATAAAGTGTCCTGTAATAGTAAATATCATTATCTTCTGTACAACTATTTACCATATTGTAAATTTATCTGCTATAAAATTTTTCTGAATATTACCGTGGCCACAGACCCATATAGTAATAACTTTCAGCAGTATAACTTCAAAATTAAATTTTTGTCGCTCTAGTCATTTCCGTTAGCACTATCAACCAGGTGATCTTTTGTGATATTTGAGTTCACGAATGAAGCTCAAAATGATCTGTGATGAGAGATACAAAATACTCTTTGTCCTTTAACCAAAAAAAAAAAATATATATACAAACCCGTGCCAGTATTAACTAGAGCGTTCTGGTGGTATTTTTTTTTTTTTTTAACAAACACAAACTGCGAAGCTTTTTGGCTTGTCTGCAGAAAACACCCAGAGTCTTTGGCAGGAATCGAACCCGCAACCATTTGACTGATAGTCCGGCACACTATCGCCTAGTCTATCGGGGCACCCACAATATATTTTTTGAACAATCTCGCAAGCAGCACTCTAAAATTGTAAAAAAAACATGTACTGAATGCTGAATTTGTTCTTTTAAATGATGAATATTTTTTCCATGGGGATTGATGTTTGATTTGGTCTACAATCACGTTTAGTCTCTTCTATGAGGAAAAGGTAAACAAAATTAAACATAAAGAAATAATCCTTAAATATTATATTGATCAACGCTCGTATATTTTTAACCAAAATATAGCTTGAATACAAAGTATTTCTTGCAGAAACTACCACCCATAAGGCAATTCAGATTTATAGGTTACCCAATGCGATTTAAAAGCAACAGACTCAAATAACATATTTTGAAATTGAACATTTATGGAAATGTTAAAGTTGTTTGTCTTTAATTTTTCAAATTATTTCGTGTTATATGTTGTGTAGTATGCGAAACAATAAAATTGTTATTTGAAATATTTGTTTGTTTGTTTGTTTGTTTGTTTTTGTTGCAAATAGTTGACAATTTGTTGTCATTACCATAAACTAAATAAATCAAATAGAAAAATGTTTTCCATGAAAAATCCACATCAAATCATATGCATACACTGAAACCACATTGTCTGAATTAAGAGACTCACACACAGATTAATAAACATTGAGTGTACGTATGTACATACTTGCCACAAATTCATACAACAACCAACTCATGCATATTTTACCATAATTTAACATGGGCCACATACTGTAATCATACTGCTTGTTGCAAGCAAACAAAACACAAAAAGAAAAAACAGTCTGTTCAAAAATCTATGCAGACTTAATTTTCATTTACTGGTTGTCTGTCGCATTTTAGGTACCAATAACTACCACAATTCGCTCCAAATGCCATTTGATTTGATGGCAGCAGTAAATGGCAACATTTGCAACGCAGTCAGTCAGTTGTGTGTTATGGTGTAAAATCAAGATGAAAATTATTGCCATGGGTATTTAATAAATAAATAAATAAATGTTTTACAACTTTATTGAATTGAATTTATATCTAAATATTTATTGCGAAGACCATATTAGGACTTGAGCTTTTAGACAAGTAAGACTGCAATACTCAGCCAGCCAGCTTCGACGTACGAGTGGAGTGCGTACAAGAGTTATAAATTGTTTACAATTTGCGTTAAGTAAGTTAAGAAATAGAAACAAATTCAAGTGACAATTGAATTATTTTAAATTGTATAAAAAGCCTTTAATCGGATGATTTTAATTTTATAGAAATTATAAAATTGATAGTCAGAAAAAAAACAGAGACTGCAAGACAATTGAATTGTATCAATTGTTATATTTGTTTTTTTTTTTAATTTTGTTAAATATCATACTATGGTTACATGGTTGCTGTTAAATTGTATTTTGATTCGTTTATAACCATATTATAACTAATGTTTAGCATCATAAAATATCATAATATGATTCTAATTAACAAGGAACTAATTAGTCCCTTGTTATAATTATTTGTTATTGATAACCATAATATAATGATGTGTAAGCATATTATACCTATTATTTATATATATCATAATATGTAGTAAGAAAACCATATAATGATTTCAGCTCAATCATAATATGATTATTCTTAAACATATTACATGACATGATCATATTATGGAGTAAAGTATTTTTCACATAGAATCCGGTCGCATAGAAGTTTTAATATTTATGTAACAAAAAAGCTTTGAACCTCAAATTGATACAAGAAGAAACTTAAATTTATATCCTCTCACAAAAATCCGCGATTCTGCTTTCATGGATCACATTCAATGTTGCACAATATTTCGATTCACTTGCACTCCATACTTAATCCAAAACGATAACTCTGTTTTAACTTTCCTTTGACAATAGCCCAATATTGTTCAATTGGCCGAAACTGCGGATAATTACGGGCTTCATACACCTTTTTTGTTACATCACCCTAATTTCTTCGATATCAGCTTTTTTACAATCACACGAAGCCAAAATTCTTATTAGATAAATATTTCTCTTAATTTTATTTAAATTAAAAGCATTAAAAACCTACGAAACCAATTTTTATAGCAACTCGGACTTTTTCTTAATATTGATTGAATATTTTCGTTCACATTATATCCAAAAGGAGTCTGTTTTGGGTTTTATTAACGATCGATGTTTGTAACAAGTCTAACAAGTTTTAATGCAAGAGTAATTCAAAACTTGATACCAGTGTCAAGCAATTGAACAACAATTGTATTACATTTTATATAAATAGCATTCTCCAGTAAAAAGGAGATATAAATTTAAACCAAATGTTTTTTTTTTCTTAACACTCCAACATTATTGTTGGAATGCTTAGTGATGATAATCGAGTAAATATAAGACTTTCAAAACCTAGTATACTGCTCCACAGAAAGTATGAATTATAGAACACTTACGCTCCACAACGCTTTCACACACCATCTGTGAATAATGTGGCTCAACTTTGTTAACGCAGCATTCTGCATCAAATAACGTTTGGTTTTGGTTTTGTTGGCATAGGCCTTTGACTTCAAATACCCCTGTAAAAGGAAATCCAATGATATTAAATCACACGATCTATGAGGCCACTTTTGAACACGAAGAATACCATAAATTTCTTGGTCATTGTTTCTCGGAGTGTATAGCAATGTCTAGTTGAAACCACATTTCATCCACATCAATTAATGCAGAAAGTATTTTGTTGTAATGTCACAATATCGACCACCCGTAACAATCACTGCACAAGCCACATTTGCAAAGAAGTATGCTACATTGATGCCCCCAGTCCAAAATCCCCTCTAAAAAAAATACCCGTTGTAAATGCATTTGTCTTTCTACAATCACTTGTGGATTCTCTGAACCTTTAATGCATCAATGTTGACGTTTAATAAAATCGTACTTATCACTCATAATGATTTAACTGACCTACTGTCGCCAAAGTTCAATTAAACAATGAAAACGTGTTGTTCTCTCATGTTATACTCGATTTTACTAGTCTTAACACACCATCAATTTGTTTGCACATTTTGTCTTGAATTTGTCTGGTGTGGACAAATCTGATTGATGTTATGTTCCTGTTTGAACAACGTCATCAGAACATTTGTTTGCACAACTAATTCTGCCATCATATAAAATTTTCACACAAAATGACCATAATTTTTAATAATTACAAAGAAAACTTTGAACATGAACATCCACACGTTTTCCTCATGCAGAATAAGATGAACAAATTTGTCTCCGTAATTCTGGCGACGTTTTGTTATTGTGTGCACAAAACGTTGACTAATCAAGACTGTGAAACTTATTTTTGTTCAAATCTTGCCTGTATTATGGGACATCCTGTGTGTAGAGAATAGAAAGTATTTGTTCAGATGTAGTGCTGGCAAATTCTACTACTTTCCATTACTCAATAATATTCAATACTTTTCATTTGGGTACTCAACACTACTCGATACTTTTAACGGATTTTTTGAAATTGTAACGCATAGTTTTTATCTGCAAATTGAAGTAGTTTCTTCAAAAAATAAAAATAGATCTTCAACTATTATTGGTTTTGTATGTCATTTATTATTAAATCAAAAATAAATGTAAAGCTAACTTTTAATTCAACGTTAACAACAACTTAAGAAATAATTAAAATAAATTCTTTGGAAAATTAATGTTTTGTTTTAATTAAAGAATTGAAAAATTTGCTTAAAAATACAACTCAGAAAGTATCGAGTAACTATTTTTGAGTATTGAGTATCCAAAAAGAAGGGCAAATACTCGATACTCGGTACCCATTACTCAATACTTTGCCAGCACTATTCAGATGTCTTATAAATAAGTGTTATTAGCTAGTTATTACTTATCTATGAAAATTTCAAGTGACATGTCATTACCAATTACTTGATTAAACAATTCTACTAATTTCTGGTTAATTTTGGAGCTGTGCACAAAAATTCCGCTGGAAGCTAAATTAATAAAAAATTAATGTTAAATATTGAATTTTACAAGTTTAAAATACATTTAACATAAATTAATAAAACTTCTAATTCTTTTATTTTCAGGTAAATTCAATAATTGTAATGGACCTAACCATAACACTTAATTTAAATAACAACTACACACGAGTATTTAAATTTTGAATAGTATTTATTGAAGCAAATTATTCGAACTTTTGCCTTAAGGCTAAAAATATCTACACACAAAGAAATATGGGCCACATTCTGTAAGTTATTAATACATAATGTTTATTTTTCAGTAACAATATTGAAAATAACACAACTTTATGCATTTTTTTTTTTTGAAATCAAAGAACACAACAAATAAACAACACGTTGCAACTGTTGAGCATTAACAATGACAGCAATTAAGCAAATGCAACGCATCACACACTAAATGCCACTAATATGGTTTAATTTAAGGCTTATTAAAGCAGCACTATGGGTCCAAATATGTATATTTTAATAATTGGCAAACAAATTCTAAACATATACTGCCGTATTCATAAAAAATAAAGTAGGTTTGAAGTGTGCTTTTAGACAAAATTTTCATACAAAATTTTCTTAAAGTACATTTGAAGTCTACTTTAATTTTTTCTGAATAAAGCATAGTACTCTGTTCAAAATTTCAAGTGGAATGCTGTCAAAATACATGTTAAAAAAAATAAACATGAAATTTTCATGAAAAAATGTTGCAGAAGTAGTACTCTGTTCATTTTGTGAAAAACATGTGAAATGTATCTGGCAACATTATTTTTTCACAGCGAAATAATTAAAGTAGCAATTGGTTCACGTGGAATTTTTATCCAAAAGCTCTTCTGTCGCAACAACAATATCTATTACTTGTTGTTCTGCTGCACAAGCGGCTAGTAATATTTGTTTATTCATTTTTATTTAAAGATTTCGATTCAACACAGATTTTTTAATATTTTAACTTTTATTTATTTTCGATTTAAATTCACAAAAAAGCAAAACATATGTGTTTTGTTTACATAAGTAAAACAATGTGGCGTACTTTCAATTAAAAAAAAACGTCAAATTATGTAAATTCGCGTGATAGGCAACATTGGCTATACGTCAAATTTTCCGTATGAAATAATTAATGTTGCTCAACATTTTTCCCAAATTTGAACAGAGTACTAGGCTTAAGACTGAATATTTTGAACATAATATATTGCTAGAATAATATGCAGTTAACAAAACATGCTACTGATGAAATATTGTATGTTTAAAGAATGAAACTTTATTTTAATGATACACCTTAATAAAATAAAAATTGAAAACTAGTAGGTATTTACTGAAATGCAACAAGTGAATTCTGATTAAAAACAATAACATAATAGCAGCATTGAACAAACATTTAACCAAGTTATAATATCATCCATACGAGAAGTGAGTAGCAGCAACAGTTGTACATGGTGGTTGATCAGCAGACCATAACAATTTAAGACAAACTAGAAAAAAATACCAGTATTTAAAAGGGGGAAGGAAATTGCCGTGCAATATATTATATACAATAAGTATATAGAAAAATAATTTTATCACATACATATACACATGTGGTATATTGTTGGATATTATGGCCAACGTTCCTGTTCAGCGAACACCCTCATATATGTATATTTTTTGTGGAAATAAAAAAATGAACAACATGTCTCTGTATATAAAGTTGCGTTTGCGTACTTGTTGTACCAAGTTTTGTTACAACAGAATAAATTCAGAGAGATAGAGAGAGGGTTCAAAGTATTTTGGCTTTAGTAAAAAAATGTACTACAAAAAAATTAAAAAAAAAATACTGTTTACATACACTTAACGAAAACTTCTGTAAACAACTTGTTAAATAAAACATGAAAGCTAAACATCTTAATTTATCGTCCCTACGATGTGAATAAAGATGTGACAATAGATGAAACCAATGAATATGTCAAAGAGGCTTTAATGGTAATTAATATGTACTTATATCATTTTAAATTACGGATCCGATAGAAAAAAAAATTATATCAAAATCCAAAAAGGGGGCTGATTCAGCTTTCAGAAATAAATGTTTTAAAAAGTTTGTTTTTTATGCTTTTTTCAAATGTTTGCGGATTTGCATGAATTAATTGTTATCTTCACCATTAGTGATAAGAACATATAAAAGTCAGTAATTTTATTTATAAATTTCCTTCTGATTCCTTCAAAAATGTCCTACATTTGCCATGCCTTATTTAAACTTCTTTTTTACACCAGAAATATCCAAGATATATGTATATCGTTTTATATAAAAAAAAATATTTTTTACACACCCTTCATTCATCCAAAAGAAATATTTAGCAAAAGAATTACAGGAGTTTGAAACCTGTAATCCTTATTGATGTCATGCTGAAGATTCTGTCAAATTTAATTTATGTTGAGTATAAAATCCGCTGACCAATATTAATCCACCGTGGAATACTGTCATGACTTACAAGAAATAATAATAAAAATATCAAATTAGGCTCATTAATGAAAACTGAAATACAAGACAGATTCACCCCTGTTTCCATTGGCACATGTTTGTAATGACTCAAGTGCCGATTCTTCAAAAAATGTCCCTTGATAATTAGGCCGACATTATCGACATATTGATGGTCACATTTCACATTTTGTGTTTCCAACATAATACAATGATGGCAAACGATTCCTCCATTGTGCAGATGTTAATTAGCATCATTATTTTAACTTGCAATACAACTTATAGTCCACAATATCAACATATTTGCAATCCATTATTAGCTGATCAGCTACCCCTAAGATACCATAAATTATCACTGCTTAGCCAAGCTTTCTCCACTGACGTTATTTTAGATAAAAATGTGTCTTGTTCTAGAAAAAAGCAAGGCACATGGAGTGGTTGGACCATTATCCAGTCAATAGATAGAATAAAATTTCTCATCTTTAGAAATATACACAAATCTCAGGTAATTTTTTTAAATAGCCGTGTCACTATGCTTAAATATATTGTAATAATGATAAGAATATATCACTAAATCAATTTATAATAAAGCTTAACAAATTTTACCTTATCGCGTTAAATGATCGTAGTCACCAAAGTTTACTTATGCAGATTTCAGATGCTGATCGGAAAGAGGAAATTTTCAGTTTCAATGAAAAGTTAAAAACAATATAAATACATTTTCAATAGAGTAACTTAATAATTGTTTCATTTAATTTATGTTTGGCTTTCATACTTTATCATTTTGTCACATCACAATTTCTCTCAGTGTACGTATAATGAAATTTTGATGGTACAGTACTTCTGATTCTGTTTTAATTTGACGGAAATAATAAATTCTACAAAAAAGTAACAAGTGGTGGTAGCTAAGTTATTTTATGTTTTATTGTTAAATTCGGTTTCGGCTGGGGTCTTATCTGTATAATGATATAATTGTTTAAAACAAAAAAGTGTTGTATTAGTAATTGAATTGTTGTCATTTATTATCATTTTGATGAATGTGTTCTTTTGGCTTTTATTCTTACAATGAAATCATTGAAAAGGATTTTTATAAGGGTATTTACAACTTTAATAATACAATTTTTTATAACGATAATTTTTAACACAAATTTCATAATTGATAAAATTTCCTTGAGAAATCTTTTACCAATAAAAAAATAAAAGGTCGAAAATTTATTACGCGTTAAAGTGGAAATGTTTTTCAGCATCAAGAAAGTTATCAAAAGTTATGTTGTATGAAAATTATGCTCAAATAAAATCTCGTAGGTAATTAATTTAATCAGTTTATTTATTTAATTTTCATTGTTAATTAGTTGGTATTTATTATTGGTAAATAGTTTATATATTTTTATTACATTCAATTACAATTATTTTACACTGACATCACGATATTTATTATATAGTTTTATTTATTTTTTTGTTTATATAAATACTCTTATTGTTTTAATTAATATTTTAAACATTTTTTTTATTTCATAATCGAAACTTTCTCTATTATTTATAAGCTTGAGATAATTTTAGGTTTTAAAGCAAACATGATTTTGTTTCTTTTGGCAGAAAATATTTGATTGATATAGTGGAATATATTACTATACACTAAAACTTTATTACCAATTTCCAAGAAAACTTAAAAAAAACATTTTTAAGGTCAAAGTTAGGGCATCAAAATTATTAGATTTTTCTTTTATTTGTCTAGTAGATACAAATAGGCCAACATTTAATTGTAACACTTCCTGACATCGTGATCCATTCACGGAAACCACATGTCTATCTGAATTTTCAGCATTGCTCTTGATTTTATAGAAAATGAGCAAATTTCAACCAAATTCATATTTTATGTTATCCAATATTTTTTATTGAAAACCCTTTTATATTAAACTTTTCAAAACTTTCTGAGATGCCTTTACTTCAATAAGGAACTTTTTGCTAGGAAGCAAATAGTAATGCGGATTTTCGACCAAAAACTGCGAAAATTCAATACTTTTTAAGTTTTCAAATATAATATCGATTATTTTTGTATTACTTTGAACTTCCCTTATGTAATTTTTTATTTTATTAACTTGTAGTATGCATTTTAATAACATCAGTCATAAATTGTTTCCGGTATTGTGAAAAACTGAGCCAAGTTAGTTGAATTTTTTAATTTTCAAGTCTGTATAATTCGTTAAAGTGAAAAGCTAAATAGCACGCGCAGGCATGTGTTTAGCCCTAATCGTAGTCTTTAACAAAATATTAAAAATGGTTCCTCCAATATCCGCTTCTAAAGGAATATAAATTTTATGATCCCATAACTTAAATTCGAAATTTCATGACTATCTGATTATCCAAATATTTTTTGTGTTAAGTTTTATCTCGCTAACAGATTTATACATATATGTTAAAGTGATTTTCGAAGGGGGACTTATATGGGAACTTTGGCTAAATATGGACTGTCCGTTATAAAATTATTTGTCATGCTATTTCTGTATACATATACATATATAAAACTTTTTTGTGTTGAATATTATTTGGATACAAATATTTTTGTATGCTCTTTAAATTGATTTTCGAAAGTGGGCTATGGGTGCTATGGCCAAAAATTTGTAGGTGTGATTAGACTTCATGTACCTACATCTCATTTGTGGAGAAATTTGTTTGGACACGTTCGAATCAAATATTTATGACCGACAACCCCTTATTTCGGGGGGACATTTCTGTATGAACTGGGTGAAATAATGGACCGATTTCAACTCATTTCAATCCCAACCGTCCTTGGACGAAAAGTATCATCTACCAAATGTTATCGAAATATCTTCAAAATTGTGACCTATGCTTTATGCACAAGTTTTCAATGAACAGCCAGCCAGACGGATTTACATCGTTAAACTTTGAGGTGGGTGTTGGACTAATATTTATGGCCGTTACAAACATCAGCACAAATCATTATACCCTCTCCGCTATGGTGGTGTAGGGTATAAGTATGTTACAAGTTATTTAATTTTTTCACTTAGTACTTGATAGTACCCAACTGGTAACTCTGTTCTCTGATCTGATGCCAAGTTTTAAGGTACGGTCACATTTGGCAAATATTTGCCGAAAAAGACGTAATCACTAAATAACATATATTTGAACTCGTTTATTTATTTATAAAAAATTTCTTATTTAGGCTACAGCACAACAGATATTTTGTTTTAATTTATTTGATGCTGTTTTATCTTGCAAAACTCTTGTTGGGGTAAACAACGTCAAACAAATTTGTGCTAAAACAAGTGGTTACGCTTTTTGATTAAATATTTGCCAAATGTGACCGTACCTTTAGAAGAATTTTATAAGATATGTATGTACCTACCTACAGGTAAAAAATTATTGCAGTTGTCAAAATCAACGGCAGCATGTTATTCCTTTACATTAATCCTTTATTCCAAAAAGCTCCGCACTCTAATTTAATTTATCACCTATGCATTTCTTTGATTTCATCTTCATGATTGCACTTTTTATTTTTTTTTTTATTTATTTTAATAACTTTTTTCTATTACATGGCTTCAAAAAACATTATTTCTTTTAAAAATAGCAATAACAAACAATAACAACGAATGACCAATCAAAACAAAACAACGACCGCCTCCCAACTAACAATTGCACTATTTTGGCCAAATTTTTAACATCTTTTTCACTTATTAATTTAAAACTTTACGGATATTTTTACATAAAAACATTAACTAATATTTTAATTAAAATTTAATCCAAAAATATTTTAACTTACGCGATTAATTAACGTGCCAGATTAATTTAACTACGACAATTTATCTCCACACAACCGAACACTTGAATTTTTTTTTTAGAATACTAAAGAAGAAGAAGTCATTGTTATTGTTTTGTTGTTGTTATTAGAACACTATTGAAAGTAAAGAAGGAGAAGCAACTACAACAAAAAGATGAAATCAGTGATGGGTAAATTAGTACTTTTTAAAAATGAAAGTGGGAGGGATCTTAGGGTAATACAGGATGGATAAATTAAATATTTTTATTTATTGGTTTGCAATATAAGCTGTTATTTAAATATATAAAGAAATAATGTTATTTACTGCAATAATTATACATTATATAGGTACATAAGTATATGTAATTATAAATATCAAGTTTGTGGTTTATAATATTTAAGTATTTTTGTAATTATAAAACTAACAAAAATATGAGTTAAAAAGTAATAGGAAATTGTCAAACAGACTACTTACAAATCTACTAGAAAAAGTACTTATTTTTGTTCGAGATGTCTCCGTTATAATTTTGACACTTTTTTTTATACTTACAAGTTTTATAAAAATATGCAGTTGTAGACTGATTATACACAAACTTTAAGAAAACTTACACAAATAGGTATTAAGGAAACTATTGCAAATGATATTAATAATGATTTATAATCATATAATAACTTCTTTTAATCTATTTATTTGAATATTTTTTTTTTTGGATTTTATAAGTATGGCCGTTTTTAATTTAATTAAATTAATGAATTCTGGAAGTTATTGAAATTAAGAAAGTAACTGAAGTTTTTGATGGGATATATTTAAAGTAATATTTAAAAAGATATTTTACATATACCTATTTCGAGTATGCAAAAAAACATAATTATTATATTTATAATTTTTAAAAGTGTCAAAAATATAATTAATAAGTTTTAAGTCTTGTCTAACTAACCCTTTATCAATTGCAAAATCCTTTAAAAACAACAAAATAAAACGATGTTTCCACACATTTTACTATATGTATGATAGGTTAAAATTATTCTTTCTAAGATCTTTTTTGCATTAGAAATTATGACCATAAGTCTTTGTAAGTATCCTTTTGAGTGAAAAAAGAATAGGGTTAAGGTTGGTTTACGTGGTTGCCTGCTATCTGCAAGCATTCTAGTGGAGTCTTTTGATTCCGTTTTGAAAGTGTAAGGGCATCTTAAGGGTACTATTATGCAGCTGATGGTACCACAAGATGCTGATGGCAGCAAGATGCCATTGTAGGTCATGGTCTGCCCCAGTGGTTATTTCTTTTAATAGTTCTTTTAAAATTTACAACTAAATAAATCTTGAAAGTTTTTTAATGATTACAACCTACACCACTATTGTGGGGAGGGTATATTTGATTTGTGCTGGTATTTGTAAAGCTCAAAAATATTACTCTAACTAAACCTTAAAATATACCTGTCAACTTAGAATCACTTTCTGAGTAAATATTCGTATAATATTTAAATATTCAAATAAATCAAATAAGGATTTTTCAAACAAGAACTTTGTTTTTAAACTGTTCCATATTGGAATAACATGAAAGTTTTGACATTTAACATGTTTATATATATGTAGTAGAAGCTTTGCCATTATCACGTCGAATTTAATTTCACTCGAAAATTCATTATTAAAATGGTGGATCTGTAAATGCATCATTTCCCAAAATTCGTAATATTTTCGTTAAATATTAACCTCCTACATATACCGCCATAAAGAAATTTGTCGGTAATATTTCCGCATTTGGGCTTCAGAAAATCTAAGAGTAATAGTTAAGACGACTTTGTGCATACTAATCGTGTCGCTGTATGTGATTTGGAGGCATGTGGCTTTTTTTTGCAATTTCGGCTGAATATGAAGAGTGAATGGATCATTCTATTGAGAAATGTTAATAACAAAATGTTTTCTTATTATTGTAAATATGGATATCACTGAGATGTGTTTTAACAGGACGGTGACACAGTCACATATCCATCAAAACTATGAATGTATTTTAAACTAAATTTCCAGATTGATAATTTCATGGAATTTAGCTGTTAAGAGGCCGCCCCCATCTGCGATTTAACACCACCGGATTATTTTTTGTGGTCCTATATTAAAAATAAAGTCTATATAGAATCAAATCGATTACAGCCTTAAAAATTAAAATCCGTGAAATTTTGGTAATGAAATATATCCGACATTTTACCACAGTCGAAGATCGAATTTTGCTCATAATAGGCACCATAATGTCATAAACATTAAACTATATACTACATGAATTTAATGAAATACAAATCAAGAAATAATTATAAATATTCAAGTTTACTTAAATCTTTTTAAACAGAAAATATATAAACCGTGGTTGGCTAGCTTAAGATTATGTTCATTTTTACAGACATTTTGATAATGTTTTTTTCTTATTTTTGTCTTTATTTTGCCATTTATGTAAAATGTCTTAAATTGCCTTTAAAACCATTTATGGCTAAAAAGCAAACACATTCACTCGTACAAAACTACAAAAAATATTTTAATCTTAATCGGTTTATTAAATTATATTAATTCTTAAAGCATGGTACTCTGTTCAAATTTGCGAAATTTGTTGAGCAACAACAATTATTTCGTTTAAAAATTTTGACAATTAGCAAGTGGTGACAATGCCGCGATTTAGAAAAAAATTGTCGTGTTTATTGCCCTTAGGTATGCAACATTGTTTCTTTGATGTAAACAAAAACCATATGTTTTTGGCTGTTTTTTTCAATTTCGTGCGAAATAAGTGCCGCTTACATTATTTCACAGTTGGAAAAAAATGTTGCCATATACATTTTTTTGTTGAAAAAACATGCTGCCAGAAACATTTCGTAACTTTTCACAATAAGAACAGAGTACAACTTCAGCATCATTAGTTCGCATTTATTTCGCATCAATTTTTTTTATATGGGCTTTTGATAGTATTTCGCACGAAATGATGAACAGAGTTCCATGCTTAACTGAAAAAAACGAGCAAAACACACATATAACACAAATTTTTTTTAAATTAAAGTTTCAATGACTTCGTATTTTATTAACAAAACTAAATTTGGTACAATTTTACGCTGGCTAATTTTTGTTACCTACACGTGTTTATGTTAATGAATTTTCTTTAAATTTTTAGCTGAAAATATTGGATATATATTTTTTTTTTTGGAACACAACTTAAACCAATTTCATGTTTCTTTAGCGTTTTAACTTTGAATTTAAATGTTTTTTAAATATGTAAATCATGTGTGAAACTAAATTGTTTTTATAATGATGACAGTGTTTAGTGCAGTGGCCAAATAAATTATAGGCTTAGTTGATTAATTTAAGTACATAAATATTTAAACATTTATGTATATGAACTAGATTTTGGTAAGCTTTTGATTTAAATTGTCAATGGAGATTGTTTTTATTAATATTTCAGTAACCATGTAAATTTATTCAAATATGTACATACATACATACATATGTATTGAAAAATAGAAAAGTTTTGTTGTGGAAAGTTTGGTTAATTTCAAACAAACTTTCTATTTGTGTATGAATAAAAATGTTTGTAAAATCTCTCAAATATTTTAAAAAATAAAAACAAATGTTACAGAGCAATATATTCGTTCGATTTTTTCTTCAAATAATTAAAAGTATTAACAGTGCCCTAGTTTTAAATTGTTTTTTAAGAGGCTTTATCCACTATCGCATGAAGCTCCAGAAAGTAAGTGATGGCTGTTTTTTTTTTATTTAGTCACTAAAAAACTCTCCAGCATTTTAACAGTTCTAAATAACCTATGAGCATATATGATGAAACAGAACACGACCGCAACTTCAAGCAAAAACGACTCTCAGAGAAAACAGGCCCATAATTGAAACGACAGCTGCAACTTCACGAACTGTCATTTAATGTTTTATATTTCTTCTGTGTACCAACCTGTAATACCGACGTCTTTTCCAATTTTTGTCCACAAATCTTGTTTTAAATAAAAATTTTTGTACAATGGCGACTGCAAATTATATATGCAATCATGCTTTCTTCCATTAATATTCTATAATATCACTTATTTTCTTTTAAATTACAAAAATCTTACTTTTAAATTAATTTTTAAACGTTTTTTTCATTTTCTTTTGTTTTTATTTTTCTTGCGCCAAAGCTGTAAAAACACATGGTTTTGTTTACAAAATGTATAAAATTTTATAAAAGTATGGTAATATTGTTGAGAGCATTTGTGTTCAAAAGTGAGAGCATAAGAAAAAACGCTGTCAAAATAAAATAGATTCTATTTTCACGACCGCATTCTTTGGCATAATTTTATGTCAAACTGTATGAAAAAAAACGTTCAGCCCCAGTTCTGTTTCATCATTATGTAATGAGAGGTTTCTGAGTAGTAAAATTTTGGATGATGGAGCATTTATTACATCTCGAACTCTAACATGACTTATGTATTTTTATTTCTGCCAATTAAATACAAATTGAAATTGAACTGTGGTGGCCCTCTAAGAAGTTAATTTGTATACCCTTCACAATGAGTAGTAAAGTTATATACAGCCATGTCACAGAGCTTAATTCCGTTCGGAAGTGGAATTAATTCCGTATTTTGCATCTGCAGAGAAGGTAAAACGAAAAATTTTTTTCGGAATGAAACTACTTTTAATTATAAGTTATTTAATTATTAATTTAATTTAAAGTGATTTCATTTCGAAAAAATGTTTCGTTATACTTTTTCTAGAGAAGTCAAATACGGAAATAATTCCACTTCCGAACGGAGTTAAACTCTGTGACATGGCTGATAAATTCGTCATTCTGTTTTTATTTTCCATCTCTGAAGATTACATTCTTATGGTATTTTTTTTTTAAATTTAACCCTAATATGAATAATATTATACCTATAATAAGACTTGAGATTTCCAGCTAAGCTTACTTTTTCAGGCATTTCAAAATGAGTACCATGTACTCATTCTATGAGGAATTGGGTGTAAAATTAAAACGATTGCGCTTGGGTGTAATGTGTCAGCAAAATGTACACTTTAATTATACCCTACGCCACCATAGTGGGGAGGGTATATTGGATTTGCTGATGTTTGTAACGCCCACAACGCCTTAAAGTATACCGATTGAACTATGTCTGTCCGTCCGTCTGGCCGGCTGGCTGGCTGTCCATGTAAAGCTTGTGCGCAGAGTACAGGTCGCAATTTTGAAGATATTTTGATAAAATTTGGTACGTGATATTTTTTCGGCCCAAGGATGGATGGGATTAAAACTGGTGGAAAGCGGACCATTATTTTACCTCGCCCCCAAACAAATGTCCTCCCGAAATTGGGGTTTACTGATGTTTAAATTATGCAAGTTTATCGCCAAAATCAAAACGTTTTAAAATTTGTGAAACCAATTAAATATAAAATTGGACGCAGAATTGAACAAATATATTATATTGACTATATTAAATATTCAAACTAGATTGGTTCTTCTTCACGTAAATGCCAAGATACACTTCATCTTCATTTAATAATATGTCTTCGTTATTAAAACTTTGGATTTCAAAATCAACCAAATACTCTTCTAGAAAAAAAAATGTCGAGTACAGATAGTCCTGTTCTACACACTCTACCTCTTCAACCCCTCGCCAACAAACTTCGTCTGTCTTCCTATCATTTATATATTGTAAAAGGGGACTTACAAAATTTTAATTTTAGGAAAAAAGTTACCATATGTTTTGCTTTTAAAAAATCGTCATTTTTGTTCGCGAGAAGAATGAAAAATCGTCAATCGTCATTTTAATAAATTTGATTTAAAAAATCGTCAAAGTTGGCAGCGCTGGTCACACAACTTCTCTTTTCAATAATTATTGATTATAATCAAATAGGTAGATAAGCATAGCTGCCAGATTTGGCGATTTATCGTTATTTTGACGACTTTTTGTTTCAGAAATAGCAAAGTGACGATTTGTAGATTTTTTCATTGAAAATGACGATTTATTAAATTATTAAAATTTTCTATCATTTCGCACCCTAAATACAAAAGAGTCGCAAATCAAAATTTTCCAAAAATTACTTTTTTCCAGAAATTAATTCAGAGTACATATCTCTAACTACTGCAAAAAATTTTTTCACATTGCTATCTTTTCTAACTGGAAAAATACAGTTACGTCTATTTTTAGGTTAAGTGTGTTGCTTGTGCACAATGAAGTTTTTTGTCTCTCCTGAAAATTTAGGGTGCGGTGCGATTTGTTTCTTTTATTAACGTTTTTGTTACCAAATTATCTCTTTTTTAAGACAACAACTATTTTTCTCATTTAATATCATAAATATTAAGAAGAACATAACATATTTCAAAAACAAAACTAAGTAATAGTGAGTTTTTCTTAATTATTGACAATTGTTAAGTTTAACTATAATAATTCCAAATAATATTGAGTCAGGATAGTAGAAATTACTTATTTATCTGTAAACATAAAATTCCATGAACTAAAATTTTTAAAGGAAACAATTTCTGAATTTCAACGAAAACTTCTCCTATTTTAACAAAATGTCGAAAGAATATTCAGCCAAATAAAATGGAATTCTTTTAATGGATATATTGGAATCTTTACTCATAATATTATTTAAAACTTAATAAACTAAATTTTTTTGATATTGTAATTTAACCATATTTGCTAAATGCAGATATTTGTTTATAAAATACACTCTTCAGTTTTAGCTGAGCAGTTTTTGATAAATTCTCTTTTGAACTTGCCATTTCATTTACACACGTCAATTAAATTTTCGTACTTTTTCATGCAAATCAACATGAGTGAAAGAAAACAAAAGGAAATAAGAAAATTGACTAGTACTGTCATGTTTATTCTCTTTTCACTTCTAATCCAAAAATACTTGCCTTGACGAGTCAGAATTGAAGAGAGTGAAAACGGACTAAGATATTATAAAAATATTACACAGGCTGTGTTTAAAATTTTATTTTTTGTGATTTCTTATTTAAAAACTTAAAATTTATGCATTTTGACGTGTATTGTACAAGAAACTATATAAACTTGAATTTTTATGATTTCATTTAAATAAAAATTTCAAAATACTATTAGAAATATGTAGTGACTTTTTATTTTTCCGATTTTTTTGACGATTTTTAAAATATAAAAAGGTGACTTTTTCCGAAATTCATCTGGCAGCCCTGTTAAGATGCAATTCGGAAAAAAGTTTTTAATTTTCTCTCAAAGTTGATCAAGTGTAAATTGAAAAACTCGTCTTTGCGTGGGTATGACAATGACTAACAGTTGAGATTTTGAGCCGGAAAGAGCTGTATTGTAAAAATAACAAATGATTTAACAGTAAGATTTTACACATTTCGGTGTCAATTGTGTATCGTAGCCCATCGTACACGAACTGGGTCTATTTGACAACAAAGAAATAACACCATGCTAATGTCAGTTTGATATTAGACAATTAGATCGCATGTTTATTATACGGAAACGTGTATATAACAATCAGTGAACATTTACAAATTTACACTTTCTATGTATCCTGGAGTGTAAATTGTGGTAATATTTTGGCTACCAAAAACTCTAATTAAAACTGAACTAAGTGAAACTTTATTTAAACGATCTATTTAACAAAACTTTTACTAATAATTTTATTTTGTCTTGGTTTCTAGCTGAAAGTATGACCAAATTTACTAACCAGTTCTTTTAATTTATTCAATAAAAAATCTCTTACGAGTTCTTACAGAAACACACACATTTATACACGGTTTATAGATTCACTTTCTTTTTTTAAAAAACTTTTTTTTATTTTTAATACACTTTTACATTCTATGACATAGAAAAATATCTAATTAAAAGATTGATTATTAACAAGTTAGAGTAAAATATTCCGCTGTACTGAATCTTAAATACCATAAACCAAAATTTCTAAAAATTTTAATCGGTACCATTAATTATAAGAGATTTTTGAGTATTGAAGAATTTTGTTATTAACATCTCTCAATAGAATGATCCATTCACTCTTCATATGCAGCCAAAATTGCAAAAAAAAAGCCAAATGCCTCCAAATCACATACAGCGACACGATTAGTATGCACAAAGTCTTCTTAACTATTACTCTTGGATTTTCTGAAGCCCAAATGCGGAAATATTACCGACAAATTTCTTTATAGCGGTATATGTAGGAGGTTAATATATGACGAAAATATTACGAATTTTGGGAAATGCTGCATTTACAGATCCACCATTTTAATAATGAATTTTCGAGTAAAATTAAATTCGACGTGATAATGGTAAAGCTTCTCCTACTGATATACATACATATAAACATGTTAAATGTCAAAACTTTCACTTTCATGAGTGATATTTTTGAGCTTTACAAATACCAGCACAAATCCAATATACCCTCCCCACAATATGGTGTAGGTTGTAATCATTAAAAAAGTTTAAAGATTCATTTAGTTGTAAAAGAAATAACCACTGGGGCAGACCATGGCATCTTGCTGCCATCAGCATCTTGTGGTACCATCAGCTGCATAATAGTACCCTTAAGATGCCCTTACACTTTCAAAACGGAATCAAAAGACTCCACTAGAATGCTTGCAGATAGCAGGCAACCACGTAAACCAACCTTAACCCTATTCTTAGAAAGAATAATTATTAACCTATCATACAAATAGTAAAATGTGTGGAAACATCATTATTAATTTGTTGGTTGAAAGTGTCAAAATTATAACGGAGACATCTCGAACAAAAATAAGTACTTTTTCTAGTAGATTTGTAAGTAGTCTGTTTGACAATTTCCTATTACTTTTTAACTCATATTTTTGTTAGTTTTATAATTACAAAAATACTTAAATATTATAAACCACAAACTTGATATTTATAATTACATATACCTATGTACCTATATAATTTATAATTATTGCAGTAAATAACATTATTTCTTTATATATTTAAATAACAGCTTATATTGCAAACCAATAAATAAAAATATTTAATTTATCCATCCTGTATTACCCTAAGATCCCTCCCACTTTCATTTTTAAAAAGTACTAATTTACCCATCACTGATTTCATCTTTTTGTTGTAGTTGCTTCTCCTTCTTTACTTTCAATAGTGTTCTAATAACAACAACAAAACAATAACAATGACTTCTTTTCTTTAGTATTCTAAAAAAAATTTCAAGTGTTCGTTTGTTTGGAGATAAATTGTCGTAGTTAAATTAATCTGGCACGTTAATTAATCGCGTAAGTTAAAATATTTTTGGATTAAATTTTAATTAAAATATTAGTTAATGTTTTTATGTAAAAATATCCGTAAAGTTTTAAATTAATAAGTGAAAAAGATGTTAAAAATTTGGCCAAAATAGTGCAATTGTTAGTTGGGAGGCGGTCGTTGTTTTGTTTTGATTGGTCATTCGTTGTTATTGTTTGTTATTGCTATTTTTAAAAGAAATAATGTTTTTTGAAGCCATGTAATAGAAAAAAGTTATTAAAATAAATAAAAAAAAAATAAAAAGTGCAATCATGAAGATGAAATCAAAGAAATGCATAGGTGATAAATTAAATTAGAGTGCGGAGGTTTTTGGAATAAAGGATTAATGTAAAGGAATAACGGCAGCATCTTGATTTTGACAACTGCAATAATTTTTTACCTGTAGGTAGGTACATACATATCTTATAAAATTCTTCTAAAGGTACGGTCACATTTGGCAAATATTTAATCAAAAAGCGTAACTACTTGTTTTAGCACAAATTTGTTTGACGTTGTTTACCCTGACAAGAGTTTTGCAAGATAAAACAGCATCAAATAAATTAAAACGAAATATCTGTTGTGCTGTAGCCTAAATAAGAAATTTTTTATAAATAAATAAACGAGTTCAAATATATGTTATTTAGTGATTACGTCTTTTTCGGCAAATATTTGCCAATTGTGACCGTACCTTAAAACTTGGCATCAGATCAGAGAACAGAGTTACCAGTTGGGTACTATTAAGTACTAAGTGAAAAAATTAAATAACTTGTAACATACTTATACCCTACACCACCATAGCGGAGAGGGTATAATGATTTGTGCTGATGTTTGTAACGGCCATAAATATTAGTCCAACACCCACCTCAAAATTTAACGATGTAAATCCGTCTGGCTGGCTGTTCATTTAAAACTTGTGCGTAAAGCATAGGTCACAATTTTGAAGATATTTCGATAACATTTGGTACATGATACTTTTCGTCCAAGGACGGTTGGGATTGAAATGAGTTGAAATCGGTACATTATTTCACCCAATTCATACAGAAATGTCCCCCCGAAATAAGGGTTTGTCGGTCATAAATATTTGATTTGAACGTGTCCAAACAAATTTATCCACAAATGAGATGGCCATAGCCATATTCAACACAAAATAGTTTTATATATGTATGTATACAGAAATATCATGACAAATAATTTTATAACGGACAGTCCATATTTAGCCAAAGTTCCCATATAAGTCGCCCTTCGAAAATCACTTTAACAGGTATACATCTTTTATCGAGATAAAAATCAAACATGGACCGAACAAAACAAAATTTCGTTATGCGATTTTTTTTTTTTGCCGAATTTTATATTAATATTCCAATTTTACAGGCATTTATTTATCATTAAGCCATATTTCAGGAAGATATTTGTATGGGGATATGAGAAATTATGGACCGATTTTTACCTTACACTTTTTTCTTTTATCATAAAAATTTCAAGGCGATATTTGCAATATATTTAAAAGTCTATATTTGTATATAAAAGTGATTGTGTGTCTGTATGTATGTTTATTATTATTAGTTTAGGATCTATAGACGGCTAAACCGTTTAGGACAAGAATGGGCGGACTATCAATAGTGGTCTGGGCACCTCCCATAGATATGATGACAAATTATATATAGGGAAAGCTATATCAGCTATCAATATTAATATTTAGAACACCAATGCGCTGACTAGCAACAATATTAAGTAAATGTTAAAATTTGTATACATTTGAAACCCTATATAAAAGTGAATGTGTGTTTGTTTGTTTGTATATTGTAAAACATAATAAGATAATATAATAAGAATTAATTTAAAAGGAAAACTGTAGATTTTAATAACTTAATAATTATATTTATTTAACTCTAAACATTTTATTACGATACGGGTAGCGAAGCACACCGGGTTTTAGCTAGTATAACAAGAAAAATGTTTAAAAATATCAAGTTTTTATGGAGGTTGTCTCACATTTTGGTCCATAACTACTAAACCGATTTTGCTGATTTTCTATACCAAACGGCTTAGCAGAATTATAAACTGGTTTTTGTAAACCCTCTTGATTTTGGCTGTGTCTTTTGGACGTGAAAGTGTTTTACAGAGACAGACAGACGGACATAGCTCAATCGACTTAGAATTCCATAAGGATCAATAATATATATATATACTTTGTTGGGTCTTAGATATTTTTCAGTGTTACACAATGAATGACAAACTTATATATACCCTCATTCACCAATCAAGGTGATGGAGGGTATGAAAAGTAGTATAGGTATAGTAAAAGTACTATGTAGCACTTATGAGAGTAAAAACAAAAACAAAAGTCTTCATATTGAAAGCAATTGTTAGGCATTGCAGGCAGTATTTGCTACATGAAGTGGGCGGTAGGTAAATAAGTTTAAAATAAAAATCTAATGATGGAACCCAGAAAACAAGACAGCAAAGAAACATAATTTGTTTTATCATCACAATGATGTGGGCCGGAAAATAAATCAAACTACAACTTATTACACCTCAAATAAAAATATAAAAACAACAAGAAAATACTAATAAAAACATGACATTTTTTTCTGAAAAGAAATACAAAATGCTTCAGCTAAATGCTGAGAAATATATGTATGTATGTAAATATTTTTACAAAGAAATAACAAGATATTTATTTGATTTCATTAAAACAAAAACAATGACAATCACATAAATAAATTACTTTCAACTTGTTTTCTTCTATTTCGTCTTCTTAAAGTATTTTTCTCGTACTCATATTCCAATTTATATGAAGCAAAAAAAATGAAAAATAGAATGGTGAAACGCACAAGTGTACTTGTAAATCAGTGATGGAAAAATTGAAATGGTACTGACCGTTAACAAAATGAGTACTTTTGTCAACATTTTGGTAGTTTTTATTTTATTCAAAAATAAAATTAAAAATCCATATAAAAATAAAATTAATTAAGTTTAATAAAAAACTATTATAACAACAAACTAAAAATTTATTAATTTTTATGTAAACAAAAATATATGTTTCAAAAATGTTTATTTGTTGTGGGTTAAGATAATAAACATATGAGCATGCCTGCATTTTATTAGTATTAAAGCCATATCATTAATAGATATTTCACCAATATGTTTGAAGTTTTCAAACTCATATGATACACAAAAAATCTCAAACAAGAAATAAGAATTACAAAAATGTACGAAACATACGAAATTTAAAAAAAAAATGATCAAAATAGTACCACAAACAACTTGAATTCTGTATGCATCTGTTTACTTTTGTAGATCAGCTTATCCCAGATCAAATAAATAACATGAATAACGAACGCTGGATTTATAAACAGGGAACACAACAAACAAAGAGTACTAAATATGATGTGGTATTTTTGTTGTGAAAAAATACTGAAAATAGTACAATAGTATTGAATTTTCCATCACTGTCGTAAATACCAGAAAGAGTGCAACATTTGCAGCAGCTTTTTGCTGCCTAGAGAATTATTTAAAAGTTAAATATTTATATTCGTGGAATTATAATTTTGTATCTTTGAATATCAGAGATGGTCTAATGTTTAACGAAAAAAATAAGTATGTAATAAATATGTAAAGTCTTATTAGTAACCGATGTATTAATACATTTGCTGATAGTTGAACGAAACTTTTAACAATCACTTTCATAAGCCATTACCTTCCGACATTGTTTCAAAAAAAAAAAAAAAAAATCATAATCACAGTTAAACTTACGTTAAAAGTATATCTTGGATTGTACTATTCTTCATTAAATATTTAATCTAATCAAGAATAAGTACATTCTTTATGATGAATTAAGCAGGGAAATGGCTTTGTCGCAACTACAAATGCTGAAACTTTTTTTTTTATAAAAATCGTAATCACAATTATTTTACTCTTCTTAGTTCTAAACTATAATACCATCTGACTCTTTTTCCGATTTCAGCTTCTCACAGTAGTAAAGGATAGACATCTTAAACTTAAATCTCCACCATTTATTTATCAATATTTTTCAATTGGTTGCAATTCTTTTGGTACAAATAATACCTATTTTTGTATCTATATAATTCAGTTGTGTCTTACGGTATCTCATGTATAATGTGGTGAGGTCATCACCAGTTATCACGGCAATATACTATAAGCGTCAAAATAAAGTCAACACCAAATATCTATTAACGCTTTATTATTAAAAGAAAAGCTTAATTATAATAATGTAAATAATGTTATATTAGAACATTATATTGTATTTTTAAATACAGTCAAACCTCGATATAACGACCCTCACTATAACGAATTCCTCGATTTAACGAATTTTTTGAAATCCCCTACAACGCTCCATAAGATTTAATGCAAAATAAACCTCTCTATTAAGAATACACTTGTTAATAGCCTCGTTATAACGAATTTTCATTTACTGCAGACTAACGAAATATAAAGAATTATTATGAAATTATATGAAACAGATACACACAAAATTATTATGTTTGCAACGACAACGTCTCCAGCAAACCTACATTCGTAGTCGACAGCAGCATGTATTAGACTAACGGCTGAAATATTCGAAGAAAAATTTATTTTTGAATTTTAAAACTACAGAATACAGTATTTTCCTTCAAATGTGTTTTGATTTATTAGCGGAAATCGTTCGCTATAACATGATGATTAATATACTAAATTTTATATTATCTCGTTATAACGAATAAAAGTGCAACTTTAAATCTTCATAACGAACCTCATTGTAACGAATTATTCGATATAACGTTTTTTTCCTAATCCCCTTAAGATTCGTTATACCAAGGTTGAACTGTAGTTATTTAAATTATTTATTATTTAAGAATTGAACTCACAAGAAAAAAAACAATAGCGGATATAAATTTAATTGATTTATTGTTAAAATAGAACAATTTTAAAGTAATGACAATTCTTTTAATTTTTTTTTTGTTTGAAAGTATAACGATAAAGTGTCTTTTAAAATAATTGCAAGTTTCATAATTTATTATTAAAAGAGATTAAGTTGTGACGCTAAGTATAGCAGTGCAAAATTTACAATGGAAAAACAAACATCAAGTGAGACTCGGCAAATAATTATAGGCTTATATAGAATAGGCAAATCCCCGCACGAAATAAGTAAAATCGTTGGAAGACATCATTGTACAGAAAAAAAAAATTATAGACAGGTACATATAATAAACACAATACTGTAGACAAAACGACCAAAGCGTCTTACAAAAACTGAAGTAAGAGAAGTAAGAGCAAACCCAACATCAAGTGCTGTAAAAATAGCTGAAAATGTTACGAAAACCTGTATGCGAGTACAATTAGAAGATTTTTGCATCAAAATGGCCTACATGGAAGAGTGCCACCAAACAGATCAACCAAACGTAATGTTTGAATTTCGCAAAATAATATAAAAATAAGCCTAACATTTTTTGAAAAAATATTCTTTTTACCGATAAAAGTAAGTTTGAGATGCTTGCAGTCAAAAACCCCATAAAAATATTGCTAACCAAAAACGAAGCCTTTACTAATAAATATGTTACTAAGACGGTAAAATGATCCTAAGCATTTCTCTAACATTTTAAAAGTGTGATTGATCAATCATTGTTCAAAAACTGTAGTCCCCAGACCTTAATCCAATTGAGCACTGGTAGAAATATCTGGACAAAAAAAATAAGCAAAGAAATATTTCTTGCAAGGATAAGCTAAATGCAGTAATGCAGGATGAATGAAACAAAACTTCACATGTTTTCATAAATATCGTTGTTGGCAAAAGGACTACAAACAAAATATTAAATATAATGTTTTACATCTTACTTTAATAATATATGTACCAGTTTACTTTATTTTGAACCAAAATACCTGGTATTTATCCGCTAAAATTGAGTTATATTTTATGTTCCTTATTTTTCTAGTATTTGTTAATCAATTATAAATATCCTGCTTAAGTTACTTATGAATTATGCAATATACTTATGAATTTGTAATATACATAAATTTGTACTTGTAGTTTATATTATACAACATTTTTTAAACAATATTACGTGTTTACTTTATATTGACGCTCACAGTATAGGTACATATACATATATGTACATACATATATACATTATCATGAAATTATATTTAGTTGTAAAGATTTTAAATATTTGTTTTGACACTGTTTGAAGTTGTGGAAATTTTGGAAGTTTTAGATTTATAAAACTTTAATTGCAATTATTATACCCTACACCACAATAGTGGAGAGGGTATATTGGATTTGTGCTCATGTTTGTAACGCCCAGAAATATTGGTCCAACACCCACCTTAAAGTCTACCGATCGGCTTACAATCACGTCCTGAGTCGATTTAACGATGTCCGTCCGTCCGTCTGTCTGGCTGGCTGGCTGTCCATGTAAAGCTTGTGCGCAGAGTACAGGTCGCAATTTGGAAGATATTTTGATAAAATTTGGTACGTGATATTTTTTTTGCCCCAAGGATGGATGGGATTGAAACTGGTGGAACTCGGTCCATTATTTCACCTGGCCCCCATACAAATGTCCTCCCGAAATTGGGGTTTACCGATCATAAATCTTTCAATTATGCAAGTATTCAAACAAAATTTACCACAAATGAGTAATAAATTAAGCTAAATCACATCTAAAAATTTCGTGAAGATCGGTCCATAATTAGTCGTAGCTCCCATATAAAGCCTACTTTCGAAAATAACTTTAAAGAGCATAACTCTCTTAAAAATGTTGTTATCCGAATTAAATTTAACAAAATTGAGTTTCTTATGTACAAATAGGATGACACCTAATTTTATAATAGACTGTTCATAAATAGTCAAAACTCCCATATAAGACCCTCTTCGTAATTCAGTTTAAAAGATTTATAGAGGATCTTTTAAAAGTATTTATATCGAGATAAAGTTTAACACACATAATATTTATATTCACGGAAGTCATGGCACTAAATTTTTGGATGATCGGTCCATAATAGATAATATCTCCCATATAGCGCCCATATATGAAAAACTGTTTTATTGATATACTGGGTGTAGGGTATTATATGGTCGGGCTTGACCGACTATACTTTCTTACTTGTTAGTATTGCTTTTATTTTCATTTTTATTTTCTAAATACATACAACTATATTCAAATAAATTAAAACTAACTGAGGTAGAAAATGGTTTAACATTGTTTATTTCAATTTTATTAATTAAGATGTATATCTTATTCAGAATAGTTAATTCTTCTTAATATTTTCCGTGTGTAGAGTACAGTTTATTAAAAAAAACCCACAATATATTGTCATGGCCTGATTACATAAACCTCTTTTTATGCATTACTTAAGTTCGAAATGTAATGACTTTTGCTTAAATGCTGATGTAATTAAGGTTCTGCAACTGTTTCAGTTGAATAGTGATTTTCTATTCCAGATATTTTAGTAAATTCATTAATAAAAACTTTAATGAACAACCCACATACTTAAATATTTCCAATAATTGGAAAATGATTATTTACAATAATTTAAGTTCAAAGAATATTTATTTTCCAACAAGACAATTTATTCGACAACAAAAGAGCACAACAGAATAAAATCTTTTAAAATTCCCGCAATAAATATATTATTAACCACTTGATGGTGCGACCCATTAACCACTCACTCACCCATCTCTAAGCCATTAAGCCACATAGATTTGTGAACGCCTTAATAAACTACTAAATGAAAATGAAAATTTTTGTGTTGTTGCCGAAAAAAACAAACAAACTAATTTTTGAATTTTGAAAATAAAACTGAAACGTCAAAACCAGGAGAATGAGAATAAAAAGCCAACACATTTTTTTTTTGCTTTTGGTGACTCGCACATTTGTGGAATGAGAAGAATTGTTATTTGTGCCAAAATAATGTGACTTTACTCGCAACTTTATGACGCTGGCGCACTCATTAACACAAATTCACGCTATTTCGCATAAAGTTCAACATTTTTCAAATAGTTTTTCATTAATTACATATTACGAATTCTAAATTTGTTGTTGTTGTGCTAGTTTTTCAGACATTAGAAATAGTTTAAACAATGTTTGTAAACAATGTTTTAACATGAATATAAACAATTTCAAATAATTAAGAAAACATTTCATTTAAAATAAGTGTGTTAAATTAGTTATTTTAAATTTTGCTAAACAAAAGTATTTATACCTGATTGTTGTCAGTTGCCAATTTAACGAATCAAATTCATAAATTAATACTGAAGGTCATACAAATGATTTATTTGGTGATTTTATCAAAAGAAAATTCATTTAAACACTCGCAAAGAAAATAAATGAGAGTTAGGGGTTTGAAAATTGTGTACACATTCTAAACATATGTATTTATGTTAACCAATTTTTTATTAGTCGACTCTAAACTAATCTAAACTATTATCAAAGAATAGAAAATATAACAAGAAACAGTCAAGTATGTAGCCATGCTTCAAATTCTAGTTAGAATCTTGTCCATGAGAAGAGGCTGAGGATGCTAATGGTTATGTTGTCCAATCACTTATACAAGTATAGAAATACTGGGGAATGGAGAAGCATTGAAAATTAGGGCAGGTAATATGATTTCTTTAACAAACATGATATTCCAGTGAATTTACATAACGATTTTAATGATTTTTAAAAGAAGAAATCTCGATATTATGTAAATTATATATAAATTATAGGTGCGGGGCTTTTCTAACTCTGATTGCAAATATTTCGTTTAGAAAACATGTTTTACGTATTGTTGCAACATCACTTCATGGTGCCATACTACGGAATGGAGTGGTATTAAACATTAAGGAAGGTTATAAACATTTTTTAGCAGTGTATTGACAATACGATTTTAATTATTAATAAAAAAGAACTCTCAATATTATGTATTTTCTATTATTGTATGTTATCGAGGGTGTTTCGAACACTGATTTCCACGTATTGTTTCGGCTTCACTTTAAGAAGTTGCAAAGGAATATTGTCAAAATTATTAACGAAATTACTCATTTCATCATTTCCATGGGCAGCGGTACTTAGAATAGCTCACTTGGGTCCATTCAGCTGATACCATTGTGTTACTGGTTGTTTCCATTTCAAACCACTCTGATTTCTTGGCGAAAGTGTGGATGAATCTTAAGTTCATTCTTGATAGCTCTTCCAGGCATGATAGGTAAGAGAGCCCAAGTATACGCTCCGTAATTATTGCTAGAGTCGGGCATTGTCAGACGGTAATCACTGTACCGTAGGTCCAATCTCCTGGCATGTGTTTCAAAAGTACAGTTCCCTGTAGATACTAAAACAATTAGCCTTATTTGGTCCTGGCTTTGTTAAATGCGGGCTTAATTCGACCATTTGGCTTGAGCAAGTTTAAAAAGTTCTTGCTGAACATTAATTTTAAGACTCGTGATATAAATGCTAATAAAGTGGTCAATCGCCTCCTCGGTCATCATTATACTATTCTGGTCAATTAAATTCAGCTATACAGTTGTGTAAGCGTTATCCTTGTTCAGAGACACCCGGCATTCTGTGGTATATATACATTTATCCCCAGATACTCGGTAACACCTAAGCCGATTTGTAGCACACCTTATGGCAGAGATTTCTACTTGAAGAATAGAGCAGTAATCTGGAATCCTAAAATAGGATTTCATCCCAAACTCCTTTATAAAGAATACACCACCAACTCTGTTACCCCTCCTTGAATCGTCAGTGTACTCATTCCCGGGATAACAATAAATTTCTATTCGGAAGGCACATGGAGAATTGCAAATCGAAAAAGGGGTTCAGTGTGCAGTAGTCAACATTTCGATGAAGATTTTCATACTGGCTGAATATAGTAGAGTGATCATAATTCTTATGTGACCATGAGTGTTCAGCATTTAGCAATCAAGTCTATCGGCTGTCGGTTCAGCATAGCGAATAGCGCTTTTGATGGCGTAGTTCTTACCGCACCTGTAATTAGAATAGCGGAGTTACTTAATACACGTTATACTTGTGGACTTCTATGTTTGGAATTCTTCAATGCTTGCCAGCATAGACAATATTTTATAGAAAAGAATGGGCTTAACAACAGCATTAAAGTTTCAATTGATGTCCTTAAAACTGTTTACCCAGTTAGTTCCAATTGCCTTTTTGTAGGATTATATTGCTACGTAGGCCTTATTAATTCTGCTCTGAATATTTAGATTCTATCAAGAATAATGCTCAAATCCGCAATCTTCAGTCAAATACCATTCAATTTCGGCCGAATAAATTCATTAATTTTTTACCTCCTTGTCAAGAGTTCTACTTAAAGTTACTCTGTGTACTAAGTGCTGCCTCCACACATCTTGATATTGTATACAGAAATTTGTCAGATACTAAAACCGCTACATCGTCCGCATACGCAACAGTTTTGATTATCCTGCTTTCCATCTCAGTTAGCAGGAGTACATAGCCAAGTTCTGCAGTAGAGCGGATAATACCCCTCTTTGTGGCGTACCACGTTCTGTTACTTTAGCTACTGTAGCACCTTTAAGCGCGGCACATAGGATCTTATTACTAAGTAAATTATTTACAAATTGGCAGAAAAAATGATCAACACCCATTCTTTTCATTTCAGAGAGAATAGATATGGGTTTGACATTATTCAAAAAAGATCTAATAGTGAAAAATTTATATGTTTCGAATGCAAGTTCTAGATTTTTTCACACGAAATACTGCGTATTATTCGAATTTATTCGAATTCTACAATTATACTGAATCTACGCATTAAATTCCTTCATCTGAAGCATAAACATTATTATTGGAATTATATTTATGAACTCTAGATATGACCTCAATCTTATAAACTGAATAAAAACCAATACAAATTCTTTTAAGAAAATATATTGATTTTTGTTTACAAGCTCAATCAATTATTACCTAAATACAACATAATCGTATATAAACTTTTAATTAGCTATTCGTCATTGAAAATGAAAAATACACTTTACAACTGAATTGCCATTAAGTATTTTCATTTATTATTTAGCTTAACGAAATATTTTTGCTCCAGTTCAAGGAAGCTATTAAACAATTAGACATATAATTTTTGGAAATTATAACAAAAAGATAATAAACAAAAATACCTGCAAAATATATACAATACGTACATTAGGGTGGGTCAATTTGTCCGGGTGAGAAAAAACGTGACAGGCGTATACCAAAATTAAAATGTACACAAAATTCTAAGAAAATAACCCATAGAAAGTATGGGTCTAAAATGAAAACCTAGCTCCCGCCGAAAGTAGCAACTTATGGTATATCCATATTTTGGACCTATTTATTGCACTTATTTAAAGCTTATTTGATTACAAATAACTTATTCACCCCTATCGCGAATAAAAATTCCACATGAAATTTGTTCCCTTTTCACATTTTTCCTATTAAAATTCAATGTTAAAAAAATAAAAGGGAACAAATTTCATGTGAAATTTTTATTCACGATAGGGGTGATCACTAACTAGTGATCAAGATACGAGTAAATAGAACATTGTTGTTGTATCGATGTTATGTTTTAATTTTTATACGAATTACGAAGATTTAAATAGAGAATGATTTTTTAAAAATTTTAAATTTTAAAGTTTTTTTAAAAATTATAATTTAGTAATCTGCTATGAAAGTTACTAGCGAAGAGTAATTAGAATTCAATATTATTAATAGTTCTACTCATTGTAGAAATTTTTGTTTTGATTGTCTTATATGCACTTATTTAACTTTCAAGAAGTAAGCTTGTTAATTTCTCATTCAAAAATGAACCATTAAATTATGGAATCATCAGCGATGCCGATTGATTCTAACGGTGCAAACGTTCTGACTAATAAGAACGTTAGTATCAAGTGAATTCAGTGGATTAAATTTGTCAAGTTATCGTGACATTTTAAAGTATTGTTTTCTCTTAAGTGAACGTGAAAAAGAAAAATCAAATTTCTCCGATAATTGCAAACAAAATTATTGAAATTTGGGAGAGAATTATTATTGCACTGATAAATAGACAAAGCGTTTTAAGAAAACTGAATATACATATATGTATGTATCTCAACAAATATACATTTTCAGTATTTGAGACATTGTTAAATGATATATTTTATATCGATAAATGCAGTTGCATAAAAACAATGCCAATGTTCCTGTGGATTAATTCCTGATCCTCTCAAAGCATTCATGATTGACCAACACACCAGCAGAAAGAATACCAACCAACTGTCCAGTTAGATCCTTCATATAGGTTCGACTCTTCACAAATGGATGTCGCGTTTGAAATCGAATTTGCAATGCCAACTGCAAAAGAGCCGATTATGCACAAAAGGGGACCATTTCGGCGTTTCAGACCGAGTTGCCTAGTGTTTAGCTACAGCTTTATTTAAAGACATTGGCTTTACTGATGATGATGGGGAACCAATTATTATGGATAAATCCAAAGTAGGTCGTGAAAAAATTAAAAGCAGAGAGTCCGTTCGTCGTCTGCAAAACAATGATTTAGCCTTACTAGCTTTTTCTTTTGATGAAAGAAATAATGATGCACTGACACTGTTTTAATATTTTGCTCTCATTACCTGTTACCATTACCATTTTGTCTGTCGGCGGGACTCATGCTTTCTTAGTCAAGTTTTCTTAGAATTTACTGTAGATTACGTTTTTGCTATACGCCTACTTACAAAACAAATTGACCCACCCTAACCTACATACTTCAGCTTTACTCAAATACACCTGTGTATTTTGAAGGTACATACATACATATGATCGTTTCAAATACATTTTGTTTATGCTTTCCAAACACAACGTTAGAAAAAACAAAAACCTATAAAAAATAATATTGAGATTTTGAAAATGAATTGATAGAACAACAAAAACTTCAAATGTTTTAAATTACAATTAAATTAGTAGCGTGAGAAAACATTAATGCCTTTATTTTGGCATAGTTTGTAAAATTAGTTTGGCCACGTTCATTGAGACTGATTGATACTCTAGTGTTAAATATATGTACTAGCGGAAGTGCACAAATTTACTTTAACTAATTACCTCATTTGAAGCATGCATAAACAAAGTTGTCAACTTGGTGCGTTTCGCACCATTTTTGGTGCTTTTTAAATTTTTTTGTGCGAAAAATTCTTTAGTTGGCTTTTTTTTAATTTCGGTGTGTTTTTGAATTTTTCCAAAAATATGATAAACTCCTTATTTGTACTAATTTTTAATTTAAGTTTTTTAATAATTCATTATCATGAAATCCATAGAATGAAAAATGACCCCATTAAATATATTTTAAATACGAATTTCTGTTAAATGAATAACTACTCTCTAATTCGTCACATGTTTGAAAATAAAATCAACATTTTAAACATAGAAATACAAATTCTTGTATAGCCTGATGGTTTGAACTGTAGAAGAACAACCAGGGTTAGAGTCCCAGAGTGTCCTAACAAATTGAAAAAATTCTTTTAGAAGTACATACTTAAAATAGGAAACAAAAATAATTTAAAAAAAATACCAAATATCTGCTGAAATTGCTCCTTCTTTTCCAATTAGTACTTCAGTTTCGAATAGCATATTGTGAGTTAAATTTTTTGTAGTTAAATGCTTATTTTACATTTTTTATCTCGGCTTTTAATATTTTTACTTTTATCGTTAATCTCTTTTTAAACAAGTTTTAGAAAGGATTTACGAAATTAAAAAATTGTAAAATTAATTCAATAAACAGTTGCAATAACAAAATCTAAACTCGGTGCGTTTTTTTTCTCCATTTTGGTGCGTTTTGAAATTTCAAAGTTGACAACGCTGGTACAAAAACATTAAACTTATTATTTGTAAAGGGTGGACCACAAAGTTGAAACTATTCTGCCTATTTTTTTTTATCAGAATCGCGCCTTTTTATTTATATCAATAATCTAGCAATAATACAACAATCCGAAGTTAAATGCCTCGGTATACACCTCGATCGTCGCCTTACATTGAAATCCCTTAAAGACTCAAAGGAAATGGAAATTAATCCAAATTAATTGGCTCGAAACTCTAAACTAAGTTTAGATTGTAAACTTTTACTTTACAACTCAATCATAAAACCTATTTGGTGTTATGGAATACAGCTATGGCGAACAGCCTCAGCTTCATATGTAGACAAAATTCAACGACGCCAAAACAAATTGGTACGAATGATTACAATTGCCCCCTGGTATATAAAAAGTTCGAAAATCCATAAAGACCTAAACGTGCCTTTGGTAAAAACTGAGATCCAAAAAAAAATGCAGAAAAATACTTAAAAAAGCTTGAAGTACACCTAAACCCATATTAAATAATAGTGGCTATATTCGATTAAGAAGAAGGGATACAGCGGATCTAAGATGAAGACAAGAAGGAAGAATGCCAACTTAATAAACAAAATAAACAAAGGTCACACAATTTTCGTCCGACATTGGCTGGAGTAATAATTAAAATTTTTTTTAGATATAATATTTGATATACTTATTGTTAGTTTATTTTTTTAATGAATATTCAATAAATAAACAGGACTCCTCGTAATATAGAAAACTTTTAAGAGTGGATTTACAAGCTGCGATTTGTTGCCGCGACTATGCTGATGTTCTTTTGTGGTGTCTCTTCTAAATTTATCGCCTGTTCATATGATGAAACATTTTTTTGCGACATTTTGACATTATATTTTCCATTTCATCTATTTCGCTCATTCGCCTGTTAACATGATGAAACATTTGTTGCACCATTGTTGCGACATTTTGACATTATATTTTCCATTTCTTCTATTTCGCTCATTCGCAGATGTGTTGCCATAGAGGACCTAGTTATATTACAGGTACATTATTCCTGATATTTCACTATTAAATTTTCTATTACATTTTTTTTACCACATAGTATTTATTTATTTAAAATTAAAATAGCAATTTGTTTTCTTTTTAAGTTACAATTATTTATTTGCACTGTTGGAAAAATTTTCTGTAATTCCATAAAATGAAATTTGAGAAAAACATAAATGTCAAATTTGTCGCTTCGTTTCACAAAACCTGCGACACTAGCTACCCCGTACTCTCCGTATATCTATAAATTCCAAACGCAGGAGAAAAGTCGCAGCATGTGAACTCCCTCTAAATGAATTTACAGTGATGGACACACTGTAGGCAGATTATTTATCGTGGAAAAAGATTTTGCAATAAAAGTAACTATTCGTAGAAAAGTTACGTGCTTAGAACAATATTTATCTTATATTTAAAAAAAATTATTAAGAACTCATTCAAAACATTATCATTCTAAATTTTAACCTCATTCAAAATATCTCAGTTATAGTTCTAATTATCCTGCTCAAGATTTTGTCATTTTCCGTTTAATGGTATTTTACTTTTCTCTTTTTCATAACCAAATACGATACTTCTTTGCTTGCAACAAAAAATTTAAGTAATATTTTGACTTATTTGGCTCATACATCAAAGGCTTGCTTCCACAAATATTTGTTTGTTTGTTTATTTGTTTTTTATACATCACTAGCTCGTAGATTTATTCGCAAACGAATAAAGAAAAATCCATCCATGGTCTTTATTTATTTACAACTGCATATATACTACATAGTTTTGTAAATAAAGAAGCAACAAAAATAATAAAGAAATATCTTAAGATTTATTGTATTGAAAATGGAATAAAATAGAAATCTGTTTATGTTTAATTCTATTTTTTCTTACAACTTTATTAGTTGTGTCTCTAGAGCTGGCAAAAATGTGTTTCTTTTTTGTGCATTAAAATATTTATGCTGTGTGTGCTTGCGTCCATAATCTTTAATTGAATATAAAACATGTGAAAAGTATTAAAAATAAAAAAAAAGAAAAGTTCAAAAAGATTATTTACACTGTACAACATTTTTCAGGTGATTGATTCGGGACTCAATTCTGTTAATTGTTTATGAAAGTAGCCCCAAAAAGAAGAACTTCTGCATCATTCGTTTGGTCATTTCACATGAAGAAGTAATTTAAAAACTCATTTGAAGTTAGTAAGCACCGTATAGGAAATTTGTCACGTTTTAGGCTCTTTTGTTTGTCATAACTCGAGAACCACTAGTCCGAATAAGCGGAAACAAATTCAATTCGCTACATAAGCAACAGTTTCGCAGTTATAAATAAATGTATGAAGAAAAAAACTATTTTTTTTGCCTAAAAAATTGAATTTTTTTATTTTTAATTCATAAAAAATCCAAAACGGTTTTACTTTCACATAAAGTCGCATAACCTATAAACAAAATGAGATATAAATCATGAAAATCGATGAACGCGTTTCGCTTTTATTCACAATTACGTGAACGTATGAATTTCAAAAATTGGTTGAAATAAAAAAAATATTGGGGCGGTCACGCCTATTTTCGAGGGGGCGGGCCCGTAAAGTTGAAAATATATAGGCCTATATATAAATTAAGGGTATTAAAAATACCTATCCAACGATATCTATATCATGATTATAAAATATGGACCGAATATGGGTTAAATCCGAAAATAATATTTTTTGATCCGAATTTTTTTTAATATCTAAACAAATTAAAAAAAAATTTATTAATATAAATAGCCAAGACAATTAGCTTTAATTTATCATTTTATAGGTATCATATGTGTCTGTAGGTACTATAATCATATAATTATAAGATCTGAAAAATTAAAAAAAACACTCCTCTATGGTATACAGAACACCGGCTTCGCATAGTACAGATTGTAGTTTTTATGGTGAAATGTCAGATTCTTTCTTTAATATCTTCGGATTTATATTTCACGACCATGTACATGTTATACCTTAAATTTAAGCTTAATTTCTTGACTTGAAAATAATGTAATTTATCTACTTACTCATATAGATCATTTTCCCGGATTTTTTAAAAAAAATTTCGGATCAAACAATAATTTTCCGAAATTTATCAATAGGTGGTCAATATAAATAGGTCATGTTACATATCGTCGTAAAATACCTATCATTTGATATATATATCGTCTAATAAAAAAATGTAGTTTTCAAGATATAGATAAATATATTACAAAGTTTAGAGCCCCACTCTAAAATAGGCGTGACCGCCCCAATTTTTTTTTCAATCAGAATTTAAAATTCTATTATGCAGTGATATAATTTTGATAGTGATTTGAAAAAAGTCACTAAAACCAACTTAAGCCAACTTTTGAAATTCATACATATACGTAATTGTGAATAAAAGCGAAACGCGTTCACGATTTTCATGATTAATGTCTCATTTTGTTCATAGGTTACGCGACTTTACGTGAAAGTAAAACCGTTTTGAATTTTTTATGAATTAAAAATAAAAAAAATCAATTTTTTAGGCAAAAAATAGTTTTTTTCTTCAACATTTATTTATAACTGCGAAACTGTTGTTTATGTAGCGAAACGTTGTATGAACCGATTAAAGGAATTGTAATTCTTAATTTTTCTGTTTCAGCTTATTCGGACTAGTGGTTCTCGAGTTATGACAAACAAAAGAGCCTAAAACGTGACAAATTTCCTATACGATACTTACTAACTTCAAATGAGTTTTTAAATTACTTCTTCATGTAAAATGACCAAACGAATGATGCAGAAGTTCTTCTTTTTGGGGCTACTTTCATAAACAATTATCAGAATTGAGTCTCGAAATTATGTGTTGTACAGTGTTATTAATCTTTATGGATTTTGCAATTTCTAGGAAATAATTAATTAAGTGCGATTTTAAATTATTGGTTGGTTATTAGGGTTACGATTTCATGGATTAAGAGATTTGTTTTCAATAATTGAAACACTTTTGAAGTTTTTGAAGTACAACAATTAAGAAAGTATAGCCGGTAAAGCCCTACCATATAATATCCTGCACCCAGTATATGTGCAAAAACAGTTCTTCAGACCGATTATGGACGGATCATTCAAAAATTAAGTGGCATGACTTCTGAGCATATAAATAATGTTTGTGTTATATTTTATCTAGATACAAATACTTGTAAAAGATTGATACATGTTGTGATTTTCGAAGGGGATCTTATATGGAAGCACTGACTAATTACGGACTGACCGTCCATAATTCATTCTATATGCATGAACCTTATTTATATTGAATTTTATTTAATTGTCAACATTTTTAAAAGATCATTTTCTATTATTTTTAGTTGAACTGTTAATTTTTTTTTAATTTAATTTCATGTTGTAAAAAACAATTCCTACCTTCAGTAAAAATAATTTAATGAAAATTAAATTTAATGAACTCAAGCCTAACTAAATAAAAATATCAAAAATTTTTAAAAGATTTAAGCTCTTTAAAGTGATTTTCGGGCGCTATAACTAATTATGAACTGATCGTCATGAAATTGGTCCGAATGATTTGCATATACAGACATATACATATGTATGTATGTAACATATTTGTGTTGATGAATATTTGGATACCAACATTTTTAAGAGAGTTATGCTCTTTAAAGTGATTTTCGGAAGTGGGCTTTATATGGGAGCTATGTTTAATTATGAACCGATTTGCGCATAACTTGTGGGTATGATTATCATGTACAACTTATTTGTGGCGAAATTTGTTTGGTTACGTGCGTAAATCAGACATTTATGATCGATAAAACCCTATTTCGGGAAGACATTTGTATAGGGCCAAATTCAAAAGTAACCGTCTTTGAGCCTAACACAATTATCATCTGCGCACAAAGTTTACATGGTCAACCAGCCAAATGAACATCGTCTAATCGACTCAGAAAGTGATTCTGAGTCACTTGGTATAATTTAAGGTTGGTGTTAGACTAATAATTTTAAGCGTTACGAACTTTAGCACAAATACAATATAGTGTTATAGGGTATAACTATAAAAAAGTTTAAACTTTACGCCTATATTTGTATCATTTCTTTGCAGCAATTATACATAAAGTTTGCAGAGATTAAAAGTTTTTTAAAAGCTTTTGCTGTATAACCCCAGCACTTAGCTCCGGTGGTACCAATTTTACAACATTAAACATATTTTATAATTCACAACCATTTGATACCAAGTATTTACTTTACTTTTGTGAATTATGAATACATAATTCTAACACTATATGCGCTCTAAAAAATCTTTAGACTAGAATTTTAAATTAATTTAGGCATTCTCAAACAAAAACAACACCTTTTTCCCATACAAAAATATAAAAATTAAGATTTCAATGGAACTATTAACAAACAATCTAAACACACAAAGAAGCAATCTAAAAAAAAACACGAAATGGAGTGGTGCCACATTTAAAACACTTTCAGTTTAGTTTAATTTTGTTTTGTTTTTTAATGCGGCAAAAGGTATTCAAAATGATTTCAAGAAATTCCAAACATTAATTTGCCACCGCTCGCTAACTGTGGCTCATTACGGTAAAAATATGACTTGTAAATTTGTACGAATATCGTTTGGTTAAATGGGCGAAACAAAAGCAAAACAATAAAAACAAGTAAGAAAGTATAGTCGACCATATAATACCCTACACCAAGTATATGTATAAAACAGTTTTTCAGAAATGTGCGCTATATGGGAGATATGATCTATTATGGACTGATCATCCAAAAATTTAGTGTCATGATTTCTGTGAATATAAATATTGTGTATTTTAAACTTTATCTAGATATAAATACTTTTAAAAGATTTATGGAGGTTAAAGTTGATTACGGGGAGGGTTTTATATAGGAGTTTTGACTAATTACGGACCGACCATTATTAAATTAGGTGTCATCATTTCTGTATATTATTTGTGTCGAATTTTATTTGATTACCAACATTCATAAACAATTTATGATCGTTAAAGTGATTTTCGGAAGTGGACCATTTATGGAAGCTACGACTAATTACGGACCGATGATATTAAAATTGAACCGTATTGCTTGTATACATATGAAATATATTTGCGTTTAATATTTTTTGGATACCAACATTTTTGAGTGAGTTACGCTCTTTAAAGTGATTGTGGAAGTGTGCCTTATATGGGAGCTCGACCAATTATGGGCCGATCGTCATAAAATTCTACCATATTATATGTATATGTACGAAACATATTTGTGTTCAATATTATTTGGATACCAACATTTTTAAGAGAGTTATGCTCTTTTAAGTGATTTTTGGAAGTGGGCCTTATATGGGAGCTACGACTAATTATGGACCGATCTGCACAAAATTTGTATATGTGATTTGTCTTCATTTACCACTTGTTTGTCATGAAATTTGTTTGGTTCCTTTCATAATTCAAACATTTATGATCGGTAAACCCCATTTTGTATGGGCTCCAGGTGAAATAATGGACCTATTGCCAGCGGTTTCAATCCCATCCGTCCTTGGGCCGAAAAAATATCACATACCAAATTTTATCGAAATATCTTCAAAATTGCGACCTGTACTCTGCGCATAAGCTTTACATGGACAGCCAGCCGGCCAGACAGACGTACCGACGGACATCGTTTGATCGACTCTGAAAGTGATTCTGAGCCGATCCGTATACTTTAAGGTGGGTGTTGGACCAATATTTCTGGGCGTTACAAACATATGCACAAATCCAATATACCCTCCCCACTATGGTGGTGTAGGGTATAAAAAACTGGCAGTATGTAAAACTCCAAACAACAATCAATTCAGCCACTAATAAAAAGCGCAAAGTCTACAAATAGTGGCAACATACTGGACTAAACAATGGGTTATTTAAAAGCTTATACTCGTAACATTAACAGACAAACAAAAAAAGACTACAACTAAAACTACTATTACCACTGACACCACCAACAACAAAAGTATCTAGTTAAATTTTGAAATGTAATACCGCTACTTCTGTGATGGTTTTTTGTTTTTGTTGCATTAGTTTATTTATAGCATGATACGTAAGTAACATTTCCATCTTAAGACATATTCGAACATTTAGTAGATATTTACAAGATACAACAACTACACATTGGTTTCGGTATTACACCCGTAGAAAATTATTAGAATGCCCTTAATTAACTCTTTCTACATGCCTACACATACATATAAAATGATAACATTTATGAACTTCCCAAAAGTTGAAAACTGACAAATATGTAGGTACGCACTTTTATATCAGCGGTCGGCATACAGAGAACTTGGAGTATAAATCATAATAAAATCTTATACACATTCTTCACATGTTTAGGTATATATTAATCTGACTAGTTATTGATAGAGATTTTAGTCGCTTATTTTACAATTTTTAAGAACTTGCTTGTTGTTTGCTGGTAAATATCCTATCCTGTTCGGCCCCTGGTGGCATCTAAGAAACTGTAAACGTATAAAGTATGTATGAAACTTTTCAAGAGTTCTTAGGGATGTTTGTAGTCACAGTTACGATTCTTTTCAAAGAAGTCGGTAGGAATATGCACCATTTCTATTGAGATTTGAATATGTCTATTAGACCTATGAAAGGTACTAAAGCGAGTTTCAACAAGAACTTCTTTGGTCCAAGTAAGGTTTGACTATTATGAAGAATTATATCGGACAGATATCCACCACAACCACTCATGCAGATGTTCATTAAAATGTTCAAATATATTTTGACAAAATGGCTTTTAATCGATTCGAGTGGCCCTATCTTGTACATTTATTTATAGATAATCAAGTAATGTTAATCCGTTGGTCTTACGGCCTGCTACTGAATTTTGTACAATTATGCAATCGGGAAATTTGATTTGCAATACATTCATTGCAAAGGCTTCTCGTCATTTGTTGTTGGATTTTCTGAAACCCAAATATGGCAAATGAAAATGGGATTCGTTTGAAAAAAGGATTTTTTCAGAAAAAAACTGGGCGGTTGTTCTTGAATGAATTATGCAATTGCATTCGTTGTACAAAATTGCTGCTACTATTAATATGTCAGCAAGTAAAGCGTAAAAATGTTCATGTTATTCCTATATTACCCTGTTGGAAGGCTAATTTCTTGTACCAGAATTTCTAAATAAAATTTTACATAAAGTAATACCGATACATTATATCTACTAATATCGGGCCATGTCTGATTAGAATCTTAGAATATAGTAGTATTGTTCATTTGTAGTAGATTCCGAAAGAAAGACAAAACTACTTTAAACAAATCAGTTTTTATCGTTTTTACTATAATCACCAGAAGAATTGATAATCACCCCTATCGTGAATAAAAATTCCACATGAAATTTGTTCTCTTTTTATTTTTTTAACATTGAATTTTAATAGGAAAATGTGAAAAGGGAACAAATTTCATGTGGAATTTTTATTCACGATAGGGGTGATTAACAACAGAGATTGTCATATCACCAGATTTATCGAGTAGACAGTTTAATGAAATAAGTACTTAGATTACATATATAAAATTTTTTCGAGACCACGAGTAACTTCAAGGTAAACCAACGATTATCAACTGATTACCCGTCCAGACTGGATTTATCTAAATTCTAGATCAGCCATGGATTGGAAAGGAAAATTTTAAAAAGGTGTAATCCACAAGAGAGTTTTATATTTCCAGAATCTTGTCATGTATAGAATCCTTTTCAAGTTTAGTAGGCCGCATGTGACCGAAAACAATTGTTCTCACACCACCTCACATTCAACCAGTTCTTGGCGGACTACTTTAAAAGGAAAAGGTCTGCGGATCAAATCTGCTGAAGTGAGTTATTAAAGATGAAAGTAATACAAAGTTGCGTTATGTAAACGATTGGATAGCATTACTCTGAAAGTTTTAAAGAATGCCAAATACCTAGATTTGAACTCTATGATCTCGTGAATATACAATGCGAAAATGCTACTTGTAAGAAGAAATTTGGAAAGAGATTGGGAATTATTTTTACAGCGTGGCATGTCAAGGACTAGAATGTCAAGCTATAAGAATCTCACAATAAAAAAGGTCTAAAACCAATTTTTCGCACTCTTTGTCCTACAATGCATTCAATTCTGTACAAGGTGCAGAGACGAATTGTCTGCTCTTTCGTTAAGTTTCTCTCATCAAGCCATCATACGAATCTGAGGAGGGCTCATTTTTGGAGAATGGCCTGATGTATATTAATTTATTCTCTACAACAAATAACGTTAGCAACAATTTGTAAGTAGAAGAACCACGCCAACGGCTGCAGTGTAGGTAATTTTTGAAGACAGTTCATTGGACATACACATTAAACGGATATGAAGAAACCCTTAATATATTAAGGCAAACAGTATCACTGGAAAACCCAACAAAATTGATACTACTTTGCCAATGCTGTAGAACTGAATGCATGAAAAATTAGGGCCTTAAAAAGCACAGGAAGCGATGTATTAAGCCAGCACCTAAAATCGGAGAAATCCTATCGTTTGAACACGGACTAAGGTATATTTCTGACGGGAGTTTATGCATTAGATATGGCACCGAGACAAATAGTCAACCACTGTCATAAAGAGCTTGTGGTTCCTCCTAAATAACATAATATTAAACTTTCCTAGTTGCCATAAAAGTATCCTAAATAATGAGAGAGTAGATGAGCTTGTGAAGCTGGGTGCAAACTATGAAACTGCAATATACAAATTTGGCTTATCAAGAAGTAAGTGGAGAGAGAAATCGTTGAATTAATTTAACAGAAACTGAACGCCTATGGTATGAAATCAAAATCAAGATTTAGAAATGAATAGACAGCAATAACCATCCCCAGTATTATCAATCTTCTAGTCTATATAATTATTATTTATCACAATCTAAATATTTTGAGACACATAAATAAATTGAATATATAGACAGTATATGAGAATATTAGGCAAATAGTTAGATAACAGTGTGAATTATAAAATGAAGGAGAAGAAGAAAATAAATCATAATGATCCTTATTAAGTTTTCTGAATGCTGGTTTCTTATTGGAACCTTTGTCGTTCTTATATCATGACCTAAACTAAGAGATACTCAGCTAAACCGAACATAGGTTGTTTACAATTGTCTTTGCTAGATATCTAGGATTTGTTAAGCTGGAAGTCCACAACTCGCGTTTTAGCGTCCTATGATTTTAAGTGTGTAACTTAAAACGTACGACTGCATTGATTCTACTTTTCTGACAGTTGCTTAGAACGCGAGAAACGCGTAAACGCTTGGTATGGACTATCAGCTTTAGGAGTTGTGTTAGGTTGGGGAGAAGGGAGTGTGTGCAAAAAAACCATGGCGCATATTCAGAAATGATATCTAAGTTTAAACTTTTTTAAGTACCAACTTTAAGTTATTCTTAGTTGATTACTTTCAGCACGAAAAGTTACAACTTAATTATGGGTAAAGCTGTAACTAAATGTCAACTAACAAATACATTTGAAGAACAGCTGATTGATTTTATTTCTTGTCGTCGATAATTTTACCATATTTGGCCACCAACTCTTTAAATGTAGTTTTTTCATCTGACGTCCAATTTGAGTCTCTTTAAAATACACAAAGCAATAAATACATATTTTTTTCTAACAATAATAATAAACTAGAGATGTGTGTTTTGTTAACAAAAATCTACTAAATGCAGTGTTGCATTTCTTTTAACAGCTGAAAGCTGTTGCTAAGTTAGTTATGATTTGTAAATAAGATCTTTAACTATTTATGAACTATTTTTTAGTTTCTGTTTAATAAGTTTCGACTTTAGTTACGATTTCTGAATATGCGCCCATAATACTAAAATATATTATGAAGATAGACGAATAAAGAAGCGATAACGATACTTTATGATTCTTTTATTGTCGTTTATTGAAACTAGACATAAACATACGTCAAAAAGTTTTGTACAGCGTCTAAATTGTCAAAAATCTTTTTCATATTTATTTTTTTTCCAAAAAAAAATTAAAACTTTCAGAGTCCAAAATTGTCACAAATCTTCTCCAAATTTTTTTTTTACAAAAACGTCAAAATTACATAGTTCCCATTCTTATTCCAAATATCCCACTACTACATTTCGAACAAGTGCTCCTTACAACCGTTAATCTATGTATATAGTCTAGCTTAGGCACCATTCACTCAGTTTCCACAATGGTCACAAATCTTCTCCAGATTTTTTTTTTGTTTATAAACTAAAATTTTGAATGGCAAATTTCTCAAAAATCATTTTCAAAATTTTTTTCCAAAAAAAAATTAAAGTTTTCAGTTTCCAAAATGTTCACAAATCTTCTCAAGTATTTTTTTAGAATAATTAAATTTTTAATTCCAAAATTTTCAGTACTCAAGATTTTCAAAATTTTCAACAATCTTTTTCAGATTTTTTTCTCCAAAATTGTCAAAAATCTTTTTCAGATTTTTCTCCAAAAAAATTAAAACTTTCAGTTTTCAAAATTGTCACAAATCTGGAAATGCACAGCTAAAATATTATTCCACTAAAGATGCTTAATGATTATTCTTTACATAAATATACCCAAATTAAAATTAAATAATTTCACCTAATATCCAATAGTTTGTTAAAAACTAAATTAAAAAAAAAAATAAATAATTTGGTGCTTCAAGCTACTTGGATACACAATCCCGGCATAGATTTTTGTTTATTTATTTTACCAAAACTGATTTTCTTTGAGCGTATAGTTAGTGGTTAAGCGGTGCTGAATCTGAATATGAGCTATTTAATATATTTTACAATAAATTTTTCTTAGGTTTTTCAATTTTCCACAACTACCAACCATATCAAAGACACTATTGTAGTAAACTTAAAGGTATTGTATACTGTGAGCGTCAATATAAAGTAAACACCTAAAACCAACTGATGTTGTAGTGTCGTAGGAGTTGTGCGTCGTCTAAATTTACAAGAGTTGTACAAATTTTGTTTGTAATTTCTATATAGATATTTTGTACAACACCTACGACACTTTTACGTATATTTTTCGAATGTTGTATGAAAGCTTAAGTTAAAATATGTATCTCAGCATAGCATTTTAGTTTAAAAATATAACCAAATGGTAACACTCAAATCATAAACTGATTGACAGATTTTTAACAAGAAAATAAAATTAATAAGCATAACATTTTAAGAATGGATATTGTTGAAATATCTACGGTGTATTCTAATTTTGGAAAATATTCATTCATATTTTATGTTTTGTATATTTGCTTTTAAAATATTTTTCTTTTGCCATTCTAAAAGTTTAACAAAATAAACATTGCGTTCACAATAAAATAGTTGGTTGTATCATACAATGTCCAACATACAACATCACTTGTGAAGTGAAAAAAATATATATTGCATAATTCATAAGTAACTTAATTAAAATATAAGTATGTAAGTAATTAACAAATACTAGAAAAATAAGGGACAACAAAAATTACTCAATTTTAGCGGAAATATACCAGGTATTTTGGTTTAGTTAGTTATGATTTTTGAATAAGATCTTTAACTATTTATAAACTATTTTTTAGTTTCTGTTTAATAAGTTTCGTCCTTAGTTACGATTTCTGAATATGCGCCATTGTATTTAATATATTGCTTGTAGTCCTTTTGCCTTTATCACAGCTGACTATCTTTTAGACATAGAATCAACGAGTTTTTAGTAAAATCAGGTGAAATTTTTTTCCATTCATTCTCTATTACTTACTGCCTTTGGGTAAACAAATAATACGGTACAATTTTTATTATGATCGGTCCATAATTACTCGTAGTTCCCATATAAGGCCAACTTCCGAATCACAGATATCATGACACAAAATGTTTGTATGATCTGAAATTTCTGAAAATCTGTTTTATTTATATACTGGGTGTAGGGTATTATATGGTCGGGCTTGATCGACTATACTTTCTTACTTGATTTTTTTTTTGCATTATTGTTTACTTCATTTTGACTTGTAAAAATTGCTCTATTTTAACAGTTGTTTCTTTGTTTTATTGCATTTTATTCTACTTAAATAACTTTATAAAAATGCATTACAAATCTCTAATCTAATATTTAAAAAAAACAATTAAGCTTTTCTTTTAATAATATGCGGTGTTGACTTTATTTTGACGCTCACAGTATATTCGTAATTATCTCAATTGTTGTATGAGATGCTTATTTTAAACGTATACAGGCAGTATTTAAATACAAATATTTTTTCTTCGTTTATTACTAACTTCAAGTAATAACAGTAAATTTTGCAAGTGCAACATGCATATTACTTTTATTTTGTTTGCAATTTGGATGGATTTCCTTTGTTTTAACTTTTCACTGAGTTAGTCGTCGTCTCATTTACACCTTTAACATATTGCAGCAACATTTTCAGTTACTTTAGCAAATAACTTGGGCATGCCAGTGGATTTTTATTCAAATTTTAATATATCTGAATTTAAAGCACGCGTTTGAACATTAATAGTCTGGTGTATAAAAAAAAGCATAATAAAATTTAAAACAAGAACAAAAAAAAAAACATTGACCTGACATTATTTTCATAATTAAGTTAACTACTAGGAATTCTTTTGTAAACATAGACTACATATTTATAATTAAAGTATTTTACAAAGATTTCCATTATTAAAAAAGAAGCCATAATGAAATTAAATTAATACCTAGTATTTTATTTTTTTAATTATGAATAACTTGTATATATATATACGATTATATACTTATGATTAAGTTGAAGTTATTCACAGCTACCAACCAGCCAACCAGCCAACCAACCAACTTCACCCATTTCCCATTAATATTATTTTCGAAATTTAGTTTCTTCTTTGTTCAGCTTATAAGTTTTCTCCTGTAAAGAACAATACTCTCGTATAAGTACTCGTATTTGTTTAGTTTAGTACCTACGTTCTACTTATGTACATAGGTATTGTATCTGCTGCTTTAAGATACAATGCAAACAAAGATAAACTTGTATGAAATTTCACCTAAACTAAAAGAAAATGTAAAATACCTTAGAAGATTCTTTGTTTCTGCTAATGTTACTGTTATCGTTGAAACAATAGCCCAGAAATGCATTAAGTTTCCTGATGCAAACTATGGTAGACAGACAATGTACCAACGCCAACCAGAAAATGTTTTTGTACATTTTTGTTCTTTCTTTTTTTGTAATTTGAAACAATAGAAATAAGAGATGTACAAGTCATGACACCAAATATACCTGCAAGTTGCAACAAAATATTATTTATTGTGGAATGTAAGTATGTAATTATAAAATGGTTAGAAAACGAAAAAAAAACGCCATTTTAATTAAATACTAGGGATGTAATTATATGCATACAAAAGTATTACTTATTTAAAGTAGCTGTGAATTTTGTAAAATATATTTCCTATACACAGGCTAAGAAAATGTTCTAAGTAGGATTTTTTGTGAATTGACATCAGCTTTTCGCAGTCCAAAATTTTTGCATGTATCCACTGGAACAAGTTCGTTACTAAAGCGGCTAAAAGCAGGATATTGTTAATGTTCAAACATTTCGTCCTCTTCCTCACACACTCAACAGATCGTATTGTCAGATTGACCAATGCGAGTCTGATAAGCTTTCAACTACAGTAGTCGCTCGATTATATGAACTAATTCAAACAGAGCCTGCCTCTTCACTAAATTGAAAAATTAACACAATCGACCGAATATTTAATAATTAATTTACAGAAAGTAGTCGGTTATATTTTTATATCCTCCACCAGCAAGAGTGATAAATGAGGGTATTTTACGTTTGTCATTCCGTGTGAAAATTTTTTAATATTCATCTGAGACCCAACAAAGTATATATTTTCTTGATCTGTCTGTCCGTATGTGTAAAACACTCTACAACTTAATTAACCAAAATTACCAGAAAAATCTTTCTTATTTTGCAGGTAACTTTGATATCAGCAAAATCGGTTTAGGTCAACCAGAGTTATCGACCAATATGTGAGACAACCTGCATAAAAATTTGATATTTTTTATCTATTTTATTGCAATATTTTAAAACGTATAGCATGGTACTCTATTCATCATTTCGTGCGAAATACTATCAAAAGCACATAAAAAAAAATTGATGCGAAATAAATGCAAACTAATGCTGCTGAAGTTGTACTCTATTCTTATTCTGAAAAGTTACGAAATCTTTCTGGCAGCATGTTTTTTCAACAAAAAAATATATATGGCAACATTTTTTTCGAACTGTGAAATAATGTAAGCGGCACTTATTTCGCACGAAATTGAAAAAAACAGCCAAAAACATATGGTTTTTGTTTACATAAAAGAAACAATGTTGCATACCTAAGGGCAATAAAAACGACAATTTTCTTCTAAATCGCGGCATTGTCACCACTTGCTAATTGTCAAAATTTTCAAACGAAATAATTGATGTTGCTCAACAAATTTCGAAAATTTGAACAGAGTACCATGCTTATTGCAGATAATACCATGTAATTTTGTATACGTTCTTTTTATGATAAAAGAAAAAAGTTTGAGGAAAATAGTATGAATCAGTCCATGATTTCTCATAGCCCCCATACAAAAATCTTCCCAAAATATTGCACAATTATACATATGTGTGTATAAAATTGGAATATCAAGACAAAATTCAGCAGAAATAAGTTTCATGCAAAAAGAAATCGTATAACGAAGTTTTTTTAGTTCGGTACATGTTTGACCATAGCCCCACATGTAAAGTCCACTTTTAAAATTCACTTAAATACGTATAAAACAGATATAAATAATGTTAAACGGCTAAAATTTGACATGAATAATCTTTATAGGCGAATAAATTATTGTACTAAATTTTATGGTGGTCGGCTCGGAATTGGTCATATCTCCCATACAAGGACCACATCTGAAAAATACATTTATCCCTATATATATTGTATAAATATCGGTACCGACTCAAAACTTTACACAAATCATTTACATATATACAAAACACATCCCACAAAATTTTGTGAATTTCGGTCTATTTTTAACCGTATGTCCCATATAAAGCCCTCTTCCGAAAATCACTTTAATACTCATAAATCTCTTATAAATAAGGGTACCAATCCAAAATTTTACACGGATCACTTACATACATGCCTAAATAAAACTGCAGGATTTTGAGAATATCGGTCCATATTTGACTATGTCCCCCATATAAGGTCCACTTCCGAAATCCACGCTAATACTAATATTTATCTGAAATATACCGTTATTATGTTGAAATTCGACGTGAAATATCCTCATATGCATGAGAATCACTGTTCCAAAATTAAAGAAGATCGGCCCATAATTTGTCATAGCTGCCATATAAGAACCATTTCCGAAAATCAATTTAAACCACAAACATATCTAATAAATATTGATATCGAACCAACTTTTATACAGATCAGAAATTTTAATACAGAAATCATACTAATATCGGTTATACCGCAATTATGCTACTAAACTTTGTAGCTGTCAGTCAATAATGGGCAATAGCTCTCTTGTAAATAACGTTATTGAGATGAAATTCAATCAAAATTAGCATCAAATACGTAGAAACCACATCAGTGGATACTAGATTACTTCAGTCCATAATTGTTCCACTTCTACTATGCCACCCATAAATCTTTTGTAAATAATATTATTGAGACAAAATAAGGCCTCACCTTATATCTCACCTTTTTAATACCCTGTTAAATTACACTCAAAATTATTTTGAATATTAGACAAACTTTGTAAATTATAGTAAGAATCGGTAATTATATAAATTATAAATGATGTAAATTAGATAAAATTTTAAAACATTTATGCCCTTATTCATAAAAAATTAAAGTAGACTTCAAATGTACTTTAAGAAAATTTTGTGTGAAAAATAAAATAATCTTACTACAGGTCCTGATGAGTACAAACTTGTATTAAATTTTATGAATACTCTTTTTATATTTGGAAAGCTGTCAAGAGTGATAATGTCTTTGCTCTTATCACTGAGGAAACTCACAAATTCCAACTCCAAATTTGATGTCCTAGATTCACCATCATCCCTATTTACGAAAACAACAACATCATCATCTTCTTTACTGGTGCTTCTACTTTATTTTTTTGTAATTTTCCTCCAGAGTATAAATTGCGAGATTTTGGATTCTTTGCCTTACTTCTGTCGTGATGTTTTCTGGCAGCCAACGTATCTTATTTATTTATAACCAGGATGATAACAGGAGGCCAAAATAGCTCTATTTCTTTCCGGTGAAAGTTTAAAAAACTTATCGAATCTTTTTTCCAAGATCTTTTTTAGTAGTAGTATAATAGAACTTAAATATCTTAAATTGAACCGATTTAATCTTGTTATAACAGACATTAAAGTCGGCATAAGTTTTCTGTAATAACAGTTGTTACCCTGAAGGTAATCTATAGCAGAGGCAATTGGTTTCAAAACTACAATGAATTCCTCTAAGTATTCCAGTTCTATAGCCGCGAAAGTGCTCACCTTACTTAGCTTACAAAATAATTCATTTAATTTGGATTTACTATTCATAAGTTGTGCTATAGAATCATACAGAGAGTTCCATCTTGTGTGGGGCAAGGATATATTAATTGTGTAAAAGTGTGGCTGGCACATCTGATGTGTCTGGGCAAATGTGGCTGTCTAATTTCATCATCTGATGAAGTTTTTGGTGGATCAAAATGCAAACAACCATCAATAAACTGACAAAATATATTTTGTAAACTATATTTTTAAAATACAAAATACTCCCATTTTTTATGTATGTATTTAAAATACAAAATACATACAAATACAAAATACGTATTTGTATTTTAAATACGTATTTCAAAAGCATGTATTTCAAATTCTGCCCAGCCCTGCATACCTCGTACACACTTACTAGTCATCAGTTCTGTTCGAGTTTGGGTTTCCCTACGGTATACCTGGTGATCTGCTAAATATAGAATTCTGCCAATTTCTGATCTTGTCGCTTTTAAAGTTTAGGAAGAGTTTGTGTGTTCGATTAGACTTAGATTCAGATTCTGCTTTGTTCTCGTTGCCTTCGGCTCTGTATACCAGTTAACACACTAAATAGTCCTTTGTATCTGGGTGCCTCTATAGATTAGGCAATAGTGTGCTGGACTATCAGTCAGAGGTTTGCGGAATCGATTCCCGCCAAAGACTGGTTGTTTTCTGCAGATAAGCCAAAAAGCTTCGCAATTTGTGTTTCTTAATTATATTAAAAAAATATATATATCCTTACAGCGTCTGACATACACATCTATTGTCCATTCTCCAAGTTAATTTTTTAACCCTTTCCAATTTTTGATTTTGATTCACATCTTTTTTTGCAATTCAAATAAGTGTTTATATCATTGTTATATTAGTGCTATTCAGAATGTTGTGCAAATGGTATTGCATCATTACATTTGCAAACAGGTTTAGCATATTTTTGCTCTAAACTAACAAAATACCCAGCAATGCACGTGCTGGATGTAAATTTATATGCAACACTTAAAACCAATAATTTTTATTTGCTCTGAGTATGCAACCTAATAAACAGCTGACTAACAATAATACAAGCCAATCGATTAGTATTTATCGAAAACACCAGCCAACGATGACTTAATTTGGGTGTACATATATTTGTATGTATTAAATGTTCGTTTAATATAATTTCTTCAGCAGCATTTTCTATTAAAAACTCCTTAAAACTTTAATTGGACTTCTTTTTTATTTATATTTAGGAATTTGTTTGATTGTTAAAATCAGCTGTTTATTACATCCACCACCAAAAAGATGGGGTGGGGGGGTTATATCACGTTTGTCATTCCGTTTGTAACACATCGAAATAAAGGTCGTAGGGCCAAAAAGTCTATATATTCTGACATACTTTGACAATTCCGAAAATCACTTAAATGAACAGAAATCTTTTGCAAAAATTACTATCAAGTTGAAATTCGACGAGCATAATCAAAATATAAATTTAAATCGTCGTATTAAATTTCACGATGATCGGTCCATATTTGACCGTATCCCTATATAAAGCCTACTTCAAAAAATAATTAAAATTCACATAAATCTCTTATAAAAACACTAAAAAGTCGAAATTCTGCACAAATAATCCGTATGTGTATTTAAATCGTCGTATTAAATTTCATGATGATCGGTCCATATTTGACCGTAGCCCGAATATAAAATCCACCTCCGAAAATCACTAAAATTCGCATAAATCTCTTATTAAAAAGGTTGAAATTTGTTTCGTTATCAATCCTCTTTTGCAATCGCAATGATCTCAGACGGAAGATGGATGTATTCACTATAAAACGACTTAATTTATAGAAGATCATTCGCGTTCAGTGACTCTTTGTTGAACCATATGTATATAGAACGGTAACTCATTTCTCATTCTTGTTACTTCATCCCGTACTTGTGTGTCTGGTATTATGGTTAATTTGCTAATTCTTTCACCAACTACGAATCTTATATGAAAGGGACCTGTCATTTTAACATGGCCATGTCCTTGGAGGGGTTAATTGACAACTCTAGGATACTTGTGACAAGTCTTAAACTAAACTAATTGCAATTATTCTGTTGTATATTGTTGAATATTGACCAAAAAATTTAAAAATTTATTGGTTTTTGAGTTTATTCATAAATTGTCAACTTTTTGCCATAATTTCTTTTTTTTAACATGTCACAGGATTAGTGGGGTTGCAACAATTTACACAATTTTCTATCAATTTATTCATTTGTTTCCAAACATATCCTGGATAAAATTATCGTAAAAAATCAATAAGACTCGTAGGCTGAACAATATTTAATGCTCTTTTTATAACAATAAATATATCCGGGGCATATATGCCAAGATCAAATAAATATCTGTTATAACAATGGATCTATCATTTATATAGGGGTGTTCTTTCAATATCTTTGCATTGTCTGGTATATGAATCTTTGACATTGCATCGCCAATAAATTCCAAAGTTTCCAACAAGAATGGTGTACGATAGACATTGCTAAGTTCTACAGATGGTATGTAGTAGTCATTACATGGTAAATCTAGTTAATCTGTAATGTTATGATACAAATTACCATATATTTTTGCTGAATAATTACACAATATTTTTAAGATTTTTTCAACGTTTATAAAAATATTTCTTAATTTCATATAAATCTAATTAGCTACTGTCTTTACTTTGCAATGAAGACAATTTAAAGTGAAAATCTGACCTCAAAGTTCAGCAGCTCACAATGATTTAAACGATTACAGTGTTTCACGTTCATTGGTCGTAACAAGACAACCAACGTTTTCAAACACTTAACTGACTTAAGCTATGTATAGACGTTCGTGAGATATTACAACGTTGTCCAAAAAATCTTCAGAAAATGTCTAACAACCGTGTGAACTTAGAATGTTTGTCTTCCAACGTTATAAGAAAAAGCATTTTCAGTACATTCCAAGACAAAAATATTGTCAGACATCTAACAATCGTGTAAACACAATGTTTTTTATTGTCATGGTTTTAAGACAATTATTAAACACTTTTCAGTGTCATATGTGCAAAGTTTATGCATTTGCCAATGGCAGCATTGTTATAGAAATTAACTCTAAATGCAACTCTGTATGTGCATTTTGGAAAAACAATTTCGGTTGACAGATAAATTAATTGTGTGACAGTTGTGTACCAATGAAATTGTTAATTTTCTTAAAGTCGTCTGAACTGACAATTTACCTTTTGCTAACAATTTTTCAATGTCAGTACATTGCTAGCACATTGCTAGATCTGACAACGTTGTAATATCTGACGACCGTCTATACATAGCTTTACAAAAGGTGAAACTACGACGCAATGTACATAAATGTACAGAACAGACTCAAATAAAAGGTCACTTGAACATAAAGTATAATAATTATTGCAACATGAAGAAGCAAAAGCAAATAACTATAAACTCGTACATTTATTTATATGCAGACAAAAATTGTTTAAAATTAAAAAAAAGAGTTAAAATTGTATAATTTTCTTAATAATACAATATTAACTAACAAAGGAAAACCAATTTAAAAGTATTAATTGAAGAACACAAAAAAAACAACGATTGAAAAATGCATTTAAGTTGCAGCATAAAAATTTTTTTTTTTTTTTTTTTTTTTTTTAGCCTTTATTTATTTATTGAATCTTCATATAATGAAATGACAATAAGTATTCAAATCTTAATACTAAAAAGAAAATAATAAGCCCAGCCAGTGCTAGACAAAAATTTTATGATACTAAAAAAATTTCACATCAATTGATCCAGTCATCTATTTTGCGCTTGAGTTAAAGCAAGGGTATCCCTCCTTCTCAACCGATTATGGCCACTAAAGTTAAGGATGTCTCGTGCAAGTGGGTTTGGGTGGTGTTCAAGTTTGCTGACATACTTTGACGCGTGTTTTGTAAATTCAACTTTTACTAATGGCACGCATAGATCTTTGTGAATTCGAGAATTTTTAACATACCATGGAGCTGCAGTAATTATACGTAGAATTTTATTTATAAAAATAACACTGTAATTTTCACATCATTCAGTGTGGAATCAATTGAACAATAATTAATTTTCGATTTAAAAATCATGACAATCTTAAAAAACGAGAATGTACTGTACTGATGAAATGAATTGAAACGAAAAGAAACAGTCTAAATCACAGTGGAGCAGAATCAAAATATATCTGCCACATCAAAGTCTGATAGCTGTAGCACTCCTCTGGAGCGGAGCTGTGGGGTCTCAAAATAATTTTAGAATATTACATGTTAATAAATTATTGGCCTGGTTTTTGAATGGGCTTATAGGTCGCTGAAGCAGCCAGCTTTATTTTAATACACCGATATACTTTTATTTGAAGAATCCATTTTTTATTCGAATAAAAATTTAAATTTTTTTATTATGAATTTTGATGTCAAATATTACTAAAGTCAACCAAACCTTCTTTTTGCCAGGGAAAAGGAATTTTCTTGTACCAGTGTGAATAACAGATACACTGTATGGTCGTAATATCTAGTTGGGGGCAAAATCCTATATCTAACAAAATATGTCACATACGACTACTTATTTCTTTTTTCAAACAAAACAAAATGAAAAATAAACAAAATTCGGAAAATGTCATTTAAATTTTCTGGACAAGAAAATATAATTACTGACCTCTAGTACAATCATGTCATTCATTTATTGATTCATTCACTTATTGGCCTTCAGATTTCAAATCAAAGTGCAACATAAATCAATACCTTACATGAGTATATAAATACGGCAAGTACAAGTGTCTATTATGTACAACTATCAATTGTATGTTGCAACAACATAATAGCAAAGAAAATAAACAATATGAAAACAACAACTTTAGGAAAATACTGAAAACTAATAAAACATGAAACAAAAAAAAAAAAAAAAAAATCAACAACTTTAGAACGGAAATTCATGCGAACGGATGCACAAACCCACGGTCATTTAGTCTGTTGTTGCATACCTGTTGAAGACAAACGACAAAAAACACCAATAACATTAAATAACAAAATAACCCCCCGGTTTGTCATACATCCATGGTCCCCCTGATAATAAATAAATAAATAAAATACAAATAATAGAAACAATTAGTTTTTTTAGTCTATTGAACTTGTTAATTGAAAGAGAACTTACAATAGTTGCAATAGTTGTTAATGTGAATGTGAATGCGAGTGTGTTCAACAAGTTCATTATTGTATGTACTCGTATGTCTGTCCATGCATCCATTTGCTACCAACTGGCCATATGGCTGTGGCACAATCGATAAAACAAAGTGGGAGGTGCAGCCGAGGTTCTGCTGCGATTAGTTATTGGTTTGGTACGGTTCGGTTCATTGGACGCTTAAAGTGATTATGTAATTCAGAATATCATGCCCCAAACTTAACAGCCAAAATAGATAAATAAATAGCGTACAAGAAATTCTAAATGTTGCACCCATACGTCATTTGCCTTTTAAATACATACACATACCTGTGTTGCATTTTAAAAAACTCATAAATTTAATCTGTGTGCAGTTTTGTAAAAAATATTTAATTTAATTGTTTCTTGCTTTAAATGTAACATGGAAACATAAATACATACATATACACATGTTGCAGTACACACTCCAATATACCGGTGGCTGGTTGGTTGGCTGGCTGACGCACTCGCCAACATAGTGGCACACGTATTGCATGTTCACATGAGTGGAACCATTTGGCACCATAAACAAATCAACATTTTGGCTCCGTTTATGATCCTATACACCCTACATTTATTAATTTACGTTATCTGTGCTACAGATTGCAATACTTTGATTGCAAGTTTTTTTTTTTGTTCGCTCGAGATTAAATTTGACAATGAACTGAATAAGAATTTTGTATTTAACTTGAATTGAAATTTCGAAAAACCATGCTTCTATTTTTCGGTAAATTGTTTTTCAAACATAACTACCCTTCAGTGTTGATAAAAATGACTATCAATTTATTTTTGTTAAAAACTGAGATCCAAAAGCTTACAGAAAAATATAAAATATTAATTAAGAGATATAGCGGATCTCAGCCGAAGATCAGAAGGAAGAATGCCTACTTAATACATAAAATCAACAATGGTCAAGTTTGCAGTTAAAAATTATTTAAGCGGGTTTTTGCTACACAAACATTAACACATTTATGCCATTGGATTTTATGTGAACAATGCTTCATGCGAATAGAATATGTATGTATATTAAATTGCGAATAAGATTGTAGAGTGTTTGGTCTCAAATCACAACTTTTTGCTCCTTAGTAATTTTATTTTATTTTTATTTTACTACAAGCATATTTTGATATCCTGATACCAAAAACGAAAGTAAGCTTTATAAACACTGCGTTTAAGAAAAAGTAAATGCATGAAAAATTTCTTCAGTATTTCATAACTATAAATACACTTAAATTAAAATAACTTAAAACACCAATATTCACAAAAAATTAGCCTTTATAATGTGTTAGGCCTGTTTTTTTTTGTATCACTTCAAAAATTCGATCAAGCATACAAATTTATAAAGTTTTATTCTTATATTCAGCCTTATTATGAGTGTCGTTTTCTTTTTACGACAACGACTGTTTCGTAAAAGATCAAAGAAACAAATGTAATTTTCTCTTTAATCTATTACGAAAGAGTCGTTGTCGTAAAAAGAAAACGACACTCATAATAAGCCTGATTATCAGATATAGATCTCCAAACATCTATGACAGTTTCTTTTAGTTGATATATGCTTTCATATTGTCGGTTTTCAACATAAATATTCCCCAAATAATCTCAATGGGTTTCTGATCTGGAGAACATGCAGGCCATTCAGGTACATTAATATTTTTCGGAGGCAACCATCCCACTGTTTGACGACTTGGAGCCTATTTACACGATGCAATTAATTGTATGCAATTTTTCCATTCTTTTTTAAAATTGCTACGTAAAATGTTGTGCATTTATACAATGAAATTTTATGTGCAATAAACCATAAAATTTTTTGACGTTTAATTACAAATTCCTCTTTAGTTTTTCATTCGCAACAAAAAAAAACAAAATTTTAAAATATACATACATATGTATGTACATATATAAAACAAGATATTTATTTAATGTAAAATATATAAAAAATTTAAGATTTTAATACAGAAGAAGCAATTGAAAATGTTCTTGCGCATTAATTTTTATGACGCACACTTCAAAGTCAGAATAAGAACACAACAAAATAAGTAAAACACAAACAATGGTAAAAGGAAATGTCAAAAAATTCCTTGAAAAACGAAAGTCGAGCAATTTTTTCTGCCCCTCTTGCTTCCCCACCCCGTTCGCCAACAAACATCAATTGCATGAAAAATTGCATCGTGTAAAGGGCCTCTTACATGAATAGGTGCGCTGTCTTATTGTAAAATAATTTTTTTTCCATTAATATTATCTAAAAGTGACACTAATTTCTCATGTAGTTGGTGCTTGGAAACCCCAAATCAAACATAATGTTTGTACAAAATGCTACCCAAATCATTAAATAACCGCCTACATAATTTATTTTTGGGAAATATCATGGTTCCTATTGGACCACCAAGATTGATTTGTTTGTCATCGGAAAAAATCACCTTAAGCAAATATATAGTATGTTTAAATAGTGCAACTAATAATAAAGATTATCGGCTTACCTGTTTCCAATTTGTTAGCAAGTTTCTTTTAGCGACTTCAAGACTAGCATTTTTGTGGGGGATCAAGAGGCGTGTCACAGATAACAGCTTTTGTCGAGTAACGTCAGTCTGTTTATAGTTGATTTTGACAAATTTACCGCACATTCATTAATAATCTGACCAAGTCTCTTCATTGTGTAGCTAGCACAGTTTATAATTCTGCGATAGTAAAGTTCAGAAAGAATTTTCTTGGGCCACCACTTTTATGTACGAAATTTTACCTTTCAAAATCACTAAGGATCGAACCACGCGCCATTTTTAAACAAATTGTTGAAAATTGCATAATAAGAATAAATAATAGTTATACTTTTGTTTTTCTAGTATTCTTCTTTGTTTATCATAAAATGTAATTATAGTTATGAAACACTAACAAAATATTATTCTGTCTTCATTAATCAAGTGATCTCCACAATTTTTGATAAAAAGAGAAAAATGTTACAGGTTTTAAAAAACTATTTTTATTTTTACAACAAATAGAAAACTGCAAATGTACTTATAGTTATGAAATACTAACAAAATATTCATGCACAATTCTTCAATTAATCAAGTGATTTCCAAAACTTTTGATAAAAAGAGAAAAATGTTACAGGTTTTAAAAAACTGTTTTTATTTTTACAACAAATAGTAAACTTCAAGTGTACTTACAGTTATGCAACACAGTGTATGTACCAGCTAAAACTTTTTATTATCAAGTGAAGCTTTGAAATTCTAAATTCATGAACAATAGCATTTTAATTCATTATTTTTACACGGTAAGGTGATGTCGTTGTAGTCAATATCACTTTAATTAGTTACAAGTAATGACTTAAATAACTCATTGACAGTTAGGTCGCACAGAAGCCTTTATCAGTAAAAAACGGAAATGATAATTTTTTTTGTGGGAAACAATAATAATCATTTCTTTTTCAGGCACAAAATATGAAAATTTAACATATTCTCTAAAATTTTAAAATTGAAATAATAATTCAGGTTTATAACTCGCTGATTATAAGAATAAATAAATAGCACCAGCATGTTTATGAAATGCCTATTCTAGGGGTTTAAAAATATATTTAAAGCATTGATTGGAATAAACAGAAAAATTCGCAAGCGTTTGCATATTTAAGGTGCCTAAATATGTTTGAAACCCAAATGCGGCACGGCTAATAAAGTCATCAATGGTGAAAATGTGCCTCATCGCTTATAATGAATGAATATATAATGAGGAACAAAGCTACAGGAATCAATCAATATTAAAAAAAAAAATATAGTTGTTCAGATACATATATCGTAATCCTAAAGATATTTTTTAGTTGCTTTTTTAAATTGTTTACAGGAGTTTTTAGCCTATTGTTGATAAACAACAGATTATTAATGAATTTATTACAATTAAGAAAATTTACCCTACCTCAGTGTTTAAAATATTTCAACTTTGCAGTTAAAGAATAACATTTCGATCCACTGCAATAACTATGTATAATACCACTCCGCTTTAACTTTCCTTTGGCAATACCTCAATATTGTTCAATTAGTCGAATCTGGGGACAGTTAGGCGGGTTAATACTTTTTTTTATTACGTCGTCCTGATTTCTTCGTTACAAATCCAGCTTTTGTATATTTATATTTTGGATCGGCATCCTCTCGTTTTGTGCAACATAAAATGTTGGACCTGATTGCTGTTTAAAATCCATTTTTACATCCATCATCAATAATAAGGCAGTTGATGAATTTTGTTAAAACTTTATCGAATAGTAACATAATTATTCTTTTCTCTACGATTTGCGTATTTAATTGCATGCTTTAAAAAAAAATTTATCAGGCATGTTCTGAAAATCATAGTTTCGTAAAGTGATTTGAAATAACTGAAAAGGTGTTCTGTGCACAAAAATTATTGAAATCTCGTGATTTAAAACCGGTCATCTAACAGCCTAATGATTTCACTTAGAGTTTTTTAAGCATATTTCATTGAACTCTTATAATAAAATTATCACATACACTTAAAATCATTTGTTCTTTATTTGTTTTTGAAATAAAACTAACTATTTTACACAGAAAAAAACCTAAAATTTACAAATTTAGTAAGACGTTGTATTTTTTGCGGACCATTTTTTTAGATTTGTTTATATTTTTCGTGATTTACTTTTACTTTATAGTAGTCAACACAAAGAAAATCAGCTGTTAGCTCGTGATTTAGAACAATCAAAATCACTACTAAAAATTAAAAATCTCGTGATTTTCAGAAAACCAAAATATTACTCCCGTCATTTCAAAATCGTTCGTGATTTAAAACAACCGTGCTTTCCGAACATGCCTGTACGCCCCATTTCTGTTACGCGTCAGGCATTACTAGGTCCAAACATATTGTATTTTTATGTAATGTAAAATTTAAACGTCACCATAAGTGGTGAAGGGGAGGGTATATTACGTTTGTCATTCTGTGTGAAACTTTGTTAATATTCATCTGATCCTTATGAAATTCTAAGTCAATTGAACCATGTCCGTCTGTCTGTCCGTCCGTTTAAAACACTCACACGTCCAAAATACACAACTTAACTTTACAGAATTTCCATAAAACTGTTTTGTATTTTCTTAGGCAGTTTGGTATTGAAAATCAGCAAAATCGGTGTAGTAGAACCAGAGTTACGGATCAAAATGTCAGACAACCTCCATAAATATTTTATATATTTTTATCGATTTTTTTTGCAATTTTTTTTAATATATTACAGATAATGCCATGAAATTTTGTATACGTTCTTCTTATGATAAAAGAAGAAAGTTTGACGAAAATAGTATGAATAGGTACATGATTTTTATAGCCCCAAATTCCCAAATATGACTCAATGATAAATGCCTATAAAATTGGAATATTGATAAAAAAAAAATTCAGCAAAAATAAGTTTCATGCAAACAGAAATCGCAAAACGAAATTTTTTTTAGTTCGGTCCATGTTTGACCATAGCCCCCATATAAAGTCCACTTCCAAAATTCACGTATAAAACTGGTCTAAATAATGATAAAATGTTATAATTTGACATAAGTAATCCTTATAGGTAAATAAATTGTCGGCACATTATTGGTCATGGCTGCCATATAAGGACCACATCCGAAAATGTCATTAATCTTTATATATATCTTATAAATATCGGTACCGACCCGAAACTTTATATAAAAAATTTGCATATACACACAAATCATACTGCAACATTTTGTAAATTTCGGTTCATATTTGACCGTATCCCCCATATAAAGCCCTCTTCCGAAAATCACTTCAATACTCATAGGTCTCTTATAAATAACGGTACCGACCCAAAATTTAACACGGATCATTCACATACATGACAAAATCAACCTGCTTGATTTTGAGAATATCGGGCCATATTTGACCATGTCCCCCATATAAAGCCCTCTTCCGAAAATCACTAAAATGTATCATAAATATGTACCTATATCGTTATTATGTTGAAATTCAATTCATATACATAAAATTCTCTGTTCCGAAATTGAAGAAGATCGGTACATGATTTGCCATATAAGAACCATTTCCGAAAACACAACACAACACACAACAATGTCTAATAAATATTGATATCAAACCATATTTTATACAGATCAGAAATTTTAATCCAGAAATCATTCTAATATCGGTTATACGGCAAATATGCTACTGGATTTTGTAGCTGTCAGTCAATAATTGGCAATAGCTGCCGGATTAAAACCACTTCCGACCATACAACTCTTTTAAAGAATGTTATTAAGATTAAATTCAACCAAAATAAACCTCAAATACATAGAAATAATATTAGTGGATAATAAATTTAGAAGCTATCCATAATTGGTCCACATCCACTATACCTCCCATAAGTCTTTTGTAAATAATATAAAAAATAATCAAATTCAACCAAAGGAAGTCTCAGCTTGTAATCTTAACTTTTTGTTATACAGTGGTTTCCCGGTTTAACGAATTATATATTGTCAGGCCCATTCGTTATATCGAAAAATTCGTTAAATCCGGCAGTTTTTTAAATATGTTTTATTAAATAAAAAATCATGTTTATTTATTCTAATTCATAACAAAAACAAAAGAAAAATAATAATTAGTTCATATCACAATCAATTAAATAATAAGTTCAAACAAAACTAAAAAATGACTTTGTAACGTATAAATTTTGATTTTGGTGAGCGAAAAATTTCTTTAAATACAAATAAATTTTTCTCTTAATCCATTTTTTTTTTCGTAAAGCGTCTCTTATAACATTGTAGAAATGTAATTGCAATGACTGACTCCCTTTTGATTTCATTTATTTTTTTAACTTTTTTGCAAAAATTCGTTAAACCGAGTACATGACATTTTCATTTGTTCGTAATATAAGGTACTCAATGGAAAGAATATGACTGTTGTTAAATCGCGAATTCGTTAAATTGAGTATACGTTAAACCGGGAAACCACTGTACTCTGTTTTTTAACGTGCTGAATATGGAAAAATGTTTTTTTTTTTTGTTTGTGTGATTGTTATGAAAATAAAACGAACTCTGTAGTAAAATTCTCTTTCAAACAAAATATAAAGTACTAAAAAAAAATCCCACTACAACTGTCTATAGCCAGTGCAGTTTTTATATTTCTTATTATGTTTATGTGGAGGGTATTTAAGATTCGGCACAGCCGAATATTGCACTCTAATTTGTTTTTTTTTCTTCTTATTTTGGCCCATTTCAACTCTACCTGTTACATTTTTCATTCTATGGCAAAATGAATAATTTTTGTCTTCATTTCAATTAACGTTAGTGAGCTACTGCCAGCCAACCAACATGTCTGCCTGCTTGCCTGCTACATTACGCAAGTACCCGCTTATGAGTTTGGAAGAACGGTTATTTGGCCATCAACGCCAAATAGACAGTTATACGCGTTTAGGGCCCCGTTGGCTGACTGTTTCGTTGGTTGACTGAGTGACTGACTGGCTGGTAATGGGTTCTTTTCCTGCTTTTATGCCGCATACATATTAATTCAAGAACATGTGTCTTTTTTTTTATATGAGACAAAAAATGTGTATGGGACTTGGATTTTATTTTATGTATTAATGTTTACTTCTTTACATATATTTTATACATTGTACATTCATACATCAGTCTGTATGTACATATATTTATTATTTATTTTTTTTTTTAATTTTAAACACACATGTCGCATTTTTATCTTTATTTTGCTTTAATAATTTTTGGGTGTTTTATTTTGTTTTTGTTATTAATTTTTTTTTTTTTTTTGCTTTAAGGTCGCTGAACTTTAAGGTGTTGTTCTTAAGATTATTTTCGTTTTAGTTGTTTTCGTTGTAGCTGTAGTAAATTTCGCAATATCTGTCGGTTTCTATCTAAAGGTAGAAAGACAGGCTAATACTCACACACATGGTGAAACTAAAAAAAAAAATTTATAATAATATATCATGTCATATTTCTGGTCTGTGAGAACTTTTTTAATAAGTTTTTACTTCTTTGTATTTCATTAAAATTATTTAAATTAGAAATAAACATTTTATATTGATATAATTCTTTTTCTCTTGTCTTTTTTCAGGTAAGACGAATTGAATTAAATTTTGCTTATTCTAGTTGGGTAAATGTATGAATATACACTGGTTTAGCTGCCAGATGCTTAAAAAAATAATCACACTAAGTTGCACACATTTGGCATATTGTTACACCGATTACTTATTTGATTCAGAGATACAAAAATCAGTTGTATTGTATTTTTAACATCTTAAAATACCTCATGAGTCATAACTTATTTCTTACTTTCTAACTGAAATAAAGTCAGCCCGGTTATGTAATGTATATCTCAGGAGTACCATTGATACAAGTGGGCAAATCTATTGAGAGTGTTTATGCACCATAGAGATTAGACACTGCGGTCATTCCTAGGTTCTGGGGTCAACTTCGAAAAGACGAAACTTATTATTCACCAGGAGATATAAAGTGGAATGCTTAGAGCTTGGAACTTACACTACCTGCTAAGCGAAGTATAATGCCTGCACATAGAAAGTCAGTGCTGGTAAAAGACTGTAAGCTAATCCTAAGGGTCTTAATTAATCACTTTGATGTACGACTGTTAAGACACTGACACATTAAAGGTAACGATATTGCAGATGAGCTTGGAGGTCAGGGCTCGGAACTATATTCATTAGTAAGGGACATCTCTGTAGAACTACCACTATGTTATTACCACAGAATAGTAATGCTGAAGAACCTACTCTGAACGGCTGGATCAAACTGAAAACCTTAGATCACAAGCTACTAATGGACCTGGGTAAAATTTGTGTTATAATGATAATGGGTATGATCACATACATGTATATATAGTAGATAGTATCAATCTGTAACATATTTTGTTCAACCTGGATTACAAGGTCTGCTATTAGTCCTCTACAGAATTGTCTTTAGCCCTACACTTTTGTATAGTTGCAAGATTTGCCTTGCAAGCTCATACGTAATATTGTTGGTTCCCAATTAGGATTTTAAATCTTTCACATTCTTTCAGCTGACATTCCATAATACCCGCAAGAATTTTTGTCTGAAAGACAGTACATTCATGCGGAAGCCAGAGATCTTTAAACTGCTGTTTAACCCTCAGTAGAGAACTGTCATAGTGTAAAGCAGTAGTCGTTATAATTAGAATATAACACATTTAAAAATGCATTGGAATGTTACATTAGAAACATTGTAATTGTTTTTTTTTTTTGTGGCATAATCACCAATTTGTTTCCCATTTTTCTAATTTTATCGTGTTTTGTTCACATTCGGCTCCTAATTTATGAAACATGCCTGGTTGAGTGCCGGCCAAATGTATATCAATAGTAAATATGTAGTTTGGATTTTGATAATTCAATATTAAATATTCACTTAAAGACAATTAATACAATTGTATGAAAATTAAAACTGTCAGTTGAATTAAAGTAATTTTAATAATTTTCTTTATTAACAATTGAAATACCTGTATCATTATTTAATTTAAATGACAAACCAACCCATTTACGAATATTGCACAATTAAATTATTAAAATCGATTAAGTTTTTATTTTTTTTTTTATCGAAAAGAAAACCAATACTGGCATTTTAAAAAATTGAATTGTTTGGAATAAGGACTTTAGACAAGTCATTGCATTACATTAAGCCAAATCATACAATGACATGCAAAATAAAGGAAAACAATTCTAAAATAAAATTCCTAAGTAAAATAAAAAAAAATTGGGGAATTATAAAATTAAAAAATAAATACTTAAAAACTTTAAAAGGTGGTAAATTGTTGAACATAAAGTGTGTACACGAATGAAGTTGGTGTAATGTTAACAATGAAGAAACGTATATTTATTTATTTATTTGTATGTTTAAAAAGGTTTTGAAATATATATTTATATTTGTTATTTATTTATTTATTTATGTGCTCTGTAGACCTCTTTTATTGTTAAAAAGTCTTTGTATTTTATAAATTCAGCTTGAGATCTATTTTATTAAAAAATTATAAAAAACTGTTGATTGTTTTTTAATCTTTATTTATTATTTTCAATATTTCGACCAACTTTGTTGGTCATCTTTATAATTTTGGGTTTAATGCGGTGTTGTCCGTAAGTGAGTGAAAGAGACCTAAGACACCAAAAGCAATCAATCAATTATTAAAACATATTAAAACATAAAACCAACCCAATAACTGTCTTTTGGTTTCATAGACTTTTTGAAATTTCTGCTTCCTCACAAATATTCCCCCATTCTAAAGATGATTTCCTCATCTGCGGCTAACCAAATTATTCGATTTTTCTTTTGTTGGAATAAAACGAATAATTTGTATAATACGGTCACAAACGTCAACTATTTTTAAAAGGTAGAATTTCCCTTATAGAAATTTTAATAATCATGTTTTTTGTCTATTCCAACGATATCATCATAAATTTTTCAATTTGATATATTGATATGTTTTAGTAATAGCCTCGTGTTTCTAAAAACTTTTTACTGTATTTGAAATTCAGTTCATACCATATTATACAATATAAATATGTATTTGTAATAAAGATGCTATCAGACGGGATGTATTTTACATATGTACTGTCACTTTTCTTACCCACATGTAATTCTGTATGTATGTCAAAATTTCCATTTTACATACGATTCATAATTTTTGCTATCACACCTGCTTATGTTTTTCCGTATGACATAACCTCTAAATGTAAACAAAAGCTGTCTTTTTAACGTGTATAAATTTCAAGGATCGCTTCTTTTGGCCAATCTAACTGCAATAAATATAATAAACATAATTTAATTTATTAAAAATCGAAAAATACTTACTTTTCCATGTGCATTATCCATTTTCTTTAATTTTTCTTTACAATATATTTTTCAAACAATTTTATTTCAAAACCAACCAGCTGTTTTGTTTATGTTTGTCACATGTAAAATAGAGCGTGTTCTAATCGAAAAAATTACATATGTATTTCCACAGGTATTTTACACATGCAAAGTTTCATATGTATCACACGATGTGTACAACTTTTACAGATGAAAAATTTGACAGTACATATGTAAAATACATCACGTTTGATAGCACCTTAAGTATTTTGTGTGTAATCACTTTTATTAGAACTTTCTTAGAAGCTATCAATCAAGGACAAATAGTTAATATAATATTTTGCCAAAATATGGATTCTAAAATATCTCTTTCGAAATACATTTCAAACTTCTTCAGTATTTTATATGCCAAAAGAAACGAAACCAATAAATAAAATATATTTTTGAACACGTTTATTTATTAAAAAAAAACTTCGTTTATTTAGGACTAGACACAACAAATATTTAGTCTTATTTTAATTGATGCTGTTTGATCTTGCAAAACTCTTGTAAGAGTAAACAACGTCAAACATAATTGTGCTAAAGCAAGTGGTTGCGCTTTTTTGAGTAAATATTTGCCAAGTGTGACCGTACCTTAAGAATTATAAGTTATTGCAATAAAAATCATATAAAGAGTGATTTTTTATAAGCATTTGGATTTGATTTAAAAAGAAACACATAAAATTTAGAGAAATCCATAAAATGTATTTGGGTCTATATTAACTTCCAGTCCTTCAACCGTTGCAGATTTGCCCCTATAGATTTGAGCCTGAACATAGCCCCGCAAAAAATTGTCTAAGGACGTTAAATCGCACAATCTAGGCGGTCAATTGACTGGCCCAAACGTCAAATAAACTATTCACCAAACCTCTGAATTGGGCCATTGCTTCGCGTGCTGTGTGGCATGTGGCACTGTCTTCCATTTTATGCCCAAAAAAATTTGTAAGCATCGCACGGTAGCGCTCGTCATTAAGAGTAAAGTTGCTCCACATGAAACAGTGCATTTTGAGGGATGCATTGGCAGTTTATGCAATGCTTCTGGGTGCGCTTCACACCAAATACGACAATTTTGCTTATTTACGTATGTCCTTATAGTTATTTTGAAATTCTTCAAATAATTATTCGTAAGAAATTATTCGATTATTCGAACGATCATTATTCGAATGGATACCCTAATAAACACACTGCTGCTATTAATGTAATAAGAAAATTACAATGATTTTGTTAAAATTACTACAATAAAAACACACAACATTAATCTGTCTCGCTATCAAGACCGTTCGAGTATGCATTCATTTTTATATACCAGTAGATACATATGTCATTGAATTAAAAGTTGACTTACCATTCAAACCATTCCATAATATTTGTTTAACCAAATATGTTTGTAGAAATAAATAAATAAATAAATAAATATGTATGCACGAGTGTACATGTGTACCTTCAAAATATAGAGATGTAATTTTCAACATGATTGAGTTTTCAGATATATTTTTACAACAATTACAATCAACATTTACACATTTAAACTTTTCAAATTTAGGTTAATATGAGATTTTTGATGGGGGGAGAGAAAACAACAACATTAAAATTGTTATTTCAATTTAAACAAACAAATAGATAAATAAATAAATAAGTATATAGAAAAGTCTACTTGTCAGGGTCAAATTAAAACATATTTAGTTTAAAGAGCTTTTTCTTAATTTTATATATTTCAAATTTGTTTACAAACTATGTATGCATGTATATTAGGGTGGCCCTTAGCTATATGGGAAATTTTTATTTTTTTCCACTCTCATACCCCCACCCCCTCTACCGCGTTTGGTGACTTTTAGTAAAAAAAAATTGTACTGAAAAAATTTCCGGTGCATTAATTGGGGTCAAGACGTGTCGCAAGCCCGCTCAAATTTCGGAAAAATCATAATTTCACAGAAAATCTGATTTAGATGTACTGTAACTCGAAGGCTATTAATATTACAGCAAAACAATGTAAGAACAAAGTATTAGTCATAAAGTTTCCAACAACAGGGGGGGGGGGGGGGGGTTATTCTCTATTGCGACGCGAAAGCAAATCCGATGCGTAAGAGTATCAATTTGTACGCTTATCGCAACGAATTTGTTTTCGCATCGCAATAGACAGTAACCCCCCTGGTCACATAGTTAAAAGCTTAATTGAAAAAAATTCAACCGCTAATTTTTATATAAAAAAGCTTTTTTTCTTTCTAAGTTTTTATTTTTTATATACGAGTATATATTTACTATTATTCCGATAACGAAATTACGATATACACTACTCATATCACTTCATTATATTTTCTTTTAAACACCCGGAGTACTTTTTTCTGTAATCCCGAACAAGTTGCAAAATGTATTGTTTTTGTTGTTCATCTTTAGTTAGTGCTGAATTTTAATCTTCCATTAACTTTACTCATCTTTTTGCTGCGTCGTTGATTACTCAGTGTCTTTTGCTTTAGTAAAGGTTGACAACTCATTCCAATTTGCAGGATTTGCGTTTAAAAATTCTTTTTAAATTATTTATAGATAATCACAGGTAGTTCTGAACCCCAAATTAGGCAATTCTGACGATTAACAAGGCCGTTACAATTCGTTACTGGTATCTTCTATTACGCAACATTGTAGAAGTTATCATAGGAAGGAAGGGAAGAGACGATGTGCAACATATACCATTAATACCAGATATTGACGAAAACGAGGGAGCGTATATTAAGAGTCCCTTACGTAGCTTATTGGATGCATTTAATGCACTAATTATGCATAAATTAGGCACTTTGAAATTATATCGCACCCTAAATACACAACCAGGGTAACAACTAAAAATACTGAAATTTTCAGGAGAGACAAAAAACTTCATCATGCACAAGCATCACACTTAACATAAAAATAGATATAACTGCATTTTTCCAGTTAAAGAAGATAGCCCGCTTTCACACTCTTAAATTCTGTCTCGTCAAGATAATTATCTCTTTCCTTCTTATTAAAAAAATACTTGCCTTGACGATACAGAATTGAAGAGTGTGAAAGCGGACATAGTGATGTGAAAGAAATTTTTGCAGTAGTTAGAGATGTCTACTCTGAATTAATTTATGGAAAAAACACAGTTTTGGAAAATGTTAAGTTGTGACCCTTTTGTATTTAGGGTGCGATACATCTGTATCTTCAGAATTGTGTTGAAATGTGTTAAAATGTGAAAACAAAGAGGAACATTTAACACTTGTGTGATTGACAAAAAAAAACTACATGTTTTGTACGATAAGGTAACCGGGTACCTCCTTCCTTTTAATCTTATGAAAAGCAATCGATTTTGCAACAAAATTTGAAATATTACAAACGCTTAAATACAATAAAATATCAAAGGTTGGGAGGTCTGGGAAGTCTAAAGTACAATGGTTGACAATTTCTACAAAAAAAAAAAAAATTAATTTCAAAACATAAAAGGTACCCGGGTACTTTGTTAGTCACATAAGGGTTAAAGAACGAGATTTCTCCTATAGGGAATCATGTTTAAGATATGAAGTTTGTTTATTTCCTTAACGCGTTTTGTTTTAATTTAGTTATAAGAAACTTTTCTTTGCCGATCATAAATTATCAATATTTTGGATTTTTAAAAATTAAATTAAATTTATTATATGTATTTTAGAGTGGACTGACTAAATTTCAAAAGAACCTCCTCTATATTGCAATTGAGAAACTAGTTTTGCTACAAAACCTTAAATCTGGCAAGAATTGAAAAATAACCCTAAAAAAACTACGAACTCTGGAATTTTTGAACATTTTATAAATCACAAAAAGCATGAGTATTTGCTTAAAATTAAGAAAAGATACGAATAAATATTAACAAAGCTACGAAGAGAAATCATCAAAATCTTATTTAGTTCAAGCATTTCTAATTATTTTCATGGCTCTGTGCTATTTAATTGTTAGAATTATGTATTACTATTAATTTAAACATTTAATAAATTCTAGTTTTGTTCTCATTACATTTCTTTTCATTTGAATTGTTAATTGTAACAGACTCACTCACATACTATCACTAATTTATCTTTCTATTTGTTAAAAAGATATATTTTTTAAATGCGTTTTTTTTTTTGTTATAAAGAATTTATATTAGCACTTGTAATTTATATGATAATTTTCGTTTCAAATTACAAAAATAATAAAAAACTTTTTAGGAAAAGTACAAAAAAAAATTGCATAAATATATTGTCTATAAATTTCTTTGGTTTAAATTCAAATAAAGGGTGTAATTAAAAATTGTTTAATTAAATGTTACTTAGTTTATATGTAGTTGAATAGACTATCCTGCTGCACAAAACTGTTTCGCTCAAAGAAGTAGTAGCCACTCATACACACTAGGGGACTATTCAGATCAGTGATGGGCAAACACATGCTATCATATTTATATTTGTATGGGTTGATCAGCAGCGAGCTTTGTGTATTAAGAGAAAAAATCATGAACGTTTAAAAAATTGCATAGCGAGACCTTACTTCCACAAGTTCGACTGATTTAAGTTTGATCTCTAAGGCAATCAGATCACAGGCCTGCTAATTTCTGTAATACAGCTGATTAATTGGAAGACCTTAACCACTCCATGATGAATTGTCGAACAAAACTGAATCAAAATACGATGATAGTATGACACCAGGTATAAATGGATCACCAATTATAAAACGAAATTACTTCTAAACATTTTGTGGAGATCGTTGACTAATTGACCATATGTCCAATTTAAAAAAATCACTTTAACGAACATATATAGTAAATACACAAACCATTCGTCCACTTCAAAAGAGGCTAATGCTGTAACGAGCAGTAGGGTCTGCAAAATGTTGGTGTTGATATAAGTATTCATGGAAATATACTTCATAGAAATACAAATTAGGCGGCCTTATTAAATGATGATCGGTCCATAATTAGGCATAGCCCTATTCTGAAAATTACTTTAACGTGCATAAATCCTTTACAAGTGTTGATATCGAGGTAAAATTAAATGCTAATAATTTGTATTTGCGCAGAAGTCACTCTACTTTGAGCGCTCCGATTTTTGAAAACTGTTATTCGGTGTAACGTATTATATGGTCAGGCTTGACCGACTCTAGTTACTTACTTGTTATACCTTACATCACCATAGTGGGGAGAGTATATTGGATTTGTTCTGATATTTATAACGCCCATAAATATTGGTCCAACACACACCTTAAATTATACGGATCGGCTCAGAATCACTTTCTGAGTCGATTTAACGATGTCCGTCCGTCTGTCTGGTTGACTGGCTGGCTGTAAAGCTTGTGCGCAGAGTACAGATCGCAATTTTAAAGATATTTCAATAAAAATTGGTTTATGATATTTTTCGGCCCAAAGACGGATGGAATTGAAACTGGTGGAAATGGGTCAATTATTTCGCCTGGCCTCCATACAATGGTCCTCCCGAAATAGGGGTTTAACGATCAGAAATGTTTGAATTATGCAAATATCCACACAAATTTCACCGCAAATGAGTGATAAATGAAGCCAAATCACATCTACAAATTTTGTGAAGATCGGTCTATAATTAATCGTAGCTTCCATATAAGACCCACTTCCGAAAATCACTTTAAAGAGCATAACTCTTTTAGAAATGTTGGTAACTAAATAAAATTAAATAAGTTTCATATATACAGAAATAGGGACACCTAATTTATAATTTTTATAATGGTCGGTCCATAATTACTCAAATCTTCCTTATAGAGAAGAGAGGGTCTCCGTAATTCCTTCATAAACTGTTAAAAGTATTTATATCGTTTAACACACATAATAATTATATTCACAAAAGTCATGGCACTAAATTTTCTGAAAAACTGCTTTATACATATACTGGGTGTAGGGTATTATATAGTCGGGCTTGACCAACTATACTTTCTTACTTGTTTTATATCAGTTTTATTAAATATATGTATTTAAAATCTATATAAGTATTTGTTCATTTTATTCCAGAATTTGGTTCGAATTTTGTGCATTTAATTCAAACTATTGTAACCTTTATAATCCAATTTGAAAGTTAGCCGAATTCTATAAAAAATGGCAAGTTAAAAGGTTTGAAAATCAAACTCATATTCTTTCTACGGAATATCTGAACGTACATATATAGTCGAATTAAAATTTGTTGTGAATCAAGCGATTTCAACAGAATTTAAGGAGTATCAAAAAAAAATTCTTGAGATTTGTTTATATTGACCCGTTAAGTGTAATTTAATTGTTACAGTTTTGTAAATGTTCAATAAAACACCACTTTTTAAAATACCCTTTCTTATAATATTAATGAATACAAACAGATGTACATATGTATGAAAATATACTTAATTGTATCTAGGTAATAAAAACAAACATACATACTCTCAGAAATAGATAGAAAAAAAGTAAATATTTGCATTAAAAATCATCATCACGTAAAGCTTCCGTTTCATTAAACACTCTACAATTGACGACTGACTGCAACTGCAACTTGTGATAAATTACTGCACATTATAACCACAACAGCAGAGCCAGCAACATGTAAATCTTTATGTTTTGTCTGCCAGTCGGTCCATTTTGGGCTCCACACATCACATTATTATTATTTGTATACAATTTAATCAAAATCCATGCTCTACGAAGTGTAACCAATGCTCTCCGGTGTAGTAGCTGCTGCAACATGAGCAGCAGCAGCAGCAGCAGTAATAATGTTGATGAGGAGGATGACGATGATGATGATGATGATCATAATAATAGTAGTAATAAATTTTGATGACGCTGATGATATCCGTCAGTTACGCGACACTACATCTCGTTGCGTTTAATTATTTCATTAATGCAGTTTTTATTTTGTTAACAAAAACAACAACAAACAAACATATTTTTAAATAAATATAGTTGCTACTAACAAATGTGCAACTTTATCATAATAAAGTTTTATGTTTCTGAAATTAAAATACACTCGCATGTTTCATTTTTACAAAAAAAAAAAAAATACAAAGAAACGCTTAAACGTTTCTTTTAATTTTTCTTTAATTTGTTTGCAAACGTTTATATTCAACTACTACTCATTGTTTCGAGACACTCTTGGAAATATTTAATATAAAAACTTTAATTGTTCACCTTAATAATAATGGAAATATGTAAATCTTTAAAATGTTTTATTTTGTTTCTTTTTTTGTCAGCTTAACAATTTACAAAACTATGTATTTCGGAAAAGAGCAACCATAGAACTACTGGGTGTCAAAGATTACTGATATGGGTGTCAGTGGCTTAAAATAGAGGCTTAGAATTGAACATGTATATTTATAGATATTAATACATTTTGGAAATTAAGGAGTTTATTATAACATTTGTGAAATAAGCCGAATTTTAAAAATATTTTATCAAATCGTCAAAAGTTTCTACATAAAATAGATTTTAAATGTTCATTTAACTTCTCAATTATCTTTCAATTGAGATATAAAATACTAAAATCCGTTGAAAATTTAAAATGTTCGAGTTATAAAAAAAAATTCATTCGACCATATAATACCCTACACCTAGTATATGTAAATATAAAAAAGTTTTTCAGAAATGGGCGTTATATGGAAGATATCACCTATTTTGGACCAAAATTCAGTGTCATGATTCCTGTGAATATAAATATTATATGTGTTAAACTTTATCTCGATATAAATACGTTTGAAAGATTTATGGAAGTTAAAGTGAATTACGGAGAGGGTCTTATATGGGAGTTTCGACTAATTATGGATCGACCATTACAAAATTAGGTGTCATTATTTCTGTATATAAGAAATTTATTTGTGTCGAATTTTATTTGATTACCAACATTTTTAAGAAATTTACGCTTTTTAAAGTGATTTTCGGAAGTGGGCCTTATATGGGAGCTTCGACTAATTATGGACCGATCACAATAAAATTGTACCGTATTATTTGTATATATGTACATATATGAAACATATTTCTGTTTAATATTATTTGGATACCAACATTTTAAAGAGATTTATGCTCTTTTAAGTGATTTTTGGAAGTGGGCCTTATATGGGAGCTTCGACTAATTATGGACCGATCTTCACGAAATTTGTAGATGTGATTTAGCTTCATTTACTACTTATCTGTAGTAAATTTTGTTTGCATACTTGCATAATTCAAAGATTTATGACCGGTAAACCCCAATTTCGGGAGGACATTTGTATGGGGGCTAGGTGAAATAATAGACCGATTTCCACCAGTTTCAATCCCATCCATCCTTGGGCCGAAAAAATATCACGTACCAAATTTTATCGAAATATGTTCAAAATTGCGACCTGTACTCTGCGCACAAACTTTACTTGGACAGCCAGCCAGACGGATGGACGGACGGACAGCGTTAAATCGACTCAGGACGTGATTGTAAGCCGATCGGTAGACTTTAAGGTGGGTGTTGGACCAATATTTATGGGCGTTACAAACATCAGCACAAATCCAATATACCCTCCCCACTATTGTGGTGTAGGGTATAATTAGTTTTACATCTCTAAGATCGATAAGAAGTCTAGTATTAATTTTTCTCTAACTAGTATAAAGTTTGATGACATTTCAAACTGCGACCATAATAAGTTCTTTCATGTCCGATATCAATCAAAGATGTAGGTTTGCTGATGCGGCTTTGAAATATTGAGAGTTATTGTGGATAACCATCATTAGAGTTGATAACTGGCGATGACAGTGATGTTGGAGTCCACCAAATTGTCAAACGATTTCAGCACAGCTTCCTTTCATGTTATCAAACTGAAACTTATTGGATGTCTTCATTGTCAGATGAAACGGCAGATAACTAATCATTTGGTCTGTACTCTGTGGAGCTTAAGTTCTCGGTTTTTTTCACCAATGCAGAACCACAGAAAGAAATCCATTGAATAACATTACCTTTGACTTCCAAAGTAGGTTCTCCAAAAGCCACTGTTTATTAGAAAAAATGTCTTTTTGGCCTCTATAACTTTGGATCGAAATTTTGATATGGGCTTGTGGAATTCTTTGGAATAAAGCTCATTGTCTATTGTACTTTGGCAAACTTCCTCGATGGAATGACAATAAGCAAATATTTCACGCATTGGTTTCATGTAAATAATCGCCTAGATGAGATGGTCCTTTGCCGCATTCTAATGGGATCTTAACAGAGGTCATATAGGTATATTTTTGAAACGTTTGGATCCAGGAAGAGAACCTTTCGCGGATCACTGCCATTATGGGCTACAAACGTTTAGGATTGCCATTATTTGTTGGACAAGACGCACTGATTAAGTCCTCGATGAGTATTTTAGCATATTGAAAAGAGTCTGATTGAATCGAAGAATTTCACAAAACCGACAATTTTTACCCTTTTAGAGGAATTTTGTGATAGAGAAGCTGAGGCTAATGAAGAGTGTAGAATTATTTTTTGTATGCTCTCTGTGCACAACTTAAGTAGTTGATTGCATATAATTCAGACAGTGCCGGAGCTTTTGACGTATCTGGTTTAAAAGAACATCACTAGATTCACCAGCAGAGATTCCACTCCATTAGACGTCCAGAACATGAACGTAGTGTGCTTCTATGAATAATAATAATAATAGCCTTGAATAAATTTAAAATTAAATTTTGTTTTTGGCCCGCTTCAAAATTTAATATATCGCTCTCTTTTAAATTTAATATAAGATCTTAATTCATTTTTAATTTTTTCTTTCTTTTTTTAATTTTTTTATACATAAATGACCTTTACAATGTAATATTATACATTAATTATTCCATTTTATATTGTTTAATGTGAATTTTTGAATTGTTTCGTATTTTGTATTTTTTCTAGTGTCATGTTGTTCAGCTTTTTTTTTTCTTTTTAAATACATACAAACATAAAAACCATTTTAAACACTTGTAGAGGTTGGTTGGTTGATGGTTAATTCATTTAAAACCTCAATGTTTCACCACTTCTTTTTCTATTTTTAAGCCAGTTGACAGTTATAATAATGTATAATTTAAAATATTTAAGAAAAAATTCAAAGAAATACAATAGAGAGAGAGAGGAGAGACTTTTACAATAAAACGCCATGTTACGCTAATTAATCATGCATTTAAATTTCATTGTTTTAAACCTTATAATGTTCCACAATTACAAACAAAATGGATAATACATGTGTAGTTAAACAAAAAAAACTTTACATTTAAATATTTTGACATTTTAGTTTCATTGAAATTGTTATTTTAATATGTATGTATGTATATGTCTAATTTGTAATAAAGTTTAACGTAACAATTCGTGAACAATAATATTATTGGGTGATGTTTAGATTTCGAAATGTTTGGTGAACTACTTCAGTTGATGATGTCTTTAATAGTAAGAACTTTTACTGCGGGACTATCATCATAAATAGAGCAGTTGAATGAACTATTAAGTGCGAGATCTTCTTTAAATATTTCACATGCGACATCTGTTCCAATACCGTTTGGAACAATTGAAATTGTCAGATAAAAAAAAGCTGATAAAAATTACTTAAAATTTATATATGTAGGGTTTCTCGAAAAAAATTTGTACAAACACATAAGAAAGCCTACAAGAAAACGCAATGACAATTTGAGACATTATAGCAAACTACTGGATTATTTCAATAGTTCAATAGTCACAGCTGCCGAGAGCTTGTAAGGAAATGAAACAGTAGCTCCTTTCTGCGAATAATCAGACACATATTCTTAGACGAATATATACTGTATTATACTTGTTTCTAGTCTTATTAGAATGAAATCCTACAATCAGAGAAAAAATTACCACATACGTGCATGAAATTACATCATTCGGTATATGCCGGTGTCTACTTGACAACAAGGATTTAAACTGTATCATTGTCGATTAGATACCATTAGTTTTTGATTTGAAAACTTTAAATATCTTAATTTTCTTAAATCATCCTAATTTTAATGACTGTTGAAATAAAACAAGAACTTTTTTAAAACAAAGAATTGTATTGAACAGAGTAAGGTTTTGCAATTTTGAATAAAAAATAATATCGGTCAGATGTCCACCAAGATCACGCATACAGAAGTCGATTCTTTTAATAGAAAGTCCAATTATAGTTTGACAAAATGTTTGGTCTATTTCTTTAACCAAGTCACGAATTTTGAGTTTTTAAGCTTTAATCGTTTCGATTGGCTCTATATAGACTCCATCATTAATATGATCCCACAAAAAACAATCCAGTGATGATAAATCGCATTCAATGGGCGGTTATTGAACAGCGGAATTTATTGAAATTAAGCGATCGAAATTGAGCAATTTGATTTGCAATAAATTCATTGTCTTTGTGGCTGTGTGACGTGTGCCAATTATCAATAATATATTAATATTTAGTTGTTAACATCTCTTGATAGCATGATCCATTTACCGTAACCGTAACCATTTTCAGACGAATTTTTTTAACAAATGGCCATTACAGTCTCTAGAACACATAGCGCAGCATACAATGATACGTTCATAAAGCAAAGGCTTCCCGACAATTGCTTTGATCTGAAACTAAATGCGCCAATATAACCGGCAAAATTCGTAATAGCAGTCTCAGAAGCACGAAAATATTACGAATTTTACGAAATGTGATTTTCTACGAGCTTTCGGATTTGATCTATATAATTCAATGCTTAAAGATGAATTCATGTAAATGTTGACCGCAGCTTCGCCTCAAATGTTCATACGCTGGTTCTTTCTTTATCATATCGGCCGGTACCTCACGAATAAATTCTATAATTTTATATTAGCTTCCAGTTCTTCAACCGTTGCTAGGCGGCCAACTGACCGGCCCCAAATGTAAAATAAACTGTTTACCGAACTCGCCTCTCAATTGAATCATTGTTTCACATGCTGTGTGGCTGACATGTGAAACCACATATCAGCCAAGTCCAGCTCTTCAATTTTGAGCAAACAAAATTTGTAATCCCTCATGCTAGCGCTCACCATTCACAGTAACGTTCCTGTCTTCGTCGTTTTTAAAAGTAAATGATGCCACCGTCGCGATGCATTGGCAAGGCGTAGGGCTGCTTTTTATGCCAAATGTAACAATTTTGCTTATTTACGTATCCATCCAATCAGAAATGAGCTTCTGACCATAAAACGTAAGAAGTGTATTGCACTTTCTTAACATAAAATTCAATAATATGCAAGAGTTGTTCATTTGTAAGACGATTCCTGGTTAAATTATAGAGAAGCTGAACTGCAAAAAAGAGTTCTGCCAAAAAGAAAGTTGCTAAGAAATCACCCTTTATATTTTCATAGTGAATTTTCCATGTCAATAAATAAAATGTCAAAACTTTTGCGTTATGATATATTTATTTAGTTAGGCATGAGTTCATTAAATTTAATTTTCATTAAATTAACTGAAGGTAAGAATTGTTTTTACAACATGCAGAAATGTTTATTACAATTTTTATTGATAATTTTCTTGGCTGAGCTGGGGATCGAACCTGGGTTGAATTTACATGTTTCGAGAATCACCACATTCTCTCATCAGAATTCTTTGCGTTCTAACCTCTGCACCACTACTGTGCCTGCTAGCCAACAGTCAAACATCAATCTTTAACCAGTGGTACTGGTGGTTCGAAATTTGCTGTAATTATTTTAACCCCTTTTTGTTGGCTATTTCATTAGTTAAAGAAACCGCTTTTATTTGCTCAGGAACATTTTTAAAACTAGTTCTAGAACGACTATAACCAGAACCAATTTGGATTCTTTGATAATATCCATATCCTCCATCCATAGCGTTTCTTGAACCCGTTCTGTGAAACATTATTGTGATTCATAAGTAATTTCATAGAGTTTTCTAGAAACTCGATATTTACTACTACCCTGCGGGTGTTTTAAACTCACTCAACGCAACATGTGGAAAGAGGACACATCACTTGTCTATTTATGGCAAGAAATTGACAATTTTTAAATGAATTTTAAACAAATATGATAAAAAAAAAAATAAAACTAAATTTTATGTTATAAAGTGTTCCAACCGGCCCTAATAACTAAACATGTACCTCTAGCATAGTTACACATTGGTTATATTCTAAAGAATACAAACTAGTTCCGAAATAACTTATAAAACCAATAACAAAACCACTTACCATTCTACTTCTAAGCACAACATTGATTGGAGAACTAATTATAAAACTGAAGGGGTATACAAGCAAAAATCATTAATTAAAGAACTCATTGGAGAAATATTAGTACGTAGTACGTTTTACTACTAGTTGCGATCGAAGGGAAGGAAGTAACACTCACAGTTGTGGTTTTAGCTTCATTCTACATTAGCTTGATTTTTAAATCTGATGCCTTGATTGAGCTTTGCAAGTCAAAATATTTGGGTAATAAATCTGCCATTTCTAAATTAAAATTTTAATGCAATTCAAGGAAATTCAAAAATTCTATTTATTTATTTAATAACTGCGGATATCAACATAAAACAAGATATAAATCTTTTTAATTACAGTATGTGATATTATAGCGATACAATCAATTTTAAATAGTAGTTACAATATTTTTAAGAAACAAGACATAAAAACATAAAAGTAAAAAAAATATAAAATAATTTAAATTTAAATTATATCTATGTACGTTTAAAAATATAAAAAACAATAAGTACAAAGGTAAAGAAATTAATACATGATGTTAGATTTTAAAATATATAATGTAAAAATAAAATGAAACAATAATTAAGAATGTCGAAAATTTGAGACCAAATCATTTTTAAATTGTAAAGTGTTGTCTGTTTTTTGTAAATTGATCGGTAATGAGTTCCATAGTCGTATGGTATTAATGAAAAATTGCCAACTAGAGATTAATATTCGATATCGAGGTTGTATTAGATTATTTCCTCTATTGGATCGTGCAAATTGAAGGCGCTCAAAAAAATAACTTGGTTCCTTGGTGTATATTACTTTGTGTAGTAGGATTAATAATCTTATCCTTAGTAAGTTCTCGAGGTCAACTCCGTACAAAGCCTTAGCAAACATAGAAGTTCCATCACATCTCTTTATGCCGTACACATAACGTAGGATCGCATTATATGCTACTAATAATCTATCCTTACTTACTGAGTCACAATAAGCGAAAATTTCACAACCATATAGTAACTTCGGCATAATGAAGGTTTTCGCAAGAAGCACACGAATGTATAAAGGTGTAAGATGTTGTGTAGGGTACAATGTTCTTAGCATTACAAATATTTTTCCAGATACAGAATTAATGTGATTGTTTCACGTGAGTGAATTATTAAAAATTATTCCAAGATTACTAGCTGATTCCACGATTCCAATATTTTGATTACCTAAGGATACTGGTATATCTATAGGGATGATTTGGTTTCTTGAGTAATAACTAAACATTTTGATTTTTTTTGGATTTAAGTAAAGTCCATTTGACGAGGCCCATACAAATATTTTATTTAGATCCTCATTAAGCTTTTCAGTGCATTCACGAATTAATCCCTTCTCACAGCTAATATAAATTTGGACATCATCCGCATAAATTTGGATGTCGCAGTATGAAAGTTGACTGGGTAAGGCATTAATGTATAATGTGAATAGTAGTGGGCCAAGGATTGATCCTTGCGGCAGTCCCTTAGAGGCATGTAATGCAGTAGCAATTGTATTACCCATTGATACAGATTGCAAACGATTAGCAAGATATGAAGCTAGCAGCGAGACAGCAGTTGAAACAAAGCTGAATTTATTAGAGTGTTTATTGCAAAGAATTCCATGATTATCAGAATCAAATGCTTTAGAGTGATCTAATAGTACCAGAAACGTAACAAATCCATTATCAAGATTGTGTCTGATATCTTCAGATACATTAACGAGCGCTGTGACGCAGCTATGCTTTGGCCTAAAGCCTGATTGGTTTTTAGCTAGGAGATGGAAATTAGTTAAATATTGGCTCATTTGCTCACATACCAGCCGTTCAAATACTTTTGATAAGTATGGTAGTATTGAAATAGGTCGAAATTCGGTTCCAGTTTTCTGTACTGTACATGGGTATTAGCAAAGGAGTTTTTGTTTTCACGAAGAAACCCACAGATACCAATAATATTATTATTATTGATATAAATTAATTTCAATGATCCTAAACCAGAAGTCTTACTCGAAGTTTTTATTTTAGTTTAATTAAGTTAGATATTATTACCATATAGTTTAACATATAAATTTTGTTCCTCTTACACTTCCAAAGTCAATTTATCTAAAGTGAAAATGGCGTAATGTATGTACATGTATGTGTATGTATTAACTATTCCTTAATTATGTTTTCGCTTAAAAAAATTTCCAGTTGGTTGCTTACCAAGAAAGGCTAAATTAAAAGACAATAGAATACATATGTATGTATATGTATGTATAATATTTAAAGTACACTAATTTCAGTCAATTTACAATGAATCTGAAGGAAATAAGAATGAAAAAAAGTTAAAATACATAATTAGAATTTTAAATTCAAGAAAACAATGAATACTTCAAGGCTAAAATGCCTGTACAATGTTCCTCCTCCAAAAAATGTTCTATTTTGTAACATGAAAAAGTAAATATGTATGAATTTTTTTTCTACATACATACATATATTTATGTATACATTTACTATTGTTAAAGAACTACCTCCCTTAGTTTTATTTTTGTAGTATAAAAAATTGAAAACACTCTTGTGCTGGTATGTAACAAAGTTAAACCGAAACTTTAACAACATTTATTTCATCTTATTGGCAACACTTTACGTTGTGCACCAGTAATTTTGTTGCTCCAATAAGTTGTAAATAAAAGGCAGCAACAACGACAATAGCAACAACAACAACCAGCATAACAACAAATCTACACATCCATAATAAAATTGTTGTGGAAACAAACAACAATAAAACAAGTCAGTTAAGGCAGCTAGCTCTGCAATTGTGGCAGTGGTGTACAACTTTCAAGAAAAGGGTGCATCGGCTCTTGTTTTAATACCCATCAGCATGAGTTGTAAACGCTGTTATTTCTACAATATTATTCGATATGTGTTTGAAATCAACGTTCTCTATATATTGTAAGGATTCATATCTGCATCAATATATTAAAAATACGGTCGAGAATTTTGATATGGAAAATCAGAAAAATCGTTTAATAAATCGCTGAGATATGAATGTGTGTGAATATAAATTCCAATTTAATTAGCGCTGACAAAAACCACACTTCTATACCACTTGTATATAGTGTATTGTAGTATTTGTACCATTCACCCAGTTTCGAAAATGGTCACAAATCCTCTCCAGAAATATTACATTTTTCGAATCCAAATTTCTCAGATTTCAAGATTATTTCAGATATTCCACTACTACTACTTCTATCTTTTCTATTTCTGCCATTATTATATTATACTATATGTATATGGGGTATTTAAAATTTTTTGAGCACCTGCTGAAACCGACATACTATGGCTCTTATTCCGTTAAGTTTTATGAATTGAAAAAAACGTTGTACAGGGTTTGGCAGGATATGACGTGCAAAGTTTACCTTAAGAATTGGTAGTCATCTAAAATTCGAAAAATTAAAAAAACGACTTGAAACTTGCAAGAGTTTTTTCATCCATTCCGTTTTCTTTGTAATAGTTTTTAGCTTTCAGATTCAAATCAATACAAAATATAGTCACTAGACTTGGAGGATTTTCCGAATTTTAAACTTTTTGAAGATTTTACATAGGGTTTTTGCCCCGTTTAATAAAACTGCGTTTTAAGCGCTGAATTAAAAAAACTGCGTAATTTTATAAAGTTTGAGGTATGTATATCAAGTTGGTGTCAGCTCACCAATAACGAATCACGGAGATCACAAACTTAAATTTTTGCGTCTGACAATCGGAATTGTCTTTTAAGTTGGGTAGTGTATTGCGTGATGTGAGTAACTTCATAAAGGGTACCTTCGAGGCGAAAACGCACCTTGAAATTTTTAAACGCAAAAATTTTATGAACTTTTAAAAATTTTTGCAAAAACACCATTTGTTTTTTAAACTTTTTTTTATATCAAAACATGACATGGAACATGTTTAGGTATCTAAATAGATTCTTCGCGACGGACTAAACTGATAAAGTGCAAAAAAAGATTTTTTTTCCACCCGGGCGCGTGCAGCGGCAGATTTTCCCAAACACATTTCGCTTTGTGACACCCTAAAGCGCTGTATCAATTGCGCTGAAACGTACATCGAATAGAAGACTTTACTGAGCTTGATACTAATTTTAAATTTTGTTATTGTTTCCTTGAAGTTGCTACACACATTATTGTAGCGAAATATCGGAAAAAAATTAAATACAATATTAGACCTTAATTTCAAAAAATAAAATAAATGTATTTTTAAAATAATTGGTTTCTGGCAAACTTTAAACATTTTAATACACTGTGTTGCATTAACATAATTACACTATGATTACACAAAGTTACAAACACTTTTTTAAAACGAACGATTGATCTGTTTTAATTCATAATTTGGGAGACCGCTTTATTAATTTAAGAGAAAAATTGTGCATTAAAATTTTGTTAATGTTTCATAACTATAATTACATAAACAAAGAAGAATACTAGAATAACAAAAGTATAATTGTTATTTATCCTTAACCCGGTATTGCCCAGAACTTTTTTTGTTTCATATTTGGTTCAAAAGAAGTATACTTATGTATTTTGCCCTTCTGAGCACGAAAATGAGTTAAGTTTTTCAATAACTTGTTTCGTTTTTTCGAAAATGTGAAAAACTTGCGTTACCATATGGTAATCGTGGGTCGTCTGGGGTACAGGTTTTTGTTTAGAAATAAAATACATAGAACGCTGTTTAAAACATGTTTATTGAAATTAAGAATAAAGAAATTAATTTTTGGTGAAAAAAGGAAAAACAAATATTAGTTTTGAACTTATATAAATCATGGTTTGGTATGGTAACTTGCAAAACACTTTCCGCAAAGCCCAACATTGCATTTAACACATGCTGTTCTTCCGTTAACTTTGCATCGATCACCAGCACAGTATCTGCGATTTGATGGTACTACAAAATTACCAATTTGATCATAACGGAGAGTGTGTTCAACTCGACCTGGCTGTTGTGCACATCTGTGTGAAGTCATAGGACCGCGTATTTTTGCTTTTGTGGCATAATGCTTGCAGTAGTACACCGCTAATTGTTTTCGAAACTCAAGCGGCGTCATTGTCGGTTATCCTTTTCGATGAAGCTGCCAAGCATTTTGAATACAAGCATCTATGAGCCAGGTAAAAATACTAGACCACCACTTCTTTCCTCTATATGCGATGCGATATTGAGCCACATAAGTGTTGTATACTTATGCCCTTATTCATAAAACTTACAACAGGTTTATAAAGCAAATTTCCATACAAAAATTTATTTTATAAACCTGTTATTAACCTGTTGTACGTTTTTATGAATAAGGGGGTTAGATGTTGTTGGTTGATCCCCCATTTCTTGAAATATGTCTTCTACTATACTAAAGGGTAAATCTTCCATATTTGGAGCTAAAGAAGGATTAAACATCAAACACTTTATAAACTCTAATTTTTTCAAACATGCCTCCAAGTTCATCCTCTTCATCAAAGTTTTGTAAACGTCGTCCACTAGCCATCATTATAAGTTCACAGCCACCTTTTAACTGAGACGGGCAAACATTATCAGGAAATTCCTCACATTCTTCTTCAGCATCATCTTCACCAGATATGTTTCCATCTGCAGGAGGTTCGATGTAAATGGCAGTTGATAAATCGGTAAGCTCATTCTCATCTTCATCAAGCTCTTGAATATAATCGAGCATTTGTTTTAATGACAAACCAGATCGCAAAATTTATGAAAATACAACAAAATATAATAACTACATACAAGAAATTTGGAAAACAGCTCCTCAAGTCATATAAAACGTTAAAAATTAAACCTGTACCCTAGCCGACCCACGATTACCATATGGTAACGTCTTGACAAAAATATAAAAAAATAATACAAGGAAATATATTTTCTTATTAGATGAAATCACTTTTCCTAGTTTATTTCATTAGCTACTACCATATATTTTTATTAAATCTACATTAAAAATTTATTACTTACAATAAGTATTTTCCGACGTGCCATGTCTTAAAACGGGAAATCTTAACTTTTTTTTTCTTGATTACAACTTGAGATGCTATAACTTCAATAACTTAACTCAGAATGACAAAAAGTAGACTTGTTTGACAAGCAACAACTGTTTAACATTAACTTGAATGTTTTTCTTTTAGTTTTGGTATTCCCCTTTATATTTATTTGTGAAAATATAACAACATTTTTTGGATTACCATATGGTAACCGTGGGTTATTTCGGGTAAAAATGCAATTATCATAGTGATTTTGAAAAAGGTGAAATTTCATGAGAAAAAATGTTATCTTTTTGGACCAAATGGATTCAATAGCTATTTGAGAGACCTACGATATTTCTCAAAAAGATATTTCGAAGTTAGTTTTTTGATGGTTTGGAGAGCTCTTTGTGAAGGCATGTGAGTCGTCAAAAAAAGAAATGGTTGTCTTCCACAAATATTAATGTACTTAACAACACTGAAACATGAACATATGAAAGCATATATCACCTAAATAAAGATGTTATAGACGCTTGGAGATATATGTCTGAAAATATAAGAATAAATCGAATGAATAGTATGCCTGATCGAAATTTTGAGTTGATTCAAAACACGCATTATTAAAGTCAAAATTTTTTGTATATAGTTTATGTATATAGTTTAAGTTACTTTAGTTTCAGTGTATTTATAGTTATGAAATACTCATTAATATTTTTATAAATTTTTAGGGGGTAAAATAAATAATAATGATTCGTTTCGCTTACATTCATATACATATGTATGTTAAGCTGTTGTACTTACAAAATTGAGAAAAGTTTTGTGTATTTATAGTTATGCAACGCAGTTTACACAATTATGTTTAATTGACACAATAACCCTGTGATCATTTGAAACATGTGATTTTATGCCTTTAAACTTCATCTTATCTCAAAAATAAGATCTTTGCTAACAAATCAACAGTTGAAAGATACTATAATGAGGAGCTTTCAACCATCTGAAATGTTTGCTATCATTTGAAACTGCAATACCGAATCTTTGATAAACATTTGAACGATACGAAAGTATTATAGAACATGATTTATTAGTCGTCAAAAAGAGAACTTAGAATATGGATTACAATATAATACTAGGCCCTATCTTTCTCTGTTAAAATGTCATAATGTTTGATGATTTTTAATAACTTCATTCATATTCCACCTCTGTTGGCTATGAATGCCGATTAATAATTTACTTATACATACATAAGTATTCATCAATTGTTTTCATATTTCAGAAAATATCTTCTAGTTTGTGCCACTTTGTGCACACCCCCGAGCCAATTGCATACCATTTTTACCTTCTTCAAAAAAGGGGGAAAAAATCATACGAGAAAATAAACAAAAGATGTGCAAATGTAATCTGAACTTAAAAACGATTTATTGAAGTTTACAGCAACAGAGAAATACATAAAGTAGGGTGAATTTAGTACTGTGAAAAAGGTAATTTATCAACGTACCAGTACAAAAAACATCAACTGCAACTATGACGACGACGACAACAATGAAGGCGGCATACAGCATGTGTTATAGTTCCCAGAGTTTTAGTGCAGTTTAAATGAACTACGAACTTAAAAACTCAAAAAATATCAAAAAAAAACAAAACAAAAAAAAGGTAACAACAAATTAACTAAGAAATGCATGATACTATGATGAAGTTATTGTTGGCTGTTGAGTCCCCCCTCTCACTTTTAAATTAAATGTTATGTTTATTATGTTATATAGCGAGCAGAGAGTTTTTTCGAACAAGATTTGAAGAATAAAACAATAAAAAATACAGCTAAATTTCAAAATATTCCAGAGTTGAGATTAAGACGATGATGGTAAAATAAAAACGTAGCTGTGTGTTTGATAAGACGGTGTTACAGCTGGAGCAAACACTTTTTAGTTGCGGTTGACGCCGCCGCACAGTGCTTTGATACCATATAAAGAAGGGACAAAAATAGAAGGCGTTATCGTATATGAATAAAAATTGACATGCTGGTTTTATTTGTCAAAATTAGAATAAAAAAAAAAAGAATTTTTGAAAAAATTGGTGCAAGGACACTCATACCTCCCATACATCCTGACCTTAATATTTTGAATAAAATCTACAATTCGGCTTTTAACGACTTAGAAACTTGTCTTAATTCTAGATATAACGTAATAACAATTTCTGTTAAATTTTGTTTAAATTGCTGCAAGGACTCGTTTTGCTGTCATATATCCTTTTTCTTAAAAGCGCAAAATACGCTCTGAAAACCATCCAATTGTCAAAATTTTTATTTTTCTTCAGTCCAAACTAAAAAAAAACTCCATATCGGCACAAGGACATTCACACCTGTCGTACATCCAGAATCTTAAATTTTAAAAAAAGTTTACAATATTGTAAAAAAAATTTCGATTTAATAATGCTGGTATTAAGATTTGTAGCAAATTTTATTAAAATTACATGAATGACTCGATAAGCTGCCATATATCCTTTTTATTCAAAACAGTGTATACGTTTTGAAAATCATGAAATTGCAACAATTTTCTTCCTTTGTCAAAATAATAAAAAATGTATACAATTTTTACAGAAACAGCGCAAGGACACACATATATCCTGAATTTTAGATTAATTACTACCAAAAAGTAATAAAAGCATGAAGGGAAAAAGTTTTTATATATAAATACTTTTTGTAATATAAAATAAATATTTATTAATATCTTTACGGACCAGCTGTTTAGAGTATAACAAAAAGAAAAAAACATTTTATTGGTCGTCACTGGATTCTTTCGAAGAATACGATTCACTAGATTTATTTACACTTTCCTTTACAAAATATTTTTCTAATTCTTCGTCATTAGTTTTATTTGTTTTTTTATTTAGCTTTCTGTTTGAAGACAACACAGGATCTGAAGCTAACAACAAATGGGTCAATAAATCCTTGTGTGTATTTTCTCTGAATGATTTTCGTGTATGTGATAATCAGACCTTTCTAACGTTTTTGTGGTTAGCTTCAATAGCTTCCTCAGACAAACATCCTTAAAAAATTATAAAAGAATACTGTTTTATATAAAAAAAAGTTAAGTGCTAACAAACCTATTGGAATATAAAAAAACCTAAGAACGTCACATCCGTGTATAAGAACTTTGTGTATGCCCAGTAGGGCATATAAAACCAATTATAGTGGGATAAATATATGTTTCTTGTGGTTATTAAAAGTTCTTGGAATATTTCATTATTTATTGGTATCCCACAAGACAAGACAAGTTATTTGGAGGTGCTGATAACCAGCACTCAACCAAATCAGAATTTTTTAATAAAGAACCCATTATAAAATTAATTTACACCAACCAGAGTTATGGACCAATATGTGAGACAACCTCCAGAAAAATTTGATATTTTTTGTCCATTTTATTGCAATATTTTGAAATATATTGCAGATAATACCATGAAATTTAGTATACGTTGTTTTTATGATAAAAGAAGAAAGTGTGCGGAAAATAGTATGAATCGGTCCATGATTTCTCAAAGCCCCCATACAAAAATCTTCCCGAAATATTGCTGAATTATACATAAGTGCCTATAAAATTGGAATATCAAGACAAAATTCAGCAAAAATAAGTTTTATGCAAAAATTAATCGCAAAACGAAATTCGGTCCATGTTTGACCATAGCCCCCATATAAAGTCCACTTCCAAAATTCACTTAAATACGTATAAAACAGATATTAATATTGTTAAACGGCTAAAATTTGACATGAATAATCTTTATAGGCAAATAAATTGTTGTACTAAATTTTATGGTGGTCGGCTCAGAATTGGTCATAGCTCCCGTACAAGGACCACATCTGAAAAACACATTTATCCCTATATATATTGATAAATATCGTTACCGGCTCAAAACTTTGCACAAATCATTTACATATATACAAAAATTATCCCACAAAATTTTGCAAATTTCGGTCTATTTTTAACCGTATGCCCCATATAAAGCCCTCTTCCGAAAATCACTTTAATACTCATAAATCTCTTATAAATAAGGGTACCAATCCAAAATTTTACACGGATCACTTACAAACATCCTAAATAAAACTGCAGGATTTTGAGAATATCGGTCCATATTTGACTATGTCCCCCATATAAGGTCCACTTCCGAAATCCACGTTAATACTAAAATATATCTTAAATATACCGTTATTATGCTGAAATTCGACGTGAAATATCCTCATATGCATGAAAATCACTGTTCCAAAATTTAAGAAGATCGGCCCATAATCGCTGCCATATAAGAACCATTTCCAAAAAAGCAAATAAATTCGGGTCAAAAAATATTATTTTCGGATTTAACCCATTATAATCATGATATATATCGTTGGAAAGGTATTTTTAATACCTTTTATTTAATGTATTACAAATTATCATACACCCAGTATTTCCCGAGATATATGCCTATATATTTTCAACTTTACGGGCCGCCAACAAATTTTTTTGCTGGCATCTCCTCTACTCGAAGTTTTTTTTTTTTTTTTTTTTTTTTTTTTTTATAGTTGTCATCAAAATGTGCAACTTTTGTTTTTTCCCCTAATAGGTGAAAGTCTAGGCACTTAAAAAAGATAAAAAATCAATTAACACTATTTTTTGAAAAAAATTTTTAAAACTTAAGAAATTTTTGTAATTTCAACAACAAATTTATGTAATTCTCGACTTGTAAACAAAAAACTGTTTTTAGCTAAAGTTTTTTTTTTTAATTTTTGAAGAATGCTTATCTATTTTCAAGTATTTCTGCAAAAAAATAACAAATTAATGAAAAAACACAAAAGTTAGGGCCTTTTCCGCAAACCATTTAATTTAAAATTTTTGATTTTAGACATGATTTTAGACATTTCTAAAAAAAAATAAAAAAAAATTGTTGAAGGTAAAACGGGCTAGTTCTGGTTAAAGATTAACGAAAATCCGTTAACACTATTTTTGTTTAGAACTCCACCAAACTTTATGATTCTTAAGCTAACAACACAAATAAAACTAGTATTTCAAAGTTTTACAATCGAATTATTTAACCTCAATAATATTTTTTGCGCATAGGAAATGTTTTGAGTAATAAAACAAAATAAAAACGTTATTGATATCTAAAAAAATGAATTTTTGGCAACTATTTTTGTAAACCTAAAACATTTTTGTTTTAATTTTATTTATATTGAAAAATACTTGACTTTAGCGACCCCTAGTGACGAGAAAAGATGTTATATCAGCATGGTCGTTCTTATACAAATGAGTTAACTAAGTACCTTTAAAAAAATACTAATTTCATTTGCAATGGTGATAACTTTTTTTTAAATTTTGTGTATTGGACAAAGTACTGTGAGCCGTACATGTACGTGTATATGTGTGTGTAATATGGGTTGCTGATCTATTGTTGTTGATCTTTAGTTTCAGGAAATGATCAACACAATTAACGACATCAACGGTAAATTGAAATGTTTTAGCATTTTGTTTTATTTTTTTTTTAACACTCATTCATTTAAAATTCCCCAAAAACTTCGAGTATTAACGAAGTGTACATGAGAATGTAAAATTTTGTTTTTGCCGGTGGCAGTTTGAAAGAATTTGTGGTTATAACCAGGCTTTTCTATAAAAACTAAATTAAAACGATGAGTATTAAAAAAATCCGACTTATTTACAAAAGTGTTGGTCATGCAGGTAGGTTCACTTCCCTTTCTTATTTGGCCAAGCTCATAGTAAGCATCACTAATATGTATGTATGTGTTTACACATGTACAACGGACTGGCACATGACAATCATCGGACACAATGATATTCTGTTATAAAAGTCAGTTAGCGAATATTTAAATGGGTTTTCAACGAGAACTTTGTTTTCAAAACAAAATAAAATAAAGAATTTATTTGTATTAAAAAGAATAAGGTTCTAAAATTATATCAAACAAATTTCCATTACGACCACGCATACAGACATCGATTCTTTTATCAAAATTTTTAATCATATTTTGGCAAAATAACAGGTCTATTTCGTTACTCACGTCACGAATTTTTAGTTTTAAGGCTGTAATTGATTCAAATCAATCTTTAACATAGCCCCACAAAAAATAATACAGTGGTGTTAAATGGCATGATCAGGCGATTAAATTACAGTTGAATTTCGTAAAATTTGGTTTGCAATAAATTAAAATAAAATATGGCACTGTCTTGTTGAAACCTTCTTCTTATTATCAATAATAGGCCAACACTTAGTTGTTAATTTCTCTCTATTGCATGATTTAATCACCGTAACCATATTTACAGCCGAAGTTTCGAAAAAAAAAATGGTCTAATCACGTCTCCAGACCACAAAGCTGCTCAACAATTGCTCTTGAATTTCAGTTATGTTTTCAATGAAATTAATAATAGGGGTCTCATAATGATCGAAAATATCACGAATTTCACGAAATGTAGCTTTTACAGATGCTAGTGAATTTCGATCGAATTTTAGTTTATTCATAAAAATATGCAAAGCTTTTACTACAAGTAATAACTCTGTAATATGTTCTGTTGGAAAACAAAGTTTTTGTTGCTAAACCCTTTATATAGATGATACCACAGCCTAAAGAATATTACACCCATTTTGTATCTTAAAGAACATCCTTATCCTAAAATCATTCACCGTAGACACCTCCTCTGATACCATCCCCTTATTCTTAGCAGTTGTGTGACCTCTAATTTCATGTTTTATGACATTCTCGAAAAGAAGGAAGTAGTAGTATAATAATGGGATGGGGAAGATTATGTACATATATGTACTTCCAAAAATAATACTGACATGACCATACGATTCATACTTCAATGAGCTGATAGCGCCAACCCTTAATTAAGGTCATGTTCAATGACAATTTTCATGCTATTAGATCCACCGGGGTCCAATATTAGCCTAAAATGCGATTTCATTGAACTAGTACGAGGACTCCTGTTATCAAAATAATGTCAATTTCCCTTCACCAGACAGAATATCCCGGGGTATGATACCCCATCTCAATCCAATGGCCATCCTACATACATAGCCGTCATAACCTTTGATGTCCTTGTCAAAGTCTTTTGTTGCCAAGAGAGTTTTCTGTCATGTGTCAGTTCAATATTGTTCAATCTGGATAAGGTGGGTTAATGAATCTTGTATTTTTTTTTTTGAAAACAATACAAAATCTGTCAGTTCAAGATAGAAATCCTGTATTTCTTTAAAAACATTCACTTTCACTGTTGCTTAGATTCACATTTAATCCATTGTCCCAAATGAAACTGTCACCAATACAACGTTCATAACAGTTTTATAGTTAAAGACATCCATTTTCTTGAACAGACAGTTTATGGTTGATTTCCACGGATTGGCATTAGGGTGCCCGCTTTGGTAATGATCCTTTTGAAAAGTCTAGAGTGCCGTCTCAACCAACTTTCTCTTATATAAATTATTGACCCTGGTCCACTGAGTGTGAATGATTTCTCCAAAGTTTTTAGCAATTAGGCTGATAAACCATTGTCTAAAATCCTATGCTTCCAATTTCTTTGGATTAAATGTCGTGACGCTACGATAAATGACCGCAAAGAAAAGACTGAAAAAAGGCCTATATTTGGGGTCACAATTCATTATGAAATTGAGTTCTAATTTTTTTTTATAAAAAATCACCCCAAAGGTTATAAAAAATTACCTCAAGTTTACAATGAAAGGTGGCCCCAAATGTTGGGACCATTTTTCATAGCGAAAAATTCTCCCAAATATTTAAATAAATTTTCACCTCATATTTTGTAATTTTTATAAAATATTTCTAAATAGTAATAATGAAAACCCCAAAAATTTGCATGAGATTTTTAGAGTAATTTTTAATTTTTAGTATATTTGACAATATGTATTAACGAATGAAATTTAGACCCAAAGACAAAATTTCTTAGAGCCTGTTTTCATTTTACGATTTTGGGGTCATTTTTCATTTCTCTTAAAATACAAAATTATCCCAAAGAAAAAATACATTATAACCCCAATAAAAATGCAAAAGGGGGCACAAAAAGTTCGTGTTTTTGTAATAAGTGTAATTTTGCGGGATTATATTTGTTTTTTTACCATTTTTCCTGGGGTCTTTATTTATCGCGCTAATATCATGATCGGCTATGTACGGCCATAAATGACAGGCATTTCAAAACAATCAAGGAATGACCAACGTTAATAAAATATTGGAAAATATGATCAAATACAGATTATTTAGAACGTTTGTTGTCACTCATAGCCACTAGCGGCCGAACATCATCGGTTTTTTACTTGTAAAAAATACGAGTGTCAGCGAAGTTGATAAGAATTCTAACTATAAAACAGAAATCACAATTACAAGAGAGAAACAAGCGATTAAATAATTTTAAACTACACATTGATACTAATTTATTAATATTTAAGAAAAGCTAAAAGAAAAAACTTATAAAAATTCGAGTTGTTACTTTGACTAATCGCATTAACTGTTGTAAAATATTTTAATCCATATGTGCAGCATACTTGTTCCAAATTGCTGACATTTTAATTTTATTGTCAAGAACTACAATACAACTCCTCTTTCATTAACTTAAAGTTGGGGAACAACTAGGGGTGCTTCAATTTACATTAAATGGCGTTGACGTCTAATGCATTTTTAAAAAATTGAGCTCATCATATTACAACAGAGAAATCCAGTGCATAAATCGTTTTACTAATTTAGAATTTTAAGTTTTTTTTCTTATATAAATTAAAGAAATATGTTGCAAAAGTTTTGAAACTGTATGTACAATGTACCGATAGACCAGGCAATAGAGTGCCGGACTATCAGTCAAAGGGTGTTTTCTGCAGATGAGCCAAAAGCTTTGCAGTTTGTGTTTGTTAATTATTAAAAAAAAAATATGTATTTTTTAATAAAGTTTGCTTAGGTTTTCCATGAACCTTTAACATAAGATTAAATTTAATTTTTTTATTACCTAATTAATGTGTTAATAAGTTTTATTGATTGTGTGATTAAAGTAATGGCCTATTGAATATGAGGAAACCGGAATTACAAAATCTTCAAACATGAAATCTTAAACAATTTGCAGCATGACTTGTGTTTCTTCTGTTTCTTTTGTATGACAGATACATACATACATACATATGTACATATATATTTCAATCATATTTTTCAATAATTATTTAATTCACAACAATTGTTTGAGAAAAAAAAACTTGTATTGAAATTTTTTATTATTATAATAGTAGATTTGTTAATTATTAGATACTTGTATATTTTATACAAACAATTAAGATTTACTTAAATAATTTACAATAATTTGTCAATTATTACATAATTTGTTAAAAAAAAAAACTAAAGTATGTCAGTAATTTTAATCTTATTTGAAACTTATTATTATCTATCGTTTAAAATTAAAGTTTACATGTTTAGTGGGTCAGCATCAAGAGATATTGAACCGTGATAATTTCACAATTTTTGTTTATTCTACTCAAAAATCTTTTATGACAGCCTAAAGTTGTATGTGTTTTATACACTATAGTCTACTCTGGAGTAAACTATTCCTGAATTTTGTCATTCCACAACGAATATACAAAAATCTTTACTTCTCTACTATTAATAAACATTTTTTATCCATACAGTTTTTATGACTTTCTTAACTCTATTTTTATTAATAATATTCGCATTAATATCTTCTGCCTTTTTTTTTTTGTTTCTAGGACTGCAATATTTGCCCTTACGATCAGGTCGACAAAGATGGCGTTGTTGTTGATTTCCATTCTAATTATCATGATACAACAAAATCATCAACAACCAGTGATTACAATAATCACTTTCATAGTTCCCATCAAATGTTGCATATGATACCAACAATAAATATTCACAACAATCAACAGCAGCAGCAGCAGCAGCAACAGCAACATCAACAGCATCATCAACAGCAGCAGCATCAACAGCAACATCAAATAGCATCATATGAAATATTAAATGACAATACCACAAATGTGGAAGCTGTAATATTACAAAATCAAGTGGACACACTGCAATGGCAATTAAAACAGGTAATATAAACTCAATAAAACTACTCTTTATTAAATTTAAAAAGCTAAGAAACGTTTCAGGGCATAAACTTAAATACACATAAAAATATGGAAAATAAGAACCCAAAAAAACAAAAGATCTAAGACACAAACTTCTTTTGGTTATAGTATGATTTCTGATAGAAATGCAGGGAAGGGGAAGGTGGACTAATAAACTTACATGAATTACTGATATAAAAAAGATGGCTTAATTATAAAGCTAGAATGTTAACTTTAAAATACTATATAAAACACTATACATAACATAATACATAACTCAGAACTTCGATTTCAATATTGTTTCGATATTTTTTAATGCTGTGTTCGGAATTAAAATGGAAATGATAACGGCCCTAACTTTTGTTTTCAAAATTCATTCTGTGTTGTTTTTTCACATAAAATATAATTTTTGGGACAGTCGTAACTTTTTAATTGCAATATTGTAGGATATTGGCAGGAGTCTACCTATGTAGCACTAATAAACCATAATATTAGCCCATACTCCTTTGATATTCCTAATGTTGTTTAAATCGGAATAGTAGTAGTTTTTAGCATTCTTTCCCTTCTAAACAATTTTATTACTTTTGTAAAAAAAAAAAAATAAACTATAAACAAGTTAGAACTTGTTCCAGTCTACGAGTGTGTGTTACATACTTGTAACCAACTCAACAACGTATTGTACAATACGTACAAGTAATTATTTAAGTTTTTATGTCAAAGGCATAAATTCTTGTATCTTATGTTTTGTTATTTTTTTTTCTTACACCATAAACACGGATGTAATTAGTCCACAAACAGATAGACAAATATACACACAAAGAATTATATACGATAATCGTGATTTAAAAACCCAGCAAACTTATACTTTTGATATTAGAATTTATTCGCATCGACCCATAGACTACAGTTGTATTCTATTCTAGGCTCATGAGTGCTTCTTTAGATCACTCTCAATTTTAATAGATAGAAAAGCAAGAGCTTCTGATTCATCAAACTTTTTTCTTTCAGTTCTATTTACATTTTGCCAAGGGGAATATAAAGAAAGTTTTCTCCCAAAATATTGGAATGTATTTAGGTTATTTAGGTTACATGTAATGTATTTAGATACGGATGACTTTGAAACTCCTGTGGTAAATGATCATGAAAGAGAGACGTACCAATTTATTAGTCCTGTAGAGTGGGACTATCACATAGAAGGTTGAAGCTCGTGATCTTGGCCACATTTGGTTTCAGCAAACATAATTTCACGTTCGTTCACCCTCTTCGATTCAGGCCTTGGAGAAAAACATCACACATGTCATTCGCCAGTTACCAGTCGAAATGCTCGAACGAGTCATCTAAAATTGGACTCAACGGATAGACCATCTGCGACGTAGCAACGGCAACATTTGAAAAAAAAAATAAATGCCAAAGAATGTTCTTCCAAATGATAATAAACATTCCCCATTAAATTTGAATTTTCTGAATACTTGTAATCCGCCAGTCCTATACATTCGTCCGTTTCAGGCCTCCGGATATTGTTTTTGCTTATCGCGACTCAGGTCACCATGAGCAGTTTCTTCTCATTAGTTTATAAAAGTTTAAGCCTTTCTGATCTGAGAGGTTGTTGTCAAGGTCTGAATTGCCTGTTTAAAAATTTGTCCGATCTGTATATCCCTGCAGTATTACTCACTAACAATCCTAGTCGTGGTCACTCTAATAACACTCAGACATGTGGCCTCCGCTTGAGTGTTCACCAGTCCTGTCTGCAGAGTGCTAAAATTTCGACCTTTCATAAGAAGTGTAGGAAGTATTGGCATTTAATACCTCTGCCGTAATTAGAAAAAGCATACTGCTAATTCTTTGAAAACAAGGATGCCAAACAATATCATTCCAACTGACAAAATCAGATGGCACCTCCTAACTGCCTTAAAAAGGGTACAGATGATAGAAAATACGGTTGTTGTATCTAGGGCACCCAAACCAGACAAAGACTCAGTAACCGCCCTTAACACAGAGAATATAGTATGCTACTGACTTGAGGCCGTGTTAATAGTAAAACAACCGAAATTTATATCAAAGCTTTCTATCTCCTAAATTATTTAATTTCTTTGTATTCAACAGGACATCGATATTGTATTGAATTATCTAAGGAAAAACTATTGATTACGAAAAAAAAACCTTTTGACACGGTGATGTCATTGGAGGCAACTACTTACCACAAACGCTTTTTCTGGGCAATAATGAATTGTTTTCATATCTTCCGGGAAATTGTGTTTGTTGGGAAACAACACGAAATGTCTGATGATGTGAATACATACTCGAATTTGTATGGATATTGAAACGCCTGTACTGTGTGTGTGTGTGTTCTAATATCATGTCCATATTGATGATTTTCTCACGACTAATTTGTGGTTAATTATGGGGTTCTTTAGGTCTATGGTTTCTTTGAAAAAAAAAAACAGTAGAAATTAGATTATCTACACACATTTATTGTATCAATTGCCATATTGGGCGTAAGCTTAATAGGAATAAGAACAAAACATCAAAGAAAACTTAAGATGGTCATTAGAATTTATGTTGTCGATATGTATGGTGGTTAAAATTATGTGAAATATTATACGTACATAGAGTTTGTGTCGCGATCTTTTAATGTTCGACACGTATGGTCTTTGGATGTTCTGCTTTATAGAAATGTTTAATGATCAGAAGGATTTGTAATGAATTATTTTAATGTTTTTAAACATATGCAATTAGATTGCAGCAAATGCAAATATTATATTTAAGACCGAAATCCATAATAAGAATCTTTTAATCTAGTTGTATACAGATAATTCTACGTCAGGAAATACTTGAGACCTTGTTAGAATATACATCCATCGCCTTATAAATTAAATTTCACAATCAATATTAACTTAGATTTCGGGAACATTGGGACAACGGATTCTTTGTCAAGTGTTTATTGTGTTGGAAAGATTAAGTTTTGACAATAAGAATTGAAAAATTAAATGGGACAGATGTCTAGCATGACCACGCATACAGCAGTCGATTCTTAAAAAAAAACATTTTGCTAAAATGGCGATGGATTTAAATGGCACGATCGGGGTGTCAAATTAACGATTTTATTTTCTGAAATTATGTGATCGGAAAATTTGGTTTGCAATAATTACATTGTTTCGGTGGCTGTGTGTCATATGGCACCATTTTAATTAAACCACATGTCAGTAACCGTATTTCCAGACGAATTTTCGCACCATACATACAGCATGCAAACAATTATCAACAATTACTCTTGGATTTTCAGTAACCATAAGGTTGTTCGTGAATGAATTTAATGAATATACGGCGTAGTGTAGGGTCATCCCGGCTTAATTTCATACACCAGTTATACCTTGTAAGGCTTCAAAGCCAAATCCGAACTAAAGTTAAATTCGCTATTGGTTATGGTTCATATCCCCAAATATTGAGAACGTCTAAGAACGAGGAACACTGTAACTTCCGACTGCACCCGGTCCAACATGTTGGTGTTGGCACATCGTTCTTAATAGTAGTTTAGACGGAAAATATCAGGAATTTTATTGGGTGTATAACTTACAAAACGGATTTTGTCTTTAATAACTTATATGTAATTTTGTAGGGTGCATATCTCTCATGTGTTCTGACTTGATTATTTGTAAACACAAAAAAGTTGATTTTGCTTCGATAATTTCGAATTTTGTGCTAACAAATCGTCACATACTGGTAGTTTTGCTTTACTTCCGTAATTTGGTAAAAATTTCTGCTGAAGCACACCGAATATATTTTATAGGTTTCAATCTGTGGGAGATGGTTTGTGCGGTTCGGACAAAGATCGACCAGGCCAGCCAAAATGTTTGTAGACCAAGAATTGGTGGCTTTTCTCCATGAAGATTGTTGTTGAATTCAACAAAAGCTTGCAAAATCATATGACCAAAAGCAGGGAAATTTGATATCATTTAATTTAAAGCCAAGAGACCTTGAAAGATGATTTGGCACGTCCAAAATGCTGCTTGAGCACGAATCGAATCATTACCTGTGATGAAGATGAGAGTGTAAAGGTGAATTCACAAATGGCTGAATCCATAGAAAAATTTTTTTACTGAGAGTTTTTGGCAGCACGATTTCGAACGATTTTTCTGAAAAATCAAAGCTGCCATATGTAAACAAAATCTATTAGTTTTACAAGTGCGGTCATTGACTTATTTTGTTTTGGGTTTTAAGTGTCAAAATACAAATATTAAATTATTTTAAAGTATTGTGTATTCAATATCACAGATATAAATTCAAAGTGAATGAAAAAAGAAAGTTGATTTTGGCCATGGAAATATGTATATAAGACATTGTTATTTGTATGAAAAAATGCAACCTATTGGCAACTCAATTCATTTTTGTCCATAAAAAATATAAAATTAAACCAATTCAAGTTCGTAAAAAATATTTTCTCTCTCTCAAAAAGAGAGACGTCAAACTGCATATAAAAAAAAATTGTTCGAACAAATTTTTTGTTACGAACGAATGGGTGAATCCACCTTAAGAGATTGTATGTGAAGGTTAATATTCCACCGGCCACATGTTGCAATATCTGTTAAAAACTATTAAGAAATAAGTTGTTGGAAAGTTTTGCCTTACCTGTCTTATAGTCTAGGACTAGTCCAACTACTCTGTCTGGTATATGCTTCACATCAGAACAGGGTATCCGAAATTGAATTGATACGTTTCTGGCCTCAAAAGATGAACGCGCAATACGAATTTTAGATTCACAATTTTTAATATTTTAATGCAAGTTTCGAACGAAATTGCAATAATTGTCAAAGCTTGCTTGCAAAGTATGTCAACAAGTAAAATGTCTTTAATAACTTATATGTTTGTTTAAAAACATACATACAAATATAACCATGAGAAATTTCTTTTAAAACTACTTTAAAATTGGTTTTGGCTGTGAAAATATCTATAAATAAAAAGTTAGTTCTGACATAATTAAAAATATAAAGCAAAAATATGAACAATTACAAGTTGCAAATATCTCAACGATATAAAATTTGTATAGCTGCCACATACAATCACATCATGGAAGTTACCCAAAAACAGAAAAAAGGAAATACGAGCAAACAAATTTTGAGCACCATTGCCAAAATATTTTAAGTACGATCAGGCTATAAATACTGTAATTACATACATACATTTATTCACACATACATAAATATATATGCATAAATACCACTGTGCATGCAATGCTATATGTATATTTATTTATTTAAATTTCTTATTAGGTTTTTTGTTTAAATATGTACGTAGTTAGTTAGTTTGTTTTTCTGCTACTCCTGCTACGGTCTTAGTTACTGTGACAATACCAATTATTTGCAGCAACATAAATTCATACCTTTGTAAATATGAGTGTGTACACAACAACAACCAACATTATGTACGAATATTATAGTACATATGTACATATTTATATATATTTGTTTAAACATTTTGACCACTTTTCTTGCCAACAAACTGTTAATCTGTGTACTCTTCCATAACCTCCAAGCGATACAAAACAAACAAACAAACAAACCAACAAGCAACAGCAGTGTTAGCATTAGCAGCAACAGCAGCGTAACAGCAATAGCAACAACTATCAACATTGTATGTAACGAAACAATTTCGGGTTTCTTCTTTAATGGCTTTTTCATCTTTAGGTTTTGGTTAAATAATCCCCATTGCATCGCCAACACATTGGTGTTGTTACCGTCAAAACCACTGCCACCATCACCACAACTACCTCGACAGCCACCATCATCATAGACGTCATTGTTATCATCAACAACATCACTACTGTTGTTTGCAAATGCCAAAAACTTTTTGTTGCGATTTAGTACCCTACGTTAGATAATTGGAATTCTTTAAGTTTATCGAATGTAATGATTCAACGTTTATTGGAATCTCTATACATACCAAACTATTACTTTACCGAAGTCTAACTTGATGGTTTGGAACATGGACTATAAAAGGAATGGAAATTTCAGTACTATTCTACTTTAATATATACCTTATATCACCCTATAGTAATTAAAGTCAGTTAATTAATTTAAACTAAATAACAACTAATTTTAATAATATCTAAAGGTACGGTCACATTTGGCAAATATTTACTCAAAAAAGTGTAACCTCTTGTTTTAGCACAAATTTGTTTGACGTTGTTTACTATTACAAGAGTTTTGTAAGATCAAACATGTGCCTGAAGTTAGCTCCGTTTTTAACATTACCTATGTTAATGTATAAATTAACATACTTACTACTCATCAACTGTTAAGTTAACAGAGCTGCATTTTTTCATCTCATACATCATTTTATTATTAAAAACTAACAAAAAAAAGTCAGTACCGATTATTCAGATAATATATAGAAATTAATAGACTTTGTAGATATTAAATAAAAATAAATATTTTTTATGAAGATTATCTGCTTGTACAGAATTGTCTTAGTAAAAAATGGTACATGAAAATGTTCAAAAAAACTACCAAAACTAGAAATTGTGCTCGATTTGTGCTATATAGGGTGGAAAGCCATCACTTCAGAGATATCAGAACTGTATAGCTTATATTCAGAATGTATATCAGATCGGAGTTATATAATGGAGAAATTTAACATTTTGCCAAAAGTGGTACATGAAAATGTTCAAAAAACTACCAAAACTAGAAATTCTGAATATAAGCTATACAGTTCTGATATCTCTCATAGATCAAACAGCATAAAATAAATTAAAATTAAATATTTGTTGTGCTTTCACCTAAATAAAAAAGTTTTCTTAAATAAATAAACGAGTTCAAATATATGTTATTCAGTGGTTACGTCATTTTCTGCAAATATTTGCCAATTGTAACCGTATGCCTTAAGGATACATTGGCTTTACCCAGCAAAAACTTATATAATAAAATAAGTAAGAAAGTATAGTTGGTCAAGCCCTATATGGTCCTATATATACACCCAGTATATGTATAAAACAGTTTTTTCAAGAACGAGCGTTATATGTAAGATATAACCTATTATGAACCGATCATCCAAAAATTTAGTGCCATGACTTCCGAGAATATAAATATTTTGTGTGTTAAACTTTATCGCGATATAAATACTTTTGAAAGATTTATGGAAGTTAAAGTGAATTACGGAGAGGGTCTTATATGGGAGTTTCGACTAATTATAGACCGACCATTATAAAATTAGGTGTCATCATTTCTGTATATATGAAACTTAATTGTGTTGAATTTTATTTGGATACCAACATTTTTAAGAATTTTATGGTCGTTAAAGTGATTTTCGGAAGTAGGCTTTATATGGGAACTACGACTTATTATGAACCGATCATAATAAAATTGTACCGTATTAATTGTATATATATGAAATATATTTGTATTCAATATTATTTGGATACCAACATTTTTGAGAGAGCTATGATCTTTAAAGTGATTTTCGAAAGTGGGCCTTATATGGAAGCTACGACTAATTATGGACCGATCTTGAAAAAATTTGTAGATGTGATTTAGCTTCATTTATTACTCATTTGTGGTAAAATTTGTTTGCATACTTGCATAATTCAAAGATTTATGATCGGTAGACCCCAATTTCGAGAGGACATTTGTATGGGGGCCAGGTGAAATAATGGACCGATTTTTACCACTTTCAATCCCATCCATCCTTGGGCCGGAAAAATATCACGTACCAAATTTTATCGAAATATCTTCAAAATTGCGACCTGTACTCTGCGCACAAGCGCAGACGGACGGATCGTCAAATCGATTCAGGAAGTGATTCTGAGTCGATCGGTGGGTGTTGGACCAATATTTCTGTGCGTTACAAACATCAGCTATGGTGGTGTAGGTTATAATGACTTTAACTGCTAAAGTAATTATTACTCACTACTTATACCTACATTGGCAGTTCAGCTCATAATTTTTATACGGTAATGCCATTGGAAGCATGTACGTACCGCAAGCGCTTACAAATAGGGAGTAAATAAGTTATTAATCTAATATAATCTACTACAAATTGCATTTAATAATTTATTCTTGTTTTACTTTCTAAGAGATTCAAAAAATATATGAAGAAACAATATTTGAAATGAATTTATGAATTTTAGATTTGAATTTACAAAACTCTAATATTGGGTGTATAACTTAAAAATGCGCTAATTTTTTTTTAAATTTTTAGCTTTTATTTTGAAACATTTGTACAATTTAAATTAATTGAAAGTAATGGCCATTGTTAGTTGTGACCTTTGGCAACATATGGACTTCGCGCCAAATGAACTGCTTATTTTTTTAAGGCTAAGACCGAATCCACCCAGAAAAAGCGTTATGTATCGATTGAAACAAATATGACGAGTGAGGCAAAACTTCCCATCCACTTCTTCTTTAATAGTTTTGAACAAGTATTGCAACATGTGACCGAGCATTGTCATAATGGAATATTACGCTTTCATGTGTAGGCGTTTTTCATCCAATGCTCGCTTCAAACGAAACAGATGCATTCGGTACAAGTTCACTGTAATGGCCTGGCCAGATTTTTGCAGCTCATAATAGATACGACCCTTTTTGTCCCTCCAATTGCAGAGCATTACCTTAGCGTCATGGATATTTTGGCTTGTTGGTCAGCTTTAGAGACGCTCTCTTACGCTTCGGGTTATAGTAAAAGATACATTTTTCTTCGCCAGTAATGTTTCGGAGCAAAAATTTAGTTCCTTTTATAGTATTTAAGCAGTATTTCGGACTTGCAAAATCGTCTCCCAATGTTCCTCGGCTTTTATTTATATGATACCTAATTTCAAAGCTTTTGCTGCTCGCAAACGTTTTGAAATTTTTGCTTAAGCTACCAATGATTTTGCAGGCTCTAGTTGAGTTTGACAACAATCTTCTTGGAGTGAAACCTCGAATTCTTGGTTTTCAAACCTGTTTCAAAACTTCTAAGCCGCACAAACCATATCTCGCACGCTGAAACCGATGAAACCCATTCACCATAATCTTCGGTGAGCATTCGGTGTGCTTCAGCGGCACTTGTTTTAAAATTAAAGCATATGAAGCTTTGTTGGCACAAAATTTCACATTTTTGAAGCAAAAAAACTCTGTTGATTACACTATAATATTTAATAACTAAGTGAGAAGAAATGACAGATTTATGACCCTCAAAATGACCTATAAGTCGGTAAGGACAAAAATCCGCTTTCAACATATACGCCCGCCATCTGGATGAATGAATTTTATGATGCATTGTGTAAACAAGTACTTATATATCTTATTATATGACAATCATTACTAAACTACTTCTGAGTAATGCAAAAGGTATGAACTAGTCAAAAGTAAGTACAAAGTTCAGAAATTACAAGTCAGCGACTTAATTTTCTAGCTATTAAATATCCCTTTGAAAATTATATATTTGCAGTATAATCCTTCAAGAAAATTGGTCTTCAAAGCCAAGAATATAAAAATGTAAAATGTTTGGCATATTGTATTATTCTGATATTTTACTATTATTTTGTTTTAAATCAGCCCAAAGATAAAATGAACTATCGATCAAAAAAAAAAACGATTGAAACGATCGGTTTGCTTTATTTTCTGGTTATGTCGAAAATTCTTTTTTAACATTTATTAATTTATAAATTACATTTTTTAGTCTTGAAAAATCATCAATATTAATGTCTGAAAGTATTAATTGGTTCGTGTTAGTAGCTATCTAGCGGTTACTCTTTAATTCGTTTCCAATGGTATCTACAAATATCTATGGATGTTGTAATTTCTTATGAACTATGGATCCTTTGCAAATGTTCAATGAATTGCGGTTTGCAACTTCTCATGATGCATGTTCGATTTATTTATACAATATGACTTTTCTGTACAATATGTACATTTATTTTACAAGGTGGCGCAAAAGTAATCCTCCTATCAGAAAATGCTATAAATTTTGCGATTGGACCCTAATGTCAGTTCTGTTTTAACATTTGTGTAGTAAACACATGCGAAATACACGTTAATAAACAATGTTACGCTACACTGCTCCAGAACGCGGAATATTGCACCACCAAGAGGAAGATGGTTTTTCATCAGAAATAATCATGAGTGATGACGTCCATTTCCATCTTAGCGGGTACGTAAATAAGCAAAATGTATGCTTCTGGGGCACTGAAAATCCGCGTGTAACCCACAAAGAGTCATTACATCCGCTCAAAGTCACTGTATGGTGTGCTGTTTTCGCTGGAGGAGTCATCGGACCTTATTTGTTCGAAGACGTCGCGGGCCAAACGGTTACTGTGAATGGTGAGCAATGATCAACGAGTTCTTTTTGCCGCAACTTGATGAATTGGGATTGGAAAACATGAGGTTCCAATAGAATGGTGCAACGGCACACACTGCACGTGCCACAACCGATATGCTGAAGGATGCATTTCCCGGGCGCCTAATCTCCCGTTTTGGCGATTTGCACTGGCCAACAAGATCGCCTGATTTGACCGCTCCAGACTTCTTTTTGTGGAGCTTTTTGAAGTCGCGGGTTTATGTCAACAAGCCTCAGACTCTTGCAGCTCTTAAAGACAATATCCGTCAAGAATGTGACGCCGGAAGTTTTGGCCAAAGTGATGGAAAATGCCATAAAAAGGGCTCAAATGACAATCAACTGTGGCGGCGGCCATTTACATGACATCATATTTTCGACTTGATGTAAAAAAAATTAAAAGACCAAATAAAAATAATCCACAAGAAGAATCAAAGTTTTTAATTTTTTTTTTTAATTACATCCAAAAAACCTCGGAAGTTTACTTTTGCGCCTTGTATAAACCAGTGTAGATTTGAATTATCTTTGAGCCACGTCTTCCATTAACAAATTAACAAGATCTATAATACCGTAGGAATGCAGGCTATAAAAAGCCTCTTGGATCGATTATTAAAAGCAACCAAACTCGAGTTGAGTTGTCAATGGGCAACTTTCATTTTTAATATTTTTTCCCCGGTTTTTTCGAATGGGAGACAAACAGTTATACTATGTTAAAAATATAAATAATCAGCCCAATCATGAATTCCATTTTTTACTATTCAAATTCAATGTTAAATGCATAAAAAAGGAAAAAACTTCCGCGTGTTTTTTATTCATGATTGGGCTAAATGTAAGAAAATTATTAACATTTAAAATTTACCACGCAAAACAAAATCAAAGCAACTACAAATTCTCAATTGCCATGTTCGGCAACTGAAGTTAACAGCTGACAATAATTGTCATCTGTAATATGTTTTTAGTAACTTTCAACTCTGAGGTGAGGTTCGGTTGTCATCCGTAATTGAACCATTCGATTATTGCCCGATATGCGAAATATTTGTGTCTAGTCTTTCTTCGTCTTCGTTCAATGGCTCATACAAAATCCTCAATAAAAGTAGAAAATAACTTCTTCGATTGTTATTTCCCACAATCTATCGCGTGGCAACTCATAGAAAATGTAGCAGGTAATAGACACATACACAAAGAACCCAAAGGTTTGGAAAGAAGTCATGTTCAATCCACACAGTTCGTAGAAAAATTTATTCACATACAAACTTTATGTTTCTGGTGTCTAGACATAAAAAAGTTTTAAGTAAAATCCAACTGTCCGCATTTTGTAAAATGCTAAATCAAGTTTTTTTTTACAAATATTTATAGATTGAAATTGGCATTGTCATGTCATTTGTGATAAATATTTGCATTTTAACCCATTACTTTGTAATGCATGTTTTTGCTGGAATATTGCTCCCATGAAATCTCCTTCAATGTAGGGAATTTAAATGATCAGCCACTTCCACACACTTGTCGTTAACCAATTTTTTTTTTTTTGGTGGCGTTTAACAATTGTGAGCATTTGTTGTTATTTAATGCATATTATTGTTGGCCAACTTACAACAATAATACTTACCATTATTGTCTATTTTTTCTACCAACCATTTAGTCTGTCCATGTGGCTGTCTTTCTGTCTGTCTGTCTATTTGTCTTGTCTATCTTTTATCTCTGCTGGCTGACTAAATACGAGTATGAATATTTTGTTACTTAAATTTGTCTTGAGATTATGTAATACTTGTACAATATATTTGGTAATAAATTTTCTTATTTAAATTTATGTTTAATATTAATATTAACTACTGCGTATGTATGTATGTATGTATGTAGTTATAGCTGAATAGATTGCAGTGGCTATTTTAAGTGGTTTTGTTTAATTTGGCAAAACGTTTTATTGTATTTATAAGATTTTTAATATTGAAACTAAATTAACATGAAATCAATAAAAGGATACTTTTTATTTATATATTTCCTGGAATTGACTTTTCATTTTCATGATTTTATTTATATTTAAATATAAACTAGACAGTTTTGTATGCATTTAAATGAAGCAAAAACTTTTATTGCCATTTAGTAATAATGAGTTAAAATATAGTATTTTAACCAATTCTTTTAACACTGTGATATCACTGAAGGCAACTAACTACTTACTTCCACCGCTTACAAATAAGTAATTTCGTTGATATTACCAAAACTAATTACAAGTAACGACATTAAACTTGTTGATCGTAAGCACTCACAGAAGCCCGTACCACTAAGTACTTGTAAATTAGCAGTAATATATCATTAGTCATTAACCGACTAATGCAGATGGTAGGTATGCAGTAGCTACTACAGTAGCTATCGAGTTTTGTTTCCGTAAGTTTAAAAACCATAGTCGAATATATTTAGAACCAACCTAGTCTCCTCAATGGATATTTCAAGTTTAGCATTTTGTCCATATTAAAGTGTTTGTCTTAAATTTGGTTATCTTCTTTCTTACACGCTGTGCAGATTGTACCAGCCAGATGAGCCTTCATCTCCGCATGTCGGCCAATTTAGGTTCATAATCATTAATCCCTACACCACCATAGTGGTCTAACACCCACCATTAAGTTTACTGATCGACTCAGAATCACTTTCTGAGTCCGTCTGTACATATGGTTGGCTGTCCATGTAAATCTTTTGCGCCCAGTACAGCTCGCAATTTTGAAGATATTTCCATAAAATTTAGTACAGAACTTTGTTTGGCCCAAAGAAAGGTCGGGTTTGAAATTGCTTCCAATGGTTCCATTATTTGACATAGAACCCATACAAATGTCCTCACGAAATAGGGTTTATCGGTCATAAATATTTGATTTCTGCACGTATCTAAACAAATTTTGACACAAATAAGTTGAACATTAAACCTAATCACACTTAGAAATTTTGTACAGATCAGTCCATAATTGACCTTAGCTCCCATATTACCCCCACTTCCGAAAATCACTTTAACTATCTTAAAAATGTTGGTATCCAAATAATATTAAACGAAAATATATTTTATATGTCTAAAAATAATACGGTACAATTTTATTATTATCGTTCCATAATTAGTCGAAACTCCCATATAAGGCCCACTTCCGAAAATCACTTTAAAGAGCATAGCTCTCTCAAAAATGTTGATATCCAAATAATATTAAACGAAAATATATTTCATATGTCTAAAAATAATACGGTACAATTTTATTATGATCGGTCCACAATTAGTCGAAACTCCCTCTTCGTAATTCACTTTAAGCTCCATAAATCGTTTAAATGTATTTATATCGAGATAAAGTTTAACACATATACTTATATAGACATAGACATCATGACACTAAATTTTTGGATGATCGGTCCACAATAGGTTACATCTCCCATATAATGCCCATTTCTGAAAAACTGTTTTATACATATACTGGGTGTAGGGTATTATATGGTCGCGCTTGACCGACAATACTTTCTTACTTGTTTTACACTGTTTTTGTTGCAATTCACTAATTCCATGCGGAAAATTTTACGATGCGAGACATACAGAAACTGGCTACTGGTAGTTACCATTATGTTAAGTCTTTCAAAATGAATAACGTTAGGCTTATGGGTCCAGCAGTGCCTGAATAGGTGCGACTTAAAAAAGATCTTTTTTTTCCCACAAAATGTTTTCTTTTTTCAACAGGTGCATTTTGGACTAATATGCATGTTTTGATATTTTACTTGTTAACATATCAGTAGCAGAAGCTTTAGAATGGTTAAAATTAAATAAACGTCTCTCTAAAATCCCCGTAAATTCGGTGAATTCAATCAAGAACAACCCACTAAGCCTTGAAACTTAAAGTCCAAGACGTGACTTGTCTTATCACAACTCGCTAATTTGCCAAAATATGATAGAAAATATTGACAAAAGAATTGATATTATTTTTAATTTATACTCTCTCCAATACAATCAAAATTTGATTAAATTTCTTTTTCATGGCGCTCAATGATTTTCTGGACTGTGTAAGCTTTAATGTTAACCATTTCTGCGATTTTGGAAATGGTTGAAAACCAATTCTCGTTGTACGCGGACTCATTTGAACTATTGACACTTAACGTTAAATTGACACTTGGCGTTACAAAATCGGACTCCCAATTCAACAGAAAATATTGAGAGAAGTAGAAAAACGATAAACCGTAGCATTGAGCTATAGGTACAGTAAAAATTGAATGCATAAAAGAAGCTGTGACGAGAAAAAACGATCTTTTGTTTTTGTACATTTTTGCAATAAATTATTTTTGTTATTTTTTCTTTTAAATGACACCAATTCTTTTTTAAGTTCCAAAAAAGCACTGCATAAAATAAGCTGTGAGCCACTGTATGTTATCATTGAATTGGCAATTAATTTGGCCATAACAACAAATTTAAACATTGTTAATTTAAGCAGAAAACTTATAAGAATTTCCTGAAATATTGCGACCCAATATCCAGAGAATTAGAGAGTAAATATTCCCAGAAAATTATTCCAACTAAGAACCATAATAAATGTGTTAAAAACATTTTATAATACATAAATATAAAATCCAATTGTAGTCTTTTAAATATTTTAACATTGTCAACTATTTTATTTATTAACTAGAGAAGGAATAGAACTAATATTTATCTTTTCAAGAGACAAGTTTTTTATTCAGGCTAATAGTTCGAATAATCAAGAATACTATTGTAAAGTACTGGAACAATTGGCAAATTGTTGGAATGCATTTTCTGCCCTGCCAAAGGCGTCATCATTTATATATTGCTTATATTTTATTTATAAATTTATCTATGTAAATTATTTTAATTTAATAAACATTTCTAACACGAAATACTGAGTGTACTTATTAAAATGGCATATGCAGCATAATTTCCCATTAAAATCAAATCAACACTTTTTTCAACTAGTTAGTAAATATAGTAAATACTTGTAAAATTCTTCGCACATGCAGGAGGGAGGAAGTACTACTACTTGACATGAGTAAATATTTATAAACATACATATATGTAAATAATAAATAATTATAAAAATTATATGATGGCTGATAATTCTAGCAATTACTAAACACGAAATACCTTTTTTTAACATAATTTCGTTACAAAGTGTAAAAATGAAAGAAATGTTATTAGTAGGAAGTGACATGACTTTAAAATTAATCGCAAAACATACTTGTAGGAAATTGTAATCAATTACTTAAAGTTTTAAGAGATTTATAAGCTCTACAGTGAATTTCGAAAGAGGGCCTTACATGAGAGTCATGGCCTATTATAGAAAGAAAAGTTGAACGAACATTTACAGGAATCTGAGTTATACTCCTACAAACATCAACATACAAGTAAATGCATTCTCTATTTATTTTGAGGTGAATGCCAGCATTTTAATTTACATTATCTCTCAAGAAGCGATAAAATTACATTTAAGTCCTATTATATTTTTTACAATTGTTTAACTAATTGGCATAATTTTTTCGCATCTTAATTTTATCCATGATCTATGTGGGCTGGAGTCTGTGTGATAAGTAGTTGCACTCACAGCATTTTCTCACCTGACATTAGACAAACAAACTACATAATTTGTTTAAAAAACAAACGTACACATACATACTCTTATTTAGATATACATACATAGATGCCTAATTATAATATGTATTAAAAGAAACAAAAGTGAAAGTATTTTAATATATTTTCCATGTACAATTTAACTATTGTTTTTGCTCTTATTTTACATGAGATTTAGCAAATATTATAACGCTTTCTAAAAGATTTTGCTTAAAATACCAAATGAGTTGTAATGATTTAATATGAATATGTACTAAGTTACAATAATACATATGTATAATTAGGCTGTTAAATATGAAATAATTTTGAATATTTTTCATTATTTGATATTATACTTATATTAGACCACGTCTAAATGTTCTGCTTTTTATACCCTCCACCAGCATGAGTGGTGAATGAAGTTTGTCATTCTGTGTGTAACACTGACAAATATTCATCTGAGACCCAACAATATATATACTCGTATATTTTTGGTCCTTATAAAATTCTAAGTAAATTGAGCTATGTCCGTCTGTCTGTCTGTGTAAAACACTCTCACGTCTAAAAGACACAACCAAAATCAACAAAGTTTACAAAAACCCGTTTGCAATTCTCCTAAGCAGTTTGGTATTGAAAATTAGCAAAATCGGTTTAGTAGAACCAGAGTTATGGACCAAAATGTGAGACAACCTCCATACATAAAAATTCATATTTTTAAACACTTTTCTGCTAATTTTTTGGAACAAGTCGGTTTTAGTGACTGCTCAAAAAAAAAATCATCAAATGTCTTTTAGAGGAGCTGCCAGCAAAAAAAAAATTGTTCGCGGTCACACCTATTTTCGAGGGGGCGGGCCCGTAAAGTTGAAAATATATAGACCTATATGTCGGGAACTACTGGGTTTCTGATAATTTCTAATACAAAAATAAAATACCTTTCCAACGATATATATCATGATTATAAAATGTGGACCGAATATGGGTTAAATCCAAAAAGAATATTTTTTGACCCGAATTTTTTTTTTATTATCTAATAAAATTAAAAAAAATGTCTATATAAGTATTATTTTAGTTTATTAATATAAATAGCCAAGACATTAAGCTTTAATTTAAGGTATCATATGTGTCTGTAGTTACTATAATCATAGAATTATAAGATCTGAAAAATTAAAAAAAAAACACATTTTTTCAAAATTTTGTATGCAGGATAGGATTTTTTCCTCTTTGGTATACAGAACACCGGCTTCACATTGTACAAGTTTCCTGTATTGCAGGCCTACGGCCGTACGGAAGGATTTTCTCCTCTATGGTATACAGATCACCGGCTTCGCATAGTACAGATTGTATTTTTTATGGTGAAATGTCATAATCTTTCTTTAATATCTTCGGATTTATATTACCTACATGGTCATGTTATACCTTAAACTAAAGCTTAATTTCTTGATTTGAAAATATTGTAATTTATCTACTTCCTCATATAGATCTTTTTCCCGGATTTTTTAAAAAAAATTTCGGATCAAAAAATAATTTTGCGAAATTTATCAATCCATATTTGATATATATAACGTCTAATAAAAAATGTAGTTTTCAAGATATAGCTAAATATATTACAAACTTTGGAGCCCCGCCCAATCGGAAATAGACGTGACGGCCCCAATTTATTTTTTTATTTTAATCAGAATTTAAAATTCTATTAGTGATAAAATTTTGATAGTGATTTGAAAAAAGTCACTAAAACCGACTTAAGCCAATTTTTTAAATATATTGCAGATATTGCCATAAAATTTTGTACATTAAAATCGATTCCTGATTTCTCATAGCCCCCATAGAAAATATCTTCCCGAAATATGCCTTAATGATAAATAAATTACAGTAAAATTGGAATATTAATACAAAATTCGGCAAAAAGAAGTGTCATATAAAAAGAAATTGCAAAACGAAATTTTGTTTTGTTCGGTCCGTATTTGACCATAGACTCCGTATAAAGTGCACATCTAGAATTCACTTAATTCTGGTACAAATACAGATACATAGTTACCAGGTTTTCGACATAAATAATTCTTATAGACATATAAACCGTTGTAATAAATTTTATGATGGTCGGTCCATTATTGGTCATAGCTCCCGTATAAGGACCACATCCGAAAAATTCATTAATCTTTATATATGTATATCTTATAAATATCAGTACCGACTCAAAACTGTATATATATCATTTAACTACACACAAAACTCATTCCATAAAATTTCGTGAATTTCGGTCCATATTTGACCGGGGGATCCGAATATCACTTCAATACTCTTATCTCTTATAAATAACGGTACCGATACAAAATTTTACACAGAGCATTAACATATATGCCAAAATTAAACTGCTGCATTTTGAGACTATCGGTCCATATATGACTATATCTCCCATATAAGGTCCACTTCAAAGTTCTACTTTAATACTAATATGTATCTTAAATATACCGTTATTATGCTGAAATTCGACGTGAGATATTACTGTTTCAAAAAGAACAGAATATCGGCCCACGATATTTCATAGCTGCCATATAAGGACCTTTTCGGAAAAATAATTTAACCCGCAAAAATGGGTAATATATATCGATATCGAAACTAAATTAAATAAAATTTCAAAACATTTCAAATAAATTATGTTTGTCGTAAAATTTTCTTTCAAACAATATATAAAATACTAATAGAATTTGCATTAAGACTGAATAGAAAACACAGAATAAGGATATTCTAGTCCTATAACCAGTGTAGTTTTTGTATTTCTTATTACGTTTAGGTGGAGGGTGTATAAGATTCGGCACAGCCGAATATAGCACTCTAAATTGTTATTGTAAGTTATACTTTAACTATGCGTTCGAATTCTTAAGGCAGGGGGTAATTAATGATCCAAAATTAGCTGCACTCTGTTCTGCTTGCTAAAAGTTGCGTATAATGGAACCATGATTTCATCCATCATGCTACAACTTGTCACAAAGAAGCAAATTGGTATGAGGCAATTATTTGTACAGCCTTTTAAGTCTAAATCCGAAATAGACACGCCATTTTGCTAAAATCTGATTCTAAGTTTTTGTACGAATAGTAGGTACGTGTCAATCTTTCCAATGCAATAAAAAAAACCCATTATTTCACTGGATTATTAGAATATGGAAACTTATATTTAGCCCATTAGTCTAATAATATTTAATACCTGTCCCGCTGTCATTAAATTTTTTTATTGGATGTATACTTTAAAAATGCGGAATTCAAAACATATAAAAGCGATTTTCGTCTTTGATACATTCTATGCCATTTATTCTCACTTAGTTATTGAATATTATAGTATAAACAACAAAGAGTTTTTTTTTTGCCAACAAAGCATCATATGCTGGAAGTTTTGCTCTACTTTACGTTTATTTACGAAAGAAAGGGATCACCCAGGCAAGCCAAAAAAAAAAAAGTGTAATGATCAAGAATTGGAGGCATTACTCCATGAAGATTGTTGTCAAATCCAACAAGAGCTTGCAAAATCATTGGATCAATTTCAAAACATTTGCGAGTAGCAGGATTCATCCAACAGCAGGGAAATTGGATACCATATAATTTAAAGTGTAAAGACGATTTTGCATGTGAGATCAAAATGGTCCTATCTATTATGAGCTGCTGAAGTCTGACCATGCCATCACAGTGAACCGTTACCGAATACAACAGATTCTGTTGAAGCTCACATTATACGAAAAAGGCCTAGAATATGCGACCAAACATGAAAGCGCAATAGCTGTTAAAAAGTAGTTAGAAAGAAGCAAATGGGAAAATTTGCATCATCCGGTTTATAGTCCAGATCTTGGCCCGTCCCACTTTTGAAATGAAACGTTAAATTAACACAATAATACTTATTTGTTTTATTCGATTATTCTTCATAATATTAATCGAATTATTTGTTATTCGAAAGTGGCCATTTTGAAATTCTTCGAATAATTATTCTAAAGCAATTGTTCGATTATTCGAACGATCATTATTTGAATGGATACCCTACTCAGTATACAGCTCGATCGTTACCCTACATGGGAATCCTATGTAGATGCAAAACTGACTCAAATGAAATTGAAATTAATCCATATTAATTGGTTCATTGACAGAGGAAACTCTAAGCTTAGTTTAGATTATAAACTCCTATTTTATAACTCGATTTTAAAAAATATATTTTGTGTTATGGAATACAGCTATGAAGAACGGCCTCAACTGCAAATGTTGACAGAAAATTACTATTATTTAGAAAAATATTTAAAACTAAAACGAACATGTTTGTACGTCGTTCGCCGGCGTAAGAAATATAAAGAAATGTATTTCATACTTCGCCGCGTATGACGAATTCAGCCGACGCCATTATTGTGTGTATTTTCATATAACTACACAAATGTGTTTTATTTTTGGTGACGAATATTCGCGACCATAAATTTGGTCGTCCCAATTGTGTTCCTAGCATAAATAACAATAGATAAACAAATTTCTATTTTATACAGGTTGAGACGTTCCGTCAACGTGATATTAATATTCGGTAAGCATTTACATTGATTTCAAATAACAAAACGGGATCAGCTGTTTCGGTACAGTACAGTACGGGACGTAAACGTTCTACCTTTAATCCGGCACTAGAAAAATAAAAATTTTCTTTTTTTTTTATATTTAAAATTGTTTATGATGTCTGAACTTTTTTTAAATTCAGATTTTCTTATGCAACTAGAAGTTCATTAAGATTTTGGTAATCATTCAAGCTTTAGGTCTTTTTTATAAAAAATTTAAATTTCAATATTTCGCTGCTCTTTGAGTAGCTTCTTTAGGATAAAATTTACACAAAATTTCGTGAATTTCGGTCCATATTTGACAGTATTCATCATTCTTCCGGAAATCACTTCAATACTCTTATCTCTTATAAATAACGGTACCGATACAAAATTATAAAATTTTTATCCTGAAGAAGCTACTCAAAGAGTAGCGAAATATTGAAATTTAAATTTTTTATAAAAATACCTTTTTTTATAAAAAATAATAAGAAACTAGAAATTCATGGTAAAGACTTTATTTAGTCCTTAGAACTAAGGGAAGCTTATTTTTTCTATAAAATTATATTCGATAGAACTAGGTTTTATATATAATTTTGAAGTAATGAAATAAGAGAAAAGCCCTATTATAATATACATACAACGTGGCGAAAAAGTAATCCTCCTATCAGAAAATGCTATAAATTTTGTGCATATCGGTGCCACAACCGATATGCTGAAGGATGCATTTCCCGGGCGCCTAATCTCCCGTTTTGGCGAATTGCACTGGCCAGCAATATCGCCTAATTGGAAGTTTACTTTTGCGCCACCTTGGGAGCACATACAGCTATGGACAGAGAAATAGCACACTTTACTGATTTAGTAGTGCAACTGATTGGTTTCATCTGTTAAAGCACTCATTTCCTGAATTTGATATCCGGTGTACTTTTGCAAATGACAATCGTGGGTTTATATTCTTTTTTGACAGAATTGGTTTTTTCTACTTACACGACCATAAAGCTGAGGTATCTTCGTACAATTTTACTGGAAACATTTAACTCAAGTTCCACATTTATTTCAGTCATAACTTTTTTCTAACTATTGCCCTATCCTCACGAACTGTTGTCTTTGGCGTCTTCCCTTATTTCTTTACATAAAGCAAATAAACCATCTTTCGAGAACATCCAATTATTTCAGCTATTGTTTGTTTTGTACCCTTTTGAAGTGAATTGGCAAAAGAATTGAAATCGCTCAAAGCAATCGAAGCAACCGAAGAAGATTTACAATCTACCGACAGTCGCAATTCGACTCTTAAAGCCAATGTCGTTCGTTTGCCCCTGAACTCTTCACAGGACATGTCGCACCGTTGGGACTCACCCTCCAAGACATCCAATTATTTCAGCTATTTTTGTTTGTTTTGTACCCTTTTGAAGTGAAGTTCCCAAATAACCTTTATCCTCAAATGAGCGTGCAGTACTCTTCTCATTTTGGTTGGCAAAATTAATGATAAACAATATTTTTGGTTAATTACACAAGAATTTGCCACTGAAATTAGCATATAACGAAATTTTTAACAAAATATGACAAAATAAATAACAAAATATGAACGTACTTAAGATAACAGGGGGGCTTATTCGGTATTGCCATGCGAAAGTTATAGCAATGCGCAAATGAATTCCGATCCGAAAGGTATTTGTGTATTCTGTAAGACTTTCGCATTCGCAATCGAAATTCATTTCAGTATTTGGCAACACTGTTCCAAGGTAAAGAAATAAACGTCAAATTTATTTGGTTTGTGACAAGTTTTACAAGTTAAAAAAATTGCTGGGGGGCTTATTCTGTATTGCGATGCGAAAATAAATACTACTCGAAAATACATAAAAGCGAACAGTTGCTATTCGCAAAAATGGATTCTGTTGCACTATAGATATACATACTTACATATGTATATTTATTTGTCAGCTTTATAAAAAATTTTAGGTTGAATATTTCAAATTGGCGCGTCTTGGTGGTCTTATTGTTTGTCTCCCTGGATGAAATTTAATTAGTAAAAGCAAATAATCTATTAGGTACTACAACAATAAGTGCTTTGCGAATGCTGGGGCCAAAATACCGCATTCGATATCGAGTAAAATTGATCGTAATTTTTTTATTTGAGATTATGGCATTCGATATCGAGTAAGAAATTTAGTACATTTTATCCTAATTTCGATATCGAAATCATTTTTCGATACGATAGCTCATTCGATCACGAATGCGGTGATTTTGCTATTTTTGACATTGTGTTCGCAATTAAGAATTCCAACTTGCCACCTTTTCGCATTTCAAATGCGATTAAAAAAGTACTTTTCGCAATAGAGAATAGTAACTGTTCGCTTTTATGTAATTTCAAGTAGTATTTATTTTCGCATCGCAATACAGAATAAGCCCCCAGGAGATTTCCCATGAACTTTTGGAAGAACAGGGTGTAGCAAAAGAATAGCATAGAATTTCATGTTATCATTCCATTTTTTTTTTCAATATAATACGTTTGGCACTTTATAGACTATTGGTGCGCTATTTTTCTCTCCATAGCTAAATATTTCGATTACTAAAATAGCACAACCTAGGCTTAAAAATAAATATTTATATTATTGGACAACTCTTGACCAATTTTCGAGCAACATCAAAAATTAAAAACAAAAAATTTCAACGGTATATTTGGACAGTCGGTAAATGCAGCTCAAAATCCGTCGTTTAGGTGATTTTATGTTAAGTGATCTTTTATAATTTTTATCACGGATAGCTGAGATTTTAAATTCGATAATAATACGATTAATAAATAAAGGTTTTCATAAAATAAAACCATTAGGGAGATTTGGGTATCATTTTTATGTTTTTCCCCTAAATAAATAGAAGTAATAATGTATTGTATTTAGTTTTTTAATATAAAATTGACTTACATTAGTAAAAATATCCAATACAAAACCGAAAACAAAAGGGCGCAAATTAAATCTGACAGCTGTAAGCCACTTGGTTTATTTTCAATAACAACCCCGATAACATTGCTTTCTGTGACACCTAAAACCGACACTAATTCTAGTTCGAACATAAAACCGATAACATAGGATTTCATAATACCAAAGTATTTTTTTTTTGTCGGTTTGAAATCCAATTGGTTTCTGTGACAGCCCTGAATATATGTAAATCTGAATAAAAGATTAGTGAATCTCTAAAAGAAAGTAAAAGCCGCTAATAAAATGAATATGTAGTTTACAAATTTGTTTGATCTACTATTAACAAAATTACATTATGTTTTATTATTTTCACACCAAAAAAAGGAAAGTTTTGTATAATTTTAAAATTCTTTTCAAAATTAATCAAATCACATCTAATAAGTATGAGAAAATATTTTTAGTGCAAAAACTCTTTTCCTCCATATATTTTATAAATTTTTATTTTTATTCAGTTTTATCACATGGCTTTTATCTGGCATAAATGAATGAATGCCATGTTCATATATGTACATACATATTTAGTGGTTGGTAGTTTTTCCCCATTTATCTTAAATCTCCTACTGATTTATATTGACAAATAACGATGCTAATATACTATTATGTTTAAATTGTTTTTATCTTATATTTCTGTTCGTATTGTTTCAATAGGTGGAAACCAGTTGTGACATGTATCGTGCTGTTATGGAGGAAGTGGCAAGATTTCTTGAACGTTATCAAAGTCAAAAGCAACTTCAACAGCAGCAGCAGCAGCAGCAACAACAGCAATTGCAACAGCAGCAGATGGCAGCACAGAAACACAACAACACCATAAACATAAACATCAGCACTAGCAACAATAATAAAATGGAACAAATTCCACGCTCAAAAAGTCTCTTTCAGGTTTATGTAGCCGGAGGTCATGAGAAGTCTGCAAATGGTAACAGCAATTTTGATGAGACATCAACATCATTATCGTCGACTTCATCATCAACGTCAACGTCATATTTGCGTGCACGAAGTAGCACCAATCTAATAGATTTGAAACATCAACAATCAAATGCCAGTTGCAACAGCAAAAGTAACGATGATCATAATTTCGACACAGGTCTGACACCATCTCAATCATACAGCGCCTTTAAAGATTTTACCTGGTGAGTATCAGTGGCATACAGGCATGTGATGGAAATCGAAATCGAAAACGAAAACGAATGAGTTTTAGAAGTCAATTTTTTCATAATATTTCTGTATTGAAAAACTTTTATCACATAAAATATAAAGATATTGTGCTACTAAAGAGAATCTTAAAACAAAAATTTTCAAAATTAGATTATAAATGCATTAAAATGTGTTTCCACAACTGATTCGTTTTCGATTTCAATTTCCATCACATACCTGATATAAAAGGAATTTATACAAATTTTATTGAATGTATTTTCATCTCTTCTAACAGGCGTCGTTCTCCGAAAAAGTCAGACTCACGACTTAACACTGCCAAAGATGATGTCGAAGAGAAACTCAATCAGGAAGCATTTCGTCTTTTACGTACCATACACAACTTGCTAAATACTTCACAACTTCAGCCGGATTTGGCTCATCATCGTCATTCCTTAGCTCCTGCTGCGGCCCTACAAATGGGACGTTTATCTAAAGCCATGTCCACAACATCGGTAATGACACTGCCGGGACCACCAATGCTCAATTCGACAAGCCTTACCATGGGCGCTAACAGTGCAGGCTCATCGACCCCTGACTCATCGACTGGCTCGCTCACCATATCAACTGCCAACAATGCTGCCTCCAATAATCTTGCCCCCGAAATGCTTTTCTTGCGTTCCGCCAATATGCGTGACTCTCGCATATCTTTACGTAGCTCAACCGATAGTTCAGTTCATTCCACCTCATCGGCCGCTTCGTCGGCCTCGTCAAAAGTGGAAACAGATGAAGAACCCTCGACACCATTTCACTCGCCCCCTAATGCACTAACACACAAACAGCATCATCATTTAGCTGGTTCTAGCACAGAAGATGAAAGTGGTTTTAGTTCCATTAGTTCATTCCCCGATATAGGTGTACCTGTCAGTTCCACAATGCTGGCAAGTACACCCTGTAGCAGTAAGGGTCGCTTACTGGCAAAAGAATTGAAATCGCTCAAAGCAATCGAAGCTACCGAAGGAGATTTACAATCTACCGACAGTCGCAATTCGACTCTTAAAGCCAATGTCGTTGGTTTGCCCCTGAACTCTTCACAGGACATGTCGCACCGTTGGGACTCACCCTCCAAGACATACCACAATGCCAGCAATAAATTTCAACGTTTTTCTGCTTTGGCCAACGAAGATTCCAATACCGTACTATGGGTTTAAGTTAAACAAAAACGCTTCGACTTCATTTTTTTTATTTAATTAATTCATTGATTTGAAAATTTTTGTAAAATATTTGTATTTCCCCGTGTATTAAGTTAAGTGTTGCTTTTAAGATTTTAAATATTTATAGTTATCGGTCTTCTTTTGAATACATACATACATACATACATAACATAGGTATGTTTATCTTTAGTTTAAATATAACGCAAGTGTTGTATTTTTATTTTATGTATTAAATATTGTTCAGTTTGTTTTAGTTTTGTGCCTTTTATTTCAATAAACAATGAAAAAAAAACATACATACATAAATATTTATTAATTAGTGTAAAAGCGAACAAATTTTACATTTATTTAATGCATTTAACTGATTTTTTTCAAATCGTATTTTTAAGTTTATATATATTTTTTTTTTTTAATATTCAATATTTTATTTTTATTGTATTCGAAAATATATAAATAAACGTAGTGTATACACATTTAAAAAAATAATGATGTTATTTATTTTTATTGAATTTAAAGGAAGTTGTCATTTGTATGAGATTAACCGAAATTTAAAACCATAAATTAGAAAAAATTACGCTACTTTCTTGTTTTCACGCTGCAGTCCCAATTTACACGAAGCAATTCTTATTGAAAAGACTGATACAATTGTTTCCTTGAAATTTCTTCGGTGTTCACACAGCACAAGTATTTGAGAGTAGTATACAGTACTCGTAGATTTGACTTGTACCGTCAAGTTTGTACCCCTTTTATTCACTTTTCCCTTCTTACCCAAAAATACTTCCTTGAATTAATTAATTAATAATAATTTAATGCCCCGATTCACACCATTAAATCCTTTTTTATACCCACCACGAAAAAGATGGGCGGTATATTACGTTTGTTTGTCATTCCGTTTGTAACACAACTGGGGATTCTAAGAATTCTAAGACGATCTAGCCATGACCGTCCGTCTGTTGTTGGCACGATAGAGCTTCGAAAAGTCATAAAACAATGAAATGTTTACCAAACATTCTTTGATCGACCGGTCCAGTAGGATCCAAATTATACACCAAAGTTTCATACAACTTCGATATTTTTCGATATTTATATCATGACAAGTCCTGTTGAAAATGGTAGGAATAGGTACATACATAAATGTCTATAGAAAAGCCGTATCCATACAAAATTCTGCAATAAGTTTCATGCAAAGTGCAATCTCAAAATGATATTCTGTTTGCATCGGTCCATATTTTGACATAGCCCCCATATCCACTTTCGGAAACCGCTTAAATGCGCATAAATCCTTTATAAAAATCAGTATCAAGTTGAAATTCGACAAAAATCATCCAAATACACATTTAAGAGGTCTTCATGATGATCGGGTCCATATTTGACCGTTTGACTTTCGAAAATCACGTAAATGTGCATAAATCTCATATAAAAAGCACTCAAAAGTCGAAATTCAACACAAGTAATCTGTATATACACATAAATCGTGGTACTTTATTTCATAATAATCGTTCCATATTTGACCATAGCCCCCATATAAAGTCTTTAACGGCCATAAATATCCTAAAAATGTAAATACATAAAATTCAGCAGAAATAAGTTTCACATGTACTGATATCATGACACCTAATGCATTTTATAAATAAATGCTTGTCTTTTTAAATCATTAACATAAACGCACCTGATCTGTCATTTTCTATAGAAAATACTGTTATACTGAAGAGTTTTAGTGGAAAATACTGTTATAGTGAGTATTTTCTATAGAAAATAATAGTGTTATACTTAAAATTTCTTTAGAAAATACACAGAAAAAAATGTTTTCAAAGTTGTATTGAAATTGTTCAACATAAAATACCGCTCGCTATACACCTGATTTGCTCTAGAAAATACTATTATAAGTATGTATGTACATTAATATTGTTTATATAAAATATTTTAGCTATTGCGGAAACTTATGTCTAAAGGCATCTATAAATTTGTTTCCTAGTTTAAAAATATCAAATAAGTTGCAGGAGTACTACGGTATAATAAAGTGCGATTGCCGCAACTTTTCTTGTTTTATTCCTGAGTTACACAGATTAGATGCCAAAAATATAAGTGATGAGACTGTATTTTAAAAAATATAAGTTTTTTTTTTGTGATTATAGCGCCCGCAAAGATATTCACATGTATAATAGTTTGCAGTCAATGAAAATATATATATTAACAGAAATTCGGTTTTTAATGCTTTAATAGAATGCAAATAAATTAAACTACAATAATGTAAATATTGTTTTAACTATAAAAAATAGTTAATATCTTTATTGTTTATACTGAATAATTACTAGTACTACTAGTATACAAGTTAATTAGGCCACTTCACAAATTATATATGTAAATGGAAAAAGGATAAACAGTGAATATATCCTTCAAACATTGGGAATATTTAAGAGATTGAAGAATTATAATTAAAGATTTACACATGCTGCATGTTGCATACAATTAATTACTCAATGTTTGTTATTGACCACAATTTGTTTTTATAAAATATAATCAAATGGTTTATTTGTTTTTGTATAAAAAATATTATTTATATATGTATGTATAGTTTAAGTAAGTAAGTAAGTTCTTAGCATGATTAGAATGATAAAATATGTATGTATGTATAAGTATAAGAGATGCAAATTAATGAAATGGTATCAAATGAAAAATAAAAAAAATTATTTTTTTATATACAAATACTAAACATAGAAGGTAGAGAGTGGGTAGATAGTAAATAGCCATGTAGCAGCTGTAGACTTTAATAAAATCTTTTTAATTTAAGTGTGTTACTTAAAATATGATTTTGTTACTACTAATGCTTAACTGGAAATCTCTCATTGACACAATCAAATTGAAATTAATGCTTATACATAATCTTACATTTAAATGAAACTGTTATTTCTATGCAGATTACTCCAATGTTATTATTTTTTTTTAAGACTAAAAATATGGACATGGAGTGTAGTGTTCTTTTTTTGTTTTTGTTTCTATAGAAATTAAATTAAAATAATAAGTTGTGACAACAATTATTATTTATAGGCGACTTAAACAATATTAAATTACAAAAATCACTTTAAGATTTAATAGTAATCCAATATTTTTATGTATAAAAGACATTTAAGAGTTATTAAAAATTGTTTAAAAGTGAAATCATATTAAGTTCTTACTATCATAACAGCGAAGACCCATCATTAAGCGCAGGTCTTTTTTAAGGTTTCATTATAATTGTTAAATTGTGTTACGATTACCGTAAAATGAAATTACGATATTTCAGTATTTTAAATACTTTACAGATATTTCAGGTAAACTGTAAATAGTAATCATCTTGAAATTTTAATAATAATTTTTTTTTTAATTTAAATTAATTAAATTTAATTAAAATTAAATTATTTTTTAAATTAAAATAGTAAAATTTATAATATTAAACATTTAAGTTTCTTTCTTCATTTGTTTTAAATGTAGTTTAAAGTGTCTTGCAGTAAATGACACTAGGACGCCAATGAGATGATCATAATGATGATGATTTTAATAATAATTTTCATTATAATAATGCTAAATTAAACTTATTTTTACATAAATGAAAATAATAGAAGGAGTATTCAAGTTGCAGACAATGTCGGACTGTATGTTTGTTTGTTGACATGGCTGCTGCTATTTTCTGTTGGTGATGTTTGAACATTTTTCATTTAAATACGTCCCACACCACTTAATGTACATGATTTGTTTTTACGTGTCGGCTGTACCGAAAGTGGAGCTGACTGTGCTGAAGGTGAATTGCTGCGCATGCCAGAACTTTCTTCATCAACAACTTCCTGGAAGACAAAACACAAATGTACATTAATATTAATTAGAAAAATATAAAGTTTGAACTTTTATAATTAACGTTTATCTTTAAATTTATTTGTACAAAGAACTTTATTGGTAATTCTTGAAAATTTATTGCAATATTTATTATAGTCACTAGATAAATACTACACAATTTGTTTTAATTTTAATATGGCTGAAAAAAATCTATTAACTAAATAGCTCCTGCTGTTTATTATTATTATTATCTTAAGAATTGTTAATTATACCCATGCCCTTAAAGTTGTATATGTGATTCAAAAAAAGGCTGTAGATATTATTCTACAGCCTTTAAAAAATGAAAATGAAATGCCAATTATATTTTCAAATATCGATAGTGGAAAGAATCTAAGTTAGGTTACGTTCCATGGGCAGCGGTTCTTAGAGCAGGGTCCATTAAGTTAATCCCATTGTGTTACCCATTATGTAAACAAGTGGTCGATCAGTCAACACTGGTTGTTTCCATTTCAAACCACACAATTATTCTTTGGCGAAAGTGTAGATGTACCTTAAGTTCATCCTTGATAGATCGTCGAGGGTTGATAGGTAAAAAAAAGTATACGCTCGGTCATTATTGATAGGGCCGGCATTGGCAGAGTAGGTGAGTTATTGACCTTCCTCCTCCTCCACGAAAAATGTATTTAAATTTCATTTAATAATAAACACCAAATGTTTATCGAAGCATTCATTCAAATAAATATAGGTATTAGCAGGCAACGTAGTCCTAAGGTTGTTTGAATCAAAAGGACGAAAGATAGTGGCTTATGCTTACGACTTAGTTATTCTAATTATGGGTAAATTTCTTTCTACGATAAGCGAGATTATACAGGTAGCACTAGTGGAATTGTCTTCTTGTGCTAAAGGTAAGGGTCTGGGAATGGACCGGACGATAACATAGTTAGTTTATTATAAATAAGTTGGGAGGTGGTCGTACAGAAGTGGCCAACAGAGGCAAAATACTTGGGTATTTATCTTGTTAGTAAATAATATTAAACCAAAAATGGTATAAAATAGGACTCGATGCCTGGTGGAATAACATAGGAAAGAAATTGGTAAACTTAATTTATTTATTTAAAACATAGCGGTCGTCATATGATTGTACTGTGTGCTGGGAGGCTTTCGTCGGACGGTTACAGAAGGATACTCGATAAGGCTCAGAGTTGCGCTACACTTTATATTGCTAGTGCCTTAAGTAGCACCCCTCAGGCGGCCTTGGATATCATTCTAGTATAATACTAAAGCTTCTAGTTAAATCATTGCGAGAAGGTCATACTTAAATTTTATATGAGATCGACGGCCTCGAACACGGTGACTGGGGTATGGCAGAATTACGGTTCAGGCATTAGATTTTGGTAAGACACCGTTGACCTCGTTACCTAACAGGAAACTGTGGCGGAATTCACTGACGGTTCAAAAATGGTAGTGCGCTTAGAAGCCGGGTATTTCGTCATGGAGTCCTGATACCAGGAAAATGGGTGAATCTTGTTGCAAAAAACTCTCAGTAAAAATATTTTCTACGCACAGAATTTTTGTTCGGAATAAATGGGTGAATTCAGCTTAAGAAACAAAATTGTTTTTACTGCTCTTAGTCATGATTTTCAGATATATGTATGTACCTTAATTCACAATATTGGTACACTACAGTTAGATGAACCTGCGAATAAAGCCTATTTAAATTTTCCATTGCTGACCCACTACATGTACAAACATTTTTTATTGTTCTAATAAATAAGATTTTTTATTAAAAATCACCTACATTTCTTTTAACTTTAAAAAAATGAAAAAATATAAATTTGAGCAAAAAATAAATAAATAACTTACATGTATATTCGTACAACTGGCCAAACGCATTTGTGCTAATTGTGAGGCAGGTGTTAGAGAGTTGGTGCTACCGAATGGTGATGTCATCATGGTGGAAACAGCGCGTTTCAATTTCGAAGGGGTTTTGTTGAATGAAAATGCACGCCCGACCTAGGTAGAGTAAATATTTTCTTCAATTAAATAAAAGTCAATGTTAACAAAAACAAACAAAAATGGTAAACAAACAAAAAATAAAAATAATAATAAAGTTTGACATAAAAATTAAAAAAATAAAATAAATCTATTGTAAACACTTACAGTCTCTACAGAACCAAAAATAAAAAAAACTTACCTTTAAACGTGTACGAGCAGCTAATTTAAAGGCTTTTGATAGTGTACTCAAGTTCACATCACTAATATCCACTTCCAGTTCTTGCGAAGTACGACATAGTAAAGCTTTATCCTTTTAATAATGAACAAGCAAAGAAATCAATCAATAAAGCAAATAAGATTGTAAAAAGATGAATGAAAAACAAGACACTTACAGTATCAGTACGGCAGGCATTTTCAGCCATTTGTTTGCACAACGTTTTCAAGTAGACAAATTTGTCAATCTCCTCATCACTTATGGTAAATGAATGCAATTTATCTTTATCCTGGCGACAAAGTAAAGCAAACGCACGAGGACTATCGGTTATGTCAATAACAAAACGTATTGCATTTAAGGATATTAATTTAATGTGCTTAAATGATTTATTCGTACTGGGCGATTTGGCACTGTTAAAACCCCTTGAACGTTTCTTACATACTTCGATGGTGTCGGAGAATAAGTACATCATTAAATTATCACCGCGTCCGCTAAGATTATCCGTCAATTCGGTAACTTCACAGCGGGATATAAAACTACGATTGGATGACACCAAATGGGCCTGCATAAAAATAATCACAAAGAAAATTAATCATAAATAATACAACAATTAATTGTTTTCTTGACAAACTTACCGGACATCCTTCAATATCATTGAATATATCAAATATGGCCATACGTGATTCTGTTTTTCTTTTATCCTCATTTATATGCAACATCACTTCTTTGATAGCCTTAAGAGCCTCCTCCAATCTCGCATAGTCTGGATTACTTTTGTTCGTATGCTTTAAAATGTCATTCAACAATAAACTGATACTGGGCAATCTTTGCACCGGCCGTATCATTAAATCCTGCAGACTTTGTCGTCCACACTCCGGTTTCGTTTGATTTATCTTGAGAAATGCATGGAAACGTGGATTTTGTGTATCACAGTGTAACAGTGTTTCTTTCATTTGTTCAAAGAAATTCACATAAGGTGGGTAAGCTTTTATTAAATCATCACGATGCTGAAGTATTATATCACCAATTGAACAATCCTCCGTCCATTTACCGTGTATGCTACGCAAACGTTCTAGCATACTTTGATGTACCTCGTGTATGGGTATAAAATTGCCAAAAATTGCTCGAATTTCCGATTTGTTTAGTAAGGCTTCGTTCGTTTCAGCTATTTCTTCAAGCGGATTTTTGAAGAGCTAAAATGTCAGGCAAATTATTTCAATTAGTTATTTTAAAATTGCAATTTCGAAATTAAGGTATATAATGGCATTTACTTTTTATGAATTACTTGGTTGTTTTCTAGCTTTTTGTTTTTTCATAAAAAGGCTTTATTTTATACCTATACTTTTTTAAGAAAGTCATATCAGAGGAACCAAACCAACAGTCTGCAGGGAAACTAATTTGGATTGCAATTAGTTATGAGATGCAAAGAAACATTAATTCAATTACATGTAGGTTTTATATAAAATTTAGAATAATTTGGAATCTGGTTTGTCAGACGATTGTTTAAACGCAGCTCACTTGGCTTCATTCAGTTAGTCCATTTATTGGTTAAACTCCTTCACAAATGTCAAACGTTGACAATGAATTGCAAACAATTTCTAAAATATAAGCGGAAACTCTTCACAATTTGTGAATAACTGAATTCCTTTATTCTGAACTTACCCTTTAAGAGATTGGGTGTTAATTGTCTAAAAGCTAGCTACTAGTAGTTTTCTACTATATTAGGTTTTAGTGCATAGTGAGTTAAAGCTTTAGTAAAAAAAATACTAGTACTTGGAGTAGTTTCAGTATACCATTTGTACATCTATATCGTCGAGTTTTTATTTCGCTACTGCTTTGAGAATTATTTCTATTCATTAAAGCGTGTTCTGTTGTTTGTGCGTCAAAAAAAAAATAATTTTAATAAATTAATTTATTAAAAGGTAATTTAAAAAAAAATGAAAAAAAAACAAATCTGCGAATATAAACATAGAATGATGCACAACGAAAATTATAAAAAAGCCATTAAAAATTGTGAAAATTTTGAGAAAAGTGCCGGTCCTCAACCCTGTTTGGAAGAAGAAGGCAATTATAATTCATGATTTTAATGTTGAATTCTTTTATTCTGCAATTTACACATTTTTCATCATTAAATTTGGTGCCTGATATATGTATGTATATCATTATTTCCATGATATTGCTGTAATTGCTGATGAGCCTGATATCGCTTTGAGAAAATCCTTCCAGCTACAGAAGAAAAGATTGTTTAAAGCCAATCGTTTGGGAAAATTAAAAAAAAAACAAGTAAGAGTGCTATATTCGGCTATGCCGAATCTTATATACCCTACACCTTTGTTGTGGATGGAATTCTTATCATAATTTACAGAGTTTGTCTGATGTTCATAATAATCTTGAGTGTAATTTAACAGAGTATAAAAAAGGGGAACAATTCGGTTTTAGTGACTTTGCTCAAAAAACAAAAAAAACTTCATTAAATAGGGTTTTTAGAGAAGATGTCAGCAAAAAAATTTGTTGGCGGTCACGCCTATTTTCGAGGTGGCGGGCCCGTAAAGTTGAAAATATATAGGACTATATCTCGGGAATTACTGGGTGTATGATAATTTGTAATACATGAAATAAAAGGTATTGAAAATTCCTTTGCAACGATATATATCATGATTATAAGATATGGCCCGAATATGGGTTAAATCCGAAAAGGATATTTTTTGACCCGAATTTATTTGTTTTTTTGGAAATTTTTATATGGCAGCTATGACAAATGATGGGCCGACCTTCTTAAATTTTAGAACAGTGATTTTCATGCATATGAGGATATTTCACGTCGAATTTCAACATAATAACGGTATATTTAAGATATATATTAGTATTAACGTGGATTTCGGAAGTGGACCTTATATGGGGGACATAATCAAATATGGACCGATATTCTCAAAATCCAGCAGTTGATTTAGGCATATATATATTTATAAGAGATTTATGAGTATTAAGGATATTTTCGGAAGAGGGCTTTATATGGGGCATACGGTTAAAAATAGACCGAAATTCACAAAATTTTGTGGGATGATTTTTGTATATATGTAAATGATCTGTGCAACGTTTTGAGTCGGTACCGATATTTATACAATATATATAGGGATAAATGTCTTTTTCAGATGTGGTCCTTGTATGGGAGCTATGACCAGTTCTGGGCTGACCACCATAAAATTTAGTACAACAATTTATTTGCCTATAAGGATTATTCATGTCAAATTTTAGTCGTTTAACATTATTTAAATCTGTTTTATACGTATTTAAGTGAATTTTGGAAGTGGACTTTATATAGGGGCAATGGTCAAACATGGACCATTGCCCCTATAAAAAATTTCGTTTTGTGATTTATTTTTGAATAAAACTTATTTTTGCTGAATTTTGTCTTGATATTCCAATTTTATAGGCATTTATGTATAATTGAGCAATATTGCGGGAAGATTTTTGTATGGGGGTTATGAGAAATCATGGACCGATTCATACTATTTTCCGCACACTTTCTTTTTTTATTATAAAAGCAACGTATACAAAATTTCATGGTATTACCTGCAATATATTTCAAAATATTGCAATAAAATGGACAAAAAATATGAAATTTTTCTGGAGGTTGTCTCACATATTGGACCATAACTCTGGTTGGCCTAAACCGATTTTGCTGATTTTAAATAGCAAGCTTCTCGAAAGCATGTCTGACAGAATTATGGATCCCGAAGATGTCTGTGGACTTCAGAAAACTGATTTCAACAGACAGACAGACGGACATGGCTTAATAGACTATATATACTATATATATAGACTATATATATTTATAGGGTCGGAAAATTATATTGTGGAAATTACAAACGGAATGACAAACTTATATATACCCTTCTCATGAAGGTGAAGGGTATAACAAAATAGAAAACAATGAGGACGCTGAAAATGAAACATCTAACTTAGCGTTGAAGAAATGTGCATTTAAGCCTATTTTTTTAATTACTTTTTATTACAGATGTAACTTTTTTACATTCAAGAAATTTAATTTCGTTTTTGCTTTAATCTTTAATTGTCATTTTAATGTAATATTTCTTAACCTCAAAACTGAAACTTCTTTTTTTTCAATTAACTAATATGATAAATAATGACCGGTTTCTACATAACAAGTAAGTTCTCCGGCAAGCAAGCCGTACACAGGCTAGTACGTAAGCAAATGAGTTTTTATAAAGTACTTGTCTGACTTACGTTAGTTACCATGGTAATATTGAGTTGTTAAATTGCATTATTGCCAAATTATTTAATTAGATATTTTGTTTACTTTTTTTCATGTTAATATTCAATATTTTAATTTTGAGAGGCAACCCTAGAAACCAAAAAAAAAATTTTTTGAATTGAAATTGCTATGATTTTTTTAATTTTGTAATAAATTGAATGAAAAATGTTTCCATTTATCGCAATTAACATTGAAATTGAAAGTTAAGGTAGTGGACAACAGTTTCTGCTGTAGAAATATACGAAATAATATATAAAATATTGTTTTGTGATGCACACAAGCACTTCCCAGCAAGCCATATGAGTCCGAAAAGAGTCTTTTCTGACACCTTTTTCGGAGCGTTAACGCTCTTTATGAGCCCAAAAAACAATCATAATTGCTCTGAAAACGTTCAGAAAAGAGGGGCATTACGTTCGAATATGGTCCGTCAGAAAGAGCTCTTAGATAATGTCAGAAAAGAGTATTTTATGAGGGGTTTTTTTGGGCTTTTAAAGAGCTCTTAGATAATGTCAGAAAAGAGTCTTTAATGAGGGGTTTTTGGGCTCTAAAAGAGCTCTTAGATAATGTCAAAAAAGAGTATTTTGTTTTTTTTTTTTTTTTGTTCAAAGCACAAATAACAGGACAACAACGCTTTGGTACACACATAATTAAGTGGAATTTATGAGTCATACTGCGTGCCGACTCAGGACAGTAACAAGCAAATTTTTCTTTCGCTCCGAAAATGCTTCTTACTTGGACTCTTTTCTGACTCCTTTTTTGGAGCGCTTCGAAAATGCTCCTTAGTTGGACTCTTTTCTGGCTCCTTTTTCGGAGCGCTCCTAGAATGGTATGCTGGGTTATTTCTACTTGTCTGTTTTTGACAGTAGGACAATTGAAATTGCAATTTAGAAACCAGAGTTTTCACTCAAGAGAAATTGACACTTGTATTATAAAACGCCAAAACTAATCTTTGTACTCATTTGGGCGAAAAATTTGACTCATTTGTTATTTAGAAAAATGCCATAAAAACATTAAAAACTAATAATGAGTACTAATTTTCAATAGGGTAAAAATGCAGAAAAAAACACCAATTGTAAGCACTTTTCCCATTCAGAAATACTAGTTATGAATTGGTTCTATAGCAACCAATCGGATCAAAGTGTACTTATTCACATCTAGAAGATATGGTACTAGTGATTTTCCAAGCACACTAAATGCTAATTTGTACATTAAGATCGTATAGGAAAGTTTACAGTTGAGAACTAGTACTGGTACTATTTGTACTAGTCAAATTCTAGTGAAGTTTGATCTCTGATAGGGTATTATAACTTTATGCTCAAATGGATTTCAAATTCAGATGGTATGGAACATAAAATTCTTATATATTGAAACATTTTCATTAATTGGTTTAAATGTTTGCGATGTTCATCAAATGAAACCCTAATATATCCTATATTAATTATAAGACATTTTAATAACGTAATTATTTTAAATAAAAGACGTCCACTCAGAAACCTCTAATGTGAAATAGTGTCCATTGTGAAAAGTTTAATATAAAACAAAAGAAATATAAGTAAAGAAGAGGGACTATCAACCAAAAACGAAATCCCATTTAACTCTTCTGACATTTATCTACATGATTATTAATTTCACAATCGGCTAAGTCATCAAGTCCAGCAAAGAAACTACTGTCAAAACTACGTATATTTAGAATAGGACAAATATCGATCACATTGTTTCTATCTCCTCGAAAGCCGCGCACATCCAACAAAAATCGGGATACTGATTCTAGCCTTTATTGGGCAATTACCTATTATTGTCAGCACTAGAATTCTCTGGCTAACTCTATCCAATTCCAACAGTAACTTGGCACCTGCTAAGTTCAACATGGGCCATATGCCCCTTAAAGCCGTACTGTCCGTTCCGTTACTTTAGGATCGGTTGGTCCCATCCAAATACCCTTTGGTTATCTATCTATAGAAATTAATATGGTTGGTTTTACAACATCTAACTTCTCCTCTAAACTCATCCCCATCCTCATTTTCATATATCAAACGTTAAACTTAAAATACGGTCACATTTGGCAAATATTTGGCGAAAAAGACGTAACCACTGATTAACATATATTTGAACTCGTTTAGAGTTGAAAGTGTCTCTCGTCCAAAGTTTTCAGTAACAGCGCAACATTTTATGAAACACCATTCATTTTACATACATTATTTATACTTAATTCAAAATTGAAATATTGTACTTCATTTTCTATAAATATTTTAATAACCCAATTCACTTACATTCACAATCGTATCCAATATACCGACATAATTCGATTCCGTACTAAAGAAATCCATAAAATGATTGAAACGCATTGAGGACTTCTTTGTGGGTGTCTGTTCGCATATTGACGTCTCTGTCGGCTCTGTTAACAATTTACCAGCCTCCAATTTATCCGGACTAGTAGTGCAATCAAAGAAACTACTCGATACGGATAGTAGGCCAGCATCAGATACCGATGAACGACGTTTGCCCGAACCCAAGGGTGTGCCTTCCAGTTGTAAACGCTGTGAGAAACGCTTACGTTTACGCTTGTTAAAACTGATGGGCAAAGAATCACGACGATCACAATTTGGTGTATTAGCAATACTATCAAGGTACTGAAAATGGCAAGAAAAATCTAATAATTGTTATATGCAACATTTAACCACAACTTACATCCCCGAACAGATAATCCATTTCATTGGCGTAGCCATTTTGTATGGTATACCAAAACCAATCAGATTTTAATATGTGAGTACGATGATTTTTGGGTTCCGGTTTAGCTTGAGTGGCATGTTCATCGACCACCTGAATTAAGAAAAGAATAATTTATATAAAAATTTATAAAATAATTGTTTTTTAATAAAAATATTGTAAAATAAATTTTATACCAACAATAAAACACACACACACACAAAAATATAAAGGTTTTTGATATTATTGTTTAAATTATCTTTATTTTTTGTAAAAAGGACAAAGATAAGTTTGTAAATTTTTAGAATTCGTTTAAATACATAAAATTGGACAACATTTTCAACAGGAAATTTTTGTCATTTTTTACGAACATCATTTCGGTACAAATATTAAAGTATTAGTTTGCAATATATTTTGAATTTGTTAACAATTTATTAACTTGTTTAACAATAAACGAAACTCAGGGGAATTATAAAAATTCAAAACTTAAGGTGTTTGTAAAATTCGCCTTAAACTATTAAAAATGAGTCATTTTTATTAATTTTTATATAGAAAAATTTTAGAAAATCAATTTCAAAAGAAAAACATTTAGCTGACCTTGTCTTTCTTTTTTATTTAATGTTTAAATATGTTTTTAAACACGAATATTCATTCATAAATTTATTTGTTATTGCTATTTTCAAATACATAAAATATATTAGTTAGTGTGTGTGTGTTTGTGTTTATCATAAAATTGTTTAAATTTTTATTAATTTTTATGTTAAAAAAAGAGAAACGTAAATTTTTTTCTTTTAAACAATTTGTTAAATCTTTAAAATGATTTTGTTTTTTGGCTGATTATAACCTCTGGGCAGTTGTTTAAAAATAAACTTAAAAATAACAATAATAATTAAAAACTAAATTGCTCTACAAACAAATAAAAATGAATATAAACATAAAAATTTAATAAATAATGACATGCACTTGAAAATTAAATAAACAATGATCGTCAGTTGATGCAATTAAAATCAATTAGATAATTTCATTCGGTAGAGCCGAATTGATTATACCCTCCACCAGTTTTAAAACTATGAATTCGTTTAACGGATTTTATAGAGATTTTAAATTTAATTCTCAATTGTTACTTAAAGGAATTCCAGAGTATGAAACATAATATGTTCCCTGTTATCAACCAAATCCGTAAACAATACAATATGTCTTTGAAAAAAGCTTTTCTGGGTCTTTGCGAAAAATTGGAAGCCTTAAGGTACGGTCACACTAAATAAAAGTGGTTTAATTTCATGTTTAAATTTCGAAAACTTATTTTAAGGAAATTCACAATAGAAGTTAAGTTTTATTTTATTTGATGCTATTTGTTTGTACAAAACACTCAGAAGATTTAATATTCTCCTACAAATTTGTACAAAAAATATTGGTTACGCTTTTTTGAGTAAATATTTGCCATGTGTGACCGCACCCTTACTCTTCATTAAGCAAATACCTTTTTCTTAATGGTTTTACAACCATTATTTTAATTTGAAATAGAATATATTGTAAGAGACCAGTAAGGTTAGGTTGTAAGTTCAGCCAGTTAGATCTGCACACTTGGGGTCATATATTGGTAAAATTGTCATTCCCTAAAGTATTAAATTAAGGTCCTTTTAAACAAGAACTTTACATGTCCTTGTGTGATTCGTTACTGAACAACTTTAACCTCTTAACGTTTACCTTCGGTAGACCCGTTATGTCATGCAGAAATATAATAGCCTTCGTCGTAGTCCTTGTGGCCGACAGAGCAGTGCAGACAGAGATCTATACTAAAATTTTCATCATGACAACTTCTATAGTGGTTATTAAAAGTATTATTCATTATCCTAGCATGTACAGCTATTAAACACTGTCCTGTCGAAACAGATATCACTATCCGTAGCAGATACTATGGTTGTCATATATTTAATTGTTAAAGACATTATAGCTCAAATTGATTTACTGATCGCCGTAGTTTCATGTTATTGTTACAAAGAAATGACGCTATTAAAATATAACTATTATTATACTTAAAAGAATTTTAAAAGTTTAGTTTTTTGAAAATTTTAAATTTTGTGACAGTTTGTAAATTTTAGTTTTGTCCAAAAAAATTATATAACATTGTTAAGAAAAATTAAAATATATTTTCTTAAGCAAAATTATGAAATTTTGTTGGAATATTAAAAAAATATACATACATACATACATATATGTATTAAAATTTTGTAACTATTTTGAAATATTTTAAAAGTTCATGTTATTAGTTTCCTGTTTATGGAATAATATTTTCGGATTTTTGAAAACTATAAAATTTTGTGTCAATTTTAAAATTTTAGTTTTGTCAAAAAAAATAATGAAAGTTTGTTAAAATTATAAAAATGAATTATTTTCAAAACTTTGCTAATGAATTTAGAATCAAACTATTACAAACAGTAACAAACTATTCCAGATATAGATCATCTAAAATTTTTCAGACGTTTAACAGGCAGTCTAGGAGATTTCAAATTTATTTTATAAAACATTTTTTATTTAAAAATATTCAAATTATTTGTATGATATTACTCCTTAAACTGTAGTTTGTACGGCTGCTACAAACTCCATTAGCTAAATTATAACAGACATACCATTCCAATTTTAATAAACTATTTTTCCATTCCTTTAATTCATAAAGCCAAAATCTCGTACAATTTCTTCTGTAAACGGTGGAGGATATAAAACTGTAACTACATAATTCAACAGCACATTAAATTATACATATATTTTCCTATATACAAATTCAGCCATTAACAAAATTATATTAACAACTAATAGTTTCTCCTGTTTTTACATAAAAATTGTTATTTAAAAAAATAAACAATTTTAGCAATAAATTTATAAAGAAGAAAAAATTAGAACAAAATCTAGATAACATTTAACAGTTGAAGAATATTTAATAACAATTGTGCAAATATTATTACAAACGAAACAAACAAAAATGTGCATATTTATTTGATTTTGATAGAATAAATAACGAAACAAGACATATTAACGCAAATTGTAAATTGCGTGGCATTTTTAACATGTAAAAAACATTTGAGAATAAAAAAATTAATAAAATTGTTTTAAAAAAAATTGAATATAAAGGAAAAAAGTTAAGGTTACAAAAATGTTTTATAGTTAGGGATTTAACTGAATTTGTTACTGTTTGTTTTAACTATAATTTACTGTGCTGTTGTGTTGTTTCCATAAAAATTATAGTAAAAACGATATATGTAAAACAAAACACCGAATCACCATAAAATATTACATTTAATTAGAGAGAGAGAGAGAGCAAAAAGAGAGGAAAGAAACTAAAACATACTGCAAAAAACACAAACATTTATTTAGTAGAAAAAAGTTAAATACTTTTCTTTATAACATTCTAAGCTTTTAATTTTTGCTGTTGTAGTGGTAACCATTGTATGTATAATTAATGAAAATGTTATGGAATTAATAATTTATTTTTTATTTGTTTAAATGACAATGTTAAAAATGCGCTGCAAATTACAATAAACAAAACATATAAAACACAATTGTTAATTATTTATGGATGGAACGGTAGCATAACGTAAAAGTTTCACTGTTAGGAATACAAATATTCGATTAATTAAGAGATTAGAAGCGAAACTTAGATATCATCTAAGTTTTAGTAAAAACCCAAAGAATACGTAAACAATGAAGTAAAAATTAATAAAATTCTTAACGTTTGACATAAAAATTGCGATGTTTCTACAATAAGTTACTATTTAAAGATGTTCTGCAAAAAGTGAAAGTGCTAAAACACAGTATATATTGTAAACCAAAGCAAAATATTAATTTTTATGAGTTTTTTTTCTAACATAAATTTAAACATTTTTTTAAATTTTAATAATTTTTAAATTAAAATTTTTTTCATACGTTTATATAACAAGAATGAGGTCAAATAAGACCAAGTTCACACGGCGCTAGTAACTTACAGCTTGAAAGTGATACACCAAAAGTCATGACAGGTATGTCACCCAGGCACCCAGAAAAACTAAAGCTTAGAAAGACTATATATAATCTCGTTAAGAGTTATCCGGTATTAATGTACTAATCTAGATGTCGTGTAGATACCATAGAGATTTTATTGTAGGTCTACTATCGGTATAAATCCACATATTCACAACGAATATCCTGTGTTTTTGCAAAAGCTATAAGGATTTAAGCTATTTACAGACAGTTGTCAGTGTGATCTTACAATGTTGTGAATTCTGGAAATTTGCTGGTAATGTACTGACAATAAAAGTTGTTAGCAAAAGGGAAATAGTCAGTTCGATTATAAAAAAAAAACCTTAAAATTTCATTGGCAGACAATTGCCCCACAATAAATTTATCTGTCAACAGAAATTGTCAGTTCATACTGTTCTCAGATTGTGGTATGGCAAAATATGACAGGTTCGTTGCCAAACATTACCAGATATATGTGTGCGTTTATATTAAATTTGAAATTTTTAAATACTGTCATGAAACAGTTTTCTCTGCATATGCATGTTCTAGAAAGTAGTGAAGATGAAGACAAATTAACAAAAAAAACCGCCTTAATTTGTTTGTTTGATGTAATAACATTAAATATTTTTTGCAGGCTTTTGCTCTCCTTCACCATATGTCTATCTATTTATGTTTTTGCTCACTATCTCAGCGTGTTTAGCAGGGAAAATAAACTGTAAAAATAAAAGAACGGACAAAATCACTCATACTATTTCTTTGACAATGATGCCATTGTCAGATGCACAGACTTCACATATCTGACAATGAAAAGTATATGGCAATAACATGACTATGGCAGCGTAATATGTTCAGACGATTGTTAGATGTCTGACAATATTTGTGTCTTACAATACACTGACAATGCTTTTTCTGAAAGCATATGAAGACTCTTAGACATTTTCTGAATATTTTTAGGACAATATTGTAAGATCTGACTACCGTCTATACTTAGCTTTAGCTTTAGATTTCATTAAAGAAATGCAAATTCTGAAGACTGATAAATGAATTTGGAAACAAAAGATTTGGAACCAATTCTTTAATTAATAAATTTTTATTGAAATTGTCACCATCGAAACTAGTTCTAGTAACTAGCGTAGCAATAGCATTATTTAAATAATTGTTACATCACATGCTGTTACGTCCAATGCTGTTCCAAGGATACCATTAAAGAAACTGGAGTTGTTCTGATTACACTGATTCTATAACTACCAAATAAAAAAATAATTCAGCTTACACTCTCTAAAACTAATTATTTATTTAAGAACAAGTACTGAAAATGTTACTGGGTTGTAGGTAAATTTACGAAATTGTGAAAATTCTGTTAACAATTCGAATATTGTTTTTTTAAATAAATAAAAATAACAGTAGGTAAAATTTACGAAAATATATAAAAATGAAAATTCTATTAAAAATCGAATATTGTTTTGGAAACTTTTAAATAACAGTGTATATTATGTATATATGTAGTTGTATTCAAATAAATATGTACATTTTGCAAAATATATCAGACCTCTTCCAAATGTTTTATTTCTAAACTTTGTTCAAATTCTTTTTTGATTTTGATATTTCATACAAAAAATATTATAAAGAAATTTGATTTTAAGTACCGTTTGAGTATGACCACTACTATGGGCATTAACAGCTGTAGCAACAAGTTGATTATTACTGTCAGCTGGACAAATCAAATCCACATTTAGCATATTATGAATGACATTTGATTGATGATGATTTGTGATTTTAATTGATTGGTTACTTGAGGGTAAAGCAGCAATATTAGTAGTAGTATTAGTAGTAGAAATAGATTTAATAGCAGTATTATTAACACAAGCTACGTCAACAACAGTTTTGTAAACATTAGTTAGATTTTCCGAACACGTGTTAGAAATCGTGGATGAGGAGGAGGGGTAGGAAGAAACAGTTGCGATATTGGGTATATCGTGGAAGTTTAAATTAAGGGATTTATTAAGCAATTTGGAAGTTGAAGAGGACGAAGATTTAGAATTTGTAGAGCTGGATCTTAATAGAGTACGTGGTGCTGAGGAACAACTAGTGCCATATTTTGAGGGTGCTTTGGGAGTCTTAAAGTCTTCTCTGTCATTCTGACAGTTTACACTATCATTCTCGGGTGATTTTTGCTGTTCATTTAGAACATATTTCTCCTTGCGACTACTGCTGCGCGTTATGCGATTTCTTAAACTGCGGAATGTCTCTTTGACAGGTTTGCGTATGGACTCATTGAATGTTGTTTCCACCGAAGCAATAGAACATATCGAAACATCGGCATTTTCATTGTTATCTTCAGTATTGTCATCATTAGGAGCTAATTCGAGAGCTACTGAACTGCGTCGCGGTCTTAACATTTTGGCTATGGGCGTATGTACCGCCACAAAACTCAGGGAACGTTTAATGGAGCGTGTTATGGAACCACTGCGCAATAGTTTGGGTTTTTTGGTGCTGGTGGGCAAAGCAAAAGATTCCACCGACAATAGGGAGATACTATCGAAACTTTCACGTTTGCGCTTTAAATCCGATTGAGCATCATCCAAGTCGATTTCGTTATCTAAATCATCGGTATCCATTTCCAGAGGAGAACAATTGTCGGCTTTAGATAAAGTTTCGCTCTCTGGTTGTTCTGGTTTTAAATCATTGGAAGTAGAGGAAATTTGTCCACAATATATGGGTGATATATTGGCATTTTGTTGGAAATCGTTAGAAGATGCACTTATTAAAATTTTACCATCCGTTTTAGGGCTTTCTTTAAGTAGTTGCATCATTTGCGTATTAGAGGTTTTGGAAGAGGACTTCGGTGTGCTGGCGTGTGAATTAATAACTTGAGGTTTTAAACATAAAATCTCTAAGCCCTCGTCGTTATAGGGTAAAATTAAATCATTTACCAAATCGTCTTCATTAGCATCCTGTTTTAAATTGCCTTCATAGTCAACTACCAGTCTTTCATCAAAATGATATTCATCATCATCGTCGTCCTCATCATCATCCTTTCCATCATCATTATGATTATCTTTAGTTTGTTCATTATGCTTTTCATTGTTAACAATTTCAATTTCATTATTTTGCCCTACTTCATCTTCATTATCAACTTCCATTGCATTAGTATCTGCTACTAAGAGATTACTGTTAATAGATTTCTGAAGAGTTTGATTAGTATTTGCAAGAATTTTCGAATTATTATTAATATTGTTAGTATTAGTGTTATTAGATAGAGTTTCTGAAAAGTAACCACCCGTATTAGGCATGACCTGCAAAAATTTAGAATTATTTTGTTTTAATATTAAAATAAACAAATTAAACTTAAAAAAAAACATAAAATTCTCATTGAAATTAGTTAGTGTGCAATAAAACAAACAAGAAAAATATGTGCAAATATTAATGGTTTTGTTTCGATTTTAAAAACTTACAACATGCGAACACTCGGGATCGTCTAATTCGGCTGGCACACCACCATTACTTTGCAAAACATCAATCATGTGCTGTTGTTCATCTACGGGAAAGCCAAAGAAACATATTTTCTGTCCCTCAAAGGCTTTTAAGCGATGATCTTTGGAAAAATCTTCCGTTGTGGCCTTAAATTCTATATCATTTTTACGTTCCCAAGCAGCATAAACCCAAGCAGGTCTCACCACCGTTAAGCGAAATGTTTTGGCATACCTATGTTTAAAAAAAAAAGATAAAAAAAAAATTTTAATAAAAATTAAAACAAACTAATTCAACAAATTTATACATTAGAGAATTAAATATTCGTGCACTTTTAAATATATTCGACCTTTTTAAATGTTGCAAATTTTGACAGCAATCTTTCAAATTTGTTTTAGAATTCTAATATATTTCTATACAAAATTAGTTTTATTAGAATACTGTATGTTTCAAATTATTACATTAAAAGTTGTTAGAATTATAAACAAATTTTAAGAATTCTGAGTATTACTATTATTCAATTTCATATACTTACTGATATTTATCACCTCCACTATGGGTACTTATTAAATGTGTAATTTTGGAATTCATATCTTTGCGTATACAGCCACCCATAGAATGTATTAAATTTACTAATTTTGTCTGAAATAAAACACAATATAACGCATTTATTAATATTAAAAATGCAGAACTTTAAAGCAAATACATACCAGTTCATCTTTTTTGCGTATACCCGTGAAACAAGTAACTACACCACGCATGGAATAATTATAAATTGGTCTGGCATTGTGCGTAAGACCATTCTTCATGACGGCCGATTGTTTTAAAGCTGGTGGACCCAATATACTACAAAGAAAAGAAAATATAATTTAATTAATACAAACATTACATTAAAGAACTTCAATATTACAAAATGTTCTACATAAAACCAATATTTTAAATATTTATTCATTTTCCCAAGAAAAATACAATTCCGATTGTTTCGCAGAACCTTTAATAAGTCATAACAAATGCGTTTCATCAATTAACACTTATTCAATATGATGGGAGTCAGGAATTTAAAAATTCCCAGTATTTTTTATGGTCCACCAAATGTTTGTAAATATCTAAAGACTATTACGATTTGCAGTAGTTTAAGAATTATTACCCAATGTGTAAACATATTTAATTAAATAATTAAGAGGAATATCCCAAAAGCAAAACCAATTTATAAGAAATCGAACAGGTGTTAAACTATTTAGCGTACAAGTTTATTAAATATTAAAATGAAATTGAAAGAAATTTGTTTATTTTTATAAGTAATTTTAAATGGTTTATTTCAAGAGAGAGTATTATTTAATTATTGACTGGCTGGCGATTATTTATAAGAACTGTAGCATAATCGCATACAGCTTCAAATAGGAAGTACAAATGCTCTTAGCATTTTTAAAAAATATTTTAAATCATGTGAGATTTGAAGCATTGGAATAACTAGCTATACATTTGCATGTTCAATTTTACAATCCTATAGTTAAATTGATTTAACCTAGCTAGTATCAATATCTAAATGAGAATTTCGAAAACCTACCAAATCGATTTTTAAATGGCTGAGACATTACCAAAAAAAAAAAAAAAGGGTACCTCGATTTAATCTGTGCTTAAACAAAGTATGAAATTAAATGTTTTGAAAAGGAATTTTTAATTCTTGACGCTTTAACATAAAAAGATGTCATAACAAACTGCCTGATGTCATAAAACGCTGCCTTTACTAGCTAGCAGGTGTTTTCATATTGACAGACAAGCGTTTATGAGTTGAGAAACTAGAAATACATACATCCAAAATAAAATGGGCGTGCCACCAGTAGGATTCTCTTATGTTCTTCAATAAACATCTTGTAAGTTTTCTGCAACCACACAATATGTTGTCTTAAAATTGTCGTATCGTAGATAATTGCACAATAACGTGCGTGTCAACGTGGTTATTAACTTCGATATCGTGATCCTTTTCATCGTACCAAGGAAATTTTAGGGTCCTCTCACGCCACCTGCATCTACCTAACTTAAGTTCAGAGACCAGGAATACAAATAAAGCGAGATAAAAGTGGACATGATACAAATAGAAGTAGAGCCACTTACTCTTCAATATATGTACATATACGAGTATGTATACCTCCAAGGTTTGCTATAGCTTCGCCAATGAAGTCGCAGGCAGATGATTGCATTATTTTTTTAAACGGTTGTAAACGTCAACGTGGTCAACGTCATTAACTTTATGGTGATCATTGTCCTTTCTTGGATCAAGGATGTTAGTAAACACCACACATCGAAGGGAGACTTATCCCCACGGTAAAAACCCCGACACATAGTGTTGATCTTAAGATATCCAGGACGATCACATTCGACGTCGACGTCTTAACCGAGTGCTTAGAAAATTTTGCATGGCAGTCTTCGAAGCCATTAATGGGTATAGATGCAACAGAGTCCTAAATGAACAACACAAATACTTAGAAACTACTTCCCAGGTATATAACAACTGCACTTGAACATTTAAGAGCCGGTTGGTATAATATAATTATCTCAAACGATGAGATAATAATTGATCTGTATAGTTGTGTCATTCCCACCCAATGACACAGGCGCAAATTAGTAATACTTTTGTCAATCACCCCTATCGTGAATAAAAATTACACATGAAATTTGTTCCCTTTTCACATTTTTAATATTAAAAATCAATGTTAAAAAAATAAAAGGGAACAAATTTCATGTGGAATTTTTATTTATGATAGGGGTGAATATCTTTTAGGAAAAAGCTCTTTACAATAGTGGAACTGTTACAACAACAACATGCAGAAATATGGATCTACAATGGGCCAATTCCTGAAAAATATAAAACTATGTATAGCACTCCATCTTGTAGTTTTTTAAAATACTTCCTTCCCATGGATCTCAAACCAAGTTGATGACAGCTGAAAAGCTGTTGGAGTTAATGTGTCGATGCTTCATTTGACATGCTGGACAAGAACTGTGTGAGCATCCAACTAAATGCTTCGTGTTTATGAGCGAACTAATTTGTTTCGAAAGAACAGCCAACTGTTATCTTTCAAGTGCTTTGTGAGCGAATTCATTGTTAATTAACATTAGATTTTTGTATTAAAACAACACACCATAATTGATATATCTGGCAGAAAATTGTTCCAGGTGTAATACACTTGTTGATTTAAATATGGAATTTGATCTCGTCCATATCATCGTCCACCTCATCGGTTTTTGCGACAATTTTCATAATTCTTTATCAAAGCCAAAAGTTTTATAAACAACATGGATTGTAGAATTTTAACGGAGAAACAAGTTAAGTATTAGAAATTATTAGAATATTTATATATTAGAATATAATATTAGAAAAAAGATAGAAAAGAGAAAAAGTCCAATATATAAAGGGATGTTTCCAACCGTATGCAAGAAAATGCATTATAAACAAGATAGCAATTTGAAAATAAAGGAAATCTGTTAAAGAACAAAATCTAAAAATTTTACATTCATTTTAATTGCAAACAAATGGAAGCGAAAAAAATTTATCAAAATAATTTTGATCTACTCATTAATTGCAAACAAATTAAAACGATAAAAATTAATGAAAAATTTTATGTTTTAATGATAATATTTTGATTGCTACAATTAATCTACATTTTTTTTTCACAAAAAAAAAAAGTTCACTCAACACTTTAGTGTGACAAATAATTTGTTTTTGTTTTTAATTTTTTTTAATAAACAAAAAATTATGATATGAATTTGACCTTTAAAGTTGGATCAACTCGAAAAATACTTTTGTTTTAAGAAAACATCAGAAAACAAAAATCAACTACAGCGAGCCAAGCCGTCAGGCAACTAGGCAACAGTGTCAGTATCAGACGGTGGCGGCAATGTATCAACAGCAGCAGCAGCACCAACAACAACAACAAACAGTATTTAACCTAATGTTTCAGGTTGAGTGGTTAATAAACTTTTTGAGGGTCTTTTACGGGTCCACAAAATTTATGGAGCATGAAAAGAAACACAAATAGCTATAAAGGGGCACACAACTACTATGTAATATTATTTTTAATAACACAATCATAAATTTATAAAAAAAATAATAATAAAAAATATTTGCAATACATTTATTTAGTGTAGTAAAAACAAATTTGTTTAAAAACTCAAGAAATACAACAATAAAAATCATGTGTACAATGTCATCAAGACAACTGATAATAAGCTGGCTGACGGGCTGGTTGTCTTTCCGTGGTAAAAGATTTAAGATTTCATACAAATTATTTCAGTTTTTTTTTTTTTTTTTAATGTTAAATCATTAATTTTATTAACAATATTGCGTGTGGACAACACACAATTTTTTAAGCATTTTATTTATATTTTTATACCCTCTGCCACCACAAGTGCTTAATGATTTAAATAAGTTTGCCATTCCGTGTGTAACACTGAGAATTATTTATCTGAGACCTAACAAAGTATTTATATTATTTATCCTTATGGAACTCTAAGTCTATTGAGCTATGTCAATCCGTATGTCTATCTGTCTGTGTAAAACACTCTCAAGTCCTAAATATGTAACCAAATTCAGCAAAGTTTACAAAAAATCGTTTATAATTCTCCTAAACAGTTTGGTATTGAAAATTATTAAAATCGGTTCAATCGAACCACAGTTATGACCAAAATTTGTAACAACCTCAATCAAAATACGATATTTTTAAACAGTTTTTTTGCTATTTTGTTCAAATATATTGCAGATAATACCATGAAATTTTGTACACGTTATTTCTGCTATGAAAGAACAAATTGTAATGTGAATAGTAACAATCGGTTCATGGTTTTCCATAGCTCAAATGAAAATTTCTTCTCGAAACATGGCTCAATGTTACATAAAAGCCTATATAAGTACAAAATATAAATACAAAATACAACAAAAATAAGTTCCATATTAAAATAAATCACAAAACGAAAGTTTTATTAGTTCTGTCCATTTTTGACCATTGCTCCAATACAAAGTCCACTTCCGAAAATCACTTCAACATGTATATAACAGATTTATACATATCCGATCCAAAATTTTTCACATGTATATATGTAATAATCAAACTTTTGGATTTTACGAATATATATCCATAATTGGACATATCCTCCATATGAGGTCCACTTGCGAAAATTACTTAAATACTCATATCCATCTTAAATATACCGGTATTTTGTTGAAATTTTAAAAAGTTCATCCTATAATTGATCATATCTCCCATATATGCACCAACTCCGAAAGACAAGTAAACCCAAAAATGTCAAATAAATATCGATATCCAACCAACATTTTATACCGATCAGTAAGTTTAATCCAGAAATTATACTAATAACGGTCATACGGCAATTAACTATTAGATTTTGTAATTGTCAGTCCATATTTGGCAATATCTCCCAAATAAAGTAAACTTTCGAGTATCATTACAACAACCATTAAACTTTTGTAAACTACGTTATTGAGATGAAATTCTACATAAATAGAAATCACATTACTGGATACTGGATACTCTGTAAATAATGGTAAAAATTGCTAATTACATCTTGATAAATTTTAGTTAGGCTCGAGTTCATTAAATTTAATTTTCATTAAATTATTTTTACTGAAGTTAGGAATTACAACTAGAAAAATTTATTATTAAAAAATGTTTGATAATTTTTCTTGACTGGGGATCGAACCTGGGTTGTTGAATTTACATATGTTTCGAGAAATCCCACTTTCTCTCATCAGAATTCTTTGCGTTCTACCACCTGTACCACTGCGGTGCCGGTCAGCCAACAGACAAACATCAATCCTTTAACCAGTGTTAGTTCTGGTAGTTCGAAGTTTTTGCTGTAATTATCATTCTTTATTAATTTCTATTATCAAACATTTTTTAATAATAAATTTTTCTAGTTGTAATTCCTAACTTCAGTAAAAATAATTTAATGAAAATTAAATTTAATGAACTCGAGCCTAACTAAAAATTTATCAAGAAGTAAAAATTAACAGTTCGATTATGAAATTAATAATTATTCTATTGCTAATTACATTAATTATAAATAGTTAAAATTAGATAAAATTTGCGCTAAAACTGAATTAGAAATACTGAATAATGATACTCTTGTCCTAATAAGAGCATATTTTTGGAAATTTTCATTATATTTAGGTGAAGGGTATGAAAGATTCGGCACAACCGAATATATCACTCTAACTTGTTTTTTTTTTGTTAAATTCACACAATACAAACGATAAAATACTTACAATAGATTGTGAGTGGCGTACACAAGTTAACACAATCAAAAAATGTTGCCGAAATGCACACAGGATATTTCCGTAATAGATGTTAATTCAAAGCATATAAATAAGAATATGACTTTTGTATTGGACAATATTTGGAAGCAAGTGTCAACTTCCTATCTTAATACTATAATATAAAATAGCACAGTGACATTTTCTCTATTTGATTTTTCTATTTGACAGCTGTCATATTAGCAGTCATGACGTACTAAACCTTCAAGTGTCTGTTGTGACAACTTGGCACTTTAGTGGATTCATCAAAATATAAAAATTTAAATAAAATAACAACACTTTTTGTCAACCCCCTTTTAACATTATTCACACCGCTACAATTCATACCTAAACATTTCGCATAGAAATATATAAATATGTATATCTTTTGTTACATTTGTGTTTTTGTTTATTTTTCAACACTTTTACTTTTCATATTTAACGTATTGGCGCCAAGACGATTTTTTCCTCTTCTTCTCCATCAACTCTTATATTTTTTTCTGCTAATTCTATTTATTTGATTTTTCAAAATAAACCACAAATGCCAACCAAACAACACCATGAACAATGATAAAAATAGAAACAATATAAGATATAATTTATAAGAATTGTATAAATTTTATTTAAAGATTTGACAATTGAGGAGAGAGAAAAAAGTAAAAAAAAGAAAGGCCACCATCATCATCATCACTCACACCCAACACAATTTTTCCTGAAATTATCATAAAAATTTCAAGCAATAATTAATAAATAATAAATACACATTTTGATAAGACAATGAAGATGTTTTTTTTTTATTTTTTGGATAGCATAATTAACAAAATAAAATTAATTGTTGACATAAATGTGTGACAAGGAAAACTATTTCGTGTGACATGAGAAATATGTATGTCGAATTTTGGTAACTCTCCAGACATGCTCATGTTGAAATTAAAAATTCTTATAAAAGAGACAATTTGGTAATAACAACAAAAATTTCATACTGTAAACCGGGACTTCTCGTATAACAAAGTGAGCAAAATAAAGTTTATTGTTGTAGTGACGATATAATAATTGGAATACTTGCAAAATCATTCATGTTTGATATTTAAACATGAATGAAATTATTTCTTAACCTTCTTTTGAAATGCAATTTTGAATGTGTATGAAACTCTTAATAGAACACCTTCTAATAGAAAGCATAGCAGAATGAGTATCGAATCTTTTAGAATGTGCCACCTTATTTTGGCACTGGTCGGGTATATCGGGTCTAGAGTGTAGTGTGGGGACACATTTTCAAAGATTTTCTTGGGATCGAAGATAAGATAATTACAGCATAGCTCGAATTAAGTTTCAAACTCATCTCGTATGGTTAAATTCCAGAGAGCTCTATAAAGGGTCTGTCACTCGGGCCAAAGAACGCATTGAAAGCAGCACGTGCCTAATACCCGCCCATTTTTTAATCCGGTTCATCTGTGACGGAGATGAAGGTGTTCCTCAAAACAATTACATTTTAATCAGGCCTTTCTGATTAACTGGAGAGAAAGAGAGAACTATTAGAGCGACAATATTTTGCACAAGTTAGATAATGGGCGAGGGTAGCACCTCTATTATAGTTAATGAATATTTGAAGAACTGTAAAAATAAAAGTCTTATTGCTGAATTCTCCGTCATTAGTAAACCATTGGTAAACTAAAATACTAACTATTGTTTAACTATTACTTGGTATTCTTATGGCAAACTAAGCATTGCGAATAAATAATCATTAGTTAAGCCTTTGTCATTAGCTAACTAAAGAATGTGAATTTAGCCATTAAACTTTTCTGCAACATATTGTAGTATTGTAAGTAATAAAGACAAAAACAAGTAGTATAAGTGGGCGTGGCAACTCCCCTGCAAAGTAAATAATTATTAAAGAATTTTTATCATTATACATGGTTTTCAAAAGAGCGTCGGAAGAAATGTTTTAAATAGTCTCACAACTTTTCATGAGATATTTCATGATCATTGTGTGGTCTATGAATAGTTATTATAGAATAATTGTCACACATGGCAAATATATACTCAAAAAACGTAACTTGTTTTAACACAAATTTGTTTGACGTTGTTTACTATTACAAGAGTTTTGCAAGTTCAAACAGCTTGTCCTAAATATAAGTTTTTTTTTTAATAAATAAACGAGTTAAAATATATTTTATTTAGTGGTCGAACTTATTTAAAACTAAAAGTAGTCCTTAAAAGTCAATTTGAAAAAATTTGGGTCAAACAAAGAAACAATATTTGTAATCAACCTATAACACCTACAACAAAATCAATAGTATTTAGAAGATATTTTTTATTAAAACCATTCCAAATTTATTGGAATGATACAAACAGATAAATATGCAAAGTTTTTAATACCGAAAATATGTCTTTTGTGATTTCAGTTACATTAATAAATGAATGAAAATATTTCCAATATTTAAACAAATTAGCATAATACCCTTTTTCAAATGAATGTAATTCGATCGGTAGTAAAACCTATAAAAATTCAAGGTAATAAACCCGATCAATAATAGCCACATACTGTAAGCGTCAATTTAAAGTAAACACGTAATATTGTTTAAAAAATGTACAAGTAAAAATTTAAATCAAAATATATTGCATAATTCATAAGTAACTTAAGCAAAATATGATTTTTCGCGTCAAAATAAATTAAAGAGATATACTAAATTATGTAAAACTTTTGTTTAATTCTTAAGAGTTGCCCGTCGTCTGAATTTACAATAGTTGTACAAATGTTGTTGGTAATTTCTATATAAATATTTTGTACAACGCCTACGACATTTTTACATACATATGTATGTTTTTTCCAATGTTGTATAAAAGTTTTAGTGTTGCCAAAAGTTAAACATAAAAATTACTCATTTTAGTTCAAAAAAAAAAAACCAAACGCTAACACTCGAATCATAAACTGATTGACAAATTTAAAACAAGAAAATAAAATTAATAAACAAAAAATTTTAATAATGGATATTGTTAAAAATTCAACGGTATGTTTTAATTTTGGAAAATATTCATATTTTATATTTTGTATATTTGTTATTAAAATATTTTTCTTTTTGTCATTTTGAAGGTTTGACAACATAAACATACAACCATGGTGCAACTATACAAGGTGAGTGCAAGAGCCCAGCTGACTGACTTTGTTTTTAATTTACTTATGTCAAAAGAAATACTTTTCAATTATTTTTGATAGTAGTACATTATTTTACACAAACAAAATGCCTGTTGTTTCTGTTTTGTGTTGTATTTGTTGCCGATTTGCACTCACAACTTTGCTCAAAATTGCTCAAAGATACTATGATACAACTATCTGATTGTTGTATCATAGTATCATAAAATTTCCAACATACAACAATCGTATTTAATATTTAGCTTGTACTCCTTTTGCCTTTATCACAGTTGACAATTTTCTAGACATAGAATCAAAGATTTTTTTAGTGAAATCAGGAAAAATTTTGCTACATTCATCCTGTATTACTGTCTTTTGCAAGAAATATTTCTTTGTCTTATTTTTTCCAGATATTATGTGGAGCAACCACCAATCTTTTACAATTACAACTTTTTTCCAGTCAAATATTTTAAAAAGAGAATACCTTCATATATTTCCAATTTAATGGAAATAAAAAGAATAATTCACTTTTTTTAAGAGAAATGTCATTCCACAAAAAAATTCGATCTTAAAATATTTAGCAAAAAAAAAAAAAAAAAAAAGGATCTCACAGTTTATTTCGTGTGTGAAAGTAGTTGAGAAATTCTTGTATACACATAAATTTTGTATATGTATAATGTTTTAATAAACAATTGAATGCGATATTTTGAAGCTTTAAGGTGTCAAAGCAAAATTATAACTAAATTTTGGTCAACGCGTAAACTGGATATTAGGCATTTGAAAGATGGGAAAACACAAAAATAAAATGTCTAAATAGTAAAGTTGAGTTCGAGAAAATAGAGTGGCTATTAAAGGTCAGGAAGCATCAAATAAAATATTTACAGAATCTAAAGAACATTGGATATTGCGTAAAATTAAGTGTAAAATTAAGTATTAAATATATATACATATATATAAAATTTGAAAAGTCAACGTCGAAGAAAACCAATCTTTCTGGAACACACTTATATTTGCTGATGAAAGCAAATTTAATCGTTTTGGGTCCGTAAGTCATATGTTTGACGAAAGGCAAAACCAAAAAATTTACGCGGCACTGTTAAGCACGGTGGAAGACATGTGATGGTATGGGTGCTTGTCGTCAACTGGTGTCGGAAACTTAGTTTTTATCGATGAAACTATGAACAAAAATATGTATGTATTTAAACCTTTTAAAAGACAACTTTCAACTTATTACAAAGTGCAGAAAAATTAGGTGTAAGAGAAAATGTTCAGTTCTATCAAGACAATGACTCCTAATCACCAGATCTCAATATTATTGGGAATTTATGAAGCATTCTTGAAACATTAGAAAACACAAAATAAGCAATCGCCAAGACTTCAAAATGTCACTGCAAATGGAATGCCAAAATATAACGGTCAAATGCAATCAAGACTAATAGCAGTTTTGTAACAAAAGGGGCATCCCACAAAATATTAGACTTTTTAAAATATAAAAGAATAATTTTACCGTTTACTCTATTTTGACGCGTAAAATTGTTATATTTTAACAATAAATCTTTTGTTTTTGTTTCTTTTTTTTGTGAATTAAATTGTACTTATGTAAATAACTATATAAAAATGCTATATAATATTTATGTTAATATAATTAAGCTTTTCTTTTAATTATATATGGTGTTGACTTTATTTTGACGCTCACAGTATTTGAGTTTGTTAAAAATTACCTCAATCTAAAAATAAACACTGTAAAAATATAACAATGAATGTTTTATGGAATTATGTATAACACACTTTGATTGATAACCTTTTTATTCTTATTAATGGTGCGATACATTGCATTAATTTTTAAACAACAAACTGTTGAGAATTATAACAAATGGAAAAAAACGTAAACAAAATAAAGAGGTAACAATTTTGGAAAATTCAAGTAGACAAAACGAATTTTAAAAATATTTCTACAACAACATTTTAAAACGAAAACAAATTTGGCCGTTTTTTAACAAAAGAGTTGAAAACAGAAAACAAGAAAAATTAATTTGTCATATAAAAATAGATAACATGGCATGTTAAATATTTAAATTTAGATAATAGATAATTTTCCAAAAAAAAAACATTTTGAAAAGCATTGCAGTCATACAAGTTTCCGAGAAAAATTTTTGATTTTCACTTAATTTTTAAGAAAGAAAAAAGAAAATCCCAAACACTAAAAACTAAACAAACAAAAGCCAATGAATGAATATTTGATTTTTATTTTTTTTTTTATTTTGTTAAATTTAAAAATAAAAAAATTTCGTGAATTATTCTAAAATTAAGCATAAATTTCGCAATATGACACTCGATTATAAAAGCAAATTATGTATGTAGTATTTTTTTTTAAATATATTTTCAATGAATGATACTAAATGAATAAAGACAATAGTGAGGATTTTGTCATTCATTCCCTGCTGCTATTAAAGTGTGGGAAAAGCTCTCTCAAAACACACAAACAAACACCTCGATCTCTATCTAATATGATCATGATAGAACATTTTTAGATAGAAAACAATTGTACAACAAATGACACATGTGTTTTATTTCATATTGATGAACTTGTTATATACATACATAGTTATATATGTATATATTTAAATACAGAAACAAACTACATATTTACTTTCAGTACTTTAGAAATCTACAAACGAAGCTAATTTAAAAAGGTCTTAACTGGCGATCAAAAATTAATTACAAACAGTAGGAGACCATATACTTTTTAGTTAGGAAAGAATTTTAGATTTAAGGCAAAATTTGTTTTAATATAAAAGAACAGAATCAACTGATTGGGTTGCCTTATCATTGTTATGTATAAAAAGTATAATACTTTGTGTAAAAATTACTTTTTTGCAGCATCTTTAGAGAGTAAAGACTTTTGTTAGACTGAGGAAAAACCAGTTGAGGCTACTTGTACCAAAAAAAAAGAGCCAAACGTGGTAGACCTTAGAATTATTATTAGTGTTATTCAACCAACTATTCTTGTTGAATTATCAAAAACATCCAACGGTGTCAATTAATCGCAAGACAGATTTCCGAACCCTCTGATGTCTAAAATATCCCTCATGAACTACCTGTTCTAATACATGCTTAACTCATAAATTTGCAACGCGTTCATTCATAAAAGTAACTTATTCCATTACGACACCTGACAATGTATTTAAGACCCTAAGAACAGCTAGACTAACTTCATTATAAAATCATCAGTATTTTATTTTATATTTATGTCGTCTTTACTCTTTGCTGCATTTAGACATGAAAACTTTTATTCAACCTTGGATTAATTAGCTTGAACTTTTCATATCAAATAGTCCAAACTCTGTACCATTTTTACTTACTTAAGAGACACAGTGGAGCAAAATCTGACATTTCTAAACTTTATTTGGAAACATAACGCATTTCTCATTCTAAACAATAAAATGTAAAAAAAGATTAAATTAAATCTTGATTTCTTTGACCTTTTTTTTCTTTTTAATAAAATTTTTTTTTTTTTTTTTTTTTTATTTTTTTTTTTTTTTTATAATACATTATATTTATTTATTGCATCTTCAGATATTGAAATGACAATAAGTTTTCGAATCTTAATACTAAAAGAAAATAATAAGTCCAGCCAGTGCTAGACAAAATATTATGATACTACAAAAAAATTTACATCCTCTGATCCAGTCATCTGTTTTGCGTTTGAGTTAAAGCAAGGGTATCCCTCCTTCTCAACCGAACATGGCCACTAAAGTTAAGGATGTCTCGTGCAAGTGGGTTTGGATGGTGTTCAAGTTTGCTGACATATTTTGAGGCGTATTTTGTAAATTCGTCTTTCACCAAAGGAATGCCTAGATCTTTGTGAATTCGAGAATTTTTAACGTACCATGGAGCTGCAGTAATTATACGTAGAATTTTATTTTGACCTCTTTGAATTTTTTCAATGTTGGATGCTGAGGCAGTACCCCATAATTGAATTCCATAACACCATATTGGCTTTAGAATTGCATTGTACAACAAAAGTTTACAATCCAACTTTAATGTAGAATTTCTGCCGATTAGCCAATTAAGTTGCACTGCTTTTAATCTCATCTGTGTAAGTTTTGCGTCAATATGAGACTTCCAGGTTAAACGACGATCGAGGTGGATTCCGAGGTATTTGACATCATTGTGTTGCGGAATAATTTGGTTATTTATTCTGATGGACGAGCAGGTATCTTTTCGCAATGTGAAAGTTATATGAATACATTTCTGTTCGTTAACCCTGATTTTCCAAAGCTCAAGCCAATTCTCTAGTTTATAAATATAATTCTGCAAATTCTGTGATGCTATTTGATGGTCCTTATGAACGCTAATAAAGGCTGTATCGTCAGCAAAAGTTGAAGTATGTATATTGGGGTCTGACGGCATATCGGATGCATAAATCAAATATAAAGTAGGACCCAGTATGCTACCCTGGGGTACTCCTGCTTCAATTGGCTGAGCGGGGCTTAAAAAATCGCTTTCTTTGATTTTAAATTTGCGACCATATAAATAACTTTTCATAAGTTTGTGGGTGTTAGCAGGCAGAGCTAATTTTATTTTGTGCATTAAACCTTCATGCCAGACTTTGTCGAACGCTTGGGAAACATCAATGAAAAGCGCGGAACAGTATTTTTTCTCTTCAAACGACCGTCTTATCACATTTACTAATCTGTGTGTTTGTTCGATGGTACTGTGTTTAGCTCTGAACCCGAATTGATGATTTGGAATACATTGAGTGTCGTTCAGAATTGGAATCGACTTAGCCATTAACAATTTTTCAAACAGTTTTTAATAAAATAAAAAAGTTTTTTCGAGCTCGAGGCCAATTATTTGTAAAAATTTCTTATATATTATTTAAATTATTTTTTTCCAATATTTCGATATCCATCGGATATCATTATCAAGGAATGAGTTACAATTATATTTGTAAGATACGTATTATTCTCTCCACACTCAATAATGAACTTGATAATGATATCCGATGGATATCGAAATATTGGAAAAAAATATTTTAATAAATAATATATAAAAAAATTTTACAAATAATTGTCCTCGAGCTCGGAAAAACTTTTTTATTTTATTGTAAGAAAAAATTTCATCTTAACACAATTTCCAAAAAACTATCCGTTTGGGATTTTAGAACATAGAAAATAGAATTTTTTACAAAAAAATAGCTCAACTTCGGAACGGCGCAGGGAGACAACATATTTGGAAAATTGGACAAGTTTTTTATATTAAAAAGATATCAGTAATGATAAAAAGTATTTGAAAAAATTAAATCATTTTCAAACTAAATACTGTAAGCATCAAAATAAACTCTAAAACGCGTATTTTCAAAAGAAAAGCTAAATTATATTAATATAAATAATATATTAAAATTGTTGGTAATCGTTACAATTCTATCGCAATTCAAATGTAAACAACACTTATAATTCTATGTTTTTAATAACTGTCAAATTATTACTGTACAAGTTTTTTCTGTATCTAATTTTTTTTTTTTGACAAACTAACATTCTTTAAACAAACCATCTTCCTTTTAATATTAACTGAATAAAATTATATTCCTGAATTTGAAGACACGGTGTTTTAATTATATTGAGTTTTGTTAACACTGCGCACATACATACATGCTAACAAAAATAACGACATTTTGTTATTTTTTTTTAGCAAGTTAAGTCCTACTAATATTGGTTATACGGCAAATATGGTACTGGGTTTTGTAGTTGTCAGTCAATAATTGGCAATAGCTGCCGGATTAAGACCACTTCCGTTCATACAACTCTTTTAAAGAATGTTATTAAGATTAAATTCAACCAAAATAAACCTCAAATACATAGAAATAACATTAGTGGATAATAAATTTAGAAGCTATCCATAATTGGTCCACATCTACATAAATCTTTTGTAAATAATGTTGTAATTTTGTAATCTTGTAATCTTAACTTTTTTGTATACTCCGATTTTTAACTTGTGCTAAATATGGAAAAAATGTTTTTTTGATTGTTAGATTGTTATGAAAATAAAATACTAAAAAAAAATTCCACTAATACTGCATAAAATCACAGGATAATAAACATATTCTAGTCCAGTGCAGTTTTTTTATTTCTTATTACGTTTAGATGGAGGGTATATAAGATTCGGCACAGCCGAATATTGCACTCTAACTTGTTTCTGCTTCAATTGCATGATATTGTGGTGGTTTCCACAGGACGGTTCCACATGTCATATAGCTCGTGAAACAATTCAATTACTGTAAGATTTATTTCCTGATCGTGTAACGCTATTGAATTCAAATCCTGTAAGAAATTTTGTGACATCCATTTACTAAAAGTATGATACATATTTATGTATGTACTTGCTTAAGGTGGCTATACACTACGTGTTTTTGCTTATGTATTTTTAAGTTTACAACTCACATGTTTTTCTTTATGTCTGTTAAAATTGGTTATTTTACATATGGGTTTTAATTTTTGGTCACCAACTTGTATGTAAAGGGTGTAAGGGCCGATGTTGAATGTGAACCACACCTAAACGCCAAGCTTTTTTCCGAATTTTATTTGACATTTCTCTATTTCAGACTTACTCAATTTGAACCATGGAGAGATACACAATCCAACAACGTGTTTAAGTTATCCAGACTTATTATGAAAATGGGCGGGAAAATGGCAACAGTGGATGATCAATTTTCGAAAAAAATCATCTTCAGTGATGAGGCACATTTTCACCTCAGTGGATTCGTCAATAAACAGAATTGCCGCATTTGGGCGAATGAGAATCCAAGAGTGATTGTCGAAAAACCAATGCACCCACAAAGAGTGCGGTTTATGGGCTGGCGGCATCATCGGGCCGTATTTTTTCCAAAATGAGGCCGGTCAGGCAGTTACTGTGAATGGTGTTCGCTATCGTGAGATGATAACGAACTTTTTATGGCCCGAATTGGAAGATATGGATGTGGACGATATGTGGTTTCAGCAGGACGGTGCCACTTGCCACACAGCTAACGAAACAATGTTTTTTTTGCGCAACAAATTCAATGGCCGTGTTATCTCACGTAATGGCGATGTCAATTGGCCGCCAAGATTATGTGATTTGACACCGTTGGACTTTTTTCTTTGGGGTTATTTGAAAGAAAAGGTGTACGTCGATAAGCCAGCAACAATTCAAGAGCTAAAGGATGAGATAATTCGGCACATTAACGGCATAGAACCTCCATTATGCCTCAGGGTCATCGAAAATTTGGACCGGATGGAGGTGTGCCGCGGTGGTCGCGGCGCCCATTTGGCCGATATTTTGTTCCATACATAATTGAGTAATACCAATATATCATAATAAAATAAAATTACAATAATTTCCTAAATAGTTTGTGTTTTATTCAAAATCAACATCGGCCCTTGAAATTTAACCACCCGTTACAATTACACGTGACATCGCCATGATTAAAACAGCTGATACGCTTAAATATTATTCTTTTTTTACACATAAATTTCCATGTCGTTTCTTTAAAAAATGCGTTAAAGCCGCTACAAAGCGTCACTAAATTGCCGGCGTCAAAAATATTGATTTAAGGTTTTTCGTTTTTTAATATACAAGATGTGGAGCTTGTATCAAAAATTTTTTAATAATTTATATCATTGTTATTAAATTATCAAAATGGGATAAAAAAAAAATATTTAATTTATCACTTATGCAAATTCTTCATACGGCCGGATAATGTTAGCGCAGATTTAACCGTCGACAAATCTTTTCGCCTGGCATATACATTTGAAAATAGAGCGTGTTCTAATCGAAAAAATTACATATGTATTTTACACAAGCAAAGTTTTTGAGGTCACCAACTACATGTTTTTACTCCCATATGTAAAATTTGACATATACAATGTAAAAAACACGTAGTGTATAAGCACCTTTAGCTGGCTGATATTTCACTAAATGTCAATGGTATTTTGTTTTTAATTTAAATTAATTTAGAAAAGTGTTACTTGGGACGTTTTTCCAAACAATCTTTTATCATTTGCAAACAACTATTTAGACAAACCATACAATTATTTATTTGTACTAAATTATACGCCAAGCAATTTAAATTTAAATTTGCTAAAATTAAGACAAAAACTTTTAACTATTATTTTTAAACTTTTTTAAACAAATGACAAACTACGTACGCTCTTTCAAAAACACATTGTTTGTAATTTATTATTGAGTATTCTTCTTTGGTTCATTACAAATTATGTATATGTAGACTAAAATGTATGTTTCGTTTAATAATTAAACATAAATATTGCTATGTGTATTTTTGTAAATTAATAAATATTTAAAATTAAATTGAGCATTTAAAGACATTGGTGGTTTTTTTTGTTCTTTTTTTTGGGCTTTTTAGAAGGGGTGTTTAATGATGGTTTTAAAGTGTTAAACATTAAATGAAACACTTTTTGGCAAGAACACTTGACAAAAGACCCTCATGTTTAGAAATAAATTAAAAACACAAACAAAGAATCGCATTTGTAACTATGTATGTATTGTGCTCGTAATAATACATACAACAACCGTATTTGTTAATTTTAATATGTAGAAACGACTTGTTAATTCTATTATTTTATTTTCACTTGTTAATATGCTAATTTTACTACATACAATAGCAAATAAATAAATAAATAATTTATTTATTTATTCGCAAATAAGTCATATTGTTTTTTTAGTTTTAAATGACAGACAAACAACAATTACATTTACATTTTTATGTACCCACAGCTATTAAAATATTTGTACAAATTATCATATTTAAACTAAACTATAAGATGCTCCTTTAATAAAATCTTCTTTCTATGCTGTATTAAAAAGTACAATTTTTTTATTTTATTTGTTTTTATGGAAAAAAAAGTGCAAAAGTGTTTCCCAACTTACCATTGTTTACTTTTATGTATGGCATCATACACAGGACTTTCGAAATCATTTAATATAAAATACGTTCGCCAATCATAATCGTTAATAAGTTCCAGACCAGTCTCCGATGTTATGATGGGAACACCAAATGTTTGGGCAGCTTCGACAGTCGCCGCATCAGTTATCACATCGCCAACCAGACAAATGCGTAAATTTTCCGGCGAAGGAGAAGGTGATATGGACATTTCTAGAACGAAAAGAACAAAAATAATATTATTAATATAACTAGCAACTAAGGAAATTTACATTTTTTTTAATTATTTTAAAGTTCATTAGCCTTTCAATAGTCTTTTATTTATCTCTATGATATTTCTACTTATATATGAGTTTTACAACCTCTTAATTGTATTGTCGTTATTTTAAAAAAATGTCCTTTTAAGTGCCATAAGTGCCTTTTCCTGCTGTCAATCTTCAATTAACAAAAGTTCAAAACCTTTTAAATATTGTAGATTAAGTTCCTTTCAACTTAACTTTTTTACCTAATGTTTTTAGTTAGAAAGATTCTTTTATTTAAATATTATAAAGAAATATCATTTCTGTGATAATCATGATAATTCCGCTGACATTTTCATATGCTAACAGAAGTTCAAAAACCTTTCAAGTTTTAGTGAAACAATTATTATCAATTGGAAGCCGCACAAAGTTTATAACCCACAAATAACTGAGTAGGAGTATGAGCTGGGTCTAATTGATAATTATGTGTGAAATAAATGTCAAACCAAATGTTTATGGATGGAAATAAAAAAAAATAATTTTATGTCAATCAGAGTTTTTGAGAAATGGTATTGTTTAGTTGAAATCAATAATTTCATTTTATTTTTTGAGAGATCGTAATGTGAATTGTTTCAGCCGATCTGTGAGAGCTTAGAGATTACATTTTTTTGTTTCCTTAAAGCAGTGGCTCTCGGTACAAACAGAATATGACATATAACAAAGTACATGTATTGTAAATGTAGCATAAAATTCATTTTGTTTCTTTTTTTTCATATAGAATCTTGAATTTGTTTTCCTTTTAATAACTTTGACGAGTTTCGCTCACCTTCTTAGTGTCCAGATTTTATTAGTCGATGGGGTACGGCTCTGGTGGTCATAAATATTGGTCACTGCTTTAAAATCTTCTGTCAACAAATGTGTAGCTGGCATGGGAGATATCCAATTCAAAACTATAATTTCATATTTTTTACTATGGTCCTAAATTGGTTATCAAACTCATTTTTCAATAGGTTCTTTATTTCAAACAGATTCAGATTGTGAAATTTGGTTAAAAAGGTTCCAAAAATATTTCGGCTTTAAAAATGTCCACTATGTAAATAGGCCTTTTTTATCTCTTAGAATATGACTGTTCAAATCATCACTCTATAACGCTCATTTGCATCAAGAGGGTCATAACTCAAATATTAAATTATATTCGATAATTTTGGTATTTTACTTGTTAATAAATTCAATTTTGTTCCAAGGTTCACTATAAAAATTTCATAAAATTCGTTTTAAAAAAAATTGTTTTACCTTTTAATGGTGATATGGATATCAATGGCATGTGTTTAACAGAAAGATGTCACATCTCACGCAGTCATCGAAACAATTAAATTATAGAAAAATCAAATTTAGCTGATAATTTTCGATAACTTGAAATTTTTTGGGGGGCTGTGTTAAGGATAGAGTCTATACAGACGCAATTCAATCATTTACAGCCTTGAAGCTCAAAAATGTGGAAATTTGAAAAATACAATAACAATTTCAATAATTTCCATATAAATTCTTTACTTTATTTTGAAGTTCTCGTTGAAAGCTGTGTAGATCAAAATCCAGTACGTCGATTGTATTTCATATGAAGGCTATTCACTCATATATGATTTTTCAAATCCTTTTAAACCTAACTTTATACTCCGAAAATAACAAATATTACACATTTTATAAGAAATACATACAAAACTATTAGAAAGATTTTAATATGAGAAAAACAAAGTACTAAAGGCACGGTCACATTTGGCAAATGTTTGACGAAAAAGGCGAAACCACTAAATAACATATGTATATTTAAACTCGTTTATTTATTTAAAAAACAAGATACAACAAATATTTATTTAGTTTTATTTGATGCTGATTGATCTTGCAAAACTGTGGTAAAACGCTTTTTTGGTAAATATTTGCCAAATGTGACCATACCTTAAGACTAATATTTTGAGTTATGCCCTTGTCTCAAATAAGCTTTATGTATTTGAGAATATCTCTTCATTATGTTTATACTATCAAGTAATAAAATCGTTCAGATACGTATGATCATCGAAGTGGTGAATTCATGCACGCAGCTGACAAAACGCACTCATTTGGCACACATACATAACTCAATTTATACATGGAATTTATTTATGGTTTAGCAAATAGCTAGAGGAAAATGATTATGTTTTACGCTAAAAAAATTAAAGGAGCTATCAATCTATAAAATATATCTTTTATTTTCATAGAAATAAATCTGACGCACATTTAAAAGTAATTAGCATTTTCAATAAAATTTATATTATAGCAAAAAAAAATACATCTCCAACAGGATGTTTAAGAAAAATCATTAATTCAAAGCTACTTATCAATGAGCCCACGCAATTTTACTACATAACAATGAACTTGAACGTCCCATCCATCCATCTATTCTCGCACTCATATGTTTCATGCATAAAAGACAACAACACTATAACAAATTTTATTATAAACACACGACCATACACAAACATACATACGTATGTATGTTTGCATATAGTACTTAGTACGAGTACATGCAGACATGTGTAGAAGATATTAATGTAATTTTTTGAATTATGAATAAAAAAAGGAAATTAAATAATAATATAAATAAAGAAATAACAAGAAGAAAAAAAATTACACTAAAAAATTAACATTAACATAAACATGGTACGTGAACAAATGTATGGATGTATGTATGTATTTCTGCCGATGTACCCACGTACACACATAAATACATATGTACGTAAGATGGTACTTATTTTAGTGCAATTGTTGTTGTTGTCATTCATTGTCTACCGTTTGCACCAGGCACCATGTGTACTAGCTGTTTTTCTTCTTCTTTTGATTTTATGTCTTCGGGGATCTTTGTAGTTTAATCGAATGGCATGTGGATATTGAGAGAAGGAAAAAGTCATTGTCGTTGTTGATGGGTTTGTTAATTTTTTTTATTTATTTATCATTTCCACAGTGTGACAAATATTTGTTAAAGCAGTGGTAAACATATTACACATATGTATGTATGTACTACTCTAACAACTTGTAATACGGCACAATTTTCTTTCAATTCAAATATTTTAACACCCAATAATTTCGTTAATATTGGCCCGATTAAGAAAATCTTTTTTTATAATTTGGGATATATTTACACTTTATTTGAAAACAAAACAAAACTTTCAATTCAATGAAATCTTTTTTTTAAGAAAATAAAAAGTGCAGGTACTTAAAAAATTAAAAATACTAAATTAACCATTATTTATTCGTACGTCTTATCTAATTAAAATTAATATTGTGTAACATCACCTTTTGCTTTAATTACGGATTTTAATCGTTTATTCATGGAATTTATTAGGCTTTGGCATTCATCCGCTGTTATGGAATTCCATATTTCTAAAATTGTTTTCTTTAAATCAGGGATGGTTCGCTGTGGATCACTTCTGACGCGTCTTTCATTTCTTAGTCAATTTAGCTGTGTCAGCATCCTGCTGGAAAATGTAATCGTCAAAAGAACTTAGGCTTTCTATTAAAGGTAGTAAGTTTTCTTTAAGAATTCTTATGTATCTTGCAGCATTTACTGTACTTTCAATAAAGCAAAGTAGGCCCACATCCTTAGCAGACATGCGTCCCCAAACCATGACACTGGCTGGAAACTTTACGGCCCGTTTCAGGCAGAACATTCGATCTAACGTCCCCAATTTCCAAATCAAACTTGGACTCGTCACTAAAAATAATTGTATTCCACTGACGTTGTGTCCAGGACTCCCGTTCCTTTGCCCATGCCAATCATTTTTGTTTTTGTTTGCCCGTGAGCAACGGTTTTGATTTTGCCTTTGAAGTATGAATTTTTATATTAAGTTCCTTTAGCTGTGTGAACAGGTTCCCCATTCTGTTGGAAAATGTAATCGCGAAAGCCCACAGAAGCTCATCAAAGTTACCTGTACATTAGGGGTGGAATAGTGTTATATGGAAATCCTTAGTAACAAAATCTGGATACGCTAGAACCCTCAATTTTGTGGGGTTTGGCAAAAAAATGCATGAGCCAAAAAATAAGGGGGTGGGATGGGGATAAATGTCCCCTCATCGGGGTCAAAAGTAGGAGAAAACGAGACAAAATCCACTTAAAGCCTCATAACTGTCCCTGAGTCGCACTTACAGGGTTAAAATGTGAGACCGACGCTACTAATATTTCCCCTCCTACATTTTTATGGACCCACATACCCCCTATCTGCCCTCCTTAAGTGGGTTCCCATACAAAATATTATTTTTTATAAAATTAGCTCGCACCCCCCTAACTAGCCGCAGATTGCTTCTAGAGGAGTAAAATGTATGACCGACTTCAATAGTTTTGTTACCTCAATATTTTTTCAGAACATACCTATCCTCCATCTTGAGTCATTAGGGTGGTCACCATACAAAAATTTTAATGAAAGTAATTTTTTTTATATATTTTTGTAATTGAATAATGTTTACGAGTATTATAATAATAATTAAATTAAATCGTTTTTATTATGCGAAGGATAGTTTTTCCTATTTTCAGCGACAATTTGAAGCAAAAACATTTTTCTCTTTCTCATTACGGCACAATATGTTGTTATATTGTCATTGACAACATCTAATTTACGCAATATTTCTTGCTTGTAATCTTTGTGGATTAACTTCCTGTTATCGTCACATATGATGGAAAGGAAGAGCTCCTGGGCATACTAAAGATACCACTGACCGCGTTCAAGCTATTTCATTTAATAACACATCCACAAATACTGGCAAATTTGATTGCTGCCACCTAAATAAAGTTTTGTTTTGTTTAAAATTATAGAATTTTATAAGTTTTGATAACAGTACATTCTTTGACTTAGAATAGCAATGGTGCCAGGAGCCCAACAGAACAGAATGGGCCATAACCATAGACAAACACTAAAGTCGGTTAAATTGAAAAAAAAAAACAAAAATCGACAAAATAATAAAATTAAGCGGGAAAATTTAAGAAAAGTGTTTGCGGTGGATAAATGGAGAAGGTAAGATTAATATCATAATTAGGCTATTTTGGCGTTGATTTTTAATATCTAACACATTACAGGAACAAAAAAAAAAACAAAGAGAAAGAGAGTCGAATTGGCTACTGCAGATTTTTTTTTACTTTTTTATATTTTTGTACACATCCAGTTGTTGTTCTTTGCATAAACAGCTGGTTGATTTTAAAGTGATGTTAAATTATTTAAAAGCAACTTCAGCTACTTCTACCGCTAAATTACTGTTACCAAAATAAACATGGTAAACGAGTTCCTTTCAATTATTTTTACTATATTCTTGCATTAAAAAATTCTATACGAAATTATCCCTGCCAGAAGCAGTTAAGTTAAGGTTACGATGTCAACTTCTTTTGGTATCCTTTGTTTATTTTTTTTTTTTAACGAAAATAATTACAAATCTCTGATATATCACTGATATAAATCAGCTGATTTTAATAATATGGCAATGTAAAACAAACAAAAATAAATATCAAAATGGTGGTAACTTGAAAAGAGTAACAAATACAATTGTTCAATTCACAAGTAATGTTGTATGTTGTACATTGTATGATACAACTATCTGATTGTGAACACAATTTTTAGCAAAGTCGTATATTTTTGTTGTCAAAAGTAAAATATTAAAAAAATTAAATATTCAGGGGTGTCTATGACACATTTGAATGTAAATGTTGTATGTGTTGTACAAAATATATAGAAATTGCCAACAACAGTTGTATAACTATTGTAAATTCAATAACCCCTACGACACTACAACATCACTACTCTACAGTTAATATATAACTCTAGATAATTATTTAAAAATCACCACATTATTGCAAAGTACCTACGGGTTATAACATAAAAGTGGTAGCTATATCTAATACTACTAATATTGGAATAAATTTTCCAAAGTGATCCGTATACGAGTATAGTGAACTTTAAAATACACTGAATATCAATATTGCAGTATTAAAATAATATTCCTTATTGCACGAAATGTCTTTATATTCGAAACGCTATATTAGATCTGATTTTGATTTATTCTTCATGATTCTAAAATTTAATTTTACATCCGTATTCACTGGCAGAAATTCCTAAAATACTCAACACATTTTACTATAATTGTCAAGGTTTTGTTTTGTTTTGCTGCGTATACTTCGAATTTTGATAATTTACAATCGAAATAATTATTAAAATTAAATCAGGCGAAAAATAAAAGTGAGATTTATTTGTTGACAAGCTACACACATTCTTAGAAATGTCCCGCCGGCCACCATCACTAAAATATTGACAGTTTTATTTCAAATGAATTTAAATTGCCATAGTTTGTTTCATTAAAATACTATTTAAATTTGTCATAATTTTACAGCTGTTGAAATTTTAAAATTCCATATAAAATAAGAATCATTCAAATCATATCACTGCAGCATATTATAATTATAATAAGTTTAATGACCAAAAGATCACATTTGACAACACCGCTTCATGTCAAACGTAATTCCAAATTCATTTAAAATTTTTATAGGAAATAATTTTAGTAAAAATAGTAGCACCGATTTTTGGTTAAAATATATTTCCTTTGCAAACAATTTTTCAGTCACCCTATTTGTTTATAAATAAAATAATTTAAGAATTTATACAAGACTTCAAACAAATAATAGTTTGTTTGTCGTGTGCCATTTAATTTAGTGTTTATTTAGTGCGCCAGTTTGTCAGTACCTTGGAAAATGTGTTTTATTTGTTTTATAAGAAAATGAAAATTATTGAGATAAAAGGCAAAAAGCTAAATGTCTAAAATCTAAAGTCTTTAAATTAAAATCTAGGTCTATTCGAAAGTGTACTAAAAGACTAAAAATTTTAAACGCGATAGGAAAACTAAAACTGTTAAACCGAGTTTTTTAGTAACCAATTTTCTTATATCGTCCCGATTGAAATATATTTGTGGCAAAATTCTCATGACGTATGTTATTTCAACCAACAAACAGACAGACAGATCAATTTAAACGATTCTTTCAACATAGACAATATAGAAAGTATCAGGCATGTGATGGAAATCGAAAACGAATGAGTTTTAGAAGTACATTTTAATGCATTTCTAATCTAATTTTTAAAAATTTTCTTTTAAGATTCTCTTCAGTAGCACAATATCTTTATATTTTATGTGATAAGTTTTTCAATACCGAAATATTACGAAAAAATTGAATTCTAAAACTCATTCGTTTTCCATCACATGCCTGTATGTCTACGTATAGGGCAGAGTTCTCTTCTTATCTGGGTGTTTCGGAGAACGTACAATATTTTACACAACACGCTTACAGTCAGACATATACTGTGAGCGTCAAAATAAAGACAACGCCACATATTATTAAAAGAAAAACATAATTTTTTTTTATATATTTACATAAGTAGAATTGAATTCACACAAAAAAAAAATTTAATTGATTTATTTTTAAAATAGAGCAATTTTTAAGTGTCAAAATAATAATAGAGCAATTCCATATGAAAGCGATCACCTTTTGGACGACCCCTCTCCGATTTTAAAATAAATAGTCTCAATCGATTGCCCAGCAAAAAATAATGTACCTACATATTTTTTTTATAGTGACTGGTTTAGTGGTGGTGTACACCACTGTCATGTGACAAAATTGAAGAATTCTTCATAAGGGACCTCATTGAAAGTTGTTTTAAAAAAAAACTACTAAAGCGATCGCAACGAGTGATAGCTCGTTGGAAAGGTATTGAATCAGGCTTTAATTGGAAAATAAAATTTTCCTAATTTTTTTTAGAAATTTACCTTTAAATTTTCCCATGAAAATTAAATTTTCCGATTTTCCACAGAAGCTCCTAAATTTTCCGGCTAATTTTTTTTTTTGGATTCCTCATAATTTTTGCTTTAAGAATCAGCAATAAAAAATGGGCCCCGATTCCTTGTTTGGACAGAGCATTTAAGAGACCACCTTGTTAAAAATACATTTTAAAAATTATTTTACAGTTAAAAATACATTTATGAAGAAAAAATCAATTTTTTTTTTAAGAGCCCCAAGTTGAGTGTGTAGTGAATATGGTCTGCCTGCCTTTACAAGATCAGCCATAAATCCATGGATAATAGCAGCAGTGGCATGTAATGGCACACCAAACCCGACTGAGGCTACAGGTCATAAAATGTTTTGTAAATTTTTTAAATTACCAGGTAATAAATATTTCGCCTAAAATGACACGTGCAGAAACAAGTCATAAAACACAGATTTTCCATAAATATGGTGAAATATTTATTACCTGGTAATTTAAAAAATTTACAAAACATTTTATGACCTGTGGTCGGCTTATTGGCAGTAACCAATTAAGTCCCTCTTTAAAAAACATTTTATGACCACGCAAATTTTCCTATTAAAAAAAGCAAATATCGCTTATTTTTTTTTACCTATTTTTTAACAAAAAATAAATATTTATATAAACAGCTGGTTGATTTTAAAGTAATCTTAAATTATTTGAAAGCCACTTCAGCTGGTTTTAAATTAAAAGTATGTTTTAGCGGTTAAAGCATACTTTTACGTGTCTATAGTTAAAAGAAAGTGTACTTTTAACAAAAGTCAACTTTTTAACTATTAAAGTACACTTTTTTTGTGATTATGGTTATGGCCCAATAACTTTAATTGTTATAATCTAAAATTTAAATTACAGTTTGTTTGGTTTTAAAATATTCCTTATTTAAGTGACACACGAAAAAATACCACAGAAATACATGTCTAATTTTACATGCAAATATATGTACATATATATATTTTTTATTTCTTCAGGAAACTAAAGCCAACACCTTGAATTTTGGTTGTACAAAAAAATTATTTTTTTCTGAGCTTTAGTTTAGGAGATGTGCTTAATTTGAGTTAAAAAAAATATGATTCCTTATTCAAATGGCAGACAGTGTATTATCTCAACCATTCCATTTGATTAATTACTATTGATAATTTATTATTTATGGAATCAGGTTTCTTTAAGTTATTATTAATAAAATTAATTGAATGATTAATTTTGTTCTTCAATTCAAATCTTTTTTTTTTAACTATTCAGAATATGTAAATGATTAAAAATAAAAACTAATTCAATGAAATAAATGAATTTCATTACGAATTCATTAAAAAATTATTGAATTCTATTCCAAAAAATCCTTTTAATAAAACTAAAGAATTTCTTAATTTATGAAACGAATTAAAATTTCAACGAAAATAGGCTTAAATTTAATTTATTAATTGATATCACTGCTGACAATATAGGAAAATTCAAATCTAATGTCCATACACACCACTCGCTTCTGTAGCTTCTTAGAAATGTCTATTTAATGAGTGTTCATTTAAGGGGAAACAATTTACATTAGAGTTGTGCGTCTCCACCAATCTTATAGAGGGAGTAACAAACAATGAACTTATATTTACAATGACCAACTAAACACTAGTTATGACCACCTAAAAAAATAACAATGAATTGTTAATGTTTGGTCACAAATTAAACACAAGCCCAGAAAACAAACCACAAAAACGGCAAAATTATTGTTCAGATGAGTACAAGTGAATGTAGGTGGATAAATTTAACCTCATTTTTTCAGTATTTATTATTTTAAAATTAAGACTAAATAAATCTGTAATAAATTAAATAAAACACAACCTAAGGTAAGCAAAAATAAATTCAGCATTAACTGTTTTGCAAATAGTTTTCAGCAAGTTTGTAGCCTAAAACAATATTTTTGGAAAATTTCTTAAATAAATATTTATTTGTTGTTTTTCAACGCAAGAGCAACCAGGAGTGATGCACAAGATTTCTTAATAATTTATTTTACAGAACAAAAACAAAATAACAAGATATCTATAAATATAAAATTTATGAACATCTATCATTAAGTTATTATCTGATATAATTGATATTTGTTTTGTTAGTGTAACTATAGAAAAGTATGTTTATTGAATACAAACTTTTGAAAACGAAGCAAAGAAAATATTTAAAATCAATGATTTCTGAAAATATTCCAATGTCTGTTTTAATAAAATTTGGTTACTGCACACAATAGAGGAATTGTTTTGGAATTTTTCGTTTTTCTAAATTGCATACGTCAATTGTTACGATTATTTATTCTTTATTTTTTTTATTGAAACATCTATAACGATGTTGGGGCTAATGCATTTGCAAAAGATGAGCAGCTATTGTTGTGTCTGCTGAATTGCTACTGCTACACTCTTTATACTTTTAGTTTTCAAATGTTACTTATTGACTATAAACGTGGTTAGAGAAATAGCACACTGTCAATAGCAAAGCATTAAATGGGAAGCAAGGAATAATAATAAATTAACAATTACATTACTTGCTAGCTAAAGTCGTTAATGTGTTCACTTAATCAGCCTTATTATGAGTGTCGTTTTCTTTTTACGACAACGACTCTTTCGTAATAGATTAAAGATAAAATCAAGTTTGTGTCTTTACTCTGTTACGAAACAGTCGTTGTCGTAAAAAGAAAACGACACATAATAAGGCTGAATATTAATTATTTCCTTAATTTCTTAACTGTCAATGTTATTATGGTTTTTTATTGCATGTTTTAAATGCTTTACACAAAGTGTGCTATTGCACTAACCCTTGCTGTAAAATATAAATTGCAAGTAGTTTATATGGAATGTATAGATAGACAACAACAAAAACAGAAACAATTGCACTTGAATTTACATCTATAAACAAACTAAATTTGAATGTTCATTTGCTACTTGCGATTCTTCTTGATACAAGATCATTTATGGACAAATTTTATCATTTATGTATATGTGTAAGAGTGATTCCCAAACGTTTTATTACATATTAGCAATTATAATTGCCACCCTAGCGTAAATTCTTAATACATACCTATTTCATGTCACGTATACTACTTGTAATATCAAATAAAGACGATTAATTGTAGTAACTAAACTTCTCTGCTATTGGCACAAATCAAGGTTTTCAGCTAAAAAGAATATTCATAATATCAATCGAACTTTAGTTTTCCATCCTGCATTAAGGATTAGGAACGAAACCAACAATTCAATTCTACTTCAAATCAAACTATAGAACCAACCATTTAAAAAATATATTTATGCTGTAGAGATTGTTATAATGTTCTACCAACCCACTCAACTAACGTTTTTTTTCCAGAAATTCGCATCAAAGAATAAATAATTGTTAGTTTTTGGGAAATCTTCTACCTTTTACCTAAAAAAAACATTGAAAATTTTACGCCACACAACGCTCATTTGCCGCCACCTAATGTTTTTCTTTTGTTTGTTCCATTACACGCAGAATATACCTAGTGTGCAATTAAGAAGAATGCGTGATAAATTTAAAAAAGGACAAAAAAAGGTTTCTTAAAATGTAAACAAAAGTGTATTATAATAGAGGGTGTCAATTACCAGGTAAAATATTTTGTAAAAACCATATAATCCTAAATATTTACTTTGCTTATCTCATTGAGTAAGATATATTCAGGTCATCGAAATAAGTTCATTCCAAACAAGAAAAAATGTTCAAATCTGTTCAAAAAAAAATTAAAATATGGTTATCTTTCTTGTAATTCTTGCATAAATGCGAATCCTTAAAATACTCTAACAACATTATTATTTTCATACAAGAACAACTTCATATACAATGAAATATTATAAAAAAAAAAAGTAGAAGATCCTTCCTTGAAGGTTCTGTATTAAATTCATGGGCAATTTGATGCACAGAAAAAGTTATTGCCCGACAAATTTTAATTAAACTTTTAATTGAGTCTTAATTGATTTTTAATTAAACTTTTAATCATATCAATTAAATTTTTAATTGAAAAACAATTTTCAATTAAATAATATAATATTTTTTTAATTAAAACTACTTTTAATTAAATTTTTACAAAATATTTTAATTGATTCTACAAATTCCTTTTTCGGTCCACTTTCAATTAAATATTTAATTAAATATACGAATATTTAAATTGAAAATCAATTTTAAATTTTTCTGTGTGTACTACTGTACTTCATCTTAGGATCTTTTGTGCAACCCTAAACATAATGGTAATATGACCAGTCTACGTATGGCGTCAATTACTCTGTTTGGTGAAAAATGTTCCTGGGACTATGTTATCATTGGACAGTAGTAGTAAAGTACGAGCTCGAAAAACCCGCGTTATTACATAAATTAAATTGGTGACATATAAGACGACAATAGTACAGTATTATACTTAAGTCATTAATTTCGAGCGATAACTTCTGGGATCTTTGTAAAGAATCATTTGATCACAGATATATTACCCCAATGTAGGGATGGACAAACAACATCGATGTTTTAAAAATACTCGATGTATTGTGTCGAAACATCGATATAATCCGATGTGTTTTTTGCTCCTAAACAATCGGAAAACATCGATGTTTTCTTTCGATGCATCGAAATGACAAATTGTATACAGAACGTGTATATTGGTATATAAACGTGTATACATATCTAACATTTTAGACCCTCGATTCAAAAAATGCACTTTAATGATGCAATAGCTGTTGCCAATGCTGTATCAAAAATCAAGGAATTAATGAAAAATACTCGTTGGCAAAATGAAGATATTGATCTGACTCAGAAAAATTCGATAAAAGTGAGGATACTTTTTTCATTATGAACTAGCCATTATAAACTGGTTCATAGAAATTGGAAAAGCAACAAGACTGAAGATATATTGTCTGATGAACTTTAAGTTTAGTTGAATCGCTGTTTCCCAAGCTTTACAAGATCGCTTTTAAATATCTTACAATGGTAGGAACATCGGTTCCGGTGGGAACATCGCACTCAACAAAGAAACAGATTGAAACAGTATTGAAAAAAGTATTGAGAGATGTAAAATAAATTTAAGATTTTTCGAAAATATAATACATAATAATAAGTAATTAAAAAAAAAAACAATCGATGTATAAAAAACATCGATGTATGTTTGTGATGCATCGCATCGAAAAAAACATCGATGTTTTTTACAGTGTCCATCCCTATCCCAATGCCATGCAAATAGCGTTTTATTTCAAGGATAAGATCTGAAGAAAGTGCCTTTGTATTAACCAAACAATTTAGACCTTAGTGGCCCAGCACATTGTCAGCTCATTGTGCGTTCTAAGGCAGTCCATGACGAACCCGATCTTACCTAATACATATACATATATATGTATATACATATACAAATCATAGAAAATATAATTCGCACCACTATCAAACTCTTTGTCAACATGTACATGTCTATTTTTCGTCATCACTTTTTTGTTTATATACCGAAATGTCTTGTCAAATCAATATAAAAACAATTTATTTTCTTAACTTTTACGCAGTGTTTTTAAACAAAAAATATGTGAAAAAATGTTTAAGATTCTGTTAATTGTGTAAAATATTTATGTATTTTGCTTAACAATAAAAACATCCGGCAATCAATAATTTATTTGTTTATTTTTAACAATTTATTACATTCAAATATTATTTAAATTTATTTTTACTAACCATAGCACATTTTAGTTGTTTTTTTGTTTGTTTTCAAAATAAAAACTCATAACTGAAGTTAAAAAGCAAGTAATTTGTTTGTTATACAAGTATAATCGAATTCTAACACAATTTTATAGCTGAAGAAAACATTTGTATCGTTTTTTTTTTAAACTTCTAAAGCGAGCAAGCGTAACGTGACCGAATGAGATACAAACGAAGACTAAAGGTAGGAAATGAATGTTGATGTTGGTATCGAGCATAAAAACAAAGATCGAGAGAATGTTTGTTTGCTTGCACGGTTTAAGACTCATATGTTTCAAGGGACTTAAAATTTGGCTATGAAGTAGGTAAAAGCATGAACAAGGACTAAAACACGTGCAATACACATGTGTGCAGATTTGGCAATATGGAAAATGGAAACTTATACATTTATGTTTAACTGCAACAAGTGCGAACTGTATGAGAAGGAGAAAAGGAATAAACGCAGGTGCTTCAGTTCTTTCACTTAGCTTTAAAACTACAGGTTGCATTAGAAAAACGATTAATGTTTAATGCAGATCTCATCATGAGATTTACTTTAAAATTGTTTCAAAAGTACTTGTAAATTATTAAATATACGTATATGTATGAATTTTTCATTGGCATAATTGGTCAAATGTTTATAAAGTACATTTATGCTGAATACATTTTCCAAGGATTTCCCAATCGCTCATTGTAATTTTTTTTTGTCAGGGTTATGTACTACATAGCTCATATGGAAACATTTTTTGAATTTGTTGAAATATCGTTTTATATGCAGCATTATAATGCTAATCAAGAGGTTTGTGAATCTACTTAAGAAGCAAAAATTTTGTGGGTCCCAAAATCAAGCAAGATATGAAATTGACTCTATTTGTTCAGTAAAGTTTTGCCAACCAAAAAAAAAAAAAAAAATATGTGGAAAGTATTGGATATAAGTGAGGATAAGTTCAAACAAACGAATATGAAAAAGATAAGAAACATATTGAAAATAAATAACAAACAAACTAATAAACTCAGCTTTAAAAACACAAAAAAAACAGAAGGGAAAAACAAGACGCCGTTTCAGAAACAACAAAACATTTTTACAGTGTACCATTCATCCCAAAACTCACAGAGATGAAAACATTAAAGGGAATAATAACAGATGACACAACAACAATTGCATACAATTCAAACAGCACATTACGACAGCTATTTACGAATAACCAACCGAAGATGGACAAATTAAAAACAGACAATGTGTTGTGTACGAAATAAAATGTAAAGGAAACGAGGAGGAGATGTGCAATTTGGTGTATATTGGTACAACAAAAAGAATGCTGGGTACAAGAATCAACAGAAAACAGAAATAAGAAATGGAAAAATATCGACGGCACTTCCCAGCACGTAAAAGAGTGTAATCATGTGGCAGATTTTGATAATGTTAAAATATTAGATATAGAAAGGAAGGAAAACAAAAGGTATACACTGGAGAGTTTACGCATACAACAAAAAATAAAAACAACAATGAACAAGAAAGAAGACAAAGACAACACGAAACTTCAATACTCCTCTGCAATTAATAATTAAATCAGTTCTGTGATATTAGCTTTAAGTTAAACTTGACTTAAGTTTTGTGGTCGTTTATTGTATAATATATATTTTTATTAATTATTTGATTATTTATACTAAAATTCTGTTCGTGATGTCCCGTTTTTTAGTATTTTAGTAACTAATTAATAATAAAAATTAATATCCAATGATAAAAAACATCAAAGCTGTAAGTAAAACTATATAATAAGTTAATAAGTTAAAGCTGTGTAATAAAACAATAAATTTTGTCACTAGATTATTTAGAACGAGACCCCTGAAGAAGTTAGAATAAAACTAAAGAAACGTTGGGTAAATAAAATAAAAAAATAAAAATTGAACAAGTTTTTTATTTACGTTTGGAAACAAACATTTGACCAAATTAGCCCGAAGGAAACTCCTTAAAAATTGTAAAAAAAACTGTTTAACAACAAGCACAAGTTTTTTGAAAACCTTTCAAACATAATGAATATTTTGTGGCAATATTTTTAAACAAAACGCTGCACATTTTTATCCTAATGACTAAAACAGCATTAAACGTCAAAATTGCATTTGAGGTTCAGTGAAGAACAAATGCATCCACAACGTCTCAGTGTTTGGTGAGGATTTTGGGCTTGCGGCATTGAAAACTTTAACTATGGTAGAGGAACATTTTTACAAAATAGTTTTGCAAATTTTACCGATGTGCTATTATACACATAACAGCATTCTGTGTTGCTAACCATTTAATAAAAACATAACAACCTAAAGCTGCCTTTTAATTTCAAATCTTTTGTATTGCCATACTGGCTTAATGACAATTAGTTCAAAATATAAAGTATTCAGTGTTGTCTTTAGATAAACAACTTTAGCCCCATTGAAACTGTATCTTTGAGACCGAAGCCAAATTTATCTTTGGTTCTAAAAACTTAAGTGCTGCCTTTAGAAAGATAATTAAAGCCGATCGAAACAGTTTCTTTCAGTTCGAAACCGAAACTAATATTCTTTCTAAAAAGATACGGAATACTTCACTAATAATTGAAACTATAGTTTACCTGCTGCCGTTTCAGAACACAAAGTCAATTCATATTTTTGAAGGATAAATCTTAATTCCAGCAAAGCTGGAGAAGATGGGCAGATGGAACCTAACAGAGTTTAGGTTTGAATTCTGTCACTGCACGAGTTTTAATATGATTCTTTTTAAGAATCTATATTCCAGTCCAACGGGATGGAACTTGATGAAATTTATTGATAAACTCGTTCACTATTAACTTCAATTGTTAATGGTTGTAAAATTTTTCTGAAATTCTATATTCCATGTTTTCATCAATCAAACGCTAAAATGAGAATAAATCTAAGTTATAAATATTCTTCTGTAGTCATCAGTGGTGATAATATGTAAAGGAGCGAGTTTAAATTATAATTTAAACATCTTGTTTAATGTGCATACATACCGTGGTGTAAATATACAAGGTGAGTGCAGTAGCACAGCTGACTGACTTTGTTTACAATTTACTTCTGTCAAAAGTAATATGTACCTTTTCAAGAGTTGTTGACAGTAGTACATTATTTTGCACAAACAAAATGGCAATTGTTCTGTATTGTGTTGTATTTACACCATGGCACATATTATAAGTTTTCGAAATATTTAGTTCTCTATCTACCAACTCATTTTCAATTCACTTCATTCCATAGCGATCTTTTGTTCCATTCCATGTTTTATCTACGTCTTGTGTTTTTAAACGAACAGTTCTTATAGGCCGTTTATTTCTAACAAATTTCTGAAATCTTTGCCTGCCTGCCAAATACTGATTGAATACCAATTTTTTTTATAACCCAATTAAATAATAATTAATCAGCCAAATGATTTAAATTTTGTTTTTTTTTTTTATATGCAGTTATATGACATGTTGCAGACAAAATAAAGCATCATCTTTATGAACTTTTATTAAATTCACTATTGTATTTTTATTTCATATTATACTTTATAAATGTTCCTCTTTCGAAATTGCATAATTTATATGTATTGAATTGTTCCTAAAAAAATTCGAGCAATGTTTGTTGGTATTCTTGTCGAAATCCAATTTTTAAAATAATCCAAAACAGCTGATTGAATTATTTTATATACATATTTTGTTTGTCAATAATACATATAAACATTTTTAACCAGATGTTCCAAAATATTTGGGATATTAGTTTCATTCATCATCTATTATGTAACCGAAATATTCTAAAAGAGTTTCAGTTCATCATCAGTAACTTTTGATAATTTTTGGGGTTCTCTCTTGTTTTTATGCTACATTTTTTAGAACACTAAAATAAGGAATTTATTTAGCGACATCCTGCTGTATGTTGAAATCAACCACAAATTACTAAAAACATAAAGGTCCCAAAATATATTCAGGCTGAAATAAAAACTGGTTCATAATTTCAATTTTCATTAGCTAACTTTATTTGGATTCTATATGAGAGTTAAAATCAAATTTTCGAAGTTCCAAAATGAATTTGAAACTTCAATTAAGTTGTTGTTAAATCGGGGAAAACTATCCATAAAGTTCACTGACTAAGAATTATTTAAAGATTTCATTTTGTCTTACATCTTAATTTATAAATGAAACCGTATTACTCAACATATTAAAATTTCATGACACATTAATTGCATTAAATATAAGATAATAGCTCAATAAAATCTCTGAATTTGATATTTATGTATGTAGTAAAAAATATAAAATAGAAAACAAACAAGCTCTAATTTCCACAAATAGATCTTGTTCCCCTCTACAAATATTAAAAAAAGTTACTAAAAGATAAAAATCAATTCCATAAAAAATTATGTATTTTAAACTACACGCAATAAAAAGCGGAAGTTAAAAGTAAAGAAAAGGAAAACTCCACCTCGTGTACTCATAACAAATTATTATAAAATTCTCAAAAAAAAAAAAAAAAACACACACACAAACATATTATAGCCAGCAACGTATAATATGAGAATGAATGTAGTTGACACTCGTAAAGTGAAAAGAAAACAATAAAATTACTTGGAAAACAAGATAGAAAACCATAAGCATAGGGTACTTTTGATACATTCAAGTCGTGACACTAGCGAAACAATTTGGTATTTCTAATTACAAACTAAACACACACACTAAACTATTAATTCACGCACTAATACATACAGTGGGAAGCAAAACTGTCCGGATGTTTTGAATTAAGGATGGTGCTTTTGGATGCGCTCATGTGGCCTATGTATTCTTCTCCATCAGATTGGTATCAATTGACTTTCATTTCGTTGCTCCAGTCATCAACTGTTAAATTTTTGTGAGTTTTACAGAAATGAAGGCGTTTTTCTACATTTTTATCAGAATGTACCAGCTACTAAACCAATTCTATTTAATGCACGTCTAACCGTCCAAGAACTGACATCCTTACCAGCACTTTTCGGGGTCTTAATTTCCTTAGTATGTAGCAAACGTTCAATCTTCCGGTCATCACCACCAGATAGCAGTTTTGGTCGACCCCCTTGGTTATTATTAAAAGCTATGTACATTACGCCGTTTTTTATATCATTTAACGTGGATCTATTTAAATTTAATTTTTGAGCAATTTTACGAAATGAATAATTATTTTGCAACAAATTTGTCACATTGGCGCATATTCAGAAATGATATCTAAGTTTAAACTTTTTTAAGTACCAACTTAAGTTATTCTTAGTTGATTACTTTCAGCACAAAAAGTTACAACTTAATTATGGGTAAAGCTGTAACTAAATGTCAACTAACAAATACATTTAAAGAACAGCTGATTGATTTTATTTATTGTCGTCGATGATGTTAACATATTTGGCCAGCAATTTTTTAAATGTATTTTTTTTCATCTGGCGACCAATTTGAGTCTCTAAAATACACAAAGCAATAAATACATATTTTTTTCTAACAATAATAATAAACTAGAGATGTGTGTTTTGTTAACAAAAATCTACTAAATGCAGTGTTGCATTTCTTTTAACAGCTGAAAGCTGTTGCTAAGTTAGTTATGATTTGTAAATAAGATCTTTAACTATTTATGAACTATTTTTTAGTTTCTGTTTAATAAGTTTCGACTTTAGTTACGATTTCTGAATATGCGCCATTGTTTTTAATATCAGTTGGCGTTTTTTTTTTTAATTTTAAAGATCTTTTAATTTTTAACTTAAAAATTAAGTTAATCACTTCACAGGCCAAACAAAAATGCACAAATAGACCAATAAAAGATTGATAACGAGATCGCAACAAACAAAAAAAAGCAACGGACAATATTGTGATAATGTTTATTTCTTGTACTTTGCAAAAGTGACCGAATAGTGAATTTTTTGTTTTTTTTTTAATTTTCTTATTTTTAAGCAATTTATGTGAGTTTTTGTGCTTTATAATTTAAAATAAAGTTCAATTAAATAAAAAACAAGTAATAGTTCAATATTCGGCTGTGCCGAATCTTAAATACCCTCCACCTAAACGTAATAAGAAATACAAAAACTACACTGGTTATAGGACTAGAATATCCCTATTCTGTGTTTTCTATTTGGTCTTAGTGCAAATCTTGTTAGTATTTTATATATTTTTGGAAAGACAATTTTACGACCAACATAATTTATGTTAAATATTTTGAAATTTTGTCTAATTTTCACCATTTTAAATTGATTTAATTACCAATTCTTACCATAATTTACAGAGTTTGTCGGATGTTCATAATAATCTTGAGTGTAATTTAACAAACAGAGTATCAAAAAGGGGAACAATTAGGTTTTAGTGACTTTTCTCAAAAAAAAAAAAAAAAAAAAAAAAAAAAAAAAAAAAAAAAAAATTTCATCAAATAGGGCTTTTAGAGGAGATGCCAGCAAAAAAATAATAATATAATATAATAATTTGTAATACATGAAATAAAAATACCTTTCCAACGATATATATCATGATTATAAGATATGGACCGAATATGGGTTAAATCCGAAGAGGATATTTTTTGACCCGAATTTATTTGTTTTTTTGGAAATTTTTATATAGCAGCTATGACAAATTATTGGCCGACCTTCTTAAATTTTAGAACAGTGATTTTCATGCATATGAGGATATTTCACGTCGAATTTCAACATAATAATGGTATATTTAAGATATATATTAGTATTAACATAGTCAAATATGGACCGATATTCTCAAAATCCAGCAGTTTGATTTAGGCATGTATGTAAATGATCCGTGTAAAATTTTGGATTGGTACCCTTATTTATAAGAGATTTATGAGTGTTTTAAATGATTTTCGGAAGAGAGCTTTATATGGAGCATACGGTTAAAAACAGACCGAAATTCACAAAATTTTGTGGGATGATTTTTGTATATATGTAAATGATATGTGCAACGTTTTGAGTCGGTACCGATATTTATACAATATATATAGGGATAAATGTCTTTTTTAGATGTGGTCCTTGTATGGGAGCTATGACCAGTTCTGGGCCGACCACCATAAAATTTAGTACAAAAATTTATTTGCCTACAGAGATCATTTATGTCAAATTTTAGCTGTTTAACATTATTTATATCTGTTTTATACGTATTTAAGTGAATTTTGGAAGTGGACTTTATATGGGGCTATGGTCAAACATAGACCGAACTAAAAAGAATTTCGTTTTACGATTTCTTTTTGCATGATACTTATTCCTGCTGAATTTTGTATTGATATTTCAGTTGTATAGGCATTTATATATAATTGAGAAAATATTTCGGGAAAATTTTTGTATGGGGGCTATGAGAAATCATGGACCGATTCATACTATTTTCCGCACACTTTCTTCTTTTATCATAAAAACAAAGTATTATCTGCAATGTATTTCAAAATATTGCAATAAAATTGACAAAAAATACCAAACTTTTATGGAGGTTGGTCTCCTAAACCGATTTTGCTGATTTTAAATAGCAAACTTCTCGAAAGCATGTCTGATAGAATTATTGAAGATTTGGATCCCGAAGATGTCTGTGGACTTCAGAAAACTGATTTCAACAGACAGACAGACGGACATGGCTTATCTATAAGGATCCAGAATATATATACTTTATAGGGTCGGAAAATTATGCTGTGGAAATTACAAACGGAATGACAAACTCCAAGACTCTTGGAGCATATTTTACATAGTTATTTGCAAACGCAATTTGTTTTTGCCGATTCATCAAGAATATAAGGAGGTGTGATGATGTAGGGATGTATAGCAGCTGAAAGAGTTGGTAATTTTGAGTTAATCAAATCCACAATGGACAAATATGGCTATCTGGATATCGTGTAAAGAAACATAATGCAAAGTGCTGAAAAATTGGGGTTGTCAAGTGATTACTACTTTCAGTAAGGACAATGACCCCAAGCACACTGCAAAAGTTGTAAAGCTTTGGCTTCTGTGCAATGTCCTACAAAGGCTTCCTATTTATCCACAATCACCCGATAGTAAACCAATAGAGCATTTATGGGCATTATTGGAAAAAAAATCCGCCAGTACAATATAATTAGTAAGGAAATGTTGAAAGAGGTGATCAAAAATGGGTGGGAGAATATTTCGCACACTTGGTTAATTCCATGCAAAACAGGCTAAGATAGGTTCTTCGACGCCGTGGCTATCTGACGGGTACTAAGTTTTATTTATTTTTTTTAAAGTTTAAGTTTTTCATAGTTTTTTTCCTTTATGAGCGTAGACTTTTGACATACTATTTTTTGACTTGAAATATATTTTTATGTTTTTTTTTTATAAAAATATTATAAATTTAAGAAAAATTGTTCCTTATAATGTAAGCCTGAAATACAAAATTAAATTCAATAAAAAAAAATTAACATATGTACATAAATATCATTTTTTTTAAGATTTTATAGTAATAATACGCTACGAGAGCGTGGACTTTTGACACCTAGTGTATATGTATATAATAATATACATACATATATTTGTATTATTTTCATTATCTTACTTTCTTAATGCAAAACATCCGGACAGTTTTGCTTCCCACTATATGCCAACAAAATTCATAGAAATTTAGACATACATACACACATATATGTATTCGAAAGAACATTTTTCATGTTCCTGTTCATTTGGTTGTTGTTGTTCTTGTTTTATTTTAGCGATGATATTCAGCGTTGTCAACTTGTTGCGTTTCGCACCATTTTTGATGCTTTTTTAATTTTTTGTGCGAAAAATTCCTTAGTTGGTGCGCGGTGCGCTTTTTGGTTAATTTCGGTGCATTTTTTTTTAATTTTTCCTAAATGTGATGAAATCTTTATTTTTACTAATTTTTAACTGCAGTTTTTTAATAATTCATTATCATGAAATCTATACGATGAAAAAGGACCGCAATTAAATGTATTTTACTATACATATATACGAATATAGAACAAACATTCGTCACATGAAGGTTATTGCTAAAGATGAATAGGATAACCATTTTTGTTTGAAAATAAAATTAACATTTTAAAGATGAAAATAAAAATTCTTGTTTAGCCTGATTGGTCTACTAAACTGTACAGTCCCAGTGAATCCCTAACAAATTTTATTGAATAGGGTCAACGAAGTACTAGAAGTACCTTAAATAGAAAACAAAAATATTTTTACCAATTAATTCCAAATAGCATATATGAGTATTTTTACTATTAATCGTTGATCTCTTTTTAAAAAGTTAAAAAAAGAAGAAATTAATTACATATTTATCTGGTATACAAACAAATTTGTTTAATTTATTTTTTATTTTTGTTAAGTTTTTTATTTTTTTTTTTATAAAAACACTGAACTGTTGAAGACTGTTATATTTATAATACAAAAAAAATATTATATTTTTATGTGAAATTATTTCAATAAACATTTTATTAAATAGAAAAGAAAATCTAAATTTGATGCGATTTTTTTCAAATGGCGTTTTTTTTTCTCCATGTTGGTGCGTTTTGAAATTTCAAAGTTGACAACGCTGATGATATTTACTGTTAAATTCTATCATAAACTAAAAAAAATCTCCACTATTGTACAAAAGAGAGACACTGCACACGAGGGAGGAAATAAGGAGCTGATAAAGAGAGAGAGAGTGTAAAATTTGCTCTTTTATAAGTGTTTATGTTTTAATTTTTATGAGGCATTACTGTACGCATAAAAGAAACTTAAATTAGAAACAAAAAGGAAAGATCAAAGTGCGTCTGTTTGGTATGTGCTCTGTGGTAAATTTATTTACACGTTTGTGAACGTGCTGTTATTTATTGTAAAAATGTGTATGTGTGTTGAATTAAAAAGACGGTATATTTAAAGACTGCCGTACAAACTAGATACAATTTATAACAAAAAATATGACTCATATTACAAATTTACGTACAACTAAACTGGCGTGGTTTTTTATGTAATGTTCGTAGAACTGTTGAGGATTTTAAAAATTTTAAAATGATAAATCGAAACGTACTTTTCGAAGATCATGAGCTTTAGAAGTTTGAAAGTCAGTTAAAAACGTACGTACATACAGCTGTGGACAGAGAAATAGGGCACCAATGTTCTATGAAGTGCCAAACGTATTTTATAGAAAAATTAAATAATAATAACATGGAATTCTATGCTATTCTCTTGCTCCACTCTGCTTTTTCAAAAACTCGTTGGAAATATCCTGTTAACTTTTCAACATTCTTTATTTTGTCACATTTTGTTAAAAATTAAGTTCTTTTGGTTAGATAATAAAATAGCGCACACTTATTTCGATTTTAAACAAAAATAGGTGATGCTAATTTCGGTGCTAAAATCTTGTGCAATTTAACAAAACAATTGTTTAGCATTAATTTTGTCACTTGTGACAAAAAAAAGGTTATTTTGGAACTTCATTAAAAGGATACAAAACAATAAAACAAATAGCTGAAATAATTGGATGTTCTGGAAAGATGTTTTATAATGCAATTAAATATATTATATCAGAAGCAAACGTTCTTCATGTTAAGAAATAACGAAAGACGCCACTGCGAAAGACAACAGTTCGTGAGGATAAGGCAATAGTTAAAAAAATAAGCTAGATTCTTTCAAGTCATCAAAATGTTTCCAGCAGACTTGCACGAAGACGCCTCAATGAAAATCACCTTTATGGTTGTGTAAGTAGAAAAAATATATTTCTGTCAAAAATTAATATAAAGGTACGATTGTCTTTTGCAAAACTACACCGGGACAAAGATATCAAATTCTGGAAAAGAGTGCTATTTCTCTGCCTATAGCTGTATATACCAATAATTGAAGCTTTTATACGGAAGATATTTTACACATATACATAAGCAAGAACTTAATTCTTCATACATTCCAAAATGTAAATTGCAAAAAGTATCGGAAAAAATATTTTATACCAAAATTATTAATTAAATTTTAGTTTAACTTTCTTTCGTTCGTGAATACATAATTCCCTTTTTAATTCTTTTCGCATATCAAAGGTTTTATACAAGAAACTCTGCTTGCATACACAGTTTTTTAATGAACTTTCATATCTATAGCGCTTCCGATATTTTCAGCTAATTTGGGCTCTGAAATGTTCGGATTTTTTGCATCTACTTTTAAAATAAGCGTAACATATTGTTTGAAGAGTTTCTTTTTTCTTGCCATATTTTCTATGAAACCAAGCAGTATTTTTACGATTTCAAAATTTATATTAAAAACCTTGCGGATTGCAAGACAGCATTTTCATTTTTTGAACTCTTGAATAATAAGATTTTTTACCTTGATGATAATTTTTTTAAAGTAAAAATCTTAGCATTTGATACAATTTGAATAATAAAAATCTTAAATGTAATTCAACAAATACACAGGCTACTTGAATTGAAAACAAATGATGGTTTTTGTAACAGTTTTCAAATTTTCATTAAAACTGAACAGATTACACTGTCTGAACACTTTTTTGTGTTTGTTTCAGTTTTTTTCCACATTTAAGGTTATATTTAAAGATAATAAAACTTTTTGTTTTAGTACAGGAACTAAAATGAAATCAAATATTTTTGGTAGGCATAACATATTTTTTCTGATACTCATTGGCAAATATACAAAATTTTGGATATGTTTGAAGACTTAAGTCATTCACTGTACTTATGACTCTTATATTGACAAAAGAATTGGAAAGATTGGCTCAATTGTTTTTTATATATAAATCGTAATCGGAGAATAGATTCAAAACTGTTAACTTTGTTAACAAGGCAGTGACTACAATTGTCACAACATCAGAGATCTTGGGAAAAGGGAGATACTGAGTCTTATTAGATACCTCAATGCCACAGGTTGTCTCTAGAATTCTTCCACTAGTACCTAATCTTGTACGCGATACCAAATCACTGAGTTTAAAAAAAATCTAAAATCACAACTTTTTCATTGCATAGTAGGCTTTACGTTATTAATCACTTTATTTAGTAATGATTCAACTGTCTGTTCCAAAGCATTTATAATTGTTCTCTATTTTACCAAAAAATCAAAACTAATCAATTCATAAATACTGCTACACAACTGAACACACTAAAGCTGGAGGTCCACACCAAGCATCTACGCGATTCACGTGTTTTAAGTAAATGTAAAAAAAGTAGAATCAATGTACATAGTTGTATGAGTTAAGTTACACACTCAAAAGCGTAGGACGCGCTGACGCTTGAAACGCGAAAAGTTCGTTTACTTTCTACTTTTGAACACGGTGCACGCGTCACAGCTGACTTTGACAAATGCAAAGCAAATTTATTTTAAAGATGATGTCACCAGAAAAAATGACAGTTGAAAAAACACTTTTTATATGAGTTTGACAAACAAACCGATAAAAAAATTCATCTGGGCATACGGCATCACCTCCAACAGTACATACATAAATATAAAAAAAAAATATTGACGCGAAAAATCTTCGCATGTAACTTGAAATGCCTGATGCTTAAAACGTTTAGAAAGCTTAAAACGCTTTGACGCCAAAACGCGAGTTGTGGACCTCCAGCTTAATTACAAATACAATACTAAGCACATAAAGAAAAGACGAAGAGACCGAAAATCACTGCGAAAACAGAAAATCTTGTCGCGGGAAATGCAAAATTTCTCAAAAATACATGTTTTGCATTATCAAGAAGATTTAGGACTCAGCACGTTTACGCGACACACGGACACTTGCTCACGTCGTAGGAAAAGTGGAAGCGAAAATTGAAGGCGTACTCAACTGATACGCGAACAACGCTCACAGACAAATTATGTTTACTGACGAGCAAATCTTCACCGTAAAAGAATCGTTAAATAAACAGAACGGTCGTGTGTATCACTGTTGGGATCTTACAATTCTTAAATTGTACCGTCTCAATGGCAAAATTGTACCAAATTGCCATAAATTGTACCTAAATTTCGCTATTAAATAAAAAAGCATATAGTAAGAATTCATAACACTTTTTATTCAATAAAATAAAATAACAGAAAGAAAACTTAAAAACGTAAAACAATTTTTCAAATTTTGTTTGTTGCTTTCGTTGGTCGATATGTCAAAAACACAAGCAACTTTTGACATTTCTCTCTCTAAGTAAGCAAAAAAAGAAAAGCAGCTGTGCTCTCAACGACACCTGAAAAGTGAATTCGCCTTAAAAAAAATTGTACCAAAAAGGGATGAACTGTACCAGCGTACCAATAAAGTTTTATTTGTACCAAATTTGGTACAATTGTACCACAAATCCCATCAGTGGTGTGTATGCTCGGTCGTCCAGAGAAGCACCATCCAGCGTCTGTAATGGTATGGTGGAGAGTGAGCTACGATGGAGTTATCAAGCTCCGAGAAAGGAGTGAAAATATCGGCCATAGCCGATATGTACAATGTTTTGCATAATTTTTATATACATATGTACATATATATTTACCGAAAAAATTAATTGTTTTCTTTGTTTCTTATTTTTTAGTTTTTGTTATTTTACAGAAGAAATAAAATAGAACAAATTATTTTAATATGTTGAATGACGTGTGCTGTTGATTTTTCAATTTGTCTCATTTAAACAAAAATCTTTTTTCGGGTTTTTGATTATTTACATACAGTGGCTGTGTATTTTTCAAAGCTTAATACAAAGAAAACAAAAGGGAACTTAAAAAAGAAACTGGTGTCATTTAAATGAAAAAATGTTATAGCCTAACAAACAAAAAACATTAATTGCAAAAATTTACATTTTAATATACATACCTACATATTAAAACTAAAACAACAGAAAACGCACGTTTTTCACGTCACAGCTTGTTTTATGCAGTCAATTTCTACTGCACCGATAGATCAATCCAGAGTTGTTGGTTGTTCGTTTTTCTCTTGAATTGTGAGTCCGATTTTAAAACACTATTTTTACACTTAATGACACTTGTATTCATTTTTTTGTTCGCGTCATTATAAACTTTTAGAAAATACATAGAAAAAGAATAGCCAAACCAAAGGTTTGGATTTTGCAAAAAAAAAATATATATATAAACCAGCATCAAATGTTTTGGAATAATACTCTTTTCACCGATGAAAGTGGGTTGAAGATAAATATGTATTTGGAGTCAAAAACCCTACAAATATATGGCAAACCAAGAATGAAGTCTTTAGTAAATGAATATGTTATTAAATAGGTATGTACCTACTACTATCCTTATATTTCTAGTTTTTGTTAAGGGTTTATATTTTGCTTAATTTACTTATGAATTATGCAATATACCTAGGTATTTTGTTTTAAATTTGTAAGTATTACTTGTAGTAATATAAATAATAAAACATTTTTTTAACTATATTAGGTGTTTACTTTATATTGACGCTCACAGTATAAAACAAAATAACTATTTTTCGTTTTTTAGCAGCAAGTTAAAAAGTTTTGTTTATTAATTAATATGTAGTTAAAGAATACAATGTATATAAATCTCAGCATATTAGTTAGGTATATTTTCCTAAGCAATAAAGAAAACATTTTTTATATATGAGTATACTTCAGAACAAATAGTATGCAAATATTAAGTATCTACAAAAACAAACAAACAAGCAAGCAGAAATAACATGGTGTAACTATACAAGGTGAGTGCAGTATCCCAACTGACTGACTTTGTTTACAATTTACTATGTCAAAAGTAATACTTTTTCAAGTATTTTTGACAGTAGTACATTATTTTATACAAACAAAATGCCTGTTGTTTCTGTATTGTGTTGTATTTGTTGCCGATTTGCACTTACCATGTATAATTACACCACGAGAAATAAGTAAAAAAAAATATTTTAATATTTTGAATGACGTGTGCATATATGAAGGTATTCTCTTTTTAAAATGTTTGACTGGAAAAAGTTGTTTCTTGCAAAAAACATTAATACGGGAAGAATGTAGCAAAATTTCGCTTGATTTCAGTAAAAAAAATCTTTGATTCTATGTCTAGAAAATTATCAGCTGTAATAAAGGCAAAACGAGTACAAGCTAAATATTAAATACGATTGTTGTATGTTGGAAATTGTATGAAACACAATTTTGAGCAAAGTTGTGAGTGCAAATCGACAACAAATACAACACAATACAGAAACAAGAGGCATTTTGTTGGTGTAAAATAATGTACTACTGTGAAAAATATTTGCAAAAGTATTACTTTTGACATAAGTAAATTGTAAACAAATTCAGTAAGCTGCAGTGATGTGATTTTTCCCTACGCGCCCAAAAAAATCCCTACAACGTTTAATAGTTAGTTAATGAAAACTTTATATTATATAGTACATACAAATGTAAATATAATACACATTTATATTGCTAAATACTAATCAATTCTATTTATAAAGTACTAAAAATTAAATAAAAACAAAAACATAAAAAAACTAGTGCTATAAATTCACATAAAATCACATACCTATAGAGTTCATTGGTTTAAAAAAGGTACATAGAAAATTTGACTTAGATTTTGTTTTAATAATAATGAAACGAATTAGTCAGTTTTGTCTGACGATATCATGTTAATCGTATAATGTTATGGCCAAATTTTGTTTAATGAGATTCGGTGCACTGGAAGGTGTAACAATTTTTACTTTCATCTTGCAGGAAGGAGCGGACAATGCAAATTGATGTTAAAATTTTAGGACTTAGCTTATTTCTCTTCTTTGTGCGAACGTCGGTTATAATTGAAAAAAACCTTTCACTGTCCGTATTCGCATGTGGCAATGATAAGGCGAATATAGATAATTTGGGCAATAGAGGAAACATTAAGTTGTCATAAAAACTCTTCAATATCCATCTTCGACAAATTTTCTATTTCTTCATTTGAAAAATTAAATTCAAAAAATCTCCACTCTTATAATAGCGAGTTGACGTCCACATTTACTATTTTTAAAATATTTTTAAATAATAAATCATTTTTATTTCCGGGTTTTCCTAACGCAATTTGGGGACTTAGAAATTCTATTTCTGTAAATATTTCTGCTTTAAGGGTTAATCTTTGCTGCATTTCCTCCAGGGCAGTAATATAAAACTTCCGACAATTCATTCTTATTTGATTTGCTTCCGATTTTGGGATAGTTTTGGGATAGTGCAATGGTCTACCACCTGCAAAGCCCTTTCAGTCAACTCGCTGCTTTTATTTAAAAAAAAATTTCAATTTTGTTTGTTTTCTGCAAAGCTTTTATATTTTTTTGTGCACCTTTGCGTCTGCGTGCTTCAAAAGATCAGATTTGCCACAATTTAAAATCCTATTCCATTCACACAGAAAAAAAATCATGTTTTTTTTCAATTAAACCAATTGATTTTAAAATAATTTTCAATTAAAATCTTAATTGATTCAATTACTTTTTCTGATTTTTTGTGATATTTTTAATTAAATCTCAAATTTTTTTTTAATTGATAGGTACTATCATTTTGTTTACAGAGGTCCGATTTCAATTAAATTTTTAATTGATTCCACAAATATTTTAATTGAAACTCATTCCCTGCAAAAATCTGTGGAGTACGTGGTCAATTGTAGCTAAAATGTAGTGGCTACATCATGGTCCTATGTAATGCACTTGTGGACCATTTCATTTTCAAAGCAGAACTTCTTGTTACACAACAATTATTCGTTCTTTAACGACCGTAATAGTTGTTTAAAAACATTTGATGTAGTTACAAGGAGTAGTTTTGGGACTAGTCCCGTGTTATGCAAAGCTGTATTATATGGTCCAGTCCTAGGACATTGTAATGTTAAATGAACTAGTTTTTGTCAAACAAATGGATTATGTTTGGAGTACTCCTGGTCCATTTTGAAGTAGTCCATACATGCATGTATGGAGTACTCGCGTTTTTTGCAGGGTTGTAAAATAAACTGTAAAAACACTTGTAGTAAATGCAGGGTATCCATTAGCTGTACAAAAAAGTCACTTTTTAAATAAACTTTGTTAGTCCCGGATCACACAAATCAAATTTTGCTGCTCAACTTTTGAGTTTTTGGATAAGAGGGGAAAAAAGAGAGAGAGGACCACTCTTCTTTCCCCTATCCCCAACAAACTCAAAAGTTTAGCAGCAAAAGTTGCATTGTGTGATCAGGGACTTAGCACTCAAAAAAAATTTATTTTATAATATAGCCATATCAACAATTTCATAATACAATATAGGTATTGAGAAAAGTTATAAAATTACTGCTTTACTAAAAAAAATCCGTACTTTTTAATGATTTTAAAAAATCTGTCTGTCACTTTTTTCCCCACGGTCGTTTTTTTAGTCAAAAATCCCTACGAATAGGGAATTTTCCCTACATATAACATCTCTGGTCAGCTGTGCTACTGCACTCACCTTGTATAGTTACACCATGGACGTGTGTTGTTGATTTTTCAAACATTTTCTTATTTAAACAAAATTCTTTTTTTTCGGGTTTTTGATTATTTATCTACACTTGGGTAATGACACTTTTTTAGTAATTTTTTTTTCTTTATTTCATTATAAATTGTTTGGAAACAGAAAAAGAAATAAATACCTATGTGTTACAATTCTTAATAGGTACCTAAGAAATAACATAAATCTAGAGATAACATGACTTCTACTACCAGCTGATAATTGTCAGCATTTTAAAAATAATGTTTTTAAAATTTATTAGGCAAATCGAAAAGTCAATAAACAATTAGATATGTACCTATGTATTTACATATGTATGTCGGTATCTTGGGGAAAGTATTAAAATTTGGTTTGTATTTTTTAATACATACTATCAAGGACTCAAATTTTAATCATTTGAATTTTGCATAAGTTTTTACTTCTGCATTGAAATAATAAATACTGTTTGGCTTTGAAAACCTTTTTTAAACTCAAGATAGAACCTTCTGTAGGAAAACGATGTCGTGTGAAAATGTTTAAATATGTAAAAATTGGTTATATTCGTATATTTATTACTAAACAAAAGATTGTTATTATTATTTTTTTTTAATTAATTAGCCGCAATGCAGTCTAGTGTTAGTCCTACGTACAAATTTCTTCAGGAATATAAAATAATAAAGTTACTGAAAGAGTTCAATGTCTTTTTATATAGGAAAAATATTAAAATATTTTTTTAACCTTAATATGCATAATTTTCTGCGTTATGCCGATCTGATAGGATCTAGTACAATTTTACATCCGTGACATTTGGCTTTGGACGCTTTGGTCCGATGTGTTGCCCATTAATTGGCAGCTCAGCACTAGTGAACAAAAACAATGTTTATTTTTTAACCATATTCCTCTTCCTCTTCCTGTTTACACGACGATATTTACACACAAATTAAAATAAAGCAAGAAATGCGGAAACAGGTGTGAAACGAATGAACACAATATTACGATTAAAATGTACAGCAGAATCCATCAAATATACATCTTTCACTATTAGTTTCATACATTTCAACAACAAAAATTTCAACTTACCACTCTTGCATTGCTCCTCTATTGTTTCCATTTTGATTGTAAATTGTAATTTTGCTTTTCACTAACTTTAATTTAATACTTTTGTAAAAAAAGATAAATAAAAAATCCAAAAACTAAAAGCTATATTCATTAACTTCTCACAGAGAAGCCATTGTTAATAAAATTAAAAGACCACTAAATTTATTTTCGTATAGGTATATGTAGGTACAACACATTGAATATTTGTCAACTTATTTTCTATTTAAGAAAAAAGAACTTTTTGATGATTGTTGTTTGAAGAAAATTGCACAAATAGGTTTCTTTAAAGATCGTCCAACGACTTGCTTTTAGGAAAAAATGTTTTACATCTCACAAAAAATTAAACGACGCTTTTTTAGTTGTTTTTTATTACACACCGGCACACAAAGCCATAAATTTAGAGGAATGTGTTGTTGTATCCGATTTTTAACTATTAAAGGTTTTTTGTTCTTGTGTTCTTCGATGGCTGCCTTTCATAACGCACTAAAAGACCAGGTATACGTAAAAATTTCGTATTCACCAAACAAATTTATGCATATATAAATCTGTATAGGTATACCTATGTAGGTATTTTTCAATGATTTTTTATTTTTATCAAAATTGTATTTTTTATAATCAAATTTCAAGGACACTTTTGTATACAAATTGACATTTTACTATTTTGTAAACTTTTCTGATTTGATTTTTCACTTTTCTTTGTGGAAATAGAATAATTTTTAATAAATAATTTTAATTTATTTGTTTAATTAATTTCTTCTTATTCTTGTTGGTACTAACAGCGGCGTTGGCGGCGGCGAATAATAAACTGCAGCGCGGACATAGAAAAATTGAAATTTCAACGATCGTTTGCGATGTTTTTTGTTTGTGTTTGTCGATGTTTTTCGTAATGACAGCTGTTTGTTTGCAAAAAAAGGCTGCCTAAAAATGCAACACTGAACTGTAATGCAGTGTTGAGTTCTTCTGCAAAGTAGTGTTGTCAATATTTATAATTTTAATTAGTGATTATTGGCGTTTACAAAAGATAAAACAGTTTTGCAATTGCATTTGTGTATATGTATGTATAGGGTTTTCCAATAAGGACTTGACAACTCAAACTTACTCTTCAGTAAATCGATTGTAACGTGTGCTGTGTGGCTTGTGGCACCGTCTTGTTGAAACCACATGTCATCCAAGTCCATGTGTTCCAATTCGGGCCAAAAATAATCGCTAATCATTGCGCGATAACGATCGCCATTCACAGTAACGTGACGATCGTTATTGTCGACGAAAAAATATGGCCCAATGACGCCGCCGGCATGCAAAGCGCACCAAACAGTAATTTTTTGTGGATGAAGTGGTGATTCGTGAAGCACATGTGGATTTTCAGCAGACCAATAACGCATATTTTGCTTATTGACGAACCCATTGAGCCAAAAATGAGCTTCGTCACTGAAGATGATTTTGCGATGAAATTCATCATCTTGGTGCATCTTCTCCAGAGCCCAATCGGAGAACGTACGTCGACTCAAATGGTCCATCGGCTTCAATTCTTGAGTCAGCTTAATCTTGTATGGGTGTAAACCCAGATCCTTACGCAAAATTCGCCATAAAGTGGTCTTGGGGATGCCCAGTTCTTGAGAACGCCGCGGAATCGACTGATTTGAATCGTTTGCTACGGACGCCTGAACGGCAGCGATATTTTCGGAACTTCGACCAGGCCGTTGTCTCACTGGCACGACAGCATCACACAATGAATATGTAGACTCAAATTTTTGCACTAAACTTGTTATTGCTTGTCTACTAGGGCGATAATTACGACCGAAAATTGGAGTTAACGCTCTTAAAGTTGCGGTCACCGACTCCGAATTTCGGTAGTACATTTTTATAATTTCCAAACGTTGTTCCTTCGTGTACTTTACCATAACGAAAATGTTAAGTTTACTGAAAAAAAAGAAAGCAACAATTAGATGATCAGTGAAATAGTGCGTTCACAATTTAAATTCAGAGTTGTCAAGTAGCTATTAGAAAACCCTATATGTATATGTATATATTTTTTATTTTAATGTACTATTAATTACGTTTTTTAAGAAAAAATAATTTTGTCTCTTAAACATTCTTAAGGTTTAATGCCTTAGTACAAAAGTTTTGAATTTATGCCATTACCAATTAATTTTTATAAAATCAATGAACTTTTCTTCGCTTACAAATAACCTTTAGACAATTTTTTCATTAATTTTGTAATCAGATTTTAATTAATAATAATATAATCATTCGAAGGCATAATAAATATTATAATGATTTAAGTCGACATTGATGAATTCGTTTCAAATAAAATCGTTAGAATGAATGTTTTGGACTGCATTGCTGTCATTGAATTAACATTTTAGTATATTAAGTTCAAATATAATTAATAAATTTGAAGCTCTGTGTGTATGTAAAGGAATTTTCAACAGGAACTTTGTTTTTTTTTCAAAATAAACAAAATTAAAGCAAAGAATTCATATGAAAGTAATTCAAATATATATTGAATTGGAAAGCGCAAGGTTTATCAATTATTTACTGCAAATATTTAACTCCTTTTATAAATTTACACCCTTCAAGAGAACTGTTTAGACTGGGGTATATCGAACAAGACCTTCAATATTCTAAGATCTTCTATATAAAAACAGAGTTCGCATTTCAATCACGTCAAAAACTGCATGCCTACTCCTGAAAATCTTATCAAATTTCAAATATTATTTCTTTTTGAGGATGTTAAAGTATTCAATTTTCAAAAGATTCAAACAATTTATAACAACAATTCTGTGTTGAAAGTATTGCGCCAGATTTGAAGATTTATCGTCATTTTGACGTTTTTTTGTTTTCTTAAATAGCAAAGTGGCGATTTGACGATTTTTTCTTTGAAAGTGACGATTTTTATACCACAGACAAAAAAAAATAACAACAGCACTTTTCTTCTACTTTCTTTCTTTCTTTAGCTAATTCGGAACCACTTACTTTTAGGATGACAAATTTTCAATGATTTTGAAAATGTTATATTAACGGTATTTGTGGTGAATTTCTAAAAAAAAACTCGGCGGACTTTTTGAACTTTAACCATACTTTTAAAAACAGAGTTGTTTCTGACAACAGTTTTGCATTTTTGCTTGGTGACAAAGCAAATGAATTGAATGAATGGTTGGAAGTGATTTAAAAATGACGATGCTCAGAGACATCTATTGAGCAGTAGTGACGTTAAAACTCTTCAACACTTGCTAGTACTGGGACAAAAAATTGATGAAAATGAAAATCTTCAATGTGGCAATTTGTCAAACACACTACTGACAGTTTATCAATAATAACACAAAACCACTACACACATACTTTCGAACTGTTTATTTTCATCCAAAAAGTAAACAATTTATTTCATAATTTATGCAAAAAACGCAGAGCAACGATTCAATTTAACAACAAAGTGTTACAAAATAACGGTTATTACAAAGAAATTCAAAACGCTTTTTTCAAATGATGGACAAATTTCTACCCCAAATAGCTGCAGCCAGTACACAGCAGCAACAACAACACTCACAAGCAGTACAATCTCAGTCCTCGAATCCATTCAGTGTTTCAGAAGAACACCGTCACTATTTAAAAGTATTCATACAAACTTACCACAATTTGCCAATTTTATGGGACACTTCTTTGAGGGACTATACTAATCGTGATAAAAGAGCAGATGCTTATCAACAGTTGGTGCCGATTTACAGATATTTGAAACGCGATGCCACTTTAGAGGATGTTAAAAAGAAAATAAATACCTTGCGAACAAATTATCGCAAAGAGTTGAAAGTGGTAGAAGCAGCACGCAAACAAGGCAATCACTATCAGCCCAGATGTTGGACATTTTATGAACTAGATTTTCTGCGCAATGCTGAGAAATTTCTGGCCATTGATACGTCCATAATAAAGCATGAAACCTCCTCCTCGACTACATCATCGGTGTATAATGGCTTTAGTGAATCAGCTCATTCTGGTCACTTCTTAGATAACGCTCCTTATGGCTATTTAATGAATAAGGGCAACACCTCACCCATGAGTATAACAGAAATGTTTCATAAATCCTTTGGACATCAAAATAACAATAATAACAACCAGCAACAGAGAGCAGAACAAAATTCTAACCACAATACTCCGCCTTTAGGTTTGCCGGGAGGCATACAAAGTCACATTAATGCAAGCACTAAAACAGCACAATATCAAACACAAGCAGCGGCAGCGTCTTTAAATTCAAACAAACGCTTGAAAATAACTACACCTACGGCACAAAATAACACTTCACCTCCCGAAGAAATGCTAAACATGGCCTGCGATTATTTAGCCTCCACCTATCCTGAAGAAGAGTCCATAGCACGCACCTGGACATATAAATTGAAAAGATTACCCCGAGAACAACGATTATTGGCTGAAAAATTTATAAATGATATACTTTTCGAAGCTGAGTCGGGTAGTTTACATCGAGGTTCTATGCAACTAAATGCCTTGGAGCCATATGTACGATTTGAGGAATCACAAAATGATGATAGTAGTCAAGAAAAGTCACAAAGCCCAAATGCTATAAGTACCACCACAAATAGTACGAACGCTACACAATCTTTAGAGCAAACCGCAAATGAGGTGTCACTACATCATTCTCCCATCGAAGTAGGCATTATGTTAATAAATGATGGCCCTACACACAGTGCCTCGAATGATGCAGATAATAATAGTAGAAATACTAGTACTTTTGGCAGCTATAATTTATAGAATACAGAAAATTGAGAATTAACGAACGTAAATATTTTATGTGAAGTAATATTAGAATGATCTGACTTGGACCTTTGAAAGGTATAAAAAACGTGCAAGTCTTTCTTGTACAACGCAATATTTTTTGTAATTATGTTTAAAATTAAGAACACAATGTTATGTTGAAGTTTACCTTTATGTTAAGAGAAAACATGTGAAAATTGGTTTTCAAAAAAATATTGTAGGTATATATATATATACATACCTAACAAAACATATGTGTATGTATGACTGTTTTCATAAACGCAGTATGCAATGCAACATTTCATTGCATAAAGTTCATAATAGCATTTAGAAATATAATTTAAAAATTTTTGTTTTAAGATTCTCTTTAATAATAGTCCAATATCTTTATATTTTATGTGATAAAAGTTTTTAAATTATATTCTAAATGCTATTATGAACTCTATGCATACTGCGTTTATGAAAACAGCCTATGTATGTTAAACCAGATATACACAGTGGTGACATTCGAATTATTTAACAACCGGTTCGCTTAAAAAAATTGTATTTTTGTCAAATTTTGATAAAAATAGCGAACATTTTTAAATTTGTTTATGTTGAGTTTTCAACTGTCAAATTTGCTCATGTTTTTTGTACTCAAAGTAAAGTAAATTTGTTTATTTTAAATTAATAATAAAAACTGAAAATTTGGAAAATGATAAATAATGATTTTTGAAAATAAATCCAATTTAATACATAAACTAGTGTGTTAAATAATATCATGTGAGTAGCTGTAAGATAAAATCATCCAATAATCCAATGTATGACCAAAATAAAAGCAGTTGCTTGTACGTTTGGACAACTCAAATCATTTGACAACTGAAAAATATTGGGCCAGAACCATAGACAAACACTAAAGTCGGTTCTTTTTAAAAACAACTTTAAACTTAAAACCTACTTTTAATTAATTTGTAACTATAGTCAAAATGGTAAAAGCAAAAGCATAATATGCAACAACCGGTACGGAACATTTTTAAAATTTTAACAACCGGTTCGAGCGAACTGTTCCGAACCGGCTGAATATCAGCTCTGGATATACATATGTATATTTGGTGCTGTGAAAATAAAAAAAAAACAGGTAAACGAAAAATGCTTTATTTTTTTATTATATCTCAAAATTTGTTTTTGAAAAAAAAAAAGAATTTGGTTAATTACTAACTAAGAATGAAGGGAAAAACTATGTAGAATCTTTCCTTTCCTTGAAACTAAATTGTAAAATTAATAACTCGGAATGATGGAACAGATAGACAGCATATTTAAAAAGCAATAAAACAAAACCTTTGAGAATTTCTTTAAATTAACAATTTAATGAAGCGTTTAAAAATAATTTTATAAATAAAATAAATATTTCAAGTTAAAATTGTGGAAGAAATCCAACTGATTTGTATTACAAAAACGTATTGATATATTTTCCAAAAATATAAAATAAATTAATGAAAATAATTGTTTTTAGGTTAAGGAACTAAAAATTAAATGAGTATAATAATATAAATTAATTCAAGGTGTTATTTTCTTCCTCGCTTTCAGTTCACTCTTTGGTAATTTGTTACACCTCTGGCAAACCAAACAAATGGTGAGGCAGCTGCAAACATTAAACCAGCACCAACCATTGGTCGATGCAAGATCCAAGCCACAGCGGCAATTACAAGAGCCATCGATAGTGAAAGCAAAACATTAGTACCGACTGGAAAACGTGGGTCTGGTGCAAGCGAGGAAAGAAATTGTATTCGGGACACTAGAAAAAACAAAAAAAAAATATTAATTATTTTGCTTACGATCTTTTTAATATTTAATTTATTAAAGCTTTATATACTCACATAAAACATGTAATAAGGAGGAAGTGCAAGTAACACCGAAAAACACTAAAATCCAACCCATAAAACGGAATCCCCAGGTTGTTAAGCGTTGAGCATGATGTTCTTTTTTAAAAACTTCTGTTAAAGACAATTCTCCGGGATACACTAGAAGTATATCGACTCCCCGGCTTGTTTTGTAGGGCTCAATTTTATTTTTCACCAGTTTTCCCACAATAGTATACTGTAAACAAAACGAAAAAACATTCTTACCTGTAATAGAAACTATTGCAATTTCTCTCACCATTTCTCCTTCAATACCAGCAAATGAGAATAAGATACGTATATCACCAATTTCCGGATTAAATATATCATTAGTATGATAATATAGACCTAAATGCAATTTAATTGTAGAATCTTCGGGTCTGGTATCAGAGGTTAATTCTACATAATTATTAAATTTATTTTTAATATCATTGCCCAGTTCAAAACGGCCTACATAAACGGCATCAGCTACTTGTGTTTCCGATTCAATTGGAAATTGTTTAGGGTTTTGATGGCCAGTTTGTATATAAAATGAACGGGAATCTATAAGTTTATCACGCCAATCACGGGTATAATAATAAGTGCGATCCTCTGTATGCACGGAAGCTACACTTTCGCCATAATTATGTTCGCTATTAAATAAAAATAAACAAAGTTATAAAATAACACAATTTAGACATACATACATATGTAACACCTACACTGTTTCTTCCACCCACTGATACATTTGGACACGTCTCCTGAGTTTTACCGCCAACACCTGAATATTATAATCGGGTTCAGTCAAAGGTTCGCCTACTATAATTGGTCCGGATATATGAACAATACGATTATTGTATATGGGTTCGATATCTTCAGCTGTGGCATCTAGTGTTACTGCATCGTCCAAGGCCTCATCTAAAGACATTATAGTATGAACCGCCCGGCCCTTTTAAACATTACATAGAATGAAAACCTTCATTTGTCATAGATACTAGATCATATATGTATGTATGTATATTTACCTCATTCCAAAACAGCACACCCGCTCCACCAATGAATAGTACAAGGCCAAATGTCGCTATAAGCCAACATGATCGATATGTTTCGATTAATGTCATTGCTAGTGCATTCTTTAAATAGTTAAAATGTTTATTTCATTTATAGCATTCAATTTTATAAATAATTTCGCGAATGCTAAATAATTTGGCACTTATCAGTCAGCTGTTGCATTGGAATAAGTTGTGTTATCAAATTATTGTGAATGCCAATCAAAACATTATACATGATGCTGCCAACACAAAAATTTAATTTATTAACTATTGTAAGGTATGGTACTGCGTGCAAAATATAACTTGCTCAACAATAAAATGTATAGCGATTACTTAGTGAGAATGAAACATAATCTGAAACACGATCCAAGGTAATTTCTTAAGTTTGTAAACTCAAAAAGGAGGACTACTGGTACACCAACAAACATGAAATATCTAAATACTGATGAGGTGGTAATCAGTGATTTATTCGCCGACTTCTTCTCTTCTATTTACTCCGATGCCCAATATGTTGTTAATATTATCTATCCATTCAAAATTTGCCATAGTCAAACAATATCTTTTTCATCGATCAACACTACACACATTATTGAATGTTTAAAAAGTTTTAAATATTCATTTTCAAATGGATCTGATGACATACCAAACTGTGTTTTGATGGAATGTGCACATGCTATTGCATTTCCATTATCAATTATTTTTAATATTTCATTAAATAATGGCTATTTTCCCAATATTTGGAAAGAATCATATATTATGCCTTTATTTAAATCTGGCAATAAATCACACATAACGAATTATAGAGGCATAGCTAAACTTAGTGCAATCCCAAAACTATTTGAGAAATGCATCACTAATTGTCTTTCACACCAAATTTCTTCATTACTAACACCTTTTCAACATGGTTTTCGCAAAAGATCATCAGCTATGACTAATATTTTGCAGTTAACATCTTTAGTCAATGATGGCTTTGTCAACGGTCAACTTACTGACCCCATTTACACAGATTTTAGTAAAGGCTTTGACAAAGTTAACCACAATCTTCTGTTAAAAAAATTGGATGTTATGGGTTTCAACAACATTTGTTTGAACTGGTTAAAATCAGATCTTTTAAATAGAACACAGTCCGTAAAATTTAATGGTGCAATTTCCAAAAAGATATTGGTAAAGTCCGGCATCCCGGAAGGAAGTCATCTCGGCCCTATTTTGTTTTTGCTGTTTGTAAACGACATGCCTGAAGCAATCAAATACTCAAATATATTGATGTCTGCGGATGATGTGAAAATATTTTCTAGTTTTAAAAATTCAGCAGATCATATTTATCTGCAATATGATTTGGATCATTTTAATAACTGGTGTGACCTTAATTTAATGGAATTAAATCTGAAGAAATGCAAACATATGCACTTTTTAAGAAATTATGATGCTGTCAATTCTTACATGTTAAGTGATCATAAACTAGAGATGGTAAACTCAATTATGGATCTTCGGATTTTGTTAGATGCAAAGTTAAATTTTGTACAACATATAACGATGACATCACTAAATGTATATATACTTCTCTAGTAAGACCGATTTTAGAGTATGATTCCGTTGTATAGGACCCGTATTATATTGCACATACTGATCATATTGAATCTGTTCAAAAACAATTCCTTCTTTTTTGTTTGAAGGATATATACCGAGGATATGCATCACTTCCATCATATTCATCAAGATTACGTTTGATAAATTTGCCAACATTAAAAAGCCGTAGAATAATGCTTAACATCTCTTTTTTTTAGTAAATCTTATAAATGGAAATGTCTGCTCTGAATTTCTATTAAACAAATTATTATTTAGTGTTCCCCAAGGTTCACAATCCACTTTATGTTAAAACTTTTCGAACAAATTTTGCTATGACAGATCCCTTTAGAAAATTATGTTGTTGTTTTAACGAAATGTTTAATTTGATAGACTTTTTCTTTGAATGTAAATGCCATAAAACGTAACATTATCTTAAATCTAAATAATTAATTGTACTAAGGTGTCAAAATAAATATATTTATGTAATTTTGTAAATGGTCTGTAAGGATTTTATCCATAGACTAAATAAATAAATAAATGAAAAAAATAAATAATTGAAATATACAAGGTGAGTGCAAATCGGCAACAAATACAACACAATACCGAAACAACAGGCATTTTGTTTATGTAAAATAATGTGCCACTGTCAAAAATACTTGAAAAAGTATTACTTTTGACATAAGTAAATTGTAAACAAAGTCAGTCAGTACTGCACTCACCATGATTAAATCTATTCAAAAATATATAAAATGCGAAGTGAAATAAGATTTAAATGGTTATATACATATATTGTTAAGTCTTTAAATACAGTATTATGCGTTTGCATCAACAAAATTATTCTAATATACATATAATAACTTTAACAAAATTTTCTAATATACTTTAAACTCTACTTGAAAGACCAATATCTAATTAATAGCAACGGGCATAAAAATTAATCATCATATAGGTATAAAATCTTCCAAAAGTTTAGTAATATTTTTCAATTTGGATTTTGTTATTTTGAAATTACGGCACCCATAAGCTATTGTACTAACAATATATTTTTTAAATACTTTTGCGGAATTGTATAAATATGGGTATCAACTCCAAAGCTTTTTAAAATTCATACTTATACAGAATTTATTATTTTCACAGAAAAAAGATTTCGAGTATAACCGATCTTCGGAAAGGGCAAGGACTTTATTCTATCTATCTGATATTTTAAACTCCAGATTCTCTTAATATAATAATAATATTTTTATTATATTGTTAAAGAATTGTATTTCAATTTAAATTTAACGGCTGGTATCAACATACCTCAAGTTTAATAATATTTAATAATAATATAAAGGAAAGGTATTAACTGGCATATTTATTTATAAAATATCATGTCATCAATTAACAGAGCTTAAAAAAATAAGAAGATGAATGACTATTTTCATTTTACATATTTTTTGACATTTTTTTTTTTGGAAACATTCGTCTTATTATGACTTCAGAAATTTCTGCCGAAACAGTAGCCAAAATATGTTTTAATAAATTTAAAAATCTACCCAAAACCGGTAAACCGAATGACAAAGAATGGACTATATTGGCGGGTGTAGTTTCACACAGCAAACATACTGGTAAGACTGAAGTCATTTCACTTGGCAGTGGTACCAAATGTATAGGAAAAAGTAAATTATGTCCACAAGGCTTAATACTCAACGATTCGCATGCTGAGGTAATGGCTAGAAGAGGTCTTTTGCGGTATATATATTACCAACTTAACGAAACTGCAAAAATACCAGGAGACAATGGTTGCATATTTATTTGGAATTCAGAGAAGCAAAAATTTCAATTAAAAGAGGAGTTATCATTTCATTTCTTGAGTACCCAAACTCCTTGTGGTGATGCCTGTATAATTGCTAAGCAAAAAATAGACGAATGTTCTGGAGAACCTTTAACAAAACTTAGCAAATTGGAAGAGGTAAAGATTGAAGATACAAATGTGGGGTGTATTGTAGATAGTGTATATACTGGTGCTAAACTTATAGGTTCCCATCATAGCGATGCTATGGAGCAGTTAGAGGGTGCTGTAAGAACTAAACCGGGAAGGGGTGAACGTACTTTATCCCTGAGCTGCAGTGACAAATTAGCTAAGTGGCAAATATTGGGAGTGCAAGGCGCATTATTGGATTTTCTGCTTGAATCACCTATATATTTTGAGTCTCTAAACTTTTGGGGAGAAAATGATTTAGTTACATTAGAAAGAGCCATATGGAAACGCTTTAATGACAATGTTTATAAACATTTTAAGTATAGTGTGCATATTCCCAATATAAATATATGTAAAACCCCAGAATTTTCATATGTTCAAGATAGCACAAAACAACCATCACCAAATAGTTTAGTCTGGTGTAACATACCAGATAGTATGAAGTAAGTTTTATTGCTTTCAATTAATACATACATAGTTACTAAAAAGAACTAATTCTAAACATTTTTGTATTTTAGGCCTTATGAAATATCAGTGAATGGCAAGAAACAAGGGGTTACTTCGAAGAAACTCCAAAGTCCTCAGTCGGCGTTAAAAATTTCCAAATTTTTTTTACTTAAAGAATTTGTAAATGTTGTAAATTTGAACCCGATATTAATAAACACATTAGGCGATATTGAATCTAAAACATATTTTGACTGTAAATCTTTTGCAAATGATTATCAAAGCGCCTGGGCTGATGTTAAAAGCAACTATTTTAAACAATGGTCACAAAAACCAATTAATCTTTTAAAATTTTCTATTAATGAGGTTGAAAATAAAGATTGCAGTAAAAATTAAGTAGTGTGTTTGTTTTATAAGAAATTTCTTCTTCAGAATTTAGAGATTATTGGCATCTAAATTAATCCACCCTGCTTACGAAATCAGCCTTTGACTCTGTCTGGCATAATGGCCTTATTTACAAGTTAAAATCGTTTAATTTCCCACTCGAAACAATCAAAATCATATTAAGTTTTCTAACTGATAGATCTTTTCTTGTTTATATTGGGAAAACAAGTTCACGTGCGGTTCAAGATCTTGTTTATCGCCAATTCTATATAATATTTACATTCTCTTATTGCACAACAATAATTTTTGCAGATGACACATCTATACTAAGCTCTGACCTATGTCAGAATATGCTGTAAATATAAAACACAACCTGGAATTAGCCTTAGTTGAACTTTACAAAATGGAAAATTTTAATAAATCCGGAAAAAAGCCGGAGGAATCGTAAATCTTGCTTTACACCCCAAAATCCGTTACAGTTCTATAACCACAACATCAACTGGGAAGAAAATGTTAGATATCTTGATACCAGACTAAACTTTAAAAACCACATTTCGTATATTTTGGATAAAATAAACAGGGTCACACATATGTATGTTATACCCCTTAATAAAGAGAAAATCCGATCTTTCAATTGTTAACAAAAAAATTTAAATAAATCCATTTTCCACCCCATAATGTTTTATTGCACACCTGTCTGGTCTTCGTCAGCAAATTGCCACAGGAAAAAGCTCCAAGTGGCACAAAACAAGCTATTAAAAATTATATTTAAACTTCCCTGGCAGTACTCAACGCGTAGACTCCACACACTCGCTGATTTTCCTACCACCAGTGTTAAATTAAACTATTTAACAGAAAACTTTGTCAGAAGATGTGAACACTCAGAATTCCAGCACATTAACGAGCTAATCTCTTTATAAATTTTACCCTTTTTAACAGGTTTAGTTTTTAGTATATAGAAATTGATTCAAAAGGTTTTTTTTTAAATTTTCCCCCAAAACAAATATTACAACAAAACAAAATGTTTAAGTAGAAAATGAATATATTTATTTATTTATATATAATATACTTTACAAATAAATTTATAAAATGTATACTAAAATAGGAGCCGGTAACCAGACCATAAGCGCTCGTTGAGAATTATAACATATTTACATTAAATATTAAAATAAGAAAAAACGTAAAAACTAAATATCTTGTATATTGTGCTGCTGTAGACTTTTAATTATTTTGTAAATATTATTTGATATACTGCAGTCTAGTATTTCCTCTAGTGGTTCATCCACATTTGATATCGGGCAGCTAGTTAGGATATGTGATACCGTTAAATTTTCATTACAATTGCTACATATAGGTGGATCCGTTTTTTCGTAATAATGTTTCGAATTAAAAATGCATTTCCCCACCCTTAATCGGGCAAGCATAATACATTGTGGTCGTGTTAAATTTGTGTTATATTTCGGTCTATTTTCTGTAACTGTATTTTGTTGTTTTTGGAACATTTTAAAGGGGTTACTAATGATTTTTGGAAAACATGGAATTTCTGTTATTTCTGCTAATACTAAGGCCCTTTTGGCGCCAAGGTCTGCAACTTCGTTTCCCTGAATATCGATGTGAGAGGGGATCCATATTAACTTAATTTGGTTGATGTTATTTGGAAGTCGCAACATGTCGTCATATATACCACGGTGATTTTTTTATTAAAGCTTTTATTGCGCTTAGGCTGTCTGAGCAGATTAATGATTTCCCACCTTTTTCGATGGCCATATTGATCGCCGTTCTAATAGCTGAAATTTCTGCGGTAAATATGCCTGAGTGATCAGGAATCCTTGCTTCTTTAATTATCTCAAATTGTGTATGTGAAGTTTGTTTGGTTATACAATAGGATGTTAACCCATTTTGGTAAGATCCATCAGTATAATAAATTTCATCTGGGGAGAAGTCTGAGATTTTCTGGTAAAGTATTGCTTTAAAGCAAGCTGGATCTGTACTTTTTTTTGCAAAAGCACCCAAACCATCATCTATTTTTAGTAAGGCAGTGCTCTCTGTGGGTATAATGGGTTTTTGAGGTATTGATATTTTATATTTGTTAATAATTTCTAGTATATTGTTTATTGCAGCTGAATTATAGTTAGATGTAGAGCAGAGGTTTTTCCAAAATGATTCATGTAAACCATCGGATGAAATAGCTATTGATCTGGATGCCATATTAACAGATGTGTTCTCCAACAGCTTTTTAAAATCTATGAAATTAGCTTCACTTCTCAATTTGTCCAACGGAGTCGTTCGAAGCAGACCGGATGCAGTTCTGAAACAGGTATTGATGGAGGTGTTTAATTTGTTAATATTCCTCTTTGACGTCCAACCGAAAATTGTGATACCATGTAGGAGAGTCCCTATTGTTAAAGAGCTACAAATATTCAATGCTGTTTCCATGTGTGGCCCTCTGCAACAAATTAGTTTAAGGAGGTTGTTGATTTTATTAAGTTTATTTGATAATTGCCCTACATGGTAGTTCCATAATAAATTTTTGGTGAAGTATATACCCAGAATTCTCATTTTATCCGAAATATCTAGTTGGACGTTTCTAATATAACAATTAGTTTCTGTACAACTGATTTTTCTGCATATGTGTAAGATTTCAGCTTTGTTGGCAGGAATTACAGCTCCCCTGCTTTTGGCCCATTGATGAACTTTAATGTCTAAATATTTTAAATTGGAAGCAACTGTTACTGGGTCTCCTGAAGCTACCGCGAATATATTATCGGCGTAGATGCCAACATAGTCAATTCCGGGTTGATTTTCAATAGCTCTTGCTAAAGAGTTAGCATATATGGAATATAGGACTACTACAGATGGCAGAAAAATGACCTCCAACTCTAACGGTTATCTTACGGTTGTGTAAAAATGATTTCAAGAGTTTTAAAATTTCTGTTGGTATTCCCCATTCATTAAGTTAAACTATAATGTAAGACGATATTACCCGGTCGAAAGCCTTCTCGATATCCTCTGAAAGAACTAGGCTGTGTTTTCCTTTCTTAAGGTTTTGACGCAGTTTTTCTTCAAGCTGATGGCCAATGGTATAAACTCCGTGTCTAGGCAAGAAGGCGTGTTGTAATACAGAGAATTTTGATCTAGTATGCTTCAAAAAACGTTTTGCCAAAATTTTTTCCAGGATTTTGGATAAAGCTGGCAATAGTGATATAGGACGGTATCCCTCCAGGGTGTTTTGATTTTTACCCGGTTTTGGTATTGGTATTAAAACAGCGCTTTTCCAGTCATGTGGGTAGATACCTGATGACAAAATGTTCGTATAAAGTTCACATAGACGATTCTTAAGGCTTTCTGCAGCATTTTTTATCATTAAATAAGTTATTTTGTCACGTGCTGGTGTGGTTCCTTTTAGTGTTTGCATTGTTTCATCCAATTCCGAAGCCAGGATCTTTTGATTCATTATTTCGTATTTTAGACAGTGTTGATGAATTGTATTGATATCTTGGTTGTTTTTATTTCTTATAATTTCGGAATTGAAGGCCTTATCGGTACTAAGCGATGACCAATAGGAACCAAAACAATCAGCAATATCTGAGGGATGGTTTATACTGTTTTGGTCTACATAAATTGGCGGAAAATTTGAGATTCGGTTTGTTCTCAAGTTGTTGACTTTACTCCAAAGTACACGAACATCCATATCAGGATTCAGGGAGTTAAGAAAGTTATCCCATGTTTTTCTTTTTGTCATCCTACTTTCCCTTTTTATTTTTACACAAATGTTTTTGTATTTAATAATATTTTCATTGTTACGAGTTCTTTTGAAGATTTTCCAGGCTTCGTGTTTTAGACTGATCAGTTTTGCGATTTCCGAGTTGAACCAGACTGGGCTATTTTTATCTTTTGGCTTATGACTGATGGGAATTGATTCATTTGCTGACTTCCTAAATATGCGTTTTATTTGGGCTGCTTCCTTGTTTATGTTGGATGATTTTTGAAATTGAATAAAAGCTAAATAAATTTGATATGGTAATATGATTTTCCTTATAAATATTTGTAATATAAAGTTCCTCATTTGCTTTAATTACTATTGTTTGAAAAAGTAAACTATTTGTGGATCTTATATGTTTTGTTAGGTGTAAATTATTTTTGACCAGTATGGTATACCTGACTTGGCATAATCATAATTTTTGTTGTTGTGATGAAAAATTCGAAACCCGGGAAGATGTAACAGATGAAGATTTTTGTCAACTATGTGTGTCTCTTGTTACTATGATATTTGGTTTATATCTTGCGACTAAGAGTTCTAATGCAGCCTTGTTGTTTATGAAACCTTGTAAATTCCACTGGAGGATAGAGATATTTAGATTTAGTGACATTTTTGTTTATTTTTCCTTTTTTGCCCCTTGGGCCTCTTTTGTTTTACATTTTTCGTTTTTGCCTTGAGCCTCTTTTATTTGATTTTTAAGAGTTTTAGGGGTAATGAGTACATTTAGATCTGGAAAATTTTCATACATCTGTGAACATGGTGATTTAACATTAACCGAAGTAGAGCTCAGTCCCAAACCAACGTTCATATCCTCAATGACCATTTCTTCTGTAATATTTACGTCGGTAATCGGTGTAAAATAATTGTAATTGTCACTATTGTCATCACTAAAAATCATGTTTTCTTTATTATAATCGTTTGTTTCTGATTGCATTGTTGCTGTATTTAATGCAGTTGCGTTTGTATTTACTTCGAGAGGATTTGTTTCGGGAAGAGACTCTATGGCTGTTAAGATGTTTGTTTTTATTAATGTATTTGTGGACATGTTAATATTTGTTGTAGTTATCGAGTGTATATTTTGTATTGGTATTTCGGTAATAGTTTCTGTTTTATTTTGAAGTTCCTTTTTGTTATTGATATGTGTATTTTGTTTTTGTTTTACTTGATTTGCCATGGTTGTAACGGGAGTTTTTAAGCTAGTAACAATTTAAGCATTTTGATTTTTGTTTGTTAATTGTTTTTGGTTTTGTGCAGGAATGGTTTTGCTTAGCATGAATGTTGAATGTGAAGAATTTTGTTTTTGCTTTGGGGAATTATTATTTGCATATGTTTTTTTTGTTAATTGGTTTAAGCATGTTGAGGTTAGGATTGTCGTTAAAAATTTGCCATGCTTCACGGACTGTACATCTTCTTGAAATTTTTATATAATTGGCAGATTTATGTTTCCAGAAAGTAGGACATTCTGGATCATAAGATGTATGCCTTTCATTTTGACAGTTAACACAATATTTAATGTTACAGAGTTCATGTATTTCATTTTGTCCACAGTTTCGGCATAATTGAACATTTCTACACCACTTTTTAGTATACCTAGCCTTTGACAGTTTAGGCACCTCATGGGGTTGGGTATGTATTCTGAAACTGGAACTCTTTCCCACCCAAGTTTCAAATATTCTGGACAGTATATTAGATCAAAAGTGATTATTGCGGCTCCTGTAGCCACCATTTGTTCATTTTCATTTTTCATAATTTTCCTTACTTCTACAACTTTTTGATCCGAAAGTAATTGTTGTAGCTCTTCTTGTGGGATTTCCTTGATTTTTGTTGAAAAGATTCTACCCTGAATTGTATTTAGAGTTTTGTGTAAAGATATCTTCACGGGGATACTGTCGATGTAGTTAGCTTTTAAAAATTTATCAGCCGTTTTTTATCCTGTACCTTGATCAGCAGGTCACCACTTCGCATTTCTTTCACTTCTAGTCGATCACGTGAGATGAAGTTTAGTCCTCGTTCCACCTGGAATACATTGAAAGAAGCCAATGGACGAACTTCTACATCTTTTTGAAGTGACACCGTAGACGTGACCAAATAGCGTGGAAGGTTAAGTTGATTATTGGTTGATTCTGGTAGGGGTAAAAAGTCTTCCGCGCGTGGTCGTTTATTTTTGTTTGATTTGTTTCTATCAGACAAGGAGGAACGCTCCCTGACCCGGTTATAGTCAGGGGGATGAACCCCGTTCATTTTGCGCACTCTCGATAAAATTTACTATTGATCCTTCCACCAATACAATGAAGAAAGTTAAAAAAAAAAAAAATTGATAAAAACAATATCAATCAGAGTCCACTTGCAATTAAAAACACACACGAAGTCTGTAAGCACACAGGCTGAGATCACGAAAAAACACGTCTTTACTTGGCGAATGCCCGGCGATGACTAAAAATGAATATATTTATTGCTAACCTCTTTAAGTAATAAGATAAAATGTAAACAAATAAATATTAAAAATAAACACAACGAATGAATGAAATAATAAAACTTACGATTTTATAATGAATTTTAAAACAAAATATTGAAGGGGTTTTATTTTAAAACAATGAGGCAATAAACTCATTAGGGTTTATACAATAGGAGGGTGATGGGAAGATCAACGACAGATATTAGGACGACACAATCATTTTCTTTTCAGGTCGTCATGGTGGAGTCCAAAAGGAATTTCAAGGGGGAGGGATTGCGTTGGCAAAACACCCGCCAACTCAACTCACAGGTACAAGGTGTAAATAAATGGTGAGTACACTGTGCACAAGGTATTCCTAGTTACAATAGATTTGTTTTGTTTTGATAAATGTTCACTTTCGGGCTCCTTTAATTTTTTATTCTTGTATCCCAAATTGGCTGGCATGATTTTTTTTTTTTGTAGTAGCCAAGTGTCGGATTGGTTGGCAAGAACCTGCACAAGACGGCGAGCCCTAGCCGGTTTAAACGTCAGCGCCGCCAACAATCTGGCAACGAGTTCACATGTCAGGTTTCAGAGTAGAAATAATACACGTAATCTTCCGGATATTAGTAAAGCGAATCGAGAGTTCCAGGAGGTGAGACAGATATGCTACCGTACTAAGTTTCTTTAACATCAGCTTTGGATTTGAAGACGATGCTTTCAACTTCAGCTATTATATGGTGGGAACCACTTCTTTTAATATTAATTTGAATACTTAAGCATTCCAGGTACCTACTATGTACTTGATTAGAGGTATTTTGGTTATGAACTTTACCATTAACTGTAATTATAATACAAACAAATATAGGAGTTTATATTGGCAGTCAAGTGTCACATTTGTCACACAAGTTGTACACTTCTTCTTCTATTTTAATCAGTCAGTGTACAAAGTTGTCTAGGTAAGGTTATCATATTTTATTTTCCTTGTTTAGTTCCATATAATCTATTATGGTAATGAACAGGCGGAGGAACTAATCAAAGCATAATCATATTTAAATGTTTCAGATGCAGTACCGCTTGAGAATATTAAAAGTGAAACCATTTCAGGCCGGATAATATATGGCCGTTATGAAGATTAACATAGAAATCCTGGTATATATGTATGTACCTCTCCTATGGTTAAACTAACAAAAAACTGTGGTTAAACTAAATTAAACTAATAAAAAAATACCCATTTCATACAAATAATTGAAAATTTAAAATATTTTTTAGAAGAAGAAATATTTTTTATTAATATTTTTAATACATGTTTGTTTATTTGCATTTGTTTTGTTTTTGTATTTGTTTACGACAATAAGTAACTACTTGTTTGGAAAAAGTAATTTAGGTTCATTTAAAATTATAAATATTTATGTATTTACAATAAATAATTTATTGCAGGCTATAAAAATATTTTTGTTTTTAATTTAATAATAAAAAAAGCCGAATTGATTGTAATATGAATATTATATAATAATTCAGACTAAATAAATATAAATTTTTATATATGTATGTATTTATATATAATTTGTTTTTAATGTTTAATAACTTATAAAGCTTACATATTTAATAAAAAAAAAAAACAAATAACATAGAAGGCAGAACCTACTCAAAGAAAAAGTCTGAGATGCAAATGCTAAAAAAAATAAAAAACCTTTAATTTGTTAGAAATAAAAATTAATTTTTATTTATAATTTTGTTTTATTTCTAAATTCAATTTAAAACTTACAAACAAATTTAACAAACCGTTTTAAAACAAAAGTTTCGTTTCTTTTAGGAAATTAACTAAATATGTATGTAAAAAAAATGTACAAACTTAAAATAATTTTAAATAAAATCTAGTCATATTTACAAATGAAAATGTTTAACACAATATACTACAATTAGAAATAAAATAAGGAAGGGTTAAACTATAAAAAAAACAAGAGATTTTATATGGGTTATATTTGTGTTTTAATTCGAAGTCAACTCAAAACTTATTTTGTTTGTTTTCTAATACATAGTATGTATGTATATAAATTTGAAATTTAAACAGTGCGATTCGTAATAATGAAAATAAACTATACGCTTGAACTTGTTAGTTAGTGAGCTGACATGAACTGACTCTTTGATATTTGAAAGATATTAAATAATGCGGGTTTTTATTGGTAGGTTATTAAATAAATTTGGTTACTAGTTGTTGTTATTAAGGATTACAATATCACTTGTCTACATAATAATATAATTTTAATATGTATGTATGTATATTTTTATTGTATTTATATCTAAATACATAAGTAATTATAAAGCTTATATATTTCCTATAAATATAAAGAAAGCAAATTAAACAAGGTTGCAATTATTACAGTGTCAATTTTATTTTAGACTTTTTTTTCTCTAGACACATTCTACAATACACTTATTATACTGTCATAACTTAAACTTTGATAAACCATCAATAACAAAACAAATAATAATTAATTATATTTTTAAAGTTCAATAGTTTTTGTTTTATTTTTATTAAAAAGCTTGTTTGTCCTATATCCATGTTTTTCAATCTTGCAAAAAATTTCAATTTTAAAAACTATTTGGTGGTGTTATATTGGTTTTAATATATGTATGTATGTATGTATGTATGTACGTACGTTTTCTGTATATGTATGTATGTATATTATAATACATTATTTCTGTTAATGTATCTTTCACATTTGTGTCTATTAGTACATATACAAAAATGTGTTTAAAACTAAATAAAATAAATTAAGTTTATATTGCTATTTTTTGTATAAAAGAAAAATAAAAAAAAAACAAAAACAAAAACACTTATTGAAAACCTTTACTATTTTGCGTTATTTTGTTTAACGTTGACTAACATGCCACACAATTAAATAACTTTTATCACCACGATTTTCAATGGTCTGATTTTGTTCCAGATTAATACTCTTTTCCATATCATTGTCATCTGTAAAAAAGTATGAAAACAAGTATTTTTTTTTTAGTAAATATGTATTTGAAATAATTATTAATTGTAATTTAGTATTTAATTACTATTATTAGCAGTAAAACAAATGTGTATTATACAGATGTTAGGATAAACATATGCAATGTATGTAAGTACATATATAACAATAACAATATTAAATAGAATAAATATTCGGGTTGTTTTGTTTTTGTTGTTTTATTTGTTTATATGCATTTGAGTTATAACTTTTATCGATAGCGTGTAAAGCATAAAAAATAATGCCTGCAAAAATTATTATATTCAATTTTTGCAGGCGTTAAACAAGTTTTAACAGTTTTTTTCTGCTACACAGCTGTCACGTTTATTTAATTATAGATTATTCGAATATCGAATAACCTACTTTTTATTGCAATGCAAGTCCCAATTTACACGAAGCAATTCTTTAGTACAACATTGTCAACTTGGTGCGTTTCGCACCATTTTTGGTGCAAAAAATTCCTTAGTAGGTGCGCGGTGCGTTTTTTTTTAATTTTTGGTTTCTTTCAGTGTGAGAAAAAATCTTTGTATAATAAAAATACACCTGTTTCTATGCCATTTTATTCAACATTGCAAATATTTTTACAATCAATTTTACAGACCACAATAAGAACAACAAATAATGATGTTTAAGACGTAAAAAATTGTTTTTCTTCAAATCAACTTCTAAAAGCAAAGAAAAGCTGTCTTACTTCGTCAATAACAACAAGCCTGTAAAATATTGTACAATTATTTTTATAGTAACAGCCCGCGCATTGACTACAAAGTAGGATGGATCGCTTGTGTATGGGAAAAAATAAAAGTTAATTAATAAAGTTATAATAGTAATATTTTGCTGTCTTAGACTTAAAAATGTAATACTTAAAAAAAAATATTCAATTAAGTGATATCTTTCGACCGCGCGCATGCGTTTAAAATTTTTTGGAATTTTCATAAAAATATTTTTCATTTAAACTTCAATATTTTAAATATTTTATTATTTTGTTACTAAAAATTAATATATTTACATAAAACACTACATAGACTCTACAACTACTGCGATAATATTGAAGTTTAAATGAAAAATGTTTTTATGAAAATTCCAAAAAATTTTAAACGCATGCGCGGTCTAAAGATATCACTTGATTGAATATTTTTTTTTAAGTATTACATTTTTAAGTCTAAGACAGCAAAATATTACTATTATAACTTAATTAATTAACTCCTATTTTTTCCCATACACAAGCCCCCCACACTAATGCACGATTTGTAGATATTTTGTATTATCTGAAGAAAAAGAATATTTCATTATATGAAATATGCTGTTCCCTTTTTGATTTTCATAGTAATTGTATTTGTAGTAAAAGTTGCTGTCGAGTCATTGTTCGTTTTTATCAAATGCGTTGTGTGGTGTAAAAAATGCGTGCAACATTTATATAAAAGTGCTGTAAAACTAAAAGTAATAAAACTTCTGTTTATTAAAAAGGTACTTATTTATTTTCAATAAAAAGCAATTCTAAACTTGGTGCGTTTTTTTAAATGGAGCGTTTTTTTAAATGGAGCGTTTTTTCTCCATTTTGGTGCGTTTTGAAATTTCAAAGTTGACAACGCTGTAATACAAATAAGAGAGTGGTACGAATAAGAGAGTAACACATATGTGTATACTCTCAAATACAAATACGAGTGATTTAAGCAATTAGTCCTGTTTCACACTCTTCAGTTTTAGCTGACCAGTTTTTGTTCAATTCTTTTTTGAACTTGCCATTTCATTCACGAACGTCAATTCAATTTTCGTACTTTTTAATGCAAATCAACATGCATGAAAGAAAAAAAAAAAACAAAAGGAAATAAGAAAATTGACTAGTACCGTCAAGTTTGTACCCGTTTTATTCTCGTTGTCCTTCTCATCCATAAATACTTGCCATGACGAGTCAGAATTGAAGAGTGTAAAAGCGGACTAAATTGGGACGAATACAATTTATTATTATATTTAAGAATACATTTCCAATTGTATTTCAGAATTGTATTTAAGAAATTTAATCATATTTCTGAAATCTCTAATTGAATTTTAGAAATTTCCAAATATATTTCATAAATTTCCAATTGTATTCTAATTGTATTTCACAAATTTTTTATTGGATTTCAGAAATTGTTTTTAATAAAAATATTTATTTTTGTCATAACTTAACTTTAATATAAATTTTCTAACTTTAATACAAGCTACAATTGAAAATAATTTACTTTTTGTTGTTGTTGTTGTTGTTGTAACAGCTAGACTAACAGTTTCAATCAGAGGGTTCTGCAGTGGGTTAGTTTATAAATCCATTGGATGCAGTGTAGTAGTATTGATATACTCAAAAAAAAACTTTAGAAATACAATTGGAAAGTTCTGAAATACAATTGAAAATGGTTTAGTCATTTTTAAATTGTGATCCTTCCTATTTATTCTGACAATTGTTATTACTGTATTTCGAAACCGACCTACACGAGAGATTTTAGTTCCTTTATCTCGCAGGTATATTCATAGCTCACCTTCTCAGAATTTCAGTAAAAAATACACTTTATTGCACAATATTAATTACATGACTTTTGATCGTGATTTGTCGCCTTGAGGTTCTCCCTTAGTTTGATTTAGTGTAGAGTAGGCAGTTATTCTTTTTTTACAATTTTGAAAGCTAAGCATTCGTGGAAGCTCTATGGAATTTTTACTGATTCTATATTTAAATATTTTTTACTAAGGTGTGTGTATTTTGGTAAAGATTCCAAAAAGGACAGGGAAAATTTGTTGAAGAGTTTGGAATAAAAATTATTGTTAGACTCAGTGATGAATATAGTATGCTTCGGTATCAGCGATTAAACGGGCGGCAAACTGGCTAAGACACTATCGCATATCTGTAGCTCGTTTCTGTATTTCTCGCATCGAAAAATTTCTCACAGTAAGAGGCCCTTTACACGATGCAATTAATTGCATGTAATTTTTTCCATTATCTTTTAAAATGGCTACGTAAAATGTTGTGCACTTATACGTTGCAATTTTACTTGCAACAAATCATGAAATTTTTTTGACGTTTAATTACACATTCGTCTTTAGTTTTTCACTCGCAACAAAGAAAACAAAATTTTAAAATATCCTATGTAAATATAATATACAAAAAAAAAATATATGTACATACAATGAAAGATTTTAATACAGAAGAAGTAATTGAAAATGTTCTTGCGCATTAATTTTTATAACGCACACTTCAAAGTCAGAATATGAATAAAACAAAATAAGTAAAACACAAACGATGGTAAAAGGAAATGTCAAAAAATTGCATGCCAAACGAAAGTCGTGCAACTTTTTCTACCCCTCTTGCTTCTCTACCCCGTTCGCCTACAAATATCAATTGCATACAATTAATTGCACGCAAAACTGCATCGTGTAAAGGGCATCTAAGTAAGTGTCGAATGCAAGCCAAACGTCAACGAAGAAAAAAATTTCATTCAGTCATAGTTGCCAGATAAATAAGGGTTCAAATCGTCAAATCTTGAATAAAAAATCGTCAAATCGTCAAAATGCATTTTCAAAATCGTCAAAAAATCTTCCACTAAAATAAAACTTTTTATCAATTCAATATTTTATTTAAATTAATTTTACATAAACAAAAAGTATAAAAAAAAACAAAAAAAATGAAATATGTTTAAGGGATCGATAAAAGTTTAAAAAATAGTTTTAAATATCAATATTAAAATAAAAAAGTAACAAATAACAAAACAAAACACAAAAATTTATGTAAAATGAACACAAAAATAAGTAATAAATTACTTTTCAAAATAGTTTTTAAAATCAATTTTTTAAGAAATTTGTATCAATGTTTCTTAAAAAATTTATATAATTTTTAATATAAAATAAACAAAACAATTCTTCCATAGTAACAATGTAAAACATAAAAAATTCTACTTTTAAATACAAAATATCACCTTTTTACAATACTATGCGTTTTAGAATTTTTTAATTATATTTCAGAATTTTCTATTTAATTTTATATTTAAAAAAATTTCAATTGATTTTCTGTAGTTTCTAGTTGTTTTTCAGAATATTCTTATCGTTGAGTTAAAATTTCTGAAATACAATTTGAAAATTCTATAATATTATTAGAAATCTCTGAAATATAATTGGAAATTGTGAAGTTTAGTAGATTTAATTTTGTAGGTATATTTCCCTATTAAACTTTTTAATAAGCTCAGATACAACATTCATATTAAAACAACAACATTTATTTAGTTTTAAAAAATCTTTAGTGAATAAACTGCCTTCCAAAGAAGACGTTCCTAACCTATTCCTAATTTTTGTTTTGCTTAAATTTACCTGACTAAATACTCGTTTGACATTTACCGAAGAATGAGGTAAAACTAAAGTTTTTTGTATAAATTTAGTTAGGATGGGAAACAAGAGATTTGAATCTTTTCTTTGAATTTCAGAAATGTGTTTCCAAATTTCCAATAAATCTTTTCTTTTTCCGAAACCAAATTTTATATGAGAAAAAAGTGTGCAAATCATTTATACTGAAAAATCGTCAAAATAGGGGCAAAGGTTGTCAAAGGGTAATTTTTGACACCAAAAAGCGTCAAATATGGCGACAGTGCATTCAGTCGTCGTTGAGCAAGCGATGAGAACACATGCGGATGGTTATTGTCATTTTTTTTTTTTAGAAATTTATTAAACATTGTTGTTGCTTCTTGTTTAACGAAGCATAGCAAATATACGCGATTCAATTACAATTGAACACGAAAAATAAAACTCTGCTTAAATGAACTTATTTTTGTTTTTTCTCAAAATAACTGTTCTAAAATTATTTTTTAATATTGATATTTACGGACCCTGGTGTTTTTTCTTTAGGTGTTTATATTTGGCAAAAACTTTCGTTTTTTTCTTATTTATTTAAAAATATCTATATATATTTATTTATTTATTTACAAAATATTTTACAAACTAAATTTATAAAATATAGGAAAAAGACGCCGGTAACAAGACCATATGCGCTCGTATTACAAAAGCTTAACTGACTATAAATTCATATTTACATTTCAATATTCAATATGATTGTATCTTCAATTTTTGAAAATAAAAAAAATTAAATAGTTTAAAATAAAAAAAAATTAAAAATTTACAAATAAAATTGTTATGAAATTTCGACCTATACATCTTGGATGTTGTGTTGTTGTAGACTTCTCTTAATCTTCTTGATGTTATTGGTAGTCGCACAGTTGAGTATCTCCTCCAGTGGTTCTCCTAAACCCGAATCTGGGAAAATAGTAAGTATTCCGCATTTATTTACTATTTGTCAAGTATAACGTTACAGTTGAAACATCTTGGCGGATCAGTTTTTTCGTAGTAGTGTTTCGAGTTAAATACACATTTACCCACCCTTAAGCGGGCTAACAAAATGCATTCAGATCTGGTTAAATTACAGTTGTATGTAGGACTGGTTGTATGTATGCTTCTGGTTGCCTTAAACGGATTCTTTATTGCCTTTAAGAAACAGGGAGTTTCTGTTATTTGTGGTAATTTCAGTGCCTTTTTAGCACCATAATCAGCTTTCTCATTGCCCTGAATTCCAATGTGTGAGGGAATCCAGAGTATTAAAATTTGGGAAGTTCTATTCCCCAACTTTAAAATGTCATCATAAATCCCGTTGTGATTTTTTATTATTGCCTGAGTTGCACCCAGGCTGTCAGTACAAATTAACGTTGTTCCACCATGCTGTGTAGCATGATCAATGGCTGATTTTATAGCCGCAATCTCTGCCGTAAATATTCCTGTATGATCTGGTAGTCGAAACTCCTTGACAGTTTCAAATTGTGTGCCGTAGGATGTTATATTATTCTGAAAAGATCCATCTGTGTAGTAAATCATATTTGGAGAAAAAGACGACATTTTCTGAGACAACATTCCCTTAAAACACGTTGGATCAGTATTGTTTTTAGCAAATCGATTCAGACTGTCATCTGCATGAACAATAGCATTAGAAGACCTTGGTGTTATTGGCTTCTGTGGTAAAGATTGTTTGAGTTTCTTAAAATCGAAATAACTTTGTCCGTGGCAGATGGTGGACAAATTGTTGTAGTCAAGATTTTTCCAAAAAATATTTATGTAAGCCATCGGATGATATGGTAATCGCCCTGGATGCTACGTTAACAGCAGTTTTTTCGAAAAGAGTACGAAAATCTGTGTAATTTGCCTCAGTCCTCAACTTATTGAGCGGCGTCGTATGAAGCAAACCAGAGGCTGTTCTAAAGTAGTTGTTGATGGAGGTGTTAATTTTATCCACATTTTTCTTTCAAGTCCAGCCGTAAAATTGTTCCGATTGTTAGAGAACGGCAAATGTTAAGGGTCGTTTCCAAAGAAGATTTCTGGTGAAAAGCAATCCCAAGATTCGCATTTGATCAGAAAGGTTAATGTTAACGTCTCCAATATAAATTGTGCTATTAGCGCAATCCCTTTTTCTACAAACATGGAGAATATCTGATTTATTGACTGGAACAGCACCTCTGCTCTTAGCCCATTGATGTATTTTCATATCTAAGTTGTTTAAATTTAATCGAACTACTTCCGGGTTTCCCTAAGCAACTGCAAAAATATTGTCGGCGTAGAAGGCAATGTAGTCAATCTCCGGTAGGTTTTCCACAGCTTTGGCTAACGAGTTTGCGTAAACACGAATAGTGGGGAACCCTGAGAAACTCCATTATCCAGTGAGTGCACCATTGAGAAATATCGATCCACTTTACCGGTTACTGTGCGGTTTCTGAGAAACGAATCCTAAGGGTTAAGGATGTTTTTCGGGATACCCCACTCGTGGAGCTCCAATATGATATATGCGGACACTACTCTGTCGAAAGCTTTCTCAATGTCTTCGGAAATGAGTAAATTATGTTTACCATGTTTCAGGTTTTGACGCAGGATTTCCTCAAGTTGATGACAGATGCTGTGAACTCTATGTCTAGGTATAAAGGCGTATTGTAAGTTTGACAAATTCTGTCTCGTATTTTTCCAAAAACGTTTGGCCAAGTTTTAAGTATCTTCGATAAGACTGGTAACAAGAAAATCGGCCTATAACTTTCAAGATCGTTAGGATTTTTCCCGGGTTTTAGTATCGGCGATAGTACAGCAGTCTTCCAATCATGTGAAAATATTCCAGTGGAAAGTATGTTGTTCTAAAGTCCGCAAAGTTGTGTTTTGATGATATCGGGAGCATTTGGGAGCATGGCATAAGTAATTTTATCACGTGCTGGAGTCGATCCTTTTAAAGTTTTCATTATGTCATTTAGCTCAGCTATTCGGATATTCTGGTTTATTTCTACAAATTGATGATCTGATGGCAGTAGGTTTTCAATATTTAATTTTGTCTTTGTATAATGATGCATCTGAGCTGAGAGAGGACCAAAAATGTGCAAACCCATCAGCAATATTTAAGAGGTGTGTTAGACTATTATTATCTATATATGTATATGTTAGGAAAGCTTTGAATACGATTTGCCCTTAAGTTGTTAACCTTTCCCCAAAGAAATCGAACATCCATTGAGGGAGTCAGCGAGTTAAGGAAGTTTTCCTCTTGGCGGTTTTACATTCCCTCTTAATTTTTGCACATAATATTTTATATTCAATTACATTATCTTTATTACGAATCCTTTTAAAAGTTTTCCAAGCCTCTTGCTTCGAAAAATTAGTTTAGAAATATCCGAGTTAAACCATACGGGGTTATTTTTTTCTTTAGGTTTTCTGCTAAGAGGAATGGATTCGTTTGCTGTTTTTCTGAAAATTCGTTTAAGCTGTGCTGCCTCTCTGTTGATGTTGTACGACGTCTCAAATTGACTTTCAACTAGTGCTGTCCTCTTTCCAAAAAGAGACCAGTCAGCTTTCCTGTCCATAAAACGCGGTGAAAATTTTCTATCAATAATTTCGATATTATTCGGAATTTTAAAGGTCAAGCTTGGAGCAAGATACATCATGGACACATCAACAGCAGTCAATGTATTTCTAGTGTTAAGTAGGGTAGGAGATCCATCATTCAATATTACCAAATTTTTATCATTTGCAAAATCTTCAAAAAATCTACCATTTATGGAGTTTGAGGACGACCCCATAATACATTCTGAGAGTTCAAATCCCCCAGAAATATATTGTGGACGTTCTCGTTAATGTTTATATTGTTCATAATCGTTGCAGATAAGTTAACATTACCTTCCTTGTAGACATTGGTAATATGAAGTTCCTCGTTGCTCCTTATTATTATAGTTTGTAATAGCAAGTTCCCTGTAAATGTTATATGTCTTGTTATGTTCAAATTTGTTCTCACTAGAAGTGCTATACCTGATTTTGCGTAGTCATATTCAATATTGTTGTGGGGAAAAACTTGGTATCCTGGTAAATGTAGCAAATGTAGAGTTTTTTCTATAATGTGCGTCTCCTGAAGAGCTATGATGTTTTGTTTATGCCTCGCTACTAAAAGCTCAAGAGCATATTTGTTGTTTATGAAGTCTTGCATATTCCATTGGAGAATAGTAATGCTAAAGTCGGAAGTCATAAAAGTTTATTTCTTTTTGTTTTTGCCCTTTGATAGTGGTGATTTTTGTGTGTTTCTTATTGTGTTTGGAGTAATTAATACATTAAGTTGCGGAAAATTTTTATACATTTGAGTACATGGCGAATCATCTGATTTTTCGTTTCTATTTCTTGGTGTTAAATCCTAGACCATCATTTATATCCTGGATAATCATTTCTTCAGTGATTTCTTTATTGGTATTAGAAAAAACGTATTCACTTGAAGTTGTGTCAGAATTGTTATCTATGCCTTCACTAAAAAAACTGTCATCATCAAAAATATCGTTATTATAATTTTTTCCATTTGCTGTTGTTGTAGTGTTGTTTTCCGTTTGGTTTTTACTAAGAGAGATTATTTAATAAATAGAATTTTGTATATTTGAAAGAGGTTTTTGACTAGGCATAATGGTATGAGTTTCATTTAATACTCTATTGGTGTTCATGTCTAATTGCATTTGTGTTGATTTAGGTTAAAGTTGATATTGTTGTTTTGATTGGATTGAGAAGTGATCCCTGCAAACATTTTCAATCGCATACTGATCGCCCGCGAATCGCTGTTTAGTTGTGTATAGTCGTATAGACTGTCGCGATTCGCCAGGGATTCGCGAATGTTGATTCGCTGGCGAATCGCGACAGGCACACAGGCGATCGTTTTGGCGAATCGCCTGACCACAGTTTAATGATCGCACGCGATAAATCGCCGCGACTATACACAACTAAACAGCGATTCGCGGGCGATCATTAGGCGAATCGCGTGAATTATATTTTTTTATTATTTTATTTTTAGTAGCTGCTCTTTGGAGTAGCTACTTCTTCTTTTGGATTGAATCTTAAGACTAAAATTAACAATTTTGACAATTTTGCTAATTGTTCTTGAAACCAAATATTTATTTTACCGTTACCGAACAAAACAACAAGAAAAAAAATGCACCGAGAAAACATTGATGACTCATCTTTCTAAACGATAAAGAATACAAAAATATGTTGATTGTTGTGAGGATTTCCCGTTACTTCTGTGCGCTCGCGTATTCGTCGCTTAAGTGTAAGGCGTAGGCGATGCCGCGCGATTCACATCGTAAAAGTCATCAAAATTGTTGTCAACATAAAGTGTTTTTAGAAAAGAAAAATTGACTTACTTGTTACGCTCGCGTATTCATCGCTTAGGTGTAAGGCGTAGGCGATAGTTAGCGATTCGCAAGGATCGCGTAATCATCGCCAGAAAATCTCAAACATGTTTGCAGGGATGGTTGTTATAAGAGAGTTTGCTTTTTCTGTTATGTCTGCTTGTTTATTTTGGTTTTCTGTTGGTTTGGTTTTGTTGTGTATTGAAGTTTCAGTTGTTGTAGGATTTTGTGTGGTTGTTGTATTGGTGTTTGTTATTTGTGCATAAGTAGGATTTTTTGCCGTTTCTTTGAATAGGTTGAAGCATATATACCGACTTGTGTTTCCAGAATGAAGGGCATTCTGGATCATATGAAGGATGTGTTTTTACTTGGCAGTTAACACAATATTTACGAGTGCATGTTTCATGTTTTTCTGTGTAATCACATTCTCAACATTCTTCAACACTTTTGCACCATTTCTTGGCCGAGTCTTTGGCAGTTTAAACATTTCATGGGGTTAGGGATATATTCATCAACTGGAACCCTTTCCCAACCAAGTTTTAAAAATGTAGGGCGGTTAAAAAGGTCAAATGTGATTGTCGCTGCACCCGTAGACACAACTTTTTCACCTTCTTTTTTGTTAATTTTACGAATTTTCACAACTTTTTGATCTTTTAATAATTCCAATAATTCTTTTCCACTTTTCATCTCTTTGACTTCTAGCCGTTCTCGCGAAATATGGCTAAGTCCTCTTTCCACTTGAAAAACATTATGCGAAGCTAGCGGCAGAATCTGTACATTTCCCTTCAAAGAGATAGCTGATGCAACTAAATAACGTGGCAAGTTGTCCTGGTTCCTTGTATAGTTGCACCATGGTCTATTGCAAATATGTAGGCTTCAGACAACATTTTTAATTCACTTTGTAAATTATTAAAAACAAAACAAATTGAATGATGAAAAAAATGTTTTTTTTTATAATTTTGTTCTAGATTTGAAAGCGAATTAATAAGGTGAGTCGACACGGCATATAAACAAAATTAATTCGATTTAATTCGTTTATTTTCGCAGTTTTTTTTTACCGAAATAACACACAATTTATTTATTTTTTATTAATTTTTTCAGACTCCTAAATAATTTAATTTTTCCTTATTTCGTTTTTTATTTAAAATAACAACTGAAAACAAAACAAAATTTGAGATATGGACACATTATTTCGCAGCGAATTAATAATCTGCTGATCTGTTGTATACACCTGAATTATTCGTCTTGCTTATCAGTTAACATGTTGTTCGCACTGATTTGAATGAACAAACATTTTAATATTCAAAGGTTAAATTAATTTTATAATGAATTAATTTTATTATCAATTAATTTAACAATGAATTAATTCTATTTTAATAAAAGCCTTTGAATAAAGCTAAATAATTTGTATAGTTAAAAATGAGTTTATGGATTGAATTGCTAAAGGTGCTATTAGACGGGATGTATTTTACATACATACATATGTACTGTCAAATTTTCCATCTGTAAAAGTTGTACACATCGTGTGATACATATGAAACTTTGCATGTGTAAAATACATGTGGAAATACATATGTAATTTTTTCGATTAGAACACGCTCTACTTTCCTGTGACAAACAGAAACAAAACAACTGGTTTGTTTTGAAACAAAATTTTTTGAAAAAATATATTGTAAAGAAAAATTAAAGAAAATGGATAATGAACATGGAAAAGTAAGTATTTTTCGATTTTTAATAAATTAAATTATGTTTATTAAATTTATTGCAGTTAGATTGGCCAAAAGAAGCAATTCTTGAAATGATTGGTGTTGCCGCTAAAATCTATTTTATTATAACTGTGACAAACTTATGAGTGTCTCTACAATCCCAAATACAACTACGTTACAATTATTTTATTAGCAGTTGTCACATCGATTTTACTTTTAAGAACTTTATAATTTCAGCAGCTTTATAATTAAAACAATTTATACACGTTAAAAAGTCAGCTTAAGTTTACATTTATAGGTTATGTCATACGGAAAAACATAAGCAGGTGTGATAGCAAAAATTATGAATCATATGTAAAATGGAAATTTTGCCATACATACGGAATTACATATGGGTAAGAAAAGTGACAGTACACATGTAAAATACTTCCCGTCTGATAGCACCTTAACAGATTTTTTGCTTTTGCTTTATACTTTTCCTTAAAACCAACAACACATTTCAATATTTATTTTGAGTTATTTTTTGCCTACAAGGTTTCTATCAGATAATGAAAGTATTACGTAACTATAAATTTATTTACAAATTTTAACCGGTCTAATGTCGATGTATGTATATCGAGCAATTGTTTATATGTACACATCACTGCGCATATTTGGTAGTTTTTTGGTAAAGTTAACGATTCTTTTTGCATTAAAACTTAAAATTATAAACAAAATTATATTGAAAAAGAAAATTTTCAAAAATTAATTCGAAATGTTAATTTTTTACAAAATCTTATATTGTGTTTAATTCGACCTTTAAATATTTTTAGAAAATATTTAATATAAAGTCTTAAGCAACAATTTAGAGCTAAATTTAAAAATTTCAAAAAAATATGTACATTTGCAATTTAAATAGATTCATGGAAAAAATAATATAAAAATATAACCAAAAACCAAATAAACAACAAAAATATACCATAAAATATTTGAGTATTATTTTTATAACTTGTTTTTTATTTGTTTAAGCAACAATTTTTACAATAATAAAGTGCAAAAATAATAACTTTGCAAAAGCCAATGTGTGACCCTTTCGTTTATTTGTTAAATGGTGTGTATATAAAAATGTATAATTGTAGAGCAAAATAAAAAAATAAAAACACCAATTGAAATTGCCTTAAAAAAATAAACAAACATATTGAAAAATTTTATAAACCTTGGTTTACTTCAGGTCACATAACTCCTTTTTCGTTGTTTCGAAACAAAATTAAGTAAGCGTTTTAACCAATTTATAACGCTCGTATATGATTGGTAAACGTATAACGTTAATTTATAAAGTTCCAGTTGATAAAACTATAAATTAAATGTACTATAAATTAAAACAAAACAACAAAGAAAAAAATTAAATAAAAAATACGTTAATACATTACTATTACTCAAGTTGCAACAACAACAAAATTATAAAAGAATAACAATAACAACAAATAAGTTAAAAAGAAGTTAAGTAAAGTAAAACAAAAAAAAAATATAATAATATTCTTACGAATCAACTTTCCAAACTATCAAATGCGCAGCATTATCACTAGCATCAGTTATAGTTCTCTCTTGTCCTGCGATAAGAACAAAATGTGAATTCAATAACCCAACCGAACAATAAATATAATTAGAAAGATATGCAATAAATACTTAAAACTATTAAAAATATTTATAAAAGTAAAAAAGACAAAAAAAACTACACTTACTTATGCGAAAATCAATATAACCTTCACCGCCACACATCACCAGCATATCGGGTCGCTTATTGGTAAATTGTAATTGAGCGCTATTGTTTTGACGCAGTGGTACTGAGACAAAAAATTTAACAGCATCACGATGTCCATGAAAAGATAGTTGAGCATTGGCCATACAACATAACGGCAGTTGACTACTGGGATCATCTATATTTAGCATTAAATTAAATGTTAAACTTTTCCTTTTCAATAAAAATTTACAAAGAAATTAACTTACTTAATTTTCCTTGACCTTCGGATAACGGCACAGAGATAATAACTCCATTACTAGTACCAATCCACAGGCGATTACACGACACCATTAAAGCGGTAATGCGTACAAACGAGAAACCCAATTTGCCAGTACCCAACATTTTCGATACGTAAGGTTCTATATCCACATCCTGGTTGTGCTCAAATGTGTAGGTGTTGTATAATCGTAAAGTTGAGTCCAATCTATTTTAAATTATTTTATTATTTTCATTAATTTGAGGTTATGGTTTTAAAACTATTTGTAGTTCCTTTTATGTTCTAAGAAAATTGGTATGAATCAGAGAATCGAATTATTTAAATTTTAGCCTAACATACCCAGTAAAATTTTATAATGGCATTTATATATAATAAAATTCATTCAACCGTTGAATGGTTGAATTTTTTTAAAGTTTAATGAAAATATATTTTCTTCATTTTATTTGTTTTTGTTTTGTTCTTAATCATTTCCAAAAGGAATTTTTAAATTAGATTTTAAAAATTTAATCTTTCAAATTATTTTGTAAGGATTTTTTATTTACAGAAAATTAGGAATTGATTCTATAAATAATTAAGTTTAGTAATTAATTTGTAATGCATTTTTTAATAGAATATTTACGAGATGCAATTTATTTTGATTTTAAAAACAGAATTATGAATTAATTTTTTCGAACTTTTGGAGAAACATTCATGAGAATTCGGTATTAAAATCAGTAAAATCGTTTTATAGATGGCTGAGATTTAAAAAAAAAAAAACTAGACTACTTATATTGTTTTTACATATTTCTACCTATATATCGGATACTATGTTTTGTAAAATGTGTGTATCAAACAAATGGCATTTCCATGAAATATATCCAAAATTTAAATCTATTGTTGATTGATTTATTTCATTTAAAAAAATCTTTTTCATCACTCATTGGCATCTGAGGATAAATGTGTATGAATCTATTTGATGCAAATAGAAAAATACAAAAAAAAAAAAATTGCAAATGTTGTTCAAGTTGTTTCTTCTTTTGTAAATATTTTGTAACAAATACCCAAGATTTACACAAGACTATACGAGAAATCTATCAAAGTGAAGTGATACAATTTGCAATTTCATTCAGTCTACGTTTTGTAAACGTATATATGCGTCCAAAATCAATAGCTTGGCCATAGTACTAAACATTTCAGTGCTATAGACAATCATTCAAAATGTTTTGAAAAAAAAATTATACCTGATTGAAACCCAAACACCAGCACCTGTTGCCGCCATTTGTCGCACTTGGCTCTCTTTGCGCGGATGAGCGTCCAGCGAATGGATAATATTTAATGAGATCGGATCCACAATAAAGATCTTATTGCGATGGGCGGCCCATATGCGTTCGCCGGCCACACAGAGACAACGTATCGAATGATTGCGATCACCTAGCGTCAGCAAATGATAACTATTCAGATCCCATTGGCCGTCTGTTTGGCGGCGGAACACGGCTAATTGGGCATTTGCGAGGGCCACCACAACGCGTGACTCAACATGAACTATCGCTAGGACGGCATCGGGCAAATGAACTTTATGCAAACACTCGTGCCAACGACCGACAGCACTGTGTACGTACAACCAATTATCCTGACCACCCATCCACATTGTGGGACCCACCGAGCTCATGACGGGCTCCTCACGGTCCTTAGTCTCCAATATGGGATTAATGGGTTTTGAGAACATCAACTGCTGTTTCATCGAAGTGTTATTGTTATTGCTAAATTGCGACGTAGTATTATTGATTGTTGCATCTGCGGCGTTGTTGGTAGTGGTTGTAGTGTCGGTAGCATCGTTATGGATACGTTGCGGTATGCCCGGTATCGGCTGACGTATTTTAATTTCATTGACATTACCTAATGGTTCAATAGGTATGGAACCATTTTGTTCATTCGATTTTTCTGTAGCTTCTTTAGCTTTTTCTTCCACTGGAGTTTCAGCATTCACCTCTAAGGCTTGTTCATTGTGATCTGTATCTGTATCTTTGGTATTGCTATTTGGATCCGTTTTGGGCTTAACACGTATAAACTCTACCTTGCCAAAACCTTCGCTTCCCTCTCCAGGTCGTTCCAACATTTCACCGGCCTTTATAACCTCAGAGTTTTCGAGTAGGGCGTAATCTTTCTCCATTGCACCGGGTACCGAGGCAATACACAACAAATGAGAGGCACATATTGGAAATACATCTAAAACTGTGGCCGACTGATTAGCATCCACCACAGTAACAGTACTGGCTGCATGAGTGCTTGTGCATATCCAAACGTAAGATGTTAACTGGGTCTCGGGCTCCAGATTTTCAAGGCTACATCGTGTTATTTGACGATCTAATGCCTCGGCCGAATGCTCAGCTGTGGGACTAGTTATTTCGGTAATCTTTGCCGTCGAACGAGGGGCATATGGTGAAGTAGATGGTATTATGGACTGACCATTTTTGGTAAAACCTCCATTCAGATTAACGCCCGCCGCACAAAAGACTTTCATATGGGGCGACGCCTCAGCCAAAGGATTACAATACACGGGCACTGGCACACCACCAGAATGTCTGGATTGCTGTTCTTTTTCGGTCTTATTGCCCGGCAAACTCCAGCCATAAGCATGTAAACGACCGTCTTCCTTCTGAACATGAGCTCTCAGTTGACGATATTGCTCATGTCGTCTAGCTCTGGCTCTTTCAGAAGTGCCTTCTTCGGCATAATCTTTGTTGGCTAAAGCATTGGCTAGACCAGCACTGGCAGGATGGACTCCGCCACCAGTTATGGCAAGGCGACTGTCGCTATTTCTACTGGGGGATCCATGAGAGTGAGATGGGCTTGAATAGCGAAACATAGGACCCCCTCCCTGCCCATCAGCGACACGCTCATGTGGGCGATTGGAGGGGCTGAAATTATATAGGGTTTTTCATAAGCATCATCATGTATCAAAAACAATCACTTAAATAACTTACGTAAATAAATTACTAAAATATTTCCATATGCTTTGCTTAGATTTCTTATCTAAATTATCGACAGTTTTTGTGGCTCTTAAGATTTCCGTCAAACGCACAGCTTCTTGTAGCTCCATTAAACGTTCCTTATATTGATTACGCTCCATTAGAACCATAGCCATTTCAACACGTGTAAAGCGTTTACGCTGAGCCAATGGTACATCATTTTCATCTTGATCATTATCATCTGAAATTGAAAATACTTAATTTACTACGCTTTTAAAACTCCTTAAAACTCACTTTGTTGTTTGACTTGTTCTTTGGTTTTCTTTAGTTCCTCTTCTAATTCTTGCACCTTGTTACGCAATTTATTGCGTGATTGCTGCATAGCATTTAGTTCTTCGCGTAAGATTTCAATTTCGCCAGTCAACTCATCGACACGGGCTATCAAATCATCCTTGACAATGTTAAGAGCGTTTCTGTAAAGACATCAGATACAATTTAGTGCAAACTTGTTCAGTGTAAGTGACGTAGAATGTTTCGTACTTAGTAGCCAAAAGTTCATTGTTTTCCATAATGAGATTTTCCACTTCTTTGCCCATTCCTTAAAAAATAATATCAAATAATACAATATTTAGGAGAAAATAATTAAAATTTTATTAAATCTACTACACAAATCAAGCAAATTATAATTAAACAATAGGATGAAAATTAATTATAATACAAAATTAGTGTGGGTTAATTAGTATTAAATGGAAATGCAATTCAAATTTATGGCCCTCTTAAAGTCTGATTATTTTCCATGTACCAGAAAGTTTAATGCAAACGAAGAAGTATATCAAAATGAACAAAAAGGACTTTAAACTAAGAGGACTAAAGTAGCACAATACTGTACAAGTTAACGGATATAATAATTTCAAATAAAAAAAAATAGACTGTTAAACTAGTGAATTTTTAAACTGTAGTTCTATTGGTCACTATCTACTCGTATGTATTTGAGAAAACAGATGCACCTTTGGTCATAATAAAATTTTAAATTTGTTAAATGTTTATAAACACAACTATATCTATATAAAATTTGTTTTATTAACAAATCGAAATATTTCTCACGTAGATAGATATGTAGATTAAGAAATATGAAATGAAAAATCTTCCACAATTAAGAATTAAATATGAAATATAAAATCGTTCACAACGCATATAAAATAATGGCTTTCAGCAATGAAAAACAAGCAAGAAAGTATAGTCGGTCAAGCCCGACCATATAATACCCAGCATATGTATAAAACAGTTTTTCAGAAATAGGAGCAATGTTGAAGATATTAATTATTATAGACCAATCATTCAAAAATTTAGTGTCATGATTTCTGTGAATATAAAAGTTATATGTGTTAAACTTTATATTGATATAAATACTTTTAAAAGATTTATAGAGGTTAAATTGAATTACGAAGAGGGTCTTACATAGGAGTTTTGACTAATTATGGACCGACCATTATAAAATTAGGTGTCATAATTTATGTATATGAAACTTATTTGTGTTGAATTTTATTTGGATACCAATATTTTTAAGAAATTTATGGTCGTTAAAGTGATTTTCGGAAGTGCGCCTTATATGGGAGCTACGACTAATTATGAACCGATCTTCACAAAATTTGTAGATGTAATTTGGCTTCATTTACCACTCATTTGTGGTGAAATTTGTTTGGATAGTTGCATAATTCAAACATTTATGATCGTTAAACCCCAATTTCGGGACGACATTTGTATGGGGGCAAGGTGAAATAATGGACTGATTTCCATCAGTTTCAATCCCATTCGTCCTTGGGTAAAGAAAATATCATGTACCAAATTTTATCGAAATATCTTCAAAATTGCGACCTGTACTCTGCGCACAAGCTTTACATGGACAGCCTGCCAGCCAGCCAGACGGACGGATGGACATCGTTAAATCGGGAGTGATTCTGAGTCGATCGGTATACTTTAAGGTGGATGTTGGACCAATATTTCTGGGCGTTACAATCATTAGCACTAATCCAATATACCCTCCCAACTATGGTCGATTCATCGAACTTGTATAGGTTAAATATACCCATTCGAATGTAGAGCCATAAATTTAAGTGCTGGATACTACAGTACTTTACAATGACAAGGCAATTGCATGATTCACCCTGCTGAAATTAGTTACTTCTTATTGTTGGGTACTAAAACAGTTTGAAAGTAGTACAGAAAATGATTATAGTGTGAACCAGCTAAAACTGTATTTTTTTTTTAAAGAAACAGTTTTATTTACAAGTCTTACAGGCTAATAAGGTACAGATTTATGAGATTTTACTTACAAAAGTATTACAACAATTTAAATCTATTAATTGAAAAAATAAGCTATTAATAAAACAGTCTTGAGGAAAAATTTGTCCAAAAACCTCTTACAAACTTTGAGAACGTTATAATGAAATTTGATAAAAACAACCACTAATAAGGATCTTTCTGTAAAAATTCTTAGTGATGGTTTGCTAAATTTCTTATTGTTTCATAATTAGACAATCTGCATTTATTATTAAATGACAGCGTCAGATCATAGACAAACTTGAGTATCTTTTTATAATTGTATCTATTGTGAAGTAAGTCGGTGGGGTATCTAGGAGGTAGCCTATGTATTATTTTTAAGTTTTTGTTCTGAATAATTTGAAGCTTCTTCGTATGGGATTTGGCAGCTTTGTGAAACCAGACTTGGCAACTATAAGTTAGTATTAGACGAATGCACATATTATAAAGCAATAATTTACTTTTTGGTTGAGTTTTGACCTCCTGTTTAGTATGGGGAACAGAGCGCAATCACACTTTATAGCTTTATCACAGATGTAATTAACGTGTTGTTTAAACAAAAGTTTTTTATCTAAGACTAAACCTAGGTATTTAATATCATCCTTAATAGGAATTAAATTTCCCCGAGTGTACAATATTTTTGTAGGAATACGTTTGGGCGATTTATTGTATGGAAATATGATAGCTTGCGTTTTATAATGTAGATTAATAATAGAAATATAAAACTATGTTTCTGTCATTAGTAAAGAAAATTTTCATCTAAACGCGCGTATAAAAAACGTAAAACTGTCACCTATATAATAGTAATTATTTATTAAAGATTGACCACCTACTTATTAATTGTAGTTATATAAAACAAGCCGAAATGTATTTATTTAAAAAAATATGCCATTGGATCTTTTAAAAACCATAAATATAAACAACATTAAAGCCGTAAACATGCTATTAAAACATTGCAATGTTTACAACTCGATCTAGTTAAAACTGAATATTGGGTCAAAGACCTTTGTTGTTAGTACCTAAGTCTTCTTTGTATTCATAATTAATTATGTCTATAAACTTTGTAAATAAATAAATAAATAAATAAACAAATAAATTTTCAAATGCTAGAAATTATAAATGTACCTATAAATCTTAGAATTAATTTTAAAGCAGATACAGATAATGTTGCATAAAACTATAGACACTTAATTTATAAAAATAGAAAAGGAAATTAAATAATTTTTTCATATTTTTTATTTGTGTAATATTTAGAATTTTTCATTTGATATAGAAAAATATTTTGTTGTTTTATTTTTGTTTTCCTGAAGATGCTAGACATTGTTGTAGAAATATCGGAAAATATAATAAATAAATAAATAAAAAATTTTGACCTCAAGCTAAATAAAGATATAATTTTAATAAAATAAAAAAAAAATACAAAAGCTACTTCTGATATTTCAGCCTTAATTTTCAATTTTCTAAAAATAGTATGAATGTCAAGAGAATCTCTCTTACTGTACATATTTTGCAAATTATTTTGACAGGCTGAACACAAACAGGGCAAAAGTTTTGAAATTATAGGGTCATTTTCTAGATATTTCGGCTTTCAAATTTTCATTGAATATCTTGTTCTTGGAAACTGGACGTACGATTTCAAAACTATTGTTTTGCCAAAATTCTGTAGAATTTTTCCAAAAATTTAGAGTTGTAGAAGAGTGTAATTTATGCAAATAAAATGGAATAGTTTTAAAATTTATATTGATAAAATAAATAAAAACTTATTATATAAACCAACACCGTTAAAAGCGCAACAAAAATACTCTGTGTGCAACCATATAAACAAATTAAAAAAAATGACTACTACAATTAAACAAAAACTACCAAAAAACAAAAATAATTGTACACAACTTACCAAAGTAGTTGTCATTAGCTTTATATTTTATTTTTACAGAAAAATAACAAAATTACACGATGACGGTATCCATATGATTGATAAAATTTGTATTTGTTTAATTTGAAAATTGTTGTAATAAAATTTTTGTTAAGAAGGGACAGCGTATTGAGAGAAAAAAAGAGGTAACAACAGAACATGAAAAATATGATGAGTATTGTTTTGTTACATGTATTTTGTTATTGTATACTTTTCGTTTTAGAATTTATTTTTTGTTATTTCGAATTTATTGAAAATTCGAATTTATATTTGATGTTTCAAATATTTACAAGTGATGTAAATAAAGCCATACAAATAAGATGTTTGATACCTACCTGAAGAAGCATATTCCCCAGGATGTACCCAGCTCCCTAAAACCAGGCGTTGTTGTAGTTTTGTTGTTGGTGGAGGTGTGGTTATTTATTATTCATACATAGATAGTAGAGTAGATACGTGTGTAGAGAGATTTGTGTTGTTCAATAAATGATGAATGTTTGTTTAGTTATAAATTGTTTGTGTGCAAATATTTGGACAATAAGTAGTTCATAATTTATTTTCATATATAATATACATAAAAAGAAACACAAACAAAAAAAAAAGAGAACAAAGAACGTATATTAACATTTTTCAAGAAAATATTGTGGTAATTCAATATTAGTGTGTAAGAATGTATGTAGATATATTTGGAAAAAGGTATTTAATATTGACACCTTGCTCATAATATATGCATTTTAAATAAAAGATAAATGAAACACATTCCTTTTAAAGTTTTCATTGTACATACCTGTAACAATTTCATTTTCTTCACTTTCTTCATTGTCTTGAAAGGAGAGTTCTTGATATAATGTATTCGCAGAACGCTGTTCCTTTTTCGTAGTTGTACGACCAACTAAATTCAATCGTAATGTACAATGCACACATTGTGGTTATTTTTATGGTCGTGTTTACAATTTAAGTGAACATTTTTTGGTTTGGTGGAACAATGTACAGTTAAACAAATGGAACATAATTAAGATATTAACATAATTCATGTTGATTAATGAGTGGTTGAATTAGGGATACAAATTAAACAAATGTTAAGACACACAGACATATTTTTAGATTGATTGAACGAACGTATGGGGATGTTAAGGAAGATGCATAAAAAAAGATAAAAGATAATAATTTTAGAGTTATTATTAGTAAAAAAAATAAGTATTAAATATTCTAAACACAGCTCCTATATTTTTGACAATATTTCATACATTTTATTGTGAAATATACATATTTGTTTAATATTTCTAAAACTTTTTTCGAAATGGATTTATAAGAATATGGCTTAAGCATTCATATAATCACTAGTTGTATTTAAAATGGAACACGGAAAACAACACTAATAAAGAACTATGGCTACAGCAAACAATTTTCTAAGGTCGCATTGATTGTACGTAAATTTTTCATATAAATTACTACGTTTATAACTAATACGATTACAGCATACATTTTTATAATTTAAAATTATATTTTAATATTAATTTTTAACACAATTTTAAATAAAAATACATGTTTATAACGAATTGGATTTGGACACTTTATGTAAACGTAAAATATAAGTCGTATTTGTGAACATTTTTAAGTTACGGTTTTGTAAACAATATTTAAGTATAAATCTAATATAGTTGAATGCGTTCCGAAAAATTGATTCTATTTGAAATTAGTTTCCTTTTTATATTATGTATATAACGAACTAAATTGCACTTTCAAGTGCATACATTTTTTATTACTTTAAAATCTAATCCTATTACGGCTCATTTTCAAGCATTACATGATGGGTATTTTGAATGTTTAATGTAACTACTTCTAAATCAATTCATTAATCCAAAAGCGAGCAATTTTTCAACAAAAATTAGATATACAAAATCTTCTATAATATAATTCTTAAAAGCAATCGCGAGGGCGACAATTTCTAATAAATGATATAAAATTTGTAATTAAAGTAAATAGATCTAGCACCATGATTAAAAGGGACACAATTTCAAGCTTTCCAAGTATACATCAATAAAAACGGACCGTCCCAATAAAGAGTACAAAGATGCTAAGTATATAATGTTTTTATGAAAATTGGGTTTATTTATTTATAAAAGATTGATAATCATAATTAATTACGATTACAATTAAAATAATAGGTACAAACAACTAAGGTTTTTGACCTAAAATTATGTTGTGTTTAAATAATAATTGAGTTTATAATAAGAATATATTATACACTCAACACACGATTTGGGTTCAATGGTGCCAATTTTCAGTTAATGATACTGGTTTATTAATTTTATTTTAACATAAAACATTAATAATTTTATTCATGAAATATTGGATACTTTAAAAAAGTAGGCCAAAAATCTCAATCAACATATTAAAATATGTATGTATAACTTTTGCAAATGGAATAAACGTGGATACGCCTTGGAAGTCTTTACTACACAAAAACCAGAAATATTTTGGACAATTTCTGCAAATAAAAATTTTTCAGTGTATTGACTTCGTAATTTGTAATTCGAATCGAACAGAATAAAAATTGTCTGGATCCGATTTAATTTCATAGGTAAACAAATCTGGGCATTACAAAACAACATATCATTCACAAAGAGCTATTTTTCATGTTCTGCTTACAGAACAATGATCATCAAGATTTTATTATTGAAGAATGACAGGAGGATAACAAAAAGACAGTGCAACAGTTGAATTGCGGTATATGTAAACAAGCTAAATAATCTGGAAGCTCTTAAAAAAAAATGACAACTCCCACTTGAACGATATTATAATGAAAAAAACTGAAGGTTTGAATAAACATTTAAACAAATTATGAAATTACATGACAAAATGATCCGTTAAGAGCTAGTTTTTTACTTGTCAGTTAAACTCAGCTTAACACACTGTTATATTAAACCTCAAATATATTTTGCCGGGATTTAACTACTGATTGTGTTTCTCAGTAGTGGATTACCTCCTGTCAATTTTGTTAGCATTGCCGTACTGTTTAGTCAAAAGACATATGGCATTCCTCCTAATTTTTTTTAAATATGGCAATATCTTAAATTTTCGCAAAAAATCAAACCAACGTATCCTAAGGAATTCTAAAAATTACAATTTGCAATTGTTAGAAATTAATTATTATTTAGTTTTTTAGAGAATTTTTGTTTTTTTTTTTAATAAATTAGTTTGTTAAGCGAAATCTTTAAAAGAATTCGGCGTCGGTATAAATGCAGAAATGATTTGGACGTGTCCTTATTGTTCGTATCTTTCTAATAATTGACATATTTAAGTTATTATATGTGTTTGAATCACTTAAATCCTCATCATCACTAGAATAATCCATTTTTTTTTAATTTTTGTTAAAATGTCGTAAATTTCTCTTCACTTGTTGAATTGTTTATTTTATTTTCAGCTGTTTGTATTTTGACATTTTATATCTAGGTTTAACTCACCAATGATGCTCATTTAAACCTAGATTATATATCAAATAAATAATAACTGAGAAACACAATTTTTAGTTTAATCTAGGTTTAAGCGAAAAATGTAGATTATCTTTATCCCAAAAACTAGCTCTAAGTGTTTGTTTTATAAGCAAAGGTTCGAATTCAATTTTCAAAATCTAATACAATCATAGTTTTTAAAACTTATTAAATTCATTCACCTTATTAAATCATTGAATGTTTCCAGTCGAGTAGATTTTAATTAACAAAAATTTAATCTTTCCTAGATTGAATGACTTATATTATGAATTAATTCAACAACATATTAATTATATTTAAATAAATAAGCCGATAGGCATTGTTGCTAGTGCTTTTAGCTATTAGATTTATTGTAATTTTGATTATAATAATTTGTTTAATAAAATAAAAATAAAGAAATTCTCTTTTTGGGAATGGTCAAATCAATAACAAACTTTCTTAAACTGTGTATATTAAAAACATATATGTATATGTGTTTTTTAATTTTTAAGAAAATATTTAAAACAAAAATTTTACAATGATTTTAAAGACTTCTTTAATTAAAAAAAAAAAAAAAAAAAAAAAAAAAAAAGCCTGATTTTCACTTTATCGTGTGTTTAGCAGGAAATTTCTTTAAATACATAATAATTAGAAAAACTGTTTAATACATGTAACATTAAAAATCGACATGTTTTTAAGATGTGAAAACTTTTGTTTGGATTAAAAAATAAATAACGAAACTTTTGATAAAACTCATAGAGCTGTGTTTGAATATAGTTAAAGAAATAGGAAAACAAACCATTTGATGGAGCATTTGGCACTATAGGACTGCAATCACTTTGTGGCGAAGTGGCTTGATTTTGCTGTTGCAAAGTATCAGTTTCAGCAGACTTTTCAACAGTGTGCAAACTTTCAAATTCATTTTGCAGCGAAGGTGGACCAGAATCATCGGAATTACTGCCAACACTACAGATAGTTTCTGTATCTAACATGGCGGAATTTTCTAAAGAGGCAAAACCAAAGGAAACAGGGCCGGAAGATCTATGTAATAAATAATTTACATACAGAATATATTAAGAAAAATTGTTAATATTAACACTGTACCTGGCCACAGGATTAAGTCTAGCACGACTTAATTCTATGCGATCTGAAGCTGTGCTCATTTGTGAATGGGTAGAGCCCATTAACATTTTAGTGCGCTCCATATAATCTACATGATTTTTAAATAATTCCGTGTACCTTTCATGTAGTTTATTATATTCCTAATGGTAAATATGTTAAATTATTTTATTTTATGTTATTTATCTATTTTTTTTTAAACACTCACTTTTTTCAATTCCGATTCTCTTTCTTCCAAACGGCTGGCATGTTCTAAGCTATTTTTGTGCTTTAACTCTAGCATACGTACAATACTCTCTAATGACTCTAAACGGCTGGCTAATTCTTTATTCTCCTGCTCAGCCAAATCCTCCGACTCCAAAAGCTGTAAATATTTAAGAAATTTTGTTATATGTATAGCACTTAAGATTTCAAATTACCTTCTGCTCTGCAAGCTTTCTAGCACTTTTTTCACGTTCATATTGCGTTACCAATTGCTCATTGTCTTCCCTTAGCAATTCCACTTCAACATCCTGCTCCTGATTAATGCGATAGGAGGCGTCCAGACATTCCAAAACATTTACCAACAAAGGCATTAAGTTTTTAACGACATCTTCATCGTAACGATTAATCATGCGTTCAAACTCCTGGTAGATACTGCCAGCCAATTGTTGCACCTGATAAAATAAATCAATAAATAAGAAAAGAAAAAAAAAAAAAAAAAACAAATTAGAAAATTATTTTTCGGCCATGACAAGTTTTATCTTTAGTTACTAACTATATTGTTTTGTTATTTACATTATAGGTATATTGTTTTAGAATTTCTTACTTTCTCAACTGGCATAGCTTGTAAATACTTTCGTATTTTAATAATATTATAATATAATACTTTGGATTTCATTCTAAAGCTAATACGTCTAATATATGTGTGTTAATAATTTATAAATTGAAGTTTTTTGTATTTTTATAGCTCTCTATCGGTTGTTGTTAGCACTCTTGGTATGTATTTAATGAACTAATAATTACATTTAAATTGGTTTCAGCTACTTTAATTTACGTATTAATTCATATTTTTTAGAATCACAAATAAAATTTGGCATATAATGACACATCTTTTAGAATAAACAAACAAACAATTATCATAATTTTGTGTGATACCAACAGAAATTCGTTCCTCTTGGTTAGTAAACAGAAAATTATTAATTGTATAATTTGGTACATTATCAAAAAAAAAAAAAAAATACTTGTAGAAATTTTATATACAGTCAAATCGTAGTTTACATTCTCTCACATTCTGTTTACATTCTGTATGGTCAGATTTCTTGATAGCAGTCTAGTTGTTGCTATTAAATTTTTTTCAAACGAGTATATAAAAATAAGCCTTCCTTTTATCAAAAATAACACCGAATAGTATGTTCTGTATGCATTTATAACTATGATTTGTTGAGAACGGCATAAATATTTGAATATGAACAATAAACTAACACACATAGCAAATATTTACTCAAAAAAGCGTAGCCACTTGTTTTAGTACAAATATGTTTGACGTTGTTTACTCTTACAAGAGTTTTGCAAGATCAAGCAGCATCAAATAAAATAAGACTTAATATTTCTTGTGTCTAGTCCTAAATAAACGAAGTTTTTTTTAATAAATAAAATAAATTAAAAATATTTTGTTTAGTGGTTACATCTTTTTCGGAAAATATTTGCCAAGGACCTAATTATAAATAAACTAGGTTAAAATAAGTAATCCCTGATTTATCCCTTCCTAATTAATTATATACTGTGAACGTTAATATAAAGCAAACACTTAATATTGTTGAAAAAATAAGGTTTTTTATATATATGTACTCGTACTGCAACTACAAATTCTAAATAAAACATATGTATTACATAGGTCATAAGTCACTTAAGCAAAATATGTAAACCTAATTAACAAAAATTAGAAAAATAAATAATAATAAAAAATAATTTAATTTTAATGGAAAAGTAACAGATTTTATCGTCAAAATAAAGTAAACAGGTACATACATATACATATATGAAATTATGTAAAATATTGTATTTAAAATTTTGTTTGTATTAATTTTTTTTTAGAAATACAATCAAGTAAGTTTTTTAGTGAAATCAGGCGAAAGAATTTTTTCGGACACAACTACTTTTTCACAAGGTAAAGGTATGTTTAGGATAATTTTGCTGTTGGAAAATCCAATTCTGAACTAGTTCTAATATCTCTACACTAGGAGCTACAATGTTTTTTTTTAATGTCGAAATAATCTTCCTTTTTCATTGTAGATTCTATAAATGTAAGATTGCCGCCATACAACCCAAGACCACTACTAAGACGCCGGCGTATTTTACCGTCTTGGTAACATATTTATTAACTAACGGCTTCGTTTTTGGTTCGCCATATTTTTGGGGGGGTTGTAACTCCAAATATCTCAAACTTTTTCTTTTTTTGCGAAATTCAAACGATTGGTTTGGTTGTTATTTAATATAAAGGTTTTCTTACGTGGCACTTTACCATAAATTCAGAAGATTTCGAAACATTTTCAGATATTTTTACAGCACTAGATGTTGGGTTTGCTTTTACTTCTCCTCAGAGTTTAAAATTACTACTATATTATGTAAAAAATAGCAAAATATTTCGTAATTTTATAGGAAAACTAGAAAAATATTTTAAGGAAATAATATTTAACTTTTCACATACTAAAAATATAGAAATATTTCTAGTAGTAATTCTAAAAATATTTTGCCATACAAAATATTTCTAGTAGCAACCAGCACACAAAATGAAAATTTTTCATTTGCAATATATTTACTACTAGAACACACGCATACTTTTTATAGTTTACTACCGAACCATAAACCATGCAAAGAAATAGTAACTTGAAAAACCAATAACAGGCAGCAATATGCGAAATCCGAAAAACAAACTAAACAACTATGGCACATGAAAAATAAAAACTGGCAAACATACGAAGTTGAAACATGTAAAAAACGAAATTGTCCGCATACATACATAGTCTTCTTTAATGCACTTTTTAATTTCTTAGTTACATCTTTATTTTAAAATTTTTTGATTTCCTATTACAAATAGCACAATGCATTTGAAGACTCAATAACTAAATAAATCAATAAAAAGAAAAAATTAATATCAAAATATCAAAAATATCAACAATTTAAATCAATAAATAATAAAATCAATAATTAATCAGAATCGTTATTAAAAATCATAAATCATAAATTTACAAAAAATAAATCATTAGCTTGAAAAAGCACCTTATATTTTCATGTACTTGAATTCCTTATCTTAATAACACACAAATTATTATTTTATGCACACAAATCAACGTATACTGTATGTATGAACCTTTTCTTATTTCTAGTTTTTTTCCCCAGTTTTCAGCACATTGCATATATGCGGGGTAAATATTCCACATATGCGACGAAAATAGAGTACTTATGCGGCGAAGAAATCTTATATATGCACATTTTCGTTTTTAACATTTTCAACTGCTCTTCTTTTAATTATTCTACACCACATGAATTTTTTTTAATAATAAAAACAAGACGTATTTTTTTTATAAAAATAATGGGTGGTATTATTGATTCGGAAAAAATATCGATCGATATGTAAAATTCAATTATTCATTCCTGCGGTTTGCCGCAATACTGTCTGTGTAGAGATGATACCGCAAAAAGGAAAAATACCATAGCAACAGAATGAATAATTTCAAATTATGCTTTCAAACAAAAAATTTCTTTCCGCAATAGCGCAACGCAATGAATAATTCGACCCAATATACACAAAGTATCATAGTTTAGAACGATAAAAATACATTATTTGCCTAAAATTCTACTAATCTATAGCGTTTAAAAGCATCTCTCGTATCGACAAAGATTTTTAAATTATTGATAACTTTATCAACAACACTGTATCGAATTATATTTTAGAAATTAAGCTTTGAGTTTATTGAAATTTAAAAAAGGATATATAAGCATTATACAATTTTGTATCAAATCCAAATTCAGCAATCAAAATTAAATAAAATTTAAGATTTCATTACAAATTAATTCATAGACTTCATTTCTTATTACATACTTCATACATATTGAAATCTGTTCTTTGAGAGTTCATTCTAAATTCATTATTGAAACACATAAAAAATAATAAAATTTTCTTTACAAATAAGCTTTAGAAAATGTTTATACACATCATCAAATAGGTTTGTAACACATGACAATACTGATCTTAGACCCACAAAATTATATATGTATATGTATGTATATATTCTGGTTCTATTTGTTGGTGGTAGGACAATTACCTGTGGGAATGAAATTTTTTACAAACATTCTATTTTCCGTTCAACTCAAAACAAATTATAAATAAAATAAAATGTCCATTCGTTTGTCCGTCGATCTGTTTAATGCACAGTAGGGTCTCAACGGATGCACCTAGGGGTACCTCCATTTTTGTGATCTTTGGACAAAAATATCTGGAGAAACGAACAAGTTCCTTTAGTTGATTGATTTACATCATCGAGGCAATTTAATTTTCATATTGTAGTTTGGGCATTTCTTTCATTAAATAAATCGTTTAATGTGAATACAATTTTTGGATATTACAGTTTTACATAGTAAACTAAAGAGGTACAAGATCTGACAAAAAATAACGGTTATTTTCAAATTTCTTGAGTTACGTATGTTCGATTTTCACATTTTTTTCTGTTATGTTGACACATGTCTGTTATATATATATATGTTGGTAATATCAGCCATTTTGGTTTGTCAGTTTGTTTTTTTTTTTGTTTCACTATTCGAAAAAAAGGATCAAAGAAACTATATTAAAATTTGTGTAAAAAATTAAATTAAATGCGCCAGGACATTTGAAATGGTGACTGTGGCGTTTGGCGAGTCTACTATGAGCAGAACACAAGCTCAATTGTGGTATAACCGGTTTAAGGAAGGCTGACAATATGTCAATGACGATGCTCGTCCTGGTCGCCCGAGCACGTCAATAACCGATGAAAACATTGAAGCAGTGAAGAAAATGATTTTGGATAATCGTCGAATGCTGACGATGTTGGCATATCGTTCGGCTCAAGCAATTTTTACGGATGTTTTTGCCATGAAACGTGCGGCAGCGAAGATTGTTCCAAAATTGCAAAATTTTGAGCAAAAACAACATCCCTCAGGAGCGGTTGAACATCGTCAACGACGATCCCGACTTCCTCAAAAAGGTCATAACTGGTGACGAATCATGAGTATATGGCTGTGACATTGAAACCAAAGCCCAATCATCCCAATGGAAACGTCCAGAAGAGCCAATACCGAAAAAAAACGGCAAGTTCGGTCAAATGTGAAGGTTTTGCTCACTGTTTTCTTCGACTGCAATGGCGTGGTGTCGTACGGTCAATAAGTAATACTACCATGCGCCGTTTGCGAGAAGCAATTCGTCAGAAACGCACAGAATTGTGAAAAAACTAATCATGGATTTTGCCCCATGATAACGCACCAGCTCACACATCGATGCTTGTGCGTGAGTTTTTGGGCAAAAACAAAACCGTTATCATGCCTCAACCACCGTATTCACCAGTCGTAATAGATTAAAGAAACAAACTTAATTTTATCTTTAATCTATTACGAAAGAGTCGTTGTCGTAAAAAGAAAACGACACTCATAATAAGGCTGATTATGTTCATTTAAATTTCGTTGTCTAACGCCTAAATGATGTAAGTAGCCAAAAACAAATCAAATTGTTTACTGTTTCAGGGAAGATTTTGATACATTCTATAAAAACTATCTGAGTTACGAGTATTAACAAAATCCAAACGTTCTTTTTTGCTTCTTGAAATTTATTAATATGTTAGGACCGTTTTGCGCTTTAGGTGACGGTATGTAATGTTAACGGTGGTATGTAACCAAAGCTAATCCAACACATGACATCTACAAGTAGGTACATTACGTCTAAAAATAACAATATTACACATTTTTTTCAATAAATTCAAGCAAATGGAGTTATTAAATACAAGCACTTTTACAACTATGTATTTATATTCAGGCATATGATGTAAATCAAAATCGAAAACGAAAACGAATAAATTTTAGAATTAAATTAGAATTAAATTTTCGTAATATTTCTGTATTGAAAAACTTTTATCACATAAAATAGAAAGATATTGTGCTACTAAAGAGAATCTTAAAAGAAAAATTTTAAAAATTAGTTTATAAATGCATTAAAATGTATTTCCAAAACTCATTCGTTTTTGTTTTCGATTTCCATCATATGCCTGATTATGTACAACATGAACAAGCCCAGTAAACATTTTAATTTAAGTATAAAAATACTGTCTTTGTGCCACGTACCAACATATGATGAGGGTACATATATTGATTTTATAAATTATACTATGGGTCTTTATAAAATTGTAAATAATAAGATCTGGCTATACCAGTTCGTCCGGGAAGTGCCTAGGGGGAAAATTTGACAGAATACTCTCTGTTGACGAGAAATGTTTGGTATTAAATCGAGCCTTACTGAAAATATCTACAAAACCCAATAAATTTGTTGCAAATACATAGTTAACTGATGTATCAAAAAATGAACAAAGCTGTTAAAAGTTTTGGATCAAAATATGTATATGAAAAATTTTGTTTGGAATTTAAATGCATGAATCTAGCAAGGTGAAATTTATCCCTGATATTTTCCAGTTATAGAAAATAAATATAAAATTAACAAAATCGGGTGAACCAGTATATACAAAATGCCTACCACCTAGCGATGGAGGGCTTATGTTAAATTTCTAAACGTTCAATTTGTCGGTTTTTCAAACGTTTTTTGATATTTATACCCTAGACCACCATATGTGGGAAGGGTATATTGGATTTGTGCTGATGTTTGTAACGCCCAGAAATATTGGTGCAACACACACCTTAAAGTATACCGAATGACTCAGAATCACTTTTTGAATCGATTTAACGATTTAGTCGTAGCTCCATTATAAGGCCCACTTCCGAAAATCACTTTAAAGAGCATAACTCTCTCAAAAATGTTGGTATCCAAATAATATTTAACGCAAATATATTTAGTATGTATACAAATAATAATGTACAATTTTATTATTATCGGTCCATAATTAGTCGTAGCTCCCATATAAAGCCCACTATTCACTTTAACGATCCTAAGTTTCTTAAAAATGTTTGTATCCAAATAAAATTTGACACAAATAAGTTTCTTAAATACAGAAATAATGACACCTAATTTTATAATGGTCGGTCCATAATTAGTCGAAACTCCTATATAAGACCCTTTCCGTAATTCAATTTAAGCTCCATAAATCTTTTAAAAGTATTTATATCGAGTTAAACTTTAACACATATACATCATATTTATATTCACAGACATCATGACACTAAATTTTTGGATGATCGGTCCACAATAGGTTATATCTCCCATATAGTGCCCATTTCTGAGAAACTGTTTTATACATAGTCTAGGTGTTGGGTATTATATGATCAGGCTTGACCGACTATACATTTTTACATGTTTTACATTTGACAAAGTTTCAAGTCCTTCACATTTTTTCGGTAGACACTATTCTCTGATTAATATATTTATGCTTTTATAAAGAAATATTAAAATGGCGCAAAACTGAATACTAATATTTGTTTTAAACTTTGTTATTTTTTGCATCAAATAAAGAAATATGTTAAAAATTAATATTTAAATATTGGAACTGACGCCTTGATGAGTTTTTCCTACTCCTTGGATTATATTTTTACTGGGTATTTGCAATTGCTAAATAATGACTTGTCATAGTGGTGCTATTTGGTCCAAACAGATCGACGCTCACTCCTTTTAATATTTTGCGCTCATTCATCTACCATTTTAATGACATTTAATTTACATGTGTAATTTGTTCTCAATGTGTAAATTAGGATACTCTTGGTCAATGAACGAGAAAAAAAACTTTTCATAAAAAATCGCAAATTTTCGATTTGGGGGGACGACACCTATTTTTCTCTCAAATATGGGAAAATACCTGAAAATTCAAAAAGGACTTTTGAAAATTTGACTAAATAAATTCAACAGCTTTTGTGCGCCATCTTAATGAACGTAATATATAGTAGTATATGTGTATGTATAATGGCATGGATTTTAAAAGTGTCTGTGTGTTAAAAAGTAGTTCAAATATCTGAAAGTACGTTATATACATTATTCAACATACAGTGCATAAGAAATGGAAAAAAATTGTGAAGACGCTAGTTATAAAGATTATTAAAGCAAAAGGTGTCAATGTGTTAAATATTCATTTTGAAATATAATACATTAAACGCAATGAATAAGTGTTATGAGAAAAATAGGAAAGCTGTAAGTGTACCATGGGAAAATTCAACAATGAAAAGAAAATTGTTTAATACAACACTAAGCTCTCTACTAACAAGGACAAAAATAACAATTACAAATCAAGAGTTTAAACAAAGTAAACTAATTTCTTTCATTTAATCATAATAAATAGAAAGTTATGAATACCTGTATTTTCAATATACATACATACATACATACATACATACATAAAATATTAATTATTCTACATATTTACAAAAAAAGATTATATATATATAAAAATAAAAAATACCGCGTAAACAGAGTATTAGCTGTACTCACATGCATAAATGTTTGTTGGATAAAAGCGACAGAAATCTTTTTAGATTTTTATGTTTTTATTACAAACTAACAATAAAAGTCATTTCAATACGAAAAAGCTTGACCTTGCTTATAAAAACTAGTTTATATTTTTGTTTATTTAGGTTTGTTTTTTTTCAAATTGCTACTCACAACACTATCTGGTATTTTAAGTGAACATATTTAGCGCTGAGTATAGAAATTAAGAGTTGGCAGTACAAAAAAAAAACAATTATTTAGTAGCCTATGATACATACATATAGTCAGGGCGACTGGCTACAAGCGATAAAATCAGATCATCTGAAAGATTTTGTTGGTTGTTTATTTTCTTAATCAAAAGAAAGAATTTCATTATTTGTACAAATAAAGTTGATTATTTTAACATAAATTCAAATGTTTTAATACACTTTTAGTAATCTTGTTACCAGTAAGCATTCTTCTTGACGTTTCAACCAGTCTTTACCAAACACCAAACCAGAGGACGGTCATTATCCTGATTTTTACAATAGCATCAACAAAACTCTGTAGATTTGAATTTTTCCCTAAATCTTTTTTTTTTAAGAGAAATTATGTATTAATTTTTCCCCCACTCCATTCATACTCCTTCAAGAAACATAGATTCCCTGTGTAAGAGTTAGTGTCGGTTAGAGAAGCAACAGTGCTCAAATGGATCTAGTGCGATAAAATCTTTTATAGTGGATAAAAAAGCGTTGACATCTTTATTCTTTCCGATTTCATTGATGAAGACGTAGATTCTACATCCCAAAAGACAGTGTAAATACTAAACTGAGTTGGCAAACTCTAGAAACATTGCAGCTGATGCAAATGCCCATCACATGGACTAGGTATGCTCGTACATAAATGCTATATATTTGAAATCGATATTTGATGTCATTATATACTACAATCTTGATATAAAGACTCACGATTGCAGCTAAAATTGGAAAACATAAAGACCTACGATTGCAGTTAAAATTTGACAATATAAACAGCTACTAATTCGGAAAATAAAAGAATTTCTTTTGAAGCTAAAATCTGAGTATGTATATGTAGGCTAACGATGGCAGCTAAAGTCACACATTAAAAAGACCAACGATTGAAGCTAAAATCTAACTATAGAAAGTCTTATGATTGAAGCTGAAATATGACATTAGAAATACCTGCGATTGAGGTCGAAATCTGACTATAGAAAGACCAACGATTGAAGCTAAAATCTGGGGCCAAATTACCGCATTCGTGATCGAATGAGCTATCGTATCGAAAAATGATTTCGATATCGAAATTATGATAAAATGTACTAAATTTCTTGCTCGATATCGAATGCCATAATCTCAAATAAGAAAATTACGATCAATTTTACACGATATCGAATGCGGTAATTTGGCCCCTGGCTTTACAAAGACTTATGATTGAATATAAAATCAGACTCTAGAAAGACTTATGATTGAAGCAAAAATCTGACTATAGAAAGAAAATCAAACTATAGAAAGACTTATGATTGAAGCTTAAATATTACATTAGAAATACCAACGATTCAGGTCAATAGAACGATTGAAGCTAAAATATGTCTTATAATTGAAGTTAAAATCAGACTATAGAAAGTCTTATGATCGAAGCTGAAATATATGTGATATTTGAAATACATACGATTGAATTGTTAAGTTTCTGACTATAAGTTTTTCGAAATAGAAATCAACGAGAAACCCTTTCGAAATAAGTTAAAACGCAAGGTGACATTCTCTTACCATTGCCTACTATTAGAGATGGGGCAGATATAAAATCCACTATAAGTTTATACAATAGGGAAGTAACTGTTCCTATTTGTGAGGATAGACGGTGTTTATACCAGACAATCTACACAATGCAGTTATTATTATACCTTTAATTTTTCGACCTTTCTCTTCACACGCTTGCGGGTTACATTGACAAAACTACATATTACCCAGCATACCATTCTAGGAGCGCTCCGAAAAATGAGTCAGAAAAGAGTCCAACTAAAAAGCATTTTCGGAGCGAAAGAAAAATTAGCTTGTTACTGTCCTGAGTCGGCACGCGCTATGACTCAGAAATTCCACTTAATTATGTGTGTACCAAAGCGTTGTTGTCCTGTTATTTGTGCTTTGAACAAAAAAATAAACATAGTTGTACCACACAAGAATTATAAAAACAAGATTACAAGAGCCCAAAAAAAACCTCATAAAATACTCTTTTCTGACATTATCTAAGAGCTCTTTTAGAGCCCAAAAAAACCCTCATAAAAGACTCTTTTCTGACATTATCTAAGAGCTCTTTCTGACGGACCATTTTCGAATGTAATGACTCTCTTTCCTGAAGGTTTTCGGAGCAATTATGATTGTTTTTTGGGCTCATAAAGAGCGTTAACGCTCCGAAAAAGGTGTCAGAAAAGACTCTTTTCTGACTCATATGGCTTGCTGGGTAGTAGCTCTTCTGTATACTGACAGAGCATTTAGAAATGTCATGTGTCGATACCATCAACTTTAATTGGATTTAATGTCGACGAATCAAATATTGCTTTTGTAAGAAAACTTCTGACCCAAAGGATTATTACCTTCAGTATGGACTAGCTACAATCTCAAGGATGAAAAATTGAGGGGTTCCACAAGGTGATTATTTCATATTTTTGTGGAATTTAGAAATTAACTAATTATTTGCAGAACTCGATTCCATCGGTCTAATAGCTGTATGATGTTTCTGTTGCTCCTAAATGTGGCGAAACTTATTTTATTCGACATAGCAATATACAGAATAACTGAATTCAAAACTGTTATTGAATCTAAACATACACTCTAGTGAAATGGTATGAAACTTATTCCATCCGACAGCGCAATATTTGGAAGTTATCCTACATTCGAAATTTGGATGGCATCTAAACATCTGGGCACACTAGCTGCCGTATTTATAAAAAATTAAAGTAGACTTCAAGTGTACTTTAAGACAATTTTGTATGAAAATTTTGTCTTAAAGAACACGTCAAGTCTACTTTATTTTTTATAAATACGGCAGTAGGTCAAAAGCGGGTTATGGCTTACTATTAATATCATATTAAATGGTTTTTTTCAAACGGTGGTTAAACCAATGCTAATATATTTCATATTTTTTTTATGGATTTGTCTTACAAAATTCACACAACCTTAAATATTTCAAAGAATATTAAGAAATTCATCACTATTAATGAATGATGCGATACGCATCATCCCATCAAATGAAGAGTCTATTTTAGATCTTTATTAATTGTTCAAAGACGAAATATGAATTTTCTTTCTGACCGTTGCACTGCTTTTCAGGCTGTTTTCATATTAAGAGGGCTGTGTATTGGTTAACGTTTTATCGTATAATATATGTTATTGTTGTTTACAGATTTCCAATTAGTTCCGACATCTATTCAGGATACATTCCACAATTGGATTCTTCTTGATACCAAGTCAAAAGTATGTCAACCTTTATTTAATGAATTAATATTCTCATCTTCGCACTACGGAAAGATGAAACATATACTTTTTCGGTGTATGTTTCGCGATTAATAATTTTAGGTGTTTTTTCCTTCTATTTAATAATCTTAATAATTTAAATTTTTGTTACGAATATCAGATATTGTCTTATTTATAACTTTATTTCTCTAAATATTTCCTAATTTTTTTGGACATTTGCCATGGGTTAATTAAATAAATACGTACAATTTCAATATACATATAAAGTATAAAAACATGAAATTAAAAAGTGCCAAGTAGCAGCATGATGTAAACAGTAGTTAACAAAAGTTGTGAAATTTTAATAAACTATTAAATAGTAACGATAACAACAACAATAACAAACTTCCATAAAAACATTGTAAGTAAAAAAGACATGAACATAAACAAAAACAAGTAAGAAAGTATAGTCGGTCAAGCCCGACTATATAATACCCTACACCTATATATGTGACAGCGCATAGAGAAAGGGACTATGGGTAAAAAAATCAATTTTCACTTTTTTTTTATGTGGACAACATGAGACCGATCACATGTCTCAAAAGTGTTCCCTCCCAGAGATATGCGCGTTTTATTAAAGTGGAGTCGACGATTTCGTACTATTTTCGTACTAACAGAGTGATATTCACGATTTAAAATAATTATAAATGAGTATTTATTATAATTCATAATTAATAATTTCAGAAAATAAACCGAAGAAACGCGAGCAAAATTGATATCAAACTCATGGAAACAGCGCGCTAGGTAGAAACCAGTAAAAACCAACTACACAAAACAAAAGGTAGGGACGACCTACGCGCGTTTTCAATGTTGACCAACACGTTCCTGACGTCATGAGATGTGTCGCTTTCAAATGAGACCAATACCAACACCCTCAGTGATGGTGCACCAAAGATATACGTATTTAAATCTTTAAAATCGGTTTTTACCCTTAGGTCCCTTTCGATTTTGCGCGTCACATATATACATACATATATGTACAAAACTGTTTTTCATAGATAGGCACTATATTGAATATATTACTTATTATGGAATGATCATCAAAAATTTAGTGCCATGACTTATGTGAATATAAATATTATCCCCCTTATTCAAAAACGATTATTAAATTTAACAAACGTTTATTAAGACAGATTTGCATATAAAAATTTGCTTAATAAACGTTTGTTAAATTTAATAATCGTTTTGAACAAGAGGGTATATATGTTATACTTTATCTCGATATAAATACTTTTAAAAGAATTATGGAGATAAAGGGAATTAAGGAGAGAGTCTTATATGGAAGATTCTATTAATTAGGGACCGACCATTATAAAATTAGGTGTCATCATTTCTGTATATATGAAACTTATATTTGTTGAATTTTATTTGGATACCAACATTTTAAAGAGATTAATGGCCATTAACCCTGCAACCGTGACCTTCATCGAAGCGATAAAAATATCGCTGTATTTTTCTACAGGTGCAATGATCACCGAAATATTGCTTGTCAACTCAGTAGTCAAACCGCTCTTTTGAGAGGAAAACGTGTTTTGCGTGTGCGAGCGTAGTTTTTTGAGATTTTTAATTATTGTGCGTCGATTCGACGAATGGTAAGTATTTGTGTTAGTATTTTATACTTGCTTAGATTTGATTTCTCATTTGGGTGTTTTTTATTTAATGAAGTTTTTAATGGCTTCGAGACGATTGTTATCTGAGGAATCTATTCTTCGCTACTTATTGGAAGAGGATGATCTAAGTGTATTGGAGGACTGTTCTGATAGTGAAGAAGAAGACATCGTGGAGTTTGATGATGTAGAAAGCGATACTATAGACGGGGAACACAACTCCTTGAAAACTCAAGAGCGATCCGCTCTTCTTCTTTTACTGGACGATGCATTAGAACTACAGCCTCTTACAGTTCAATCTCTAGATAATTCAAGCAGTAGTTCATATATTTTAAACTTTTCAAAAAGCAATATTCGCAGTCGCTCACGGCATGTTTGGACTACAAGAAAAGGAAGTAGTTCACAAAGAACAGCTTTAATAAACATTATGCATGTTGCAAGATGTCCAAATCGTTCCGTTAAAAGTCTAACTGATCCACTAGAATTATTTGAACATTTCATAACTGATCTAATATTAGAAGAAATTGTTAAGTGGTCAAACTCGGAGATTACTACTAAAAATCAAAATTATGATCAATATAAATTTACTCAGAGTGAAACCAGCAAAGCTGGAATTAGGGCTCTAATTGGTATTTTAGTGTTAGCAGCAGCTTTAAAAGATAATCACTTGACACTCGACAAGTTATTTAACGTAGAGTTATATAACAGCACGAAAGGTGGTGTAGATACATTTGATCACATGTGTTCAGTTATGTCATGCAACAGAAAAACCAATCGATGGCCAATGTGTGCTTTCTATGGCATGTTATATATAGCGTGCATCAATAGCTACATATTGTATTGCCATTATGCTTCTATATAAGGACAATTGATAATTCCTCTGCGTGAATTTATGAAGCAGCTCCATTCAAAACTCGTCGAACCCTGGCTGTAATCTCTGCACATATAAGAAAAGACGCATGACAAAGTCTTCATGCTCGAAATGCCAGGTTACAATTTGTGGTGATCATTAAGTTGATTTTTGCATATTCATATAAATAATATACTATTAGTTAAGAATTGCCAAAGAAGAAAATACTGTTTTTGCTAAGTTGTTTGTTTTTTTTAGAGCTTTTAAAAATACCTATGTGATCTCAAAAAATACTATTTTTTGGTAAAATGAATTATTAAAAATGTATTTGTTTAACAATTATATACATTGTTTGTTTTATTTAATAAATATTTGCTAAATGCAATTATCTGTTAAATATTTTAATAACATATATTTACGACCGATATTATATATTTCCAATAATTGCTCGTCGAAGCGACGAATGTTTACGCTTTATGGAGTATTTTAGAAGGTTAGTAGATTAGGGTTAAAGTGATTTTCGGAAGTGAGCCTTATATGGGAGCTACGACTAATTACGGACCGATCGTCATAAAATTCTACCATATTATTTGTATACATATACGGAATATATTTGTATGCGTTATACGGGAGCTATGATCAATTATGGAGCGGTCTGCACAAAATTTATAGATTTGATTTGGCTTCATTTACCACTTATTTTTGGAGAAATTTGTTTTAATACATACTTACATAATTCAAACATTTATGAGCGTTAAACCCCAATTTCGGGAGGACATTTGTATTAGGGCCAGGTAAAATAATAGACCGATTTCCACCAGTTTCAATCTCATCCGTTCATGGGTCAAAAAAATATCATGTACCAAATTTTATCGAAATATCTTGAAAATTGCGACCTGTACACTGCGCACAAGCTTTATAAGGACAGCCAGCCAGCCAGACGGAAGGACGGAGGGACATTGTTGAATCGACTCAGGAAGTGATTCTAAGTCGATCGGTGTACTTTAAGGTGGATGTTAGATCAATATTTATGGGCGTTACAAACATCAGCACAAATCCAAATCCACTATAGTGGTGTAGGGTATAACAGCGAAATACAAAACATTTGTTTTATGTTAAAATTTTAAATATTTCTTGGTTGAAGTCATGCATTAATTTATGTTGTATGTATTAATTACTTGTTTTTTTTTTTGTTAACATAAATTATTCAAGATAAATATTTGTTTATAAAGAGATTTGAAATAAATATCTAACTACTTTTTTATACACATTTTATTATATAAGAATAGAGAAAAATAAAGATTGAGATTTATATACAGAAATATTTATTAACAGGTAACAATTATAACAAACAAAGTGCAAGCAAAAACTTTTCAAATACATTACCAACAAATTAAAAGAGCCCAAATAATAAAGTTAAGATTTGATTTAAAGACGTATACAAAAAGTACAATAGTTTTTAATCTTAAACCAATATAAAAACTCACGATGCTGACAACCTGTTCATTCTGAAAAAAAGAGGAAAGAAAAATAAAAAGTACACAAATAATAAAAATCAAATAATCAAAATAAATTAAAATAATAGGCACAAATATTATTTAATTATATAAAAAATATAACAATAAATACGTTAAACGATAATAAATAATTAAAAGCAAGCAAGTTAAACAAAATTAAATTAATAAATAAAGTATTAATTTGCTAAAATACTCATTAAAATCTTTTATAAAATTGTCCAGTGGGTATGAAATTGAAAATTGATGTTGTTTGTTGTTTGTGTTGTTTCACAACCTTGACTTACTTAGTTGTGTATTTAAAGGTATGTAGACTTACCATGATAAGTGACTAAGTTATACTAAATATTTAATCAATACCACCACAAGTTCCTCAATCTGTAATCAATGAATACTTTTCAAATTACAATAAACTTCTTATCTTGCGGAAACAATTCAATTGCACACAAATGTCTGGTAAATCGAAAGAACAGGGTGTTTTAATATTAGATTTGCATGACACTCATTTATTTAAATATAGAGTAGAGGGGTCAACAACTTATGATTATGTCGGTCCAATAGAAAAAGTGGATACTTCGGACATATGATGGAAAAATTCTATCAATCGCTTAAACTGAAATACAATATAACCAGTGTACAGTTTCCAGAATAAACAAATATTATGGAAGTAAATTGTCCCGTCTGGTTGATCTGAAATGTCGTACGTTTTAGTTTCTTCATCAGAAATTCTACCAAATGGCTGAATTTTGCTTCAATTACAAAATATTCTAAAATTTCCATAAAACCAATTTGCATCTTTGCAAATTCTACACGAGGATCTTATGTTCCTAAGTCACACATTAAAAAAATGTATGACTCATATTCCGAATCGACTGGCATATCAATTCAAAATGAAGAAAATGAGGTATTGGAATCAACGCCTACCTTTACGTCCGCCGCAAAATAAACACCGTAATTATGGGTTACACAAAACGTTTTAAGTTTTATACGGAGCAAGGAAGAATTGGCGAAGATTCAAGAGCACTGTGCCTAAAGCCGATGAATAATGTTCGAAATGTCACTATTAAAGTTCCTGGAAATAGTGAACGATCATGTGGATCAATCCGAAATAACCGAATTTCCAAACGTGTAGCAGGTGCAAAAACAGTACAATGATGTGGTGCAAGTTGTACGATTTTTCCACCAGGCTTTCCAAATGCAATATGGTCTGATAGTAGCTAAAGCTTATAAAGCTGGTGAAAATTATGGGGCTGATAAAATTATTGATAAAACCACAATTTTGAGAGATTCGGCACTGTGAATCAACGATCATGCACATCTATATATTGAAACCATGGAAAGATGACGTTGTAAAAGAGTAAAAGGTTATTTTCCCGAATATATAGAAAACTGGACAAGGGAATATTATCTATCTATTGAAAGTTCTTTAATCGAATCTGCAAAATTAGAATTTCTAAATTTAATTGAACCAAAATTGAGATCAAAATACAAGGAAAGGGGTCATCAAATTATTTATGGATATTAAACAGTGAGCACTAGGCCAAATAAGAATCAACACGGTAGAACCAATTACCTAAAAAGCGCCATAGTTAAAGACAGACGCTAAAGAAGTAGTGCTGACAAATTCTGCTACTTTTTATTACTCAATTATTTAATCAAAAATAAATGTAAAGCTAACTTTTAAATCAACGTTAACAACAACTTAAAATATAATAGACAGCTTTATTTCGGCGATTGGTTTAATTTTGTAGCTTACACATTGTTGTCTTTTTATACAGTGATGTATTTTTATGCACTATTTTACCCACTCAACTTGCTTAAAAATACAACTCAGAAAGTATCGAGTAACTACTTTTGAGTATTGAGTATCAAAAAAACGGGAAAATACTCGATACTCGGTACCCATTACTCAATACTTTACCAGCACTACAAAGAAGGAATTCTCTAATTCAGCGGATGTGGTATGTCAGAACCGAATGGATTTATCTGACCAGAAAAGGTCCAACTTTCAGATTGGAAGACTTTAGCAAGAAAAAAACTATATACTGTCAATAAGAGATATGCCAAAAGGCCTGGCAAGGGTTTTATCACCTACGCTGAGTAGCGGTACTCGGTTCAGAAAACACTATTTTAATTTTAATTTTACGACCAACATAATTTATGTTAAATATTTTGATGCCAACAAAAACATTTTCTTTGCGGCCACGCCTATTTTCGAGGGGCGGACCCGTAAAGTTGAAAATATATAGGCCTATATCTCGGGAACTACTGGGTGTCTGATAATTTGTAATACATACATTAAATAAAAGGTATTAAAAATTCCTTTCCGACGATATATATCATGATTATAAAATATGGACCGAATATGGGTTAAATCCGAAAAGAATATTTTTTGACCCGAATTTATTTGTTTTTTGGAAATGGTTCTTATATGGCAGCTATGACAAATTATGGGCTGATCTTCTTAAATTTTGGAACAGTTATTTTCATGTATATGAGGATATTTCACTTCGAATTTTAACATAATAACGGTATATATAAGATATATATTAGTATTAACGTGGATTTCGGAAGTAGACCTTATATGGGGAACATAGTCAAATATGGACCGATATTCTCAAAATCCAGCAGTTTGATTTAGGCATGTATGTAAATGATCCTTGTAAAATTTTCGATTGGTACCCTTATTTAGAAGAGATTTATGAGTATTAAAGTGATTTTTTTTGTCATCCTATTTGTACATAAGAAACCCATTTTTGTTAAATTTTATTCGGATAACAACATTTTTAAGAGATTTATGGTTCTTAATGTGATCTTCGGAAGTGGGCTTTATATGGGAGTTCCGAGTAATTATGGGCCGATCTTCATAAAATTCTACCATATTATATGTATATGTACGAAATACATTTGCGTTCAATATTATTTGGATACCAACATTTTTAAGAGAGTTATGCTCTTTTAAGTGATTTTCGGAAGTGGGCCTTATTGGGAGCTACGACTAATTATGAACCGATCTTCTCGAAATTTGTAGATGTGCTTTAGCTTCATTTACCAGTCATTTGTGATGAAATTTGTATGGTTCTTTTCATAATTCAAACATTTATGATCGGTAAACCCCAATTTCGGGAGGACTTTTGTATGGGGGCTAGGTGAAATAATTGACCGATTACCACCAGTTTCAATCCCCTCCGTCTTTGGGCCGAAAAAATATCACGTACCAAATTTTATCGAAATATCTGCAAAATTGCGACCTGTACTCTGAGCACAAGCTTTACATGGACAGCCAGCCAGCCAGACGGACATCGTTAAATCGACTTAGAAAATGATTCTGAGCCGATTCGTATACTTTAAGGTGGGTGTTGGACCAATATTTCTGGACGTTACAAACATATGCACAAATCCAATATTCCGTCCCCACTATGGTGGTGTAGGGTATAAAAATTATCCGACATGGTAGAATGCCACGTTATATCAAAGAACAATCAAACCAAACGTTTAAATTTCGCAAAAAATATATTGTTACGAAATTGTATTTTAATTTAAATTTAACGGCCGGGTATCAACATACAGCATGTTTATATGTGTGTGAAGATTCGAATTTGAGTAGCACAGACAAAAACCATATTTCCTAACATTGATAATGTTAAAGTCAACAGACCACTGTTAGCACTTAACTGTCAAATTAACTTGCATTTTGAAAAATGTAGCTTTTAGGATGAAATTCTCTAGAAGAATTTGGACAAATATCGAGTTGCACACGTATCCCACTATATAGAAAGGGTAGTCCAAAGGGTCCTAAATGAGACTACATTAGTCGAATTTCTGAAATAATTTTGGAATTTGAAAAAAATGTATTTTTGAAAAAATTAACTTTTAGGATGAAATTTTCTAGAAGAATTTGGACAAATATCGATTTACACACGTATCCGACTATATAGAAATGGTAGTCCAAAGGTGTCGTACATACCAATGATAAAGTTTGGCATAAAGCAGCCAAGAGGCTTTAAGTTTGTCTTAATTAACGACTAATAGAAACTAATCGTTGAATTCAAAGTTATCCTGACGATAATAAAATACAATAACTTTTTAGGACGGCATGTAAGGACCATGAAGAGTGCATCATGGTATGTAAGAAGTAAAATTGCCGGGAGATCTATCTCGAAATCCCAACAACATCAGAATACCTTACATACAAGAACTAAAACTTGAACTAGGCTTGATGACCATTTATCTATTGTATATTTAAAAAATTGTGTATTAATAAATCAAATAGGTTTTAGTTTCAGTTATAATGTTTAAAGGCATATTTATAAAATTAAATAAGCTTGTAATTCCGTAACTCCTTCAGGAGATAACTATGTTGGTACTGTAATCGAATACAAATAGTCCCCTAAAAGTGCATACGAGTACATTTGTATTGTGTTTAAAAGTTGAATGGTGAACTTAAAATTTGACTTCTTAATTGCTGGTTTGAAGCAGGTTATTAACAGTGAGACAAGAACAAACTTTATGTGCGTGAAGATAAATTTGAAATTTAACTCCCTAGACACAAACCTTTTATGTTAACAGAGTCATGTTAACTATTTAACAGAGACAATGTTAAAGTTTCAAAATTCGATATATAAATTTATTAATGATATTTTAACACAATAACAGTCCCACAAAATTCAAAAAAATCGGAATCTATAAAAAATGTCTCAGACAATTTAAATAAATAAAAATATTACACTAAAAAATTTTTTTTATAAAGATTTTTGGAAAAAATCACCTTATAAATTTGAAAAAGGACTTTGCTCCTTTTCTCACAATTCTTTGAGAGTGGGCGGAAAAAAAGTATTGGGAGCGATTCCTGGTATGGTCTAGATAAATGCCTTATACTCAGAAGTTCTAACAGTTTGTTTTTTTGGAATTTATAACGGTTTTTCGAAAAAATCACCTTATAAATTTGAAAAAGGACTTTGCTCCTTTTCTCACAATTCTTTGAGAGTGGGCGGAAAAAAAGTATTGGGAGCGATTCCTGGTATGGTCTAGATAAATGCCCTATACTCAGAAGTTCTAACAGTTTGTTTTTTTGGAATTTATAACGGTTTTTCGAAAAAATCACCTTATAAATTTGAAAAAGGACTTTGCTCCTTTTCTCACAATTCTTTGAGAGTGGGCGGAAAAAAAGTATTGGGAGCGATTCCTGGTATGGTCTAGATAAATGCCCTATACTCAGAAGTTCTAACAGTTTGTTTTTTTGGAATTTATAACGGTTTTTCGAAAAAATCACCTTATAAATTTGAAAAAGGACTTTGCTCCTTTTCTCACAATTCTTTGAGAGTGGGCGGAAAAAAAGTATTGGGAGCGATTTCTGGTATGGTCTAGATAAATGCCCTATACTCAGAAGTTCTAACAGTTTGTTTTTTTGGAATTTATAACGGTTTTTCGAAAAAATCACCTTAGAAATTTGAAAAAGGACTTTGCTCCTTTTCTCACAATTCTTTGAGAGTGGGCGGAAAAAAAGTATTGGGAGCGATTCCTGGTATGGTCTAGATAAATGCCCTATACTCAGAAGTTCTAACAGTTTGTTTTTTTGGAATTTATAACGGTTTTTCGAAAAAATCACCTTATAAATTTGAAAAAGGACTTTGCTTCTTTTCTCACAATTCTTTGAGAGTGGGCGGAAAAAAAGTATTGGGAACGATTCCTGGTATGGTCTAGATAAATGCCCTATACTCAGAAGTTCTAACAGTTTGTTTTTTTGGAATTTATAACGGTTTTTCGAAAAAATCACCTTATAAATTTGAAAAAGGACTTTGCTCCTTTTCTCACAATTCTTTGAGAGTGGGCGGAAAAAAGTATTGGGAGCGATTCCTGGTATGGTCTAGATAAATGCCCTATACTCAGAAGTTCTAACAGTTTGTTTTTTTGGAATTTATAACGGTTTTTCGAAAAAATCACCTTATAAATTTGAAAAAGGACTTTGCTCCTTTTCTCACAATTCTTTGAGAGTGGGCGGAAAAAAAGTATTGGGAGCGATTCCTGGTATGGTCTAGATAAATGCTCTATACTCAGAAGTTCTAACAGTTTGTTTTTTTGGAATTTATAACGGTTTTTCGAAAAAATCACCTTATAAATTTGAAAAAGGACTTTGCTCCTTTTCTCACAATTCTTTGAGAGTGGGCGGAAAAAAAGTATTGGGAGCGATTCCTGGTATGGTCTAGATAAATGCCCTATACTCAGAAGTTCTAACAGTTTGTTTTTTTGGAATTTATAACGGTTTTTCGAAAAAATCACCTTATAAATTTGAAAAAGGACTTTGCTCCTTTTCTCACAATTCTTTGAGAGTGGGCGGAAAAAAAGTATTGGGAGCGATTCCTGGTATGGTCTAGATAAATGCCCTATACTCAGAAGTTCTAACAGTTTGTTTTTTTGGAATTCATAACGGTTTTTCGAAAAAATCACCTTAGAAATTTGAAAAAGGACTTTGCTCCTTTTCTCACAATTCTTTGAGAGTGGGCGGAAAAAAAGTATTGGGAGCGATTCCTGGTATGGTCTAGATAAATGCCCTATACTCAGAAGTTCTAACAGTTTGTTTTTTTGGAATTTATAACGGTTTTTCGAAAAAATCACCTTATAAATTTGAAAAAGGACTTTGCTCCTTTTCTCACAATTCTTTGAGAGTGGGCGGAAAAAAAGTATTGGGAGCGATTCCTGGTATGGTCTAGATAAATGCCCTATACTCAGAAGTTCTAACAGTTTGTTTTTTTGGAATTTATAACGGTTTTTCGAAAAAATCACCTTATAAATTTGAAAAAGGACTTTGCTCCTTTTCTCACAATTCTTTGAGAGTGGGCGGAAAAAAAGTATTGGGAGCGATTCCTGGTATGGTCTAGATAAATGCCCTATACTCAGAAGTTCTAACAGTTTGTTTTTTTGGAATTTATAACGGTTTTTCGAAAAAATCACCTTATAAATTTGAAAAAGGACTTTGCTCCTTTTCTCACAATTCTTTGAGAGTGGGCGGAAAAAAAGTATTGGGAGCGATTCCTGGTATGGTCTAGATAAATGCCCTATACTCAGAAGTTCTAACAGTTTGTTTTTTTGGAATTTATAACGGTTTTTCGAAAAAATCACCTTATAAATTTGAAAAAGGACTTTGCTCCTTTTCTCACAATTCTTTGAGAGTGGGCGGAAAAAAAGTATTGGGAGCGATTCCTGGTATGGTCTAGATAAATGCCCTATACTCAGAAGTTCTAACAGTTTGTTTTTTTGGAATTTATAACGGTTTTTCGAAAAAATCACCTTATAAATTTGAAAAAGGACTTTGCTCCTTTTCTCACAATTCTTTGAGAGTGGGCGGAAAAAAAGTATTGGGAGCGATTCCTGGTATGGTCTAGATAAATGCCCTATACTCAGAAGTTCTAACAGTTTGTTTTTTTGGAATTTATAACGGTTTTTCGAAAAAATCACCTTATAAATTTGAAAAAGGACTTTGCTCCTTTTCTCACAATTCTTTGAGAGTGGGCGGAAAAAAAGTATTGGGAGCGATTCCTGGTATGGTCTAGATAAATGCCCTATACTCAGAAGTTCTAACAGTTTGTTTTTTTGGAATTTATAACGGTTTTTCGAAAAAATCACCTTATAAATTTGAAAAAGGACTTTGCTCCTTTTCTCACAATTCTTTGAGAGTGGGCGGAAAAAAAGTATTGGGAGCGATTCCTGGTATGGTCTAGATAAATGCCCTATACTCAGAAGTTCTAACAGTTTGTTTTTTTGGAATTTATAACGGTTTTTCGAAAAAATCACCTTATAAATTTGAAAAAGGACTTTGCTCCTTTTCTCACAATTCTTTGAGAGTGGGCGGAAAAAAAGTATTGGGAGCGATTCCTGGTATGGTCTAGATAAATGCCCTATACTCAGAAGTTCTAACAGTTTGTTTTTTTGGAATTTATAACGGTTTTTCGAAAAAATCACCTTATAAATTTGAAAAAGGACTTTGCTCCTTTTCTCACAATTCTTTGAGAGTGGGCGGAAAAAAAGTATTGGGAGCGATTCCTGGTATGGTCTAGATAAATGCCCTATACTCAGAAGTTCTAACAGTTTGTTTTTTTGGAATTTATAACGGTTTTTCGAAAAAATCACCTTATAAATTTGAAAAAGGACTTTGCTCCTTTTCTCACAATTCTTTGAGAGTGGGCGGAAAAAAAGTATTGGGAGCGATTCCTGGTATGGTCTAGATAAATGCCCTATACTCAGAAGTTCTAACAGTTTGTTTTTTTGGAATTTATAACGGTTTTTCGAAAAAATCACCTTATAAATTTGAAAAAGGACTTTGCTCCTTTTCTCACAATTCTTTGAGAGTGGGCGGAAAAAAAGTATTGGGAGCGATTCCTGGTATGGTCTAGATAAATGCCCTATACTCAGAAGTTCTAACAGTTTGTTTTTTTGGAATTTATAACGGTTTTTCGAAAAAATCACCTTATAAATTTGAAAAAGGACTTTGCTCCTTTTCTCACAATTCTTTGAGAGTGGGCGGAAAAAAAGTATTGGGAGCGATTCCTGGTATGGTCTAGATAAATGCCCTATACTCAGAAGTTCTAACAGTTTGTTTTTTTGGAATTTATAACGGTTTTTCGAAAAAATCACCTTATAAATTTGAAAAAGGACTTTGCTCCTTTTCTCACAATTCTTTGAGAGTGGGCGGAAAAAAAGTATTGGGAGCGATTCCTGGTATGGTCTAGATAAATGCCCTATACTCAGAAGTTCTAACAGTTTGTTTTTTTGGAATTCATAACGGTTTTTCGAAAAAATCACCTTAGAAATTTGAAAAAGGACTTTGCTCCTTTTCTCACAATTCTTTGAGAGTGGGCGGAAAAAAAGTATTGGGAGCGATTCCTGGTATGGTCTAGATAAATGCCCTATACTCAGAAGTTCTAACAGTTTGTTTTTTTGGAATTTATAACGGTTTTTCGAAAAAATCACCTTATAAATTTGAAAAAGGACTTTGCTCCTTTTCTCACAATTCTTTGAGAGTGGGCGGAAAAAAAGTATTGGGAGCGATTCCTGGTATGGTCTAGATAAATGCCCTATACTCAGAAGTTCTAACAGTTTGTTTTTTTGGAATTTATAACGGTTTTTCGAAAAAATCACCTTATAAATTTGAAAAAGGACTTTGCTCCTTTTCTCACAATTCTTTGAGAGTGGGCGGAAAAAAAGTATTGGGAGCGATTTCTGGTATGGTCTAGATAAATGCCCTATACTCAGAAGTTCTAACAGTTTGTTTTTTTGGAATTTATAACGGTTTTTCGAAAAAATCACCTTATAAATTTGAAAAAGGACTTTGCTCCTTTTCTCACAATTCTTTGAGAGTGGGCGGAAAAAAAGTATTGGGAGCGATTCCTGGTATGGTCTAGATAAATGCCCTATACTCAGAAGTTCTAACAGTTTGTTTTTTTCCGCCCACTCTCAAAGAATTGTGAGAAAAGGAGCAAAGTCCTTTTTCAAATTTATAAGGTGATTTTTTCGAAAAACCGTTATAAATTCCAAAAAAACAAACTGTTAGAACTTCTGAGTATAGGGCATTTATCTAGACCATACCAGGAATCGTTCCCAATACTTTTTTTCCGCCCACTCTCAAAGAATTGTGAGAAAAGGAGCAAAGTCCTTTTTCAAATTTATAAGGTGATTTTTTCGAAAAACCGTTATAAATTCCAAAAAAACAAACTGTTAGAACTTCTGAGTATAGGGCATTTATCTAGACCATACCAGAAATCGCTCCCAATACTTTTTTTCCGCCCACTCTCAAAGAATTGTGAGAAAAGGAGCAAAGTCCTTTTTCAAATTTATAAGGTGATTTTTTCGAAAAACCGTTATAAATTCCAAAAAAACAAACTGTTAGAACTTCTGAGTATAGGGCATTTATCTAGACCATACCAGGAATCGCTCCCAATACTTTTTTTCCGCCCACTCTCAAAGAATTGTGAGAAAAGGAGCAAAGTCCTTTTTCAAATTTATAAGGTGATTTTTTCGAAAAACCGTTATAAATTCCAAAAAAACAAACTGTTAGAACTTCTGAGTATAGGGCATTTATCTAGACCATACCAGGAATCGCTCCCAATACTTTTTTTCCGCCCACTCTCAAAGAATTGTGAGAAAAGGAGCAAAGTCCTTTTTCAAATTTCTAAGGTGATTTTTTCGAAAAACCGTTATGAATTCCAAAAAAACAAACTGTTAGAACTTCTGAGTATAGGGCATTTATCTAGACCATACCAGGAATCGCTCCCAATACTTTTTTTCCGCCCACTCTCAAAGAATTGTGAGAAAAGGAGCAAAGTCCTTTTTCAAATTTATAAGGTGATTTTTTCGAAAAACCGTTATAAATTCCAAAAAAACAAACTGTTAGAACTTCTGAGTATAGGGCATTTATCTAGACCATACCAGGAATCGCTCCCAATACTTTTTTTCCGCCCACTCTCAAAGAATTGTGAGAAAAGGAGCAAAGTCCTTTTTCAAATTTATAAGGTGATTTTTTCGAAAAACCGTTATAAATTCCAAAAAAACAAACTGTTAGAACTTCTGAGTATAGGGCATTTATCTAGACCATACCAGGAATCGCTCCCAATACTTTTTTTTCCGCCCACTCTCAAAGAATTGTGAGAAAAGGAGCAAAGTCCTTTTTCAAATTTATAAGGTGATTTTTTCGAAAAACCGTTATAAATTCCAAAAAAACAAACTGTTAGAACTTCTGAGTATAGGGCATTTATCTAGACCATACCAGGAATCGCTCCCAATACTTTTTTTCCGCCCACTCTCAAAGAATTGTGAGAAAAGGAGCAAAGTCCTTTTTCAAATTTATAAGGTGATTTTTTCGAAAAACCGTTATAAATTCCAAAAAAACAAACTGTTAGAACTTCTGAGTATAGGGCATTTATCTAGACCATACCAGGAATCGCTCCCAATACTTTTTTTCCGCCCACTCTCAAAGAATTGTGAGAAAAGGAGCAAAGTCCTTTTTCAAATTTATAAGGTGATTTTTTCGAAAAACCGTTATAAATTCCAAAAAAACAAACTGTTAGAACTTCTGAGTATAGGGCATTTATCTAGACCATACCAGGAATCGCTCCCAATACTTTTTTTCCGCCCACTCTCAAAGAATTGTGAGAAAAGGAGCAAAGTCCTTTTTCAAATTTATAAGGTGATTTTTTCGAAAAACCGTTATAAATTCCAAAAAAACAAACTGTTAGAACTTCTGAGTATAGGGCATTTATCTAGACCATACCAGGAATCGCTCCCAATACTTTTTTTCCGCCCACTCTCAAAGAATTGTGAGAAAAGGAGCAAAGTCCTTTTTCAAATTTATAAGGTGATTTTTTCGAAAAACCGTTATAAATTCCAAAAAAACAAACTGTTAGAACTTCTGAGTATAGGGCATTTATCTAGACCATACCAGGAATCGCTCCCAATACTTTTTTTCCGCCCACTCTCAAAGAATTGTGAGAAAAGGAGCAAAGTCCTTTTTCAAATTTATAAGGTGATTTTTTCGAAAAACCGTTATAAATTCCAAAAAAACAAACTGTTAGAACTTCTGAGTATAGGGCATTTATCTAGACCATACCAGGAATCGCTCCCAATACTTTTTTTCCGCCCACTCTCAAAGAATTGTGAGAAAAGGAGCAAAGTCCTTTTTCAAATTTATAAGGTGATTTTTTCGAAAAACCGTTATAAATTCCAAAAAAACAAACTGTTAGAACTTCTGAGTATAGGGCATTTATCTAGACCATACCAGGAATCGCTCCCAATACTTTTTTTCCGCCCACTCTCAAAGAATTGTGAGAAAAGGAGCAAAGTCCTTTTTCAAATTTATAAGGTGATTTTTTCGAAAAACCGTTATAAATTCCAAAAAAACAAACTGTTAGAACTTCTGAGTATAGGGCATTTATCTAGACCATACCAGGAATCGCTCCCAATACTTTTTTTCCGCCCACTCTCAAAGAATTGTGAGAAAAGGAGCAAAGTCCTTTTTCAAATTTATAAGGTGATTTTTTCGAAAAACCGTTATAAATTCCAAAAAAACAAACTGTTAGAACTTCTGAGTATAGGGCATTTATCTAGACCATACCAGGAATCGCTCCCAATACTTTTTTTCCGCCCACTCTCAAAGAATTGTGAGAAAAGGAGCAAAGTCCTTTTTCAAATTTATAAGGTGATTTTTTCGAAAAACCGTTATAAATTCCAAAAAAACAAACTGTTAGAACTTCTGAGTATAGGGCATTTATCTAGACCATACCAGGAATCGTTCCCAATACTTTTTTTCCGCCCACTCTCAAAGAATTGTGAGAAAAGGAGCAAAGTCCTTTTTCAAATTTATAAGGTGATTTTTTCGAAAAACCGTTATAAATTCCAAAAAAACAAACTGTTAGAACTTCTGAGTATAGGGCATTTATCTAGACCATACCAGGAATCGCTCCCAATACTTTTTTTCCGCCCACTCTCAAAGAATTGTGAGAAAAGGAGCAAAGTCCTTTTTCAAATTTCTAAGGTGATTTTTTCGAAAAACCGTTATGAATTCCAAAAAAACAAACTGTTAGAACTTCTGAGTATAGGGCATTTATCTAGACCATACCAGAAATCGCTCCCAATACTTTTTTTCCGCCCACTCTCAAAGAATTGTGAGAAAAGGAGCAAAGTCCTTTTTCAAATTTATAAGGTGATTTTTTCGAAAAACCGTTATAAATTCCAAAAAAACAAACTGTTAGAACTTCTGAGTATAGGGCATTTATCTAGACCATACCAGGAATCGCTCCCAATACTTTTTTTCCGCCCACTCTCAAAGAATTGTGAGAAAAGGAGCAAAGTCCTTTTTCAAATTTATAAGGTGATTTTTTCGAAAAACCGTTATAAATTCCAAAAAAACAAACTGTTAGAACTTCTGAGTATAGGGCATTTATCTAGACCATACCAGGAATCGCTCCCAATACTTTTTTTCCGCCCACTCTCAAAGAATTGTGAGAAAAGGAGCAAAGTCCTTTTTCAAATTTATAAGGTGATTTTTTCGAAAAACCGTTATAAATTCCAAAAAAACAAACTGTTAGAACTTCTGAGTATAGGGCATTTATCTAGACCATACCAGGAATCGCTCCCAATACTTTTTTTCCGCCCACTCTCAAAGAATTGTGAGAAAAGGAGCAAAGTCCTTTTTCAAATTTCTAAGGTGATTTTTTCGAAAAACCGTTATGAATTCCAAAAAAACAAACTGTTAGAACTTCTGAGTATAGGGCATTTATCTAGACCATACCAGAAATCGCTCCCAATACTTTTTTTCCGCCCACTCTCAAAGAATTGTGAGAAAAGGAGCAAAGTCCTTTTTCAAATTTATAAGGTGATTTTTTCGAAAAACCGTTATAAATTCCAAAAAAACAAACTGTTAGAACTTCTGAGTATAGGGCATTTATCTAGACCATACCAGAAATCGCTCCCAATACTTTTTTTCCGCCCACTCTCAAAGAATTGTGAGAAAAGGAGCAAAGTCCTTTTTCAAATTTATAAGGTGATTTTTTCGAAAAACCGTTATAAATTCCAAAAAAACAAACTGTTAGAACTTCTGAGTATAGGGCATTTATCTAGACCATACCAGAAATCGCTCCCAATACTTTTTTTCCGCCCACTCTCAAAGAATTGTGAGAAAAGGAGCAAAGTCCTTTTTCAAATTTATAAGGTGATTTTTTCGAAAAACCGTTATAAATTCCAAAAAAACAAACTGTTAGAACTTCTGAGTATAGGGCATTTATCTAGACCATACCAGGAATCGCTCCCAATACTTTTTTTCCGCCCACTCTCAAAGAATTGTGAGAAAAGGAGCAAAGTCCTTTTTCAAATTTCTAAGGTGATTTTTTCGAAAAACCGTTATGAATTCCAAAAAAACAAACTGTTAGAACTTCTGAGTATAGGGCATTTATCTAGACCATACCAGAAATCGCTCCCAATACTTTTTTTCCGCCCACTCTCAAAGAATTGTGAGAAAAGGAGCAAAGTCCTTTTTCAAATTTATAAGGTGATTTTTTCGAAAAACCGTTATAAATTCCAAAAAAACAAACTGTTAGAACTTCTGAGTATAGGGCATTTATCTAGACCATACCAGAAATCGCTCCCAATACTTTTTTTCCGCCCACTCTCAAAGAATTGTGAGAAAAGGAGCAAAGTCCTTTTTCAAATTTATAAGGTGATTTTTTCGAAAAACCGTTATAAATTCCAAAAAAACAAACTGTTAGAACTTCTGAGTATAGGGCATTTATCTAGACCATACCAGAAATCGCTCCCAATACTTTTTTTCCGCCCACTCTCAAAGAATTGTGAGAAAAGGAGCAAAGTCCTTTTTCAAATTTATAAGGTGATTTTTTCGAAAAACCGTTATAAATTCCAAAAAAACAAACTGTTAGAACTTCTGAGTATAGGGCATTTATCTAGACCATACCAGGAATCGTTCCCAATACTTTTTTTCCGCCCACTCTCAAAGAATTGTGAGAAAAGAAGCAAAGTCCTTTTTCAAATTTATAAGGTGATTTTTTCGAAAAACCGTTATAAATTCCAAAAAAAACAAACTGTTAGAACTTCTGAGTATAGGGCATTTATCTAGACCATACCAGGAATCGCTCCCAATACTTTTTTTCCGCCCACTCTCAAAGAATTGTGAGAAAAGGAGCAAAGTCCTTTTTCAAATTTCTAAGGTGATTTTTTCGAAAAACCGTTATAAATTCCAAAAAACCAAACTGTTAGAACTTCTGAGTATAGGGCATTTATCTAGACCATACCAGGAATCGCTCCCAATACTTTTTTTCCGCCCACTCTCAAAGAATTGTGAGAAAAGGAGCAAAGTCCTTTTTCAAATTTATAAGGTGATTTTTTCCAAAAATCTTTATAAAAAAAATTTTTTAGTGTAATATTTTTATTTATTTAAATTGTCTGAGACATTTTTTATAGATTCCGATTTTTTTGAATTTTGTGGGACTGTTATTGTGTTAAAATATCATTAATAAATTTATAAATCGAATTTTGAAACTTTAACATTGTCTCTGTTAAATAGTTAACATGACTCTGTTAACATAAAAGGTTTGTGTCTAGGGAGTTAAATTTCAAATTTATCTTCACGCACATACAAACTTTAAAGTTAGTTGGGTAAAACGACATTGTAGTATATGACTACTAAGAAAATTTCTTTTTTACAGTTTGCTAACTTTTGATCAAACAAACTGCCGTAGCACTAATAAAGCGTAGCCGATAATAAATATAAAAGTTATAAAAAAAAACACATTTTTATAAATAATTCAATAAATGACGTAATTGCACAAAGTGACATAATTATAAACATTTGTCTTATTATTTAATTTGGATAAATATGTAGTATGTCTGTATTTATAAATTAAGCGGTCTTACATAAGAACAACTCTTATCGAAAATAATATTATAGACAAAACATATAACATATTCATTCCTATAAAGCCTTTTTATTTTAATTTTATTAAAAAAAAAATCAATATAAAAAATGTAAACATAATTAAAAATCAATAAACATCTCTCTCATTTTGATTTACCTTAACGAAATGCGGAGTTGTAGAATATTATGTATGTATGTATGTATTTCAAAGGGCTAAAAATAAATATTTAAAGTTGTGTTGGGGTGTATACAAAGACAGGCTAATTAAACTTAGGACTCTTAACATTCTTTTATGTTCCTTACAAAGAGACTAATACGGTCTTAGAGTAGATGTATCGGAATATATTCAACTAGCTCATCACCAAGTTGCTTACTATTACTAATGCTGTCAGTATAGTTTCAAAAGTTTTGAACATTTAACTTAAATTCGTCATTTAAGTCTTATATATAAAAGTAATCATGAAACACAATAGGCAAAACCCTCTTTGGTTTAGGGATTATAATATCGATTACTAGAGCACATACAGAAAACACAATACAAATGATTGCCAACAATGAATTTATTTCTTTAATTGTTCATGCTTTCTTCATTATGTTGTTTATTTCTGCCAATGTTAATGTCAATGACCAAAATTATATATATTTATATGGTTCTTTAAACGAACTAAAACAGAATCAATAAAATAAAATTTATTTTGGCAATCATTTTTGTCATAATACACAGTTTGCCTGGTAGTTTTCACCCATTTCTGTAAGATAATTTCGCCAACATACTAAGAAGAGATTGTAGTTTTTTTCAAATGACAATGAATTTTTGTAAGTTTACTTCTGGTTAAAGTTTTGCGAAATTTATAAAATGTGCATGTACTATTTATGTAAATAAAACTACTCAATACAATTTAATATTATAAAATGAATGAACGGTTGTACGAATTGTTTACTTAATGTTATCAACTTAAATAGAATTTAACATATTTTTTATTATTCAAATATTCAATAGTCCATTTAATAATTATGGCATAGGGGAATACTACAAACAGTAAACGAAAAAAGTATAGGCTTTATTTAAAGTATGACCGGAATTCTATTAACTACTCCTAACTCCTACTTTATGTTACAAGGTACATTAATTTAGAAAATTAGTCTGCCTTTTCTCGGTTCTTACTTGTTTAGAATGTTGGATAAATTATATTAAAATAAAATCCTTTTATAAAATACTGCTAACTCCACTTTAAGAGTTCGAACTTCAGTCAGATTTAAATTCTTATTTTTATTTACTAGATGCCTGTCACCAGCATTGATTCCGTATAGGTTTAGCGATAGGACGAATCTCTAGACCTGTAGAAGGCCTTCGACATTATAAATCAGGTCATACTCTTCAGAATATCCTACAGCCCAACAAAATGAAGGAATAGATCGTAAACAAAGTGAGTGGAATTTGGAGACAAACGTTCACAATCACGTAGACATAAACAATGATTTCAACAGCTACTCCTGGGGGGTTATTGTGTATTTCGATTCGAAAGCAAAAGCGAACGATTTTCTTTTCGAATCGAAATACACAATAACCCCCCTGTTTATTTACAACTTCCACATGTAGTGGAAATGATTTTATATTTGCACGGCCCACGCAGTGATGACCACACTTCACTGCGTCTAAACTGAAACTATCACCAACGAAGTCTTTGGCAACACTTTTCATTACCTGGACGACGTAGGTACAGCTTAATCTTGGCTTAGTTGTCCATGGATTCCAAATTCCAAATATGCTACACACACAAATGTGGAAATCACATCATCTAAGATTCTTATTTCAAGTCACTGCAATCACGCATAATTTGCGAAGTAGAAACAAGTTTCTCAAACCTCTAGCTAGCGCCGGTGGGCTATAGGTTCTGTCAGTGGTGAGCTGATTCAGTGTAATCGCATTCGTTGAGTGATATGCAGTACCCACTGCCATTTGCTGAATCAAAAAAAAAAAACTTCTCGCTGTAATGGAACAAAACGTAATGGTAACGAAACAATTCCTATTGAAATGTCATTTTGATATAACACAGCTGACATCTTCCCCAAGGCATTTCTACATTCTTAGAGACGCCATCATTATCGCGTTCGCATGATACACGTTGAACTCGGAATTTATTTATAGCAGACATGGGAAAAACCTGCCGCGAAAGCAACAGTAGTTCTAGTAAAACTGAGATTGGTATGGAGTGTGGTGTTAATACCGCATAAGTCATTCCGTCCAAAATTTATGTTCAGCATGTGTCCCCATGACACACACCTCATATGTAATCAACTACCCTGACAACCCTACCTCACTTATTAGTCAATGGAATCTTGACTCCGAATGTGAATCACCCATTAATTAGGGGTCTCACAGTTTTTTAAATCCTCAGATCATGCCATTGCATTGACAAGGACAAATTGCGAAATAGAAAACAGGTTTTCAAACTTTGAATGCCATTAAAGGAGTTATATTGGTTTTCATAACACATGTGGAGTCTAAACCAAAGCATGCCTGGAATGACCTTCGAGTATATGGGATAATATACAGATGAATGATGAATGATCAATTAGATCTACATTCGTGCGGATAAACAAAAAAAAAAAAAAAACACCCTAGCCGCGGAAAGACACATGATGTCGGTATCAGGGAATATTGCCTAAGCCTGGTCCCGTATACATTGTGATACCACATATTTCTGTATCTGTTACAACCACATCATATCTTGATTTTTATTAAGATTCATTTTTGTATAAAATTCGGGTTCATATGACTAATTTAATTATTTTAAGAAAATCATAAATTACTATTGCAAAGATGTTATATTTTTCTCTTTTTATAAAAGTATGAAATATATAAATGTAACACATGCCGTCTGTAGTATACCTACTGTACAGTTTTTATATTCTTAATTATCTTAAATGAATTTGCATTCAATGAATGTGTTTAATTTATGAATTTATTAAAACTTTTTAGAACAAAAAAATAACTTAAATAATAAATGAATGATATTGTTTAAGGAAATACCGTTATCAAACGATTTACTCTTTAAGAATGAATAATATTTTAAATGCACATTACATATACATACATATGTAAAAATAAAAAGATAGTAAATAATTTTTATCAAAAAAAAAATTTTAAGGGAACTTTTTTTAAAAATGATACTATGTCATATAAATTTAATGGAAAGTGATAAATACAATCAGAATTGCTGAAATGAGCAATGAAATATAATAAAAATATTTATGTTGAGATAAACATGAATTGAAAATTTTCTACAAAAATAAATGGTGTAGACACATAAAGAAAAGGTCTTTTATATATAAATAATGAAAGTATTGAGTAAGGAAATATCTTCAATTTTATAGTAAAAAAATTTGCTCTAATGTAGGACACCCTCGAAGATGTTAATATCATGCAACTAAAACTAGCCCCACACATTTAACTTTAGTAATTTTTGTTGCTCTGTAATATTCGTAGATATACAATATAATTACTAAACTACTGTTTTTGCATTTAGGTCGAGGACAAGGAATTATATTACTCCTGCCGGGTTAGTCAATACATCAATTGAACGCAGTGAAGTAGCATTGGCTGGTCAATTGAACATTTGTGGCTGTCATGGAGACCTGCGACTGATGTATTATGCGTCTCAATGAATATGAATTAAAAACGCTTTATACGAGTTTCATTACAAAGGTCACGGTACAACCTTTTTATGTTTTTCTCGTACATGCCGAGATATTTCTTGACCTGCCTCTGGGGAGACTACAGCAGCGTGATGTTGAAGCTAGGATGATTCCTATAATGACATTCCAGGAGGAAGTTCTTTGTCAACATTAGAATCTCTCTTTTTCAATCGAATGAAAGTTTTTTATTTAAGAAAAACTATCTGTTTTTTTTCTGAAAAAAATATTTTTTCAGTAAAGCCAATTTTCATTAGTCCGAATGCGTCAATAAGCATATCAATTGTTGAAAAGTCTTTGCATGCTGAATATATAAATGTATTGTGAGCTATGTGGTCTAAAGGCGTGACTATTTATTTTTATCGAAAAATCGACTTGAAATGCGGTTACGGAGAATGGATCAAGCCATTGAGAGATGTTAACACCTAGATTTTGGTGATTGGATTATTATTAATTATTAATAATTAGTCTATCATTTAATTGACATCTTTCAAACAATGCAATATTAAAAGAATTGCCACTACTATTGGAATGAAAGGGTTTTTTCTTTGCATAACCATGATGCCAATGTTTACTTTATTTTGACGCGTAAAGACTGGACTATTTTAACAATAAATAATACATATTAATTAAATTAATTATTAATTTTCTTTTAACAATATGTGTTGCAGACTTTAATTTGATGCTCATTTGCTTGGTCGTTGTGGACTCTATGGCTTGTCTTTATAATTTTCAAACCTTGTCAACCTTTAAAGATTTGTATTGAAAAACAAAGTCCTCATTAAAAACATTTACAAGTTATTGTATATAATATATATACTATACATAAGGTATATAATCACTGGGTGATTTTCGGAAGTGGGACTTATATGGGAGCTACGACTAATTATGGACCGATCTTCACGAAATTTGTAGATGTGCTTAAGCTTCATTAATTACTCATTTGTGGTGAAATTTGTTTGCATACTTGCATAATTCAAAGATTTATGACCGGTAAACCCCAAATTCGGGAGGACATTTGTATGGGGGCAAGGTGAAATAATGGACCGATTTCCACCAGTTTCAATCTCATCTATCCTTGGGCCGAAAAAATATCATGTACCAAATTTTATCAAAATATCTGCAAATTGCGACCTGCACTCTGCGCACAAGCTTTACATGGACAGCCAGCCAGCCAGACGGTCGGACGGACATCGTTAAATCGACTCAGAAAGTGATTCTGAGTCGATCGATATACTTTAAGGTGGCTGTTGGACCAATATTTATGGGCGTTACAAACATCAGCATAAATCTAATATACCCTCCCCACTATTGTGATTTAGGGTATATATAATTGTATTTTTTCAATAGGATTTCGCAATTTTTGTGTCCCCGTACTTTACACTACTATTTTAGGTAAAAAAAAACAAAAACAAAAATGTAAGAGTGATCAGCGAGTAATATGTAACAAAAAAAACGTAATTCTCAAATTTGTATGTTTGTTTTTTTTTTTTGTTTTTCAGAATGGTGTTTTGTTTCTCCCTCTGACTGCTTCCATACAAAAGCATGTGTCCCCCGTTAGAATTTTTAGTAAACAAAATAAAATAAAATAAAATCAAGAAAAAAGTAAATATGCAACATTTAAAAACAGTTTTCGAATTATTGCGTTTCTTTCTTGTGTTTTGATTTGTTATAGTTGTCAAAACGCAATTAGTGCGAATTTGGCGTTGCACAGAAGGGTTGTCCCCAAAATTTGCATTGAGCGTCACTTTTTTATACAGCAAGTAATACCTATTACTAGTTTTCAATTTACATTTAAATAAAGTAAATAAAGTAAGAAAACTTTAATTATATCAAAAATAAAAAAGCGAAAAAAAATCTACTAAAAAAAACCGTGCATTTGCGTAGTTTTTGTGAACACCATGGTAAGGTGTGAATATATTAAACGTAAAAAATTTAAGTTGAAAATCATTGTTTACATGGTTTCAACTCATTTTTTTATAATTTGTGAATTTGAGAAATAAATTGCCTACGAAAAAAAAATAGGCAAACATTTCATGAGCATCACTTTTGAAATATATTGCTTCATAGCTTAAAATATTTAATTTTGATTTTATTTTTTAATTATCAAGAGTAAAACAACAAAATAAAGCTCGATAAAGCGCGTAATGACGAATATAAAAGAAAGAAAAAAGAAAGGTATAATCGTAGTATAGGTATTTGAGTTTAATTTTTATTGTTACTGACTGATTCTGTTTTTGCCACAAACTTAATTCGAAATTGGTAAAAATTAATGAGAATAAAAAAACAAAGCCGCTTTCATGAAGTTTATATAGATTCAGAATAAGAATTCGAATGAAAATTTATAAATAAAATTAAGTTATTGTTGTGTTTCAAATATTTACATATGTGTATAAGTTTCTTCAAGAATTACTTCCTTTTTTTCATTTTGTTAAAGACATCAAAGAATATGTACATGTTTAGTTTTGTATGACAATTTCTGTTTTTTTTTAAGAATTTTTGATTTTTTTTATTGACTTTTTGTAAAAGAATAAACTTTTTTTTCCTTAAACTTTAGATTTGGCATTATTTCTTGTTTACGTGCAACAAAATCTCTTGATCGTCACAAAATATCTTGAGCGTCACACTTAGTTTTTTTTCCTTAAAACGCTTATAATTGCAGTTTTTTAAATACATTGTTACGAGCCTATTACATTGCAAGTAACCTTTCTGTTCGTCTTTTTTTAACAAAAATTTACATGATTTTTGTTTATCGAAAAGGTGATTTTCGCAAAAGTCAATCTTGAGAAACAAAAGAACATCATAGTAAGCTTGAATTGCAAATATTTTTGCATTTTAGCTATTTTTATACATATTTGGTGTGTGAAGCTCAAGATAGAAATTTTTTTTATTCCTCTTAACATAAAAAAAAAATTACAATTATATTGTCATTAAATCACTTTTTATAAAATTCACAATTTTCCTATTGAAAACGCATATATTTCTCTCGTTCTTCACATCATTTGGTAGCATGTTATTTAGTTTAAGGCCCTTGTAAAATAGAGTGCGCTGTCCAGCTGTTGTTGATACCCATTGCATTCTGAAGTTGGTAGAGTTGCGTAGATAATACGGTTGTATTTCACCAACATATTCCAATTGTTCACATAGATATTGAGGTATATTACCCATTTTCATTTTCTTTATGAAGTGAATCACAGAAAACCTAAAAAAAAATCGAAAAATATTGACTTTTTTGAGAGCCTAAAAGTACCACCAGATTCTTCATCAAATTCTACATAAATTGGCCACTCTTACAGGCGAATTGAAAAAACTTAAAAAAAAGCAAAGCAAAACTCGTTGTGTACCTAGGTACATTTTTTTTAAATTGGCCCATGTTTAAAATCAAATGAATACATATTAAGTAATTCCAGAATCTGATGTTTTACATTTAAATTAATGCAAAGGACTCTTTCGATCAACACTATCAGTTTTATTAACAAAAGTACTAATGTTTTGTTTCTCATGTAAAATTCTTAAAAAGTTAGTTAGGGCCGTGTGCATTTTTGTTGATGGTAAGTAAATATACCATACATACATATGTACATTCATATATGTAGATATAAATACATATATACATGTACATATTTTAATTTTAAATGAAACTTTGGGAAATCGTATATACTTACATAGATCTAATTAAGGTTGGTTTAATAACACCAATGACATACCTACACTATAGACTATAGTCTGATTTGTATTGAGTTTTTGAAGAATATTTATGAAAGAACAAATAAAATATTTACATACATATGTAGATACATATGAATTTTTTCTACGTAATGCCAAAATTTCACAGCTTAAAACAGCTAATATCCAAAAAGTACAAAAATATACAAACCTTTTCGGACATCACCATATTGTTATCATCGGTGCCATAAACGGTCTCAGCACCAGGCTGAGGACCACGATTGTTCAGTAAAGTGTCGTCGTTGTCCATTTTGATATTTTTGTTGTTGTCTATTTATACTTTTGTTATTTTTGCAAAGCAGTTGTCACTTTTTTTACTACCTCATACAAGTCACTCACTTGTGCACAAACACTGACACAAGTTTGCAAACGTGTGCCTTTATTTGAGGAAATGTGTAAACACTGTGGAGCAAGTGTGTAGTGAAGGGATGTTACCGTAATGAACAAGAATAAATACAGCACTTTCACACACACATATGGAGAGACAGAATACACAAGTGTAAAAAAAAAGAATTTTACAAACAATCCCTTGTCAAAAACCAATTTATTTTTTCTTTTATATTTTGGTATTGAATTCACATAAACTCACACTGGCTGGCTAGGCACTTAGAGCTTTTTACACCCTTTTTACACAATATTAAATTTAATTTATTATTTTAAATTGCAATTAATCTTTCATTATTAAATATGTAACTATTACAACTTTTTTCTTCGTCATTTTTTCTATGCCTATGTTTTTTTTTTTATTAGCTGACGAATCTTTTTCTATGCAACTTTTTTGTTGTCAAATTCAAGGTAGATAAAGATAGATTTTTTCCAACTGCTATAGTGCTCTGGTTGTGTTGTAGATGGTTATTTTTTGGGGTGAAAAGAAAATTATGACTAGATTTTTTTTACAAATTTTCGTTATATTTGCTTATATTTCATTTTGTATTTTATTGCACTTTATAGATACAACGTTTAACGTTAATTTTCATAATGCTTTTGTTAAAATTTCTTTAATATTTTTGTTATTTTATCATTTATAAATATTTTTTCGCAGATACGCGTATGACGTGAAAATTTTTTTTGGTGTGTTAGAAATGAAAAAAATTAAGACGATGAAGAAATAGAAAATGAGAGAGAGCAAACTTACGTGGATTTGGTTAAGTCACATATGACAAATGGTATTACGTAGTAGAGTTGCATTATAATCAGCGTTGTCAACATGGTGCTTTTTTTAATTTTAGTTGGTGCGCTGTGCGCTTTTTTTAAATTTTGGTGCGCTTTTTAATTTTTGGTGGCATCAAAATAAATTCAGTGTGAGAAAATCTTTGTACAAAAAATACACCTGTTTCATTCAGTAAGTACCATTTCATTCAATACAGGAAAATTTTTTTTTACAATCAACTTTACAGGCCACAAATAATGACTGACGTTCATTCATAACGTACCAAATCATATGAAAAGTGTGAAGAAACATTTTACATATGTATATAAAAACTATAAAGCTTTAAAACTGAAAGCATGGTGCAACTATTATAGAAGGTGAGTGCAGTAGCCCAACTGACTGACTTTGTTTATTGTCAGTATTGTCATATTAGTATTTAAAATAACTTGGGCTTAAAATCTAGTTTATCCAAGCTTCAGGTATAAATTCTAGAATCTTGGAATTATTAACAATTTTTATTAGTAGTTTGTTGAGAAACGTAAAAGAAATGATGAAAACACACAAATCTAACAATTTAATATTTTGTAGCATATCCTTTGTTGTTCTGAACGTTCTTTAGGTGTTTGGAAATTTATTTTATCAAGTTATGACAAAATTCCGGTTCTATGGAGTTCCAAAATTCTAACAAATCCTCCTTTAACTGACTAGTGATTTTAGTGATAAGTGTTGAACTTATTTTGATACACTCTTCTGACCAATTCCTCCCAAATATGTATGGGCGGTTTCGATCAGTTAGGAGCAATTATGAATCAACCAAACCTTTATAAGTCCAAGTGTTCTTATGATCGTTATCTTCAAAGCAAATTTGTTCTCGATTCCCAATTTCTCTGCATTTGACTTTATTTACATTTTGGTTCAAATTGTCGAGGTAGACAAATTTGTCCATTTTACCAGCTATAAAATGCTTGCCTACTGCAGCGATAAAGCTCTCAAATTAATTAAAAATTACGTTAATTTTTAATATAAAATCTCATAATCCAGATTAATTTCAACTAAATAAGCTGAAGCCATTATAACGTACGTTTAATTAACAAAACAATTTCTTCTTTTTTGCAAAATCTTTGTGTTCATATTTTATATATTTAAATAAAACTGAATACAATATATATAGCACATTTCATGGAAATGTTTTTAATTAAAAATTATTAAAATTATGCATTATATAAAAAATTAAGAAAAACGCTTTCTTATAAAACAATATATAAAACATTAAAAAATAAACATTCCCTATAGATGTTGCTGTAGATTTAAAAGATGGTGGTTTTGTTTTTTCGTTTGTTCCTGTTTAGCGTGTTTCCGAGCATATTTTATTAAAGTGGATAACAAAGCTAACATTTTTTTGCAGTTTTAGTTTCACAAACAAAATGTTATTTAAACTATGATTATTTACAAATACTCTGTAATCACTTTCCCGGCCTTAATTAATTATACCTTAAACTAAACATGTCCCAACACTGCAGTCAAGAGATGATTTAACGCGTTAACACTTGTCCGAGTTATTACATATAAGGTGATTGTGGAAGTATGTTAAGACTTATTCCTTAGAAGCCATATGACCCATTAAATTGCTGGTGAATTTCTCAATTTTCTTAACATCGGGCATGTTTTCTGCTTTATATTGTATGCACTAAAGAAATAGATTTAAAAAAATTAGTATTCATGGACACCCCCTAGAAAAGAAAAGCGCAACAACAAATCAATCGTACTCACTTTAACGTTGTCGGTCATCTTCATTAATATGTGTCCCTTTGTGTGCACATATTTCATGGTGTAACGGCAGCCCATTGGATTGGCCATGTACATATTTTCGGCGGCAATTTCGAAATCTTCCCAGTTTTTCACAAACACCATTTTAAATAATTTTGTTATTTAGAAAAACAAAAAATAATTAATATTTTCGAAAGCTAAGAAATTCTTGCGTTTATTTTGTGTGTCGTGTGTTCAATGTGTCATTTGTGACATTTCGTTTTGTGCTTGTTTTTCTCTGACGTGACAAATATTTGACAGCTGACACACTGAATGTTGATAAAAAGTTTGATACATAGAGGGCAGCAAATTTGCAGAGATGACGAAATTGTATACGAACAATAGATGGCATGCTTTTTGGTCTAAAAATAGAACCACAAAATTCCCATATTCTTTTTTCTAAAAAACTTCGCATAAATAGAACATCTGGGGTTTTTTACCAAAACCGGAAAAAACGGACAAACAAAATGCAAAAAAAAAGGACGACGACAACGACGAAAGGAGAGAGGAGCACTTACGGAGAAATTAGTGAGTCGGCCGGTCGGTCTGATTTATGGTGATTGAGGGGAGGAGGGAGGGAAGGAAAAAAAGTCGACCGACCACCAGAATTTTTTTTCTGTCATGTGGTGAATTTAAAAAAGGTGGTGAGTATAACGAATCGTGGTGAGTATAACATAGTGGTGAGTTTTTATAAATTCACCACAAATACCGTTATTCGAAATTGTTCAAGGCCATTGAAAATTTGTCATCCTAAAAGCAGGCAATGGAGGGCAGTTTACAGTATTACGGGGTGGTTGCTGAATTAGCTAACAAATAAGAAATTACCACAAATATACCGTTATTGGAAATTGTTCAAGGTATGCGCATTTCTTTTTTTACAGTTTTACAATTTAGTTCTGAATTATTAACATAAAGAAAGCAAGAAAAAAGGACTTTTTAGATGTCGTTTTTACAAACAAACATAAAATTAAAAGAACTTGTTTAGAGTAAAAAAAAACAAGTAAGAGTGCTATATTCGGCTATGCCGAATATAACTCACCTTTGTTGTTGTGGATGCAATTCTTCATAATTATTTATACTTTTTCTGATGTTCACGCAAGCGTGTTGTTACACTTAAAAACATACTCATGTAATTTCAAACCTTTTGCCAATCTTCGCGTTCCCAAGAAAGAAACATTATGATTTTTTTTAATAAAATTAGTATTTGCAGCCATTTAAACAGTCAAAAATATATATTTTTTTTAAATACTTCTAATAAAATCCCCTAAAATTGTTGTCATACCCAACAAATTTCGGATCCCTAAGAGGAAATTTTTATCCCAAATCACGAAAAAAAATCCCCAATTTGGGGATAAACCCCCTAAACTGACAACGCTGCACACAGGGAAGATGTTTTATAACTATGACTTAAAAACCGAATAAGACTCAAATTTTTAAAAATAACAATGGTTTTTATTTAAAATGTTAAATAAATAAAACAAAAATTAATTGAAATTCATTAATTATTAAAGCGAATGTGAAGTATCCACTTTTGCACGTTAAAGTTCGTTTAATCTGGCAGCAAGAATAAATGGACAGTTGCAGCGAATTTATGTACATAAGCACCGTTATTTGATATTTATAAACAAAAAAGCAACAGTAAATGTAATTTTTGAAATTTTTTTTTTACATTTTTTAGCTTATCGCGTGCTTTTAATAAAAATGAGAAAAATATCAGACTTTTTAGAAAACCATAATTATTTTAAGCCCGTGAAATTGCTAAGAAGATGGGAATCTGTCATCGAACAGTGCTACAAGTCATAAAAATAAAAAAATATTAGTCCACAAACTCTAAAAAATCACGACCTGTCGGAACGAGATGCCAGGAGAATTTAGCGACTATTATCTTCCAGACAGGTAAAAAACACCCATACAGGGTTCAGCTGCTACAACAAATGACAGATTCTTAGCAATTTCGCAGAAAAAAATAAAATAAAATTGTAAACATTTAAATGAAAGCCTAAAAATATACCTTTAATTTTCCATTATATTACATAATTCGTCCAAACTGCTTTGATTTTTTTACAATACCGCTAAATTTAAAAGTAGTGGAATTTTTTTTTAAATACCACTAAATTTAGTGGTAGTGCAATTCTTTTTTTAAATACCACTAAAATGTAGTGGTAGTGCAATTATTTTTTAAATACCACTGGAATTTAGTGGTTTTGCAATTCTTTTTTAAATATGTACTACTAAATGGTTAATGGTAGTGCAATTTTCTTTTTCACACATCAATTTGATGTTGCACTACCACTAACCATTTAGTGGTAGTGAAATTTTAATAGCACTACCACTAATTAGTTGATTTTTAGTTCACTAAAAGTATAGTGCAATATGCCCATCTCTGTAAAAAATATTACATCGGGTTTTGATAAATTAACATTGCATTTGGTGATAAAAAAGTCTAAATAAAAGCTGATTAAACAAGTAAGAGTGCTATATTCGGCTATGCCGAATCTTATATACTCTTCACCTTTGTTGTGGATGCATAATTATATTATATACATACATATTGTATATATTATATTGTTACGTTTTTACCTTTTAAAAACCGTGGTTTATTTCCTTTAAATAAATCGGATTCTTTTTAAATGCAAAATAAAATCTTCAAGTACTTTGAAGAAAATATAACGAGTCTTTATTTATTTAAATGTACACAAACACAATTAAAAAAAAATTAACCACTGTCTTTTTACACATTTATATTACGGTTTAAGAACACACTTAAACACTGTTTGATCAGCGCCATCTGTTTATGAGAAAATTAATTGTAACAATATTAATACACTTAGTTTTTTTGATGAAATTTTCAGAGGTTGTCACGGATTTTTGCTCATATCTCCCTTATTTGTGGACGGATTTTGCTGATTTTAAATAGCAAAGTTCTCGAAAGCATGTCAGACAGAATTATTGAAAAAATTGATTTCAACATCCAGACAGACAGACGGACATGGCTTAATCGACTCCGCTATCTATAAGGATCCAGAATATATATACTTTATAGGGTCAGAAAATTATATTATGGAAATTACAAACGGAATGCCAAACTTATATATACCCTTCTCATGACGGTGAAGGGTATAAAAATAACCAAATTGGAGAAAAATTAACCAAATTTTTTTTATTTATTTATTTATAACAAATACAAGTTTTAATAAAAAAGAAACATATAAAAATTGCTAAAAACAATAGGTTTGTTTAGTGACTAAAAACTTTTACAAATTTGTAAAAATTGTTACAAATATTTTTGGAATTTGTTACAAAAAACTTCTTTTATATATACAATACGTTAAAAATTTCTTTAAAATTTAATTTAAAAACTTGTCATGCTAATTTGATATTTACTAAATAAAATATTCTAACATTTTTTATTATCAATAAAAATAACCAAAATGAAAAAATTACACATTTATATGGTTACACATTTATATATATTCACATATGCATTTTTAATTGCCATTTTTAATTAACGCCTAATTGAATTCAATTATCCATATACAATTTCAATTAAGATAATTGCTTCATTAAGAGTTAAGTGTTCTAATAATTATTAAAATTAAAAATACAACCCTGTGACTAGTAATAACTAAAATGGCAGTTGTTTCGCTTTTAAATTAATAAAGAAAATTATAATATTAGAACCAAATACAGTGCACTCGGGAAAACGTCAACTAATTAAAACCGCGGGTGTTGACGTTTAACAAATTGTTGACGTTTTAACAAAAATCTGCTATTTTTTTCTGCTGTTTTTTTCTTTCCAACACTTGGAAGAGAGACTTCTCTCTATTTATTTCATAAAATTTTAGAGTAGGTAATGTACAAAAAAGGGTTGAGGTTTTGGGATGTTGACGTAAACGAGCGTTTACATTTTCCCGAGTGCACTGTAAATGTATTATTTTTTGTCAGCTGCTGTCAAACGCTAATTAAATTAGCAATATTGAGCATATGTGAACACTTTTTAATTAACCAATAATTGACTCAATTAAAAATGCATGTCTGAACACCATATTACACACTGAAAATAAAATTAACCAAATTTGGTTAAAATTAACCAAAACGGCAACGCTGCTTGTAAGACATTTTTGTTGTGTTTGTGCCGCACTTTAGTAGAAACAAGGTACATAGAGCCCCGATTTGCTCGTTTTTGTTCCATGACAATATTTAAAATTTTTAACCACACACACAACGCTGCAAAACGAAATTGACAATGCCACACAACAGTCTGACAACCGTGTGAACTGACAATTTCGGTTGACAGATTAATTCATTGTGTGCCAATGAAATTGTTAGTTTTCTTACAGTCGTTAAACTGACAATTTAGCTTTTGCTAACAATTTTTCAATGTCAGTACATTGCTAGATCTGACAACGTTGTACTATATGATGATCGTGTATATATAGCTTTACCAAAAAATACATCCCTGTCTCCAAACATAACAAACACAAATATTGTATTGTTGAACGAGTAAGGTTCTTCAAACGTCAAAAACCATCTACAAACTGAAATGCAATGGTTAATTTATATTTTACATATATATTTTTTAGCTGAAGTATAAATAAAATAAAATTTTAAATATATAAGAATTTTGGTTACTTTTTTTTGCTTTTCTACGACCAATGTGTTAAACTACTCACCAATATCATCAACAAAGATATAAATTCTCATCGCAATTTTAAATGGCAAAAACTTTTGTCAAAACTTAAACCTGGAGACAAATCGTTCTGGAAACTCAGTCGATGTCTAAGGGGTAAACAAAGTCGGAAAATTCCAAACTTAAAAGTAGGAAATACGATAATTAACACTGATGAAGAAAAGATACAATTATTATCCAACACATTTAGCTCTTTCGACACTCTATTGATAAAACTGTTAACGCGAAGGTTAACGAATTTAAATCCATAGAAGTTTATTCTGACAATATACACCAATAGCTTTAAGTGAATTAAAGTTCTTAATTTCGTCCCTTAAATCATCAAAATCTCCTGGTTTGGATGAATTTTCTAACATTGTAATAAAGAACCTACCCCCAAAGACCGTGGAATTATTATTGATATATAACAGCTGTTTAAAACTAAACTATTTTCCGAAACATTTTAAAAATGCAAAAGTTATCGCTATTTTCAAACCAAATAAACCCAAAAATTCTCCAGAAAGTTATCGACCGATAAGCTTACTGAATAATATTGGTAAATTATACGAAAAAAATCATTCAAACCTGTATTTGCAATGTTATTGAAAACACGTCCATAATAGCGAACGAACAGTTTGGGTTTAAAAAAACACCAAAGCGCGGTTCACCAAATAAATCGCATAACAACTATCATAATGTCTAACAAACGCAAGAGAAAATCCACGGAATTAATAGTTCTGGACATTGAAAAAGCATTTGATACTGTTTGGCACAATGGTATTATCTATAAAATGATCAAAGCTAATATACCGAAATATTTGTGTAGGCTTATTGCAGATTTTTTCAAGGACAGAACATTTTCTGTTGCTATAAATGAAACTTTCTCGCCTCCAAAGCAAATAACAGCAGGCCTTCCTCAAGGATCAATATTATCAGCATTACTCTATTCAATTTATATATCGGATTTTTCTCCCCCCTCGTACATGAAACATCCAGCAAATTAACCAAAGCACTGTTAAAGAAAATGGAAAATGGGTTTTTTAATTGTAACAAATACTTTTATAAGTGGAAGATAAAAATAAATCCCTTAAAAACACAAGCAATTATATTTCCTTTTAATAAATCACCTAACCGTGAGTTAAAGCTTCAAAACGAGAATATACCAATTAAAAACGATATTAAATATCTTGGTGTATGTCTCGATAAAAAACTAAATTGTGGAAAACATTCTTCGAGAACTATAAGAGCACTATGGCCAATAATAAATAAACGGCTCAAGTGTAATAAGACCAATATTGACATATGCAAGCCCAGTTTGGTACAATGCAACAAAAGCTCATTTGAAAAAGCTTCAAATCATTCAAAATAAATGTCTTAAAATAATCAACAACAAACATTGGAGATACTCAACAGCGCTTCTCCACAACGAAACTGGATATGAACGAGTTTTAGACTTCATAAAAAGAAGAAATATTAAATATTACGAAGATATACAAAATTCCTGTCATCGACTGATACAGGATTGCATACAGTTGCAGCATTGAAAAAAAAATCTATTAAATCGAAAATACCATGTATAAGTTATTATTTGCTAAATAATTTTACTCTATACATGCATATTTTCCAACTTCAATTAAACATTTTTCTTTTATATGAAGGTTTTACCTAATTTTCCTTCGAAAATTATATAAATAAATATTTTGTAGTCAAGATCTGTGATTAATAATTTAAATCGTTGTAATATCTTTAGATAATATCCCGAAAATTTTATTTAATATGTATATACATATATATAATTTTAAATAAAGATGAAAAAAAAAATTAAAAAAAAATCTTATGACATTTGCAATACACTACAATTAACAATTGATTAACCTACACCAGTGAAGTCCTATACACGCGTGTATAGGAACGCGACGTTGACACACACACATACGTATTCTATAAACTGTTTCGCTGTCTGATCTCGCTGCACATTTTTTTGGATACACTCAAAGCAAAATGTTTTTTTTATAGAATAGTATAGTATACGTGTGTCTGCATTAAATGAATATTGTTTTTGTTATTATTATTATTTGAGTGTACAATTATTTGTTTTTTCCCAGCATACCATTCTAGGAGCGCTCCGAAAATTAGAGTCAGAAAAGAGTCCAACTAAAGAGCATTTTCGGAGCGAAAGAAAAATTTGCTTGTTACTGTCCTGAGTCGGCACGCAGTATGACTCATAAATTCCACTTAATTATGTGTGTAACAAAGCGTAGGACAACAACGCTTTGTACTTTGAAAAAAAAAAACATAGCTGTACCACACAAGAATATTTTTTTTTAAAATATATTTTTTATTATTGAATCTTTCTTATCGAAATTTACAATATGTATTCAAATCTTAATTCTACTTGTTGTTTATTAGTTGTTCATTAGTTGTTACAACTGCTGTATTCAAATTTTAAAAATGTCTTCTAGTTAGGCTCAAAGTATCGGTTCTTTTTAGCCTCTGGTGACCTTCGAACTGCAGCAGACCCCGAGCGAGGTAGTTAGGGTGGGTCATTAGTTTATCGATGTAGCTAGTTGAATATTTTTTAATTTCCTTCTGGATAGTGGGAACGTTGAGATCTCTGTGGATAATATCATTGATGTGGGACTGTAGATTTTGCGATGCGACTTTTGGGACATGGTTAACGCTAATAAATGCTGTGTCGTCTGCAAATGTGGAGGTATGCGTGCTCAGGTTTGTTGGCATATCCGCTGTGTATATTATATATAGAAGCGGTCCTAATATGCTACCTTGGGGGATACTAGCAGTAATTTTCTTGAGGGGGGAGTATTTATCTTGCGAACTTACCATGAATGTTCTGCCTGTTAGATAGCTCTCCAGAAGCTTATGAGTGTTTTGAGGAAGCATTCGTGTTATTTTGATAAGTAGCCCATCATGCCAAACTTTATCAAATGCTTGCGAAATGTCTATCAACAGGGCTGAGCAGTATTGCTTTTTCTCAAACGCCGATCTAATTAGGATGACAATTCTATGCACTTGTTCTATTGTACTATGTTTCGCTCTGAATCTGAATTGGTAATCCGGGATGATTTCGTGTTCATTTAGATGAGGAGTTATACTTAAAACGAATATTTTTTCGAAAAGCTTCGATAGGATTGATAATAAGCTTATCGGTCTGTACGACGCAACCTGACTAGCATCTTTTCCTGGCTTGGGAATCATAATAATTATAGACCTCTTCCACGAGGATGGGAAGTATCCGACTCTTAATATCGCGTTAAAAATGAGCAGCAAGATTCTAGAAGCAGACGATGGTAAGTTTCTTATCATTGACCCTGTGATGCGGTCAGGTCCGGAAGATTTTCTAATATACACTTTTTCTATTGCAGATTTTACTTGATTTATGTTAAATTTTATTGGATGGTTTACCTTATCAGGAATGATTGGACGACAGAAACATGTATGTGCATCATGTGGCGTGAAAACTTTCTCAAGGTGGCCCGCGAAAGCGTTAATTTTTCATTTGTGTTTTTGGCCCAAGTGCGGTTTTCCAGTCTTAATGGAGATTCTTGGGTTATAGGGCATTTTATATGCAGTACATCCTTCCATAAGCTGTAATTGGAGTTGTTTGTGGCATCTAGGCTGTTTAGATAGCCTTCTATTGCAGACTCGTGATTCTGTCTAAATTTGTTGCGAAGAGTTGTCAGGCATAATTGTAGTTGGGCCTTAGTGGTTGGGGAACGACTGTTTTGCCATTGTCTTCCTAACTTCCTTTTTTCTCTAATAAGGGTCTCTATATCCGTCGATGTATTGTAAGGAGCACGTTTAATTGTCCGCTTGATTGGGGTTGCATTTCCTGATGCAGAATCCAAGACTTCTGTAAATCGGTCGACAGCTATTTGGATGTCAGATGAATTTTTTAGGGGAATGCACTGTGATAGGTGAGAGCTCACATACATTTTATACTTTAACCAATTTATGTTTCTGTTTGGATAGGAAATAAAATTTTCAGCTGCGGCGTCAGAGTTGTCTTTTAAAATGAGGATTGAAGGTGAATGATCGGACGATAGATCATAGGAGAAACTAACTAGTATCTGATCGCGCTTGATGTTTTTAATTACAGCAAAATCAATAAGGTCTGGTAGCTTGTTGAAGTCGGTTGGCCAATAGGTAGGCTCACCACTCGATACGACATCAAAATTATTTGCAGTTCCGGTATTGTATAGCTGATTACCTCTAGGATTAATAAGTCTGGAGCCCCAATATGTATGTTTAGCGTTGTAATCGCCCGCAGCAATAAATTTCTGGCCCAATGTGGAGAAGAAGTTGAGAAATTTATCGTGTACAATATTGTGCCTCGCGGGACAATAAACGGATGACAAAGTAAGTTTGAAATCAGTAAGATTTATAGATGTGGCCTGGATACAACCTTCTTCGAACTCTGACAATGGTAAGTGTCTGCTGTGTTTGTGCACAATTATGGCTGTGCCACCACAAGCCCGTCCGCTGGGATGTTTTATGTCATACGTAAGGTATCCATTTACCCTAAAGCAGTTTTTATGAGTAAAGTGTGTTTCAGAGACAAGAAGTACGTCGATTTCATGCCTATGAAGAAAGTTTGCAACTTCGTGTTTATGTGAAATGCTTTGCTTTGAATTCATGTTTACTTTTTATTGAAGTTGATTGAGGTATTCATTTTATAATTGTTTAAAAATGTTTTTGTATAAACGGTCTCAAGATTATTGCTTCTCTTCTGGTTGACATTACTGGTTCATGTAAAGAATTCTCAGTAATTTCTAGAAAAGAAAATTTTGTTTTTTGTAATAATTTAAATTAATTAATTTAAAGTTTTTCATCTAACGAGATTTACCTGGAGATGGATCGTTTTCTTCAATAGCTATATTGTGAAGAACAGCCAACGCCACAATAACTACCTTAACGTTTAAGTAACTGACGCACAGTGGCGCCCGTAGAGCAAACGAGGTTGCAAAAATAAAAATTTTCATGAGCGCCGACGAAGTTTTGAATAATAGGAAACCTTTCAACGATTTTAAATATGCCACTCTTAATAATATCACATTTTTAGTTTAGAAGATATAACCGTTCACAGTTGACCGACTTTCGGTTTTCAAAAAAACACACAATTTTTCGTCAATTTGTTGCGATTTCAGGTGTAATATCACGAAAAATAGGTAACGAATCGCCATATTTTTTGTTTGTATTGATTGATGTATTTATTAAATGTATAATGATAAAAAAATTACCCGTTTGCTTTGTGTTTCTCCTGGTAAATCACTATTTAAAAACTATCCGTTTTTTCACTATTTTTCAACTTTGACGGAAAATAAAAAAATTGTATATATTTGTATATTTGTCATATTTGCAAAACCTGTTCTTTGATTATTTCTTTACATAATTCAAGGTTTTATCTGCCAGTACGTGTCCGTTTGGCTTCTAGAGATAAAAAAGGTTAAAAAGACATGGTTGCAGAAATTGTATGGCGTTCATCCTTTATATGTTTTGACTGACAGTAGTTTTTTTTAGTAGTACATTTTTGTTTAAAATTTTTGTTTTTAGTAGTAAATTTTTAGGCATGACAGCATAAGCCTATATATTGCAAAATAAGCATAATGCCTGGATTAGTCTACGACTGATAATGTTTCAGTTTGCAAGGGAATCGGCAGAACTCATAAGGACCACGGTGAAGGACATTGAAGAACAAATAAGCAAGATTAAGCCTACAAAGCTGCAAATTGGAGAAGGAAAATATATTAATTGGAATTACGAGTTCCACCTGACCATGGTTGACGGAAAAGTCGTAAACGAACTGACAGGAACAAAATCAACAATGTCATGCCCGATTTGCAAAAAGAGTCAGAAGAACTTTGGTAATTTAAACGATTCTACAAATGAGGAGAATTACGAATATCACCATTGCACGCAAGGATTAGGTGGAGTTCTTGCTAAAACTGGCGTATACCCTACTACAAGAAGAGGAAAACTTCGATGAAAATACACCAATAAAGGATAAGGAAAAGTTCAGAAAGAAGCAAATACAGGATGCTTTTTTTAAACAAGTTGGACTAAAAGTAGACTGTCCCAAGACGATGGAAACACTTCTAGGAGATTTTTTAAAAATGATGAGGCAGTAACTAGAATCACTGGAATTGATAATCAAATCGTGAAAAGATTGGGAACGGTCCTGGATGTTTTAAACTGCAAAGAAAATGTCTATTCTACAAAATATGGAGAATATGCTTCGAAAACTGCATCTCTTTTAGCAGAAATGTATCCACAGAAGAAATTGACCCCGACCGTCCGTAAAATATTGGCGCATGGCAAAGATATAATTGAGTACCAGTCTTTGCCAATTGGAGAGCTTTCTGAAGAAGCACAGGAGTCTCTTAACAAATTTTATAAAAAATATCGATTGCAGAACACATTCAACTTATCCACTTATATCTTCCCTGCGGCATGTAAAGTCACGAATAGAGTTAGAAAATAATTAAAGTTTAGAAATGGTTAGTCTTTTAGATATACCTTCTCTTACGAATTGTGATGAATATTTTACAGAAAATTTAAAAAATAAATTTAAAAAAAAATGATTTTTTTTTAATTTGTTGGGTAATAATTTAAAACATAAAACCCTAAAGAAAAAAATAAAAACAATCTAAAAATGTAAAAATAATTTTTTTTTAGTTACCATAAAATAGATTTTTCTACTAATTTTAACTTTGATAACCCATAGATAGGCCCCAGTTCATAGGCTGAACAGTTATCTATCATATGCTGTTTAAACTGTTCAATTATCTTATTCGGTTCAAGAGATATGATTTTTGCAACGAAAAAACTCAAATGGCGCTATTGTGCGCCGGTTTTCTTTATTTTAATATGCGTGCCACCAATAGCGCCAATTATACTAGGAAAGTTGCATATTTGTTTAAAACATGTTGTTACCTTGGCCTCTTCATCAACAGTTTTGGGCATGTAAATAAGTCTTCTGCATGTTTTGCTAAAGCTAAGGCCATGAAGATCAGCTGCATCATCCTGAAACTAGAAGTATAATTGAGGTTTTGTCTACATTGTTTTATGTACTACAAACATCTGGTTACTTCTCTTCGTCCCTAGCAACTTAAAGCAATTAAAACTTGTAATTCTGCAGATGTGCCACATCCCCTACGGTCCAAGCATATATCCGCTTTTATTAAATTTGCCATTTTTTAACGGTTTCTTTTCCAAAACGATATTTTAATTTAAACTGATTATCCGGAATGGAAAAGGCATCTATCCTCTTTTTTTTATAAATTTTTGGTTGGCGGCGATTTGAAATTTGTTTTAACATTTCTATTAAAATTAAAAATATGCAGTGACACATAAAAATTAATGTTTTTTTATTTAGCAATTGAATTTACCAAATCTTTTTATTAAATTTAAGGTTTCCATTTTATGATTGAAATAAAAATGTAAAAAAATCATAAGAAATGTACTTTACAGTTGGTCGAACCAGCTTTAATTTAATTTGACGATTTAACAATAATAATCGTTTATAAATTCAGTTTCAGTAAATTAAGCTAACAAACTGTTGGTAAAGCTGTTGTAACTTTTTACAAATACGACTGAAAAAGTGTGTGCAGTGAGCAAATGCAAGCAAAACAACAGTAAAAACACAAGTAATAGTGTAATATTCGGCTGTGCCGAATCTTAAATACTCTCCACCTAAACGTAATAAGAAATACAAAAAAACTGGTTATAGCACTAGAATATCCTTATTCTGTGTTTTCTATTCAGTCTTAGTGCTAATTTTGTCTAATTTTCACCATTTTTAATTGATTTAATTACCAATTCTCACCATAATTTACAGAGTTTGTCTGATGTTTATAATATTCTTGAGTGTAATTTAACAGAGTATAAAAAAGGGGAACAATTCGGTTTTAGTGACTTTGTTCAAAAAAAAACTTCAGCAAATAGCGCTTTTAGGCTTTGTTGGCAGTCACGCCTATTTTCGAGGGGGCGCGCCCGTAAAGTTAAAAATATATAGGCCTATATCTCAGGAACTACTGGGTGTATGATAATTTGTAATACATTAAATAAAAGGTATTAAAAATACCTTTCCAACGATATATATCATGATTATAAAATATGGACCGAATATGGGTTAAATCCGAAAAGAATATTTTTTGATTTATTTGTTTTTTTGGAAATGGTTCTTATATGGCAGATATGACAAATTATGGGCCGATCTTTTTAAATTTTAGAACAGTGATTTTCAGGATATTTCAGGATATTTCATGTCGAATTTCAACATAATAACGGTATATTTAAGATATATATTAGTATTAACGTGGATTTCGGAAGTGGACCTTATATGGGGGATATAGTCAAATATTGACCGATATTCTCAAATGATCCGTGTAAAATTTTGGATTGGGACCCTTATTTATAAGAGATTTATGAGTATTTTAAATGATTTTCGGAAGAGGGCTTTATATGGGGCATACGGTTAACAATAGACCGAAATTCACAAAATTTTGTGGGATGATTTTTGTATATATGTAAATGATTTGTGTAAAGTTTTGAGTCAGTACCGATATTTATACAATATATATAGGAATAAATGTCTTTTTCAGATGAGGTTCTTGTATGTGAGCTATGACCAATTCTGGGCCGACCACCATAAAATTTAGTACAACAATTTATTTGCCTATAAGGATTATTCATGTCAAATTTTAGCCGTTTAACAATATTTATATCTGTTTGATACGTATTTAAGTGTATTTTGGAAGTGGACTTTATATGGGGCCTATAGTCAAACATGGACCGAACTAAAAAAAAATCGTTTTACTATTTCTTTTTGCATGAGACTTATTCCTGCTGAATTTTGTATTGATATTTCACGTTTATAGGCATTTATGTATAATGGAGAAAATATTTCGGGAAATTTTTTGTATGGGGGCTATGAGAAATCATGGACCGATTCATACTATTTTCTGCACACTTTCTTCTATTATCATATGAACAACGTATACAAAATTCCATGGCATTATCTGCAATATATTTCAAAATATTGCAATAAAATGGACACAAAATATCAAATTTTTATGGAGGTTGTCTCACATATCGGTCCATAACTCTGGTTGGCCTAAACCGATTTTGCTGATTTTAAATAGCAAACTTCTTGAAAGCATGTCTGACAGAACTGTTGAAGATTTGGATCTCGAAGATACCTGGGGACTTCAGAAAGCTTATTTCAACATCCAGACAGACAGACAGACGGACATGGCCTAATCGACTCCGCTATCTATAAGGATCCAGAATATATATACTTTATAGGGCCGGAAAATTATATTGTGGAAATTACAAACGGAACGACAAACTTATATATACCCTTCTCATGAAGGTGAAGGGTATAAAAATAAATGTTTTAAGTCTGGTTATTTTATATTTCATCTTTTGTGAATAAAATCAAAAGTTGTAGACAGATTTTAATTATTTATGTCTTGTTTTGTTTGGAACTTTGTTTGCTATACGTGCAGAAAATTAGAAGCACAGCTGCGTTTTCCAATTTTTTATGCCGTTTTAAAAAACAAAATTTTCGAAATTTTGATAAAAAACTATTTTTTTTTTGGCTAAAAAAAAATTATGTTTCTACAACGACTGCGCATATTGGAAAAAGTTTAACCTTACTTAAAGACAATTTCATTGCGGAATTTCGGTTTTGTTAGTTTATTTAATAAACTAAACCGTTTTTGAGTTACGCGAATATATGTTGTGCAACCTCCTCCATTTTCGATATAACGGTATATTTCGAAAACAAGAGCTAACCTAAAAAAAACGGTTAGTACCACTGGATTCAGCGTACCCGATTTGCTAATGAATATAACCCTGATAATAATTGTCCAATTACAATTTGTTTTGCACCATCTAAAGTTATGGAGAGTATTAATTATCTGGAGTCCTTCAATTTACTTAGCGACCGGTAGTACGTTTTTCGTAGGGGACACTCTAGGGGAAACTTAGTAGTCTTCTAATCGAAAAAATGGTGTCGCTCTATACACCGTTTTGGCGAAAGTAAAGTGGTGGCTCTAGATATTTCCAAGGCGTTCGATAGAGTCTGGCATGGTGTACTTTTATTGAAACTCATTGCTTTTGGTGTCGGTAAAAATTCTCTCGATTTATGTATGTATATCGAGTTTTCTCACAAGTCACAGAGTTTTTTAATTCATATCTTTCTAACTGACTAACGACGTCAGTTAGGAGATTAGAGCAATGAAACAAAACAAGAATGATACACTTAACCAAGATCTCGTGACAATCTCTAAATGGGGTTTTAAGAATAGATTTTTTTTTTAATGCATGTAAGACTCTATGTTGGGCATTAATTTAAAATTACTTTCCAAAATGCCATTAAATCGATTCAGTAAACGATTCATATTATGATTGCTGTACGAATGTAAATCACAATACACGTTCTTTAATAAGGGCTCATCCATACATTATGGGGAAAATACGTTATTTAGCCATACTGTCCATATGAGGAATAAACTTCCTGCAGTATTCCCTGTCACTTTCAATATAGGAAGATTCAAATCAAATGTCCACAAATACTAATCCCTCTATTCTCCCTCCCATAACCTATTTTCCTAGTTCCAATACAATGCATGACAGTGAGTGCTGGTGCAAGCAAAAAAGAGTTTACTCACATAAATGCCTAATTAAAGTCTTTTAGACAGAACAGTAATTTGTATCCCAAAATCATACTACTGGATTTTATAAATATCGGTCCATATTTGAATAAATCTCCCATATCGGAACAACTTCAGAAAACTGTATACACGTAAATATCATCATAGTGATGAAATTCAACACAGTTTCATTTATGTATGTATATAACAAATATAACAACTGAACTACATCTAAATCCATAGCTTCCTTATAAGCTTTACTTTCGATGAATAAAGAAAAATGTCGAGCCCATCGGATGTTGTTAATTAAGTATTAATTTTATAAATCGTTCAATTGCACAAAATTTTGCATATTGTAGTTCTTGCTGCAGTATAGTTTCTGTAATTATGTCAATAATAGCACTTTCACATGTTTTATTATACATAAATACATATGTTGCTTGAAATTATTCTATTTTACATCAAAACTGTGACTACAAAACTACGACTCTCCCAAAAGTCTTTACAGATAGTCACGGTTTACATAATGAAATTTTTGTCGCTGCGATTCTTGCTTTGTAGGCGAGAGCGGTAAGTCGTACATGCATATTTTAATACGACTCACCGCTCTCGCCTACAAAGCAAGAATCGCAGCGACAAAAATTTCATTATGTAAACCGGGACATAGACGAACTGTACTGCAACAACATACGAAAAACAATAATTTGAACCAAGCTTGATGATACAGCACACGAAACATAAAAGGCTCGACGAAACACTTTTTCTATTTATGTCGTTTGTCTAAACAATAATCTAATGCTTATCTAATACCAGAGTCCATCAGGAGTAATATGATAGTATATATTTTTTTATTTACTTTATTAAATGCAGAATAAATTTAAATTTTTTGCACAAATTACAAAATTTAAAACTTTAAATTAATTTAGGTAAATATTCTTATTATTATTTGCCTGATTTATAATGCCAGTGTTGCGGACTCCACTCATTATATTCTAGAAATATTTAATAGTAATTGAAAAAAAAAAACACAAAATACTGGTAAATATATTAAGAGATCAACGTTTAAAACTCACATATCCGTTGGTGTTGCCCTTTATTTTCTAAAATAAAAATATTTAATATAAATTGCAAAATAAAATACATACATTAAAAAGTCGCCGATTAAAACTTACATATCCTGTTGAGTCGCGGGTTATATTCTAGAAATATTAATTATTAATTGAAAATAAATATATTAAAAGGGCAACAGTTAAAACTTACAAGTCCTGGAGCAGCCATTACACTGGCAATAATGCTGCCAACTACAAAAAATAATTGCAATAGTTTCATGTTTTTATTCAACATCGATCAAGGTTTTTCCGCTATAGAATTTATTAGTATACTGTTGAGTATTTTAAGTTTTACTTGGATTTTATATAAATATTTTATGTGCAAGTTATTTTACCCTACAACACCTTGATTGGTTTTGTAATGTTGTTTGTAACGCTCAAATACTCAAATATTATACCAATGGACGACACTGTTGGGATCTTACAATTCTTAAATTGTACCGTCTCAATGGCAAAATTGTACCAAATTGCCATAAATTGTACCTAAATTTCACTATTAAATAAAAAAGCATATAGTAAGAATTCATAACACTTTTTATTCAATAAAAACAAAATAACAGAAAGAAAACTTAAAAACCTAAAACAATTTTTCAAATTTTTGCTTTGTTGCTTTCGTTGGTCGATATGTCAAAAACACAAGCAACTTTTGACATTTAACTCTCTAAGTAAGATAAAAAAGTAGAACAGCTGTGCTCTCAACGATACCTGAAAAGTGAATTCGCCTTAAAAAAAATTGTACCAAAAAGGGATGAACTGTACCAGCATACCAATAAAGTTTTGTTTGTACCAAATTTGGTACAATTGTACCAGAAATCCCATCAGTGATGGACGACATAATATTATATAACATGAGTTTCCATGATCAGATATTTGCTGTGGGTTTTATGTATTACACCAATACCTCACAATACGCTTTACGTCGTTTCCTTTTGCGTTTTTTTTTCGTTGTTGTTGCGTCGCTGTGCATCGTTAGATTTTTGAGATTGCGTTGTTTTGGGTTGTAGTCTTTAATTAGCTGCTTAAAAGATAACCAGTACAAACAGTGCCTTGATAATCGAAATGGAGTCCTTGCTTTCTATTTATCAAGTTGCGCAGAGAATACCATAATAACGGGTGGTTAAATTTCAAGGGCCGATGTTGGTTTTGAATAAAACACAAACTATTTAGGAAATTATTGTAGTTTTATTTTATTATGATATATTGGTATTACTCAATTATGTATGGAACAAAATATCGGCCAAATGGGCGCCGCGACCACGGCAGCACACCTCCATCCGATGGTCCAAATTTTCGATGACCGTGAGGCATAATGGAGGTTCTATGCCGTTAATGTGCCGAATTATCTCATCCTTTAGCTCTTGAATTGTTGCTGGCTTATCGACGTACACATTTTCTTTCAAATAACCCCAAAGAAAAAAGTCCAACGGTGTCAAATCACATGATCTTGGCGGCCAATTGACATCGCCATTACGTGAGATAACACGGCCATTGAATTTGTTGCGCAAAAGAGCCATTGTTTCGTTAGCTGTGTGGCAAGTGGCACCGTCCTGCTGAAACCACATATCGTCCACATCCATATCTTCCAATTCGGGCCATAAAAAGTTCATTATCATCTCACGATAGCGAACACCATTCACAGTAACTGCCTGACCGGCCTCATTTTGGAAAAAATACGGCCCGATGATGCCGCCAGCCCATAAACCGCACCAAACAGTCACTCTTTGTGGGTGCATTGGTTTTTCGACAATCACTCTTGGATTCTCATTCGCCCAAATGCGGCAATTCTGTTTATTGACGAATCCACTGAGGTGAAAATGTGCCTCATCACTGAAGATGATTTTCTTCGAAAATTGATCATCCACTGTTGCCATTTCTTGCCACCATTCTGCCCATTTACGACGTTTGGAATGGTCAAGAGGCTTTAGTTCTTGAGCCAATTGCACCTTGTAAGCGTGTAAATGCAAGTCTTTATGCATAATGTTCATCAACGACGAGCGTGAGAGGTGCAATTGTTGGGCACGACGACGAGTTGAGGTGGACGGCTCTTCAGCCACACTATCGCGAACAGCAGCAATATTTTCTGCAGTACGAGCTGTACGAGCATGCTCTGGTGTTCTCACATCTTCTACAGACCCGGTTTGCTCGAATTTTTCCACGATTTTTGTGATTGTATGCACATTTGGACGATCAAATTGACCAAAAAAATCACGAAGTGCACGATATGCATTTTGATTTGAACGCTTATTTTCATAATAAGTCTGGATAACTTGAACACGTTGTTGGATTGTGTATCTCTCCATGGTTCAAATTGAGTAAGTCTGAAATAGAGAAATGTCAAATAAAATTCGGAAAAAAGCTTGGCGTTTAGGTGTGATTCACATTCAACATCGTCCCTTAAAATTTAACCACCCTTTAGTAGTGGTAGTAATACAGACATTTGCTATAAGGAAATTTATTTTACGTTGAAAAACAGCTATTCTGCAAACATTGGACCAATTTTTTGTGAAAGAAGGCCAACGACTTAGTATTTTCGTAACCCTAAAACCTATCTTCGATCTTTACATGGTTTGCTATAGAAAATCTTAATTCACTCTGCGTCTTTTTAGAGAAGTAACACTCAGACAATTAATATGCCTTTACATATATAATTGCGTTACTTTCTTTGGAAAGGGGATAGTTGAAGAAGTAAAGGTGGTTAAAGAAGAAAGCTTTTTATATCACAACTCTGCAATTGCGCATTATGTTTGTTTTTAGTGCAGCATTGCAACGCCTCTGGTGGTGAGTAGGCGCATTATTTTTAAAGCATGATTTTATAGCCTTTATTTTAATTATTTTACGTCGGTGGCGTTTGATTATTAAAGTTAATAATTAAAGTTATTAATTATTATAGATAATATTGTTAAGATGCTAATAATTGATAATGTTCGGCTTATGGCGTGGGTATGGCTATGAGTTACGAACTCTGTACTATAGCTTTGTTCCCATAAAATCCGGCCACATTGCAGATATAGTTAAAAATCTGATTCTGTCAACAAGTTAATTCAGTGGTAATATATTTTTGTACCAGCTCTGAGCAATGGGAAATCAAAATAATAAAAATCGTGCACAAATTCCTCGAAAATCAGAAATTGTTGATTTCAAAATAGATAAAGTTTAAAAGTATGATAAATTATGTTATAAAACAATACCAGGGGTTACTAAGCATTAATCCTAAAAAAAAACAAAAATGTTAATAAAAACAAGTAAGAGTGCAATAATCTTAAATACCCTCCACCTAAACGTAATAAGAAATACAAAAACTACACTGGTTATAGGACTAGAATATCCTTATTCTGTGTTTTCTATTCAGTCTTAGTGCTAATTTTGTCTAATATTCACCATTTTTAATTGATTTAATTACCAATTCTTATAAAAAAGGGGAACAATTCGGTTTTAGTGACTTTGTTCAAAAAAAAACTTCATCAAATACGGTTTTTAGAGGAGATGCCAGCAAAAAAAAAAATTTGTTGGCAGTCACGCCTATTTTAGAGGGGCGCGCCCGTGAAGTTGAAAATATTTAGGCCTATATCTCGGGAACTACTGGGTGTCTGATAATTTGTAATACATTAAATGAAAGGTATTAAAAATACCTTTCCAACGATATATATCATGATTATAAAATATGGACCCACTATGGGTTAAATCCGAAAAGAATATTTTTCGACCCGAATTTATTTGTTTTTCGGAAATGGTTCTTATATGGCAGCTATGACAAATAATGGGCCGATCTTCTTAAATTTTGGAACAGTGATTTTCATGCATATGAGGATATTTCATGTCGAATTTCAACATAATAACGGTATATTTAAGAAATATATTAGTATTAACGTGGATTTCGGAAGTTGACCTTATATGGGGGACATAGTCAAATATGGACCGATATTCTCAAAATCCAGCAGTTTGATTTAGGCATGTATGTAAAATTTTGGATTGGTACCCTTATTTATAAGAGATTTATGAGTATTAAAGTGATTTTCGGAAGAGGGCTTTATATGGGGTATACGGTTAAAAATAGACCGTATATATGTAAATGATCTGTGCAAAGTTTTGAGTCGGTACCGATATTTATACAAATGTGGTCCTTGTATGGGAGCTATGACCAATTCAGGGCCGACTACCATAAAATTTAGTACAACAATTTATTTGCCTATAAAGATTATGCATGCCAAATTATAGCCGTTTAAATTTATTTTTATCTGTTTTATACGTATTTAAGTGAATTTTGGAAGTGGACTTTATATGGGGGCTATTGTCAAACATGGACTGAATTAAAAAAAATTTCTTTTTGCGATTTATTTTTGCATAAAACTTATTTTTGCTGAATTTTGTCTTGATATTCCAAATTTATACGCATTTATGTATAATGGAGCAATATTACGGGAAGATTTTTGTATGGGGGCTATGAGAAATCATTGACCGATTCATACTATTTTCCGCACACTTTCTTCTTTTTAATAAAACAACGTATACAAAATTTCATGGTATTATCTGCAATATATTTCAAAATATTGCAATAAAATGGTCAAAAAATATCAAATTTTTATAGCAGTAAACCGATTTTGCTGATTTTAAATGGAAAATGTTCGAAAGCATGTCTGACAGAATTGTTGAAGATTTGGAAAATTTGGGGACTTCAGAAAGCTTATTTCAACATCCAGACAGACAGACGGGCATGGCCTAATCGACTCCGCTATCTATAAGGATCCAGAATATATATACTTTATAGGGTCGGAAAATTATGTTGTGGAAATTATAAACGGAATGACAAACTTATATATATCCTTCTCATGACGGCGAATCGTATAATAATAGACGTCACCATACTTCAATAAAGTTTTAACCCGATTTAGCTGTCCATGATTTTTCAAATGCTTCTAAGGATTGGTACTGAAGAAATTAGGTTGACATAAATAAAGTATATGAATTCCCTTAATTGTCCTTAGTTTCGAGCAATTGAACAATATTGGGTTATTGTCAAAGGAAAGTTAAAGTGGAGTCTTACTGTGGTAATTGACAATAAACAAATGTTACGTTTGGGATTAAGTATGCAGCGCAGGTGGATCGAACTGTTGTGCAACAGTTAATGAATGGGACATAAATATTAAAACATCACGTGAACCATTTTTCAAACTGAATAGATTTTACGACATTTTCAAAAATAAGACCAAATCTGCACACAATAGATTTCCCGAAATTATATAAAGCCTCAATATACGAGTACATGGCATTTTGCGATATACTTTTGTTACGGTACCAACAATAAAGTCAAATCCGATTGTAGAATTGGAAATTCTGTGGGGATTTTTATTGTTCGGTCTGACTATACTTTTTTACTTATTACTGTTTTAAGAAATGTGATAGAATTGCATGATGATTCATAAATATTATGGATTTATTATTAACATATTTACTTATATTTGCTAGTAAGTTTTACAGTATTATAAAACTATGGATCTGACTAATGGTTTCTTAGACCAACTGACTCCGTAGTTAATTTTAGTTCATTTATTTACATATGTATATTTTAAAGAAAACTTGAATGCTTTAATAGAGAATTAAGGTTCTGAATAAAATATTTGTTCGTACAAAATTTTTTTCATATGAAGTTTGAAGTCACTCGTTTTGAGAGAGAGAGGAAATATTTTTTACGAACAACTCTCAGCTCATGATGTAACTATCAGCGTTGCCAACTTGGAGATTTTCGCATCATTTTTGCTGCTTTTTTAAATTTTTGGTGCGAAAAATTTCTTAGTTGGCGCTTTTTTTAAATTTCGATGCGTTTTTAAATTTTTTTCGAAAATGTGATGAAATCTGGTAAGTGCAAATCGGCAACAAATACAACAGGCATTTTGTTTGTGTAAAATAATTTAATACTGTCAAAAACACTAGAAAAAGTATTACTTTTGACATAAGTAAATTGTAAACAAAGTCAGTCAGCTGTGCAAAATTACACATAAAATACAGAAGTTGAATAATAATTAAAAAATGTTGTCAAACTGACTAATTTCACAAACAAATGTTTATACGACTCAGCATATGTAGCACCACATAAAATTCAACATATCGTATAAACACAAAAATCGTGTGCTAACTCTTATGTTGACATTTCATTTGCTGACATATGCTGACACCAAAAAATTTGCTACTTTCAACATATCGTGTAAACGTCTAACATATGACATAGGAATTTGCTAATAATTTTAATCAGCCATATGATTTAAAGATGCTGATTCAACATATCGTCTATACTTAGCTTTAAAGGAACGAATTCAATATGTTTAAATTAATTGAAATGAATTCTTTAAAAAAAAAATTCCAAGAGAAAAAATAAATTTTATTTTGAAAATTTATTTAAGTATTCTTTCAAAGCTTTGTTGGAAACTCATATATTAGTATAACTCCTTAACGGTCAATAATTTCGTACTTTTATATATCAAAATTGACTAATAAATGACGAGTCTAAACATCTGTGTTGGCGTTTGCAATATCCATAGGTATTTGTGCAGATGATTGGATTTGTGCTGATGTTTATGACACCCAAAAATATTAGTCTAATATCCACCTTATAGTATACCGATCGACTTTGAATCACTTTATTTCGATAGCTCCCATATAGCGGTCATTTCTGAAAAACAGTTTTTGCTACTATACTTTCTTACTTGTTTTACAATGTTGTTAAACTAACAAATATTTATAAATAAATATTTATGTTAATAATAATTCAATAATAATATTAATGATTAATTTATTATAAATAATAATACAAAAAATCGGCCATGGCCGGCCAATAAGAATCTCTACAGTAATTAGTAATCCTTTAGATTATCTCACTACCAAATAATTAAGTAAGTAAAAATGGCAAACCATGAATCTTCTCATTATTTACTCAATAACATTTTCATTCATTATTTTAAAACAGTTATCGGTGTCATCGAAGGCAAGTGCTTACCAAAATCGCTTTTAATTATTTCATTAGTATAATATCGCTAAAATGATTGGGTGTATTAATGCTATTAAGGGGAATCATTTTTGACCGAATCATTACTTGTGATTGCAAATGGATCCATTAAGATAAGACATTGTATGTGAAGCCCAGCCAACCAGCCGGGTCGACAACAAAGTCAAATATAAATGGCGTAAAGGTAGTGATCTATATTTGGTGGGACCATCACAGGGAACCTTAATTAATTTAAAATTACTTTCGGAAATGTGTTTAAATCGATACAGCAGATGTTTCATATTTTATTTGCAGTACGACTATATTTGAGCGTTACAACATCAATACAAAACGCATATTGACCACCAGCATTAAAGTTGCTGTAGGGTAAAACTATTTCCATAAAAAATTTTATATAAAATCTTGGTAAAAGTGTAAAAACTCAACAGTATTATAATATATTTTACAGCGTAAACAATTTTTAGATCTAAAATAAAAAAAAATATGAAACTATTTCAATTATTTTTTGTATTCTGTTGCATTGTTGCCGGTGTAATAGGCGCTCCAGGAAATGTAAGTTTACTCACCTATTTTCAAATATACTACAACTCACTTTGGCTGCATTTCCGTATTAATTTTTGAAAAACAAAAACAAATTAATATGGTAAATGTTTCAAAATGAACTGAAAGTTTTTGACTTTTCAATGCACATATTTTTCAACATTTATTTTTAGAATATAATAAGTAAAGTCCAAAACAGTGGTGTCATTGTTCAACGCAATATGGATGCGGACATTCATGGAAAATAACTCAAATTGCCAGATAAACTTTAGACATTTAAATTATATTTAATGTGACTTACAAAAAGTAGCAAATGTAAATATTGAAGGTTTAATTCATTAAAACTAATTTTATTTATTTTAAAAATTTTTAAAATAAAAATAAAAAACAACTTCGATTAAATAAAATAATATAAAACAAAGTGTCTCCACATATACTCCCCTTCCAGACAAGCAAGTATAATCTTGTAGCTAGTCGGTAGTGATCGGTAAAAAAGCTGGTTTTAAACGGTCTATTGATATGTTCCGAGTTTTTCCACTGATGTACATATATTTGAAAATTTGTATCACCACGTTTCAAAACCAAATATGGGGCGTTGTATGGTTAAGTAAGAGATGGTTTAATTCCATCATTGGAGTAGATTCATTTAGTTTAGGATAAATAAAAGGTTTTCTTACTGTATAATATGAAGTATCTATAGGACGAATAGAATTTATGTTACTCGAAAGAATTTTGACGAAATGATTTTGTGGGACGAAGTCGGAATCCATGAAATATTCTCCTGGTAATTTTAAAGTAGTGCAGTACACTATTTCCGCAGGTGAAGAACTTATATCAGGTTTAAATGTTGTTCGTAAACCCAGTAGAACTAATGGTAGTGATGTAGTCCAATTATCTCTATTATAACACATAAGACATTTTTTTTAGAGTTCTATGCCATCGTTCTATAATACCATTTGCCTGAGGATGGTAAGCAGTTGTTTTTAGGTTTTCAATGCCAAGAAGTCTTGATAGTTCACTAAATAACGTTGATTTAAATTGGGAGCCTTGATCGGTGGAAATTCTATTTGGTATGCCAAATCGAGATATCCATTCATTAATTAGAGCCTGTGCAATTGTTTCTGAGTTATTATCTTTTAAAGGAATAGCTTCAGGCCATCTGGTATAACGGTCTATTATAGTTAAACAATAACGATATCCTTCAGTTGATGGAAGAGGCCCTATAATATCAATGTTCATATGTTCGAAACGTTGCGAAGGCAAAGAATATTTGTTCAGCGTTGATGATGTATGTTTGTTTATTTTAGAACGTTGGCACAAAATACAACTTTTCACGAATTTTGCAACATCCTTTTGCATATGAGGCCATACAAATCTTTCTCGAATAGAATTTAAAGTTGCTCTTATACCTGTATGAGCTATATTGTGAATTTTGTTAATTACATTTTCTCTGCAAGATTTCGGAATAAACGGTCGAGCAGATGTGCTTGAAAAATCACAAAAAAGGATTTTATTAGAATTTGTTAATGGAACTGGTCTAAGTTTTAAAGATGTATTTGGTGATTCAAGAAACTCCTTAAGTTGAGGGCAATCTTTTTGTTCATTTGCTATAATTTGATAATCAATACTTTGCTCATTTGTTTGTAGAGCATCTATATTTATACGCGAAAGGGTATCTGCAGTAATATTGGATTCACCTGGAACATGTAATATTCGAGAAGTAAACTGACCAATGAAGTCCAACTGGCGAATTTGACGTGGTAAAGATGAATCATGCTTTTTGTAAAAGCAAAAGTAATTGGTTTATGATCTGTCCACACCTCGAAATTGCGTCCTTCCAATGCATATCTAAAGTGTTTAATTACTAGATATATTGCTAACAATTCTCTATCATATGCACTATATTTTGATTGGGCATCGGACAGTTTAAAAAAAAAAAAAGCCTAGAGGTTGCGGTTTATTGTCAATAATTTGATGCAATATCGCTTGCATTCATGCATAGAACTATGTTAGCGTTTGGGTTTGGATGAGCCAATAAACTTGATTTAATAAGTGCTTCTTTGCATGATTCAAAATGTTGAATTGTCTCCGATGTCCATTAAATTAAAGTTCTATCCTTTTTCTTATTTCCATTAATAAGTTTGTTTAGCGGAACTTGGTGTTTAATTGGATTTCGGATAAATCTGCGGTAAAAATTTAACATGTTCAAGTAACGTTTTAATTCAAAAGCATATTTTGGAAGAGGGCAATTTTGTATAGCTTCGACTTTTTTTTGGGATAAGGACTAATGCCATTTTCACAAACAACATGACCCAAAAATGTAATTTGTTGCTTTCCAAATTCACACTTTGAAGTATTGATAGTTAACTGATATTTCCAAAGTCGCTCAAATACAATGCGCGGATGCTCAAGATGAGACTCAGGTGTTAAGGATGCAATGCAAATATCATCTAAATAACAAAAAGTGAAATCTAAGTCTTTTAAAATCTCATTCATGTATCTTTGAAAAGTTTGTGCCGCATTACATAGACTAAATTCAAATAATCCGAAGGGTGTGATAATAGCCGTCTTAGGAATATCGCACTGCCTTATAGGAATTTGATTATAAGTCCTGTTAAGATCAATTTTGCTAAAAACTCGTTTATCGTGCATAATACTTGATAGATCTTGAATGTGTGGGAGCGGGTACTTATCTCGAATAGTTTGGGCATTTAGGTACCTGTAATCTCCACATAGGCGCCATGTGCCATTAGCTTCACATACCATGTGGAGAGGTGAAGCGTATGGGCTCTTCGAAAGTCTACAAATTCCAAGTTTCGTTAAAAAAAGAAAATTCATCTTTAGCGGCCTTAAGTTTTTTATTGCAGAGGCGTCGTGATCTGGCTGTGACAGGTGGACCATTTGTTTCAATAACATGCTCAACACAAGTGGACGACAACGGTGAAACAATTTTATTTATTTGTGTGATATCTACAAATTCGGATAACAATTCTGAGTACTGACAAGATGAATCAAAGGTTTTTATTGAAGAAAAGTTACATAATTGTATAGAGGAACAATATGAATATTGGTTAGTTTGTGAATCAATAATTTGTCTATTCTTAACATCAACTATTAAGTCATACACCCAGAGAAAAAACCACATGAAATCACCAAAAACCACCTCAAATCAATAAAAAAACGCAACGAAAACGAAAAATATAAATGTAACAACGGCCATTGTAAAAACAACTTAGATCCCATATCAAAGTTGCAACAACTCTAACTTAAAATTGCTCGTAGTTATTTTAATATTGGCCATTCTCAAATTAAAGATTGGAATTTTTAACTTAAAAATCAGCAACCTTTAATCAAACAATTTTCTACATTATTTCCAAATATAAAAATTTTAAAATCAAAGTTGAAAATGTACGAATCAACAAAGCATTTAAACCACACACGTTCAACGTTGAATTAATAATGCTACTGCAGTGGTACAGTGGTTCATTTTGCTCATATTTGTTTTGATGTTTTTAATTAAAAATGCACAATTAATTTTATTTTTTAAACATTTTATTATTTTTAAAAATTTTTTTTTTTTTTTTTTTTTTTTTATAGCCTTTATTTATTTATTGAATCTTCATATAATGAAATGACAATAAGTATTCAAATCTTAATACTAAAAAGAAAATAATAAGCCCAGCCAGTGCTACACAAAAATTTTATGATACTAAAAAAATTTCACATCAACTGATCCAGTCATCTATTTTGCGCTTGAGTTAAAGCAAGGGTATCCCTCCTTCTCAACCGATTATGGCCACTAAAGTTAAGGATGTCTCGTGCAAGTGGGTTTGGGTGGTGTTCAAGTTTGCTGACATACTTTGACGCGTGTTTTGTAAATTCAACTTTTACTGATGGCACGCATAGATCTTTGTGAATTCGAGAATTTTTAACATACCATGGAGCTGCAGTAATTATACGTAGAATTTTATTTTGACCCCTTTGAATTTTTTCAATGTTTGATGCTGAGGCAGTACCCCATAATTGAATTCCATAGCACCAGATTGGCTTTAGAATTTCATTGTACAACAATAGTTTGCAGTCCAATTTTAGTGAAGAATTTCTGCCAATTAGCCAATTAAGTTGCACTGCTTTTAATTTCATCTGTGTAAGTTTCGCTTCAATATGAGACTTCCAAGTTAAACGGCGGTCGAGGTGAATGCCGAGGTATTTGACTTCATTATGTTGAGGAATAATTTGATTATTTATTTTGATGAACGAGCAAGTTTCTTTTCGCAATGTGAAAGTGATATGAATACATTTCTGTTCATTAACCCTGATTTTCCAAAGCTCTAGCTAATTCTCTAGTTTATAAACATAATTCTGCAAATTCTGTGATGCTACTTGGTGGTCCTTGTGAACGCTGATAAAGGCTGTATCGTCTGCGAAAGTTGACGTGTGGATTTTGGGGTCTGACGGCATGTCGGAGGCATAAATCAAATATAAAGTAGGACCCAGTATGCTACCCTGTGGCACACCTGTTTCAATTGGCTGAGCGGGGCTTATAAAATTGCCTTCTTTGATTTTAAATTTGCGACCGTATAAATAGCTTTCCATAAGTTTATGGGTGTTAGCAGGCAGAGTTAATTTTATTTTGTGCATTAAACCGTCATGCCAAACTTTGTCGAACGCTTGGGACACATCAATGAAAAGGGCGGAGCAGTATTTTTTGTCTTCAAACGACCCTCTTATCACATTTACCAATCTGTGTGTTTGTTCGATGGTGCTGTGTTTAGCTCTGAAGCCGAATTGATGATTAGGAATGCATTCAGTGTCGTTCAGAATTGGAATCAACTTAGTCATTAACAATTTTTCGAACAGTTTAGAAATTGTCGGCAATAGGCTAATTGGCCTATATGACTCTACTTTGGTGTGATCCTTCCCTGACTTAGGAATCATAGTGATCATAGACACCTTCCAATCTGCAGGATAGTATTCTAGGCGTAAAATAGCGTTGAAGATAAAGAGGATAATTCTTCTAGCTACACGAGGTAACTCCACAAGCATTTTATTGCTGATTTTATCCAGGTATGGTCCTTTCTAAGGTTCAGAGTACCAATAGCGCTTTGGACATCACCAAAGTTTAGTCTTAGAGGTACAGGAGGTCTAATAACGAGTGGTGGCAAATCAGATACGTTATTTGAGTTGTTTTTAGTAAACACATTTCTTAAATGGTTAACAAATAATGTCCCTTTCTCGGAATCATTTCTAGCCCAGTCACCAGTCGGATTTCGCAAAGGAGGTTTTCCTCTCACTGGTCTTTTTAAACCTCTTGCCGCCCTCCATAACGAGTAGTCAGATTGTGGGGTACTATCAAGACCCTCCAAGTAGGATGTAAGTGAAGCCGTTCTTTGGGTTTCTAAGAAATGTCTTAGTATATCTCTGCATACCCGTAGCCTAGCTTTCAGTTCAGGAGACCTGTGAAGTTGCCACTCTCTTCTCATTCTTCTTTTTTCTGATAGGAGATGTTCGAGTTCAGATAAATAAGTTCTGTTTGTCCTATTTCTACATTCAACGTGATAAGTGGAAGCGTGATGCACAGCTCGTCGAAGGTCCTCGGTAAAGTTGCCAATCGACTCATCGATATCGTCGGTAGTTCTCAACACAATATTTTCCGTGCAATGAGAACTTAAATACTTTTTGTATTTTATCCAGCTTACTCGGGTCTTAGTCATGTTTCTAAATGGAGAGCCACACACTTGAGGGAAATGCATTGAAATGATAGTAGGAGAGTGATCTGAGGACAAGTCTAATGAAGGATCCACTTGCATCCATTCTACAGGGATATTTTTCACTACTCCAAAGTCAATAACATCGGGAATCTTCCGTCGGTCCGTCGGCCAGTAGGTGGGATGTCCGCTTGAGAGTACATCTAAGCCCATTTGAGCAATGGTGTTGAAGAGTACGCGACCCTTTGGGGTTACCAGACGTGAACCCCAAAATGTATGTTTGGCGTTAAAGTCGCCAGCAACTAAAAATCTAGCTCCAAGGGAATTAAAAAAGTTATGGTATTGGTGTTCTTTTATTGAGAATCGAGGCAGAGAATAAATCGATGATAAAACAAATTTGTATTGACAGAATTCAATGCAAATGTTTGTTGCTTGGAGGTAATCCTCACTTATGTTATTCATTAGATAATGTTTTATTCTGTTCTTTATAAGAATTGCCGAACCTCCACAAGCTCTTCCGCGGGGATCTTTAGTATCGTACAACACGTAGCCATTAATTTTGAAGTACCCTGTCGACGTCAAGTGAGTTTCAGCAATCATCATAACATCAATCTGCTTATCCATCAGGAAGTATTCCAGTTCGTTTTTATGTTGGCGGAGGCCGTTCGCGTTCCAAAAACAAATTTTTAAATAAATCATTTCTTTAAAATGGCTTGCAAGATAGTGGATTGCATTTTCAGCATTTCCTGCATCATGGATGTCATGGTGGTCGTAAAAGTGTTCATAGTTTGGACAAGTGTCTGCAATGTTGTCTCTAGATTGTTGATATGTGGCTCAGAATATTGCGATATAGGTTCCTGCTCCAGACCTGGCATATTAGATTTGACCACGTTTGCGTAAGAAACTTGTCTAGAATTAGGAGCGTTTACGTGAGTAGTTGGTCGTACAATTTGAGGAAAATTCTTACTCGACGTGAAATTAGGTTGTTGAGGATGGTCAGGTAATACTGGCGACTTATTGGTCCTTATGCCCTTCAAATAAGTATAAACTGGACAACCTCTATAATTAGCGGTATGATTTCCTCCACAGTTACTGCATTTTTTTATTTTTAAGTCCGTTTTGGACTTATTACATTGAGCAGTTGCATGTAGTTCCCCACATGCAACACAAACAGACGGCAATTTACAATACGCTTTGGTGTGACCAAATTCTTGACAATTAAGACACTGGACGGGTCCAACACGCTTATGCGGTTCCTCCACGGTAATTCTACGATGCAGAAGATAAATAAGATTGTAAATTGGATGGGACTCGTTTTTCTTTAAGGCAACATCTCCAGGTTCCAATTCTACCCTGAACATGGGCTGAGGAATCTTTTCACGGTTTCTAATATTCACTACGCTCTTGATTTTGAACCCTTTGTCCATTAATCCGTTCTTTATCTCCGCAGGATCAACACATGGGTCTATACCCTTTAGAACGACTTGGAGTCCTTTTGCGCTTTTGAGCTGATAAGTATAGAAATCCCTGGTCTCCCTCTCCAACTGGTTGGACAATTTTCGAAAATCATCTTCCCTATTCACTTGGATCTTTGTCTCGCTGATTTTTCCATGTTTAATTGAGGTTACGCTAAACATGTTCTCACCTATTACAGCAACAATTCCTTGTACCAGTTTATTGGAAGTGGGCTCTCTCAGGTAAATTGGTGGGGGCTTAAACGTTTTTTTCGGTATTTCTGGGTCATCCGTCTGAAGTAGAGCAAATCTGTTTTGATCATTTGGCTTATCACTGCTGACGGTCTTAGGAACTTTATTGGAATTGGAAGACATTTGAGCAGATGTCGGGCTCCTCTGTCGCTTGAGAACGGTGATGTACTTATCCATACCTACTTGTTTTTTGGGTTTGACTGCACTATTTGATGAAGATGATGATTTCTCATCGGATGAGATAACTATATTGGGCGAACAGGAACGGCGCCGTATTTCGGCTTTTGTAGTGAGAAGAGACTCCACGGATTTTCTTAAGGATTCTTCCTCAGAGATCCATAAGTTTTTTCTACTGTAGCTTAGCTCTTTCTCAGAATTACATCTGAGCGGGACACTCATGCAGTTGTTTTGCGATTTTTAAATTACCGAAAAACCACTATTTTTTCACCTATTACGATATCTTTTTTTATATATATATATATATATTTTTTTTTTTCACTTATTACAAGTTTTTTTTTTTTTTATTTTTTTTTCACCTATTACGAAAATTCAGCCGCACTAAAAATAACACGTCCGACCAGTTCAAGCAACACTATGTGAAAGCAACACGAAAATAATTACCATATTTAGAACACGTTTTATGTATGAATTTGAAGAACACGAAGAAGGTACATTTTGGTGGTCTCTCTTTAGTCTTGGACTTTATTGGAATTTGAAATGGTTTCATTGTCAATTCCAAACTACAATAAAAGGAATAATTAAAAATATACACTTTAAGACATATGGAAATTATAAAACTCTTACTTCCTTTTTATGCCACAAAAATAATTTCTCCCTGAATTCTATTCTAAGTCCCATATGTATGTGAAATTGCATCTTTAAGAACGTCTTTTTGAATATATTGCAAACTCCTATATGTCACATTAGCAGCTATATGAAATAAAAACATAATAATCATAGAGGGCTTAAAAATATATTTAAACATAATTGCATACCTTGTAATATCGGAAATAGTTACAGTAGATTAAAATCATTTAGCAAAGATTTTAATTTTTCCAAGTCTTCATCGACTGAGCAAGTGGCCTCATTTTCTTCAGATTCCATCACTACCAACTACTATATCCTCTAGAATCTCTAAATGTCATGGCTTTTTCCTTTCTATTTTTTCTCTTTTTTATCCTGTGCCCAACACGTTGAGTTGTAATAAAACTTAATTATAAAATAAAATTAACATTCTTTTAATTCAAAAGAACACTTGACCCTCCTGGTCAACACAACAGTTTTTAGTAGCAAAGCTGATCATGAGGAAACATTAAAAACATTGAAGAGTAGATTCGACGCTGCTGTAACAATTGATGGCACATCTCAATACCATGCTTTTATACCACTTATCGATGGAAGACTCAATGCGATTTCCTTCCAAAGCCAAAAAAGACAGCATCAGCGAAATCAGCAGCTGAACCTAGTAACTCCAAGAAAAGATTGACAAAAAAAGCTAAAAATAAAGGCAATAAATAAGAAGGAAGTAAGAATGGCAATTTCAAAATTTATATACTAATTTTATTAAATTATTTATTATTATAATTGTTATTTAGTATTAGAAGTAATAAATAGGAAATAAAATGAAAATAGTGCATATGGTAAAAAATTAAACAATTTCTTCTTTGAGCTGAAAATTTTTTTTATAGATACCCTACTTACATCCCATTAAGTGACCACAAAGCTCTTAAAGAAAATTGTATAAAGTTTCTTTTGAGGAAAAATAAAAAAAACTCCATTTTGAAAAAAAAAATGAAAAAAATGGGGGAAAATGAAAATGATACATGTGCCAAATATTGAAAAATATTATTCTTGAGTTAAAAAATAATTTTTTTTGATAGATATCCCACTCGCATCCCATTAAGCGACTATAAAGGCCTTAAAGTAAATTGTATAAGCTTTCTTTTGAGGAAAAAAAAACAAAAGGGCCCAAATTGAAAAAAAAATTAAAAAAAAATATGTAATTTAAAAAAAATTAATTTTTTTTTTAAATAGCTATCTAAAGTCCTTTGGACAATTTTTGCTAGGACCAATAGGTGAAAAGTTACACTCATTTAAAATAAACCCTGTATGACCAAAATTTCCAACTTTGACCCCCTCTAACTCCGGCAGTTCTTGAATGCTAGAGCTGAAAAATTCAGCCTGGCATACTTTCCAATAGTACTCACCTTGCTGCAAATTTCATCCAAATCGGAAGACATCGATTTTAAAATTGGGTCACTTGACGAGAAATTGCCCATATATTTTATAGGGTCGGAAAATTATATTGTGGAAAGTACAAACGGAATGACAAACTTATATATACCCTTCTCATGATGGTGAAGGGTATAAAAACTTAAAAAAACTATGACCAATAAATAAAATTCCATCCTGTAAAAATTAATTATATGTATGTAACTCTAAATCTCATGGAAGCGTTTAAGTTGACCATCAGATGATAAATGAAGATGAATTAATTTACCATTTAGTAATTTGTTAGCACAAACATAATTAGGTAATTAAATAAATCAAAATCAATAGCACTATGAGTAGAAAACACGATCCACTAAATCCAAAAATGTTACAAAAAAGAAAAAGAACAAAAGTCTACCTTCCTTGATTTACTAGTACATAATAATAATACTGCCCCGTAGTATTGCTTCTAAATTCGATGATATTTAATAAAGGATGGACCATAACCGATCAGCCATACATTTTTAGACTATTCTTTTTTGCATAAATATATTTACATACTAGAGATGCCAAACGGGACTGGATTTGCAAATCCCGGAATCCCGGGTTGTAGTTTATGAATAATAAAAACTATTTATTGCAAAAAAAAAATATATAAAAAAAATAAAAAATATATAATCTAGCCAAATCTAGCCAACAAATATAACTGCAATGTACAAATGTTGCTTTCAATAACAAATGCTTTAATCATATCAAAAATAAGATATTCTTTACCATTTTTTGGATTCTCCCCGAAATCCAAACTCAACAAATTAAACACAATATTGAACTCAGCTGTCCGTATCTCTCTGGGAGCCTTTCGGACAACTCCATGTAAGAACATGTTTTACCAATCAAATACTCCATCCTTGGAAACACTGCTTAATATTAATACAACTAAATTAGCACTTTCTTTCCGCACAAATCCTACAATATTACTAAATGGTATAATAAAAAAAATCAATAGGACGAAGAAAGTCCCAAAAATTTTGCCCATTATCATGAGAATAAAGAAAAACTGCAACGATATCAATATTGACTTAAAACCTTTTAGATTAAATACAATAAATTATCCCCCTTGGTTCCTTGGCACAAGCCACATCAATATTTCACTCCATAAACTTAATAAAACCAACATAAGCCGTCCCACCTTAAAATACTATTTAAGAACTTTCAAGAACAATACCCCCAACACCAATTTATTTTTACCGATGGATATAAATCCAACGACGCTGTAGGATATAGTGTAACTCTAAATAAAAAAATCATAAAAACCTTAATCTTACCATCATACAGTTCCATATTATCTGCCGAATTAATTGCCATATATCAAGCCATTTAATATATCGAACCTAAGAGAGCCAAATAGCGAATTTGTTCCGATTCGCTATCTTCACTGAAAATGATAATGAATATATTAAATAACAATCCCTACGATTCCTACATAAGAAATAGCTTAAACCATAAGGGTAACAATGTAACACTAATATGGACCCCTGGTCACTGTAACATAGAAGGAAATGAATATGCAGATACTGCTGCAAAGAATACACTAAGAATGCCCCTACTGAGTACTGCTAATTACAACCCCAATGATATCCTTAAATATATCAAGCACTATTATAAGGATCGTGATAACACATTCTCCCAAACATCCCATTGGTACAAAACCATAAATAGCGACAAAACTGATATAAATATTTATTCCAATAACTATACTGACAACCTTCACAGAAATGACGTTATTAAATTCTTAAGAATCCGCCTAGGCCACACAAAATATTCCCACGGGTATTTAATAAAGATGTCCAATATACCCGCTTGTAATTGCAATATTACCCATCCACCATCACCTGAACACTTCCTTTCCAGCTGCCCTGATTTTCAAAATATAAGACAAGATGTATTTATTAACAAAAACTCAATAACCCAACCATAGATAACATTAAGACAATAATTAAATTCCTAAAAAAGCTAACATTTATAACTTTATTTAATATAACTACATAATTATAATGAAGTCGAGCTTAAAGTCTAAGTAGCTTTTAATTTTTAAATTTAAGTTAATTTTATAAATAAATAAAAAATAAATATTGCAAAAAAATAACTTATATCTAAATATATAAAAATGAATGTCTGTCTGTCTGTATGTTTGTGCTTAATAGGAGGCCAAACCCTTGGACTGTGACTCTGAAAGGAAAATTAGGCTATATGAAATTTTCATTGGACAAACCCGAGTGGCATCGCCCATATAACCTAAAAATTTAAATCGCTATATTTTGGGCATTTTTTTTTACGTACATAATTAGGAATACGTATCAGGATAAAAGTAGGTGTTACCGTGCCCCTTTTTAGGCAAATTAAAAATCGTAATATAGTTTTAACTACTGGACCAATAGTCATTAAATTTTCACCATAGCATATTCTTACGAAATAATAAATTCTTGACTATACAAAGTTGTGAGTGAACAAAGGGGCGTGGCCTCGCCCATAAACCCAAAATTTAAAATCGTCATATCTTGGGCATTTTTTGGCCAACGGCGGCAGTATATATGTATTGGCATGAATATAAATACGTACCAAAGTAATAGTGGGCAGAGCACGCCCCTTTGTTTGCAATATATTGGAGGCTGGACCTGTTAACCGATCTTTAATTTTCACAGCGTGCAGCTTTGACTCAGGAATACTTATTAGATGATAATATTTCTGACCATGCACACTTCTGCACCTACTTTTTTTTACTACGTTTATTAACGGCTTTACCTCAAAGGTGGAAGCGAAGCACACCGGGGGCAGCTAGTTTAATATAAATATGTTTGAAAAAAAAAAAAAAACATTTTCTGTTCTCATAGCTAAAATTTGATAATATATGACGCTGAAGAAAAACATCGTTTACAAGCAACGCTTGTGAGCAAAATTTTTAGCAAATTATCGTATGCTAATTGCATTTCTCACCCTCCGAAACAAATAATTATACCTATTTGATTCCACATCATTACATATGTACCCACATTATAAAGTGTTGTAGAGGGCTTTCACATATTTCAATTACATTCATTCGTTTCTCAAATAATGAAAAAAAGCTTTTCTATTTCATTACTAAGTTCACTCCTCAATTTTGGATTTCTTTTCAAAAAATCTAAAAGTTTTGAGTAAATTATTCCTCTTTCTTGATTTGTGGTTTCACCAATTCATCACTTAATTTGCAATTATTCTTTGATATCTCATTGAACTTAAATAAAGGTGCACCATCGGCAGAGATTCATATCACTGTAATCACTCTAACAAAAAGTGATTCCAAATTAAGCGACGAGCTGGTCAAAACTTTTAAATTAAAAAAAAAAAACCAAAATTGAAGAGTGAATTTCAGAATTGAAATTACAGCTATGAGGACAGAAAATGTTTGTTTTCAAACATACTTATATGTAGCTAATTACTACTTTTTTGAAATAAATAGTTTTTTATATTAATAAACTATTAATAGAGTCGTAATTCAGCTCTGGGTGGAGAAAGAACTCCCGCGTCATTGTCATTATCGCTTAAGGGCAATCAGGCCGTCCTTGTTTCGCTGCCTTCGAGAGTCTTGCGACTCACTCGCATTGGTTAATGTTTGGCGTCGTATAACTGTACCGCGTTACTGTTTCTCGAAGTTGCATTAACCACATGCTATATTTTTTTATGGTATATATATATATATATATAAGTTTGTCGTGGTGGAGTACCAAACAAAACTCATTTTTGATATTGGTGGAGACCATTAAAACTCAGGAGTGGAGTTCGGCAAGTCCGGTTTCCCATACGAAGGTATAGGACGAGACTCCTTAAGTGATGAATTGGTAAGCCGGGTATTGGTGATGGCGTTATGATTTTTATCAAGGCCAAGTAAATCCTCCTGGGAAGAAGGAGGAATACAAATACAAACACAATAAACTAATAATAAACCAATTTGTTTTAATTAGAAACAAAAATCGCGCGATCCCGGGATTAACATTTTTAGAATCCTGAATCCCGGAATTTGAAAATCCAGTCCTATTTGGCATCCCTTATCATATGTATCTTGGTTGTGAGAAATAAATATTAATATTTCGATAGGTTGTGTGTATTAATTAATTAAGAACAGTTGTATTTTAAGTCAGAAATTTTCCTGAATTGTATTTTATTAAATATAAAAACTTTAATAATTCAGCAACATAATTCTTCTTCCATATTTTAAAACTTAATAATTTGTGTAAAATTTAAAATGCTTAAATTCATTAACCTGAATTAATGAAACCAGAGTTTCGGATGCCAGTATATCCAACCTAAAAATATTTGTAAATTAAAGAAAGATACGTAATTCATAAAAAGATTTACACTTACTTCTGGGGCGCCTAATACACCGGCAGCAATGCAGGCAACGACAACAAATAACTCTAAGAGTTTCATGTTTTTATTTAAGTTTAGATAACTTTTTCCGCTCAAACTTTATTGGAAAACTTTCGAAAACTGTACTTTCTAATGTTATTCAGATCTTTTATATTCAAGTTAGTGCACCCTATATCACCTTAGATATTGTGATGAGTATTATGCATTTGTGATAATGTTTGTAATGCCATAATGTATGGGTTAAAGAAGTTTTTATTAAATACTGGTGTTATTCTGCCAACCGAATTTAATCAGTCGAAATATATGTACATATATACGAGGTCTGATCAAAAAATACCCGTTATTCTCAAATTTCGTGAGTTACGTATGTTCGATTTTCGAATTTTTTTCTGTTATGTTGGTACACATGTCTGTTATATATGTTGGTAATAACAGCCATTTTGGATTGTCAGTTTGTTTTTGACAGATAAAAAGGTTAGTCGTGTTTTGGTGTGCTCTTCTGCGCAAGGACATTTGAAATGTTGACTGAGGCGTTTGGCGAGTCTACTATGAGCAGAACACAAGCTCAATTATGGTATAACCGGTTTAAGGATGGCTGAGAAGATGTGAATGACGATGCTCGTCCTGGTCGCCCGAGCACGTCAACAACCGAATGAAAACATTGAAGCAGTGAAAAAAATGATTTTGGATAATCTTCGAATGCTGACGATGTTGGCATATCGTTCGGCTCAAGCAATTTTTACGGATGTTTTTGGCATGAAACGTAAGGCAGCGAAGATTGTTCCAAAATTGCTAAATTTTGAGCAAAAGCAACATCGAATGGACATCGCTCAGGATCTGTTTAACATCGTCAACGGCGATCCAGATTTCCTCAAAAACGTCATAACTGGTGACGAATCATGGGTGTATGACTATGACATTGAAACCAATACCCAATCATCGCAATGGAAACGTCCAGAAGAGACCGAAAAAAGCACATCAAGTTTGGTCAAATGTGAAGGTTTTGCTCACTGTTTTCTTCGACTGCAATGGCGAGTGCATCATGAATTCGTACGGTCAATAAGGAATACTACCTTGAAGTTATGAGCCGTTTGCGCGAAGCAATTCGTCAGAAACGCACAGAATTGTGGAAAAACCAATTATGGATTTTGTACCATGATAACGCACCAGCTCACACATCGATGCTTGTGCGTGAGTTTTTGGCCAAAAACAAAACTGTTATCATGCCTCAACCACCGTATTCACCGGACTTGGCCCCCGCTAAATTTTTCCTTTTCCCAAAACTGAAGACACCGATGAAAGGAAAGCGTTTTGCTACGATTTAGGAGATAAAAGAAAGTGCGTTTCAGAAGTGTTTCGAGGATTGGAAAAAACGCTGGCATAAGTGTATTATATCTGAGGGGGATTACTTTGAAGGGGACAATATAGTTATTGATGAATAAATACTTTTTGAAAAAAAAATGAAATTTAGAGTTATTTTTTGATCAGACCTCGTATGTATTTGTAGCTGTTCTGCAAAATGATTTAATAGAAAAAAATTCTTATTATATAAAACGATCCAAGCAAAATTTAAGCCTGAAAAGAAACAAGAAACTTGCAAAGAAAAAATGATCTTCAATAGCTGTTGTGACCAAAATTTTATGTTGCAACGAGGAGGAGTCGTTGCAACAAAATTAATAATAATAGTAAACAGGCAATGGTTTTGCAAGCAATTTCCATTTGTAGTCCAACGAGCACTCCTTTTGTCAACTGTTTAACAATGACTTCGGATATTTATATAGTTTGCCGCCACTTATTAGACATTCAGTGAAATTTTGGCCCGACAGAGACTCGATTTTTTATGAGAGGAAATGGATTTTAGTTAATTTTTTAAGCTTTTCCTAAATATTAATAAACGAGAATCAATGTTTGATTCAAAAGTTTTTTTTACATAAATATTAGATTTGACCGGAATTTATGTGAACAATGTCTAGTTGAATAAAGTGGAAAATAGTTCTATGTCAGCATCAATCCATGGAATAATAAAACATTGAATTGTAACGGCTGTGTGGCATTTGCATGGTCGGGTTTGCTGGTATAGTAAGAATAGTGTGATCATGGTTGATATCGTGATTAATAAAAACCGCAATTCATATACATATGTAACGAATAATGGTTGGATCATTTTTAGCATTATTATATGGTTTCGACCACAAATATGTGTTAATATTAATTAGTATTATTAAACTATTAAACCATAAAAGTGTGATTGTAGCTAATTATTCACCCAAAGGGCTGTTTATAAAGTAAACACCTAATACCTACTGTTAAAAAAAAAAAATGTTTTATTATGTTGGAAAAACCAGTTCTGCGCAAGTTCTACTTTCTCTACGCTGTTTTTTAAAATGCTCAGATAATCTTCCTTTTTCGTGGTAGATTCCATAAATATAAGATAACTGATCCCTAATGGCGCGATACAACACAAGACCATTACTAAGCCGCCGCCATATCTGACCGTCTTGGTAACATATTTATTACTAAAGATTTCGTTCTTGGTTTGCTATATTTTCGGGGTTTTTCACTCAAATTTACGTTCGTCCGAGAAAAGAATATCAATCAAAAGCAAGTAAGAATCTTATATACCCAAATTACCAAATCATATAATATGCGGCGAACGCCATGAAATATTGTAACGTAATTTCTATTTATTTTAGTATTTTGGATGAATTTCATCTCAATTAAGTTATTTAGAAGATTTTTATGGTTGGATGTTATATATATATATATATATATATATTTGTATATAGACATTGAACATTTTAAACACTCCATTTATTCTCTAGTTTACACTGTCGAATAAATGTTTTAATATTTATACAACATAAAAGGAATTGAATACTTTTGAATGTTGAGTATAGAACTACAGTACCACTCCGCTTTAACAACCCCTTGGCAATAGCTCAATATTGTTTAATTTACCGCAGCTGAAGACTATTAGAAGCATTCAGATTTTTATATTTTGCAGCTTTTGAGTATTTCGGTCTCGTTCTTAAGTAGACCTAATATCGGAGTTATGGTCAATTATGTTCGATAAAGTCCTATTTCGGGAAGACATTTGAAATTGTAACCATTTTCAAGCCAATTTCGGATATCCTGTTCTGAAGTGAAGCGTATCCTAGGAAGAGCATTCTTCATTGATCGAAACAAATAGTTGTCAAACGGAGCAAGGTCTAGACTATAAGGCAGGTGAGGCAAAACTTCACAAAAATTTCTTTCAAAAAAGTAAGAGGTATTGCAACATGTGACCGAGCGTTGTCATGATGGAATATGCATGAGGGCTGACCGCATAATTTGAGCGTTTTTCGTCAACGAATCAGCTGCATTCGGTACATGCTTAATGTGATGGTCTAGCCAGATTTTATCAGCGTTTAAGCAGTTTAAGACATGCAAACCCGTTTTAAAGGTTTTGCGGCTTTAGTTCATATGGCTCTTTGATAAATCTTCCTTCGAAATTTTCGAAGAAAAAAAAAAACTGTTTGAAAATAAATGGCAGATATGTATGTACCCTTCAATATGCCATATAAGTTACTAAGGACAAAACCGCATTTAAAAGATACACCATCTGTAATACTGCATTTGTCAGTTATACTCCCAATATTTTAGTACTAGTAGTAGTTTTTTTTCTTCATGAGAAGGGTATATATAAGTTTGTCATTCCGTTTGTAATTTCCACAATATAATTTTCCGACCCTACAAAGTATATATATTCTGGATCCTTATAGATAGCGGAGTCGATTAGGCCATGTCCGTCTGTCTGTCTGTCTGGATGTTGAAATAAGCTTTCTGAAGTCCGCAGATATCTTCTAGATCCAAATCTTCAACAGTTCTGTCAGACATGCTTTCAAGAAGTTTGCTATTTAAAATCAGCAAAATCGGTTTAGGCCAACCAGAGTTATGGACCGATATGTGAGACAACCTCCATAAAAATTTGATATTTTTTGTCCATTTTATTGCAATATTTTGAAGTATATTGCAGATAATACCATGAAATTTTGTATACGTTGTTTTTATAATAAAAAAAGAAAGTGTGCGGAAAATAGTATGAATCGGTGCATGATTTCTCATAGCCCCCATACAAAAATCTTCCCGAAATATTGCTCCATTATACATAAATGTCTATAAAGTTGAAATATCAAGACAAAATTCAGCAAAAATAAGTTTTATGCAAAAATAAATCGCAAAACGATTTTTTTTTTAGTTCGATCCACGTTTGACCATATCCCCCATATAAAGTCCATTTCCAAAATTCATTTAAATACGTATAAAACAGATATAAATAATGTTAAACGGCTAAAACTTGACATGAAGAATCTTTATAGGCAAATAAATTGTTGTACTAAATTTTATGGTGGTCGGCCCAGAATTGGTCATAGTTCCCATACAAGGACCGCATCTGAAAAAGACATTTATCACTATATATATTGTATAAATATCGGTACCGACTCAAAACTTTACACAAATCATTTACATATATACAAAAATCATCCCACAAAATTTTGTGAATTTCGGTCTATTTTTAACCGTATGCCCCATATAAACCTCTTCCGAAAATCACTTTAATACTCATAAATCTCTTATAAATAAGGGTACCAATCCAAAATTTTACACGGATCATTTACATACATGCCTAAATCAAACTGCTGGATTTTGAGAATATCGGTTCATATTTGACTATGTCCCCCATATAAGGTCTACTTCCGAAATCAACGTTAATACTAATATATATCTTAAATATACCGTTATTATGTTGAAATTCGACGTGAAATATCCTCGTATGCATGAAAATCACTGTGCTAAAATTTAAGAAGATCGGCCCATAATTTGTCATATAAGAACCATTTCCCAAAAACAAATTAATTCGGGTCAAAAAATATTTTCGGATTTAAGCTATATTCGGTTCATATTTTATAATCATGATATATATCGTTGGAAAGGTATTTTTAATACATTTTATTTAATGTCTTACAAATTATCAGACACCCAGTAGTTCCCGAGATATATGGGGTATATATTTTCAACTTTACCGGCCCGCCCCCTCGAAAATAGGTGTGACCGCCGACAAATTTTTTTTGCTGGTATCTCCTCTAAAAACCCTATTTGATGAAGTTTTTTTTTTTTTTGAGGAAAGTCACTAAAACCGAATTGTTCCCCTTTTTTTTAAACTCTGTTTGTTAAATTACACTCAAGATTATTATGAACATCACACAAACTCTGTAAATTATAGTAAGAATTGGTAATTAAATCAATTAAAAATGGTGAAAATTAGACAAAATTAGCACTAAGACTGAATAGAATACACAAAATAAGGATATACTAGTCCTATAACCGGTGTAATTTCTGTATTTCTTATTACGATTAGGTGGAGGGTATTAAAGATTCGGTACAGCCGAATATAGTTCTCTTACTTGTTTATACTCTGTTTGTTAAATTACACTCAAGATTATTATGAACATCAGACAAACTCTGTAAATTATAGTAAGAATTGCATCCACAACAAAGATGAAGGGTACATAAGATTCGGCATAGCCGAATATAGCACTCTTACTTGTTTTTATTCAATATTGCTTGAAAATTCATTCAAATGCTCACGCCATAACAACTTCTCCAAATTATTCAGCTGCATTACAAAAATCATCTGTGCATAAGGCTTTATTGATAAATCATTTTGATGAGCAGCTTATTTTGCCTTCCAGACCTGGGACCTGGTCGCCCAGATCATGTGATATCATATCTACGTTTTTTCTTTGGGTTTATCGTGATTCGCGAAATTCCGGTAGCAATGCTAGAAAGAGTAATCGAAAATTGGACATTCCGAGATTGTTGTTAAAAATTCCGACATCCAGGTTTTATATAAAATGGAAAAAGGTCTAAATGAAGCTCCATATACTACCTACATATATAGTATATTGAGATACGGTTAGATACTATGTTTACCATAATATGTGCTTTCATTAATTACATGTTTTTGTTGGGAACGATTGAAATGTACTTCAACAATTTAGTTCAACTGTACAATCTGCAATAAATGCTCCAGGTTAAATAACTAATTCGAAAAAATGTATGTATTTAAATGCGTTAATACTTTTTTTTAATATTTTGTACGTTTTACATTTTATTTCAATAATTTATGTAAAATTCAAAATGCTTCAATTCATTAGAATTATTATCCACCCACAGACATATAACCAGAGTTTTGAACGCCATTCAATAGATTCTGAAATTATTTATTAATTAAAGAAGAGAAAAATTACACTAAACACGAACCTCCTTATTCAAAAACGATTATTAAATTTAACAACCGTTTATTAAGCAATTTTTTATATGCAAATCTGTCTTAATAAACGTCTGTTAAATTTAATAATCGTTTTTAAATAAGGGGGGGAAAAGATTTACACTTACACTATGTGGAGCGCCTAATACACCGGCTGCAATACATCCAACCACCACAAATAATTGTAATAATTTCATATTTTTATTTAACTTCAGATAAGATTTTCCACTAGAAGCTTTATTGGAATAGTTTTGAATACTGTAGCTTCTAACTGTTTTTCCTATAATTTATATACAAGATAGTATGCCCTACATCACTTTAGATGTTAATACGAGCACTAAGCATTTGTGATAATGTTTGTAACGCTTGAATATTTTGTCATTAAACAAAGTTTGTGAGTATTTATCGTTTTATTGCATCTAAAAAATATTCGAAATATACATAAAGCCATTAAGCCTCTTCGATTATTAAGGGACTTCAATAGAGGAATTTTTAAAAAAAAATCGTATCTTGTAAATTCAAGTTACGTAGCCTACAATAATGCAGCGCTAAGGGCTCGATATGGTCTGGCTTGCTGGTATAAATATTAAGGAAATTTCAACATGACTCATGATGTGATAACTGAATAATTTGTATTACTATTATTATTATTATGGAATTTTGACCACAAATACAAAAGCTTTATAGAAACTATAAATGTACTTTATTAGTAATATGATTTTAAAAGAAAATTTCTCGAGTTTGTTTAACAAACTTGAAATATAAGATTTTAAAATGATATAAAAAATTAAACTTTTTGATATACGAGTATATTATTTCCTGTTTTAACCATTAGTTATGAATTTGGTCTAATTAAAATATATTTTAAATTATACAGTTTTCATTAAAACGTAGAATTTATGTGTCAGCTATTGTATGTTGTTGAAACGATTCTGTTCTGAAAAATACTGTTTCTTTTTAAGTCTAAAAGAGTCGAAGCTGTTCTTTTCCATTCATGTTTCGATATAACTATTTTGAGGGCCTGTTTAACCAAAATTGATAATCAAAAATTATCTTTTAAAAGCTCGCAGTTAAGGGGCAGTAGAACTAACAATTATTTCCGAATCCTGACCTCAACTATTTTAGGGACTTTAGCGACTCAGAATCACTTTTTGATTTAACGATGTAAGTTGACCATAGGTATCATATATGGTCCATTTTCGAAAATCATTTTTTCCTAACTGGTTGTCATAGATCCCATTATGACCTATTATAAACATATCACCCACAAATTTAATGACTGACTTCTGTGCATATTAATATTATTTGTGTTAAATTTGTGGCAAATGCCTTTAATGTTATTTTGACCATATTTAAAATGACAACTATTTGTTCTACTTACACAAATTCTTCATCTGTCATCTGTTAAGCTTTAAAATTAATAAAAGCTTTTTTTTATAGGAATAGTGCGTTCGAGTTTGTTAATCTAAAATTAATTTTTACTCTTTCACCTTATTTCTTCAACATACTTTTGTAAAATTTTAATTTTTGTTGATGACTTTGTAAATAATTTTAAAATGTTTCTGGCCTTTTCATTTAGTGATTTCTCTTTTTAAAAAATGCTAAAAAAAAACATTTATTTACGATAAGTGAAGATGTATTTTGTATTTGTGTATCTCAAAAAAGCAGATAAAAACAATTATACTTCTCTGGATCTTTTACACAAATACTAATTAACTAATTGATTTTTGTGATTTTTTAAAACAATTCGGGATCTGAGATTGGCATCCCTACTAATTATGGACCGACCGTTATAAAATTAGATATCAAGATTTCTGTATATAGGAAACTTATTTGTGTTCAAGTTTATTTGGATACCAATATTTTTAATAGATTTATAGTTATTGAAGTAATGGGTCTTATATGGGAGCTATGACCAATTATGGAACAATAATCATTATACAGTCAAACCTCGATATAACGACCTTCACTATAACGAATTCCTCGATTTAACGAATTTTTTTAAATTCCCTACAACGCTCCATAAAATTTAATACAAAATAAACTTCTCTATTACGAATACATTTGTCAATAGCCTCGTTATAACGAATTTTCATTGACTGCAAACTAACGAAATAGAAAGAATTATTTACCTCTATTCAACGAATTTTGTCAACTTACAACCTTTGCATAACGATTTCCATCAATTAATCCAAATTATATGAAACAGATACAAAAAAAAAATTATTGTGTTTGCAACGACAACGTCTCCAGCAAACCTACGTAGTCGACAGCAGCATGCCTTAGACTAACGGCTGAAATATTCGAAGAAAAATTTATTTTTGAATTTTAAAACTACAAAATATAGTGTTTTCCTTAAAATGTGTTTTGATTTATTAGCGGAAATAAAATGGTAAGCAGATGATGATTAATATACAAAATTTTTTATTACCTCGTTATAACGAATAAAAGTGCAACTTCACCTCGATATAACGAACCTCATTGTAACGAATTATTCGATATAACGTTTTTTTTCTAATCTTCTTAAGATTCGTTATACCAAGATTGAACTGTATTCAGCATAGTTCTACGACTTTTCAATGGAGGAATCTTAATTAGGAGCAAGTCTAGCAGTATATGATGGTAAATTAAATGGGTTGAAGGAGAGTCCACGTAGGCAATTCAATTGTATTGCTGTGAGTATGGTAAATCGGGTCCCATATTATTGAACCGTAATGGTCAAACAAGTGAAGTATGTATATAAATTTTTTGCAATATATGGATCATTAAATTCTTTTGCCCATCGTTTAATAAAGCCTAGTGTACATCTTGCTTTATTTATTATTATAGAAATATATGGCACGAATCTCAGTTTAGGGTCGAATAAAATGCCTAGGTCTAGAAAATTTTGAATCATTCCCACTTGGTAGTTTCCCAGAAAATTTTTTTCAAATTGGATTGTGCCTTGCAAAGCGCATTACTATACATTTCTTGAAGTTAAGTTCCATCAAGTTAAGCTTGCGCCATTCATAAAAAGAATCCAAGTCGGTTTGGAGACATAAGTGATCAAAAGGTTGATTATAGGACAAGAAAATTTTTAAGTCGTCTGCATGCATTTAATTACTTTAGGCAAGTCGTTAATAAAAAGAGAAAATAACAGCGGCCCAAGGTGACTCCCTTGTGGTACTCCATATGCCATTCAATTCATTACAAATCAAAATATTTTGTAGAAAATATGATATCAATTTGATAACAACAAGTCCCGGATATTCACAGGCTAATGGTTTTGCAGAAAAAGCTGTAGGAATAACGAAAAACTTAATTAAAAAGACTTTGGAAAGTAAGCAAGAATTATGGCTTGCACTGTTAGAATATCAAAATACACCATTAAAAGAAATTGATGCTTCACCTGTAGAGTTATTAATGAGTCGCCTACGTCGTAAAACTCGAACGCTTCTCCCATGCAAAATCAACCAATTTCAACCACATTGTATTCCAAATATTATGCAAAACATAAAAACCAAAAACACATATTCGAAAATATAATCATGGGCTGAATACTTGGATAAAAGCTACTATCGAAAACATACACCCTTCACCACCCACGATCCTATTTGATACGTTTGGAAGATGGCACAGTACTTAGAAGGAACTCAAAGTGGATTCGTAAACGTACTTTGTAACCACGCTGATGTAAACTCATATATAGTATATTATTAATTGTATTAAATAACATTTTAAGATATACATACATATTATTCAATGAATTATTTAATATTTGTAGAAAGAGGGAGATGTTGTATTTAGAATGTACATATTAATCTGTAAGCTTATAAGTACATAGGTACACATGCACCTATGTACATACATAAATTGAACATATAGCATGGTAAATAAATAATCTTGATCAGTTAGTTGTAAACTAAACGTCATTCTTTTAATAACACATGGCTCTGCTCAGAAAGATAATTGTTATAACATTGGAGGATGCATATTTAACCGAAATTTGCTGACTTAAGCTATTATATCAAGTGTCGTAATAATCGAATCTGCACTTTATAAAATTCCAAAACTGTTTGTTCAGAAAAGCATCCTGAAGTAATAAGGAACTTTGTTTTACAAGAGGGGCATATTGAAACAACATTAATGTTTTGATATTTTAGTTGACAGTTATTACAACTAATTCAGTGTCGCTTAAAAATAATTATGAATATGGTGGATCTGTAAAAGCTACATTTTTGTAAAATTCGTGACCGCTATTATCTGTTTTTAAAATTCGATTCAAAAAACCTTACAATGATCCAGAGATGTCAACAACTATATTTTGGCCTATTATTTATAATATGGATATCACCGACGCGTCGGTGCTGCATGGAACACAGCTAACGAAACAATAAATTTATTGCAATATATTTCCCAATCGAATAATCTCACGTAATGGAACTTTTAGTGCGATTTAACACCACCGGACCCTTTCGAATTACTACACAGTTTTTACTAGAACAGTTTTTGTTAACCAACAATTAACCAATGTTAATTTCTTGCATTAAATTAAATGTAAAACAAATAAGTCGGTCAAACCCGACCATATGTACAATACCTTACACCTGTATAATTACGCCCAGAAATGGGCGCTATGCCCTGTTAAGAACCGAATATTAAACAATTTTGTGCCATGATTTCTGAGCATATAAATATTATTTGTGTTAAGTTGTATCTCGATATACGATACATAAACACTTTTAAAAGACTTATTTAATTTTACAGGGACTTTTAGAAGCGGGTCTTATATGGAAGGTTTGACTAATTATGGACAAATCGTTGTAAAATTAGGTGTCATAATTTCTTGATAAATTTTAGTTAGGCTCGAGTTCATTAAATTTAATTTTCATTAAATTATTTTTACTGAAGTTAGGAATTACAACTTGAAAAATTTATTATTAAAAAAATGTTTGATAAATTTTCTTGACTGGGGATCGAACCTGGGTTGTTGAATTTACATATGTTTCGAGAAATCCCACTTTCTCTCACCAGAATTCTTTGCGTTCTACCACCTGCACCACTGCGGTGCCGGTCAGCCAACAGACAAACATCAATCCTTTAACCAGTGTTAGTTCTGGTAGTTCGAAGTTTTTGCTGTAATTATCATTCTTTATTAATTTCTATTCATACCTAGTTGTTTTTTCCTTTTCTTCGGTTTTTTCGTATTCATGTCATAATTTCTTTTTGTATTGAATTTAATTTGGATACCAACATTTTTAAGAAATTTATTATCGTTAAAGTGATTTTGACTAATTATTGACCGATCATCATCAAATTCAATCGTATGATTTGTATATATATGAAACATATTTACGTATAATATTATTTGGACAGCATAATATTTAAGAGAGTGCTGCTCGTTAAAGTGATGGGAGCTACGACTCAATATTGACCGATCGGCAAAGAATTTTTTAGTGTGATTAGGTTTCATATCGTATATATTTTTATGTTTTAGGGTTTTAGTCATACTTATATATTTTCTCTATAATAATTTGGATCTAGCTTCTATGCAAAGTTGTGTTTTCAGTTAGCTAGAACTAGTACTTCTAGCTTAGAAGTACTAGTCTTACTCTTTTAGAACATATAGACCGCCTTCAACACTTTTTTATTGTTATCGGTGATCGGATAATTTTGCCTTTTAATAACTTTTCCAGATCACCATACTGATTTCTTCCTTCTTGATTTCAACTATTTGATAATTTTGATTTTTTCTTGTTCTTTATTCAATTGATTCTCTTAATAAATATTCATGCTGGGCAAATGTCCTCCTTGTCTTCTTTACAAAAGGAATTACAATATACAAAAGTCAAGGAGCAAGTTATTCAAATGTTGTTGTACATACACGAGGTAGAATGTTAAGGTCAGCATTATATGTTGCATGCAGTAGACCAACTACAGCTTCGGGATTGTATATAATAGACAATTTCAACCCACCAAAACAATTTGAAGAAGGTGAAATAAGAGCTTGAAAGATTGCGTTTTATGACTTTTGTTTTATATGATCAGTTATGGCCGAATTCACAGTCTTTAGTTAGCTAATGACAAAGGCTTAACTAATGATTCCTTATTCGCAATTCTTAGTTTGCCATAAGAATAACAAGTAATAGTTAAACAATAGTTAGTTAGTATTTTAGTTTACCAATGGTTAACTAATGACCGAGAATTCGGCTATTAAAGTTTTTAAGTTTTAACTTTATTATTGAAATTTTATAATTTTGTGACTTTCCAGTTATTGCAGTAATCTCTTTAATAAGGAATAGTCGATATTATTATTATTATTATTATTTGCTATCTTAATATTTGTTGAATTTAAATATTTTTGTTTGATTAAGACAAACTTACATCAGCAGGTGCACCTAAAATGCCGACCATTAAACAAGCAATCGCAAATATTATTTGAAGAGAGACTTTCATTATTAAAGATTTTATTATAATATAGTTTTCAGATAAGTTTAAGATCATTAACAATACTGTTCTTAGTTGTTCTTAATAACTATTGTTTATATAGTAGCTATGTCTGTACATATATTTAATATTCAATAACATTAAATATCAATATGTATTTCAAATATTTTGGAACAACAATAAATAGTTTATTAAGTCGTTAAATCGGATTATCCAAATGCGGTCATCATAGCAGACCACATATTAAAAATAACTATAAATATTGAAAAATTAGATCAATATGTATTTGATTGATATGAAATACTTTGAATGTATAAAGCATTGTTCACATAATATCCGGCCGCCGCACAGTGGCTGAAAATCGTTTTTCATTGGCCAAAAGTCGAATTTTTTTTGTCACCGATTTTTAAAATTTTTACACCTTTTTGGAGCTAATATATCCATATTAAGGTAGCCAAAAAATTAGGTTAAACTATTAATCATTGTGGGCGTGGCATGCTGTCAAACTCAACTGTTTTTTAATTTCCGAAAAAGGCCCCTAAATATTGGTCCAACTCCCACCTTAAAGTATACCGATCGGCTTAGAATCACTTTCTGAGTCGACTTAACGATGTCCGTCCGTCTGGCTGGCTGGCTGGCTGTCCATGTAAAGCTTGTGCGCAGAGTGCAGGTCGCAATTTTGAAGATATTTCGATAAAATTTGGTACATGATATTTTTTTGGCCCAAGGATGGATGGGATTTAAACTGGTGTAAATCGGTCCATTATTTCACCTAGCCCCCATACAAATGTCCTCCCGAAATTGGGAGAGCATAACTCATTTAAAAATGTTGGTATTCAAATAATATTGAACACACATATGTTTTGTATATATGCATATATATGGTAGAATTTTATGGTGATCGGTTCATAATTAGTCGTAGCCCCCATATAAGGCCCACTTCCGAAAATCACTTAAAATAGCATAACTCTCTTAAAAATATTGGTATCTAAATAATATTAAACACAAATATATTTCATATGTATACTAATAATACGGTACAATTTTATTATGATCGGTCCATAATTAGTCGTAGCTCCCATGGCCCACTTCCGAAAATCACTTTAAAGAGCATAATTTTTTTAAAAAATATTGGTAATCAAATAAAAATCGACACAAATAAGTTTCTTATATACAGAAATAATGACACATAATTTTGTAATGGTCGGTCCATAATTAGTCGAAACTCCCATATAAGATCCTCTCCGTAATTCACTTTAATTTCCAAAAATCTTTTAAAAGTATTTATATCGAGATAAAGTTTAACACATATAATATTTATATTCACAAAAATCATGACACTGAATTTTGGTCCTAAATAGGTGATATCTCGCAAATAACCCCCATTTCTGAAATAATTTTTTATATTTACGTATACTACGTGTAGGGTATTATATGGTCGGGCTTGACCGACTATACTTTCTTACTTGTTTTTATTTGTTTTTTGTCAAAAATAAATGGTTACTTTTATAATGTTCTTTTTTATAATGCTGGTAGGATTATAGTCTTTAGTTGTTGTAAGTGGTTACCGCTCTAGCGTTTAATATTAGGGGCGTTATGATATATTTATGAAACTACTATATTTTTCTTAAATTTAAACTTTAGTGGAATAGAACTTCTAGGGAACAAAAGGGAACAAGAAACGTATACCACCCGAAGAAAGGTGAAAGTGTCTTCTTTAACCCTATATTTACTTTTGCACCCGCCACGACCCGCGGGTAGAACACTTTTTTAATTTTAATGAAATTACTCTAAAAAAATTCAAATTACGATAATTTAAACAGCCCTATAATTACTCGCATACAATGGTATATTAAATTTTCACTTTTTCGCCTAAAGGTTTATGTTTTTTTACTAAACTAAAATAATTAAATATAATACCTGCGAAAGGGTTTTATGGCTTTTTTTGATCAGCAAAAAAATAAGTCATAAAAATATCACAATAGGTTCTACAGTAAACATATGATCTCTTTCCAATATACCTGTTATCAACTGTTAGGGTCAACCAAAGTCATAAACAATTTTATAATAATAATCGCGACATTAAACCACCAAAGAAAAAAAACCCCCATATTGGCGAGATACTAATTAGTTTTACCTGATATTAAGGTCTGCATAACAAGTGCAGTTTTGTTCAATTTAAGTACTACCTGCTATGAAATCGGTAATTGGTTCCAAGAAAATCCGTGTAAAAAATAACCGTGTAAAAAAGACATTGATCATATGCAAAATAGATGCTTAGTTCCTTATATTTAAAACCTATTGAAATTAGTGAACAAGAGGGATTGTTTATGAACAACTAATCAGGTTTATATAATCTTTAAAACCCTCCACCGAAAAGCAACAAAAAATACTAAAACTACACTGGTTATAGGACTAGAATATTCTTATTCCGTGTTTTCTATTCAGTCTTAGTGCAAATTTTATTAGCATTTTATATATTGTTTGAAAGAATATTTTACGACATACATACATATGTACATAATTAATTTGAAATGTTTTAAAATGTTATCTAATTTAGTTTGATATCGATGTTTATTAGAATTTTTGTGGGTTAAATTGTTTTTCGGAATCGGACCTCAATGGCAGCTATGACAAATCATGGGCCGATCTTTTGTACTTTTTAGAACAGTGAATTTTATGCATATAAGAATATGTCACGTCGAATTTTAACATAATAACGGTATATTTAAGATACATAAAGTGAATTTCGAAAGTGGACCTTATGTGGGGGATATAGTCAAATATGGACCGAAATTCACAAATTTCTGTAGTATGATTATTTTGTATATGTAAATGATCTATGTAAAATTTTTAGTCGATACCGATATTTATAAGATATATATAAGAATAAATGACTTTTTCTTTGTAGTGGTGGAGGGTATGAAAAGGTAAGATTACAAGGTGAGGCTTAATCACTTTATTTATGTACATGATATTTATAGGTGGCATAGTAGAATTGGAACAATTATGGACTGATAGCTTCTAAATCCAGTATCCAATAATGTGGTTTCTATATATTTTAGACCCATTTTCGTTGCATTTCATCTCAATTACGTTATATACAAGAAGTGGAATTAATTTGAGAGCTATTGCTAATTATTAACTGCCAGTTACGAAATTCCGTAGCGTAATTGCCATATAATCGATATTAGTATGATTTATGAATTAAAATTTCTGATCTGTAAAAAAATTTAGTTCGATATCGCTATTTATTAGACATTTTTGTGCGTTTAATTGTTTTTCGGAAATGGTACTTATATCACAGCTATGCTATATCGTAGGCCGATCTTCTTAAATTTTGGAACAACAAATTTTATGCATATGAGGATATCGCACGTTATATTTAAGTATTAACGTGAATTTATATGAGGGATAGCTAGTCAAATATGGACCGATATTCTTAAAATCAAGCAGTTGGATTTTGGCATGTATTTAAATGATCCGTGTAAAATTTTGATCGGTACCATTATTTATAAGAGATTTATTAGTAATGAGGTGATTTTCGGAAGAGGGTTTTATATGGAGGATATGGTCAAATACGGACCGAATTCATGGGCGTAGCCAGGTATGGGCCGTGGCACCTACCTAATTCTATAATAATTTTACATGTACAAGAATAAAATGTATGCGATTCCTTGCCACAAGAAGTGGTATCAGATCCAGTGATCCAAGAAGCAATGGGGGAATATTTTGCTGAAAATTGGCCTATGAATGATATTTGACAGTGTTAATAGAGAAATGCTAAATAACTGCTGGATACCACCGCTGAATTATAATTTTGCGGAAGATTCCGCTGATCCAAAAAGAAAATTTTGTCACTATTGGCTACAAGTGGCTTGCTAGTAATCAATGGCATAATCAAGCGATAGAAGCAGCGAAATCATTTTTGACAAATATTCCAGTAGACGCAATGATGGTTTCAGGTCATAAGAAACTGATGGAGGAAAACCGTGAAATTGTTACCTCCATCACAACATGTATTTTATTCTGCGGAACACATGACATAGCACTACTCCAGTTAGTGTAGTTTCTTAATAAAGAAAATCTTATACTATAAATTTTTTTATTTAGATATTTTCCAAGATCTAATAAAGGCATTTAGATAATTCGAACAAAAATGCAAAATACTTGTCACCACAAATCCAAAATGAATTAATTACTATATGTGATTTAATAATAAAAGACGACATCGTAAAGGATATAAAAAAATCTTTTGCGTACAGAATATTAGCTGACGAAACAGCGGATATATCGGGGAAAGAGCAACTATCTGTTGAAATACGCTTCTTTGACGAGGAAAAATGTTTAATTCGAGAAGAATTTCTTGGGTTTGTGGAATTAAATGCAATGAATGCAAAATGTATTGCCGAAGAAATTCAAAATTTTATATCGACATTGCAACTGGATGAATCTAAATGTGTTGGGCAGGGCTGTGATGGTTGCAGTACTATGGCTGGAAAATAAGGAGGTGTACAAAATATTTTGAGGGAAACATTTAAAAAAGCCCGTTATTTCATTGTGCTAACCACAAACTGAACCTCGTTGTAAACGATTCTGTCAGAAATTCGAAACACGATAGGTATATATTTAACTGTTTACGGATTTACAATGAATTCATCTTCAAACTTTTCATTTACAGGTACAATAAAATATATTATAAATTTTTTTCGGGAATCACCTTTGAGAAGTATGCCAATGCTCTGCGAGACACGTTGGTCACACAAATATAAAAGTATCGCGCGTTTCAAAGAAAATTTTGTTGATTTTGTGGAAGTATTGGAAAGATTAACATGTGAAGGAAATCAAAACACGCGGAAACATGCGTGTTTCAGTGTTTTTGTAATTGCACAGTATTCCCTTCTGTTGGAACCAACTGCAAATATTTTGCAGTGTAAAACTATGGATTTATTGCAATGTGCCAAGCAAATAAAATTCATAATGGCCGAACTAATCCACAGGGCATTGTGGACGGATTGCTTTTTTCTATTCAAGAAAACACAGCCAATTTAGGAATAGAGATGTCTGTTCCAAGAATAGTCTCTCGTCAAACGCACCGTTCAAATCCCCCATTTTCATCACCTGCTGAATACTGGAAGCAATCTATATACATTCCTTATATACTATAGATTCTTTAATTTCATCACTGGACAGAAGATTTAATGAAGAGAATAGGCCAGCGTTTGCAATTCATTGTTTGCACCCGTCAAACATGCTTTCTTTGAAGCTAAAAAAGCTTAAAGATGCCACAAAAACGTTTGAGCATTTTTATGAGTTGGATAATTTGGAAGGAGAAATTGAGCTTTGGTATAATTCTTGGCAACAAAAAAAAAATGGGTAAAGAGGAATTAGCCGACTTAGAGCTGGCGAGTTTATTGAAAGACGCTGGATTATTTCATCCATATATAAGGAAGGCGCTATTAATTTCATTGTCACAGCCGTGCACTACTGCAACTGTTGAGCGGTCATTTAGCACTTTAAGGCGAGTAAAAACATGGTTGCGTTCCACAATGACTGAAGCTCGTTTAAACGGTAAAATAATATACAATTTTATTTATTATCAAAAAATAAGTATATATGTAGATATTACAGGACTATGCATGCTAAGCGTCCACCGAAAATTGGTAACCGAGAAGAAGAACGAATTTTTGGATACTCCTCAAATAGATCGAAATTGTAATCAGGACTGCCAGATGAATTTCAGAAAAAATCGTCAAAATCCCGATAAAAAATCGTCTTTTTGAATTTTAAAATTCGTCAAAAAAATCGGATAAATAAAGTCACTATTTTTAATAGTATATTAAATTTTTATTTAAACCAAAACATAAAAACATATCAAAATAAATAATTTTTACATTTTTAAAAATCAAATCAAAAAATACAATGTTAAACACAATTTGTGTAATATTTTTATATCTTATTCCGCTTTCACACTTTTTATTTCTGACTCGTCAAGGCAAGTATTTTTGGATGAGAAGAAAAAGCGAACAAAAGCGATAAAACCTTGACGGTACTAGTCAATTTTCTTATTTCCTTTTGTTTTTTCTTTCATGCATATTGATTTAAAAGTGCATATGCATTAAAAAGTACAAACATTGAATTGACGTTTGTAAATGAAATGGCAAGTTCAAAAAATAATTGAACAAAAACTGATCATACATATATGATACAGTATTTTATAAATACATATCTGAATTTAACATATTTTATTAATTCAGGTAGGTTAGTTTATTAAGTTTAAATAATATTTTGAGTATAGCATCCAATTCATCCATCATATACCGGTACTTATTTTGAAAAAATTACGTATTTTCGTTGTTTAAATGTATTTGTCAGAATATTCTTTTGTCATTTTGTTAAAATAGGAGAAGTTTTCTTTTGACATGTTGTTAAAATAGGAGAAGTTTTAGTTCATGGAATTCAGAATTTCTAATATTATTCAGAATTATTATACTTGAACTTAACAATTGTCAATAATTAAGAAAACACTATTTTATTTTTGAAATATATCAAATAGTTGGTGTCTCAAAAAAGAGAGAATTTGGTAAAAAAAACATTAATAAAACAAACAAATGATAGAAAATTTTAATAATTCAGGAAATCGTCACTTTCAACGGAAAAATCGTCAAATCGTCACTTTGCTATTTTTGAAACAAAAAATCGTCAAATCTGGCAGCTATAATTGTAATATGTAATCATAAAAAATCATAATCTTCGTGGCACCACACTATTTCATATCCTGGCTACGCCCTTGACCGAAATTAACAAAATTCAATAGTATGATCTATGTATGTAAAATTTCGTTAAGATAAACAGAGAGACTAATATCTTTTTCGAATGTGGTCCTTATATGGGAGCTATGACTACTGATTTTGACCGACCACCATAAAATTTAGCATAACAATTTATTTGCCTACAGGGATTATTTATGTAAATTTTAACCTTTTAGCATTATTTATACTAGTTTTATACGTATTTAAGTGAGTTTTGGAAGTGGACCTTATATAGTCGAATATGGACCGAAACTTATTTTTGCTTAATTTTGTATTGATATTCCAATTTTATACGCATTTACGTATAATTGAGCAATGTTTTGGGAAGATATGGGGCTATGAGAAATCACTATTTTGCTACACTTTCTTCTTATATCATAAAAATAACGTATACAAAATTTCATGGTATTATCTGGAATATATTGAAAAATATTGTAATAAAATAAATCAAAAATATTTGATCAATAAGCATGAGTTGGTATTTTTGCAGCCCGGGTTCGATTCCCAGCCGCTGCCTTTCAAACAACATCAGTTTCTGATAATTATTATCTTTCTATCCATCATAACTAATATTTATCACAGCGCCCTCCTTTGGTGGTATAGTATTCAAACGCCACCGAAGTAAAATAATTAAATAAAGGCTATAAAATCAAGCTTTAAAAATAATGCGCCTACTTTACCACCAGAGGCGCTGCAATGCTGCACTAAAACAAACATAATGCGCATTTGCAGAGCCGTGATATAAAGCTTTCTTCTACTTTCACCACCTTTACTTCTTCAATCTATCCCCTTTCCACAGAAGGTAACGCAATTACATAGGCATATTAATTGCCTGAGTGTTACTTCTCTTAAAAAAAAAGAATGGGTTACAGTCTTGACAAAATAATATTATTAATATTTAATATATTATTATATGTATATTATTTAATCTGTCATATTTTGAGTAAACTTAAATTTAAAAAAAAATATATTTTTAATTTTGACCCTAATGAATTTAAAAATTTAAGAATTATATACATATGTATGTATTATGTAAAAGTTGTTTTAAAAATCTATCAAATGAAGAATATGTACATACGTATGTATGTATATTGACCAAAGTAAATAAATAACAAGTAAGAAAGTATAGTCGTTCAAGCCCGAACATATAATACCCTACACCTAGTATGTATATGTAAATATAAAACAGTTTTTCAGAAATTGGACCAAAATTCAGTGTCATGATATCTGTGAATATAAATATTGTATGTGTTTAACTTTATCTCGATATAAATACTTTTAAAAGATTTATGGACGTTAAAGTGAATTACGGAGAGGGTCTTATATTGGAGTTTCGACTAATTATGGACCGACCATTAAAAAATTAGGTGTCGTCATTTCTTTATGCAAGAAACTTATTTGTGTCGAATTTTATTTGGATACCAACATTTTTAAAAAATGTATGGTCGTTAAAGTGGTTTTCGGAAGTGGGCCTTATATGGGAGCTACAACAAATAATGGACCGATCGTCATACAATTATACCATGTTATATGTATATGTACGAAACATATTTGTGTTCAATATTATTTGGATACCAACATTTTTAAGACAGCTATTTTAAGCGATTTTCGAACGTGGGCCTTATATGGGAGCTACGACTAATTATGGACCGATCGTCATAAAAATCTACCATATTATATGTATATATACGAAACATATTTGTGCGCAATATTATTTGGATACCAACATTTTTAAGAGAGTTATGCTCTTTTAAGTGATTTTTGGAAGTGGGCCTTATATGGGAGCTACGACTAATTATGGACCGATCTTCACGAAATTTGTAGATGTGCTTAAGCTTCATTTATTACTCATCTGTGGTAAATTTTGTTTGCATACTTGCACAATAAAAGATTTATGACCGGTAAACCCCAATTTCGGGAGGACATTTGTATGGGGGCTAGGTGAAATAATGGACCGATTTCCACCAGTTTCAATCCCATCCATCCTTGGGCCGAAAAATATCACATACCAAATTTTATCGAAATATCTTCAAAATTGCGACCTGTACTCTGCGCACAAGCTTTACATGGACAGCCAGCCAGCCAGACGGACGGACATCGTTAGAGCGGCGCAGAATCACGTTCACTTTATTATTTATATAATTATTATGAAGAAATTAATTTATTTAAAAAAATTATTTAATAATGTATGATAACTATATTTGATATTATTATATAAATTATTTATTAATTATTAATTTTATATTATTTATGTCATAATTTAATATATATATATAAATATATGAATATATATATTTATAACTATATATTCATATATTTATATATATATATTAAATTATGACATAAATAATATTAAATTAATAATATAATAATTATCTAATTTAAATAATATAATAAATAAAATAATTTTTATAAAATATAATACATTAATAAATATACAATACTTTCAATTTATTATTTGAGATTTATTTTATTATAAAATATTTTCAAATAATAAATATAATTTAATTATCATTTTTTATTAATTTATATTCATAGTTGTTTTTTTCCTTTTCTTCTTCAGTTTTTTCGTATTCATGTCAAGACTTCGTCTCGAAAACTTGAATACATTTGTTTTTGTTTATAAAGTTTTTGTCCACTTTTGTACAACATGTAAACATTATGGCTTGCGCCCTAGCTATTTTTATAGAATAATTATTATTTCATAATCGAACTGTTAATTTTACTTTCTTGATAATTTTAGTCAGGCTTGAGTTTATTAAATTTGATTTTCATTAAATTATTTTTACTGAAGTTAGGAATTACATAATTTTTTGATAATTTTTCTTGACTGGGATTCGAACCTGGGTTGTTGAATTTACATATGTTTCGAGAAATCCCAATTTCTCTCATCAGAATTCATTGCGTTCTAACCACATACACCACTGCGATGCCGGCCAGTCAACAGACAAACATCAATCCTTTAACCAGTGTTAGTTCTGGTAGTTCGAAGTTTTTGCTGTAATTATCATTTCGAATCCCAGTCAAGAAAAATTATCAAAAATTTTTAAAAATAAAATTTTTCAAGTTGTAATTCCTAACTTCAGTAAAAATAATTTAATGAAAATTAAATTTAATGAACTCAAGCCTGACAAAAATTATCAAGAAATTTATACCGACCTAAATTTTATATTACAGCGTGCAGAAATTTATTTTCAATCTATATACCAATAGGGATTAATAGATCATCTATTAATATATAAATATTTAATTAATTAATAGATATCTATTAATTTAGATCTAAATTAATTAGGGGGTAAATTTTTACCCCTTTATTCAGAAACGATTATTAAATTTAATAATAAACGTTTGTTAAATTTAATAATCGTTTTTGAATAAGGGGGTTAGTTTCTACGCATACGACTCCTAAAACGTACGTTCTTAAAAAAAGTATACACATATGTGTTACTCTCTTAAGGTGGCTATACACTACGTGTTTTTGCTTATGTATTTTTAAGTTTACAACTCACATGTTTTGGTTATTTTACATATGGGTTTTAATTTTTGGTCACCAACTTGTATGTATTTCTACATACATGTATTTTACACAAGCAAAGTTTTTGAGGTCACCAACTCCCATATGTAAAATTTGACATATACAATGTAAAAAACACGTAGTGTATATGTACCTTTAGACTAACGGCTGAAATATTCGAAGGAAAATTTATTTTTGAATTTTAAAACTACCAAATACAGTGTTTTCTTTAAAATGTGTTTTGATTTATTAGCGAAAATCGTTCGTCATAACATGGTAAGCAGATGATGATTAATATAGAAAATTTTTTATTACCTCGTCATAACGAATAAAAGTGCAAATTAACCTCGATATAACGAACGTCATTGTAACGAATTATTCTATATAACGTTTTTTTCTGACCCACTTAAGATTCGTTATACCAAGATTGAACTGTATTGAGACAAATAATTTATGTGTATATGAAACATATTTGAGTTAAATATTATTGAGATACCAAAAGTTTTAAGAGAGTTATATAAGGTGATTTTGGGAAGTGAGACTTATATGAGAGCTATGGTCAATTATGGACCGATCAAATATTTATGACCGGAAAACATTTGTATGGAAGCTGTATGAAATAATGGACCGATTTGGGCAGAACAAAATCTCATACTAACTTTTATATTTAATACTTTAAAAAATATTTCAAAACTTAGACGGATGACCTAATGAACGGACATCGTTTAATCGATTTAGATAGTTATTCTGCGTTGATCGATACACTTGAAGGTAGGTGGTAGTCTAATATATTTGGGCGTTACAAACATCAGCACAATATATACCCTCCCTGTTGGAAGTCTATCTTTTGTTAAAGGCCAAATACTAACACAACAAATCCGTTTTCTATATTTAATACAAAAAATGTGTTCTTTATTTAATAAATAATTTTCAGTAAGTGACAAATAATATTTTATGTTTAATTATTAAAACAAATCTACATTGATTATAACACAAAAAAAATTCATATATTTCAACACTCCTCACTATGGTGGCGTAGGGTATAATTTTTTTAATATGGGTTTGTGATTTATTTTCACATAAAACTAATTTTTGGTGAATTTTGTTTGGTTTTCCATTTTATATGCATTTATGTATCAAGGAAGAAATGTATATGGGGGATTGATTTTTACTATTTTCATCACAATTTATGGTTGTATCAGCAATATATTTAAGTAAAATAGCAAACAATTTGTGAAAAATATTAGCATATTAGCATATTAGCATATATCATATTTGCTAATATTCAATATCATGCTAAAAATTTTTTTGTAAATATTGTTGATTTATTTTGCAGTTGTTTCTTTGGCCAGAATGATGAATTTAATAATGTTATTTTTTTCCAAGCTAAAATGGCCTAAATTTATTCAATGTAAATAAAAATCCAATTTTAATTACAATATTTTCCCGACGTTTCGTCTTTTTTTTCGACTTTTTCAAGGGATTGTCTATTTAAAAATTATAAAACAATAAATTAAATACAATAATGTAATACATAAACAATATAGACTTACAATATTAAATCTTTTTTAACACATTAAGAAGTCCTAGATGTATCCAGGAGTATATGTAAAATAATTTTAATACTTAATATTTAAACTTTCAATGTATAACAGATCAAGTGATGGCAACCATATAACTCGCATTTATGTTGTTTGTGTCTTCTTTCAAATTCATTGTTCTCTTAATTTGTTGTTGTATTCTAAGGCTCTCAATTGTGTATCTCTTACTATCTTTGTTTTCTATATCTAGAATTTTAACATCATCGAACTTAATTGTGTGACCAGTATGTAGGATGTGTTGTGCCAGTGCTGTTGTCTCTTTTCTCCGCATTATGTCCATTTTGTGTTCTCCCATTCTTGTCTCCAGTGTACGTTTTGTTGTTCCTATATAAATTTTCTCGCATTGTTGTGTGTCATTTCCTTCACACTGTAATTCGTATACAATGTTACTTTGTTGTTGTTTATTAATTGGCGCCTTAACTCTAGAAAAAATCGAGTTTAATGTCAAATTGGGTTTGTATGCAAAACAAATGTTTTTTGTTTTTATTGACGACCGTATGTTATTATTGTCAGTTAACCCAGGTATATATTTTACACTGTAAAATTTTTTCTCTTCTTTTCGTATGTTTGTAGATTTGTTGTGGTTATCTATGTCCTTGTGCAATTGTTTAATCGTGTTGTCTATCAATGTAGATGTGAGTTTGGCGGGGAAGCTGTTGTTTCTTAAAATGTTCGTTATAATGTGTTTGTTTTTATTATGAAATTGTGTATCACTTATGTTGTATACCCTAGAAATAAAATTGCTGTGTTTATAATCTGATTCTTGGGTTGTGTCGCGTGGTAATTCATTAACCTTTTCTTTAGAGTACCAATCAAACAGGATCATGTTGTTTCTGCGTATAATTTTCGAATCTAAGAACGCAATTTCACCGTTTTTCTCAATTTCAGTAGTAAATTGTATCTTCGGGTGTTGTTTGTTAAAGATTGACAGACTTGTGTCCTTGTCCTCTATGCGAGGATCGTCTATATATTTGGCGATATATTTAATGTAAATATTCCTATTACCTAGTTCTGTAATTGCATCGTCAAGTAGGTTGTCAAGTATGATATGTTGATTTAGCTTTTGTATTTGAATGATTGACGGACATAGCTCAAGAAAATATGTACTTTGTTGGGAATATTAGATGAATATGTATTTCCCGGAATATATGTATATACAGGATGTATATTTTAGATGTATATAACTTTAAGTTGGCAACACTTTTTAACTGGCGGCCATTTTCTCTGCTGTTAAGTGATTTATTTTTAGTTTGGTTTGGCATTTGGACATGAATAGATAGACTGACGTCTGAACAACGCTTCCAAATTGTGTAAATTTATTTTGAAAATCATTGTTCGGTTCTGTTTGAACTGACTATTTGGTGGGCTTTATGGGTTGGTGGAATAATTGGTATGTACTTCTTTAAAAACTCAATGGTGACCGCTATAGAGCCATGACTACTGACTTTTTCGTTTATCAATTGAACAATCATTATGTGCAGGAGTAGTGGTTTCATCAATACGGCGGAGCATCGTGCCACAATTGATTTATTAAAGGAAACGTTTGGTATCCGCATATTTTCACGTTTCGGACCCGTAAATTGGACTCCAAGATCATGCGATTTAACGCCGCGTTTCCATAATTTCCTGTGGGGATATGTCCAGTCGCTAGTCTACGTCGATAACCCTTAAACGATTGACCATTTGAAGGTCAATTGTCCATTTGGAGGTCAATCGCCAGAAACTCATTGAAAATCAGACTACGTCCGAGCTAGCCGTGGCGGTCATATGCCAAAAGTCATATTTAGCTTGTAATGCCAGAGGGCTATCTTTCGAATAAAGTTTTATTCAATTTCAAAGCTGTAGACATCTAAAAAAACACTATATATATATACTTTCATTAGTCACTTTTGGTGGTAGAGGGAAAAAACATTAGTAATATATATTTACATTTATAGTTTCCATAAAACTAACTGTACAAAACTATTAGTATTTGTGGTCAAAGTTCCATAATAATAATAAAAATTATTCAGTTATCACATTATGAATCATGTTGATATTTCCTTACTGTTTACAGGCAAATTCGACCATATCGAGCCCTTAGCGCTAAATTATTGTAAGCGACAAAACATTTTTTGTAAATTTAAGGCTAAGAGTTCTTTATCGCAGCCCTTTAACAATTTAATAGGCTGAATAGCGTTTCCATTATCCAATAAATACTAACAAATTTTGCTTAATTTGAGCAAACATTATCACAAATGCTTAATGCTCGTATTAACATCTAAAGTGATGTAGGGCATACTATCTTGTATATAAATTATAGGAAAAACAGTTAGAAGCTACAGTATTCAAAACTATTCCAATAAAGCTTCTAGTGGAAAATCTTATCTGAAGTTAAATAAAAATATGAAATTATTACAATTATTTGTGGTGGTTGGATGTATTGCAGCCGGTGTATTAGGCGCTCCACAGAGTGTAAGTGTAAATCTTTTCCCCCTCTTATTTAAAAACGATTATTAAATTAAACGTCTGTTAAATTAAATTAAGACAGATTTGCATATAAAAATTGCTTAATAAACGTTTGTTAAATTTATTAATCGTTTTTGAATAAGGGGGTTCGTGTTTAGTGTAATTTTTCTCTTCTTTAATTAATAAATAATTTCAGAATCTATTGAATGGCGTTCAAAACTCTGGTTATATGTCTGTGGGTGGATAGTAATTCTAATGAATTGAAGCATTTTGAATTTTACATAAATTATTGAAATAAAATGTAAAACGTACAAAATATTAAAAAAAAGTATTAACGCATTTAAATTCGAGTATTTCATCAAGACATACATACATTTTTTCGAATTAGTTATTTAACTTGGAGCATTTATTGCAGATTGTAGAGTTGAACTAAATTGTTGAAGAACATTTCAATCGTTCCCAACAAAAACATGTAATTAATGAAAGCACATATTATGGTAAATATAGTATCTAACCGTATCTCAATATACTATATATGTAGGTAGTATATGGAGCTTCATTTAGACCTTTTTCCATTTTATATAAAACCTGGATGTCGGAATTTTTAACAACAATCTCGGAATGTCCAATTTTCGATTACTCACGATAAACCCAAAGAAAAAACGTAGATATGATATCACATGATCTGGGCGACCAGGTCCCAGGTCTGGAAGGCAAAATAAGCTGCTCATCAAAATGATTTATCAATAAAGCCTTATGCACGGATGATTTTTGTAATGCAGCTGAATAATTTGGAGAAGTTGTTATGGCGTGAGCATTTGCATGAATTTTCAAGCAATATTTAATAAAAACAAGTAAGAGTGCTATATTCGGCTATGCCGAATCTTATATACCCTTCACCTAAACGTAATAAGAAATACAGAAATTACACTGGTTATAGGACTAGAATATCCTTATTCTATATTTTTTATTCAGTTCTAGTGCAAATTTTTTTATTATTATATATATTGTTTGAAAGACAATTTTACGACCAACATAATTTATGTTAAATATTTTGAAATTTTGTATAATTTTCACCATTTTTAATTGATTTAATTACCAATTCTTACCATAATTTACAGAGTTTGTCTGATGTTTATAATATTCTTGAGTGTAATTTAACAGAGTATAAAAAAGGGGAACAATTCGGTTTTAGTGACTTTGTTCAAAAAAAAAACTTCATCAAATAGCGCTTTTAGGCTTTGTTGGCAGTCACGCCTATTTTCGAGGGGGCGGGCCGGTAAAGTTGAAAATATATAGGCCTATATCTCGGGCACTACTGGGTGTCTGATAATTTGTAATACATTAAATAAAAGGTATTAAAAAACCTTTCCAACGATATATATCATGATTATAAAATATGGACCGAATATGGCTTAAATCCGAAAAGAATATTTTTTGACCCGAATTTATTTGTTTTCGGAAATGGTTCTTATATGGCAGCTATGACAAATTATGGGCCGATCTTCTTAAATTTTGGAACAGTGATTTTCATGCATATGAGGATATGTTACGTCGAATTTCAACATAATAACGGTATATTTAAGATATATATTAGTATTAACGTGGATTTCGGAAGTAGACCTTATATGAGTGACATAGTCAAATATGGACCGATATTCTCAAAATCCAGCCGTTTGATTTAGGTATGTATGTAAACGATCCGTGTAAAATTTTGGATTGGTACCCTTATTTATAAGAGATTTATGAGTATTAAAGTGATTTTCGGAAGAGGTTTATATGGGGCATACGGTTAAAAATAGACCGAAATTCACAAAATTTTGTGGGATGATTTTTGTATATATGTAAATGATTTGTGTAAAGTTTTGAGTCAGTACCGATATTTATACAATATATATAGGGATAAATGTATTTTTCAGATGTGGTCCTTGTATGGGAGCTATGACCAATTCTGGGCCGACAACCATAAAATTTAGTACAACAATTTATTTGCCTATAAAAATTATTCATGTCAAATTTTAGCCGTTTAACATTATTTATATCTGTTTTAAACGTATTTAAGTTAATTTTGGAAGTGGACTTTATATGGGGGCTATGGTCAAACATGGACCGAACTAAAAAAAAATTCGTTTTGCGATTTATTTTTGCATAAATCTTATTTTTGCTGAATTTTGTCTTGATATTCCGATTTTATAGGCACCTTTGTATAATTGAGCAATATTTCGGGAAGATTTTTGTATGGGGGCTATGAGAAATCATGGACCGATTCATACTATTTTCCGCACACTTTCTTCTTTTATCATAAAAACAACGTATACAAAATTTCATTGTATTATCTGCAATATATTTCAAAATATTGCAATAAAATATACAAAAAATATCAAATTTTTATGGAGGTTGTCTCACATATTGGTCCGTAACTCTGGTTGGCCTAAACCTATTTTGCTGATTTTAAATAGCAAACTTCTCGAAGGCATGTCTGACAGAATTATTGAAGATTTGGATCCCGAAGATATCTGGGGACTTCAGAAAACTGATTTCAACAGACGGACATGGCTTAATCGACTCCGCTATCTATAAGGATCCAGTATATATTTACTTATAGGGTCGGAAAATTATATTGTGGAAATTAAAAAAATGTCACTAAACGAGTTGTATCGTCGCAAATGAATTTTTAAATTTTGCGAAAAAAAAAACTGAGAAAAAACTAAAATTGAAATTTTTAAATATTTAGGGATATGGGTTTCAAAAAAAACATTTGTTTATAGCACAATAAACTTGTTTTTGAATAATAAGCCAGCTGAAAAGAAACTAGGATCTGGTCGGAAATGCAGTTTGCAAGACGCCAAAGTTCGCTCAAAATTGAAACCCGAAACAGCAGGTTGCAGTGCAAAATCTTATCACCAATTGGCTAAGAAATATAAATGTGACAAAAATACAGTTAGGAAATACTTGGAATCCATGGGAGTTCGGAAAAAGAGGGGAAAAAACAGCTCCATTTACCACCGAGGCACAGAAAAAGACTATAAAATGCAGATTACGAGAACTCTGCCGAAATTACTTTTCTTGCTCATCCGAATACAAATGCGTGATGGATGACGAGTCATATTTTACCGTAGAAGGCAGCGAATGGCAACCAAAATATTATTTTGAATCTTCCAGTCACAAAGCAGCCGAAAAAGCTAAGTTTATTCGAAAGAAAAAGTTTCTAGGAACATTTTTGTTATGGCTAGCCATAAGCGAACGTGGAATCAGCGACCCAGTTTTTTTTTGTTGGTTTGGCTGTCAATGCTCAAGTTTTTAATGAACAATGTGTGTCAGCACTTAGCCAATTTATGCAAAAACACAATGGAAGCGAAAAATCAATTTGTTGGCCAGACTTGACATCCTCACATTATGCGAAGGCCACATTGGAGAATCTTAAGGGTAAAAATAGAATTTGTGCGAAAAGAAATGAACCCTCCGAATGTTCCACAATTACGGCCAATTGAAACTTTTTGGGCTAATTTGAAGAGGAAAGTTTACGCAAACGGGTATAGAGTCAAAAATGTTGATTCTCTTATAATAAAGACAAAAAAGGAGCTAAGAACCATAAATACAGAAGGCATTTAGATATCAATGCGGGAACTGCCAAAAAAAATGAGGAAATCAAATCGCGCAGGAGTCAATTTTTTTTATAAATTTTCTTAAGCAATAATTCTAAAAAAAAAAAAATAAATCATAAAATAAATAAGTTTTTTTACGCTTTTTTTTACTTTTAGACTTGTTCGGATTTCATTCACCAAACCCTTCATCTAAATACAATGAGAAATACATAAACTACACTGGTTATTTATTGAGTTTTTTTCTTCAGTTTTATTCAGAGTTTTTATTCAGTTTAGCACTTATTTCATTAGTATTGTTACAGTTTTACCTTTTATAAACGGTTGTTTATTTCTTTTAAATATATTATATATAGACATATTATATTCCCCTGATGAAGTCAACAAATAAACCGGATTAACCCGAAAAGATTTATGCGTATTTCAATGATCCTGGGAATAACTTTATATGGGCCGAAAAATCCAGTTTTAAATTTTTTAATGCACATAACTTATTTGCGTAAAATTATAGTACGAAATCGATATTGATGAAATAATGGACCGATTGCAATAATTTCAATAGCAACTGCGGCAAATAATATACATAGGTGCTCAATCACCTATACACAATGCCAATGCCGCTTTTGAGATAGCGAAACCGGTGCCATGAGCTGCCCGGAGCTCGAAACTGGGAAGAGTTTATTGTTTTGTTTCACCCTACATATAACTAGTATGGTAATTGTAAACAGTTACATACATACATATACTTAGTGATATGAATACCCATATTTTTGCATACTTACATATTTACATATTAATGTACATATCTGATTCTCATTTAATGTTTGCTATTGATGAAATTGTTTTGTCACGAATGCCCATCAATTTCTTTTTCAAACTTTTGTCGCTAAACATGATTGGACACGCCCAATTTTGATTTGCTTGCTTTTGTACACAAAAGTATACGAAAGTAAAGAAATGTTGATTCTGAATACCCAATACTAAACAGATAATTTAAAATTATTACGCAGCGTACAGAGAAACATGCATTTTTGTTGTACACTTTCTTATATATGTTTGCACATAGAATGTGTATGAAAGATAAGTGGACAACAATTGCATTCTTTCTGGCCATTTGTTTTTGATAAGTGAGAAACATGATTCTGCATGTCCATTTCGATACACCTCAAAAATTGATTGTTTAAAGAAAAGTAAACGTTTCAGGAAAACTTAAAGTATACAGTTTTATTTAGTTTTATAAATAACAAAATAAAATAACAAAAAAATTAAGACTTCATGACGAACATAACGGTAATTCTTAAAAATACCATAAAATTCACTAGACAAAAGTTTAAATACATCTTGCAAAACAAAGAACTCTCTTTTATTTCTCAAAAAAAAAAAGTACAATTATATTTAATGTTTTGGTGAAATTATGTTTTTACAAGCCAGAACTTGTTATTAGAAGTCTTTTTATTGTCAGCATTACAAGTTTTGTCGAAAATTATGGGCTAAGGTAAAGAAATTCAGTCCATCATTAAAAATTTAATAATAAAACGTTTCAACGAAGAAAAATCGCATCGGGAAATAGGAAAATTATTAAATGTGCCATTTTAAAGTATCCAAAATATAATTAGAAAATGTCTCCGTATCAAATATTCCAAAAAGCGGTCATCCAAAAAAACTTACTAATCGTGATCCAAGAATAAGTGCACCAAAACTTGCAGATGATATCGCTAATAACTATAACAAACATGTTCATCCAAGAACTGTTCAAAGAGCATTGCGAGAAAATGGATATAAAAGCCGAGTTCCCCGAAAAAAGCAACTAATAAGTGAAAAAAACAGAAAACTTAGACTGGAGTATGGACATAAGTACAGAAACAAAGACGCTGAGTTTTGGAAAAGAGTTCTTTTTACAGACGAGAGCAAATTTAATTTGTTTGGAAGCGATGGCCGTGCAAAGGTCCTTGCCCTTCAAACCCAAAATTTGGTTCCTACGGTAAAACACGGTGGTGGCAATGTAATGGGATCATGAATCAACATACTTACAAGACTATATTGGAAAGAAATTTGCAAGCATCCTTCGACTTCTTGGGCCTTGGCTCCCGTTTGATCTTTTAAAAGGATAACGATCCCAAGCACACTGCACTTTCTCTGAAAGAGTGATTGCTTTATTCTGCTCCCAGACAGCTCCCTAGCCCACCTAAATCGCCAGACTTAAACCCAATTGAGCACGTTTGGGATATACTGAAGCCCAAATTAGTAGCAACTTTAATAACGAGCAAAGAGTCGCTTAAAGAAGCTCTTAAAAAAAATCTGCTCAGAAATATCGCCTTCTGAAACAGAAAGCTTGGTACTTTTTATGCCACGCCGCTTGCAGTTATTGATAGCCATGGCGGTTCAAAAAAGTATTCAAATGTTTTCTTTTTTAATTTATCTAAAGAAATTATTAACATTCCAAGATGTATTTAAACTTTTGTCTAGTGAATTTTATCGTATTTTTAAGAATTACCGTTATGTTCGTAATAAAGTCTTAATTTTTTGTTATTTTATTTTATTTTATATATAAAACTAAATAAAACTGTATACTTTAAGTTTTCCTGAAACATTTACTTTTCTTTAAACAATCAATTTTTGAGGTGTATTTAAACTTAAGTCTTTGACTGTATAATTAAATAAGCATCAGAGTAAAATGGTTCCTTCTAAAAAAAATAACAAAAATATAAAAAATATCATTTAAAAATTAATAAAAATATATTTAATAACAATTCTGTAAAACAATTTGTAAAATTATAAATATAAGTATAAAAATAAAGTTATCCTTAAAATAATAAAAATATAATTTAAAAATCAATAAAAGTATAAGGGATTCATCCCTTAACTGATAATTGGTTAATGGTCCTCTTCGGGGTACACGTGGTAGCTGTGGCTTAAACCTAAAATCGCAGGAAGAAAATATTTGGTTAAAAGATGTTTGTGCTAGTGGCAGATTTTAAATCACCAAATTATCTCTAGGTGCTGTTGCCGAATCAAAATGTAGTGTCATGATTTCTGTAAATATAAATATGTATTATATGTGTTATATGCACTTTATCTCGAAATAAATACTTTTAAAAGATTTATGAAGGTTAAAGTGAATTACGGAGAATGTCTTATATAGGAGTTTCGACTAATTATGGACCGACCATTATAAGAATATGTGTCATGATATCTGCATATGTGATATTTATTTGTGTTGAATTTTATTTGGATACCAACATTTTTAAGAGATTTATGCTCTTTAAAGTGATTTTCGACAGTGGGATTTATATAGGAACTATGAAATAATGAACAGATTTCAACCAAATTCCAATTCCAACTGTATTTGGAACCGAAAAAGAGTCTTATATTAAATGTTATCGAAATATCTTTAAAAGTGCGACCTGTACTCTACGCACAAGGTTTACATGGACCTACAGCCAGCCAGACGGACGGAAGGACGGACATCGTAAGATGAGTGTTGGATTTATATATATTGGTGTTACAAAAATCACCACTAATCCAATATACCTTATTTATTTATTAAGTCAATGGATTAAATCCTTACAGACTATTAAAAAAGTATATTGAAAATTACAATTAATTACAAAAGATTAATTATTTAATAAACTAATTATTTTATGTTTAATTACATTTGTTGAAAGAGACAGATCAATTATTTCATATAGATTGTTAAATTCACAAAATAATCTTCTTAATGGGTCAGCTTGAGCATAATAAGTGCTAACATGTTTGACATACAGTGGCTTAAAATGGCGTGAAAATGGTTGAGGAACATTAAAAGTAACATTATTTACAAGGAACTCGGAGCAAACTTCACCATTAATTATATTGATCATAAATGTTACATTAAGCATAGTCCTTCTACTAGATAATTTAATTTAATCAATTTAAGTCTATCGATGTATGATGGAAGGTTAATATCAGGATTCCAAGGTAACCCACGTAGACAAAAGAGTAAAAATTGTTTCTGTACAGACTCTATACGCTGAATATGAATATTATAATAAGGATCCCAGATAATAGAACCGTATTCCAATATAGGTCTTACTAAGGAAATGTAAAGTTGTTTTGTGACATAGGGATCATCAAATGTGCGAAACAAAGTTTAATTTGTTGTCTAGTAAAATTCCTACATCAAGAAAATTTTTAACAATTTCAAGCCGGTAATCACCCAAAGTATAATTAGTAGGAATATAATTACTTCTTGAAAAACGCATAAGTTTACATTTTTTTAAATTTAATTCCATTAAGTTGAAACTGCACCACAAAAAGAAATTGTTGAGATCGGATTGGAGATATATATGATCCAAAAATTTAGAGAAGACTCAAAAATATTTTAACATCGTCAGCATACATTAGAATGTTACAAAAATTTAAAACATTTGGAAGGTCGTTGATGAACAAGGAGAAAAGAATTGGACCAAGGTGGCTGCCTTGAGGAACACCAGAAGTAACCAAAATATTTTTTGAGTATTTATTATTAAATTTTACGCATTGAGTTCTATCCAGAAGATAAGATTTTATCCAGTTTAGACTGCGAGATGTAAAACCAAGAAGATCCAATTTAATAAAAAGAAGTCTGTGATTTACTTTATCAAAAGCTTTACTAAAGTCAGTATATACGGCATCCGTTTGTTTTCCATTAACAAAGCCTTGGTTAACGTGGGTAGTAAGTTGAAGAACATTTGATATGGTAGAGCAACCTTTCCGAAATCCATGTTGAGACGATGACAGAATCGATGATAATGTAATGAGACATGTAATCAGTGATAAAGTGTTCAAAAATCTTAGGTATTACACTAAGCTTAGCAAAATTTGACACCTTAGACCTATTACCAGATTTAAATAATGGGATTATGAATGAGGACCTCCAAATTCTCGGAAAATAACCATATTTAATGGATGTGTTGAATAAAATAATTAATGGATATAGCAAGGATTGAGCACAATTGTGTATAATACTGCTAGGAACACCATCAGGACCATAATTATACGAAATTTTAAGTTATTTTAATCTTTCTAATAAATTCTCAGCATCAATATTTGGAAAAGATATAGCACGGTTAGTGTGAAGTGTGTTGGGATAACTATCGGAGCAATATTGCTTATCCGAATAAGTACTGGAAAAAAAATCAGCAAACATATTACTAATATTAATATCGTCGGAAGATTCATAATTGTTGAGTTTTATTACTGAAGGATATCCATTTGTTTTTCTTTTAGAGTTGAGTATTATATTTAAAATTATTTTTTAGTTTTTGTAAATATGACTGATATAGGAAATTGTTGAGATTATTATATTCCGCACGAGCAACTGAGTATTTACTATAATCCACAAGCAAGCCAGATCTTTTGAAGTTTTTATAATGTTTATTCTTTAAATTCTTAAGTTTAGATAACAGTTTTGAATTCCAAGGAGGACCAGTGTGATTATAAGAACAGTGTTTTGTTGTGCATTTATCCATGAAATAATATGTTTTATTATAAAAAATACTAGTCATATCATCCAAAGTAGAATTGTTTATACACAGTAGATCGTTCCAATCGGTATTTAATATTAAATTATTTAATTTAACGTAGTTCGTCTGTTTAAAATTATAAACTTTCTCATTATTAATTTGAGTAGATGATTTAAGTACAGCAGGTAGAGAGAAAATAAATTCAAATGTTGGATGAAATTTATCTTCAGGCAAAGAAACAGGATCACAACGAGAAATTGCACAATTGCATGGATCATTTACGAATACCAAGTCTAATAATTTACCAAATTCATTATAAACATTATTTAGTTGATAAAGGCAAACATCGAATACATTATTTAAAAAATCTTCATCAAACTTTGTAGATTTTGTTGGAATTAAATTTGAAGCATCAGGTAGTTTTGTCCATGAAATTGATGGTAAATTGAAATCACCGAAAGCAAAGAACGAATCCTCAGGTTCAACAAATTCCACAATATTTTTAATAGCATTAACATGTTGTTGATAAACTAATTCATCGGAATTAGGAGGGATGTATGAACAGGTGAGATAAATTTTGTTATAATTTAGTGTAATCATTACACATATGAACTCAGTATTATCAGAAGAGCAGGTCGAAATAGATTCGGAGACAAAACGACATGAAACTGCAATTAACACACCACCGCCATTTCGATTATTTCTATTATATCGGTAAATCTGATATTTATTGCACAGAATTTCAGAATTGAATACATTGTCTTTTAGCCATGTTTCAGTAAAAATAATAACATCATAATTAAAATCGAAACTAGAAGATTTGACAATTTAGTGTTTAAGCCACGAACATTCTGATAAACAATGATTAATTGATCGACAAGTTTAGAATTCAGTTTTTTTGGACGTTAATTAAATTTGCATTTTCATTTAATTGGAGAACGGATGGAAGAACAGCAATATTATTTTTCCTTAGATTTTCTTTAAATTCATATTCACGAACTAAAGTATTTTCAGGCCAGAAATCAGGGTTGACTATTTGCTCATAAAGATCGGAAGGAACATTGAGTTTGAAAGATGTAATCCCTCTTGGTTGAGAATAAGAGATTTTATATGTAGTAAAATCAGCTTCAAGATTCAGTTTCGATTTTATATAGAAGTTAATTTTTTTCAACAGTAGTATCAGCAGCAAAACGAGATATAAAAATTGATTTATTAGGCGGAATGATTTTTAAACTACTATATGGAGATTGATTGGCAGTAGAATTAGAAGTCACAGAGAGAACATTGCCATTTGCTATTTTAACTGAAGTCTGCGTATTTGATTTTTCAGACTCTGATAAGGTTTTCGACGTTGTAGCACAGTTGGTAGGGTTACTCGTTGATGTACTTGGGGTAATTACAACAGAATCAACAACATTGCAACTAGAAGCACCAGGACTTTGAGAAGCATTCGGTTTATTTTTATTTCTGGATGATTTGCGGCGTTTCGGTGATAATTGTGGTGGAGAATTAATGCAGTTTAATTGTTTAAATTCCTCAAAAAGATTTCCATAAGCTGATATTTCATTAGCTAGTGAAGAAAGTTTATTTTGAATGTTGTAAATGTATTTTTTGTGCTTTGAAAAAAACGATAGTATTCAACACCAATTTTTTGACAGACATTACAGCACCAATGTAAACCTTTAGTTTTACAGACAGCTTCAGCAACCAAACCAGACAATCCACTGCACTTAAAATGACACATGCTATGACAAAGCCAGCAAACCACCATTCTCTCATCATCACGTGATAAGGTACAGCTTTTGTTAAGACATTTAAATTGGTCATTCATAATTAATTTTTTACGTGTATGTCGATAATATTTTAAGTGTATGTCGATAATACCGGTTAGTTATTAAATAATACAACACTGATTATTTTACGGACTTGGCAGCACTGATAAATGTGACAGATAGATATTCAGCTGATAAAGTGTTTATTTACAAAAAAAAAATTCCAATTGAGTGAAATATTTAATGATGATTAAGAACGATTGTAAATGTATTTGTAAAAGTAAAATTAATATTTTAAAGATGAAAATTTTATATTTTTTAAAAAGTTCAGTTTCAAGTGTAATATTTCATCAACAGACAATTTTTTGCGAAACAAGTTTAATGCACTTTTTAATATAAATAGTTGATTAAACCCGGCAAAAATAAAGAATACTCGGACTAAATTTTAAAGTACGTGCGTTTGTAACAAAGATTACACTATGGTGATGCAGGGTATAAAAATCAACCCAATTACGTTTTATGTATACACAAATCATTCGGCTTAATTCTGTAATGTTAAATTAAACGATTATTTTTATACCCAGCACCAAAAAAACGGGGGTATATTAAGTTTATCATTCCGTTTGTAACACATCTAAATATTGGTCGTAGAACCAAGCAGTAAATATAGGTATATTCTGGCTTCTTATGAAATTCTAAGTTCTGTTGTAGACACTAGAGCCTCGAATAACAGTATCCATATAAAATTCAGCCAAAATAAGTTTTTAGCTAAAATAAATCTCAAAAAAATATATCGTTCGTATCGGTCGATATTTAACCATAGTGCCCAAATAAAGTACACTTTCAAAAATAACATAAATGCGTAAAAATCTCTTATAAACGTTAGCATTAAGCTTAAATTCTATATTTATAACAAGTAAGAAAGTATGGTCGATCAAGCCCGACCATATAATACCCTACACCCAGTATATTAATAAAACAGTTTTTCAGATATGGGCGCTATATGGGAGATATTACCTATTATTTACTGATCAGCCAAAAATTTAGTGCCGTGACTTCCGTCAATATATAATTATGTGTGTTAAACTTTATCTCGATATAAGTACGTTTAAAAGATTTATGGAGGTTAAAGTGAATTACGAAGAGGGTCTTATATGGGAGTTTTGACTATTTATGAACTGACTATTATAAAATTAGGTAACATTATTTCTATATACATATAAGAAACTTATTTGTGTAAAATTTTATTCGAATACCAACATTTTTAAGAAATTTATGATCGTTAAAGTGATTTTCGGAAGTGGGCCTTATATGGGAGCTACGGCTAATTATGGACCGATCACCATAAACTTCTATCATATCATATGCATATACACGAAACATATTTGTGTTCAATATTATTTGGATACGAACAGTTTTAAAAGAGTTATGCTCTTTTGAGTGATTTTCGGAAGTGGGCCTTATATGCGAACTACGACTAATTACGGAGGGACATCGTTAAATCGACTCAGAAAGTGATTCTGAGCCGATCGGTATACTTAATACCGGTAAACCCCAATTTCGGGAGGACATTTGTATGGGGGCTAGGTGAAATAATTGACCGATTTCCACCAGTTTTAATCCCATCCATCATTGAGCCGAAAAAATATCATGCACCAAATTTTATCGAAATATCTTCAAAATTGCGACCTGTACTCTGCGCAGAAGCTTTACATGGACAGCCAGCCAGCCAGACGGACGGACGACTCAGAAAGTGATTCTTAGTTGATCGGTATACTTTAAGGTGGGTGTTGGACCAATATTTCTGGGCGTTACAAACATCAGCACAAATCCAATATACCCTCTCCACTATGGTGGTGTAGGGTATAAATACGCATAAAGCATCGTACCTTCTTAATTCATAATGATCTTATAAATATCAAAATTTTACAAAGATCTGTTATATGTATGTAACATATGTATAACATATTCTGAATTGGATTTCATGAGGGTTAATCCATAAGTGGCCATAGCTCCCATATAAGATACACTTCCGGTAATAACTGGAACACTAACAAGATTCTTGTAAATATCATAATTGAAATAAAATTCGACCAAAATAAGTCTCAAATATATAACAATTTACTGAACACGATCGCCTCAAAAAAGGTGATAGCTCCCATGCTATAGAATTCAAAAAATAAAATAATATTGTCAACCAACGCTAGACGCAGCCAAAAGTAACAACAAATTTGTAGTAGTACAAAATTTGTAATAATAATAATAAAGAAGAATACACACACATTGAAACGTAAGTAAATTTCGTTCTAACTCACAATATGTAATAAGAAATATGTTTAATTCCCGAATTCTATTTCTTAATAAATGGTGAGTTAAATAGATGATGTTTACAAGCAGATCTTGGACAATAAACATTGCTGATGACGCCCTTGGCAGGGTAGAGAATGCATTCCAGTGTGCCAATTGTCTAGTAAAATTTAACTTTACAATGGTAATCATTGAGTTATTAATTAAATGAACTCAAACCGAAATAATAAGAAATTTTCTCTGATAAAATAAAATAACCATTATTAAAATCGTTATCGATAACAAAAATGTAACACAAATCAGTTTTAAGTCTTCATAGATCCCACTACTGGTATCTAATATATGTTGGTGGGTGGTCTATAAGAACTTTTAATTGTTCATATTAGCGCAATTCACAATCTTGTGCAAATGGTATTGCATCATTGCATTTGCAAAACGGTTTAGCATTTTTTTGCTCTTGCTGTCTATTTTGTTAGTGTAAAGCAGAGGTAACCAAAACTCTCAATAAATGAAATGCGTCTGTATTGGATAAGAGAATATTGCCCAGCAAACACAAAACTAAGAATTGTAAATGTAATGAATTTTACTTTTAAAAGCAAAATGAAAAAGATGTTTCAAAAAAAGTTTTAGGCATAAAATAAAATTAAATAAAAAATATGCCTCAGTTTTTACAGAATTAGCCAATCTGTTTCACAAATTACATATTTACAATTAAAACTTAAAAAATTAAGTGTATTTAGGCATTACAAATTAAGTTTTCCAAATTTAAGATTTTGTAACAATTTCTTATTAACAAAATATGTTTTAAATTTGAAGAACTTAATTAATTTACCAAAAGCATTTTTAATGACAAAACAAAGATTTCTGTCTTCCATTATACAATTTTGTTTGCTGGTTTATTTTGAAATAAAATCAAAACTGAAAAAACAATAAAGCTGAAAAAAGCAGTAAGCATCCGCCCATGTGCACTCGTTAACACTCAATTAACGACTGAAATCAAACTGAAATAGAAGAGAACAAGCGTCGGTGTGAGTTTTGTTTATTTTTTTGTAGCACAATTGTGCACTGAAAATGAACATTTGGTTACCACTGGTGTAAAGCAATAATATACTAAACCCATTTGCAAACACAATGATGCACAGGATTGTGAATTGCGCAAATAAATCCTTGAAAGTCATACAAAATATGGAACATCACAAATATTATATGTTCAAATATGTTATTTATTTATTGTTATTATATATAAAACTATTAAAATATAATGATTCATTGACCAAATGCATTAATTTTAACATTGTTTGTGGCCAACATATGCGTAATATCATATTAATTTTATAGAATTATAAAATCATGGATATGATTAATGATTTCATATTCATATTCATATTATCATGAGTGGTGATGCATTTTAGTTTGTCATTGCGTTTGTAAATTCTATGCAGCTTTTTAGTTGACCATAATATGATTCATAAATTTATAAATTTCGAATATAATTATAAATCTGTTAAATGGTTGACATACTCGATTAGTCAAAAATCTTGACAATCGGGGAAAAATAGTTTGATTAAAAAAAAATAACTTGACAAACTAAAAATGCACACGATTTGAACAATTTTAATTCATTTAACTTTAAAATCAAATGAAATAAATAAAACTGATTTGGGTTTCATTACTCCAATTCTTTAAAAATTTCATCGTCAAAAATTCTGGGAAATATTGAGTTGAAAATACTCTTTTTCTTTCCAACGATATTTTTCGATATAGAGGAATTCAAATCGATATCAAGTGATAAGATTGAGGAATTTGTCTATAAACATTCTGATTCCAATCTTTATTTGTTTCAGCGATTAGCTTTTAACAAATTCGATGATTTAGCTTTTTGTGTTAACAGAACTGCATCAGATCAGTCATATTTTGATCATATATTCTGAAAGAGCCATGTTCCAAAGACAGCTTGCAGCTAAAGTAATTGAATTCACTTGACTTCGTGATGATTAAACATGGAATAAAATGACTCTTTAATGAATTCAAGAATCGATAAGCGAGTATTTCATCAGTAAATGCAAATCCTATTTTTTATACCCTCCACCACCATGAGTGGGAAATTAGGGTATATACATATACATAAGTTTGTCCTTCCGTGTGTAACACTGAGAAATAGTCATCTAAGACCCAACAAAGTATATTCTTGGTTCTTACGAAATTCTAAGTCGATTTTGCTATGTCCGTCGGTCTGGCTGTCTGTGAAAACACTCTCACGTCCAAACGGCAGAACCAAAATCAACAGTGTATACAAAAACCCGTTTATAATTCTCCTAAGCAGTTTGGTAATCAAAATCAGCAAAATCGGTGTAGCAGAACCTGAGTTATAGACCAAAATGTTGGACAACCTCCATAATAAGTTCATATTTATTCTTCATTTTATTGCAATATTTTTAAATATTCTCGTATTGCAGATAAAACCATGAAATTTTGTATACGTTAGTTTTATTATAAAAGAAGAAAATGTGAGGAAAACAGTAGGAATATGTCTATGATTTCTCATAGACCCCATACAAAAATCTTCCCGAAATATTCCTCAATTATACATAAATGCCTCAATTGTACAAAATTCTGCAAAAATAAGTTTCATGCCAAAAGAAATCGTTAAACGATATCTTTTTTAGTTCGGTCCATGTTTGACCATAGACCCCATATAAAGTCCACTTCCAAAATTCACTTAAATACGCATAAAACTAATATAAATAATGTTAAAAGGTTAAAATTCGACACAAATAATTCGTATGAATATATAAAATGTTGTACTAAATTTTGTGATAGTCGGTTCATAATTGGTCATAGCACCCATATAAGGACCACATCCGAAAAAGAAATTAATCTTTATATACATATATCTTATAAATATCGGTACCGACTGAAAACTTCATATATATCATTTGAATATACACAAAAATCATTGCAGAAAATTTTGTGGATTCCGGTCCACATTTGATCATATCCCCCATTTAAAGACCTCTTCCTAAAATCACTTCAATACTCATAAATCTTTTATAAATCCGAAATTCACTTTAATACTAATATATATATTTAATATACCGTTATTATGTTGAAATATGCATAAAATTTGGGCCCATGATTTGGCATAACTGCCATATAAGAACCATTTCCGAAAAACAATTTAACCCACAAAAATGTCTAATAATTAACAATATCAAACCAACTTTTTTATGGATCACAAATTTTAATCTAGAAATCATATTAATATCGGTTGTACGGCAATTATGCTACTGGATTTTGTAGCTGTCAGTCAATAATATCTACTGAATTAAGTCTACTTCCTAACATGACAACCAACCATACAACCCTTGTAAATAAAGCTATTGAGATGAAATTCAACCAAAATAACCCTAAAATTCTTAGAAATCACATTAGTGGATACTGGATGTAGAAGCTATCAGTCCATAATTGGTCAAAATTAGGTAAAATTTCAAATCATTTAAAATAAATTATGTTGGTCGTAAAATTGTCTGTCAAACAATATACAAGGTGGCGCAAAAGTAAACTTCCGAGGTTTTTTGGCTGTAATTAAAAAAAAATGAAAAACTTTGATTCTTCTTGTGGATTATTTTTATTTGGGCTTTTAATTTTTTTTACATCAAGTCGAGAATATGATGTCATGTAAATGGCCGCCGCCACAGTTGATTGTCATTTGAGCCCTTTTTATGGCATTTTTCATCACTTTGGCCAAAACATTCGGCGATAGGTCCTCACATTCTTGACGGATATTGTCTTTAAGAGCTGCAAGAGTCTGAGGCTTGTTGACATAAACCCGCGACTTCAAAAAGCTCCACAAAAAGAAGTCTGGAGCGGTCAAATCAGGCGATCTTGTTGGCCAGTGCAAATCGCCAAAACGGGAGATTAGGCGCGTGCAGTGTGTGCCGTTGCACCGTCCTATTGGAACCTCATGTTTTCCAATCCCAATTCATCAAGTTGCGGCAAAAAGAACTCGTTGATCATTGCTCTGTGCCGCTCACCATTCACAGTAACCGTTTGGCCCGCGACGTCTTCGAACAATGACTCTTCCAGTGAAAACAGCACACCATACTTTGAGCGGATGTAATGGCTCTTTGTGGGTTACACGCGGATTTTCAGTGCCCCAGAAGCGTAAATTTTGCTTATTTACGTTCCCGCTAAGATGGAAATGGGCCCCATCATTCATGATTATTTTTGATGAAAGGCTGGATGGTTTGAGCGTATGTTAGACGAGATCGGCGGTCAGCAGCTAACAGCTGATGCACTGTCTGGACTTTGAACGGAAACATCTTCAAAACTTGTACCAAAATTCGCTGTAAAGACCGTCGCCTGATACCCATTTGCGTGGCACGTCGTCTGGTCTATGACATCCTCGGCTACAGCAGCAATATTCTCTGCAGAACGGCTACTCCGGGGTCTGACACGCCTGGCAGTATCTCGTGTTGTGCCAGTCTCTTCGAGGCAAGCGGCTTAACGTGTAGTTTTTCTATTTCTTATTATGTTTAGGTGGAGGGTATTTAGCACTCTAACTTGTTTATTATAAAATCAAAGAAGTAACAGAATTTCTTTAAGTTAAACTTGTTCCAAAATTATCGCTTGAAGAACACTTAGTTTCGAAGGTTCAAGCAAAAATCTTTAAATAAAGAACAAATTCAGAACGCTTTCTTCAATGAGATATTGGCTTCATAACGCTTCTCTACAAATTGTTCGAAAATAACTGCTTTTCGAATCTTGTTTCGAATTTCAGACAAAAACCATTAATCTGTAATGAAGTAAAAAGATTTTAAAACAAAAAATTGATTCAAATAAATATTTAAAATATAATTAAGGTTGAATAATTTCTTAAGTTAATTTTAATTCCTTTGTTAACTTTTTAATATAAACAAAATATGATAAAATAAATGAAAATATTTTTAAAACTAAAATCTTTTGGACTTTATGAATTGCAAAGTGTTTCCAATTAGTTGCCAACTGTATGTATATTAGGGATGCCAATCCCGAAATCCCAATAATTCTGTAATAAATCCCGAAAATCCCGAAAATTATTATTTGTGTAAAAGATCCAGACAATTGTTTTTACTTGCTTTTTTTTGGCATACACAAATACAAAATGTAGATCACTTATCATAAATCAATGTGAACAGAATTGTTGCTATTCAATAAATAAATATTTTTGTGATTAAAATTAATTTTGGATTGCCAAACCCGCTGAAACACAGTATTTGATATGTGTTAACGGTTTTTGGAACTGGAAATTTCAATAAAAAAAGCTTTAATTGATTTAAAAACTCAACAGATGACAGATGATGAATTTGCTTTACTTAACCCTCCGATGAGTGACAGTTCTGAACTTCACGGACGTGTGAAAAGGTCCCTACGGACCTTTTTTGTAAATCATGTTTTTTTCATATAAAAAATTTTTTTTTGATTTTTTGTTTGTTTTTATTGTTTATAACTAAATTCTACATACAAAAATAATTTTTTAAATTTTTTTAACTCAAAGACATTAGGGATGACGATAAAAACAAAAAATTCTAAGAACTGGTTTATTGTTAGTAGTATAAAATTAGAATATTGTGCCTTTCCTTGAAAGCAATAAAGTTCATGTCTTCGAATTTTTCTTAGAATTTTTTGTTTTTATCATCATCCCTAATGTCTTTGAGTTTATGTCTTTGTGTTCAGAACAAAGAAATTATGTGTTGAAACGATAAAAAGTTATAATGATGCCCATAAACATGCATTTATTAGTGAAATTCAGTACAAGGTCCTTACGAACCTATACACACGTCCGCGTACTATTCTCACTAAAACCTCAATAACTCCTAAAGTAGTGATCCGAGGGGTTGTAGTGGCCGAAGTAGGAGTAATTTCAGTTTGAAAAGGCAAAAAGGTCCCTAGGGACCTTCTCACTCATCGGAGGGTTAAACAAATAGTTGTAATTTTAAATCCGATTAAAGTAACAGTTGAAGCCCTTTGTCGCAGTGATATGAATCTTTGTAAAGCCGATGCTGCACTTTCATTTATGCTAAAAGAGGTATCAAAAAGTGATTGCAAATTAAGTGATGAACTGCTGAAAGCTCTCCTTAAAAGAATCCAAGAAAGAAGAACGATTTACTCAACACTCTTAAATTTTCTGAAAAACCCAAAATTGAAATCAGAATTTGATAACAACGTAGAAATGTTTGTTATTAGAAATGAGTTAAAAACGTTGATTGCTCATTTTATAGTGGAAGGCCAATGTATGCGGCCGCGGACGGCAGAAGTAGAATTTTTTCAACTTTGCCGCTTAAAATGATGTTGCCGTACACATGTATATTATATGTGGCATATGAGTTTAGTTAAAAATTAAAATTTATTTCCATTTTCCTAATTATTTTTACACAATGTACTCACTAATAAATGTTTATTTAAGCTGATTGCCGCCCGCTTACATTGGCCTTCGACTATAAAGGAAATGAGATCTGTGGCTCACATTCAAATGATTCTGATTCGGATTTATCAATGATTGAGGAAACAAATGATGCTTCTAATATTTCAATCATAAAAAAATTAAATAATGTAAAAGTCCAAACAAAACACCTAATAACGTCCGTAATGGTATGGAGTCAAACATTGAAAAAGAAATAGAATTATTTATTTCCGGGGGTTAGAGAGGACTGCTTTTGCAATCAGGACTGATTGTGAACGATGTTTTTCGCCAGCATCATATATTGGTAACAAAATTAGATCAAGATTATCTGATCACACTTAATATTTATAAGAAGCTTTTTACAGAACGATCAATAATATTCTATTATTTTTAAATTTATAAATATAGAAATTAAAAGCCAAATGACATATAATTTTTGTCAACCTAATAATTTATACATATATGTATGTATGTACAAATTAAAAAACTATGTAATGTAATTTTGTTTTTAAAATTATTAAAAGTTTATAAACTTTTAACACATGAAAAAAAAACTATATAACTTTGAGACAATTTTTTGTTTTAAACAAATTAATATTAAATATATGTTACTTTTTTGTTTCTTTATTACTTTCATTCAATGAACTAATTTTTTTGTTATATTTGTATTTAAATTTATGAATTGAATAAATAGTTTTTTCATTAATATAGTAATTTTTTTAATATGAAACAAAAATCCCGAAATCCCTAAAATCCCGATTTCGGGATCCCTGGATTCATTTACGAAATCCCCAATTTCGGGATTTGAAAAACCGTTTGGCAACCCTAAAAAACCGTTTTACAAATGTGAATAGTGCCAGTATTCTTAGAAATTTATTGGTTAAAATAGTTACACTAAACTTCAACGTATATGAGAACTCAGATACTGCAAAACCAGCTTTTAGGAAACAGCCTACACTACACCACCGTGGAGGGTATATTCGATTTGTGCAGATGTTTGAAAAGCCTAAAACTATTAGTCTAACAAGCACCTTACAATATACCGATCAATTCAAAATCATTTTCTGAAGCGACTATCTCATATACTATCTGCTGTATTTTCGGACAAGCTTGAATTGATGCTTAGTAATACACAATTTAGTAATAGTATGTAATTAAAACAAGTCAGAAAGTATAGTCGGTCAAGCCCGACCATATAATACCCTACACCCTGTATATCAATAAAACAGATTTTCAGATATGTGCGCTCTATGGGAGATATAACCTATTATGGACCGATCATCCAAACATTTAGTGCCACGACTTTCGTGAATATAAATATTATGTGTGTTAAACTTTATCTCGATATAAATACGTTTAAAAGATTTATGGAGGTTAAAGTGAATTACGAAGAAGGTCTTATATGAGAACTGCCTATTATACAATTAGGTGTCATCCTATTCGTACATAAGAAACACATTTTTGTTAAATTTTATTGCGATAACAACATTTTTAAGAGATTTATGATCTTTTAAGTGATTTTCGGAAGTGGGCCTTATGTCGTAGCTCCCATGACTAATTATGGACCGATCGTCATAAAAATCTACCATATTATATGTATATGTACGAAACATATTTGTGCGCAATATTATTTGGATACCAACATTTTTAAAAGAGTTATGCTCGTTTAAGTGATTTTCGGAAGTGGGCCTTATATGAGAGCTACGATCAATTATAGACCGATCTTCACGAAATTTGTAGATATAATTTAGCTTCATTTACTACTCATCTGTGGTGAATTTTGTTTGCATACTTGCATAATTCAAAGATTTATGACCGGTAAATCCAAATTTCAGGAGGACATTTGTATGGGGGCTAGGTGAAATAATTGACCGATTTCCACCAGTTTTAATCCCATCCATCATTGAGCCGAAAAAATATCATGCACCAAATTTTATCGAAATATCTTCAAAATTGCGTCCTGTACTCTGCGCAGAAGCTTTACATGGACAGACAGCCAGCCAGCCAGCCAGCCAGACGAACGGACATCGTTAAAACGACTCAGAAAGTGATTCTGAGTTAATCGGTATACTTTAAGGTGGGTGTTGGACCAATATTTCTGGGAGTTAAAAACATCAGCACAAATCCAATATACCCTCCCGACTATTGTGGTGTAGGGTATAACAAGATAGTAATGAAAGTGGTATAAATATTAAAAATCGTTCAATGTATTTGTGCGTTACAAACAGTAGTGCAAACGTATAATACCTTAAACTCTAAGGTGTTGTAGTGTAACTATAAACATGACCATTCCCATAACAGAACAGGTAAAATCCCTGCTCGAAGAGGACATATGCACGAGCAGGAAGATTTACACCAATACTGGAAAAGTAATGACGGTTTTTTGGTTCTACAAAGGTATTTTATTGATTGATTATCTGCAAAAATGTAAATCAAAAAATTCAGAGTATAATTGAAACAGTTTGGATCAATTAAATGTATAAATTCAAGAAAAACGTCTTGGCTTACAACACAAAAAAATAATTTTTCATCAAGACAACGCACCAAGAGTGTTTTAACAATGGGTAAAATCAGGAGTTGCTTGTTGCTTGTCCACGCACCCTATTCTCCTGATTTAGCTCCCAGTGACTTTTACCTGTTCCCAAATCTAAAAAAAATCCTAGCTGGCAAGCGTTTCACCTCAAATGAAGATGCAATTACAGTTGTAAACCACTATTTTGAAGGCCTTTAGAGAAACTAATCAAGGAATAGAATTGCTAGATAAGCGTTGGACTAAGTGTATTGAAGTTTCAGGAGATTATATTGAAAAATTAAAATGTTTTTGAAAAACTAACTATTCTCTTTCTGTGCTAGGCTATGAAGTTTCCGAACCGCCCTCGTATAAAACAAAAATTTTTTATCAAAAAATTTAAATTGTTCCAAAGTTATTTTACAACAACTTTTTTTAAATGTTGACATCTTGAATTATTAGCCAATGTGATTGATTTATGCGTGATTTCATTTGTGCCACCTGTACAGAAGTTAAACATTTTTTGTTCGGAATGGCGTAATTCATTCTTAATGTGTACATTTCGAAGTATTGGCTATTGTTAGCTATTACCTTTTTCCATCTTTCAGGCAACATATGGATTCCGCAACAAAAGGACAGATCGTCTTTTGAAAGCAAAAAGAGTCCATTTTCGGTTACCCTGTTTTGATGTGAAGCATATCTCAGAGAGAGCGTTCTGCATCGATCGAAACATATGGTAGTCGGACGGAATGAAAGGTCTGTACTATAAGCTGCTATTTTTCTAAATACTTTTTAACAGGTATTACAGCACGAGGTCGAGCGTTGTCATAATGGAATATTGCGCTTTCATGTCTGGGTGATTTTCGGACAATGCTCTCTTCAAACGAATCAATTGCACTCATTACAGGCACAGTAGCTCATAATAAATAACACAGGGTAAATAGAGGTGTCACGAAACAAAAGATAATGACGTTTTGTATTTGTATAATGCACATTGCATGTATAACAATTATTAAAATACAATTTAATAACTTTTATTGAAATGACAAGCATATAAACAAAATGTCGATTTAAATGTTTTAACTCTAATTGTTTTGTTTATTTTACCTTGTCCACAAAATTCTTGTTGTAGTATATAGTGCTTTGCTTTTTCACATTCCCAACATACTACCACAAAATATTTTCTTTCTCTTTTTAAGAGACAACTGCCGTATCAGTTGATTATAGCTCTTTTGAAACGTCGATATTGTCACCTCTGTATAATCTGTGATAAATAATAAATATATGATACAGAGGATTACCTCACCGCCATGGATATTTGCTTCACATACGATTTCTTACGCTTCATGTATGATCACCAATTCATATGGTATCATATGGCAAATAATTTTCTTACTTTTGGATGAATTCTCCCTAAATAAAATGAGAGCTACAGTAACTATACTTGTGTAAAGAAATTTAAGAATCAAAATTCCAAATTAAGTGTTCCTTAATCAGGGTTAGTGTAAATTTTATTAGTATTAGTAAAATCATGTCGAATTACATCCGAATAATGTTATTAGTAATAGTTTTATGTATATTAAAGTGATCTGACGAAGTGGGGCCCTATATGGGGGATACGGACTTATCACGACAAAAATCGGTGCAGCGATTTGTATAGAAATATTTCTAAATTTTGAACGTGACAGCATTTTACACAGACGGACCGACAGATGGGCATACCCATATCAATCGACTTAAGGTACAGTCACATTTGGCAAATATTTGGACTTTTTTGAGTTTGACTTTCCTCTCGAATGAATATTTCTCAAAGTTGCACATAAAATGACAACACTTGTATACATTTTTATTTCTAATTAAATTTGCTGGATATTGATTAAAATCAGAATAAATATTTAAGTCTGCGAATAGATAACAAAAATAAAATTTTTTGTAATTACCGGTTTATTTCATTTGGCGTCTACATATACTGGTTGTAGACTCAGAATCACTTTCTGAGTCGATCTAACGATGGCCGTCCGTCCGTCCGTCCGTCTGGCTGGCTGGCTGTCCATGTAAAGCTTGTGCGCAGAGTACAGGTCGCAATTTTGAAGATATTTCGATAAAATTTGGTACGTGATATTTTTTCGGCCCAAGGATGGATGGGATTGAAACTGGTGGAAATCGGTCCATTATTTCACCTAGCCCTCATACAAATGTCCTCCTGAAATTGGGGTTTACCGGTCATAAATCTTTGAATTATGCAAGTATGAAAACAAAATTAACCGCAGATGAGTAGTAAATGAAGCTAAATCACATCTATTAATTTCGTGAAGATCGGTCCATAATTAGTCGTAGCTCCCATATAATACCCACTTCCGAAAATCACTTTAAAGAGCATAACTCATTCAAAAATGTTGGTATCTAAATAAGATTTAACACAAATATATTTCAATTTTATTATGATCGGTTTATAATTAGTCGTAGCTCCCATATAATACCCACTTCCGAAAATCACTTTAAAGAGCATAACTCATTCAAAAATTTTGGTATCTAAATAAAATTTAACACAAATATATTTCATATGTATACAAATAATATGGTACAATCTTATTATGATCGGTTTATAATTAGTCGTAGCTCCCATATAAGGCTCACTTCCGAAAATTACTTTAAAGAGCATAAATTTCTTAAAAATTTTGGTAATCAAATAATTTTTTTTTTTTTAAATATATTTTTTTATTATTGAATCTTTCTTATCGAAATTTACAATATGTATTCAAATCTTAATTCTACTTGTTGTTTATTAGTTGTTACCAATGTAACCACAAACTACTGTATTCACTGTAGTTCTTTTTAGCCTCTGGTGACCTTCGAACTGAAGCAGACCCCGAGCTAGGTAGTTAGGGTGGGCCATTAGTTTATCGATGTAGCTGATTGAATATTTTTTAATTTCCTCCTGGATAGTGGGGACGTTGAGATCTCTGTGGATAATATCATTACGTATATACCATGGGGCGCAGACAATTTGTCGTAATATTCTGGACTGTCTTCTTTGAAGCTTTTGGATGAGCATGCAGTACCCCATAATTGGATGCTATATGTCCATATTGGTTTTATGATGGACTTGTATAAGAGAATTTTGTTGTCTAACGACAAGTTTGAGTTTCGACCGAGAAGCCAATGTAGTTGAGCTGCTTTAAGTTTCATAGCCGTTATTTTCGCTTCAATATGACGAGACCAGGTCAAGCGTCTATCTATATGAATTCCGAAGTACTTAACATGGTTTTCTACCGGAACAGTGATGTTATTTATTTTTACAACTGGGCAGGTTTGTCTTCTGAGCGTGAAAGTTAAGTGAGCACATTTAGCTGGGTTAACCTTTATTCTCCATTTTTCTAGCCAGGCCTCTAGTTCATTGATGTGGGACTGCAGATTTTGGGTCATGGTTAACGCTAATAAAGGCTGTGTCGTCTGCAAATGTGGAGGTATGCGTGCTCAGGTTTGTTGGCATATCCGCTGTGTATATTATATATAGAAGCGGTCCTAATATGATGCCTTGGGGGACACCAGCAGTAATTTTCTTGAGGGGGGAGTATTTATCTTGCGACCTTACCATGAATGTTCTGCCTGTTAGATAGCTCTCCAGAAGCTTGTGAGTGTTTTGAGGAAGCATTCGTGTTATTTTGATAAGTAGCCCATCATGCCAAACTTTGTCAAATGCTTGGGAAATGTCTATAAACAGGGCTGAGCAGTATTGCTTTTTCTCAAGCGCCGATCTAATTAGGGTGACAATTCTATGCACTTGTTCTATTGTACCATGTTTCGCTCTGAATCCAAATTGGTGATCCGGGATGATTTCGTGTTCATTTAGATGAGGAGTTATACTTATGTGTTTGTGCACAATTATGGCTGTGCCACCACAAGCCCGTCCGCTGGGATGTTTTGTGTCATACGTAAGGTATCCATTTACCCTAAAACAGTTTTTATGAGTAAAGTGTGTTTCAGAGACAAGAAGTACGTCGATTTCATGCCTATGAAGAAAGTTTGCAACTTCGTGTTTATGTTGGGATAACCCGTTTGCATTGCAGAAACATATTTTTAACTGGTTTATTTGTTGTTGAGTAGAACTTGCATGTTCTGGTTTCGCATCATTTCCTGAAACATGTTCGGCATAGTGGCCATGAATTTATTCATAGTTTGAATTAAATTTTCAATTGAGCCAGAAGGCATTTGCAGACCTTCCCTAGGAACATCAGCGTATGGAGGCTGCCTTGCGTTAGAAGTACACGGGGGATTTTTCGCATTAGGGTTTCCTTTTAAGACCTGGGCATATGATTGGTTTTCTTTGTTTGTTTGTGTATTACTAGCAACAGAGCCAGAGGCTTGGCTGGGCGCATATGACGGACCATATAAAATAAAATAAAATTCGACACAAATAAGTTTCTTATATACAGAAATAATGACACCTAATTTTGTAATGGTCGGTCCATAATTAGTCTAAACTCCCATATAAGACCCTCTACGTAATTGACTTTAACTTTTATAAACCTTTTAAAAGTATTTATATGGAGATAAAGTTTAACATATATAATATTTATATTCACAGAAATCATGACACTGAATTTTGGTCCAAAATAGGTGATATATCCCATATAACGCCAATTTCTGAAAAACTGTTTTATATTTACATATACTAGGTGTAGGGTATTATATGGTCGGGCTTGACCGACTATACTTTCTTACGTGTTTTAGTATTACATACTGTACATTTAGAAAACATTTTTAAAATTATATAAATTAAGTAACATTGCCATTTAATTTTTTACCATTGTAATAATATTACTGGAAGTAAGTGGTCGAACTAATGCTACATATGACAAAATACCCATTTTATTTATGAATCATGATGACACTTTCTTATTATGTACAAATATATGTATATAAATACATACTCGTATATGGTGTTTTTTTTAGATGTCTAGAACTTTGAAATTGAATAAAACGCAGATGATTTTTTTTTAATTGACATGAAAGTTACTTTATTCGAAAGATAATTCTCTGGAATTATAATTTAAATATGATTTCTGGCATATGACCGCCACTGCTAGCTCAGACGTAGTCTAATAATCAAGAGGTACAATTTTTGATGCCTTTTTCCAACATTTGTGGCTTTAATAACGCGTCAAATGTTATCATCCAAGAGGTCAATCGTTTCAGGGTTATTCGCATAGGCTAGTGACTTATACACATATCCCTACAAAAAATAGTCAAGCGGCGTTAAATCGAAATGATATTGGAGGCTAATTCACGGGTCCGAAACGTGAAACTATGCTGTTACCAAACGTTTCCTTCAATAAATCAATTGTGACAGAAGCTGTGTGATATATTGCGCCTTCTTGTTAAAATCAAAACTCCTGCACATTATGCTTGTTTAATTTATGAACGAAAAAGCCAATAAAAACGTTCTGGCAAGCTCGTTTGTAAAGAAGTGCATACAAAATATTCCGCCAGTCTATAAAGTCCAACAAATAGTCAGTTTTTTGAATGTATCATTATCATCACAACAAATACGGCAGCATTTCTTAAGTACGTATCCATTTAACCACAAGTGAGCTTCATCGCTAAACTAATTCGCTAATGAAAATCGGGATTTCGTATTTCGAACAGAATAATTATTTTCTAAATAAATTTGAAGAATTTGGAAGCGTTGTTCAGGCTTCAGTCTATTCATGTTAAAATGCCAAACCAAACTAAACATAAATCACTTGACAGATGACAAAATGGCCGCTAGTTAAAAACGATTGACAACTTCTATAGTTCTATACATTTAAAAAAACACCCTTTACATACATACTTACATATAAAACAAGAGTAAAACAATACAACATTTTTGATATTTTTGTAAAAGAGTATAAAAAGTAATTGTAAAGCAAAGCATATCTCAGTATTCTAATAATTTGTATAGCTGCGAAAACATATTCGATCCTTAATAAAAATATGAAATTATTTCAATTATATTTTGTTGTTGGCTGCTTTGTTGCCGCTGCAATGGGTGCTCCAGGTGTAAGTATAAATCTTTTTATGTTTAATGTATATTTTAAAAAATAGTAAATATTTTCAGAATGCGTTAAGTGGCAATGGTAATATTGGAAATATTCTAACTGATTTGAAAATTAATGTAAATTTACCCAACGTGTCAATAAAATTATAAAAAACTTTCTAAATTCAAATATATTGATGTACAGTGTGTCACAAAACTATACTGCCTATTCATTTTCAAGAGAAATTAGCTTTTCATTCATACATACAATTTTTAGAAGCCGGTAAAATATGTGTTTTTTTTGTAATTGATAAAAGACATGGCGTAAAATGGTGAAATCCCAAACAAAATTGTAGCAATATTTTTTTTGTTTAATTGTTGTTGCGTTTTATTAATTTAATTCACAAGTTGCAGTATATTGCCTTTTTGACATAAAATTATTTTTTTTTATTTTTTCTTGAAAATTTTTATGTTTTTTGTTAAAAGAATACGTGTTATGTATTTTTATAACCTTCACCTTCATGAGAAGGGTATACATATATAAGTTTGTCATTCCGTTTGTAATTTCCACAATATAATTTTCTGACCCTATAAAGTATATATATTCTGGATCCTTGTAGATAGCGGAGTCGAATAAGCCATGTCTATCTATCTGTCTGTCTGACTGTTACAATCGATTTTCTGAAATTTCCAGATATCTTCGGGATCCAAATCTTCAATAATTCTGTCAGATATGCTATCAAGAAGTTTGCTATTGAAAATCAGCAAAATCCGTCCATAAATAACGGAGATATTAGCAAAAATCCGAGACAACTTCGGAAAATTTCATCAAAAAAACTAATAAACTCATCAACAGATGGCGTTGATCACACAAAGAGTATTAATATTGTTCTTAACCCGTAATACAAGTGTGTAAAAAGACAGTGTGTTTTATTTTTAACTGTGTTTGTGTACATTTAAATAAATAAAGACTCGTTATACATATTTTCTTCTAACTACTTGACGTTATATTAATAGTTTATATGCTTTCCTATATGCAGGCTTTCAAGGGCATTAATTTAATGTAAATAAAAGATCATTTATTTCATTTCCAATAAAATCCGACGTTTCGTTGGTATTCTTTCCAACTTTTTCAGGGATTGAGTTTTTATTAAAATCTGGTAACATTGTAAAAATACAAAGGAAAATTTTTAGTCAATAATAACATTAATTATAATCTTCATTTTTAACAAATTAACTTACAATAATCTTTTTCGTCAGTTTAACATCATTTATAAATTATATCACAGTATTTTGTATAGTTGAACAACACAACACAAAAACTTAAAATATTTAAATAAATGTATGTAAACTAAAACTATATCACAGAAAATTTGTATTTTTTTTTTTTTTTACTTAGTCAAAGTTGTTATTAATACTAAAGTATCACAATGGTGTAGTTTGAATTTGTATTGTCTTTGTCTTCTTTTGTGTTTGTTGCCTTTGTCGATTTTTGTTGTATTCTCAAGCTCACCAACGTGTATCTCTTATTTTCCCTTTTCTCTTCATCTAAAATTTTCACTCTTTCAAAGTTTGGTTTATGTCCGTTTTCAATGCAGTGTTGTGCAAGTGCAGTTGATTTTTTTCCTCTCTTTATATCAGCTTTATGTTCGTCTATTCTCACGCCTAAATATCTCTTCGTTGTACCAATGTAGATTTTTCCACACTCCTCATTATCATCACCAACACATTCAATTTGGTAAACAACATTACTTTGATCCCTACCATGATGAAATAACTCTACAAGGTGGTGTTGAAACGCCAGCTGTTTTTTTTTTAGTCATGTTCGTTATGTCAAACTTTATATACATATGTATGTATGTATGTATGCTCAAGTTGTGTTAAAAAAATACCAAACGTATCAAGTTATACAAAAAAGTGAAAAAAACAATTGTCCATTATTTAAATGTTTCATAAATTAACAAATTTATAAATTATTTTTATTTTCATCTAGAAATTAAAAAATTTGTATGTATGTATGTATTTTTTTTTTCCTGCAAAAATTTTTGTAAACAATAACCAGTTGTTTTTGACATTACAAACATGAAAACAAAAACAAAAATACCATGTTGTTTCTGTTGCTTTTGTATTGTTGTAATATTGCCATCACCTTGTAGAGTTATTTCACCATGATCCCTACACTCAATCTTTGTTTTTGTTTGTGTAAATAAATTGTGTATTGTCTTGTTTGATTTATGCGTGAATATTATTTGTTCGTCGTTTATTATCTCTCTCAGTTTGTGGTTCTCAGTTAGTCTTGGAATAAACGGCAGACTATAGTATTTGGCGTTGCCAGATGTGTCCCTTTTGTTTTTTTCCCCTGAAGAAATATTATGCTCAACTTGAGTCAGTAATGAATTAATCAACACCTTTGGAAAATTGTTTTTCATTAAGATATCTTTTGTTCTTGTCATATTCCTATATTAAAATTTTGCGTCGCTTATTTTCATAACTTTGTCAATTAGATTAATTGCCGTATTTATCTTTTGTTTCATAGGTTGTGTTGAGTGGAAATTCATCAATCGTCCAGAAGCAATTGGTTTCATATCCGTTATTATTTTGCCATCTTGTCGGAATATCTTCATATCCAATTATGGTATAGCATTGTTTTTCTCCTTCTCTAGAGTAAATTTTAGTCTGTTATGACGTTTTTATTTTGCAATTAAAAACAATCCGGTTTATTTAAAGGAAATAAATCACCGTTTTTAAAAGGTAAAAACGTAACAATCTATATATATATATGTATGTATGTATGTATGTATGTATGTATGTATGTATATACTATACTTAAGCATCCACAACAAAGGTGAAGGGTATATAAGATTCGGCATAGCCTCAATAATGGTGAGTTTAATAGATGACGTTTACAAATAGATCTTGGTCAACAAACTTTGCTAATGACGCCCCTGGCAGGGCAGAAAATGTGACAATTGACTAAAAATATTACTTTACAATGGTATTCTTTGAATTAATAAAACGAATTTCTTCTTTATTGTGAGCAGGTAGAAAGATCTTTGCGTTAAAGGAAAATAAATTTGACATTTCCGAAGGAAGTGTTCTCTTACAGCTTTACTACAGGGCAAATAAATTGAAAACATTTGTGTTATGTTTAATACATGTTGTCAAGGAATAAATTATTTAATTAAGTGTTCGCATTTAAAATTTACCACGAAATGGTCGTCCGAAATTTTTAAATGTAGGGAAGGAAATACTAATACCCATGTTAAACCGCCTTAATCTACATTTAACCGGGCAAGGGCATTAACAACCAACTAAAGTTTTGTATAGACGATTGTCAGATCTTACAACGTTGTCCGAACAATGTTCAGAAAATGTCTAACAACTTCAATTTTTTGTCTTCCAACGAAAAAGAAAGAAAAAGCATTGACAATTTTCCTTTTGCTAACAATTTCTCAATGCCAGTACATTGCCAGCACCTTGCTAGATCTGACAACATTGTATGATCTGACAACCGTCTATACATAGCTTAAGAACAACAATATAAATAAAGAAAAAAAATCCATAGGTTGCTGAGAGCCATAAATACATACGGTCGACTGGCAAAGCAAAAAAAACATTTGCTTTCAAAATAAAGGTTATCATTCGCTAAAATTTATAAAAATAAAAATATTGCGTGTCTGCAATATGACGAACACCAAACACTTGCCAACACTTTCTCAATGACCGAAAATAGAAATAGAAATTGTAAAGGTATAACAACGGGGTTGCCAAACATGGTACAATTTTACTTTACACTGAAAGAAAAACGCTTCGTAACAGGAATGAAACCGTTACGTTAACCCCTTCACATTAATGTAATGAAAAGTTTCATTCATTTAGTAAAACTGTACATAATAGTAATGAAAGTTACATTAATGCAATGAATCAGGTAAAACAGGTACTTTTCGACAATTCGTAGTTTCATTGGGGCTACGAAATGTATTACATTCGGGCAATGAAAATCTTTTAAGCACGATTTAAGGCATATAGTTATTGAAAAAAGTGATTATAATTACCTTTTTGGTCAACAATTATTTAAATCTATTTATTTAAAGTACCTTTTTTTAAATAAGTATTGAATTGTAGAAATTACAGCACCAGTTAAATTTTAATGAAATATTTACGTAACATTAATGAAGCTTTACATTTCTGAATGACAAAAGTTTTTTCTGTTTTTTGAGAAAAATAATATAATATTAAAATTAAAATTTTGTATTAAAGCAATCGAATTTATAGGCTTTTTATTGATTTTATTGTTTAATTTTCGAGATTTCTGTAACGTACAATTTACATTAATAATATGACAAATGTCATTCTTTTTGTCATTTTACGTTAACTTAAATTTCGTTACTATGACGAAACTTTAATGACAAAATTGCATTATAATTATGTAACTTTTCATAAAGATATTCTAAATACAAAAAAAAAAAAAATACACTAATACTTTAAAAAAGTTATCTCACATCTACACATTCGTAAATGTAATGTAATAATTGTAACTCCAACGTAAGTTTTCATTACATCTTCATAAGTTTCATAAAACTTAATGAGATAAATGGAATATGATGTAAATGTCATAAGTATAATGAATCCGACATCTATGTTACGTAACTTGTCATTATTTTAAGATATAACGGGACATTTTTAAGAAAAAAAGTGCAAAATACTTGCATGATAATTTATCGTTAATATAAAAAATTTTACATTAATATAATGTAATATTTCATTCGGACAACAATCCAGCAGAGAGAAATTCACAAGTAAAAGAGAAGTAAAATATGGCAAAAGGAAATTGTTGTAAATAAAATGATTTTATTTACAAATTAAAAAAAAAATAGCTTTTATGCCCATGAAATTTTGTTTCAAAAAAAATTCTTGAAAAGAAAAATACATTTTTAAATATGGTAGATTTTATGTCCAAATCATCATCGGGTGACAGCATACAAAATATTATTCAGGCAGACCTTTATAAAACTATTATTCCATCCATATTCAGATGATCTAGAAATAATCAATCCATTAGGATACCATTCATCAAATTTAATTTGTAATTTCTACTATAGTTTCCCTTGCCTGCCAAATGATACGAAGTTACAAAATGTCTTCATCTATTTGTTCAAAAGATTTAAAAAACATAGGAAAAGAAAAATGTTTAAAGCCCTTAATTGACCAAATGATAAGTTTGGAATTAGAAGGTGTAGAAATACAGTTATCGAATGGAGAAAAGTATCATCCATATTTCATTCCTATTCTAATTTTAGGAGACAATTTAGGATTAAATAGCTTATTAGGTTTTTCAAAATCTTTTAACACAACATTTTGTCGATTTTGTACAATTAGTAAAACTGATAGTCAAAAAATACCATCACTGATACCAGAATTGCGTAGAACATACGAAAACTATGATTTATATTTAGAGGAACAAAACCCTAAAGAAAGTGGTATTTATGAAAAGTGCTTATTTAATACAATTCCTTCCTTTCACGTAATTGATAATATGAGTGTAGATGCAATGCATGACGTTTTGGAAGGAATTTGTCATTATGACATGTGCAACGCTATTTTATATTTTGTAGAAAATAAACAAATTGGAAACATATATCAGGACATATTAATGACTCATATTAAAAACAAAACATTTGAGAATGTCAGCACGTGAAATGCTTACTTTTGTAACGTACTTTCCATTAATGGTAGGGGATTTCGTACCCAGTGATGATGAAGTTTGGTCATTTGTATTACTTCTAATTGAAATAATAGATCTTGTACTATTGTTTCAAATAAACAATTTTTCCATTAATGCTTTCAAAGTAAATGTAGAAACTCATAACAAAATGTTTTTAAAATTATTTAAAGAAAATTTGAAACCGAAATTTCATATATTAAATCATTATACAGAGGTCGCAGCTGCATGTGGACCTGTAAAAAATTTTTGGAGTTTTCACTTTGAAGCCAGACATCGAAAATCACTTTAAAGAGCATAACTCTCTCAAAAATGTTGGTAGCCAAATAATATTTAACACAAATATATTTTATATGTGTACAAATAATATGGTCTAATTTAATGATGATCGGTCCATAATTAGTCGTAGCTCCCATTTAGTCCCGGTCTATAATTAGTCGTATCTCCCATATAAGGCCCACTTTCGAAATTCACTTTAACGATCATAAATTTCTTAAAAATGCCCATTTCTAAAAAACTGTTTTATACGGTATTATATGGTCGGGCTTGACCGACTATACTTTCTTACTTGTTTTTATATGAAACTTATTTTTGCTGAATTTTGTATTGATATTTTAATTTAGGGAATACATTTTTTTTGTGGGGGGGGGGGTTATAAAAAATTATGGACCGATTCTTACTATAATTATCATAGCTTGTCCTTTTAACACAAAATAACTTGGGTAAATTTCCGTAGCTTTATCTTAAAAGAATTAAACAAATTAACAAAAATGTATAAAAAATATCAATTTTAACTTTAAGTTGTCTCCGATTTTGATTCATAACTATGGTTCTACTGGACCGATTTTACTGGTTTTCTAAAATTCTTAGGAGAACTATAAGATTGTTTTACATGGACAGATGTTTAGCTCAATCATAAGGATCAAGTATAAATATACTTTCTAGGGTCTTAGATGACTATTTCTCAACGTTACACACCTAATGGCAAACTTACATAGGCTTATACATCTTATTCATCACTTGTGGTGGTGCAGGGTATATGCTAAAAAACTTTATTGGGTCTAGCTTGACCATATAACACCCTACACTAAGTATATGATAAAAACAGCTTTTCAGAATTGGTCGCTAGATGGGAGCTATGACCTATTTTGCACCGATCATCATAAAAATATATATACAAATTATTTGCATTGGATTCGTTCTCAATACTTGCAAAATATAAATAAATAAATCTCATGTGCTCAACTCATTCATGCACGCACTTATATTTTCTAAGAAAGTATTCCGACTTTTTAAATAAAAAAAATCACCAACAAAAAAAACTTTAGTCATCAGGCGGTCGATTCTATGAAAATATCCCATACTATTTTATAATAAAACCAGCCTATTTTTAAATCTCATAAATATTAATTTCACCACAATATTTTTTCATCATTATAGACAGCGTGACTATTTTAAGCGCTTGAACAAAAATAACTTTAAATTAAAGCCTATAAAATCCGACAAATAAATTAAATATTCAACAGTATTCCAATAACTTTCACTGCGAAAGAAAGTGGCCAGTTCTTAAATAAAAAAAATGAAATTATTACAATTATTTGTGGCAGTTAGTTGCATTGTTGTCGGTGTTATGGCTTATCCAGGAAATGTAAGAGGACATTTTCTTACTGCTTGAAATATTTTTTTTTTGCTAAAATAATATTAAATATTTTCAGAATGTAATAAGTGGCAATGGTAATTCCGATAATCATCAAACTAATACGGATGTTGGTCTTGATTTAAAATTGTAAAAATATTGAAATATTGAGAATGTAGACATTTCTTGGAAAACCGAATATCTAACATGACGTTGGATATGTTTTAATGTTCTTTTTATATTTATTTAACTCTAAATTTGTAAAAAATATAATAAATATAAAATGTTTCAATTGTTTAAAAAGATATTAAGATTAGTATTCTAAATTCCAATAATTATAAAATATTTGTTTTAAAAATGAAAAATTCATTGCACGTCTCCAAATTATTCAGTTGTATTACGAAAATCAGTGTTCTATGAGAAATGTGAGAAAGCATCAATGGCTTTTTTGAGAAATCATTAGTTTCTGGAGCAGGTACTGTCGCGTTCGAGATCTATCAACTGGCCACCTAGAACTTTTGATTTTTTTTTTTACGTGAAGTCAAAAATCGTTATTTACGAGATACCGCTAGCAATGCTGGTAAGAGTAATCGGAAATTAGACATTCCGAATCGACCACCTACATAAAAGTAGCAGGTAATAATTAAGACTCCGACATCCAGTTCTATTCGAACTGTTTTGTTCTTAATTAAAAAAAAGTTTTAAATGAATCAAGATAAGACAAAAATCTTGGAGTAGTGTTGCACTGGAGCCTACACTTGCAAGAATAACGCAATTCACAATCTCGTGCAAAAGGTAATTGCATCATTGCATTTGCAAGAAGGTTTAACATTTATTTTCTCTTCACTAACAAAATACACAGCAAGTACAAAAATATGCTAAACCTTTTTGCAAATACAATGATGCAATGCCATTTGCACAAAATTGTGAATTGCGCTAATAACGAGTGATTCAAGTAGAGATACTTTTTTCAATATCTCTTTTTTGACAGTTCACGTGTAAGTCGTGTCATGCTGTCATGTTATTTTTGTTAAGTATTGTTTGACATTTCATAATGGAAAGACTTACGCCTGAACAACGTTTACAAATCGTTCAACTTTATTACGAAAATTCACGTTCTATGAGGAATGTGTTTTGTGCACTTTGCTCAACTTATGGTGAACATAATCGGCCTACTGAGCGTACTATTCACAGACCCATCATTCATTATTGGATGATATTAAACCGCATAGACGACGTCCAGCACGCTGTGCTGTGGTTTGTCGGTCAATATTTCTTTAAAAATGTAGCCGATGCGAACATAACCGTCAATGTCGACCGTTATCATGATAACCGACTATTTGATGCCTGAAATTTAAGCTTGTGATCTAAGCGACATTTGGTTTTCGCAAGACGGTGCCACTTTCCACACATCGCACCAATCAATGAACATAATTTAACGTTTTGAGCCGATCGATTGGCCACCAATTCGTGTGATATCACACCGGTAGACTTTTTGCTGTGGGGATATGTAAAGTCTAAACTTTATGCGGACAAACCCAGCAACGGCCAACATTTGATAGACATATTCTGCAAAAATTAAATGCCAAAGAATGTTGTTTGAATTTTCCGTGTTTTTTTATATCTACACCACCATAGTGGGGAGGGTATATTGGATTTGTGCCGATGTTTGTAACGACCAGAAATATTGGTCCAACATCCACCTTAAATTGTACCGATCGACTCAGAATCACTTTCTGAGCCGATTTAACGATGTCCGTCCGTCTGGCTGGCTGTCCATGTAAAGCTTGTGCGCAGAGTACAGGTCTTTCGATTAAATTTGGTACGTGATATTTTTTTGGCCCAAGGATGGATGGGATTGAAACTGGTGTAAGTCGGTCCATTATTTCACCTGGCCCCCATACAAATGTACTCCCGGAATTGGGGTTTACTGATCATAAATACTTGAATAATGCAAGTATCCAAACAAATTCCATCACAAATGAGTGGTAAATGAAGACAAATCATTTTGCAAATTTTGTGCAGATCGGTCCATAATTAGTCGTAGCTCCCATATAAGTCCCACTTCCGAAAATCACTTTAAACATAACTCTCTCAAAAATGTTGGTATCCAAATAATATTTAACACATATATATTTCATATGTATACAAATAATATGGTCTAATGTAATGATGATCGGTCCATAATTAGTCGTAGCTCCCACTTCCGAAAATCACTTTAAAGAGCAGAACTCTCTCAAAAATGTTGGTATCCAAATAATATTTAACAAAAATATATTTCATATGTATACAAATAATATGGTCTAATTTTATTATGATCGGTCCATAATTAGTCTAAATTCCATATAAGACCCTCTACGTAATTCACTTTAAGCTCCATAAATCTTTTAAAAGTATTTATATCGAGATAAAGTTTAACACATATAATACTTATATGTATTCACAGACATCATGACACTAAATGTTTGCATGATCGGTCTACAATAGGTTATATCTCCCATATAAAGCCAATTTCTGAAAAACTGTTTTATACATTTACTGGGTGTAGGGTATTATATGGCCGGGCTTGACCGACTATACTTTCTTACTTGTTTTTCTTTAAAAAGGTAATGAATCACGCACCAGATATGTCCTTTTAGCCCACGTAGCTAAATGATATCCAATTCACATACTATCTCCAAAACCCTCCAGATTTCTTATATTTATCGCTTATAAGATTCGTAGCAGTGAAGTGCAGCTGAATAGCTATAAAGAGAATGAAGAGGAGTAGTCGCTAATTCTATTTTTTGTCTAATCTATTACCATCACTTCCAAAGATATCACGAGAAATCACTGCTCGGTACCTAAAATTTTTTTTTTTTTTTTTTATAATACATTATATTTATTTATTGAATCTTCAGATATTGAAATGACAATAAGTTTTCGAATCTTAATACTAAAAGAAAATAATAAGTCCAGCCAGTGCTAGACAAAATATTATGATACTACAAAAAAATTTACATCCACTGATGCAGTCATCTGTTTTGCGTTTGAGTTAAAGCAAGGGTATCCCTCCTTCTCAACCGAACATGGCCACTAAAGTTAAGGATGTCTCGTGCAAGTGGGTTTGGATGGTGTTCAAGTTTGCTGACATATTTTGAGGCGTATTTTGTAAATTCGTCTTTCACCAAAGGAATGCCTAGATCTTTGTGAATTCGAGAATTTTTAACGTACCATGGAGCTGCAGTAATTATACGTAGAATTTTATTTTGACCCCTTTGAATTTTTTCAATGTTTGATGCTGAGGCAGTACCCCATAATTGAATTCCATAGCACCAGATTGGCTTTAGAATTGCATTGTACAACAAAAGTTTACAATCCAACTTTAATGTAGAATTTCTGCCGATTAGCCAATTAAGTTGCACTGCTTTTAATCTCATCTGTGTAAGTTTTGCGTCAATATGAGTCTTCCAGGTTAAACGACGATCGAGGTGGATTCCGAGGTATTTGACTTCATTGTGTTGCGGAATAATTTGGTTATTTATTCTGATGGACGAGCAGGTATCTTTTCGCAATGTGAAAGTTATATGAATACATTTCTGTTCGTTAACCCTGATTTTCCAAAGCTCAAGCCAATTCTCTAGTTTATAAATATAATTCTGCAAATTCTGTGATGCTATTTGATGGTCCTTATGAACGCTAATAAAGGCTGTATCGTCAGCAAAAGTTGAAGTATGTATATTGGGGTCTGACGGCATATCGGATGCATAAATCAAATATAAAGTAGGACCCAGTATGCTACCCTGGGGTACTCCTGCTTCAATTGGCTGAGCGGGGCTTAAAAAATCGCCTTCTTTGATTGTAAATTTGCGACCATATAAATAACTTTTCATAAGTTTGTGGGTGTTAGCAGGCAGAGCTAATTTTATTTTGTGCATTAAACCTTCATGCCAGACTTTGTCGAACGCTTGGGAAACATCAATGAAAAGCGCGGAACAGTATTTTTTCTCTTCAAACGACCGTCTTATCACATTTACTAATCTGTGTGTTTGTTCGATGGTACTGTGTTTAGCTCTGAACCCGAATTGATGATTTGGAATACATTGAGTGTCGTTCAGAATTGGAATCAACTTAGCCATTAACAATTTTTCAAACAGTTTTGAAATTGTCGGCAGTAGGCTAATTGGCCTATATGACTCTACTTTGGTGAGGTCCTTCCCTGGCTTAGGAATCATGGTAATCATAGATACCTTCCAATCTGCAGGATAGTATTCTAGGCGTAAAATAGCATTGAAGATAAAGAGAATAATTTTTCTAGCTACACGAGGTAACTCCACGAGCATTTTGTTGCTGATTTTATCCATACCTGGAGCTTTTTTAAGGTTTAGAGTACCAATAGCGCTTTGAATATCATTAAAGCTAAGTCTTAGAGGTACAGGAGGTCTAATAACGAGTGGTGGCAATTCAGTTGCATTATTTGAGTTGTTTATAGTAAACACATTTCTCAAATGGTTAACAAATAAAGTCCCTTTCTCGGAATCGTTTCTAGCCCAGTCACCAATCGGATTTCGCAAAGGAGGCTTTCCTCTAACTGGTCTTTTTAAACCTCGTGCCGCCTTCCATAACGAATAGTCAGATTGTGGGGAACTGTCAATTCCCTCCAAGTATGATTTAAGTGAAGCCATTCTTTGGGTTTCTAAGAAATTTCTTAGTATATCTCTGCATTCCCGTAGCCTAGCTTTCAGTTGAGGAGACCTGTGAATTTGCCACTCTCTTCTAACTCTTCTTTTTTCTGTCACGAGATGTTCGAGTTCAGCGAAATAAGTTCTGTTTGTCCTATTTCTGCATTCAACGTCATATGTGGAAGCGTGATGCACAGCTCTTCGTATGTCCTCAGTAAACTTGCCAATCGACCCATCAATATCCTCGGTAGTTCTCAACACTACATTTTCCGTGCAGTGGGAACTTAAATACTTTTTATACTTTATCCAACTTACTCTGGATTTAGACATGTCCCGAAATGGAGAGCCATACCCTTGAAGGAAACGCATTGAAATAATAGAAGGAGAGTGATCTGAAGACAAGTCTAATGAAGGCTCCACTTGTATCGATTCTACAGGGATATTTTTCACTACTCCGAAGTGAATAATATCGGGAATCTTCCGTCGGTCCGTCGGCCAGTAGGTGGGATGCCCGCTTGAGAGTACATCTCAGCCCATTTTGGCAATGGTGTTGAAGAGTTCACGACCCTTCGGGGTCACTAGACGTGAACCCCAAAATGTGTGTTTGGCGTTAAAGTCACCAGCAACCAAAAATCTAGCTCCAAGGGAATTGAAGAAGCTGTAGTATTGATGTTCTTTTATTGAAAATCGAGGCGGCGAATAAATTGATGATAAAACAAAGTTGTATTGACAGAATTCAATACAAATGTTTGTTGCTTGTAGGTAATCCTTACATATGTTGTTCATTAAATAATGTTTTATTCTGTTCTTTATAAGAATTGCCGAACCTCCACATGCTCTTCCGCGGGGATCTTTAGTATCATACAACACGTAGCCATTAATTTTGAAGTACCCTGTCGCCGTCAAGTGAGTTTCAGCAATCATCATGACATCAATCTGCTTATCCATCAGGAAGTGTTCCAGTTCGTTTTTGTGTTGGCGGAGGCCGTTCGCGTTCCAGAAACAAATTTTTAAACAAATCATTTCTTTAAAATTGCTTGTAAGATAGTGGATTGCATTTTCAGCATTTCCTGCATCATGGATGTCATAGTGGTCGTAAAAGTGTTCATAGTTTGGACAAGTGTCTGCAAAGTAGTCTCTAGAGTGTTAATATTAGGCTCGTAATATTGAGATTTAGGTTCCTGCTCCAAACCTGGCATATTAGATTTAACCACGTTAGCGTAAGAAACTTGTCTAGAACTTGGCGCGTTTTCATGACTAGTGGGCCGTAACAATTGAGGAAAATTGTTACTCGATGCAAAATTAGGCTGTTGAGGATGATTAGGTAATACTGACGTCTTGTTGGTCCTTATGCCTTTCAAATGAGTGTAAACTGGACAACCTCTATAATTTGCGGTATGATTACCTCCGCAGTTACTGCATTTTTTGATTTTTGAGTCGGTTTTCGACTTATCACATTGAGCAGTTGTATGTAGTTCCCCACACGCAACACAAACTGACGGCAATTTACAATACGCTTTAGTGTGACCAAATTCTTGACAATTAAGACACTGGACGGGTCCCTGACGCTTATGCGGTTCTTCCACGGTGATTCTACGATGCAGAAGGTAAATCAGATTGTAGATGGGATGGGACTCGTTTTTCTTTAAGACTGTATCTCCGGGTTCCAATTCCACCCTGAACATTGGCTGAGGAATCTTTTCACGGTTTCTAATATTCGTTATGCTCTTAATTTTGAATCCATTTTCCATTAAACTAGTCTTTATCTCGTCAGGATCAACATCTGGGTCTATACCCTTTAGAACGACTTGGAGTCCTTTTGCGCTTTTCAGCTGGTAGGTATAGAAATCCCTACTCTCCCTCTCCAACTGGTTGGACAATTTTCGAAAGTCATCTTCCTTTTTCACTTGAATTTTGGTTTCGCTGATATTTCCATGTTTAATTGAGGTTACGCTAAACATATTTTCACCTATTACCGAAACAATTCCTTGTACCAATTTACTGGAAGTGGGCTCTCTCAGATAAATTGGTGGGGGCTTAAACGTCTTTTTAGGAAGTTCTGGATCATCCGTCTGGAGGAGAGCAAACCTGTTTTGATCATTTGGATTGTCAATACTCACGGTCTTGGGAGCTTTTGAATTTGATGACATTTGAGCAGATGTCGGGCTCCTCTGTCGCTTAAGAACTGTGACGTATTTATCCATACCTACTTGTTTTCTAGGTTTGACTGCACTATTTGATGTAGAAGATATTGATGTTTTATCATCTGATGAAATCACTATATTGGGCGAACAGGAACGGCGCCGTTCTACGGCTCTTGTAGTGAGAAGATTCTCCACAGATTTTTTTAATGATTCTTCCTCAGAGATCCATAAAGATTTTCTAGTCGAGCTAAGCTCTTTCTCAGAATTACATCTGAGAGGAACACTAATACAGTTTTTATGCGATTTTTAATGTTTTTTATTATTTTTTTTTTAATGTTTTTTATTTTTTAATGTTTTTTATTTTTACCGTAGGTATTTTTACCTATTACGAATTATTTTTTAACTTTTTTATTTTATTTCGACCTATTACACTTTTTCACCTATTACGATTTTTTCACCGAAAATTCAGCCGCACTAAAAATAACACGTCCGAACAGTTCAACAACACTATGTGTACTGGGTACCTAAAATCGCGATAAATAACTAAACTATACTTGAAGCATAAAGATTCGGCACCCAGCCCATCCCAGACATCAACTCAAAAGAACTAAAAACGAAAGGAGAAAGACTTTAGCGAGGTAGTTAAAGGTAATCTGCTGCCAAAGCCACATACCTTTATGAGGTATCATGGTATCAATTGGGCGGAGCTCGTTATGGATTTTATCCTCATAAACATGCAGAGTTTAACAACTCTTTTTGATTTTCTTGGCAAATACAGCGCTAATGGATACTTGGAATATATTAAGCCTACAGTTCATATTGGTAGGGAATGAGCGCACTTTCTTTTTTCTATCTTAAGTGGGGTCTAACACTTAAGGTCACAAGAAAAATATAAACAAATTGCTTTTCTCAACTTTAAGACAATTTTTACATAAAAATAAATTTTCAAGCAAATCAGTAACTAAATGTGAACACCTTAACTTCACACCTCTATAAATTAAGTTTATAGCATTACAGTGTGCTATTTACATTCCTATGTAAATGTTAATTATTTTAAATCCGACCACAATTACTCATTTTGATCTAAGGCACAATTTAAAAACGTATTATGAATGCTTTGAGATCATCAGTACCTCTTAATATTCTCAACACGACACAACAACTATACAAAGAAATTATGAAACTGTTGCAACTAATACTGATAGTTGGCTGCATTGCTGGTCGTGTGTTAGGTATCCCTATTCCTGTAAGTTGCGCATTAGTTGAGAAACAGCGTTAGCATATATTTTTTTAAGAAAACATTTTATTTCTAAAAAAAAACATTTCTTTGTTTCCAAAAAAACTTTTTCATATTTGTTTTGTAAAAATATTTAAATTTATTTTTCAATCTATTTTTTAACAATCGAAATCAAAAATAAATATTTCGCAAAATCAAAAGGGAATAGCTCACGGCATTCATTATCTATTTCGTGAACATTATTTTAATTTCAAAAAAACTTTTTTATGAAAAAAAAAAACTTTCTGCAATTTAAAATCCTTGCAAAAAAGAGAAAACTTGTTATATGGCAACACTGTTCACAAAATATAGAGAATCCCGCTTGTAAATCTATCAATTATTTTTTTTTTTCAGAATACCATAAGCGGCAATAATAGCTCTCACAATAAGCAAACAAGTATAAATCTTACTTTTGTAATTGGATAAGGAAATATATTTAAATATTTAGTTTACGTGTCAGATTATTAAAAACTTATTCTAAATAAATTCAATTTTAAAATTAAATATAAAAAGAAATAAAGAAACAAGATTGTTACATGGTATCCTATTTTGCCTATCTGATTTTTATGGGAAATTTGTTTTTCATTCATACATACTCGTAAAATTATAAAAATAAAGTGTGTCAAATCGAAAGCAATTTGTTCATATTAGCAAATTAGAGAATGCGGAGTACCTCAAGGTAAGTGTGCTTGGACCACTTTTATTTAAAATATATGAGCGTGTGAATCTATGTATACACTATCACCAGATATTACAACGTTGTCCGAAAAATGCTCAGAAAATGTCTAACAATCGTGTAAACTTAAAATGTTTGTCTTCCAACGTTGTAAGAAAAAGCATTTTCTGTACATTGGAAGACAAAAATATTGTCAGGCATCTAACAATCGTGTAAAGACACAATTTTGTCAGTGTCATATTTTTAAGACAATTGTCAAACACTTTTTATTGTCATATGTGCAAAGTTTATGCATCTGCCAATGGCAGCATTGTTATAGAAATTATTTTTAAATGCAAATCTGTATATACATAAATAAACAAACAAGTGTACATTGATACAATTTTTGAAAAAAGTGTAAGAAAACTAAAGATTGAAATTAAAGAAAATAAAAAATGGATAGCGACATATTTTTTGATGAATCCAGTTTCATAGAGTGCAGATAAAATGGTTCCAATTGCTCTTTTTTGGTCCATGACAATATTTAAAATTTTTAAACACACACACAATGCTGCAAAACGAATTTAACAATGCCACAAAACAATCTGACAACCGTGTGAACTGACAATTTCGGTTGACAGATAAATTTATTGTGTGACTATTGTGTGCCAATGAAATTGTTAGTTTTCTTACAGTCGTCTTAACTGACAATTTATCTTTTGCTAAAAATTTTTCAATGTCAGTACATTGCTAGCACATTGCTAGATCTGGCAACGTTGTAATATCTGACGATAGTGTATACATAGCTTGAGTTTCAAAATTCATTCGTTTCAAAAATTTAAAAAATGAGATAACAATGGCTGCTGATTGTTCTTTATATTTATCCCTAAAGATTGGCAACACTTTTTTATTTACGGATTTTGTGATCTATTAACATGTATTTGTCCTTAATATGAATTATTGCATTTAAGCTGTCATGACCTAAAATACCATGAAATGATTTTAAAGACGGTAAGATATAATATTTAATGGCATGATCGGGTAATTTAAACAGATTCGGGAATGTATGATGCGTGATTTTAGTGCCGCCAGAAACTTGTTTAGGATTGTTAACGAGAGATGATTCTCGGTCATTAGTTAACCATTGGTAAACATACTAACTATTGTCAGCAGTTAAATGAACTATATTTAGTTTGGTTTCGCATTTCAACATGAATGGATTGACGCCTGAACAGCGCTTCGAAATTTTGCAAATTTATTTTGAAAATCATGGTCCTGTTCGAAATACGTATCGAGGTTGTTTTTTTTTTTTTTGATGTGTAGAATTTTGAAATTGAATAAAACAAAGATGATTTTTTAAATTGACATAAAATTTACTTTATATGGCATTATAATTTAAATATGACTGGCCCGGACGTAGTCTAATCTGGAGGTACAATTTTCCATGACTTCTACCAACATCTGTGGCTGTATATAGGCCATAACACGGCGAATATTGTCCTTAAGTGGTCAATTGTTTCGGGCTAATTATGGTTTCAACAAGACGGCGTAACATGTAACACACCCGGATGCGTCCATTTTTACGGGACAATCCATACGGGTGCATTGTAAGGTGATCTAGAAGGCCTGATTATACCATCGCTTAAAAGTTCATTTATTTGTTTTTCAACTTTCAACTTTTCTTAGCAACATGGCATACGGATATGATTTGCAATATATCGGTGAGTCAGATGTGGTTCGAATCTCTCACTTGATTCGAGAAGTAAATGTTGGTTTTTTTTATTAGGGTCTTTAAATAAATTGGTATGATTATTTATAATTTCTTTTAATTTAGATTTTTAAACCTCGTCCATATGACTAATTCTAAATTCAATTTTATTTACGGATTTTGTGATCTATTAACATGTATTTGTCCTTAATATGAATTATTGCATTTAAGCTGTCATGACCTAAAATACCATGAAATGATTTTAAAGACGGTAAGATATAATATTTAATGGCATGATCGGGTAATTTAAACAGATTCGGGAATGTATGATGCGTGATTTTAGTGCCGCCAGAAACTTGTTTAGGATTGTTAACGAGAGATGATTCTCGGTCATTAGTTAACCATTGGTAAACATACTAACTATTGTTTAACTATTACTAGTTATTCTTATGGCAAACTAAGCATTGCGAATAAAGAATCATTAGTTAAGCCTTTGTCATTAGCTAACTAAAGACTGTGAATTCGGCCATAAATGATACAACTTGTGCAGAAATAGAGCAAATGAGTAACCAAATGAAAGCAGCATTTACTGCACACCGGCACAATTTAAGTTTAAAGCATTATAAAACTTTATAAAGTAAAGTGTCATTTACTTTCGTAGAAGTTAATATATTCCAATCCAACCACAATTAGTCATTTTGATCTAAATCACATTTTAAAAACGCATTATGAATACTTAGAGATCATCAGTACCTCTTAATATTCTCAACACGACATAACAACTATAGGTAGAACAAATTATGAAACTGTTACAACTAATATTGATAGTTAGCTGCATTACTGCCGGTGTTTTGGGTGCCCCTGGTCTTGTAAGTTGATCCTTTCCTCTTAACATATCGAAAACGCCGGTTTTAAATCTATAAATTATTTATTTTTTTCAGCATGGCAAACACGGTAGTCATAATATTCACAATAAGCAAACTAGTTCAAATGGCATACACGGCAGTCATAATAGTCATACGAGTCACAATAAGCAAACTAGTTCAAATGGCAAACACGGTAGTCATAATATTTACAATAAGCAAACTAGTTCAAATGGCATACACGGCAGTCATAATAGACATACGAGTTACAATAAGCAACCTAGTTCAAATGGCATATACGGCAGTCATACGAGTCACAATAAGCAAACTAGTTCAAATGGCATACACGGCAGTCATAATAGTCACAATACGCAAACTACCATAAATCTAAATTTTGTAATAGGATGATGCAAGACGATGATAGAAATTAATACAAAATAAACTTCATTTTTAAATTAAAGAAAGTAAATTAAAATAAAAGGAAAACATATAATTTAAAATTCCTTTCAATATTATTATATACTAATTGAGTTATACGACTAACTCTACGTAGATTCAAGGCAAGGTCAGACTACGCTAATATTTGACAACAAGTGTTTCCTTGTATTTGGCCAAAACTACAAAGTCCAGTTTCGGATATCACTTAAATAGGCATACATCCCTTATAAAAACCACTAAAAAGTCGAAATGCTATACAACTTATCTGTATATACATTTAAATCGTCTTACTAAGCTCATAATAATCGGTACATATTTGACCGTAGCCCCCAGTCGAGTTCCGCAAATGACTTAAATGCGCATAAATCTCTTATAAATATCCATAATAGGTGATTTGGTGGTAGATATATAAGATTTGACACAGCTCTTACTTGTTAAACTTGATATATTTCCCCATGCCTTCAAATGTTACCAAATGAGGAAAAAAAGTACATCCCATTCCGAGAATAGCGTTGAATTTACCATTACATTCCATAAAGGCAATCTGGCGCCAAAGTCACAGATTGTCATTAACTACCTTGCTAAGGGTAGATTTATGGATAACGTGACCAAACGTCCCGTTTTGAACGGGACCATCCCGTTTTCAGCTACTTTGTCCCGTTGTCCACGACAACAACACGGGGACGCAAAAATGTCCCGTTTTTAGAAATTCGAAAAAAGAAATATTTGATTTGTTCAAAAATGTAAGAACAAATCTCAAATTCGTCAACGGTAGTTTTTAAGTCTTATAGTAGCGACGTTATCGTTCGAAATCGTGGGCCATGCGGTTAATTTTAATGTATTTATTGCAATGCTTAAGGTTTAGTTTGCCCATCAGGAGCATACACATATACACGGGATATTAACCTTGAGCTTTGTTAGCAGTCATGGCAAACGCTAAATGAACAGGAAAAAATTGTTTAAAATCGAATGGTAAATCTGTAGCGTAGCAAAAGTACATCTGTACCTTTATATTTTCCTGTTATAATGGTCGCTTCTATTTCATTATTTCTCAGTTTTTTTACTGCAAGTTGAGTGCCATTGCAAAGCCGTGGTAATCGATATTATGCAATAAATAATTGGCACTCCAATTTTAAGTTATAGAACATATGGTGGAAGGCCTGGCACATCGAGTGAATTTAACCCTGGATGGTTACTGTTCGTCGAATCGACGAAGCTCATTTACTCTGTATCATATAACTCATAAAAAAGAGTCAAATTCGTATCGAATTTTAAGATAGAAAAAAAATTTGTGTTACATTATATTTTTTTTTGTTATTTCTTAATTCTTAACTAAAAATATTTTTGTTTATTTTTAACTTTAAAAACTGCTCCGCTAAAATTATTTTTAAAAATTGTTCGTTGATTCAACGAAGAGTAACCTTAATGTACAAAAATGAAGAGTTCTAGGGTTAAGAACTCAACAGGATAATTAATGGCCTTATGGGTTGCTTGATTGATTTGACGCATTTCAAAGTGATATCCATCTTCTCCATATGGAAAAATAATAGTATACTGAAACGCGTCATATGACCAATGCATTTCAGTGGGCGAGGCCATGCCCCTTTGTCCACTTACATAGTCAAGAATTTATTATTTCGTAAGAATTTCCTATTGTGAAAACTTAATGACGATCGGTCCAGTAGTTAAGACTATTGTGACGGTTTTATTATTATAGATACTTTATAGATTTTGATTAAGTACTTATTCTTTTAGTTTCATCCCCCTTTTTCCATCCCTGATTGCTTTGTTTTCTATCATTTATTTTTCGCAATTTGTTTCAATTCCATTTTATCTTCTTTAGATTATGAATGAGTGAATGAGCTCATCAATGAATTTACGATATCCCGTTACATTTTTTTTCTTTGGAGATTGTTAATGATATTTAAGAATATCAATGGAATTTAATACTCTGAATATATGAATGAAAAAACAAGATAGGTATATATGTATATCAATTCTCTTTAAGTTGTTCTTGACTGGTTAAACGATAAACGAGATGGGTAAGAAAAAAAAGATAGGGCATTAAGAATTGAAGATTGGTTGTGACAAGATTAAGTCGAGGAGTAGTTATAATTAAATTATATAAGAATTTTAAAATAACATTACTATTATAAAATAGTGAAAAATTTATTCATGAAAATTAAACATCTTTTGAAACGTAAAATATTAGAAAATAAAAACAAAAATAATAAAAGAGTCGAACCACTAAATACTGTGGGTATAACATCCGTCGGAGACTATTTGGACCCATGTGCTGTGGACAACGTGGCCGAATTTCAATTTATATTTAGAATGTTCGAGACTCCATTTTCTAAAGTCGACATGAAACCTCATCATTACTCGATGTAACTTAAAAAGAAGAAAATTTATAAAAATAAATTCCATATAATTAATTCAAAGTTATTTAGTTAATTGGAATTATAAATTGTTATATATTTAAACTACCAATCATATATTTAAAATCAAGAGGGTTTTAAACATTAATATTGTTATAAATGTTTTGTTTTATTTGTTATTGTTGTTCATTTTCAAATTATTCATTTTAATAATTATGGTTAAAATTTCTAAATTTGCATAACTATTTGTTTCATGTAATTATTATCGCTAAATTTATACATAAATTTTGTTAATATTTGTTAGTATTTGTTTCACTCTTCAAGTGATCAAGGGTTTAACTTAATTTGTTATTTTTGTAATTTATATTTTAAATAAGAGCTTTATTGTACTTTATTTACAAATGCGATTCTCTTAAATTATTTTTAAAAATTTATCTCTTACGCATTCTTATTGTAATTTGAAATTCGATAAAAGCAACAATATCTGGGGTTTCACCAACAACAACTGCACAGGCCTGAGCAACGTAATATGAAACTACAGTGAGTAGCAAAATTAATTTAAGAATTAAGTACAATTATATACAGTAATTTATATAGGTATTTTATAGTAAATTTTGCACAATAATACTTTAAATTTTGTTACTATTGCTAATGTATATTTAATTATTTTTCTTGGTTTATTAATAAATTTAAAATGAATTTTAACTAATTTGTTTGAAGTTAAGAGAGCCAAACTAATGTAGTGATGGTAATGTATAGGGGTTCTCAGACAAATAATATGGACTATATTGAGAACTATGGTTGGTGAGGGCAGCGATCTAATTTATCTAAAGATCATATATAGTGTGCAATTTAATAATACATTTAGCATTAAAGTCCGTTAATTTAAACGTCCGAGGTCCGTCCGAAAACTAAGGGTACTTCTAATTTTAACTATTTTTTTTTCATCTTATTGAATTGTAAAGCACGTTCAACTCTGTTTTGGTTTCAGTGGGATATGATTGTGACAAAGAACCCTACCCCATCCGGCGAGCTATAGCCTTAAATAAGAACGTGTAGTCACAACATTCCTTAAATATTCCATCTTTAACCTAATGCAAAAAATTTACGAAAAGAAACCATTACAGATGGCGCCCAACGTGGGGCACGATACAGTCTGAAAATTTTAAGTAGCGCTTATGATATCATCTTGTTACACACAGATTTGTTCTGCTCTGCGAAAAAATTTTTTTTTGGGAAATGATATTTAATTTAAGATTAATTTACTGGAGATGCAAGCTCTATTGCGATCAATATGCATATAGACTTGACCGTAAATGATTCTTATTTTAAAACTTTTCTCAATTATCAACCCAGATTTGTATAGGATCAATAGCTACTTGGTAGACATTATGAATGATTTTGACGTTAGGAATTGTAGGTCACTTGGAATTATTGCTTTTCGTTGTCTGTTCCTTGACAGATTAGTAATCCAGTAATTGAAATTTTAAACAGAAAAAGAATGAAAAATGTTTACCATATGGGAACATTATAAAACAAAAAAAAAAAAAATATTTTTATTCAAATTGCACATTTTATTTATACCACTACATAGGTTTGGCTTCTCTTATACTACTTATATGAAAATAATCATCAGTAATCATGGAATCAGTTAAATGTATGATATGTTCAAGTCCAATGAATACTTCTGAACCATTAGTTTCCACTAAATGTCATCATACTTTTCATCAGAATTGTATATCCAAATATATTGAAACGACACCATGTTGTCCAACATGTAAAAACTCGGTTAACCATTCTTCACTTACTAAATTTACATTACCAACGGGTTCATCTACTCCTCAAGGTGCTATACCTAAAAGAATGACTCGACAAACTCGACCCTCGAATAGAAATGTTCAGATTAGTGAAAATGTAGATGTTTCTAGTCAAGAACAATTTTTAGAAAATATTACAGTTGTAGAAAATTTGAATCAGAATGAATTTACAAAATTATATGAAATTATTGAAAAATTATCTCAGAAATTGGAAAGACTTGAAATGAATATAAACTCTGAACCACAATTTCCCGGAGAACTATTTCCTCCAACAACTGATCGTACCTCTATAGCCACAAATCCTCCAAACCATGAAAATGCAAATCCTCGGAATCAGGAACGATTTTCTGATTTTCCTAATTTTAACACCGCGGATAATAATGGACATAGTCATCATATAAATCATAGTTCTGTATCTTCTGTCACGTTGACAAACAGCAGTAAAGTGGTGAGTCTCATAAATAGTTGGAATGTGAGATTTGATGGGAATTCGACTAATTTTCCCGTAAATAAATTCATTTATATGATTACTGCTTTGACAAATGATAACCTAGGGGGGGATTTCCAGTTACTATGTGACCATTTCCATATTTTACTTACCGGAAGGGCGAGAGAATGGTATTGGGAATATAGAAGCTCAGTTCCAAAAATTTTTTGGCAACCTCTTTGTAATGCAATCAAGTCGTATTTTGCGGATCACTTCTCGGACAACGACATAAGGGAGATGATTCGGGACCGGAAGCAATTGTTAGGTGAAACTTTTGAGGAATATTATTGCGCTATTATGAAACTTTGTGGCAGATTAAAATATAAATTTTCTGAAGTAGAACTTGTTGAAGTACTTCGACGAAATCTGCGACCCCAACTTCGTAAGGAATTGTTTTATACCAACATAAATAATGTGGCACATTTAAGATTTTTAATGCTTAGGCGAGAACATTTAAGTAAAGAAATGGAAAGAAGAAATGAATGCAATAACATGAGACCGACAACCAGAAAAGTGAATGAAATTGAGTTCGATGAATTAGAAGATGAATTTAGGCAAGATGTCTCCGAAATAGATAAAATGTCAGATGTAGTTTGTTGGAACTGTAGGCAGAAAGGACATAGATTCACCGATTGTCTGGAAGAAAGATCCATATTCTGCTATGGATGCGGCGCACAGGATGTTTTTAGACCAAATTGCGAAAAATGTCAGGACCAGGGAAACGGAAGAGCGGGCGGCTTCCGCTCGAGAAAGTAAAATGTTTCAATTCAATTTCAACCCAGACTTCACTTGATTTAACGATTCAGAATTCGAATAATCCAACAAATATCAGCACAGACAATAAAGTAAAATTAAACCAGTTACTACCATACCATGAGAGACTTTTAAGATACCAGATAGCTAGAGATCGAATATTTTGTGAGAAATTTAATTTGGATAATAATAATAATAACACTAGGCTAAAACAGAAGCGGAATACTAAAAGATTAAGACAATTTTGGAAGAAAAATATTACTAATAGGAAATGTATAAAACATTCGTTGAATGCAATCGAGCAAATTGTAGACGATACTCGATTTTTTGTCAGACTTGCACTTTTTGGAATGAATTTAGTGGGCCTCATAAACACAGGTGCCTCAGTCACTTGCATATCTGGATTAGCAGCGAAAGATTTTCTAGAAAAGGATATTCAATATAAACATTTAACGGAAATTGTAACGACTGCAGGTGGAAAAAAATATAATGTATTAGGTCATATAGACACTGAAATTGAATTTCGTGGCCTGCGAAATTTAATTAAAGTGTATATAATACCTGATTTGAGAAATGACTTATACTTAGGAATTGATTTTGTAAGAAAATTTAACTTGTTGAATTTGAACCTGTTAGAAATAAATAGCTTATCCGTCTCTGATTCGGAAAATTGCCATGAGCTTAATCTTTTGATGCGTGAAAAGTTAGATAAAGTAATAAAACTATTTCCTTCTTTTGAACGTGACGGCTTAGGGAAAACACCTCTGATAGAACATTCAATAGAAATACTCAAGGACACAAAACCTATCAAACAAAGGTATTTCTCTGTGTCACCGGCCATTGAGAAGTTGATTCACGCGGAAATTGATAATATGCTATCCATGAACGTTATAGAAGAAGCTCCACCGAACTGCCCCTGGAGCAGCCCCGTTACTCTTGTTAGAAAAAACGGTAAGTCAAGGTTATGTTTGGATTCAAGGAAGTTAAATTCAGTTACGGTCAGGGATGCATATCCCCAACCAAAGATAAGTAACATTCTGTCCCGGTTACCTAAGGCTGAGTTTATAACTTCCTTGGATCTCAAACATGCCTTCTGGCAGATCGGTTTAGCTCAAAATTCCCGTGACATGACTGCCTTTACCATACCTAACAGACCTTTGTATAGGTTTAAAGTCATGCCATTTGGGCTTACAAACGCACCTCAAACGATGAGCCGTCTCATGGACATCATAATTCCGGCTACGCTTAGAAATCGTGTATTTATCTATTTAGATGATTTACTTTTAGTATCTCAGAATTTTCCGGAACACTTAGATTTGCTTCTCGAAGTTGCCAACATTTTAAGAAAGTCAGGTCTTACACTAAATATTACAAAATGTAAATGGTGTTTGAAGGAAGTGAGGTATCTAGGATACATTATTGGAAATGGAGTCATCAAAACCGACCCGGACAAAATATTAGCCATTAGGGATTTACCACCCCCGAAGTCTGTCCGCGAGGTAAGAAAATTTCTTGGCCTTGCCAGCTGGTACAGACGTTTTATTGACAACTTTTCTGAACTGACGGCACCAATTTCTGACCTGACTAAGAAGTCCAAAACATTCACCTGGGATGAAAACGCAAATTTGGCCTTTGAAAAATTAAAATTATGTTTAACAACTGCTCCTGTTCTAATTACACCGGATTTCGATGAACCTTTTATAATTCAGTGCGATGCATCCAAACTCGGTATTGGAGGAGTTTTAGCGCAAACTGACACAAAAGGCGTTGAGAGGCCGATTGCCTTTTATTCATATAAATTAAACCAAGCGCAGAAAAACTACTCCATTACCGAGCTTGAATGCCTAGCGGCTGTTAAATGCATCGAAAAATTTCGCGAGTATGTTGCAGGGCACAAATTTAAAGTCATAACAGACCATGCGAGCCTGCAATGGCTCATGAGACAGGCTGACCTAAATGGACGTTTGGCGAGATGGTCACTTCGACTTCAGGGTTTTGATTTCTCCATAGAGCATCGGAAAGGGAGTCTTCAAACCGTTCCGGATGCGTTATCACGTCTTTCACTTGAGGCTATTTCTCCTATTCAAGTCGAACCGGATATTGACATACAATCTCCATCTTTTGAGAGCCCAGACTACGTTAAACTTCGAGATTCAATTATAAATAATAGTGTTTTTCCAGATCTGAAGGTCATTGATAAGTTTATATACAAACGGACGGAATTTTCAAATGGTAATCCTTTTAACGAGTCTTCTTCATGGAAGCTATGGGTGCCTTCCGATTTGACAAGTGAGGTAATTTATAGGGCACACTCTTTGCCAAATTCATCTCATTGTGGTGTAGGGAAAACCCTTGATAAAATAAGACGAAACATGTATTGGCCGAAAATGTCTCACGAGGTAAGAGATTTCATTTCGAAATGTGAAGTTTGTAAACAATCGAAAGCTCCGAACACCATTTTAAGACCATTAATGGGAGATAGGATTGAATCTGAAAGACCATTTCAAAGAATGTATATGGACTTTTTGGGACCATATCCCCGGTCCAAATGTGGGCATGTAGGCATACTAGTAATATTGGATCACTTCACAAAATACCCAATTCTAAAACTAGTGAAAAGATTTGCGTCTACAGAAATTTGTAACTTTGTTGAATCGGATGTTTTCCATCTATTCGGAGTACCCGAGTTTGTGGTCACAGACAACGGTAGTCAGTTTAAATCTGTTCTATTTGAAACTCTTTTGGAGAAATATGGTGTGAAACACATATTTACCGCTTCATATAGTCCGCAGTCTAACTCATCGGAAAGACTAAATCGATCAATTTTGGCGGCTATTCGTTCATACCTCAAAAATGATCAACGTGAGTGGGATACCCATCTCAGTAATATATGTGTTGCACTACGTAGTCTTATTCATTCCTCAATTGGTTACTCTCCATTTCACGTTTTATTTGGTTACCCTATGATCACCCATGCTAAGTCGTATCAGTTACTAAGAAATATAAATGCATTGGGAAATGGGGAAGATATTCAACATTCCGACAAACTCCAAATTATACGTGAAAAGGTTAAGGAAAATTTGGAAAGGGCCTATGACTCATATAAGAAAACGTATAATCTTCGCGCTAAAAGGATAAGTTATAAGGTCGGCGATGAGTTGTATAGAAGGAATTTCGCTCTAAGTAGTAAACCGCATGACTTTTGTGCTAAGCTGGCACCAAAATTTCTTAAGTGCAGGGTAGATAAACGGATTGAGAATTGTTACTATGAAATTTCAGACTTACAGGGAAGGAAAATAGGAACCTTCCACGCTAAGGATTTAAGGCCTAGATAATTTAATTATTTCGCCGTTTCCAGTAAAATTTTAAATTAAAATATTAATGAAAATTTAACTGTGTTGTGACGGTTTTATTATTATAGATACTTTATAGATTTTGATTAAGTACTTATTCTTTTAGTTTCATCCCCCTTTTTCCATCCCTGATTGCTTTGTTTTCTATCATTTATTATTCGCAATTTGTTTCAATTCCATTTTATCTTCTTTAGATTATGAATGAGTGAATGAGCTCATCAATGAATTTACGATATCCCGTTACATTTTTTTTCTTTGGAGATTGTTAATGATATTTAAGAATATCAATGGAATTTAATACTCTGAATATATGAATGAAAAAACAAGATAGGTATATATGTATATCAATTCTCTTTAAGTTGTTCTTGACTGGTTAAACGATAAACGAGATGGGTAAGAAAAAAAAGATAGGGCATTAAGAATTGAAGATTGGTTGTGACAAGATTAAGTCGAGGAGTAGTTATAATTAAATTATATAAGAATTTTAAAATAACATTACTATTATAAAATAGTGAAAAATTTATTCATGAAAATTAAACATCTTTTGAAACGTAAAATATTAGAAAATAAAAACAAAAATAATAAAAGAGTCGAACCACTAAATACTGTGGGTATAACATCCGTCGGAGACTATTTGGACCCATGTGCTGTGGACAACGTGGCCGAATTTCAATTTATATTTAGAATGTTCGAGACTCCATTTTCTAAAGTCGACATGAAACCTCATCATTACTCGATGTAACTTAAAAAGAAGAAAATTTATAAAAATAAATTCCATATAATTAATTCAAAGTTATTTAGTTAATTGGAATTATAAATTGTTATATATTTAAACTACCAATCATATATTTAAAATCAAGAGGGTTTTAAACATTAATATTGTTATAAATGTTTTGTTTTATTTGTTATTGTTGTTCATTTTCAAATTATTCATTTTAATAATTATGGTTAAAATTTCTAAATTTGCATAACTATTTGTTTCATGTAATTATTATCGCTAAATTTATACATAAATTTTGTTAATATTTGTTAGTATTTGTTTCACTCTTCAAGTGATCAAGGGTTTAACTTAATTTGTTATTTTTGTAATTTATATTTTAAATAAGAGCTTTATTGTACTTTATTTACAAATGCGATTCTCTTAAATTATTTTTAAAAATTTATCTCTTACGCATTCTTATTGTAATTTGAAATTCGATAAAAGCAACAATATCTGGGGTTTCACCAACAACAACTGCACAGGCCTGAGCAACGTAATATGAAACTACAGTGAGTAGCAAAATTAATTTAAGAATTAAGTACAATTATATACAGTAATTTATATAGGTATTTTATAGTAAATTTTGCACAATAATACTTTAAATTTTGTTACTATTGCTAATGTATATTTAATTATTTTTCTTGGTTTATTAATAAATTTAAAATGAATTTTAACTAATTTGTTTGAAGTTAAGAGAGCCAAACTAATGTAGTGATGGTAATGTATAGGGGTTCTCAGACAAATAATATGGACTATATTGAGAACTATGGTTGGTGAGGGCAGCGATCTAATTTATCTAAAGATCATATATAGTGTGCAATTTAATAATACATTTAGCATTAAAGTCCGTTAATTTAAACGTCCGAGGTCCGTCCGAAAACTAAGGGTACTTCTAATTTTAACTATTTTTTTTTCATCTTATTGAATTGTAAAGCACGTTCAACTCTGTTTTGGTTTCAGTGGGATATGATTGTGACAAAGAACCCTACCCCATCCGGCGAGCTATAGCCTTAAATAAGAACGTGTAGTCACAACATTCCTTAAATATTCCATCTTTAACCTAATGCAAAAAATTTACGAAAAGAAACCATTACACTATATTACGATTTTTAATTTAACTAAAAAGGGGCGTTTCTCCTGGTACGTAGTCCTAATTATGCCAATACCATATGTACCACATATCATTGCGTAGGTAAAAAAATGCCCAAAATTTGGCGGGGGCGGTGCCACCCACGTTTGTACAATCAAAACTTCATATAGCCTATTATTCCTTCCAGAGTCACAGTAACCTGTGAAAATTTCATCAAAATCGGCTCAGCCGTTTTGGAGTCCATACGTTACATACATACATACATCAGAATTATTCAATGTCCCGTTCTCAGATAAAAAAATATGGTCACTTTACTTATGGATAACGATTAAGTTGGTCCAGGAACAGTCGATTTTTAGAGTATCTTTCTGCTTAAGCTTTTGAACTAAGAACATTGATGTGTTGGATACCGTTTCCTTATATGTACTTAAAGTACTCGACTATGACAACCTGACACTGAACAGTGCCTTTCTTAAAGCTAAAAACTCTAGTATCTGTCGGATCTGTCGGAATCACCTTATACAAATCACCTGTTTTCTGTCACCAGAGGGGAGCTATTAGCGACTAGGTCCCTTCAGTCAGATTCTGCAGTATCAATCTGATCTCTTACAAAACAATAAACAAATCGGATTATATACTAGTACTTTCATTGGTGAGAAGCTGTTAGCGATTAGGTCCCTTTATCTATTTTCTAGCCATTTAGCTTATTGGCTTTCCTGCTCTCTTACCTTAAAAGTAAGAGATAAAGAGAAAAGAATAATATAAGGGATTTAGAGGGTGTAATCAATATATTACAAGTTTTTTTGAGTTAAGTAGTTCAATTAATGTCACAATTGTAAATTGATAGGTTCCCTCATTAAACTTCAACCGTTCCATACCCTATGAGTAAAAGTTACATATGTATGTATGCAACTATAACCAAAGTGAATTTTACATTTTGCAAACAAAAAGTTTCTAGATCCTTATAAATTGTAGATATGACCGTCTGTTTGTTCATGGGCGAAATACATAGAGAGATGAAATGCAGCCCAAATATTATTTGTTTGAAATGTTTGGTATTGAAAATAGACAAAAAGGGACTTGTGCAACCATAATTATAGAACAGTCTACATTTAAGAAATGTTTTTAAAGAAATTTGCACACATTATGTGTCAGATTTCTTCTATTTTCCATACAAGTGTCTTCCTTGAATATGACTCTATGGTATATATATGCATAAAAAATTCAGTAAGAATATGTTTCATGGAAAGAGATATCACAAAATGAAATTTTATTTGGATCGTTCAATATTTGGTCAAATTCTCTACATAAAGTCCACTGTCCAACAACCCCGCAGAAAACAAAAATATTGAATTTTGTGAATATCGGTTCTAATTTGATCATACCCTTTCCGAAAATCATTTCAGCACGTATAAAACCTCTTATAAATATGGTTATCAGGTTGAAATCTGTCATTAATCCGTAAATGATCAATGATTGGTCGTAGATATCATATACCGATCACTTCCAAAAAACGCATTACCATACATAACCAGTAAGAAAGTATAGTCGGTCAAGCCCGACCATATAATACCCTACACCCACTATATGTATAAAACAGTTTTTCAGAAATGGGCGCTATTTAGGAGATATGACCTATTGTGGACCGATCATCTAAAAATTTAGTGTCATGATGTCTGTAAATATAAATATTATATTTGTTAAACTTTATCTCGATTTAAATACTTTTAAAAGATTTATGGAGCTTAAATTGACTTACGGAGAGGGTAATATATGGGATTTTCGACTAATTATGGACCGACCATTATAAAATTAGGTGTCATTATTTCTGTATATAAGAAACTTATTTGTTTCCAATTTTATTTGGTTTGGCTTCATTTACCACTCATTTGTGATAAAATTTGTTTGGATGCCTGCATAATTCAAACATTTATGATCGGTAAACCCCAATTTCGGAAGGACATTTGTATCCCATCCATCCTTGGGCTGAAAAAATATAATGTACCAAATTTTATCGAAATATCTTCAAAATTGCGACCTGTACTCACGCACAAGCTTTATATGGACAGCCAGCCAAACGGACGGACGGATGGACATCGTTAAGTCGACTCAAGAAGTGATTCTAAGTCGATCGGTATACTTTAAGGTGGGTGTTGGACCAATATTTCTGGGCGTTACAAACATCAGCACAAATCCAATATAACCTTCCCACTATGTTGGTGTAGGTTATAAAAATCTATATCGCTACAGGATGACTTATTGTAACTGTTAGTAGATGTTTATTGAAAAACGATTTTAATGGTTGTTGTATATAATGATCTTAATAATTGCAAGTAATAATCTTAACAATTACAGTAATATAAGGAAAACCAAACACATAAAAATACTTTGGCTCACTTCAAACAAGGAACCAACGAGTTTTGCTACGAAATGTGACAATGATTGTTAATTGGAACGTAACAGTTTTGCTACGAACTGGAATTATAGGATATAAAAAAAAAACATAAGAAAGGACATGAATTGATCCAATCAGTATATTTATTTGTATTTAATAAAATTGGCTGCATGGAAATGGGACAAGTAGAGTCCTTGCGACTTTTGACTCAGACATATCGAGACAAAGCTCTAGATTATTTTACAAGAGGCTTAAACGGACACTTGAAAAATTTAAACTGCTATTAAACACTCAATGTTAATAACTTTGAAAATATATGAGCTGCATATTTCTGATCAGTAAGTGAATTTTTGATATAAAAAACTTACCGCCTGGCCCACGATGTCGAACAATAACGTTCGCTTAGAGAAGACTTAAGGTCTTAAGGTCTCAAATTGTTGGTTCTTCAATTACTGATAGTTTAATCCATTCCATAAATCAATTTTATTTGTATAACAAATTTTTCTAAAGTTTATTTTTTTTTGTAAAAAAATCCTAGTTTAAAGAACAATTTTCGTTTATTTATTAAATGTTTACCAAAATATAGTTAAATGGACATATATCCAGCATTCTCGTCTTTTCCAAATTGAACCTTACCAACAGGCTGATGATAATCCAAGATCATAATCCGAAGTACTCTGGTGATTTCCTATATTACGATTGCCTTTTATTATATTCTAAAAATATTTTTTTGAAGGTGATTAAGAATATTTTTAAAACCATGACATTTTCACTTACATGACCAAGAGCACCCATTGCACCAGCAATAATGCAACCGAGAACAAAAATTAACTGCAATAATTTCATTTTGATAGGTTCGTATAGCTATCTTCTTTTGTAAATTATAGATATTGAACTGTTAGATATTTCACTTTCCAATCGGTATTTATATGCTTGAAGCTTCAGTTATTTTTATTGACAACTGGAAATATTGTATGTATGTCGTAGGCCTGTAATACAGAATTAATATATAGTTGTGGAAAAATAACATTGTGGTGTAATTTAAAATTACACATGTCTATAGATGTGTAAACATTTATATAAATATTGGTCTCCTAAATATATGTATATCAGAAACTTATTGCTAGTAAGTCTGTTTTTTAACAGACAGCCCTCGTCCTTCGAAAGAAAATCTAGGCTATATTTGATTGTAATTCCTGTAAGGCTTTTCATAAAATTTCGCATATACACAGTTCAAAAGGAACTATAAATGACACTAGATTTTTTACGTATATATTTAGGATACTTATGTATGTGTGTATATTTCTGCAAGTACTCATTGAAAAATTGCATATATAGACGTTATATATACGGACTTTAGCAAGTCGTTTGATAAAGTTAATCATTCGCTTCTTTTACGTAAATTGGATCTCTTGGGTGTTACTTCTAATAATTTAAATTTGATAAAATCTTATTTGTCGTCAAGGAAACAGAATGTTCGATTTGACAACTGTACATCTAAATGTATATCTGTTTCATCGGGTGTACCCCAAGGAAGTCATCTTGGACCACTGCTATTTTCTTTGTTTATAAATGACCTCCCTAATAGTATAAACCATTGTAATATCCTAATGTATGCTGATGATGTAAAAATATTTTTTTCTTTTAACGATTATACTGGCCATGATTTCCTTCAAAATGATCTTGATAACTTTTTTCGTTGGGGCGAATATAATATGATGGAGCTAAACCTAAAAAAAATGTAAACACATGCGGTTTTATAGAAATAATTTCTTAGCGTCAACTATTACCTCGGTAATCATTATTTGGATCTTGTCGAATCATTTATTGATCTTGGAATCGTACTTGACATAAAATTAAACTTTAACTGTAAACAAGGCTAGAGGTGTCCTTGCTTTTATAAAGCGTTGGGCTGGAATATAGATCCATCATTATTATGAGATTTATAATGAACAAATTGAGTCCTTGCAAAAACAATTTTTGCTTTTTTGTTTAAGAAGTTTTCAATGGAATTACTCTAATTTACCATCTTATACGAGCAGATTGGCTTTAATTAAATTACCCACCTTGAAAAGTCGACGTATTATGTTAAATGTATGTTTTATGTTGAATATTGTAAATGGAAATATTAATTGTGAATATCTTTTAAAATTTGTAAAATTTAATGTTCCACGTCGTAATTCTCGATACTATAAGCCTTTGCATGTAAAATTCTGTAGTACAAATTATGCTGATGCAGACCCATTTGTTAGAATATGTAGACAATTTAATGATTTATACCAATTTGTTGATTTTCTGATTATTGTCTTCCTCAATTATTAAGTTTCTTTTCTTTTGTTGTTTGTTCAGAGACTAAATAAATAAATAAATGAAAAGTGTATTTAATTTTAATTTACACCACAAGATTATTTTTTTTCACAAGTATTAGTTATTTATACAGTCTGTGTTACAGGCCTACGACATATTTATTTCAAGTTTGCTATAAAAATAACTGATCTTTAAAACATATAAATACCCATTGAAAAGTAAAATGTTTAACAGTATTTCTATATCATTTACAACGGAAGAAAGTTATACGTTTTAGCTGAACGATATGAAATTATTTCAAATAATTTTTGTAGTTGGTTGCATTGTTGCTGGTGTAATGGCGGCTCCCGGTAGTGTAAGTCACAATCATATTGTTATAGAAATATTCGTAAATCATTAGCAATATTTTCAGAATGTCATAAAGGGCAACGGTAACAGAAGAAATCACCAGACTAATTCGGAGTACGGTTTTGGGTTACCTTCACCTATAGTGTGTGGTTAAGAAAACAATGGTAAAAAAATGTTTGCTGGATTTTTGATCAAAAATTTAATAAATAAATGAAAATTTAATTTAAAATAAAATTTTGCTAAAATTTAAACTATATCAATTGTCCTTAAATGATTTAAATATTATTATTATTTTTAAATATTATTTGGCATTTCGTATATTGCTTGGTATTCAAAGGTCTTTCGAATAGGCAGTGCAAATAAAATTCTAAATTACATTGTGCTCAACAAAAATTGTTTTTTTTTGTTTATAAGGACATCTGCTCCGTATGATAACTTTTCTGTTTTGAATATAGACAGCCAGCCATCACTTGCAACAAATCCCTAATAATAAAGCCTTTTTATGTGCATTTCAATTAACAGAAATGTAGTTTTCCCAACAACAAAACTCCTTTTCGTTCAGTGGTTACATATTTAGTTAATCGAAAATATTAATTTCTGTAATATTTTAAGTTTTAATTTTAGTTTACATTTGATATTGCTAACTCACTGATAATGTCTAACTGCCGTATTCATAAAAAATAAAGTAGGTTTGAAGTGTGCTTTTAGACAAAATTTTCTTAAAGTACATTTGAAGTCTACTTTAATTTTTTATGAATAAGGGCATAATTCCATAACCAGAACAGATCCAGAAAATCGAATCCACTGAAACTAAAATTAATTTCTTCTTATAAGAATCAATGATTTCGATGGTTCGCAATTCGTTCCACGTACGTTGCATACCTATTCCAAATCACCAAAATTTTTATTGCCAATAACCACAGTACAACACCGCTTTAACAATTTTTTGAAAATATTCCAATTTGTGACAATAAATTCTTCTACTAATTTATTATATCTTTTGAGGACGAACATATTAGATGCCGTAAATTATGTCTAATAAAAGGCACCAAACATTTCTGAGGATATTACTTTGTATAAATATTCGCTTTTATAGTTAAAGAGTTGACAATAGCAGTATTTATCAGACCACAACTGCTGTAACTTGAAATTTTGGTCCTGGTAGCTGTTTGAGGTTCATTATTACATATCTTCACATGAATTCACAAAAGCAAGATTCAAGAAATTTACAGGAGGATTAAAGAACTCTGTAATATTAACAATTAACCAACATATTTAATTTTAATCGTATTATTGTTATTATTTTAATTCTCTCCATTACCACAAGTGGTAAGTTTGTCATTCCATGTGTAACACTGAGAAATATTTATCTGAGACCCAACAAAGTATATATGTATGTATATTCTTTATCCTGGAATGGAATTATAATTCGACTGACCTGTGTTCGTCTGCCTGTAAAAAACTCTTATGTTTATACATAGTTCTTCTAATCAGTTAGGTTTTGAAAATCGAAAAAATCGGTATAGTAGAACAAGAGGACCAAAATGTATGACAGCCTCCATCAAAATATAATATTTATCAACAGTATTTTTTGTATACGTTATTTATACGACAGAAGGACAAACTGTGATGAAAGTAGGAAGAATCAGTCATGATTTCTCATAGCCTCCCTAAAAATTTCTTCCTGAAATATGGTACATCAGCAAAAATAAGTTTCATGTAAAAAGAAATCGCAAAACGAAATTTTGTTTATTTCGGTCCATGTGTGACCACAGAAGTCCACGGTCAAAAATCATTTAAATACGCATAAATCTGGTACAAATTTTGTTACCAGGTTAAAATTCGACACAACTAATCCTTTTCAGTTATATGAAAAGACATTAATCTTTATATAGGTATATCATATAAATATCGATACCGACTCAAAACGTTACATAGATCATTTATATATGTATACACAAAAATCGTAATACATAATTTTGTAAATTGCGTCCATATATGACCCTATGACCCATATAATTTTCATTTCCGAAAATCACTTCAATACGAGTACGTACTCATTTACATATATCTTATAAATGACGGTAGCGATTTAACATGCGTATACGTAATATTTAATGAAGATAAATATATATCCCTCATACGCACAGTGGTTTAGATAGTGTGCAGTTCAATATATATGTTGTTCGTGAACCAGTAGACACAACAGTTAAATCTAAAGTGTTTTTAAATTTTTTCTTTAAGATATCTCAAATACTTCACTGGATACCAAGTTATTTCAAAAAATGTTCATCTGCATTATGAAAGCCAGCTTTCTGTGAGAAAGGGTTTTTGAGCAGCATATGGTTTGCATTAGGATTCCGATATCCAATTCTAAATTTAGTGGTTTGTTTAAAAAACCTATAGACACATAAAACTTTTCTCAATATTGTATATAAAAAAAGTAAACCAGTTTAACATACGAGGTCTGATCAAAAAATAACCGTTATTTTCATTTTTTCAAAAAGTATTTATTTATTCATCAAAAACTATCTTGTCCCCTTCAAAGTAATTCCCCATAAGATATAATACACTTATGCCAGCATTTTTTCCAATCCTCAAAACACTTCTGAAACGCGATTTTTGGTGTTGCTAACAGCACCTGTTTCGATTTTTCTTTTATCTCCTCAATCGTAGCAAAACGCTTTCCCTTCGTCGGTGTCTTCAGTTTTGGGAAGACACCAAAAAGTCAGCGGGAGCCAAGTCCGGTGAACACGGTGGTTGAAACATGATAACGGTTTTGTTTTTGGCCAAAAACTCATGCACCAGCATCGATGTGTGAGCTGGTGCGTTATCATGGTGCAAAATCCATGATTGGTTTTCCCACAATTCTGTGCGTTTCTGACGAATTGCTTTGCGTAAACGGCGCATAACTTCAAGGTAGTATTCCTTATTGACCGTACGACCTTGTGGCAAGAATTCATGAAAACAGTGAGAAAAACATTTGACCGAACTCGACGTGTTTTTTTCGGTCTTGGCTCTTCTGGACATTTCCAGCTTTGGTTTCAATGTCATAGCCATACACCCATGATTCGTCACCTGTTTTGAGGAAATCTGAATCGTCGTTGATGATGTTCAACAGCTCCTGAGAGCTGTCTTTGCGATGTTGTTTTTGCTCAAAATTTAGCAACGTTTCATGCCTAAAACATCCGTAAAAATTTCTTGGCATGAGCCGAACGATATGCCAATATCATCAGCAATCTTTTTGATAGTGATTCGACGATTATCTAAAATCATTTCCTTTACTGCTTCAATGTTTTCAGCGGTTGTTGACGTGCTCGACTGATAGTTAAGTTGCCGTTTAGAAATCACTGCTGCGTCTTGGTCCGATACCGATACGCTGGTGAGAGCAACTGAAGCAATTCGGCTCAACCAAAGCGTCTTATACAAGTCTAAAACGAACTTTTCTTCGCTTGTGAGCTATTAATGCTTTCCTATCGGTTAATGGTTGGACATCAACGATTTGAACGTCGTCGGTGCAACCTGTAATATTATTTCAGCATTGCATGTAGAGTCCAATATATGGACGTTTGCAGACTGTTTGTTAGCGAGCGTTAGACGAGCAAAAAACATCGATGTATGACACCAAACTATCACAAGAAGGTGTGAAAATTGAAAACTGACTTTTCGGTGTTTTCTGTTGTTTATTCCTTAAGAGTAGGGGTGCAAGAGGATCCCTGCAGTGATGACGTACAAGTCTTCTTTAGTAACTAATTAGCCATTAAGATTTTGACACGGATACCCTATAGGAACCATATAGGAAGAAAATAACAAGAAAGGATTATGATAAAAATCTCTGACCATTTGTGATAAAAGAACTTAGTCAAGATTTCCAGACCTTTTGAAAGAAAATGTGTAGTGACCACATGTATTAATTTATGATGATGACACCTACTATCTGTCGATGGGAGACTTACAATTCCACCCAAAGAAATTTCAAAAAATCTTTTTAGCGGAACAGAACACTGCACGTCTCCAGGTTTAAACTTTTGAGTATGCCGATATTGAATCAGTTATTCAGTACATAACCTTATTATATATTTTTATGAATTATTGGTATCATGGTGTAACTATACAAGGTGAGTGCAAATCGGCAACAAATACAACACAATACAGAAACAACAGGCATTTTGTTTGTGTAAAATAATGTACTACTGTCAAAAACACTTGAAAAAAAATATTAATTTTGACATAAGTAAATTGTAAACAAAGTCAATCAGCTGTGCTTGTATAGTTACACCATTACTGGCATCTTACTTTTTCAAAATTTTTATGTCTAAATTTTGAATTTATTAAATGATTTGAAACTTATCTCATCCAAAATCAAGTCAATTCGGCATATAAAAATTTCAAATGCTCAACGAATTACAACTATTTTCTGCACTACTTTAATTTAAATACAACAATTTTCAGTTACAAATTTTGCGTTTAGTTTTTTTATGCAATTTTATTTGTGGTTTGGTTAAAATAAAAATTTCACAAATCAATAGTAATAATAGTATTTCATCATTTATTGTGAACTGTTCTCGTTATATAATGAATACCACCTTGATCGCCTCCAATTTTAAGCAAGTTCTGCAAAGTATTTACAATTAACGAAATTTTCACAATTATTGATATCTATAGCTATACTCGTATCTTACAAAAATATCGGTTCCCATCACGATGGCAGATATAAAACAAATTATTTGAAATATTTTCATGTTTGAAGAATTTTTTCGAAATTATGCTGATTTTTTAGCTTTTATAATTTCTTGCTGAACTAATTTAATAAGTCTGAGTAATTTATTTATATAGCCACAAAGTCAATGTACTTGAAATATTTTTCAATATCAATAGCGGATCAAGCTTAATTTTATAGAAGGCGAATATAGTGTTATTTTCTTTATTAACTGCTTAGGTTTCATGTTTTTTTTTTCCTCATCTTAAGTACGCATCTGTTTTATATTTGTACACCTAATTCTGTTTTTACACGGTCTTTTTTACACAGTTTGAAAATAAACAAATTTAAAATTTTTTTACACGATTTTATTCCATTTAGCACGACTCAAAATCTATTGGTCTTAAATTTTTTTTCTTTTTGTTAAATAGAATAATTATTGTTTCATAATCGAACTGTTAATTTTTACTTCTTGATAAATTTTAGTTAGGCTCGAGTTCATTAAATTTAATTTTCATTAAATTATTTTTACTGAAGTTAGGAATTACAACTTCAAAAATTTATTATTAAAAATTTTGATAATTTTTCTTGACTGGGGATCGAACCTGGGTTGTTGAATTTACATATGTTTCGAGAAATCCCACTTTCTCTCATCAGAATTCTTTGCGTTCTACCACCTGCACCACTGCGGGACCGGTCAGCCAACAGACAAACATCAATCCTTTAACCAGTGTTAGTTCTGGTAGTTCGAAGTTTTTGCTGTAATTATCATTCTTTATTAATTTCTATTCGTAGTTGTTTTTTTCTTTTTCTTTTTTCTTCAGTTTTTTCGTATTCATGTCAAGACATTGTCTCGAAAACTTGAAAACTTTTTTGTTAAATTTAATTTCACAAAGTTAGTGGAATTCCCTTTTGGTGGAAACAAACAAATTTACTGGTCAGAGCAATTGTAAATAGCACAAATTTAGGGAAATTCCCTTTTAGTACATACAATCAAATAAACTTGTCATGCATTTTTTATGCATTATTTTTAATCTTAGGGTGCATATGTTTTTATCTTTAATAATTATGCTTGTGTAAAAGCACATTGTATTCGTGATTTAATATTATAAAGCCAGGGGCCAAATTACCGCATTCGATATCGAGTAAAATTTATCGTAATTTTCTTATTTGAGATTATGGCATTCGATATCGAGCAAAAAATTCAGTACATTTTATCATAATTTCGATATCGAAATCATTTTTCGATACGATAGCTCATTCGATCACGAATGCGGTAATTTGGCTCCTGAATTGTTGTTCTTGAAAAATCCTTGTTTTACACTAATTTCACTAATTTTTAGAGATAAGGAACCAATTACCTATTTTGCATACGATCAATGTCTTTTTTTTACACAAAGTTTCCCGGAACCAATTACCGTGTAAAAACAGAATTAGGTGTAGATGTATATATTTATTGATGTAGTTTTGCGGGTTTGTGGTATGATTTCTAAAAATCGCATGCATTGGAAATAAACTCAATGAAATAAATTGCACCATGGCATGATAAATATTATTCGCACCAAACATTAAAACATATTTCTTGTCCTACACTTAATATAAAACTGCAACATGGAGAATATGAATCTGAAGGTGGGCGAATTCGAAAAAAATATGATATATTAAATTCCGTATTTATCTAATAACTTGCTAATAACATGTACTTATATTTCCATGACTGCTACATACCGTCTGCATTACTCAGAAGTTGTAAATATTATGACGAATTTATTATCTGTTATATAACTGCATATATATTTATAACCTACACCACCATAGTGGGGAGGGTATATTGAATTTATGCTGATGTTGGTAACGCCCATAATTATTGGTCCAACACCCACCTTAAAATATACCGATCGACTTAGAATCATTTCCTGAGTCGATTTAACCGTCCGTCTGGCTGGCTGTCAATGTAAAACTTGTGCGCAGAATATACATATGTAGGTCGCAAGATATTTCAATAAAATTTGGCACGTGATGTTTTTTTACACAAATAATATGGTACAATTTAAGTCTATAATTAGTCGTAGCTCCCATATAAAGCCCACTTCTGAAAATCTCTTTAATGGTCATAAAAATGTTGGTAATCAAATAAAATTCGACACGAATAAGTTTCTTATATACAGAAATAATGACACTTATTTTTATAATGGTCGGTCCATAATAAGTCAAATCTCTCATAGAAGACCCTCTCAGTAATTCCCTTTAACCTCCATAAATATTTATATTCACGGAAATCATGGCCTTAAATTTTTGGATAATCGGTCCATAATAGGTAATATATCCCTTATAGCGATTATTTCCGAAAAACTGTTTGTACATATACTGGGTGTAGGGTATTATATGGTGGGGCTTGGCCGTCTACACTCTCTTACTTGTTTGTGATTATTATTGTAATGTAACTACAATAGTTTTAGAGCTCTTAAAGTTGTTACATATTTATAAGGCTTTGTTCTATGCACTTGCCCCCAATGAAATCACCATGTTAAAGTAATGAATTTAGAAGCTATTGTGTAAATACTGAAATCCAAAATATTAACATTTTAACTCATTACCAGGCAATGAAAGTTTTTGCTGGATAGTTAAAGCGGAATCTTAATTGTATTAAAAGTTCTTTCTAAAAAGATACAAAAATATGTTAAACCAGTTAGTGTTCAATATTCAGCTGTGCCACCTAAAATTAATAAGAAATAAAAAAACTATCCCGGTTATTGGACTAGAATATCCTTATTCTGTGTTTTCTATTCAGTCTTAGTGCAAATGTTATTAGTATTTAATATTAATATATTTATTTTATCTAATTTTGACTATTTATAATTGATGTAATTACCAATTCCCACCATAATTTACAGAGTTTGTCTGATTTTCATATTAAGGTTCAGAGTACCAATAGCGCTTTGAATATCATTAAAGCTAAGTCTTAGAGGTACAGGAGGTCTAATAACGAGTGGTGGCAAATCAGTTGCATTATTTGAGTTGTTTATAGTAAACACATTTCTCAAATGGTTAACAAATAAAGTCCCCTTCTCGGAATCGTTTCTAGCCCAGTCACCAGTCGGATTTCGCAAAGGAGGCTTTCCTCTAACTGGTCTTTTTAAACCTCGTGCCGCCTTCCATAACGAATAGTCAGATTGTGGGGAACTGTCAATTCCCTCCAAGTATGATTTAAGTGAAGCCATTCTTTGGGTTTCTAAGAAATTTCTTAGTATATCTCTGCATTCCCGTAGCCTAGCTTTCAGTTGAGGAGACCTGTGAATTTGCCACTCTCTTCTAACTCTTCTTTTTTCTGTCAGGAGATGTTCGAGTTCAGCGAAATAAGTTCTGTTTGTCCTATTTCTGCATTCAACGTCATATGTGGAAGCGTGATGCACAGCTCTTCGTATGTCCTCAGTAAACTTGCCAATCGACCCATCAATATCCTCGGTAGTTCTCAACACTACATTTTCCGTGCAGTGGGAACTTAAATACTTTTTATACTTTATCCAACTTACTCTGGATTTAGACATGTCCCGAAATGGAGAGCCATACCCTTGAAGGAAACGCATTGAAATAATAGAAGGAGAGTGATCTGAAGACAAGTCTAATGAAGGCTCCACTTGTATCGATTCTACAGGGATATTTTTCACTACTCCGAAGTCAATAATATCGGGAATCTTCCGTCGGTCCGTCGGCCAGTAGGTGGGATGCCCGCTTGAGAGTACATCTAAGCCCATTTTGGCAATGGTGTTGAAGAGTTCACGACCCTTCGGGGTCACTAGACGTGAACCCCAAAATGTTTGTGTGGCGTTAAGGAAGGCCAAGGGAATTGAAGAAGCTGTAGTATTGATGTTCTTTTATTGAAAATCGAGGCGGCGAATAAATTGATGATAAAACAAAGTTGTATTGACAGAATTCAATACAAATGTTTGTTGCTTGTAGGTAATCCTTACGTATGTTGTTCATTAAATAATGTTTTATTCTGTTCTTTATAAGAATTGCCGAACCTCCACATGCTCTTCCGCGGGATCTTTAGTATCATACAACACGTAGCCATTAATTTTGAAGTACCCTGTCGCCGTCAAGTGAGTTTCAGCAATCATCATGACATCAATCTGCTTATCCATCAGGAAGTGTTCCAGTTCGTTTTTATGTTGGCGGAGGCCGTTCGCGTTCCAAAAACAAATTTTTAAACAAATCATTTCTTTAAAATTGCTTGTAAGATAGTGGATTGCATTTTCAGCATTTCCTGCATCACGGATGTCATAGTGGTCGTAAAAGTGTTCATAGTTTGGACAAGTGTCTGCAAAGTAGTCTCTAGAGTGTTAATATTAGGCTCGTAATATTGAGATTTAGGTTCCTGCTCCAAACCTGGCATATTAGATTTAACCACGTTAGCGTAAGAAACTTGTCTAGAACTAGGCGCGTTTTCATGACTAGTGGGCCGTAACAATTGAGGAAAATTGTTACTCGATGCAAAATTAGGCTGTTGAGGATGATTAGGTAATACTGACGTCTTGTTGGTCCTTATGCCTTTCAAATGAGTGTAAACTGGACAACCTCTATAATTTGCGGTATGATTACCTCCGCAGTTACTGAATTTTTTGATTTTTGAGTCGGTTTTCGACTTATCACATTGAGCAGTTGTATGTAGTTCCCCACACGCAACACAAACTGACGGCAATTTACAATATGCTTTAGTGTGACCAAATTCTTGACAATTAAGACACTGGACGGGTCCCTGACGCTTATGCGGTTCTTCCACGGTGATTCTACGATGCAGAAGGTAAATCAGATTGTAGATGGGATGGGACTCGTGTTTCTTTAAGACTATATCTCCGGGTTCCAATTCCACCCTGAACATAGGCTGAGGAATCATTTCATGGTTTCTAATATTCGTTATGTTCTTAATTTTGAAGCCATTTTCCATTAAACTAGTCTTTATCTCGTCAGGATCAACATCTGGGTCTATACCCTTTAGAACGACTTGGAGTCCTTTTGCGCTTTTCAGCTGGTAGGTATAGAAATCCCTACTCTCCCTCTGCAACTGGTTGGACAATTTTCGAAAGTCATCTTCCTTTTTCACTTGAATTTTGGTTTCGCTGATATTTCCATGTTTAATTGAGGTTACGCTAAACATATTTTCACCTATTACCGAAACAATTCCTTGTACCAATTTACTGGAAGTGGGCTCTCTCAGATAAATTGGTGGGGGCTTAAACGTTTTTTTAGGAAGTTCTGGATCATCCGTCTGGAGGAGAGCAAACCTGTTTTGATCATTTGGATTGTCAATACTCACGGTCTTGGGAGCTTTTGAATTTGATGACGTTTGAGCAGATGTCGGGCTCCTCTGTCGCTTAAGAACTGTGACGTATTTATCCATACCTACTTGTTTTCTAGATTTGACTGCACTATTTAATGTAGAAGATATTGATGTTTTATCATCTGATGAAATCACTATATTGGGCGAACAGGAACGGCGCCGTTCTACGGCTCTTGTAGTGAGAAGATTCTCCACAGATTTTTTTAAGGATTCTTCCTCAGAGGTCCATAAAGATTTTCTAGTCGAGCTAAGCTCTTTCTCAGAATTACATCTGAGAGGAACACTCATACAGTTTTTATGCGATTTTTAATGTTTTCATATTGATTGAGTGTAATTAAAGAATTTATAAAATTAAAAAAAAAAATCCATATTCACCACAAGTTTGGAAACAGAGTACAAAGAAAGATAAGGTTATAAGATGAGACTCTTTTTGATTGAATTTGATCTCAATAACTTTATTTGTAACAGCTTTATGAATGGAATAGTAGAAGTGGACCAATTATGGACTAATAGTATCAAAATCCCTTATCCAGTAATGTGATATGTATTATGTTATGTATTTCAGTCTTATTTTGGTTGAACTTCTTATCAATTAAATTATTTACAAGAGTTTTATGGTTGATTGTTCTACTCGAAAGTGGACTTAATTTGGAAGCTATTAGCTATTATGGGCAGACAGTAACAAATTCCATTAGCATAATTGCCGTTTACCCGATATTAGTATGCGTTCTGATCTGTATAAAAGCTAGTTCAATATCGATATAGTTTGTGGTTGGGTTAAATTGTTTTTATGTTATGACTAATTATAGGCCGATCTTCTGAAATTTTGGAACAGAGAATTTTATGTACAGGAGGATATCTCAAGTCGTATTTCAATATAGCAATGGTATATTTAAGTTACATATTAGTATTAAAGTGAATTTCAAAATTATGGGGGATAGTGTCAAATATCAACGGGGTCCCTTCGACTCTACTTAAGTGGTCGCACCTAGTGAACTACCACGTAAACCAACCAGTGTCAAATATGCACTAATATTCTCAAAATTCAGCTAATGGTTAATTGCGGACCGAAATTAACAAAATTCTGTAGTATGATTTTTGTGTATATGTAAATGATCTATATAAAGTTTTGATAAGATTAGTGTCTTTTTCGGATGTGGTCCTTATGTGGGAGCTGTGACCAATTATGGGCCGACTATCATAAAATCTAGTACAACAATTTATATATCTATAGGCATTATTTTTGTCGAATATTAATCTGGTAACAATATTTATACCAGATTTATACATATTCAGGTGAATTTTGGAAGTGGACTTTATATGGGGTCTATGGTAGAGTGGTACGCCTTCCATACAAAAAAAAAAGTTTCGTCAGTCACTTCCTAGAATTAAAGATAATGTAAAAACAATATACATTTCTGTACCTTAAAATTGTTTGCTACCACGTCAAATTCAAGTCATTACTTTTAAAAACTAAAAAAAAAGTCATGACTAGAATCTCAAGCACTTCTTGTCGCGAGTGTCAATTTACCCACACATATTCTGATAGTTAACAAAATTTCACCACTCCTACACCGTCATTGCCAGATGTGTTTTTATAGACTGGTAATAGTAAACAGTCCAGAATAGGTTATATCTATCATGTAGTGCACATATACTGGGTGTAAGGTATTGATTCGGCTTGACCGACTATATTTTCTTACTGGTTTTAAATCTGGAATAAGTCTTTTTTATTGCGTTGTTTAATGTAAGAAATTATCATTCCCACTTTTCTTTACCTTACAAAATTGAGAAAACTCTTATGTATTTATAGTTAAGCAACGCAGTGAATATATATTTATATGTATATTTTTTTGCTACTGTTTTATAACCATAAAGGTTGACGACAAATAAAAAGTTATTATATCCTATACCAACATAGTGGGGAGGGTATATTGGAAATTTGAAATGTGAATTTTTGTAAACACCAAAAATATTAATCCACCACCTTAAACTATACGAACCGATTCAGAATCACTTGTTGAGTATTTTTATTTGTGTTACCATGAGACGTGTGTTCACATACGTTTGTAGTTTTTAGCGAACTCTGATTTGTGGTCTGAAAACAATAAAAAGTCTTTTTTAGACTCATATTACCATTAATTAACTTACTTTAAGCTGTTTAGTTAGAGATTGTTTACCACATGCAATTAAATTAATATCAAACTAATGTTATTTTTATGTCACAAGCAAAGCAACCACATTAAAATTGACGGTTAAACTTTGATATTTGTGTGCAAATATTTAAAAGAGCACAGTGGTGCAAAATTGAGTAAATGCAAGTACTATTGCACCGTTTGCTCACCGAAGCTTATGGTGAATGTATTTCTTCGGTTGCAATGTGCAAGAGATGGTTATAATTTTGATGCAGAAGAAATTTGGTACTATATGAAACCTTAAAAGCATATGTGAAATGTTAATTAAGCGCTATAAAAGGAACCATACGATAACCCGAAGTGTAAAATAATTTTATTTTATATGATAATTAATTTTTATTATAAACAACATATAACTGCTTTTTTATCTCAATATGTATTCATTTGTTTTAGTTATTTTTCACTGTGTATACTCAATAATCATTGTATGTTTTTTATATTATTCGTTCTGTACTTAATAATGTTTCTTGTTCTGAACTTTTAATATTCGAAATTTAAATGATATTGAAATTCGTTCCAGATATGGGTTAGCTGATATGTTAAATATTTTAGCCAAACAAAGAAATGGAGCTAAAATATGTCACATCAACGCACAAAGTCTCAAGAATAAAATAGATGAGTTTCGTTACATATTCGAGAATTCACAAATTGATTTTATCTGTATTTCTGAAACATAGTTTGATGACAGTATATCGGATTTATCAATCGCATTAGCTGGTTATAATATACTATATGCAGAAATGATAGGAATGGATATGGCGGTATTGCGATATATATTAAAAAAAGGTATTAAATTTAAAATTATAAGCAAATCTGGAGATCCTGGTATGGATGAAGTAATTGATGAAGAAAATCAAATAGAATATATATTTCTTGAAGTGAGCAGTGATGAAAGAAAATTACTTCTAAGCTGTGTTTATATGTAGACCAAACAGGAATGTACGTTTGGGTCATTTATTTAAAAAAGTCGAAATGTTAACGGTTTTATATGATGATGTTGTTATTGCTGGAGATTTTAACTCCAATATATTAGCAGAGCGAAATTTCTCAGATTTTATGACATCATTGGGCCTTAGCTCACCTAACACAAGTGCCCCAACTCACTTTACGCTTAGGAATAAAACTCTTTTGGATCTGTTATACGTTAACAATTTATCTAAAATATTGATTTATGATTAACTATCAGCCCCTTGTTTTTCTAAACATGACCTAATATTTGTTACCTATAATTTTCACTTATATGTTGTACCTGATCGGGATTTTAGAAATATCAATTTACATTTTCTAGAACTAGAATTCCATAAAATCGATTGGATTTGTCTATTTTATATGTACACAGTGGATGAGCAACTCTCGTTCTTCGAATATAACGTCAATACGCTGTTCAATCTAACAGTTCCTTTAAAAACCAAAACTATATGCAGGAAGAAAAAACCTTGGTTCACTAACAAAATAGAAAATGCGATTCGTATTAGAGACTTGGCGTATTCTAGAACGTCTTAAAACCACGCAGTTACAATATCAATATCGCATACTCAGAAATTCAGTTAATAAGTTAATTCGAAAAGCTAAATCTGATTTATATGCTGAAAAATTCACAAATGCCCTGAATGGTAGGATGAAATTAATGAACAGTTTCTTAATACACCAATGATAACTGCTGTTCTCAATTACTACCGGAACCATAGTGATATATTTCGAAATCATTTCTCTTTTGCCTGTTTTAACCAATGTGATGTTCTATCAAGCTGTCTATCAATTACTTCCAATGCTGTTGGCGCACATGGTCTTCATACGAAATTTCTTAAAATCATTTTACCAAAACTGCTTCCTCACCCGACATTTATTTTCAATAAAATTCTTACTACAAGTTCTTAGCCTACATGCTGGAAAACTGCAGAAATTATTCCAATACCCAAATCAAATTCTGAATAGATCCATATCAATTTTACCATTTCTTTCGAAAGTTCTAGAAAAACTAATTCACATCCAAATAATAGACTCAATTTATTAACTGTTAAACAATCTGGCTTTCGAAAAAAGAATAGTTGCATAACTGCGCTGGTGGATGTTGCTGAAGACATAAGGAAAGATGTTGACGTTGGACATGTTACATTCCTAGTTCTACTAGATCACTCAAAGGCATTTGATACTGTAGATCGCAATGTTCTATGTTACAAATTGACAAATGGTAAGCCCTTGACAATAAGAAGAGGTGTTCCTCAAGGCTCAATCCTAGGCCCTCTTTTGTTTTCACTGTATTCCAAGGACTTACAAACAAAACTACAAGAATGTAAAATTCGAATGTATGCGGATGATATTCAGCTTTACATTAGCTGCAAAGTTACTTCATTTGAACTATGTGTTAAAACATTGAAGAAAGAATTAAAGGATATTTATTTGTGGGCAACAGCAAATGGACTGACTGAGTATTAATCCTAAGAAATCGAAATGCATAATTATCGGAAAAAACTTAAAAACCAACTATTTAACATCTAATGTTAATATAACTGTAAACAATCAAGCAATTGAAATTGTAAACAATGCTAAGAATCTTGGTATTATGTTCAACAACACTCTGACGTGGTCAGATCATATTAATTACGTTTATGGGCGCACATTCTTCATGCTCCGGTCTCTCTGGCACACTCAACACTGTACTCATTATGCTTGCTAATATGGTGTTCAGACATGCATTTTTAATTGAGTCAGTCAGTTATTGGTTAATTAAAAAGTGTTCACATATGCTCAATATTGCTAATTTAATTAGTGTTTGACAGCAGCTGAGAAAAAAGAATACATTTACAGTGCACTCAAGAAAACGTCAACGCTCGTTTACGTCAACATCCCAAAACCTCAACCCTTTTTTTTTACATTACCTACTCTAAAATTTTATGAAATAAATAGAGAGAAGTCTCTCTTGCAAGTATTGGAAAGAAAAAAACAGCAGAAAAAAATAACAGATTTTTGTTAAACGTCAACACCCGCGGTTTTAATTAGTTGACGTTTTCCCCAGTGCACTGTATTTGGTTCTAATCATGGTGAAATTAAATACAAGGTGACAGCATTGCTACAACAATTACAACAAGGCAAGAACAACAGGCATTTTTGTTTGTGTAATACTTTCGTTACTGTCAAAAACATCTGGCATAAAATAAAGAAAACAAACATACAAACATGGATAAAAACAGAAAACAATAGTAGTGAAAAATTGCTTATTTTATTTTCTTAAACAATTTCGAAACTCGTGATGATTTTGTTCGGGGCATTTTGATTAATGAGGAAATTCTAGACAGTCGTATCTGTGTTTCCCTCTGGCCACGCGAACAGTATGCTCGAAAGGTGAACAATTGGCTGACTTATCAAATTGTCAGCAATGACATCATAAATCGTTGGACATACCCCTTAGTACCTGATATGGGCATTGTCGAACTGAAACAGATGTATATCTTCCACAAAAATAATATGTATCTATAAAAGCCCTACGTCTAGTTTGGTCAAGGTGTCACTGGGCGAAAATGTGGTGGTACATAAAAATAGTGTTCAACGTTGGCCTTCTTCGCATTTGACCTTCTGTAAATATTTTCCGCATAGAATCAAGCGCTAAATTTGCTTGAAGGAGCTTACATTTTAAATCTTTATTTTCAGATTCCAATTGGCGAATTTTTTCTTGATAATTTGTTGATACTGTATCAAAAATTGAAGGACTAAAAGTGAAACAGCAAAAGCAATATTAGAAGCTCTTCAAAAAATAATAAAATCGATAATTTATTAATATAATTAATTATATTATTATATAATTTAATTATGTATATATATAAAAGGCACAAAAAAGTAATAAGTACATTAATGAAATTATTGATAATTTTAATCACTTCTCAGTTTGAGATTCTTTTTCTCTCTGAATTTGCCCATGACACTTTGAAGCTGCAGTATTCGAAAATTCTTCCATGGAAAATAAATGTAAGCCATGTGAAGGTTTCTCTGATGGATTAACATCGGATGACACTCGAAATTCTGTTGGGCATGATAGCCCTAAAGGCACAACACTATGCATTGTTGTTTTGTTTTGCTGCTACACTATTGGCATAGCGTTGGGCATTAACAAACAACGAATTCCCGCAGATATAATGTCGGAAAGCACCACTTTTTAAAGAGGAATCTTAACATTTATCTTACAGAAAAAAACTAACACTTTTAGTAAAACAACTCAAAAAACAAACACACTATTTAATATAATATAGTTTTTTTTTAATACTTTTAAGCTATTTTACGCAGATAAAATGGCGAAAAAACTCAATTTTTCAAAAACAAAATAATTTTGTAACGTTTTTATATAAACTTTGACTATTTGTCAACAACTTTTTGACATTTTCAATTTCACCATGAACAGAGCAAAAAATAATCAGCTGGCGCTATGCTGTCACCTTGTATTTAATTTCACCATGGTTCTAATATTATAATTTTCTTTATTAATTTAAAAGCGAAACAACTGCCATTTTAGTTATTACTAGTCACAGGGTTGTATTTTAAATGTTAACAATTATTAAAACAATTAACTCTTAATGATACAATTATCTTAATTGAAATTTTGTATGGATAATTGAATTCAATTAGGCGTTAATTAAAAAATGTCAATTAAAAATGCATGTATGAACACCATATAAAACGTACCCAACGCCAATACTTCTGTATGGTTGTGAGCTATTTGCCAGCAGTGACAGAAAACTTAACAAACCATTTAATAATATTGTTCGCTATGTGTACGGATTAAAAAGATACGACCAAGTCTCAGCATTTTCGCATAAAGTTAGTTTTGATAACTCACTTAAAAAACACGAGTACTGATTTTCCTGCATAAAATATAATATACGCGACAACCTAACCACCTTTATGAACGTCTACTATTTTGCAGATGAAACAGAGGAAAAATATTAATTATATTTAAATCACATAGTCGCTCTGGAACTCACTCCCCCAAAGTTTTCAAACCATCAGCAACGTGTTTAAGTTTAAAAGAAACATTATTAAATTGTTTTCAAATTAAAAATCAAATCTGTTAAATGTAAAATGTGATTGAATGTACAAATGTAATGTTCAGTTACTATTAGTGTATTTCTATGTTATATTGTAATATTTATATTCTCTCAATTTTTGATCTATAAGATTTATTTTGTAAAAATTAAATTAAGTTATACTAAGCAATATTTTATATAATGTGTTTCACAAATCTTCAGTTCTGAACTGGAATATAAGACTTCAAGAACAACAAACTAATAAATAAATAAATAAGGCAATGCTCTGTATTTGGTGGGATCATTAGGCTGCTGAAATCTAGCCAGACCATCATCACAGGGAACCTGAAACGAATGCAACTGATTTGTTTCTGCCTTATAGTCCTGACTTTTTCCCCCGTCCAACTACTATTTGTTTCGATTGATACATAACACTCTCTCTGGAATATGATTTACCCAGAACAGGGTATACAAAATTTACTTTAGATAGATCATAGCTAACAATGGCCAATACTGGGAATAAATTTATATTGTATAGGAACAAATGTTTAAAAATCATTTCAAATAAATAAATTCAAATATATTTGATTTGGTGGTAGATTTATTTTAAATTATTTTTAAAATCATTAACGTCAATAGTAAAATACATAAATTAGAACAAAAGATGTTTGGCTACCAACTCTCTCAATCGCTATTGGCGACCATTCGGTACTACTAGGAATACAGTCTTTTGGATCTGAAAATATTTTTAAGTACTTCAGAAATCCATTAACTACAAACAGTTGCAACTTACATTATTTGGATCAGCCATTACTATGGCAACAATACAACCGATTACAAAAATTATTTGAAATAATTTCATATTTTATTTTTACCATCAATTCGCCTTTTCTTTATAAAATTAATAAAAATACTGTTAAATGTTTTGCTTCAAATTATAAAAACATTAGTGCAATGTCAAGAGTTTTATTAATCTTTATACATTTACTTATACCCTACATCAGGATAGTTTATTTTTAACGCCTTAAAATATTAGTGTAGCATCCATATTAAATAAATAAACTCAGAATCAAATTCCGAGTATACTTAACAGTGTCCATCTGGCTGCCCATGCAACTCCATGTGCAAAGTACAGGTCGCAATTTTGTAGATATATCGATGAAATTTAATATGTATGTGATTTTTTTTTCAGCAAAGGACGATTTGAATTGAATTTGGTTGAAATCGATTCATTATTTATCCTAGACCTCATACAAATGTGCGATTTATAAACTAATCCAAACAAATTTCGTCACAAATAAGCTGAGTATAAAACCTAATCACATATACAAATTTTGTGCAGATCGGTCAATAAATGGCTTCCATATAAAGCCCACTTTTAAAAATCTCTTAAACAGCCATAACTTTCTAAGAATTGTTGGTATATAAATAATATTCAATAATTTGTCTCATATATGCAGAAATCATTCGGCCCAAAATTATGATAATCGGTTCATAATTAGTTACAGCTTCCATAAAAGATCCCATGCATAAATCTTTTAAAAAAATTTTATACCGAGATACAATTTAGGACAAACAATATATGTATATTCAGAAGTCAAGCCACAAACTTTTTTTTGATCGGTCCATAATAGGTCTTAGCACCCATATGGAGCCCATGTCTGAAAAAAATGTTGCACATATACTGGGTGTAGGGTACTATATGGCCCACTATACTATTTTACTTGTTTTTACCGCAAATGTGGTCAATAAATCCAAGCAAAGTATAATCATTACTACACAGAAAAAAATATCGTAGGTAATAATGAATAAAATGGTTCGTAATTTATCAAAGAAAATAATAGTTGAATCAGCAGGGTTTTTATTGAAATCTACATAAAAATTCTTCCAATTGAATATTTTTTAGTAAAATAAACATTAATTTTTAGTAAAAAAATTCAATTTAGAATTACATGTTGGTTTGAATAAAATTTCTTAAAATATACCCAAAAATTTTGTTATATTTACATATATATTGTTCAATGGGTAGTAAGTTTTCGTAATCGACTTTAGTAGAAATAACACAAAAAAATTTATTCAAATAAACAGTCTTTAAGGATGTTAAATTGAAGAATTTGTCTGTTAACGTGACAATATTTTGTTAAATTTAGTTGATGAAGAACAAGAGCTTTTCTTGTGGTAATATATTTGAACATACATACATACCTTTATGTGTATATATGTGCATATATTTTAAAACTAATTATTGAAATGTTGAATTGAAGAAATTTCCTAATCTTTGAATTGAATAAAATTCTTAATTGTGAAGAAATTTCTTCATATTGAAGAAAATATCGTAGAAATGAAGAAACTTCATCGTCGTTTTGAATAAATTATTTCTGAGTTTCATGATCACATCAAAGCCCAAGCCAGCAAACTCTTAATGCAAAGCATGGAAAAAATGAATAATATAACAGAAAATAAGATTTTTTAAACATTTACTAATTTTTTTACCATTAAAGAATGCAATAATATTTGTCTTTTCAGATAGTTCATGCATTGGAATCTTTTACCTGCTACGAAGCCTTCGTCAAAAATTGTCCATGTAGTAAATGGAAAAAAAATATGCACTAGATACTCTATACGAGACTCACAAAAGAGTTTTATTATTGATGGAAACACTGTTGCAGCCTGTGAGGAAGAGTTATTGAAAAGGCAGGAAGCTAAAACGCATATCCTACCAACGATGTTTGTATCAGGTTCTATTTTAGAGCCCCAAGAAATAATAGTGTACTTTGCAGTTAATGTTATAGATATATGCTTTCAAATATTTTTTACATTTAATTTAGAATATCCAAAAGAATCGATATTAATTTGGTCTTTTCTGATTATAGTACAAATAAATTCTCTTATATCTAACATTAAATAGCATGTTGCAAAGAATTCCGAAATGTTAAATTGTTCTTTAATTGAAAAAATTTATAAATTAAGTTGACTTTTATTGTTTATTGGTCATTAGCACAATAGCATATTTTTTGTATACAAAATTAAAAACACTTTATTAAAAATATGCTTTTTTCGAAGTAATTATTAGTACAAATTCATAATGATAGCATTAACAGATGGATTTCATATAATTTCTATTACAATGTATGTATTTATATTTTTCAAAACCTGGGGGGTTATTGTGTATTTCGATTCGAAAGCAAAAGCTTTCGAAATACAATGTAAAAAGTATACAAATTCGAAAGATTTTCTTTTTAAATCGAAATACACAATAACCCCCCTGTTCTAAAATCAAGTCGATTTGAAATTAATAATGCTACAAAATATTTTACTCTTTAAATAATAAATAAAATTAAAAAAGACTAAAAAGTCATTGCTATTAACCACATACATTTTCTTAAATCTCACGATTTCCAATCGAACTGAATTCCTGGACAGAGTAAATTTTATTATTTTATTTAATTATTAGTTTGTATTAATTTGTATGTAATAAATAGCGCTAAGGTATTTCTCATTTACGTTGTTTGTTTTATTTCATGATAATTTTGTACAAGTGGAGAATAAAGGTTTTATAAAGATACTCTGTATTATACGTCTACATATATTGGGCCTGATTGTTTAAGGCTTTGGCATAAATGCCCAAATTTGTTTTTTGTAGTTACATAATAGGTTAAAGTAACACAATGTTATTTAGTCTACTATAAAAAAAACACTAACCCCCTTATTCAAAAACGATTATTAAATTTAACAAACGTTTATTAAGCAAATTTTTCTATGCAAATCTGTCTTAATAAACGTTTGTGAAATTTAATAATCGTTTGTGAATAAGGGGGTTAGGATTTATGCCAACGCCTTACACAAACAGGTCTCTAATTTAATAAGATTTTGTATAACTAATAGTTTAATTTAAGACATTAACTGCCAATTTTACAATATCGAAAGAACGCTTTCAAACAAATTATCAAAAAGTTGTTTTTGTTTTGTTTTCAACAAATTTTTGATAATTTGTTTTTGTTTCACATTTAGTTGTGCGAAAGAAAGATTTGCTTCGTATTTAGTGAAATAGGCAGTTGATTATTTTAATACTCAAGATTACAAAATTGTATTAAATAAAACATAGGATACTTTTTAAATTGTTTCTACTGGTGTTTTGAAACGCTTTGAAAATTAACGATATATTGTTGAATTGAATAAAAAAAAGGGTAGTTGAAATGAAGAAATATTTTATATTTTGTTATTTTGACAAATTGTTTTCCTTAATTTAACTTAATTTTCGTCAATTTAACGCTTTGATATTATTCATAACGATTGATATTATTCATATTGAAAAATTTTCTTCATATTGACTATTTTACTAAAATTTAAAATTTGACTAAAAATGTATGTTACAATAGATGGAAAATTTTGTTAGTTGTATAATGACCTACTTTTCTTCAAATCTACATGACATTTTGCGCTATTTACCTCCCATTTTTGGTTCAGTGTATGTAATGAATTAAAATGCTAATATTGGCTTGAATTTAACACGATGATAAATGAGTCATTATTTTGATATTACTAAAACTAGTTACAAGTAACGACTTTAGTAACTGATTGATAGTAAAAACTAGCTGCAGCTCATACCAGTGTAAACAAATATCTATGTAGTAAATAAGCAGTTACATAAATATATATATATCTCACATAATAAATAAGGGATTAATGCGCTATTTATAAATAAATCAGATGGTCATAGCCCCCATACAGATTTATTTTTGAAATTATTTTGAAATAATAAATGGTACATTAAGGCCTATAAATCACAATGTTTGCGATGTTTGACCATATTTTCCATATAAAACTCCACTTTCGAAAATCACGTATAAATATCGATTTCGAAGCAAAATTTTACACAAATAAGTTAAAAGTAGATACAAAAATCAAACTACTGTATTTCGGGAATAAAGGTCCATATTTGTATAAAGTTCACTTACGAAAATCACGCAAAAAATCACACGTATAGTAAAATCATTGTACTGAATTAAATGACGATATACTCGTATGTACATATAAATGGTCATAGCTCGCATGTAAGGACGACATTAATCTTATTAATATAAAGGGTGGTTAAATTGTAAGGACCGATGTTGAATGTGAACCACACCTAAACGCCAAGCTTTTTTCCGAATTTTATTTGACATTTCTCTATTTCCTACTTACTTAATTTGAACCATGGAGACATACACAATCCAACAACGTGTTAAAGTTATCCAGACTTATTATGAAAATGGGCGTTCAAATCAAAATCCATATCGTGCACTTCGTGATTTTTATTGGTCAATTTGATCGTCCAAATGTGCGTACAATCGCAAAAATCGTGGAAAAATTCGAGCAAACCGGGTCTGTAGAAGATGTGAGAACACCAGTGCATGCTCGTACAGCTCGTACTGCAGAAAATATTGCTGCTGTTCGCGATAGTGTGTCTGAAGAGCCGTCCACCTCAACTTGTCGTCGTGCCCAACAATTGCACCTCTCACGCTCGTCGTTGATGACCATTATGCATAATGACTTGCATTTACACGCTTACAAGGTGCAATTGGCTCAAGAACTAAAGCCTCTTGACCATTCCAAACGTCGTGAATGGGCAGAATGGTGGCAAGAAATGGCAACAGTGGATGATCAATTTTCGAAGAAAATCATCTTCAGTGATGAGGCACATTTTCACCTCAGTGGATTCGTCAATAAACAGAATTGTCGCATTTGGGCGAATGAGAATCCAAGAGTGATTGTCGAAAAACCAATGCACCCACAAAGAGTGACTGTTTGGTGCGGTTTATGGGCTGGCGGCATCATCGGGCCGTATTTTTTCCAAAATGAGGCCGGTCAGGCAGTTACTGTGAATGGTGTTCGCTATCGTGAGATGATAACGAACTTTTTATGGCCCGAATTGGAAGATATGGATGTGGACGATATGTGGTTTCAGCAGGACGGTGCCACTTGCCACACAGCTAACGAAACAATGGCTCTTTTGCGCAACAAATTCAATGGCCGTGTTATCTCACGTAATGACGATGTCAATTGGCCGCCAAGATCATGTGATTTGACACCGTTGGACTTTTTTCTTTGGGGTTATTTGAAAGAAAAGGTGTACGTCGATAAGCCAGCAACAATTCAAGAGCTAAAGGATGAGATAATTCGGCACATTAACGGCATAGAACCTCCATTATGCCTCAGGGTCATCGAAAATTTGGACCATCGGATGGAGGTGTGCCGCCGTGGTCGCGGCGCCCATTTGGCCATACATAATTGAGTAATACCAATATATCATAATAAAGTAAAATAACAATAATTTCCTAAATAGTTTGTGTTTTATTCAAAATCAACATCGGCCCTTGAAATTTAACCACCCGTTACATTGGCTGTTAATATATTTCATATGAACCGTTTCTAAAAAAAAGAACCAGACACTGAAAATACAATTTCAAAATTTATTTATATGTTTTTATATTTATCTTAAACCGCATTCCTATTCGCAATAAATTTAATGTTTCTCATACTGTTTAACTTGATGGATACAGATATAAATACAATTGCTAGCGAATACTTGCTACAGTTCTCTAAAGGAAACAACGCACAGAAGATCTCTAGCAACATGAAATTATTTCAAATTATTCTTGCAATTTCCTGCCTGGTGGCAGTTGTCCTGGCCACTCCCAATGTAAGTCCTAAAAATAAATCAATTTTCATAAAAGTGTGAACAATAATTAATTTTATTTTTGCAGAATGAAATTACTGGAAATAGTAATAATGGAAATAGCCAGAAAGATACTAATGTTAAAATTGGTTTGGGCAAATAAGCCCAATATAGAATTCTTTATTACTCATTTTGTTGGTGAAAATTTTTAATTTGTAGTATTTAAAAAAAATTACATATATATAATTATTTGGGAATCTTTAATTTTCAATTAATTAAAAAAATAAACAAGAGTGTTACTTTAAATTCGAAAAGTTATTTCATATTTATTGAAGTTTATAAGTTTATATTTACACATGTAACAAAATAATCGATTGAATACTTTTGAACCCCAAATTGCTACTCAATTATTAATATTAAAGAAAATCCATACGATGGATCGCATTAACTGTTGTACAACATTTCGGTCCACCAAATCACTAACATCATTACCAATAACTACAATAACACGCCATTTAGCTCCCCTTGACAATAGGTATATCGGCCAAAGCTGGTGACAGTGAAGGAAGTTCATATATGTTTCTTTAATTAATTTGTTTTTGTGACCAATAAAAATAAAAATCGAACAAGTTTTTTATTTACGTTTGGAAACAAACATTTGACCAAATTAGCCTGAAGGAAACTCCTTAAAAATTATATGTTTCTTTTACATTGAACAGATTTCTACCAATCAATACCAAGCAATTGCAGCTTTTGTATAATGACAGATAACTAAATCGGGCCTAAATTTAAGAGTTGTTACGTCTAGTAGGTGGCTGCGAACGTTTCTGCAGGCATTCTTTTACAAAGTCATAATTGAAGAAATGATAAAACGACCCCAACTGACCAACATTGCCATTTTACAAAAATTACCAATTTAAATATTTATAAATATTAAATTGCCTTATATTATTGAAACCTAGATTCCACAGGCATTAATTTTGATTTTCCTCTAAAAAAAAAACGAAAATGTTACGACCAGATTTTTAAAGAGCTTTTATAGTGTAGGCGGATTTTATTTGAGCAATGTTTAAATAGATACTAAGGTTTCGTCCACTTCTTCTATATTTGAGTTGGGATCACGAAATCCCCTAACACATTCACTTAATTCCATAAGAACCTGTTCTGAACTTATTGTTAATAGAGTAGAGGTTCTTGCTGCAATAGAGTAGAGGTTCTTGCGCTAATGTATTGTCATTCATCCGGATTTACAGTATTTTTTTAAGACAGACAGACAGACGCACTATATAGAATCCTTTAAGCATAATCTATATATCTATATTCAGATTACCAAAGACTCCTGAGTGCTTTTTAACTAACTTTTGATGTTTTAACTGTTTTATTTATTAGCCTATCTGTGTTTATGTTAGCATTGTATCCTTTGAAAATTCAAAGGACAAATTATTAGAAAATAAATAAACGAACAGTACCTAGTTTTATTATATACGTTTTCAGAACTAAAAGTTACTTTCTGTTGCACGTGTTCTGTTATTATACCCTCGACCACAACAAGTTGTGATGAATATGCCCTCATACAGGCAGAGAATATAGTTGTGCATGTTGATCACAACTACTTCAGAATTTTAAAAACATTTTTTTTTAAATATTATGGTCACAGTAATTATTTATATGATTGCGACAACCAGATTATGGTTATGTTACGATTCACATGATCATATCAATCATATATGTATATGATTACAGTAATAATGTAATGTTTGTAGTGATCAGTTTTATGATGAAAGATTATACCATATTATGTTGTTCTCTAACACAATCAAAGAGCAACATATTTATTATGGTAAATGAATTCATCATAAACATGATTGCCCTAAATATATACATACTACAATCGTGTAGATAATTGTGGTAATCATCTGAATCGTAAGTTCACCATATTATGACTACCGCAATCATATTTATATGATCAAAGTGATCAAAACATGATTAAAAAAACTTGTAAATATTTTGACTTTGTTGTGGTAAACATGTACAACTATACATATTTTTTCTCTGCGTATACGTTTGTCATTCCGAGTGAAACTTCCAAAATATATCGTTAGTATAATTCGCAAAGACGCCAAGTCCACTTTTTTTTTCTTCCAAAATTGAGATTTTAATGCAAAATGGTAATACTATACAAAATATTATTTTACGACAACAAAAAATGTTGTTTAAGGTTGTTGTAATTTTGTGGTTTGCAAAAACGCTAAGTCTACAAAACTACAAAAAATATTAAAAGCACGTGATACGTCTACGAATATTAATTTGTTCAATTGTACTTTTGGTGTTTTCTGTTCTATTTTTTCTAAAGCCGTGAAAAGTGGAGATCTAAAAAGAAACAAAATGTACCTAGCGTCTTTTTAAAAAAGGTAAATACTTCAAATTTAGTTTTTATTTAAAAATAATAATATTTAATGTAATTTACAATAATTTTATTATGTATTTTTAAGAAATTGGTATGGATTCTTCCAAAAACTATGAAATAGAAGCAGACGACGGTGTTGTGGGAGTTGTTCCATATGGGTTTAATACGGACTCTGACGATTCTTTCGAATATCTTCCGAAAACGAGAACTCGTAGAAAGAGATTTCGATCAGAAAACTTATCTAGGAATTCAGTTAGAAATAAAAAGCGAAGAGAATATGGTAAGTGATATTTTGGAAAAGAGAATACAGACAGTGGTTGGAATCAAGAATGATAAAATAAAGATTACGCCAACGCGCGTAAAATTTTAAAATGTTCTGCGCAGTTTGGAACTGTGACGTCACACGTTCGGTGTTTCTATTATCTAATTTTTTCTCACTTGTTTTTTTACTGTTGTTTTGCTTGCATTTGCTCACTGCACACTTCATGTTTATATTTTTTGTTGGTGTTTTTTGGTTGTTTTTCATTTTAACCCATTCCTGCCTAATGGGTATTTAAATACCCAAGAAAGTGTTGACACATAAAAAAATTTTGCGCGGTCCAGGTGAGAGATATCGCGGTATTTTTTTTTTTTAAGTAAAGAAGAAAGATTGGACTAAATTAAAACATTTAGCAGGGTTTTCCTTTATTTTGTTTTCCTTTTGTTTTTCACAGACAAAAATCGATGTTTTTTCTTTGTCGGAAAATGCTCAGGAAAAGTGCTGCTAAACATAGGAAAATCGGGAAAATTAAAAATTTCGACTTTTATCAGATAGCTTAACTTGTCCACTATGCAATGGAAAAAAATCCGGAAGTGATATGTCAACACACCTGGCCTTCAGATACGGTCAAATGAAAATGGGTATTTAAATACCCGACAGTCCATTGTGTGTCCTAAAAATGCCTATTTTTTCTATATAAAATAAAAAGCATTTTTAAATCGAGTACTTTGTACTTTTATTCAGAAAACATGATACTTAAATGTTTAAATCATTTAGCCTTTATAATCTTCTTCTGATCTGGTGCAACACCGTTGTGATAATCCAAGAAGCAAGGAGCAGGATGCAAATTCACCTTGCACTTCAAACAGCCATACTCAGTTTTCCCACCGCATTGCGGACAACGATGACGAGTATTGAGTTTTCCTATAAAATGATCCATGCGGTCGTAACGCATTTCCAATTGTGCCCCAGAAGCCGACTTTCTACCAGGATGATGATAGTTCGACCTAATCATAATGGATTCGCACACCTCCACTCGAAAGTTTTCATACTTCCGGCAAAAGCAATGTAGTTTCCACGCGTTTACCATAGCCGCGTCGAACGCATTTGTTATCAATGGCCAGTACCACTTTTTTCCCCGGATCCGAATTCTGTAATTATTCATTGCGTTGTCAAAAAGGTCAACCCCACCCATGCGCTGATTGTATTGGTTGACCAAATGGGGCTGCTCAATTGCAAATATTTTTCGTTGCTTTCTATCATACCGTTTTGCGCGGACCATTGGTGTATGGCTAAGGAAATTTGATAATAAGGTAACGACCTGAAAAATAAGAGTTAATTAAGACCATATCAATGATGGAGGTAAAGCGAAGAATGAACCTATTGACATAATAGATTGTTGTGAATAACTTACCGCATTATCATTCCAACGCACCGCGAGTATAAAATTATTCTTATCGAAACGAAAGTCAGACGTCCCGCGAGGCTTCTTTTTCATTTCCTTGATGACCATTAAGTCGGCATGATTGGTCCGATTATCACGAACAGTTCCTAAAGCAAAATATCCATCGTTTGACAAACGAGTCATTAGTTTGTGACTTGTAAAAAAATTGTCAAATGTAACCGTGTGCTTGGCGCGATCTTCCACATGTGACAGCAGCGATAGGACTACTCTTTCTCCCAACCCGAAACCTGGGTCCACCTGTTCTGATGCACCAGCATATGAAATAAGCTGATACAAATAACCTTCAACCGAAGCTTCGCTAGTTGATGTTATGAATGGTGGACAATTGTTGGTCGCAGCGTACTGGTTGGTTGAATTGACCAACAGATTTAAAACCTCCTCATCGATAAACATCTCCCAAAGCTGCACTGGATTCATGGCACCAATTCGTTCATACAACGCTTTGTATGAATTAGCCGTATCATCAAATGGAGTCTTATCAAATTTATAATTATGTGACCGAGACCATTTTGGTTTGATTCCTTCATCGATTCTGGGTCGCTTCGGTGCCTTTTTTGAATTTAATGTTGATTTACGACCACGACCACTAGATGTTGAGGCTACCGGTGTATCATCTTCTTCTTGTTCTTCTTCGGTTTCAAAACTTACCGTATCATTATCACCGCCTGCTGGCATATACTCGTTGCAGTCATTATAAGTACATTCGATTTCGAATTGGCCCGCAATCTCATTAGGCAGCTCCGGCTCATCGCGCAACAATTGAACATTGTCGTCCAATTCTTCATTGTCACTAAGATTATCGACATCATCGGGAGGCGTAATGATGATATCAACGGCGTCTGCGTTTTGGATAAAGTTCTCTTCTCCATCACTGTCCTCATCAAAACAACTATCAAAAAGGGCTTGCAATTCGTTAACAGTTAGAATTTTCTGTCGACGAATCATTTTGAATCCAAAAATTTAGTATTAGATTGCGATAATCTAAAAATTTTATTATTTTTTATATTTATTTATAATTATACAATACAAATATTTGTAAAACGTAATGAAAAAAATTATGTATACTTACAATTGTTTATCGGCATAAATTGTTTATAGGTAAATACATATAACGGTTTATCATTTTTTTTTTAACATTTTTCGAATGTCAACCAACAATAATGAAAATGTCAACAAAATAGTGTTGGGTGTTTTTTTGCCAGATATGGTAAAGTGAAAGTAAATCACACCAATGCCTGTCGGGTATTTAAATACCCATGTCATATCTCAGGTCGGAGCTGAGGTAAAAAAAAAATTTTTTTTTCTATCAACTTCTATGGTCTTCCGGGCACATATTTCCAAATTTCATCAAAATCGTACGAGCCGATCTATGGGCAGGCAGTAATGGGTTAAACAGCTTTTATTTTAGAACTCTCAGAGAGATTTCAATTGCAAGGTTGCCAACTATCACATAAAACATACATTTTTCGCAAGAAATTTTAATTCTAACACATGACACATTCTTGGTAACCCTTAGAATGGAACTTCTACGTCACATAACGGGAAATCATACGCATGGCGTAATCTTTATTTTATCAGTCTTGGTTGGAATCATACATACATACTTATATTGTCATGGTCACCCTAAATACAAATAATAAGACCGATAAGGCAGTGCAGAACAGCTGAGTAAATAGTAGTAAACAAAAAAAAAGTAAGGTTTGTTATTAAAATGAAATAGTCTGCAACTGCTAGAGAAAAAAAAAAGATGGAGTTTAGGCGGTCAAAGGTTTCATAAGACCGAGATGGAGGAACAAGAAGGAGTTTGAATAGAGACACAGTGGAGAAAGGGCGTAACTAAGGATTAGCAACCGAAGGAAGTTCGAGAGAAAAATAGATGATGAGGTGACAGGCGGCAGAACGAAAAATTAAGATTATAAACTAAAATAATAAAAGAAAAACAACAATAAAAAAAAGTAAAGTGATTTATTAATAAATAAAAAACCAACAATAAGAACAATAACAAACAAACAAAAAAAATTTACAATTAAAAGAATAAAAAAAGAAACCAACAATTTAATTAATAATAATACCAACCACCAAAAGCCGCCACTACAAGAACCAGTCACCTCCTTCGTGGGACTCCTCCACATCCTGGCCATCAGCCATTAACCAACTCCCGGGAAGGTTAGGTATTCGCCCGACAAGCACATACACAAGCACTAACACTCGGACTCTCGCGTACCTGAAAGAAACAATTATATACTGATTTTAAAGTTAAGTAAATATAGGTTTTTTTTTTGTGTTACCGGGTATTGAGGGTGCGCTCGTACGATTAGGCAGTGAGCTCATTCCCCAATCGATCGTCGGAAGTAGGTCCCATTGACCCTAAAATTAGAAAAACACAAATTTACAAAAGAAAATAAGTATATGTTGTAAAATAAAAGTGTAGACCGTACTTAACTGAACAAACTATATCGGCAAAGTGGACCACAATATTAGAGCAAAACTGGCATAAAATTTTGGTGGATGTTGATGACATAAATTTTTGGACCTTTCCTTTGAATTTTTTTTGTGCGCTTATTTTAAATTGAAATTTTGAATTTGTAAATATTTGTCCGGGATCATTTTGAATTTTTATTATGTTTAAAGTCCAGTTAATTTTGGTTTTACCTTAAATTTTAACTTCATTTTTTTTTGGTTATGAATTGAATAGTTTTATTAATAAAAGAAATAATATGAAGTTTTATAACGTTGGAGAAAAGTATCAGTTTTTTACTATGATTGGTTAATAAACAGGTGGCGGTAAGTAGAGGGGAATAAGTTTTGCAGGACAAAAGTGTTTGGGACATCACGAAATTTAAATCCAGATGTCACGGAGAGATGAAGTCCCGTGTGGGACGGCAAATTCCTGGCATATCAACAGCCAGACGAACTTGAATAGACCAGCATTGAGTAGTGTAATTTCAGTTTGTCACTTCGATGCCCTGTAAAATAAATAAGTATAGCTGGTATGAATTTTTATTTATTGTGTGTTAATAGGTCCAGAGCGTTGGCAAGAACCACCACCACCGGCGAGCTTAAGCCCGGAAAACGCGAGCATACCAGCGCTGCCGACGATCTGGCCACCTTAGACAACTGGAAGAAATTCCCTTTTGTTTACACACGCACACATAATAATATATATACGACAAATCAAAGAGAACTGTAATACAAGCATACACTACATTGTAGCAGTACAACGAAAATAAGACTTGCTTAACTTCAGCACAGCAAACGTTCACAGTTTTTAGTTTAAAAGAAAAAATCAATAACTGTAAGTTTTAAGCAGAAGCAAATTTTTTAAAGTGAATTGCTGTGGCTGACTGTATCAGCAAATAACATCTCATAGATAAGCTACAGCAGTGTTGCCAAAACATGCCAGCAAAAAATAGCCAGAATGGATAAAAAAAAAACGCCAGAAACCGCTAAACGTTCAAAATGAAACAGCTGAAATTCGGCTAAATACTACCATGTATAAACCTTAACTCTTACATGTATGATTTAAATGCTTTAATTACATGCGCTTTCTTTACCCTACACCACCATAGTAAGTAGGGTATATTGGATTTGTGTTGATGTTTGTAACGCCCAGAAATATTGGTCCAACACCCACCTTAAATTATACCGATCGACTCATAATCACTTCCTGAGTCTATTTAACGATGTCCTTCCCTCTGGCTGGCTGTCCATGTAAAGCTTGTGCGCAGAGTACAGGTCGCAATTTTGAAGATATTTCGATAAAATTTGGTACGTGAAATTTTTTATAAATGCTTGAATTATGAAAGTATGCACACAGATTTCACCACAAATGAGTGGTAAATAAAGCCAATTCAGATCTACAAATTTTGTGCAGATCGGTCCATAATTTATCAGAAATCCCATATAAGGCACACTCCCGAAAATCACTTTAAATAGCATAACTCCCTCAAAAATGTTGGTATCTAAATAATATTGAACGCAAATATATTTCATATATATACGAATATTGTATGATGATCGATCCATAATGAGTCATAGCTCCCATTCGCCTGCTAGAGAAAATTACTTTAATCATAAATCATAAATTTCTTAAAAATGTTTGTATCTACATATATAAAATTCAATACAAATAAGTTTCATATATACAGAAATGATGATGATGGTCGGTCCATAATTAGTTAATTAAAATCATCAGTTTCTTGAATCCAGTCTTTAAGCATTGGCTTAGTCTTCCACTCCTGTCTAAACTTTTGAGCATTAATTCTATGTACAAATGAGTGGCATTTGATTAAAACTTACATATATTTAGTACGCTAATATAATAAGATGTTTTTTTTAAGATTAAGAGTTTTTTTCCCTTTTCCCATTTTTGCTATTCAAATTCAATGTTAAAAAAATAAAAAGGGAAAAAACTCCCGCGGAATTTTTATTCATGATTGGGCTGTATTAGTAAAAATACATCGCAAAATTAGAGTGCTGCCCACTAGAAAAACGCAGAAATAAAAAAAAAAAAATAGTTCAGCTATTTTTTCACAAACTTTCCCGTAATTGACAAAATAAAAACACCATATCTGGCCGAAAAACCGCTGAAATGGCAACGCTGAGCTACAGTCAATAGTTTTATTTTTGCTCACTAACAAAGTTTTTTGTTAGTCATTGAAAACACAGTCGTTTATTGTGCTGAAAAAAATGTAAGCTAAGCAGAAATTTGTGTGCTTTTGCTAATTCATAGTCAGCAAATTCAACACTGGTTCGAATTATAAAAACAAAAATAAGCGCGGTCATTAAAGAAGAGGTGTAACTGTAAAGAAAATACTGCTTTTAAGTGCACAAAGATCGCTGAGGAAAATAGGAGAAAAATATTTGACGATTTTTGGAAAATTAGTTGGAGTGAAAAAAAAACTGTATGTAAATTCTATGATTCAAGTCCATCCAGAAATAGAAAAGAGGAAAATAAATCTAATATCAATATTATTTGAAAGTAGATAACAAAAATATAAGATAACAAAAACATTTTTTTTTGCATCGTTGGGAATTGGTTGACAAACTATAACCAATTAGATGAATAAAACTCTAAATTCAAGAATAAATGCTTCAAGAAGTATTGGTTGGATTTGTTTTTTGATTCTCTACCAGCAATGGAGTCGCACTACTGACGTGCTGTCACTACAAAAAAATATTTTTTTTTTTTTTTTTTTTTTTTATAGCCTTTATTTATTTATTGAATCTTCATATAATGAAATGACAATAAGTATTCAAATCTTAATACTAAAAAGAAAATAATAAGCCCAGCCAGTGCTAGACAAAAATTTTATGATACTAAAAAAATTTCACATCAACTGATCCAGTCATCTATTTTGCGCTTGAGTTAAAGCAAGGGTATCCCTCCTTCTCAACCGATTATGGCCACTAAAGTTGAGGATGTCTCGTGCAAGTGGGTTTGGGTGGTGTTCAAGTTTGCTGACATACTTTGACGCGTGTTTTGTAAATTCAACTTTTACTGATGGCACGCATAGATCTTTGTGAATTCGAGAATTTTTAACATACCATGGAGCTGCAGTAATAATACGTAGAATTTTATTTTGACCCCTTTGAATTTTTTCAATGTTTGATGCTGAGGCAGTACCCCATAATTGAATTCCGTAACACCAGATTGGCTTTAGAATTGCATTGTACAACAAAAGTTTGCAATCCAACTTTAATGTAGAATTTCTGCCGATTAGCCAATTAAGTTGCACTGCTTTTAATCTCATCTGTGTAAGTATTGCGTCAATATGAGATTTCCAGGTTAAACGACGATCGAGGTGGATTCCGAGGTATTTGACTTCATTATGTTGCGGAATAATTTGGTTATTTATTCTGATGGACGAGCAAGTTTCTTTTCGCAATGTGAAAGTGATATGAATACATTTCTGTTCATGATTTTCCAAAGCTCTAGCCAATTCTCTAGTTTATAAACATAATTCTGCAAATTCTGTGATGCTACTTGGTGGTCCTTATGAACGCTGATAAAGGCTGTATCGTCTGCGAAAGTTGACGTGTGGATTTTGGGGTCTGACGGCATGTCGGAGGCATAAATCAAATATAAAGTAGGACCCAGTATGCTACCCTGTGGCACACCTGTTTCAATTGGCTGAGCGGGGCTTAAAAAATTGCCTTCTTTGATTTTAAATTTGCGACCGTATAAATAGCTTTCCATAAGTTTATGGGTGTTAGCAGGCAGAGTTAATTTTATTTTGTGCATTAAACCGTCATGCCAAACTTTGTCGAACGCTTGGGACACATCAATGAAAAGGGCGGAGCAGTATTTTTTGTCTTCAAACGACCCTCTTATCACATTTACCAATCTGTGTGTTTGTTCGATGGTGCTGTGTTTAGCTCTGAAGCCGAATTGATGATTAGGAATGCATTCAGTGTCGTTCAGAATTGGAATCAACTTAGTCATTAACAATTTTTCGAACAGTTTAGAAATTGTCGGCAGTAGGCTAATTGGCCTATATGACTCTACTTTGGTGTGATCCTTCCCTGACTTAGGAATCATAGTGATCATAGACACCTTCCAATCTGCAGGATAGTATTCTAGGCGTAAAATAGCGTTGAAGATAAAGAGGATAATTCTTCTAGCTACACGAGGTAACTCCACAAGCATTTTATTGCTGATTTTATCCATACCTGGAGCCTTTCTAAGGTTCAGAGTACCAATAGCGCTTTGGACATCACCAAAGTTTAGTCTTAGAGGTACAGGAGGTCTAATAACGAGTGGTGGCAAATCAGATACGTTATTTGAGTTGTTTTTAGTAAACACATTTCTTAAATGGTTAACAAATAATGTCCCTTTCTCGGAATCGTTTCTAGCCCAGTCACCAGTCGGATTTCGCAAAGGAGGTTTTCCTCTCACTGGTCTTTTTAAACCTCTTGCCGCCCTCCATAACGAGTAGTCAGATTGTGGGGTACTATCAAGACCCTCCAAGTAGGATCTAAGTGAAGCCGTTCTTTGGGTTTCTAAGAAATGTCTTAGTATATCTCTGCATACCCGTAGCCTAGCTTTCAGTTCAGGAGATCTGTGAAGTTGCCACTCTCTTCTCATTCTTCTTTTTTCTGATAGGAGATGTTCGAGTTCAGATAAATAAGTTCTGTTTGTCCTATTTCTACATTCAACGTGATAAGTGGAAGCGTGATGCACAGCTCGTCGAAGGTCCTCGGTAAAGTTGCCAATCGACTCATCGATATCGTCGGTAGTTCTCAACACAATATTTTCCGTGCAATGAGAACTTAAATACTTTTTGTATTTTATCCAGCTTACTCGGGTCTTAGTCATGTTTCTAAATGGAGAGCCACACACTTGAGGGAAATGCATTGAAATGATAGTAGGAGAGTGATCTGAGGACAAGTCTAATGAAGGATCCACTTGCATCCATTCTACAGGGATATTTTTCACTACTCCAACGTCAATAACATCGGGAATCTTCCGTCGGTCCGTCGGCCAGTAGGTGGGATGTCCGCTTGAGAGTACATCTAAGCCCATTTGAGCAATGGTGTTGAAGAGTATGCGACCCTTTGGGGTTACCAGATGTGAACCCCAAAATGTGTGTTTGGCGTTAAAGTCGCCAGCAACTAAAAATCTAGCTCCAAGGGAATTAAAGAAGTTATGGTATTGGTGTTCTTTTATTGAGAATCGAGGCGGAGAATAAATCGATGATAAAACAAATTTGTATTGACAGAATTCAATGCAAATGTTTGTTGCTTGGAGGTAATCCTCACTTATGTTATTCATTAGATAATGTTTTATTCTGTTCTTTATAAGAATTGCCGAACCTCCACAAGCTCTACAAACAGAATTGCAGTTATACCACTTTTATGTCAACGACTGGTGTGTTGGAAAAAAAGACAAAATCACTTTCCTTTACATCTTTCTATAATACATTTGAAGCAAACAATAGTTCTCTATTTTCCCCGAAAAAAGACCAATGCGAATTATGCATACGTTTTTCAGCAGGAAATTTATCTCAAGAAACTTATAACCTTCAACAAGAAAAGAAAAAAGAAGCTAGGCGTGAAAAGCTCAAAGACAGTGACAACGAAACATACGTCTACACTGTCGACCTTCAGCCTGTATTAATAGCTCCAAAATCGGAAGTAAGCAGCCTATATTACCGTACAAAATTTCAGGTTCAGAAATTGGTTTTCTATAATCTAAAAAATAAAGAAGCGTTGTGTTTTTTGTGGAGTGAAGTGGAAGGCGGGTTGAGTTCCGAAGATTTTGCAAGTATTTGGATTTGTTTTAAACAAATTATATCTCGAAAAATAGATCTGATCGAAAAAAATGAGTTCGAGGAATTGGAGCCCTATATAAGATGTATACAAATTGATCAAAAGATTTAACAAAGTCCTTTGTGGAAACGATAATCCAAAAAAATTAATCTTTTATAGCGATGGTTGTACGTATCAAAATAGAAATTGTATTACGAGCAATGGCATTGATATTCAGAAAAAAATTCTTGAAATTGGCGAAAAAACCATAGACCCTATGATTTTTCAAAACATTTGATAACGTGCATAATTGGTCATAGCTCCAATATAAGGACCACATTCGAAAAAGTCATTTATCCTTATAATTATTTTATAAATATCGGTATCGATTCAAAACTTTACACAGATTATTTGCATATACACAAAAATCATACTACAGAAATTTGTGAATTTCGGTCCATATTTGACCGTATTCCCCATATAAAGCACTCTTCCTAAAATCACTTCAGTATACATAAATCTCGTATAAATAACGATACCGATCCAAAATTTTACACAGAACATTTACATACATGCCAAAATTAAACTGCTCGATTTTGAAAACATCGGTGTATATTTGGCCATATCCCCAATATGAGGTCCACTATCGAAATTCACGTTAATATTAATATGTATCTTAAATGTATTAAATTCTCTGTTCCGAAAATAAAGAAGATCGGCCCATGCTTTGTAATTGCTCACATAGTCAACAATGTCTAAAAAATATCGATATCGAATCAACATTTTATACAGATCAAAAATTGTAATCCAGAAATCACACTAATAACGATTATACGATTATTCTGATACTGAATGTGTTAAATTACACTCAAGATTGTTATGAATATCAGACAAAGTCTGTAAATTATGATGAGAATTAATAATTACATCAATTTTACAGGATCAAAATTAGATACAATTTCTAAACATTTCAAATAAATTATGTTGTTCGTAAAATTGTCTTTCAAACACAGAATAAGAATATTCTAATCATATAACCAGTGTAGTTTTTCTATTTCTTATTATGTTTATGTGTTACCTCCCTAATGTGATCGTTCGGACGTACTTTTAATCCGCTCGCTCTATGAACATCATTAAAAAAAACCGCTAAACCTTATAAAGTGTTTCATAAAATCGCGTATTACTTTGACATTGAAAATAGTTCTTAAGCTACTCTTATTCAATGGTAAAATTAATTGTATAAAATAAACATTTTTAATTTTTTTGTACAATATACAAGATTTGCTTGTGAATAATTCTTACAACTGTGGATCATTGTATTACATCTGTGTTAAGCTATGTGTCCATGGTCGTCAGATATTACAACGTTGTCATATCTTACAATGTGCTAGCAGTGTAGTGATATTGAAAAATTTTTAGCAAAAGGTAAATTGTCAGTTTACACGACTGTAAGAAAACTAACAATTTCATTTGCACACAATTGTCACACAGTGAATTTATTTGTCAACCGAAATTGTCAGTTCACACGGTTGTCAGATTGTTGTGTGGCATTGTCAAATTCGTTTTGCAGCTCTGTGTGTGTGTTTAAAAATTTTAAATATTGTCATGGAACAAAAAAGAGAAATTGGAACCATTTTATCTGCACTCTATTAAACAGGATTCATCAAAAAATATGTCGCTATCCATTTTTTATTTTCTTTAATTTTCTTCCACTTTTTCGAAAAATTTTATGAATGCACACTTTAATTTAATTCTTTAATTTTCTTCCACTTTTTTCAAAAATTTTATTAATGCACACTTGTTTGTTTATTTATGTATATACAGAGTTGCATTTAGAAATAATTTCTACGACAATGCTGCCATTGGCAGATGCATAAACTTTGCACATATGACAATGAAAAGTGTTTGACAATTGTCTTAAAACAATGACAATGCCAAAATTGTGTGTTTACACGATTGTTAGATGTGTGACAATATTTTTGTCTTCCAATGTACTGAAAATTCTTTTTCTTACAACTTTGGAAGACAAAAATTTGAAGTTTACACGATTGTTAGACAATTTCTGCACATTTTTCTGACAACGTTGTAATATCTGACGATCGTGGACACATACCTTTACTATACATACTATAAATACAACTTTAATTGGTTTGTGTATTTGCTATGATTTTTATTTATTGACATTAATAAAAATATTTGAGACTCAACCCAGAAAAATCATGTCCTGCATTATTAAAAACTGCACTATCATCAGTGATGAGGAAAGAATGATTACTTGCTGGCTATGCCACGGCCAATACTTATCGCCGAATCCCTGTCGAAGAATAATGGACTTCATTGGTGCTGCAATATTTGTAGAGAAAATTAATGTTACCTTCTATCGTTTCTTCCAAGGAACGAAGAACCATTTTTTAGAAATTCAAGACGAATTATATAAACTATCTCAACGAGTTTCTAACGATGATAAACTTTTTGAAGATTTTAAATCATTAGATGCTATACAATCACCTGCTCATTCTTCTCCTAAGAGACGCAAATCTTCTAGAAAAATCAATAAGGAAAAACAAGTTGACTCTTCTGTGAATCCTAACGGACTATCGATACAACATAAACCTGATGTTGCTACTCTACTACTATTGCTGCTACAACTTCTGGTCTAACACTGCTACAAAATTCAAGTCCTGCTCAAAAACAACATAATATGAATTATGCTGAAGTCGTAATGAATAATGGAAATAATTCTGTTGCTCCTGGAGAGTTAAAAGTAGTCCCTCCCAAAAAATAAATTTTTATAACCCGTTTTGCATTTGACACTTCTGCAGAGGACATTGATCTTTATATTGAATCGAAACTGAATATTAATGCTGATATTGTCGTTCAAAAATTGAAATATTCTCAACCAAGGACCATAACTTCATTTAAAATTACGGTTCCTTTTGAGGTATTTAGCAGCATCGTCAACCCGTCATTTTGGCCAAATTACGTTTTAGTTCGCGAATATAAATATAATGTCAACCAACGTCCCAGAAATATTGCCTATCTTCCATCCCGCGAAATATCAATCCAAAAAAAACTAATTAATACCTATGATAATCAGTTTCATATTACGTACCAAAATGTTCGAGGAATAAAAACTAAATGCTCCAAATTATATGTAATGAATAGACCAAGATTCAGCTCGCGAAGTTGGTTCTATCCTTTGGCTAATGGTGCTCTAGTAGAGAAAGAAGAACGAACGGGAGCCATTGACATTGCTAGCTGACAGCCGGGTGGGGGGATTCTTGTTCTTATCAATCTCCTTTGCCAACTAAGAAATCTTTGCGTTACATAAATAGTATCATAGACTCCCTAAATAATATAATGGACCGGGTGTTGATCATATTTATAAAAGATGTAAATAAGACCCCAGTTATGATCAACAAAATGACGGCATAACGAAAAAAAATAACTTTTACAATGGAAACTTTATATTCTCTTCTTAATGTGCATGAAGAGAGAAACGCCTCTTAACCCCCCCAACCTTTGATCAGAGCGGCGTAATAAGTTCTGCTTAAATCCCACAATCAACTACCACATTTCGATCACATCAGTAAAAAAACTTAAGAGATTTTAATAATCCACGATGTTAATAAAAAAAAAATTAGCAAAATTTATTAAACTTCATTTAGGCTTAAACATCTAAATTTAAATTAATATTACCCGCGAAAAAAAGTCCATTACAAAAAAAAATCGAGTGAAAATTATTAATAAAACTATAAAAACTATAAAAGAAACAAATATCAAAACTAAAAATATTTTCTTATCGTTGACTTAGTGTCATATTATCTGATATTTAATTATAGGGCACAAAACATAAACATATATTATTGTAAATGTAACTATAGAATCTATAGTAAAGATTCATAATCTTTCGATGGGAAACACGTTTCTGAGAACTAAAGTGAATAGTCATATATATTTGTTCTGAAACATGTTGCGTATAATGATGTTGTTGTTTTTTTCTCTATATTTAAAGCCTAGTACTCTGTTCAAATTTAGGAAAAATGTTGAGCAACATTAATTATTTCATACCGAAAATTTGACGTTGCCAATGTTGCCTATCACGCGAATTTACATAATTTGACGTTTTTTTAATTGAAAATACGCCACATTGTTTTACTTATGTAAACAAAACACATATGTTTTGCTTTTTTGTGAATTTAAATCGAAAATAACTAAAAGTTAAAATATTAAAAAATCTGTGTTGAATCGAAATCTTTAAATAAAAATGAATAAACAAATATTACTAGCCGCTTGTGCAGCAGAACAACAAGTAATAGTAATATTGTTGTTGCGACAGAAGAGCTTCTGGATAAAAATTCCACGTGAAACAATTGCTACTTTAATTATTTCGCTGTGAAAAAATAATGTTGCCAGATACATTTCACATGTTTTTCACAAAATGAACAGAGTACTACTTCTGCAACATTTTTTCATGAAAATTTCATGTTTATTTTTTTAACATATGTATATTTTGACAGCATTCCATTTGAAATTTTGAACAGAGTACTATGCTTAAGAGTAAGTAACATGTGAAATATTTATTTAAACCAATAATTTGAACAAGACTCACCAAGAAAATGTTTATTAAAATAGCTGCTGAGGAGGCCTCTTCAAACGCTGGCAACATCGCTGGTATTATTACTCGTAGTTACTCTTATATATGTTAACTACGTCCAGATTGTGTCTGGGCATATGGGTGTTTCATATATATGTATACTTAATTTTATGTAGTCTAAATGAATTAAAAAATAATTTTAGTAATATAACAAAAATGGCTAAAATTAAACTTCAATGTGCAATATTTTACATCTTAACATTTGTGCCATATAAGTTTAAGGCAATTGTATATGATTTTTAACATTTTTTATCTTTAACATTATATGATTTACATTTACTCAAGTAGTTTATTTTACATGATATAAAAAAAAATATTTGATTCTGAAGTTATGATAAATTTTTGAATAGCTTAAATTTTGAAGTAAGCAGTTGGAAATTTAATGAAAGTTATTTTAATAATAACCCGGAATAGTTACACAATTTGATACATTTGTTCTTTTTTTTTATTTTTTTTATTATTACGATGAATGCATGTTGCAAAGTTGATGATGTTTAGGATTTGTCACTCTTTTGTAGTTTTGGTGCAAAAATTTATATCCTTAAGATGAAGTACAAAGGATTCTTCCAATATTCTAGTTGTTCACTTATGTATTTCGTAGGTCGTGCATTAATAATATTCTTATAACTTCGATTTCTTAATTTGTGTTTCTTTTCGTTTAGGATTAACGTAGTTTTACCGCTACTGATGTTTCGTCAGAAGTTTGAAAGTTAAATGATTTCTCTGCTTACTCAATTTGTTTATGCCTCTTCTGCTTTTGATTTGTCTTTTAGGTATTTTAATTGTTGCTGCGATTTATTGTTTCTTATTAAACAATTAATAAGAAATAAGACAATAGTTGTGGCGATTTTATTAAATGCACTGTGGGATTCAATTGTTTTAACAAAATTTGTTAAGTACAATGAAAAATCTCTTGACGCAATTGTGAAAAAAAAATTTGTGGTAGAAAAAAGGCTTTAGCAGAAGGCGAAAATTATGGAGGTTAATTTAAAAATCTTAAACTTATTTTCTTTTGCGATAATTTGTTTCGGTTGCAACACATATCCTTTTAAACAAAATTTAATTTTCAATTTTTTTTTATTAACTTTTGTGTGTTCTAACCAAATTCCGGATGAAAAAAGAAATTCTATGGTCTAAACTCTAGCTCGGCGACTTAACAAAACTGGCAGATGAAAAAACATGCGTTTTCTTTTTTTGCATCAGTCATGGTAACAACGATGTTATAACAACGAAACACAGAAAATTCTATTACATCCATCAACATTATCAACAGCATTTATTTAATAAGGTTTACGTTAATTTGAAAAAAAATTTAAATAAATATCTAATGATGTATGTTTATTTAGAAATAACACACAATAAACAATAAGAATATTGAAAAAAAATATCTTACAAATCTATATTAAGGTTTTAATAATAAATATTCTATTAATATTAAAAATCGTACACTACATATATCAAGATAGTTTTGATTTTAATCATCATATTATTTGCCTCACAGAGACCTGGCTTAATACTACTTTTTTTAAATACTGAGATTTTTTGCAGCAACTTTAATGTTTATCGTCGTGATAGAGTTATAGTTACGACTGGCGGTGGTGTTCTAATAGCTGTGTCAAATGTCTTTGCAGCTGAAGAAATTATTTTTGATTTGCCCCTTACTATTGAATTCATTGCAGTGGTCATAAAAGTAAATCATATTAAAATATTTCTTACCTGTTCCTACATTCCATCTCAATCTGATTTATCAATTTACTATCAGCACATTTCAGCGATAAATAAACATATACATAAATTTATACGTATATACAGGGTGGGCCAACTTGGACTGACTGATTTGAAATGCTTATAACTTTTGCATTTTTAATTTTTTTTAATTTTTTTTTTGCAGATAATACAGAATTTTATAAAATTTCATAATGTCATCATACTCAGTGGAAGAATGTGTAAAAAAAAATATGCCAATAGATTGATTTTGCTAGCTACAGAAAATGACAATTTTTTGGATAATCTGATTATGAGCGATGAAGCACATTTTCATTTAAATGGATATGTGAATAAACAGAACTGCCGAATTTGGGGTACAGAGAATCCAAGAGCATTGCATCAGCGACAATTACACCCTGTCAGATGCACTGTTTGGTGTGGAATCATGGCTGATAAAGTTATTGGTCCATATTTCTTCGAAAATGAGCTTAATGAACCACAAACCGTCTCTGGGGTGGTATACCGGACCATGTTGGAAAATTTTTTACGTCCGATAGTTCTTAATAATCGTAACATATGGTTCCAGCAAGATGGAGCTACAGCTCATATCGCAAGAGCCACAAAAGTTATAAGCAGTTCAAATCAGTCAGTCAAACTTGGCCCACCCTGTACTTGATTTAAAACATTTATTTCCCTAAAATATAATTAAATAAACATTGAGTAACAATTTAAATTTTGAACAGAATAAATTGAGAATAAATCTAGTTCTACAACTATTATAATGAAGGTGTACTGCAATGCATCTATAAAACTTGTTCCATATATCAAAATTTCAAACTAAAATTATTAGTTCTGGAAATAGTCGATGGATTCCTAAAGGTACGGTCACACTTGACAAATATTTACTCAATAAAGCGTAACCACTTGTTTTAGCACAAATTTGTTTGACGTCGTTCACTCTTACAAGAGTTTTGCAAGAACAAACGGAATCAAATAAAATAAAACTAAATATTTGTTGTGCCTTGTCCTAAATAACCGAAGTTTTTTTATTTTTGTTTAAATTAATAATTAAACTCAATAAATCAATTAACCACAATTGCAATGGACCTGAACATTTGATTGATGATTATTCCTCATTCCTCTTCCTTGCATAATCTAAAAAAGTAAATATTATATTTGTAAGGTCAACTATGGACATACATAGTTAAAAAGGCAACTATTTCTTACGTTTCTTGCTGGAGTACGATTTGCTGTATTTCGTGCTGGCACTCTAGCTGTAGTTTGCAGTATAATACAAATAGTTAAAAATAAAATTATTTGCAAAAATTTCATTTCTACGAGTTTGTATTTCAAATGAATTCAGCACTAGCCTATGTTTATTGCGGCACAAAGTTTTATGAAATAAAAGGCATTTTATGTGATCATCTTATGTTATATAGATATTCAATGATGAATCATTCAATAAATATAATTCGCCATTGCCTACAAAAATGTCTTATGTGTAATTTTGATTTTTCTATTTAAATCTTTTAATTAAAACTTAAAAAAAAGAGTTCAAATAAAAACAAAAAGTTTGAACAATTTAGTTTAATAATCTTCAAAGTTTATTCCATTTCCATTCAATTGAGAACCATGACAGACAAATCGTCCTCAGATAAGTATTTAGTATGGTAGATGAGCTCTACGAAGTCGTGTTTGAAATCTTGCTACCGGGTTCGAATGGTATTGCAATTTTGTGATTTATCTCTCACACATTTATCTAAATTCGTCTTTAATTTCTTATCGTGATCCTAAGTATTTTCATTGGGTCTTCTGTATAAGACCATTACTGATATTACTTCCCATTTCTTATAATTGAAACTCCATATGTCCAAATTGGTTGTGACATGATCAGATTGTGGAATGTGCACGTTGTCAGTTAAACATGTGGATAGTTTCCTCTCTTAAAGCTGGAGGTCCACACCAAGCGTCGACGCGTTTCACGCGTTCTAAGCAACTGTCAAAAAATTAGAATCAATGTAGTTGTATGAGTTAAGTTACACACTCAAAAGCGTAGGACGCGCTGACGCCTGAAACCCGAAAAGTTCGTTTACTTCTTACTTTTGAAGGCGGTGCACGCGTCACAGCTGACTTTGACAAATGCAAAGCAAATTTATTTTAAAGATGATGTCACCAGAAAAAATGACAGTTGAAATAACGTTTTTTATATGAGTTTGACAAACAAACCGATAAAAAACTTCATATAAAAAAAAATCAGCTGGACATACG